>CM073590.1:35487894-40287894 GCA_037074705.1 Zhengitettix transpicula
ACACATGGCAGCTTCCATACCATTTATTCTTTTTTCTGATGGACTAACTGTATCTTCTTCAGAAAGGAACTTTCTTTTTTGAAATTTGGAGTTATCTAATGACTATGATGGTGCTTGTTACTTTTTTCTCATAAATCAATTACGTGTAACGCCAGGTTTTTCAAGAAAATACACCTACATTTTGGTGCATCACCTGTCCTTGAAATGGAGTATAAAATTTGGGAATTTATTCTGGCAATTGTGGCACTCCCTTCGCTACCAGCTGTAGCGTGTCTCCTGCAGTCCGATTCCTGGAACGGCATACCTGCGGTAGGCGGAAGTACTAGGGAAACCAACCACCCATTCCATACATAGCTAATTTATTAAAAATATAAATATATACAATTATAAATTTTGCCCCGACTAGCCAGTTATGAAACCCAGGGATTGTTGTGGCAAACTAGGCCCGAGAAACGAATTTTATAAAAAGTGTTCTATGTAACCATGATATATGCGATATTGGTTACCAGACTGGGGTCTCAGCAGTACAGCAACGTCCCTCGCAGCTGATCAACAATTTGGTGCCTCAGGTGGAGTCTCGCTGATTAATTCTTGAAAAACCAAGAGCAACTGCTCACAGCCAGCTCTCCAGTCAGAATGCTCCAGGCATCCAATTCTCCAGACCTGTGAGACCAACTGTTTCTCTATTGGTCCATTTAATTTGTTATGAATCAACCACAATCTGATGTAGAGAATTTCAACAGCAAGACCCTCTACACCTGCTGTTTGCGGACAGGAGGTACAGTTATAATCCCTAGCTGGACTGGCACCAAACGGTACTTTCTGCTGATGTAAAAACCAGCAAACATGGTTGCTCACGTGATTAAACAAACTGACTAAAATATCAGTATAATCAATGAAAAGACACCTATCCTCAATAATGCACTGTACAATATTTAACCTGTGGTAGATAAGAAGCATAGGCCATCTTCTTGTGATTCTTGAAACAGAATTCGCCACTAACATTTTGACCACTGTGTCAATTCCTCCCTTGGTTTTGTCTACTATAATTAGTGGTTTCCCAGTGTCAAGGTCAATATCGATAGTATATGGCACTAAGGTTTTATTTTTTGGGAATCTGAACTTCGAAACCCCAGCAGGCTGTTTTTTTTTGTGCATATAATTCAACTAAGATCCCACTTTTACTTTTACTGAAGGTGGTCAAATTTTCTCTAGAAGATCTTCACCTAATTGGCAGTTTGTGTGCCAATTGTAAAACTATAACACTAGTGGGCGTGCAGGGTATGGAATGCCTCACTACCATTATTCATGCAATTGGAGACAATACTACGGGTTCTAAGCATTAGTTGCTGGTAAAGAGGTAGCAGGATTGGGTGAAGGATTGGATAGAAAATACCTGTGACTACTATTCGGTCACTTTGAGAGGTTTGACAGCCTGAAAACCGAGGCTGGGGCATTCAGTGCTGCAGGAAGGTTAAATATTCCCATCACAAATTGAACATTCTGCCACTAATGGATGTTATCAGAGAACAAGCTATAAGTTTGTACAACAAGAGACAATTCGAACATAACACTATCATAAGGCATCTTGACAACTATGACCAGACCTGTCACCAAAGACAAACGCCCCAAATACCTCTACCTCCATCCTGACTCTCCATTATTGTCTAAACATAATATAATTATAACCATGCTTGATAATGGTTTTTACAGGATGTGTACAGTGATCCGAAAAAGACAATTGACGTGCTAACCCAAATACTAACTTCATCCTTCCAACACAGTCTATTGCATGCTGCTGTCACACAAGAGCACAGTATTCTAACTCCCTGTGCCCTTCAACCCACCTAAGTATTGCTGAAGGTTTTTTCCTGGTAAGAAAAACCTTCCGGTCAAATGATTGATCGTAACTTTTCCCCCTCAGTCCTACACTCTTCATTCAGTCTCGCTAACAATCTATCTCCATGAATGACCATAGTAAAGGATATTCATGTGCAGATCAAATACAATACCCTTGTGCTGGTGGAGCATGGCTAGAGAGAGAAAATACAGTTTTGTCTAACCTTGATAAAGCTTGGTGCTTTAGAGCAAAATGTTGAATGAACGTGACCTCAAAGATTAGTTTATAATATTGATCAGTTACTAAATCATGGAAACATATATACCTACATACACCCAAACACACAGCTATGTATGTGTACACAAAGACATCTGGGCAAGGTAGAGGAATGTAATATTGTTAAAGCAATCCTTTATTTTGTACAACAGAACTTTTAAATACATTATTGTACATAAACTTCCTCAGAATACATGTTTTTACTCACATTCATTTTATTAATATAATTATTATGAATTTAACTGTAAAACTAAGAGTATTTATTAATTATTGAAACATTACATTTTGTTTTCAGGAGTTTACTTCCAGTTCTACCTATTGAAAATCCTTTAGTTAATGGATCAAGTCAAATTGAATGGATAGTTCTTGAAACTTCTGGGCCCTTATTGGTTCAAATACTCAATGATATTTTGAGGGTTGCATCAAATTTGTTTATTTCACACCTTGCAAATATAAACCTTTATTCAAAAACTATTAGGTTTACAATGCAATTACTCTCTACAGGCAAGTTATTATTGTCATTTACTTCATATTTAATATGTTGTGCATATGACGAACCTTCACTTTAAGTCGTCTATTTATATGTTACGTAATTTTTCTTACTTCATATATATGTACATATATATAATCTGTGCTTAGCCAGCATGTAGTAGAGACCAACTCTCCTGACGAAGGGAGCTCAGGCCATTCTTCACTCCACATCCCAACTATTGATTTCAGGTAAGTTGACTATGCTGTCTCTGTTTCCTATCCAAATGTGATATTTAATTTTGAGTTAGACAGCAACAATCTAAACCCAACAAATCTAACATCACTCTGTCTCTCTCTCTCAAGGAAAGGTCACTTAATGATAAATAAGAAATAACGGAAAACTTCAAACATACATGCCCACATACTAACAAACACATTGAACTAAACAAAAGAGTAATAAGTTAAAAAGTAAAAGAATCATAATAGGGAAAGGATAGACCAAAACGTGATATAGTAATCATTATAACAATTCTTGTAATATTATGCTGAAACAAGATATAATAAAATTAGAGGATGTTGAGTCCACGAATTTGCCTTAATTGTAAGATAAACTCCCTTATTGAAGCCCGGTTTCCAACCTTGTGGGAGGAACCGAACCGGTACCATAACTGCCCCATTCTCCCGCCCACTACAATCCTCCAAAATACACAACAAATAGCCACCTATAATTCAAAGAAAATATTACCTGCCTATCCTCCCACATTGTCTATCAAATTAATTGCAAACTCTATCCTGCTTTCTATATTGATCAAATCAAACGACCCTCTGAACGCATTGCTAACCTCTGCAACACTGTCAAACTATCCAAAACCCAATATCCTATAGCTGCTCCTGCTCAAAGTCACAACTCCAACAATTTCGAGAAATGCTACATACTGACTCTCCTTAAAGCCTTACCCCCCACTCATTGGATGCTGAACTCCATCTTTGGGAACTCTCCTTCCAGCATATCTTACAATCTAGGCATAGTCCTGGACTCAACGTCCTTTAATTTTATTATAGTGGTCATTCTGGCAGTGGTTGTGATGTATTGAAATCTTGTTTCAGCAAAATATTACGATAACTGTTATAATGATTATTATTATTTGTTCTGTTCTGTCCTTTCCCTACTACCATTCTTTTATTTTTTAAATTCTTATTGTCTTTTAACTCTAATGTGTTTGTTTGTGTGTGTGTGTTTGTTTGTTTGTATGTATGTATGTAGCTATCTATTTTTCCATTCTTCTTATTTATCATTGTTCTGACCTTTCCTTGAGAGAGAGAGAGAGAGAGAGAGAGATGGGGGGGAGGGAGTCAGAGTGTTTTGGGCTATGTTAGCTGTCAATTGTTGCTGTCTAATGGCTGGTGCAATTTAATTTGAATTTATCAATTCGTGCCCGGCCAGCACACAGTTCTCATCTTCCTTATTGAAGAAGGGGGCTTAGGCCCTCGAAAATATAAAGTTCCACCAATGCCAGATTGGACCAACTACTGATTTCAGGTAAGTCGACATCGCTGTCTCTGTTTCCTATCCAAATATGTTATTTAATTGCCCCTGTCACATATTCCTTAATTGTTATATATATAATGGTATGGAAAGGAAAGAGAGAGAGGTTGTGGCTTACCTGAAAGTGAAGTGCAGTGTCGCCATAAGGAACTGAGGTTGTGGCTTACCTGAAAGTGAAGTGCAGTGTCGCCATAAGGAACTGAGGTTGTGGCTTACCTGAAAGTGAAGTGCAGTGTCGGCATAAGGAACTGAGGTTGTTCTTCAAATTTTTGGAGGCTCTCAGCCTCTTTCTTCAGGAAGATAAGACTTGAGAGCCTTTGAAAATTTGAAGAATGACCTTCAGTTCCTTATGGCGACACCGCACTTCACTTTCAGGTAAGCCACAACTTATCTCTCTTTCCCTTCCATACCAATATTGCAATTATATATATATATATATATATTTTCAAGGGCCTGAGCCTCCATCATTTTGAAAGGAAAGAGGGACTTGATAGCATCTGACCTACCTTAAATCAACAGTTAATGTAATTAAGCATGTAACTTCACCATCCTTTCATAACTCCTAAACAACCCAACCTAACTCATGGCCAACACCTATCCCTTTTGCAACAATAATGAAATTGTCATTCTCCAGGCTGACTAGGGCCCCACCACTGTTGTTATGAACTTTGAGAAGTACCTGGTTTAGGCCCTTCACCAGCTGGGGGATAACAACACTTAAAAACCTGTCCTTTTTTCACTTCTGAAATAGACAAGTTTGTTCCAGCACATGGCTCACCTGAAAAAATTAATCATGTGATTCTGTAGAGCTCCTCACTTAAAACCCCCCTAGAACACCCAAAAATGCACAAACCTGGGGACCCAGATCACCCAGTTGTTGCGTGCTATAACTTCCTCCACCTACCGGATTTCTTATTTGGTGGATGAATACATCCAACCAATAGTGGAAAACTATAAACCATTTCTTTCGCTGTGTCTATGAACTCCCTAAACCAACTGATACCCTACTAGGTAGTGTAGGTGTTGTCTCCCTGTATACTATCATCCTCTGTGCTAGTGGCCTGGCAGCAATTGATTATTTATTGTCTCACAGACCAATTTCCTTTCCAACCTCTGATTTCCTTCACAGAGTTTTTCTTCTCCTATGTCACCCTGTTCATGGCACAACTGGAACACCAAAATTCCTCTCCACTCAATCCCTTAATCTGTTCATAGATATTATTTTTCATACTCTGGATCCCTGGACCAAATGCACTTTCTGATTTTCTTGTAAACCTAAACACCAAATTCCCTGTTAAGTTCTCTTGGAACCATTTCCCCACCAACAAACATCATCTTACTTGATGTTGATATACACCTCAGTTATGACTTAATTACAACATCAGCCCAGCGTAAACTACCAACACCTTACAATACCTGCACTTCTGCATGTTGCCACTCTAAGCATACCAACAACTTAGCCCTTAAGGGAGTTCGAATTTATTCCCCTTGGAACAATATGAACATGTTACACTAATTGGATTTCATAAATAGTCCTCCTCCAAAAACTCAACGCCATTCTCCTCCTTACCTACTGGTCTGAAATCCAACCCATATATGAAAATGTCCTCACATTATACCCCATCCTCCCAAGGGTTGCCTTCAGGTGCCCTCCCAACCTCTGCAACATCCTTGTCCACCCTTGTAGGCCCTAACCTTACACTCTGCGACTTTGGCCTTGCTGCAAGAACAAGTGTTCTGACTGCACTATCCTTCAACTATTACAATTCTCCACAAAAAGTCACCTAGAAAATCAAAGAAAACATTATCTGCCTCTCTTCCCAAATAATTTACAAGGTTAATTGTAAACTCTGTCCAGATTTCTATATTGGTACCAACAATTTCAACTTCACCTGATATAACAGATAATGGTCTCCATCTTTGGGATGTTTTTTTTTTCAAGCACATCCTATATTGCAGGTAAAGTCCTGGACTCAACATCGTCTAACTATTGCCTTTGCTAAATCTCACTCACTTACTTCACTTTTCACCTTCCACCTCTAGTTTGTGTGTATGTATATTGTGTATCTATTATGCATATTTGTATGTGTGTATTATTTATTCTGTTATTTTTCCACTGTTGTGACCTTTCCTTGAGAGAGAAAGTAACAACTTTGTTGTTTGTTGCTGTCGAATGGCTGGCAGATATGTCTTTGAATTCAACAATCTGGGATATTTAAACCTATTGTCCTGAAGAAGGGGGATCAGACATCAAAAGTTTGACATATTGCTAGGACTCAGCTTGAGGTTTCGAACTTTTAATTTTACATAAGTCAGCCGCTCTCTATTCCTCTTTCCTATCCAATTGAATATACCTGTGCATGTGTGTGTGTACTAATTAGAAAGAGAGACAGAGAATCACCGACTTCCTGCAATTGATGGACCTTGATGCCATTTCATACAGGAAGAAATATTTAACATTTTCAGATAAGTAAGCCTCATTTCTGAAGGAGTACTACTACAGCTGATGAGGTATATTCTATATTCAAATTTTCCGTTACTTTTATTCAAATTTTGTTTTTAATAGATTTAAAGTTAATTGAAAACTAACAATTTTTTATTTGTCAAGTAATCAATAACTTCTATATTTACAGGTTGTAAAATCAAATTTGTTTACTCTGCAATGGGATTTCTTTATCAAACTTATAAGAATGATTTATTCTGCCAACTTAAGAAAAGCCAACTATTCAAAGTTCTGATGCCTTTGTTTAATAATTGTATAGACAGTTTTACATGTATAGTATACACAAAAGATACTATTAATCGTTATGTTGAGGTAAGTACAATAATTTCTGAAACTTTAAAATTAATAGTTAATAATTTATTAATTTTTTTTGTTAAAACATTTAAAATATTTAGTTTGGGAACAATTATCCCAGTTATACTGTTCAATTAAGTTTGTTCAGTGATAAATAAGTAATTTAATTGGAAAATCATTGTTACTTTTATACCTCAAGTTTCTTAATAATTGGTATATAGCAGTATTCTGCTTGCCCGCATTACATTGACATTTTGTTTTAGGTGCATAATTATTTCAATCTTCGATTTTTAATCAATAAATAAATAGATAATCTAACTACTATTCTTTTAACACAGACGTTTTACATATCTTATAATTTTAAGTGGTTATTCATTAGATGTCATAATTTGTAAATATATCCTTTTTGTAGAGTTTTATAAAATTAAGAAATGCTATTTCAACATTTTTAATGGCATTATTGAAAAAGTTTTCACTTTCATCAAGCCTCTTTAAAGATACAACTGGCAGATTTGTGGATGTGATGGTAAAAATCATTAGTAAAGATCTTGAAACAGTAAGTGAAGTCAGACTCTATTTTTTATATTTATTTAAAAAGCTATTTTATTCAAAATTATATTTTCTTCTTTCAGCTTGAACATGTTCATACTGTTAAAAACATTCAGGAGCTGCCATATATAACTGCCCAGTTTGCTTATCTGTTCATTAATAAAAAGGATATTTCTGAACTATTTATCACAAAGTTTTGCGAAAACTTTGAAATGAAATATAGCAAGGTAAATAGTTTAAAAGTCTAAATCTATGTTTCTGATAATCTCAAACAATGTATTGAAATAAACTGAATGTTAAAATAACTTTATATTAGTTTACTAAAAAAAATTATCTTTCGATTGCAATTATTAACTTTATTTATTGTTACAATATTTACGTGCTTTAATAATGTTATTTTTGTATGTAAAAAACATTTAAGTATCATTAATTTTCTCACTTATTGATGAATTTTTGTGAATTTTAATTTTTACAAGCTTTGAAATCAGTTTGAAAATCCTTTTGTATAAAATCTATTCACCTTTTTTTGGAGAAACTTAAATTCTGTTCGGACTTTTCCTTGAACGTAAGAGAGTTATAATTTGTTTATGTCTAACACCTAGCCACGGTGAATTCAACTCTCAATGATTGGCCTTAACAAAATATAGCACTTCTGAAAAATTAGCACCAATTATGTAATAAACAAAATTAAATTACCTTTAAATAAGCCTACACGTCATGTGTCAATTATGTAATATTCAAAATGAAAGGAAATTGAAATTAAACAACTTTTAATACATAACAAAACTTATTTAATAAATAAAATATTTTCTTTGTTGATATTTTAACAATTTAATATTATTGTTCCACGACTTTGGTAAGAAAACTTAATTTCAGGGCTGTCTATGAGTCCTCCAATAAAATAGTACAGCAAATTGTAGCTAAATTTTCAAAACACAATTATCCGTAACTTGAAACTATTACAATTTTAATGAAATTATAAGAAAGTAATGATATCTAAAGACAGTAATGATATTTACAATAGAAGGTTTACAGTTTAAAATTCGTTGTAGTTACATTACCATTGTATATGAATATGGGGCTTGTTCTCACTTAGTTTGATTTTAACATTTCTCTAACAGGCCTTATTGCCCTTATTTTATGTATTTTTGTTTTGCAACACAAAACACTGTTGATAGTTTGCTCTCTGCTCTCTAAATATATGGAAAATCACTGGTACCTGGCGACGGATAAATTACAACTGAGAACTGGCAATTTGCAACTTGAACTGAGAAATTGTGGTTTCTCAATATCCAAAAACCATTAGAAATTTTCAACAGCCTACTTGCAACTGTGAACTGGTGACTTTTAACACACCATTTATCCGCTTCACAAAGCACACTCTCTTTGTCCTGCTCCCAGTAACACTCTGACCTGCTCTCAAATCACAGATTCTTCCATCCCTGCTCCCAGAAATTCTCTTACCTTCACCAAGGTTCTGAACGTCTATATATTAATGCCCTTCGTGGAATGCATCATGGGCTCCATATTCTCATCGACAATAGCATATGTCACAATGCAGTGTCCTTATATTTACGCCACCAATACCAAATGGGTCATTCCATGCCAAGTGACCAAATCGCCTTTTGGGTACCACCTTGGATTTTGATTAAATTTGGTGAAAGTGTTGAATACAGCTTCAAGTATACCAGCTAGCTTCCTGAAAAATGGCAACCAGAGACAACTATTTACTGTACACGATGGTTGCAGTTCCAAGGTTTAAAAAGTTTTAGTTTTATTGCTGTTACCTCACAAAGTAGCTCAAAAAACCGTCGCCTCAATTTGAGGCAGATTTTTCGAGCTTATAACTTTGAAACAATATGTTCTACAAACTTATGCTTTGGTTAGCTAACTGAACACATTACTGATTTTAAGCTGCCAAAGTATCAGCTTTCAAGCTCACTTTGTTGTCCAGATATATGTTAGTTAATATGAGGTTCAAATTTTGTGTCAAATTTTGTGAATTTTCAAACCGAAATAGCAAAAAACCATTTGCTACAATCAAGTTATTTTTGTTACCATTAGAAAGAGCAGACTTATTTCTGTTAAAGTCATCCTATTTCACGTTTGAAACTCATCTTTTAAGGCCAGAAAAATTATTTTAAAACTTGCACTAATTTAAATAACACGAATACTGCACGAATGTGGTGAAAGCAAATCATTTGTACTAAAATGAAATTAGATGACTCTAAAAGAAAAAAGGCTGGACATGAATGAATTTAATTTGTGAATTCTAATTAAAGTGCACAAGCTGTTAGACAGCAACAATCAGCACCCAACAAAGCCATCAACACTCAGTCTCTTTCTCAGAGAAATGTCACAACAATGATAAAATAACGGAAAAATACATACAGGCATATGTGTGTGTATATATATATATATATATATATATATATATATATAATGACATAATAAGAAGTTAAAAAATGTGGGAGAAGAGGCAGGCAATGTTTTATTTTATTTTATCAGTGGTTATTTTGGAGGGTTGTAGTGGGCTGGAGAATGGGGCTGACATGGCACCTGTTTCTCCCACAAGGTTGGCAACTGGGCTAGGGGAGTTTTTGGGTGGGACCTGTGAGGAAGGTTATTGCAGAGATTTAGAGAGCAGCTGAAGGCAACACTAGGGCAGTTGGGGGGAGTATAGTGGAAAGGATGTTTTTAAGGTCTGGGTTGGATTGCAGTCTTGTGTAAGCAAGGCAGAGAATGGAGTTGAGTTTTTGTAGTCCAGGAAAGTAGTAAGGGGGTAGACTACATTTCTTGTGTTGATCAAGGATGGGTTTAGGTAGGTGATCAGTGGATAGTGCACAGAATATTTGTTTTTGTAGGAGATCATTAGAATATATTCTGTTTATGAAAGCACTGAGGATCCGGTTAGTGTAGGTGGTGAGTCTGCTCTATGGACAGCATATTCAAGCTCCTCTGAGGGTTAAACCATATGGAAGGGAGCATATGATATGTTCAGGGTGACAACTGGTGAAGTGAAGATATGGTAAGGTGTTGGTGGGCTGATGTAGTAATTAGGCCAGAATTGAGCTGTATTTCAACATCGAGGAAGATGATGTTTGTGTGGGCGTAGTTCCAGGTGAACTTAACAGGGAATTGACATTTAGGTTTTCAATGGAATCTGTAATGACATCTGGTCCATGGGTCCATAGTATGAAAATATCATCTATGGATCAGAACCAGGTTACGGGTTTCAGTGGAGAGGAATTTAGGTGTTGATGTAGGAGGGGGCCATCTGGGTACCCACAGCAGTGCCACTTATTTAGTGGCAAATGTTGTTTTGGAAAGAGAAGTAATTCTGGGTGAGGAAAACTGGCTGATGGAAATCAGAATCTTTTTGGTTGGGAAGGAAATTTGAGGTCTGTGAGACAAGAAATAATCAATTGCTGCCAGGCCACTAGCATGGAGGATGATCGTATACAGGGAGACAACACCTACGCTACCTAGTAGGGTATCAGTTGGTTTAAGGCATTCATTGACACAGAGAGAGAGATATGAGAAAGTTAGTGGTCGGGGAAAGAATTTGGTTGCCTGTGTCATGGGAAATATTCAAGTGCTGACAGGCCACTAGCATGGGGAATTTTGGTGTACAGGGAGACCGCTTCTATGATAACTAGAAAGGTGTAAGGTGGGAATGGTTTTGGGAGTTCACGGAGGAGGCATATGAAATAATTAGTGTCTTTCATGAAAGAGGGTAGGTTTTGTACTATTGGTTGTAGGTATTCACTCACCAAAGCTGAACTCCTTTCAGTGAGGGAGTTGCAGCCAGCAACAATTTGGTAAGGTTGGGTTGTTTGTGAAGTGAATTGAGAACGGATGGTGAAGTAACGTGGGAGACAAGAATGTTGGTGAAGGTTTGAAGTGGGTTTTTAGGTGGAAGTTTTGGAAGTTAAACTTTAGAAGGTTCTTTAAATTTAGAAAGACACGCAACAATGGTGCTGCATGGATCTGGGATAGTTTGGGGGTTCTCAGTAAAATGAAGCTTCCACTGGACTGTTATGCAGTATTGCAGGGTGTCACATGTTTTTAAGTCTAAAAGGGTCCAATGTGGGAGTGAAAGTGAGACCCTTATATAGAACCAAATTTTATCCTTAGATAGGGTTTTGGAAGAAAGTTTTCTGACACTATTGACAGAAGGTTTGGGTGGCTTTCCAGATTCCAGGAGGAGGGGTTGTTTGGGGAAACCAGGTTTAGGTATGAATTTACACGCTAACACATCATTGAAAACTAGGTTACAAAATTTGCACAGGTGGCCTTTAGCAGAGACACGTCAAATATATATGAGTAAGAATATGACATTGTCCAAATAATTGTGATCTTGTATGGAAAGAAAAGAGAGATAATTTGTGGCTTACCTAAAATTGAAGCACAGTCTAGCCACATGGGACCGAGTGAAGTTTTTCAAATTTTCAGAGGCTCTCAGATATGTATTTACTCCTAAACGGACATTCCCAATTCTTCACTCTCTACTCTATCCAAATGATAAGAGTGGTAAGAAAACTGATCCAAATAAACTTCTATTACTTGCATCCTCCAATCTTCTTCTTAATACTGAACATGATAAAGATTACTTCTATGTTGACAGTGGGGCCACAAATCATATCTCTAATAGAAATGATATATTTTGTCAGTATACACCATTTGAGAACAACATTCCTTGTAATGTGGTTACTGCAAACGGTGATTGAGTCAAAGCTGAGGTTCAGGCATTTGTAAATGGTGTGTCGAAGAAAAATCTATTTTCTGCTATTGCTGCCCATGACAAACAAACTGATTGTGAATTTTTTATCTAACATTTATGTTTGTAAATTTAAAGTAAATCGGCAAGTTGTCAGGTTTGGGAATAGCTGTATAAGTTAGCATGAGAATTGTTTTTCCAAAATTAACCATCCATCAATGCTGTGTCTCATAATAATCTTTTACAATTGTATCATGAACGTTTTAGATATCAAAATAAAAGACATTAAAAAAAGGCTACAAAGCGTTAGCTGGGGATTGAAGTCAAACTGGACAGTGAGATGTGTGAAGGAAGTATATTTGGTAAAACTCGCAGACAAATACTTAGAACCAGAAAGAAACTAAGTAAGCCAGTTGTATTGGTATCTAGTGATATTTGTGGACCCTTTGGAAAATCTCTATCTGGATTACATTATTATGCAATTTTGAAGATGAATTTTCAAAATTAGATATGTATATTTCTTGATTGAAAACTTAAAAATTATGCTTCCTGCAGCTGAAACTTCTGGACACCATGTTAAAGTCCTTCTTAGTGACAATGGGGAGTTTGACAACAGTGCAGTCAGAAGAATACTACAAAAGAAGGGTATTACTAACTGTGTCCTATACACCTCAGCAAAACCATTGTGAGAGGGAAAACCACACAGTTGTTAAAACTGCATGTGCCATGATGCATTCTAGGAATTATCTACCACAGCACCTGTGGGCAGAACTTGTAAATACGACAAATGGTTTCTCTAGTGTTCCAGAAAAATCTCCTTATGAGTTGTAGGCTCTGATTGTTATGCCAATATTCCATGGAAAAAAAGAAAAAAATGGACAAAAAGGCTGTGAAGGGCATACTTATTGGTTATGATTCAGATGGCTACAGAATTTGGTAATCTTATCCAAAGTCGTGATGTCATATTTCATGAAAGACCTCTCACTTCAGATGTTGGTGATGTTACTCTACCCAACCTTGATTTATCAGGAAATGAGAATGTTGAACCTTCAACGGAAGACTGTGATACTTCTTTAGCTAGTCAGGAGTCATTTTCTGAAAACTCACAAGAAGAAATGTCTTATGAAGGTGAAATGAAAGGTCTTGTAAACTCTGGTACTCCTAGGCTTCGAGACAGGAATACACTACAAGCAGCCCGAAGATTTTCTAATTTTGTGATGTCTTATATTATACTATTATAAATAATTAGCCATAGTGAATACTCATGTGAATGGAACCTGGCTATGAATCAGGAGATTAAATCTTTGTTAGAGAATGGTACCTGGGTGTTAGAATGTTTGCCAGCTAATAAGAAGGTGATACAAAGTTAAACCAAACCTAGATGAATCCACAGAGGATTTTAAGTCATGTCTGGTTATGAAAGGTTATAAACAAAAGAAGGGTGTTGATTATGAACAAATCTTCAGTCCTGTGGCAATATTAAATACTGTTAGAGCTTGATGAGTATTGCTGTAAGTGAAAATTTACAATTAACTCAATTTGATGTGTCAACTGCATTTCTGTATGGAAATCTTGATAACCAAAGTTGTTACGTATATATGAAGCAACCTGATGGCTGTGATGATGGAAGAAAGCTGGTCTGTAGACTGTAGAAAAGTTTGTTTGGTTTGAAACAAGCACTTCAGTACTGGAACCCATGCTTCAGCAAATTCTTGTATAAAATTGTTTTTAAGAGAAGTGAAGCTGACCCTTCTTTGTTTATTCTGAAAAAGGGTATCAATGAACTTCTGTTGACTGTGTTTGTAGATGATGGGTTAATTTCATCAAATAATCAAGAAATGTTGAAGCAATTCTTGACTAATGTGAATGAGAATTTAATATAACCTGCCAAACTTCTTATTCTAAAAAGATTTTTAAGAATTTCAAATTGAAGGATCTACTTCTGAATCAGGGAAATAAATAACTAATATTGCTAGATATACAAAAAGGCAAATAGTGGGTGCACTAATGTATCTAATGATTGGTTCGAGACCTGATATTGCTTACACATTGGGAGTAGTTTCCAGGTCACTCAAAATTCCAACCTGTCAGGATTGGTTAAAAGTGAAAAGAATTTTGCAATATGTAAAAGGAATAGTGGATTGTGGGATCCTTTATAAAACCAAATGTAATAAAGTACTGTCATTATATAGTGATGCTGACCATGCTCGGGACCTCATAACTGGCAGATCCATGTCTGGAGTGCGCAGTACATTGCTGGTGGCTGTATTTCGTGGATCAACAACAATCCTCGGTGGCAATCTCAACTGCCGAATCTGAGATAGTAGCTGCCTGTGAGGACAGAATAAGAGGCTCTGTGGTTAAAAAGACTGATGGCAGACATTGTTGTGCTGAAACGAGTTCGTGACATGTACATAGACAATGATTTAAAGCTTACACAAAATCTGGAATTTCACAAAAGAACCAGGTATATTCGTGATACACTCCTTTGTTCGTGAACTTGTAACTGAAATAAAATCCAGTGTGGAGAAGATCTCATCTGAGAATCAATTGGCTGAACTTCTGTCAAAGCCTCTACCAAGATGGACTAAGTGTTGTACCAAAGTGTAAAATGAAGGAGAAGTTGTCATTTTCATTTGGAAACATTGTCTTTGTTGTTGTTATTGTTGATATATATCTTAGTAAAGTTTGATTCCAGTTATTGTAAATAAATTAAACTGTTATATTGGGTTATTTTATTGTGAGAAATAAATAGGAGAATGGTAATCCCACCTTTCTCCATAATTGGATAGTGAGGAAAGATAGAAATATAGGACAAAGGATGGGAGTACACTCTAAAGAAATCATATGCTTAGGCATAGTAATACGCTCAAAGTAAGCATATGTTCATGGTGTAGAGAAGAAAGGAAGAAGAATGAGAGACTGAAAATATTCAGCAGGGCTGGAAATCAAATCAAGGTACTTTTGCTATTTGTGTACAGGGCAAAAGTATATGTGTGTGTGTGAGAGAGAGAAAGAGAGTGTGTGAGAGTGTGCATGATTGTGTGTGTGTGAGTGAGTGAGTGTGTGTGTGTGTGTGTGTGAGAGAGAGTGTGTGTGATTGTGTGTAAGTAAGTGTGTGTGTGTGTGTGGGGGGGGGGCTATATATATAAATTAAATATAATTCGTTAAGAATTTGGAATGTCTTGGACGGGATTGCTGGGGCATGAGTGACAGTGGCTGGCCTTTTGTTAGGAAAATTTATGACGGTCACTCTCACATCTATTTGGCAGACCAGAGGAGAGAGAGACAGTAGCTGCTTTGTGTCCATGTTGCAAAGTGAGTGAATAGTAAAGAAAAAAATGTAAGAAGTTATTGGGAGAGCTCAATGATGAGTGAATGGAATTAGAAAAAAGACTGAGTCATCATTGCTATGAGTAAAGTTAATACATCAACATAAAGTGTAGTGATTAAATGTCAAAAGCAGATTAAAGAGGTTTTTTTTTTTATAAAGTGAGAAGTCTACCAGATGTGAATAAGGTTTAAAAACATCAAAGTGGAATTTCAAGAGTGATATTTGGACAAAAGATAAGACATTTAAAATAATAAATAAATTTTTGTTATATTGCCACAAAGGTTACCCATTATCTCCCCACACAAAAATTAACCCTTATTATTAATAGATTTTATAGAAATTTTAATTGCACAGATTTTTATTAAAATATCTTATATTAATAAAAAATTATTAATCATTTATAATAATTAAACCTCAATATAAAATAATTCATTACAATACATACTAGTTTACTCATATTTTAAAATGACAGTCTAATCTCTTCTAGGATCCAAAACTTGCAGCTTCAGCATTGGGCCTTTTGCATGTTCTAACTCTTTGCCCACGAAGAATTTCACTAAAGGTTTTATCTACTGCTGTGAAAAAAGTAGATGATGTTTTGAATGGCCTACAAATAAAAGATTCAAATGATTCAATTGAAAACAGCAATGAAATGTATGTATTTTTTATATTTTTATGAAACTTATATTATAGTTTGAAAAACAGATATGTTCATTTCATGATATATTATAATAATGTTCTAATGCATCTGTAATTTGGAATGTTTTTTCAAGTAGCTTTCACATCTTGTTATATCTGTAAACTGTATTTTTCTTCATATCATTCACCAGATGTTTATTATCATATTTCAAGCAATTGTGACAAGAGTGTGAATCAGAAAAGGGTCTTCAAATCTCCAAACACCCACTCTGGACCAAAACAAGAAAAGTAGTCCACCCCTCACAACAACCTACTTCCCACGGACTACAAAAAATCAATATCATTCTCTGCCTAGTGTACACTGAACTGCAATCTAACCCTGAACTAATAACCATCTTCCCCACAATTTTCTTGTCCACTCCATCTTATTGGATTACAATCCTTGTTGTGGGAACAGATGCCATGTCTACCCTATCTTACAGTCCACCACATTCTTCCTGAACCACATAAAAACATCAAAGAAAACATCACCTGCCTTTCCTCCCACACAATCTACCAAATTAACTGTAGACTCTGCCCTCAATTCTATATACGCCAAACAAAACGACCTCTCCCTGAATGAATAGTCAACCACCACAGCACTGTCAAACTTTCCAAAATTCAATTCCCAGTAGTTGCTCAAGCACAAAGCCACAATACAAACAATTTCGACCATTGCTTCACACTCACCATCCTTAAATCTCTATCCTCCGATTCATCAAAGGCAGAACTCCACTTGTGGGAACTCTTCTTCTAACATGTCTTACAGTCCAGAATTGTCCCCTACTTCCACGAGTCCATGTGAATATGTATGAGTATGCTTATGCAAGTACATACGAGCATGCTTATGGAAGTATGTATGTGTATGCATGTGTATGTATGTATGTTTTTATATATATATATATATGTATGTATGTATGTATGTATGTATAAAATGTATGAATGATCACAATCAGAACCTTTCCTTGAGTTGGTGGCCTTGTGGGGTGTTCTTTGTTTATGGGCTACTAGTCGTGCGGTTGTCATACTCTGCAGCCAGCCAGTGCACGGTTTGGTGTAACACTCCTTCCTGAAGAAGGATGCTGGGAGCGTCCGAAAATTTGAAGTACTAACTTCGGTTCCCTACCAATATCAGAATTATATATATATATACATATATACATACATACATATGACTAAGAATATGGCATTGTCAAAATAATTGAGATCATTGATATTGAAAGAAAAGAGAGAGAGAGTTGGCAGCTTATCAGAAATTGAAGCTTGGTCTAGCCACTCAGGAGAGAAGGATGTTTTTTTCTGATTTTCAGATGCTCTCAGTCCCCCTTCTTCAGGAAAGAGAATACATTTCATATACAGGCCCTAAAGATAATGTGACATTATCAAATTATTTGAATAATTAGATTAGAATGACGGACAAAGAGTGGCAGAATTAAACCATCCGTTAGTCATAAACAATCGACACCCAACAAAGCTAGCCCATCTCCCTCTCTCAAGGAAAAATAGAAAGATCGTGTCTGACTTGAATTTAAGCTTGGTATCTCCATTTTTGACAAGAACAAGTTCTTCAATTGTTTTGGAGCAATTAGCCTTCTTTGGGAGAAAGAAGACATATCACAGGTGCTGGCTGGTCAAGGAACTCTAAGGCAGCATTATAACCATAACCTTTTTGCAGGGTGTGTTATTTATAAGAATGTAGTGTTAAATTTTTAATAACTTTAGGTATTTATTAGAAAATAATTTTAAAAAATTTAATTTTTTTTTTCAAATTTGTATTTTTATTTTTGCTTTGTTTCAGTGATTTTGTATGCATAAGTTGCAATCTTATTAAGAATATGAAGAAAGTCATAGAAACAAAATCACTTAAGTCAAGGATACTTACTGATGGCATTGAAGATTCTCTTGGCCCTAAAATGACAGATGTAGCAATTAATCATGATAATTGTGATGTAATTAAAGCTGTGCCTTCTCAAATGATTACAGCTAGTAATGAAAATGTGGATCATACAAAAACTGATACTGATAAAGGTATATTAGGGGATCAATATTGCCAGACTAATTGCAATACAACAGTTTTTGAAGATAAACAAATTGATGAAAGCTGTTTAGAATCCTCACAGTTGTCCATTTCTTTGATGACTAAGAAACGAAAATTATATTCTAGTAACCCTTCATCACTTATAATATCTGAAAATCAGCACAGCGTTAGTGATATTAATAAATCTATCTCAGATAAATACACAAATAATCATTTCACTAATTCTGACAATAAACTGATGAAGTCAGGTTCTGGAGTTACTGACTCAGGGATAAATGAAGGTGTGCCTAAATGTACGTGTAATAATTCTGGATTAGTATTTTGTAATCATCAACAAAATTCTAGTTGTGTATCACAAAGAGCAATTTCTATTTTGTCTCCAAGAAACAATTCATTTGACATTGAAAAACAAGTATGTGATGTGTCAGCCAATAATTGTACTTCAGAAAAACAATTCTCATGTTTGGGTACAACAACAAATAATACTGAAGATAGTTTAAGAACAAAACAGAAAAAAAGAAAATCATCTCCAAGTACACCAAAAACTCGTAAATCTCTAAGAATTGCATCTCTAAGTCCCACTGATAGTAGTCTTCATGAAGTCAGAAATGAGTGTAAAAATTTGCATTCTATTAAAATTACTGATAAAGTTTCAAATACTGCAAATAATGAGTTGGTAAATCAGACTTCATTAGTACGCAAACGCAAAAGCTAATTGTTAATCTCTAACACTAAAAGTATTGAATCATTTTGACTCCATTTATCTATGGGTTTTGTAAATGTATCATTTAATGACATTTGTCCATTGAGTAATATTGAAGAACCACTGGCAATCAATCCAATATCCTGCTCTTTCTTGAGCAAAATTTGTATAAATGAAACTCATAAAAAGCAAAATGTCAAGGGACAGTCAGAACATTGTACTTTGGATGTGAGTGGTATAGAGGAAATTATAGGAGTAGATTTAAATACAAGTAATCTTACTGGTAAAATTGCAATAACAAGTGCAGTACAAGATACAAATTCAGTACTGTTTGCAGGAAAAAGTAGAAATGCTTCAATTATATCTCCACTTTCACGTAATAAACACCACCAAAGATATAAAGAAACTTCTTTTCAATTTGACAATAGAAAATCTGATCAGAGCATTAGGAAGAGATGAAGTATTAGTATTAGTGATTATTATAAACGAAATATCAGAAGTAGCTGAATTGTTCCAGAGGACAAAAATTTTAAGACAAATGTACCAAACAAATCTTGCTTCGGAGCAGAGAATGGATATACCTAACATGAGCATTTGGTACTGAGAATGTTGGGTGTTAAACCTGTGCTGATTATCGCAAATGGGAAGCATAATGAATAGAAGTAATGAGAAAGAAATGCATAGAAAATTGGCAATAACTAATAAATTACTGGCTAGGGAAAATAATATTTTTACGAATTATATGAGATAGTTTAATTTGTATAAAAAGTTTATTGTGAAAGATATTTTAATTGAATAATAGTACGGAAATCAAAACTGATCATAATAGTTCAGAGAGGAAAAGTGTAATATCAAGTAATTTGTATATTTATTTTACATACGAGATTTTAAGTATTTACAATTTTGACGAACAAATGTTTTATATGTAACAAATTATCTTTTTTTTCAATTTAAATTTATATTATTACTTCAGATTTTTGTAGTGTTTAATTTTTTTCTTAACAATCCCTCAAATTTATCCTTTTCCAATAAACTTTGCTTAGTAACATTGAGCTATGTTTCCTTATTAAAGAAATAAGCTCTTATAAATATTTAAATTTTCATTATTGCATTGCAGTTTTTATTATAAATAATTGTGTAAGAGTTACTTAACATAAATGATAAAAATAGTTATATTTATGATTGGAGGTTCCTGTGGTATAGTTGCATGAAGTCTTCACAGGAAATCAACTGGGTGATATCTCTAATAAGTCCAAAACATACTGTCAAAGATTCTAATAATACAAGCAGTATGTGATGTCAGCGTGGCTAATTTAAAACTGAAGGTTGATATACAACACTAGTTAATTCATGCATCTGTTCACAGATGGCTTTAGTAGGTACAGGGATATAAAATCAGTTGCCTTTGAGGCAGACTGTACATCTCTACTCTGTGAAAGTCTTTAAAAACAGATTGTTAAGCTGATCTGTTAACAAAGGTCTTTGTGAAAAATTATTCAGGTTCATATTTTTTTTGTTTGCTTTTCTTGCCCAATCACATATTTTTTTGCATATTTTTAGATAAGTAATGTACTGAGTGACACTTAACTAAATTACTTAAGCAATAGTTGTCATTTTAAAAGCCTGTTTTGAAATATTGTAGCACTATACAGTTCAATTCAGGCATGGGTTCTTGTTCAAAACACGGCTTACTCGGTCATCTCTAAAAGTCCTAAAAATTTGTAATAGGCATTTTTTAGCACCATGTATATCATATGTTTTCATGATCACTACTTACAATCCAAGAATGAAAGCTCTATATTTCATTTTAGGAACTTATATCATCTTTCTGCAAACTGATCACAACAAACCATTTCGCTAATGAGATGATTACCAATCTGTGAATTCAACAAATTTGTGAAGTACAGTCTAATAATTTTATGCTTTTAAAACAAACATTTTTCTAACCTATCAGTTGATGCACAAAACAGTGAATGTTCTCTCCCACCCTTGATTATCATTAATTTCATATGCTTGAGCTATGAGTTTCTTTTCTGAATTGAATGGTTCAGTAACTTTTTCAAAACCTAAGAGCACAAGCTGTTCAATCTTCATCATTTTCAAATTAAAGGTATCTTTCAACAAGTTTATTGTCCTTAACTTTATGCAAAATTTTTACTAATGATCTTTTGTTTATTCAGTACACACAGAAAAAGTATTTAATTTAAACCTGAAGTATGCAACCTAAAAGTTCATTTTGTATTGTGTAACATACATGTATATTTAGATTCATTCATTACCCTCGAAGAAAGTAAACAATTAGCTGATTCTAGTTTTTTATTGTCGAGATTATTATTACATTTCAGGCAATTGACTTAATTTTTTTAAAAAAATATTTTATTAATATTGCAATCTGTTCTTGAGTTTCTTGAGATACTAACTACTGGAGGATATGATTACTTCTTGACAAAGTCTGTGTTTAATTCCTTTCAGATGACAGAATTACAGACGTACAATGGAGCATTTTTAATCATTAGAGAACTTTTGACTGAAACCTTCCAATATTAGATGTAGTTGTAGTGGTTGAAGATTAAATGCCATACTGTTATATGGATATTATAGCTGCTTTATACACTTGCAGTTTGTTTTATGCTCACAACTTTGAGTTTCTCCCTAGGACCCAATAGTATTTACTTAATTTATATTTTAATAGTTTCCTTGTATTCCATTTGTGAGTTGTCCCAGTAAAGCCCCTTGTTTAAGTGCATGCCAAGGTATTTTACTGTCTCTTGTGGTAATTGATTGTTCAGTGTGTCCTGTGGACAAGTTACTCTACGACGTAGGCGAATTAGATCGCCTACTGGAAACTCGATCAGTCAAAGTAAGGATCGTACCTACTTATTGATCTCTGTCTGTGATTGTTGTTAGTAGGAATTTGCCAGCTACAATGTTTTAAATTAATATTTTTGTGTTGAAAGATCAATTTATCATAAAGTGTGAAATATTTTTATAAGTTAAATAATTAAAAATGGGTTCGGTTACATAACAAATGGAAACTTTGTCTGAAAATTCTCAAGGAAAAGTAGATTGTTCCTGGAAATTTAAATTGGAATCCAAAGGCTTGTCTGAAATTGCAACTGGAACGAATTTGAAACCTTAAAGTAATAAAAATTCTGATGCAGTTAAGACTTGGATTCGAAAAGATCTTGATGCTCTAGTAATGATAGGATTGAATGTGAGCAGTGAAATTGCGAGAAAATTTTAAAATTGTACTGCTTATAAAAAGTTAAATAAATTAGATAAAATCTGAACTGACTGTTGAAGGGCTGCAAAGATGTTTTTTTTAGTTATAAATACAATGGAAGTAAATTGTTGAGAACTGTCTGTGATGCAGCACCCCGAAGATTTGGAAAGTTTGATAATGACGAGAATTCTTGGAATGTTACCACAAGAATTGTATCATTTACATACTGCGTGGGATAGTGTCAGTTCATCGGACAAAAATTCAAGCGCGCTGATTGCACGTTTACATCTGGAAGAAGATAGGCTGAACGAGACAGAGAAATTGAAGGGTAAAAATGGATTTGTTGCGAAGTAGTTAGAGGAAAGAGATCCAGTAAGTCGAACTTTCAAGAAAAGCCTTACGAATGTTTCAAATGTGGCAAGATGGGGCATATGGAAAAGAACTTTTTCCGAAGGGAAGCCCTGAAAATACCAAAAATAAAAATCTAACATCTGCGACTGTCGTGCACTTATAATAGTCGGACTCACAACTACAGCAATCGGTAAAAAAAATTAAAAGTGACATATTCTGGTATCTATTCAGCTGCGCCACACAGAATCACATTTCGAAATGAATGGCTAATCAACCTAGTAAAATTTGAAGAGCCAATGAAAGTTATTGTTGGAAATTCTTCTGAAAAAAAAAGGGGTGGGGGGGGGGTGTTCCGAAATGAGGCATTGAATGGACAAAAGTGGAATAAGATCGTGCTTGAAAACGTCCTATATGTTTCGGAATGAAACATTTATTTATTTTCAGTCACACGAGCATTGGATAAAGGCTATGTACAGAGAGCCGTTTCAAATGGGTCACAATTCAAAACTCACCATGAAGACGAGATGATAGCGATTGGTAAGCGAGAAGGAGATCTTTATACACTAGTTTTTCGTCCGGAAAACTTTGACAGATGTCCGATAGCAGCCTCAATCAAACTTAAGCACGAAAAATTGACACACAAATATATTCAATGTCTTCGCAATATTTTAAAGAAAAATGGTATTAATTACATCGATAACTGGAATCACTACATTTGTCCTGGCTGTGTGAATGGAAAGCATCATCGTGAAGTTCAACGCAGAAATGTGAAGGAAGATAATCGTTCTCTTGATCTGATCCATGTGCTATGAACATCCGATCTTTGGCAGGAGCCAAAATTTTTTTGCTATTAAAGGATGATTATTCACATTTTATAACTGTATTTTTTGAAGAGCAAATATGATGTACCAGATGAAATTAAAGTATTTATGAAGATGGCAGGAAATCAATTCGGAAGGAAAGCCAGAAGTATTCGGTTGGATAATGATAAAGGAAAATGTCAGAGAACTTTTGTAAGAATTTGGAATGTTTCACAGCAAGTCAAATTCCTACACACCTCAACAAAATGGAAGAATTTCAAGAAAAATGCGTACAATCACTAACGCAATACGATCAGCTATTCATGTAAAAGAACTGCCAGAAAAATAATGGGCTGAAGATTTAAATCATGCCATTTTTACAATTAATCAAACAGATACGAGCTCAGTGAAAGACGAGTCCTGCAGAATTATGGTTCGGACGTCGCGTGAAGATTTACAGTTTGGAAAGCTTTGGCTGAGAATGTTATATATATCTCAAATAAAATAAAACTACCAATTTAAACAAACAATTGTAATTTATTAAGCACAATTACACAAATCTGATGAAAATTTATAAATCAAAACAATTTTATTTATCTAGAATACATTTTAAATAATTGGACTTTGTACCCTCAAGGTCTTTACTGGGTTGATAAGGAAACGGAACAAAATGTTACAATTAAACAAATACAGTTACAATAAATGAAAAACGAAATATGACACTTTTTATCCTTTATTAGCAATTTACAATTATTAATTCAGAAAAATAAACTTACATGCTCTCGCGTCCACACACTCACTTTATACCGGCTTAACAGTCACCAGGCTGCACTCACATTCTTTCACAGTCACCTCCTCTTGACGAAGACATCCTCACGACGAATTCAACCCACTCTGCTTTCAGACAGACCTCCACGATGAAACTCCCACAAACTGTTGACGGTTACTCTCGGCCCCCTAGCTTGGCCGCGGTCCTGCGTCCGCCCTGCGGACCTGCACCAACGATCTCTCCCTGCTGACATATCCGTCTCCTCTCCCTGCTGAATGATAATGAGCTCCATTAACTGTCCAACTGCCCTCTTATTTATATCCGGGCTCCAGAATCTTCCCTTGTTTTCACAGTTTTTTTGCATTTCCACTTTCGCCAAACAAACACCATCTGTTGCCGTTCTCCCGCTCCGAGAGCCACTTAATCAATTAAATTAAACGTTTCCTTTTAATCTAATTGCATCGTCCAACAACCTTCTGTAATTATGCCATTAGGATTCCGTCCTCCACAACCAATTAGCCCTAAGAGCTGCAAAAACTCCCCAATTATTAGTCCTTCCCCTCTCTAAAAGTCACTTATCCATCATTTTATCATTATTTTTTTATATTTTCAAACCACTCAAGGATCCCCAGTCTGAGTTCGTAAACAAATCTGACAAAAATAAGAACAGAATTCCTGTCCTGAGCTGGTTATTACAATATATATATATTGTAATGCCAATTAATTAGGCCATTAATCGTTTGGACATAAAATTTGAATTGTTTGATAAATCCATTATAGCGGTCTGATCGAACAATGCAACAATGAGAGAAGCGAGCTCACTTTGCTTTGTCGAAAAGTAAAAAATGGCGTATGCGCGCTAAATCTCGAGAGCACTAGGAGTCAGTTGGCGGAGAAAGATTGTTAGGAGCTGTTGGCGGAAAGACATTATGAGGAGCAGAACAAGTAATATATTTTGAGCAGAGGCAAGACATCGTCAATGTATAAATAGTTAAAGTTGTAAATTAATACGAAGAAAACATTCACGCCGCAAGTATTGCAGCGTAAATATTGGAAAGTAAGAGCAGTTTAAGTCTACAGCAAGGAGCTAAAGAAAAGTTAGATCGCTCCGAAAGAATAAACAATTAAAATAAATCTTGAAGGAACTACGTTGCAGTTTATGTCCAAATCAGTAAAAGACTAATAAATCTACGAATCATAGGATTCCTGTAATGCAAGCAGACATCAGATATCCGACATTCAGGAGGATCATTCGAGTTCCTGGGAGCCTATCAATTTTGACTTCAATAGTGTAAAATCTGTGAGTCGATATTTAGAATCAGTGTAAAAGTTTGCAATAGTGTACTTCCGAAACCAAAAAGAATGCTGGTACCAGCTGGACAGTACATAAGTAACAAAACCAAAACTAATGATTAATTGTAAACTATAATTAAAGGATAAAGTCAGATTTAGTTCTCTTTTAATTGTCAATCAGAGTTAATTTCTTTACTTTTTAATTTCTTTCATTCAATCGACATATTGTTTAGGTAAATTGTAAACTGTTTGTAAATAAGATTTTACGTCAATTTGTTGTGTCCATTATCAAACCCAGTAGAGGCCCTGAGATCTCAAATTTTGTTTGTAATCATCTTTTATTGCCACAAAATAAATAAATATTTTGTTTGTTAATTTCGATCTTTTCATTTAATAAAAGCCTTCCATTTAATAATTACATAAATGACGCTTCAACGTGAGGCAAATTCTTCAAAAATTAAATAAAGCTTTTAATTAACACTTTAATGTTGATCATTACAATATATATATATGTATATTTATACAAGCTGGGTGCACAGAGTTGCCTGAGATGTCATTTATATATAACCCCGAATATGACTCCAATTGCGGTTGCTTTTGCGCTATTTTTATGTAACGCTCGTCGAACCCTATCCCTAAATGTGCTCATTGACCAAATATATCGGCCGTTTTTACAATGTAGAAGCTGAACACCCCCACAAATGTGCGATAATCAAAAAGTATTTATTCCACGCAAAAATCCGCCTATTACATTGTCTGAAAATTTCTAACCCAGCCCACCACCTCCCAAATCCAAGTTGTCACAATTAGACTCAGCGACATTCATAGTCTCTGAATTGATTCTAATCTCGGTTGTTTTTGCGTTTTTTCATTTAACGTACCTCCACCCCACCCCTAAGCTTGCTTCCCTCACGGAGGTTGAAATTATACACAAACAACATCGGTATAAAAACTATCAAAGTAATTAACCCCAGGAAGTAATTATTTAACGCAAATATCGACCGTTTATCACGTTTGAAAATTTCCACCCCCGAACACTTGCGCTTGGGGGACTTAAACGGCAAGTTCAATATCATAATTAAACTCAGTGACAACTATAACCCCGAATTCGACTCCAATCTCGATAGTTTCTACTTTCCTTTTATGTAATGCCACTGCACATCCACACATAAAGGTGCACCCCTCCCAAACCCGAAAGGGGTTGAAATTATACACAGAGAACATGTATAGAAATTTTATGAATCTCATTGATGCCGAAATATATGTATTCGAAAAATTGGCCGGTTAACATGTTTGGAAATTTACACCCCCCAACACTTCCTTCGGGGAGTTAAACGGTTAGTTAAATGTAATAATTAAACTCATTGACATCCATGACCGTGGATTCGACCCCACCCTTAAGGGGAGTTCCATTCCCAATCCCGAAATTATACACGTGCAAAATATAGAGAAATTTTATTAATCTAATTGATCCCGAAATATATTTAATCGACGCAAAAAAACGGCCATACAACTTGTTTTAAATTTCTATCCCCCGTACACCTTCGCCAAACTCATCCCAACCCAGCCCACCCCCGCGCGTTGCCCATATTGTCGTAAATAAATTCAGCACATCCAGTACCTTCGATTTGACTCGAATCTCGGTTGTTTTTACGTTGTTTTCTTGTAAGTCCCCTCCACCCCACCCCTACAATCCCTACAAACAACATGGGTAGAAATACTATCAACGTCAATGGCCCTGGCATCTATTTATTCCACGCTTATATCGATGATTTAACATTTTTGAAAAATTTCATCCCGTCCATTCCCATTCCCTGAAGATTAAATGGGTAATTGAATACCATCTCAGATAACATCGGTCGAAACACTATCTCTTCGATGCCTAAATATCGACTGTTTTAGCATGTTTGATGTTTCCACCCCTCCTTAAGTGTGCTTCCTTCTCATGCCGAAAGTGGTTATATTTTACAAACAACATCGGTATATATTGTAATAACCACATAAGGTATAAATAAAAAAAATATACGATTTTGATTTTAACAAACAAATTTATTAAACTTCATCTGAAATTACAATTGAATTTAATATTTTACCATTATAATAAGAAACTCTTGCTCTCATGGGTCTGTACTGGGTTTGACAACGGACAGAATCGAACTATTAAAAAGACCCAACATTTATGTTTTAAATTAAACAAAAGTATCTACTAAATTTATTAATGAACTTAGCCTATAGATTGCTTCTAACTGTATTATCAAAAGACGAGAACGACATCTGACTGTTATCCTTTAATAACGTTTACATCTGTTAATATTATGCATTCCAACTCATGGTTTCTCAGGTTTACTTCGACTCGTTTTTTAGACACGCACTTTATAGCCTTGACATTCACTCACTGACTCTAACACAATATCACTGGTTCGCCGATATCTGGTTCTCCATATCCAGTGAAATATCCCAGGTGTTCGTCGTGACACTCCTTGACGTCGTTTGCTGCATCCAGGTCGCCTACCATCGAAGACAGGTCAAATTCTCCTACTCATACAAATAGAGCTTCTTTATGTTAAAAATGTTTGTAGTTGTTATAGTTTGCTGACTGATGCTGACTATTTCTGTCTCAAACTCCAACCACGGTGCATTCAGCACGCTGGCTCCACTCTGACTGCCTCTGACTATGCTACACGTTCGATGCCCACAGCATCTCTCTCTTACGCTGACTGTCTCTCGTTCCTCTCCCACGCTAACTCCAACTGTCCACACAATAGGTTATTTCCCCTATATATACCACTAGCCTCCTTGTTTTTCTCTTGATGCAAAATTCCGTCGCAACGGCGCGGTGACAGAATCCCATTACCGAAATTTACGTCCTTGCAGCTGCAGTTATTTCGCCCCAGCGATTACTCAGGACTCGTCGGCTGCTCTCTTTTGTCCGAAACCCGACAATCGCGACAGGTCCAATTTGTCTTTGGACCTCTCCCCTCACAAGTGCGCGATACTAATTTCTCCAGATCCTAAGTCAACAAGTGCCTGGACCCTTACACCTCCTGACTCTCCTAGCAGCTGCAGTTATTTCGCCCCCGCAATTACTCAGGACTCGTCGGCCTCACCCGACTCGCACAATATCCTTTCTTGCAAGTCCCAAGCAAATACGCCACTTGTCAGGTCATTCATCAGAGACAATAGCCTGCTCTAACATAACCACTTTGGGACCATCTGCTCGCCCACCAGCACTCATCCTAGATAAATGTCTTACCGCTCCGTCTTGTCACCTCGTGACAGGACCCACAATTACTTTTCCCTCGCATTCTCTTTACGAAATGTGCGCTGTTTTAAAACCAATGCATTACATTACATGCATTACAATATATATATATATATATATATATATATATATATATGTATAATCAATGTCATTGACCTTGAAAATTAATTATTTAATGCAAATATCGACCGTTTAACATGTTATAAAAATTCCATCCCTGTCCACCCCATCCACCCCAGTCCCTGGGCGGTAAATGGTCAATTGAATGTCATAATCAAACTCAGTGACATCCATAACCGTAGATTCGTCTCCAATCTCGATTGCTTTTGCGATATTTTTATGTAATACCACTCCACCCCAACCCCTAAGGGGTGCTCCCCTCCCAATACCGAAAGGGGATGAAATTAAACACGGAGAACATATAGAGAAATTTTATTAATGTCATTGATATATGACGGAAAACACTGCCGGTCAACATGTTTTTAAAAATTATAACCCCCGCTAAGCTCTGCCAAACTCCTTCTACCCAAGCCCACCGCTCGCGCGCAGTCTACATTGTCATAAATAAAATCAGATTTCGATTTGACTAGAATCTCAGTTTTTCTCACGTTAGTTTTTTATTAGTTCGAATCCACCACCATCCCATACCATGCTCGTCCCTCATGTCGCAAGAGGGATTAAAATTTTACACACATAACTTGGGTAGAAATACTATAAATCTAATTAATGCAGAAAAATATTGTTCAACTCTAATATCGGTCGTGATTTCTTGTTTCAATAATTCCACTCACATCCATCTCCACCTCTCAATGACCAATTAAATGTCATAATTAAACTCAGAGAAATTCATAACACTGTATTTGACTCTAATCTTGGTTTTATTCGCGTTATTTATTTTTAACTCCCGCATTCCCCCACCCCTAAAGTGAGCTCCCTTCCAATCCCGAAATGGGTTCAAATTAAACTCGAAGAACGTGTAGAGAAATTTTAATAATCTCATTGTTCCCGATATATATTTATTCGACGCAAAATTTGGAGCTTTACTTATTTTAAAATTTCTACTCCTTACCCACCTCCACCCAACTTCTCTCACCTCAGTCCACTCACGCGGGTTTCTTTGATTGTCATAAATAAACTCAGGGACATCCATTACCTTTGATATGAATAGAATCTTGGTTGTATTAGCCTTATTTTCCGGTATCTCACCTCCACCCACCTCTAACGTGAACTCACTCATGTCGCTAGGTTTATAAACATAAAATGTGTGGAAATACTATAAATGTAGTTATTCCTTAAATTATTTATTCCACGCAAATATCGACCGTTTAACATGTTAGATAATTTCCATGCCCGGTCCACCCCTGCCCTTGGTGTTAGATGGCCAATTGAATATCATAATTAAACTCTGCAACATCCGCAACCCTGCATTTCACTGTCATCTCGGATTTATTCGCGTTATTTATTTGTGTGCTCATTTTCCATCCTGTAGGAGATGAAAGTATACTCAGGTAACATCGGTTAAAAAACTATCTCTTAGTAATATTTATATCGGCTGGTTTAGCATCTTTGAATGTTTCCACCCCCTGTCCTAAGAGTGCTTCCTTCTTATTCTGAAAGGGGTTAAATTTTACAAACAACATCGGTAGATATTTTATCAATGTCATTGACCTCGAAAATTGTTACAATTAAATGTATTTATCCGTTAAAAATATTTATTTAACGCAAATATCGATCATTTAACATGTTAGAAAAATTCCATCCCTGACCACTCTATCCACTCCCGCCCTTGGGGTTAAGTATCCAGTTAAATGCTATAATTGAACTCGGCGACATCAATAACCTTGGATTTGATTCGAAACTCGGTTGTATTCGTGTTATTTTATTGTAGCGTTCCTCCACCCCACCCCTAAAAGTGTTCTACTGATAAGCCCGAAAGGGGTTGAAGTTCTCGGTTGAATTCGCGTTATTTTCCTGTAATTAATCTCCACCCCTAACCCTAAGGGTGCCCATTTCCCAGGGTGTAGGGGATAAAAATTATATTCAGATAACATCGGTAGAAACATTATCAATATATTTGATTCTATAAAATATTTATCCGAATAAAATATCGGCTGTTTTAGCATGTTTAAATATTTCCTCCACCGCTTCTAGGGGTGGTAGACGCGAATCACCCCGACAGTGTTTGTTTCCTGGTCGTAAAGAACACATTTACGAAATATAATGAAATTTGCTCCACCGGTGTAGATTTGTATTCTCCATCCCAAACCCGAAGGGTTTAGGGGGTGTAGGGGATGAAAATTATATTCAGATAACATCGGTACAAACACTATCAAAATATTTGACCCCTAAAAATATTTATCCGACTGAAATATCGACTGTTTTAGCATGCTTAAATATTTCCACCCCCGTCCACCCCCTCTTCTGGGGGTGGTAAACGCGTATCACCCCGACAGTGTTTGTTTCCTGGTCGTAAAGAACACGTGTACGAAGTTTGGTGAAATTTGGTCCAACGGTGTAGATTTCTATAAGGAACATACAAACATACATACATACATACATACATACATACATACATACATACATACATACACACACACATACATACATACACTCATTTTAAAAGTTTCAGGATCATAAGCGATGTAAGACCGAAAAAAAGTCTCGTAAAGGAATTTTCGTCAGCTATGATTTGAATTCACCAAGCTACAGAATCTTTTTTCCAAATGAAAATGAAGTAGTCAGTTCTGGAAATGTTATTTTTGACGAGAGCACTGGAGTTGAAAACGGATACACCGAAGTTGAGATTTCCATGAGTGGAAGACAGAAGGAGGAATTAGAATTAGAAGATGAAAGTGTTTCACTCGAAGAATATCAGCAGACCATTTACACGGATGATCAGATGATTCGTCGGAAGTCCTAGAAGAAAATGCAAGTGAACGTCGAAATTTTCGCGATCGCCAAATCTTGAAAATGCCGTAGAAATATAAAGATTTCATCTTAAAAGAAAAAGATGTGAATACTGCCATGATTGGAGAAGTTCAAAACAATCCTGTGTATTTAGCTCTAAATGACAAAAAGTGGTTCAAAGAATTTGATTCACTCATAAAAATGAAAACGTGAGATATTGTTGAAAAGCCGGATCACATGAAACCTTTAACTTGCCGTTGAGTTTTACGGGAGAAGCAAGATGTAAAACTGAAAGCAAGGTTAGTTGTCAGAGGTTTTGAACAACAAGAAGGTATTGATTATTCAGAGACTTTCAGACCAGTCGTACGTCATGTTTCTATTCGTTTGATTTTGAGTTTTGCAGTGTCAAATGAAATGAATTTAATTACTTTCGATGATAAGACATCCTTTTGTACGGAGATTTAATATGATGAATATGATTCCAATAAAGACGTGTCTACAAACCTGAGTGTTTTGGAAAACGTTGTTATGATAAACGCCACATCAGAGAAGATTGGTGACGAAATGCACATCGCACGCGTTATGTAAACTTTACCCAAGTTTTTTCAGCCTCATTTTACTACGACTCCGAAGGAAGAAAAAACATTGAAAAATCTTAAAGCACGTTTGATAATGGACGAAATGCGCTATTGTGCAGTTACTGAAAATATCTCTGTTGCATTCAAAACCGATGAATTAAAATTCCAGATCACATTTTATTCGGAACTGTCCCAAAAATAATGACAGAAAGATGCCTTAAAAGTACCCTACTTGCACTTACTGTAAGAAGACAAATCACCCGGAAAATAGATGTTTTTTCAAGAAGAAAAGTTTCAACAACAAAACTACGACCAGTGACAACAAAGTAAGTTACCTAAGTGTTGAGGAAACAAGTGCACTTTTATCGTGTGAAAGTAAGGACACGTTATTCGTTTTGGACTGCTACTTCGCACATGGTCGGGAACGAAAAGTTATTGACTGAAAAACAATGCATTTCCCGCGTCGTACGTACTTCAAAAAAGGGCAAGCGTTTGGAAGCAAAAAGTGTCTGTAAAATAGAAACAACCGTTTGTGACCTTAAAAATGTTCTCTATATTCCAGGACTTGAGAGGAACTTTCTCAGTGTTCCAGCAATCACTAAAAACGGCGGCCAAGTAAAGTTTTCCAACAATGAGGTACTCACTATGACGAATAATAAAGTTGTCCTTGTAGGAAAGAAGAACAAGTCAGGTTTGTATCTCATAGAAATTCGGCTGATTTTGGAACAAAGTGCATATATTTCTTCTGAAGTGCTGACACCACTTGATAGGCATAAAAAACTAGGACATCTTAGTTTAAAGAACATGCAGAAGCTTTCCAAAATGTCAATTGGGTTTGACATAAGTTCCAGCTCTTTAGACGTAATGGTCTGTGATGTCTCTCAACAAGCTAAGCAAGTAAGGAAACCTTTCCTAAAAAGTGAAAAACATGAAGAAACCCCATTGAGACTAATTCACACCGACCTTTGTGAAGTCGGATGTAAAACGTGGGACGGGAAGAAGTATTTCATTACTGTGCTTGACGACTGTACACACTTTACCGAAGTTTTTCTACTTTCAAAGAAAAGTGAGGCAGTGAATGCACTGAAGGAATATATCAAAGAAGCAGAACGATACTGGGACTCCAAAGTCTACAAAATCCGTTCAGATTATTGCCAAGAGAAAGGGATAGTGCTAGACTACACGATTTCACACACACCGCAGCTCAATGCTCGTGCAGAGCGCCTCGGACACTGATGGACACTCGTGCACTATTGTTCGAATCCAACCTCGATATGTCACTTTGGGGAGAAGCTCTCTATACTGCAACTTATTTGTTGAATAGAAGTCCGACATCATGTTTGGATTGCACACCAGCTGAAAAATGGTTAAGCGGAAAACGTGATCTGTCCAATCTTAAACTATTTGGTTCCATAGCTTATGCAAAAAAACTTGGATATTTAAATAAACTTGACAAACGTTCTCAAAAATGTGTTTTTGTTGGGTATGGAACAAGGTTATAGACTGTGGGACCCAATCAAGAAGACTATAATAATCTCACGTGATGTTACATTTACCAATGAACTATATATCTCAGACGAAGTTAAAAGAAAGTCATTATTGTCTTTGAGCACTGGAGATGACGCAAAAGAAATTCCAAATAACGAAGGCCATACTATTGAATCTGAAGATAACTCAGATGCATCAACTGAAGAAGATGAAGATGAGACAAACACTGCAATCCCTGAAGAACCAGGTGAAAACATGACACCTGGAAATGAAGTTCAAGGAAGAGGAAAGCGAACAAAAAAGAAACCAGAGAGATTAACTGATTATGTTATGCTGACATACGAAGAGGCAATCTCTGGAGACGATGCAGCTAAATGGAAAGAAGCTATAGAGGAAGAAAAGATGGCGCATAAAGAAAATGAAACCTGGAAACTCATCAACCGCATTGAAGTGAAGAACAAGAAAATTGTCACAAGTCGATGGGTATTCAAAGTGAAGGATGATGGGAGTTTCAATTCTCGTCTTGTAGTTAGAGTCTGTCAGCAGCAAGCTGGAGTGGACTACAATGATTTTTTTAGTCCTGTTGTCAGCACTGAAGCCCTGAGAACAATGATAGCCTATGCTGCAAAACAAAATTACAAACTGATGAAATTTGATGTGAAGACTGCTTTTCTATATAGTACGATCACAGAATAGATGTACGTGGAGCTACCAGCATATTTTCATAATCTGTGCGTATACGCGTAAATGAGGTGTCTTTCTTTATAGAAAAAATTGTACACGATTATTTTATTGTGAACCGTAATATTATTTATGAGCGGGCAATGTTCAATAAGCGGATACAAGGATACAATGATTTAAAACTTAATTACTGTGCAGCAAATTCACAAATAGCTTATTTACTCACAAAACCTTTGAATTCTACTAAATTTGAACAATTTAAAAAACAAATAGTCACTTAAATAAGTTTTTTATAAAATCTGTTGTAAATCTAGAAAAAGGAACAATAGATCAAGGACCATGAAAATAACAGAGGGGTGATGAATATTGACTATTAATATCATTGTATAATTGTCATTGTGGTAGCATTGTGAAAGCGGAATAGTTTCTTATGTAGTCTTTGACTGCTCATTCATGTTGCTCTGTATATATCTTGTTGTTGTGATTGTGTTTTCCGTTTCGCTGAACGTATTCTATTAATAAAATCCCATAAAAACTAATATCATAGGAGTTATTACTCATCAAACCCAACAAGAAATACTATCAATCTAATTAATTCAGAAAAGCATTTATTAAAAGCAAATATGGACCTAGATTGCACGTTTCAAAATTTCCACCTCCGTCCCTGGAAGTAAATGGCCAATTGAATGTCATAATTAAACTCAGCGACATCCATAACCCTTATTTAAACTCAATCTCGATTGTTTTGTGTTATATTTATGTAATCATCTCCCACCCTTAAGGGTGCTCCCCTCCCAAGACCGAAAAGGTTTGAAATTATACACGGAGAACGTGAAGAGAAACTTTATGTATAGAGGGCGCTGTTTATGATTAATAAAATAGTGTAATAATCAGACATGGTGGCAGCGGTGAAAATTCAGGAGAGAAAATTGAGTTAATTTTTTGTAGTACAGAAACAAATTGAAGGCAACGGACTGCATTTAGTTAGCGCAATTAATACACGGCAGGCGCCGGATTCTTTAAACTTCACAAAAGCTGCAGATGAATGGACCCGATGTTTAGAAAGATATCGTATTCTTTCCGTACTTAGTTCCAAATCAGAAATTGAACAGGTTAATGCTCTTCTTTACACAATGGGCGAATTAGCTTATGATATTTTTGTTAGTTGATAAAAATACTTATTGTAATGAGATGCAATAACTGCCACTAGATGGCATTGATAAATGTTAACATAGTGTTAGTTACTGCTACTAGAGTGTGTTAAGGTTTTAAACAATATGGCTGTATGTTAATCAGAATAAACGAATGTATTTTGTGCTTCTACAAGTGTGATGTTCCTCACAAGTCATAGCCATCCAGTTCCACTAATTACAACCGATTAACAGGATATGGGCACCAGGACTACGCCAGGAAGGCTAGAAGTGTAGACTAAGTGAGTGAACATTGTAAAAGTTTGAAAAGTTGAGGAGGCAGCCATTACGCCTAACCTCTCTCAATGTTCGTTTAGTGCAAAGGCGGAAGATCACCTGGAGTATATTTTGAACTGTGAGTACTCGTTTGATCAACCAATTGACAAATTAAGAAACAACTAAGAAGTATTTCTTCTGAAGTGTAATTTATCAAAGCAGTAATTGATTAACTGAGAGACTAAAGTTCAACAATGCATAGAAGTGTGATGAGTTACTGAGTAAGAAGTAGCCAGTAATCATTCAAGTCAACCAGGAAACCTCCAAAATAGAAGTTAGGTAATTGAATTTTGAGTTTTTGAAGCAAAACATATCTGAATATCAGTTATTAAGGAGTTTTAACTGATATATCGACATTTGAAGCAGTCGACGGCCGATATATCGATATCTGTCGTTACTTTCAGATATATCGATCTTGAAGCATTTATTTATCGATTATTTACTGATTTTTCGAAGTTTGCAGTAAATATATAAAAAACAAAAAGCAGATATTGACGCAAACATTTGCAAGATGGCGATTTCAAATGATGAATTCAGGATCCAGAAACTATCCGCTGATAACTACCATGCCTGGTCCATACGTGCTAGAGCTGCTCTTGTTCAGAAGGGATGCTGGGAAGCTATTGACCCAGGTTTTATAGACGCCATGAATGCACAGGAGCGGAAGCAAGACTAAAAGGCATTGACTTTGGCAGAGGTGAGCGGGGATTATAATTTTTAAAAACATGTTGACCGGCAGTGTTTTCCGTCATATAAATATATTTCGATATCAATGACATTAATAAAATTTCTCTATATGTTCTCCGTGTTTAATTTCATCCCCTTTCGGTATTGGGAGTGGAGCACCCCTTAGGGGTTGGGGTGGATGGTATTACATAAAAATATCACAAAAGCAATCGAGATTGGAGACGAATCTACGGTTATGGATGTCACTGAGTTTGATTATGACATTCAATTGACCATTTAACGCCCAGGGACTGGGGTGGATGGGGTGGACGGGGATGGAATTTTTATAACAGGTTAAACGGTCGATATTTGCATTAAATAATTAATTTTCAAGGTCAATGACATTGATAATATATATGTATATATATATACATATATATCTACATATGTATATATATATACATATAAATATATATATACATATATATATATACCGATGTTGTTTGTAAAATATAACCACTTTCGGCATGAAAGGGAAGCACACTTAGGGAGGGGGTGGAAACATCAAACATGCTAAAACAGTCGATATTTAGGCAGATAAATATTTTTAGGGATCGAAGAGATAGTGTTTCGACCGATGTTATCTGAGATGGTATTCAATTACCCATTTAATCTTCAGGGAATGGGAATGGACGGGGTGAAATTTTTCAAACATGTTAAATCATCGATATAAGCGTGGAATAAATAAATGCCAGGGCCATTGACGTTGATAGTATTTCTACCCATGTTGTTTGTATGGATTGTAGGGGTGGGGTGGAGAGGACTTACAAGAAAATAACGTGAAAACAACAGAGATTCGAGTCAAAAAGAAGGTACTGGATGTCGCTGAATTTATTTACGACAATATGGGCAACGCGCGGGGGTGGGCTGGGTTGGGATGAGTTTGGCGAAGGTGTACGGGGGATAGAAATTTTAAAACAAGTTGAATGGCCGTTTTTTTGCGTCGTTTAAATATATTTCGGGATCAATTAGATTAATAAAATTTCTCTATATTTTGCCCGTGTATAATTTCGGGTTTGGGAATGGAACTCCCCTTAAGGGTGGGGTAGAATCCACGGTCATGGAAGTCAATGAGTTTAATTATTACATTCAACTAACCGTTTAACTCCCCGAAGGAAGTGTTGGGGAGTGCAAATTTTCAAACATGTTAAACGGTTGATTTTTGCAGGGAATAAATATTTGACGCTGCCATTGTCATTGATAGTATTCCTTTCGATTTTTTGTGTATAATTTCAACACCTTACGGCATGGTAGGGAAGAACGCATAGAGATGGAAGTGTGTTCCATAAAAATATAAAAAAAACGAGACTCGAGTCAAATCAGAGTTATGGATATAGGTGAATGTATTTATGACAACATTGGCAATGCACGGGGTTTGGTGGTGGTGTGCGGGGGTGTGAGGGCCTAGCGGAATGGGGCGAGGGAGGAAATTTCCAAACATGTTAACCGGCCAATTTTTCGAATAAATATATTTCGGCATCAATGAGATTCATAAAATTTCTCTACATGTTCTCTGTGTATAATTTCAACCCCTTTCGGGTTTGGGAGGGGTGCACATTTAGTGTGGGTGTGCAGTGGCATTACATAAAAGGAAAGCAGAAACTATCGAGATTGGAGTCGAATTCGGGGTTATAGTTGTCACTGAGTTTAATTATGACATTCAACTTGCCGTTTAAGTCCCCCAAGCGCGAGTGTTCGGAGGTGGAAATTTTCAAACGTGATAAACGGTCGATATTAGCGTTAAATAATTACTTCCTGGGGTTAATTACTTTGATAGTTTTTATACCGATGTTGTTTGTGTATAATTTCAACCCCCGTGAGGGAAGCAAGCTTAGGGGTGGGGTGGAGGTACGTTAAATAAAAAAACGCAAAAACAACCGAGATTAGAATCAATTCAGAGACTATGAATGTCGCTGAGTCTAATTGTGACAACTTGGATTTGGGAGGTGGTGGGCTAGGTTAGAAATTTTCAGACAATGTAATAGGCGGATTTTTGCGTGGAATAAATACTTTTTGATTATCGCACATTTGTGGGGGTGTTCAGCTTCTACATTGTAAAAACGGCCGATATATTTGGTCAATGAGCACATTTAGGGATAGGGTTCGACGAGCGTTACATAAAAATAGAGCAAAAGCAAACGAAATTGGAGTCATATCGGGGGTTATGGATAAATGACATCTCGGGCAACGCCGACCACCCAGCTAGTGTGTGTGTGTATATATATATATATATATATATATATATATATATATATATATATATATATATATATTGTAATGATCAACATTAAAGTGTTAATGAAAAGCTTTATTTAATTTTTGAAGAATTTGCCTCACGTTGAAGCGTCATTTATGTAATTATTAAATGGAAGGCTTTTATTAAATGAAAAGATCGAAATTAACAAACAAAATATTTATTTTGTGGCAATAAAAGATGATTACAAACAAAATTTGTGATCTCAGGGGCTCTACTGGGTTTGATAATGGACACAACAAATTGACGTAAAATCTTATTTACAAACAGTTTACAATTTACCTAAACAATATGTCGATAGAATGAAAGAAATTAAAAAGTAAAGAAATTAACTCTGATTGACAATTAAGAGAGAACTAAATCTTACTTTATCCTTTAATTAAAGTTTACAATTAATCATTAGTTTTGGTTTTGTTACTTATGTACTGTCCAGCTGGTACCAGCATTCTTTTTGGTTTCGGAAGTACACTATTGCAAACTTTTACACTGATTCTAAATATCGACTCACAGATTTTACACTATTGAAGTCAAAATTGATAGGCTCCCAGGAACTCGAATGATCCTAATGAATGTTTACAGATCTGCTTAACAATCTCTTTTTAAACACTTTCACAAATGTATAGTCTGCCTCAAAGGCAACTGATTTTATATTCCTGTACCTACTAAAGCTATCTGTGAATGGCTGCATGAATTTACGAGTGTTGTATATAAACCTCGTTTTAAATTAGCAACACTGACATCACAGACTGCTTGTAATAACAAAATCTTTTTTGGGTTATTAGAGATATCACCCAGTTGTTTTCTTGTGAAGACTTCATGCAACTATACCACAGGAACCTCCAATCATAAATATAATTATTTTTATCATTTATGTTAAGTAACTCTTACACAATTATTTATAATAAATACTGCAATGCAATAATGAAAATTTAAATATTTATAAGAGCTTATTTCTTTAATAAGGAAACATAGCTCAATGTTACTAAGCAAAGTTTATTGGAAAAGGATAAATTTGAGGGATTGTTAAGAAAAAAATTAAACACTACAAAAAATCTGAAGTGGAAAAAAAAGATAATTTGTTACATATAAAACATTTGTTCAACAAAATTGTAAATACTTAAAATCTCGTATGTAAAATAAATATACAAATTACTTGATATTACACTTTTCCTCTCTGAACTATTATGATCAGTTTTGATTTCTGTACTATTATTCAATTAAAATATCTTTCACAATAAACTTTTTATACAAATTAAACTATCTCATATAATTTGTAAAAATATTATTTTCCCTAGCCAGTAATTTATTAGTTATTGCCAATTTTCTATGCATTTCTTTCTCATTACTTCTATTCGTTATGCTTCCCATTTGCGATAATCAGCACAGGTTTAACACCCAACATTCTCAGTACTAAATGCTCATGTTAGGTATATCCATTCTCTGCTCCGAAGCAAGATTTGTTTGGTACATTTATCTTAAAATTTTTGTCCTCTGGAACAATTCAGCTACTTCTGATATTTCGTTTATAATAATCACTAATACTAATACTTCATCTCTTCCTAATGCTCTGATCAGATTTTCTATTGTCAAAATGAAAAGAAGTTTCTTTAGATCTTCGGTGGTGTTTATTAGGGGAAAGTGGAGATTTAATTGAAGCATTTCTACTTTTTCCTGCAAACAGTACTGAATTTGTATCTTGTACTGCACTTGTTATTGCAATTTTACCAGTAAGATTACTTGTATTTAAATCTACTCCTATAATTTCCTCTATACCACTCACATCCAAAGTACAATGTTTTGACTGTCCCTTGACATTTTGCTTTTTATGAGTTTCATTTATACAAATTTTGCTCAAGGAAGAGCAGGATATTGGATTGATTGCCAGTGGTTCTTCAATATTACTCAATGGACAAATGTCATTAAATGATACATTTACTAAACCCATAGATAAATGGAGTCAAAATGATTCGATACTTTTAGTGTTAGAGCTTAACAATTAGCTTTTGTGTTTGCGTACTATTGAAGTCTGATTTACCAACTCATTATTTGCAGTATTTGAAACTTTATCAGTAATTTTAATAGAATGCAAATTTTTACACTCATTTCTGACTTCATGAAGACTACTATCAGTGGGACTTAGAGATGCAATTCATAGAGATTTACGAGTCTTTGGTGTACTTGGAGATGATTTTCTTTTTTTCTGTTTTGTTCTTAAACTATCTTCAGTATTATTTGTTGTTGTACCCAAACATGAGAATTGTTTTTCTGAAGTACAATTATTGGCTGACACATCACATACTTGTTTTTCAATGTCAAAAGAATTGTTTCTTGGAGACAAAATAGAAATTGCTCTTTGTGATACACAACTAGAATTTTGTTGACGATTACAAAATACTAATCCAGAATTATTACACGTACATTTAGGCACACCTTCATTTATCCCTGAGTCAGTAACTCCAGAACCTGACTTCATCAGTTTATTGTCAGAATTAGTGAAATGATCATTTGTGTATTTATCAGAGATAGATTTATTAATATCACTAACCCTGTGCTGATTTTCAGATATTATAAGTGATGAAGGGTTACTAGAATATAATTTTCGTTTCTTAGTCATCAAAGAAATGGACAACTATGAGGATTCTAAACAGCTTTCATCAATTTGTTTATCTTCAAAAACTGTTGCATTGCAGTTAGTCTGGCAATATTGATCCCCTAATATACCTTTATCAGTATCAGTTTTTGTATGATCCACATTTTCATTACTAGCTGTAATCATTTGAGAAGGCACAGCTTTAATTACATCACAATTATCATGATTAATTGCTACATCTGTCATTTTAGGGCCAAGAGAATCTTCAATGCCATCAGTAAGTATCCTTGACTTTAGTGATTTTGTTTCTATGACTTTCTTCATATTCTTAATAAGATTGCAACTTATGCATACAAAATCACTGAAACAAAGCAAAAATAAAAATACAAATTTGAAAAAAAAAATTAAATTTTTTAAAATTATTTTCTAATAAATACCTAAAGTTATTAAAAATTTAACACTACATTCTTATAAATAACACACCCTGCAAAAAGGTTATGGTTATAATGCTGCCTTAGAGTTCCTTGACCAGCCAGCACCTGTGATATGTCTTCTTTCTCCCAAAGAAGGCTAATTGCTCCAAAACAATTGAAGAACTTGCTCTTAAAATGGAGATACCAAGCTTAAATTCAAGTCAGACACGATCTTTCTATTTTTCCTTGAGAGAGGGAGATGGGCTAGCTTTGTTGGGTGTCGATTGTTTATGACTAACGGATGGTTTAATTCTGCCACTCTTTGTCCGTCATTCTAATCTAATTATTCAAATAATTTGATAATGTCACATTATCTTTAGGGCCTGTATATGAAATGTATTCTCTTTCCTGAAGAAGGGGGACTGAGAGCATCTGAAAATCAGAAAAAAACATCCTTCTCTCCTGAGTGGCTAGACCAAGCTTCAATTTCTGATAAGCTGCCAACTCTCTCTCTCTTTTCTTTCAATATCAATGATCTCAATTATTTTGACAATGCCATATTCTTAGTCATATGTATGTATGTATATATGTATATATATATATAATTCTGATATTGGTAGGGAACCGAAGTTAGTACTTCAAATTTTCGGACGCTCCCAGCATCCTTCTTCAGGAAGGAGTGTTACACCAAACCGTGCACTGGCTGGCTGCAGAGTATGACAACCGCACGACTAGTAGACCATAAACAAAGAACACCCCACAAGGCCACCAACTCAAGGAAAGGTTCTGATTGTGATCATTCATACATTTTATACATACATACATACATACATACATATATATATATATATATATATATATATATATATATATATATATATATATATATAAAAACATACATACATACACATGCATACACATACATACTTCCATAAGCATGCTCGTATGTACTTGCATAAGCATACTCATACATATTCACATGGACTCGTGGAAGTAGGGGACAATTCTGGACTGTAAGACATGTTAGAAGAAGAGTTCCCACAAGTGGAGTTCTGCCTTTGATGAATCGGAGGATAGAGATTTAAGGATGGTGAGTGTGAAGCAATGGTCGAAATTGTTTGTATTGTGGCTTTGTGCTTGAGCAACTACTGGGAATTGAATTTTGGAAAGTTTGACAGTGCTGTGGTGGTTGACTATTCATTCAGGGAGAGGTCGTTTTGTTTGGCGTATATAGAATTGAGGGCAGAGTCTACAGTTAATTTGGTAGATTGTGTGGGAGGAAAGGCAGGTGATGTTTTCTTTGATGTTTTTATGTGGTTCAGGAAGAATGTGGTGGACTGTAAGATAGGGTAGACATGGCATCTGTTCCCACAACAAGGATTGTAATCCAATAAGATGGAGTGGACAAGAAAATTGTGGGGAAGATGGTTATTAGTTCAGGGTTAGATTGCAGTTCAGTGTACACTAGGCAGAGAATGATATTGATTTTTTGTAGTCCGTGGGAAGTAGGTTGTTGTGAGGGGTGGACTACTTTTCTTGTTTTGGTCCAGAGTGGGTGTTTGGAGATTTGAAGACCCTTTTCTGATTCACACTCTTGTCACAATTGCTTGAAATATGATAATAAACATCTGGTGAATGATATGAAGAAAAATACAGTTTACAGATATAACAAGATGTGAAAGCTACTTGAAAAAACATTCCAAATTACAGATGCATTAGAACATTATTATAATATATCATGAAATGAACATATCTGTTTTTCAAACTATAATATAAGTTTCATAAAAATATAAAAAATACATACATTTCATTGCTGTTTTCAATTGAATCATTTGAATCTTTTATTTGTAGGCCATTCAAAACATCATCTACTTTTTTCACAGCAGTAGATAAAACCTTTAGTGAAATTCTTCGTGGGCAAAGAGTTAGAACATGCAAAAGGCCCAATGCTGAAGCTGCAAGTTTTGGATCCTAGAAGAGATTAGACTGTCATTTTAAAATATGAGTAAACTAGTATGTATTGTAATGAATTATTTTATATTGAGGTTTAATTATTATAAATGATTAATAATTTTTTATTAATATAAGATATTTTAATAAAAATCTGTGCAATTAAAATTTCTATAAAATCTATTAATAATAAGGGTTAATTTTTGTGTGGGGAGATAATGGGTAACCTTTGTGGCAATATAACAAAAATTTATTTATTATTTTAAATGTCTTATCTTTTGTCCAAATATCACTCTTGAAATTCCACTTTGATGTTTTTAAACCTTATTCACATCTGGTAGACTTCTCACTTTATATAAAAAAAACCCTCTTTAATCTGCTTTTGACATTTAATCACTACACTTTATGTTGATGTAATAACTTTACTCATAGCAATGATGACTCAGTCTTTTTTCTAATTCTATTCGCTCATTATTGAGCTCTCCCAATAACTTCTTACATTTTTTCTTTACTATTAGCTCACTTTGCAACATGGACACAAAGCAGCTACTGTCTCTCTCTCCTCTGGTCTGCCAAATAGATGTGAGAGTGACCGTCATAAATTTTCCTAACAAAAGGCCAGCCACTGTCACTCATGCCCCAGCAATCCCGTCCAAGACATTCCAAATTCTTAACGAATTATATTTAATTTATATATATAGCCCCCCCCCCACACACACACACACTTACTTACACACAATCACACACACTCTCTCACACACACACACACACTCACTCACTCACACACACACAATCACGCACACTCTCACACACTCTCTTTCTCTAATTAAACGTTCGTTTAGGAGTAAATACATATCTGAGAGCCTCTGAAAATTTGAAAAACTTCACTCGGTCCCATGTGGCTAGACTGTGTTTCAATTTTAGGTAAGCCACAAATTATCTCTCTTTCCTTTCCATACAAGATCACAATTATTTGGACAATGTCATATTCTTACTCATATATATTTGACGTGTCTCTGCTCAAGGCCACCTGCCCAAATTCTGTAACCTAGTTTTCAATGATGCAAGGGTTAGCGTGTAAATTCATACCTAAACCTGGTTTCCCCAAACAACCCCTCCTCCAGGAATCTGGAAAGCCACCCAAACCTTCTGTCAATAGTGTCATAAAACGTTCTTACAAAACCCTATCTAAGGATAAAATTTGGTTCTATATAAGGGTCTCACTAACTCCCACATTGGACCCTTTTAGACTTAAAAACATGTGACACCCTGCAATACTGCATAACAGTCCAGTGGAAGCTTTATTTTACTGAGAACCCCCAAACTATCCCAGATCCATGCAGCACCATTGTTGCGTGTCTTTCTAAATTTAAAGAACCTTCTAAAGTTTAACTTCCAAAACTCCCACCTAACAACCCGCTTCAAACCTTCACCAACATTCTTGTCTCCCACGTTACTTCACCATCTGTTCTCAATTCACTTCACAAACAACCCAACCTTACCAAATTGTTGCTGGCTGCAACTCCCTCACTGAAAGGAGTTCAGCTTTGGTGAATGAGTACCTACAACCAATAGTACAAAACCTACCCTCTTTCATGAAAGACACTAATTATTTCATATGCCTCCTCCGTGAACTTCCAAAACCATTCCCACCTTACACCTTTCTAGTTATCATATAAGCGGTCTCCCTGTACACCAAAATTCCCCATGCTAGTGGCCTGTCAGCACTTGAATATTTCCCATGACACAGGCAACCAAATTCTTTCCCCGACCACTAACTTTCTCATATCTCTCTCTCTGTGTCAATGAATGCCTTAAACCAACTGATACCCTACTAGGTAGCGTAGGTGTTGTCTCCCTGTATACTATCATCCTCCATGCTAGTGGCCTGGCAGCAATTGATTATTTCTTGTCTCACAGACCTCAAATTTCCTTCCCAACCAAAAAGATTCTGATTTCCATCAGCCAGTTTTCCTCACCCAGAATTACTTCTCTTTCCAAAACAACATTTGCCACTAAATAAGTGGCACTGCTGTGGGTACCCAGATGGCCCCCTCCTACATAAACACCTAAATTCCTCTCCACTGAAACCCGTAACCTGGTTCTGATCCATAGATGATATTTTCATACTATGGACCCATGGACCAGATGTCATTACAGATTCCATTGAAAACCTAAATGTCAATTCCCTGTTAAGTTCACCTGGAACTACGCCCACACAAACATCATCTTCCTCGATGTTGAAATACAGCTCAATTCTGGCCTAATTACTACATCAGCCCACCAACACCTTACCATATCTTCACTTCACCAGTTGTCACCCTGAACATATCATATGCTCCCTTCCATATGGTTTAACCCTCAGAGGAGCTTGAATATGCTGTCCATAGAGCAGACTCACCACCTACACTAACCGGATCCTCAGTGCTTTCATAAACAGAATATATTCTAATGATCTCCTACAAAAACAAATATTCTGTGCACTATCCACTGATCACCTACCTAAACCCATCCTTGATCAACACAAGAAATGTAGTCTACCCCCTTACTACTTTCCTGGACTACAAAAACTCAACTCCATTCTCTGCCTTGCTTACACAAGACTGCAATCCAACCCAGACCTTAAAAACATCCTTTCCACTATACTCCCCCCACCTGCCCAAGTGTTGCCTTCAGCTGCTCTCTAAATCTCTGCAATAACCTTCCTCACAGGTCCCACCCAAAAACTCCCCTAGCTCAGTTGCCAATATTGTGGGAGAAACAGGTGCCATGTCAGCCCCATTCTCCAGCCCACTACAACCCTCCAAAATAACCACTGATAAAATAAAATAAAACATTGCCTGCCTCTTCTCCCACATTTTTTAACTTCTTATTATGTCATTATATATATATATATATATATATATATATATATACTCCCCCCACCTGCCCAAGTGTTGCCTTCAGCTGCTCTCTAAATCTCTGCAATAACCTTCCTCACAGGTCCCACCCAAAAACTCCCCTAGCTCAGTTGCCAATATTGTGGGAGAAACAGGTGCCATGTCAGCCCCATTCTCCAGCCCACTACAACCCTCCAAAATAACCACTGATAAAATAAAATAAAACATTGCCTGCCTCTTCTCCCACATTTTTTAACTTCTTATTATGTCATTATATATATATATATATATATATATATATATATATATATATATGCCTGTATGTATTTTTCTGTTATTTTATCATTGTTGTGACATTTCTCTGAGAAAGAGACAGAGTGTTGATGGCTTTGTTGGGTGCTGATTGTTGCTGTCTAACAGCTTGTGCACTTTAATTAGAATTCACAAATTAAATTCATTCATGTCCAGCCTTTTTTCTTTTAGAGTCATCTAATTTCATTTTAGTACAAATGATTTGCTTTCACCACATTCGTGCAGTATTCGTGTTATTTAAATTAGTGCAAGTTTTAAAATAATTTTTCTGGCCTTAAAAGATGAGTTTCAAACGTGAAATAGGATGACTTTAACAGAAATAAGTCTTCTCTTTCTAATGGTAACAAAAATAACTTGATTGTAGCAAATGGTTTTTTGCTATTTCGGTTTGAAAATTCACAAAATTTGACACATAAAATTTGAACCTCATATTAACTAACATATATTTTGACAACAAAGTGAGCTTGAAAGCTGATACTTTGGCAGCTTAAAATCAGTAATGTGTTCAGTTAGCTAACCAAAGCATAAGTTTGTAGAACATATTGTTTCAAAGTTATAAGCTCGAAAAATCTGCCTCAAATTGAGGTGACGGTTTTTGAGCTACTTTGTGAGGTAACAGCAATAAAACTAAAACTTTTTAAACCTTGGAACTGCAACCATCGTGTACAGTAAATAGTTGTCTCTGGTTGCCATTTTTCAGGAAGCTAGCTGGTATACTTGAAGCTGTATTCAACACTTTCACCAAATTTAATCAAAATCCAAGGTGGTACCCAAAAGGCGATTTGGTCACTTGGCATGGAATGACCCATTTGGTATTGGTGGCGTAAATATAAGGACACTGCATTGTGACATATGCTATTGTCGATGAGAATATGGAGCCCATGATGCATTCCACGAAGGGCATTAATATATAGACGTTCAGAACCTTGGTGAAGGTAAGAGAATTTCTGGGAGCAGGGATGGAAGAATCTGTGATTTGAGAGCAGGTCAGAGTGTTACTGGGAGCAGGACAAAGAGAGTGTGCTTTGTGAAGCGGATAAATGGTGTGTTAAAAGTCACCAGTTCACAGTTGCAAGTAGGCTGTTGAAAATTTCTAATGGTTTTTTGATATTGAGAAACCACAATTTCTCAGTTCAAGTTGCAAATTGCCAGTTCTCAGTTGTAATTTATCCGTCGCCAGGTACCAGTGATTTTCCATATATTTAGAGAGCAGAGAGCAAACTATCAACAGTGTTTTGTGTTGCAAAACAAAAATACAATAAAATAAGGGCAATAAGGCCTGTTAGAGAAATGTTAAAATCAAACTAAGTGAGAACTTCTTATTACGTCATTATATATATATATATATATATATATACACACACACACACACACATATATGCCTGTATGTATTTTTCCGTTATTTTATCATTGTTGTGACATTTCTCTGAGAAAGAGACAGAGTGTTGTTGGCTTTGTTGGGTGCTGATTGTTGCTGTCTAACAGCTTGTGCACTTTAATTAGAATTCACAAATTAAATTCATTCATGTCCAGCCTTGTTTCTTTTAGAGTCATCTAATTTCATTAGCACAAATGATGTGCTTTCATCGCATTCGTGCAGTATATCACATTATTTAAATGAGTGCAATTTTCAAAATAATTTTTCTGGCCTTAAATGACTTGTCTCAAAAGTGAAATAAGATAACTTTAACAGAAAACGTCAGCTCTTTCTAATGGTAAAAAAAAGAACTTGATTGTACCAAAAGGTTTTTTTGATATTTGTGTGTGAACATGCACAAAATTTGACGCGTCAAATTTGAAACTCATATTTAATAGCGTATATCTTGACAACTAAGTGAGATTAATAGCTGATACTTTGGTATCTTAAAATAAGTAATGGGTTTGGTTTGTTCACCAAAGCACAAGTTTCTGGAAGGGTTTGTTACAAAGTTATAAGCAATGAAAAATATGCTCCAAATTGATGTGACAGATTATTTGAGCAACTTTGTGCGATAACAGCAATAAAACAAAAACTTTTAAACCTTGAAACTGCAACCATCGTGTACAGCATAAATAGTTGTCTCTGGTTGCCATTTTTCAGGAATCTAGCTGGTACAGTTCCACAACAGCAGTACTTCTAACTTCACAATCTATTCACACGCACGGTTGAATTGCACAGGTAACTTTTTTTCAGGAGGCCCTGGTGCCCCCTCTATAATACTTGTGAATCTTATATTTTGCACATCAGTTGAAGCTTTATTCAATACTATCACCAAATTTCATCAAAATCCAAGGTGGTATCCACAAGGCGATTTGGTCACTTGGCATGGAATGACCCATTTGGTATTGGTGGCGTAAATGTAAGGACACTGCATTGTGATGTTTGGTATTGTCGACGAGAATATGGAGCCCATGATGCATTCCACTTAGGGCATTGTTGGATAAGGCAGGATATATAGACGTTCGGAACCTTGGTGAAGGTCAGAGAATTGCTGGAAGCAGGGATGGAAAAATCTGTGATTTGTGAGCAGGTTAGAGTGTTACTGGGAGCAGGACAGAGAGAGAGTGTGCTTTGTGAATCGGATAAATGATGTGTTAAAAGTCGCCAGTTCAAAGTTGCAAGTTGGCTGTTGCAAATTGTTGTAATTTGTCCGTCGCCAGGTACTAGTGATTTTCCAGATATTTAGAGAGCAGAGAGCAAACTATCAAAAGTGTTGTGTGTTTACAAAACGAAAATACAATAAAATAAGGGCAAGAAGAGAAGTGTTAAAATCAAACTAAGTGAGAACAAGCCCCATATTCAAAGACAATGGTAATGTAATTCAAATGAATCTCTCAACAGTAAACCTTCTATTGTAAATATCATTACTGTCGTTAGATATCATTACTGTCTTTAGATAACATTAGTCTTTAGATAACATTACTTTCTTATAATTTCATTAAAATTGTAATAGTTTCAAGTTACGGATAATTGTGTTTTGAAAATTTAGCTACCATTTGCTGTACTATTTTATTGGAGGCTTCATAGACAGTCCTGAAATTAAGTTTTCTTACCAAAGCCGTGAATCAATAATATGAAATTGTTAAAATATCAACAAAGAAAATATTTTGTTTATTCAATTAGTTTTGTTATGTATTAAAAGTTGTTTAATTTCTATTTCCTTTCATATTGTTTATTACATAATTGATGCCTGACATGTTGGCTTATTTAAAGGTAATTTAATTTTGTTTATTACATAATTGGTGCTCCAACATCTTATATATATATATATATATATATATATATATATATATATATATATATTGTAATAAATAAAATTAAATTTTTACTGAAGATAATAAATATATATATATATATTCATCCTTCTCTCTGCTTTGAACATATGCTTTTCTATGTGCGTAATTCTTCGCCCGAGCATATGAATTCAAATAAAGCGCAATCCTTCTATTTCTCCTATTTATTTCTATCCTTCCTCACTATCCAAGTTTGAATGTGAATTAGTTCCTTAATGGATTCTCCTAATATTGAATTTATTCCTTAATGGAAGCTCCTAATACTTCATTCCCTCTACTCTATCCATTCCTCCACTGAAAACTATTAATTGTCCACAATAAGACTGTCTATATTTGCCTGGTCGGGAACTTGACCCGGTGGCCGAGATGGTTAAGGCGTCTGTGTACTAAGCAGAATACGTGGGTTCAAGTCCCGCCTGGGTCAAATATTTTCAGTCTTTCCTTCTTCTTCCATCCTTCTCTCTGCTTTGAACATATGCTTTTCTATGTGCGTAATTCTTCGCCCGAGCATATGAATTCAAATAAAGCGCAATCCTTCTATTTCTCCTATTTATTTCTATCCTTCCTCACTATCCAAGTTTGAATGTGAATTAGTTCCTTAATGGATTCTCCTAATATTGTATATATATATATATATATATATATATATATATATATATATATATATATATATATTGTAGTAATTGGTAATTAAGACATTGTTCTAATTGGAATGTTGGATTGTAGAGGACTCATTATTAGTGGATATAGAGCGGACGCTGCAACAATCCGGAAAGGCAAAGAAAACATTGTTGAGGAGTCGAGAATGTTCTACGCGCTCAAAAACTTGCGATACGAACGAACATTCAGGAAAAGGACAGGCAGCGAGGAGAAAAGACTAAAAATTCCAAGTCACAAAAATTTGAACAGTACAATCGGTCAGCAGACAGCGAATAGAATGGACAAAAAGAACTCATTGAAAAGTTTTACAGTCGGCAATCAGAACGAAAGATTGTGATCCAGTCACAAACATGCTTTCAATTATTAAAGAGTAAAGCAATATTCAGACAAACCAATGAAGTCCATTGTCAACTAAAGCCACGAGATCTACAAATACAGGTTGCAGTAAAGCATCGAGAACCAACCAATTTGTGTTAAACCAACTAACAAACAACGCCAATTAGAGCCTGTGAACATTTAGAATCTGTGAGTACTTAGAATCAGTGATGTCCCCAAAATTGTGCACGAAAAACTAAAAATGAGACCTGGGCGGCCGTAAGTAGAGAAAACTTTAAAATAATTTGTAAACCGTGTTTAAAAGATAAAAGTCAGATCGTTCTTTAATTTTAATTATTTAATTATCGATAAAATGAGATCCATAAAGGTAAATGTAATTTTGATTATTTAAATTCTGCCATTTATCAAACCCAGATCAAGACCCTGAGATCCCAAATATTTTGTGTATTTTATAATTGTTTTTAAATTTGGCTTAATAAATATTGATTCCCATATGAAGTAAATTTGTGTTTTTTTTCATTTGTTAAATTCAGCCATTATTATTATATTTTAATTATTACAATATATATATATCTATATGTATATGTATATATAATTGTGATATTGGTATGGAAAATAAAGAGAGATAGCTTATGGCTCACCTGAAGTAGTACTGTGTAGCCATAGGGAACCGACCGAAGGCAGTTCTTCAAATTATCGGAGGCTCTCAGCCTCCTTATATGGAATGAAAATTACTAGCTTATCTGAAATTGAGAGCTGATGTCTGACAGGTAGATGATTTCAAATTTTCAGAGCCACTAACCTAATTTTTCAGAAGTGCTAAATTTTGTTAAGGCCAATCATTGAGAGTTGAATTCACCGTGGCCAGGTGTGAGACATAAACAAATTATAACTCTCGTATTTTCACAGAAAAGTCCAAACATATGCAAAATTTTGAGAAATGAAGAAAATTGATTAAAAATTTGTTGCAATTTGAAGTTTTTTGCAATTTGAAGTTTGTTCACACTGAAGAGAAACTAGTCCAAATTTTGTAGCTTGCAGACAGTGAAAATTGGAAGAAAAATCCTGTTCTGATCCTCAATAGAGCATCTGTATGTGCATATTATTGATGTCGATTATTGACGTCAATGTTTCTGTCTAAAGGCTTGCCGTGCTAGAGTTTGAATTCTTCAGGATAGAGTCTTAGTCTTGTACGATCTAAACAAGTAGGAGGAAGCCCTATTTAAGTTAGCTTATATTAGTCCTGGAATAGCATTGTTGAGCCATAGATTCAGAAGAACAGAAGAGGATGATAGAGAACGACCAAGCTTTTGTAAAGGACTACAAATCTAGGGAATCTTTAATGAAAAAAATTAGTTTTAAAAATGCTGATCCTTAACCTTACAGGCCAGAAGAAATTTTGTGTACTTCTACTAATAAGGACAAATCCAATAAAACAAAATTATAGTAAATTGAATTTAAGTATCTCCAAAAAAGGTGAATAGATTTTATACAAAAGGATTTTCAAACTGTTTTAAAAGCTTGTAAAAATTAAATTTTACAAAAATTCATCAATTTAATAAGTGAGAAAATTAATGATACTTAAATGTTCTTTACATACAAAAATAACATTATTAAAGCACGTAAATATTGTAACAATAAATAAAGTTAATAATTGCAATCGAAACATAATTTTTTTTAGTAAACTAATATAAAGTTATTTTAACATTCAGTTTATTTCAATACATTGTTTGAGATTATCAGAAACATAGATTTAGACTTTTAAACTATTTACCTTGCTATATTTCATTTCAAAGTTTTCGCAAAACTTTGTGATAAATAGTTCAGAAATATCCTTTTTATTAATGAACAGATAAGCAAACTGGGCAGTTATATATGGCAGCTCCTGAATGTTTTTAACAGTATGAACATGTTCAAGCTGAAAGAAGAAAATATAATTTTGAATAAAATAGCTTTTTAAATAAATATAAAAAATAGTCTCTGACTTCACTTACTGTTTCAAGATCTTTACTAATGATTTTTACCATCACATCCACAAATCTGCCAGTTGTATCTTTAAAGAGGCTTGATGAAAGTGAAAACTTTTTCAATAATGCCATTAAAAATGTTGAAATAGCATTTCTTAATTTTATAAAACTCTACAAAAAGGATATATTTACAAATTATGACATCTAATGAATAACCACTTAAAATTATAAGATATGTAAAATGTCTTTGTTAAAAGATTAGTAGTTAGATTATCTATTTATTTATTGATTAAAAATCAAAGATAGAAATAATTTTGCACCTAAAACAAAATGTCAATGTAATGGAGGCAAGCAGAATACTGCTATATACCAATTATTAAGAAACTTGAGGTATAAAAGTAACAATGATTTTCCAATTAAATTACTTACTTATCACTGAACTAATTCAATTTAACAGTATAACTGGGATAGTTGTTCCCAAGCTAAATATTTGTTTTAATAAAGAAATTATTAACTATTAATTTTAAAGTTTCCAGAAATTATTGTAATTACCTCAACATAACGATTAATAGTATCTTTTGTGTATACTATACATGTAAAACTGTCTATACAATTATTAAACAAAGGCATCAGAACTTTGAATAGTTGGCTTTTCTTAAGTTGGCAGAATAAATCATTCTTATAAATTTGATAAAGAAATCCCATTGCAGAGTAAACAAATTTGATTTTACAACCTGTAAATTTAGAAGTTATATGATTTATTACTTGATAAATGATATATATTATGTATAGGCTGTAAGAGAAAAATATGTTAGTTACATTCTCCAAGAACTTTAATTAACAACTGACTTACAATTGAAACAATTGATTACTACTCCAAACCTATTACATCTATACAAGGAAACTCAACATAACATCTCCCCCCTAAAGGAGTTCACTAATAAAAAAAAACTGAGAAGGAATCGTTTCATAGTTTTCAGATTATTTTATTGAGTCCATTCTCCGAAACGATCCGGGGCATGTCTGTCTCTTGTAGGGTTTCTTCGTGGAGGGTCTGGTACTTGTACTGGAGCACGAGCATCAGCATCCATGACCTCTGCAGCTTCACCAATGTTACTTGCAGAACCCTGGTAGTTGTAATTAGAGTATGGAATTTGGCTAGAGTCCTTAAAGGATGGATGATTTAATTTAAGTTTAGGATCCCTTGATAAAAGTTGGTTGGTATGGCGTTTCCATATAACACCCGGAGCTACCTCACTGAATATGTAACTGGAGATAGGATTTTACTTATTTTGCCAGCAATCAATCTTTTCTCCCCCTATAATCATGGGCTAGGTCACCTAGTCTGAATGAACGCTTTGGTCTAGATTCATCAGAGGAGGAGTCTTTGCTGGGATTGAGTAAATGCAGGCGAGTTCGACATTCCTTACCATACATGGCTACAAAGGGAGATACTCCTGTAGTTGCATGGGGATTTAAGCGGTAGGAAGTTAGAAATACCGACAGTGCTCTTTCTCGGTCACCATACTCTTTAAGAAGTTTGGAAAATGCTGTCTTGAATGTTGAAATGAAACCTTCAACAGCTCCATTAGTTGCTGGATGGTATGGTGGGGAAAAGGTTTGTCGAATACCATTGTTCACCAGGAAGTCACGAAATTGAAAGGAAGCAAACTGTGGTCCATTATCAGAGTGAATCTGTATAGAAAGACCATGTTTTTCAAACCAACCCGAAAGCACCTTAATAGTAGTTGAAGCTGTAGTGGAGTCTAACATAGCAATTTCAGGGAATTTTGTTTTTGCATCAACACCTAGAAGGAAGTATTTACCACAGAATGGACCAGCGAAATCAATATGCAATCGACCCCACAGTTCTGAGGGAACAGGCCACTTAAAGGAATAATCCTGTGGGGGGCTTTTTCTTTGTAATTGGCACAGACTGCACTCTTTTACCAAGGATTCAATATCACTGTCCAAGCCTGGCCAATATACAAGTGATCGTGCAAGCATTTTCATTTTAACAATCCCTATGTGTGCTGAGTGCAGTTCATATAGTACACTATTACGGAGCTCAGTAGGAATGAAAACTCTATTCCCAAGAGGATAGTATTCCCTACGATAGAAAATTGTTCCTTAAATCGTATGAAAGGAGTCAATCTGTTCTGAACACTTGGACCAATCTGAAAGAATGGCTTTCCGCAAAGCAATAGCTTCCGGATCCTTTTGAAGAATTGATTCAAGGACAGCTGTAGACAGAGGAAGCGCATCTACCTGATTCACTACTCCTTTCTCTACCACCTCCTCACCTAAGTCAGCATCTGAGAAGTAAGAATTTGATGGGACATTTCTGGACAGTGCATCTGCCAGAACATTTATCTTTCCTGGAATGTACTTAATTTCAAAATCATAGCCAGATAGAAACGTTGACCAGCGAGAAAGTCGAGCTGCCATAACCTCATTTTTTGCTGATTTGCTGAAAATAAATTCCAAAGGCTTATGGTCAGTTTCTATTGTAAATTTCTGCCCAAACAAGAATTGGTGAAATCGTCTCACACCAAAGACTATTGCAAAAGCCTCCTTATCTAATTGTGAATAATTTCTTTGGGAAGTATTAAGCAAAGTGGAAGCAAAATAAACAGGGATGAGATCACCATTATCACCTAAATGGCTAATGACTGCACCTGCGCCGTAGGAAGAAGCATCAACTGACAATACTAATTCCTTTTGTGGATTGTAAAATGCAATATGCTTAGCCTTAGCAATTAGGTTCTTGACCTTATGGAAGGCTTTAGTCTGAATTGGACCCCACTTTTCTTTATTCTTTAAACGTAAACAACGATAAAGTGGTTCCAATTCACACCGCAAATTTGGAATAAAACGGGAATAGAAATTAGCCATTCCAATTAAAGACTTAATTGCAGTGCTGTCTTTTGGAATAGGCATTTCCATAATAGGAGAAAGTTTATCTTTACGAGGAGAAATTCCTTTTGCTGTTACTTCAAATCCAAAGAAGGGAATAGAGGGGCACATGAAATTACACTTAGTTCTGTTAAATCTTAAATTATGTTTCCTTGTCACAAGAAATAGTTCACGAAGGGTTGAAATATGTGAACAACTATCTGGATCTGCAACAGGAATGTCATCAAAAAATGGTAAACATCGAGGTATTGAATGAAAAAGTTGACTAATCACCCGCTGAAACAAAACTGGGGCAGCAGAAATTCCATACACAAGGCGTTTTACTGCATAATTGCCAAATGGGGTAGCAAATGCAATCAATTTGCTACTTTCCTCGTCCAATGGAATTTGGTTGAATCCATTATGAAGATCTAAATTGGAGAACACAGTACAACAAGCTAGTCTCTCCAAACAGTCCTCAAATAGAGGAATAGGTTGACGATCGACCACCAAGAATTTGTTGATCGTTTTATTGAACTGTCCCGCAATCCTCACTGATCCATTTGGTTTAATAACAGGAATGGTGGGGGTTAAATATGGAGGAACAATAACCTTAGCAGAAAGAGGAGCTAGAACACCTGCTTCTACCATTCTATCCAATTCAGACTTAAATTTTTCTCTCAGTGCAAAAGGTACATTGTTGTGACGCAACCGAATAGGAGTTGCACCTTCCTGTAAGGATAAATACACTGCAACATCACAACAGCCAATTTCATTTTCAAATATATCAGAGAATTCTCTAAGAAGTTCAGAGAGCTCAGGGCATTGGACCTTAGTAGACTCTAAACTTTCTGAATTTTCTTTCTCGCCAATATTGTTTACCAAATGCAGAACCTCGACTGGGTTGAATTCATTAAGCCAGTCTCTTCCCATCAAAATTGCAGTACCTCCGCGAATTACATGTATTATTAATTTGAACTTTTTACCCTTGAAATTTACCTCTACTGGGAAATACCCTAGAACTTTTAATGGACTATTTGCATACCCCCTCATAGCGTATGTTGAAGGACAGAGGGAAGTTTGCTTACAATGTAAGTTATAATATGATTCTGGAATGAGAGTAAATGGTGACCCAGAGTCAACCTCGAAAGTAATGAATTTAGGGGGTAACTTATCAATAAAAACTTGCACGGACAACAAATAAGGACCAAGGTCGTTCACTGCAATGTTAAGGACACTATAACGAACATTGTTAGTAAACTGAACAACTTCGCACTGGTTTACACTCGATTTTCTTCTGCAGACCTTTGCAATGTGTCCTGCAACACCGCACTCTCTGCATCGCGATGACTTATGAGGACATTTCGGCCGAAGATGATCTGAAGAACCGCATCCGTAGCACTTGTAGTTTTTGTGATTCGTTTCGGGCTTCGTATAATTCGTTTTCCTGGAGAGTTGCTGCTTTTTTTCGTGAATTTTACCGCCACTGTTTGAAGATACCGCATGCACTGAAGTTTCCATCTTAGAAGTTGTAGTAGCGGAATTTGCTTCGTGATATGCAATTTCCATATTTGTAGCAACTTCAACGACTTCAGCTAGGGTTTTCCAAGTTTTTCCCTTATTAAAAAGTTCCTCCATAATTCGGCGATCACGAATTTTACAAATTAATTGGTCAATTAATCGTTCATCGAGGTTAAAACCAAATTCACAATATTCAGTGGCTGCATGGAGAGCTCGAACAAACTCACCAATCGACTGACCGGGCATTTGTATTACTTCACTGAATTTGAAACGTGCCGCGTAGCGCGAAGGAACACGTTTTGTAGTATTATCTAGTAGAGCACACAGTTCATTATAGGATTTTTCACGTGGGTCAACCCCTCCAGCTAATTGTTTTAAAAGTTTCTGCGAATTTGCAGATAATTGTAACAGTAATAGTCGAACTTTTTTATCTTCCGAAATCTCGGCACACACAAAGAAATCTTCTAAATTTGCTTTGAATAACCCCCAATCATCATTCTCGACATTATAATGATTTGGTGGTTTTACTCCTGGTACCGGAGCCATTTTTCACAACGAATTACAGAAAATGCAAAATCTAACACGCGTTGTAAAACTTTGAAGCCGAAGATCGGATATCCAAGTCGAATCGCAATAATAATTCAACAGCTCAGTCCTCTTTTTATCCTCGTCGCCAATTTGATATATATTATGTATAGGTTGTAAGAGAAAAATATGTTAGTTACATTCTCCAAGAACTTTAATTAACAACTGACTTACAATTGAAACAATTGATTACTACTCCAAACCTTTTACATCTATACAAGGAAACTCAACATAACAATAAATAAAAAATTGTTAGTTTTCAATTAACTTCAAATTTATTACAAACAAAATTTGAACAAAAGTAACAGAAAATTTTAATATAGAATATACCTCATCAGCTGTAGTAGTACTCCTTCAGAAATGAGGTTTACTTATCTGAAAATGTTAAATATTTCTTCCTGTACGAAATGGCATCAAGGTCCATCTATTTCAGGAAGTCTGTGTTTGTGTCTCTCTTTCTAACTTTCTCACGAAGAGATATATCGATGGTAATTTTTCACCACAGTAGATAAATATATCAATACGGTGAATTAGTACACACACACATGCACAAGTTCAATTGGATAGGAAAGAGGAATAGAGAACGGCTGACTTATGTAAAATTAAAAGTTCAAAACCTCAAGCTGAGTCCTAGTAATATGTCAAACTTTTGAGGTCTGATCCCCCTTCTTCGGGGCAATAGGTCTAAATATCCCAGAGTGTTGAATCCAAAGACATATCTGCCAGCCATTAGACAGCAACAAACAACAAAGTCAATAACTTTCTCTCTCAAGGAAAGGTCACAACAGTGGAAAAATAACAGAATAAATAATACACACATACAAATATGCATAATAGATACACAATATACATACACACAAACTAGAGGTGGAGGGTGAAAAGTGAAGTAATTGGGCGAGATTCAGCAAAGGCAATAGTTAGACGATGCCGAGTCCAGGACTTTACCTGCACTGTATGATGTGCTTGAAAAAAAAAACATCCCAAAGATGGAGATCATTATCTGTTATATCAGGTGAAGTTGAAATTGTTGGTACTGTGGCAGATATGAGCAGATATTGGAAAATGGATTTTAGACAATTTGACAATGCTGTGGTGGTTAGCATTGTGTTCAGGAAGAGATTGTTTGACTGGCCAATATAGAAATCTGGACAGAGTTTACAATTAATCTTGTAAATGATGTGGGAAGAGAGGCAGATAATGTTTTCTTTGATTTTCTAGGTGCCTTTTAGTGGAGGATTGTAGTAGTTGAAGTCAGAACACTTGTTCTTGCAGCAAGGCCAAAGTGGCAGAGTGTGAGGTTAGGGCCTACAAGGGCACACAAGAATGTTGTGGAGGTTGGGAAGGCACCTGATGGCAACCCTTGGGAGGGTGGGGTATAATGTGAGGACATTTTTATATATGGGTTGGATTTCAGACCAGTAGGTAAGGTGGAGAATGGAGGTTGTGATTAGGGATGGATTACATTTTTTATATTGGTCAAGGGATGGTTTCGGTAGTTGGACAGTAGATAAAGGCAAAGTATATAGGTTTTGTGAGGAGGTCTATTTATGAAAGCCATGAGGATCCAATTAGTGTAACATGTTAATACTGTTCCAAGGGGAATAAATTCCAATTCCCGTAAGGGCTAAGTTGTGGTATGTTCAGATTGGTGACATGATGAAGTGAAGGTATTGTAAGGTGTCTGTAGTTTACGTTGTGCTGATGTGGTAATTAAGTCATAACTGAGGTGTATATCAACATCAAGGAAGATGATGTTTGTTGGTGGGGAAATGGTTCCAAGTGAACTTAACAGGGAATTTGGTGTTTAGGTTTTCAAGAAAATCAGAAAGTGCATTTGGTCCAGGGATCCAGAGTATGAAAAATAATATCTATGAACAGATTAAGGGATTGAGTGGAGAGGAATTTTGGTGTTCCAGTTGTGCCATGAACAGGGTGACATAGGAGAAGAAAAACTCTGTGAAGGAAATCAGAGGTTGGAAAGGAAATTGGTCTGTGAGACAATAAATAATCAATTGCTGCCAGGCCACTAGCATGGAGGATAATAGTATACAGGGAGACAACACCTATACTACCTAGTAGGGTATCAGTTGGTTTAGGGAGTTCATAGACACAGCGAAAGAAATGGTTTATAGTTTTCCACTATTGGTTGGAAGAAGAAGAAACCCTGTAGGTGGAGGGAGTTATAGCAAGCAACAACTGGGTGACCTGGGTCCCCATGTTTGTGTATTTTTGGGTGTTCTAGGGTTTTTGAAGTGAGGAGCTCTACAGAATCACATGATTAATTTTTTCAGGTGGGCCATGTGCTGGAACAAACTTGTCTATTTCTGAAGTGATAAAAAGGACAGGTTTTTAAGTGTTGTTGTCCCCCATCTGGTGAAGGGTCTAAACCAGGTACTTCTCAAAGTTCATAACAACAGTGGTGGAAATCTAGTCAGCCTGGAGAATGACAATTTCATTATTGTTGCAAAAGGGATAGGTGTTGGCCACGAGTTAGGTTGGGTTGTTTATGAGTTATGAAAGGATGGTGAAGTTACATGCCAAATTACATTAACTGTTGATTTAAGGTAGGTCAGATATTATCAATATTAAGGAAAAACAAGCGCATCCTATCCGGATGGGACAGAGACCAAAACATAACTAACTTCCAAGCGTCAAACACACGTAAAGCTATCGGGACAAAGAGTAAAGACTAGTAAAGACTATTAACAAAGCAAATACATTTGATTTTCTCCAACAATCAAGTCCCTCTTTCCTATATAAATGACGAAGGAGGCTCAAGCCTTTGTGTAATAATTGCAATATTGGTATGGAAAGGGAAGAGAGATAAGTTGTGGCTTACTTGAAAGTGAAGTGCGGTGTCGCCATAAGGAACTGAAGGTTGTTCTTCAAATTTTCAAAGGCTGTCAGCATTATCTTCCTGAAGGAGGAGGCTGAGAGCCTCCGAAAATTTGAAGAACAACCTTCAGTTCCTTATGGCGACACTGCACTTCACTTTCAGGTAAGCCACAACTTATCCCTCTTTCCTTTCATTACCATATATATATATATATTGTAGTGAATAACATCGGTAAGTGGCCACCCTTTGTCCGCGGGCCTGAGAAGGAATTAAACGTGCACTTGTGCCCGAGAGGCCCCAAGAAGCCGAGGGTACGAGTCCCTTTTTTTTCATATTTTTTTTTTTGGGGGGGTGGGGGTGTGTGAAAAGAGTGAGACAGACAGAGGCGGGGACTCAAAGTGGAATGAGAGAGGCAAGAGGGTGGAAAATTTGGCGAGCTGGAAGGAACAAAAGATTTGCAGAGACGTCCATCATGGGAGGCTGAAGAAGGAGATCGTGGGCTGCTACAAGACTAGTGATCCGTTGCAAGTTGGCTGGCGCCACAAGTTACAGTAAGGGTCACCATTAATGTAAAGTGCCTTTAGATGTTAAAGATTTTTTACACAGTACGGAACTAAGCTCTGCTTGTGAATAGAAACCAAGCCGCCCACATTAACTTGTAGAGAAGGAGTATTTCATTAACAAAGCTGGAGATAATTATTGTTATTTTTTGCAGATTATATATATTTGCTGATGCCCAAACAATTTTTTAATGAAATTTTGTATTTTTATGTAATAAAAATTATATATATGGTAATAAAGTCTAATCATTACAATATATATAACAATTAAGGAATGTGAGACAGGGGCAATTAAATAAACTATTTGGATAGGAAACAGAGACAGCGATGTTGACTTACCTGAAATCAGTAGTTGGTCCAATCTGGCATTGGTGGAACTTCAAATTTTCAAGGGAATAAGCCCCCCTTCTTCTATAAGGAAAATGGGAACTGTGTGCTGGCTGGGCACGAATTGATAAATTCAAATTAAATAGCACCAGCCATTAGACAGCAACAATCGACAGCTAACAAAGCCAGAACACTCTGCCCCCCCCCCTCTCTCTCTCTCAAGGAAAGGTCAGTACAATGATAAATAAGAAGAATGGAAAAATAGATAGATACATACATACATACATACATACATACATACAAACAAACAAACAAACTCACACACACACACATACACAAACAAACACAGAGTTAAAGGACATAATAAGAATTTAAAAAATAAAAGAATGATAGTAGGGAAAGGACAGAACAGAATGTATAATAATAATCATTATAACAGGTACCATAATATTATGCTGAAACAGGATTTTAATACATCACAACCACTGCCAGAATGACCACTATAATAAAATTAGAGGACGTTGAATCCAGGACTTTGCCTAGATTGTAAGATATGCTGGAAGGAGAGTTCCCAAAGATGTAGTTCATCATCTGATGAGTCTGGGGGGTAAGGCTTTAAGGAGGGTCAGTATGTAGCATTTCTCGAAATTGTTGGAGTTGTGACTTTGAGCAGGAGCAGCTATTGGATATTGGGTTTTGGATAGTTTGACAGTGTTGCAGAGGTTAGCAATGCGTTCAGAGGGTCATTTGGTTTGGCCAATATAGAAAGCAGGACAGAGTTTGCAGTTAATTTGATAGATAATGTGGGAGGTTAGGCAGGTAATGTTTTCTTTGAATTATAGGTGGCTATTTGTGGTGTACTTTGGAGGATTGTAGTGGGCTGGAGAATGGGGCAGTTACGGCTCCGGTTCCTTCCACAAGGCAGGAAACCGGGCTTCAATTCGGGAGTTTATCTTACAATTGAGGCAAATTCATGGACTCAACGTCCTCTATATCTTGTTTCAGCATAATATTACAAGAATTGTTATAATGATTACCTAATCACGTTTTGGTCTATCCTTTCCATATTATGATTCTTTTCCTTTTTAACTTATTACTCTTTTGTTTAGTTCAATGTGTTTGTTAGTATGTGGGCATGTATGTTTGAAGTTTTCCGTTATTTCTTATTTATCATTAAGTGACCTTTCCTTGAGAGAGAGAGACAGAGTGATGTTAGATTTGTTGGGTTTAGATTGTTGCTGTCTAACTCAAAATTAAATAACACATTTCGATAGGAAACAGAGACAGCAAAGTCGACTTACCTGAAATCAACAGTTTGGTTGTGGAGTGAAGAATGGCCTGAGCTACCTTCGTCAGGATAGTTGGTCTTTACTACATGCTGGCTAAGCACGAATTATATATATATGTACATATATATGAAGTAAGAAGAATTACTTAGCATATAAGTAGATGACTTAAAGTGAAGGTTCGTCATATTCACAACATATTAAATATGAAATAAATGACAATAATAACTTGCCTGTAGAGAGTAATTGCATTGTAAACCTAATAGTTTTTGAACAAAGGGTAATATTCACAAGGTGTGAAATAAACAAATTTGATGCAACCCTCAAAATATCATTGAGTATTTGAACCAATAAGGGCCCAGAAGTTTCAAGAACTATCCATTCAATTTGACTTGATCCATTAACTAAAGGATTTTCAATAGGTAGAACTGGAAGTAAACTCCTGAAAACAAAATGTAACATTTCAATAATTAATAAATACTCTTAGTTTTACAGTTATATTCATAATAATTATATGAATAAAATGAATGTGAGTAAAAACATGTATTCTGAGGAAGTTTATGTACAATAATGTACTTAAAAGTTCTGTTGTACAAAATAAAGGATTGCTTTAACAATATTACATTCCTCTACCCAGATGTCTTTGTGTACACATACATAGCTGTGTGTTTGGGTGTATGTAGGTATATATGTTTCCATTATTTAGTTACTGATCAATATTATAAACTAATCTTTGAGGTCACGTTCATTCAACATTTTGCTCTAAAGCACCAAGCTTTATCAAGGTTAGACAAAACTGTATTTTCTCTCTCTAGCCATGCTCCACCAGCACAAGGGTATTGTATTTGATCTGCACATGAATATTCTTTACTATGGTCATTCATGGAGATAGATTGTTAGCGAGACTGAATGAAGAGTGTAGGACTGAGGGGGATAAGTTACGATCGATCATTTGTCCGGAAGGTTTTTCTTACCAGGAAAAAACCTTCAGCAATAGTTAAGTGGGTTGAAGGGCACAGGGAGCTAGAATACTGTGCTCTTATGTTACTCTACAACTTGCCAACCTCCTCACATTTGTCCTCCACTACACTACACTGCTGCCAACATATCATTCAAAAGTTCCTATCTTTTTCACGAGAGTGTAGATGCTATTAACTGTAATTACACCACACCTGTAAATGTTGTTGTCTCATCTCTCGATAATAAAGTTGATTGTAATCTTATATACACTTTGATGTGTGTGTGTCTGTATATATATATATATATATATATATATATATATATATATATATATATATATATATGGGACGAAATCAGGAGATTGCAGAGGTGTGAATGGTTGCAGTCGGCCTTTTGTTGAGAAGATTCAGTCTGTAAATTTATGGCAGTTAGTTTCACACATCTGTTTGGCAGACCAGAGGAGTGGACATAGGCTGACGAGTGCCCGTCATGAACGGCCGAAATTTTTGTATAATATAAGGTTTTAGATAACATCCTTGAAGAGCAACAGTGCTGCTGATTATCCAATGTGAAATGTCGAAGAAAATAAGTTTTAGTAGAATTTTGCGAGTCATAGAAATTTATGTGGAAACAGTATATATGGTGGAACGAATGTAAAAGTGCAGCAAGTGCATTGAATCAGTGTTAAAAATCAGAGTAAGGGGATTTTTTATGAAGAAAGCTTGAAGTGATTTGGAGAAATTAAGGTGAAAAGTGTAGGTAAACTATCAGCGAGGACTGCAGAAGGGAGTTTGACAGCTACATATTTGAGAATCACAGATAAGACATTTAAATTAATATTAATAAAGAAATCTTGATCACTTTGCCACTTCCCACAAAAACCTACCATGAGAAAAAAAAGGTAGGATATATGTTTTCAATTGAACAAGGAAAATTTTGTATTATTTTTTGTATTTTAATTTCTAATGGCTCATGTTCTAAGTATGTGTGTGTATATATATATATATATATATATATATATATATATATATATATATATATATACACCAATTAAGAAGACCATTATTTTGTTTAAATTTTTATAATATTTTATTCACGGCACAGACTAGAGGTGGATTATTAAAATCTGTTTACTGACTCAGACTGGAGATTTTGGCGGCTTGTATAAAAAAATATGATTTACGGCGGACAAATGGTCACAGTGGGAGAACAATAATTGGAGATCTTTGGCAGCTTTTTGATATATCTGACTCGCGTCGGTATAAGTCTCTAAAGAAACCGGACGGCGGCTTTGTTGACATTCAATTACAAGACCATGGATTGTTTATTTAACAATGTTTTGAGTAACAGCATATCAAACTCTCAGCGTGGGAAAGTCAGATGTGATCTGAGTGTGGGAAAACAGGATCATGGGAAAGGAGAATATTCTGGAGAGAATTCAGACAGAAAAAGTTATTTGGAAGTGAGAGCTTAGAGAAGTCAGAGGTTGGGTGCAAGAGCGCAAGAGGGAAGGATAGAAGAATTGAAAGTCAGATTTTGAGTGAGACAGTTATGTATGGAGAAGGAGATTGGTCATCGTGCCTAGTGGGGGTTGAACTCATTGACCCTGAAATAGTTTCATTCAACGAATATATTGCCTTTTAAACATGTTTGACAATTTCTACCTCCGCTAATGTGGGGTAAACAAAAAATATTTATTCTGCACTAAAATCAGCCAGGTACATAGTTTGAAAATTTCTACCACACCCAGACCCCCAGCATTACTTAGTTGTCACAATCAAGTTCAGCAACATCAATAACCCTAGAATTCTATTGAATCTCAGCCTATTTGCGTTATTTTCATGTAACACTCCACCAAACCCTACCCCTAAGTGTTGTCCCCTACTATACAAATAAGGGTTGAAATTATACACAGTGAATATCTACCCAAATATAATTAATTTAAATGACACCGAAAAAAATTTATCTGACCCAAATATCGGCCGATCAACATGTTTGAAATTTTCCACCCCAGTTCAGCCCAATCCGTGGGGTTTAAACTGCAAGTTGAATGTCTTAATTAATTTCAGCGACAACTATAACTCCAATCTTGATTTTTTGTGTTATGTTTTTGTAATGCAGCTACACCCTATCCTTCATGGTTCTCTCCTCCCAAGCTGATAGGGGTTGTAAGAATATATTAAAAAATATTATTAGTGTCATTGACCAAGCAAAATATTTATTTGACACAAATATCGACACGTTAACTTTTTTGAACATTTTTACACCCGCCACTGTCTGTCAAACACCCCGCCCCCCCTAAACCAAACTCCATGCGTTACCCAGGTTGTCATAAATAAATTCAGCGATATCTATAACTCTAGTTTGTCTCGAATATGAGTTGTTTTCACATTATTTTCTTGTAATTCCCGCCACTCCAACCCCAAATGTGCTTCCTTCTCATGCCGTAAGGGTTGAAATTTTACAAACATCGGTAGATATATCATCAATATCATTGACCCCGACAATTATTTATTCTACACAAATAATGACCATTTAACATGTTTGAAAAATTCCACCCCCATAACTCATGCTACTGGCGTGGTAGATGTGTCTTACCCCAACAGTGTTTGTTTCGTGATTGCTAAGAGCACGAATGCAAAATTTGCTCCTCTGGTGTAATTTGTTTGCAGAACACACAAACAAATATTCTGTGTTATTTATTATATTAGATTAGGAAAAAGTATAATAATAATAATTCAAGAATTTATTACAATTAACTCTTGAACTATTATTAACAGTCAGAATTAAGTTCATTTGAACATATATAGCAGGGTATGTATTTTAAGTAAATATACTAGTCTCCTTTAATTAATTTATTGTTCATGCATTACGATCACCAAAGAAACTAACAAAACAAAGATAAAACAACTCTAAAAACAAACCCAAATATATCTCCTTATTATCAACTTATAAATGTAATAATTTATTATAATATATAATTGGATAAAGAGGAAAGATAGAAATATAGGAGAAGATTGGGAATACGCTCTAAAGGAAGCATATACTTTAAGCATAGTAAAATGCTCAAAGGAAGCAGATGTTCAATGCATAGAGAGGAAAGGAAGAAGAAGCAAAGACTGAAAATATGAAACAGCGCTGGGAATTTAACCCATGTACTTTTGCTTTGTACACAAACAATCTACCAGCTGAGGTACTGAGGCTATCCCCATTACTAGCAAATTTATCCAGTATTATTAGGCTTGGAGTATATTTATAAGAAACAGAATTAAATACAGCACATTTTAAGTTACGCATGAAGAGGTACAGAATAGAATAAAAGCTGTAAAAATGTAAATGAATTACCTTTCAGCCCAATCAATAATATCTGTTACAGTTTTGCTAACGTCAAATGTATCACCCTCTGATTTCCTTCCAAGATGAAAAATTAACTTTAAATATCGAGAAAAACATTCTTCTATAAATTTATCACACAACAGTGGGTGTTCATAAGGTTCTCCATTCTTAATTCGGTTCTCAATTAGAATCTGTAATAATAACTTATTATTTAAGTTAATCGGACTCATTTTGGTTACAAGTGTCATAGAATGCAGCCATAACATTACATTTGTATTGGGACATCTATTTTAACCATACATACAGAGAGAGAGAGAGACGGAGAGAGAGAGGGAGAGAGAGAGGGAGAGAGAGAGGGAGAGCGAGACGGAGAGAGAGGGAGAGAGAGGGGGGAGAGAGAGGGGGAGAAAGAGAGGGAGAGAAAGAGAGAGAGAAAGAGAGGGAGAGAAAGAGAGAGAGAAAGAGAGAGAGGGGGAGAGAGAGGGAGAGAGAGGGGGAGAGAGGGGGAGAAAGGGGGGAGAGAGGAGAGAGGGAGGGGGAGGGGGAGAGAGGGGGGAAAGAGGAAGGGGAGAGAGAGGGGGGGAGAGATGGGAGAGGGGGAGAGGGGGAGAGAAGAGAGAGGGGGAGAGAGGGGGAGAGGGGGGGAGAGGGGGAGAGAGGGGGAGAGAGGGGGAGAGAGGGGGGAGAGGGGGGAGAGAGACAGAGACAGAGACAAAGACAGACAGACAGAGACAGAGACAGACAGAGACAGAGACAGGCAGAGACAGAGACAGACAGAGACAGAGACAGACAGAGACAGAGACAGACAGAGACAGAGACAGACAGAGACAGACAGAGACAGAGACAGACAGAGACAGACAGAGACAGACAGAGACAGAGACAGAGAGAGACAGAGACAGAGAGAGACAGAGACAGAGAGAGACAGACAGAGACAGAGACAGACAGAGACAGATACAGACAGAGACAGAGAGAGACAGAGACAGAGAGAGACAGACACAGAGAGAGAGAGACACAGAGAGAGACAGACACAGAGAGAGACAGACACAGAGAGAGACAGAGACAGAGAGAGACAGAGACAGAGAGAGACAGAGACAGAGAGACAGAGACAGAGAGAGACAGAGAGAGACAGAGACAGAGAGAGACAGAGACAGAGAGAGACAGAGACAGAGAGAGACAGAGACAGAGAGAGACAGAGACAGAGAGAGACAGAGACAGAGAGAGACAGAAACAGAGAGAGAGAAAGAGAGAGAGAGTGAGACAGAGAGAGAGACAAAGAGAGAGAGACAAAGAGAGAGAGACAAAGAGAGAGAGACAGAGAGTGAGAGAGTGAGAGAGAGCGAGAGTGAGACAGAGAGAGACAGTGAGACAGAGACAGAGACAGAGAGAGAGAGAGAGAGTGAGACAGAGACAGAGACAGAGAGAGAGAGAGAGTGAGACAGAGAGAGTCAGAGACAGAGAGAGTGAGACAGAGAGAGAGAGTCAGAGACAGAGAGAGAGAGTCAGAGAGAGAGAGTCAGAGACAGAGACAGAGAGAGAGAGACAGAGAGAGAGAGTCAGAGACAGAGAGAGTGAGACAGCGAGAGTGAGACAGCGAGAGTGAGACAGCGAGAGTGAGACAGCGAGAGTGAGACAGCGAGAGTGAGACAGCGAGAGTGAGACAGAGAGAGTGAGACAGAGAGAGTGAGACAGAGAGAGACAGCGAGACAGAGAGAGACAGCGAGAGAGAGACAGCGAGAGAGAGACAGCGAGAGAGAGACAGCGAGAGAGAGACAGCGAGAGAGAGACAGCGAGAGAGAGACAGCGAGAGAGAGACAGCGAGAGAGAGACAGCGAGAGAGAGACAGCGAGAGAGAGACAGCGAGAGAGAGACAGCGAGAGAGAGACAGAGAGAGAGACAGAGAGAGAGACAGAGAGAGAGAGACAGAGAGAGAGAGACAGAGAGAGAGACAGAGAGAGAGAGACAGAGAGAGAGAGACAGAGAGAGAGAGACAGAGAGAGAGAGACAGAGAGAGACACACAGAGAGAGACACACAGAGAGAGACACACAGAGAGAGACACACAGAGAGAGACACACAGAGAGAGACACACAGAGAGAGACACACAGAGAGAGACACACAGAGAGAGAGACACAGAGGGCGAGGTTAGTGGGCGAGGTTAGAGGGCGAGGTTAGAGGGCGAGGTTAGAGGGCGAGGTTAGAGGGCGAGGTTAGAGGGCGAGGTTAGAGGGCGAGGTTAGAGGGCGAGGTTAGAGGGCGAGGTTAGAGGGCGAGGTTAGAGGGCGAGGTTAGAGGGCGAGGTTAGAGGGCGAGGTTAGAGGGCGAGGTTAGAGGGCGAGGTTAGAGGGCGAGGTTATAGGGCGAGGTTAGAGGGCGAGGTTAGAGGGCGAGGTTAGAGGGCGAGGTTAGAGGGCGAGGTTAGAGGGCGAGGTTAGAGGGCGAGGTTAGAGGGCGAGGTTAGAGGGCGAGGTTAGAGGGCGAGGTTAGAGGGCGAGGTTAGAGGGCGAGGTTAGAGGGCGAGGTTAGAGGGCGAGGTTAGAGGGCGAGGTTAGAGGGCGAGGTTAGAGGGCGAGGTTAGAGGGCGAGGTTAGAGGGCGAGGTTAGAGGGCGAGGTTAGAGGGCGAGGTTCGAGGGCGAGGTTCGAGGGCGAGGTTCGAGGGCGAGGTTCGAGGGCGAGGTTCGAGGGCGAGGTTCGAGGGCGAGGTTCGAGGGCGAGGTTCGAGGGCGAGGTTCGAGGGCGAGGTTCGAGGGCGAGGTTCGAGGGCGAGGTTAGAGGGCGAGGTTAGAGGGCGAGGTTAGAGGGCGAGGGTAGAGGGCGAGGGTAGAGGGCGAGGGTAGAGGGCGAGGGTAGAGGGCGAGGGTAGAGGGCGAGGGTAGAGGGCGAGGGTAGAGGGCGAGGGTAGAGGGCGAGGGTAGAGGGCGATGGTAGAGGGCGAGGGTAGAGGGCGAGGGTAGAGGGGGAGAGTGGGGGAGAGTGGTGGAGAGGAGGGAGAGGGGGGAGAGGGGGGAGAGGGGGTGAGAGGGTGAGAGGGTGAGAGGGTGAGAGGGTGAGAGGGTGAGAGGGGGAGAGGGGGAGAGGGGTAGAGGGGGAGAGGGGGGAGGGGATAGGGGTGAGGGGGAGAGGGGGAGAGGCGGGGAGAGGGGGAGAGGGGGAGAGGGGGTGGATAGAGGGAGAGGGGGTGGATAGAGGGAGAGGGGGGAGAGGGGGAGAGAAGGAGTGGTGGAGAGAAGGAGAGGGGGAGAGGGGGATTGAGGGAGAGGGGATTGGGAGAGAGGGGGATTGGGGGAGAGGGGGATTAAGGGAGAGGGGGAGAGGGGGAGAGAAGGAGAGGGGAAGAGGACACACTCCCTCACACGCACACTCCCTCACACGCACACTCCCTCACACACACATTTGCACGCACTCTGACACACACATTTGCACGCACTCTGACACACACATTTGCACGCACTCTGACACACACATTTGCACGCACTCTGACACACACATTTGCACGCACTCTGACACACACACTCATACGCACTATCTCTCACACACACTCTCACGCACTATCTCTCACACACACTCTCACGCACTCTCTAAAACACACACACTCACACACACTCACACACACTTACTCTCTAAAACACACACACTCACACACACTCACACACACTTACTCTCTAAAACACACACACACTCGCACACACTTACTCTCTAAAACACACACACACTCGCACACACTTAGTCTCTAAAACACACACACTCGCACGCACTCTCTAAAACACACACACTTGCACGCACTCTCTAAAACACACACGCTCGCACGCACTCTCTAAAACACACACGCTCGCACGCACTCTCTAAAACACACACGCTCGCACGCACTCTCTCAAACACACACAGTCGCACGCACTCTCTCAAACACACACACTCGCACGCACTCTCTCAAACGCACACACTCGCACGCACTCTCTCAAACGCACACACTCGCACGCACTCTCTCAAACACACACACTCGCACGCACGCACTCTCTCAAACACACACACTCGCACGCACTCTCACACACACACACACACTTGCACTCACTCTCGCACACACACACACTTACACGCTTCCTCTCTCTCACACACACACTTTCACGCATGCACTCTCTCTCTCTCACACACACACACTCTCACACTCACACGCACTCTCTCACACTCTCCACACACACAAACAGATATGTATGTATAATCACAAATACATCAAATCAAAATTGAATTTTTCTTTGTTTTACTTGAATAATATATTCCGCCTGTTAAATTAGCAATTAAGTACTTAATTCTAAACAATATGAAAAAATATGTTTTTCAATGTTTTATACAAGTACAACTAATATTGAATACTGAAATATTTTTTAATTTGTAAATAATTTCTCCAATAGTTGCAAAATAAATATTTCACAGAAACACTATTCCAAATAAAATTATAAACCAAATTAACAAAGGTTCACATAAAATTGAAGTCTAACATATATGAAGATGTATGGAATGATAATTTAAGAATGCTTTTTAGCTTAAGTCACATAACTAACTGAATTTTTGTCAACCTCTGAACAGCAGGCTAGGCTTGAACATGATAGTGTTTACAGTGGTTCATTGAGACTCAGACCCAAAGTGTCGCTGTAAGTAATATTTTGATGGTTCAAACTAATGGACTTTGGTGATGGCTATAAAGGAGGGATTGGACGAGATAGTTGCCAATTTATTTAAATTAACCATATCTATTAAGCAGAGAAAACATTTTTCTCCCTGGAGGAACACAAAGATATTGCCAGTGTACAAATTGACATGAGACCGAAAATATAAATCTGTAATGCAGTTCTTGGGTTTTCACTTGGTTACAACAGTGATACTTTGACAACTACAAGCCTTGTCGTCATCTTCCAGGCAATGTGGAAGATGATGACAGGGCTTGCAGTCATCAAAATGTTGCTGTTTAATTGTTGTGGAAACACGAGAACTATTTCAGCAGCAAATACATCATAAAGCCTTTGATTTTTTATGAGACTCATATGGTTTTGAAGTAGATGTGGAAAAAGCTTGCACGGGGGCAAAGTAAGTGAATCAGATGACAAAGCCCTATGCTATGCAAAGCAGTCCTACAAAATTTGGTAAGTCAGTTGTGAATTGAATGTTATTGTTGTATCAGTCCAGTACCAGTGGACCTAATTGTATAGAGGTAGATAACATCCCAATCATTCGGCCAGCTAACTTCTACACTGAGGACTGTATCTGAAATCATACTATACCTGCAGCTTGACGATCACAGCCACTACAGTCTGGAGATTCCAGACATCACAACTGGCACAGCCAGGGAACACAAAGCCAAATTTTTAAATGTTATCATATAACCAAGTAAACTTGCCAGGTCATAAAAAATTCTCATTGCGACTCAAAAATGATAAGTGTTATATAGATTCGCAGAGTTATCATTAAATATAAATGTTGTAAATTTTAATACAAGACTCCCAAGCCTAAAACTCACCAAATGTTAATTAAGATTTTAATTTTTCTTATTTAATTCCCAGTTGTAAATAATAAAACATTAAAATCTATATGCAGAGCTCATTCAACTTTTACCAAGTTCTGTGGAATAAATGACTAAAAATTACAGAAGCTATACAGCTTAAAAAAATTCCATTCAAAAACACATGGAATTTTAGCATAAATAATGTAAAAGAATTAACCAAATAAAATGAGAATTAAATTAAAATAAATCAAAGCTATCCTCTATAGCCCAATGTTGTTTAAAAGAAAAATATGAAGCTGATTGTTAGTAAACTAATGCTCACCATTATTCGTTCCAAGTACTTCCAAAGTTCCAACACATGACTGTAGTTTTTTTGTTAGAATCCGTTCATTATTTGAAATGTGTGAGAAAATTGCATTCAACAAACGCAAACCAAGTAACGGTTTTGGTTCATGAATGTCCTTGATTTTTACTCTCCTTTTGTCTAATCGCTGCAATAAAAATTACCAAAAATTTTGATTAATGAAGTAATATATAATAATTGAATAATTTTGATGACTGAGTCATCAATTTACAAGACAGATTTATCCTCATACTGAATGACATTAGTGAAATAAAAATGTTTTCAATAAAATTTACTTTTTATGCTAATGAAATATAAATAATGAAAACTACAGTCTTTTAGAAGTTACCTGTGGTTACACAGTTTTGTAATTATAGATGTCAATATAATTATCCCGTAACAGTCCTATGTCCCATGTGTTATCTCGAATTTGCCCATTTAAATTTCTAACAGTAACCACATCCAATTCTACCTCCTTAATCTGCAACTGCCTTCAAACTCAATAAAAATAGTAAAATTATGAATAAATTTTATTTAAATACATTTATTCCTAAATTCTAGTTTAAAATTGAATTAAATTCAACTCTCAAATACTTGAAATTATGATTTAATTAAGTATGGTATTTTTCAAAATAGTTTACTGGGCGCAGGCCCGGCTTTCCAATACATGTCTTGCAAAAGAAATTCCTTTCTCCACCCTCATAGATTTTGTGCCACATTTAATAGTGTACCAAATTATGCTTTCATTTCTAACAATTTAACTGGTTTCAATGTGTTGTAAATGGAATCTTTCTAAAGTGTCCTAAATGCCCACTTCTTAGTTGAATATCTGTTTAGTTTTTTATGTAAAAAACAATTCAAATGCCTCGATTCCTGTTGTCCTGTGTTGTAGTTGAAAACCCATCGATTACAAGGGAAAATGCTGAAGAACTAAATTAATTGAAGCATCCACAAGTTTGAATTAACCATGTCATACTATATTTTGAGCCTATATAATTTTATGAGCTTCAGTTTCCTCGATACTACTGATACTTTCATCTTTACACTGTTCTGATTCACTAGATAATGAATTGAAAAATTTGTCTTCATTAACAGATATTTTGTTGAAAACACTAAGTTTCAGACAATTAATATGCGATGCCAACTTGACTGATAATACCTTCATAAAAATTATGATAATTATAAGTGCAAAATATGCAAAAGTCACTTTACAAAAATGAAACACTTTCATGAAGCAATTTAAGTATTCTTGACATACCTGGTATTTAATAAGCAGAAATAATTAAGAGGAAAGTCCTGTCCCACCTACCAGGACAATGGACCAGCAGAAGAAAATAAAAGTGTCCCGCAGAGCAGAACAATGAACCACAATATGCAGGAAAAGAAACACTAAGAGGTTTGGAAAGGGTTCAAAGTTTTATAAGGCCTGACTAATATTTGATCTAATCTTGTTTAATTTATTGAGTTGAAGGATTAATCTATAATTGATCATTTTTATAATTAAATTAATTACATTATTGAAAATGGGAAAATATTTGCCAATCGAGTTATTTGTTTCGATGAATTACAACAGATTTACCTCCTTGAGGTAGCATTATAATAAACTACTCTAGTTATACCAATAGATGCTATTCAAAGATAGACAGGCATTTTACATCCTCAAATATAGAAGAAGCAAAGAAATTTTAGATAATTAACCTGATTGTTATTGAATAATAAAATGAAAAGTGAAAATATAATACATCTGTTATAAAAATCTAATACTTTATTTTGTCAGTCATTTGGCTATTTTATCTTATTAAAATAGAAAGATTTTACTTTAACTTTAAAGACAATGAAGCTAGAGAACTCAACTTGTAATTATCACAATTATTTCTTATTTTGCATAAAAATAAACCTTTATTGTCCATTCCTTCTACATAAATCTTTAAACATTATGGCTTATTACCGGTTTGCAGAATGAGGCATTAAGATCGTCAATTCGAAAAGCATCGTCAATCCACAGTTTGGCTGTTTCAAGAATATCATCACCATGATTCCAAAAGCACAAGGGTTGAACTAATCTTAATATCTCTTCATCTGAGCTATCATTTGTCAATGCCTTTAATTGTGAAAGACATATACTTTCTATATTACATAGAGGCCTAATAATTCTCATTACAGTTAGGGGCATCACTCCACACAAGTAAAGCAAAGATCCATTAACATCAGTTTCCTATAATGAAGAAGATATAGTTTATTTTTAAAATATCTGTTGATCTTACACAGACAAATAGAAGCAAAATGGGACAAAACAGAAGTTACTAATAAAATAACAGCACATAGACGTTTGTCATGTACACAGCTGGGGATAGTTTGACATGACAAATACATGTATGAAAGCAAAGAAATGAAATTAACTTTACATTACACCATTTCTGTATGCTCACATCAACCATCATATCGTTAATTGCTGATTTGTACATATATAACTTAATTGTCTTACTGGACAAAACAATTTTGTATACCATAGTGGTATGAACAATAAAATATAAACATAATAGTTTCTCTGGCAATGTGATGAGTAAAGGCAAAGAGAAGTTACACAGATTATATTAAACTTCTTGTGGATATGTACAAATTAATAAGTTTGTTGATTTAGTTTCTAAATTAAACAATGAATTAAGTATTGTGAAAAAAGGTAGAGGCACAGTCGTGTGTAAGGAGCTCTATTATAAAATAACAGAGTCTTCTGAAAGACGGGCACAACAAAAGAAAGAATTGGACGTTAAATGGCAACAGATTAAGTGTCAAGTTAAGCGGAATGGACAAACATTATGTGAAGAGTAAAAAAAACTAGATACTGATGTTACCATGTGTGTTACAAAAATTAGATAAAAAAGTAATAAACATAGATCATAAGGTAGAAAGGTTAACAGATAAATTGCAAGAATTAGAGATAAGGAAAGAAAGTAATTATAAGTTGTTAGAAGAAGCAAATTAAAACAGAAGTGCAACAAAATCCATGCCCTTGAGAAATCCATTGAACAATTGCAGGATTAACTGAAGAAATTGCTTTAATGTATCAGGTATGCATTAAGGAAATTAAATTACAATTCCCTAGATATGTTAATGAGGGAAATCAAAACCAAAAAGATTTTTCCAAGAACTAGAGGAATTTTTTTCGTAAATGCTCAAGTGCCTGAACTCCATTAAACCTTGATATTGAGAAGTGTGGGGGAAAGAATAGTTCATTTGATAGATGCAGTTGCAGGTGAAGGAAGAGATTTGTAAAGTAAATGATAAATTCTTAAAAAGATTTTGGGATCAAAAAAAAATAAAATAAAGCACATTGTATGTATGTATGTATGTACCTTATAGAAATCTACACCTGTGGAGCAAATTTCACCCAATTTCATACACATGTTCTTTGCGACAAGGAAACAAACCCTGTCAGGGTGAGTTATGTATACCACCCTCAGGAGCGTGGGTAAATGGGTATGGAAATTTTCAAACATGTTAACCAATTGATTTTTGTGTCTAATATTTAATTATTCGGGATCAATGAAATTCATAAAATTTATGCTCTGTGTATAACTTCAACCCATTTTGTGCTTGGGGGGGGGGGGAGCATCCTTAAGGGTAGGGGTGGAGTGGTATTACTTAAAAATAACTCAAATACTATTGAGATTGGAAATGAATCTGGGGTTATGGTAGACACAAAAATTAATTATGATATTCAGATATTCAACTGGCCATTTAACTTCTGCAATCACGGGTATTAGTGGTGGGGGGGTGGATTTTCAAACATGTGAAACGGTTGATATTTGCGTGGAGTAAATATTTGTCAGCATCAGTGACATGGATAGTATTTCTACTGATTTCCTTTGAGTATAACTTCAACCCCTTTCGGCACAGGAGAGGAGCACACTTAGGGGTGGGGTGGAGGGGCATTACATAAAAGTGACACAAAAATAACTGAGATTTGAGTCAAATCAGGATGTCCGAGTTAATATCTATGCACCATTTTTACCCAAAATTTGAACAAAAAATGAGGTGCAAGTAATACACAAATTTGGAAAACACTTATTCTGAAAATAGCAACAATGGCTTGATTTTCTTTGTATTGTCAGAGGTCCTTGTTCCTGGCTCACTGTTAGATCTGTGCAACTATTAAGTCACCAATTAAAATTGCTCCAAATGGATAAAATCAAACTAAAGTCATCCACACGGGTTGTTAATGGTCAAGTATGTTTCATTTTTAAAAAAGATATAGATTTAAAGTTTGTTTAATTGGCATAAATACATTAAAATTTAATAATGATATATAAATTTAAAAGAAAATGATAAATAAAATCCAACATTTAAAGTCAGAAAAATATTTTAATTGAAAAAATACCATGTTTCGTCACCATTTGAGACTTCTTTAGGTATTGAAGTTTTAAACAATAAAACAAATAATATACAATAATTGAAATAAAATTTTGATGATAGACTTTGCTGATAACATGAAAATATACATTTTGTTAGTCGAGGACTTACTCCCTTGCATGCTGTGACCAAAGTGCACAATTTACATGCGAATGACCAGTAAAAACCCAGCTCCTTTGTTGGGTGTGATTTACAATGGAACAATTTAGAATTTAAAATTACTACAATATATAAATTAAATAATTACAAAATAAAAGAGGAATAAATTATTTTAATGTGCTTATCTAAATGTAATAATAAATTAATAACAAATTGGTTCCAAAAATTATTCTGGTAGTTTGCAATTACATGTCCTACCATCATCCTCTTTTCCAAAAGAAAGCAATTGTTTTTAGTGTGGTATATAAAGCTATCAATTTATCTCATAATAAGAATTATTAAGATATTGTAATTAAAGTCAAAAATATTCATTTCATTATAAATTTATAAATAAGTATATTAAGATCAAATTGAACAATATCATGTATAACAAAAACAATTTACAGATTAAAAATAATAACAAAAAATTGAGTTTCATAGTTTTACCAAACATTGTGTGCTTCCAAAATAAATTAATTAGACTGTTAGAAAACTATGGCGTTAACATTGTTTTTAAGTCACATAACTATTTAAACTCTGTAAAAATTATTAAAGACAAAATTGATGTTTTAGATAAGTGTAACATAATATACCTAATTAATTGTTTTAATTGTAAGGCCACATATAGGTCAAACTAAGCATTCATTAAAAACACAGTAAAATAAACACTAAAAACACTATTTAAAATTACTCTGTTTGTCAAAACATTTCTTTTTAAAGAATCATAAAATAGATTGTTGTAATGTATCAATTTTGTATTAAGAAAGGAAATACTTCTTGAAGTTAATGAGTGAAATGTTTCATATTAGATCAAACAAAATGGTAATTAAAATGAAAAATTTACGTCTGATTGAAATTAATTAATACAAAAGATAGCCAATTCAGACAAAAAGGTAATATAAATACCACTCAACATTTCTGGGATTCTTGTCCCTTTCATCAGATGCTAAGAAGAGCCTAGAGAAACACAACTGCACTGGTCTGTTGACAACACTCAAAAGCCTTCTTATCACCTTTCAAAAGGGACAAGGATCCCAGAAACATTGAGTGGCATTCTGTAATCTGAAATAAAAAAGTCAAAAATGGGGCCAAGAAATTACTATCTTAAAATCAATTAAATTTATACTTCAAACAAAGTGTTTACTCTTGAAATAATTAAAAAAATTAGACTAATTTGGACCACGTTTTCAACACATCTAGAGGCTCATGCTGCCCTACTTGAGTTTCCCCATTCACAAACACTGACAAATTCGAGGACAAATGGCTTGGCTTCACTGGCTTTAAAACTGATTGCATATCCAACTCTTCCTGTCACTCCAAAAAAACTTTTCCCCAATCACAGTTAGTTTTTGGTGTGGCACCGCTAAATTTAGACTTACAGAGTGTCCGTGAATTTATGACTACACTTTGTTGGTCTTGAGCAGCTACTTATAACTCACCTTAACAGTTTGTGAGAGCAAAATTGTTACAGATCCCTTAATTCATGTGAAAAATTAAAACTCTTTGCCAAATCTTACGTGGAGGCGATTCGTGCTGTCGGTAAGAATTACGGTGTTTCTAAATATTTATGAGATTGTAGGAAAAATAAAAACAAATTTAAAAATTGTCCCTGGAACCATAAGGCTTTTTGATGTAAAACTATAATATTCAGAATGGGAAGGAGGGGGACTGAAGTATATTGTATGTAAGTAAAAGACAATTTGGATATGCCATGTTCACAGAAATGTGTTAAATGAAGGCAATAGAAATTAAGTTACAAACATATTAGGAATCCACTGAAAAAATTTTAAGGGTAGCAGATGATGGATTCAACACTTTTATAATAGACATAGATGTCAGTTTGGAGGAGAACTACAATAACTTAACATTTGCATAAGCCTACAAACAGATATAAGTTACCCAAATCTTTAAAAACTGTTCCATATCAAGTGCTGGTGACTGCAGAAAAGATTTAATTTCTTCAAATGATATTGCTGTAAGATTTTCAGGAACTCACTACAATGATGATACCAACTAACTAAATAATTATTTTAAAATAGTATAGTTCATAAATATCAATATTAGATTTTGAAAATATTTAAGTATAGGTAAGAAATTGTGTCGTTATTTCAGATTGCAATACTTCTTGTTTCATACATTTTTGTTCAGTATGTTGTTTGAAGTAGAAATTTGATTTCATAAAAAATATTTTGTTTTGAAACTGTTATAAATTATGATTTCGTATTTACAAAGGATTTAATTTATAAACATAGCTTGTACAGTTCACACACAGGACTATTACTAGTCATTTTAACTGATACAGCAACACTATTTAATTTAACCTTATAATATTTTAGGATTGTAGACAGTTATTAAAATTTATTTTAACATAACATAACTTATACAGCTACATTATTGAAGCTAAATAGCAATGAAAAAATTATTCTTTGGTTACAACAGGCAAGGCAATAGAACCTTGCATCTAAAATTGACTCATGATTTGTATACAAAAAATTAAAAACTTAATGAGATCCCTAAAGAGGATGAAATATCATGAATTATTTTGTAATTATTTTGTAATTATTTTGTAATTATCATTATAATTACTTTTATGACCAGTTCATCTATTTATTTATAATATTTAATCTAACCTTGTAATATTTTAGGAATGTAGGTAGGCTTAGACAGCATAGTTTGTAAAATTTCTCAGATTCGTGCTTATTTTCTGCTTCATTAAAATCATTCGCATGGATTTTCCACAAAATAATAACAATGTCTATAAAACATAGACTAACAATTGGATTGTCCAAACTAGCTTCTGAATAAGTATCTGAATTTCTTGAAGATATTTCTTCCGCAGCAGCTGCAACAAAAAATATTTTTTCTTTAATAACAATTGTAATGAATGAATACTCTTACCCAAACAGTATTGAAGTACTTTTTCACAGTTTCAGTGAGATGCTGCACTGTCAGTTGACAAGAATTAAGGGTGAAATTATAAAATATAAAAAGGACTAAGTAGAAAAATAAATAGCCAAAAAACAGACAAATTTAATTGATAGGATTGATGGTTTCTCGGCAACCAATAGCAAAGATAGTCCAACTCATCATATGCAAATGTGTGAAACTAACCGAGACAGGGGCTAGTTTGCATGTCCTAAGTTAAGGAGAATGTATAACTCTTTTTGTATTGTGAGGGACAAACTAAGAGATACATTGGAGCCCAAACAAATGAACCTAGTTTTTAGTCTGCGAATATGGAGATATACAAGGTCTGATATACTTTTTTATAATACAAAATAATAGTTTTATAATACTAAAAACGACCTTCATACTTAGGTCATTTTTAGTAATATTTTTAACAGGTGTTAATTTATGTGTCATACTTAACTTTAAGCCAAGATTTCAGATAGATGTAACACAATTGATACTCAGTATTTAGTATGCAAGACTGCAGAGTATTAGTCTAAGAATCTGGAGAGATATGCATGAATAGTTGCAGATTTGTACATTGTTAATCTGAGAAGAGTGATTGCAACCGCAATATGCCTGCAATTTTACTGGTGGACATTGGCAGGATATCTAACAATGACAGCTTTCATAAGTCTGAGAGGACAAAATAATTAATAGAAAATTCTGGATGTAAAATTTTGTTATGGTTTCAACCTTCACCAATATCAACCAGGAGACATGAACATTCTACAGATACCGGGGTAAAACGCAAATCAATTTAAAAAATTGTCATCTGTTTGGTTAGTTTTCTTCAATTCAATTTTATTTTATTCTTAATAAAAATAATGTAGGTAAATGTAGGTGGAAAGATATAAGGTTAGCTGTAGTAATGAGAATGTAAGTATTCGATGCTTCTGAAAAAACGCCAGAGCCATACATCAGTTGCTTGAAATGAATTTATATTCATGAGGTTTTAATTTCAGCAGATTTTAGTTCAACTACTCTAACTAAAACCTCACAAAAACAATGTTGTACACACCACTTCAATAAAACTTTGTCAAATGAAGTTTCACAGGACAATTTCAATTGTGATCTGGAAATTACATTCCTATTTACATCAAACATATCAATAAATGCTCATTTTGTCATTGTTTCTTTAAATGTCAGAAACCATTTGTGTATGCCATATTGTTCACAGATATTAGGCACAAATAATTCAGACTCCAACTGTTTTAGTGCCACAATGTTTTTATTTTCAAGGTCTTTGTGGATAATTGAGTTGCAAAGGTACCAGGGGGAATTTTGTTTTGTATTTTGGTGGAGTGGGAATCGGCCATGGATCCCCATATGGCACATGAGTATAACCATATGGGACGGATTAAGGAAAATTAATTATTTTCTGTTTGCCCATATTTTGAGGATACAATTACGACAACATGTTTAATGTACAATTTAAACAGATAGAATCAACTAAAAACTTTAATTCACTTTGAGGAAACAAATAGAACTGTTGTAAAGCTGTCTTCTATACTATGGTCATTGTTTATGAACACGACTTCAACACTGTGCACCATTCTTGTGAATGATCTTTGATGTGAGGGTGGTTTAAAAGGCTTGAAGTATGTTTAGTGTGAAGCATTGATCAAAATTTTTGGTGTTGTGACTTTTGGATTGAAAAGCTATTGTAGATTGGTTAGCAATGCATTCAGGAAGAGGTCAATTGGTTTGGCTGATATAGTAAACAAGGCAGAGTATACAATTTATCTGGTAGATGATGTGGAATGGGAGGCAAGTAATGTTTTCTTTGATTTTATAGGTGGCTATCGCAAGGCTGACAACACAACTAAAGTATGGGAGTTTTAGGGTGGGGCCTACAAGTTTGGATGAGGATATTTCAGAAGTTTGGAGGGTCCTTGAAGGCAACTGTTGGGCAGGTTGGTGGTATTGTGTGAAGGATGTTTTTAAGATTTGGATTGGATTGGATTGGATTGGATTGGATTGGATTGGATTGGATTGGATTGCAGTCCAGTGTAGGTCAGGCAAAGAATGGAGTTGAGTTTTTGTAGTCCAGCAAAGAAATTTGGGGCTAGGGGTGGACTACATTTTTAATGTTGATGAAGGATGGATTTGGGTAGTTGAACATGGCATGGAATATTTGTCTCTAAGGTATTTTATTTTTCTGAAAGAATGAAATCATTAAGGATTCAGTTGGAGTAGGTGGCCAGGCTGTTATAAGTAGAGCAAATATGAACTCCCCTACGTGTTAAGCTGCATGGGTGAGCATTTGGTATGCTCAAGCCGACAACTGGTGAAGTTAAGGCATTGTAACATGTTGACAAGGTATTTGGTGTTAGGTTTTCAAGAAAATCAGAAATGTCATCTGGTCCATAGTATTTTTTATATTAAATTTTACAACTTGTAGTCAAGAGACTTTATGGTTTTTATAATATTCCTGGAGTATTTAGATTGTAAATAAGGATGGTGGGAAGAATCCTCTCGAAGGCAGAACCTTTTAGGAGAGATACGAAGGGGCTACCTTTGGGTATGCCTTTTCCTCTCCGTTTTTGAACTAAGGTTCCCACAAGCCGAGCACCTCGGCCTGTTTTGAGAGGTGTATGTTCCGGGGTCACAGACCTTGGGCATACGGTAAGAGTTGTTCCCTATTCCCATTGGAAAAGTCGGCCAGCTGCCTCCTAAACTAGTCGAGGCACGGAGAAAGTTAATGCTGCGACCCCACAGCAAACTCCTCTCCCGCCATCAGAAGGGCGTGGGCAAGTACCCAATGCCCAACCTACCCAATGCAGGTTTTTCTAAGGCTTTCCCTGCATTTCTTTAGGCGAATGCTGGGTAGGATCCTTAAAATATAGCCCGGGGGCCTTAGTAACCCTTGGCTACCTTCCTCTACCCTTCCGCATCCCCCCTTTCAAATCCCTTCCTATGCTATTAAAGGGGAGTTGCCCAATGTGGAACACCCTCATGTAGCTTGTTGCCCTAAAAAAAAAAAAAAAAAGATTGTAAATAATTAACCTGTTTTCATGTGGTCTTGAAAATGGCCAGCGACATTTCAAGTTAAAGACGAGTGAAGCTTTATCAATTTATTTTGATGCCTGTATAAAAGGTGCTCTACAAATTTTTGAATGAAATAGTGCTTGGGAAGAATGGATGTAGGGGAATAATGTGGTATGGCAACATGACGGATATAACTAATAAGTATGTGTGAGTGAGGTGCCAGGTAGTAAAGGCAGATATATTGAATTTATTAAGTTAATAAAGATACAACCGTTGCACATATCTGGCGACACACGCCGGGAACACATCCATGTACTACAGGGACTACACTCGTACAACAATGTAGCCAAAACAAAAACATACATCCATAGAACGTACATAGAACATACAAAGTTATGACAACAGAATTTAACATTCAACACTCCCTCCAATTATGTTGTCACTTGAATTTGCAAAACAAATATAAAATAACTTACTTAGTTATGTACTTAATACAATCATCAGTGACATAAACTAAACTGATTAAAAAAAAACATAGTATATTAAATTAAGACAAGTTCTGGATTAAGTAATATCACATAAGTCAATCACACTGTCACTTGACACATGAATCAGCAGTACTTTGCTTGAAACCAAAACTGGTTAGAAATTCAGAAAATGTTTTGTTCCAGCATCTGGATGCCTGTTTTAGTCCATAAAGAGACTTTTTGAGCTGACATACCAGATTTTTAACATGGTTTAATCCTGGAGGAGGTTCCATAAATATTGTTTCATCAACTTCTCCATAGAGAAAGGCAGTTTTTATATCAATTTGTATGACTTGCCATTTCTTTTGTGCAGCTATAGCTAATATGACCCTTATGGTGTCAAATCTCGAGGTTGGTGAAAAGGTCTCACTGAAGTCGACTCCCTCCACTTGGGAAAATCCCTTTGCACAGAGTCTAGCTTTATATTTATCAATTTTCCCATTGGGAAGATATTTTATTTTAAATACCCACTTGGATCCAATTATATTGCCTGTTTCTGGTGGGGGTACAAGATCCCATGTTTCATTCTTCTGAAGAGAATTCAATTCTTCATTTATAGCCTCTTTAAAATTATCTGCTTGAGGGGAATTCAAAGCTTCTTCATAAGTGTTTGGTGTTTCAATGTCTGCCACATTTAGCTCGTAACGTGCAGGAACTCTTAGAGTGTTTCTAGGACGAAGGCCATAATGATCAATATATTTTTCGGGGTCAGGAGAATTGTTAGATAAATTACCTTGAATTTTATCTGTAGACTCCATGTCACTAGCATCATTTTCATTAATGGCAAACAAGAATGTTGACTGTGGTATTTTCAATTTGGTGCTTTCTTCATTAAATATAACATTTCTAGAAACCTTGATTGCCTTAGTAATTGGATCAAAGAGACGATAGTTTTTGGACTCTTTCTCATATCCAACAAAAATCATTTTCTTACTTTTGGGTTCTAATTTCTTTCGCAGGATATCAGGCACATGCATGTAAGCCTCCGAACCAAAAATTTTTAAATGATTAAGTGAGACAGATTTCCCAGTCCACAGTTCATGAGGAGTAGTATCTGGAGCTTGAGTTGTAGGGGTTCTATTCAAAATGTAAACTGCTGTATTCACAGCTTCTGCCCACAGATACAAAGGAAGTTCTTTGGAATATATCATGGATCGAGCACTTTCAACAATTGTGCGCATGTCTCTTTCAGACCTCCCATTCTGCTGTGGAGTATAGGGGGCTGTAGTTTCTAACTGAATACCTTTCTTATTTAGAAAATCACTGAAATGCAAATTGATGTATTCTGTTCCATTATCCACTCTCAGTGCTTTCACTTGACAATCAAATTTATTTTCACACAGTTGTACAAAGTTCTGGAAGACTTCTAGAGCATCACTTTTATGCTTCAGAAAAGAAACAGTTCTGAAACCACTAAAGTCATCTTTCATTAGAATAAAATAGTTTGCTCCACCTACAGATTGCACAGACATAGGACCACATATGTCACTGTGTATCAGCTCTGCTGGTTTAGTAGCCCTATATTCCTTGGCTGTAAATGAAAATCTTTGTTGTTTCCCATATTGGCATCCCTCGCAGAAAAATTTGTCTTTATTTGAGACGTCTAATTTTTCAATAATTCCTTTGTCACTTAGTTCACACAGAGCTTTTAATCATCAACAGATAACCAAGCTTGTCTTAAGTTTCTGTACTTTGAAGGAAGTGTCCCTAAAATTTTTGTAATCACAGTTGCATCGCTAATGCTCTCACCTGATTCCTTAATTTGGTGAGCAAGATTTTCAACTTTTGCAATGTACTGCACCACTGTTTCATTGCAGTCCATTTTTAACTGATGAAATTTATCGAGAAGGAACATTTTGTTAAAATCTGATTTCAATTTAAAGATGGAGTCCAATTTTTCAATCATTTCTTTAGATGTGGAACAACTTTCAATGAGCGTAACTTGCGATAGTTCCATGGTTGACGAAATCGTGAACATCGCCACCGCGTCATCTTTTTCCCATCTCTCAATATTTGCTTCATCACTGACCGGCTTCATTTTGTTGCCGTTTGCAACTGAGAATACACCCTTTGCCTTCAGGGCACAATTAATCTGAAACTTCCATTGAGAATAGTTTCGACCGTTGAACTTGTTTATTGCGGAAACATCGCAACCGGCCATGTTGACGCGTTAGACCTAGCTCGCCGCGTAACTTTCAGATTAAGAAAAACTTTTGGAAGGTAGAACAAATCTACTCACTTTAAAAGGTGCTTTTTGGCGCGTAGTCTGGGCCCGTAACCTATTTAATTTATTAAGTTAATAAAGATACAACCGTTGCACATATCTGGCGACACACGCCGGGAACACATCCATGTACTACGGGGACTACACTCGTACAACAATGTTGCCAAAATGAATACATACATCCATAGAACGTACATAGAACATACAAAGTTATGACAACACAATTTAACATTCAACAAGATACTACAGTTATGGAATGGTTTTGGGGAATGATAAGGTCTATGGTGTATTTTTGTTTGAGCCTGCAGTTTTGCACTGGTGGTGGGGGCATGTTGTGGAAGACTGCTATGGTGTGATTAAGGTAATTAAGTAAGCTTTTTTTGGGATATTGCATTGTGAAATATTCTGGATATTTCTGCAATACCTGAGGTCGTGGAACTTGTTTCAATGTATTATTATATCATCAGCATTTATCCATATCCGTTTTAAGAAGAATTTTGACAATATTCAGAAATATTTATATTGTGTAATATATATTCCATAAACCAAGGCTAAACCACATTGTGTTAATGGGTATGTAATAATTGAGTGAATCTTGTTTAAATCCAAGTGATAGAAAACGTCTTGCCCTTCAGACAATCATTTTCCAGCATTAGACATTGAAACAAATAATTATTGAAGTACTTGAGAAAAAAGTTAAACAATTTTAGTGAAGGGAAAGATCTTGATCTGCAAGGCAAGGCTTAATGGTTTATTATTGTCAGCCAACTGTGCATTAATTAAGTGACTTAATCATTTAATATGCTCATACTCATAGCAGTAACTTTTTGTATTTCTTACAAAATTCTGAAAACATTAGTCATATAGAAACATATAATAATAAAAGCCTTAGAAAGAGAAATAAATATAACGTGTATTTTACTTACTGGTTTCTATATTCTTATTTGAATGTGAATAATTACATTCATTATTTTGCAGTTTTGATGACTTTTTCTTCTTTTTGGGGGGTTCTATCTCATTACTACCCTCTTTTGTAATGATGCCCAATTTAGTATTTACATGCTTTAAAATGCATTCTAAAATATAAATCATAAGTTGTATGGCATTCTCAGTGTTTAATGAAGGTTTGGAGTAGAGGAAAAATTTTCGGCTTGCATTTCGATTCATTAAAATTAAATTCATAATCCTCTTGAATGTTACATGAAGTCCTCTTTCATAAATGAAAAAGCTATTGAAGAGAAGTTTAACAATAAGGCAACCAACTTCAGCTTCCTCCATCTAAACAATTAAATTATTGCATGAATCCGCATGGTATATCAAATATTGATTACTAATAAAATATTCTCGGGATTCTATAAACGTGAAAAGATCTAAACATGGCTTTTGACAGTGTTCACCATTATTATTCTAGCAAAGTCTCAAATACGTATTGAAGAATTTGAGAGAAAAGTTCTCACTGTAGGAACCAGTTGGCAAGGATTAATGATAGTCACTTCTAAAACAGTGAACGTCATTGAAATGTTGCACATAGATCTTTTCACTCAGTTAGAAGCCCAAGAATATTTTGTTTTTTCATTACACCAAGAGAAAATACACACATTAGAAAATAACATTTACCACTATAATTTTGGATCACTAATAATTTTTTTATAAAATGGCAGATTCAAGTCAGACAAAGAAAAAGTGTGGCAAACAAAATGTGGAAGCACATGTCCAAAATATAAGATGATTCATAACAACAAATTTATCTTGACATTAACTGATTTTAGACATTAAAAGATACTTTTCAAAGTTATTGAAAAGTTTCAATCGTGTATTCCACTGTCTCAGTAAGAATAATGATTTAACTGGGGAGAAATGAAAAAGGTAGACAGTAGTGGAAACAGGAAATATGTTCCTCTACTGCCTTCCTTCTTATTTTATATTTTTAATTATTAATTCCCTTCATGTTTATCTTCACATGGAAATATACAAAAATAGTCTCTAGCTGCCTTGAGGCACAGAAAATTCAATTTGTATTTTCTCACACGTAGCTCCTGAAAAATCACTGTAATGCAAAAGGAGCCGCGCATACTGTGCTTATTTTCGGTCACCACTTGCAGATGCAACCATTTTTTTCAAAATGTGTAATGTATCAAAAGAATTCAAACAACATGATCTACATAATTTTATGCATTTTAAAATGAAATGTAAATGACAATACTACAATGACAAGTCATGATTACATTTTTATCCTGAATTTTATTGTTATCATAAATTTCATCACAAGTAAGCTGCTACCTGGAGTAATGGGTGAACCAAATTTGATTAACTTTAGAATGAAATTTGTAGGCATAAATTATGCAGAATTGTGTGATTCAGTAATATGATTGGGTAAGCTGAGAAGTATCGGTGATGAATGTCGGACAGTGTCCAAGAGTTTGGAGATACGTGTAGCTGCTAGAAACAAGATACACCACATAATTTGGTGGTTTAACCAAATTACATTACATATGTTCAACCAGCACTATACTTTACTTAGTCACCAGAAGAAATAACCAAGTCATGAAACAGATTTTGATAAGCCTAATCCAAGATACTATTGGACATTGATAATTCTTTCTGAGGCTGTAGTTGTCTCTGCTACAAGGCCCAGATTCCTATTAGAGATTGAACTGTTTATTTTAAATTAAGAAAATTGTCATTTTTTGTAATAAACCGTGAAAATGTAGCAATTAATAAATTAAATGTTTTGCTTATGATTCAGTTATTGTACATTCATTTCTAATAAGTGTAACCAGGAAAATAGTTGTTACAAGCTTTAATTAGTTATGTTTATAAAATTAAAAAATACTGAAAAACTGAAAATTAGCCAATATTTTTTTAAAAAAGTTTGCTAGTTTTATTGATTGGAAAAACTTTTTTTTAAGATTCAATGTTTATTTCTCTCCATTTGTATTCAATTATCCTAGAGGTTAAAGCTTTACACTCACACTAAAGGTTTACACTCCTTTTCTCTTTTCCACCTAGAGGATTTTTTTGTAACCTGAATATTACTATGCAATTTGCACAATTTTTTACAATTAATTGAAAAATTATATAAAAATACTACTCTCTTATAAAAAATACTACAATAAATGCATTGAACACCATCCTATATCTACAGAAAAATAATTAATTAAAATTTTTGAAGGATATCAAGACTTAATTTGAAAATCTGTTTCTCTGATTGATTTCTAAAATTAGTCAAATGACCAAGTCAGAAAATTTATTTAGAAAGATTAAAAGTTACATATAAAACATAAGTTAAAATTCCATGTAACATTTCTTCCCTTTATCTGTGGACCTCTTCACACATTATATTATTAAAGAAACAATTTATGTATGTTCTAAATGTTAATTCTGAATAAACCATGTTTCAGTGAAAAAATTTAAACATACTCTATCGACTACCATGGACAAAATATTTTTTCCACTCACATTATTTATTTAAAGTTTTAATCTTTCTAAATAAATATTCTGACTATTGGCCATTTTCTACTAATTTGAATTTAATTGTGGGTAGGCAGCTGGGTAACAGGCATCTAAGGTGTGATGCAGGAAGCTGTTCCCTGGATAGTATATAATTAAAGCCCAAGTGCAGACCACACAGAACCTACCAATAAAACTGGCTGCAGTGCTTTGAATCCAAAATACATCAATAACAGTCTCTTCACTTCCAGTAGTTGGAGGTGTATGCGAGAGCATCATCAGTACAGTTCTGGATGCTTTACCATTTCATCCACAAATATTTAGTTGAATATTTTTATGGTTTGAGATAAAATAAAAAATATTAATGTATTCAAAATAAATCTTCTATTTTACCTCTAATCTTCGTAAGAGATGAATTAAAGGCACAATATTCCAATATTTGATACCATTTTCTTTACAAGCAATCAGCATATCTACAAATGCAGCACGTACTCTAGAATTAACATCATGAAAGTGATTTTGTAATTTAGGTAAAACTTGCTGCATATATTCCATAGAAATTGGCTTATTTATTAAGTATTTAAAGCCAATATAAACAGATTGTCTAACTTTTGGACATGAACCATCATTCACCAAATTCTGGACCATAATTTGCATCCACTTCTGGACAGTGTTAGGTGTGATTACCTCCCAGTATTCTGATAAAATCCTACAGACACCCTGCAAAGTACAAAGAAATTTATTATAAAATTAATTTAAGTCTCACCTGAACTCTTCAAAATAAATTTTTTGTTAAAATAACTCTCTTATATAAAATAACAGTGAGCCATAAGGTGTGTTTTAGAATGGCTAGAACCTTTAAATCCAGTTTTATATTCAAATCATTTAATTCTATATACAGGATAGAAATGCAAGGAAGGGACTCTATAGTTGAATAATTAATCATCCCATGAGTTGATTGTTCTTCTTATGGAAAAATGTTACACAACAATTATAAATAGGGGAGGGTAAGGGAACAAAGAAGATATAGGCATGCTTGTGCAATACCTTTTATTATTATTATTATTATCATTAGTTAACTTATTATCTAAATTATTTTATCATTGTGAAATATATCATGGTTATTTGAACATTATCATTATGATAAATCGAGACTATAATTAGTCTTTAGTTTGTTAAATCTGTGGGCCTTTTTCTTTTTAGTCTTGTTAGGATTCTTTATGCTAAGACGTTATTGGTTGATTGTGATATTAATGGGTTAGGATGTAGGATGGATTTGAGTAGTAGACTATTGAATGCTTTTTTTGCTACTTGTATTATTGTGGGAATATTCAGGTCTGAAAGGATTCAGTTGTTGAAGAAATACCAAGGACAGTTGATTATGTATCTTAGAACTTTATTTTAATGAACTTCTATGTGTGCACATGGAATGCCTGAGGGGTATCCAACAAATTCCACAAACTTCCCCTTTTTCTCAATACCCACAAAATATAAATCCTCCTCCTGTCCAAAACCAAACTCACGCCCACCCACTGCCTCAACTTCCATGTGTACAAATCATACAGAACAGATCACCCTGACTCCACTAGGATCCGCCATCCTCATCAAAAATTCCATTAATCATGATTAACTTCCTCCCATAACGTCCAACGAATTCCAATTAACATAAGTAACAATAAACCTCACTAACAACCAATCAATTACCATAGCCAGCTACTACTCTTCCCCTTCTACAGCAATTCCACAAACTCCTAAATACGTGCCATTCTCCCTTCATTTTAGGAGACTTCAATGCTAATCACCCCCACTTTGGATCCAGAATTCGCAATCCCATAGGAAACAACATATACAACTTTATCCTCCACAAACCACATCATATTATCTTCCCACCTATTAACCAGACAATGCAAGATATCCAGATATCCTTGACTTCTTTATCCGTTTTAAAACCTCTCACTACTTTACAAAATCTTCAGTACTGCACAAACTTTCTTCAGATCACCTCCCTTATCTCGCCCATCTTAATCTTAATCTTACTCTATCTCCACTCTCTTCTCCGAATACAAATAGCCACTTCATAAATTGGCAATGTTACACTTCCCTCATAGACCCTCAAATCAATCTACAAATTCCTCTCAAATCTCCTTCTGACACAGCTCTTGACGGCTTGTAAGCAATCGTCTTCTGCATCAGATTCCCACTTTCCACCCCCAACTAAAAAACACTGTCAATATCCCTTAAACCCTATCATAAAAGACCTTCTACACACAAAAAAAAATATTTCCAAAACCCACTTTAACTCTATGTCTCAACAGCTCAAACAAACATTAAAAGATATCTTTAACGCAAACTACTTTAATCGTCTCCAACAACTGAATTCCTCCGACTACTCCATATGGAGAAAAACCAAAACCCTCACCAAACCTCTTGTGATATCCCTCCTCTCAACCAATGGTATACCTAGCAGCATACAAAGCTAATTTATTCACAAGCCTTCTCACATCTCAATTCTCTCCAAACCAAACAATCAGCTACCACCACAACAAGATCAATAACACTCTCCTCCACCCCCTTCAACTGTCACCTCTACCTAAACTATTCACTCCACCTCAAATCCGCTCTACCATAAACATAAAATAAACACTCTGCCGGTCACAACCTAATCACTCTCCTCCACCTGAAATACCTCCATAAATAAGGTTCCACCTTAATCACAATCATTTTCAATGAAATCATCTGTACAACATGTTACCCAACAGCCTGGAAGCACACAATATAATTATGATCTGAAAGCCAAACAAACCCAAATCCTGTCCCAATAGTTATAGACTTATCAGTCTCCTCCCCTCTTTATCCTAATTGTTCGAAAAACTCCTTATTCTTCTCTTTGCCAGCAAAGAATTAGTCCACCTCATTCCTCCAGCTCAATATAGCTTTAGACTCAAACACTCTTGCACATATCAACTCTACTCAGTGATCCTACATCAGCAATTCCTTTGACACCAATAACTCATGCATTGCTGCCTTCCTAGATGCAGAAAAAGCTTTTGATAAAGTGCACAAACAAGAACTACTTTTAAAAATCTAAGAACCACTTAATGATTCCCTCTTCAGAATCCTTACTATCATACTAACCACTCCTTCTCTGTCAAATTTAACAATACCTTCCCTATTTCCTATGGCAGCATTCTAGGCACTTTCCTCTTCAACCTCTATTTTCACGACATACCTCAAAACCAATCTACTAAAAAAGTATTTTTTGCAGATGACCTTCCCATACTCCTCTAAACATCTCCTCTAGACACGGGCTCCAGGAAAATACAAATCGTCCTCAATGATATTGAAAGCTTGGCTAAAAAATGGAGAATCAGCATAAACCCTACCAAATCCACAATCATTTCCTTCACCCTTAAAACCAAACATTTCCTCAACCACTCCTTCTTTCTGAATGGCACCAAAATAACTATCCAACAAACTACACCTCACATAGCTCACATAACCTCCAGAATCAACAACAAAATGAAACAACTCTTCCCTCTTACCAACAGAAAATCTCCCATATCCCTTAGGACCAAAAGGCTTCTCTATCTATCCTTAACCCGCCCCATATGGTCAAAATCATGTGCCATATGGAGATCCAAGGCCTATTCCCACTCCTACAAGATACAAAGAAAACAAAATTCTCCGTTTAATCCCCTAATTTCTGCCATAATTCATAAATCTACCAAGTCCCTAATAAATAGCCACAAAAATTTAGTCCTACACCAACAGATCTCAACATGAAAGAAATCAGGATGTGAAAGCCTTAAGCATCAATGTATATATTGTGTTGGTTAGGGGTTGGAATCAGCTACAATGAGCTGCTATACAGAACTGTTTAAATATAAATATATAAAACAGCAAAATATGATGAATCTCTGATTTACATGAAAAAGTGCAATGATGTATACATTTTATTGGTTTATTTTGAGGGAGGAGGTGTTTTCTATTCTTTTAAGGGGTGTTTGAAGAACTGTTCATACTGGCATATTAGTGAGAGTGATAGAGGTAATTTGGGGAATGGGTTTCCAGAACAGAACAAATATTGTGCTGGGAGAAGGGTAATCCAACCAGCCTATTTCTGTTCACGTGAAACAGTTAATATAAATTTGCATCTTAAGACCTTGGACATGATATGAGAGTTGAGTGACTGGGACAGGTAGGCTGAGTGGCACTGCTTCCATGGAATGCAGTGGGTTTGGGGGTCCATTAGCTACATACAACAAGCAAGGCAATAGGGCGGCACCACCACTCTCCCATCGCTGACACAAGAGATTAAATTATCTCTCACCGCCCAGTATCAGAACTCTTGTACTATGCTGAATCATTCAAACATGTGCCAACAATATGATATACATCAGTAATTAATTATTTAATGTCTTGATTGTAATTTTATAAAAAGGAAAGGAAGAAAAATTTGTTTGCTTTAATATATAAAAAATATTACCTTGGTAGAGATCTCTGCCAAAAATATGATCAAATATATGGGTGATTTTTGTGGGAGAGCTGATTAGTTTTTGGAGAGAAATAACAACATATGGTTTTGCAAAACACTGCAAGGAACTAAAAGGCCGAGGTAATGTTTTAGAGGGTCCATTACAGCTTTTAGCTTATACCAAACGGCACAGAAATTCCAGATGACTGTAAAATTAAATTTTCATCAGGTAAAATTGGTATCCATCAATAATTGATTATTTGATTTATTTATAATATCAAAAAACATAGCAGAAACAAAATTTCTTTTAAATGTGTTATCCCAGTCAAACTATCTTTGGCTTGGAGTGAACAAATTAATATGCAAATTGACATAGTTATTGGGCATTATCATTTATTTTGTGGAGTGACTGATTATATTTTGGAAGGCCATTGTGGAACAGCTGTATATTGAATGCAAATAATAACATACAGTTGAGAAACAACCCCAAGATGCTAAAAGGTCAAGGTAAAGTGATACTGAAAACAATTTTATAAATTCGGCAATGTCACAGAAATAACAGATGGCAGTAAGAAACATTCATAGTGTATCAAACTTGACCTAGGATGTATTTTGGCATGATCCTAAGTAATGAAAACTGTTGTCAAAGGTCTACTCTTCTAGCATTAGTTGCTGTTAAAGACCCAGTCTTTTCTTTGCCAAGCGAGGGGCTATTTTCTGGATTATGTAATCAATTGTTTGAACAGTCTTGAGAGGTAATCGTGGATCAATGTATAACACACCAGTTGATGCTCTTGGCACACATGAAACTTTTATTACAACCAACGCTAACATGGACAATAACAATACGAGAAAAAAAACATAAACACTATCAAAGATATACAGTTTGTATTAGCAGTGGACATTTTGCACAGAATAATTATTTATCTCAACAAACAGACATTTTTGTATATTTGAAATAAAGAGTTTCATCATTCCTTAAATTTCAAAAACAAATTGTGGTGCACTTCATACTATATATGGAGTGAACTCCAAACTTCCTCTTGCCTTTCCATGAAACATGTTTTTATAAATATTGGTATAATGAACATTTCTATAAAAGTGCACTGTTTCGAGGAGGAAGCAGCTGTTTGGCCAGCTGATGGACTCAGACCCTTTTGGGGACGAAATAACCTGCATACAACAAAAACCTTAAGGGGGCTGATAGCTTCAAGGGTAGATAAAATTATTAGGCCTGAATAATTGACCACTAGAAGCATCTAGTTAGCAGACTGGCATGAAAAATTAAAAACATCTGCAGTAGGAATTTGGAGATTTCAGTAGATGGAAATCTGCCAGGGAGTAACCAGTCACAAGATTGAATGGTCGGTGACCAGACTCTGAAATGTCCAGCTAATCCTGAGCAAATTGTGAGAGCCACACAATCCATACGCCGCCATCGAGATGCACTCAGGTGTTCCAGCACGAGACAGTGACACCTCCACTGCAATAAGTCTGCACCAGCTATAACCTGAACAGTACAGACTGTATTGGTTAAGATCCATGTATCGTAATGCCAGGTCCCTCAATTTCTACTGTTTAAATTGTTAACTAAATTTACTCAGTTTATTATACAAATAATTTCAATTTGCCATGTTGTGGTTCAACCCACATTATTCCTAAGAGAAGGAGTCATGTTTTGTTGTTTTGATTATTGTTATTATTATATTAATTCAATTTTTAATGTAGTTTATTTTCTCAGTAAATTATTATATTAAATTAATTAAATCTTTTATTTTATGAAACTCTGCCAAATCTATAACCCAGTATGTTTAAATATTACAGTAGAGGTGCAAAGGGCACTTGTCTTGAAGATGAAGAAAGGACTGATTAATTAATTAAAGAAGCCAAATAATAGACAAAATTAAGTGAAAAAATAAATACCACACAACGTTCTTTGCATCACCAGACGAAAGCAACTAGAATTGCAGAAATGTTGTGTGGAATTTATTTTATCACTTAATTTTGGTGTTATTTGGCTTCTTCTTCATATAATTAGCATATTTCTAACACAGATGTTTCATATTTTAGAAATGAGGTATTGGTAATAAAACATGCTGTTGGACCGTAGACTGGTGGCATCAATTGGAGTAGTGTACATCATGGGATATTGTCCCACAACAAAGAGTCACGAAAGGTAACAATGAATAGGTTTTATAAGCCTAATATCATACTTGTCTTATATATTTGTGAATATAAAACACTGAATAATAAATATAGCAAAATAAAATAAATTGTAAAAAATAAACTAGTGTTACACGCCACCTCCTTCCTAAAGGTATCCTCTTTGATCACATCATTTCATTACTTTCTAGGATGCCAATACCAGTTGGCCTTTAAGGTGCCTTTCTGCAGTTAACAGTCAATCTTGTAATAAACCTCTCTCTTGGCGTCTCTTTGCAAAATCAATAACTAATTTAACATATTCATATATAACCTAATAATTAAAACTTACATTATAATCATTTACCACACAACTGGAAGGGACTATATTGGTTAATGGAGCTGAAAGCAGTTTACTAAAAGAACACTGGTAACAGCCATTCTGAAATGATTTCTTGTAACACTTGTGTTGCCACATTAGCAAAAGTACAACATGTATTCATTTTAAATGCCTGTGTATCCTGCATTCATTTGGTATTGATGGACAATGCTATTCAAAAGTTTTTAAAATTTTCTGAGTAGCAATATAGGATTGAACAATGTTTGAGAGTGACCATTAAAATTCAGTTGTGATTATCTTATAAATAAAAATGAGTGTATGTGTGTATGTATGTTCCTTATAGAAATCTACACCCGTTGAGCAAATTGTTGGGGTGAGACACATCTACAACCCCCAGGAGCGGGGGTGGAAAATTTCATACATGCTAAAACGGCCGTTATTAGAGTCGGATAAATATTTTTCAGCGTCACAGAGATTAATAGTGTTTCTAACCATGTAATGTGTGTAAAATTTCAACCCCTAACAGCATGGGAAAGGAGCAACCTTAACGGTGGGGGTGGAGATTCTGTACAGGAAAATAAAGTGAATACAACCAAGGTTCAAGACAAATCCAGTGTAATGGATGTCAGTGAGTTTAATTATGACATTCAATTGGCCATTTAACCCCCACGGCCTGGGGTGGAAATTTTCAAACATGATAAATGGTCGATATTTGCCTGGAATAAATATTTGTCGGGGTAAATTACATGGATATTATTTATACCGTGTTGTTTAAACCCCTTTCAGCAAGGTAAATAATTATTTTTCTGGTTCACTGATATTTACAATATTTTTCTACGTGTTCCATATACATTTTATATATTTATAACCTCTTTCAGGATTTAGAGTGGAGCACCCTTAAGAGTGGGGTTGGAGTTATTTATTTAAAACTAACACAAATACAATCCAGATTGGAGTCAAATCCTGGGTTATGGTTGTCAGTGAGTTTAATTATGATATTCAAGTTGCCGTTTAGGTCCCTCAAGCCGGGGTGGAAATCTTCAAACAGCTAATACGGCCAATATTTGAGTTGGATAAAAATTTCCCGGGTAAATGTAATTAATAGTGTTTGTACCTATGTATGTCAGTAAAATTTCAACATTTTACGGCATGGGAAAGGAGAACTGTAGGTGTGATACAAGAAAATAACTCGAATACAACCAAGACTGGAGTCAAATAACCAATATTATGAATAACGACTGAGTTTAATTATGACATTCAATTAGCAACTAACATCCCAGGGACGGGGTTGGTCAGTGGTGGAAATAATCAAACATGGATAATCTACAGATTTAAGCAACGACTAAATATTTTTCGGGGTCAATGAGATTCATAAAATTCCTCTACATGTTCTCTGAGTATAACTTCAACCCCTTTCGAGCTTAGCAGTAGAGCACCAATAAAAGTGGGGGTGGAGGAGCGCTACAATAAAATAATGTGAATACAATCGAGATTGGAGTCAAATCAAATGTCGCGGAGTTCAATTATAACATTCAATTGATCATTTAACTCCCAGGGGTGGGGTTGGATGGAGGAAGAATTTTCTAACATGTTAAACGGTCGATATTTGCGATAAATAATTAATAGTCGAGGTCACGGAATTGATAATTTATCTACTGATGTTGTTTGTAAAATTTAACCACTTTCGGCATGCTAGGGAAGCACACTTAAGGGAGGGGGTGGAAACTTTAAAACATGCTAAAACAGCCAATATTTGTGTCGGATAAATATTTATAGGAGTAAAAGAGATCGATAAAGTTTCTAGAAATGTTATCTGAGTATAATATCAACCCCGTACAGCATGGTAAATCGGCACCCTCAAGGATATTGGAGGGAAACTTTACAGGAAAATTACGTGTATTAACCCAAGATTAGAGCCAAAACCAAGGTTATGTATGCCACTGAGTTTAATTATAACATTTAACTTAGCATTTAACCTCCAGGGGTGGGGGTGGATGGGGTGGTAATTTTGGAACATGCAAACACTGCAGATATTTGTATTGAATAATTATTTTTCATGGTTAATTATATTGATTGTTTTTTTATTGATGTTGTTGGTGTATGATTTCAACACATTTCGTCACAGGTAATGGTGAATCTTTAGGGGTGGACGGGCATTTCATAAAATTAACTCAAAAACAACTGATATTCGAGTCAAATCAGGGTTATGGGTGTCCCTGAGTTTAATTATGAATATCTGGTCAACACGTGAGTGTGTGTGGCGGTTAGAGGGGTTAAAGGGGCTGGGTGGAGGAGGGCAGGGATACAAATTGTGAACATGCTTACCGGCAAACTTTTGCGTCGAATAAATATAACTTGGGTTCAATTGCATTCATAAAATTTCATTACATGTTCTCTGTGTATAATTTACACCTTTTTCAGGCTTGGGAGTGGTGCACCCTTAAGGGTTGGGGCTGGAGTGGTATTACATAAAAATATCTTGAACACATTTGTGTATGGAGTATAGTCCGGGGTTATGGATATGTCTCTGAGCTTAATTATGACATTCAACTGGCGGTTTAACCCCGACGAGCGAGTGTGAATGGGGGTGGAAATTATTCAAACATGTTAATCACCCGATGTTTGTGCCTAATATTTTTAGCAGTCAATTCAATTTAGAATTTTGTCTTTACGTAGTTTGTGTATAATTTCAATCCCTTTCGGGGTTAGGAGGCGATTATTTCAAACAGCCGATTTTTGGTTCGAATAAATATAGGATCAATGAACCTTATAATATCTCTCTACATATTCTCCATGTATAATTTCAACACTTTTCTGGTTCGAGAGGGAATCATCCTTAAGGGTGTGGCATTACTAAAAGTTATGCAAAACAATTGAGTTGAATCCAAGGGTTTTGTATGTCCCTGAGTTTAATTATTAAATTCAACTTGCCATTTAACTCCCACAAGTTATATACCCACAAGCGTGGATGGTATTTTTATAACATGTTAATCGGCCGATTTGAGGGTCGCAATAACTGTTTTTGGGGTCAATTAAATTCATAATATTTCTCTAGATGCTCTGTGTATAATTTTAATCCCTGTTGACATGGATGGGGTTTGGTGGGGAGTTACATGAAAATAACGCTAATAAGATTGGAATCAAATCTGGGGGTACCGATATCTCTGAATTTAGTAATGACATTCAACTTTTTATTGAACCCAAAGTACAGTGGGGATGTGGGTGGAAATATTGTAAAATGCTGAAACGGACAATATGATTTATGAAAGAAACTTTTTTGGGGTCAAGGAGTTCAAATCATGGGAGGTGAGAACAAGTAGGGATAGGGGGCGAAGTGCATTACATAAAAGTAACGCGAAAGCAACCGAGATTGGAGTCAAATTGGGGGTTATTGATATATGACTTCCAAGGCAACACCGGGCCCCAGCTAGTTAATAGAATAAAAAAACAGAATTTTTTACATTAAAAAAAGTAATTCTAGACAATCTTTTAAATATATTATTATGATGATACAATGGTTACCTCTAGTATATTAGGGCTAACTAATTTAACTAGTCAAAGTTTTAACAGAAGTGTTCCTTAATTTAATATTTTAAGAAAATGCCATATTAAAATACCTTCACAGCCATTATTCGAATTACATGGTATTCATCCATAAGCAACTCTTCCATTATTTGGTGTTGTTTCAAAATTAGATTAAGCCCTTCCTCTCGTCCTTCTCCAGGTCGTTCTAAAGGATATACATCAAATAAAACCTGTGCTGCATTGCATCGATATATGTTGTTTGAACTCTGTAAATATTCATTTGAAGAAACAAAAATATTAATGTTTTTTTTTGTTATTTGCATTATCATGTTAATTCTAATACATTCAGTAACAGAATAGAGAAATACAATTAAAAGTATCAGAGAGGAAAATAATAAATAAAAGTACAATAATTATGATTCTATAAATATGAAAAAAGTAATTTGTTTGACCTATAGAATAATCTTTCACATTTGCAACATTATGAGTCCTTAATTATTACATAAAAGCAAGTAAAAGAAAATAGCATTACCTTCAGATACCTCCATAACAATGGTTCATACAAATCTGTAAGCATACATCTCACATGCGACAGGATTTTATGAGAATGAAATTCTTTCAGAATTACAAATATATTCAGCCCCAACTGTGACATTTCCAATCCTTGCCTACTTATTGTAAATACATGTTCCATGAATTCTTGAATGCACTTTTCTTCTATAACCTGAAAATGATAAGTACTGCACTGCAATTATAAAGAATAATAGAGAGATATTTATTATGTAAAATAGTAATAATGTACCACAAAATTTTTGAAATAGTGAATTATGAAGATTAAAATCATGCTTGCCTACAGATGCAGTACTTGTACATTTTAACATATTCATATATAACCTAACAGTTAAAATTCATTATATGATCCCATAATCTTGACTAATACTTCTACAACTTCTTCTGATACCATTCCTTAAACTTTTTTGTTTGTTACTTTATTAGATCATTCAACAACATAATGCCTCGAGATTTACAAAGAAGAGATAAGAGAATTCTAAAGAAAGTACTAATTAAAATGAGAATTTATATATACATATATATAACACATTTGGATAGGAAGGAGAGTGAGTGATACCATCTTACCAATTACCTTTATATAAATAACACATTTGGATAGGAAAGAGATGCCGCCTTACCTAAAATCAATAATTGGTCAAGTCTGGCATAGATGGAACTTCCAATTTTCGAGGTTTTGTGCTCCCTTCATTAGAAATGAATATCTGAACTGCATGCCTGGCTATTATTATATTTAATTTGACTTCGTCCCATTTTCCTCAAGTGTTTTACATATATATATATTATGGCGGTATGAACAGTTGCTGCGTGTGAAGAATAAAGATTGCCAACTGGCAATTGACTTTGTGGTGTCTGTCAATGTCCTGAGGCGAGGCCTGGTCTTCGACATCCCCAGACTTCCGCTGCTGACCTTGACTACAGCTGACTCAACCAATTGTTAAGTACACAGCCCAACATTTTAAACAGTGTTCGTGTTAAGAAGTTACCGTCATTCAATGATAGTACGAGTAATAAATTGTCAATTAACAATTACATGTCAACTTAAAGAATTTTAAATGAATTTGTAAGTGAGTTAATACTTTATTGACAGAAAGACAATTCTGAAATTATTGAGTTTGCCAAATTAATAGTTCAGAATAATTGAAAGGATCAATAACTTTGCTGAATAATTTTGCAAATTAGTATTTTGATTAATTTCAAGATTATGAATTTCTTTAAAATCAACTTTGTTTCAATTAACTTGAATTTAAGAATTTGTTTCAAGAAACCTTTTAGAATCAAATACTTTTAATTTTTTTCTAATTCAATTGAACAATACATTGATTTTGATTAATTTTAAGATTAGATAAAGTGTTTGGATGCCTTGTGGAACATTAACGAGCTCAATTGGAAACAAATTATTTTTATTAACTTGCTTTTTAGTAATAACTACCGGAGTGCCCGGTGTTGCCCGAGATGTCATTTATCAATAACAACAGATTTGGCTCAAATTTAGACAGTTTTGCCTTATTTTTATGTAATGCACCTCGACCCCTTTTCCTAAATGTGTTGACCTCTCATTCAGAAAGCTGTTGAACTCATTGACCCTGAAATAGTTTCATTCGACGAATATATCGCCGTTTGAACATGTTCAGAAATTTTCACCCCATCTACTGTGACTTAAACAAAAAGTATTTATACAAAAATTTCTAACCCATCCAGACCCCCCACCAACAACACCACGCTTTACCCAGTTTGTCACAATGAAACTCAGTTACATGCATAACTCTAGAATTGACTAGAATCTTGGTCTATTCGCATTATTTTCATGTAACACTCCACCAAACTTCACACCTAATCATGCTACCCTACCTTACCAATAGGGGTTGAAATTATACACCAAGAATACCAAAATATTATTAATTTAAATGACACTAAAAAATTTTTATGAACGCAAATATCGGCCGATCAATTTGAAAATTTCCACGCCCGTTCAGCCCCACCCATGGGGGTTAAACTGCAAGTTAAGTGTCATAATTAATCTCAGCTGCATCAATGACAACGGATTTGACTCCAATCTTGGTTTTTTGTGTTATCTTTATGTCCACCCTACCCTTCTCTCCGCCCAAGTCGATAGCGGTTGTAATTATACACAGAATATATTAAAAAATACAAGTCTCAATGACCCCAAAAAATATTTATTCTGACTTTGTCTCCAAACAAAGTTAATTTCTTAAACTCCCCTCCACCTCCACCCCTACCAGTCTTCCCCTCCCTTACCAAAAGGGGTTGAAATTATACACAAACTAAGTCGTACAAATAAATAATAAATCTAATAATTCAAAAAAATATATATTACAATCAAATATCGACCTCGATTGCATGTTAAAAAATTTCCACCCCCGCCCCCTGGGGTTAAATCACCAATTTATTGTCATAATACACGGCAACATCCATATACCCGATTTGAGACTAATATTGCTTAAATTCACATGAATTTCTTGTAACAACCGCCCATTCCCCACCCTTAAGGCAGCTCCCATTCCAAGACAGAAAGGGTTTGCAATCATACACAGAGAACATGCTCAGAAATTTTATGAATCTCATTGTTCACGAAATATATTTATTCGACGCAAAATTTGGTCAGTTAACTTATTTTAAAATTACTATCTCACGCGCACCTATGTGCAACACCTCCCACCCATCCTACTCCCACGCATTGCTCAGATTGTCATAAATGAACTCAGCAACGTACATTACCTTCGATTTGACTCGAATCTGGATGGTTTTCACATTATTTACTTGTAACCCCCTACACCCCCACCTCTACGGGTCCTCCTTTCCCATGCTGTAAGGGGTTGAAATTATATTCAGATAACTTCGGTAGAAACACTATCAATCTCTTTGACCCCTAAAAATATTTATCTGACTCAGATATAATCCCTTTTTAGCACAATAGAATTTTTTCACCATGTCCACCCATGCTGCTAGGGGTGGTAATCATGTCTCATCCTGACAGTGTTTGTTTCCTAGTAACAAAGAACATGTGTAAAAAATTTGGATAAATTTGTATAAGGAACATACAAACAAACAAACACTCAGGTTTATCTATTAGACGATGAAAATAGATTTCAATTTCATTAATTTCTAACTTTTGATTTGAATCTTAAATACATTTTTTATAATTAAATTCAAATTTAAATTAAATTTTCATGCAACATTAAATTCAATACCCATGGTAAAAATAATTCAATTTCAAACCCAAAGCATTAACGTTAAATGTAATAAATTCATGTATTACAATTTAAGAATTTGGCCTATATAGAATGCAGGGCAGAGTATACAGTTAATTTGGTAGATTGAGTGGAAGGAGAGGTAGGTGATGTTTTCTTTGATTTTTTATGTCTTTGTGTGGTTCTAGATGATTGTGGTGGACTGTAAGATAGGGGAGACATGGTATCTGTTCCTACCACAAGGTTTGCAAACTGGCAATGGTGGGCCGGTGGGTTATGCAGAGGTGGACAAGTAAATTGCGTCTGAAGGCCACTTTTTTGATAGATGTTGACTTGGAAGGCAAAGTAATTTCTGGTGAGGACAAACTGTGTGATTGATATCAGAAAATTGGTGGTGAGGAAAGAATTTTGTGGCCTGCGGGACAAGAAGTATTCAAGTGCCAGTAGTCCATTGGCATACGGGATATTGGTGTAAAGTGAGACAACATCTATAATAACCAAAAGGGTATCAGGTGGAAGAAGTTTTGGGAGTTCGTGGAGACGGTGGAGGAATATTCCTTTCAGTTTTGGGAGTTCGTGGAGTCGGTGGAGGAATATTCCTTTCAGTTTTGGGAGTTCGTGGAGACGGTGGAGGAATATTCCTTTCAGTTTTAGGAATTCACCACAATTACCATTTTCCAGTATTGTTTTCTGCTGAGAACAAAAGTTGTATGTTTACAGTTAACTTCTTATCTTATCAATTTTTTAGTTGTGTTAATAACGATTAAGTATTCCATTGAAATTAACATGGAACCATGCAGTTGGTTGCAACCATTAGGTTGGCCATAACAATGATCACTTATTAAATTACATTGAATTCTTTTAATTAAGGTCTAAGTTAAATTAGCTACAAAATTTAAACAGTAATTAGTAGAGGAGGTCTGGTAGACATTTTCTTTTAAGTTGTCTTTGTTGATGGTCTGGAGGATTTGAGGTTGTAATTACTGCTATAGTTGGATTAACATGCACTGTTTATAATTAGGGAATCAAAGGATTTTTTTATAATGTCTGTTAACTAATATTTTTAATTATTACTTTCTTAAAATTATCTTTATCTCTTCTTTGTAAATCTTGAGGCAATATGTTCTTGAAAGATCTAATAAAGAAACTAACACAAAAGTTTAAGGAATGGTATTGGAAGAAGTCTTAGAAGCATACTAACTATAATACAAATTAAGTTCACGAGATCATATAATGAAAGATCTGCATTATCTTACCTCAGTAATGGAGGTATGGTGGATAGCAGTAATAGTTAATAGGTGCAGTGATCATTATATAGATCAGATGAATAGGATTGTTGGGTGTAATCTAAAATAACTGACATGTGAAAGAGCAACAATTCATCACCTGAAGATGAAAAAGAAAGCCATGACTTTAAAATAATCGAGACCTGACAGAAAGAAAAACTTATACCAGAAATATATTATAAATTTGTAAAGCTCTTTATATATTTGAAAAGTTTGTCTATATTTAGACTGATTTATATTACATTAATCATGAGGAAATATCAATTTATTTCAATAAATGTACGGTATTGAGTGGGAAAATTATAATGTTTATAAACAAAAATTATAATCATTAATAACCAATGTTTGAAAGAAATCTTACTTTTTTCAGATTTGCAGATGCTGAATGCCAAGCAAGGTAGTACACTTGTCCATAACCAATGGCAGCAGTCTTATTGTTACTAACAATAAACAATTTAGAGGAATCATGAATACACTGAAATATAAAAAAATTAAGTCTTAAAATAAAGAAATTCATATAAATCCAAATATATAAAAAACAAATAGTTTGTCATTACGAAACAAAAATTTTATGAGTTTATATACAGGGTTATTCCAAAGAAGGAGCATATTTCAAACATTAATTTCTTCCAAACTACAAAAGATATAAATATAATCCCAACATTCCTGGACAGAGAAAAGTTCAAAATTTGAACAGTAAAGGTAGAAGTTCCCATCAAGGCCACAGTAGTGCCGTTGCTTGTCTGTAAAAATTGACAAATTCACACAGTGGTGCATCAGCACAGCGACAATCAACAAGCAACAAAGCCAACAACTCTCTCATCCACTCTCTCAAGAAAAGGTCACGGCAATGAAAAAATAACAATAATACATACACACATGTATACATAGGAGTGCCCCAAGCATAACTAGTGCCTTCAGGACAACATATTATGAAACAGCATGTGTAGTAAAGGAAAATAGACACAGAGACTCATCCCACACATTGAAACCTGGACAATGGGAAACCACAGAGAAATAAACCAATATCTCACACAAATGGGTGCTTTCGAGCATACCAGCTGTGATTAACACTAAGAGAAGATCCAACATTCCCAGGAGTGACAGAAGACAACAAGTCTTCAGCTATTATATAACAAGACAATTGGAGCACAGTCGAATACTACACCACCTGCATAATCGAAAAGCTAAGACTCGAAGAATAGAAAACGATAGAAAACAAAGCATAGATTATTTATATATATATATATGAGATATTATCAAAAATAATTGTGATATTGGGCTGGTAAGGAAAGAAGAATAGCTTGTGGCTTACCTGAAAGTGTAGCCATAGGGAACTGAAGGTTGTTCTTCAGCAAAGAGTGTTACACCATTCCGTGCACCAGCCGTATGTGCATGCATATACAGTCCGTAACCAGCCAGTGCACGGAATGGTGCAACGTTCTTGAAGAAGGAGGCTGAGATCCTCCAAAAATTTGAATAACAACCTTCAGTTCCCTATGGCTACACCGCACTTTACTTTCAGGTAAGCCACATACCAATATTACAATTATATATATATATATATATATATATATAAGGTTTGTTTATATTTATATATTTTAACATGACAATTGGTCATTGATAGGCGCTTTGTTATGTTGTATTTGCTTTGTTTGGTGCAGTACTGCATCAGATATTGTTGTCATGTTATGCTTGTTGGCTAAATTTTTAGTTGCCAGGTTGCACTCATAGAGAGAATGGAACTCTCACAATGTGGAGCGTTTAATCTCCGACGGGACCTTAACAAAAGTGGTTAGCAGTTGAGTTGCCATGTGGAACTTGTAAAGAATGGGTCAACATTTGGTCTCTGGAATTAAGTCTCAAAACTAGTCTTTCATGTCTAAGAGAGATTGCGGAGCTACTATTCATAGAGGTATTGCAGAAGTTAAAACCATGCACTGAGATTACTGTAATATCTCATGTCTTGAAAACAAAGTTGATTTGTTGAATTCAAGTTTCGATAATTTCTTTATTTAAAAATAATCTAGTGCCCTAAAAAATAATCCTGTATGTGAGAAATGACCAATTCATTACATTATGCCACCTCAACGTGTGGCTGCAGAGAAATAAATTGATGGATACTGAAGCAGTAATTGGAGGAGAAATTATGCACATGGAAGCAGTAATTTGGTGAATGAGAACTCTGCATGTGGGTGCATAGGATCATCCAAATGGAAGGAATTGGTTGTTCCAGTTATTTGGAGAATGAGGTAATATGAAAACCTGGATGTTTTTAATTGGAAAAAAGTGAATGTGTTGCAAGCAAGCATAGAAAGAACAGGTTGCTGACAATTTGATTAAATTTTGGTTTTGTTTTGTTTTGCATTTGTGTGAGGTCATTTGAATTTTTCTGAAAAACTGGTTCCAACATCAAAATGCATGGCCAAAGATTACTCTTTCGTGATTGTTAGAAACCAAAAAATTAATTATCAAAATAAATAAATATATTGGGAAATGTGAATGTTCAAATTAAATGCATATTTAAAAGGGAAGAATAGGAAGGAGAAAGGGTAATGAAAGATATTTATACAAACATGCCAAATTACTTATTCTTTGATTTTGTAAAGTGAGATAAAATACTTACCCTTATAATTCTTTGGTCCAATGCCATAATAAACCCTAAAAAACTTTGTCCATCTTTACTGTTTAAATAGTTATGATTCTGTGATATTTGAGAAAATATTGTCAAGTATCTTTCCAAATGGAAATTTCCTTTTAAAGATTCTTGCAAGGCACACACTCGGCTGACAATATTTTTCTGCAAGAAAAGCACAAAATAATTTAATAATAAGTATTAAAATATGTTTCTAACCTCTATTCTGTAGTTAACATCATAAATTATCATTATTAAAACAAACATTTTATTAAAATAATTGGTTTAAAAATATGTGGTGTTTTGGTGCCATCAATTATTTGTATAACTGCCAAAGAAGGTTCATGAACATCCTCTTTCTGTCTATATTGCAGTGAATAACATCTGGCTGTGGAAGCAGTGCGTGGCCACCCTTTGTCCGCAGGTCTCAGAGGATCTCGGTGGAAGAAATTGAAATGGCATTTGCTGAATATTTGTGCATGTGCGCCAGAACTGCCCTAGATGTCAAGGGTACCCTTCCTTTTTTTAGCATCATGTGTGTGTGGGGGGGGGGGAGTAGAGATATATACTCTGCACCCGAGGGACTTGAAATTAGGAGAGGATCTAGAGAGGGTGAAGAATTGGCAGCCCTGTTACCCAGCAAGAAGAATTATGGAGTGCCATAGCGAGTGTTGGAGACCGGTGATCTGCTACAGGCTGTTTGATGACAAAGTAAGAGTTACCAAATTTACTGTAAAGTGCCTTCGTACCATAAACATTTTACACAGTAGACGAGAAAGCTCTGTTTCTGAATAGCTACCGAAGCTGCCCACTTTACTCTGTTTAAAAAGAGACTTATTAAATTTTATGCTGGGACAATTTTATGTTAGATATTTGCAGATTATATCTGCTGGCGCACAAATCATTTATTTATTTATTGTAATAATGTATTTGTTGTAATATTTTTTTTTGTGTATGTAGTGTAAGTCAAATCATTACAATATATTGAGATCACACTCAATAGAGGCATTATTTAAACCATTGATAAGGACCTACATAAAGGTTGAAATGTTACAAATAAATATTTTTTTATGGCAATAAGAATTGATATCCAATAGGAACTACAACAGGAAAACATATATTATACAAATAATTTGGTTTCACAATACTTTTTCACTCTATAAATACCTGTAAATCCTGTTATAAGCAATTACTGTGTGATTTAATTTAGATTACAAGAAAATGAATATAGCATGCTAACGCCCAATTGTAACACTGACGATCTCCATACAAGTACATGTAAAAGTAGTAATTCAATGCCAAGTGATCAAATTTTCAAATAAAACTTTTAGTCACAATCTCCAATCTTGCTGAAATTTTGTGTAGGGACAGATACGTGTCTGAGACAATTCTGTGTAAAATTTCACTTTCATAAGTAGTATTTAGAGGGTGCCAGGGCCTTCTGAAAAAAATGGTAAAAAAATAACTTGATTGTAGCAAATGATTTTTTGCTATTTGGGTTTGAAAATTCACAAAATTTGACACACAAAATTTGAACATCATATTAACTAACATATCTCTTGAGAACAAGGTGAGCTTGAAAGCTGATACTTTGGCAGCTTAAAATCAGTAATGCGTTTCGTTAGCCAACCAAAGCATAAGTTTGTAGAACATATTGTTTCAAAGTTATAAGCCCGAAAAATTGGCCTCAAATTGACATGACGGATTTTTTGAGCAACTTTGTGAGATAACAGCAATAAAACTAAAACTTCTCTGGTTGCCATTTTTCAGGAAGCTAGCTGGTACAGTTCCACAACAGTAGTACTTCAAACTTCATAATTTATTAACACACACTGTTGAATTCCACAGGTAACTTTTTTTCAGGAGGCCCTGGCACCCCCTCTATACTACTAGTGAATCTTAGTTTTAGCACTTGTAGCTTTATTCAACACTATCACCTAATTTCATCAAAATCCAAGGTGGTACCCAAAAGTGATTTGGTCACTTGGCATGGAATGACCCAATTGAATTACATTCATATAATTCTGTAAACTTGTATACAATTGTTTCAAGTCTTATATTGCACAGAATTTGCATCTCACTGTAATTGGATTCGTTTCATAAAGCATTACAGTTTTTTGAGAAACTGAACTGGGCCTGAAACTGAACTGAACTGGGCCTGAAACTGACAGTGTCCTGTATACATTAATCTTATTTATATGTTATTTAACTTACTGGAACACCTTTCTGCAAAGACTTCAGAAGAAGAAAATGAATAGTATTTTCTCCGAGAGTCTCTCTAAAGGAAAGATTTTTCTTCCACCAAGTTTCACATAATTTAACTGTTTGTATTTTCAGCTGAAACAAATAATTCATCATATATTTTAAAGCAATTTTACTACCACAATGTGAATATTGAATTATTTGTATACAAATTTATTAACGTATGTAGCAAGAAATTTTTAAAATACAATAAAAGATTAGGTTAACCTCCTTCCAATATATATACATAAAATTGTCAAGGACTTAAGAGTGTTTTGGAAAACACACAATCTGGAGGTTGCTGGGGTGTGAGTGACAGCAGCCGGCCTTTTGTTGAGAAAATTTATGACAGTCACTTTCACAAATCTGTTTGGCAAACGAGAGAAATAGAACAGTAGGTGATGAGTATCCGTATAAAGTGGACGTAAACTAAAATATAAAATGCTAAGTTTGTTTGCAGGGTGCCATGGAGCAAGATTATGTATTTTAAAAGTTAAAATTTGTGATTAAGAATTAAGTGGTGTGAATTAAAAAGCAGAGTAATTGAAAAGCAAAGTGTAAAACGGTAGAATACAAGACAGCAAGATGGTTTGAAAAAACGCAGACAAAGGGATTCCTCTCCTAAATAACTATTTGTCAATAACAATATTTGCCTGGTCAGGAACTTGACCTAGTGGCCGAGATGGTTAAGGTGCCTGTATACTGAGTAGATCATGCTACCTAGGTTAAATATATTCAGTCTTTCCTCCTCCTTACTTCCTTCTCCCTGCTTTGAACAAATGTGAACTTCCACCTATGCCAGATTGAACCAACTACAGATTTCAGGGTAAGTCAGCATCACTGTCGCTCTTTCCTATTCAAATGTGTTATAAGGTCAAATTAAAAAACACATTTAGATAGAGAGACAGCGATGTTGACTTACCTGAAATAAATAATTGGTCCATATGGGTTGAGGAAAATAATTAAAATTTTTGAGGGCCTGAGCCCTCTTCATCAGGAAGATAGGTAAGTAGGTCTTTACTGGTTGCTGGCCAAGCAGACCTTCATTCCAGATGAAGCATATGTCCTTACCACAGTGTATATATACTTTTATATATATAGACACACACATATTTCAAAACTAAAACAACTTTTATTAAGTCATTCTAAATAATAACATTAAAAATTGACTTCCAAAATTAAAGATTGTACCGATCAAAAAATATGATTATTATCAGAAACAATTAGCCACTAGTTATCTATCATTGGGAAGTTTAAATTTAATTCAAAGTTCCCTAATGCAAATTTACAAAGCCCTCTTAGTTTACTTTATGTAGATGGTTTTACAGTTAGAGCAAGAAATTCTATGTACACCTAAATGGACAACACCAATATTTGCTTGAACTGAGATAAGGCATTGGTGGATTTAAATATGATCACCATATGAAATCGTTATAAAATTAGACTGAGTTTAAGATGTAACTCTATATGGAAAAGATAATTTATGTCTATTATGATGGGATTTAGAAATAAGAGTATTTGAGCTCTTTTGAAGTTGAAGAATGAAGGTGGATACAAGTTGACATCCTATAATTTAATGACAATCTTCAGATTATATACATTAAATTTGGGGTTAGACAGTATAATAGCTCTGTCAACTAAATTAAAATCCCTCTTTTGTTTTAATGGATGATTACAGTAATAATTAAGGACATTAAAGTTCAATGTCATTCCCCGTCAGTGGCATGTTTAAATTCATTTCAGGTTCCCAATCTGGCTGCAGTAATTATCATTTCATTTTAATGGGTAGCACTGTCATAGAACCCTTGCTGATAATTACAACCCAGTTGAAAACCTTAGAGTAATTTATACACAAATTAAAGACAAGTATTGAAAAGTAGGTTTGCAAACCAACTTGTGGTCAATGTAGGTGAGTTGTCAACAGAAGTGAACATGTCTAGAAAACTAAGGGGTCTATTTATTTAAACTTTGTGAAGCAAATTGTGGACTCTAGAAAAAGGGATAATCATAATGTAATGAAATATGAGTCTTTCAAGTCTCTGATTATAATTTCAGAGCAAAAAAGACAGCAGGAAATCCAAGAGATAGCAATTGATTTGGTGGTAATAAATTAATTGATTATATCTGAAAAAGTTGGAGTTCAAAATTAACTTCAGAGCAATCAACATCTATTGCAAAGGACTGTTAATGCATTTTTAAAGGTATGCCATGTAGATGTAAAAGTGTTTACAACTATAGAAGTTAATGGAGAATTTGTGCCCAGCCGGCAGAAAGTTCAAATACACTATCCTGATGAAGGGGGTTCAGGAGCTCATAAACTTGCTTCTCATTCCTGCACAGCAAAACTGCACCAATTGTTGATTTCAGGTAAGTCAGCTACACTGTCTCCCTTTCCAAATGTGTTGATATATATATACACATACATACATACATACACACATACACATACATGCATATATACTATAACATGTTAATGGGGGTGTCCACTGATAAATGTGTAATTTGGGTATGTTGTTAAGTATATTTGTGTATTGTTACATTCTTCGTGGAGGCTAGAACCTTAACAGTCGTGGCTGACACGAGAGTCGCTGCTGAGGTTCGTAAACTCTCAAAGTGCTTGATCAGTGTGAGGCATGGAGTGTAGAAAGTGTGTAATACAAAAAGTGTACTTTAATGCAACGTATAATGTAGATAAAAACAAAGTCTGAGTAATTTGTTTCATGTCTTGATCAATGAATTATTAAAATCAACAAAGTTTGGTTATTTACTTGATAATATAACCTGGCGCCCAAGAATAGACAAATCTTTTGATTTGTGCACTTATGCTACACTCAGAACCTCATTCTGAAGCACTGAAATGAAGTGTTGGCATAGTATCATCACAGTTGTTGCCCAAAAATTGGTGGGCAAATGAACTGATTGCTACAATACATAGATAGATAAATATATAAAGGGAGACAGAAAAGTTGACTTACCTCAAATCAATAGTTGGTTCAGTTGGTCAAGAGATGACAGAATAAAACTAATTTTTTAGACCCTGAGCCCCATTTGTCAGGAACTGCCAATTGACCACAAATTTTATGGACAGATTTGAACGGGAAAATCAAGGAAGGGATCACAAGTTGTAAGAGAAAGAAAGGCAAATAGAAAACTTAATAGACAGATTAAGGCATGAAAATAAGGAAAGGGATGAGAAATTAGCAGACAAGATAAAACTAAGGGACAAAAGGTTGACAGAAAAACTAGAAAAGAAAATAGTTGTGACTCACAAACAATTAGAAAATTGGGTTTAATAGAAATGTTTAGATGAAAGTTAGGTGAACAGGAAGACACAAACATTCAGAAAATAGAGAATGCAAAGAATCACTGTGAAAGAGAAAGGCAGAAACTTATATAATTTATAGACAGTAGGTTGGACTGTGAAAAAGAAATTGCAAATGGAATCCACACAGAGGTAGAAATCAGTCTTGCTCGATAGTAACTGGTAAATTCGTCTAGAAGTTGAGTACCATAAAACACAGTCTGAAGCTAAAGTTTGCAACCTTTCAAAACAATTTGAACTTAACAATCACAACATACGAGTCAAGGTCACTGAACTTGTAAAGGAGAAGGCTGTATTAAAATTGAGCTTAGAACATAAAGATAAGGAAAATTGAATCAAGTGTAGAGAAATGTCAAGCAGGATTGATCAAGTAGTGGAACGCTCAACTAATGCTGAAAGTTACAAGAACATTATTCCTTCTAATATAGATGTTGAATTAACACTTCCTAGATTTGGTGTGTGAACTGGTCAAAATCCAAGAGAATATATAACTGAATTAGAATCTTATTTTGAGATAAAAGAATTCCTGAGATCCATAAAGCACTAATATTTAAATAAAGCTTTGAAGAAATGGATTGATGCGACTTCAAATGTCAACTGAAATTACAGTATGCTTAAGGATATTTCATTGAGAAAGAACTACAGCCATGTAAAACAGGTTACTTACATGAAATACTTATGTGAGGGAAGATACAATCCCTGAACATCAAAGCTCGCATAAGAGTAGCATTTTGTTGACGCCATCGCACAGAATATATTTCTGGACCATCCATTTGAGGAAGATTCATTAATAAAAATCGTGAGCAGACATTTCCTAGCAAAAATTGCACATCACTTGTTCAATCCCCAGATCTAAATGTTTACGGATGGAGAGGGAGGAAGGGAGAGAAAGGGGGGAGGGGGGAGAGAATTCTTTTGATTGTAAATTTTTTGCAATTAAGTATTTTAATATGATGCAATCAATATCCCTTTGATAAACTGCTACAACTTTTTGTGTGTTACACCTGAGATAAAAGTTAAAATTCATGTTAATAGCCATGGGTAATTGGTGTAAAATTTATGTGCAATATTCATTATATGTTTTGAATAAATTCTTTAATTATTACATGATTAAATTTTTTTTAAGAATCATTTCAAACCTATCATTAAATATTAAGAATTGCCATTAAAATTAATAACTTCAAAATTTTATATATTGATTAATCAATTAACTCAATTTGTGCAAATTAAATGATCATAAATTGTAAAGTAAAGTAAAATTTCATTGTATTTAAATACTTAAAAATTGAATATTACATTAAATTCCTTACTAACTAAAAAAGACCGGTCTCTAGAGATTCAGTAAAAAAGCAGTTCTATTGTATGTATTCATGCTTAGTCGGAATGCAGTTAAGACCTTCCTTCCTGACAAAGGGGGCTCAGATCCCTGAAAAGTTAAAATATTTCTCAGTCCGAATGGACCAACTATTGATTTTTGGTAAGTGGACGTCACTGTCACTCTTTCATTATATACATATACTTTATATATATATATATATATATATATATATATATATATATATATATATATATATTGTAGTAATTAGTAATTAATTCATTATTATAATTAGGAATTTGATTGTAGAGGACTCATTATTGGATATAAAGCGGACGCCGCAGCGGGGCGGCGAGACAAAGAGTGTATTGTTGGAGTTGAGAAAGCGGTACGCGCTCAAAATCTACGGAGACGAAGTTAGTTAGTCGGACGGCAGACACAGATGCAGGCAGACATCAATTAAGAAAATTCAGATTATAAAAGTTTAGTCAGTCAACGGCGAGAAGCGAAACGGAAAAGTCAGCGGCAAGACGCGAAAGGAAAAAGTCTACGTCGAGAACTGGGACATAGCAGCTCGGTCCACATAGAGAAATAGAAACAGTAAAAGTTTGTGGATCCAGAATTATGAATAGGGCTATCTAGGAAGTCCAACGGCGAGCTAATAGTTTACACAAAACGCAAGTAACCAGATTGACGGAGAGACTTATAAAATCGCAGTTTGGAAGCAGAAGTTTTGCTTCACAAACTGAACAAATTACCAGCATAGAGAGACTTTGAGGAGACCTACGTCCGGAAACTGGCTGAGGGTGAGATGATCGAGGTTCCAGAATAGCAGAGATCCAGAGCAACTACCGTGTGTTCAAATTCTAATGAGTAGAATCAGTGATATCCCCAAATCGTGTGCACAGAAAAACCAAAATTGAGACCTGGGCGGCCGTAAGTAGAAAACTCTAAAATTGATTGTAAACCACTTTTTAAAAGATATGTCAGATCGTTCTTTAATTATTTCGTTCTTTAATTATTCACTTCGTTAATTATTTACTTCTTTAATTGTTTAGTTCTTTAATTTAAATTCAATCTTTAGTCTTATTTTCGTCCGCAACAAAATTCGTCGAGGTTCAGACGAATTAATTTACCTAAAAAGCTAAATGTAACTAAATGTAATTGATTGTATAAAATTCACCCATTTATCAAACCCAGATAAAGACCCTGAGATTCCAAATAATATATTGTAATTAAAATCGTTAATAAATTTTGTGTTAATAGTTTCACTTAACTTTTTTTAATTATTTAGACGTTTGTTTATTACAATATATATATATATATATATATATATATATATATATATATAAACACATAGATACGTAAAAATGCAAAAAATAGCATATCACCTACAACATAAATGGCCACCAATTTTGAACTAAACACTATGAAAATAATTTTGAATTTTCAAAAACATTAAGGAATGCATGAACAAAATATTAAAATTTTCTGAGATGGAGTGGCAACCAGTGCTGGACTACTTGATATGGATTGACCCTATTTTTATGTATATAATAATATAGTATTTAACTAGCTGGGTGCCCAGGTATTTATTTAATTATAGAAGCCTTCAAAGTATTTAATTATTTTAAAATTCATATTTATGCCTGTCAATGGTGTAAAAATTCAAAGATACAATTCATTCAATCGTAATAAATTTTAACAGCAGTTTTCAATGTTGCCCCCCCCCCCCCAACGTAACAATAAACTGTTTCAAACTGAAGGTATCTATCAATTTTTATACCATTGAAAGGAAGAAAGTTTAATTTTAATATGAATTTTCACCTGTTTTGAATTGGATATGAATAATTATTTAATTCTCCATTAATCTATTAATAAAGAAGTGGTTTAACCTCCCCATACAGAGGATATGTCAATTACATCCCTTCCCCTTCACCAGGTACCTTTTGAGATGCAAAAATACTCCTGATACCAAATATAAAAAATATTTAATAAATTTTTCGCAATTAAACAACAAGATCAGATTTATTGATGTTGACATTTCTGTGGTCATTCTCTACTGCTGTTTCACTTCATTAAATTTTATGCATTATAAATCTAATCCTTAATTCCTTAATCAGGATCGCTATCTTCTAATCAAAGGTTCTTCCATGGGAAGTCCCCTTAGTCATTTTTTTTCTTTTTGCTGAGATAGTCATCAGAGTTTTAGAAAATTCTTGTCTTTCTCTACGTTTCTTTCCCAACCTCTTTGCTACATCAGATATGTAGATGACATTTTATGTATTGTTAGGATCTCTCAAATCGACCTTATAGTAAATACTTTCAATAATTATTATCCAAACTTACAATTCACCAATGAACTTGAATTTAACCAATCTCTTAATTTCCTTGATGTCACTGTAAACATTCACAATACTTCCATTCTCATCAATTGGGTCAGAAAACCTACATACTCTCGATATGTTCTCAATTATCTTTCTGACCAAACCAAAAGAGAGCTATGGTATACAATCTTGTAACAGAGCTATATTATTTTTAAATTACAAGTTCCATCAACACAGCTTAAATATTGCCCATAACATTTTAATCTCCAATGAGTACCCTTTGAATTTTATTATTAAACACATAAACAGCAGATTGAACAAAATCCACTATCCTACTGTCATTAGTCCCCAAACACCTCAAGCCAAATTTTTCTCGTACTCCCGTATTACAAATTTATCCAAATATTCATAGAATATTAAATATCCATCATTTACAGATACCCTTGATTACTTGATTGATTGATTAAAAACCACAAGGACCCACTTGACACCTACAGCAAACATTGTGTTGTTTCCAAAATCTTTTGCTCTAATTGTAATTCCTGCTACATAGGGCAAAAAATACATTTCCTTAATACATCATATCAAGGAACATATATCTAATATCAAACTTCCCATTGATAAACAATCTGTAGTATCCAAAGACATAACCAATTTTAAACATACATCTATTAATGTACAAACACACTATGAAACTCAATTATTGCTATGATCCCTTATTATTACGCTAACTCTTCGGCTCTCCCATTGTCGTTGAGTTTTCGTCGCTGTTGAGTTTTGTCAAATAACTAGTGCAGTTGTGTCACTCTAGGCTCTTCTTTGTACCTGAGGAAAGGGACAATTATCCCAGAAACATTGTGTGGTATTTATATTATCACCATTTTGTCTGAGTTGGCTATGTTTCTTATTTATTATTAGTCTTCAGACTAGGCCGCTGCATGTCATTTGTGCTGTATTTATAGGCTTGGACACAAAAAATCCCTGCTGCTATCCCATTGGCCATTGAGAATCGTCTGACAACCACATCAAGGACACGTTTCCATGTAGTGTCAGCATTCAGAAATATGAACCTGGTGCTTGTGAAAAATGTATGAATATATTACACCGGGAAAGGTTAAATTTATTAATAAAAATTCTCTTTGTACTTTAAGAGCATCAAAAATACTCCCAGTGTGTTGAGAGTCAAAATATAATTGGTATTCAAGAGACTTAGAAATTTACTCTGAACTCTTTAGTAGAATTCATTGCACTTGACTAAGATTGTATGCAGAACATTGTTTTTCCCTTCCACTCCCATTCCTAGGCATTGAAGTACAACTTAACCGGCAAATTGAATGTTATAATTCAACTGAACGACATTCATAACCCCGAATCTGACTCCAACCTATGTTGTTTTTGCATTAATTTTATGATCACCCCTTTTCCCTGACCACTAAGGGTGCTCTGCTCCCACACTGAAAGTGGTTGAAATTTTATGAAAACATCAGGATAAACACTATCAATCTGGTTGCCCCAAAAATCATGACACAAATATTATTAGCAAGTTTGAAAGTTTTCGCCCCCCATCCCCCCTTGAGGCGCTAGTCGTGTATTTCCCTGGGACACTCTCCATGCAACTGCACCATAGCAGGTCTCCAGCAGTCCAATTCTTGGAATTGCTTACCTGTAGTAGGAGGAAGTACCGTAGGGAATACAACAACCCATTCCAAACATAATTAATTTATTGAAAGTATAAACACCTACAATTATAAAATTTAGCCCCGACAAGCCAGTCATGAAAACCTAGGTATTGTTGTGGCAAACTAGACGCAAGAAAATGGATTTTATACAAAGTGCCCTACGCAACCATGATAAATGGCAATATTGATTACCAGACTGGGATCTCAGCAACACAGCGACGTCCCTCACAGCTGGTCATGGACTTGGTGCCTCTGATGGAGTCTCTTTGAGCTGATCTAATCTTGCACAGTCCAAAAACAAGAGCAACTGCTTAGTACCACATCTACAGTCAGAATGTTCTCCAGGCACCCACTCCTAGTGACCTGTTTGTCCAACTGGCATCCTATTGGTCGTTTTCATATGTTTTGGACCAATCAAAGGTCCTAGAAAATCTGATGTAAACTTTGTCAGCTAGAAGCCCCTCTGCACCTGCTGTTTTTGGCCCGGAAAACCCCCCAGCTTTTAAGTAAAGGAAGTACAGTTATAATCCCCAGCTGGACTGGCACCAAAAGGTATTTTCCGCTGATGTTGGAAGAATCAGCAAAATGATCACACGACTAAACAAACTAACTAAAACATCATAATATATCACAGAAAGACACCTATCCTACAGAGGAAAAACATGTAAAAAATTGGTCAAATTTGTTCCATGGGTGTAAAATTTGTATGCAAAACATACACACAAACAGTCAACTTTATTTATTATATTAGAAAAAGATTGGATAGGTAGATAATAAACTTACCTGTTCATCAAATACAGGATTCAAAATAAGTCCATTAAGAACAATCAACATTTGCACAGCAATAACTGGAATGTAAGGATCAGCTGTGTTTGCTTTTTGATCAAGAAGATACAAAACTGACTTCATATAATCCAAAGAATAAGCCTTCTGTAAAAAAAAAAAAAAACATAAATGCTAATATATATGTGTGTGTGTTATGTATACATATGTATATGACATTAGTAAGCATATAACATCATCAAAAATATTTGCAATATTGGCATCAAAATGAAAGGGAGATAGGTTGTGGCTTACCTGAAAGTGAAGTGTGGTGTAGTCATAAGGAACGGAAGGTTGTTCTTTAAAATTTTGGAGGCTCTCGGCCTCCTTCTTCAGAAAGGAGTGTTACAACATGGACATACACACACGTGTATGCATACACAAACATACATAAACATGTTCATACATACTGACATGGTCTCATGAAAGTTGGGATGGCAGTATGTATGAAGGTAGTTTTTCTACTATTGGTTGAAGGAACTCATCCACCAATGCAGAAATCCTCTCAGTTCGGGAGGTGTAGCCAGCAATTATTGGGCGGTCCGGTACACCAGGTTTTTGAGGAGCAGGTAGCTACAACTGTCCCTCTTCCCTTATCTTACCCCTAGCAAGGGGGCTCCGGAACTCAAAAATTTGAAGTTCCACCTATGCCCAGACTGGACTAACTACGGATTTCAGGAAAGTCAGCATCGCTGTCACAGTTTTGTGTCCTAATTTGTTTTATATATATAATGTGTGTGTGTGTGTTCCTTATACAAATCTACACTGATAGAGAAAATTTCACCAAATTTTGTACACATGTTCTTTGCGACAAGGAAAAAAAGACTGTCAGGGTGAGACGCGTCTACCAACCCCAAAAGCAGGGGTGGAAATATTTAAACATGCAAAAACAGTCGATATTTCAGTCGGATAAATATTTTTAGGGGTCAAAGATATTGATAGTGTTTCTACCGATGTTATCCGAGTATAGTTTCATCCCCTACAGGATGGGAAAGGAGCACTCTTAGGGATGAGGGTAAATGGGCCTTACAAATAAATAATGCAAATAAATCGAAGATTACAGTCATATGCAAGGTTTAATTATGATATTCAATTGGGCAAGGAAATTAACTAACATGTTAAATGGTCGATATTTGCGTGGAATAAATATTTTTAAGGTATTACAATTATAGTATTTCCACCCATTTTATGTTTGTAAAATTTCAACCCCTAGGGACATGAGTGAGTTCATGTTTAGAGGTGGGTGTGGAGGTGAGATACCGGCAAATAGATTCTGTTCAAATCGAAGGTAATGGTGTCCCTAGGTTTATTTATGACAATCTAACCAACCCACGGGGTGGACTGATGTGAGAGAAGTTGGGAAGAGGTGGGTAAGGAGTAGAAATTTTAAAATAAGTAAACCTCCGAATTTCACGTCAAATAAATATATTTCGGGAACAATTGGATTATTAAAATTTCACTACACGTTATCCGTGTTTAATTTGAACCGATTTCGGGATTGGGAGGGAGCTCAATTTAGGGTTGGGAAACAGCAGGAGTTAAAATTAAATAACATGATTAAAACCAATATTAGAGTCAAATACAGGGTTATGAATTTTGCTAAGCTTAATTATGACATTTAATTGGTCATTTAACTCCGAGGGGTGGAGATGGACTGAAGTGGAATTATTGTAACTAGAAAACATATATATATATATATTAGAGTTGATTAATATTTTTCTGTGTTAATTAGATTTATAGTATTTCTATCCAAGTTATGTGTGTAAAATTTTAAACCCTCTTGCTGCATGAGGGAGGAGCATGGTAAGGGGTGGTGATGGATTTGGACTCAAAAAACTAACATGAGAAAAACCAAGATTCGAGTTAAATTGAAGGTAATGGATGTCGCCGATTTTATTAATGACAATCTGGACAACATGCTAGGGGTGGGCTAGAGTTAGAGAAGTTGGGCGGAAGTAGGCAGGGGTTTGAATTTTTAAAAACAAGTTGACTGGTAGTTTTTTGAGTCGAATAAATATATTTCTGGATTAATAAATATAATAAAATTTCTCTATATGTTCTCTGTGTTTAATTTCAATCCTTTTCTGGATTGGGAGGGGAGCTTCTCTAAGAGGTATGGGGAGGAGTGGCATTACATTAAAATAACGCAAAAGAAATCGAGATTGGAGTTCTATCTAGGGTTATGTATGTCACTGACTTTGATTATGACATTCAATTGGCCATTTAACCCCCAGGACGGGGGTGGAATTTTTATAATATGCTAAAACAGTCAATATTTAGGCAATTAAATACTATTAAGGATCAAAGTGACAGTGTTTCAACCAATTTTATCTGATATGATATTCAATTACCCATTTAACTTTCTGGGGCGGGAATGGACAGGGTACAATTTTTCTAACATGTTAAATCATTGATATTAGTGTGGAATAAATAAATACCAGGGCCATTGACGTTGATAGAATTTCTACCGATGTTGTTTGTAGGAATGATAGGGGTGGGGTAGAGGGGACTTACAAGAAAACTATGTGAAAACAACTGAGTCAAATGGATGGTAATGGATGTCGCTGAATTTATTTATGACCATCTGGGCAATGCGTGGGTGTGGGCTGGTTTGGGATGAGTTGGGCGGAGGTGTACGGGGGATATAAATTTTAAGAAAAGTTCACCGGTAGTTTTTTGCGTTGATTAAATATATTTCGGGATCCATTAGATTAATAAAATTTCTTTAAATTTTGCCCATTTATAATTTCAACATATTTCAGGATTTGGATTAGAGCTCCCCTTAATGGTGGGGGTGGAGTGGAATTACATTATAATGATGCAAAAACCTTAAACATTGGAGCGAATCCACAGTCATAGATGTCAATGAGTTAAATTATTACATTCAACTAATCGTTAAACTCCCCCCAGGAAGGGTTGGCTGGGGTGTAAATTTTTTTAAATATGTTAAACACTTTTTGTAGTGAATAAATATTTGTCAAGGGAAAATCATAGATAATATTTCTACCAATTTTGTTTTAATTTCAACCCCTTGACACACGTAAAATATCACAATTAGGGGTGGGGATGGAGGGTCATTAAAGTCGTCGAGATATAACCAACTTTCTTTTCAAACCAACAGTACTTTTTAGAATCTGTGAATTTAATAGAAGCTGTGAAAAACCCACCACTGTGATTCGAAAGCTGAAAGTATCCTGGGCTGCCGTAAGTAGCAAGAGAACAGTAAATTTTTGTAAAACGACTTAAAAGATAATGTCAGAGATCGTTCTTTAGTGTTGATAAAATAAACAATTTAAATTAAAATCCATCTTGTAGTATAAGTTCATCGGCAATTAATTTCGTCTAGGTCTAGACGAATAAATATTTTCCTTTTAAATTAAATCTAAATTTTTGTGTTCTTTGATTATGTTTAAATGTCCTGCCGTTATCAAACCCAGTTAAGACCATTGAGAGATTGCAATTATTTTTCCAATTAATTTGTATAAATTGTTAACCTTTTGTTAACTAAAATTATTTGTTAGTAAAAGAAAAATATAATCTTTATTGTAAGCCACCCTTTATTAAATATTACAAAATGGCACCACAATGAGTGGCACGAATAAATTAATTAAATCTAATAAAAATGTATATTACAATACATACACATATACATATACACTTATGGAAAATGTGACAAGATCAAATTAAATAACAGATTTGGATAGGAAAGAGAGACAGCAATGCCAACTTATCTGAAATCGATAGTTGGTCTAGTCTGGCATAGGTGGAAGCTCAAATTTTCGAGGGACATAGCAAGTACTTTCTGTACTAATTTTGTCATATTCTCACTCACTCGTTGAAAGGAGAGGAACATCAGTTAAGTTTTCATTAAAAATATTCCTCAAGTTTTCTTGGAGATTTCCTCGGCCACAAAAATAATGAGGCTAATTAAGTCCAGCAGGTTCTCGCCTAACAAAAAAGAGGGGAAAATATCTTGAAGCTGTGAAAAGAAACCTAGAGGAATCATTTAATGAAAATTTTAAGACTAATGTTCACAGTGAGTGTACTGGAAGAAAATTTGACAAATAAGTATACAAACTTAAAGAAAAATTTGCCTCAAGTAGAAAACAAGTCAAAATAATTAGTTTGCTACCTGAATGATTCAACAAAGTGACATTTTCTTTCTTTAAACACTTGACATAATTGGTTTCTTTTTAAAAAAACCTACATTATTGCAACAAAAAATTGTCAACTAATTTTTCATGCTTAAATAACCCAAAATGTTTGTATATTTTAAACTTTATTAATTTTAAGCAATAAATTGAAGTACAAGAATCTATTCAGTTGTTTCCTAATCTTTTTACCCCAGTTTTTGCTGCGTGTTTTAACACAAAGAAATCTGAGTCAATATGTGTCGTACTATGTACTTTTGCCTTTTTTCCTAAATTAAAAAAATAATTCTGATTAAGAGACAATGATGAAATTGTGTGTGTTCATTACCACATTTTGTGTGTTTATTATTTTGTTAAAATTTCAAATTTTTTATTAAGTTCTTTATGAGATACCCATTTGTAACTCGGTAATTTAGGAGAAATTGTGAAATTTGAAGGCCTGTAAAACATAAAGGAGGCATTTAAGAAGTATTAAAAAATTTTACAGGTCTTGTTCTCAGTTATATTTTTAAGGGGAAGAAACATTAAAGTTGTGTTGTAAAAACTTCTTTGGACAAAAGAAAATCCTAAATTCTTCAGTTTTTTCTAACTGAAAAACTTTCAAAGTGGAGTGTTAGGTCAATTCCTTACAACATTTTATTTCAAGTTGAAATCTCAATAAACAAAAAAGTTATTTAAATTATTGCTAACATCTGAAAACGCCAAAAACAGTTAACCCTCATAAACAAAATGCCAACATCTAAAGTACAAATAATAAAATTGTAAAAAAAAAATAGTTTTGTACTCCCAGATACACATATAAACAGAAAATCCATGCGTAAAAATAAAATATGTCAGCATATAAATATGTGGTCGATTTCAAATAGATAGACCCGCCCTCAAAAATTTGCCATGTTATTGCTTCCTAGCCTTGCATCACTGACAATTTAAGTCAGCCATTCTCTGTCCCTCCTTTCTATCCAAACAAGACTATATATATATATATATATATATATATATATATATATATATATATATATATATATAAAGCACGTAAACATAATGGGACATTGTCAAAATAATTCAATTGGATATAAAAGAATGACAGACATTGGCTTAAATCAGTTGGAGTCACCAGGTAGGGAACCAGAAACATGACAAATTTTCAAGAGCCTATGCCCTCTTCTTCAAGTGTAGGTCTGAACGTCTTGTTGGCCAGCTGATTGGTTAGCCAGCCAGCCACATGTTCTGACCTACACTTTAAGATGAAACTCAGGCTCACAAAAATGTTATTTTTTTGGATCCCTGCCTGGCAACCCCAACTTTTGATTTAAGGCTAGCCAGCTGCTCTCTGTCCCTCTTTCATATCCAATTGAATTTTGTGTATATGTACACTTCAATTAAAGAAGTAAAATTTATTTCATACTTACACCCTTGACAATTGCCAAAAAAATAGCTCAATTAGCTTTAATAATGATGTAGTAATAACAAGAACTAATAAATTATGTGTTTTATCATCTTCTTATAACCTGTAATAATCTCTCCTTAACACAACAGTTTAGTGAGCTTATTGTATTCAACATATTTAAATTATTTTTATTATTACTTTAAAGCTAAGCTTTAATTATATCTGTGTTAGGAACAATGTACATTGGGTGAAATTCATAAAATTGTATGAGTGAACAAGAGGCTAGTTTGATACCACAAATATAAATATAATTTGATTTACTTCATTTTCTCCGTCTCTCACATCTTCCTGCAAAGAATCCTCTGGAATTATAATCTTTAAATGTATTTTGAAATTCGAATTCATATCTTTCCAAAACTGGTCTTCATCTTCTACATCAAGAGATAGTATTCCACTTTCAGCCACCTACAATAGCAAAAAGGACTAAACAATGGGCTGATATGGGTTTTAAATAATAAACTAATAAACACCTAACTTAAATTAGTGAATAAATACAAAAAAAAATTAAAACAGTATCAGAATTTCCATTCTTTCATTACCACTTCATTATCTTTACTTCATTTTACTTCCAATACTTAGAAACCATAATTTGTGTAATGATTGTCATATGAGTATAGTTGTTTTCCTTGACATGATTTACTAATACCATTAGGAACAGGAATTGAATTGTTACTAACAAACATTTATTAGATAGGAATATCTAACTGATTATAATAAGCAAAGAATGAAACAACAAACTTATATTTTCTATTAAAATGAAATTGACACAAAATAATTATTTATTTTAACTTTTATTTACCTTTTCAAGAAAGTCAGGTTGAATAGGTGGATTTTTCTGTGCCTTCAAAACTGTCAATAAATTCGGAAAAACATTTAGCATCTTTCGTCTTGGCGGCATTGTGTAAATTACAACACTACTCCAAGAGCTGTATAACTAGCTATTTACTCTGAAAAATAATGATATATTAGTCCTTTGAATTTTATTTTATAAATATAAAACGCTAAGTTTCTTCCCCGTGTCATTTGCATGTGATTCAACTGCAAGATATAAAGAACTCTCATCCAAATAAAATGTGATAAATAAAACCTTAATGATTTTGTACATAGTGTGATATTTACTTAATTGGCTTAAAGTAATTCCAGAAAAATATTTTCAAGAACAATTATTATTAAAGCAAATAACTTCGAATTACAAAATGCACTAACTAAAGCACTGGTGAAATAGTATTGCGTTAATTACATTTACAAAAATCATAAACCAATGTGAAAAGATATTGAACGTCTCTCCGTTCTTTTGGCGATCATCAACAACAAGTTGACATTTTAAAATTGCTCAGCACTTACAACTAAGTATCTTAATATTTCTTCATAATATTCAAGAGGAACAGTAAATCTTCTCAAATATGTTTGATGAAACAAAACGTTCTGCATAATTGTCATTATAAAATTAGTAAAATATTTAAATATTAAAGGCAAGTGCTATAAGTGCACCATGAATTGTCACCTGATTTGTGCTCAGGAAGAAATCTTCAGTAATCGGCTTTCGACGCCCAAATTCCACACTGACGTGATCGTGCAGACACTACACGTGAAAACGCCGGGTCCGTTCACCCCTTAGTGAGGACAGCTTACTTCAGAAAAAACTGTTCTCGGTAACGGAATCACCGAATTTCAAACCCTGAAATCAACGACGGGTGCTCAATAAAATGAGGCTTCACTTGGCCTGAAGCTCAAAGTAAAAACACTACCGAGACTGAAGCAGCGTATTCGGTCAACTAGGGGTCGCAAGTGAACTGCTCGAAGGCTGAACACACAATAACACTCTAAGGACGTATTAAAAACATACCTGGGCGTAACAATCCACGACCAGAAAACTCCTTGTGGCGGCAAGCCAAACTAAAACTCACGCGATGGCGTGATCATTCAGGATTTTTTTATTTTATTAATAACTACTTACGATCTGCTGAAAATAAAAGCAATAAGTAAATATTGTGTATGAGTGTGGGTTGTATAGAAGACGCATACATTAATACGTCTTCTGTTGCAGTTTGGGTGTGGTGGATGATGTCGTTCCCCAAAGCTGGATGCCATACATCCAGACGGGCTAGAAGATGGTGTTGTATATTAGGAGTTTGTTATCGAGGGAAAGTTTTGATATTCTACCCAGAAACCAGAGATGTGTGCTGAGTTTTATGTTTAATTGTAGTCTTTTCTTCCATGTGAGGGCCTTGTCGAGATGCATTCCCAGGTATTGTGCTGAGTCAGACTGTGGTACAGGCTGTCCATTGAGCATTATTGGTGGGCATATACCCCGTCGTTTGATAAAAGTCACGTGTACCGATTTTGTTTCATTTATTTTTGTGCGCCATCTTTTTAGCCAATCGTGGATGTTATTGAGTCTATTTTGTAGCTAAGTGGATGCACTGACTAAATCATCCTCTGAGACTAATATCACAATCTGCGTATGTAGCTATTGCAGCTCTTTCACAGGTTGGTAGGTCAGCTGTGTATAGCAGATATAAGATCGGCCCCAGGACGCTGCCTTTGGGCACTCCAGAATTTATAGGGTTAAGGTCGGTTAGTGCATATTCGTACTTTACTTGGAACAGTCTGCCATGTAAATACGATTTTAATAGTAGGTAAAGGTTGTCCGGTAGCCACTTCTTTAGCTTATATAGTAGCCCTTTGTGCCAAACTTTATCAAATGCTTGACTGACCTGACTTGACTGCACTACAGTACTTTTTTGCATCGAAGGATGCGTTAATAATGTCCACCACACGGTGAACCTGTTCTATAGTAGAGTGTTCAGTCCTGAAGCTGAATTGGTGATCAGGAATGACATGTTTGTCTTCTATGATACGGATTAGCCTTTTGAGTAAGTCTTTCAAATAGTTTAGAGGTAACAGGTAGAAAGCTTATAGGCCCGTATGACTCGGCGAGGTTTGGTGGTTTGCCGGATGATTTTCGCGACTTTCCATTGTGTCGGAGAGTGTCAAGTTCTTAGTATAGCGTTAAATATAAATGTTAGTAACTTGAGGCCGTTGTTCGGTAGTTATTTTAGTATACGGCCTGTAATTAGGTCGTATCCAGGGGACTTCTTTGATAGTAGTTTGTGTATCGCTGTTTTTATATCCCTCATTTTGAAGTTGTGAATAGGGAGCGAGAGTTGTAACGAGGCCTCAAGGTAGTGTTCTATTTCTTCTTCGGCTGTACCAGGAGCTCCCGGCAGTGGTTCAAAGACTTCTTTGAGATTGTTCGAAAACTTCAGCTTTGTCAACATCGTTTTTCGCCAATGTTCCGTCCTCAATGCGAAGTGGTGGTACTGGCTTCACAGTTTGCCTGAGTCTTCTCGTGCCTTTTCATAACGATTATTCGCTTTGTTCTATTGCGGTTCATTCCTCTAGGTACTCTTGGAAGGAGGAGTTCCTGAAGTCTTGTAGGAGTATTTTTAGTTCTGTGGAACAAACATTATATCGGCGTTTTTCCTCAGGGCACCGTCTATTGTGCCACTCTCTTCTCAATCTTCTTTTCTCCATTATTAATTTCCATTGGATATCCTCGTTTGGTTGGCTGGGGTGTATGTGGAGGGGTGGATTCCCAGGCAGCGTTCTGCACTAGTGTCTGGAATTTTTCATATAGTTCTTCGACTTTTGTGTGTGATTGGCTAATTTCCTTAGTTACGAAGAAATCTAAACAGGGGGGGGGATGGGTAGAGGAAGGTAGCCAAGGGTTAACTAGGACCCCGAGAAATATTTTAAGGATCCTACCCAGCATTCGCCTAAAGAAATGCAGGAAAAACCCTAGAAAAACCTGCATCAGGTAGGTCGGGCATTTGGTACCTGTCCCACGCCCTTCCGATAGCGGGAGAGGAGTTTTCTGTGGGGCCGCAGCATTCCCTTCTCCGTGCCTCGACCAGTTGCTTAGTAGTTTTCAAATATATGCGTCACTTGCAAGAGAGAGAAAAAATGAAATAGGTCCTTATGAAGTAATCGTGAACTGTGCACAGTTGAAATTTGTCGCGGGGGTACCTTGGTAGATACAGATATCTTTGGTATAGCGCGTTATTTAGGATAGGCGTCTTTTCATTGATTATACTTATATTTTAGTCAGTTTGTTTAAACGCGTGAGCAACCATGTTTATCCAACATCAGAAAAAAGTACCGTTTGGTGCCAGTCAGGCTGGGGATTGTAACTGTACCTCCGGAGTTTTCCGGCAACAAACAGCAGGTGCATTCTACGGCTGGTAAGGAAGGGACTGCCACATTGGAGAAGTCATTGAAAGTAGATACGGATCTCCCCCAATTTGACTCAAATTCGGTTGCTTTTGTGTTATTTTTATGTAATGCACTTCGCTCCCTATCACTACATGTTCTCACCTCCCATGCCGAAAGGGGTTGAACTCATTGACCCCGAAAAAGTTTATTTCATAAATCATATCGTCCGTTTCAACATTTTACAATATTTCCACCCACGTCCCCCCCGCTGTTCTTTGGGTTCAAAAAAAACTTGAATGTAATTATTATATTCTGAGATGTAGATACCCCCGGATTTGATTCCAATCGTATTAGCGTTATTTTCATGTAACGCCCCACCAACGCCCACCCCAAAGCTTGCTCCCATCCATGCCGACAGGGATTAAAATTATACACAGGGAGCATCTAGAGAAATATTATGAATTTAATTGATCCCAAAACAGTTTTTGCGACTCTAATATCGGCCGGTTAACATGTTTCAAAAATACCAACCACTCTTGTGGGAGTTAAACCGCAAGTTGAATGTAAAAAATAAACTCAGTGACATTCAAAACCTTAGATTCAACTCGAATCTCGATTGTTATGCATAATTTTTAATAATGCCACACTCTTAAGAATGCTTCCCTCCCGAACCAGAAAAGATTTGAAATTATACACGGAGAACATGCAGAGAGATATTATAAGGTTCATTTATCCCGAAATATATTTATTCGACGTAAAAATCGGCTGTTTGAAATGTTTGCATATTTTTACCCCTCCCAACATCATACCCCACGGCGCAACCCCCCCTCTCCGCCACCCACCAACGCGCGTTGACCATATTGTCATAAATAAACTCAGCGACTTCCATATCCCTGGATTTGATTCCAACCCCACTCTTATGGGCATTATTTTGCTTTAATGAACCACCCTAAATCACCCCCTATCCGTAATCGCCTCCTAAGCCCTAAATATTAGGCAAACATCGGGCGATTAACATATTTGAAGATTTTCCACCCCAGTTCACATTCACCCGTGGGGGTTAAACCGCAAGTTGAATGTCATAATTAAGCTCAGAGACATCCATAAACCCGGACACGACTCCAAACTCAAATGTGTTTAAGTTATTTTTATGTAGTACCACTCCACCCTCAACCTTTAAAGGTATACCACTCCCAAGCCTGAAAGAGGTGTAAATTATACACAGAGAACATGTAGCGAAATTTTATGAATGCCGTTGATCCCGAATTATATTGATTCGACACAAAAAACGACCGGTTAGCCTGTTCAAAGTTTGTACCCCCGCCCTTCTCCACCCAGCCCCCCCCCCCCCACACACACACACACGTGCGTTGACCAGATTGTCATAATTAAACTCAGAGACATCCTTAGCCCCAATTTGACTCGAATACCAGTTGTTTTTGTGTTAATTTTATGAAACACCCCTCCACCACTAAAGGCCACCGCTACCCGTAACGAAATGCGTTGAAATCATACACAAACAACATTAATAAAAATACAATCAATATAATTAACCATGAAATATATTTATTCAACGCAAATATCTGCCGTGTTTGCATGTTCCAAAATTACAATACCCGTTAACCCCCGCCCCTAGGGGTTAAATGCTAAGTTGAATGTTGAACTCAGTGACATACATAACCTCGGTTTTTGCTCCAATCTCTTTTATCCCTAAAAATATTTATCCGACTCAAATATAGGCTGTTTATCAAGTTTGAATATTTCCACCCCCATCCCTAAGCGAGCTCCCATTTTATGCCGATAAAGATGGAAAATTTACACACAAAACATCGAAATACTATCAATCTAATTAACCCTTGTAAATATTTATTGTTCGTTAGTAACCACCGTGATTTCTTGTTTCAAAACTTCCACCCCTTAACTACCCCCGATCTTGGGGGTTAAATGACCAATTGAATATCATAATTAAACTCAGTGGTATTAATAACCCTGGTTATCTCGGTTGTATTCGCGTCATTTCCGTGTAACGCCGGCCACCTTCACCCTAAGGGTGCTCCTTTCCCATGCTGTAAGGGGTTACAATTATACTGAAATAAAATCGGGAAAAATACTTCCAATTTCTTTGACAACTTAAAATATTTATCTGAATTAAATATCGGTTGTCTTATTATGTTACAATGTTTCAACCCCTACCCCTAAGCGTGTTCCCCTCTCACGCTGAAAGCGTATGAAATTTTACAAACAACATAATTATAAATACTATCAATGTCAATGGCCCTGGCATTTATTTATTTCACGCTAATATCGACGATTAAACATGTTTGAAAAATTCCACCCCATCCATCCCCGCCGCTGGGGGTTAAATGGCCAATTAAATGTTATAATTTAACTCAGTCACATCTATAACCATGGATTTGACTCCAATCTTAGTTGTATTCGCGTTATTTTATTGTAACGTTCCCCCACCACCACCCCTATGAGTTCTCTTCTGCTACGCCCGAAAGGGGTTGAAGTTATACTCATAAAACATGTAGAGAAATTTTATGAATCTCATTGATCCCGAAAAATATTTAGTCGTCGAATAAATCGGTAGATTATTTCCACCCCCGACCATCCCCGTCCCTGGGAGATTAATTGCTAGGTGAATTTCATAATTAAACTCAGTCGTTATCCATAACTTCGGTTATTTGAAAACCAGGCTCGGCTGTATTCGAGTTATTTTCTTGTAACAGACCTCCAACCGCACCCCTAGGGTGCTCCTATATATACACATATTGGGTTATTTTATTGTGAGAAATAAATAGGAGAATGGTAATCCCACCTTTCTCCTTAATTGGATAGTGAGGAAAGATAGAAATATAGGACAAAGGATGGGAGTACACTATGAAGAAATCATATGCTCAGGCATAGTAATACTCTCAAAGAAAGCATATGTTCATGGTGTATAGAGGAAAGGAAGGAGAAGGAAAGACTGAAAATTGAATCGAGGTACATTTGCTATTTGTGTACAGAGCAAAAGTATGTGTATATACATTTCTATATACATAAATTAAATATAATTCGTTAAGAATTTGGAATGTCTTGGGCAGGATTGCTGGGGCATGAGTGACAGTGGCTGGCCTTATGTTAGGAAAATTTGACGGTCACTCTCACATCTATTTGGCAGACCAGAGGAGAGAGAGACAGTAGCTGCTTTGTGTCCATGTTGCAAAGTGAGCGAATAGTAAAGAAAAAAATGTAAGAAGTTATTGGGAGAGGTCAATGATGAGCGAACAGAATTAGAAAAAAGACTGAATCATCATTGCTATGAGTAAAGTTAATACATCAACATAAAATGCAGTGAATAAATGTCAAAAGCAGATTAAAGAGGGTTTTTTTGTTTATAAAGTGAGAAGTCTACCAGATGTGAATAAGGTTTAAAAACATCAAAGTGGAATTTCAAGAGTGTATTCAGACAAAAGATTTAAAATAATAAATAAGATTTAAAATAATAAATAAATTTTTGTTATATTGCCACAAAGGTTATCCATTATCTCTCCACACAAAAATTAACCCTTATTATAAATAGATTTTATAGAAATAATAATTGCACAGATTTTAATTAAAATATCTTATATTATTAAAAAATTATTATTCATTTATAATAATTAAACCTCAATAAAAAATAATTCATTACAATACATACTAGTTAACTCATATTTTAAAATGACTGTCTAATCTCTTCTAGGATCCAAAACTTGCAGCTTCAGCATTGGGCCTTTTGCCTGTTCTAACTCTTTGCCCACGAAGAATTTCACTAAAGGTTTTATCTACTGCTGTGAAAAAAGTAGATGATGTTTTGAATGGCCTACAAATAAAAGATTCAAATGATTCAATTGAAAACAGCAATGAAATGTATGTATTTTTTATATATTTATGAAACTTATATTACAGTTTGAAAAACAGATATGTTCATGATATATTCTAATAATGTTCTAATGAATCTGTAAGTTGGAATGTTTTTTCAAGCAGCTTTCACATCTTGTTATATCAGTAAACTGTATTTTTCTTCATATCATTCACCAGATGTTTATTATTGGTGTGAAATATATATATATATATATATATATATATATATATATAGGTTGGGAGAGAAAAATATAATTTCTACATTCTCCAAGAACTTTATTGAACAACTGACTAACAATTGAAACAATTGATTGCCTACTCCAAACCTTTTAAATTTATTCAAGGAAACTCGACACATCTCCCCCCTAAAGGAGATCACCAATAAAAAAACTGAGAAGGAATTGTTCCATAGTTTTCATTTTATTTTATTGAGTCTATTCTCCGAAATGATAAGGGGCATGTCTGTCTCTTGTAGGGTTTCTTCGCGGAGGGTCTGGTACTTGTTCTGGAGCACGAGCATCAGCGTCCACGATATCTGCAGCTTCACCAATGTTACTTGCAGAACCCTGGTAGTTGCAATTAGAGTATGGAATTTGGCTAGAGTCCTTAAAGGATGGATGATTTAATTTAAGTTTACGATCCCTTGACAAAAGTTGGTTGGTATGGCGTTTCCATATAACACGCAGAGCTACCTCAACTGAATATGTAACTGGAGATAGGATTTTACTTATTTTGCCAGCAATCAATCTTTTCTCCCCCTATAATCATGGGCTAGGTCACCTAGTCTGAATGAACGCTTTGGTCTAGATTCATCAGAGGAGGAGTCTTTGCTGGGATTGAGTAAATGCAGGCGAGTTCGACATTCCTTACCATACATGGCTACAAAGGGAGATACTCCTGTAGTTGCATGGGGAGTTAAGTGGTAGGAAGTTAGAAATACCGACAGTGCTCTTTCTCTGTCACCATACTCTTTAAGAAGTTTGGAAAATGCTGTCTTGAATGTTGAAATGAAACCTTCAACAGCTCCATTAGTTGCTGGATGGTATGGTGGGGAAAAGGTTTGTCGAATACCATTGTTCCAGGAAGTCAGGAAATTGAAAGGAAGTAAACTGTGGTCCATTATCAGAGTGAATCTGTATAGGAAGACCATGTTTCTCAAACCAACCCGAAAGCACCTTAATAATAGTTGAAGCTGTAGTGGAGTCGAACAAAGCAATTTCAGGGAATTTTGTTTTTGCATCGGCACCTAGAAGAAAGTATTTACCACAGAATGGACCAGCAAAATCAATATGCAATGGACCCCACAGTTCCAAGCGAACTTAAAGTAGTAGTCCTGTGGGGGGCTTTTTCTTTGTAATTGGCACAGACTTCACTCTTTTACCAAGGATTCAATATCACTGTTCAAGCCTGGCCAATATACAAGTGATCGTGCAAGCATTAGCAATAAGGTTCTTGACCTGATGGAAGGCTTGTCTGAATTGGACCCCACTTTTCCTTATTTTTTAAACGTAAACAATGATAAAGTGGTTCCAATTGACACTGCAAATTTGGTATAAAATGGGAATAGAAATTAGCCATTCCAATAAAAGACTTAATTGCAGTGTTGTCTTTTGGAATATACATGTCCATAATAGGAGAAAGTTTATCTTTACGAGGAGAAATTCCTTTTGCTGTCACTTCAAATCCAAAGAAGGGAATAGAGGGGCACAGGAAATTACACTTAGTTCTGTTAAATCTTAAATTATGTTTCCTTGCCACAAGAAATAGTTCACGAAGGGTTGAAATATGTGAACAACTATCTGGATCTGCAACAGGAATGTCATCAACAAATGGTAAACATCAAGGTATTGAATGAAAAAGTTCACTAATCACCAGCTGAAACAAAACTGGGGCTGCAGAAATTCCATACACAAGGCGTTTTACTGCATAATTGCCAAATGGGGTAGCAAATGCAATCAATTTGCTACTTTCCTTGTCCAATGGAATTTGGTTGAATCCATTATGAAGATCTAAATTGGAGAACACAGTACAACAAGCTAGTCTCTCCAAATAGTCCTCAAATAGAGGAATAGGTTGACGATCGACCACCAAGAATTTGTTGATCGTTTTATTGAACTATCCCGCAATCCTCACTGATCCATTTGGTTTAATTGTTAGTTGATAAAAATACTTATTGTAATGAGATGCAATAACTGCCACTAGATGACATTGATAAATGTTAACGTAGTGTTAGTTACTGCTACTATAGTGTTTTAACCAATATGGCTGTATGTTAATCAGAATAAACGAATGTATTTTGTGCTTCTACAAGTGTGATGTTCCTCACAAGTCATAGCCATCCAGTTCCACTAATTACAACCGAATAACAGGATATGGGCACCAGGACTACGCCAGGAAGGCTAGAAGTGTAGACTAAGTGAGTGAACATTGTAAAAGTTTGAAAAAAGTTAATAACAGGAATGGTGGGGTTTAAATATGGAGGAACATTGTCCTTAGCAGAAAGAGGAGCTAAAACACCTGCTTCTACCATTCTATCTAATTCAGACTTAAATTTTTCTCTCAGTGCAAAAGGTACATTGTTGTGATGCAACCGAATAGGAGTTACACCTTCCTGTAAGGATAAATGCACTGCAACATCACAACAGCCAATTTCATTTTCAAATATATCACAGAATTCTCTAAGAAGATCAGAGAGCTCAGGGCATTGGACCTTAGTAGACTCTAAACTTTCTGAATTTTCTTTCTCGCCAATTTTGTTTACCAAATGCAGAACCTCGACTGGGTTGAATTCATTAAGCCAGTCTCTTCCCATCAAAATTGCAGTACCTCCGCGAATTACATGTAGTATTAATTTGAACTTTTTACCCTTGAAATTTACTTCTACTGGGAAATACCCTAAAACTTTTAAAGGAATATTTGCATATCCGTTCATAGCGTATTTTGAAGGACAGGGGGAAGTTTGCTTACAATGTAAGTTATAATATGATTCTGGAATGAGAGTAAATGGTGACCCAGAGTCAACCTCGAAAGTAATGAATTTAGGGGGTAACTTATCAATAAAAACTTGCACGGACAAAAAATACGGACCAAGGTCCTTCACTGCAATGTTAAGGACACTATAACCAACATTGTCAGTAAACTGAACCACTTCGCACTGGTTTACACTCGATTTTCTTCTGCAGACCTTTGCAATGTGTCCTGCAACACCGCACTTCCAGCATCGCGATGACTTATGAGGAAATTTGGCCTAAAATGATCTGAAGAGCCGCATCCGTATCACTTGTAGTTTTTGCGATCCGTTTCGGGCTTCGTATTCGTTTTCCTGGAGAATTGCTGCTTTTTTTCGTGAATTTAACCGCCACTGTTTGAAGATACAGCATGCACTGAAGTTTCCATCTTAGAAGTTGTAGTAGCGGAATTTGCTTCGTGACATGCAATTTCCAAATTAGTAGCAACTTCAACGACTTCAGCTAGGGTTTTCCAAGTTTTACCCTTATTAAAAAGTTCCTCCCTAATTCGGCGAACACGAATTTTACAAATTAATTGGTCAATTAATCGTTCATCGAGGTTAACATCAAATTCACAATATTCAGTGGCTGCATGGAGAGCTCGAACAAACTCACCAATCGACTGACCGGGCATTTGTATTACTTCACTGAATTTGAAACGTGCCGCTTAGCGCGAAGGAACCCGTTTTGTAGTATTATCTAGTAGAGCACACAGTTCATTATAGGATTTTCACGTGGGTCAACCCCTCCAGCTAATTGTCTTAAAAGTTTCTGCGAATTTGCAGATAATTGTAACAGTAATAGTCGAACAGTTTTATCTTCCGAAATCTCAGCACACACAAAGAAATCTTCTAAATTTGCTTCGAATAACCCCCAATCATCAGTCTCGACATTATAATGATTTGGTGGTTTTACTCCTGGTACCGGAGCCATTTTTCACATAGAATTACGGAGAAAGTGCAGAATCTAACACGCGTTGTAAAACTTTGCAGCCGAAAATCGGATATCCAAGTCGAATCGCAATAATAATTCAACAGCTCAGTCCTCTTTATAATCTCGTCACCAATTTGGTGTGTAATTATATATATAAATATATATAGGTTGGGAGAGAAAAATATAATTGCTACATTCTCCAAGAACTTTATTGAACAACTGACTAACAATTGAAATAATTGATTGCCTACTCCAAACCTTTTACATTTATTCAAGGAAACTCAACACAACAATTATCATATTTCAAGCAATTGTGACAAGAGTGTGAATCAGAAAATGGTCTTCAATTGCTACTACTATTTTCTCTTCAAATCTCCAAACACCCACTCTGGACCAAAACAAGAAAAGTAGTCCACCCCTCACAACAACCTACTTCCCCGGACTACAAAAAATCAATTCCATTCTTTGCCTAGTGTACACTGGACTGCAATCCAACCTTGCACTAATAACCATCCTCCCCACCTGCCCAAGGGTTGCCTTTTGACCGCCCCTGTATAACATCCTCCCTCCCTTACTGGGTTACAAACCTTGTTGAAGGAACAGATGCCATGTCTGCCCTATCTTACAGCCCACCACAATCTTCCTGAACCACACAAAGACATACAAAATCAAATAAAACATCACTTGCCTTTCCTCCCACACAATCTACCAAATTAACTGTAGACTCTGCCCTAAATTATATATAAGCCAAACAAAAAGACCTCTCCCTGAATGAATAGCCAACCACCACAGCACTGTCAAACTTTCCAAAATTCAATTCCCAGTAGCTGCTCAAGCACAAAGCCACAATACAAACAATTTCGACCATTGCTTCACACTCACCATCCTTAAAGCTCTACCCTCCGATTCATCAGAGGCAGAACTCTACCTGTGGGAACTCTTCTTCCTACATGTCTTACAGTCCAGGCAAAGCCCTGGACTCAACATCTTCTAAATAGTGCACTTCCTACCTGCCACCCCTTCTTCCATGAGTCCATGTGAATATGTATGAGTATGCTTATGCAAGTACATATGAGCATGCATGTGTGCATGTTTGTATGTATATGTATGTATAAAATGTATGAATGATCACTATCAGCACCTTTCCTTGAGAGAGCAAGTTGGTGGCCTGGTGGGGTGTTCTTTGTTACTGGGCTACTAGTCGTGCGGTTGTCATACTCTGCAGCCAGCCAGTGCATGGTTTGGTATAACACTCCTTCCGGAAGAGCCTCCAAAAATTTGAAGTACTAATTTGGTTCCCTACCAATATCAGAATTATATATACATACATACATACATACGACTAAGGATGTGACATTGTCAAAATAATTGAGATCATTGATATAGAAAGAAAAGAGAGAGTTGGCAGCTTATCAGAAATTGAAGCTTGGTCTAGCCATTCGGGAGAGAAGGATGTTTTTCTGATTTTCAGATGCTCTCAGTCCCCCTTCTTCGGGAAAGAGAATACATTTCATACACAGGCCCTAAATATAATGTGACATTGTCAAATTATTTGAATATTTAGATTAGAATGAGTGGCAGAATTAAACCATGCGATAGTCATAAACAATCGACACCCAACAAAGTCAAGCCCCTCTCTGTCTCTCTCAAGTTAAAATAGAAAGATCGTGTCTGACTTAAATTTAAGCTTGGTATCTCCATTTTTGACAAGAGCAAGTTCTTCAATTGTTTTGGAGCAATTAGCCTTCCTTGGGAGAAAGAAGACATATCACAGGTGCTGGCTGGTCAAGGAACTCTAAGGAAGCATTATAACCATAACCGTTTTTCAGAGTGTGTTATTTATACGAAAGTGTTAAATTTTAAATAACTTTAGGTATTTATTAGAAAATAATTTTTAAAAATTTAATTTTTTTTTCAAATTTGTATTTTCATTTTTGCTTTGTTTCAGTGATTTTGAATGCATAAGTTGCAATCTTATTAAGAATATGAAGAAAGTCATAGAAACAAAATCACTAAAGTCAAGGATACTTACTGATGGCATTGAAGATTCTCTTGGCCCTAAAATGACAGATGTAGCAATTAATCTTGATAATTGTGATGTAATTAAAGCTGTGCCTTCTCAAATGATTACAGCTAGTAATGAAAATGTGGATCATACTGATATTGATAAAGGTATATTAAAGGATCAATATTGCCAGACTAATTGCAATACAGCCATTTTTGAAGATAAACAAATTGATAAAAGCTGATTAGAATCCTGAGAGTTGGCAGCTTATCAGAAATTGAAGTTTTTTCTAGCCACTCAGGAGAGACGGTTGTTTTTCTGATTTTCAGATGCTCTCAGTCCCCCTTCTTCGGGAAAGAGAATACATTTCATACACAAGCCCTAAAGATAATGTGACATTGTCAAATTATTTGAATAATTAGATTAGAATGGGTGGCAGAATTAAACCATCCGTTTTCATAAACAATTGACACCCAACAAAGCTAGCCCATCTCCCTCTCTCAAGGAAAAATAAAAAGATCGTGTCTGACTTGAATTTAAGCTTGGTATCTCCATTTTTGGCAAGAGCAAGTAGCCTTCTTTGGGAGAAAGAAGACATATCACAGGTGTTGGCTGGTCAAGGCACTCTAAGGCAGCATTATAACCATAACCGTTTTGCAGTGTGTGTTATTTATAAGAATGTAGTGTTAAATTTTTAATAACTTTAGGTATTTATTATTAGGGAAAATAATATTTTTACAAGTTATATGAGATAGTTTAATTTGTATAAAAAGTTTATGGTGAAATATATTTAATTGAATGATAGTATAGAAATCAAAACTGATCATAATAGTTCAGAGAGGAAAAGTGTAATATCAAGTCATTTGTATATTTATTTTACATATGAGATTTTAAGTATTTACAATTTTGATGAACAAATGTTTCATATGTAACAAATCATCTTTTTTTCCATTTCAATTTATATTATTACTTTAGATTTTTGTAGTGTTTAATTTTTTTCTTAACAATCCCTCAAATTTATCCTTTTCCAATAAACATTGCTTGGTAACATTGAGCTATGTTTCCTTATTAAAGAAATAAGCTCTTATAAATATTTAAAATTTCATTATTGCATTGCAGTATTTATTATAAATAATTGTGTGTAAGTGCATCTTAACATAAATGACAGAAATATTTATATTAATGATTGGAGGTTCCTGTGGTATAGTTGCATGAAGTTTTCACAGGAAATCAACTGGGTGATATCTCTAATAAGTCCAAAACATACTGTCAAAGATTCTGATAATACAAGCAGTATGTGATGTCAGCGTGGCTAATTTAAAACTGAAGGTTGATATACAACACTAGTTAATTCATGCATCTGTTCACAGATGGCTTTAGTAGGTACAGGGATATAAAATCAGTTGCCTTTGAGGCAGACTGTACATCTCTACTCTGTGAAAGTCTTTAAAAACAGATTGTTAAGCTGATCTGTAAACAAAGGTCTTTGTGAAAAATTATTCAGGTTCATATTTTTTTTTGTTTGCTTTTCTTACCCAATCACATATTTTTTGCATATTTTTAGATAAGTAATGTACTGAGTGACACTTAACTAAATTACTTAAGCAATAGTTGTCATTTTAAAAGCCTGCTTTGAAATATTGTAGCACTATACAGTTCAATTTAGGCATGGGTTCTTGTTCAAAACACGGCTTACTCGGTCATCTCTAAAAGTCCTAAAAATTTGTAATAGGCATTTTTTAGCACCATGTATATCATATGTTTTCATGATCACTACTTACAATCCAAGAATGAAAGCTCTATATTTCATTTTAGGAACTTATATCATCTTTCTGCAAACTGATCACAACAAACCATTTCGCTAATGAGATGATTACCAATCTGTGAATTCAACAAATTTGTGAAGTACAGTCTAATAATTTTATGCTTTTAAAACAAACATTTTTCTAACCTATCAGTTTATGCACAAAACAGTGAATGTTCTCTCCCACCCTTGATTATCATTCATTTCATATGCTTGAGCTATGAGTTTCTTTTCTGAATTGAATGGTTCAGTAACTTTTTCAAAACCTAAGAGCACAAGCTGTTCAATCTTCATCATTTTCAAATCATCATTTTCAAATCACAGTCCTTAACTTTATGCAAAATTTTTACTAATGATCTTTTGTTTATTCAGTACACACAGAAAAAGTATTTAATTTAAACCTGAAGTATGCAACCTAAAAGTTCATTTTGTATTGTGTAACATACATGTATATTTAGATTCATTCATTACCCTCGAAGAAAGTAAACAATTAGCTGATTCTAGTTTTTTATTGTCGAGATTATTATTACATTTCAGGCAATTGACTTAATTTTTTATTGTCGAGAATATTATTACATTTCAGGCAATTGACTTAATTTTTTTAAAAAAATATTTTATTAATATTGCAATCTGTTCTTGAGTTTCTTGAGATACTAACTACTGGAGGATATGATTACTTCTTGACAAAGTCTGTGTTTAATTCCTTTCAGATGACAGAATTACAGACGTACAATGGAGCATTTTTAATCATTAGAGAACTTTTGACTGAAACCTTCCAATATTAGATGTAGTTGTAGTGGTTGAAGATTAAATGCCATACTGTTATATGGATATTATAGCTGCTTTATACACTTGCAGTTTGTTTTATGCTCACAACTTTGAGTTTCTCCCTAGGACCCAGTAGTATTTACTTAATTTATATTTTAATAGTTTCCTTGTATTCCATATGTGAGTTGTCCCAGTAAAGCCCCTTGTTTAAGTGCATGCCAAGGTATTTTACTGTCTCTGTTTGTGGTAATTGATTGTTCAGTGTGTCCTGTGGACAAGTTAGTCTTTGGTTGGGAAAGGTTATATGACGACGTAGGCGAATTTGATCGACTAGTGGAAACTCAATCAGTCAAAGTAAGGATCGTACCTAGTTATTTATCTCTGTCTGTGATTGTTATTAGTAGGAATTTGCCAGCTACAAAGTTTTAAATTATTTTATTGTTAATTTTTTTTATTAGAAAATTAACAATCAGAACTATATAATACATGTTCCATGAGTTAATGTGATGACAAAATAATACAATAACGTGAGCGGATACCCATCCAATGATGTTATCCGGTTTGTGAACTTATACTGCTTTCAGGTCATTCGGCCATTTCTTGTTCTGGAGTCTTCTGTAGAGAGGGTCATGTTGCAGGGTGGACGCTAGTTCATTTGTGTGAAGTTGGAGACGCAGGAAGTGTGTGGCACTCTGGTTGGTGCATTCTTCTTGAATGGTTGGCATTCCAAGGTCCGTATGTAATGTTCGATTGCTGACGTACCAAGGTGCATTTACAAGCATTCTGACTGTTTTAGATTGAAATTGTTGGATGATGTTGACATTGGATTTGCAAGAGCAGTCCCATAGCTCAATGCCATATGTCCAAATTGATTTTATTATAGCTTTGTAGAGTAAAATTTTGTTTTCAAGTGATAAACATGATTTTCTCCCCAGTGCCCAGTACATTTTTCTCAGTTGCAGGTCGGATTCCTTCCTTTTTTTTGATATATGTTTTTTCCACGTTAGTTTTTTGACCAAATGTAGACCCAGATAGCGAACTTCGTTTGATTGTGGGATTTCTATATTGTTTAGGGACACTGATGGACATCCTGAACTGTTTAGTGTGAAGTTAACTTGAGTACTTTTTGCTTCATTGACTTTGATCCGCCATTTATTGAGCCGTACTTCAAGGAGGGATAAATGGGTTTGAAGGTTTATGGAGGCCATGTGTGGGTCAGTATGTTGAGATAGGAGGACGGTGTCGTAAGCAAAAGTGCCTATATATGTGTCAGCTTTTGTGAGGATGTTGGCTGTATATAATTGATAGAGTATAGGTCCCAGCACACTTCCCTGGGGTACACCAGAAGTAATTGGATGGATTATAGATTAGCATTGACCATATTTTATTTGGAAGAATCTGTTGGACAAGTATGACTTCATAAGTAGGTAAATTTCGCTTGACAGAGAAAGCCTGCTGTATATCTGTATCTATAAAACCTGATGGACAATAAGCTTTGTTTTCAAAGGTCGTGGAGATTATCTTAACTAATTGATGGCATTGTTGAATTGTGGAGTGGTACTTTCTGAATCCAAATTGCTGATTCGGGATTTAGTTCTCTAGTGAATCAGTTTCCTTTAATCTTTTTAGTAAAAGTTTCTCCAATAATTTAGAAAATTGTGACAATAAACTGATTGGGCGATATGATGAGACTTCTTTGGCAGGTTTACCACATTTTAGTATTAGTATTACCTGCGCAAATTTAAGTGATGCAGGCCAGTATTTAAAACGTAAGATGGAGTTGAATAGATTCCTTAGGAAGATTATTGCTGTTTTCGGTAACTTGGCGAGGACCTTTCCTGTTATTAGATCATAACCTGGCGCTTTCTTTTGATTAAGATGTTGAATTTCAGTGTCTATCTCTACAGTGGAAAAGTTTTTAATAGGTAGTGACAGCTGCAGAGGTGCATCTAGCAGGCGCTTTACTTCAGCGTTTGGTTCGACTGAGTGTGGTGTGAAGACTTTGGCAAAATGTTGAGCAAACAGTTCTGCCTTTTCTTGGTCAGTTCTGGCCCAGTCATTATTTGTTTTTCTTAAAGTAGGATTTGTTGTTTGTGGTCACTTGTTTGTTTTTGCTATCTTCCAGATAGATGTGGTCCGTACATGAGAGTGTTGTTAAATAGTGGTTAAAAAAGTATCTTCTTTTAGTGTTTTTAATTTATTCTTTATAATTTTTATAATCTATTAAATATTGTTTTGTCTATTTGGTTTTGGGATCAATGCCATTTTGCTCTTGCTCTGCGTTTTTGTCATACTAGAGTCAGAATTTTGTTGGACATATTTTTATCATCCCGCACTTGTTTGTTTCAGGTGTAGCATTCAATGCTGCGTTTTGAACAGTATTAATTAAGTGAGCGACAGCTTCTTCCAACTCATGATAGCTACGTAGGCTAATATTATTCTGTAGATTTTTTCAACCGGTGTCCTAAATGTATCCCAGTCTGTTTTTTGGTTATATAGCGACAGCCTAGGTGACTTTTTGATTATTGTTGTACTAATTGTAGCTGTACTGCTGCATGATCAGATGACAGATCATAGTTGTTGACGATGTCAAAATAATTGGAGAACATTCCTTTAGTGGCAAAAAAGTCTAATAAGTCTGGCATTTTCGCCAAATCTGTGGGCCATTATGTAGGCTTGTCAGTAGAAAGGTATCCGTAGTCTTGTTCACGTATCAAGTTGTATAATGCAGTACCCCTTGTCGAGATCCCAAGTAGGTATTCTTGCAATTGAAGTCTCCACCACATATGAAAGTATTACCAAGCGATTGGAAGAATGGTCGAAGAATGTCATTGGTAAGTCTGTGCCGAGGTGGACAGTACACAGAAGATATTGTTATTGGATTTGGTAGTTTCTCAATTTGGATTACAGTTGCTTGAAGAAACGGTTCAGCATAGTGATGCAATTCTTGGTGGACAATTCAACTTTTAATTAACATAGCCGTGCCTCCATGGGCTGTTCCATCTGGGTGTTCGGTATGGTAACATGTATTGTGTGGTATTCTAAGGTATTATCTGTCCGTAAAGTGTGTTTCTGATACCAGTAATATATCAATGTTATTTAATTTTAGGAACAATTCAGATTCATATATTTTGGTCAGCGTTCCATAAGCTGATTCGTATGGTTTTAGCCATTAATGAATGAGTTTATTGAGGACCGTGGATAGCATGTTAATTATCATGCTATTTTGTTGCATAAGTTGGGAAAACATGCCTTTAAATTCTTCTAGGAAATTGTGTAAGGTTAGGTCTTGCATATGATTTTGTTCGATGCCTCGTTGTGCTACTTGGTTGATTGTGATGTCATTGTTAGTTCGACCAGCTACAATTTGAGAATAGCTAGGAGTGGTTTGGGGGGGATTATAGCAGGGTTGGTGGGTGATTGGTTTGTCTGTCACTGGGCTGGTATTATGGATATATGATTTTTTATTTGATGCTTTTGGTGTATTCCTATTTTTTAAGTCTCTGTATATTGTGCAACCTTTATAATTCGCGGGATGATTACCACTACACAAGGCGCATGTAGCGGGAGTATGTTTTTACTTTTTGCATGTTCTGCTGTCGTGGGGTCCTCCACATTTGACACATTGATAGGGCTTAGTGCAGTAGGTCTTCGAGTAGCCATATGCCTGGCAACGAATACACTGAATAATGTTCTTAATTCGGGGTGCTTCAATTCGAATTTTGGTGTTTAGAATGAATTCTAATTTATAGATTTCTCTGTTGTTAGCTTGAGGTTCAAGGTCTATAAAAAACATTGGCAGGGGTTCCTTAGTTATTCTATGTCGAATGTTGATCAGGTTTCTAACGGGGTGTCCAAGTCTACTTAGTTCGGTCTTAATGTCTTCAGGAGGAATTGAGTGATGAAGATCGCGAATAACAATCCGGTAGGCTCTTTCTTGCTTGATCTGATAAGTATGGTGGACAATATTTTCTTGACGTAAGTGGTTTATCAGTTTCCTGTAGGCTTCTATGGTTTTGATGTTTATTTTTACTGTGTTGTTGGCTAATGATTTAGAGTAGAATCTTTCATTCCCGATTGCTACGTTTAATTCTTCGGTCATTGCTTTGAAATCAGTTACACCATAGATAAATACAGGAGGAGGACTGCTCTGAATGTAATAAGTTATTTTTGGTGGGATTATTTGTAGTTTGGGCGGTGGTTTCAATTTCTGCAAGTATATTGAATCTGTTGGTTGTATTAAGTACAGTCATGTCGTCACTTAACTTTGATATACTTGTAGTTTTTCGCTTTTTATTCATGTATTGCCAAGGATGTTTGTCATTGTCAGCTTCGATTTCAGATTCAGTTTCTGGATATGTGCTCATATTTTCGATGCTAATAGTGTCGCTATTTTGACAATTTTGTGCGGGTTGGAAGTAAGCTGAAGTGATATTACTAGCGGTTGGTGTGAATTGAGACATGGTATGAGGTATATTTAGCAATGGTGCATAAGTTGGATTGTGTTGGAGGGGCGAAACAGAGGAATATAGCTCGTTTTGACTTAGCTGCTGAGAGAGGCTCCGTTTTGTTGGCGGTAGGCTCTGCATTTTTGTATTGTCGTCCGAAGGTTTCTTGGCGAGTTGGCTTTTCTTGGTTTTCTTGATTGTTGAATGAGGGTTTACTTGTTGAGAGAGCGCCGCCGGGAGGGAATCCTCCATCTGGCACCACTAAGCTGTTATCTTACGCGTACTGGACACCGATGTTAAAACACCGAATTTTCAATAGCGCGCGAAAGCATGTGCACACAGATTTTACACTCGTTGCACTTTAATACTGCTGGAAAATTGATAAATTTATCTAGTCTGCGGATTATTGTGGCCCGGCGCACTTGATTCAGAGGTCCGCCGAAAGCTCGAACACTATGTTCCGTAAACAAACGGTAGCTGCGAAGACACGTCCGTTCAGTACGGGTGTGGGCACATTCTAAAGTTTTAAATTAATATTTTTGTGTTGAAAGATCAATTTATCATAAAGTGTGAAATATTTTTTTATAAGTTAAATAATTAAAACTGGATTCGGTTACATAACAAATAGAAACTTTGTCTGAAAATTCTCGAGGAAAAGTAAATTGTTTCCTGGAAATTTAAATTGGAATCCAAAGACTTGTCTGAAATTGCAAATGGAACGAATTTGAAACCTGAAAGTGATAAAAATTCTGATGCAGTTAAGACTTGGATTCGAAAAGATTTTGATGCTCGAGTTATGATAGGATTGAATGTGAGTAGTGAAATTGCGAGAAAAATTTAAAATTGTACTGCGTATAAAATGTTTAATAAATTAGATAAAATCTGAACTGACTGTTGAAGGACCGCAAAGACGGTTTTTTTTAGTTATAAATACAATGGAAGTAAATCGTTGAGAACTGTCGGTGATGCAGCACCCCCAAGATTTGGACCGTTCAAGAAGAATGCACCAACCGGAGTGCCAGCCACTTCCTGCGTCTCCAACTACACCCAAACGAATTTCGGAATGAAACATTAATTTATCTTCAGTCACACGAGCATTGGATAAAGGCTATGTACAGAGAGCCGTTTCAAATGAGTCAGAATTCAAAACTTCGCATGAAGACGAGAGACGATAGCGATTGGTAAACGAGAAGGAGATCTTTATACACTAGATTTTCGTCAGCAAAACTTTCACAGATGTCTGATAGCAGCCTCAATCAAACTTTAGCACGAAAAATTGGCACACCAAAATATTCAATGTGTTCGCAATATTTTAAAGAAAAATGGTATTAATTACATCGATGACTGGAATCACTACATTTGTCCTCTGGCTGTGTGTATGGAAAGCATCATCGTGAAATTCACCCCAGAAATTTGAAGAAAGCTAATCGTTCTCTTGATCTGATACATGTTGATCTTTGTGCTATGAACATCCGGTCTTTGGGAGGAGCCAATTTTTTTTTTGCTATTAAAGGATGATTATTCACATTTTATAACTGTATTTTTTGAAGAGCAAAGATGATGTACCAGATAAAATTAAAGTATTTATGAAGATGGCAGGAAATCAATTCGGAAGGAAAGACAGTTGGATAATGAAAAAGAGATGATAAAGGAAAATGTCAGAGAACTTCTGTAAGAACTTGGAGTGTTTCACAGCAAGTCAAATTCCTACACACCACGACAAAATGGAAGAATTGAAAGAGAAATGCGTACAATCACTAAGGCAGCACGATCAGCTATTCATGCAAAAGAGCTGCCTGAAAAATTATGGGCTGAAGCTGTAAATCATGCCATTTTTACAATTAATCAAACAGGTACGAGCTCGGTGAAAGATGAGTCCTGCAGAATTATGGTTCGGACGTCTCGTGAAGATTTCTATTTTGGAAAGCTTTGGTTGTGAATGTTATATATATATTCAGGATCATAAGCGAGGTAAGACAGAAAAGAAGTCTCGTAAAGGCATTTTCGTCACCTATTCACCAAGCTACAGAATCTTTTTTCCAGATGAAAATGAAGTAGTTAGTTCTGGAAATGTTATTTTCGACGAGAGCACTGGAGTTGAAAACGGATACACCGAAGTTGAGATTTCCATGAGTGGAAGACAGAAGGAGGAATTAGAATTAGAAGATGAAAGTGTTTCACTCGAAGAATATCAGCAGTCCATTTACACGGATGATCAGATGATTCGTCGGAAGTCCTAGAAACAAATGCAAGTGAACGTCGAAATTTTCGCGATCGTCAAATCTTGAAAATGCCGTAGAAATATAAAGATTTCATCTTAAAAGAAAAAGATGTGAATACTGCCATGATTGGAGAAGTTCAAAATAATCCTGTGTATTTAGCTCTAAATGACAAAAAGTGGTTCAAAGAATTTGATTCACTCATAAAAATGAAAACGTGAGATATTGTTGAAAAGCCGGATCACATGAAACCTTCAACTTGCCGTTGAGTTTTACGGGAGAAGCAAGATGTAAAACTGAAAGCAAGGTCACAGGTTTTGAACAACAAGAAGGTCCCCTCCAGCGAAGAGAACTTCTAAATCTTGACTAGACATGTGCTGGCCATTTTCTTTTCAGTCTTCTTGTTTCATCATTTTCTAGTAGTGGTTGTAATAATGGATTTATATGTGATTTAAGCTTTTCGTGGTGACTAACACTCTTTTGACGGGCTGTTTCCACAACAGTTGGTATTTTTAAGTCATTGTGTATTTGTTCATTTGTTATGTACCCAGGTGACGTTAACGATGGCTCTTAATATTTTAGACTGGCATCTTTGGATTATTGCAGTATTTGACTTACTGGCACATCCCCATTATTCTATCCCGTAGGTCCATATTGGTATAATTATGGTTTTATATAGTAGTAGTTTATTTTCTATGGAGAGGTGTGATTTGAGTCCTAGTGTAACAGTTTATTTTGAAACTATCTGTCGAAAGTGATTTCAAATTTGTTGCGTATTTGATCCAGGACTTTTGACATTTCCTTTTCATCTTTACCAGAAACAAGCCCATCTTCGACCAACAATACAAATATAATACTTTTACGTCGATTGTGATAAATACAGGGATCGTCATCAGTGTTGTCAAATCCTAAAAACATCAAAAATTTTGAAAAATTCTCATTCCAGTTTTTCGGTGCTTCTTTCAATCCGTAAAGACTTTTGTTGAGCTGAAAATTCTAGTACTGTTGTCTTCAAATCTTTCAGGCTCATAATATATATTTATTCCTTTAAGTCTCCGTATAAAACGATGTCTTATCATCAAAAGTAATTAAATACACTGCAAAACTCAAAATGAAACGAATAGAGACATGACGTGCGACTGGACTAAAAGTCTCTGAATAATCTCATCATGCCATCATGTATGATATGTAAATAACATGTCAAAGCTACCACATTAGCTTATAGATTAAAATGTAATCTGTTGCTGATAAATATAATATTTAAAAAAATACCTTGCTAGGAAAATTACAATTGACACGAAAGAAATTTTTGTCAATCAGCCGAAGTATACTCTATAAATGTTACATCGTTTCGGATTTGATTCCTTAAATCCAGTCTCGATACTTCTGGAACGTGGAATGATAACAGAAGAAGGAAACTTCGTAAACAATAAGTCTCTAACGGGTACGATTCCCTATAGAGAAATTATCATAAGCCTTCTATATTTGGAAACGATATCCCGACCGGATATCAGTTTTGTTGTGAACTGTTTGAGCAGGTTCAGCAGTAAACCAATGGAAAGCCACTGGAAAATTATAAAACGAGTCATCGCCTATCTGCAAGGCACAGTCAACATCGGAATTTTCTTTGATAGAGATACTAATTTGATTGTATATACAGACTCAGACTATGGTGGTGACACGTCTACTGGTCACTCCACAAGTGGTATTCTAATAATGTGTGGTGAACCGATTGTTTGGTACGTCCAAAAGCAGAGACTAGTGGCAACCTCGACTGCAGAAGCGGAATATAGAGCGGTTGTCTTCGCAATTAATGACAATTGTTGGACCCCTCGCCTTGGAGAACAGAATTAAATATCTTGATATCAACAAAGCCAACGCTTCCATACGTTCACAACCAGTCTGCCATTTGTATGCTCAAAAACACTCATGAAGGAAAAATCAGTATAGGCAAGAAACATATTGACATTACAAGAAAATTCATCCAACAGCATAGGAAAGACAGTTGAACTATGACATGTTAGAAGTTCCGATCAGGTGGCTGATATTTTCTCAAAAGCACTTACGTGTAAAAGTAAGATTTGCGTTCAAAAATAATTAAGGATGAGTGTTAAATATTAATTGTTTTTGAATCGCAAGTGGGTCATTCCATGCCAAGTGACCAAATCGCGTTTTGGGTACCGCCTTGTATTTTGATGAAATTTGGTGATAGTGTTGAATAAAGCTTCAAATGATGTTTTGCCAAATCTAAGATTCACTAGTAGTATATAGAGGGCGCCAGGGCCTCCTGAAAAAAAGTCACCTGTGCAATTCAACCGTGCGCGTGAATAGATTGTGAAGTTTGAAGTACTACTGTTGTGGAACTGTAGCAGCCAGCTTCCTAAAAAATGCTAACTACAGATAACTTTTTATGCTCTACACGATGGTTGCAGTTCCAAGGTTTAAAATGTTTTAGTTTTATTGCTGTTATATCACAAAGTTGCTCAAAAAACCGTCACGTCAATTTGAGGCCGACTTTTCTGGCTTATAACTTTGAAACAAGACGTTCTATAAACTTAAGCTTTGGTAAGATAACTAAATCCATTACTGATTTTAAGCTGCGAAAGTATCAGCTTTCAAGCTCACTTTGTTGTCGAGATATGGGTTAGGTAATATGAGGTTCAAATTTTGTGTATTTTCAAACCGAAATAGCAAAAAAGCTTTTGCTACAATCAAGTTCTTTTTTTACCATTGAAAAGAGCAGACTTTTTTCTTTTAGATTCATCTAATTTCATTTTAGAGACTCATCATTTAAGGTCTCCAGCATAAAGGTAACTCATGCGCCACTCTTGCACGTTCTAACAAATTGGCAAGTTCCAAGTACTACTGTTGTGGAACTGTAGCAGCCAGCTTCCTGAAAAATGGTAACTACAGACAACTTTTTATGCTCTACACGATGGTTGCAGTTTCAAGGTTTAAAAAGTTTTAGTTATATTGCTGTTGTATCACAAAGTTGCTCAAAAAAACCGTCACGTCAATTTGAGGCGGATTTTTCGTGCTTATAACTTTGAAACAAGATGTTCAACAAACCTATGCTTTATTAAGTTAACTAAACCCATTACTGATTATAAGCTGCCAAAGTATTAGCTTTCAAGCTCACTTTGTTGTCAAGATATATGTTAGTTAATATGAGGTTCAAATTTTACGCGTCAAATTTTGTGCATTTTCACACACAAATAGCAAAAAAAAATTGATACAATCAAGTTCTTTTTGTTACCATTGGAAAGAGCAGACTGTTTTCTTGTAGAGTCATCTAATTTTATTTGAGAGATTTTAAGGCCAGAAAAATTACTTTGAAAATTGCATTTATTTAATTACTTGTCGTGGCATACATATATGATTCTACAAACAATCTGCAGAAAGTTGATAGTCAGTCTGACTGGAATTACCATACTTTTGATTTTAGGATCTATTTATAAGTTTAACGTACACTTGCTTTGCTCAATAAAGTTTAGTATATACTATTATTTTATTTAGGTAATTATTACTTGCTAGTATTCAGTTTGTATGCAAATTGTAAAATTTCTTTTATTTACTGCAATTTGCCTATTTATAATACGATTATTGAAATTTGTGATACATATTTAGACACATTATTGAAATTTGTGATAAAGAAGACCTTTGGAACTAAAAAGTGTCGGTAAAATAGTGAGCACAGTTTGTGATCTTAAAAATTCACGAACAATAATAAAGTTGTCCTTGTCGGAAAGAAGAACAACTCAGACCTGTATCTTATTAAGATTCTGCCAATTTCTTCTGAAGCGCAGTCACCACTTGATTTTCATAAAAAACTACGACATCTAGCTTTAAAGAACATGCTTTCCAAAATGTCCATTATGTCAAATATGTTCCAGCTCTGTGATGTCTGTCAACAAGCTACGCAAGTAAGGTAACATTTCATTAAAAATGAAAACGTGCAGAAAAACCATTAAGACTAATTCACACCGACCTTAGTGAAATCGGATGTAAAACGTGGGATGGGAAGAAGTATGTCTTGACTGTGCTTGACGACTGTACACTTTACCAAAGTTTTTCTACTTTCAAAGAAAAGTGATCCAGTGTATGCTCTGAAAGAATACATAAAAAAGCAGAACGATACTACTGGGACTCCAAAGTCTACACCCACAAACCGCAACTCAATGCTCGTGCAGATCGCCTCAAACGGACGCTGATGGAAAAGACTCGTGCACTATTGTTCGAATCCAATCGCGATATGTCGCTTTGGGGAGAAGCTCTCTATACTGCAACTTATTTGTTGAATAAAAGACCGACATCACGTTTGGATTACACATCAGCTGAAAAGTGGTTACTTGAAAAACCTGATTTGTCCAATCTGAAATTATTTGGTTCCATTGCTTATGGCAAAAACATTTGCTATTTAAATAAACTTGACAATCGTTCTCAAAAATGTGTTTTCTTGGGTACGGAACAAAAAGTTATAGATTCTGGGACCCAATCAAGAAGATTATAATAATATCACGTGATGATACATTTACCACTGAACTGTATATCTCAGAGGAAGTTAAAAGAAAATCGTTATTGTCTTTATGCACTAGAGATAAGGGAAAATAAATTCGAAATAATGAAGACCATACTGTTGAATCTGAAGATGACTCAAATGAAGAAGACTATAATGACGATCCAAACACTGCAATCCCTGAAGAACCAGATGAAACATAACACCTGGAAATGATGATGAAGTTCAAGGAAGATGAAAGTCAACAAAAAAGAAACCAGAGAGATTAAATAATTATGTTATGCTGACATATGAAGAGGCGATTTATGGAGATGATGTAGCTAGATGGAAAGAAGCTATAGAGGAAGAAAAGATGGCTCATAAAGAAAATCAAACCTGGAAACTTATCGACCGCATTGAAAAATTGAGTGAACAGTCAACCAACGTTATACTCAACGTTCACAATCAGTGTCATAAGCCTTGCGAATAATGGAACTTAGAATTGTAAATCTAAACACATAGTCTTTATGTTTCGTTATATAAAAGCAAAGGTTGATAATAATGATATAAACTTAATTACTGTGCCACATATTCACCAATGCCTGAATTACTTACAAAACCTTTGAATTCTACTAAATTAGAATAATTTAAAAAACATATAGTCACTTAAATAAGTTTTTATAATTTATTGTAAATCTAGAAAAATTGATCAAGGGAAATGTCTATTACAGGGGATGTGTTGAATACTGACTTAAAATCATTGCATAATTGTCATTGTGGTAGCACTGTGGAAGCGGGTGTATGTAGTATTTGACTATACATTGTTGTGTTATAACTTGTGATTAATGTGTTCCGTTTCGCTGAACGTATTATAATAATAAAACCCTATAAAATTATCTAATACCCAACATTTCACGCTCTACAATTGGTTACCGAACACTGTTTTCAATAGAATTATTAAGTTATTAGAAAAAAGCTGAATAAAGATGCAATATTTCATTGTTTTAAGGCCACAGAAATATTTCGAATGGGAAAACTTGGTTTTTCACTTCTGACCGCTACCTGTACAGGTAGGAAAAAATATATAAAATACCCAACATTTTACTTTTGACATAGCTACTGCGTTAGATGTTTTTGACGGCATTTTTATTAGGACTGTGAGGTCATTCTTGTGTTTGATAATTTTAATTTGGGATGGTTATTATTCTCGAAGCACTTTGCGGTAATCCGGCCCGTACCGGAATTTAGATTTGAAATTTATAAATAATGGTGGATTTAATATTCAGTCATAAATGTAAGAAGAAAGGAAATAAATAAAATTGAGTGTAGTAGGAAGATTATATCAAAGAGTGAAGTGAAATAATTACATTTTCCTAAGAAATACATTCTAGATAATAAATGCTGGATAGGGGGGGGGGGAGATTTGCGATATTTTGATCATTTTTTTTAAAAAAAATTAAGGCGTAGAATCACACTAATAACTTTAAGAGGTGGGGAGTTGGTCTGCTTGAATTAGTTGAATTAAATTTAACTTTAAATAATTTTCCAGAATGGAAGATTTGGGTTCCCATTTACTTTCTTTGAAAGAAATTAATTATTAGTTACGTATCCTGTATCACTTGATACTTGCTTCCTACTTCAAGCAAAAACGTCTAATCGACTCTAAGGGCAACATTATTTGCAGGAACGAAGTGTTATTTATCAAATTTACTTGAAGTTTTTTTGTTTGTTTCAAGTGACCAGTGTAGTTAATTCGAATTTCTGAAATCATTCTTAGAATCGAAATCAAATCGAACTTTCAAGTGGTTAGACGTTGGTATTACTGACTGTAGGTATATGATATGGTGATACTTAGTACTTGTCATCAATGTTCTATATTGGTTACTATAAGAAAACAGATATTTTCATATTATGGCTGATGGAAGTAAACGTGAAACATCAAGATTAGTCAAGAATCCGCTCTTGACAGCTGCTGGGAATGATTTCCCATTTGAATCATTTTCAGCAAATGCTCTTTTAATGCCAGTTGCAACCTCCGTGCCGAATTTACCAGATGGTAAGAATACTTCAAAATTTTTCTAGGTTAAAACCCCTGTAAAGTATGATATTAATAAACTCATCTTGATGTAGCTTGAAAATATCTTTAATTCGTTAGAACCACTTAGTTTTTCAACACATTACTGAACCTGTTACTAAAAATGTTTTATAAGAAAATATAATGTCTGTAATTGACAGTCTCCAATTAATTTATCGATTTCTTGGGCAATAAAAAATTATTTTATGTTACACTGGACTTTTGTAAAATTAATTTAATGATTCATTAGAAGAGTTTATTGTAAGTCTACCATTTGAGTCTTATAATTAGGTGTTGTCTGTGATTATTTAAACTTTTAAATACACTAACAAATCAAAATTAGTTTACAATATTCTGTGGCATTTACATTTATTTCTGTAAAGAATAAGTGTCAAATTATGGTTTGCACTGTAACATTTCCTATATACTAATTAATTTATATATTGAAAACACGTTTTTAAAATTCACAAATACAAATATTCCACAATATAATCCTAATACCTGTACTGTTATTTTATTTGCTATTATATCTGGGTTTTGAGTCCCTTATTACACATATGGAAAATAGAAAAAATATATTATAATTAAAAAGATTAAAAAGACAAAGTCATGATAGAATATCACAATTTTAGAAAGATAATAGTTGTGTGATACTAAATGAACATTTTGTTAACATTTTACTAATATAATTGTTTATGTCCATTTTTATTTTAATTACAGCCATTATTTTTGTTGATGATATATATTCAAACAAAGTAATACGGCAGTCAAATAGTTATCATTGTATAAAATAAAATAAATTCGACTGTTTGTCTGATCAGACATAAATCAATTTATGTGGGTGATTAAAGACAAAACATATACATAATAATATTATTTCTTATTATTCATGATTCAACCCAAATATATATATTGCCTTTTAAAACAATGACTTGATTGTCGTATCTTGTATATCAATATTTGTGGATTAATTAAATAAAATGCAATACAAAATATGTTAAAATTAACATTTACTTCATTTTATCAATCCACATAGTGTATCCTTCAATTGTCACAACATGGAACTTCATTTTATTACCCAATAGAGTTTGTTGATATGTTCTAAGAAAGTAAGTGTTTTTCAAGTAAAGACCATTTGATAATTTGTTTGTGACACTGTTTAAAATAAAGCAGTTATGTAGTGTTAATTGATCACATATGTATTATTAAATGTCTGAGACCAACATTTCATCCATGACTTGGTCAGAATTATTTTATTTCCTTGATTTTTTTTACTTCACAATAAATAAATTTTAATACTTTATACTCTGCCTCAATGTGAAACATGCAACTTGAATACTCTACTTTAATATAAAAATTGTTAATTATTTTATGGCATAGATGCAAAACGTTTTCAGTAATTTATCACAGTATCTGCTATTCTGCTTTCAATTTAAGAGTTTCTGTATTGCCTTCAAAACATATGTAAGTATATTATGATTGTAATTTTATTATATGCAATATAAATATACATTATTGTGTGACATCAGAATATTTTGTCCTGCTGTCAAATAAAGCATAATTTATTATTAAAGTCCATTTTGTCTTACATTAGCCTAAAACTAACCGCTGAAGTCTGTCTGTGTTGGAATAATGACAGAAATTAGTTTTGATACTAGAGGTGCACTACTTCCCTTTAAATTTAATTATTTTAGTCTTTTATTTTATAGGTATGAAATGCTAACTGTGGAATAGCTGGACAGTGGGAATGACAATGTATAAAATGTTTTGTGCCTTAATTATTCGAGTGATGAGAAATTTTATTATTACTGCCTATTATCAAATACACTAACATACAATTAAATTCTTTGTTTATTTTTGTAACAAACAAGAGATAACTAGTTTCATTGAATGGATTACTTTTTTAAAAAGTATTATTTTTCATTTGACAAAAACCTGTTTGATGTAAAACACTTGTGATAGAATAGGAATTTAATTACAAATTAACGGTGTACATTTTAACGAAAAAAAGTGTTTTATTTTAAAATATAATTAACATTTTTAAATGCTTACATAAACATTTTTTAGTGGTACAGAATTTGTATATCCAATTTAAAACAGCTGAAAAAGTCAATGTTAAAATTGATCTTTAATCCTGTGAATAAAATTTATTCGATATAAGATATCCATTTGTTAAAAATATTTACGGATGCTTTAATCGATATTCTTCAAGATAATCTGCTTTGCGGTTGAAGGCTTCTTATATCTATTAAATTTTATTGACAGTATTAAAGGCTAGTTTTAACATTAAATTAAATCTGTTCCCTAAATGGTTATATATATATAATATTTCTATAACCTATCTGGGGGTCGATGGAAAATCGTGGGATTTTCTTTTTGTGCATTTGACAATTATAACAATTATTACTATAATTACAATGATGATGATGATGGCACCCAAGACAATTGCCGCAATTTCTCCATTTTCCAATGCAATGCCATCTAAAGTATGACATAAAACAACAAAGTTCATTAAAAGTGTTCAAACAAGGTCAAATCAATTAAATTTGTAAAACAAAATCAGAAATGATATCTTTTTGGCTTTTATTGTGTAGTGTAAGAATATAGATTTTTAAATAATTTTTTAAACAAATACTTTTTCCCTTATCAAGTATAACTTTTTGGACATAATTATAAATAGTTAGATAATTTAAATGATATTGTTTGGAAGTATTAATTATTCGCACTGCTGTATCTTGGAATTATGAATGATTGTTGAATGATATATATGGAATTATGATTTTAAGCTATTGCATTTTATAAAGGGGGGTTGAAATAAGTTAATAGCTTTAAAATAGCACTAAATATTGTGAAATAAATGAATGTATAATACAGTACTAGCATTTCTTGTAAACAAAGAATATTTATGAAACATTTAGTTCTTACCAGTATCTTCAACATCAATGGTATACCTTCTAATATTATTGACTAAATCTTGGGCAATAATATCAAGTTTAGGAATACAACAGGAAACTGAAATTTGTAAATTAATTGGCTCCTTAGTTCCAATTATGTATCTATTTGTTTCTATTAGTTCAATAGGCTGTGTAGATATTTTCAACACTCCTGTAAAATAATTTCAGGTTAATTTAGTACCAGATATATTTGTTTTTATTATGTTTTCTGTATAATATAGAGTGATCTTACCAGAATATTTGTCTTGAACAAAAATATCAACCTTCCAGTTCTTACTGTAACATGTACCTGATGTCAAAGCATTTCTACAATATCCATATTTTTTGTGGTTAATGGTTGGTTGCTCCCCATCAATAACCTAAAACGTGAGAAAATGATGTTTTAACTGTGGGATGGTTAGAAGCATAAAAGTTTAAACAACTTAATAATTTGCTGTTAGCATTAATGTGTATTTTGTATACTAGAGACAATGGAAATAATTTGGCAACCAGATTTAAGTGACAGATATTATGGTTAATGCCATACACATATACCATATGCCAAAGTTTTGATATAATGTGGCAAGGAATCTAATCATATTGTTAGGGCTTTATGGATCAAGACACCATATGTTGTAGGTGTATAAAGTATATGTAAGTTATATATATTTATATATATATATATATATATATATATATATTTGTTTTTGTAATTATGTTTTCTTATTTTGTGAACTTCTACACTGTTTTGTAATGAGGGTGCTTTTATTTATTGTACCACTATCTGGGAGCCCGGCGTTGCCCGATTGCCGATTTTTTCGTTATTTTTATGTAACACAATTCGACCCCTATCCCTAAATGTGTTATTGGCCCGACCCCGAGCAGTACCCAGTTTGTCACAATGAAACTGAGCGACGTCCTTAACCTGAGAATTGACTCGAATCTCGTCTATTCGTGTTATTTCCATGTAACGCTCCACCAAACTCCACCCCTAAGCGTGCTCCCTTCCCATGCCGATAGGTTTTGAAATTATACACCGCAGATTCGACCCCAATCCCGGATTTTTTCGTTATTTTTATGTAATGCAACTCCACCATAATAAATAAATAAATTAAGTCACATCCATAACCCCGATCTGTCTTGAATCTGTTTTTTTTGCGTTATTTTTGGTAACGCTCGTCCAACCCCACCTCTAAGGTTGCTACTTTCCCGTGCCGTAAAGGGTTGAATTTTACACAGATATCATCGGTAGAAACACTATCAATTCCTTTGAGCCCTAAGAGTATTTATCCAACTCCAATGTCGGTATTTATGGCGTTTGAATATTTTCACCCCTAAGCGTGCTCCCCTCTCATGCTGCAAGGGGTTAAAATTTTACACACACAACATTGGTAGAAATACTATCAATGTCATTTACCCACACAAATATTCATTCCACACAAATATCAACCGTTAAATGGCCAATTGATTATCATCATTAAACTCAGCGACATCCATCTTGGAATTGACTCTAATCTCGGTTATATTCGCGTTATTTTCTTGTAACTCTCGTCTACTCCCACGCCTAAGGTGCTCATTTCCCATGGTGTAGGGGATGAAAATTATTCTCAGATAACATCGGTAGAAACACTATCTATATCTTTGACCCCTAAAAATATTTATCCGACTCCAATTTTTTTAGCATGTTTAAATATTTCCACCCCCGGCTCCTGGGATGGTAGACGTGTTTCACCCCGACAATGTTTGTTTCCTGGTCGTAAAGATCACGTGAACGAAATTTTGCTCCACCGGTGTAGATTTGTATAAGGAACATACAAACATACATACTTACACACACGCGCGCACGTGCACAAATCCATGTGTGTGACTCCATATTTCAATATTGTTTTATATTGTAATATTAATGACGTTTGACATCGAGTGAGCAATAATTTTTTTATAACGAACCTGAACGTAATGTGTAAAGAAGTAACCTATTTTAGCTAAGTGTCTGTTTCATAAATGTGTGCATTATGTTATTAGTAACCCTGATATTATTTTCATCCTCGAAAGCATCTTCTCCAAGCACATTTCCTCCCACTAATCTTGAATAACTTGCTTCCGACAGACAGCGCTTCGAGCTCTAGTTGTTCCAATTGTAAATAAATGGTTTAGAAATAATTGTATAACTTATCTAGTTATTTTTGTTTCTTATTCAACAACTTACATATCAAGAAATGCATTTGTTATACGGAACTCTTGTCTCGGAAATGTTTCATGTTGAAAGAATTACCTATGTTTGTCAATTACGGTTGAGTACACGTTGTCACTCACCGTGTTTCCCACATAAAAGTTGAGTGTTAATAGTCTTTCCACTCCATTGTTCGTTCGTACATTTATTGATATTAGACAGCGCGTGCCCAACGGTACATTTGGCGGTATGCGAAGACGAACTGGTACAATTCGCTGCTCCAGAGGCTCTAGTGTGTGCCTGAAATGCAAAATGTTTAAAACTGAGTTATAACAAAAGTTTTAGGTACATATGTGGGTAGATAACTGCAATAAACTAATTTACATTATCGTGTAGTGTATCTGCTCTTCTGGCAATTTATGGGAACAATTTTCCTTCAGATCACTGGAATTGAATATATTTGCACCTAACGTGTACAACATTTATTTATTTTATGGTCCGCCATTATTGCACCTGTACTAATCTTACTTCAAATGGATTCGCGAAGCATACTGCCAAGGGAAAAAATTATGTTATGTAGAAATGACAATGGGTGATATAGAATTCGTTAATATTAATTACTGGCATAAGGAAAAATTAATCAAACAATAAATTCGCAATTTTTTCTTGTTTATCTGTTTTTAATTCAATTAACATTCGAGTGAAGTATGAAACTGTCAATTCAGTGGTAGGTTTTAATAATCAGGATTCCGAAATTACTCTTTTATAACTGAATAGAATCTTTCTGCCACTTAGTATCAACAGATTAAGTTTACTGCCATAGGAGGCAAACTAAAACAGCTGGATGAAGTACTCCATATTGAATCGAGAAAGGCGCAATGGCAATCTTGGACGGAAAGGGTTTCCATTATATTATGTTATAGTTAAACAAGTATGAATTACAGGGAATTAGACAGTTAATTTGACTTGAAAAATGTGATATTATTAAAATTACATTAACAATTTATCTGCAAATAAAAATAATACTCACTGTGAATAGTAGTCCACCAGTAAATATTGATTGGCCACTATATTTAAATACGTTTGAATGAAGCTTTTGCGAAGGTTTTTTAGACGAAAAAAAATCTGCTTTGTTTCTCCCGGAAGTGCGTACAAATTAGGGTCACCAAGTTCAATGGTGAGGAATTGCGTAATACTTTGCAGTTTTGTGGCATGTAAGTTTTCTGAATCTGAAATAAGTTAATATTTATCAGAGCTCCAGAAATTTAAATATTTATAATAAATTAGCTCTGCCTTTACTTCACATGTCAAAGTTTAGAAAAGTAAATGTTTATCACTAACTTTAAATCTTTGTGGAGTTTTCTCCATAAGGCACTAGTTAATTTATTTTTAAGTGATCGGTAGTTAAAAAAAGTTCAGAATAAGTGCATGTGCTAGTCTTCTTGTGGGAAAATGAAGTAAAAGTTAACAATATCATTCAGGAATAAAGTAATATAATAATGAACGATAAACTTTTTCTTACACTATAATTTTCTGCATATAAATATAAAACGATAAACATCAGACGGTATCACTTATTCGTTACTGCCTTAATTTTTGATCGTCTTTACAGAAGGCTGAGATGTTTTCAAGAAAAGTTACCACTGTATATCAAGGCAATTATTCCAACATGTCGATAATTGAGTAAGATGCTGTTTATCCATGTCCGTTTTTTGCTTTGTCTTGGTGATTTTAAATTGTCGCTTTTAGACACTTCTGTATTTTATTTGAGTTTATGAGGACTGTTTGTAAACATTCTTTTTATTCAAAGAACAGTTCCCCTTTCTGTCTCTTTACCGATTCGTCGGACTGTGTTGTAAAGGAAAGTATTTTCTCTATTCAATGGTGTTTTATGACCAAATACACACATTACAAGCGACTCGATTAATGTTTAGTGTGCGATAACTTACATTCTACATCTTGAAAAACGGTTTTTTTCATTCGTAAATTTTGCAGGAAGATTTCTTTGTCCCGAAAGAGTTGCGTTGGAAAATCGCAAATTGACTGTGAAATAAAGGTGTCTTCATATATCATTCACGGCACGTCTCCGTTCCGTCAGATCCGAGAACTATCAGGGACAAAAGTGAAAGTTCAGAGCGGGTGCCGTTCCGAACAGGCGCGTCACCGAACCATCCACGTCAAATTTCTTCCCAACTATATTTTCTGTTTTTGTCTGACGCCTTCAGTTTTTTTTGTCATTTTTTTGGTAAAAAAATGGGAGATGATGAAAAATTGATTGAGTGTGTTCGAATGTACCCAGCACTTTACGATATATAAATAAAAAGTATATGGAAACTGGTTAAAAACTTGATTGATATTAATTAAATGCGGCTTATATATTGGTAAATTTAAAAAAGTATAACATATTTCTTAATTTTTTTTATGCTGCCATGACGAATTGCCAGTCACTGAACTTGTAAAAGTTCTTAAACTTTTCTCTTTCTTGAAAAATCGTTCTTATGCATTTATATCTTGAAGGGACAAATTTTCCATATTTGTGATTTCTTGAGATGATATTTTCCAAATATCCCACTATCTCTATATTTGCCACATGAGCCAATATTCACAACAGTAAAATTGTAATGAACTTCAACAAGTGCCAACAAAACGATTGCATTTTTTTATAGTTGTTAAATAAAGACACGCTGTTTTCAGCTGCTTGGTTGGTAATATGTTTACCATCCAAGCAGTTTGTAAAGTTCAAATTATATTAATATTAGAGTGAATGGATGTTCACATTTCTTGAGTCGGTTTTCACGTCATTTCGTTAAATATGACGTCACCAGTTATTTTACAAGCTGCTTAATGTCAATCGGATATTATTTCCTTTATATATGTATTTTTCTTTTATTTAATGAATTTGAAGTTTAATGTGCAGTATATTAAAATAGTTTTGTCATGACGAAAAACAGAAAAAACTTTGATTCATTATAAAACAATTCTTTAAATAACTCTTTTCGCCATGCCCTGTGAACCCATTTTATTCTGCTGCTGGTGTTCCTTTTTTCCGTCCAAAATTAACGCAATGACAATTAATTCCTTTTCCGAAAATTCCATCACAAAAATATATTTATGACACTCGACAGAAGAAATAACTGATAATAATAATAATTATTATTATTATTAGTTGTAGTAGTTGTTAACTGATAGTTATTATTATTAGTAAACTAAACCCCACGTAACAGACTTGTTACCAATTACCTTTCTACCGGTCATTTTCTGTTAAAGTTAACAACTACATAACCAAATCATGTTCCTATCCTTTCAGGTGTTCGTTCGCCACGGGAATGTTCTCGACCCATTTTTATTCACTCTACACCAACGACATCCCTCTTTTTGCAGACAACATAGCCATCTTGAAATAAAGCTCCCGATTTAATCTTCAAAATTCATTAATATTAATCAATGCAAATTCCAGCAAATCAACCATTATCCCATTCTCGCTAAAAACAAATCCAGTTCGCAAACAATTTCTATCTTGACAACTCGCCAACACTAAATTAATCCTCTCATAAATATCTTGGTCTAACGCTAGATTCCCAATTAACCTGGGCCCAACACATTAGTAATCACAAGTCTAAGTTCAGTAATAGATTATCGTAACTCAAACCATTATTAAATAGAAAATCCCCAACATCGCAACAAAAAAGTTAATTTATAACTCCCTAATCAAGCCCAACTGGCAATATGCTTCCTCCACTTGGGGAGTATCAGAAAAAACAAACCTTAACAAAATCCATGTAATCTAAAGTAAAATCCCTTAGAATGATTTCAGGATGTCTTTGGTACTTTAAAGAAACGGACAGCATAGTGACCTCAGCATACCTACAGTCAAAGCGTTATCAAATTCCTTTGATTCCCTCATTAGAAATTCAACAGCACATACCAATCAAACCATAGCAGAAATTACCTCCTCAATTCCTCCAGAGCCTCAACAAAGACGACTTAAAAGAAAACTCCCATCAGACGACCTCTACTAATTACTGCTTAAATATTTAGCTAATTATACTTAGACCTTAATTAAAATAATTCAATGTAATTTAATAAGCGATAGTTGTTATGGACAGCATAATGGTTGCAACCAACTGCATGTTACCATGTTAATTTCAATAGAATACTTAATCATACTTATCACAACCAAAAAATCTCCAAGATACGGAGTTAACTGTTCAATAAAAAAAGAAAAGCTGCACGGCGACTGTTCTGATTCGGAACGGTGATAACTGTGATGTGACAAATGGGTATGAATAGAGTAGCGTCATATTTTACCTTCTTTCATAAATATCCTTCGTCTCATGTACAAAGACACACACACACATGTATATAATTTATAAAATAATATATATGTATATATATAAAATAAATTCGTGGAACACTCGGGCTTTAGGCATATTTTTGGATCGATAAATATCAAGTGAGCTCCAAGTTTGCAATAATTAGTGTTACATTATATTTAAATTAACATTTTGAATCTGCATTATGGGGAACGTAGGTCTTATGGAATTGGAAGGCTTTGTATCAGTGCACAATCTCTATGGAATAAAGGGGCGGTGGTATAATTGACAGTTCAGAACCTGGTTTTCTTAGATAATTAATGGAACTTAATTAATGCAGAGCGAACTTTCTATAAATTAATGCACGAAAATATTTGTGAACTGCTGAGATCTCAAAAACGTGTTGACGTGGTAAGATAAGTTACTATTCATCGTCTGGACGTCGGTCCACTTCAGTGACGCAATAATAAATAGCATCCCAGGCAGTCCTTGGCACATCAGTCACTAATACGACACAGTGCGACTAATACTCTCGTACTTGGGTAAGTGCTAGATAAAGTACCATTATTTAAACCGTAAGTTCAGAAAGTTTTTCTCAATAAATTTTATTAAATATTTCTAGATTCTAAGTTACTGTGTTAGCTTCACTGATAAATTTAATATTTTATAAATCTATTTTAAAGGTTTAAATTTATCACTAAAAAACATTGTTTCAATATTTTGAGTCATGGTGAAATGAAGTAAATAGGTTTTTACAACTACAAAAAAAACCTTTTCTTTGTTAAAAATGATTTTTATTGTAGTTCTATGCTCTAAGTGTCCGTAAACAATCTAATAAATGGTAGATCCTGTAATTTCACCGTGCAATTGCTTTTTAGTAAGTTATTTTATTTTGTTGGATCAGCACTTAAAACGTAATTTAACGCATTTCATAAGCAATACATTTGAATTTGTATCGATCGTGAGATCAAGTGGATGTGCAATTTTCAAACTCTCTCTTGTCTGGGTGTAGAATATTGTTTTTTGCCCGTACCGAACTTTAACACGAATGTTTAAAGTTTTGAAGTATATGTTTACTATTAAAGTGAGGTAACTCGTCACGTATTCTTAAATATTTAGTCCTTCAGACAGACTATGCTAATTCCTCTTTCGTAGTTGAATTGTTTTGTACACGGTTTTATTCAGATAACATTGACAAAATGGCGAAGATACAGACAGGACAAAATACAATATACATAACGTTTCTTCTACTTAACCGTCGAATTAGTCAGGTGCAATTGAATTTTTAAGTATGTTGACAAATGACAAAAATAATGAAGAAATTACAAAGAGAATGCAGCCATAGATATTGTTTAAGGAACTAGTGTCACGTTTTATATAGATGTTATTGCTATTTAATTTGATATAAATCATTTCCTAAATCTAGCATGATACCTACATTCAAAATCTAATTTTTGTGTATTAATTCAATCGACAGTATGATCGTTACACATACCGAATACTAGCCGTTTTCATTTGTCCAATATAAACCATGTTGAAGTTGGCACAAGAAAGCTTATAAACTGCAAAATAGTCATCGCCAAGATAATTTATATCTTTGGAATTGTCGATGAACTGAGCTAAGGCATTACCTGACATATATAATACCTATATTGAAATATTTGGTTAAATTTTAGAAGCGCATAAGGGAAGGACAACAGATATTTTAGGTTTGCTTATGTTGGTTTTCGTAGTCTTATAGAAGTTAATTTAGTTTATTATTTGTGTGTGTGTGGATATATAGGGGTGGATAATAATTGGCTGGTAAATGTTAACCAGATTAAAAATCATAGCCATCTTCTGGCTAAAGGTGACTGGAAAAATAAGTGAGAATTTCAAAAGAATCAGTCGCACCTCAAGAATAGTTATAGGAAACATTGTGTCTACTCCGTATTTTGACCTGTCGTTATGTTTGCCATTTTGTCAACATGAAATACGTTTTAAGCTAAAAAGGCTAGTCGAGTAGCGAATACTGTTTTTCTAAATGAGACGTTTTGATGAGACTAACGTGGGACGAACACTGAATCTCGTAGTTGTTTAATATTGACTTTTTGGCAGTCATATTGTTCGGACAGCTACAGCCTCATATTTGCTTATGATATTTATGATAACTGCAACGTCAGAATACGATTCTTGCCTAACTTTAACTGATATTTGTTTAGTTTTTCGGGATAGTGCAAAAATGCTGATGCCCTGAGCAGGTTCAAGGCCTTGATAACTGACATCACAAGACGAAACACTGAATTGAACTGTTTTGTAACTACGAGTTGCTGAGTTTCTACATGTTTATTCTTTTTTTCCGTATTGAATCAATAATTTGATTTTGCAGATTAAATAAAGGAAACTTAGCGTGTTTACCTAAATAACCCAATATTAAATCGACACGTGTAACTCCTGTGCTGTGTAACTTTTTGCAATTGAAGCTGAAGAAATTTAAGGTGCAAAGAGCAAGTGGTGATTTCTGGACGCTTGTGATACACGGCGTTGGGTAAGAAAATTATGTTTATTAAAACAGGTTGTGCTGTCTTGCCTGTTGCATTTTTAGGATCCAACCTGAAGAAATCATAAAAGGGGCGAAACGTCAAAAATTAATATATGTTAATTAAACATAAATTCGTATATTTATGTTATTGTAAATAGTCAGATATTTTTTCATCATTATCATTTTTATTGTAGTAGTATTGTATATATAAACTGATTTTTTATTTGAAACCTACGAGGTCCTCGGATTCACAAGATTTATTTCTCTCGTAACTTCACATTCGGATATTCTACCCATAGTAATCTAAAAACCATTAAAAAAATAATTGAATATGAAAAAAAAAATTTCATGTAAATTCGGAAATTTATCTTCGGCATACCATGTTACTGCGTTTTCTAACATTTCATGAACACTGACAAATTCACCCTTTATTCAGATATTCCTCAAAACTATTCAACCAATCACATTACAAGTTTGTCACATACATTATTCCTCCGAGTGTAAAATAGAAATTGAATTGGTGTTTATTAATTCTTTCCTTAAGGTATATCTAGAAATTCTGAACACTTTTGGTAAAAATATTATTTTAAAAATAATGAGTATGTTAATGTCTTAGGATTCAATCGCTTTTGATCGCATATTTTCTATATTCTCCCAGGTCTGCTCTTCACAATTTTCATGTCCTACCTCATTTTTTCTTCTTCCCTTAGTGTTTCAGTTGGTGAACTGAGAATAAGAATTAAGTATGGATTCAAATACTCCTTTCTGATTCCCAGAATAGTGCGGGATAACTATTTATTAGCAAACGACATAGCGTTTCTGTAATTTCTCTTACTCTACTTGAATTTCATTGTGAAGGAAGCCGCAGACCCTTTTTAATTTCATTTCAATCCGCTTACGTACTTTGTATTACCCGGAAATCCTCGTTCTGCGTTTGCCTCCTATTGGTGTTTGCATCCACCTCGCATAATAATTTTTTTCTGCCATAGACTTTAAAGTGCTCCTTTACGTATGTACCCCAAAACATGCTGTAATACATCATTTTATTACGATGTTCGGGCTTCGATTCCCCATTCTGCACAAAAAATTAAAAAGAGCAGGAAGATAAAATGGCAGAAGGCATCGCCAAAAATAGTATGTTCCATTAGCCAGCAATTTAATCGAAATCGATGTTTTTTTGTTCGACTAGTGCGAAAAGTTGAAGTAATACCCGGAGAAGATGTTTGTAACTTTCCGTAAGAAACGTTGTAATTGGTACAGATTTTATTGGGTATTCCATTTTCAATCTAAATTACCAGAGAGGGAGAGAGAAAGAGGACTCAGGAAAATTTAGTTCAACGTTTTGAAAAGTAGGAAACTGTCCATATTCAAAGATGAGCGAAATCTGAGCCTGTCAGCGATTTGATAGATAACATTTATAATGTCTGTACCTATTTTGAGTGTTCTTATGTCGTTGCTGTGATTTCTACCACTATTTCTGAAGACGAATAAAATTTTCCATGTTCGGACAGTCGGATTCAATCTTCCGTATTTCCTTCACTGATCGTTTCATAGGCAATTGGATATCCGATAAGACTATAAAAAAAACTGTACTCCTTTTGATTTGAAAAGGGAAATTCGGGTCATGATACGATTAGGGTTGTCTGTTTTTTTTTGTTAAAAACTTATGGAGAGTATTAAGAGTTCAATCTGAATACGTAAGAAACTTAATGAAAATTATCTTAACAATATCAAAATTGTCGTAAATTAGTTTTTTCTTTGCGTACTTCGGAACACATTTGCAACCTTGGTCACGCTTTTCTTTCGCATCCTGAGTCAGCTGACAGCCGTGACGTCATGGCGTCGGCCTTTGTGCAAGGTCAGATTCGGACGCCAGTCTCGCCTAGAGTATCGAGCCGAACCCAGCCGCGCCGCGACGCCGACACAGGTGAGTGGCACGCTGCCAACGTCTGTGTGCCAACTGTAATATTGCGTGCTTATGAAATGCACAGATATATTTGAAAAGGTTCTATTAAACGAAACTATACTGAGCTTCATAAATGACTTTCGTCACGTACATTTCCAAATTACGCACTTATATCAACTCATCTACTCTTTATTTACTCCAAATTTTTCGACAGATAAATTTGACTTCGTCATATATAACCATAACTGAAAAATAAAAACAACGCGTAAATTTAAATACAACTGCTTAAAAAAGTTACGGATTGACACTTTTAGTGATCGTTGTTATTCGTTTAGTAAAATGATTTGTGCTGTTATTGTCAGTAGCATATTGATGTATACAAAGCGCCATAGCTCGACATCCAATTAAGGACCTTGGTCTATCGAGACGACTGCAACACTGTCATCTTTTTTACGTGACACATTCTGGATTTATGAGATTCACTTAGCCTTAGCTCCAGTTTTCGTGACCAGGACGAGCACACGAATTAGTATGCAACTGTGATATATAAAATATGTATCTAAATATTGATACGATGATGTGTCGACTGATTGTCGAAAAGCGAAAATCAGGTACAATTGAAATTGCACGCGCGTTTCACGTGTCGATGTCACTTGATTTGAAGCTTATGACAAAGGTTTATTCAACTTCCTATTTCTTTCATGATAAAGTTTCTGGCGCTCCACGTACGATATTGCAATCGTCTTCGTTGTTTGTTTGTTTCACATACTTCGCATTTTCTTTAGTTATCACCGTTTCCGATGACGTAAAAGGTTAATTGTGAAACTATAAACGATACCTTTCCTTTGGCCTATTTGCTATTTTGTGTGTTATATACTCGTCTTAGTAGCCCTCTCTTTAAGGCGGCTTTAAGAGCAGTGATGCAGTAATGGCGTCGCGTCGCCGGATTGAGTTATCGACGCGTGAATTGTTACTTCATAGGCACATGTATTCTGATCGCATAGAGATATCTTCCTTATTTGTTCGCCATTATGCTTGTTTTGCGTCGTACTCTTCATATTGTAAAATTTTATCGGCGAATGGTTAAATAAAAAGTTCTTCTACATTTCGGCATTCTGTTACTTTCTAATTAATTGAATTTATATTCGCTATGATTTCACAAAACGATAGCAGCAGCAGCAACAATGCGTATAGTGCGGGCTTTGAACTAAGATGTTCAACAATTTATTGATATCAGAATATTGAATGTATCATTTATATTTTGCCAGAAATAGCCTTTGATAGACATTTCGTATTCGTAGGAATTTTGTATATATAACTGAGTAAGATTGTATACACTGAGAGATATATTAACGACATGTTACACAAACAAACGTAAAGTTGGTGTTATTAAGACACGACGTTTAACGGAAATGGTTAACTAATAACATTAAACTGTTATTGCCACTCATAATTGCGAATTTCTTTTATTTTTTTTTCGAAAATTTCATTCGAAAGAGTCCTGTGTCAACTACGTTCCGTTACTTCGATTGTTTCGCTTGTTAGTCTAAGTCGTTTTGTCCGTAACTTTTACACTGCTTCTGCCGAAACATTGTGCAGCCAGAACCTGGGGCCGAAAAATTGCCAATATAAGAGCCAATTTAGAAATTTAAAAATTAAATTAAAAAAACTACATTAAAATAAATGAAAGAAACAACCATTAATCAATTGTAAAAATATTTCTAAATATTAAAATTTAAAAGTTACTGCATACCTGATGTACTCAGCTGAGCGATTTCTAATTGATCACCTGTTATCGACTTCATTGTAGAATTCAATGTATTGAAAACAGGAGTATGAGTTCTGTGAAGAACCTGAAAAAAATACTTCAATAAAAACCGACAGAGAGAATAGTCGTGGTGTTATCTTCTGTTAAGAGAAAGGTTTTTTTTTTTTTAGGGCAACAGGCTACATGAGGGTGATCCACATTAGGCAACTCCCCTTTAATAGCATAGGAAGGGATTAGAAAGGGGGGATGCGGAAGGGTAGAGGAAGGTAGCCAAGGGTTACTAGGGCCCCCGGGCTATGGTTTAAGGATCCTACCCGGCATTCGCCTAAAGAAATGCAGGAAAAACCCTAGAAAAACCTGCATCGGGTAGGTCGGGCATTTGGTACTTGTCCCACGCCCTTCCGATGACGGGAGAGGAGTTTGCTGTGGGGACGCAGCTTACCCCTCGCCATGCCTTGGCCTGTTTAGGAGGCAGCTGGCCGACTATTCCAATAGGAATAGCGGACAACTCTTGCCGTATGCTCAAGGTCTGCGACCCCGGAACATATACCTCTCAAAACAGACCGAGGTGCCTCGGCATGTGGGAACCTTAGTTCAAAAAAAACCAGAGAGATGTGAGAGCATCCCCAAAGGTAGCCCCCGCCAGAGCTCTCTGGGAAGGTTCACCTGCGAGAGATCCTCTCGCAGGCTTGGTTCCCTGGATAGTTAAGAGAAAGGTATATTAAACAGGAATATATAGTGATATACTCACCGAGTTGAGAGCGAGAGAGTAGTGAGAGTGATACAAGTGATATAAATGAGCAGTATAATTTGGTGACAGTCTTTATGGGAGTAGTAATAGTTTAGGGGATGGAAAGATGGCCTGCATACCTTTACAGATATTGACATGTCCCAATATGACGAGGTAGGGAACAGTTAATTTCAATTTGATTATGCTGACATTCTGCAGCTACAGTCTGTTTTCTTAAAGTCTGCTTGGTTCTCAGTCATAAGACGTTTTACTAGTAGAAATAATTGATTATTCATGGATTTTGTTATTATATAATTTTACATTTGTCACTTGCTGAATTGTTGAGCTATTTTGAAATTGTTTGCGATTCTGTGGATTGTGGACTGTTTTTGTTAGTCTTTCTGGTTTTCGACACAGCCGAGAGATTTTTATTGCAGGTATAGTATTATTACTGGATTTAAAGTCTCGTTTAACTCGACTAAATTCTTGGTTCGTGGATCAGGATTGTTGTATTACTTTATTGGCTCCATGAAATATGATTGTTGCTATCCCAATATTTTGATGTTTGTGGTTCTGGTTTTCTGTACGCGGTGTTGATGATAGAGCCAAATTTTTAACAAAGATGTCCTGTAGCTAAAGTTAATTTAATTTTTGATTGAAATTGTTACAGGAACTAGTGTAAGTTTTCCGCACAAAAGTACTAAATGGTTCCTATGTCAAAATATCGAATGTTTAACTTTTTAATATAGAATTTTCATCTATCAAAATATGGGGGAAAATATCCGAGTGTCAGAACGAACGGGGCTTTTTTATGCGAATATGCAATCTTGTATAAAAAATCTTCCAATAGCTTGGGAATGAGAATTGACGTATTTCACATGCACAATTCTGGATTTGACGGTCAATGGTAGGCTACAGTGGCAGTTATTAACGATATAAGCTGAGGAAATAAAAATACGTGGGCTGCATGCCCTCGAAAACAGCGCTACAACATGATCAGGGACAAGGGTGGACCCCCTAGGACTGTGCTAATAGAGCTCGAAGACCGTGCCGTCGGAGCGCAACTTGTAAGGCCCCGGCCCAGACACGATAGAAGCGGTGAGCGTCTTGGAACAGGTAGACTGAGCGACTCCGCTCAATTTTATGTCCCAATAGAATGTAGTGGGTTTGGGGGTCTGCTGGCTACAACAAGCAGCTGCGGCAGGGCGGCACCGCCTGCCCCTCAGTGGTCGACGCTCATCGATGACCCCGAACATAAAATATTCTCTCTTTCCCAGCGTCAAAGAACTAGTTCAATGCTTTATACGTTTAACGCGGGACAATATCATCATATCCGTCAATAATTAATTATTTCATGTATTTATTATATTATGTGAAAAGAGAAGGAATAAAAATTTGTACAATTTTGTATTTAAAAGTATCTGGTTACTGATTCATCTCTGCTACAACGATTTTCGACTCGTGTAGTTACGTAAAATGAAATTTTAACAGAGTAAAAACCAAGAAAGTCCGCCAAATTTCTATGCCATGATTTATGGAACCTACGTCAATGCCAAAAGGCTACATGATGTATCTAGTTTAATTTATTTATACAGGTGTTTCTCTACTTATGTATATTAATTGGTATTTCAGAAGATGACTATGGCTCTTATAGAGGGCGAAAGCTTCTATGTAGACCTATATTGACGTAGGTTAAAATAATCATTTTACTTAAATTTGGAGACTTGCTTGGTTTTTTAGTCTGTTAATCTTCCTTATAATAGTCCTTTGTTTGGAACTGTTAAAATATTTTATTTGGAAGACAGAGAGATTGGATTTTAGAGGGAAACTACACGTGGTTTTGCAGAACTCTGCATGATGCTAAAAGGCTGTCGTAATATTTTCGTTAGGCAATTACGGTTTTCAGCTTACTGCAGATTGCAGTAAAACAAAATTTTCTTTCATGCAAAATTTATCCCCACCAATAATTATTTATTTAAATTATTTATATTGTAATAATTAAAAAGATTTAATTAAATTAAATTCTTAAACGAAAAATTTAATTAAAATTTGAATGATAGTTAGCCCCACGTTGAAGACGCCATTTATGTAATGATTAATAAGGTGGTCTTAATTAATAGGAATAATTAACAAAATTATTATGTATTTAAAAATTTATTGTTGATAATTACACATTATAAGCCCTGCTTTGCATGCCGAATTCCATCAATTTTACAAACAAATATTTCTATTTTATTTGATTAATTCGTGGCGTTCTATGAAAATATAGCTTTATAATTTTACAATCAATTACGTTGAATTTCTCATTATCTCAGGGTCACCACTGGGTTTGATAGGAAGAACAAATACAATGAACTAAAATATTAACAATCCAAACTCATTGAAGTTAACGGAATTCAATATTAAATACAAAAGTAAAAGAAAACGAATGAAAAGAAAAACGCGAACGAAATCTGACTATACCCTTTAATTATCATTTACAGTCATTAATAATTGTTTTGTACTCACGACAGTGCTACTGGTACCAGTTCGAACTCTTGTCAACGGCCACTAAACAGGCCATTATATACTGATTCTACTCTTTAGATTTTGAACACACGGTAGTTGCTCTGGATCTGCTATACTGGAACCTCATCCAGTTGCCGGACGTAGGTCTCCTCAAAGTCTCTGCGAAAGTTAGTTCAGTTTGTGAAGCAAAACTTCTGCTTCCAAACTGCGATTTTATGTCTCTCCGTCAAAACTGTTAACTTGCGTTTTATGTAAACTATTATATCGCCGTTGGACTTCCTAGATAGCCCTATTCATAATTCTGGATCCGCAGACTTTTACTGCTTTTATTTCTCTATGTGGACCGAACTGCTGTGTCCCAGTTCTCGACGCAGACTGAGTTACTCTAGGCCCGCGGTCTACAGTCTCTATTGTTAACAAAGAAAAACCCGCCTTGATTGTCGTCTTTAAGCACCCGTACCGCCAACAATTAAATTATATTAAAAACAATTAATAGCCTGTTTAATTGGTATTACAAAATATTATATAAACTTATGTCAGTGTAGTTAAATTTGTTGATAAACAGCCATTTGAAAAAGTAATTTATTAATTAATTATTAAATTGCGTCATGTTTGGGCCGTCATGCTAAGATAAAATAGTAAAAGCCTGAAAAGGATCCACATAATTGTCTGTTATTGGATTTTTGTCATAAAATATTTATTATATTAAAAAATGTAAGGGAAGCAAAATTTCTTTTCGTTTCTCTATATTTTTTTTAAAATGAGGTATACTTGTCACACCTATCTTGGCTTGGAGTGATCAAATTAATACGCGAATGGAGTGTTGAAATAGTTAAAGAAAGTAACAACATCACGTTTAGGAATTGCCCCAATGATGCTAAAAGGCCCAGGAAATGTTTTCCTGGAATAACTACTGACGGCTTTTAGCATACTTCAAATGGCACAGAAATAGCACGATGGCAGAAAGAAACTTTCTTAGTGTAGAAAAATTGTCCATGGATCTATTTTGGCACTACCATCGGGAATGAAAGGGGCTTTGACCTGCTTGCGGATATAAAACGGTATTGTGTTCCTTAAAAGCGGATTTATATATTTAAAAAAAGTGCTTAATCTTTAACCTAAATCCTTAAACAGATGGTGGTACTCTTTGTAATGCCTTCTACTCCTATTTATGGGGTGAACGCCATAGTTCCTCTTGCCTTTCTGTATAACGCGTTTACATAAATAGTTCTTGTTTTCATTCAACAACAAGAGAAGCTTAGCTACCACACGCGACGACATCAAGCTCTGTACCGCACCCGGCCCCGCTCACCGCTTTGTCTCCCTGACTCTCCACATCTCAAACGCATACCGCTCGCCGATTCTATCGTACCCGAGGCCTAACGCAATAATCGTGGAAGGCTTGACCTCGCACCTTGGCTCTTACGTTGCGACTACTTCTGCTACTACACTTCCAGACAGCGAAGCAGGTCATTTGATACAGAGGCCATGATGGGAGAGAATATGGCAAGTAACGTTGAAAATTAGCCCGCGCAAAACTAACATGAACATAATATTTTAGGCAACTGTAGATAATTTGAACAGTACGTTGCGCTTAACACGGAAGGTGACTTCTACATCAGTGTTCCCAAACCTTTTTTTTTTACCAAACCCCACCTAAGTATTTCCAATTTCACCCATAAGTAACATACATATTTTATATTAAAAAATTGAATTATTTCCTAAATAATCCTAATTTCAACTTGTGTATCACGGTTCTTCTATAGTACTAATTCATAAACAAATTAATAATTTATTTTAATCTGAGATCGATAAACCTATCATTCGAGCTTTTGTATTAAATTTATTTCTTATTTTATTTAACACGTGGATTTGGCGCTAGACTACAGTAGACAGCCATTTAGTACATGTCATATCAATTACCCAACACAGTAAGTACTATTCCTTCACTAGACATAGTAAATGATACCCTGAGTACATCGTAGTTTATATTACTCCAATCATTCAAGGGTGGCTCTACAGAAAGCACAAAACTTACCAAATGCTTATTTGAAATTGAGATACCAACCATTTTTCCTTATGCATCAGTTTTTTCCTAGACTTGTTTATTTTCGAATTGCACCCCTGAACATGCAAATTGCCTCCTTTGAGGCGTGGTCTCCACGTTGGGAAACACTGATCTACATGAATGTTAGTGCAGACGCTTTCAGCTTAGAAATTGTCAGGTGTTAATTCTTAAAAGACTTTGTTTTTGACAAAATTCGGGTTATGTTTGATTGTAAGTTTTAAAAGTGTGCCCAAGAATCTAGAACGTGATAGCGTCCACGTATAAGGTTCAGTTTGGACCTGAGATGTAAGCCTAATTTTAGTATTATCTGAAGACCGTTCAATACTTTTGTGTTTTCTCTCTTGTGTTTTCCTAAAGATTGGACAATCGTCTGTGCAATAAGACGAGTGTTATCTTACAGTAAAGTCTGCGGCGGTACGTATCTACAGTCGCCTTGCGCTTTTCCGCAGGAAGTATTTGAATGGAATTGTATTTCAGGCGTATGTAAAACTGTCAGAAAAGATTGTAAGTAATTATTAATATTTTGGAAAAATTGACATTTGTGCGATATCATCTTCAAAGTGCAAGCAAAAAATGTTTTTTTATTATTATTATTTATTCTTAAAAATTTAATCCGTAGATTTTACATTTGAGTTGATTAAAATGAGTAAAAGTATAACATGGTCACTTGAAACAGGTGGAAGGTCCATGGACCTTCCTGCCCTTTTGTTACATGTTGGTGTAGTTCTGAAGGTGTTGGGGTGGAAGTTGGGATGTTTTGGTTGGCTAAGGGGTTGGTTTTATGCTGGGGTACGACTGTAGATGTTATTGAGGGAATGTTGTTGTGGAGTATATGATAAAGGTAGGTTGCAGGAGGTGCCTGAATGCTCATTGGGGTGGGGGTGGGGGTGGGGGATGTGTTATCTATGAGTCGGGCTGGAGGAGGTCGCGGGGGGGGGGGGGATTGGTGTAAAATTGTTCTGTTGCGGGATTGTTGAACGATTTGATCAGGGACGAGGTAAAACAATGGTTTGCAAGAAAATCAGACGAATAGAAATCATATTCGATATTTATGTTAGTATACAATGCCATTACGCACTAAAATTGTCCTAAGAGTTTGAAATGGACAATATCCAATGGAGGGAAGGCCAAATAATAAACATTCAAGTCGTTTATGTATATTACTATTTTGGCGATGTTGAAATAAAAGCAATAGTGCTGCGAATGTCGAAATGTTTTAGAAAAACTTTATAGAAAAGTAATTGTACAATACCGTACGATGAAGGCGGCTATTTGTCGGGATGTCTATGAAGGCGCCTCTGCTCAACTCCACCAGGTTGCGGTAAATCTCTCTTCCGCGGTTCCCTCCACCCCAAAGCACATAAAGCTAAAAAAACAAACATGTCAATTATTAGTTTGATTTTTTTGAGTATTTAAGCATTTGAGAATTATAGCTTATAGTTTCATATTCACCATTATAAATTCACGAGTTCAGTCTTTTAAGGTGTAATATTGAAGTCTTAGTGATGTCGGACTAAGTCATTCTTATCCCATGTGCTTCGTGGTCGAACTCGCAACTCTTGCATCACTCACGGCGACATTTTCAAAATTAGTGGCACGTCTGAAGTCTTCCTTTTCCTAATAATTCTCGAAGTCATAAATTTGTCTCCATGCACTTTTATCTAACAAGAAAAAGTACGTCGAAAGGATTGTCTCAATTATTGCACCTAGGTTTTACAGGTATCCACTCACAGTCATATGTACTGGGCCCGCAAGTGAACTAAACTATGTGCATAAGTAATAACTATGAGAATTGACAAACTGTCCGCGGTTACCGCAAGAGGATCGTAATCCACCGGAAAATCCATACTGGAGAAGCACACAACACATGCAGAAAGTTAAATATAATTTACAATGATATTATATGTGTATGTGACCGCCATTATAATGGTGAGGTGACGTCAAAGAACGTCTGAGCTTCGTTTGCACTCTGCTAAAGACACGCATTATCCATAAACTTGGCTTCCTGAACGGATATTTTATTGTATTTACTTTACTTCTGATAAATTATTGTAAAATATAAGTTTATTTAAACCATAGCCAACTTCAGTTTCAATTTTTTTTTCCAAGTACGTTATCAATGAAGTTATTTAAATTACAATGAACCTAAGTTCTGTGATAGTCAGTGTGCAGGGTAAATGATAGTTTAAAAAAAAATTAAAGTTCTGAACAGAGAAAATATAGTTGTATTCATTTTTATTTCAATATATTTTAAATAATTAATAATTACTCGATCCTTTTTTTTGAGTAAGAGGCTACATGAGGATAATGCACGTGGTGGCAACTCCCCTTTCATAGCAGAGTAAAGGATTTGAAAAGGTGGATGCGGAAGAGTAGAGTAAGGTAGCCAAGGGTTAACTAGGGCCCCCGGGCTAAGGATCCTACTCGGCATTCGCATAAAAGTGATGCAGAACAAACCATAGAAAACCTGCATCCTCACTCTAATTCTCGTGTGCATGACCAAACCTCCATTTGTGTTAATTGTAGCTTTGTTCTGTTGTTCTTCCAGAGATACTATAAAAAAGTTCCTACGTTGATACCATAAAAATGCACCGTATTCGAGTATATGGCGGATAAGAGATTTTTAAGCCAATTTCCGAATTCTTGTATTCCTTAAAGTTCTTATCACACAAAGTGGTGAGTGACGTGCCTTCATAATGACATGCTTTACGTGTGTTTTTTCCAGCTCATAATTGTTCAAATATATTCCTAAATATTTTCAGGACGACATTTATTGTCACATCAAGTTCTGACTACCAGAAACTCCATAAACAAACAGTAATACAGTTTTTAAAAGCGCCAATGTCAATTCTGGAAATTAGTTCTACATTCTCTTTACAAGATTTACTGATGAGACGATATTTTTGTAATGTAATGTAATCTTGAATAAAAGTTGAAACATCAGTACGAAATGAAAACAGAATATGGGGAATAAATAAAACTAAAGTAATGAAAGTAGGAGAACGGGAGGAAATAACAGTAACGGTGGACGGAGAGATATTACAACAAGTAATAAGATATTTAGAAGGAATGGTAAAGGTGAGCCAAGATTCTAACAAGTAAAATTGACATAAAAATAAAAAATAAAAACTGGTGTCATATTCCGTGTCTTTTTATACGGTTGCGAGACACGGATAATGCTAACAAGAGATCCAGAAACGATTGAGGCTTTTAAGATGTGGACGTGAAGAATGTTGGACATGGCGAGTGGTTAGAGAAGGTGATGAATGATGAGGTTTTAAGGAGAGTAGGAGAAGAGCGTAAGTTATTAGAAGGCATTAAAGAGAAAGGGAAACTATCGGACATTTAGAAGAAATTGTTTGATAATGGACCGTGCTTGAAATACTGGTCGAGTGGCAGCTTAAGAGAGAAGGAAGAACAAAAATGACTGATGTCCTGAAAGAAGGAATGGGTCGAAGAAGTGGAGAGAAAATCTCGAGATGATTCAGTCGAAGAGAAGCCACTAAGGACCTACAACCGCGGCAAATTTATGATGATATCTTTCGGAGATTCAGCAAGCGTTTGGAACCTGTACCACGTGATTTCTAACTCTGTAATTATTAATCTTGTCCCATTTCACTGATTGATTTTACAAAAACTATATTTATTATAAACAAATATTCGAGGATTTACTTAGCTTACCAGAATATACACGAGTTAACATATTCACGAATTGGCAAGGAATCTGCTTTCGGAGTGAATGGTTTGATATACATAATCACATTCAGAATAGCTATAGTTTTTATTAATAATCTCAGAACAACGGCGTTAAAAATTAACTTCGAATATATTTGACGAGAGACTTTGATGAGTGATACGAAATTCCACAAGGATATTTTAACAATATTTTTTACTTTCTCTTTTTAAATTCTTACTCCCCCCTCCCCAGTAGCATTTATATAAAAATAATTCAGCCACTACCATAAATAGTAAAAAATCTACCATTTCGAGAAAACATACAGTTTAAATTAATCAACCTGTTTGCCAATTACGGCGTTAATATAATATTTAAATCATACAATTTTGTTAAAAATTATAAAGATCTTTTACATCATTTATAGAAAAATAATGTAATATACAAAATTATATATTTGGATTGTAAAGTCTATTATATCGGTAAGACAAAACGATAGCTTCAAACCAGAATTAAAGAACATTTTCCTAATTTAAAACAACCAATAGATAAACAATCTGTTTTAACAAAACTTCTATATATAAATAATCAAAAATTGATTGGATTAATTTTAGATGTTGAAAGTAATTTATCCTCGCTTGATGAGTGAATATATTAGATCTAATATAAATTCAATTAATGTGAAAATAGGTGCATAAAGTTTAATATATTTAGTAATGAATTTTTAGATACACCTGATGAGATCCCTAAACTATGAATTGAAACGTTTTGTATTTTAGTTTATTGTACATTTAAATGTTGTATTATTAAATTCTGACTTATGGCAAATTTACGTTAAATATATTTCACTAAGAAAGAAAATAATCTAATACATAAAATACCTGTGTGTGTGTGTTCCGCATACAAATCTACACCCATGGAAAAAAATTGACCAAATTTCATACACGTGTTCCTTGCGACCAGGAATCAAACACTGTGGGGGTAAGACACGTCTACCACCCCCAGGGGCGGGGGGTTACAATTTTCAAACATATTCAAACTGCCGATATTAGTGTTTATCAAGTATTGTAATACGTAGTAAAACCCTTAAGGTCTTCACGTCCACATCTTAAAAGCCTCAATCGTTTCTGGATCTCTTGTTAGCATGATCCGTGTCTCGCAACCGTATAACGCGAAGAAAACCAAGATTGGAGTTGAATCCGAGGTTATGGATGTCGCTAAGTTTAGTTACGGTAACCCGGGCAGCCAGACAAATAAACTAACCCACACTCCTAAAAAACAAGTGAATTTGAGGAAGTTCTTTTTAATTTTAATTTCACATCTTCAATCTAAACAGAATTTTATTTTAAGCGTTGAATTTTTGTGGTAAGTTTTAATTATTTGCACGTTATTTTCTTTTGGTCCGTCATTCTGCATTGTTATCAGTTGATATATAAAAACACTTATCATTTGCTAAATAACATGCATTTGATGTTATTACGGCAATTGAAACTACATTTCCAAGAAAGTCTGTGAAATGAGTAATGGCATAACATGTAATATTCAACCATTACCTTCATAATCTTAGAGCCATTATACGTTTGTCGTATTTATTCATCATCGTGTAGACGTGCACCCCTATTTTCTCATCTTGTTTATGGGGGAAAATATTTTTAGTCAATTCAGATTAAGTTCATATTTTAATTATATTTCTACTCATTTTCCATTATTAATTATGATTGCATTAGTATATATTCGATGTTCGGTTAGTACACTTTTGATGAACTTTTTAATTTTTAATTCTGTCTGGAAAAATTGTCTAGCCGTCGATAGTATTTCCTGACGTAAATAATATTGTTACCTTAATAGATGCAGCGTCGAGGTTTGCGGCTATTGCAGGGCCCATGGGAACGTCGTTGGGAGGTTGGCTAGTAACTAGAAGTATTGCGCCTCCGGGCGGAACTGAGTTGGAGTCGAGGCAACGCAGCATCGCGGTGAACACGGAGCTGCTGGAGCTTGATGGCCGCAATTGCCGCAGCCTGGACAGCAGCACACGCACTGCGGCCGCGCTCCGTACGCGCACCGCACCTGCACAAAGCATACAACTGCGGATTTTTTTTATGGCTACAGGCTACATGAGGGTGATCCACATTGGGCAACTCCCCTTTAATAGCATAGGAAGGGATTTGAATGGGGGGATGCGGAAGGGTAGAGGAAGGTAGCCAAGGGTTACTAGGGCCCCCGGGCTATGGTTTAAGGATCCTACCCGGCATTCACCTAAAGAAATGCAGGGAAAACCCTAGAAAAACCTGCATCAGGTAGGTCGGGCATTGGGTACTTGTCCCACGCCCTTCCGATAGCGGGAGAAGAGTTTGCTGTGGGGACGCAGCATTCCCTTCTCCGTGCCACGACCAGTTTAGGAGGCAGCTGGCCGACTATTCCAATGGGAATAGCGGACAACTCTTACCGTATGCCCAAGGTCTGTGACCCCGGAACATACACCTCTCAGAACAGGCCGAGGTGCCTCGGCTTGTGGAAACCTTAGTTCAAAAACGGAGATTAAAATGCATACCCAAAGGTAGCCCATCCTATCTCTCCTACAAGGTTCTACCTTGCGAGAGAATCCTCTCACAGGCTATCTTACCCCTACTGCGGAAAAGTCTTACAGACTTATTAATATTCCTGGAACGTGATTCTACAAACGAGAGCTAAAAGGAATGATTTAGGAAATAATGGACAGGAAATAAATTTCTGGAGTATTTTAATACCTGTAGATTTAATGAATAAGAAAGGTAGCCAATTCAGACAAAAAAGTGATAATATAAGTACCACACAACGCTTCTGGGATCCTGGTCCCTTTCCTCAGGTGTGAAGAAGAGCCTAGAGTGACACAACGGTACTGTCAGTTGACAAAACTCAAAAGCGACGAAAACGCAACGACAATGGGAGAGTCGAAAGGTTAGCGTAACATTAAGGGAGCAACTTACAATTCACCTATGAACTTGAATTTAACCATTAGTTTCATCAACACAACTTAAATATTTTCTGAAACATTAGTAACCAAAAACAATGAGTAACCTATAAATTTTATTCATAAACACACAAACAGCAAATTAAACAAAATCCAATATTCTACTGTCAATCGTCCCCAAACATCTCAAGCCAAATTTGTTCTCGTACTGCCTTATTACAAATTTCTACATCACAAATTTATCCAAGTATTAAAAGAATATCAAATATCCATCATTTACAGATCCACTAATACCCTTTTCTACTTGATTAAAAACCACAAGGACCCACTTGACACCTACAGCAAACAATGTGTTGTTTACAAAATCTCTTGCTCTAATTGTAATTCCTGCTACATATGGTAAACAAAACGTTCCCTGAATACACGTATCAATGAAGATATATCTAATACCAAACTTCACATTGATAAACAATCTGTAGTATCCAAACATCATCAATTCTAAACATACATTTGATTGGCAAAAAGCTAAGATTTTAGACATTGACACCAGGTACAATTCCAGTCTTATTTCAGAATGCTTCACATGAAATCAATCACCACAGCTATTAATGAACTAACATACACTGTGAAACTCAATAATTGCTACGATCCCTTATTATTACGCTAAACCTTGTTTTCCCATTGTCGTTACTCCCTTATTGTTACGCTAACCCTTCGGCTCTTCCATTGTCGTTGCGTTTTTGTCGCTTTTGAGTTTTGTATACCGACAGTGCAGTTGTGTCGCTTTAATCTCTTCTTCACACCTGAGGAAGGGTACAAGGATCCCAGAAATGTGTGGTATTTATATTATCACTTTTTTGTCTGAATTGGCTATCTTTCTTATTCATTATTTTCAATCAGGCGTAAATTTTTTCATTGTAAATGTATATTTAATTTATAATCGAATATTTTTTATTTCAAACGACATCGCAATTTATTTATTCAGTATAAAATTATTTACAGAAATTAATTGAAAATTGACTACCAAAAATGGAAAAAAAAAAGTTTATTCCTATGGTTTCTGGTGGGCTCTGATCAGTTGTTAGACACACAACAGTAATAATACTCAATGAAACAAATATACTAATATACTAATTTCACGTTTATTAAGTGTCAACTTAAATTCTGATGAAGAAGAAAAATCATAGGCCTTTTTTTGCATCTCTCTACATATTGTAATCCCTTATCTGTTTCACCGGGAGAATTGGTTGACGATCGCCGACCCGGGCAACCGCTGTTTATACAGATTTAATTACCATATCTATAAATACGACAAACATATTCGAAAATTTAATTACCTGATCCGCGGTTTCTCAAAAGGGAACTGATAAGCGACTTGTCAGGAACTCGTGAGTAATTGGACGCTGGCATCAGAGACACTCTCCAAACTGTTCTAATGTTAAGCAGCGCCCGTTTTACCGCACCTCGCGGCCTTCTAAACCATTTCCGGTTCAGGAGGTTTTGAAAATATTTATGAAAAATAAGTCTGTTTAAATCAAAGCTATGAAACGCCTGGCGCCGTCACTGTGTTCGCTATTGTTCATACGGTTCACAGAAGGACCCTGACTAACACAATATAAACTAACTAGGAATCTGTCGAAGCAACCTTCACGCGCACACGCTTAAATTCTCAATTAACATTAATTTTCACAATGTTCGGCGTGCTAACTTTTCACATCCTTTTATTATTTAGAAAAATACAAACAAAACCTTAAGGGTTTTACTACGTATTACAATACTGGATAAACACATCTGGCTTCGTGATGAACCTCAGAGTGACATCACACCAGGGTTGCTCCTGTCAGCTACTAATTCTCGAGCATTGGCTGTATTTCAAATTCGCTCTTCTCTTACATGTTTTACGTGCTTATCTGCTCTCCAATTTATTGCTGATTCTGTATTATTCCAATATTTTCCGAATTCTCTTAAAACAAGTATGTTACGCCTTTTAAAAGTCGTTATCCAGTTATTTAATTTCAACGTGATCGCACATTATTAACGACGTTGGACGATAGCCAAAGGTCAAGGAATCCCTCAAGAACATATGCTGTAAGTAATGAATAATAAATTAAAAAAACCTTTATCAGTCCTCAAATAATATAAAACAGAAGCTTCCGGCTTTATCTTTAGCCATATTTATCTGTTATTTATGTAAGACATCGTGCCACACTTTCCTCCTTGCGTGGCATTCATTTCACGTATAATTTGACAACACGTAGTGACACTATTGATTTTTAAGAGGGAAAAATATAATGACATACTAATAGTTTAGAATACAATATAAAAATATTCTAAAAAGAACCGATAGACCAAAGAATTTCTCCACCAAGAGATCTCGGAACGCCGATTCATATTTTAAAAATCCTTAAGGTTTCTAGAAATGCAAAATAAAGATTGGGTTATTGAACATTCAAATTTTTCGTAGCATCACGTCCCAGAACATTGAGCTTGTAGTAAACCATTTATTAATAAGTAATATTTGCCCCACGTTGGGGGTCAAATGTAATAATCAAAATAAATAACCTAATAAATATAGTAACAGTTCAAGCCCCACATTGAAGTGCAAATAATGTGGTAAAATCTTAATAACTTATATCGATCAGGGTCGCCTATGGGCCTCCAATAAAATATAGGATTTTAAAGAATAAAAACAGGAAATTATAGATCGTTTTACAATAGAAATCTAACGCTTACTTATTATCCACAGCTAAAACTAAACAAATACCTTGAAACGTTAAAAGTGGTTCTCAAGTGACCCAGCACACCTCAACGTATGCTCGTAACTTCACGGTTTGTTAATGCTCAGAACGAAATTCGGAGATCTGGAAAGTTTATTGAATCAATCCGAATGATTCTGCTAGACGGCTAGCAAAATTTAGTTCAACTCTCTTATTTTTAATGAACCAATCTCACAACTCTAAATTAAAACACCCTTCACCACTTTGCTACAGCAAGCTGTATTGCCCAGTGCCACGATAGGAAGTGTGGAGATAGGATTTGTTGGTAGAGTTATTACATAGACGGCATTACTCAGGATTAACATCTCCCGTGGCCTTTTACCAACCTTTGTCAAGACTATCTAAACCTCAAGTGAGAATCGTTATACTAAATCCGCTTGAAAACACAACGTCCTTCAATAAATACAAGTCGGATCAACGGCAACGCAGAAAATTGCCCAGGATCAGAATGAGTCCACACTCAGACAAATAACAGCGACCAAATCCAACGACGCACTTTGATGGAATGTCCGACTTTTAGTCTACCCGGCCGAACACTCGACTGCCGCTCGACTGATAAATATAAACAATATCGCCTGCCGCTCGCCCGACGGCGCTACGCTCGACTGCTTGACCTGTGTTTACTTCACAAGACTTTTATACCTTTCCCTCGAGAAACATTTTGACCCTGGGTTTCATGTTTGTAAACATTGGGCGTAACGAAAATACATCGCCTGTATTGCCGAACTGAAGGTATCTTAAATACTCAATTACGTCAAACTTAGGGACATTATTTTAAATGATTAATGTTAACAACAATTCGAATTGCAGCGATAACATTTCTCGCTGCCGCGTATAACCTCTGCGACGCGCTATGTATTAAGTCTGTTGCCAACATGCGAAATCCGCTACAGCACTCCCTGCCCACTAATAACATCAGAACAGCAACCGACCTGAAATATAATAAAACAATGAACAAAATGAAACAAGATCAACCCCGTTAAAGAAATCGGACACGCTTGTGCTGATTCTGATTGGTCATGCGTGACAAAATAGATCGAGGAGCGTCACGATCTCTGTCAGCCCAGTTTTCACAGAGTGCAATTCAGTCTCTGAAGCTAAAAATGCCGGGTTCAGGCTGTTGACATGCATTGTGGTGTGTCTTCCTTTAACATACATGAGAAATCGTGATCCGAAATGCGGCGCTTTATCGGAATAGGGAGAAACCAATGTGCGCCGGATCTTATCTTCTCTGACGAACACGAATTTTGCGTCGGCAAGATCAGGGTGAACGAAAAAACGCTTATTACCATGACACGACGCAGGTACAGACTTTATTGTTCGCATAAATTCTCTCAATTTCCTGACGAAAACTGAAGTTTCAAACGGAAGATGATTTTCAGTAAAATATTCGACTGGTAGACGCAGTGTATTACCATACAGTAATTTCGCTGGACAGCAGTTCAAATCTTCCTTCAGAGCCATGTTTAAACCCAACAATACCATTGGAAGTGCATGTAACCAATCTTGCGGCGCGTGACACATTAGAGCTGCCTTTAATGTTCTATGTCAACATTCGAGACGTCCATTAGCTTCTGGAGATACGAAGGGGCTACCTTTGGGGATGCCTTTTCCTCTCCGTTTTTGAACTTGACAGATTTCACTGCGTTCAGTGTTGAAGTCAGACCACCAGTTGAATCGGAAGAGGATGTTTTTTGTGATAGCTCTGACTGTTTAATCTATATCTTGAAGTGGGGAATCACCAGTTATAGCTTTTGTACTATATAAATTAATAGACTCAATTACGTCAAACTTTGGAACTTTATTTTAAATGTATAATGTTAACAATAATTCGAATTATTGCAGCGATAACATTCTCTCGTGCCGCGTGTAATCTACGACGGTCTATATATAAAGTATGTTTCCAACATGCAAATTCCGCTACATATATATATATATATTGGAATAAACAACAAATAATTAAAAGAACTCACTGGTTGACCGCCCGTTAATGACGCCAATTTGTAATTAATTGAATATTAACAAAAATTTAAGCAATTGATTAATGGATTAATTTTATTTTATTTAATTTAAACGAAAATGATTCAAAATAATTTACCAAATTTTAAACTTCACAAAGCAATTAATTTATTCCAAGTAAAATAACATTTCTTGACGTGATTATTTACATTTGTGTTCTTGCAATTTTTCAGATTTTATCAACTCTCATCTCAGGGTCGTTTATTTGGGCCTTCTAAACAAAGAACCAACCTTTTTACATTTAAATTAAACAATCAAATTTTTTTACAACATTAAAGTTAAATAATAAAATAAACGTGAAACCGAAATCTGACGATTTGATCCGTATTTAACGTTTACAAAACTTTATTAAATATTTTTTCTACTTACAGTCTCTTTCCTGGCACCAGGCATTTTTTTTGGGCTCTTATGCGCTATACACTTTTCACATCTAACGGGCCATAATTTCACAGAATTTAAATTTATTTCGAAAACACTGTCCAAAACTTTGGTATCTATCAACTGAAACGATTACTCCGTTCAGCTCCTGTGGTCCATATCATTAAGTCTCTCTCTCACCAGCAAATATGGTATTTCTCATTCTAACTATTGGTCAGCCAGATTGTTATCAACTCCTTCTCGATGAAATTCGCGACAGTCTTTTTACTTGTTGAATTTTTAACTATCGCTTGACTTATTTAACTCTTTCCTGCAACTTTACTCGATGAATTTATGTCCAACTTTTACTCAATTACTTTACTGTCCGCAACCTTTACTTGATCAAATTCAACCTGTGGCTTTTCTTGATGAATTTCTGCTCGCGACTTTTCTCGATGAATATCGGCCCGCAACTGCTACCGTTAGACTGGAGTTTTAGAATGCCTGCCGCCGACAAAGGCTCGCCTGTATATTGTTGCTTTTGATATTCTCGCCGATAACAATCCGCCACACATTTCCAATTATCAAATTCCTAATTGCCTCTAATTAGTATTACTATATATATATATAATGTAATGCCTATTAATTAAGGCATTAATGGTGATTGATAATCTGAATTGTTAGAGAAACATTATTGACGGCGGTACCGAACACTACAAGCAACAATGAAAGAGAGTATTGTCTTGGTTGGAAGAAGGAATGCGCGCTCAAAATTATGAGCCGAGGGCAGTCGGCTATGGAATTCAGTCGAGGACGGAACTAAAATTAAAGGAATTGGAAATCAGAGGCGATAGCATTAAGTTGGGTGGACGTTTGGCTGGAAAATTAAACACGTACTGAGAGCGAGAATCAAAGGCAGAACTACAAAAACCTGCTAAGCTGGGCAGCCGTGAGAAGGAGGCAACCGAGGGAGCGAGAGGCGAAGAAGAGGTTTCTGGTTCCTGACTTTGTTCCAGAAATATTTAAATTAGAATCTGTGAGCTAAGTAGAAGCTGTGCAAAACCCATCACCGTGCTTCGTAAATCCAAAGTATCCTAGAAGCAGTAGGCAGCCGTAAGTAACAATAGAAAACAGTTAATGATGTAAACCAAATTAAAAGATAGATGTCAGATATCGTTCCTTTCTTATTGATAAAAAAAATTGTAAATTAGAAGCAATCTTTGTAGGTTAATTTCGTCGACAATTAAATTTAGGTTTGTTAATTGATGTGTAAAATCTGTTTCCTTTTAAATTTAATTTTGTGTTCTTTAATTATTTTAAATGATATAGCCTTTATCAAACCCAGTTATGACCCTGAGATATTAATTAATTGTAAATTGTTCAAGTATTGATAATAAATAACTTCTTTTGTTTGTAAAATAATCTTTCATTCATTTGTTAAGCCACCTATTACAAAATGCTTCCACAACGTGAAGCAGGAATAAATTCATTAAATTATATAAATGTTTCTATTTTGATTATTAGAATATATTGTAATGATTATGGCTTTATTACTATACTAGCTGGGTGCCCGGCGTTGCCCGAGATGTCATTTATCTATAACCATCCATAAGACTCCAATTTTGGTTACTTTTGCGCTATTTTTATGTAAAGCTCCTCGAACCCTATCCCTAAATGTGCTCACCTCCCATGCCGAAGGGGGATGAAGTCATTGACTAAATATATCGGCCGTTTTTACATGTTAGAATATGACCACCCCCACAAATATGCGATAATGAAAAAGAATGTATTCCACTCAAAAATCGGCCGATTACATTGTCTGAAAATTTATTCCCCCGCCCAACACCTTCCAAACCTGTCGCGTTACCCAGGTTGTCACAATTAGATTCAGCGACATTCATAGTCTCGGAATTGATTCGAATCTCGGTTGTTTTTGCGGGATTTTATTTAACGTACCTCCACGCCACCCCTAAGCTTGCTCCCCTCACAGGGGTTAAATTATACACAAACAACATTGGTATAAATACTTTCAAAGTAATTAACCCCAGGAAATAATTATCGCAAATATCGACCGTTTAACATGTTTGAAATTTTTCTCCCCCGACCACTCCCGCTTCAAGGACTTAAACGGTCAAGTTTAATGTCATAATTAAACTCAGTGACAATCCTGATAGTTTCTGGTTTATTTTTATCTAATGCTACTTCCACGCCAACCCTTAAGGGTGCACCCTTCCGAGTCCGAAAGGGGTTGAAATTATACACAGAGAACATGTAGGGAAATTTTATTAATCTAATTCATCCCGAAATATATTTAATCGACGCAAAAAACAGCCGGTAACTCATCCCAACCCAGCCGATACCCAAGCGTTGTCCAGATTGTCTTAAATAAATTCAGCAACATCCATGACCTTCGATTTGACTCGAATCTCGGTTGTTTTCCCGTTATTTTCAAGGAAATTAATTAAACTCAGTGACATTCCCGATAGTTTCTGGTTTCTTTTTATGTAATGCTACTTCACGCCCACCCTTAAGGGTGCACCCTTATGAGTCCGAAAGGGGTTGAAATTATACACAGAGAACATGTAGGGAAATTTTATTAATCTAATTCATCCCAAAATATATTTAATTGACGACAAAAACAGCCGGTCAACTCATCCCAACCCAGCCGATACCCGCGCGTTGTCCAGATTGTCATAAATAAATTCAGCAACATCCATGACCTTCGATTTGACTCGAATCTCGGTTGTTTTCCCGTTATTTTCAAAGAAATTAATTAAACTCAGTGACAATCCCGATAGTTTCTGGTTTCTTTTTATGTAATGCTACTTCACGCCCACCCTTAAATGTGCACCCTTATGAGTCCGAAAGGGGTTGAAATTATACACAGAGAACATGTAGGGAAATTTTATTAATCTAATTCATGCCGAAATATATTTAATCGACGCAAAAAACAGCCGGTAACTCATCCCAACCCAGCCGATACCCAAGCGTTGTCCAGATTGTCATAAATAAATTCAGGTACATCCATGACTTTCGATTTGACTCGAATCTCGGTTGTTTTCCCGTTATTTTCAAGGAAATTAATTAAACTCAGTGACAATCCCGATAGTTTCTGGTTTCTTTTATGTAATGCTACTTCACGCCCACCCTTAAGGGTGCACCCTTATGAGTCCGAAAGGGGTTGAAATTATACACAGAGAACATGTAGGGAAATTTTATTAATCTAATTCATCCCGAAATATATTTAATCGACGCAAAAAACAGCCGGTAACTCATCCCAACCCAGCCGATACCCAAGCGTTGTCCAGATTGTCTTAAATAAATTCAGCAACATCCATGACCTTCGATTTGACTCGAATCTCGGTTGTTTTCCCGTTATTTTCAAAGAAATTAATTAAACTCAGTGACAATGTCGATAGTTTCTGGTTTCTTTTTATGTAATGCTACTTCACGCCCACCCTTAAATGTGCACCCTTATGAGTCCGAAAGGGGTTGAAATTATACACAGAGAACATGTAGGGAAATTTTATTAATGTAATTCATCACGAAATATATTTAATCGACGCAAAAAACAGCCGGTCAACTCATCCCAACCCAGCCGATACCCGCGCGTTGTCCAGATTGTCATAAATAAATTCAGGGACATCCATTACCTTCGATTTGACTCGAATCTCGGTTGTTTTGCCGTTATTTTCAAGGAAATCCCCTCCAGCCCCACCCCTATCATGCCTACAAACAACATCGGTAGAAATACTATCAACGTCAATGGTCCCGGCATTTATTTATTCCACGCTAATATCGATGATTTAACATGTTAGAAAATTTCCATCCCATCCGCCTCTCGGGGCTAAATGGGCAATTTGATGCTATAATTGAACTGGACAACATCCATAACCTTGGATTTTACTCCAATCTCGGTTGTATTCGCGTTATTTTATTGCAGCGTTCCTCCACGCAACACCTAAAAGTGCACTACTGATAATCCCGACCCGCTTCTGGGGATGGTAGACGCGTCTCACCCCAACAGTCGGTAGAAACACTATCAATATCTGTGACCCCTAAAAATATTTATCCGACTGAAATATCGACTGTTTTAGCATGTTTAAATATTTGAACCCCCGTCCGCCCCCGATTCTGGAGGTGGTAGACGCGTCTTACCCCGACAGTGTTTGTTTCCTGGTCGCAAAGAACACGTGTACTAAATTTGGTGAAATTTTCTCCAGCGGTGTAGATTTGTATAACGAACATACAAATATACAAACATACAAATATACAAACATACATACATACACTCATTTTTATTTATAAAATTAAACGTCGTTATTAATGGAGACAACATCGGTTAAAGTAGTATGAACAACACCACCCCTAAATCTGCTACTTTCCCGTGGAGGAAAGGGTTGAATTTTTACTCATATCACATCGGTAGAAACACTATAAATCTAGTTTACCCATAAACACATAACATTTTGGCACTTTTAGAATAATAGACAATTCTCACCCCGAGCCCTAACCAAGCTCTTTACCCAGGGTGTAGAGGTTGAATATTATATTCAGATATCATCAGTGGAAAGACTAAATATCTTTGACCCCTAAAAATATTTATCCGACTGAAATATCGACTGTTTTAGCATGTTCAAATATTTCCACCCCCGTCCACCCCCGCTTCAGGGGGTGGTAGGCGCGTCTCACCCTGACAAGGGTTGAATTTTTACTCATATCACATCGGTAGAAACACTATAAATCTAGTTTACCCATAAACACATAACATTTTGGCACTTTTAGAATAATAGACAATTCTCACCCCCAGCCCTAGCCAAGCTCACCACTAATGTCTAAAGGGATTTATCTTTTTAACAACATCCGTTGAAATACTATTCACGTAATTCTCCTCCAAGAACGCGCAAGAACTGACTATTTATCTCCCCTTCCAACCCCCACCCTTTCGGGTTAAATCGGCAATTAAAAATATTTATCCGAAGTAAACTCACTGACATCCATAACCTTAGATTTGACTCCAAACTCGGTTGTATTCGCGTTATTTTTCTGTAAAGCAACTCCACCCCAAACCCTAAGGGTGCCCTTTTCCCAGGGCGTAGGAGATGAATATTATATTCACATAACATCGGTAGAAACACAATTAATATCTTTGACCCCGAAAATATTTATCCAAATCTAATACCTGCAGTTTCAACATGTTTAAGTATTTCAACCCCCGTACACCCCCGCTTCTGGGGTTGGTAGACGCGTCTCACCCCGACAGTGTTGTTTTCCTAGTCGCAAAGAACCCGTGTACGAAATTTGGTGAAATTTGCTCCAGCGCTGTTGATTTGTACTCTCCACCCCAAACGCTAGGGGTGCTCTTTCCCCAGGGTGTAGAGGTTGAAAATTATATTCAGATATCATCAGTGGAAAGACTATAAATACCTTTGACCCCTAAAAATATTTATCCGACTGAAATATCGACTGTTTTAGCATGTTCAAATATTTCCACCCCCGCTTCGGGGGGTTGTAGGCGCGTCTCACCCCGACAGTGTTGTTTTCCTGGTCGCAAAGAACACGTGTACGAAATTTGGTGAAATTTGATCCACCGGTATAGATTTGTATTCTCCACCCCAAACCCTAAGGGTGCCCTTTTCCCAGGGTGTAGGGGGTGAAAATTATATTCAGAAAACATCGGTAGAAACACCATCAATATCTTGGACCCCTAAAAATTATTATCCGACTAAAATTTTGGCTGTTTTAGCATGTTTAAATATTTCAACCCCCGTGCAACCCCGCTTATGGGGGTGGTAGACATGTCTCACCCCGACAGTGTTTGTTTCCTGGTCGTAAAGAACACGTGTACGAAATTTGGTGAAATTTGCTCTACCGGTGTAGATTTGTATAACGAACATACAAATATACAAACAAACATACAAACAAACATACAAACAAACATACAAACAAACATACAAACAAACATACAAACATACATACACTCTTTTTTATTTATAAGATATTAAAAAAACTTTATTACATTTTTATAAAAATACAATAAAAAAATTTTATTGGGCGCCAGCAGATTTACATATAGTCTGCAAAAAAAATTATCATTAGCTCCGGCTTGGTTATAAAATCCTTCTTCCCTACAGGGTAATGTGGGCGGCTCGTGAGCTATTCAAGAACAGAGCCTATTTCCGTACTGTGTAAAAACTCTTTAACTTTTGAAGGCTCTTTACAGAAATGGTGATCCTTACTTTAACTTGTGGCGTCAGCCGACTTGCAATGGATAACTGGTCTTGTAGTAATCAGCACACGATCCTCCTCCTTCGGCCTCCCCGCGATGGACGTCTCTCCAAAATTTGTTGCTTACTGCTCGCCAAATTTTCCACCCTCTCACCTCTCTCACTCCACTTTCAGTCCTCTCTCTGTCGGTCTGTCTGCGTCTGTCCCACTTTCACCCGGGTTCGGAGTATATATTCTTCCTCCGCTCTCCCCCCCAAACTATGCAAAAAAAAGGGACGCGTACCCCCGGCTTCTTGGGGCCTCTCGGACGCACGTGGCCGTTTAATTTATTCCTTCTCAGGCCCGCGGACAAAGGGCGGCCACTTACCGATGTTATTCACTACAATATATATCTCAGAACGGTATTTTTTTCGTAGTGTATTAATTTTTTCTTACATCTTCTGTGTTTGCAAGAGGTTTAACTTTTTCATATAAAAACAGCAGCTTTTGTAAACTATTTGTTAACATTGTTTTGTACAAAAGAATATTCAATGATTCAAAAGTAATGTAGAAATCTTTGTACTGTACTAACTGCTCACTCCATTAAGCGACTCGAAGAAAACTGAAGGTATGCACTTAAAAGATCAGACTGTTTTCAGATACACAAAAATTATCAAAATATTTATAAATATGTTAATCTGGTTTCTCAGTCCTTCAGTTACTGCATTAACGAGTCATTTACTGAACTGCGGCTACACTGAGCTTGCATAACATCCAGCTACCGAGACGCTTCTATATCGACAGACCGCATTAAATCTATTTTTCTTACCGATCTAGTTAAGATAGAAATAGCAACACAATTTTTAGAATTTTCTAAAGAAGTAATATTTGGGCAGATTAATATATAATATTTGTCTACTACATACGGCAGATAACCCGCGATTTGTAAAACAAAAATTTACCCTTCGCTAGCATTTAAGCGACTGAATGCTACACATGTCCATCGTTTCCAACGTTACTGGGACTTTGTTTTGAATTTGCGAATGCGAAAGAATACCTTATTTTTAAATTTACCGATTTCAAGTTTTTGATGTGGAGTTAAATAATTGACAATTGTTTGTGGACGGTAAACGGCAGACACAGGTAGAATCAATATAAGCATCTAGATTTGTCAAATAGTGCCAAAATGCCAAAATTTGAAACAAGGGACGAAGTAAAAAAAGAGAATCAAGAAGAACTTTAGATCAGTAATCATGAAAGCAGTCATCTGCTTCATTCATTCAGTTGCTTGCCCTTGGTGTAGTCCCAGAAGTACCCAGACCTAACATAGAAAACTTGAAAGTGTGGGAAAAAATACATTTATTTCATAAAGTAGTATCCTTTTAGCTTGTTACTTTTCCCAGTGAAGTTCAGTAAGTTCGATATCCTGTTTAAAGTGAGAACCGTTGAGATCCTCAAAATAGCCATCAACAGCAGACTCCACTTCTTCATTCTTGCAAATTTTCAACATTGGAAAGTTAAAATTATCCGAGGAAGCTAAATCTGGTGAATAGGGTGCGTGAGAAAGCAATTGGAACTTAAACTCATTGATTTTGGCTTTTGCGATTATGGATATGTGAACTGGTGCATTTCATCACTCGGTGCAACAAATTCGCATAATACTCTGCGGTGATTGTTTTTCATTTTTGAAGATAATTAACGAAAATTATTCGGCGCGCATTCTAAATAGCCGACTCCATGATCTTACCAGCAGATGGAACTGTCTTGGCCTTCTTTAGTGCCGATGCTCCCCTTTAAGTGCAATGATTTGAATGTTCCTTCATCTCAGTTGAGAAGTGACGTGACCATGTTTCATTCTTGTTTATGAATATACGCAAAAACTCTGCTTTATTCATATGAAGCATCGCTAAACATCCTCACGACGCAAATGCGGAAGCCATTTTGCGCATAGCTTTCTCATGTCCAAATTTTCAGCAATAAGCGATGTACAACACTTTTGTAAACGCCTACCTTGCCTGCTAGCTCGCGCACTTTCAGTTGACGGTCAGTCGATAACATGTTGTGGATTTCCGTCACCATTTATGGCGTACTCAATTTGATCGACCACTATTCATCGTGGCAGCTCGTATGTTCTCTCAGTCAGGCAGGCAGCCAATAATTTAATATTGTAAACAAAGTAGCAGATTCCTCCAGAGTAGATAAAGCTCGAGATATATATATATATATATATTGTGGTAATTAAAAGGCAATTAATAATTTTAAAAAATTGGACTCGATTTGTTAGCGCCAGAAAGACACAAGTTACACACAAGAATGGGCAATAATGCAACAGGTTCAAGGAATCGTAGGCCGTTGGCTCGCTGGATGCAATGTGTAGGCCAGTCGTCGTAAAAATTGAGCAGAGACCAGACGTCGCAAAAGTATAGCAGAGAAAAGTTGTTGAGGAGCTATATCTGTGTAAATTCTTCGTAGAGAGATAGCAGAATATAAAGTTGTCATATAAAGCAGAGTGGAGCAGTCATCGAGATATTGCAGTAAAAAAATTGCAGATTGTAGCAGTTTTCGTCAAAATATAACTGTGTAAAGTCTTCGTAGAGAGATTGCAAAATAAAGTAGTTAAATTATTGCAGAGTAAAGCAGTCTTCGAGATATAACCAACTTTTGTCAAACCTACAGTGATGTTTATAGTCAGTGTAAAGAATGGCCTGTTATAGAGTGTAATGTGTGTGTAAGTGTTTTGAACGAGCCCAAAATTTTCCTGGTACCAGAAATTGTAAGTCACATATTCACTAAATTATTATTTGTTAACTATTAATTAAAGATAATTATCGTCAGATTTCGGGTTTTCGAATATCGTTAACATTTTATGTTTGCATAGTAAATAATACTTTGAAGTCGATAATAGCTTCATAGAAAATTTGATTGTCAAAAACATTTTCTTTATTTAAAGGCCCAGTTAAGACCCTGAGAGAGTGAGAGAGAGAGAGAGAGAGTAAATTTGATATGGAAAGGTAATTACATGATAACTAGTGTAAAATTAAATGGATAACTATTTGTAAATTTAAAAATTTGTGAAATTAATAAATTAATTTATTTTTATCATTCATTAATTAGTATTTATTACCAATTGGCAACACAACGTGAGGCATTATGTTTATTTAATTTGTATATATTACAATATATTGTAGTAATCAAAAATGATAATTATTAATTTGCCCCACGTTGTGGTAGCCAAAATGTAATAATTAAATATGATGGGCTTTTAAATGAACAATTATAAACTTTAAAACAAACAATTTTATGTAGCAATACTTGAAACAATTGTACAATTTTAAAAAACATATCTCATTCTCTCAAAGGTCTTAACTGGGTTTGATAACGGCAGAACATTTAAACATAATCAAAGAACACAAAATTTAGATTTAATTTAAAAGGAAATATTTATTCGTCTAGACATAAACGAAATTAATTATCGACAAACTTATACTACAAGATGGATTTTAAATTTAAACAGTTTATTTTATCAACTCTAAAGAACGATATCTGACATTATCTTTTAAGTCGGTTTACAAAAATCATTTTACTGTTCTCTTGCTACTTACGGATACTTTCACCTTTCGAACACAGTGGTGGGATTTTCACAGATTCTACTAAATACTGTTGGTTTGAAAAAGAAAGTTTGTGGTATCTCGACGACTTTACTCTGCTCTGCTTCGACGACGACTGGTTTACTGTAAATTTAACAAGTTCTCTCTCCTATTCTTTGGCTGCGACTTTAAACTGCAATCTTTCGACGACGACTCATAAACAATGTCTCTCTTAACAACATCCTCCATCCTCGGTGATCGCAGCACCACTGACTCCTCAAAAGCTTATCTCCTCCCTTATATACTCCCTGTCTCTTACTTTTTCCATTGTTCGAAAACTTCGTCGCAAATGCCAGTTGACAGATTCTTCCATTATCCCAAGATTTATATTATGCAGCTGCTGTTCCGTAGTCAACAAATGGCTAACTACTCCGACACGTCAAGCCGACAATCGAGACAGGACTCGCAATTACTTGTCTTCTTCTACCCCCACACGCACGTGCACGGTTTCGAATTGTCAAGACCACCCAAACTGCACCCCCAAGACGAAGAAAGACTTAAACCTAAATAAACACGTTACAAAATGCCCCTCCAACAGTCCAGACTATCCATCCGAAACAATGCCTCACTTAACAGGCATTACTATATATATATATATATATATATATATATATATATATATATATATATATACATATATATGTATATTGTAATGAACAATAAAAAGATTGATTTAATTTGGCCCACGTTGAGGCACCAAATGTAATGATTAATTAAAAGCGATTATTTAAACAATTTTATTGCTCCACATTGCGGAAGACAAAATGTAATGATTAGCAAAATGTTATGAATTAATTAATAGACAAAATTTTATTGAATTATTTAAACAATTAACTTTCAGTTTTATTAAATTGTTAATTAATTCTGAAACAATTTTTTTTATTTTAACAGGAAGGATCAAGAAATAAGTACTACTTTAAACATACGATACCGTTTATTATTTAATAGAAATTTATAACATTTTCTCTGAGGTTAAGTACATTTAAAGTTTCAATGTTTAGAAATTTGATAACTCTTCTCTCAGGGTCGTTTACCTGGGCTTGATAAGTAAAGAACAATCATAGAATTTATAAATTAAGAAATTAACAATCAAAACCACAATGTGACGAACGAAATCTGACGAATACCTTTAACTATCGTTTTCAAACTTATTAACTTTTTTTTCTACTTACAAAAATGTTCGGCTGGTACCAGACTTGGTTTCCTCGGCTCGGGCACACAATTTACACGAAAAAGGCTATGAATCAATTACTATACACTTGATTGTCAAACACACGGTCGTAGTTATTGAATTTTCCTCCGGGAACTGGATCTACTGCAGATCCGGATCATCAGCCAGACATATTGTTACACATTGTCTTTATGTGGAAAATGTTGATCTCAGTACGCGTAGGAATCTTAAGGTGGCGTAAATATTTGATTAATCTTTGCAGTTTTTTTACAAAGTATCTTGTCCAAACTTTATACTTGAATTTAAAACTTGTAACTTTCTCGGTTGAATTTTGTACTTGTACTTGAAATTGGTGTTGCTAAACAATCAAATTATTAAAATCATTACTGGCCTCTAATTAGTATTACAATATATATTTCTATACATATACAACACCCAATTTTAGGTAAGTAAAAATATATTTGTTTATAGAAAATCACCCTACGTTTCGTCGCTAATTTGTGAAAGGTATGTAGCTTTAACACAATTTAAATTGTGTATTTCGGTCATGGCAGTCAAGGGAGAACTGCCTGACTACCAAAATTTTGTTAATTGAAGAGGTCTCAAATTAGCGACCAAACGTAATTTTCTATAAATAAATATATTTTTTCTGTTTTTAAATTCACTGTTGTTTATTTATAAGTTGTTTTAATAGTCAATATATATTTCATTATAGCTCGATATAGATATTGGCTGATCTGAAATCTTTCAAATGAACGTATCACATGACAACGACCAATTGTTTCCCATGTTTACAAATTCACTGAGAGTGTTCCCTATTGAGGGCTTTCACCTACACTAAACAATATAGCATCTTCAAACTTAATATTTTAAGGACAGTACCACTATCGTTTTTCGAACAACAATCCGCCATGTATACGTCAGATCGGATACTTCTGAGAGTACCCTCGTATGTGAACTTTTACAAATAGTCATACAAAACTTTTTTCATGATGTCATGCACGGTTCGTAAACGAAGCTTCACTGGCTTGAAGCAAGCAATTACAAATGTAATGCATTTATGACATCTCGTCCCGGATAAACCTAGAGCGAGCAGCACCCATCTTGCCAACAGCTTTCTCTTTTCCGAATTTTCAGTCAATGTGCGATGCACAGCACTTTTTGCAATGGCCGCGTACATATACTGTTAAGTTACAATTGTTTACACAATAGCAAGTTGCATGAAATTGATTTTTTTAAGCGTAAAGAAAATGTTAAACGAACCCACGCCAAACTGAACTCCATTACACACGCAATATTCAAGATAAACGAATCAAGGAAAACAATAGGGTATAGAATATAATGGTTTGGAGGCAAAAAAACGGCTAGAGTTGGATTCAGTAACTTAAACGTAAAATATTAGTTTTGAAAAAATATCCTATCGATGAATAGTCAAATTCTTTTTCAAAAATCTTTCCGCAAGCTCTACAGTTGTATGCCATCACCAACGTGTTTGTTGAAGATCTACGACGATACGAAGCTTGCTGTGGAGTTCATTTTAGTGTTAGTGCTTAAAACAGACCTGCTTTAGTATTAGGATGTGAGTTAAAGCCAGATCAAAAGGTGATAGTGTTTCTAGTACTTCCAAGAATTTTGGACTAGTTCAGTCTACCGCAGTGAATAAACAAAATGAGGTTTTCATTTTCAGCTAAGAGTCTGATTATCAGCTACGTTTAAACACTAAACATGAATTATATCCAGATATAAAAGAAAACACCTCAAAATCAGGAATGTCAACAGTCAGGTCTACCACTAAAATCTCTCCCTCCTCAACACCACAGATAATTACATCTGGAGAAGAACCAGAGAAATACAAAAACACTTTTTCATAACTAAAAATGGCACTCATCCCAACAAAAAGTATACCTTCTTGCCAAAATCCTCTCCTATCAATTTACACTCTATCCCATCCTCCCCACTAACCCTGCTCTAGACTCTCGCGTTCAATCCCGCTACTAACAAGAATACTAATTCAGAAGCTTTATTTACCTACAAAAACATTGTCACAACCATACCCAATTAAAAAATTAAACTTCGCCAGCTATTGACCAAATAAATACCAATTGCTTAAAAGCTCTACCCGAAAAAGCCCTAGTACCTACTAACACAAAATTATATCGCCCAAAATCTCCATTAACTGGAAAATTGCTACGATAATAGTAATTAACAAACGCAATAAACAAAAATCCAACCACAGCAATTACCGACCCATCAGTCTCCTACCAATACTTGCAAAATTTTTCGAAAAACTACTTGTACCAAAATTAAAAAGCCAAATCCTAAACTTAATCCCTAACCAGCAATTTGGATTCCAAATCCTATAGCTCCTATAGCTTCTTAACATTGTAACAGAATATATTAAGACATCCTTTGAAAAGAAAAATATATACCTATCCACATTCTTGGATTATGAAAAAGCATTCGGCAAGTTTCACCATCCCTCACTCCTCTTCAAATTAAAACCCAACCAATCCACCCCCTACTTGAACCTCCTATCCAACTATCTTACAAACCGCTCTTGTCAAATATCAAAACCATTCCTCCCAAATATACCCTATTCACTCAGGGGTCCCTCAAGGTAGTTTCATTGGTCCACTCCTATATTCCATCTATACCCATGATATCCCTCAAACAAGCGCAACAAAAACTGCCATATTTTCCGACCATATAGCCATACTTTGCCAGACCCATGACTACGAGTCGACTACAATACAACTGCAAACAGCCATTAACCATGAAGCCATTTGGGCTAACAATTGGAGAATAACCATAAACCCAAACAAATCCATCACAGTTCCCTTTTCCCCGTAAAATCAATAACAATATATGCATTAACAGCACACCCATTACAAACAAACAAAACCATAAATACCTGGGTTTAATCCTCGATTCTAAGCTAACATGGTCCCTACACACCAGTCCGTTAAAAAAAATCATGAATCACCGCTTCAACAGCCTGAAACCATTACTTAATACTAATTCACCTTTATCCCTTTCAATGAAAAAATTACTTTATATATCCCTTATTGCTCCATTATGGAAGTACGGTTGTAATATTTGGGGTTCCGCAGACGAAACACACGTCAGTAGGATCCAAATATCTCAAAACAATATACTTTGTTGTATCACAAACTTCCCCTGGTACTGCTCGAGGTCCTGCATCCATAGTGACCTCAATATTCCATATATACACCAAACAACTAAATAAATACTTCTTCAATATAAAAAAGACAATTCACCACAACCCGTTAATATCCGATACAGCTGCATCACTTCCACCTCCCAACCAACATCGTCGATTAAAAAGAAAGAGACCCTTATACCAAATTAAAAAAAGAAACCAGATTTTATCGAAAAGACGACAAACTTAGTGACTCTGTTAAAGCAAATTCCCTATATAACCGATAAAATGTGTTTTGCGGATATCTTGGGAATTTTTTCAAATCTCACCGGTCTGACGTGTAAGAACTAAATAAACTCGAGCATGAATAACTTGTTAGCTTAAGATACAGACGCTCTTTAACGCCCACGTGGGGTGATGAGCTCCACCCAGTTTCCCATGACTTAGGGCGGTAACTTCTCTTATCGGAAGGGACTTTCAGTTGTTGCAACAAGAAAGGAAGTTGCTTAACAGTATGTAATGAGGGTCCAGGAACTCGGGAAAATGAAATTAACCCGTTTCTGGTTTACGTAACATTTCTAGTAAAGCTGACGCCATGCGGGCCCTCATATGCATTGTTACTTAGTAATCTAGTCGGACGAAGTGCACCGTGGAAAACAATTTTTGGAGGCGACACGTGAAACCAGCCGATTTCCAACATAGAGAGTTCTTAGATTGGGATAGTTTTTATAATCATCTTGCAAAATTAATTATTTATGAATATTGACATTGTATCGCTTTTACTCGACATGTTTCCTTCGTGTATGTTTTCGAAACATTAGTTAGATATGATGGGACTCGTGTCTTTTTACAAATACTGTCAATGTTCAGAGGCGCTGTATTGTGTTAATATGGGATAGGAGATTTATAAATATATACATATTTTCTTTAGACTTACCAGCATTTTACGATTCAACTTCGAAAGGGAAATGGCACGATATTTGCCCACGATGAGTTATGACCTCAGGATTCGTAGTCGTGAGCTTGAAACGGTGAAAAACTATCACACCATAATATTTCATAAACTTACGTCCGTTGAATAGAATTGTACTGAATTTGACAAATTGGAACATTGAAACCGACGTACTATAATAACATTCAATTATACACAATGTTTCTGGCAACGTCGGAGTCTTCTTCAGGTTTGGTGTTATCTGAAAGAACTATTTATTCTATTTCATCAATTTATAAAATTCAAAACTAAATTCGTAATAGATAAAATTCTCGGGTCTCAACCTGGGTCAATTGTTTGTTGAATAACAACGTTTCGACGGCAAGCTCCGTCGTCGTCATCAGGTTAACGTTATTCAACAACAATTTGCCCGGGTTGAGACCCGAGAATTTTATCTAGAACAGATTCACCGGGAAAGCCGTCGCGCTCTAAATTCGTAATGATTCAACTTTGATTTAATTTACTTTTCTATTTCTTTCTGGAGTCTTAATTTACTTAAGTTATTAAATGTTAATTATTTATTTACACACGATTTGTCGTATATGATGAGGAATTTGGAAAATATCTTTTCTGAATTTAAGTATAACCTTAAAGATTATTAACCCTGAATGGTAACTTAAGTATTATCTTTAAAGTTTTTTTAAAAAAAAAATATAGCTCTATTCAATTGTTCAATAAGTGTTCAAGCCTGCTCTAATTCGTGAATAAATTTCTTTCAAGATTTGTTATTTTCTGTAAACAACACCGTGGCCTTTTAATCAATGATTCGCCTTCGACGCTTTGCAAATTAAATTAGCTCGATCAGAAAAGTTTGTGCATGTACATTCACGCCACCTCCATAATATGTACAAGTACGTTTCATTATAATACTTATCTTGATTGTGGGAAGCATACAGGTCATTGTAAAGTGGGTTTCAATAGCAGATTAAAATGAAAGTCTAATGAAACATCATTTCATAGATACGTGCATGGATGAGATGCATTGGCCTAGTTCGGCAGTGTTTTTAAATTCATAGTGTTAGTTAAGTGATGCAGATTAGTTAAACAATTAACGGGATCTCGCCATTTAATTAGTTACTTTGGTCCGATGGGACATCAAACCCGAATCCTACGAATAACGACGACATTTTGGCACTAGTCGCATAATTTTACCCCGTGCACGACGTAATCATATTTGAGCTAAACGAATATATATATAAGTAGTCGATGTATATATCCTGCTCTTGTTGCCACTATTCACTTTGGGCAAAAGACCGCTAAAACCACGAGTCATCTACTTGCCGATTGATGTGTAGGGAGTGCATTCATCTAATGTTGAGTATGTCATTGATAATCAAAATTTAAAAAAAAATATCCAGATATAATTACTAATATTAATTGCTATTTTTTTGCTAAACAAATCGACATATTTTATTTACCGCCTCTGTCCCCGACGACGGAGACCAGCAGATCGATCTCTAAGCTGTCCAACTGTGGATCGCTCCACACATCCTGTGCCAGTATGAGGGAATCTGGAGAGACGTCCACTACCACAACCAGGGGCCTCTGCAGCTCTGAGTCCTCCAAAAGGCCATACAGGGCTCCGGCGCCGCTGACTGGAGCAGGAGCAGAAGCATCGGGCCACGTGACTCTCGTTCCCGTGGTTCCCATCCAGCACGCGCTCGCCAGTATTACAAACGCCCACGCCATCGCACACTAATCACTTTGGGCCTGCCCGTGCCACTATATATGTTACTCGCGTGTTTGGAATAAGGGTGGCGCACATGTCGTATCTAATCGCGCGCTCTTAGTCCGCTCGTCTGCTGCTTTTAAGACGAACCCATTAATACTCCAAATAGCGAATTAGCGTGGTACATCTTTACTCGTGCCATGACTCAACACATCGGGACTTCTGCGTGGCTACTGCATCAGGGAACTAGCTCAAAAAAGCGTAGGAGTCAGTTTAATTCAATAGTAAACCCCAACGACTTGGATATATACCAGTTTTTTTGTCCTGATAATATGTTTTAGTTGCTGCCGATCTCCTTTGGCTCCAAGTTCAAAGGTAAAACCTTGCTTTCGGGATCTATGTTCAATATAATTTAAGGGGAGCACCTAAATTAGTTCTGTTATAGTATTATGAATAAAAGAGGGATGGAGAGAGAGGGGTTTGGAGGGGGAGTGAAGCAATTTAGAGGGGCAGAGTGAGGGAGGTAGAGAGTTTGGGAGGGAGGAACGTCCAAGTAAGACGAGAGTAGTGATTGGAAGTAGAAGCTGGAAAATGTCAAAAATGTTATGAGGTGCAAAAACCATGAACAAAAAAAAGAATAAAATATCAGATACGAATAAAAATCCTTCGTTTTCCGGGTGAAACGTTAAAACAGTATGCGTCTGTACAAGGAGTACTGTCACGTTTGCAACATCCTTAGTTCACCGCATATTTAGAAACACAGTTAACTATAAAAAGCTCTTGCACGTCCACAATTCAAAATATTTCATTCGGCTATACAGAGACTTCGAATACGGAATATTGCAATAACGTGTGCGACGTTTATATATATACTAGCTGGGTGCCCGGCGTTGCCCGAGATGTTATTTATCCATAACCCCCGATATGACTCCAATTTCGTTTGCTTTTGCGCTATTTTTATGTAACGCTCCTCGAACCCTATCCCTAAACGTGCTCACCTCCCATGCCGAAAAGGGTTGACGTAATTGACCAAATATATCGGCCGTTTTTACAATGTAGAAGCTGACCACCCGCACAAATGTGCGATAATCAAAAAGTATTTATTCCACGCAAAAATCCGCCTATTACATTGTCTGAAAATTTCTACCCCAGCCCACCACCTCCCAAATCCAAGTTGTCACAATTAGACTCAGCGACATTCATAGTCTCTGAATTGATTCTAATCTCGGTTGTTTTTGCGTTTTTTTTATTTAACGTACCTCCACCCCACCCCTAACCTTGCTTCCCTCACGGGGGTTGAAATTATACACAAACAACATCGGTATAAAAACTATCAAAGTAATTAACCCCAGGAAGTAATTATTTAACGCAAATATCGACCGTTTATCACGTTTGAAAATTTCCACCCCCGAACACTCGCGCTTGGGGGACTTAAACGGCAAGTTCAATGTCATAATTAAACACAGTGACAACTATAACCCCGAATTCGACTCCAATCTCGATAGTTTCTGCTTTCCTTTTATGTAATGCCACTGCACACCCACACATAAAGGTGCACCCCTCCCAAACCCGAAAGGGGTTGAAATTATACACAGAGAACATGTAGAGAAATTTTATGAATCTCATTGATGCCGAAATATATTTATTCGAAAAATTGGCCGGTTAACATGTTTGGAAATTTCCTCCCTCGCCCCATTCCGCCAGGCCCCTCACATCCTCGCACACCACCACCAAACCCCGTGCATTGCCAATGTTGTCATAAATACATTCACCTATATCCATAACTCTGATTTGACCCGAGTCTCGGTTTTTTTAGGTTATTTTTATGGAACACACCTCCATCTCTATGCGTTCTTCCCTACCATGCCGTAAGGTGTTGAAATTATACACAAAAAATCGGTAGGAATACTATCAATGACAATGGCAGCGTCAAATATTTATTCCCTGCAAAAATCAACCGTTTAACATGTTGAAAATTTACACCCCCCAACACTTCCTTCGGGGAGTTAAACGGTTAGTTGAATGTAATAATTAAACTCATTGACATCCATTCCCAATCCCGAAATTACACACGGGCAGAGAAATTTTATTAATCTAATTGATCCCGAATATATTTAATCGACGCAAAAACGGCCTTTTAACTTGTTTTAAAATTTCTATCCCCCGTACACCTTCGCCCAACTCATCCAAACCCAGCCCACCCCCGCGCGTTGCCCATATTGTCCTAAATAAATTCAGCGACATCCAGTACCTTCGATTTTACTCGAATCTCGGTTGTTTTCAAGTTATTTTCTTGTAAGTTCCCTCCACCCCCACCCCTACAACGCCTACAAACAACATGGGTACAAATACTATCAACGTAAATGGCCCTGCCATTTATTTATTCCACGCTAATATCGATTATTTAACATGTTTGAAAAATTCCACCCCATCCATTCCGCCCCAGAAGATTAAATGGGTAATTGAATACCATCTCAGATAACATCGGTCGAAACACTATCTCTTCGATCCCTAAAAATATTTATCTGCCTAAATATCGACTGTTTTAGCATGTTTGATGTTTCCACCCCCTCCCTAAGTGTGCTTCCCTCTCATGCTGAAAGGGGTTATATTTTACAAACAACATCGGTATATATATATATTATCAATGTCATTGACCTTGACAATTAATTATTTAATGCAAATATCGACTGTTTAACATGTTATAAAAATTCCACCCTCGTTCACCACATCCACCCCTGTCCCTGGAAGTTCAATAGCCAATTGAATGTCATCATCAAACTCAGTGACTTCCATAACCTTATCCATAACATTATTTTTATGTAATGCCACTCCACTACAACCCCTAAGGAGAGCTCCCAATCCTGAAAGGGGGTGAAATTAAACTGGGAGAACATATTGAGAAATATTATTAATTTCATTGATCCCAAATTATATTTATACGACGCAAAATACCGCGCGTTGTCCATAATGTCAAAAATAAAATCAGCACATCCATTACCTTCGATTTGACTCGAATCTCGTTTTTTTCGCGTAATTTTTTTATGAGTCCCAATCCAAAACCACCCCTTACAATGCTCGTCCCTCATGCCGCAAGAGAGGTTAAAATTTTACACACATCACTTGGGTAGAAATACTATAAATCTAATTAACCCAGAAAAATATTATTCAACTCTAATATCGGTCGTGATTTCTTGTTTCAATGATTCCACTCACATCCATCTCCACCTCTCAATGACCAATTAAATGCCATAATTAAACTCAGAGAAATTCATAACACTGTATTTGACTCTAATCTCGGTTTTATTCGCGTTATTTATTTTTAACTCCCACATTCCCCCACCCCTAAATTGAGCTCCCTTCCAATCCCGAAATGGGTTCAAATTAAACACGGAGAACGTGTAGTGAAATTTTAATAATCTCATTGCTCCCGAAATATATTTATTCGACGCGAAATTCGGAGCTTTACTAATTTTAAAATTTCTACTCCTTACCTACCACCGCCTAACTTCTCCCACCTCAGTCCACCCCCGCGGGTTGCTTCGATTGTCATAAATAAACTCAGGGACATCCATTACCTTCGATTTGAATAGAATCTTGGTTGTATTAGCGTTATTTTCCGGTATCTCACCTCCACACCCACCTCTAACGTGAACTCACTCATATCGCTAGGTGTTGAATTTTATAAACATAAAATGTGTGGAAATACTATAAATGTAGTTATTCCTTAAATTATTTCTTCCACGCAAACATCGACCGTTTAACATGTTAGATAATTTCCATGCCCGGTCCACCCCTGCGCTTGGTGTTAGATGGCCAATTGAATATCATAATTAAACTCTGCAACATCCACAACCCTGCATTTGACTGTCATCTCGGATTAATCGCGTTATTTATTTGTGTGCTCATTTTCCATCCTGTAGGAGATGAAAGTATACTCAGGTAACATCGGTTAAAAAACTATCTCTTAGTAATATTTATATCGGCTGGTTTAGCATCTTTGAATGTTTCCACCCCCTCTCCTAAGAGTGCTTCCTTCTCATTCTGAAAGGGGTTATATTATACAAACAACATCGGTAGATATTTTATCAATGTCATTGACCTCGAAAATTAATTATGTTACAATTAAATGTATTTATTCGTTAAAAATATTTATTTAACGCAAATATCGATCGTTTAACATATTAGGAAAATTCCACCCCATCCACTCCCGCCCATGAGGTTAAATATCCAATTAAATGCTATAAATGAACTCGGCGACATCAATAACTTTGGATTTGACTCAAAACTCGGTTGTATTCGCGTTATTTTATTTGGCGTTCCTCCACCCCACCCCTAAAAGTGCTCTACTGATAAGCCCGAAAGGGGTTGAAGTTCTCGGTTGTATTCGCGTTATTTTCCTTTAAAGAATCTCCACCCCTAACCCTAAGGGTGCCCATTTCCCAGGGTGTAGGGGGTGAAAATTATATTCAGATAACATCGGTAGGAATATTATCAATATATTTGATTCCTAAAAATATTTATACGACTAAAATATCGGCTGTCTTAGCATGTTCAAATATTTCCACCCCCGTCCATCCCCGCTTCTGGGAGTGGTAGACGCGTATCACCCCGACAGTAATTATTTCCTGGTCGCAAAGAACACATTTACGAAATTTGGTGAAATTCGCTCCATCGGTGTAGACCACCCCAAAACCTAAGGGTGCCCTTTTTCCTAGGTGTAGGGGATGAAAATTATATTCAGATAACACGGTAGAAACACTATCAAAATATTTGACCCCTAAAAATATTTATTCGACTGAAATATCAACTGTTTTAGCGTGTTTAAATATTTCCACCCCCGTCCACCCCCCGACAGTGTTTGTTTCCTGGTCGTAAAGAACTCGTGTACGAAGTTTGGTGATATTTGCTCCAATGGTGTAGATTTCTATAAGGAACATACAAACAAACATACATACATACACTCATTTCTATTTATAAGACTGTAATACTAATCAAGGAGGCCATTAATTCTTTAAATTATAATGAATTGTTCAGCGGTACAAATTCTTAAAGAACAACAATGACGGCAAGCTCTTTGTCTGGCGGCCTTTGTTGTGAGCCGCTCAGTCTGGCTGATATTGTGGACGAGAAAGGAAGCAGAATTTTCAGAGTACGAACAGCGTGGTCCAAGTAATTCAACTCAGAGACTTATATGTTAATCATTACATTTGTAAAAGGATCTGGACGGAGAGACAAGTTATATAAAAATTTGAAAAGCTGAAACAAAAGGTTTAGCGCCCCGTTCAGATATATACGCGCTCCGAAATAACATTTTCCGCAAAGGGCATTGAAATTTAATACGTCCGACGGTTGACCGCAGTTGCAGATAATCGAGTTCCTGGAGGAGTAATCCAAGATATACAACCGTGTGTTTGTTCACGTGTAGAGTCTGTGATTAATGGCTTTTTTTGTGAATTGTGTCCCCAAGCTTCGAAAACGTTAAGTCTGGTACCAGCAGAAAATTTGTAAGTACAAACCAAAATAATTTAATTCTGTAAACGGTAATTAAGGGTATAGTCAGATTTCGGTTCTTTTCATTTCGTATTCCGTTAGTTTCAATTTGTTTGAATTGTTAATTATTTAATTTATTAATCTTGATTTTTCTTACTTATCAAACCCAGTAAAGACCTTGAGAAGAAGAGTTATTAGATTTGATTGTTTGTAAAATATAAAAGATAGTATTTTACCTTGAATGCCACAAATTATAAAATAAAAAATTTGTTTGTAAATTTTGATTTAATTCGGCGTCCGAACCTAGGGCAAATCATTTGAAAAACTAAAACTAAAAATACCTGTTAAAATAATCTTTGGCAATTAAAAGTTTTTTAATCTTAATCTTTTTGTTAATTAATATTTACAACTATGAATACAGAAAAAATAACTTACAATCACTCTGGTCCATGCAATTTGGATCTCTCGCATACCAGCACAGACTCACTTCATACAGGCTTAAAGAGCACTAGGTTGCGCTCACACTTTGCTTTTAGAACCACCTCTTCTCGATGATATTACTCTCACAGCGACTTCCTCCAAACAACCAACCCTTCTGACAGACAGATTTCCACGACGAAACTCCTTCCGACTGCTGATGACTGCTGACTCCTCTCGGCCACCTAAATTGGCCTCCACCAACGCTCTCTCATGAATGCAAGCTCACTGACTTATAAAATTGTTTCGGCCACTTTAACTTGGCCCTGCGGACCTCCACCAACGCTCTCTCCCAACTGTCTGAGGTCTCCTGTCCAACTGCTGTCCTTTTATCTGCTGTTCCCACTCCAGAATATTCCCTTGTTTTCACTGTTTTTGAGTTTCCACGTTCGCCAAACAACACCAGCTGTTGCCTTTCTCACGCTCCGAGAGCCACTCAATACAATTACAATAAATATTTCCTTTTAATCATGCATTTAGGGTTCCGACCAGATGTCTGTCAATACCATTAGCTCTAAGCCGCTAAACGTCCAATTATAGTCCTCCCCTTCTCTAAAAGCCACTTATCTATCATTTTATTATTATCCTCTTCTTTTATATACAAACCACTCAAGAATCCCCAATCTGATTTGGTAAACAGCTCTGATGAAATCAGAACAAAATTCATGTCCTTCTTAACTGGGTATTACAATATATATATATATATATATATATATATATATATATATATATATATAAACCAAGAATGGACAATAATGCAATAGGCTTAAGTTATTGTAGGCCGTTGGTTCTTGCTAGAGCGTGGTGTGGCCAGTCGTCGCCGAAGCATTGCAGAGAAAAGTTGTTCAGGAGATATAGCTGTGTAAAGTCTTCGTGGAGAGATTGCAGAATAAAGTTGTTGAATTATAGCAGAGAAATTGAGAGATCATCTTAACACGTAAATATTAGGGATAAGTAATCATTTATAATTTTATTGGTTTTATTTTCTAACATTTCATTAGCGTTACCACCAAGTTGAAATGTTAAACGATCTTTAGCATAAATCCTGATTCTCGCTTTTCGTTTTGGCATTATTTCCAAAAAAAATAATAAGAGGCCAGTTTGATTAACAGAATAATTCAGGGGAATAAATCCCTACCTCAATTATTGCTATTAATGTCACTATTGTTGCTATTAATCAGATGCTTTCCGCTTCTCCAGCAATCTGTATGTTATGAAGATTGATTCTGTTTTTAAATCGATGGAACCACCCTCTACTAGCTACGAAATTTCACTCCTGACATCTTTTACATTCTGGTTAAAAAGAAATTCGCCTATTCCATTATGATTACTTGACTAAATGGCATATTAAGTTCAACATCACCGTCAATCAAGATGGAAAGTCACGTATTCATTTCCTCAAGCACTTTGCTTCTGGAACGGCTATTCTTTTTCAATGCACTGTCTACATCAGATTGTCTCGTACACCTGCATCAAATCGTTTTGAGAACCTAAATTATAGTTTCTAATGAAATTCTTTTTCTCTCTACTTTCATTTACTTTGCCATCACCCACTGTTAAAACTAAAAATTACATTCATATATACACAATAACGTTGTTTCAGAGAGCTCTGGCGGGGGCTACCTTTGGGGATGCTCTCACATCTCTCTGGTTTTTTTGAACTAAGGTTCCCACATGCCGAGGCACCTCGGTCAGTTTTGAGAGGTGTATGTTCCGGGGTCGCAGACCTTGGGCATACGGCAAGAGTTGTCCGCTATTCCTATTGGAATAGTCGGCCAGCTGCCTCCTAAACTGGCCAAGGCAATGCGAGGGGTAAGCTGCGTCCCCACAGCAAACCACTCTCCCGTCATCGGAAGGGCGTGGGACAAGTACCAAATGCCCGACCTACCCGATGCAGGTTTTTCTAAGGTTTTCCCTGCATTTCTTTAGGCGAATTCCGGGTAGGATCCTTAAAATATAGCCCGGGGGCCATAGTTAACCCTTGGCTACCTTCCTCTACCCTTCCGCATCCCCCCTTTCAAATCCCTTCCTATGCTATTAAAGGGGAGTTGCCCAATGTGGATCACCCTCATGTAGCCTGTTGCCCTAAAAATAATAATAATAATAATTGACAATTGTAACACGGCAAACATGGGATCGTAATGTAACACTCGCCGTCAGACTCCATGTGTGTAACAAAGTAACAATATAGCGCGTGATTTCGGGAAATCACAATACCGGTTGAAATCGATGAATCCCAATACTACATACAGTGTAATAGTGAAACAGCGTTAAACGGTGTCATACAGTATATAGTTTTTCCGTTAATAAGGAAATGGTTACGTGTAGAGTATTGAAATATTATAGTAGTAAAGTCTGTGGTTTTGTCAAAATAATTCATTTCAAATTAATTAATAGATTTTAAAATTAATTTCCGTTCCAAACCTGTTTTATTTCTACATTTCATGCACTTTCACGTTCCGCGCATAATTATTAGACAATGGAAATATGTAATCTCGTGATATAAAAAATGAGCTTGGATTAGTTGCAAAGAAATTAAATTGAATAATAATTGAGTGATTGCCAAAAGTACAGTTTCTTAATGAAGAAAATGAAATGTTTATAAATATTAATGTATAAAAAGAGAAATCAGTTTAATTAATTTTTAGGAACATTATTACTGAAAAAAATTGAAATGGTTTTTAATGTATTTCTCGTCCGTCTTGTTTTCGCATTCATCATATTCGCGGTCATTTTCTGTTTCTTTAGTTGGCATTGTCAGCAAATTACCAGTGCAAATGTAGGCTTTATCGACATATTTTATTTGCTAATTAAAATGTGACACACCTAAAATCGGTCAAATGGCTGACGGCTTAAAGGATTTTCTAACAATTCAAGAGCAATATGCGAAAATTGCTTGCAATTTCTATTGGAATCAAATACTTGACAGCTTCTTTGCAGGCTGAACTAAATAACTTGACCAAAAGGAAAACTGGTAAGTGTTTAGCGACACTAAAACGTTTACAGATTTTGCTTCAATTCCATTGTTTTTTAAAATAAAATTGTTCTATTCATTATTTAAAAAAATACGTGGGGTCGATGTTATACATTTTGGTGGTCAATACCAACACGATCAAACCAAATATTTGATAACAATTTTATAATTATCCTGATAGTTTAATAATACATTTTCACATAGTAATTAAAATAATAGTAATAATAATAATAAGTCTACGTATAATAAAAATTAATTATTTTGAAATTATATTAATAGGAAATTTGAGAGGTCCATTTGAAAAGAAAATAAACATATTAGTAATCGTATTACTAACGGTATGGTTGTATATAAATATGGAAAATGTCGATTTTTAAACCAAAAGCATTCAGTCCTACGATAAAGGCCGTTTAGTATTAAGTTTTTCTAAATATCTATAGATTTTGTTATATGTCTAAAGACGAGTTTAGTAGCAGGACTGACGTCATATCCCCTCCCTCACCAAACTCGACTAGTTCCCGTACATAGATTGTGAATGGGAAATTTTGCCATCTATAATTGTTATTAACATAGTAATATTTCGGCACATATATACAGTATGAGAGTAATTATAATTTCATCTCGTTATTTCCGCAATGAATTGACAAATAATCATTAATACACGAACCTCTTACAGCAATTTCATTTACATCTTCAAATTAGGAAATAATGAGATGCTATAATTCTTTCTATAAGCCCATCCATAATGAGTTACTATAAATATAAATTGTTCTCTCTATAATTTTTTTTACTAGACAGTGTTCAAGTAGGCCTACACAGCAGAACGTAAACTGTACAAGTATTTCGTTCAATCACTACAGACAAATAATACCGGTAATTCCGGAAATCTTGGAAAAAGTTGCACGTAAAAATTAATAATTTAGTTCGACCTTTATTATTTTACGAATTGGAATCTAAATATAAAATTAATAAAATCTTTATTAAGATATCAAATTCTATAGTTTAGTTTCCCGATTACAGGTTAAATTCGTGAATTATATCTCAGACGCTAGTATAAGTTATGATAGTTAATTAATCATACTGTTTTTAAAGGAAATTTTTAGGGAAATCAATGAAAACCCGTATCAAGTGGTTAAGAAATATTAAAACTCAGATATGAGAAACTCACTTTCGTCGCCGGGTGAGACTTTTATCAAGTTTTAAGTAAGTCGTGGACTTAGAAAATGATTGTCTAAAGTAGAAATTACGAACATGATATTTTTAATGAATTACAGAATATTTGAGATCCATTATCGAAAATATTTACTACAAAAAATTGAAGGTTGGAATTATATAAGGTGGCGATTTTTCCAGTGTCCATTATTCCATTAAATTTCCAGCATACTTCATGCTATGCTACTATATATATCCACTATTTATGTCTTTCTTTTTAATTAATCTAGATTTTATAATCTGTTCTAATAGGTAAAAGTCTTGAATGTCCAGTTGATATCGGCACAATTAATTACCTTGTAGATGACGCCGTAAGTTAACGAATATTCTTAATAAACCATAATAACTTTATACTGAAACAATGAGTTATAAGTACCATGTTAATAAAAAATATGACCCAAGCACTTTAATAAACATAGTAGGCTATGCATTGTAAACAAATCTTTGTACCAAAAGTTAACCCTAATGTTAACAATTGTGCTCAATATTCGCATTTGTCGTATGACAGACTGGTACCAAGCAAGTAAAGCATATTATTTGGCTATAAGGAAGAGTAAATTATTTTGAGAAATATACATTGACAACATATACAGATACAAATCCAAGTTATGGACAAAATATTAAGCATAGCTGGGATCTCCTGTCATTTTCAATTTGTTTGGGAGAGATTGATCTCATTGTGATTTTGATGCTTGATTAGTACAAATATGTATTATGAAATAATATTTTGTGCTTTATTTAGTTACTAGCTGGGTGCCCGACGTTGCCCGAGATGTCGTTTATCTATAACCATCCATAAGACTCCAATTTTGGTTACTTTTGCGCTATTTTTATGTAAAGCTCCTCGAACCCTATCCCTAAATGTGCTCACCTCCCATGCCGAAGGGGGATGAAGTCATTGACTAAATATATCGGCCGTTTTTACATGTTAGAAGATGACCACCCCCACAAATATGCGATAATGAAAAAGAATGTATTCCACGCAAAAATCGGCCGATTACATTGTCTGAAAATTTATTCCCCGCCCAACACCTCCCAAACCCGTCACGTTACCCAGGTTGTCACAATTAGATTCAGCGACATTCATAGTCTCTGAATTGATTCGAATCTCGGTTGTTTTTGCGGGATTTTATTTAACGTACCTCCACCCCACCCCTAAGCTTGCTCCCCTCACAGGGGTTAAATTATACACAAACAACATCGGTATAAATACTATCAAAGTAATTAACCCCAGGAAATAATTATCGCAAATATCTACCGTTTAACATGTTTGAAATTTTTCACCCCCGACCACTCCCGCTTCGGGGACTTAAACGGTCAAGTTTAATGTCATAATTAAACTCTGTGACAATCCTGATAGTTTCTGGTTTCTTTTTATGTAATGCTACTTCACGCCCACCCTTAAGGGTGCACCCTTATGAGTCCGAAAGGGGTTGAAATTATACACAGAGAACATGTAGGGAAATTTTATTAATCTAATTCATCCCGAAATATATTTAATTGACGCAAAAAACAGCCGGTCAACTCATCCCAACCCAGCCGATACCCGCGCGTTGTCCAGATTGTCATAAATAAATTCAGCGACATCCATTACCTTCGATTTGACTCGAATCTCCGTTGTTTTCCCGTTATTTTCAAGGAAATTAATTAAACTCAGTGACAATCCCGATAGTTTCTGGTTTCTTTTTATGTAATGCTACTTCACGCCCACCCTAATGAGTCCGAAAGGGGTTGAAATTATACACAGAGAACATGTAGGGAAATTTTATTAATCTAATTCATCCCGAAATATATTTAATCGACGCAAAAAACAGCCGGTCAACTCATCCCAACCCAGCCGATACCCGCGCGTTGTCCAGATTGTCATAAATAAATTCAGGGACATCCATTACCTTCGATTTGACTCGAATCTCGGTTGTTTTCCCGTTATTATCAAGGAAATCCCCTCCAGCCCCACCCCTATCATGCCTACAAACAACATCGGTAGAAATACTATCAACGTCAATGGTCCCGGCATTTATTTATTCCACGCTAATATCGATGATTTAACATGTTAGAAAATTTCCATCCCATCCACTCCCGCCTTTTGGGGCTAAATGGCCAATTTGAGGCTATAATTGAACTGGACGACATCCATAACCTTGGATTTGACTCCAATCTCGGTTGTATTCGCGTTATTTTATTGCAGCGTTCCTCCACCCAACACCTAAAAGTGCTCTACTGATAATCCCGACCCGCTTCTGGGGGTGGTAGACGCGTCTCACCCCAACAGTCGGTAGAAACTCTATCAATATCTGTCACCCCTAAAAATATTTATCCGACTGAAATATCGACTGTTTTAGCATGTTTAAATATTTCCACCTCCGTCCACCCCCGCTTCTGGGGGTGGTAGACGCGTCTCACCCCGACAGTGTTTGTTTCCTGGTCGCATAGAACACGTGTACGAAATTTGGTGAAATTTTCTCCATCGGTGTAGATTTGTATAACGAACATACAAATATACAAACATACAAATATACAAACATACAAATATACAAACATACAAACATACAAACATACAAACATACATACATACATACACTCATTTTTATTTATAAGATTAAGTGTAATAATTATTTATATTAAGCCCTTTCGTTCTGGTAGAAAAGGGATTATTAATGGATTGATTTATATGGTTTAGGATTTTGAGAACAATTGTTCTAATAATGTAGATTACGTGGATAATATTTTCATTGAAGTTGTAGTAAACTAAATTATAAACTACGTTAGCATGTAGAGTTTTTGTTACATGTATTTGTCCGTGATTATTTGTTGCTTTATTTTTTCTCAATAATACAACTTCAATTACGGAATAAATGTAAAATTATGTTTATAACAAATTATAATATAAAAACTTTTTAAAAGTGTATAAAAAGCAATGGTTCTGAACCACTTTTATTTTTGATTAAACGTCGTTATTAGGAAACAACATAGGTTAAAATAGTAAGTACAACACCACCCCTAAATCTGCTACTTTCCCGTGGTGGAAAGGGTTGAATTTTTACTCATATCACATCGGTAGAAACACTATCAATCTAGTTTACCCATAAAAACATAACATTTTGGCAGTTTTAGAATAATAGACAATTCTGACCCCCAGCCCTAAGCAAGCTCACCACTAATGTCTAAAGGGATTATGAAAACTTATATTAAAATATATTTATCAAGTTATGATGTAACAAATCCCTACCTGTAAAAAGAGAACAATAGCTTATTAATTGTAATATTTGTAGTGAGTTCCATTAAGCTGAAATATATTCTTCATCAGTAATCCAAACAATGGCAGTACTGCTTCCTGTATACATTGCCTTGTACAAAATAAACTGTGAAGTTTTCCTGCACATGTGCAGTTGGGCTTCTATAGTATTATCCAGCTGTCTTTATATTACCAGAACTTCCCATAAACATTTATTTTCAGTGTTAGATGGACAAAAATGTTCTCATGAATCTGAATATACTGTTTTTGTCCTCAAATAATGCACAAAACTTTACACTGTGAATCATATATCCCCCAACTTGAATTTATAACAAACATTCTTATTAGTAGTTCTTTTATCATCTATATATGAGTGGTCAAAATTATACTTTAAATTCATAAGTTGTGTTAGTGTATTTCTATATATCTGGTGCATAGTTTCAAACAACTGATATTTATTTTCATGTTAATCGTCTTACTATTTTTGCTGTATTACTTTTATTATTAAATAAACTTTAATTGGCCATACTCATAAATTAATCACAATTAAGTGAATCTAAATATTTTTTCCATGTGTATTTATATAAATTTATGAATCTAGTTGGTACTATAATTTGAGTGGTTTGCCAAATATGATTGTGCAAAATTATTAATATATATTTGCTTTTTAAGTTTGATTTTGTGAGTTGCAATTGCAGTAAAAACTTGAAGAATTATTTGTTGCTTTTTGTATTTATTAATTTAATTCTTTTTATTTTTATAGATGTGGAGCCAGACAGTTTTATTGGACAAGAGCTTCCTTTAGCATCATCAGCTGCAGTCCCATCTCAGTTTTCAAATGAGCCAAAACCATTTACCTTGTTCAGTAGTCATCAAACTGCTCCTAATGATTTATTTTCACAAGTAGGAAACACTCACATTAGCAACACTTCAGTCCAGCCAAGTATCTCTCCTAACATATCAAGGCCTACTTCACATGGTAGTGCAGTTTTAGAACCTGATACATCCATTCCTCCAATATCTTTAGTGACAACTGGCTGTACAACACATTTTTCATCAGTTTTCACAGATTCACCTCCAGTAGTCAGTTATACATCTTATCAACAAACTCCACCTGTTTCTAAAACTATACCACATGGTAAGTTGTTGAGAAATGTCTCATTGAATTTTTCAAGGATAAATTTTGAAAAAATTAATTTTAGAAGAGTTAAATAACTGCAAACCATTGCAAGAGTAAAATGCTGTATAAAATTATAATATAAGTGTATAAGTGCCCTGAAAAACATCTTAAAATGAACACAAAATGTTATATCTATGTCATTTTTAGCTGAATTTATACATAAACATTTTTTTATTTTAATATAAATTGACCAATCAACAAAATTGGACAGTAAAAAATATTAAGTATAAACTTACATATATGAGCCTGAAGATCAACTCTTTCAATTACATTTACAAATTTATGAATAAAATTGCAGCATCTCTAATCCTAGCTTGATTTTTTGTTATAAATCCTTCCAACAGTAATTCATTAATTTTTGAAAATTCTAATGAATTAAATTTTTTGTTTATTGCAGGCTCTTCAAACACATTCAGGTTAGGTTCACAGAAGAAGTTGTATGCTCAGATTCCTGGCTTATCTCATTCATCTGCTGTAGCACCTTTAGCTTTTCATCCTTCTCAGTCTACTACATTTGTGACTTCACCACCTCTGCTTTTTAGTTCATCAGTAGCAATGTCAGCAGATGTATCAAATAATCAGCAATTGCCTCCAAATCAGGTAGCACCTAACACAATAAGTGGAATTTGTCAATACCAGTCTCCAACTGCATCAGAACTTGAAACACCTACTGTACTACCTCCATCCTTTAATAATCTGGTAACTATGTTTGTTAAGTGCAGAATATTTTGTTATTAATTGTAATAGAAACATTTCATATCTCAGATATTAAATGTGTTTCAAATTTATCAAATAAAGCATGGTCATTATTATAATCACTAATTTATTTTTTATGTGATCAAATGAGACATGTTGAAAAAATTTCAGTACTCTTTGATTTCACCCTATGCCCTATAGTATAATTTAATGAAATTTGAATAATACTGTATCATATATCAATGAAATAATATGTGTAAAGTTGATATTTGTCTGACGTAAGTATAATCAAAGTAAGTAAATTAGCCAATATAGTCAGAAAATTGAATATAATTTAAATTTTAGAATTACATTTCCAAGAATACAAAAAAAAATACAATGTTTTGTGCCAACTTTGGGAACTCATCAGGTAATACATTAATTAAAAACAGAACCTAAATGAATATCAATCTATGGGATACAAAAAAATTCTTCACAATGTTGTTGAAGTTGAGTCTGGATTGAAAGAAGTGTAAAAAATTCACAGGTTCGAAAACATACCTAAATAAATATTTTTTAATATAATCTGACAATTGTCTTTTAATAAATAAATATTAATTAATTAAATTAAAAATTCATTTGATTACAATTTTTCGTCCACAACTTTGGGACTTATTCAGGTAATCAGGTAAAACACAGTTTGGAATGTTAAGGAAAATGTGATATGGTCAAATTAAATAACACTTGCATAGAAAAGAGAGACGGCATAGTCGACTCACCTGAAATAAACAGTTGGTCAAGTCAGGCTGAGTACAAAAAATTGTTCAAATTAATTTTGGCGATGCTATCATTTACTAATTTGTAATGCTGATGTTAATTAGCCTGGTTTTGTTTGCTATCTCTATTTTTCTATGTTCAGGCTCAAAATGGCCCTACATATCGCCCAGTGTATCATCACTGGTTTTACAAAAAGGAAATAGAAACAAAGACATTATGGCAACCTTTTAGCATGTCAGATTCTCTTTCTTTGGAAAAAGCTGTTTCATCAGGTAAGTTTTAAGTTTCAGCATTCTATGATATTCTACTGACACTCTTTATTCAGTTCAAAGGTTAATTACTTCATTATGATCTATTATGAACCTATATTTGAATCTCATTCTTGGTTTAAACATCAGTTTTACTTGAAACAATAAAAAAAATGGTTATGCTATTGCCTGAAGGTTTGTTAAAGAAATTGGATTATTGTTTAGTGGAAGGTTGATTTAAAAGTAATAATAATAATAATATATTTTATTTGTCTCCAATACACTTGGGTATTTTAACTGTTTGAGAATGGTATCATAAAAATGATTATTCTTTGGTAACAATATGATTGTTATTCTGTTCTAGTTGATTTGACATCTGAAATGCTTGTACCAACTGATGGAGGTCGTTATGATGTAAATATTGTACGCCGGCAAAGAACTGCTGTGTACTGGGAGGAAAATCCAACAGAAGTTAGACGTTGTTCATGGTTCTCTAAAGGATCTGTAGACAGTCAATATGTTCCATATGATGAAAGTATTTCTTCCAAATTAGAAGAGGAATTTAAAACTGCTTCAGCAACCAATGTTTGGCACAAACATGTGGAACTACCTGATGGAGAAACAGTTGTCTTCTACGGACCAAATGTAATATCTCATCATCCTCAAGCCAGTTCACCAGATGCATGGGGAAATACTCCTGTAAGTGAGCCATTACACATAGTATGTTATATCGTATGCACAATTAAATACTGTAATTATTTATAAATTAATCATTTAAAAAATGCTTTGTTTATCAACATTTCATTTAAAATTATGAGAATATTAAATATTTGATAAAAATATTTACAAATATCACTTATTTGTATCATTATAAATAAATCTTGAAATAAAAGTTATTTTCAGCAAACAGTAACAAGGCCAAGAGTTGTTAAACGTGGTGTGGATGAATTTGAAATAGATGATGGGGAGCCAAATAAAATAGATCATGTTCTGTTTCTAGTACATGGTATAGGTTCTGTGTGTGACCTACGATTTAGAACTGTTGAAGAAGTGGGTAAGAACTAGTCATTTTAAATAGTAATATATTTTAATGACATTAACTTGGCTTTATAGTTAAAATTTATAGAATTATCAGCTTAATTCAGGCATGCTGAGAATTATTAAGCATCTCCTTCCACACGCAAACACACACACACACACACACACACACACACACAGGTATATATATATAATTGAACTGGTATGGAAAGGAAAGAGGATAGCTTGTAGCTTCCCTGAAAGTGAAGTATGGTAGCCCTAGGGAACCGAAGGTAGTTCTTCAAATTTTCAGAGGTTCTCAGCCTCTTTCTTCAGGAAGGAGTGTTGCACCGCCTGGCTGCAGACTGTGTAGATTTGACCGCCGCATGGCTAGTAGCCCATAAACAATGGACACCCCACCAGACCACTAACTTTCTCTCACAAGGGGAGGTCGTGGCATAGGAAAGGTTCTGACAATTTTATACAAAAATGTCCTTTTCTCTTACCTCAGGGTCTTTATTGGGCCTTTTAAATAAAGAACCATTAATTTTACTATTTACTACTGAGAAATATTTTTTTAATAAACTCTCGAAATTTAATTGAATAAAAACGAAATGAAATCAAAATCTGACAATATTCTACCTTTTATTATCGTTTAAAATTTTAATTTGAATGTTTCTTTTTTTACTCACTGTTTGTACTGGTACCAGGGCAATTGTAAACATTCTGCAACGCACTTTCACCTTGAACGCTTATGAACAGGCCATATAACATTGAATTTATTTATTATTGTTTGCATATACTGTTGATCTCTGCCAATTATTTGGAACTTGCGACAGAAACTGGAGACTTCTACCACAAAATCATCAGCCTCTGCTTGCAGACTGCTAACGCAACTCAATGCTCTTGCTTCTGATTTCCAACTCTATTTATTTTAGTTCCGTCCTCAACTGGAATCCTTCGCCAACTGCTAAATTTAATTATACTGTACTCCACATTGTCTCGTAGCTGACTGACAAATTTTAATTCCTTCCATACTCGGCAAGGTCTCATGGCTGACTGCTAATTTTAATTCCTTCTGTATTCATCAATGTCTCGTGGCTGACTAACTACTCCATCAACTTAACGCGTGCTAAGTCCAACAATCTCTTGGCCTGTTCAATATTCTCGACCATTAATGTATCTCTGTCTGATCGCCAGCAACAATTCAGTTCAATAGTTTCTAATTTTTAATTTTAAATTGCCCTTTTATTATTACTATAAATTGTAATAATTAAAAGGTGGTCTTAATTAAAAGAATTAATTACCAAAATTATTAATATTTAAAAATGTACTCTTTAAAAGTACAAATTGTAATCCCTACTTTATACGCTGAATTTCATCAAGTTAACAAACAAATATGTTATTTCAATTTTGCAATTCATGGCGTTCTAGGAAAAATACAACTTTATATTTTACAAGCAGAACTAATTCCATAAATTAATTATTTAACAAAATATAAACTTGAGGGTGTAATTAAGGATATGTGCTGTGAGTGTTCATCATCCAACTGTAATCAATTGAATGCAATATAAATATCTAAAATTGAAAATTCTATACACATCTTAAATGGGAAAAATATAAATGGAATTCAAGGTTAAGTGAAATTTTTGATAATTGAAACATCCAATATTTGAACCAGTAAGTTTATGTTTAGTTAACACACTTTTGAGATAAATTATATTGCTTAATGAATTTACAGTGGTATCAAATTTAAATAAATTTTTAAACACTTCAGGAAAAGAAATTTAGAGTATCCAATCTCTTCTGAGAGATGTATAGCGGTAAATTATTTAATCTTTATTAGGCATCATGCTATTCACATTAATATACCCTAGAACTGAAAGTGGGGATGAATTGTAACCTGCTAAATTAAATTGTGATCTTAGGAATTTTGAATGAGAGAATTTCTGAATATAAAGAGGGTCTAGAATTACAGACAGAGCAGTACCAGTGTAAATTTCGAACTGAATTGATATCTCATTAATATTTGCCTCTGGAAAATAAGGTAAAGGGACAGAAATCTAATTGACCACCTGAACTAAACCTAATGGTGGTAGAAAAACTAAATTATCAGCTAAATTATTTGTAATTTTATTTGCAACAGAAAGAAAATTGGTCTTTGGACTAGGATACAAACTTCTACAAACATGATTCATATGATCTTCCTTATTGTTTTTACGGCTTATAACTTTACAAAATTTAAAATCATATTGAAAATGATCACCACCACATGAAAAACAAGTTCCCTTCTGTTTCTTAGAAAACAAATTGGAATTAGAATTGAATTTAGCATTAGAACTAGGAATTGAAGTGGTTTTCACATTTGGATTGTCTTTGAATTTAGAGCTTTTAGAAATTGCAGAATTAGAATTATCAGGATTTTGAGTCCTTAAAGATAAAATTTATACTTGGATTAGCAGGTTGAGCTGATTTTAGACTGACTAAACATGCCTTGTTTGAAGCAGACTGAATATTTGAGTTTCCTCCTTAAAGGTAAGCTGCTTGTAATTTTTTAATGGAAATATTCTTTTTCTCATATCTAATACCGATACCCCTGCTACAAATTGATCCTGAAGGCACTCATTTATGAATTTCTAAATTTGCATGGCGTAGTCATCTGATTTAAAGGCTTCGAAAAATCCTGAACAGTCTCACCTTCTCTTATAATTCACCATGTGAAATTGAAGTGCTCTGCTGTAAATGGATGGAGGTGATTGAAATACTTCTAAATAATTTTAATTAAAACTTCCAATGTTTTACTTAAGGAGAATCTGAGTCAATAAGATCTATTGTCATATACTTCATAAGATGAATCTGTCCCGTTTGTCTGAGTCTTCTTCAATCTTGACCAAGTAAATGTATGTCTCCATACGATCAGAAAAACTTTTAAAACTCAAATTTTCAGGATATCATCTCTCAATTGTAGATTAATAAAATTGTATTATATTAAAATGTTATTAAATGATTTTATATCACCATAGTCACCAATTAATATGTTCTTAAGTAATCTGAACATAATGCAATAATTAAGAATTAAAAGACACATTTTTTTCAATATGGAGTAAGCAGTACTATATATTATTCTCCATTATATTGGTTTATTGAGAACAGTATGTTTCTCAATATCATTATATATGATTGATTTAAAAAAAAAATTAATATTTTCTTTTCTGATTGTCGGGGTCTACAATTGTCAGAAAATTTTACTTACAAATTTTTGTAAAATAGCCAACATATGTTACCATTGAACTACTCAAATAAGTTAATATAATGCTAAATATTTTGCATAGGGATATTTTCTTACAATAAAATATCTGATATCTTATTGTGAAGGATTGAGTTGAAGAGTTTTGTGTAAAATTGAAATATAAGGCATTAATTCCTAGTATTTGGAAGATAACAAAGATTTGATAGTGAGGTTTAAGTCTGTAATGATAAATGAGAATGTAGTGAAGGTTTTGTGAGCATTTTAAGGTGACCATTTAGTGTGGGAAATGGCAAGTATTTTGTGAATGATGTTTTTTTATTTCAGTGTTGCATTGCAGTATAGTGAGGCCTAAGAAGAGAGTAGAATAGAGTATTGTTAGTTTAGACTTGGAACATAATAACTTAGTTATTTTTTGTGTCGCAGGCATTGGTTTGTTGGACAGTTGACAGGGTATCAGAAGCCTATTTGAGAAGATGATTTTGGGGTATTTTCTTTGGGTAAAAGCATTAAAGATCAATAGGAGTAACTGGCCATTAATATAATTCCTAGTGGAGATAATGTGAGCTTAAATTTAATTTGTATTGTGATGACAGATCAATAACTATTTTCCTAATTTCATAATATAGAATAACTTTATCATTTTTCCTTAAGTTTTTATTAAGAGCTTGTCAGTACACCATCAGTTTTATATTTTTCCAAATGTTGAACTTTTTGTACATACAATGTAGCTCTGCATATATATTTGTATATTTAAAGTATTGAATTTTTTTTCTAGTTGATGATTTTCGAAGTTTATCATTGCAACTAGTACAGTCTCACTTCCGAACATCATCAGAACAAGGTTTAGTGAATCGAATTGAAGTACTACCAGTTTCATGGCACTCAACACTTCATAGTGAAGATACGGGAATTGATCGAAAATTGAGAAGTATTACTCTGCCAAGCATTCCTAAACTTCGTAACTTCACAAATGATACATTATTGGATATTTTATTTTATACTAGTCCTGTTTTTTGTCAGGTATATTTTTGTTTTAATATAATCCTTTCCTATATTCATAACTATATTAGCTGCTGATACCTAGAATTATTTTTTTAAATATTATTTGACAGAAAATAAAATGATTAATATTAAATCATTGAAGGTAATTTAACATTTATTATTTTTTTAAATATACATTTGGCGACAAAGTCATGTAAGATCATGGATAATGAGGAAAGATATAAATAAATAGAATATGCTTTCTGTGAATGTATATGCTCAGGTATATATATAACACTTATGGAAAATGTGACAGAATCAAATTAAATAACATTGTGTGTATGTGTGAGTATAAAACACTGGCTGAGCTTACAGTTTAGACCTTATCTCCTGACGATAGGAGCTCCGGCCTTCAAAAATTTGAAATATTTAAACTTTTCAGCCTGACTGGACCAAATGTTGATTTCAGGTAAATCAACTTTGCTGTCTCTCTTTCCTATCTATATATTTATCTTCGTCTCTTCCCCCATCCCCAGGTTAATCTTCTTCTTATACATATCTATATCTAAGTATCTATGTATACACTATTTATCTATTTGCACCTTACTATATAATCTATTTACATCTGTCTGTATATATAACATTTTCTACATACTACTTTCTATATACATGTCTATCTACCTCTATCTATATACATATATCTAACTATATCCATTTGTCTATCAATAATCTCGGTTTTTCTTGTGAGAATAATCCAGATGTAATTTTCTATTTGTGTCCAATACTTTTCTGTTTTGAGGAGAAGTTTGACCAAGTTGTCCATTGTTATCTTCTTTTTGAGGCTTTCTTTGAGTCTCTTCCTCTTGTCATTCTGTGTCGCAGTGGAACAGTGTGTGTTCGGCGTCATCATGTGTACTTTTGCAGAAGTCACACTTGCTGGTATCCACCTTCTGGAACCGATACAGGTATGACTTAAAACAGCCATGCCCACTTAGTGCCTGAGTTAGATAGAACAAAACAGCTCCATGTGTTCTGGTAACCCAATCTTCTATATTTGGTATCAGGCAGTGGGTCCCTTTGTTGGTCTCTTCTTTATCCCAGAAATTTGCCAGCACTTTATTAGCTTTCTCTGGCCTTGACTCATGTGATTTTACAAGGCGTCTCTGTTGGTATCGTACCTTCCGCTTTCATTATGCCAATCATACTAAGACAGAGTACACTTCTTGTCCTTCTTTTTCCAACAGTTCATTAGGTGGCATGCTGGTTATTACTAATGCCACACTTTCGGAGTTGGTTTTATACTTGCTAGTAGTCCTTAGAGCACCTTTCCTTTGGGTTGCTTCCAGTTTACGTGTTGCTGAACAACCTTTCCTAATCACGTCTACCCACATGGTTGTCATGTACAATAACTTTGAGTGGATGATACTCATCAACACTCTTCTCTTTTTTTTCCGTCGGACCATGGATGTTAGGCATTATAAGGGTTAGTGATACTACAGTCACTTGAGTCTTACCCACAGCTTTTATTATATGCAGTTTGAAGCTAAGTTTTTTTTCCAGTTCAACTCTGAGATAAGAAATTGTCTTTTGGCAGTGAACTTGTGTCTTTCCTATTTTGAAGATGGGCTCCCTATGTTTCCTCTTTGCTGTTTTGAGCAGGGCCTCAGCCATCTCTAAGCCAGTTTTTTCCAGCCATCTCTGCACTCTTTGCAGAGCATCATTAACTACCAGTTCTAATTTTGTCGAGTCCATTGACACCACTTTACAGTTTATGATAATTTAAAGAAATATTTACTTTGAACAATTTAAATCAAATTAATGAAATTTTTAAGTTTTTAAATTTCAATAGCAATTCTTAACATTTAGTGAAACTGAAATTTGATTAATATAATATTTAATGAACTAACTCTGTGCGCCCACTCTCTCACAGTTTATGGTCTCCGTCTGACCACCTACTAAAATAATCTGTGGGTTAGGTGGCCTTGCCTGTAACATTCTGTATTTCCAGTTGATACTCCACTATCCCTCATGCGTCTGCCTAAATTTTTCAAAATCATGGTGTGTGTTTCATTCATGGGCATCTTTATCTGCTCTACATTTCCTCCTATCTTCTTGTGCACTATATTACAAACTTCCTCTGCCTTATTTATTAATTCTTGCTTCCAATCTGTCCTGACTTGTACCTTAATTTATTTTATTTGGGTCACTGCCTTGTCTACTTCTATGCAAATTTTCAATATGTCAAACTATTTCTTCTTTCAAGTCCCTAAACCCAGCATCCTGACCCTCATTCAGTTCCTCAAAGCCATCTAGTAAGATTTGCAAAGTTGTCATGTCTTCTGGTTTCTTATGTTCCTTACAAGAATTATTTTCCCTTTTTGACAATCCGTCTCTTCTTATGCTAGAAATGTCATTACAGTTTATTATTTCCTCTTTACTATTAGTTCCTAACTAGTTAATATCTGTCCAATTAACACACTCCATTTCCAAGAACTCACTTCGACTATCGTTACTTGCTTCAGTCGCCACCTTCAGGAATTTCATCTTGCCAAATACTTCATGTACCTCTCAGTATGGTTTTTTGTGATTTGTCTCCGTGTTAGTATGATTGGCATAGTCTAAATGACCCATAAAACAATTACTTTGCAGCAAAAATTTGGCCCACACTGTAATTGCACCAAGTATCATGCCCTTGCAGTTTAAGACTGCTGCGAGAAATATAATTCGGCTTGACTTCAGCATAGAAGGCGATGGCAGTGATAACCCTCGAAACATTGCTTTTTTACAGCATCGCCTGGGTGGGAACACAAGAAGCCTTTGTCAGTTACACAATTAATGTTCACATGCGAATTTATATCAGTTACACAACACACTTGCGGCAGTTTTTTTTTAGGTAACAAGATATATGAATTAAAGTTGCTATGAACAAATAAAATTGGTTTGCATCACCTGATTAATTATCAGCAGTTTGGAGTGTCCAGCATTGACTTAGATGAAAGCAGGTTCTAGCAAATAGCTTGTTGGAATCGTCAGCGTCAAAGATGGATCCAACCAACTGTCCCTGGCGTCTTCGCTTCAGTGAATGCACAGGATCAAATAGTAAACCGTGGTAGGAAACACTATGACACAGGGGCTGGACAAGAGACCGCTATTGGATCAGGACATACCACTTCGGCTATACTTTGGTAGCATCAGGACAATACTTTGGTAACATGCCAGGGTTCATGCTTGAATTGCACGAGAACATCTGATTCAATTTGTCAGAATATTAATTAAGTCCTAACTTGGACTTGAGCAGAAAAGTTAAGAAAATACCAATTCTGGGAACAACTGGACAGAACTCTGCCCTCCTTGTTTGTCTGAAGTGGTGTACCCAAAATTATTAAAAACATGAGCTCCTGGCGAGTCTCAAGGTGGGGGAAAATGATAATCCACAGTTGTCAGGTGGGTTATTGAATCAAAAACTGTGGAACATAAACTTCAAATTGTGACTAAAATACATAGTAATGCAATAAAATCAAGAGATCTTCACAGGAGGATATTGAATAATTTTCTCTGTCTACCAATGGCGATAATTGATTAACTACAGAAGGATATTTGGACAAAAATCAAAGACTCTGCGTCGGCTAGGCACTGTAGCAATTGTCCAAGAAAGAGATCGAAGCAAATGCTTCAATAATGAAGATGCTGTTTACATTATCATTCGGATATCAGTTTATTGACGACAATGAGAATACAGTAAATGAATCAAAAATGATCAAAATAATTGAGATAAAAAGATGCAATAAAAGGAAAAAGATAGAGAATAAATTCCTGGATTTTTCTATGTAAACAAAATTGAAATCAAGTTATGGGAAAATGAATTTATTGTAGAATAAAGTTGTACATTTAGAAGAATTAAGATTGAAATAAGTATCAAACATCGTAATAAAAATCAAAAAGACATGTAACAAATTTGCAACCAACTGGGGCGCTATAATATAGAATATATTGTCCATCACTTATCCTGCTGTCTCATCTCTAGAAATGTCCTCGGTGACTGGAATCAGGAATTGTTACATTTCTTGATGTCCTCTTTGATTGATTCATTTGTATTTTACACTTTGTTTATGTCCTCAATCTTTGGAGTCCAGCTTACAACTGTCCACCCTTCTGAGCTAGCTGTCCTCCACATTATCCTAAAATAACAAATCTCTCTCCTTCCACAGCTGCCAGACTTCACAGTTTGTTGGGGGGAGTCAGTTTGTCACATTACAATATATATATATTGTAATAATTAAATATGATGGGCTTTTAAATGAACAATTATAGACTTTAAAACAAACAACATTTATTCATCAAACTTAGCAATTATACAAAAATAAAAAAAACATTTCTCTCATGGGTCTTTACTGGGTTTGATAACGGACAGAACACTTAAATAATCAAAGAACCCAACATTTATCTTTAAATTAAACAGAAATATTTAATCATCTAGACATCGACGAAACTTATTAACAAACTTAGAATTAACAGATTGATTCTAAATTTAAAAGAGTTTATTTTATTAACAAAAAGAAGAGAACGATATCTGACTGTATCTTTTAATTCCGTTTACACATATTAATACCATAAATTTCAACTCACGATTACTCAGGAACATTTGGCTCGTTCATTACACACACACACTTTATAGACTGGACGTTTACACACTGACTCTAACACATATTATTGGTTCGACGATAGCTGATTCTCCATACTCGATGAAGGACATCCCACTTGCTCGTGGTGAAACTACTCGACGCTGGATGCTAGGTCCTGGTCTCCTACCATCGAAGACAGTGGTCAAATTTTGATATTACTACAGATTGAACGTCTGCATACAAAAATGTTTATCGTTGAATAATTTTGCTATTTCTCTCGCAGGCTGCAAATTTTCTCCATACTCGGTGCTCGCCGTACGCCGCCACAACCAACACCCAACTCCAAGACTCAAATTTTCACCTCCTAGCTCCACACTCAACTCACTCCTCTCCTCGACTAACTTCCAAAATCTTATCTTCTCTTTATATATATATGACCGTCCCTTCTCTCTTTTGTCCCCAAAACTACTCATTGACAGTTTCTCCATTACTGAGATTTACATTCTGCAGCTGCTGTTCTTTAGCTAGCAAAATATCTAGCCGCTCTGTCTTGTCACATCGAGACAGAACCCGTAATTGCTTTGCACTTGTATCCTCATCCCCCCGCATTCACACGTGTGCGTTTCTAAATTCTCGAGACCGCCCAACTGCACCCTCATCCTAAGTCAACACGCCAATGTCCAGGCCATTAATCAGAACAATGCCTGCCTTAACTGATTTATCTTGCGACAGGCCACCCGCGCATGTGCCTTGCCCTGACTCCTTCATACTGATCCTAAGTACACATTGCCACTTCCTGTGACGGCCAAGACCATTAATCCGAAACAATCCATTCCCTCAATGCATTACAATATATATATATATATATATATATATATACAATTAAGGAAAATGTGACAAGGTCAAATTAAATAACACATTTGGATGGGAAAGAGAGACAGTGATGCTGACTTACCTGAAGTCAGTAGTTGGTCCAGTCTGGCATACGTAGAAGTTAAAATTTTTGAGGGCCTGAGCTCCCTTCGTCAGGTGTGAACAGTGTGCCGAAAATAAATTTGTGGCCGGCCGGCACATGTTATCATAATGTTACATTTTGTGCATATACTTTATATAGAAACTCTTTATTACAGTCTCAAAAATAAATTCAAAGTTATTTCATCGTTATAGGATGCTTCTTACAGGAGTCTTCAAAACAATTATTTATATTCATCTGTTATTTTTACCATGGACATTTGTCTAGTTATTTATTTTATGTTACATTGCCTTATTTTGACAGAAAATTAAATTATCTTTAAATGTGGGAGAAAAGAATGAAAAGAAAGAAAATGCCACTGAAGTTATCAGTCATTAATGCTAATTAATGCAACCAATGTAGCATAGCAGTATGCATCCAGCAGTGTGATATAATACACTAACAAAGGAGTATGCCATGTAGACAATGTAATATAAAATAAATAACTAGATAAATTGTAAATATCCTATGTATGTGCTGAAAATAACATGAATATGAAACAATGTTTTGAAAGCTCCTAAAAGACTGCATCCTACAAGGATGAATTGATTTTAAATTTATTGAGACTGTAATAAAACAATTTTAAATCAGGTATTTGAATGATACTATAAACATATGGTCTTTCTGAATATGTAGTTACATTGTATATTAGGCAGTACAGTATTATTATTTAGATTAACGACTAGTGAACACACAAATGATAAAATGTTAAAACATTTGAATAAATAATAAACTGTGTCATATAAATTGTAATGTTTTAGATTTCTGACACTAGTCCAAATATTAATTTAATTTCTAAGTTTGAAATACAGTAATTGTTCCCATCAAAATTGTGTTTGTGTTTAATATTTGTTTAGTAATAATTTATTGGTAAAACTTGAAACATAATAGCCAATACTCTTGTTGACTTCCCTTATTATGAAGACAACTTCTTCCGTTCTACTTTATTACACAGTTCATTAAACCCCTATTTACAATTTTTTTCAAGCCATGTGTGTGTGTGTATGCATTTTTATGTATGCAATCTGTACAGAAAAGGTTTGAATTAGGGCAAAATGAACAAAAGTTAAATATGAGTTCAAATGTATAGAATGTCTACATGCATACAATTTTAGTCATGTACATTTTTTAATAGATTATTCTGTCATATATGGAAGACACCATTGAAAAATCAGTTAAAATTCCTACTAATGCTTTCTGTACATCTGATACATTTATTACATATGGTGATGTACCTGTGTTTTCTTTGTTTAATTTCAGACAATAATAAATGCAGTTGGCAAGGAACTTAACCGTTTGTATGACATGTTTCGGGAAAGAAATCCTGATTTCAAAGGTGGAGTGTCAGTGGGAGGCCACAGTCTAGGCACATTGATATTATTTGATTTACTGTTTCATCAAAAACCACCTACTAATTTATACCCTACAGAAGTCAATCAATCATCAAGAGAAAATTCTGCTGAACCAAATTCTGTAATTATATATCCATATGTTTCTATTTTACACTAATGGTAAATTCAGTAGTTGTATTTGTAATACACACAGTTAATGTTACCATACACAGGAAATATGTGATAATTACAGATGCAATAGAGCATATGTAAATAACAACTTTAACATCTTAAAACAATTAACATAAAGTGTGCTTTGTTATTAATAAAGTTTCTGTTTTTAATTCTGTATAATTACTGTTAATTAAATTATATATTTTATTTTCAGTTCATTATTTGTTCAAAGCATTTCACTTTTATTATTATTACTTAAGCAGCATCGTGTTAATTAGGGTACAGTATGTACAAGTTATATATTCTACTTGTAGTTTTAAATAGCTTAGACAGACTGAAATTCTTTTCTTAAATTTGGTTTTCTATTATATCTATCATATCATTAATCAAACTGGTTCCAAGACAATTTTCAATTTATGATTATGTATATTACACTAGATTTTGAAACAACACACATTAGTATGTAATGCTTTTTGGAAGTAATAATCTATGAGTTTCCTTGATATTGTGTTCCTCAATTTTATCTTATTAAAATTCTGAAAAAATTCAATGAGGATACCTAACATCTTGAATGCCATAAATTTATATTAAAAATGACATTTTTATAATGCTGAAATACAAAAGATTGGTTAATGTATTTTCTGCAAAATGTTAATGCAATCATTAGAAATATAAACATGCAACTTATGCCATATTTGGTTCAACACACCAATACTATTGCTGTTTTCTTTTTTTGAGTCAGTCTTTATTTAGCTTTCTGTGCAAATGCACGTCACTGTACATTACTTATATTTCTATGTAATACTTTGTCTGTGTAAATAAAGTTCTGTTCTACATAACTCTAATGGCTATTTGTCACCTGCTGCTCTGTGATTTTTATCAACAATATTGTTAATGTGTGTTTGTAATTATATCAATTACAAATTGCTCAAAATTATTTTATGATATTTTTAATTGATTTAAACTAACTGTAATCTCAATCATGTATCTCAGGAAGAAGATAGTCAGGATACTGTAGCACCACTTACGTCATCATTGAAAAACATGGAACTGAAGAGAAAGTTAAGTCGAAGAATTAGCTATGTTATGGGAAATGCAGGCACAGGGCAACCATTTATAAGTTATCCACAACTAACATTCTGTCCCAAAGCTTTCTTTGCACTGGGATCTCCAATAGGTGAAATTTACTCTACCTCCTCAAAGTAGAATTATTTGTAAACAATTTTTATATTAATGAAAAATTATGAATTTAGGTATGTTTGTGACTGTTCGTGGAATTGATACATTAGGTGAAGAGTTTCATTTACCAACGTGTCCATCATTCTTTAATATATTTCATCCATTTGATCCAGTGGCATATCGTATTGAAACACTTATAAACCCTGATTTTAAGTCTTTGAAACCAGTTATGATTCCACATCACAAGGGAAGAAAAAGAATGCATTTAGGTAAGAAATAATTATTTTCATGACTTTTCTTATGTTTATAGATTGACAAATTTTCTTAAATGCCAATTTCATTAAAAGCAAAATATTTATCATTAACAATTAACTTATGAAAATTTTACAACTGCTTAACCCATCTGTAATCATGATGTTATCTTCCTTTAAAAACATTAAGAATATTATAGTTTATCAACAGAATCCACAAAATAGGGTTTAAAAATGTTACTTAAATTTTTCACAGAAATTATTAAGCTGGTCATATGTATTGCTTTTGATTTAAACATTTTTCATTTAATTGACTTTCAAAGAATCAATATTTTATTGAAATATTATCACTAATTTGTATTACTGACTATTATTTCAGAGTTGAAGGAAACTATGACACGTGTTGGAGCTGATTTGAAACAAAAATTCTTGGATTCAGTTAAAAGCACTTGGAACACAGTGTATCAATTGGCAATGTTTCATCGATCTGAGCAAGCCTTGGAGCATGAAATGAACAAGGTTTAATTTTGAACTGTTATAAAACAGCACAATAGAGATAACATTTTAATTTTTGTTTGATATAAACAGACAGTATAGTATATGGTTTTTGTGGCCTATAAACTAATTGGAATTTGTAATTGGATAAATAAGTAGCCAGGTAACAGTCAAAAATATGTGCTAAATAAATACCATATAACGTTTCTGCAATCCTTATTGCTTTTGTCAGGTGATTCAAGAAATTTAAGAACACACAGCACAAACCAGATGACAAACTTAAAAGCAAAGCTAAAACAAAGTTAAAAGTTACGTAAAGTGAAAACCAAAGAGGTGTTAGCATAACAATAAGCGATCATAGCTATTGATTAATTTTATACTGTTAGTTTGTACGTTCATTCCAGTGATGTTAGATAAATGTGAAGCATTTATGATGTAACTCTGGGGTAGTATATGATGTGAACATTGTGGTAAGGTCATTTATTGAGACTCTCAAAATTTTATGAATTTTAATTTATTATTAATGAGTTATTGTGTATTTTATTTTATTATTTTGATATAAATTTATTTGAATTTATTAGCAATATTATCTTGATTCATAATTATACCAAAATATTATAAATTTCATGCATACATATACAAAATGCAGTTCTATTAGAAAATCTCAGGGTGAAATGTGAACAAACTATAATGAAATGACAATTTATATCTTTGTAAAGAAAGGTAATGAAAGATAAGTGCAGGATTTGCTTACGTAACTTACAGGTTTCATCCGGAAATGGCGAGCAGTGTCCCTTCTTTTTCTTTCTGCTACAGAAAAACCTCAATCATCCAGCCAGTACTCTCCAGTTTACTTGCTGTCCTCGTTTCAAATGTATCATGACAAGCATAGCAGCATATTTTATTTCTGCTATGAGACATACCTTCCCCAACTCGGATCTTGGTCTGTCCCATTCATTTTTATGAACCTGCATCCTTGCTGTCCCCTAAGCAACTGTTACTCTCCTTCTCCACATCTGGGCTGACCATTCAGTTCCACTGCCCAATGACCACCCACTGCATTGTCAAGACAGAAAAACTGTCCCTCCTGCTTCCCGGTGTATAGCATTTTTTACACAAGCAAATTCTTTTCCCTTGGTGTGCACTTTGTATCTGTTGGTCTTCAGTCAAATTATATAAAATTTTATACATCAAAATTGTAAATGAGATACACACTCACACCACAACATCTAAAATCTTAGCATTTTGCCAATCAAATTATTGTTAGGAAATGATACATTTGGAAATTCGATTGTTTATCAACTGGAAGTTTGATATTGGACATGTTTTTTTTCAGGTATTAAGTGATTGTTTTGTTTGCCGTATGTAGCATGAACTACAATCAGAGCATGAGATTTTATAAACTGCACAACGTTTGTTTTAAGTGTCAAGTGAATCCTTGTGGTGTTTTATCAATTCACTTTCCTTCTTGTCCTCTATAAAGGAACTGTGTCAAATATCTGACTTCTCATTGATAAACAGTCCATAGTCTCCAAACATATAATCAATTCAAAGCATTCATTTGATTGACAAATTGCTTAGAATTTAGATGTTGACACCAGGTAGTATTCCAGATTTATATAATAAATGCTTCATATTAAATCTAACATCACAGCATTTAATGTACAAACTGATACTATGAAATTCAACAATGGTCATGATCCCTTATAGTTAAACTAACCCCTTCTGCTATTCATAAGTGTAAGGTCGCAACACTCATTTTGTTAGTAGAGATTGACAACACATCGATGTTGTTGATGTTCAAGATGTAAGTGGAACTGATTGAAGTAAATCCTATGCTCATGTAAAGCTTGCTGATGAAAGGGAAACAACTGTTTCTATTAGACATTTGGCTCTGAAAGGAGAAACTACCAGACCTGCTGACGACAAAGGGGTACAGAAGAAAATATTCTAATGGACTCTGATGTGCATTTGTCAAACTCAGAGTCGGCTATCACCACAGAAGTTGTTATTGAAAGGAACTTGAACACTATATTATTGCGTCCTGTTCACCTCAGGCAACCTCCTGCTTACTAAAAATAACTATGGTAAAGACTGAAGCAAATCAGACAGAAATTAAAGATGGGGTGAATGTGCTATTCTTAAGTGTAAGTGGCAACACTCATTTTGTTAGTAGAGATTGGCAAGACATCGAGGTTGTTGATGTGCAAGAGTAAGCTCACTTCTTAGTTAATAAAAGCTAAATTCTCTCTGTTTGCATTTTATAATAGTACACCCCTCTTTGGTTTTCTTTGTTGTGTTTAACTTTGCTCTTGAGTTTGTCACCTGGTTTGTGTTGTCTCTCACTCTTACTGCTCTTGTGTTTCTTGAATCACTTGATGAAAGCAACATGGATTGTAGGAACATTGTTTGGTATTTATTTTGTACTTATTTTTTTGTCTATTATTTGGCTACATTTTTATTGTTGTAAAATGTCATTCATTTGTTGGCTCATATTAAACTCATATTATAAATGATTATGTATGTATGTATGTATGTAGAGATTTTACTATTGTAAATTTCTATTTTGAAACAACAGTCTCATGGCTTGCTTACTCCTTTTTTGAAAATTTACTGTTATGTCTAATAAAGTTACAAACTTTGGCACAATTGAGTCGACTAATGGTATATTAAGATCTTAGTTTTTTAAAATCTTGTTCTTATACTTCAGGTTTTGGAAGAAGAGATACAAAAACAGGATACAGATAATTCTCAAATATCTGATGCTGAATCTGAAACAAATATTATAGTTGGTCAATTAAATGGAGGGCGTCGAATAGATTATGTACTCCAAGAAGCTCCCTTTGAAAGTATTAATGAATATTTATTTGCTCTTGGAAGTCATGTTTGCTATTGGTAATATTTTAAGTTAAAAACATTTATGATATTTTTAAATATAATTTTGAATTAATGTATTTTTTCTTTCATTTCGACCCTGGAAGTTGTTGGAAGAAGTTAAAGCTTTGCCGTTAAAGGATTATATCAATTCAATTAATATTTTGCTAATTATATGTAATTTAAGAGGTCCCTGAACATAGGAAGGAAATGTTTTGTAGTATTGTAATAAATGTAAATTTTAATTAATAAATTCTGACTTTTGGCAATGATTAATTATATTTATAAGAAGTATATTACTATAAGTAGACATTATACAATCTTTTAAAATTCTTTTCTTTAGATGGGAAAATAATACATGACATTTGTTACTTCAAAAGAGAGAGACGTTAGATGGGTAGTTTTCGGATGTTTTATTTAACATATTCTTCAAATAGTCATGTGTATGGAATTGTAAGATTTCACTAGTCTTGATAAAAAGTTTTTCATTTTGTTAAGAATTATCTCCCATTCATTCATAAATGTCTCAGTACAATAATGTAACACCTGATGGTGGACTCTGCTATCTTTCTCTAGTAAAGTGCTGTCTTGTAGTTTGCCAGAGTGGTGTGTGTTGTGCACAAGTTGGCCTCAGGTGATAGTGCATTACACTCTCTTTGATCCCTTACACAGCTTGATATGGCTGTGCATTGTTCTGTCATTTCGACTGATGGCATTATGCAGGATGCTGTTTGTATTATTGTCAGAGTTTAGCCAATACAGAATCCCAACTCTGTTGAGCTAGAATTCCTGGTCACGATTCATTAAGTTGCTTCTGTTAGTTGGAATGGATTCAGACTCCATTAAAACAGTGTCCCAATAATTTCCACATTTGTGAAGAACCTTCATGTCTTTGAATGGCATCTTGTGTCTTGTATGTTGTAATTGTTCTGTGATTGGAGATTTCTAAGGATGTTTGAAGCAGATATTTCTTTTGTGTTCATATCTTCTCTCTCCTATAGTTCTTATTGTCTGGTCATTATAGTTGAGAATGCATTCAGTAGCCCCAAGTCTGTGCTATGACAGAGAGGTGGCTGTATCAGGCGACAGCATAAGATTCAAAATTGAATTACAATTTGAACAATGCAATAATTAAAAATCTTGTTTAAAGTGGTTTATATTTTAAAATAAATAAGAATATTGGTACATTTTACGTATATCATTAAAAATAACATCAAAGATTGTTTTAAAGAAAAAATCTTAGGGGTAGAATTTTGAAGACTTGTGTCATATTGAGAAAATCATATGATCCTGAGTAGACTCCTGAAATCTTGAGGCCCAGTTTATTCTTCACTTGACATAGTAGATATCGAGTTTTCCCTTGAGTGTGGAAAACTACCTTTTAATTGTGTCTAGCCAGCATTCTACCAATCTTTGGCTGGCATATGTAAGAATTGACATTCTTGACTGCTGGAAATTAGTGGTGTTAAGTCTTCTTTCTTATACACTGGGAAAAGCTTTGATCATTGATCTAACTTTAGCCAATACTGTCCCATGCTTTGCTGTGCTGAAATCCCTGGTCATGATTTGTTAGGTTGTATCACAATAAGTGATTATTGGTATGATAAAATTTTAATGTTATATTCTTCAAAAATTAGTTATTTTAAGATGTTTCACTTTTGAATTGAAGCTTAATTTACAGTGTAAGAACTTCTATATTGAAACATCTAGTATAAACAGTTGTAATAAATATTTCTTGCTTTTTATAGGGAATCTGAAGACACTATGTTGATGATATTGAAAGAAATATATGGATCAATAGGAATTCAACCTGATGGGCACAGTTACCATCCTGGTATTCCTATAGAAAGAGAGATGGAATTCAAAGAATCTGAAAATGATGCAAGATTTTCATACAATGCAAACTCAGCTGATCTAACTGGTATTCCTTTAACATCTGCTGAAACTTACCCATTAGATCTAAATAATGCATCTGCATTTACAATCCCTGGAAATCTTCAGTCCAATATTCTAATGAATCAATCACAAGTGTTAGGAATGGACCCAACTGTTCCAAAATCAAACAATACAAACTTAGGTCCTCCTCCATTAACTGGTTTTGTTCGAAAATGAAATACATTTGATCAGATGACGTAACTTTAATATTTTAAGAAAATAAAAATAAAATATTCTTGTACATACTGTAAAAAGTTACTGTGAATTGTGGAAATTTTTACTGGTGTAACAGTAGATACATTTAATCATTTAACTAGATTTTTTACTATTTTATAAAAGCGGAAAGATTATTTTTAACCATGTTAATTTTTGAAAAAGATATTTATTGTACATGAATTATGAGAAGGGTACTAGTGATCAGTATTTGTAAAATATTGTATATATGTATTATGACTCTTGGATGTAAATCAGTGTTCAAAATTATAATTGTATTCTTTTGAAGCAAAATACTTTTTTGGCTAACTTTTACACTGTGAAAAAATAATTATCTTAAAATATTGTGTTGTCTAAAACCATATCTGCATATGTGTTGTAAAAAATAATGCTAGATATTGTCAAATAAAATTTATTTTGTTTAATTTTCTTCATTTCATATCACACTATATGAAAATATGAAGACTTGCTTAATATATATATACATAGGGTGTAACAAGAATGTGTCTCAAAAATTTGACAAATCATCCCCTACATGTAGAGGGTGAAAATGTGTTATATAAACAAGAGTCCAGAATTTTTTCATTTTCTTGTTACAGCTTATTTCTACAACTCTGCTTACATGTTATGTGCATTTTACAATACCAGTATAGATCCCTTTTAATAACACTACAATAAAAAAACAGAGACTTAATACATGCAGTATGGAAACAATCACTTTTACTTCTGCATCAATGAGATGAAGCGATGAAATTATCCTTTAGTGACTCACTTCCTTGTTTTGCATAGCACTGAGATCATAGTCTGTTTTGAGTGGCAACTGTGTAATGATGTTCAGATTATTATGTAATGTTGAGTTGAGAGATGCTTATTTGATATGTGGGTTGTCTGTCACCATTTGTACCAAGATTTCCAAATTCCAGATTGTAGGACGTTTTGAATAATGAACACCACAGCTAGCAGAGGAAATTAGTCATGCTATTGTCAGCATTTGACAATTATTGTCAGTAAGTAGTGTTATGTACAAACTGGTACCCATACCAATAACAATCAGTTGATTATTCTTAACAATAAGTATTCTGCAAATTGTTTTTCACCCAATGTATTACTCATAATGCAACTGTGCTGTTTATGAAAGAGGCTATGTTCCAACAAAATAGGATTATGAATTTTCACAAGCATTTATGGTATGACTTGCATCTGTACTCAATTATTCTGGCACATCACCAGCACCGATCTGTAAACATCTCTACCAGAATATTTGGTGAATTTGTTAGTAATACATTTACTTCCACCCTCATTTGAATGGACAAAAGGTATAGAGCATTCTTAAAGAATTGCATACTTGTCCTTTTACATTAGCAATATTACAAGATTGGTGAATGATGGAGCTCAAACTCTAAAACAGTTATGTTCACTTTAATGCAGTGTATCTTCCAAGTTTTAATACATTCATGAGGACAATCCAGAAAGTAACAATTTTAGCACGAGGGTCTAGTGCCCTAATAGTGAGGTCAATTTGTTCCTTCGTTATGTACATTTAACTGTTGCAGCACGTGGTTCATACAGAATTTATTGGGTTAGCTGAAAAATCTTTTTAACTTGTGTTGAAATTGAAAATTTCACAAGATATGATAAGTGGTCAGTGTTGAGGATTTGTTGGCCAATAACCTCTCACTTCAGCTTTTTTTCATGACAATTTTCGCCCATACACAGTGAAGGAGGACGTGAAGTGTGCGAGTGCTAAATACATTAAAATATTAGAAAATCATACAAACTATCTAGCTATAAACCTGCTTGACAACAGCAACTCCACAAACAGACTAAAAAGACTCAGTCCTCTTGAACTATACATGTACACAAAATATTAATTATATATAGTAAATAATTTGGGATGGCACCTCATGTACTTGTTTGTACATACAATTTACTCATTGCTCAAGAGAGCAGATTGTAAATATAAATTAAAGATAATCAAAACACACTTGACGCCGTTGGAAGGTTTCGGATGGGACTTGTTCGTTCATCTGCTGTACTATTTGGATCTCTCGCCTAGCTACCTTTTTTTTTTGTCCCGTTATATGTGTCACAAATTAAATGCAGACTATTTGAAAATAAGTTTAAGAATATGTCTTTAGAAAGTATACAATAAAAACTATTTTCTTTCATGCCTTTTCTTAGTTTTAAACTGTAAGTTACTTTTATTGATTGCCTCCGTACTACTAATTGGAGCACATGAAACTAGCTCTAATTTGAATTACACCCATTTTTACTTAATGTTGTCTATCTGACCTTGGCTCTCTTATCATCCCCAGGAATTCACTAACCTGCTTTGACAAACAATGACTTATCTACTCTAATATGATTCATTCAACTAGGTAAAGAAGTACTTACAAAATCAAAAAAGAACGAAACAAATTAGTTCCCCGAAAGTCACAGCCAACAATGTAGGCTTACAATAATCAATAATGACCTTAGCAGTTGATGCCCTATAAATAATTTTTCTTAAAAAACGTTTGTTTCTGAGAACCTTCAGTACTACGCTGATAATTTTGCAGCACATTACATTGGCTGGTTTTATTTTTACGATTGGTAAAAAAAACAGTTTGTGTTATTTTCGAATAATCGTATAGAACAAGGCTCGAGCAGTTATTAAACACTTTAAAATGAAATCAAAGACGCGGTTGGATGAAGTTTATCTCACATTTGTGGCACAGTTTAATATTTGTTATTGGGCTGGTGGCTTTAATCGACATCGGACATCCGCTCAAAGTGACACAACAAAATCCACGTATGGTATTGAGTTATTGACGAGACAAATTGCGTGTAAATGGCCACAGGTGACCCAATGTTGTTTCAATTTTTCATAACAAATTGTGTTTTCAAAGTATCTGCAAGAATGTTGCAGCTCTTGTCGGAAACAAACACCTTCATGTGGTCGATTCAGTGGCTGGTTTTGGGCTGTTTAGTCATAATTCAGAGTAGTTACTTACGTACGTAACTGTTGGTGAAACATGCATCCACTACTTTACACTGGGAAACACACTCAAAACAGTACTTTTCTGCTGTCTAACCGGAATGAGAAGATGCAAATCGATATATAATGTTTTAGAACGTTCTTTCTACGTTTATAATTTCTGATTATTTTTAAATCGTTTTATTTGTTTTTTATTGATTTATTTAAATTCGCTCATTCCCCAATTAATTAAATTAGTAGCAAATACTAAATAATCTAAGAGGCCCATGTTACTAATTAAGGCGCCCAACCGTTTGTTCTGTTTTCCCAAGACCAATTCAATTAATTAAAAAATTAATAATAATGTTACAGCTGCTGCGAATGTAGGTCAGGAACTGCTTACAACACAATAAAGGACACAAAATATTTTATGGCTAAACGTAATCTCCTTTCAGCTCGACACACGTCGCCCAGAGTTTTCTAACTGTCTAAAAAAATTCTTCACAATAGGCGTTTGTTTCCACATTGATCTCGTTCGACATGAATTTTTCCCGGGGAGCCATTTTATTTTCTAGTTATCAAAAGGAAACAAAAAAGGCGCAGAATACCAAACTTGTGTATACTGTAACAGTTCGAACTTCAATAAGACAAATTTTTTTATTGATTTATATACAGTCGCATCAACAGCTCTGCTTATTAGTGACTCAGTATGGAAAATAATTTTTTCTAGTCGGGAGACACAAACATGCCCTCGCCGGGATTGAAACTCGGGACCTCTGTGATCTTAGGCAGTCACGCTGACCCCTACACCACAGGAGGCCAGACAATTTTTGATATCGAAAGAGCACAGGTAAAACGCCGCCATCTGTACTTAGTTTGAGGTAAGATAAAATGCCACGTCCGATGGAGTAATGCAATCTTGAGGCCTAGGATGTTGGGCGAAGTCGACCGAGGAAACCATTGACTCACTCGTGCTCGCCGAGTACATTTACAATAAAAAGATTATGAAGCCGACTGTGTACAGCGGCCATTACAGGTAGAACCTTACATTGCGTGTGAAACAAATATTGTATTCATGGTTAGGTGTGCTATCAAATATTGTAATGAATGGCTGACATACCTCTTCAAGAAACTTTCTCACATTAATTAAAGAAATAGGTATGATAATTAGTCCTAAGAGTGTGTGAAGATACGTTCACTGTAATCAATTTCGGTGATTAAGAATTTTTCCGATCCAGTTTATTAAATCTGTAGACAGTTTAATTGTTTTTATCTTGTGAATCGTACATTTCGTTTGAACCACAATTGCAAGGAGATTCTTTTTACCAGAATATGTTATTAGAATAATCCATTATCATATATAGCACCAATCAAAGTTAAGACGGATGAAATAATTAATATTGCGGCTCATGCTCTTAACTATAGACCTTCATTTGTGGTTCTTACGACCTAATCCGATGAATATTTCTGTGGGACAACTCTTAATTCCGCCGAGTACAAAATCATTCCATCTTTCGTACTTTTGAGTATTCAATTTGGACTCCGCCGTGTCTTTAGAAGTCTCTGGTTGGGACCCGAAGAGCACAGTGCGGCCCACAAAGGGAATAAGTTGGCCGACGGCGCGTCGCTCCAGCTGATTGTGTTTGCGGTCGTGTCGTGCTACCACGGTGTAATTAATCACTTCTCAATCGCCGGCGGGAGCCGGCGTCTGTAATTAGCTGCGCTCACATTATTGCTGCTGTTGTTGCTGCCACCATGATGGACGAGCGACAAGGCAGGCCCGGAGCATAGCCAATTTTTATGAGGTTGGATTGAAGCACTTTGTACTACGATCGTGGTACTTGTGGCACAGATCTCCCGTTTTAGAAGAACCGATTGGTATTTGTGCGGTTCTCATGAAAACAATATTTGGTAGCAAGGAAAATATTTTAATTTGATTTCGTCACAGTAATCCTAGGTTTAATGGACTTTTTCTTCGTGGTAAATATTCAGACTGTGATGAAACTTCTGGCCATGTTCAGTCTTCTCATATCAAATTCAGTTCTAATATTGGACTTGTGAACGAAATTATGATTGGTAAACCATATCTCGGAATTCGTTTACCTGATTTTGTTTTACGCATTTTCCTAATGCGAAAGTTTTTGAGAACTGACTGCCTAACACTGACCCTGGAGTCTCATTGAGATTTGGAATGAGAACGACGAGCTTGTCGAATTTACAATTCAAGATGAAAACTGTACGTGCTTGTGGAGTACGAATATGAAGACTCGGCTCTAAATTCTGCTGAGTACTATTTGCTCAAATTTATGATAAAATGTACGAGTTTGAAGAATGGCTACAGGGCACGATGATATCGGAAATATCTAATTAAATAAATCATTCTAGATTTATAAACCGTGTCAAATTTTTTTAGAGTTCAATGATTAACGGCTATCATCATTACCGACAGACGTGCCCAGAAATGGAGTGATGACAGGTGTAATGTAGAATGGAAGTAGTTGATAAGAAAGATATATCGGGAATTTTATTATTGCCAATAATTTACTATGTTAATCATATTTCGTAATTCTGAGACTTGTCAAGCTACCAGGGAGTGGATGTCAATTGCGACGTATCCTGCAATTCTGCAGCGGTATAAGTATTTTCTCAAGAAGGTACGACTGATATCTCTACAACGTTAGCTGGATCAAAACTCATATCAGGTTACTTGTTAACAAGTCCTCTGGCCGAACTTTGCTTGGCAAAGCATAGACTATGAGCGTCGCTGCTTGCCCAGATACCATATGCGATTGGTCTTCAGCTGCCTCCCTCCCTGTAGCCGGGGGCCGTGGTTCGTGGTGGGCATTTGAGCAAAACCTCCTGTTCGGACCCTCTGAACGAGAGAGCTGTACAATCAGAGCATTTTGTAACAGTCCCGGGCTAGAATAATCATATTGTAATGATTATTTAGGAGATATAATTAATTCGGCCACGTTGAGTCGAATTGTAATGATTGATTAAGTTTGATTAATTTAATTTTCCCCACTTTGGGCGCCAAATTGTAACGATTAATTAAAACGTTCGGCTGGTACCAGACTTAGATTCCTGGGCTCGGGAACACAATTTACACTAAAAAGGCCATTAATCACTTACTCTACACTTGATTGTCAAACACACGGTCGTAGTTATTGAATTTTCCTCCGGGAACTGGATCAGTTGCCCCTCCGGATCATTAGTCAGATATATTGTTAGACATTGTCTTTATGTGTAAAATGATGATGATCTCAGTACGCGTAGGAATCTTAATGTGGCGCTAAATATGTGATTACTCTTTGCAGTTTTACTTTACAAATTATCTCGCTGTCCAAACTTTATACTTGGATTCTAAAAACTTGTAACTTTATCGGTTGAATTTATACTCGGGCCACGCTGCTCGTTCTCTCAAATTTTGACTTCCTCTCCCTACTACAATATCAGTCAGACTGCGGTTCCAGAAAGCGCTCGTAGGCCACGACAAAGCCCACCGACCCATTGTCGTCTTTGAAGAATTGCTACCGCTAACAATCCAATTATTAAAATCATTACTGGCCTCTAATTAGTATTACAATATATATATATATATAGTAATAAACACATTTTATGAGCTTTTCTAAATTAAATCCCACGTTGGGGCACCAAAAGTAATAAATACAATTTACAAAAGATGGGCTCCAATAGTTAATTTTAACTTTAAATGAAGACGACCTTGAAGCACAAAATGTAATATTCAAAATTAAATGAGATTTTATATAAGCAAGTTAAAAGTTCAAATGATTGGATTTTAAGTGAAAAACAGAATTGAAAATAAAAATCAAAGTTCATTTATGAAAACAAATTCTTATCACCATTAAAAATTATGTTACAAATGGGTAAAATGCCACGGCTTAATTTCAGGGCCGACTATTGGGCCTCCAATAAAGAATGTTACGACAAAACAATTAAAAATTTACAAAGTGAAAAATTCTTTACTTAAACAATTAGTGAATTATGAAATTTGACGATAAATATTATTTACATTAGGTTTACAGATAATAAATATTCTCTTAAGATTACATTACCATTTAGCTGTGCGAAAGGGAGGCTCCACCTCACTCGATTATTGTTTAACACTTCACAGACAGGTCATGTTTCACTGAATTTAATGTGGATATAATTTCCACACACAACACTTCCTGCTCTTTATAGTTAATGACGTTGTTTTAAATCCTTGATTCTTGCATAAATATTGCTAATGGGCAAAAATTTCAGATTGTTGCCTCGTAATTTATAAACACGGGACTTAACTATATTACGTCTCTGCTACCTTCCAGAACAAACTGCATTTCAAGTTCTCTCTCCGCCGATTCCCAAGACACACTCTTCACGAATTTCTGAGTTTTCTGACTACCTACTGCTTTGCCTCCCAAAAACACTCCTTCATCAACTTTATCATTTAAGCTCCCAAACCACACTCCTTCATGAACTTTATCATTTGAGCTTCCAAACCACACTGAAGTTCCGCGCGTCCAGCCATGCCTTCGCGACAATGCACACAGTAAGCAAGCATTATAGCCCCACATTATTGTACACAATTCTTATATTTACGCCGCCGACAATGAAAGTCGTAAAATTTGGTTCATTAAATAATTACATGTTTTTTTAGTTACCACAATATATATATATATATATATATATATATATATATGCAACTCTCATTTTTTGTTCTTCATTGTAAATAAACTAACTTCAATTTGATTCTTCTTCTTCTTGGGTGTAGCCCGAAAACTCCTGCTAAGCGACTCCATCCTCACTAGAAGTTTTGTTACAAAACGTCCTTACCATCACGCACCCTTTAAGAATAAATAGTTTCCGGTCACCTATTCCAATTTTCCCTTAGTGGCTCCAATAGAAAGTCTTATATTGGTTTTCGCGATTCTCAAAACCAATATTCTTAGTTTTGAAAGTACTAACTTGGTACTAGGAGTTGGTGAGCCGCGTGAAACAGGACTCAAGATGGAAAAATGAAGATTCTGATCAACACAATATGTTGTTTCTCATGGAAGCCATCGAAATTAAGATACATAAGAACCTTAGTTCGGCATGGGATCCGCTTATTAGTGGCCACTACACCCCCTGACCCTCCCGGCATAACTTCGGTGAACACCCAAGCCAACCCAACACGAAAAGATAGAAAACAGTTACACTTCGGCCTCCTGATTGGACGGTGACCACCAACGCCACTGAGCAGTATAAATAGAGCGGACATATCCAGAATATTAGTATGTTATAGGCATAATATATCTCGTCATCGCGGAGCAGATTCCACGAGGAAGGAACTCCGACAACTAGAAGAGGAGGCTGGACCTCCAGTTAGATGTCACCGCTGCTGCTGCTCTCAACACACCAGTCTACCTGACAACGGCGATGACATAGTCGCGGAAACGCCGGAAAAACCGAGACCTATTTACTATACGTGATATATATTTTTCTATGTAATCTGCTATGAATGATAATCATGTACTGCTCGTTTCGATCCATACATCTGTACTTCAATACTCGAAATCGAAAATTTCTTCAAGTTGAACCTCATGACTAACTGAAAGCGTCTGTGTTTCGACTTGTTCAAACAAATTGATACGACAAAGTACGCATTGTTCTCAGCGAAATCAATAATTTTTTTAGGTAACAGGTTACATGAGGGTAATCCACATGGTGGCAACTCCCCTTTAATAGCATAGGAAGGGATTTGAAAGGGGGATGCGGAAGGGTAGAGGAAGGTAGCCAAGGGTTAACTAGGGCTCCCGGTCTATGGTTTAAGGATCCTACCCGGCATTCGCCTAAAATGTATGCAGGACAAACCCTAGAAAACCTGCATCAGGTAGGTCGGGAATTGGGTATTTGTCCTACGCCCTTCCGATAGCGGGAGAGGAGAATGCTGTGGGGACGCAGCATGCCATTCTCCGTGCCTGGACCAGTTTAGGAGGCAGCTGGCCGACTGTTCCAATGGGAACAGCGAAACAACTCTTACCGTATGCCGAATGTCTGTGACCCCGGAACATACACCTCTCAAAACAGGCCGAGGTGCCTCGGTTTGTGGGAACCGTAGTTCAAAAACGGGGAGAGGAAAAGGCATTTCCAATGGTAGCTCCTTCCGTCTCCCCATCAAGGTTCTGCCTACGAAAGAACATCCCTCGCAGGTTCTGCCTGCGAGAGAATAGCCCTCGCAGGCAGCTTCCCCCCCCCCCCGGAAGTCAATGATTTTTTAGGGTAACAGGCTACATGAGGGTAATCCACATGATGGCAACTCCGCTTTTATGGCATAGGAAGGGATTTGAAAGGGGGATGCGGAAGGGTAGAGGAAGGTAGCCAAGGGTTAACTAGGGCTCCCGGTCTATAGTTTAAGGATCCTACCCGGCAGGGAAAACCCTAGAAAAAGCTGCATCAGGTAGGCCGGGCATTTGCTACTTGTCCCACGCCCTTCCGAAGGCGGGAGAGAGGTTAGCTGTGGGGTCGCAGCTTTTCCCTCGCCGTGCCTTGACCAGTTTAGGAGGCAGCTGGCCGACTATTCGAATAGGAATATTGGACAACTCTTAACGTATGCCCAAGGTCTGCGACCCCGGAACATACACCTCTCAAAACAGGCAGAGGTGCCTCGGCATGTGGGAACTTCAGAACGACTTTATGTAGACACGTTCGGCCTTCGACTGTGACTAACTACCAAAGCCCGTCTCAACATGAGAAGAATTGACAACCAACAGAAAGTAATAATTTTATTTATGTTAATAAAATCTCCGTTGATTTTGGGCAAATATAGGTATAAATAGTTCGTTAAGCAAATAGCGTAATGCAAGGTTGGTGTCGATGTGTCTGGAACGTATGAATATTAAATATTTACAAAGGAAAGAGGCTACGTGATTTTTCCTTCTTGCTAAGAGCCGAGGCTCGTTTATTATATCAAGATCTGCAGATCTGAAGGGCTCTGGCCAACATTTACATGCTTAGCCCGTATTGATAAGTAGGTAATCGTCCAGTCCCCCATTAATTCTCTATGCACAGCACTTAAGAGCCAATGTTTTTGACACTAATGCTTGAACTTCGAATCGCTCGCCAGAATTAATCGCGGTTTGCTGAGCGTTACTCGTGGATTCCCGCCAGTTGGCTTCCCTTCAGCCTTAACAGTGTGACTCACAAGTATTATTAAAATTCCAACTCTAGAGGAAAGTATTTAAAAAACCAAAATATTTATCTATCAATGTTGGAAAAGGAAAAACAAGACGGTGTTATAAAATGTTAGTAGTTAAGTCATCATATCACTACTTTAACTATTTCAGAGTTGATCTGAAGAGGGAAATTGTATCCGTTTAAAGTAATTAAGATTTAGTTCCACTTTAAATACACTTCACTTAAAGTCTTCCTGGTCCTTCAGGTAATTTGTTTAATCCGTTCTCATGTCAACGTCGGGGATCTGCAGTGTGTTTTGACTTTTCTTTAAATCCTCCACTCTTGACTTCAAATTCGGCAAATTATGTAGCTTAATGTTGTACCTTAAGTAAGGATCAATACAAATCTGAAAATTCTCCCGTCAGAACGTGTCGACAAACAGACGCGTTAGTAGTTGATTTTTATGAGTAAAAATGTTTAATAATAAGAGTTACATGAAAAGTGCATAAAATTATATTGTATTCCTAATTATCTTCGCCCAATGAGTGTTTCGAATTACATTTTAGGGCCATTTAATAATATTAATTGTAGCTGAGGATGACAGTGACGTGTCGGCTTTTGATTGGTGTTTGATCTGACAGTGACCCGTCTGGCTGTGAAGCTGGAACTGGTCTCTCATTTGTCTCCCGGCAAATCAAGTTTTTTTTACTGTGTTGTGTTGCCGTTCATAATCTACCACCATTGACTTCAACAATATAACCTGAGTTCTACCTTACGAAAGTAGAAACACTGTTATGAAAATACAATTAAATTTGTTCCAAAGTTTTTAAATTTCTCCCTTTCAACAATAGCGTTTTTTACGTAGCTTATACTTTAAAGCTTTTTGTATTAATTGTATACCATTTTTAAGTGTAGAATGAAGTACGTGTATGATTATTTTATGATATGTTTGGAAGCACATGAGCAAAAGCAGGTAAATATATCCGATCCACCATACTAATCTGATTTTGGTTATAAATTTGGTAACAGGCATTTACAGGCTTTTACCAGGTGCCTTTTTTAATTGCCACAAAACATGTCCATTCAATTCCGACAGAAAAGGCCCTTGATGATGTATTAAATAATACTGTATTAACAATGTGAAAGGTTTTTTATTGACAAACATTTGAGTGTATTGTTGCTAGTAAATAATAATAATAAATATTTTAATATTGTATGTAAATTATAAAGTTTCGTTATCAATTGCAATTATAAAGTTTTGTTAGTTAATCTTATAATAAATAAAACAGAGTATTTTTTTGTATGTATATATGTTCCTTATAAAAATCTACACCCGTGAAGCAAATTTCACCAAATTTCGTACACGTCTTATTTGGGGCCAGAAAACAAACACTGTCGGGGTGAGACATGTCTGTCAACCGCAGGAGCGGAGGTGGAAATATTCAAACATGCTAAAACGGCCGATGTCGGTCAAAGAGATTGATAGTGTTTCTACCAATGTTATTGTTTATAATTGTGTATAATTTCAACCTCTTAAAGCGTGGAAAAGGAGCACCCTTAGGGGTGGGGGAGGAGTGGCGTTACAGGAAATTAACGCGAAAACAATCGAGACTTGAGTCAAAACCGGGATTATGGATGTCGCTGAGTTTAATTAAGACATTCAACTTGCCATTTACCTCCAGGGTCGGGGGAGGATGTGGGTGGAAATTTTGCAACATGCAAACACGGCCGATATTTGCGTTGAATAATTTTTTTTAGGGTTAATTAGATTGATAGTATCTGACCGATATTGTTTGTGTATAATTTAAACCTCTTTGGGCATGGGAAGGGAGCACGCTTAGGAAAGGTGTGGAGGGGCGTTACATATAAATAACGATAAAACTACCGAGATTCAAGTCAAATGGGGTTATGGATGTCGCTAAGTTTATTTATCGCGCTGGGATGGGATGGACAGGGCGCAGGTTGCAGGGTTATAAATTTTCAAACTGTTTAGCCGGCAGATATTGACCCGAATAAATATATTTCGGGATCAATAAGATATATAAAATTTCTCAACATGTTCTGCGTGTATAATTTCAATTCCTTTTATTCCACCACCATAAGCCGTTGTCGAATTTTAAGGCGGTGATAGCTTCATTCTCGGGGAAAAAATCTGCATCCACTGTTCGCATCAGAAAAGCTGAAAATTAATTACGTTCAGTTATGATGAAGGTTAAGCAAGTTTGTCCATAATCTGTTAAGTAAAATTACCTAACTTTATAGAGCCCAACAGTAGCAAGCAGGGGTTCCAATAGAACGGAACAAATAAACTAATAGTAAAAACAGGTGAGGGTAAACTAAATTAAACGCGTTATGTTCTTGTCATGGTAATGAAAATTTGGAGCAACTGTAGAAAAATGAAGCAGAGAGAAATGTTGAGTGTACAGGGAAAGGTCATGAAATGGAATTATTTCTAGAACATAAACGCCTAGTTATTTCTAATTAATATTTCAATGAATATCTATTTTTAATTAAGACGATAAACAAACCAAACGAGTTGACTGCAGGAGTGATTAGAATGTTGTCTATTCAAGGAAATAAATATCGGAAAATTTAATTAACACTATGAAAGGACTGGTATTTCATCTAAAATAAAAAAAAATATTAAAGGCTAAAAATGTAAGTAAGAAAATAAAAATTATTTTTGAAATGAAATAAAGCGGTAAATACTTAAAAGAACTAAAATATTCATCGTTGCCATAATGTCTGATTGAAGTATTTATTTAAAGGGAAGACAATTATATTTTAAGGATAGTAACGAATATAATTTTAGCAAATTATATTTTAATCAAATTAAATTTAAATGTTCATGTACAGTAGTAAATTAATACATTTATTCATATTACACCATTAAACTATCTAATTCTCAATTAATCACTTGCTTAATAACTTGTTGTATGTGTATTAAATTGTTAAAGTATTAAATTGTTGAAGTGTGGGAGCTTAACGTGTCGTTCCTTTGATTTTATTAATATATTATATTATTATATAAACATTACGTTTTAAGGGATTGGGCATTTAGCCTTTGAATAAACCGGTACACTAGAATTTACCAATGTGAAAAAGGGTTGCAGAAATAAGCTAAGTTTGTGCTTTAAATCAAAGATATACGAATTTCAAGAATATTACGTTTTTATAAATACATTTAAAAATCATCGGTTTTGAAAAAGTTTGTAATGCAGCATAGACAAACGAAGCACGAGAAATTTTGAAAACGAACTAGTCAAAGAATAATTAAAACACACATAAACAAACAGAACAATGAAGTATAGGTCGCGAAACTTGCAAGTCGTGTCAAGATAAGAAATGGTCCAGTGCCCTGTAATTGTAGTGGGGGTAGGTCGGAGCTCACTTTAACACCAACTTTTGTTACGGAAACTTGGTAGTGTAAGAACTATACTCAAAACATTGACACATGTGTTCAGTTCAGGATATGTTGTACGTCAAAAACATCCTCATCTGTTAAATAGATGATAAGTACAGAGTGTGACAAAAGGACCTTTATTCCTTCTGTACATCCCGTTCGTAAGAATATAATTCATGTTTTTATTAATGATAGCGTAGTTTCAGTTTCTCCATAAGAGAAGTTCCCAACTGACGACAATGCTCCCTTTCCGTCTTCTACTACGATCCTCACAGGACTTAATACATAATATGAAAATATACAATTGAGTTGAAAAGGCTACATACACACAGAGAGAGACCAAAGTGAAAATAACATACACAAAAATATTCAAAATAATAAATACGCAAATAAGAAATATATAAAATAGTCGATTAGAAAATGAGGAAAAATACATCAGTCAAAAGGATTCGTACACATAATATAAATGTTAAAAACTTTAAAATCATTCAAATCGAGTTTTATTTTTAACATTATACCATTCTTATTATTTACTTATTCAACCACAATTTCACCGCTGTTACTTGTTGGCGACATGTAACCTCACTTGAGTCCTTGAGTCAGAGTAGCGATGAGTTTACGCCAGGCGATGAATTAAATAAGAGAGAGAAAGAGAACAAAAATTGATATAGTATTAATATTTTGTATTAAGATCACTTAGTTCTCGATGAATCCACTACTTTCTTGGGGAATGATGGTCCAAAACAATTGTTTCCAGACCGGTTAATATATTTATTAACTGAGTACTACGCACCTGGCATTAATAATAATTATTCTAAGATTATTTTCTGTCGGTAGATTGTTAAATAGTGTTAAAATAGTTTAAGTCGATGTTGGTCTGTTCTAAGAAACAACATTTCTGGCTTCAAAATTATGGCTGTCTCCGTTTGTCGTAACCGGATTAACTAAATTTCAAGTTTGAAATTAAAATACAATACGTCTGTTTTAAAAAATGTAGTAATTAGATAAAATGGCTATAAAACAGACAAAAATTTAGTAAGATGATTGATAACACGTGCCGAGAGACGAAAATAACAAGAATACTTTATCATTTCATTTTGTCTTTTTTATGGTCATTTTATCTAATTAGTACAGATTGTAAGTTTTGTAAAATACATATTCTTAAAGTCTATATTCCAAGCTTCTTAAAGACAGGTTTAAAAGTTCTTTCATGCTACTTTTAATGGAATCGATTGATTTTATAGCAAGTTATTTCAGCTCTAAAAAATTAATAATTCTTATATTAATAGGCATCCAAAAACAGTATTAGTCCGGTTAATGACATATTCGTAATGCCAGTAGACCATAGTTGTTCCTGGATTGTACTGTGCGAGTCAAGATCAAAATTATGAAGGTGCTTCAGAAACTTTTTTTAAAAATGTAGATCTACTCCGTTTGCATTTGTAATTTAGTATATCGACAGGCGCTGTTTTACGAGTGCATTTTTAATCTTACGTTGTACTACTCCCGCTGGTGATTATTTCCGGAGAGACAATTTGGGGCCTCCGAAGCGCTCAGCCAACAGAACATTTGTTACTATTTGCTGAGCCCGTGCAATGCTGTGAAGTGTTTCTGTTTTCATTCGTCCGATCAAATGCGTTTGATCTCTGGGGGGGAAAAATGAAATCGTTTTTGCTGCGACAAAGAATATCGCTGCGGCTGCAATAAACACTGCCAATATTTAGACTCCCGGAGATATATTTTTCTTAAGAAAGACAAAGCTGAAACAATTATCTCATTTGCGCCCAATATTTTTGACCTAAATAGACACATCTTTCAGCAGTTTATTTAATATTTTTCTTTCAACGTACAGGTACGGATGGAAAATAACAAACCTATTACTGATTTTCTATGTAAAATATTATATTTATTAATAAAGAATGTAGTGTTTCTCGGTGTAGAGAATGACTAAAGTCTTCTCGGGCTTCTAACCGAGTAAACAAATTTATTTATAACGTTTCGATGGCGTTCACTGCAATCGTCATCTAGCAATAGTGGTTCAAACAGAAATACTATATCTTTGTCACAAAAGGATACAAATAATTTTCATTTATCATCAATTGGGTAGAATCATAATAAAAAATATTAAGAATTAAATTCAATGAACGCATAACATCCTTTTTGTTCTTGAAACGAAGTAAAGAATAACAAATACTTGTTTTAACAATATTTGCAAGGGTTTTAATGTCGAGAAAAAGAAAAACTCCAGATTTAATTCACCTTGTGTGTTCAACCCGATAACCAGAAATTAAAACTAAAACATGATTACAAATATTGTACGGCCCTTTAACAATTCATAAAATATAATTTGTGCAATACCACGTCTGAAAAATTGTACCCCGGAATTCTCAAAGTAAACTATTATTTTGTCGGCAATATATTTATTAATTTTATAAATGTATTAAACTAACGATATTCTTCCAAATTCACGAAAAGTGTTTTACTGCTTGTATTTAAAATATTTACACTGAATTAATTTTTAATCGACATTTCTTGGACTATTATAGGTTTGAGAAATTATTTTGGGAAACCTCTTTATTATCTTTTGCAAAAGGAGATACGAGATTACCGAAAGAATTACAGAAAAATCAGTCTGAAAACCAAACTTTGTTCCACATTTATATATGCCAATTCTGAATTATCTACTAAACGTTTCCTTCTCGTTGTAAATAAAATTATTTGGAGTTATTTAAAAAACTTTTTTTTCTACCGAATTGAAAAATTACACCTTTCCACATTATATAATACGTTTTAGGCTCAGTGCATCCAGTTTAAAAGCGCTGCGGTAATGTAACTGCAATATGGGAATTATAAAATATATGTAAATGTTGATTTTATTCACAGTAAATAACAAAAAATTGAAAGTAACTTGCAATCGTATTTAAGAACTTTTAAATTACCTCAGTTAAATTACTGAATTCATAAATAGCTACGTGTTATTAAATACATGTACAACTTATTACTTTCTACTAATATAAGATATTTATAATATTAATAGAAAGTTATTTTAATAGAGTATTATAAATATTTGATTTGATGGCCTAGCTGAAAATAAGTTGGACGATCTCATATTAACAATAGATTAACTGTTCTAAATTGCATTATCTACTTTGTATTTGAACTGAAACCTGTGTTGAGTACAATAATTCCAGGACGCTGCTACAGGTATTGTCTTCTAGTAGTAATAATACATAAATGTAATTTTCAGTCTGAATGTATTTATTTTTTAAATTTCTTCTGGACCTTTTCAACTTCTTGATCATAATATTCTATGAAAATATTCTTAATATTTTTATCACATATTAGAAACTTCTTTCTAGTACACTTTAACGTGTGATAATAGTGTAACTAGACGAACGTTTTTAATATGTGATAGTGAGATTAAACAAATAAGAATAATTTTAAATAAGATAAATTTAACGACAAATACAACATTTAATTATTTAACGAAGTTTCGGTACATTTTTGTACTTCAACCAGTTGAAAGTACAAGAATGTACGGAAATGTTTTTTTTTTAAAAAAAATATTTGTTATAATGGTCTTTAAATAATATTAATAAAAAATACGTAAAGGAAAATATTATTTAATAATTAAATAGATGATTGTGATAAAAAATATTTAAAGCTCCAGAGGAAATTAAAATAAATAAATATAGCGGGAGGTCTCGGGTTCGATTCCTGGTTCGGTCGACATTTTGCCAACCTGATAGTTTAATTGAATATAAATAAATGTATAGAGATTGAAAATTGTTATTTTATATAAATTAATGTACACTTATTAATCAGTCTAAAGAAAATTCAAATTATGTTCCAGTATTTCTTGAACCTGTTTAAGAACGAACATTTATCAACGTCCGTTTTCTGTATTCTCTTGTTAATTTAAAATCTGTGATCAGCCATCGTAAAATACATTCCTATTCATAACTTTTTAATAATTAAAATATTTTCAATTATTCTTAAAAAAAACTTTATTTACTCATGCTATTAATTTAGAAATTGTATATTAAACCTGAAGAGATCCTAACAAAGGACGAAACGTCGGTATATATGTATATATATATATATATATATTTGTTAATAAAAAACTTTATGAATCAAGGTCGTTTGTTTATTAATTTATATCCGTCAATTTTGTCCCTAGAATTATAAAGGGAATTTTTATCATCGTTTTCTAATGGCTCGTACACAACACAGCAAATTTCCGCAAATTCCTCGAATTATAATTTATATGTCTGAATGTGTTTGTGTGCGATTGTCTATACTCAATTAATTTTCACAAAAATTTTATACTTATGTTTTTTTTTAAATGTTCTTGTATAGTAATAATGATATCCTGCATTTTTGGGACTAAATTGGCACGGGTATCTCAATCAAAGTTTTACTTAGATAATTTCCATATTCCTTCATTTTGTTATATGCAGAACGTTTTCTCTGACTGTTGTATATTGCAGTATTATTTCTGTTCTGCTTCTAGTCAACAAAACTTATTTGTTTTTGCTATAATTTATGTTCTGTTGATTTTTAATTTTTTAATTTTTTTCGTTTAAGTCTCTTTGTAAGGTTATCAAATACGTTTTGGAATTTAATATGGGATAAATCGGATTATGACTTACTGTTTTGTTGGTAAGTATTATAGGGCCAGCTATAGATTGGAAAGCAGCAGCTCGCAAGGAGTTAGAAACCATGTAAATACGTGAAAGCCTTTCTTACCACAGTGCAACAGGCATGTTCTGCAAGCAAAGGAAGGTGGTTCCTTAATATTCAACTGAGCGACGTGAAAACAAGCTGGCTGCATTGCAATGCGTTTGGCAAGGTCGCATGCGGATGCTCAGCATGACTCATCACTAGACTGCAAGGGAAAGGCAGTATTGGCCTTAGAAATTGTAAATATTATATCAGCCCAGTGCTACATGATATCTGGAAATAAGTATGAAAAGTATAGATCAATTATTAACATAATATAGTTTTTGCCGTTCATTTACATCAAAGTTGAGTAACAAAACTAATAACAAAATTCAAAACCACAGAAAGTGTATAAATTATATGATTTTTGAACATTAATTTTTCTCATTGAGTAATGAGGTAGAATCAGTGTGACAATATTTTGAATATTGAAGTTCCTGTTGCAATTAAATTTTCGGAAGAATCAAGATTCGTTATAAATCCCATTCGGAAACGTCGGTGGATCTATTCAAAAGCAGATGGCCCATCTTCAGAAAATTTACTAAAATGTCAGTTAAAGTAATTTTATGCATTTTAAATCCAATCCTCAACGCCACTTATTTTAAGTTTAATCAAGTTCACTTCCATCAAGCCAAAGGTTCTCCCATGCTAGCCTTGACATGAGAGAATACTTGGTTAGAGAATTAGAGAATGCTTGGTTCTTCTTTTTCCCGTCCACGCTCTACTTAGATGAAATTCATTGTATAGTTCAATCCTTACAAATTAACCTTATAGTCAATACTTTCAATAATTGTCAACTCAAAATACAATCTACTGATGAACTTGAGTTAAACCGTTCTCTTAATTTCCTTGATGTTACTGTATCCATTCATAATACATCCATTCTCACCAATTAGTTCAGAAAACCAATATTCTCTTGACGTGTACTCAATTTTCTTTATCATCCTGCTAAAGAAAAGATACAATAATATTATTTTATATTCTATCTCCAACTTCCATCAACACAACATATATATTATCTAATGAGCAGCTTTAAATTTAATTCATAAACACAAAATTTATATTGGACACAATCCAATATCCTACTACTACTCGACCGAATCACCACAATCCACATTTCATCTCGTTCTCCCTTATTAAAATTTTTTACATCACAAGTTCATCCAAATTTTTAAATATCCATAATTTACAGATCAACAATTACACCTTCCTTCTTGAAGTAGAAACAGTAGTTTAAAAACTCTCTTGCTCTGTTTGTAATTTCTGCTACATTGGCCAAACTAAAAGGTCACTAAACACCCGTATATGAGGAGATATGTTCAATTTCAAACTTGTAAGTCAGAAACAATCTGTAGTCTCAAAATGTATCATTAATTTGAAACAATCATTTGAGTCATTTCATTGGCGAAATGCTAAAATTTTTGACAATAGGTACTATTTCAGAATTATATCCAAAATCTAACGTCACTACAATTAACGTATAAACTGACTCTATGAGGAGGTCGAAGTTTTCCCGATATAATTTATGCAAAATCAGTTCTCGGGTTTGCACCCCGGTCTATGGAGAATACAAACAATGTTTCCTATGAAGCTCAACAATAGCCACGATCCCTTTTTGTTAGGCTAATTTATTTGCTTTTACATCCCATTTATGCTTGAATTCGTTCCAGCTTTGCTTTTTAGTTTGTCACCTTGTTTGTGTTCTGTGTCGTTCTTGCGATTTTGAATCACGTGACGAAAGCAAATTGAAATTAATATGGGCTTACTTTGTATGGTATTTATTTTATTACTTAACTAGCTGGGTGCCGGCGTTGCCAGAGATGTCATTTATCCATACCCTCAGATTTTTGCGTTATTTTTATGTAACACAACTCGACCGTTATCCCTAAAAGTGGTTACATTGTTAGAATTTATCTACTCCCGCCCAACCCTGAGCATTACCTAGTTTGTCACAATTAAACACAGCGACATCCATAACGCCAGAATTAAAGCAAATCTCGGTCTATTCCCGTTATTTTCTTTAAACGCTCCAACAAACCCCACTCCTAAGCGTGCTCCCCTTCCATGCCGATAAAGGTTGAAATTATACACAGAGATTATGTACCGAAATATTATGAATTTAAATGATATCGAAAAATATTTATTGGGCGCAAATGTCGGCCAATCTTCATGTTTGAGAAGTTCCACACCCGTTCAGCCCCACTCGTGGGGGTTAATCTGAAAATTGAATGTAATAATTAATCTAAGCTACATCCATAACTCCGGATTAGACTTCAATATTTTTTCGTTATTTTTATGTAATGTAACTCTCCTTACCCTTCATTAACCTCTCCTCCTAAGGCGATAGAATTTGTAATTATATATAGAATATATTTAAAAATATGATGAGTCTGATTATGCCTGTTTTTGAGCTGTTTTATCCAATTAATATATTTTTAACACAGACGTATTATATTTTAATTTTAAAATAAGTGGAGTTGAGAATTGGATTTAAAATTTCATTAAGTGGTAGGTTACAACATTATCACTTTCCGTCCTCTCTCTACAAGTGTGTTCCTTTTTTCTTTTTGTTGAAGTCTGAAGGTGTGTTTGGAACTGAAACCCATAGACGACTTTCCTAAAAATCCGGTGACAATTAACGTAAGCGAAGTGTTTTCAATATTGGATTGAAAAGTTCGAAAATGGTCATACAAGCATGAAGGACGAGGAAAGAGCAAGACGTCCAGCCACATCCACTACTGATGAAAACATTGACGAAATCTGTTTCCTTATTCTGAAAAACGAACGAGTGGCTATTAATGTACTAGCAAACCATGTGCAAATTAGTTATGGTTCCGCAAATAAAAATATCCATAACAGTTCCGATGACTAGAATGATTGTTCAAGACAAGCACAAGCCCAATCGTATGACAATAATTTAGTACCTACTGGACCGTCATGTGAACTAAGGTGAAGCGTTTTTAACCAAATCATTAACCATGGGAGCAAATACAATAGTCGGTTCCTTTTAAATGTAAATATGAAGAGGATAATATGTATACGTGACCATTAAACATATTTTAACATGTTATTACGACTACAATAACACATCGCAGGTCTAGATAAATTCAACCATCATGTCATTATAGTATTATTACAATTATAAAAATTAAATTTTTATCACGATTTCAATCATTTACAAACTGTTCTTTCAACCTATGAAAATGACATTCTTTAAATCTTAAGCTCCTCAGGAATTTACATAAATTTAATCCATTATTTTAGTTACGAATCGAATAAATAAAAAAGAAGAAGAGAATAAATTATTTCATACAAAGTCCGGTCTTTAAGGCAATCAAACTAAATTAACGTATTGGGATCGAAAAATATCGAGCGGATCAGGAATCGAACCCAAGATATCCGCTAAGTACGTGATAGCTTTAACTGTTGACCTATCCTAGTCGACTCCCGGTCGCATACGAGCTTTGTCAGTCGATTGTATACAACTGACACGCAGATACACCTAGATTTTACTCTCCACCGTAAATAGATTCGTAGCGTAAATTTTTTTTATTAGGCTAAATTTCTTTGGTCTAGGGTAACAATACCGGATTGTCTTGGGCCATACTCGGACAAATACGCTCATATAATTTCCAGAAATTACCAACAGTTTATCTGTACGCGATATGAAAGAATTGAAGTTCGACTTATCTGTGATGGCGATTCGGCCAAAGGGCCGAATTCAGCAAAGTGTAAGTATATCAGATTTTCCACAGAAAACTGGGTGTGATGATACGTACGACAATAAAGCAGAAAGGCGCCGAAAGTGTTACGACGAAGAGTGAAAAGTTTTAAAAACAGTGCTATGTCGTGTCAGTAAAAATAGTGTTCTAAAAAATTAAAATAATCACGAGTGCACAAACAGGTATCAGACAGCTCAAAACGAAAGGATACTTTCGGTTGTAAACTTTTATACAAATATAAATTTACCGTCAGATTTCTATAATTTTTGTTGTTGTTAGAGTCTTTGTGTGAACTTTTGATATTATAAATTAAATTCATTTTTTTCTTCTATAACTTTGGTGAAATTTGAAAATCACTATCTTTATTGGAGGCCCTGAAATTTAGATTCGCATGAAAGCTGAGGCATTTACTTAAAAATATAAAATGCAAAGTCAACGTAAATCAAAATTGTCAATTAAATCATCTTTGTTATCTCTTTAAAATTTTATTTAAATATCAACGTAAAATTCCTTATTTTGTTTCTGTTTATATTTTATATTACATAATTATGCTCTCCAGCGTGCGGTTTGTTCCTTTAAAATCTTTTTGAATACCACTATATATATATATATATATATATATATATATATATATGCTGGTATATGTTTAATATCCTTTACAGAATATCGAAATAAAATAAATAGAGAAAATCGAAAGTCAGGATTATCAGCACTAAAATAATACAGACCAACTTAATATGTGTTCTGATGTAGACGAGGAGGTGACTAATTTTCAATTTGGGGAACAGGATCGACGAAACATAGAAGACATGAAAAGCAGAAAAGCACAGCCTAAGAGAGAATTATTCAAGAATAGAAAACTTCTGGTGTTGACCAGCATTGAAGTTGAATTGACGAAAAAGTTTCAGAAATTTTAAATGTCGAGTACACACGTCAGCATCTGAAACATGGACAATTAGAATACTTGAAAGGAATAACAGAAAGGGGTTGAAACATGGAGATACAGAAACTGTTGAAGATCGAATGTACTGATACAGTTTGAAATGAAAATGTTTTGGGACACAAGCGAAGGAAGAAGTTATTGCACTACGTTAGCAAGAAAGCGCGTCGTGTTGGTGGGTCGAGACATTAGAGGTTGCTCAACTCAGAGATGGAAGCAGGTACATGGGCGGAAATAATAGCACGGAAACACAGCGACATAGCCACAAATTAAATTAAATACGTAAATAAATCTTTGGAATCTACGGAAGTTGAATTGAGTTTTGGTTTTGTGTGGAGCCTGAAATATATAACCTTTGGTGTTGAGCAAAGGAAGAAGAACTGTTAGATGGCTGTTTATTTTTCAGACTAAATATCATAGTTTTTCAGTTTTGTGCTTGCCATGTAATATTAAACAGGTTAATTGCTAATTTGAGAGCAAGTCGAGTTAGAAACCAAATTTGCTGGGGTATATAACTGAAAGGTTTATACGTAGAAAACTGCAGTGAATTTCAATACGAATCCTGGTGGCATATGTGAATAAATAATATTTATCTCATCAATAACCAAATCAATCTCATGTTACTATATATATATATATATATATATATATATATATATATATAGTCATTATGGATGTCAGATGTGGGAAATGTTGTGGCAAGAAAAGGATGGAAGAGGACATTTTAGTCAATTTGCTATCTTGGAAACTTTATAATACCTTCTATAGGTGGGATTAGTTAGCTCTACCAGAAGGTAATTTTATGAATCTAAATTTATTTCACGTTCAAATTACTGAAACTAAACAAAGCAAGTGAGGCAGTGTGCGCGTTGTTGGCTTTGCGTATTCTCGTATCAAGAGCCGCCGCTCCGGCTCCGGTCTTGTGTGTCAAGGCAGCTCTGGCGCCTCTGGCAGAGAAAGCTGGAGTCAAGTTCAAAGCCACCTGAGACGAGCAATTCACTACGAATACTGACGCACCGGCCTAGTTACACACGACGCATTACTCGCTCCCAGGAACACGGGAAAGAGCCAATATCCCATGTCTCTGCCGCGTTTTCTCAGCTCGACCAACTTTCTAGTCTTTACGTCCTCCTATGAATACATTCGAACTGTTCCTCCGTTAATTATCAAATAGTTCAGCACGAGATAAAATGAGTTAAGTTCCATTGAGCGATATGCGCTTCGGTGTTAATTGTCACAATTACGTTAATTGTGTGTCAATATCGAACGGAAGGACAATCATTGTCAAAATTATGATGCAAATATCCAATCGAATATTCAGTAAAAAATTCTGTTGCTTCTGAAATTCAGATCGGAAATTCAATAAGGTAACACAGCTATAAGTATTTGGTTCAATGACTTTCTGACAACAAAGAAGTGATGTGGTTGGAAGTGTAGGAAAACGCGAGCTCGTCTGGCCAGGCTCCGGCTTTGTCACCAGATCGACGTATCTTCAAAGTAATAAATAAATTATTGTGAAACTTCCTAAAAAATCCTGCACTACAATAAAGCATCACTTTTTTTTCTACCATGTACTGAAACCAAAATATTGTAGAATTTTATATTAATGCTTATTGGTTGGGATTTTATTTATATGGTTAAAATGGCAAAAATAATTATTTAATAACAATAACAACATTTTAAAAAAACAAGGTAATAAATATATTGTATTCCTACATAATAGTTTTCTCATTATCTCAGGACCATTCATGGGGTAAACCATTACGAAGATATATTTAAATTAGCTTACTCGTCACATTTAGGAACCTTACAATACGATACTAGATAAAAATATTTTTATGACGATATCGGGTAGTTGTTGTGTCCGGTGTGGTGATGTATCAGAATGCTCGGTGCAGGCGTCGTTGGAAAGCGGCCACAGAGGACATCACTGGCAGGCGTTATCGTTCCGAGCCTGGACTCTTTCATAACTATAGTATTTTCCACGGTCACGAATTGGTTCACAATTTCATTACTAGTACTGTCTGGATTGCAACCTGGCCCCGCGTGCCATCTTTTCTTGTAACTTCCTCCGATTACGGCTCTGGAAATCTCAAAATTCAGTCTCCATTTTAAATCGACCAATCGCCGTGTTCTTTATTTAGATTTCAATAGTCTCCCTCAGCCATAATCGGAACCGCCATCGGAAGGGCGTGGGACAAGTACCAAATGCCCGACCTACCTGATGCAGGGTTTTCTAGGGGTTTCCCTACATCACTTTAAGGCGAATTGCCGGGTAGGATCCTTAAACCATAACCCGGGGGCCCTAGTTAACCCTTGGCTACCTTCCTCTACCCTTCCGCATCCCCCCTTCCAGATCTTTTCCTATGCTATTAAAGGGGAGTTGCAATCACGTGGATTACCCTCATGTAGCCTGTTACCCTAAAAAAATGAAAAATTTATTTTCTTGGCCAGAAGTTTATAATTTAGTATGCCCGGGTGCGCAACTGACGTTTCCGGGACCTTTAATATGTTCTGCCTAATATTTTGGTCGTTACTCGCTAGTTGACAGGAAGTGATTATTCAACCTTCGTCACGCATCTTCTTGATGCTTTTTGTCGATCTCAGTCATTGTCTACATTGTACCTTCTTTCTTTAGGAAGACCTTCGTGGAAAAGCCAGCCAGAACGACAAACGACAGAAGGCTTAGCCTTCAAAATAATCTCCGCGTAAATACAATTCATTTACAAGATTAAAGCGACTCTTCAGAGAAAAGTTCTCAATCTGCTCTGCGCAGACCTGACAATCGCCAAACAATTCAGGCAAAAATCTACACACCCCGATCTGCGCATATCGTGTATTGAAATGGCATGTCCATGGTATGCTCGGATTGACGCTCAGAATCAGTCGACCATAATCGTCAAACTAAATTCTCAAGACGAATTCTGGGAGGATGGTGGAAAGGTTTTAAGATTCGCAAATAAAATCGTCAAACCAGGTCTCCAAACATTTCTGACGCCTGTTGGGGCTCTTAAGATTAATACCGCATGGTTGTACACCACTAAGATTCATAAAAATAACTCCATTTTACTCAATATCGACAAATAATAACTGTTTGACTGGTTATTTTGTGAATATCAGCGAACTATTTTCTGTTAATAGCTTTCAGTGAATAAATCGGAGAAAACGCTTACATTTGGAAATTAGCTGCGAATATAATTTTGTTTCGGACTGAAATTACGCAAATGATTAACCATGTGCATCGAATCATTGTTTTATTAAAATCTTTTCGAATTTTCGAAGGAATTTTAAGTAAACAAATACTGACAACGTGTAATTGTTAAAATTGATGTCGTAGAATTTATTTTTTCGCGACATAAAAATGAGCGATGGCAACACCATCGGAGTTCACAGAGAGAAACTCCTTTTGGTAATCGGGAGGGATGCTTCGCATGCGGTAGAAAAAGGGCTGATGATGATGAAATTCTGTGGGTCAGTAGCGGGTTAGGCCTGTGGCGACGCTATTAACAGCAGCAGTTCGTCTGCTTTACTGCCGAGCTCTCTCTCAAATGAGGGCGCGAACTACCATGCTGTACTTGTTTATTCTCCGTCTATTGAGCTCGCCTGCCCTAGCGAGAGGAGGGAAATCTAATTTTGAATGGCAACATGCCAAAGGTCAGCGCAGAACAAACCAAATTAGATGGAGACCCAATGAAACGAAATGTTCCACTGTCAATGAATTGTTCCATACATTACCCTATTTATGTCGAGTTTTACCTGAAATATTACATTCATATGACCATTAAAAGTAAATGTAGTTATGAAATAATAATTCATTGTCAGACACCAGAAGATACTAGAAGCACCAGTCGCGAAATGAAGTACTCAATTCACGCTCATTGTATCTACATTATTACACTATTTATATGAAGGCAGACAACATCATAATTATTTTCATTAACAATTATTTTATTAAACAACTAATGTGGATGATCGATGCGTCCCACAGAACAGGAAAAGACTAACATAGAAGTATAATAATGAAATTCTGATATTAAGATCGTGGAAGTATACGAAGTCGCTTACTTTTGAAATTTAGGGACAATGTAGTGTAACGATTAATTACTCTTAGGATAATTTTACTTTTATCTCCGCATCGTAAGCTATAATCATTAAAAGTAATTACTTCTTAACGTCCAATTATTTATTTAGTAACTAGTTGCGTGGCCAGCGTTTCCAGGGTCGTCATCTATCCATAACCGTCGGTTTGACTCCAATTTCAGAAATTAGCGTTATTTTAATGTAACGCCTCTCCTCCCCAATCGTTCTTCCTTCCCATGCTGTAAGGGGTTGAAATTATACATTGGTAGAAATACCCTCAAACTAAGTAACCCTAAAAAATATTATTCAAAGCAAATATCTGCCTTGTTTGCATGTTTAAATATTTCCACCTCCGCCCACCCTAGCATCTGGTGGTTAAATGGCAAGTTGAATGTCATAATTAAAGTCAATGACATTAATTACCCCGGATTTGACTCCAATCTCGGTTTTATACGCGTTATTTTCTGCAACGCCTTTCCAATTAAGCGTGCTCCTTTCGCATACCATATGGGTTGTACCCTTAACATCGCTAGAAACTCTGTCAATCTATTTGACCCCGGAAAATATTTATTCGACTCAAATATCGGCCGTTTTAGAATGGTTGAAAATTTCCACCCCTGTCTACCCCCGCTCTTAGGGCTGGTAGGCGTGTCTCACCCATACAGTACCGTTTGTCGTGTTTTGACAATTGTACCAGTTTTTGTTGTAATAAGTGTACTCGTTAAAATTTGTAAATTAACGTAAATACATACATCCTTTTTTATTACATAGAAGATATGGCAAGTTAAAATTAAATAGTACAGCCAATAAGAATTTATATATTTATTAACAAAAATTATTTATCTTCTTGTTCTAATTATATAATGTGAAATGTACATCTAAATACTGACAAAAAATTGGTACTTTTTCTCAGGGTATTGCGGGCTCAAAATCCTGTGAACAGTCATGAATATATGTAAATGTGGATTACTCTGACTGTAATACTTTACAATCCGCTTTTCAGGTAGCCCTAACGCCGATGTTTTATGTCTGCCGAATTGTTCCGGGAAGATTATAGTACAGCTGGCCAGTCTTCTTACAACTTCTTCTCTTGTCTGGAATTAAGCGACTGGTTCAACTGCAAACTCCGCTCAATTCGAATTGATTGAAAAATAACTACTTGACTTCTTCAAATATCCCTCAACTACTTTGCTCCTTCCACAATACTAGCTCTCATATTCACTACTCAACTACTCATCTCCATCAACGCTTCGATTTCTCACCAATCTCTGCTCAGTCTTTCTTTTCCTTGTACATTACTATCGCTCTTTCATCACTACTTAATACTCTTCTCCTTCAACATCATTATCTCTCATTAAACACTACACAACTAATCTGATCCTTCTACAAGACTGTCCTGAGAATCTTATCCGCTTTCCCACAAATCTCAAAATTCTCGGTACAAACTCTCCCTACGGGGTTACATGGCTAAATAAAAGTCCCTCATGGCGTTCCTCAGGGCGCCAGAATGTCTCTGAAATTTCGAGTGGGTGTTTAAAATTTTTGGAATATAGATTTGTTTTGCCAGATGTTTATACCACCTGAGCGCCCTCTTTGCCACAGTCAAAGGAAGGCCGCAGATGGTTATTTGATTTTTTTCACAAACCTGGATTCCGTATAATGACTTGGCCAGCCAGGATTCGAGAATATTAACTGCACAAAATTGTTACGTAAAAAAAATAACAAAATAAATAAAATATAATCCCCAAATAATTAATTTTGCCTGTGTACAATACTGTATGAATATTAATCTACGAATAAAAGAATATTAAGGCATTTCAGTTGTCTACATTTGGACTACTTAGAATGAGGTACTAAAGAAAATTCTGGGAAAAAGGAGCTGTTTAAATTTTTATCTTCGTCTTTTGTCATAAACGTATGTTCTCTTTTTAACTTCATCACAAATATTCCAGACTGTAGAATATTAAAAATACAAACAAACATAATTCGTGGCATGTGTCATCTTTATTTTTATAACTTTGGTTCTCATTTATGATTTAATTCCATTTTGTTCTTCACAAGTTGAAACGTAAAACTTGAGTTTCAAAATTATTATCAGTAATTATTGACTGTAATTAGGTCAAATTTAAATATTAACATCAGTATTAATTTATAATAATTGAACTTTTCATTTTCGGGGGTTTGCGATGCAATATGAGCAAAGAAATATTCCAATTGTGGGAAAATTTACGTACTCGTTAGATAGTATTAAATGGGAGGAGATATTTTATATTATAGTTAATCGCAGTCGAAATATCAACCTAGTATGGTGTTGCGTGTATGCGTGTTGCTACCTGGAAGGGGCGCTCACCTTGAACAAATCGTCCCTCAACGATTTCAGTGCTTTCCAATCGTATTGGAGTTCAGTTCAACTCATTCGTAATTGTTTATATATTGTATTTTAGATACTCTGTGAAGCTACTGCACTGTAACAAAGTAACAAAAGGTTTAGGAAGAGATATTATTAAACAACGGTTCAATAAATCGTTGTTTCTTAGTTAAATGCAGATTAAAAATTTCTGGACTTATAAATACTTGAAATTATAAAGGAAGAGTTGGTCAGAGTTTTTGTCCATTTTAAAACCGTTATAAAACGAGTTTGCTGTTTTGAGGCACGTGTTATCGCCGCGTCGTGCCAGGAAGCGGCAAGTCCTTTGAAGTGGCACCGGATCAACTGCTTGACCCGAGAAAGCTAAATGGGATGAAAATTACTGCTGTAAGCAAATACTGGAATTTCGAGCATGAGGATTCAGTAAAATCTTGAATACGCCAATAAAACTGAGAAGAGTAGCGCTTATGAATTTCAAATAAATGAAATAAATAACTACAGAATCATTTTACACATCCTTCGTATCCCACACACAATAACAGATGAAGTCTAGAACTAACTGCCAATTGAGTTATAAATTGGGTTTCAGGAGATCGAAACCCAAATCAAAACTAAATTGTGAAAAACAAATCATGCAATACGACTTCATTTTACCAACTTTACATTGAAGACTATTAGCTATACAAATAAGTGAGATGTAAAGATGTGGACACTTACAAATTCCTGGGGTTTTCGTAGGCAAAAAATTGATTTTTAAAAATGATAAAAATAATTTCACAAACTTATCACAGCAGTCGCACAGCCAGTATCATATTATTCTGGTTTAATAACTATTTAATATAAAAACTTAAATAAATGCCACCGACTTAGAAAATTGTTTGTTAACAAAAATTAATTATGCCAACTATTTGTCATTGTTTTAGAATATCTTCAGGTTTATTAATTTCATATATAAATCATACTAGAAATTTAGGGGTAACGTTTTTCTGCCTTGCCTTTTGAAACCGAAATGACCATTCTTCCTAACCCAGAAAAAAGCACGAAACGTCGGTATATTTAATATTTTGTTTTAAAAAATTCCTGACTCAAGGCCGTTTATTTATTTATTGAAAATAATATAAATTTCAGCTATTTCTTCATCATTATTATATAATACTAGCTGGTGCCTGATATTTCCCGGGTTGTCATAATTATAATCAGCGATTCAATAACCCTGGATTTGACTGCAGTCTGGGTTCTTTTTTCGAGGTTGAAACCGTACACAATAATTTCTGGAGAAACGCTATTTATCTCATTGAAGACTCAAAAGTTTATTTTGATGAATATATCGGCCGTTTTAACATGTTTGAAAATTTCCACTCCCCCCCCCCCCCACTGGGAGTTAAACAGCAAGTTGAATGTCTTAATTAAACTCAGCGACATCCATAACTCCGATTTTTACTCCAATCTCGGTTTTTTCGCGTTATTTTCCTGTGACGCCCCCCACCAGCCCCCCCGTAAGGTTTCTCCCCTTTAATGCCGTAAGGGGTTGAAATTATACTGAATATACGTCGAGAGAAACACTATAAAAATAGATTTGAAGTTTTTTGACAGTGGTGAGATATTATTATTGAGATTAATCGGGTATTCCATTGTTTTGGATTAGAGAAAATTGATAATGAAAAGGAAAATAAAAGGAATGAAAGGCCAAGAAAAAAGAAAAAAACAGAAAGAAAGGAGCAGGTCAAATTCGTTTTTGACTTCCCTAGCAAATACAGTGATTGTGACGATATAAAGCATTTTAAACCAAGTAAATCATAAGATTGATGATAATACTACGGACTTTCATATTACAACATGTAAGACTACCAGACGAGTTATTGGAGTAGTGTGACTAGTGACTTACGCCACACACATTTACTCGCACCTCCCACAACGTTGAGGTTATTTGGCGAACCATTTTAGCTGCCGTCTCCTTCTACGCGTTAAGTCTACAGACATACTGTAAGATAAACTTTTGTAATATTCGTGACGTGACCTGGTCTTGCGGAATGAGAGACCAACAGAAATTTTGGACTATGATCCAGCAGTAATTTTTTCTTAATATTTAATGTACTTGATATTTTTGTGTAAAAGAGGTGTACACCAAAAATGTTAAAAAAAGGTCCTCGAGTATTTCATAAGATTATTTATTCTTGCAAGTCAAAATAAAATAGCATCGTAGCTTTCGGCATTTTTATAACAGTCATATTCATTTGGTTTAAATAAATATTAAAAAATGTGTGTTATACGCCCTAAAAATATAAAATTAAAAAACATATAATTGCGTCAATTAAAATCAAATTTAAGTAATTTTACGAACAGTTTTTGGATCACGGGATGCTAATGTTTTACTGTATTGGAGCATAACAGAAAATTGTTTGAAGTTTGCTTTTCGGCGAGCAAGTAATTTTTTGCAGTAACTATAAAAAGTTTTTAGGTTTAAAAACAATTTTTACATTAATTCGTTACACTCATTAAATATGTTTTTATAATTTTTATTAATGTTAGTTTTATGATACCGTATATTGAAATAGAATCATAGGTATTTCTTTTTAATCAAATCAGATTAGACATATATTTCGGTCTATAAATTTTCCGCGGTATCTATTCAAAGTAACAATTACACGGTTAAATATTGACTGCAACCTTTGTTTACGTACGAATTGCAGCAAATTTCGTGGTCGAGTAGACCGCCTGCGTTTCGCGAGAGTCGGATTTTTTACCTGTAGCGAAGAGCGCCGCCAGGAACAACCACCAAAGCGAAACCCCACAGTTGCAGTTCAATGAACTCGCAGCGGATAAATTTTGCGAAGTTCAAACAAACCGTTCGTTCGGCCGGTTGCGTGTGTGCGTGAAATCCTGCCGAGCGTAATAAATACGCCCTTGTCACTGGTGGCAACAGATGCTCGGGAACAATTTGTTTTGAAAGAGGCTGATAGCTGAAGGGCTAGCATGCGTGTGACTTGAAATATGCGAGATGGCGGTGCAGCCGGTGTCTTATCTGGCGGCTGCAATTTTTCAGAGGATGACGCTGACTGACGTTAGAGAATAAACTGTTGCAACCAACTCGCCTCTGCCCTGCACGTAGTCAATGTTGTTTACACTGTAACGTCGCACTATGCATTTTGCGGAAAAAAATCGCTAGAAATGCTTAAAAATCAACTTTAATATAATCTGACAATTTTTATTTAATAAATAAACGGGAAAATGAGTTTGTCAGAAAAATGTTAATTAATCAAAACAAAAAAATCATTACAATACATAGTTTCCTCTACAATTTTGGTGCTTCCTCAGGTTATACACAGTTTTTATTGTATGCACATATATGCTAAAATTTATAACCATAAATTTGGTGAATGTTTGAGAAACAAAATATTTTCTGGTCAAATTAGTACTGACACATGTAGTATGGTAATAATCGTTATCGCAGTAGACAGATGACTGTTTAAACTAATTTATTCACTAAAATATTCATTAGGAGAAAGTTACCTTTACGGGTCTTTGTTTATAAACGTCTCACCTACAAAATAGACTCTACCAAAAACGCTCTGGACTCGGTGAAATTTCAATCCATATTATATGGTAATACTTAACATGAATAAGTACAAACTTGAATGCATATTTTTCTACCACTACTTAAAACTATACGATAATGTCATATAATTGCATCGACTGTTTAATTTTAGTAGTCTTTTGCATAAAAGTTTTTTCTATAATCACGTTTAAAATATTCCGCCGACGCGATAGTCGTTTAATATTTATAGTTTCAGTTTCGTAATGACAGAATCAGAATAACGCGAGAAAATTAGAATTGAACGTAAAAAACATAAAAACAAAAACTGAATCCTGACATTATTTCTGGCTACAGTCTAGGTCTTTAAGTCGGGATTTGCTGTTGATATCAGGCAACTAAAGAAAAAAATTCTGTCTCAAGATTAGAAAATTTATGTGCCGCTTGTACAGTACAATATCAAAAGTGATGTCTTTGATTACGTTTACAATATTCGAAAGCGAAATAACATCATTTTTCACATATGTGCCACTTCAACACATTCCGATTAATGCAACGAAACACGTTTTCATGCCATAAAGAGTGGAAATTAATGGCTATAAATCGAAAGAAGGCTCCTCACAAATTTGACGCATCAGTTCGCGCTGTTAGATATTAATTTTGTTCGCAACAATGCGTATATCACTTATTTGGCAGGACGTAGTTGCAAACCATGTCTTGCTGTCATTAATATTTGGCCCCATCGCTCTGCCTGGGCGGTAATTGCGCTTTGTCAAGTATTACTGGATTATTTTCTGCATATTTATAGGTGTCAGAGGAATATGGCTCCCCTTCTGATTTATGCAAAACTCACCTTACAGGATAAGGCAAAGAATAGTGTGCCCTCTGTTCAGGTTTTAACATAAAAGTGGGTGTTTTAATTAAAAATTGAACTTTATCTGACATGGTGGAATTGGCCAGAAGTCAGAATTTATTTGTAAACAATAAAATTTACAATCAACTAAAAGACATAAACATTTCTTCCCTTTGTTTAGGGGCATATTAAGATGTATATTATTAAATAAACAATTAAAATATGTTGTAAAGATGAATAAAATAATTTAACGGAAAAAATGTAGACATTTTATTATAAACTAATTATAAACGTGAAATGTGAAATCTGCATTTTTTTCACGTATTAGAGGGAAGCCAACAGTGAACACGACGCTACTTCCGTATGAAGAGTAGTTAAAAGCACAATTAATGCATGTTCTCGGATATTATTATTTGTAATGAGTGAAATTAATATATTATTTTGTGTGTCTTAATATGAAGGAGATATTACGTCCATTGAATTCTATCTACTGCAAACCGATGAAATGGATTATAATTAGAATATTGAATTACATTATTATTTAGAAATATAATAATATATTAGAAACAAACTCAATCGACATTTCGCCAACATCGTGCGGCAGAAATAGCACGTCTGATGGCAGTTTCGGTCCCTGCTTTTTTTACAGGACACGTTTGGCCTTTATACTTTTAGGATATTTTCCACACTTCTTTATGGTATAAATATTACTAATAATAAAATAAAGGATTTTGTCAACCTGTTAGTTATAAATTTTTTGATATTTGAATAAAGAAATAATTTTATTCGACTATAAGAACAGTTGACGGCAGTCTGTGGGTTTTAGTGTTTATGAACGTGTGCTTGTGCTCATAGCGCATTGCTGATGCCTCAATGGAACGACTCATAGAAAACGATTTGTCAACATTTTTTCACGTGCGAGCAATCAAAAGATTGTGCAACATATCTCTCCGTGAGTTTACAGACACTTTATCGAGTATTCTCAGCCATTTTATATTTGAATTCTTGAGTTGGAAAGCCATCGTTGTTGCAGTTCAATATTTTATTGTTATTGCGATTAACACTTTGCAACTACTTAAATGCTATACAGGACGATAATTTTTATTGCAATACAAAAGTGACTAAAATAATAGCAAAATGTATCAATCGGGAAACGGATCAAACATAGACAATCTGACAATGCCAACAACGAGATTTTTTTTACAATATCGTACACTAATTAACTATCAAATTTATCTAGCATGCCCTCCATTACCAGTCGCATAGTGCGATGCCAATAAACATCATGTATCCACCAAACCAATAACAATATATGCAAATGAAACAGAAGATCCAGAAACAATCACGCAGTATCAGTTTTTTGGATAAGTCAGTCAACAAAGGAAGAGGAAATTGAAAATACCAGCAAGAAGAAGATATGGCAAGTTGAAAATAGTGTAAAAAGAAGATAGACCGTTTCAACTTCAGATAGGGATCAACGCAGATTTAAATTTAACTGATTATATAATTTAACTCATGACGATGAAGATATAATCCAGAATGATTGCCAAACGAATTACAAACCATACACCTCTATTTCTGTACAGCGTCATTAATTATCCAGAGATGTTCAAAGAGTTACAGAAAGTTACAGAACCATATGCCACGAAATTAAAGATACTGGACAATTTTTGAGAAAAATTTGATAGATTTTTGCAGGAAAAAATTATGCCGGTGAAACAAGTTAGATACTTCAAAGATAATAATATCCTGCATGACGCCTTTCAACGGAAGGAAGGCATAAAATATTTACACCACTCATATATAGAAGTTCATTTAAATTAAGACTTGTTATTTGATCTTACGAAGATTAATACGCAATTGAAAAGCAGATTGAGAAAAAAGAGAAATATGCTTCAAGAACACATGTTTTTAAAAGTCCGGAATAGACGAAAGAAAGCACGAAACACCTAATTACGTTATTACAAGATGGAGCTAAACAAACCACCCCGCTCGCACAAAAATATAAGGACAAATTAAATATTTCATTTGATGTTTAATATTTAATAGTTTAAATAATTAAAACGAGGAGAAATCGGCCACAATCCAGTTGTCAAGACCAAACTAAACCAGTCAACCAATAAACTCAGGTCAAAATTAAAAGAAACAGAAAATAATACTTTCCGTGACTATGTCTCCAGCCTCAATTATTATCATAACTCTATATGGCGACCAATAAAAGCAAAATTAAAACCAATACGAACAAACTCAGCCTCATACGTAGAAAACTACCAATGCCAGATAAAACAAATCCCTTCGCCTAGCATTCGGAAACTTTTCCAACACCGCTATTACTCATCAAAAATATATAGAATAAACAATTGGAAAGCTACTGGATCAAGTAAGAGCGAAAATACTTAAAGAACTTTCAATGAAATGCGTTATTATGCTCTTATATCTTTGGAACGCTGTACATAGATTAAAAAATTGATCTAAGCAACTACAAATTGCTGAAATAATATTAGTATTAAAGTCTACCAAAACTCAGCTTTTATGTATGATATAAAAACTATTTAACACTCCTGCTTTACAAAATAGATAATCATGGAATTGATTTCAGAGATTCCCATTCAACAATACAGCAATGCTACAGCGTTGTAGCTATAGAAGATAAAAAATATTCTCCTTGAAGTCAGACTAAAAAATGTTGTTTTTCGATAATCATCCCTACAAAACAATATGACAATTCTCCATTAACTCTTAATTTTTAAAATAGATAAAATAGATTAAGAAGCAGAGTTTTATTTTCTACTAAGATCTGGTGCGTCACAAGCCATCGTCTTAGGCCCAGCGCACTACCTACGATACACCTCGGATTTGCAGTCAATAAAACACTCATCTTAATACTTTTTTTGATCATACCGTCATACTAGCTGCCCATAAAATCTAGAACATTATTATTTACCGAGCATCACTTCAGTCTCTTAGATAAACGAGCAACGAAATGGAAAATAAAAAGAAATGAAAAGAAAGATACACTAATATTACTTGCTTTGACAAAGATTCAATGTCCAGTAGTTTCATTCAATAATGTAACAAAAAAGAATCTAATAAAGTACGATGCATAGGATATGCGAACAGTATGGAAAGACGACATCAAGAAAAGGGAAATTAGATTGTCATAACATTCTTTGTATTGGCTCTTAGATAAAAAATCCATTAATTTAATTTAGTTGAAGAATAAGACATCGAGTAGAAAATTTATTACACGGATAAGTATTCATAAATTAAGAGCAAAAGGCTGACGAAAATCTTGCAGAATTATTGTATATTCTGGTTTGCATTATCAACATGGTTTTATTTCATCTAGAGAGAGTATTTAGGGATTAGAAAATTAAGTTTGTACAAATGATTTACGTTCAATGAGAATAATACGCCAGCGTTTACATGGCCGATTCTAATTGAGGCTGTTGCTACATCCTAGTTGAAACTATACTTGTTGCGAACTGTCTTTGTGTAACATATTGGCAGAAGTGAATGTGGGGTAGTAACCGTCTTTCTTATTCGACTAACGCGATAACAGTCGCACGCATCGTCATACGTCAGCGCTATGGAGCAGGAGCAATATTGCTGCCTGCGGGAAACCAGCCTGCCTGCTTGCTACATATGAAAACATTTCACATTTCTCACCACAGCCCCGGTATTTCCATATTAAAATTGTTACATACTTTTTTTGCTTTCCTGTCTCTGCTGCATGTAACACTGTACGGGAAGGGGCGGGGGGAGATGTGAATTTTAGAGAGCGTCAACTTGCAAGGAATTAGACGTTATTTTGACCAATCAGTATATAAAATAAACATTGCGACATGATTCGTTGCAATATTGACGGTTACAAGGCAAATTAATTTTAAATATAGTTAAGTGATGAAAAGATTAATCACGTTAGAACCATGTCTATTACAATATTGAAGAGTGGAAAAATAATATGAATTCGTTGTATCGTTTAAATTTAATTTCGTAGCATTACGTAGCATTTTCGATATTAAAGATTTTTTTTAGAATTGTAGTTCAAGTGTATTAATAAATTAAAGTTTGAGAATCAAATACTCTGTAAATATATTGATAGGAGGTCTTTTACATAATTTATTAACGATTGATTGCAATTTTTTTATGTGTTGTAATTATTCATAATGCAGAAAGTGCTAAATTTAATATGTATTCGGTTTGGGCCATAGACATTCTAAGGCAGAGATAATTTTTCCGAGGCATTATTCTCAGACGGTGACAATAATGGAGTTATTAACGTTTAGAGAACAACGAAGCAACATGAATTTGACTGAGGGAGTCGTGTATGTACTCTAATGAATTTACATTTTAAAGCAACTAAAAAACATAAATGCATGAACACAACTAAATTTTTCAGATGAAATTTATTAGCATCAAACATAAAAATCACAACGTTTCGTCTTCAATATAGAACTTCATCAGATGTACAATGGTGTAATTAATTTCCATAAATTACCACATTATTCCATAAATATTAGCCAAAATTTATTTAATATCAATTTTGTCTATATTTAATTTATTATATATTACTTATTAATATAATAACTTATATAATTGCTTACTTATATAATTAAGTACCATTCAATTACACCATTGTACACCAAGATTGAGGACGAAACCTATATTTTATGTTTCTTGATAATAAATTACTTCTGAGAAATTTGGCTCTATTCATACATTTACAATTGTACTGAAGTCACATAAATATATATTAAGTAAAAGCCGTGGTTTTGACAGAGGGAGTCGCTTATGTATTTTAATGAATTGCTGAGAAACACGCAATATGATTGGACTGAGTGAGTATATTTTCATTGGATGCAGTTTGAATATTAATTTGGTTGTTTCCTAGATTTCTTGGAGATTGGAGTTGCAATTCTCGTTTGGAGATCGGAATTAATACTTACTTGATTACAGATTTCGATGTACGACAGCTTAATTTTCTGACGTCCAAACAGGACTTTTATCATCTTTAGTTTTGTGGTCGTTGCTTGCCATTTCTTAGCTCTACTGGTGACCGGAGTCCTCATTGTGAACACACCTGGACAGATTTTTCCGTTTATGTGAAGTAACCGTGATGTAAACAACTGCCGTGGTATCTTTTTCATATATTTTACAGTGAACATCGTAATTTTTTATCACTGAAAATTTTATTTCAGAACAATACAAACAAAAAATGTATTCATTATTTTTACTTGTTAAGTGCTTTTATTTAAATACTTAGTTAAATTTATAAAGTATTTTTTTATTGTTACAGTATACATGTTTATTCTTTCTATATTTGACACACACATTTAAATATAATTGTTAAAAATATTTTCAGAGTAAACACCAGTTGGTTTAGACTTAAATTTAGTATAAAAAGCTTAAGTTAACCAAGACCAAAATTCAAGGAACATCGATCCAGACAGGCAGACTAATAGCCTTCGCCGAAAAGAATGTCATGGCTTACGTTTGTCTGCCGTCGTAACTCCTTTTGTCGTGATGCCTCTTTCTTCCTGTGTGAAGCTCCGAGCTCCATTTTCTGGCTCCATTCCTCCTCTTCTGCCGAGCGTTCACACGGCAATGTCCTAAAACAGTCTATTCCTAGTATCCTCTATATATACCTCTACGAGTCTTTTGAGTTCTTTGTTCGAGCGGTTTGATTTTCCACGAAAAATCCTAAATCGTTTTTCTTGTAGGATATTCGTTAGGGGCTTACGGTCTTCAATACTTGAAAACTCTAAAAACTTCTTTTGTTTAAGATGCCGACAATTACGTATTTTGAACATAGAGATTAAAAATTTTCTCTTAATATCTATTATTAGTGCAATTTCTTCAAATTCATATAACTTTAAAAGAAGCATACTCTATCTCAGAAAATAATAATACCTTCATTCGCTACATTACTAATGTTGACAATAACCCGAATGACTACTTAAAGTTTCTCAAATTCTATTTGTAATGTTACTTTATAGAACTTAATAAAATCGAAGATAAATTGAAAGACAACATGCTCATAAGCATTAAACTAGAAACTGTGAGCCATAACGATATATTTAAGCACGAAAAATGAGATGTATAACCAGTTTACGGGCTTCTAACCTAGTAGAATTAACGTAGAGCGACGATGACCTGCTCTGTTATATTTTGGCGAGGAAAATTCTAGTCCCTTAGAAACTAGATAACTGTTCTACAAACATCAGCTAGAAAAAAAATCATAATATTCAACAAAAAATTATTCATAAGGTATCCCCGAAGGCAGCCTCCTCCGTCTCTCCAGAAAGGTTCCACCAGCGAGTGCTGAGAACAGCTCCCACGGTGTCGTGCGATGTCCGCACGTGCCATGAGCGGACATCCCCCCATCTCCCCAAGCCCTTCCGCAATCCTGACCGCTAAGCGAGCAGGTATACAGTTTCGGAAAGGCAACTTTATTCCGTCAAAAATCAGTCTTGGTTTTAACGTTAAGTGAAAGTAATACAATTTTAATGTATAACATTTCTGAAACTTATCTGGATTTATAATTTCTATCTCTATCTATAATATGGAAACTGTTCCAATTAACAGTGATCCGTTTAATAAATATGCTTAGAAATGATCAATTAAGATACAAATCTTTTAGCAGTTATATTTATCTGACGTCCTTAAATAAATGAAAACATCAACCTGTTTACATATAAATTTATTATTAATTTAAATTTTGAAACATTATAATAGAAAAAACATTCTCAAAGTTTCATCCCTAATATATTAGGACCTCTTCAGGCTTTGTAGTCAATTAAATGATCAAATTTCAAAATCCATGTTTCTAAAAATTCCAACAAAGCAAGATTTTACAAACATGATCATTAAAAAATTATTGAACCTTACTTACAAGTAATTATATTAAATGTAGTGGACATATATTTCTTACGTGCGATTTGCCCACACATTGCAGGCGAAAATTCTGTTATGTTTACAGCAGTTGAGAGTATTGTTAAGTTTAAAGGAACATTGTATTTTAAATATAATAAATGGATTAGAACAATAGGGAATCATGAATTCTATTTAAATTATTAGTATCATTTGTTTACGTTAATGGCCGAATCATTGGAACCAAAATGCAATATTTCGTTCATAAATCTGGAATAATATTGTCATTCTTCATCGAAAAGGTTTGCATAATACTAATCGAAATTGTGCTACGTGAAATAACTAGTTTCCATATTATAGATAGAAATAGAAATTATAAATCCAGATAAGTTTCAGAAATGTTATACATTAAACTTGTATTACATTCACTTAATGTTAAAACCAAGACTGATTCTTTACGGAATAAAGTTGCCTTTCCGAAACCGTATACATGCTCGCTCAGTGGTCAGGATTGCGGACGACCCGGGGGCGGGACGGAGGTTGTCCGCTCATGCTACGAGCGCTCAAAATACGGCGCCGCTGCATGTACCTTTTTTTATTCATTGCTCTCTTACAGTCAAAGAAAAGTCATATTCCATAACAGGACAGAAAGTCTGTAGTTTTATATGAATCTAACGCCATACAATCATCGTTACAATTATTGAATGAATATTTATTTTTGAATCTGAGTTAGACGTAACGGCTGTTACTACAAAGAATAAACATATTATAGTTAGAAAAAATTAAACATATAATACGTGTAGTTACATATGCGTCTGTTGCTTGAAAGAAGTTTAGATAAAATTGCCGATTGAAACAAAAAGCAATAAAAACTTTTAATAACTTGTGAACTATTTTTGTGTTACAGACTTGACGGCACAGATTACCACATCAATTTCCGAGAACAAATCCGCCACGTCAACGTGTGAATTTAACCCCACTTTCATTATTAGTCACTTTTGCAGTCGAGTTATCACAAACCGATTATTCCGTTTTTGAACAACGAAGATAATGATTAATTACTTCGTAGCCTAATATGTACGCGGTGTAAAGGATAGTGAAACGTAAATGATCAATTTCTTGATTTGAATTATAACTTTAAATCGTCATATCTTTACTACTTCTATCTATTGTAAGGAAATGCAAGAAGTATATTATCTAAGCAATATAATACTATTAAATAAATTACATTTGCTCAATATGACTATGAAAATACGGGAATTTAGCTTGAATTAAAATTTTTGTTTTCTTGAGTAATAAACATTATTAACGTTGAATTTTAAGCAAATGGTGGTCGAAAAATATTTTTAAATTGCGCTTAATTCACTGAGCTTGATTTAAAATGATAAACATGCAGAACTGTAAATGAAACAGAGACCGTCATAATTCTGAATATACGAGTGAATTTTTTCCTCGTATTTGATTTATGGGATTGTGTACTGACTCAATAAATTTCACAGAGGGCAGGGGAGTGAGTAAACACAGAAATAAGGCCTGTCAATAACGTTGTTTTGTATTGCAACATGTACTTGTTGAAAACAATCGTCATATATATTTTGTTTAAAAGGATCGAGAAGCCAATATCAAATTATACCCAATAAAAAATTTATACTTTAATTTCAAATATTATTTGTATTTCTAATTTAGTTTCGGTATGTGTCTGACCTATAGGATAGCATTTCTTTTGATTCGTCGCATTAGCTTTATGATTATATTGTAATAATATTCGTGTGGTTGGATTTCAAAAATCTTTGGTGTCTGCTTGCACCCTGTTTTAATGCAACTTATGTATTATTTGCGATTTTATTTCCCTACGCGCCGTTGATTGGCTATTAACTGCATGACATAGTATCAATGTTATCGATACAAAGATATGTTGCTGTCCGTATGCAATCAATCAAATGCGTTTTGGCATTCTTCTTAATCCCAACTCTCGACCTGAAAATGGGTAAACTATATAGCCTATATGGTACTTTTTTGAAATAGAAAAACATATATTAAAATTGATTGAAATATTTAAGCGGTTTTTGATTTTATACCATTCACATGCTCCAACAGACAGACACGTTAGCGTTTTATTTATATAGGTAAACGAAAATTTTACATACCCGATTGGGGCAAATCATGCCAAGTGGTTCAGTACTGGTTGCCGCACCATCTCAGAAAAATAACTAAACAACTCTTTATTTCCACTTGTCCCATATGTGAAAATATATTTTGCTCAATTTAACAATTTCTTACTTACACGTTGAGTTGAATTTAAAAGTTGAAATTTACACACTAGTTTTACAAACTAGAGACCTTACATGTGTGAAATTTTTAGATTAAAATCAATAATATAGTCCTGATTACGGTCCTCCAATATATTGAAGGACTTATATTGTATTATTGAATTCATTTTAATTATCACTAATCCTGGTTGATTATTAATATCCATTAATTTTTAGATTTTTATCTTGTCCCCAATCAGAGATATTTAAACCCAAATTTTCCGAAAAAATGAAAAATTTCCTTTTTTAAAATTATATAATTTGTAAATGGTATTTCAGTTACCATTGATAGTTTATATATACTAACTAACCTATTATACATGCACAAAAATATTGAGACTCACAAACTGTTTCTTCTTGGAGAAATTAGCCTACGAAAATTGAATTCTCGTCATTTGCAATCGATAACTTTGTGTTTCACAGAGTACGTGAAAAGGATAATAGGCACGGAAATATATGTTTGATTTACAGTTCAGAGTGTACTGGACACGGTGCAGTTTATTTGGAAAGGATAGAGCAACTATGTGCTGAGTAATTTATAAATTCGTAGATTCCTGCAAACGCAAAAAAAACCAGCATGTCGTCTACAAAAAAAAATATACGCCCTTTTTTAACCGGACACAAAAAATTAAACGAAATTAGTTTTGAACCACTAAAACAATTTTTTTTCTGAGATGGTGCGGCAGCCATTTCCTTCTTTTTCTGGACCACTTGGTATGGATTGAAGTGACTGAACGTGCTACTAGTTTTTAGATTAACAGGCTACATGAGGGTAAGCCACAACTCCCCTTTAATAGCATAGGAAGGGATTTGAAACCAGACGCGGAAGGGTAGAGGATGGTTGCCAAGGGTAAACTAGGGCCCCCGGGCTATGGTTTAAGGCATTCACACAAAAGTGTCGCAGCTGGCCGACTGTTACAATGGGAATAGAGAATAATTCTTACTGTATACCCAAGGTCTGTGACCACGGAACGTATACCTCTAAAAACAGGCCGAGGTGCCTCGGCTTGTAGGATCAGAGAGACGAGAAGGCATCCTCAATGGTAATCCGCTTCAGAACTCTGTGAAGGTTCATCTACGAGAGAACAGGTCTCACAGTCTTCGTTGTTCTTTTTGTTCGTTTTTGAACCGCGTCTCTAATACACGACCATTCCAGTCTTGCGGGGGGATTCAACTGGAGAAAAAAAAAAGAAATTATTATTTAGTGTGTGATAATAACAAAAGTCTAAACGTTTGGGGGGGGGGGAACTACATATTAACAATAAATATACGTAAACTTTTTTACATTCTTTCCATTACAAACATAAACGATACACATTTGTTGAATTTGAATCTTTAAAGTTAATTAATTAAATCGATTAAAAAGTTTCGATATTTTAGTAAATCAGAAATTATATATGGTAGGAGGGGTGAAGTCTCGTGACTTACATATCGATGTACGTTTCTAGATGTAAGGCTTCCGGACATTTTCTCATCTGGTTGTTGATTGCATTGCATTTCAAAGTGGTATACCACAATGGAAGCCTGAGTGGGCATCGGAAAATAAATACGAACTTCAGAAACAACAAACACCGCGTGTAGGAGAGGATGAGGATAAAGAGTGAGAGAGACAGAAAAACGTTTACAGGAACACTCTCAAACATCAAATTACTGTTTCAACCACCGCGGGATAAACAGGAACACGGTGCAAAGCCTTCTGTGTGCGTCGGTATTATGTTACGTTTAACTTTGTCCGAACAAAACAGGCGCTGTTTCGTTACCGTCCAGGCTACAATGTAGTCAAAAATAACTACGCTGCATTCACTCTGTGGCAAAAACTGTTCATCTCATACTTGATCAGGAAATACGAAACGGCGGGACGCTCGTGACGGCGACGCAACGCCATCTGACATGTCAGGCCGGATTCATTACGAAAGTATTTCAACCATGCAACGAAACCTGATTATGTATTACATGTGTCAGCTTACAAATGTAATTATTTTTGTATGAATGACATTGCTGTTTCTGTGATAAACCATTTCGGGGATATGTATTATTCATATTTTTTAATTACATTGATTACATTTCCGTCCCTACTTTCAATGTTAAGGCATTATATTTATTAGATTGAATTACTCTTTATTGTATATATTGTATATATTGGATATATTAGAATATGTATAAAAATTTGGCAGATCCGTAAAATGATGTAATTTTCAGACTATTATGACATAATGTCGATAGTTTCTACTGTTATTGATTGATGTATTTCTTTAATAAAAACAAAATATGCCTAGGACTCTGATTTTTATATATATGAAAACTGCATTATCATTTGTCGTGTATTTAGGCTTACTATTGTTAATGACAGGTGTGTTTTATGCAAGTTTGAAGAGGACAAAATCAAGTAAGTTCAAATCGACTTCAAGTTAATGAGTTCATGACATATTATAATATATAGTTTAAATTAATATTTATGAAATCTATTTCTTCTGAAAAGTATTAATCTATTTCCATGGCCACGTGGATGACCATCCTTTAAACGGTTGATAACGTTGGGGTTTACTTTCAGAACAAATATTTGTCTACTATGATAGCTACTGAGCTATAGAGCATAAATCTAACTTTTATCATAAAGACTTTCTTAAAACTGATTGTTCCCGTACCACGTTTTATTATTTCTGAGCACTGTACGGATATCTTTCCACCTATCGGGCATTCAGTTATTTGTTTACCTATCAAAAACAAAAGTAAATAGGGATGACTGAATTTTAAGTTTTAACTTTTTCAAATCCCGGTTGCCAATTTAAGGTATCTAAAATAAACAAAACCGCCAATAAAATTAGAATAATTTGAATTTAATACAATCAGATTAAAGAATTAAATCACATGAAAACACAATAAAGAGTAATTCTTTAATTTCATCCTATGAAATTCAAATTATTCGGACCATATTGGCCGATTTATTTATATTTATAGGCAGATAAATATCAATTTATATCTTTACCACTTCAGCAAAAAACCGTCAACCATTTCTCTTGTAAATCAAACAATATCGCTGTCCACGCAGTTTCAATAAGGTTTTAGAACGTCCGTTATTTCTCAAGATGTAAAATGCATTTTTGACACTTACGACTCCTGTAGTCCTGTTGAGGTCCCTGATTCCCTATTATGTTTTCGTCTCCCTTCACCGTGTTTGTATTTAGGACCGTATACAAAACAGACTTTATTTTCAAAAAACGACAAGCTTTTTCTCTTGTTTCTTATTTAGTATCCATGTTTCTGTTCCATAGAACAATACTGGGCAAATATTAATAATATTTGTTTAGGCTAATGGACTTTCACGAAAATATTTTTAATTCCCCATAAAAATAGTTTTACTGGTAGCAAAATTAAAACGTCTACACAGTGACCGTATCAGGAACTTGTGCAGATGACATGGCCACCATTGTTCCGTGTTATTAAAATCGTAACTGTTTTTTTTCTTTCAGTTTTATACTGCAGTTCTGCTAAAATTAATTAATATTCGCGTAAACAAACATAGCCTAATAAATAATATATTTTTATTCAAAAGAAGATTCGTAAAACGCTTTTTCATTAAATGTAATGTTGTTTTAAAAAATTGACATTACAATTTATTTCAAGAACAATAAATAGAAACAAATTATGGTCACAATTGGAATAAATTATGTATCTTTGTCGGCTTCACAAAACGCAAATAATCTAAATATTTCAATAGTTAGAAGAATAACATGTACGTAACTGGTGCACATCATCTTTAATGCAGGAAGAATAGTCGTTATTTTATTTTTGTTAAAGGGAACATTATCCATACACATTTTCTACTGAGCTCTCTTTCATAATGGTATTGTTATTCAATTTTCCTTAATTTCCTGAGGGAGCATAGATTCCCATTTAATTTGCTCTTATAATTGGCCGTAAATTGATCCGCTAACACTTCTTCCCCAAATCGAGATTTAATTCCTGTCCCCGAGGAAATCTTCAACAGAAGTTTTTGTCGTCATAACTAAAAGGAAAAGAAGCTTTAGCGTGTAATTTCTCATAATTTATTCAGTAAATAATGAAGGCACATATATTAACTTTTAAGCCTCCGTATACAAACTAGTTCTCGTTTATTGACCATGATCATTCGTTCGAATGGATTCTTTCAAAAGAATAAACTTGCCAACTCTGTACATAAAGTTTTTCAATTATTCGGAAACAATGTTTGGGATTTATTTAAGGTTATATTAGTAGAATTCATGCGTAGATAAGTTCATAAAAATAATTCCATGAATCATGTTTATTATATTAAAAAATAGGTTATGCACTTGCCATCGCAGCTGTGAAAGTTACAACTTCTTAAGTAATCTACAGGAAACCAGAAGTAGAGAATAAGAAGGTTCATAAAAAATACAAAGGGTGTTATTGTAGGTCAAACTGAACTTTAATTTTAAGAGTAAAGCACAAAATATAAATTAAATAAATAAATAGACGGCCTTGTGTCAGAAAAGTAATGATAATATTTATTAGTAAAATATATTCATTTCACTGCGTTTCGTCCTGTTTTGGGACCTCATCAGGATTGACATTTTTATCTACAATTTTGGAAATTTATAAAATAATTGTTTATGAAATTTTTTAAGAGTAATTATACATAAATACAAATGATTTTAATTAATTTAGAGTATTATTTCGGTTGCAACAGGCAAGGCAGAAGAAGCTTGCCTCCACATTTTACTCATGAATTGTATACAAAATTGTAATTAAAATTAAATTAATTAAAATAATTTTTAGTTGTTCTTACAAAACTTCATAAACACTACTTAATATTTTGTAAATTGTAGATTAAAAACTGTCCGACCTGATGAGTTCCCGAAGGAGGAAGAAACGTCGGGAATTATTTCTTAATAAACATTATAAATACTTTTCTGACTCAAGGTTGTCTATTTATTTATGTTAATATTAAGTCAGATATTTTATCATCAAAATATAAATTCATCCTGGAAAGGTTAAAATTTGAAAATATAATCTGGAAATATAATTTTCAACCTCTTTTTCGAGAAATTCCACCACATTCAACAGGAACAATGTTTTTTCCACGGCATTTTCCCCCCTTTCGACATCGCACGTTTATTTTCACTTATGGTTTTAAGACCTTAACTAATAACTTTTAAAAAAGTAATTTATAATTTTTGTTGAAATAAATGTACTTTATACGCGTTTCCTGACGCTCTGTCATAGGGCATCACATTTAAATTATTTAACTTGTCTTATGCATTAAGAATCATCATAACAATCTCTTTCACACTTATTTAAGTTTGAAGCAGTGTTCGTTATTTTTGTAAACGTGGCTTCTGATAATTTTAATTAACATGCTAAATGTCTTTTGCATTTTAATGTTAGAAATGTAGGAAGAGGTTACCTTTGGTAACTCCCTACCTTTGAATTAAGGTTTCCATGAGCCAGGAAACCTCGGTCAGTTTGGAGAGGTGTTTGCTGCGGCGGTCATAGAAGTTGTCGTCTGCATCAATTGCAACAGTCGGCCAGCTTCCTCCGAATCTGAAGGACGTGAGACAAGTCCAAAGGTCCGACATACCTCATTCAGGTCCCACGTTTAAGCTAATTATCTTATTAAACTACGGTCCGGGGGACATAGTTAACCCTTGGCTACTTTCTCAACGTCCGTCTCTGTCCTTTTCCATGCCATTAAAAGGAGGAGGCACAACTTGGATTGTCCTCATGGAATCTGTTTTTTAAAATAGTGCGGGATAAATTTTAATTTTAGATACAGGGAATAATTTATATCACTAGTACCACATTGAAATTTTGAGATGCCTCTATTATTAAAGGGGCCTTAACACTAACATTTAAACCAATATGAAGCTGTCAAAAAATAAGACAATATGATGTTGATGAAGTAATGAGGAACGACGATTAGTTCTATAAATGTATGTAACGAACAGTTTATGTATAGCGGTCCTTACAACTGCTGCGATGTTCACCCGACACACTGCCGAGCCACAGAGAAGGTTTTCATCTCAGCTGTAAAGTAAAGGAGGAATAAGAGATCTACTCGCTGAGATTCGCTACGTCACCTCACTGCGTCCTAGGAATACGAAGCTACAGTTTTCGGTGCAAAAACTTTGAAAAATGTCATGATGTTTACATATTTAGTTTCATCAATATTATATTCAGTTGAGAACAAGCTTTCCTAAACTGCACATCAGTTCTACGACTTATGTTACAATACAATACGGAGCATTCCATTAAAGTTCAGTAAGAATTTTATACGTTACAAATCAACAGATTCCAAATGTAACTACGTGCAATAGTACAATTCAGTTGGTAAAAATGGAATTTACACCCAAAAAAACTTATGTAACTTAAACGAAATTTCGCCTTGTTATATTTTGATGAGTAAAAAACCCGTTTCATTTATTTATCATTAATGAAGTTACACAAACAAAATTAATTAATTGGGGTTATTTTTATAATTTATTTTGTTACTTTATTTTACGTAAAAATTTTTTTCATAACTGGACTGCCCAAGTAGTGATCGAAAGCAAACAGCCAGCAGAGTTCTTCCTTCAAGAGGAATAAAGATAGACAAGAAGGCGCCCTGAGTCGTTGAGTTGTATGGTATTGTGGATAGTAACGCAGAAGTTCATTAAGGAGAAGTCATGGAGTAAAGGAGAGAATAATAAGTTGGACAGTGATGTAGAAGGAGCAGAGCAGATAATTAGTGATGAGAGCACTAAATTATAAGTTCACTATTAGAGAAGAAGTGAGTAGTGATTGTTGATGGACAAAAGAGTATCAGGAGCAAATAATTTATTCAACTTCAGAGTTCTAAGAGAAATCTGAATTGAATGAGCTCCGTGAATACAGCCCATGAAAAAAGTAAGAAGACTGCCACCCTCTTCCTGGAACGCGGAAGCTAATCTGTAGACGAGTGCTTGCGATTTTTGACTACCCGATGATATATATATATATATGAGACAACATATATATATACCCCGTCAAAGTCGGTGTTATAAAACCACAGTTACAAATATTTATGATCAAAGTATTGTGAGCCCGCAAGCGCCCGAGAAAAAGTATCATTGTATTTATATTTATGGTATGTACATAGCCGGTAGATTTACAATTTGTAGTTAGAACAGGAAGTTAAGGAAACTTTTTGTTACTAATATATAAATATTTGACGGCAATACTAATTTAATTAAATAAGTAATTTTTTTCAATACTGTAGCGGTGCAGAGATAAAGTAAAAATTCCCTTACGACTAATAAATCAGTTTACGTTAAACAAAGTATTTCTTTATCTGGAGACGAACCGATAAAAATACATACGGAATTTGTTGTGTTCCTTAAAGAGATAAAGGGAAAATTACGAGAAGAAAGATAAAAATCACTGGTTCCTCATTAGCGAGGTTGTCTTCAGAACTATCAAAGAATCTTCTTAGTTGTACTCCTGCATCAACCGCGATGGCTAACACAGATAGACATGGCTCTGATACCTCCGACATTCTAATACAATTCTCATCTAATATAACTACTACAGACGACAAGAAGTGCAATATCGTCCAGACATCAAATGACCAATTTCCGTTCAATGAATTGTTAATTCATAAGTCAAAACTATTGTTATCCTCGTATTCCAGAGTGCTCTCAAAGCGTTTAACGTTTACAAAATCATTTAACTATGGAACCGACCCTTGATTTATAAAATTTGTTTTTTATAAAGTACTAGCTGGGTGCCCGGCGTTGCCCGAGATGTCATTTATCTATAACCATCCATAAGACTACAATTTTCGTTACTTTTGCGCTATTTTTATGTAAAGCCCTCGAACCCTATCCCTAAATGTGCTCACCTCCCATGCCGAAGGGGGATGAAGTCATTGACTAAATATATCGGCCGTTTTTACATGTTAGAAGATGACCACCCCCACAAATATGCGATAATGAAAAATAATGTATTCCACGCAAAAATCGGCCGATTACATTGTCTGAAAATTTATTCCCCCGCCCAACACCTATCAAACCCGTCGCGTTACCCAGGTTGTCACAATTAGATTCAGCGACATTCATAGTCTCGGAATTGATTCGATTCTCGGTTGTTTTTGCGGGATTTTATTTAACGTACCTCCACCCCACCCCTAAGCTTGCTCCCCTCACAGGGGTTAAATTATACACAAACAACATCGGTATAAATACCATCAAAGTAATTAACTCCAGGAAATAATAATCGCAAATATCGACCGTTTAACATGTTTGAAAAATTTCACCCCCGACCACTCCCGCTTCGGGAACTTAAACGGTCAAGTTTAATGTCATAATTAAACTCAGTGACAATCCCGATAGTTTCTGGTTTCTTTTTATGTAATGCTACTTCACGCCCACACTTATGAGTCCGAAAGGGGTTGAAATTATACACAGAGAACATGTAGGGAAATTTTATTAATCTGATTCATCCCGAAATATATTTAATTGACGAAAAAACAGCCGGTCAACTCATCCCAACCCAGCCGATACCCGCGTGTTGTCCAGATTGTCATAAATAAATTCAGCAACATCCATTACCTTCGATTTGACTCGAATCTCGGTTGTTTTCCCGTTATTTTCAAGGAAATCCTCTCCAGCCCCACCCCTATCTTGCCTATTAACAACATCGGTAGAAATACTATCAACGTCAATGGTCCCGGCATTTATTTATTCCACGCTAATATCGATGATTTAACATGTTAGAAAATTTCCATCCCATTCACTCCCGCCCCTTGGGGCTAAATGGCCAATTTGATGCTATAATTGAACTGGACGACATCCATAACCTTGGATTTGACTCCAATCTCGGTTGTATTCGCGTTATTTTTCTGTAAAGCATCTCCACCCCAAACCCTAATGGTGCCCTTTTTCCAGGGCGTAGGAGATAAATATTATATTCAGATAACATCGGTAGAAACACAATCAATATCTTTGACCCCAAAAATATTTATCCAAATCTAATACATGTTTTAGCATGTTTAAGTATTTCAACCCCCGTCCACCCCCGCTTCTGGGGTTGGTAGACGCGTCTCGCCCCGACAGTGTTGTTTTCCTAGTCGCAAAGAACCCGTGTACGAAATTTGGTGATATTTGCTCCAGTGGTGTAGATTTGTATTCTCTACCCCAAACGGTAGGGGTGCTCTTTCCCCAGGCTGTAGAGGTTGAAAATTATATTCAGATATCATCAGTGGAAAGACTATAAATATCTTTGACCCCTAAAAATATTTATCCGACTGAAATATCGACTGTTTTAGCATGTTCAAATATTTCCAACCCCGTCCACCCCCGCTTCTGGGGGTGGTAGGTTCGTCTCACCCCGACAGTGTTGTTTTCGTTGGCCGCAAAGAACACGTGTACGAAATTTGGTGAAATTTGATCCACCGGTATAGATTTGTATTCTCCACCCCAAACCCTAAGGGTGCCCTTTTCCCAGGGTGTAGGGGATGAAAATTATATTCAGAAAACATCGGTAGAAACACCATAAATATCTTGGACCCCTAAAAATTATTATCCGACTAAAATATCGGCTGTTTTAGCATGTTTAAATATTTCAACCCCTGTGCACCCCCGCTTCTGGGGGTGGTAGACATGTCTCACCCCGACAGTGTTTGTTTCCTGGTCGTAAAGAACACGTGTTCGAAATTTGGTGAAATTTGCTCTACCGGTGTAGATTTGTATAACGAACATACAAATATACAAACATACAAATATACAAACATACAAACATACAAACATACATACACTCTTTTTTATTTATAAGATAGCTGGGTGCCCGGCGTTGCCCGAGATGTCATTTATCTATAACCATCCATAAGACTCCAATTTTGGTTACTTTTGCGCTATTTTTATGTAAAGCTCCTCGAACCCTATCCCTAAATGTGCTCACCTCCCATGCCGAAGGGGGATGAAGTCATTGACTTAATATATCGGCCGTTTTTACATGTTAGAAGATGACCACCCCCACAAATATGCGATAATGAAAAAGAATGTATTCCACGCAAAAATCGGCCGATTACATTGTCTGAAAATTTATTCCCCCGACCAACACCTCCCAAACCCGTCGCGTTACCCAGGTTGTCACAATTAGAATCAGCGACATTCATAGTCTCGGAATTGATTCGATTCTCGGTTGTTTTTTCGGGATTTTATTTAACGTACCTCCACGCCACCCCTAAGCTTGCTCCCCTCACAGGGGTTAAATTATACACAAACAACATCGGTATAAATACGATCAAAGTAATTAACCCCAGGAAATAATTATTGCAAATATCGACCGTTTTAACATGTCCCCGCTTCGAGGACTTAAACGGTCAAGTTTAATGTCATAATTAAACTCAGTGACAATCCTGATAGTTTCTGGTTTCTTTTTATGTAATGCTACTTCCACGCCAACCCTTAAGGGTGCACCCTTCCGAGTCCGAAAGGGGTTGAAATTACACACAGAGAACATGTAGGGAAATTTTATTAATCTAATTCATCCCGAAATATATTTAATTGACGAAAAAAAAAGCCGGTCAACTCATCCCAACCCAGCCGATACCCGCGCGTTGTCCAGATTGTCATAAATAAATTCAGCGACATCCATTACCTTCGATTTGACTCGAATCTAGGTTGTTTTACCGTTATTTTCAAGGAAATTAATTAAACTCAGTGACAATCCCGATAGATTCTGGTCTCTTTTTATGTAATGCTACTTCACGCCCACCCTTAAATGTGCACCCTTATGAGTCCGAAAGGGGTTGTAATTATACACAGAGAACATGTAGGGAAATTTTATTAATGTAATTCATCCCGTAATATATTTAATCAACGCAAAAAACAGCCGGTCAACTCATCCCAACCCAGCCGATACCCGCGCGTTGTCCAGATTGTCAAATAAATTCAGGGACATCCATTACCTTCGATTTGACTCGAATCTCGGTTGTTTTCCCGTTATTTTCAAGGAAATCCCACCAGCCCCACCCCTATCATGCCTACAAACAACATCGGTAGAAATACTATCAACGTCAATGGTCCCGGCATTCATTTATTCCACGCTAATATCAATTATTTAACATGTTAGAAAATTTCCATCCCATCCACTCCAGCCCCTCGGGGCTAAATGGCCAATTTGATGCTATAATTGAACTGGACGACATCCATAACCTTGGATTTGACTCCAATCTCGGTTGTATTCGCGTTATTTTTCTGTAAAGCATCTCCACCCCAAACCCTAATGGTGCCCTTTTTCCAGGGCGTAGGAGATGAATATTATATTCAGATAACATCGGTAGAAACACAATCAATATCTTTGACCCCGAAAATATTTATCCAAATCTAATACCTGCTGTTTTAGCATGTTTAAGTATTTAAACCCCCGTCCACCCCCGCTTCTGGGGTTGGTAGACGCGTCTCGTCCCGACAGTGTTGTTTTCCTAGTCGCAAAGAACCCGTGTACGAAATTTGGTGATATTTGCTCCAGCGGTGTAGATTTGTATTCTCTACCCCAAACGGTAGGGGTGCTCTTTCCCCAGGTTGTAGAGGTTGAAAATTATATTCAGATATCATCAGTGGAAAGACTATAAATATCTTTGACCCCTAAAAATATTTATCCGACTGAAATATCGACTGTTTTAGCATGTTCAAATATTTCCAACCCCGTCCACCCCCGCTTCTGGGGGTGGTAGGTTCGTCTCACCCCGACAGTGTTGTTTTCGTTGGCCGCAAAGAACACGTGTACGAAATTTGGTGAAATTTGATCCACCGGTATAGATTTGTATTCTCCACCCCAAACCCTAAGGGTGCCCTTTTCCCAGGGTGTAGGGGATGAAAATTATATTCAGAAAACATCGGTAGAAACACCATAAATATCTTGGACCCCTAAAAATTATTATCCGACTAAAATATCGGCTGTTTTAGCATGTTTAAATATTTCAACCCCTGTGCACCCCCGCTTCTGGGGGTGGTAGACATGTCTCACCCCGACAGTGTTTGTTTCCTGGTCGTAAAGAACACGTGTTCGAAATTTGGTGAAATTTGCTCTACCGGTGTAGATTTGTATAACGAACATACAAATATACAAACATACAAACATACAAACATACATACACTCTTTTTTATTTATAAGATAGCTGGGTGCCCGGCGTTGCCCGAGATGTCATTTATCTATAACCATCCATAAGACCCCAATTTTGGTTACTTTTGCGCTATTTTTATGTAAAGCTCCTCGAACCCTATCCCTAAATGTGCTCACCTCCCATGCCGAAGGGGGATGAAGTCATTGACTAAATATATCGGCCGTTTTTACATGTTAGAAGATGACCACCCCCACAAATATGCGATAATGAAAAAGAATGTATTCCACGCAAAAATCGGCCGATTACATTGTCTGAAAATTTATTCCCCCGACCAACACCTCCCAAACCCGTCGCGTTACCCAGGTTGTCACAATTAGATTCAGCGACATTCATAGTCTCGGAATTGATTCGATTCTCGGTTGTTTTTTCGGGATTTTATTTAACGTACCTCCACGCCACCCCTAAGCTTGCTCCCCTCACAGGGGTTAAATTATACACAAACAACATCGGTATAAATACGATCAAAGTAATTAACCCCAGGAAATAATTATTGCAAATATCGACCGTTTTAACATGTCCCCGCTTCGAGGACTTAAACGGTCAAGTTTAATGTCATAATTAAACTCAGTGACAATCCTGATAGTTTCTGGTTTCTTTTTATGTAATGCTACTTCCACGCCAACCCTTAAGGGTGCACCCTTCCGAGTCCGAAAGGGGTTGAAATTACACACAGAGAACATGTAGGGAAATTTTATTAATCTAATTCATCCCGAAATATATTTAATTGACGAAAAAAAAGCCGGTCAACTCATCCCAACCCAGCCGATACCCGCGCGTTGTCCAGATTGTCATAAATAAATTCAGCAACATCCATTACCTTCGATTTGACTCGAATGTCGGTTGTTTTACCGTTATTTTCAAGGAAATTAATTAAACTCAGTAACAATCCCGATAGCTTCTGGTTTCTTTTTATGTAATGCTACTTCACGCCCACCCTTAAATGTGCACCCTTATGAGTCCGAAAGGGGTTGTAATTATACACAGAGAACATGTAGGGAAATTTTATTAATGTAATTCATCCCGTAATATATTTAATCAACGCAAAAAACAGCCGGTCAACTCATCCCAACCCAGCCGATACCCGCGCGTTGTCCAGATTGTCAAATAAATTCAGGGACATCCATTACCTTCGATTTGACTCGAATCTCGGTTGTTTTCCCGTTATTTTCAAGGAAATCCCACCAGCCCCACCCCTATCATGCCTACAAACAACATCGGTAGAAATACTATCAACGTCAATGGTCCCGGCATTCATTTATTCCACGCTAATATCAATTATTTAACATGTTAGAAAATTTCCATCCCATCCACTCCAGCCCCTCGGGGCTAAATGGCCAATTTGATGCTATAATTGAACTGGACGACATCCATAACCTTGGATTTGACTCCAATCTCAGTTGTATTCGCGTTATTTTATTGCAGCGTTCCTCCACCCAACACCTAAAAGTGCTCTTCTGATAATCCCGACCCGCTTCTGGGGGTGGTAGACGCGTCTCACCCCAACAGTCGGTAGAAACACTATCAATATCTGTGACCCCTAAAAATATTTATCCGCCTGAAATATCGACTGTTTTAGCATGTTTAAATATTTCAACCCCCGTCCACCCCCGCTTCTGGGGGTGGTAGACGCGTCTCACCCCGACAGTGTTTGTTTCCTGGTCGCAAAGAACACGTGATTTTGAGAAAAATTGTTCTAATAATGTAGATTACGTGGATAATATTTTCATTGAAGTTGTAGTAAACTAAATTATAAACTATGTTAGCATGTAGAGTTTTTGTTACATGTATTTGTGCGTGATTATTTGTTGCTTTGTTTCTTCTCAATAATACAACTTCAATTACGGAATAAATGTAAAATTATGTTTATAACAATTTATAATATAAAAACTTTTTAAAAGAGTATAAAAAGCAATGGTTCTGAAACACTTTTATTTTTGATTAAACGTCGTTATTAATGGAAACAACATCGGTTAAAATACTATGAACAACACCACCCCTAAATCTGCTACCTTCCCGTGGTGGAAAGGGTTGAATTTTTACTCATATCACATCGGTAGAAACACTATACCCATAAACACATAACATTTTGGCAGTTTTAGAATAATAGACAATTCTCACCCCCAGCCCTAAGCAAGCTCACCCCTAATGTCTAAAGGGATTTATATTTTCAACAACATCCGTTGAAATAGTATTCACGTAATTCTCCTCCAAGAACGCGCAAGAACTGACTATTTATCTCCCCTTCCAACCCCCACCCTTTCGGGTTAAATGGGCAATTAAAAATATTTATCCGAAGTATACTCACTGACATACATAACCTTCGATTTGACTCCAAACTCGGTTGTATTCGCGTTATTTTTCTGTAAAGCAACTCCACCCCAAACCCTAAGGGTGCCCTTTTCCCAGGGCGTAGGAGATGAATATTATATTCAGATAACATCGGTAGAAACACTATCAATATCTTTGACCCCAAAAATATTCATCCAAATCTAATACCTGCTGTTTCAGTATGTTTAAGTATTTCAACCCCCGTCCACCCCCGCTTCTGGGGTTGGTAGACGCGTCTCACCCCGACAGTGTTGTTTTCCTGGTCGCAAAGAACCTGTGTACGAAATTTCGTGAAATTTGTTCCAGCGGTGTAGATTTGTACTCTCCACCCCAAACGCTAGGGGTGCTCTTTCCCCAGGGTGTAGAGGTTGAAAATTATATTCAGATATCATCAGTGGAAAGACTATAAATATCTTTGACCCCTAAAAATATTTATCCGACTGAAATATCGACTGTTTTAGCATGTTCAAATATTTCCACCCCCGTCCACCCCCGCTTCAGGGGGTGGTAGGCGCGTCTCACCCCGACAGTGTTTTTTCCTGGTCGCAAAAAACACGTGTACGAGATTTGGTGAAATTTGATCCACCGGTATAGATTTGTATTCTCCACCCCAAACCCTAAGGGTGCCCTTTTCCCAGGGTGTAGGGGATGAAAATTATATTCAGAAAACATCGGTAGAAACACCATAAATATCTTGGACCCCTAAAAATTATTATCCGACTAAAATATCGGCTGTTTTAGCTTGTTTAAATATTTCAACCCCCGTGCACCCCCGCTTCTGGGGGTGGTAGACATGTCTCACCCCGACAATGTTTGTTTCCTGGTCGTAAAGAACACGTGTACGAAATTTGGTGAAATTTACTCTACCGGTGTAGATTTGTATAACGAACATACAAATATACAAACAAACAAACATACAAACATACAAACATACAAACATACAAACAAACATACATACACTCTTTTTTATTTATAAGATTTAAAAATTTTAAATTTTTAGTAGGATGTGTGGTTTTTAAATTAACAATAATTTAATAAAAAAATTAATTCAATTGACAAATTAAGGCGCTAAGGGTTTTTTACGCCATTGATGACATCGCAATCTTCTTAACAGAATTAGTTGTTTGTTTTATATGATTTTTAATTTCTTCATTTTGATAAGCATATAACCAACCGTTCCCGATTACATAGTTATTTTTAAAGCACAACAGATTTTTTCTTTTAACCGTTCTACAGTCTTCTTCCTTACAGCCTTTGTCTGCTTCTTTTACGTGATGTATCCTCTTATCTTGAATTAATAGTTCTCTCTTTACGTCGTGGACGTTGTTGTGGAGGCGTTGTGTTCTATGGCGTACGTAACGGTTACTCAAGTAACTTCATAGTCAAATACGTTTTGATCGGATACAGATATCTTCAATAATTTTCTTTATTCTTGTCTGTCTTGCCGTTTACTCTTGTATAATTCAAACAAATTAATTAACTAGTTATATGCAAGTGGTTAGAGAATACTTTGTTCTATAATATCAACGTTTTTTTCTCTATAATGTCTTGAAGTTAACATGTTATAATGATTGAAACAAGACGTTAAAAAGTAGTATTATATATTAATATATATTGTAGAGAGTACAAATATGTAATGAAATATTAATGAATTTTTCGTTAATTATTGGCGGCGTAACTTTGAGGCGAGAGCATTGTTGGGCGCGAGAATGAAGAGACTATAATGAGTGCTGCGAATTGTTGTCGAGAAAGCTTATATAAGACGCTCAGAACTTTAGCGTCGATAGTTAATCAGATATTCGGAGAACGGTGGAGTTTGGGAGCCTGCGGAGAACTGAGATATTCAGATGTGTTTTGGAGAAGCTGACCATGGTGGTCCGAACTAGAGTCCGTGACAATACGAATTCAGCGAAATAGAAAGGCGCAGAAAATGTTGCAAAGTGTCGGAAAGTGAGACGGGAATAAAATCAGTAATATGGCCTGTCTATTAAATTTAGTGATCTATAAATATTAAATAATCACGTGTCAAACACAGAGCAGCTCTAAACAAATGGTATGTAAAAACAATAAACTTTCTTCTGTAAACCTTTACGTAAATAACGTTTACCACCAGATTTCTATAACTTTTCAGAATTCTAATAGTTTTTATTATTGATATAAAATTTTGTTATTGAAAATTTAAATTCCTCTTTTTACAGCCGTTATTAGAGTCCCGATAATATATATATACTAGGTGGGTGCTCGGCGTTGCCCGAGATGTCATTTATCTATAACCCCCGATATGACTCCAATTTCGGTTGCTTTTGCGCTATTTTTATGTAACGCTCCTCGAACCCTATCCCTAAATGTGCTCACCTCCCATGCCGAAGGGGGTTGAAGTCATTGACCAAATATATCGGCCGTTTTTACATATTAGAAGATAACCAACCCCAAAAATGTGCGATAATCAAAAAGTATTTATTTCTTGCAAAAATCGGCCGATTACATTGTCTGAAAATTTCTGCCCCCGCCCACCACCTCCCAAACCCGTCGCGTTACCCAGGATGTCAGCGACATTCATAGTCTCTGAATTGATTCGAATCTTGGTTGTTTTTGCGGTTTTTTTTATTTAACGTACCTCCACCCCACCCGTAAGCTTGCTCCCCTCACGGGGGTTGAAATTACACAAACAACATCGGTATAAAAACTATCAAAGTAATTAACCCCAGGAAGTAATTATTTAACGCAAATATCAGGGACATCCATTACATTCGATTTAAATAGAATCTCGTTTGTATTAGCGTAATTTTCTGGTATATCACTTACACACCCACCCCTAAGTGTGATGTCACTCATGTCGCTAGGGGTTGAAATTTTACAAACATAAAATTGGTGGAAATTCTATAAATGTAATTATCCCTTAACAATATTTATTTCACTCAAATATTGACCGTTTAACATGTTAAATAATTTCCATGTCCGGTCCACCCTTGCACTTGAGTGTTACATGGCCATTTGAATATCATAATGAAACTCTTCGACATCCACAACCCTGGATTTGGTTGTATTCTCAGATTTATTTGCGTTATTTATTTTTTTACCCTCACCCCTAAGAGTGCTCCTTTCTTATCCTGTAAGGGATGAAACTATACTCAGATAACATCGGTTGAAACACTATTTCTTCGATACCTAAAAATATTTATCTGCCTAAATATCGGCTGTTTTAGCATGTTTGAATGATTCCACCCCCTCCCGTAAGTGCGCTTCCCTCTCATGCCGAAAGGGGTTAAATTTTACAAAAACCATCGGTAGATTTATTATCAATGTCATTGACCTCGACAATTAATTATGTTACAATTAAATGTAATTATCCGTTAAACATATTTATTCTATGCGAATATCGATCGTTTAACATGTTAGAAAAATTCCATTTCTGTCCACCCTATCGACTCCCGCCCCTTGGGGTAAAATGGCCAATTGAATGCTATAATTGAACTCGGCGACATCCATAACCTCGGATTTGACTCCAATCTAGGTTGTATTCGCGTTTTTTTATTGTAGCGTTCGTCCAGATCACCCCTAAAGGTGCTCTACTGATATGCCCGAAAGGGGTTGAAATTATACTCAGAGAACATGTAGAGAAATTTTATGAATCTCATTGATCCCGAAAAATATTTCGTCGTTGCAAAAATCGGTAGATTAGCATGTTTGACAATTTCCACCCCCGACCACCCCCGTCGTTGGGAGGATAATTGCTATTTTAATGTCGTAATTAAACTCTGCGTTTTCCATAACTTTGGTTTTGACTCCAGTCTCGGTTGTATTCGAGTTATTTTCTTGTAACATTCCTCCACCCCCACTCCTAGCGTGCTCCTTTCCCATGCCGTAAAATGTTGAAATTTTACTGGCATGCATTGGTACAAACACTATTAATCACATTTACCCGGAAAATATTTATCAGACTCAAATATCGGCCTTGTTAGCATGTTTGAAGCTTTCCACCCCGAATCACCCTCGCTTGGGGAACTTAAATGCCAACTTGGATATCATACTTAAACTCACTGACAACCATAACCCTGGATTTGAGTCCAATATCGAGTGTGTTTACGTTTTTATTATTATATAAATCGACTCCACCCCCCACCCTTAAGAGTGCTCCACTCCTAATCCCAAAAGAGGTTATATGAAATATATGTAACATGTAAAAAATATAATATATGTCAGTGAACCAGAAAACTATTTATTCAAAGCAAATATCGACTTCTTAACATATTTAAAAATTTCAACCTCCGTCCATCCCCGTTTGGGGAAGTTAAACGTAAGTTAAATGTCATAATTTAACTCAGTGACAAATATAACCACGGATTCGACTCGAAACTCGAATGTGTTAGCGGAATTTCATGTAATGCCACTCCACCCCCTACCCTTAAGGGTGCATCACTCCCATGCCTAAAAAAGTTGAAATTATACACAGATAACTTGTAGTGAAATTTTATGAATGCTATTGTTACCGAATTATATTGAATCGACGCAAAAATCGGCCGGTTAGCATGTTTGAAAATTTATTTCCCAGTCCACCCCCTCTCATCACCAACAATTCCCACCCACCCCTGTGAGTTTCTCAGTTTGTTATAAATAGTCTCAGCGACATCCATAACCCCGATTTGACACTAACCTCGGTTGTATTCGCGTTATTTTCCTGTATAGCATATCCACCCCAAACCCTAAGGGTGCCCATTTTCCAGGGTGTAGGGGATGAAAATTATATTCAGATAACATCTGTAGAAATACTATAAATATCTGTGACCCCTAAAAATATTTATCTGACTGAAATATCGACTCTTTTAGCATGTTTAAATATTTCCATCCTCGTCCACCCCCGCTTCTGTGGGTGGTAGACGCGTCTCACCCCGACAGTGTTTGTTCCTGGTCGCAAAGAACACGTGTACGAAATTTGGTGAAATTTGCTCCACCGGTGTAGATTTGTATAAGGAACATACAAATATATATACATACATACAAACCATCAAACAAACATACAAACAGACGCTCTGCTTTATTTATTAGAAGAAGATTGTAGTAATTCAAAATTAATACTACAATTAAATAAACAGTTAGCTCGCGTTGATGAGTCAATTTAAATTATTTTAACTTCTAAATGAAAGGATGTTTTAAATAAGATTTTAGTTAAGTAAACAAACACATTAATATTATTAGATGCACAAAATTTCAAGTAACAAAATTAGTTTTTCATTGAATTTTTACAAAATTTACTACGTACAACCAAAATGTTTACTCTTTCTCAGGGTCTTTAATTGGGCCTTTAAATAAAGAAAAGTTATGTAATTTTTTCTCTAAACAATCAAATAACTATGAATGGACAAATATTTACAATATTCAAAAACCCGAAATCTGTCGATTTTATCTTTAATTAAAGGTTTACAATAATAATTGAATGAATTTATGACTTACAGTTTCTCTGGTACCAGGCAATTTTAACTCTTTTAGCAACACTTACACACACTCTACTTTTTAAAAACAGGCCATTCTTTTCACTGACTCTACACTTAAGTGTTGGTTTAGCAAGTGTTGTCAATATCTCTAAGACTATTCTGCAATAATGTCAATTTGTGATACTTCAACTAATTCCTCCACGTAGAATTTTTACAATTATTTGGCATAAACTGGAACACTCCGAAATCTTTTCGCAGCAATATCCGGCTGAATGCTGCACTCTGCTTCTATTTAATAACTTTACTTTTCAATAGTTTGACGATGTCTAGTCTCTTTCTATAACGACCGCTTTCTGCCGTCCTTCATCGCCCACTGACTTCTGCGCGTTAACAGTCCTACAATGCTTCAGACCTGTTATTATCCATTCTTTTGTGTAATTTCTGTGTTTTTGCCGCTATCAATTCAAGTCCAAAATGTTTTTAATTATTAATCGCCTTTTAATTACCACAATATATATAATAAATAAATAATACGTTATTCTTAAATGTAACTCCCATTTGTCCAAACAATTCCAAAGGATCAAGTAGTTAAAGTCTAAATTCCTAATTATTTTAACAGGGGACACGTCTTCAGAATAGCGCAATGTATCTCGTACCTAGACGGTAAAGTTGTTTTTAACCTGCTTACAGTAATCCAAAACTCTAGGATTTTCGGTGTTGGCATTGATTTGGTTAGTAAAGCAAACCATTAATTTGTCTGTAGGATTTACGGCATTGCATCTACTTTCAAGGTCAATTTGGAAATTTTGTCAACAAAATTATACAGGCGGTCGTACCATAATGTGAAAATCGAATTTCAGGAATGAGAGGTTGAAATTAAAACGGCGGAAGAGGCCAAGGAAACATAACGCGAATGTGGGAAAGTAGTCCTCGACAAGTAATAAAGCGATTTAGAAACAACTCAAGATATGTTTTACTGTAAGGGTTTTAAGAGTAACGTTTCTACGAATAAATTACTTCTATTATGTAGTTTATTTCTTAATACAGATTAGAGTCTTTCATGAGTAGTGCGTTTTGGTATAACGGTGTGAAAGTCACGAGTTCTCGGTTACTGTAACACAATCTTGAAGTTGTCGGACGTTACCGCATAGAAATAATTATTGAGTGTGGTAATCCCCATTCACATGGGGACAGACTTATGCAATCTGAAACTTTTACGTTTCATTCCTAATTGTCGGTGAAATTATTGTGCGATATCTGGAGTCCGAAGAACTACTTACTATCTTGTGTAAGAGCGTTGTATGGATGCTAGTCGGTCCCATGTTTCGACACTTTTCCCACGACTGACTTCTCCCAATTACCGGCTGTCCTAATTTCATGTAGGCTACAGCTTGAGATTGCTGAGGACATGTGGGCACACTACGAACGAGTCACGTAAACATTACGATGCATATGAAAGTTACAGGCATTTCAAAGCATCGTATTAATAAAAATTTGCCTTTTGCTGCAACTCTCCCAAGAGGGAGAAGAGGGCTATTCTCTCGCAGGTAATACTTGCGAGGGATGTTCTCTCGTAGAAAGAACCTTGTAGGAGAGATACGAAGGGGCTACCTTTGGGGATGCCTTTTCCTCTCCGTTTTTGAACTAAGGTTCCCACGGGTCGAGGCACATCGGCCTGTTCTGAGAGGTGTATGTTCCGGGGTCACAGACATTGGGCATACGGTAAAAGTTGTCCGCTATTTCCATTGGAATAAACTGGTCGAGGCACGGAGAAGGGAATGCTGCGTCCCCACAGCAAACTCCTCTCCCGCTATCGGAAGGGCGTGGGACAAGTACCCAATGCCCGACCTACCTGATGCAGATTTTTCTAGGGTATTCCCTGCATTTCTTTAGGCGAATGCCGGGTAGGATCCTTAAAATATAGCCCGGGGGCCCTAGTTAACCCTTGGGTACCTTACTCTACCCTTCCGCATCCCCCCTTTCAAATCCCTTCCTATGCTATTAAAGGGGAGTTGCCCAACGTGGATTACCCTCATATAGCCTGTTGCCCTTAAAAATAAAGAAAGCAAGTACTCATTTACATGCTAAGCTTTGAACATTTAACATAGGAAAGTGTGGGTAAAAATCAACCAAATTAATTATAATAAATTCGTCAGTAAGCATATAAACAAAAATTAAATTTCAACGCAATGTACTGTATTCACGGGAACAGAATTATGGATAATATTTTAACTATATACAGTTAATTTTTACTGGTAATAAAATTGTGGGAGGGGAACAAATATAAATGGGCATAATACTGTTCAGAATAGTGACTACTCTTTTTCTTCTGCGAACAAGATTTAGGTTATATAGTATGACTATTCCAATGAGAACCAATTTTACATATCGTGATAGTCTGGTTGTGATATACAAGCATTAAAACCCAGACAGATGTTTGTTTTACGATTTGAAAGGAATATGTGTACATAATATGGTCGAAATTTCTCAACGCGTTTAGATTTGAATGTGGAACATAACCCATACAAAGAAACATCCAATTTTATTATTAGATTCGATCCTTCCCGTTTGTAATGAGGCAATATTTTGAGTGCAGCAAACTTTATTTATATTGTAAGTACTTGGAAAATTTTAATGTTTTTGTCACTTATTACTAAGATCTTGGACGGAATGCAAAAATCAGTGCAGGTTCGCAAAAATTGTACAATTTTTTCACAACAGTGGACGATATTTAAATATATAATGTAAAATTGTCTGCGGGGCTTCTTGGAGAGAAAAACTAATTGGGACAATTTTGAGAGTTGATGGTTGGTGTCCATTCTGAGCCGACGAGAAAAATGAGTTGGAGAGTGAATATAGTTAAATCTGAAAGTCTTAAAATTATAGAATTTTATGTGTAAAAACATATGCAATTAAACAAAATGAGGAAAATTTAACATTCTTTAAGGTTGTCCTATTTATTTAATTATCATTACATGAACTGGTCGTAATTTTAGGGGCAAACGTCGTTTATATGAAGAAATTATACTTTTTCATGTAACTTTATTTTTCTGCTTCATATTGCTATTAACATTTATTATTATTATTTCATTTATATCAATAATATGTTTTTAAAAAATGTCAAACCAACTTGTGTTTATTCCGAAACCGATCACACCCACAATTATGTAAAATCTTTCATATGGTATCTAGTGAACGAAATAACGGCCATTAATATAAAATACTAATAATTAATATTTTATTGTATATGTTAACTTCGATGCAGTATACCGGAAAATGTTTTGTTTCTATTTTATCTGATTGAACGGTAAATTGGAAAGTGACCTGAAGTAAACTAATGAACATTGCATTCGAGTCTGTTGGATCGTAGATTCGAATGCCGAAAGCAGACACGTCCGTGGAATTCGATAGTAATTCTGTCTGTCATTTATGGTGGTAGTCCCCGTTGTTGAAATCTTGTTTGACCCGGACCCCGTGACCCACGAGAGATGTAGGAATGTCGCTTTAGGTTACAGGTGTTAGGCAAGAATGTCTCATTATATTGTGTTACATTATTTTTCGCTGACATTTCCATAATGCAAAAAATGCTAATTGGTTACTATAGTTCAGACACATGGCGCTTTTGCAACCATAAATCGATTGTATAGAACTAGAAAATGAAGTCTATAGTGACATGGGCTGTTATCTACACAATCGACAATCTGAGTCGAGAATCAAGCGAAATCTTTGAAGAATCGTATTTATTTGAAGCTTTGATTAAGTATCTAACAATGAATAATTTCAATATGAATTCTCCGTTTTACCGAGCGTTGAATGCCGGGCGATAATTACAGAAAGTGCTCAATTTGTAGGAATTATATGAGTCACAATAAGGGAATAACCTCAAACAAAGGTTTTATAAACCTTATTACGATTTTATTGAATTTTGTGTCCAAAATTTATTGATAAATTAGATAAGTGTGGTTTATTACTGTAATGTACATAGGCGGAATAATTTAATTGAGTGTTATTCATTAATTTGATTGTATTTCATTTAAAAATTGTGAGCCACGTAGATTCATTCACGGCACACGACACCACGGAAAATATTCGTCGTCAACTTTGCGGTGTAAGGGACTCAAACGCCGTACGGGGAGTGCATAGCAAGAATATTGAGATTTGTAGTGACACTGATTCGATTATCATTTTAGCATATCATTCAGACTTCCAAGATCTCGTGGGATATTAGCTCACCGAAGTGTGGAGGTGGCCTGCAGCTCAGATGAGGGATAGTTATGGAGAAGTTGTGGAGGAGGGAGTTATTCAGGACACATGAAGATACAGAGGAGACATGAAGTTATTCACTAGACGTGAAGTGAATAGTCAGGAAATTGTGAAGTTATTCGGAAAAGTCGTGAATTTGTAGAGTCAGAAGAGAGCTTTGCGCTACCCGACGAGCAGTCTTTCCTGGCCAGATACCGGAAGTAACGGTTACAGTATTGAAACAATATGCCCGTCAAAATCGGTTGTATCAGAGCCACAGTAACCAATATTTCCAAAGATTTTTGACCATAGTATTTTGAGTCAAAAACTCTCTGAGAAAAAGTGCCATTGTTTTGTTTTAAGTAGGTACACAGTAATTACAATTTGTAAATAGAGCAGGAATGTAATATATTTTTATTATTAAAATATTGAGTGGTAATGGTTGTACTATTTAATTGGTATATATTTAATAAGAATTGAATAAGTAATTAAATTACAATATTGTAGCTTTCTGTGGAGAGATCAAGTAAAAAATTCCCTTAGCAGTAATAAAACATAACATTACTTTGAATTATTGTGTTGCCAACTGGGACAGTTCGAAATGTGAAATGAAATGATGAACGATACTTTAAGTTACACGAAAACTGAAGGATACATAATTAAAAATGGTAAAAAGTGCACCGAGATCCAATTAACCTTTAATATCCGACCTCAGCTCAAACGAAATGTTTGTGTACTAAATTTTCTATAATTTACTCTGTATTTCCTTCTATTTTTTCTCACTAGTGAAAAGAAACTGCTTGCTGGTTCGAGAAAAATTTATATGGTTGTCCCTAATAAAAATGTATCGAAATTCTAAAAAGAGCAAAGGTAAAGCGAGAAACTGATTGTGGTCGAATAAGTTGCAGAAACTGCGAGAAACGAGAAAAATGTACATAAACGTGACCCCGGACAGTAAAAATAATGTCAACAAATATTTCAGTTTCTAAATATAGTCATAATAGGATAAAATCCTACAGTAATGGGGAACTGATTAGCACCGGCTACCGTCACTAGCAGTACGTGACACCGTAAAAAACACACAAACATTGGATAATTAACAAGCATGGGGGGTAAACATTATTTATTGTATGATCTGGCATTGTTGATTTCATGAGTTAGTCACTCTGCGAAACTGAGACGTTATCATTTCGAATGAGAGGGCACTTTTTACGCTCGTCGCTCTCTTCGTGATCTTGATCGGGAAGATTCGCCAACAGAGGCACAATTGGGGAAGTGAGAGTCATTGGGGTCGTGAATGGACGAGCTAACAAGAAGGCGGAACAAACCAATTAGGGTCCGACGTAATTGGAAAGTGAAGCACGCTAAACAGTCGACTCGAGTAACCCGTGTCGTAAGCCGCGGATATCGAAGAATGGCACCGAACAAAAACGCCGATTCGCCGCGAGGACAAAGAGGGACAAGCTGTCGTAAGCCTCCCTTTCTTCCATCGCTCAATTCATAGAAGAAAGGAAGAACCTTTTCACGTTAACCCCTTTTCTCTTATTTCTGGAGCCCCTTTTGCCGGGGTTCTGAAGAACTCGATCAGAACTTCCGTTCGAAAACCCAGTAAGCAGTCCCTGATGAATACATGATGAACTCCACATCGATCCTTTTCCCCGTAACACTACGTCGAACCTACTCTAGTCACTTGAAACTAACGATGTTGAATAGCAAGAAAATTATTTATTTTCTCTTCGAGTATAGTTTCAGCTATGCTCTTTCAATTTTAGGTTTTAGCCAACGATAACTGGGGCAAACACTCGAAATTATAAATATTTTTGTATTTTTGGATATATACCAGACTGCTATGACGAAAAGAAGTTAAATATTCAACGAATCTGAGGGCCAGAAGGAAACTTACTGTAGCTCGGTGTTTCCTAACGTAGGGCCCACGCCCCACAGGAGGGCAATTCGAAAATGAGCTCGTCTAGAATTTAAAAACCGGCAGCTATGCAAAAGGAAAACTTGTTGGTATCACAATTTGAAATAATAATTTGGTAAGTTTGGTGTTTTCCATAGAGATTGGAGTAATATAAACTGCGATGTACTTAGAAAGTAGGACTATTCTTTACTGTGTCTAGTGAAGGAATAGTACGTACTGCATTGGACATGTGCTAAGTTCTTCCCTACTGCAGTCAAACGCCAACTCCGCGTGTTAAATGAAATAAGAACTTAATTTTTTACAAAAGCTCGGCAATAGGTTTTGCGATCTCAGAGTAAAAGACATTATTACTTTGTTTATGCACAGAATTAGTACTATATAAGAACCGAACATACAAGTTACACATGTTGAAACTAGACTTCTTTTGGAAATAATTCATTTTTTAATATAAAAGGTATGTATATGTTTCATAGGGGGGAGGTGGGGCATGGTAACAAAAAGACTTTCAACCACCTATAAGGCGATCATTTTATCAAAGCTGGACTACGGGGCCCATATTTATTGCTCCGACCCCAAATCCGCTCTCAAGAAACTAGATATGATTCAGAATGAAGCCTTGAGAGTATGAGAACATCCCGGTAGTTAGACTCCTAAACGAAAGAAAATACATTCATCCTCTTACATTCCGGAGAAGAAAAAGCACAATTGAGTACACACTAAAGTCCCTGCAGGCAAACTCCATGAACGTGAGAGCACAATCGAGTCGATCCAACCTGAACTACGAATACAACCTCAAACATCACCTTCCTTTTCATAATGCATCAGCCAAACTATTTCGCAGTCTCCGTTCACCATCCCCAACGTAGATCACAATACTACATCTAATCTCCCTCCAAGCAAGTTTATCGACCTATAAATAGATACCTCATTGACCTTGATTCCCAAGAAGTTCCTTAGGGCAAGTGCTACAACTCACCTCGATGCGCTTATAAAAAAGCATGGAAAACCTACATTGGTTTACACAGATGCCTCAAAAACGGAAGTAGCCACTACCTGTGCGGTGATTCTTCCCAACTTCAGCAGGAAAATAGCCATCCATAATTCAGCTTCTAGCACCACCGCGGAAACCTTCACCATAGTAATGGCAGTTGAATACTGCCTGGAATCTTCAATCAACAGAATTATGATCCTAACAGACTCTCTGCAATCATTAAAGCACTTACGAGACTCTAAAATAAGGAACGGCCCCATAAACGCCATCAGAGCCAACCTACATCTCTACAGTTCACGAGAGAAATCCGTGCAGCTTGTCTGGATCCCGGCTCATGCAGGCATCGCAGGGAACGAGAAGGTGGACGCACTGGCTGCCACATGAAGCCCCAACCTGGACAGCATCGGACATCCTAAATAAATTTATAGAAAAAGGCTAGTGGCAGGACACGAGGAGAGGAGGAAATAACGGTTTCTTCCATCACAACCTGCAAACATCAGCAGATCTGTGCCAACTCAACAACATATCAAGAAAACAACAGATGATAGTTTCCAGGATTAGAACATTACACACCCAACTCACTCATGAATATCTTTTTTCCAGAACAGATCAACCGACCTGTGATGTATGTGATCGAGACCTCACCATCCAGCATATTTTATTCCAATGCACGAATTATGAGGATATACGCAGGAAGACCATAGCCGAATTCTCAGGAGAAGACTTCTGCACACACACCACGGTGATCAAGAGTCTCCTCGAGTTCGTCTCCGACCCAAAACTGACAATCGCAGTTTGAAACTGTAGCGCGATAGTTTTATAATTGTATATATTTGATGTAATTAGATATTGGCAAGGGTTGTGAGCTTGGCAAGTTGGAATTTGATCAGGCGCCGCCGTGGCGGATAGATAATCCCTTCGGTTTGGACTTAGACATGTAGGATGTTGACCCTCGGAAGTTACCTGGACTGTCACACCGTGGGAAAAGTCTCACCAAAAACCCCAGAATTTAAATTAACGCGTGACTGCCGGAACCAATTACATTACTTGGTTCAGGATAGATTGATCCAAAGATGATCGAGTCCATCGATATTTTACATCCAGCGAAGGTATATAAGACGTTCTGAATTTTGGCAGAGGACAGTAAACTCTTAGATAGTAAGGCAGTATGTAGTCAGAGAACTTAGAACTCAGATATTCAGAGAGTAGTGTGTGTGTGTGGGAGACTGTGTGTTTTGGAGGATCTGACCATGGTAGTCCGAGATAGAGTCTGTGATGGTCGAATTCAGTAAAGTATGGGCTGAATATAATCATTAAAGATTCTTTATCTTCTATTAAAGATTCTCCGCAGTAAACTGAGCGTGAAAATACGAATTCAGCAAAGTAGAAAGGTGTCCAAAGTGTTGGAAAGTGAGACGACAAAAAAATCAGTGAAATTAGTGTTCTATAAAAATTAAATAAACACGTGCACAAACCGGAGCTCTAAATAAATGGCACATTAAAACAAAAAAGTTTCATCTTTAAACCTTTACGTAAATATCGTTTACCGCCATATTTAAATAACTTTGCCCAATTTATATAACTTTTCAGATTTCTATTATTTTATGTTATTGGTATAAAATTTTGTTATTGTAAATTTAAATTCATTGTTTTTTCTTAAGTAACTTGGTGAAATTTTCAAATCACTGTCTTTATTAGAGGCCTGATAAGCTGCCCTGAAATTTAGATTCTCATAAAAGCTGAGGCATTTACTTAAAAATATAAAATATTAATTCAATGAAAATCAAATTTGTCAAATAAATAATCTTTGTTTTCTTTTAAATATTTGGTTTAATTTCAATTTTCTTCCTTATTGTGTATTGTATATATATATATATATATATATATATATATTTGAATTGTTTTCAATTCATTCAGTAAAGTAATAATTAAAATTGTATTTCTAGTCAATTTCCTTACTGATTTTGGTCTGAGCAGGCTGAATGATCTGCCTGTTGCTGTCACTTTCTGTACACCCAATGTGACCATTATTTGAATTTTATGTAGTTGAAGGGTGAAGTAAAAAATTTTTGATTTCCAGTTAAATTATTTGTTCATAATTTAATACAATGTAAATATTTTGATTGTTTTCACCGGATGCCCTGTGAAGACCTTGAGTCAATTTTTTAATTCAAAATTATAGGTATGGTTAAAACCATAGTTGAGAAAATAATTATGTTAACTTCTTAAACAACATAAAATCAATTTCAAATTTTTGACACCCAATAATTAATTCAATATAATTTTGGCGCCCAAAACGTGGAGTAAATATGTATAACACAATTGAAAATTAATCCAATACAGAAGATTTATGAAAAGAAAGGTATTGCACTTTGTTTGTGACTGAGATAATTTGTATGGCAAGTTCTGTCTGGTAAAAGCAGCAAACTTAATAACATTCCTACCGTTTTCAGCTAACAATCATGTTTAATATAATTATATTTCCTTTATCATTTATCGCGATCTGACCCACAAGACCGCGTGCTACCCTAACAACCAAGCATACACATTCTTTATTTAGGAGTGGCTCGTGTTCAGTGTGTCGACTCTCCTTCTGCCTTCATCCTGTTGATTCATGAACATGGTAGGACAAACATCTATGCCCGTGCCGGGATTAGAAGGCAATACAGGTCAGTTTGCTATTTATGTAACACTGCAGTCCCATTTATGTAGAACAGTAATGAACATTTAAGTGATTCTTACGCCCATGTTTTAAACAACTGTTACATCAGAAGTACTGCTTATAGTACTTAAGTCAGACATGAATATCTCAAAGCACGTCACAGTGTGCAAATAGACGTTTCTTGTTAGTTTTCTCTTGACTTTCGAAGGCATAAAATGCATTAGCCAGAGTCCTGCCGTTTTCCGCCGATTGCATGACGTCTCTTCCTGTTTTCAGCGCTGACTGTTGTAGTCCGTGAAGAGGTGTAGCGACTTTCTCTGGATTCTGGGAACCGAGCGACATCTACAATAGTAGCTTTGTTCGATTGTTGTGTAGCGAATTTCGTCTCTCACAATATTTTTCACAGACTTTGCAAGGTGTGTTACGACACAATATGAGATTGATAGAATGAACAACTGTCTCACGTATGAGACCAACTGCCATTGTCTCCTGTCTTTCTTTTGGATGTTTTGACGAGGGGTGGAAATAATGTCGGAATTCATGGATATTAGCATTTTTAATGAAAACTGAATCTTTCTTTTGGACAGGAAAATATATTAAAGGTAATTAGTATTCCAATATACCATTTCTGGAAAATATCAAATGAAACGAGTTAATAAAATGAACTTTGTCTTAAGTAAATTGAGAATGTATCTCAATATTATTGAAGTTAAATATATTAAAAACTAAATATCTCTATGTCATAGATTAGACGATAGTTATGAATTAATTATACATAATAATTCAATAGTTACCAATTTTATATATTTAAGAGTTATATTGGAATGTCATATAGGTTTTGTAGGTAGAAGGTTGGGGTTTTGATATAGAGTAGGAAAATTTGTAAACAAAAAAAAAATTAACTGTAATTTATACTTCCCCTTTTCAATTATGTTTGTTCTGTGATGTATGGTGTATCTAATAAATACATTGACAGACTAAATAAATTGCAAAGTAGGGCGTTAATAATTATTTTATCTATATAATAAAAAAGGATGTATATTTGTATGTATGTATGTATGTATGTATGTATGTATTTACGTTGTTCTTTATACAAATTTTATCGCGTGGACAGAATTCAACAAAAATTGGTATATATATTCTGCCAAAATCGAGAACCGGTACTGTGGGGGTGACAAACCCATAGCATAAAGGTGGAAAGAATTGTAGTTGAATTATTTTTGCGAATTTTCCCATAAGAGTTAATGTTATTATTTAGTGTTAAATTACTGCGCGCCAAGAGACCGTGACGTCACGTACGTTGGCGAGACATAAAATATAGTTCCCTTTTTCGTAATGAAATAAAGCTGAAATATATTGATTGAATAAAAAGTATAATTTTATTCAGTAATACTGCATCAAATACTGCATCAAACTGTAATAATAAACAATACGAGCTATTTTGTTCTCCTTGCGGAAAATGTAAGTTAATTTTCGTGCGCATATTAAGTGAGACCACCAGCTGATTACATTGTGGATGTAGTGTAGCCATCAATTTCATCAGCATAATCTTTCGTAATGTCTGAATACAGATGGACAGTTATATCCTGCTATACACAAGTATACACAAGAGTATACTTAAGTATTCTATTCGTAAAGAGATTCAAGGTATGGTAATGATACTATAAAATTCAATGAATTTCTTAACCTTTAAATTAACATCGGTCGAAAGTATGTACGGGACTAGGAACATTTACATTGAATTATAAGTGTAATTACTGTACTTTATGCAACGTATTTCTCAAAATAATAAGTTTAATTGTAACCAGCAACAATATGAAAAGTTATACAATCCGTCCAACTAATGTTGTTAAAAAACTTGACTTTTAACGGGGCATATTTAACGGGATCACGGACCAATTATATCTTGTGCCCAATTATATCTTTCTACATTCACTGGAGGAGACTAAGAATGATGGAAAACACAATCCTAATACTTCTTAATCATTATAATTTGATAGATTTTAAATCTGCATAAACTGACGTATTCTTGAAGTGAAATTCATGAAAAAAATGTGGTTATGTATGTATCATTATAATTTCACATATTTCATTCTAAATGTTTAAAGTCTAAGGGAGTAATTCCAAGTGAGAACTGTTAAATATAAATTTTGTGCAATATCGTTAATATTTTCTATTTGAGAGTTGACGCATATCGTAATGTATTGCATTCCTTATACAATGCTACCAACGTCAGAGAGTAGAATCCACCAAAGGATACTTTGACTCCTTTCAGTTATATATGGTTATATTCATAACGGTTTTGGTTGTATACCACAAATGTAGCGGTGTATGTTTTACACAAAAGAAGTGATGATATACATTACTCTATTTTCTTATTATTAATTTATAAAACAGTTGTAAAATTTTCATTTTAGAAATATGATTTTTTTAAATAGCAGACAGTAATATTCAATATTTAATATTTATACACACAATATATATATATATATATATATATATATATTGTTCAATAAATATATATATATATTAGATATAGGCTCATATCCTCATTTTTATGAAGTAGGTTTTGTAGCCAAATACTGACAAAAAGAATTCATGATATACATTTGTCTGTAATTGGATAATACTTTTATTATTAATAATTTTAAAACAGATGTAAATTTATCATTTTAGAAATTTTTGAAATTAAGTTGTTTCAAATGTGACATAGTCCAAATTATTAACATTCAGGCAACAGATGTGACTGGTTTGTAATAATTCAGGATTATTTAATCACTTATGGCTATTTACAAATTCATATATATACACTAACTTATTTGGATTGATAATCAGCCAGAGAGTAGATGACATACCATAAATCTGTATAAGGTATATGTATATACATTACTTAAAAGACTTCCCAAATTTGTATATATATAATTTTTCCAGCTGAAAGTTATGTTAATAATATTTTCAATAAATATATATATTAGGTATAGGCACATATCCTCATTTTTTTTAAGTAGGTTGTTTTATTATTCATATAGCTCTATTTTGAATTTTTATATTTTAACTATAAGAAACATACAAAATAAGTGATGAGATACATTTGTCTGTATTAGGATATTTTTCTTATTATTAATTTACAAACAGATGTAACAGATGTGAAATTTTCATTTTAGAAATAAATATTTTTTAAATATTAGACAGTTAATAATAATGTTCAATAAATATGTATATCAGGTATAAGCTCATATCCTTATTTTTATGAAGTAGGTTTTTTATTATTCATGTGGCTATCTTTTGAATTTTTTATATTTCTAAACTATATTAAAATAACCAAATACAGTGAAAAGAAGTGATTATATACATTTGTCTGAATTGGATAATATTTTTATTATTAATAATTTTCAAAACAGATGTAAATTTATCATTTTTGAAATTAAGTTGTTTCAAATGTGTCATAGTCAAAATTATTAACCCATTTGCATAGAAATGATCATCTGATTAACATTCAGGCAACAGAGGTATGACTGGTTTGTAACAATTCAGGATTATTTAATCACTTATGGCTATTTACAAATTCATATATATATATATATATATATATATATATATATATATATACACTAACTTATTTGGATAGGTAACGAGCCAGGGTGTAGATGGCCTACCATAAATCTGTATACGGTATATATAATTTATTAATGTATTTTACTTAAAAGACTTCCAAAACTTATATATAAATAATTTTTCCAGCTCAAAGTTATGCTTTCAATTGTTTACTTTGCATTGTAGCTTAGATTGTAAAAAATTACATATGTGAATTTAAAAGGCTCTTCCCAAATTTGGAATCTAAATTAATGTTTACTATGTCCAAAAACATCTGATTAAGATAAAATTTATGAAATTCTATATACTATCCCATTTGGAAAGTAAAAAAGTGCAGAGATCAGATTACATGATGAATGTTGATGTGGTTCAGTTACATAAAAATATCCGAAAAATACATGTTTACCGGCAGTTTAAATATATTTCTGGAACAATGAAATTAATAAAATTTCTCTACATGTTCTCCGTGTTTAATTTCAACCCCTTTTGGGATTGGGAGGGGAGCTCCCCTTACGGGTTTGGGGTGGAGTGGCATTACATAAAAATAACGCAAAAGCAATCAAGATTGGAGTCGAATTCAGGGTTATGTATGTCACTGAATTTGATTATGACATTCTCTTTAATCCCCAGGCACGGGCACGGACGGGGTGGAATTTTTAAAAAGTATTAAATCGTCGATATTAACGTGGAATAAATAAATGTCAGGGCCATTGGCGTTGATAGTATTTCTACCGATGTTGTTTGTAAAATTTCAACCCCTTTCAGCGTGAGAGGGGAGAACGCTTAAGGGTGGGGAATGAAATATTCTAACATCCTACGACAACCAATATTTGATTCGGATAAATATTTTTGGGGGTCAAAGAGTTGATAATGTTTCTAGCAATTTATATTTTTCAACCCCTTAGATCATGGTAAAGGAGCACCCTTGGGGTGGGTATGGAAGGGCGTTACAAGGAAATAACGGGAAGACAACCGAGATTGGAGTCAAAACCAAGGTTATGGATGTCGCCGAGTTAAATTATGACAACCAATTTGCTCATTTAACCCACAGGATTTGGGTGGTTAGGGGTGGATATTTTGAAACATGCAATCACGGCGATTATTAGCCTAGAATAAATATTCTCAAGGGTTAATTATATTGATTGTATTTCTACTGATGTTGTGTGTGTAAAATTTCAACCTTTATCTTGCAGAACTCAAGGAGTATATTTAAGAAGAAATTAGGAGGTATGTTTGTTGCGACTGATGCAATAAAATTCAATGTATTTTATAGATTTTCAATTAATGCACTATCGGTCTAAACAATGTACGGAACAGTTAGATTTACTTTTTCGGTTTTATATAAATAAGTACACGGGCAACGCCGGGCACCCAGCTAGTGTAGAAATAAAATATTCTAGCGTCCCTCCTCACCGCCAGTTAACTTACCCAATATATATAATGAAAAAAATTGCGTCTGATTGAAAATAATGAATAAGAAAGACAGCCAATTCAGACAAAAAAGTGTTAATATAAATACCAATTGGCTATCTTTCTTATTCCTGTCATATGGGTTTGCCCGATCCAGTTCTGTGGTAGAGCAGTCACGTAGTCCGTACCTGAATTTCTTGAAAATTTTGTGAAAGGAGGGTACACAAACACAATGCTGATGACCAAAAAAAAGTTCACGTATATTTTTACAAATAATAATAAATAAACAATATAAACAATAACTTCAGAATATACAATGAGAACGATGCCACCTTTTTACAAATATGTCACCAGCAGCACTCGGTTAAAAACGATCCAAATAAGTATCTCCGCTTGCGGTCCTTGGTACCGGGATCCAGATGAACTCCGGCTGCGTTCCGTACATGAAATTAATGTCCGTTACTGGCATTGAAGGCGTCCCGGCAAAATTAATGGATCTGTTGGAAATGCCTATTTAACTCCAAAAATATATTTAATTATATTCGTTTGCGAGATAAAACATCTGTTCTCTATCCGATGTTCCAATTCTGTTTTGTCTCGTCCCAAAGAAAATAAATACGACGACTTATTTATGCCGTGCAAAACTCGCAATCTAATTTTAATAATTGCCATATAAAAAAATTAAATATATATATTATTAAATGTTATATTTTTATAAAATTTGGATATAATTTTCAATACGGAATTGAATACTTTTGAAATAATAATATTTGCATATTCGTAGACGCACGAGATAAATAATCAAGTTAGATAGATACGTGACGTCATACCATGCGTAAAGGCCGGTTGAAATTGCAGCTACCTGCGCAGCATTAGAATTAACATCGATAACTCAATAAAATGAAAATGTATAAATTGGATAAGCGTCCCACAGTAGCGGTTCATTACAATATTTAGTGTAACAGTAATGTTGAGAAATGAATTGACTGTGTGTTTCAGTGATTTTGTCATGTTTCATACCCTGGTGTTTTTGTATAACTGTATAAATAATCTATTGCCGGAATATTTCAATAATTGTTTGGTATATAAGTATTATAGGAACCCGTGTGATGTTAGAAGTAAAGTAGAATCAGATACAACTAAGGCTAGATTAGATTTAAATAAAAAAAAGTATATTTATAAAAGGAATAAAGTAATTTAACCAGTTGCCAATACAAAGTAGGCAATACGATTCAATTAATAAATTTAAGAATAGTTTATGTAAACACCAAAGTTAACTAAATGTAAATTACTGAAAAAGAATTGAAAAGAATTTTTTGCTAAATAAATTTATTATTCTTATTAATTATTTTATAAAGTACGGTTGCATTTTACTATTCACCTTCACATTGAATTAGAATCATCGTTACTAGTACTAAATTATATCAATTCATTAATTGAAGAAGAATCAATTCTCTTAATTTACATACGTGCAAACTCTTATTATATAGTAACTGGAGACGACTAATTCGGAGAATCGTGTATGTGTTTCTGTTCGTGAAACATAAATTTCAATTACACGCGACTGCAAAACCTCGCAGAGTAAATAAAATACAGAATCTAAAAGTCCTGCCTGCCTGCGCTCTCGCTGCCTGGTGATTAAAACACTCAACTTCTACTCCATAAGCTTTGTGCATAATTGATGGGAGTAACCCATTAGCTCCGAGGAAGATAACGCCATGCTAATGTGTTTACTATTATTTATTTTTGCACGAAGACAAAAAGCTATGTTATCGCACGAGTGTACCGTTCCATAATAATAATGTATTCAAAAATACAATGACAATTACGACCTGTAAAGTGTTTTGACATCATACAACGTTTTACAATAAAATTTAAATCTTTAAAAATGGATACGGTTTTATTTAATTGATTATGAGAGGAGTTCTTTATAGGTTAATACACAATTAATAATTTATTATGGAATATATTACAAAATTACAAAAGCATGATATAATGTATACGCATTAATTGAGCAACTTATTTAATGCGAACTATATAAATTTTACGACTGAGCGTTGATCATGAGACTCTTTCAGGGTATATTGTGCGCCACCAATAAACATAACTTTTAGATTTATGTCATGAAACATACAATTTTAATTTTTCTAAGAGAACACAATATCTGGCAGTAATAGTGAAATGGAAATGAGAATAAAATAAGTCTGTATAAAATATAATAGTTATATGAAATAGCCACATACAGGCAAAAGTAAGTGACTCGATACGGGAGGCCTGACAATATGTTTAAGTTAAAAAAAACAGATGTTGGAAAATAATAATTCCTAAATAGGACAATAAATATAACAATTAACCTGCAAGAGTTTTCGAGGAATTTCCTCTACCGGAAAGAAAATTTAGACTTATTCTGAACTCTCTAGTGAATATAGGGTAGTGTAGTGATAGCGCTCCGTTACAAACTAAAAAGAAAATCGTATCATGCCTTGTCTCCTTAGATAGTTAAATAGTTAATTAATCTCTATTTTCAGATATCTTTCCACTTTTCTTCTTTTCCGGCCAATATAATATTAATTCCTTCTTTAACTGTTTCAAGATTAATCTTTAATTAATATAATGTTATATACATGAATTTATAGTTGAAATAATGTCCCTAAACCTATCTTATATTTTAAAATAATTACATTAATTTACTATATTTTCCTTTATTGTAACTTCCCTTATTTAATTTGCAACTAAATTGTAATTTCATGTATTTACCACTGGGCAAACTGTCCATTTGTAGATTAAATAAATACATGTTTACTTTACCTATACTGTTTGGTGGCTTAGCCAGCTACAATTGTCCAAAACCGTCCAGGATGTCTTCAGATTGACAAGATACCTTGTTGGTGGGTTGGTGCTTAACCGTCTGTCCCAGTATGCAACCTGCGCCTGATCTGCCTAACTGACTTGACTGACTCCTTGCAAAAATTTACGACTATTTGTTTTGTACTAAGCGGTAGCGGGATCTAGAACATTCTCGTGGGTCCGCGTCCTGCGTCAAGCGAACAACAGTGGCGCGGCCTTTCTGCCATAACAATTAAACAGACAATGCTTTCGGTTCATTACAACTCTGAATTTCAGTGAACAAGTCATAATAAAATGCGTTAACTTGTGTTGGTCTCTCTATTTGCAATATTTGTTTATAACGTTTTCGGAGGCTCGACTAAGCTTAAACACAGAAAAACTGCGATAATAAAATTACAGGACAAGGCAAAGGTCAGTAAAGGCGTCAGACAAGGTCAACCAAATTGTTCTCAACACCGTTAGTGAAAGGATACCCAAAACTACTTTCGTAATCCAATGTGGATTAGATAGAAATTGATGTAGAATCACGTATATTTTATATATGTATTTCCCCAATACACTGGTAGTACTTACGAATAAATACAAAAAATAAAGTAGAAGTTCTACGAATGCGTAGAATAATCATTCAATCAGATGAATACATCAGAATTGAAAATACGGATTTGTACATTGAGTACTACGAGTTCTGATGACGAAAATCTGGAAGAAATTCTTTGAATGTTGGGTTTTTCGAAAGCCAGTATGATCGTGTTGGCGACCGTAGTAATTTGATCTTTTTTTGGAATGTATTATTTGTACGGAATATAACGAGCATATCCCCATAGATTCCGTATTTTCCAAGGTTGGCCCATATGTTCCGAAAGTAACCGAAGGTTTTTTCCGCAGCCTAAGTTTTTACTGTTAGCCATAGCCTATTATTTGTAGGAACACGTAAGGAAAAAAATATTATTAAGGCAGAAAAAAATTATTTATACACTGATATCACATTTGGTGTTGTTCTTTCACAACTTTTTTATTCTGAGCAAGATTTTTAATTGCATGAATAACATTTGGTTTTTAATTAAATAACAGATGCATCTATTCAAAGTTTTTAATTAATACAATAAATTTTTCGTATTATATATTTTTAATATATGTTTTTGCACATTCATACTCACACACAAAAATATATATTACAACTCAAATTAACTTTTTATAGCAAAAATTTCAAAAAAAATATTAATCCTGGCCTTACTCTGGGGAGCAAAAAGGAATATTTATAGTGGAATCAATGGCTACTCGTAAAGAAAGCGTGGACGAAATCTAAGGAAATAAAAATTTGAAAAGCAAGTATCGCGCTTAGACGAAAATGTTATTCAAAGGGTTGGAACATGCCATCGTAGTGTCTATATTGTGACCGCCGGTGATGTTCCTGATGTTGAAACTCTCGTTAGTGATGGCCTCCAGAACTTATTCGAGTTGGCGATTGGCGTCGTCAGCTGTTCCGCATCTCTCGCTCCTTTCACGGACTGGTCGCCAAAATCGCCTTTTTTGTCATTCCCTTGACTGGTCTTTAATTTAACTGACGACTGATGATTTTTTATACAAACAATTTGTTATATAGACAAATTTTGTAGCTGGTGGCAAGGGGCCAACGCTTCCATCTGAAACATCTACAAAAACAGTTTTAGCAGGAAGTTTTTTTATCACACGTCGCAGCATATGCAAGACCGACAAATATTTGCCCAGGAAATTGCTCCCTTCATCACCATAGCACGGTTTTTTTTAGGGTAACAGGCTACATGAGGGTAATCCCCTTTAATAGCATAGGAACGTATCTGAAAGTGGTGATGCGGAAGGGTAGAGGAAGGTAACCAAGGGTTAACTAGGACCCCCCGGCTATGGTTTAGGGATCATACCCGGCAATTCGCCCTAGAAAAACCTGCATGAGGTAGGTCGGGCATTTGGTACTTGTCCCACGCCCTTCCGATGGCGGGAGAGGGAACATAAACCTCTCAAAACAGGCCGAGGTGCCTCGGCATGTGGGAACCTTAGTTCAAAAAAAACCAGAGAGATGTGGAGGCATCCCCAAAGGTAGCCTCCGCCAGAGCTCTCTGGGAAGGTTCACCTAACAATAGCACGGCCAAATATGGACCCTAACTATAAGAACCATTTTTCGTCTTGCCTATGCGCCTCGGCGAAATTTTGACCGAAATTATTTTTGCTTGCTAGAGATCATAAAATACTTAATATTTAATATGTGGGTTAATGTATCACCGCAGTAGTGTTGGTTGTTTGAAAAAGGAATACAGTTCCGTTTCGGCCTAAAGGAAAACGGCTCAGAAACCGTGATCATAAATTGCACTTTATTAACCAAGTTGAAACCAGCACGGATAATTTTCCATGTTGAGATATAATATAAGAGGTCGCTTTAGGAATGACATTGTTAGAATCATGTAGTGCAATGAATAAGAAGTCTGGAAAAGCAGTGGTCAGAAAGAGGATGGCAGATGAAGTGGAACCCACTAGGCCATAAGCGACTAGAGGATAGCCATCTCATGGGCTAAGTAGGTGAAAGCAGGGCATTCTAGAAGAAAGAGCCAATGTTATGTAACTACTGTGAAAGGGACGGCACATTCTGAAATATGAGTTGAAATAGCTGATAATGGTGACATAAAATGTGCATCCGTTAAAGGAACTGTATGCGTTGTGCAATGAACGTGAAACATAGTCGAAAATATTAGCCTTGTAACACAATTTAAGGTAAATCATTAGTTATATTCTGCTAGCGTGCAAAACATTTTAGCTTCAGCGTTACTATTTCGATATAGCTGCTGGGAATTGACGAAGTTGTAAACCGTTCTACCTACTTCCCAGATTTGCAAGGCTTGCACTCGTTCAGTGTGCGTCATAGGCCTTATAATTAATTAATTAATAATTTGCCAGTGAAAACCTAGCTTAAGCAGGCAGGCACTTAATCTTTTCGTTTGCACACAGACAGCCCGTATTTCATGGAGGCTCATTCCGAGGGAGAGTTATTGCTCTGTAGGGGCGTTAATTTATAGCTTCGTTAGAGGATTTTTGCCTCAATAAGTCGAAGGGTGGAGACATATTTTACAAGGAGAAACATGATAGTGGGTTGGACTGTTAATTCTTTTCAATGACAAAGTAAAAATGTAAAGTGATTCTCTATTTCACAAACAACATTTTGGGCATACATTTTCCTCAAAATTATCTTTGATGTAAATTATGTATGTTAGAGCAAGTCTTCACAGAATTAACTTCCGTATTAATATTTTTCGTGCTATAAACCGTGTCGTCGTCTTGAAATCATCATCAGAATTTTATAATCACTAGATAAGCATAATACAAAGTTACAGACGAAAACTAGAAACATTCCTTCATAACTTTTTATTTCAAGCCAGCAAATGATGGCATTTAATTTTGAATCAAAGTAATCAATACTTTGAAGGATTTCAGGTACGTGGCCGTAATGTGTACCAATAAATTATGGAAACTGCCATGTTGTTCTAAAATATATAAACCTTCCACCCTCTTGCTGCTTCTTCTTCTGAGAGAATAGAATGTAATAAAGTCCAGGTATTGCCCTCAAGAACCGTATTGACGTATCACTCTTTTCTCCTGTCACCGAGAAAGGGGCAAAGTCACATCATTCATTTTGACTGAAAATTCTAGAGTCTCATATTGACGCGTGATCGAATTAAAATTCGTCGATAGTCTGTCATAGGTGTTGGTGAAATATTTAGATTATGATTGATTTCCCTTTCATACAACTGTGTCTATAGTGGTCCTATACTAAGCACACGGAAAAAGGATACAAACGATGAGATCTAAGCTTGGCTTCCACAATGAACGTATGATTCGTTCATTCGTTGATTTATTGTCTCAGCCCCTTACGTGGGTTTCCCGTCCTCTTAGTTGCTGACTTGTCGCACTGATTGTAAAAAATTTTGATATGATGGAGTCTGATTTAGTGACGTCGTTTATGACTGTTTCACTTCAGCAATCACTCTGCCATTGCGGTTTGATTCATTTCTAACATATTTGCCCTGAAGACAGCTTCTCGCGATCTCTCCAAGGTTACAACACTTAATTTTCCAATTTATATAAAACTGCTTCATATTACATGAGGAGAAAATCCAAAAACAGCTGTAGTTATATTTGGAGGAGACAGACGTAACTGTATATTACACGATCACAAGAAACGAGCTGGATCCTCTTGGACACTTGTGTCAACAATGTTCTCTTTTGTTCATATTGTCCTGTTAACCCGTGTATAACGACTTGACATAAATTCTTTCAAACTTAAGTGTGTTCATTTTTCGTCGTATTCTGTAACTCGTTTCGACTTAACGAGATTATTCTACTACGGGAACGTGGATTATTTAAGAACGATTTTTAGCTCTTCGGCATTGTAGGAAAAAATACTTCTACTGGTTATTCGGAGACGGTTGGTTCGTCATCTATAATTTTAATTTGTTTTATAAGTAAAAACAATTAAGTCTTCAATGAATTAATTTTCACACAGGAGCTAGTCATAGTCATCTGCTCCTGGGTGTGAAAATAAATCCATTGAAGTCTTACGTGGTTTTTATTTATGAAATATTAACCTGAAAAGTTGTTATTAAAAATTACAAACCAATTATTTTTCTTTATAATTTCTATAAATCCTCCTAGAGTGGGTCAACTGGGTCTCAAAGAATTCGCTTAGATACTATATCTATATCTCCGTTTCTTCCCCAAAATTATTAAATTTCTGTGCTATATTGACGAAACATGATTTGAGGCAACCGACGTTTTGCGTCTCTGTACTCAAATATGAAACAAATTGTAATCAAGCATTTAGAGTACCAACTTTTGCAATACAATGTCATTGTGAATAAATTATAGGATCGACGTTATATTTCGGTTTTAGTTCCAGAGACCATTGTACGTAAGAGTTGGTGTCCGTAGTATATGTTTCCAATTTTACATCCCCAAATACTCCATTATCTCGTTAAAACGTATTACGATTAGTTATAACACAAAATAACTTCAGACAAAACACTTTTAATTTATAAGAGAATAAGTAAGGGTTGGTTCGTATCAAATGATTCGACATTTAATAAAAAACATTGATATAATTTGATAAACTAATTAATAAAACTATTTTTATGATGAGACTTCGCAGTGTTGAGCTGGGTGCTAAATTTAATGTTAATTGAACATTTAATAGAATTAAGCAGAAATCAAATGGTAAATTGTGATTATATATTATATATTAGCTCACTTTTCCTGTTATGTTACCGTTGTGATATGGGTATTGATGAAGGTTAATTGACGCCCATTGTTGGTTGTTGTCGGTTGGCGTCGCGTCGATGTCCTCCAGTGCAATGGCAAGCTACGGCTAACTCTTCACATTTCTCAGCTCGATACCGTGTACGACTGAGTCACGCATCTCTCTAGTCACAAAAACGCTACGACTTACTTATCACAGAGAGTTGACAGTCTCTGCAGTTGGAAACAATTAATGTCTGCCCATCTCATACTTTCTCCTTCACCGATGTTGTGAATTTTCCTTTAAGTACTTTAATCCTATTTCTCCATTACAGACTGACCTGAATACACTGAAGAACATGAATTCCTACTTCTTAATATGAACTGCCATGTCGAAATATTGTTCCAATACCTAAACAGTATTTTCGATACGAAATAAATGTCGTTTGTATTGAAAATAATTGTATTCTAGAACTTTGTGTTACTTTTAATATTTTATCTTTGTCATGTCATGTTCCTTAATGTATCCTAGTGTTATTTGGCTGCATTAGCAGTGAATTTCTAAACTAGAAAATTCCAGACGATTAATAATGAAGTACGGTAAATAAATTGAAGCATAATAATTAATTTTTCATTCAAAGAATTGAAAACATTATTTAATAATATGATTTAACATCATGAACTAACTGGTCTAACGTCTACCTTTACAGTTTAACAAGAACTCCTAAAGTTGAATTTAAATTTAGTAATGTTTTTAATTTTTGAGGGAAGCAGAGATAATAAAAGCAATATATTTTTTAAAATTTATTGTTTATAGTCGCGTCAACATATAAATCATTGACGACTTAAATGAAATTATTACAATTAGTTAATATTAACTATACATTTTATTCTTAGTTTCAGATTCATTGTTTATTTAGATTCGATCTTGAATGCCGGTTTCCTTGATAAACTTAAGTAGGTTATTTAGTGCCGCTGCTGAGGTACATAAATCCCTTCTTGTGTATTTCTGAATTGGGTCTCTTCCACTCCTGTGGTGTTTTGGGCAGTCGTAGAGGATATGCTGGATTGTCAGGGCAGCCTTGCATACGTCACGTGTAGGTTACGGTGACCTAGAGAATAGATAAGAGTACGTAAGGTTAGAATGGAGAGTTCTTAACTTATCCTCAACCACCTACTGTCTCCGTGAGAGATTGCGAGTGTAGGATATTGTTTGGCGCCAATTTAGATTATTTACAGATTTAGCACACACAAAAAATATAGGGAAAGACATGAGTTCTTAATCACAAAGTACGCGTGAGCTTTGTGGCTATTTATGAGCAGTGGAAAAATATCTAGTTTACCAACACCGTAACCAGCTGCTTTGCATTACTTAAAATAATAAAAATCTTAACTGCAGGATTTCCGTAGTACAGGCGGCCGGAGCGGCATTGCTCCCAACTTCGAATGTGACAATCACAGCAAACACTTTCAACTGCTCCCTGAAATCTAATTTTTGGGTCGGCCTCGCCTTTTAAACACTCGACCCGCTTTGAAATCTCTAACTGCTGACTACTATTGTCTTCTGCCAGGTGTTTGGAGATTCAAACATTCATAAATATGCCGAATATTCAACTAAAACAATCACTCCCGTATATCTTCCACCTATTGAATGTGAAGTGTGAAAAGTTTCTTTCTTTTCCCATGTGTCGAAGAATAATCTACCAAGTTGTGTTTGAATAATATTTGAATTTATATGATGAATTTTTATCAACAAGTAATACCTAGCGTAATGTTTTATTTTACTTTTGTTTCGAGAGATAAGAATAAAATTGATATTTGAAATGTCTGTAAGTGCGTTAGTATACTGTCACCCAGGTGCTGATAATACAAAACACAGGTAACATTAGCGTTTGGTGAACTGTGTACGCCTGTCCGTTGTCTGAGTAATAAAGCACGTGGTTTTTATACTTTATAATTATTTGTTTTGGTTTGTTCAACAACAATGTCATCAAGTGTAACAGCAAGTGGTGATAGCTGCCTTTTCCGCGAGTCAAGAACCCTAGAAATGAATTTAAATGAAGGCAACAGTGAAACAGTTGAAAAAACTCTAGTGAACAACAAACTGCTACTTCGTAACTTCCGCAGCAGGTATAACACGACCAATCAATTTGCAGTGAAGTGGAATCTCCCTGCCTCGCCAGAAGTGAGTCGTTAAACTTTATCGGCTTTTAGCCAGTTATGCAAGCTCTTTAATGTTGAAACTTTTTTTCCGAATCGAAGAGAGGAAAGGAACATAATGCCAGCTATTTGCAACGCTGGAATGCGTTTCACCTGTCGACTGCTAATAGGAGCATCTCCATTCGCCGCCTTCCACGCCTCAATTGTGCCTATGTCGTTCTCAGAAAATGGCGTACCCACCACTTTTTAAAGCAGCAGCCGACTGAAAATTACATTTTATTAACAAGAAAAGTACTTTAAACACACACAAATATATATAATATCTATTATTTTAATCCGAAACGAATATTTATCCAGCGGAACCAGCACTCATAAATGCATAATCTGTTGTTAGCTAATTTTTTTAGTGTTTTTGCCTCAGTAATTCTCTATACGTTTCCCTTCAAGTAATTAACTTGGGCAAACAGTATGAAATTAGCAGACTACAGAACAACACATCCGTCACCTTCGGTAAATATCGATCAACTTTCACAATCACACGGGTTTTTGTAACATCCAACTGCCCGTGACCGCGATTGGAACCTTGTGTCATTCTTCTCTACCAATTTTTGTTTAATTTCGGACACACTTTTATAGCCTCACTAAGCGAAAGTACAGACAAAAAATTTTCTTGAAAGGTTTGTAAAAATAAATAGTTAACATGCCGAGAATTAAATAAGTAATTAACCAGTAAATTATTATTACAACACTATAATATCAGAATAATTTTCATAGTGGAGTCCTCGAGTTGTTAACCTCCTCCAAAACGTGTGTAATGAAGACCTCAGTAACCGGAACACAACCTCTAATTCTTATATAAATTAATACTTGTAATTAACACATCAGGCCACAGATTTTTTTTAAATAATTGGATTGTTTAGCGGCACAAATTCTTGAAGACGACAATGACGCCAGGCTCTTTGTCGGCGGTCTTTGTTGCGATCTACTAGGACTGGCGGATATTATGGTCGAGAGAGGGAGCAAAATTTAAGAGTACGAACAGCGAGGCCCAAACTTAAAAATTCAAATGAAAAACTTATATGTTTTAAAAATCCAAGTAAAAAGGTCTGGACGGAGAGACACGTTATAAAAACCGCAAAGCTGAAACAAAAAGTTTAGCGCCACGTTCAGATACATACGAGTACCGAAATAACATTTTTCCGCATAAAGGCATTGAAAAATAATATGTCCGGCTGTTGACCGGAGGTACGGCTGATCGAGTTCCCGGAGGAATAATACAAGAACTACAACCGTGTGTTTTGAACATGATGTGTATAATCAGTGATTAATGGCCTTTTTAGTGAATTGTGTCCCCAAGCTCCGAAAACTAAGTTTGGTACCAGCTGGACATTTGTAAGTACAAACCAAACTAATCAAATTCTGCAAAAGGAAATTAAGGGTATTAGTCAGATTTCGTTCTTTTCATTTTTTGTTAGGTTTCGCATTAGGTTCGTTTCAATTTGGTTGAATTGTTAATTATTTAATTTATAATTTTTGATTGTTCTTACTTATCAAACCCAGTTAAAGACCCTGAGAAGAAGAGTTATTAAATTTGATTGTCTGTGAAATATAAAAGATTGTATTTTACTTTGAACGCCACCAATTATAAATAAAAAATATTTGTTTGTTAATTTTGAAATTATTGAATTCGGCGTGCAAACCTAGGGCAAATCATTTGTAAAAAGCTAAATGAACACCTGCTAAATTAATCTTTGGAAAATTAAAAGCTTTCTTTTAATTTTAATCGTAATCATTTTGTTAAGTTATTCCTTTAATTAACCTTTCTATTCTTTAAATCATTACAATATACTGAGTGATTCGAGTCATGGGACAAACTTTGAGACCTGATACAGATATCACATGTATTTTTGTATAGGAATGTATGGTCGGAAATGATGCGTTGAGGCACGAACACAAAAAATGAAACACGAAAAGAAAAAACATGGTTTATTTACAAAATTTCAAAATGCTTCTTTCCAGAAATGTTTATAATACATACTAAAAATTGCGAGTACCAACAGTTAGACACACTTGGTAGCGGTAAAGTTGTGCTATTATGACCTGAAGATATTTTATTTTTATCATTAAATGCATTTACAGATGTTTTTCATGTGATGACCTATTGGGCCGAATGGTCAGAAATATATAAAGTATAATAATGATTTACGTCTATGTAGTTTAAATAATTAATAAGGCCAATAACACAAAACTAAGGAACTAATTATTTAAAATAATGTAATTTAGCATGTTTATGTCCAGATGACGACCATCATCAGGTTAACAATAAAGAGATTAAAAATTAAATATATATATAATTGTACAATTTTATTAGTGAAAAGTCAAAGAATATAAAAAAGAGACGAAATAATAAAGATAAATAGAATAAAAGTTTTAAATATTGCACATATTGTATTAAAATATTGTAAATATTACTTAATCATTCAGTGCTATTTTCACATTACGAGAAAATTCTTAATGTGTAGCATATCTGAAATTAATCAGGACATATAAAGTTTGGCTACTACCCCATTTGAAAGAATGATTGGTATTTAAAATACACATTTTGGAAATGTAGTTAAATTAAATTAATATAAATTATTATTGCTTTAGTTGACTATATTGGTCTTTTTAATAACAAAGAAAATATGGTTGCAGGAAATTTTATCTCAGTCTTTACAATTATATTTAATTTTTATATTTTTATCTCTCAAAACTAGAGTTTAATCAGTGAGCCAATATTAATAGATACGTAATAGGAAATCCGTTAACTTATTATTATTGATCACTTTTTTTTAGGGTAACAACCTACATGAGGGTGGCAACTCCCCTTTAATAGGGATTTGAAAGGGGGGATGCGGAAGGGCAGAGGAAGGTAGCCAAGGGTTAACTAGGGCCCCGGGCTATAGTTTAAGGATCCTACCCGGCATTCGCCTAAAAGTAATGCAGGGAAAACCCTAGAAAAACCTGCATCAGGTAGGTCGGGCATTGGGTACTTGTCCCACGCCCTTGCGATAGCGGGACAAGAGTTTGCTGTGGGGTCGGAGCATTCACTTCTCCGTACCTCGACCAGTTTATGAGGCAGCTGGCCGACTGTTCCAATGGGTTTTTCAATACGATTCTTATAGGCAATCTCTAGGAGTCATTGACTTTCAGTTGAATTACTTTACAAATACGGCTTCAAAGTAATTACAATACGGATAATGTATTAATGTACTCTGTTTTAGGCATGCAATAAAAATAAATTAGTTTTTATTGCCTGACTATATTATAACTGAAATAAGCTTCATCGCCACTGAAAATCCTTGTAAAATTTTTCATATTTTGTACGAGTAACGGAGCTTGACTCGGCGTCGGCATTTGCCAGTTATTTCCGGAGCTGGAATGCGTGTGATCAGACAGGAAATTGACCTTTCCCCTTCCCTTATAGCGAGACTAACGTCATCCACGGAAGCACTGAACTGAGGGTGTTGCATGTCCAATTAGCTCTCTACACGTAACGAATAATCATATTCAAAATCTGAAATAATACTCATAAAACAGAAAATATTCTTATTGGAAATTTATATATTTCTTAACAGTTTTTTTATTTAATTTACATAGTGTAGAAAATGAGAACTACTAAAAAAAACATTATATTCGCTGTGTGAGATATTAATATTTGTATCTAAGCCGTTTTGTTGGCCATGTAAATTTCTATACTTGGTGGTATAATTTCCTGACGTAATAATAGTCAAAGCAAATGTTAGAACAACCGTAGGATGTTATACATTTGGTGGCATTATACAACCATATATAGTCGAGTTTGTGGCAATCTCCTTTGACTAACCGCCGTAGGAGGTCTTCGACCGTTCAATTCTTAGAACGGCTTACCTGCGGTAGTAGGAAATAACTTTTGAAAACAATATCCCTTGGTCATTCTAAGCTAATTTATTAAATATTATTAAAGATATGTACAATTAAAATTTTTCCCTCCCGACTAGCCAATTATGAGAATCTCAAGGATTAATGTGGCAAGTTAGGCCCGAGAAACGATTTATAAAAAAAATGCTCTACGCAACCATGATATGTGCAATATTTGTTACCAGACTGGGGTCTCTGCAACACAGCGACGTCCCTCGCTGCTGGTCATCGATGTATATCTCGCTGGTGAATATCTCCACTTCTCAAGCAACCTCCTCTAGTCAGCATCAGCAACAGAATGCCTCTAGGCCTCCACTTCTCCCGACCTGTCGGACCAACTGTTTCCCTATTGGTCCAATTAATTTATTATGGACCAATCACAGGTCTTAGGCAAACCGACGTAGAGAATTTCAACACCGAGACGCTCTGCACCTGCTGTTTGTTCACGGGAAAACCCTGGAGGTACCTTTACTATCCCCAGCCTGACTGGCACCAAACGGTACTTTTTGCCGACGTTCGATAAACATGGTTGCTCCCGCGTTTAAATAAACTGACTAAAATATCAGTAAAATCAATTAAAAGACGCCTATCCTAAATAACGGGCTATAAGTTATAATATCCTAGAACAGGTTTATTATCGTGCATGTACGTCTTTAAAAATAAATTTACTCACGAACAGAAGGAATACTTTTTTTAAAGGATATAAAAATCTCGACAGGACCGTGAATCGAGCCCAGGCTGCGTATGCGATTTCTCTTAGTTCGACTCCGGTTCCGTGAGAGCCTTCTCTATAACTTGTATAGACCTTTAAGAACCTGTGGACAACATTTTTATATTCTATTAAATGATCAGAATGAAAAAATATCGACCTGACAGGGTACCGAATCCAAAACCTCAAGTTGATACCAATCGAGATTTTTCCCATTCAGATCCTTCAATTCAATTTCATAGCATCATAGACTGAGATTTGTATGAAAGTATTTTATTTATATACCAGATATTTCATTTCGTGTTATAATTTTTTTCAAAAAGTTTAAATCTTAAAAGATTTAAAATTTTAATTTTCTTTAACTTATTATTGTGATTATTTCTACTTTAAGACAATAAAATACCCGAACAATCTCAAAAATAATATCTCACGATTGTCAGGAATTTCAATTCCAGATTTTCTTTAACTTGTTATATTAGATAATTATATACCGCCCTTCCTTTATAAAATATAGATTTAATCGCACCCACAACCACTTTCTTAACCCTATTATACCCTACCGACTGCCTGGCCCCTCAGCAACCGGAAACCTGCGAGGTTTCTTCTCTCGCAGGTGAACCTTCTCAGAGAACTCTGGAGGAGGCAACCTTTGGGGATGCCTTCTACTCTCTCGGGTTTTTGAACTAAGGTTCCCACAACTCGAGGCTTCTAGGCCTGTTTTGAGAGGTGTATGTTCCGGTAAGAGTTGTTCGCTGTTCCTATTGGAAAAGTCGGCCAGCTGCCTCCTAAACTGGTCGAGGCACGGGGAAGGGAATGCTGCGTCCCCACAGAAAATTTCTCTCCCACCATTCAAGGGCGTGGGTCAAGTACCTAATGGCCGACCTACCTGATGCAGGTTTTCTAGGGTTTTTCCTGCATCACTTTTACGCGAATACCGCGTTGGATCCTTAAATTATAGTCCGTGGAACCTAGTTAGCCCTTGGCTACCTTCCTTTAACCTTCCTATGGTATTAAAGGGGAGTTGCCGCCACATGTATTACTCTCATATAGCCTGTCACTCTAAAAATAAAATTCGTAAATGTGTACCTCCTTATTCTTTCACAGGTCCTGCAAATAACCTGACAGTAAGTCATTTTCTATATTATAAATAAAAATCCTGCAACACTTTTATGCGGTGTTTCGGAATCTTGTGACTTTAACATAGCCTTATACGTATATTCTAGAAATTTTAAAGTTTGTCTGGAAAAACATCAATTTATATGCCCTAAACGAAGCAAATAATTGATACAACACTAGAAATCGCTCTCAACTCCACATAGAAAAACATTACCTAAGCCTTTTTTTTGAATCAAGCATTCGTTATTCCGAGAAAAATCTATTCAATAGTTTTCCGGAACAAATAAAAACTTTAGGTATACAAAATTTATTTATAAAGAGTTGTAAATCTCTTTTAATTAATGGAGCATATTACTCGGTGAAAGAGTTCGTAGAAAGGAAAGACAGATTAGATATTATTTAATAAAATAGTTTGCTGGTTTCCTATCAAGTTACGCTATTATTTTACGATTATAATAGTCTAGAATTTAACTGCTGACTTATTTTCTTTTTCATGTTCGAAGGGAATCGATGTAAGATTTTCTACTGGAAACTCCGTCGAATGGAAATTGAAGATGACACTTGTCATTTCTTTAATTACTAATTACTGTCATACTAATATATTTAACATAATTTGAAAGCATATATGTTTTAGTGAAGTACAATATTTGTTTTTTAAATTGTGTATTTGTAGTAATTATTCTTTTCATGTAAGCTATCGTATTTCCTCGACCGAGGAGTAATGAAATGAATCATAAATCTAAAATGAATACATTACATAATCTCTCCTTCTATTAATCACCAAAACAGAAATCGAATCCCGTTAACATTTCTTGTATCTTTATATAAACAATCGTATTTAACACTGCCCTTATATTTTTATTAACAAGAATTTGCTGTCGATCATAATCAAACTCATTGGGTAAAAATAGAAGCCTGGAACAACACTTAAAATGAGGCACAACAATAGCATTGCCGGCCTGCTGTGGTGTAGTGACCAGAGGTTCGAACCCCGGCATGGGCACGGAAGTTAGTGGTTGTTCTGGTATCGAAAACTGGAGTTAAGGCTGTGGGAGAATCGACACTCTGACCAGGTGGCAGTCGTCTCCGTAGGCCGAGGCCTTTCATGGGCTGTCGAGCCAAGTAGTAAGTACAACAATAGCATTAAATATCAACTTTTTAGGCTGTCTTGATAGCGAATTTCTTCTGTTCATGAATATAAATTTATTTATTTTTCTGCATTTTAATTCTCGTACCGTTTAGTACTTAAAGAATTAAAACTGATATTGAGGACCATGGCGCACTTAAGGAATTGGAGTTGTTTCTGTTTCTGCTATTTTAATCTTGATGTAAATTAATTACAAAATTAAAATAATTAAACTTAAATGAATAAACCATTTTTTACTAAAAACATAGTATTTTATGTTTAAAATTATGAAATAGCAGACTAATCCTATTATTTTGAGTGTAACAACTGTTTTGTATTTATATCGAAATAAATGGTGGTTTTCTCCATATATAACGCGATTGTCTCCCGCTAACTTTACTACATGCACACACTCAAACGAACATGGAAAGGGAAAAAGGAAATTTACTGTTGAAAATGTCTAGATGCGACAAAATTTGTTGATAACTGTAATGGATGTAGCGCCCATAATGTAGCAGGCCTCATATGTTCAGCTTACAATTGTTATCTGGTTGTTTATCGCCCGGGCGAGTGGACAGGGCATTTAGTAATGGCTGCAGAACAACTCTGCTAGCGTAACTTTACATGCACAGCAAAACGTAGACCTGAATATCAGATACGTATTGCCCTCTCTCCACTTCCCATTCCTCACATTTGTTGCAATGTTGTCCACCCTGCAAGTTGGCATGCAGAGCCATCTGCCGCACGGGCTGTAAATTCTACCCCGCCCTCTCTACCACTGAAAATGAGGCCGCAAAAACATGGCGTCGGTAAGCCGGGGCAGTTTTTCACCCTAACTTCCTACCCTCGTAACCTCGGCGTCGCTGGCGGACTCTACAATTACAATATGATTTGTAGCGACGGGGTGACCAACAGGTAGCAAAAGGGAGCCTCGGTCTGCGAGGGTGTGATTGCTTCTGCCGGACCGACGATCATTTGTCTGCTGGGATTCGATAACTGACCACTGCTCATTCTTCTTCGGTCACAGTTTCCCGCCTCTAAAAATTCGTCGGTAATTCACTTTTCTTTTAACGCTCACTGGTATGGCGGTGACGGCAAAAGTGAAATACAGAACCGCTTCCACAAGGCTATCTAAACTTGGTTTTTTATTGGAACGAGTACAAGGTCGGATGATGTGCACTCTTAAACGTTACAGTAAAGGAACGTATATTTACTACCACTTTATATTCACTCGTACTAACGTTGCTCAAAAATATCGAATCTTGACCGTTGCAAATACATTTATAATAATATATATAACGTAACGCAGCTATCGGTGTGAACCCAGATGTCACAGTTGCTCAGCGGCTCCAGTTTGGTTATTGGGTGTACTTCCGATTTAACAATTTGTACGACGGAAGGTAACTTATATGAAATTATTCTTAGGTAATTTTTTAAGTCCTTCCACGTAAAAAGAGTCAGGTCGTGTTTGTAGCCAATTGCGCACATATGCTTCAACCTCATTATCGCTGTGGAATTTTTGCCCTCCCAAAGCTTCCTTGAGAGGACCAAAGACATGGAAGTCGCAGGGAGACAGGTCTGGACTGTATGGAGGGTGTTCCAGTGTCTCCCAACCCCTTCAACAAGTTGACGAACACTGTCGATGTTGCCCGCTGTAATGCTGGTGCGGGGTCTGCGGTCATGGCTCTCATTTTCAACACGTTCACGGCCCTCCACGAACTGTTTATGCCAAGCTAAACACTCTAGCTCGCGACAGCGTCTCTTCCCCGAACTGTGCAGTCAATCTTCTCAAGATTTCGGCCGGTTTTACACCTTCTGCAGCTAAAAACTTGATAACAATACGTTGCGCAATAGAGGGAGGTACATCCTGCTCGGACATCGTAACGATGCACACTGAGCGAGTCTATGATGATGAGTCACGTGCTTCCCCCACTCCTGACAAACCAACCTAACAGCCAATAACAGCGGAACGTTCTTCCATCACTATTGCGCGCGCAGGTCCAAAACTCTCGTTTATATTTGATTCACCCTCGTAGTAATTCATTTCGTCTGTTTGTCGTCACCGCGAGCAGCTAGTCGTTCGAGACAATACGTCAACTAACGGACAATACCCAATCCAATCTCAGCTCTCGCCCCACGCAGACTGTTGAACAACAATCACTTTTAAAATAAAAATATATTATGTCTGTTATAAAACATATTAAGTTAAATAGCCAAATGACAGGTAAAATGAAGCGATGATATAAATACCTCTCAACGTTTCTGGAAACTCGGCTCATTTCGTCAGGTGATTGAAAAAGTAAATTTTTAGGAGAGACACAACCGCACAATACAGTTAGAAATCTCAAATGCTTTTGTGATAAGACTTTACTAGCACTTCACTAAGGTTTGTGTAGGGATGTGAAGCTTCAATATGATTCACAATCCATAAACAATAGACTAAAGTGAAGTGTTATTTTGTTTTATTTCCTTAGTTAATGTTTATATTCAGGTATATATGCGTTCTTTTCTTTTTCGGGTCCGACCTCTTCTATTCATATATTTCTATATCTCTTTTTTGAAAACTGATGTTCGATTAATATTATTCTTTTTCCAATTATTTTATAATTAAAATAGTGTCACACGTCAGGCTTATTTATTCAAAATAAATATATTCATTTATTGTAATTTCATATAATTGCAACGAGGGCTGAACTTCTGTACATTAAATAACTACATTTACATTAACCTTTAAAGTCAATTCCTTTAAGAACACATTGCTTCTCGCACTCCAGCAACAATAGGAAATGTTTCTGTAAATCTTGTTTCGGAATAATGTCCAGCTGGGCACAGTTGCGTTCAGAATACCTCATTTATTGCTAAACAAGGAAAATGACCGGTTATTCTTTTGCTTGATCAAATCATGCATGTTGTGAAATGAACTTTCCTCTCTTGAAGGATATTTTTGATGTGAAATTGGATTCCTATCGTCGGTATTTTCAAATTTGACAGAAGACAAAAAATTACGCTGATCAATGTCGGGAAAGTGGAGAGGCCGATTAACCACTGAAATCATATTTCATCAAGTAAGTTTGAAACAGATTCGAATCATGGGCTAGTGTATATCATAATGAACTACGAAGAGGTTTGGTAAAATGATTACCCAACGTCCTTCGCATGTTCTGGACGGGCCTGCATCATAAAAGTACTTTGTTAATATCAATATTTCTAACGAGATGTCCTTGATGTACAACCGTCTTCGTGAAGCTCATACCACTCCTTTATCATTCAGATGTTTATCCATATCTTCTCCATAAGGGAGTTTCATCAAGTGATTGTATTAGACTTGAAAACCGACAAGTTATTGATGCAACGTCAGTAACTATAATAATTTAAATAATCACGATTTAAAGGAACTAACAAAAAAATCTTAATATTATTGTTTGTTCAACAAGATAGAGGACGAATAAGAATACACCTTTTATTTGAATTATGTTCTTTTTTTAGAGTAACAGGCTACATGAGAGTAATCTACATAGTGGCAACTCTCCTTTAATAGTATAGGAAGGGATTCGAAATGTGGGTTGCGGAAGGGTAGTGTAAGGTAGCCGAGGGTTAACTAGGGTTCCCGGACTGTAGTTTAAGGATCCTGTCCGGCATTCGTTTAGAAGTTATGCAGAACCAACCCTAAAGCACCTTGCATCAGGTAGATCGGGCATTGGGTACTTGTCCCACACCTTTCCGATGGGATTTGTTATGGGGACGCAGCATTGCTTATCCGCGCCTTTACCAGTTTAGGAGGCAGTTGGTCGCCTGTTCCAATGGGAACAGGCCAAAAAAAAAACTCTTACTGTATGCCCAAGGTATGCGACCCCGGAACATACATATCTAAAAACGGGTCGAGGTACCTCGGCTTGTGGGAACCTTAGTTCAAAAAACCAGAGAGAGGAGAAGACAGAGAGGTAGCCTCCTCCAGAGCAATCTGGAAGGTTCGCGTGTGAGAGAAGAAGAAGAAAGTCTAGACAGGCTATGTATAGGGTAATCCACATAGTGGCAACTCCCCTCTTATAGCATAGGAAAGGGACTGAAAGGGGGATGCGGAAAGGTAGAAGAAGGTAGCCAAGGGTTAACTAGGGCCCCCGGGCTATGGTTTAAGAATTAGACCCGGCAATTCGCCTAAAAGCGATGCAGTGAAACCTGTCGTAAGTACTGCATCAGGTAGTTCGGGCATTTGGTACTTGTCCCACGCTCATCCGATGGCGGGAGAGGGGTTTTCTACAGGGTCTCAGCATTCCCCTCTCCGTGCCTTGACCAGTTTAGGAGGCAGCTGGCCGACTATTCCAATAGGAATATCGGACAACTCTTACCGTATGCCCAAAGTCTGCGACCCCGGAACATGCACCTGTCTAAACAGGCCAATGCTTCTCGGCTCTGGGAACCTTGGAGAGACCAATGGATTTATAATATGAATTTTAGTTAAATAGACAAAGATATGATCTCAATATCGCCTCGTTAAATACGAACTTGTTACTAAATTATCCTGATTGTTATTCCAACTATACCGCTTAATAAAGGTGGAAATAATTATTTAATTTTCAATAAATTTTTACGGAACATTACGTGGCAAAACGGCATAGTAGGAAACCAATGATAATACCGACAAATTAAAAGAATTAGACCGTTACACGTTGAATTGGTGAGTTGTCTCCCTAGATTTGAAAGTAAATAAATAATTTCGTGTAATTCTTTAAGCCCTAATTATCGGTCGAAAATTCAACACTTGTAATAATGAAATTCAAAGAATTTATAGTCTTAATCAATTAAAAAATAATAGTAAATGGAACTTAAAATTAAAATACACAACACTAGATTAAAATTAATAAATCACATATAGAGAAAAAATTCTTTTGTCTTTCATTATTAAAAATTGATTTTAATCGCATTGTTATTTAATAAATCTTTCATGAAAATTTGGAAATCATACGTATTTATTAAAAATATAATTCAAGAAAAATTATTGTTCTATATTTTATAATTTTGACTGTATATTGTACTTTAATTTTAAGAACCACCCATGTATATCTTTTTAATTTGATCAAGTAGATGTTTGTGATTTTAATAGTTGCTGAAATTTTAGTATACGTGTTTAATTAATGACTGATATACCAATAGTGATAGAATTATAGTAAAATAATAGATTTTTTTAAAAAATAAGTCCTATGTAAATAATTTTAATATCTGAAGGATATATGAATAGGTGGTGTCGAAATACTTTGCCGGAATTACAGTGGTTGAAAGCGGCTTGGTAAATTACTTTTTGGTGCATAGAAATATTATGTAGAAAATGTTTTCATGTTTCCATCTGAGTACAATAGTGATTAATTAAACTGCGATGTTTTGACGAACATGAACCCTGTTGTCATCTTCCATGCGAAGTGGAAAATGTCGACAGAGATGCTGGTCGTCGAAACGTCATGGTTGTACCCGGATGGAGACACGAAAAACTTTTTCTACATGAATTACACAGTGAAATCCTTGGATCTTTATTCGTAATATTAGTTTTCCTTTTGTTTGGTCTAATTTATTATGAAAGCCAGGATCGCTTTTGTCCACTGTATAAATAAATTCCGTATTTTAATTTTAGTTTCTACAGATATATGAATATAAATTTGATCGATAAGATGATTATGGCTCCAACAAGCCGCTGACTTTCATGATTTCACAATAGGAAAAACGTTTAAAAATATTCAATGTCAAATAATGGCAATAAGGTGATTGGTAATATTGAAATTTTAACTCTCAAAGTTTTGGAATCGTGATACGTTTCCAAGTAGCAATGAAGTCGTCGTTTTAGCAAATATGAACAAGGAAACACTTCTACTACTCAGTGATGTTTGAAAATATTTCTTCCAGATGTAAGACCCCGACGCTTTACTGGAGTGGATGTATTAGCATGTAGAGAATGAATGTGACGACTAGAGACTTACATATTGCATTTCATTAGACCCTGATTTCATAACCTATGCCAATGGCGAAAAGTCTGTCGAAACTGACACCTGGGGGACGGCCACGACCCTGGAGAAAGTGTGGGATGCGGAGTGTTAATCTATGACTATATTGGTGTAATCAGTATCTATGGCTGCAGTGGGAGATAATGTTGAGTCTCGCTGTTTCCCGGCGTGCACACAGAAAATCCACGCAGAACCGACTAGAAAATACTGAAATTTAGTTTCAGGTTTAGTTCTGGGAAATACGTTGTAATTTATCAACAATTATTACAAATTCCCTGTCGTTCGATGCACAATTTCAGTGTCCTTCATAATAACTCCGATAACACAAAAATAATTTTTGAGTGCCTTAATAGTTTGCAACTGTGAAGACGAAACGTAACAATACTCGCACATATACGGAGTCACAAGGTGCAATATATATTTTTATTCATAATACTAAGCATATTTCTCAGTCTGTTTTATCGTCTACTATTTCTTCAACAACATTTATTTTATTTTTATATTAGTTATTATTCCAAAAAAATTCTCAATTATACATTATATAACATATAAGAGTATTTGTATCTTTCCAAAGGCAAAAGTTATATACTCGTACTTTTAAGGTCCATTAATGAATCCGCTTGTTTCAACAATTGCACATTGTCTGTGTACTAAAGACTTAGGTTGTCAAGAGACATTACGAAAGCGAAAGGCATTAGTCTCTGACAAATCCGAGGCAATGATAGATGTTACGCTGTTGAAAGTTACGGGAAAGAAAGTATTCTTAAAAGGGAGTCAATTGCTATGTGATTACAGGGACTGTCATATTAAAAATAAAAAAAATAAAAAACAAACAATAAATTGTTAATTATTAAAGGAACTATCTAGACATGCAGCAGCATTTTAATCAACTCCAATTATATGCATCAAGACCCAATATGACCAAATATCTTAATATCAGGAAATTCGTATATTATATACTTCATATAAATGCAGATGTGTGAAAACACTTGAAGTTTTGTTTCTTTGTTTACTGATTATTTTAGAAACCTCAGGAGGATGGGATAAGTAAATTTATAGGGAAATGAAAGGTCGTTTACCAAAATTCTGGAGATATATTCAACAGCATTAAAAGACTGTTGATCTCAGATCTACAACATTAAACTATGTACCAAAATATCATTAAAAGTAAGATGAGGTTGTAAGAATTTTAACGACATCAGCAAATTGTTCTCTTATCCGCGAAATTATAATTTGAAGGAAAAGACTTGGCGTGTCGTAGATCTTTGATCTTTGTCCTCTACCAGGACACAATTTAAAATTTAGCTTGACGCATGGTATATAAATTACACTGTATAGGTCGTGAATGGGTATATATATATATATATACATATATATATATATATATATATATATATTGTAATATACAATTAGGCACATCAATTATTTTTAAAAATTTTATAAAAACAAATTATAATTAAAAGAGAAGACATTTACTCATCAATTAAACCAGAACGAAATTTTATTCTGAACGAAGTTAAAAGTTAAAAGATTGACTCTAATTAACAATTTTAATCAAAAAGAAAACGAAATCTGACGGCTATCTTTCAATTTACATAATTTAATTGTTTTTAATTGTTACTCACGTCTGCCCAGCATTCCATCGTACCTTTATTTTCGAGAACACTATTGTAGGTTTTACACAGCTTCTACTCTCACAGATTCTAAATCAAAATTTTTATAAGTCGTCAGGAACTCGGATGATTCTCCTTTCGTCATCTATCGGTTGACCGCTCGCCTTAGGTGAATTCTACGATTCGTCGATTGTGTAGTCTTTATTGTTCCGGACTTAAACCGAAACTTTTGCTATTTCTGGCCGGCTCCTCAATGTTTTAATACAAACTGCGCCTTCAATATCTCCTGCGAATTTCGTCTCCTCAAGACTGTATTTTAGCTTCAATGTTTCTTACGAACTGTACTTCACCAAATCTAATTGCGAACTGTTCTCCACCAAACCTTATTGCGAACTGTTCTCTACCTAACCTTATTGCGAAATGCTCTTGTTTTGCATTTTTAGCGCATCCGCCATTTTACGGGACTTCCGACAGAGGATCAGTGCTTGGTTTTTCTATTGTTGTTTCAAAGCTCCTGCCGCTACAAAGGATTTCTCAAACAATTTAGATGTTTAATTTCACAATTATTGTCTTAATTAATTGGAATTACAATATATATATATATATATATATATATCTATATATATATATTGTAATAACCAGTAAAGAAGGACATGTTTTCGGTTCATATTTATCAGAGTTGTTTACAAACTGAGACTGGGGATCCTTGAGTGGTTGGTACACATTAAAAATAATGATAAAATTAGGGGTAAGTGGACCTTTTAGAGAGGAGGAATGGACAGATAATTAGAGTAATTTTGGCAGCTCTTAGGCCAAATTGTGTGACCGACGATACCCTGAAAAGCATCATAACAGATGGACAAGGCAATTATACTAAAAGGAGATGCTTATTAAGTGACTCTCGGGGCGAGAGAAAGCTGACAGATGGTGTTTGTTTTGGCGAACAAGTAATTTCAAAACAACTGAAAACAAGGGAATATCCGGGAGTCGCAATATAAATAAGAGAGCAGATAAATCCCCCCTTTCAAGTCCCTTCCTATGCTATTAAAGGGGAGTTGCCAGAACGTGGATTACCCTCATGTAACCTATTACCCCCAAAAAAAAAAAAAAAAAAAGGCACAGTAACAGCCAGGTTAAATGTCTTATACCCGATTTTTAATTCTAGTTCGAAGCTGTCACCGAGAGTGGGGCTCTCCATCTACATATCGCTCATCCGACCGATCATGGAGTACGCCTCACCAGTACGGGCCTGCGCTGCGGAGTCCCACATAGAGAAGATCTTCGCCCTCGAGAGGAAGTGCCTCCGGCGAGCGCTGCATCTACCGCCACGGACCTCCAACGCCGTAGTCTGGGACCTGGCAGGGATGAGCAACCTATGGGAACGGATCCTTGAAAATTCCGTAAGGTTTTACGAGAGGACCCATGCGTCTAGCAATGAGCTGGTCTCATCGCTAGGCTGCTACGACCCCGAAAGAAAGGTAAACAGGAACCGACCCTTGTCGATCTTCCTGTAAGTATCGCCTATTACTTAAAAATATTAATTTATTAAGTATCTACGAGCCCATTTACAGCTCGTACGTCAATGTGATATATATTAACCATTCTCAGATTCTTCTGAATCCTTCTTTTTATATATATACATATAACGATAACTTTAATTTAAATATTTATCTATTTTATATTTATTTTCCCCTTATTTACTTTCATCCCCCCTTTCCCCTCCGGAAAATTAGAAAGAACGGAGAGCGTCGGCCGAGGAACGTAGCGGAAGGCGAAGAACTTACAACTGCAGCAGCGGTATAAGTGTGAATGAATGAGTGTATGAATGAGAGTGTGAATCGAACAGTTAGGTAGCCGAAAAGGCATTTACTATTGTTATGTATGAATGTATAACCAAATAATGACATTTTAGTAATGACAGAATATTAGCATGTTATAGGCATAATATCTCGTCATCGCGGAGCAGATTCCACGAGAGCATGTATGTTTATATTTTCTGAATTAATAATTGTAAATTGCTAATAAAGGGCAAAATGTGTCAGATTTCGTTTATTTCGTTTCATTTGTTTCAATCGTTTCAATCAGTCATTTTTTTTTCATTAAGTGTAACTGTATCTGTTTAATTGTAAATTTATTTTATTTTCCTTATCAAACCAGTAAAGACCTTGCGGATACCGAGTCCGATTATTTAAAATGCTTTCAAGATAAATAAAATTGTTTTTAATTTATAAAAATTTCATTATTAGTGCAATTGAAAAGTGTTTTAATAAATGATAAATTGTTTGTTTAAAATCTGTGGTTATTATTTTAGATATTACATTTATTGGCTACCACAACGTGGGGCAAATTGCATTAATCAGAAATTTATTAAATATAGTTATAATTATGACAATATATATCGTCTTGATTTTTAAATTGTGGTTTCTACATATAAAAGTTTGGTATATTTTAGACGAATATGAATCATTTATAATATCCTTCAGAAACTGTATTTAACACATATTCTGTACAATCTCAATGGCCTCTAAATAATACATATCCAGTGTTGCCACGTTTACGTGGTGAAGCAGCTTCTGCACACGTAATGAAATTAAATTTAATACTAGCGTAAGCAGGCAATTTATATGTATTTGACACAACCATCTATTGTAATTGAGGGAACGTTATTTTTTATCTCAAACTGTAAATTACAACCTCCATGAAAAATATTTCTATATGTTGAAAGTGATTAGAAACTTTATTTATATTTTAATGTATTTCGTATCGCGTGTTTAAAATACTTCAATAGTTAATTAAGTTTTATTGTAAAATGTATACAAATTCTAATAACGAGTAAGTATTCTTGGGAAATAGTTAGTAAAAAATGGCGAAATTTTTGTACGGTTGGACTATGCAAGGCTTAACCGTTCACTATCAGAATCGGGCATCTTATTTAGATTAGTGAAGCAGATCTAAGGTGGATGGAGTTGACTGAGATCGGTTACGTGCTAAATGTTAGCAAATGCTAACGTTATTAAACTACACTCATAGTATCAGAATTGGTCGTACACGATCCATTAATTGCTTCCGTTTAATTGCAGTGGAAATACTAGGTTTAAAGTTGAGTTTAAAATCAGAAGATTCATGTTGTACTTTATTTTATGTACGAGTCCGTTTGCTGTGTACGAGCGTCGCCGTGAGGAGCACGTAGAAACTTCGAGTGGGTGGAATCATGTAGCGCTGGACCCTCGACGTGGTGAATACAACATAATCCCGTCGCGACGTGTGTAGATAAGGACTTTTGAAAAAACAGAAAGACGACTATACTATCAAAATCTATGTTAAATTATTTTATTAAGCACTTCACGCACAGCGGAGCTAGCGGATCTGTGTTTGTGTATCATTTTCAATATTTACTCTTTCCCACATTACCTTGAGCAGAAAGAATATCATTTTGTAGTTACATTTCATTATATAAAGTTGTAGATTAAACTTATTGGCGTTCAAAGAAATTGATTTACAATTCACAATCAAATTCAGTTTTTTTTTTGTTGTTAATAAATATATTGTAATAAATATATGTAATTATTGAAAACTCTTATTGAATATATCCTTTTTTTACGGAACAGCTACATGAGGGTAATCCACATGGTGGAAACTCCCCTTTAATAGCATAGGAAGGGATTTGAAAGGGGGAATGCGGAAGGGTAGAGGAATGTAGCCAAGAGTTAACTAGGGCCCCTGGGCTATATTTTAAGGATCCTACCCGGTATTCGCCTAAAGAAATGCAGGACAAACCATAGAAAAACCTGCATCAGGTAGGTCGGGTATTTTATATTTGTCCCACGCCCTTCCGATGGCGGGAGAGGTGTTAGCTGTGAGAGCAAATTTACGTAAATATCCGTAAGTCAACGGTTAATAACGACAGCGAGTGCGAAAAACTGAGAAGCCAAAGGTAATAAATATTATAAATTACTTTTAAGACCTATTTTTATATTAACTTTTTTGTTGATGTACTTTATTGCATCATATTTCCAACAGAAGATAGGTTCGAAAAAGTGTTATTTATAGGTATTTGTTCTCTACCAAGTGTTCTTTGATTAAATACTCTGTGTTACTTAGTTGTATGTATACAACATCCTTCTCGCCTACTCGTGCCAACCTTAAGTTTAGACTACCTACTAAAAACATGTCCCGTAGTAATGAAAGGAAATTCGGCTGCATGAATTTTGAGTTGTAACATTTTTAAATGGTGGATTACAATTTAAGAGCGCTTCCAAATTATTTACTGCTTTAAAGGAAACCCCGTTCAGACGTTTTTCTATAATGCCAACCAAAACCCATTTTTAATGTCCAATAATTTTGAGTAAAATTGGCGAATGCTAAATTTATATTTCTACAAACTTTATTTCGGCTGTATAAAACAAAGAAAGAAGTTTATTCGAAATCGGTCCTACCGTTTTCTTGTGAAAAGTGAACGAAATCTGCGTCACAGACAGACGGAAATTTCAATGATATTGATTTCCCCGAATACATTAAACGTAAAGTTAAACAGGAATCACTAGATTCTAAACATTGTACACATATACTTATAAAAATTTGAGGAACATTGCAAACAAATTGCTCAATTAATAAAAAATTATAACTATTAGTTATATTACTTTTCAGCTTCTTTTCAGTTATTCGTATTCCATATAAACAATTTATTTACTGGAAAAAAATTAAAAATTATATTATTATTTTGATTTGAAATAATCCTTAGTGATTAGCAGCATTGTTAAAATTCTACTTCTGTACGTGGATATCATAGAATAATATGGAAATACATTTACATCAATAGGAAACAGAAGCATATGACAGTCAATACCACTGGGACCGGTTTTCAGATGTTAGTGATGGTACAATAAAGATATCTCTTTCAACGCACCCCCACCCCTCTATCGGACCTTGTTTAGGTAACTCGTTAAAATTTGGAGGGACGAGTATAATGACATAGGTGGCTGGAAGATAAATAAGCTGTGGTCGGCTTTGGTGGTTGTGGTGGGAAAATTGCGGTATTGCGGCGCGTTTTTACGCTGGTGTCGCTTATTTACTAGCTGGCCACGTGCCCTTGCGATGCTCCCCGCCCTTTGTACTAGTCGTATTGGTAGCAGTAAACATGCCACGGGGCAACAACCCACTTGTAATACATCCCAGTCGCAGACGAGATTTTATCCGCGCCAGTAAAAACGAGAACTACTCTCTCTGGTGGACAGTAATGGGGGAGCCCACACAAGGAAAGCCGACGCAGGTGATTAATAAATTCCTGGGGCCGAGTACCGTTACAGAGCGCAACTCCGTGTAATAACATTTGTTTCCAGTCTTTCAGAATGTTCCATTTTCAGTTAGTATAAATAATTACATGTAGATCAGAGAAGGGAGACGCTATTCTCAAACAACAGATCAGGGTGAGAGAATAGTTTCAATTAAAATAATTTTAAGACGTAACAGAATGGCAAACGAAAAACTAGAAGTCAAAACAGAAAATAGTTAGGAGCACGACCATTAAAGAAATCCATATCAAACACTCCACAAGCATCGCGCACTATCATTTTATGGTATACGAAAGAATATCAGTAAATTATTGAAAAACAATTTTTACAATGATATAACATAATACAAATAAAAAATAAAAATAAAAATAATTTTTTTTACGTCTGATTCAAAATAATGAATAAGAAAGTTAGCCAATTTCGACAAAAAATAAATAATATAAATACCACACAATGTTTCTGGGGTCCTTGTCCGTCAAAACGCTTGAGTTTCGTCAACTGACAAGTGCAGTTGTGTCGCTCTAGGTTCTTCTTCACACATGAAGAAAGGTACATGGATCCCAGAAACATTGTGTGGTATTTATATTGCTACTTTTTTGTCTGAATTGGCTAACTTTCTTATTCAAACGATAATATATTTATTACTAAAATAATATATTTATTACTAAAAAAACAAAACTATAAGAACCACCTCGGAACGGCGTACTTTCTAACAGGATATATCCAGAAATAGTTTTAGCACTACTTTATCTTACTTTAAATATTTACTTTTAATTTGTTACATTTGTTAATGAATTTAAAATTTCTTTCTTCCATGTGTTAGCAGTTTTTAAACAAAGATAGATCAACACATTTTATTAGTATCTGTTATGTGTCTGAATCTGCGCTGTGGGCGTTGTACCACTGGGCCCCACGTCGCCGCCATGATTACCACCGTCCGCGTCGCCGCCAAGATCACAACTATACATGCTGACTTGTGATGTCATTTTATATATCTGCTTCACACATCCTGGGCACTTGTAACAATGAGTTGTTTCTGTCTTTCTCAGAAACAATTACTCAGCTAGACACACAAAACTCCGCTGTCACAATGTGACCTCATATATTGAGTGTATATAAGTTATTAACCTATTTGGAGGTTTTACGTTGTCAGAAATATACACTAATGCGAAGTCTACAGGCTAACGGAATTTGGCATCTAAGGAGATGACAACTTTGAGGAAGCAAGAGTATTCGACGAAGTATCTCTTCGCATCTGATTTTATTTCATCTATCACCTTTCAAACTGACGCTGTATGAGTCAACTATTTTTAGCATCTAATTATCAGTATTCATAAAGTGGTAGTTAACGTCAGCGACGACTAATACTAATAAACGAAATGTAATAATGAGTGTCTGAAGTAGTTTAATAGTTAGTATGCATAAATATGTAATCCGACTAATGAGAAAACTAATAAATAAATACACATCAGCCAATTTTAAGCCACAGAAAAATGAGAATTTATTAATTTAACAACATTTCATCCCTTAATTTTCGATTTCCAATTTTTAAAAAAATTATGTTGACTGCCGAAAATTTTTCGGTCACGGTAGTGACCTGTCCATCTAATTTTTTTTTTAAAAAAATTGGAACCTGATGACGTTGCAAATTAAGCGATGAAACGTTGTTATTTTAATAAATTCTCCATCATTTCCTCCAGCTTAAAATTGGTTAATGTGTATTTATTTATTAAGAGTTAGTAGTTGTATTTCCTACACTTATTTTCAGTAATGCCATGACTGGCAGCGACTTCAGCGTAATGTTTGAGAAAACAGTTCAGTTAGACGCCTTGGAAATGAGTCTGCTGTCGCGCGTAAAATAATTATCCGCTTAAGGGGCCAACACACCTTCCGTTTATATGCCCGCTTATCACGTGTGACGTCATGTCTGAGCGATAAACCGTGTGAAATGCGCAGTTTAGACGCATAAAAAGTCTAGGCGTTCTAAACCTCTTTTGCAACGATAACCTGCGCAGTGTATGCAGTTTATCGTACAGTTTTTTCAGTTCCAGACCTGTTTTTGTACTTATATGATGACTACAGTCTCAAAAAAGATTTGCTTTTAGAATTTATCGGCGAATACCGGTCCCTTTCCTATCTTATTCCATGTGTTAAAAAAAACTTAAGCCTACGTTGTTTTAATTGAACTGATACCTCTCGAGCATCATGCAACACGTGATAGAGTCGTGAAGAAAATAACGAACTTAAAATCCGTTTTTCGCATAGAGTTGACGAACGTAAATGAATGAATGAATACATCTATTGATGTATACGTTCCGAGTCTTGGTATTTCGCGGATCCAATGTTGTTGTTGGACCAGGAAACTCTTGATGTCGGTGATTCAACAAACAATGGACTGGGGAATAACAACAATGAAATATCGTGAAGTAAATGTGAAATATTTACTTTTATTATTGTCAGACTAGCTGAGTGCGAGGCGTTCCCCGGGTATTTATTTAAATTATCCCGCAGAAGGAATTGATTTGTCATTAACCTTCATTTAACCAGCAACAATAGCGTAGGTATTTCGAATTTTTTCCTGTTTCCTGTTCATCTCCATGACCAAACCCCTCGACATCTAACTTCAAATAAACCAGGATGATCACTCACTGTACTTTAACAACTCGGGAATTCTACTACATAAAATAAGGTTCGTTACACATTCGGCGATTATTATATTGGAGATAATTTATCGCTGGCACCGTAACCGCAGTAGTCCATTGAAGCTTGCACACTGAGGCGGTAAATATACGCGGAGATAAAATTGTCGCAGAAGAAAACTTGAGCAGTCGCTCGATGCCTCTAGCGCTCACCGATAAATTTATCGCCACTTTCAACTAGTGGCCTACGTAGCCCAATGCATGTTTGCACTCAGGGCAGTTTTTCTACCGCTGGAGTTGTTTTCATTCTTGATTTGAATTTTCGTATGGAAAGGTTCTTTTTTGGCATCCTATCTTTTGTGTCCTTTTTTTCCATATTTCCGATATGAATAATTTGGGTGACATCATAGATAAATACTTATATAATTAATTAAAGTTATGTTATGGGATTAAACCCTGAACATATTTCGCGTCATCCTGCCTCAACTCTTCAAACAACGTGTAAAAAATTCCAACAATCTTTTCATTTTTTCATTAATTGGATGCATCCAAATTCTTCTCATTTTCATTCGACAACGAAATAACAGTAATGCTAGAATCTGCTATCTGTTCATTTCAAACTATACTGTTCGCAGCACTCTCAACTGAGAATTGTACGTCGGAAAATTTACTGCCGCGATAATAATCGCTGTGTGTGTAAGGTTCCCGATTTCTATGATAGATAATTTGACCTCCGTGATAAAAATTGTCGAGTGTGTAACGGGCCTTAGAGATATATTCGTTATTTTCTCCTCCGTCTTCTAACTCTTTCAGTAACTGGTAGTCTCTGGGCAAAACGCTCCTTTCCATATTTGCACCATTGTTCATGTTCATGGCTTTTCCCCCTTTTCATTCTTTTTCTAGCAACACTCCTGCAATTATGTAACAAACTGCGGCTCTTCTTTTTCTGTCACCCATTGAACATTATCTATTTTAAAATACACTTTTAGAACGAAAACTGTCGAAAGTGATGAGTGAAATGAAGAAACATCGGGCGGAATTGAGGTGAAAATTGAATATATCCTACAGACTTTCAGTTCAGATAAATGTAAATATTTTCACACAGTTATTTACGACAGATAACTGCGAATATAAACAGAAACTGTGTATATCCCTATAGATTATTCTTATTTGAACATAAAATTATTTCATTAGATACAAATGGACTGTTATGATGATAATCAAATGAATTACAATTCTTTAAAAAAGCTTCCAATCAAAAGTAATCCAACCACTGACGTTTCTTTAAAGGTAATCAGAAATCTGCGGACTTCGGTTAACTCAAGGTTTTAAGCGAAAAAAAAGATAGAAATACTTGCTATCACAATGTCCGAAATCAATATCAGTATAGTTGTTCAAAAAAAACATTTTGATTTTGAAGTTAAACATTGTAAACGAGGTGTATTATTGCGACTTAGACAATCTTTTGTGCGGCGAAAATTAAGTCAGCTTAACTACACCGATAGCTGTGCACCAATCAACCCCCCCCCCCACGCTGAACTGTAGTTTCAACACATTGATTTCTCATGAAATAGGGTTATCAAAAACTGATTATTTGTTTTCCGAACAAGTATCCGTTCCTATGCTATTAATAGGGAGAGACCGCAACGTGTAGGCGTATGACATTCGGGTAGGCTTTTCTAAAGAAAAAACATAGCATTGGAATAGTCGGTCAGGCAAATCCGTTCAGGCATGGAGTCTGAGATACTGCGGCCCCACAGGAAACCCCGCGTCTAGTTACTGCAAGAGCGTGAAACAAGTACCGTCTAAATGTGATGCAGATAAATATGCAAGTTCTTTAGGCATTTCTCTGCATCACATTCAGTCGAATGGCGAATGAAAAGAAATAACGAGGAATTTATTGCAATTATTTCTTTGGTTCATCAAAAGGAAATTTTGTGTGTATTGTATTAACATTAAAATATTATTGAATAAGTTAATAAGACATGCTGGTGAATACTACTACTTCCCTGCTTCCACAACTGAAAAATAATTTATCTTTAATCAAAATTATAAATTTTAATTTCTGTAGTGCATAAATTTTACTCTTTTACCCTATGCATTTGGGTTAATGTTGAATCATATTAAAAAAGTAATTGTGAATGAATACTTTCTCGATTGATCGATGTTACGGATATCTGTTGCGCAATGGAACCAGGATCTTCAAGTGAAGGGCTCCTGAGAGAAACATAAGTACTCTGAAGTACATATTTCATTAACTTTTACTTATACCATTCTGGCGGAGCGACTTCTCGACCTCATCCTTTCCCTTCCAAACTAATCATACTCTCTCCTCTCTTTCTCTATCTTACTATGTTCGATAAAAATGAAAATCATCCAATTTTATCCCTTTTAGACAACTACTCAATTAATATAAATTTTATCGCGCTCAAAAATTATACATGTATACAAAATTAGACATGTAGTCAAAATTAGATCTCAATGTATTTATTGGATAATTTATTATGTGATTAAGAAATAAAATATTCACAATATTTTACGAAAATGAAGTGTTATTCAAAATCTGACCTAGTATGCGTAATCGTGTTCCAATAAACAAAAAGGGAATACAAAAATTGATAATGAAGTAGCCAATAAATATACAAAATAAATAACTTAGAACATTTCTGCAATTATTTTTCTTTTCATCTGGCCATGGAAAGCAACAATGATTGCAGAAACGTTTTATGATATTGATTTTATCACTTATATTATCCAATTGTTAATTTTAATCTAATATTAACGTTTTTCAAGGAAGGGAATCTAGTCTAACTACACATCTTAGGGAAGTTTTATGCTCTGAAATGTTGTAATCTGTGGGCGATGATTTAAATTAATATATAATAAAGGGGGAAAGTTTTGTTAGCAAACAATTAATGTCATGTAAGAATGTAAATTCAGATTAGTTATTAATTTTTTTACAGTAATAGGCTACATGAGGGTAATCCACGTGGTAGCAACTACCTTTAATAGCATAGGAAGGTATTTGAAAGGGGGGATGTGGAAGGGTAGAGGAAGGCCCACGGGCTATAGTTTAAGGATCCTACCCTGAATTCGCCTAAAAGTGATTCAGGACAAACTCTAGAAAACCAGCATCAGGTAGGTCGGGCATTGGGTACTTGTCCCACGCCCTTCCGATGTCGGGAGAGGGGGTTTGATGTGGGGACGCAGCATTCTCGTTTCAGTGACTCGACCAGTGTAGGAGACAGTTGCAGGACTGTTCCAATGGGAGCACATAACAACTCTTACCGACGCAGGAACATACACCTCTCAAAACTATCCGAGGCGCTTTGAAATTGTGGGAACCTTAGATTAAAAACGGAGAGAGGAAAAGGCATCCTCAAAAAAAGCCCTCTTCGTCTTTCCAGAAAGGTCCACCTGCCACTAGTTATTAATTTGCCATTAACTATATTTATATAAGATGGTTTTGCAAACTTTGTAAGAGTTAGAATCGGAAAGAAGTAAGTTAATAGCGGTCTAAAGCAACAGTGAAAGAGCCTTTGTCTGATGAAGAAACTGTAATGTTGGAATCAGATATCAATGATTGTTTGGAATACGAAGATTTTTTATCGAGTGACTGAAAAAAGGGAAGATGTTTGTTGATTGGTTTCTTGGAATTTTCAAGTTAAGTTTGAAATATACAAATTCTTATTTTATTTTAATTAAATTAAAAATTACACATTTTAATGAATTAAAAATTAGTTCTACGTATCGTTCCTTAGTTTTGGTACCTGTTGAGGAGCAAATGTAAAGTTTGGTTAGAAGTATTGTGTATGTAACACTTATTTCGGCTGCAATATGTGGGTAAAGCACACACCTCTAGAAATTTCATCAGAAAGTTTTAATTATTTATCAATATTACAAGAAATAAATTAAAAGTAATGTTTAAAGAAACACAATCTTAAACTAGTGAAGAAAGTTCTACCAAACTTTGTACACATGTTAATTACGATCCAAAAACAAACACTGGATGGGTTAAACACGCCTATATGGGTCGCATATCTGTTCAGAGACTATTTTTGACTATAAAACACGTATATAAATATAAAAGCATACAAGTTATCTTAACAATAAGTGATCATAGTTTGAGTTTCAAAGTATCATTTTGTTCGTTAATTGCAGTTTTTTGGAATAGAATGTAAAATGTTAACATTGTGACAATAAGAGAAACGTTTGGAATTGATATTATTCTTGGAGACTGATGTGGAGTAATTTTAGTATGATCCCAGAAAACAAATGCATCAGACCTATTTTAAGTTATAATGAAAATGAATTTTATAATACTTTCAATAAATATTTGGAATGAATAAGAAAGATAGCTTATTCATTGTTTTCTATCAGACGTAAATTTTTTTCATTTTAAATATCTAGAATATTAATGTCTTCGAATTTCACTTGAAAAAGAATTTTTAGTAAGTCTATGGTTGCTTACTAACACTATACTACTTCGTTTACCTCCGAATGCATTATAATCGTGTAAATATATACGCCCTGTTAGAAGTTTGCAAAATTTCTAAGTATTAAAAATAAACTAGAAAATATAATTAATTCTTATTTTTCTCGTTTACGTAATAAATAATGAATTTTTCGACATATAAAATAATTAAGAATGAAAGGAAGACTCGAATTTTGGTCTGCCAAAAGAGAGCAAAACATTACTCATTTATTAGAAATATTATGGTTGTAAGTTGGAAACCTCAGAAAGCTGTAATTGAAAATACATGAAAAATTAAAATTTTTGGCTGGTATGTAAATTGTTACTAATTACTGTACGTTTATTCTATTCCGGTATTTTGTGCTAGACGCACGTAGGCATAACTATTTTGATGTGAGTAATTAGTGAACCCAAGCTAAAATCCTACGGTCCATTTGAGAAACCGTTTCACGAGTAGAGTTGCGCTTCTGCCCAGGAATTAACCGCCCTAATTCACCTCACTGTATCACATCTCGTCGGAGCCAAGGCGAGAAGATCTTTAATCGTTAACAAACGACCACACAGATTAATTGCTTGGAAGTCTTGGAGGATATTGGATAGCCAGGTGCCGGGTGATACACAAGCTCCTCGTAAATAATTCTAGCACTTTCTGCCTCACCTCGAGTTCCTGTTAATTCTTTCCAATTGTCAAGAGATGTGACTTACGCGATTCCACTATTAACTAGAGGGTAAAAGCTTTTATGAGTGTTTGCTTACACTACGAAGGCAATAAAATGATTCTGTAATGGATATATTATTCATTTGGAACAGACAATGTACTATTAGCAAACTATAATAGAGCATAGGTTTTTCACAACTTAATTAGAGAAAAGAAAGATAATGAAAGACAGTTATGGACTGTACACACAGTTGTACTATATTCATCATCTAAGAGATGAAAGGCAATTCACGTACAAATATTACAAGAAAACCATAGCATGGTGCACAATATTTGATGCACTATAATGTTTACTGTAATATGTACGATTGTGTAGCGCTGTAAAATTTATTTGATTATTTAACGGTTTTAGAAAAATATTTAAAAATCAATTAAAAATCCCAACTGTGATTCATAATTTAACATGTTCAATTTTATTTAATTATGGCCATGTGTCGGGCATCGTAATTGACAAAAATTGTGTTTCTAATATATGAATTGGCAGCGTGAAGAAACTAGAGAGTTTACAATTTGAGATTATTTCCAACCTGTCTTCCTCCTCGCTGTTTCCTAACCGTTTATCGTCTCCAGGTTCGGCTCCACAAATGTAAATAGGCGAACGCACTGCTGACACTCTGAATTATAAACTAAACCCAGTAATTCGTCATAATCGAAAGAGGACTGCATCAAGTACTAAAATAACATAAGTTCTGACATATTAATCAACATAGAATCTTTACTACAAGTCTCACAGACTGACTACCAGTCCAAAATCAATTTCACCAATTTATATGGCTATCCAATTATCAATGCTTTTATATTCTTGGGTTTTATCAAGTTTTTTACATACACGCTTTGGGGTGCTAACTTAGCCTCTAGTAAATATCGCTCCCTTAAGCTAAATCTTTTTTTTTGGGCCAAAATTATTCGGAAGATACCCCACCCCTAAAAACAATTGCCATCTGTCTGAGCGCTGAAGTTCTGAAATATGACAGTTACATCACCTGTGCCGACACACAAGGCGGATTCTCTTTAGTCCATAAACTTGTCAAGCCTTCTTTCAATTTAAGTTTGAAGTCTTTCCCGGTGTAGTTTTTCAATAAATAGTCCTCGGTATTCACACGGGTTCTGCATATTTATATTTACACGTAACGTTTCGACGACTAAAAGCTCTGTCGTCATCTTCTAGCCGAAGCAAAGTCTAGATGATGACGACCGAGCTGTTAGTCGTCGAAACGTTGCGTGTAAATATAAATAAGCAAAACCCGTGTGAATACCGAGGACTATTTATTGTTCATACAATTTGTTTGAAATGTAATTACATTCGTATATTGCAAATTATATGTATTTTTACGTGGTTAAATACGCCCAAAAAATGTAAATCAAGATTCTTGAACCGACAAGAATCGACAAATTAATTTCCAGTACTAAATTTGTGGCAGAACGACGACTTGACACTCCTTTCAACACTTTATCTCGCATGTTAGCAACACATACATGGCTTTACAACTAACATAATGATGCAAGAAAACGCATTTAATTAATTAAACGTATATGTCAATCACGTGTATTTGTTCTACTCAACGTTTATACTTCATTTTTATCAGGCAATATTTGTAAGATAAATTACCCAAATACAGACAAAATAGGTGATCATATAAATACCACGCAACGTTTGTGGAAGCCTTGTTCTTTTCTTATTATTTCTTAGCAGCTGAAGAAATAAACGTTATGCGGAATTTATATCATAACTTCATGTAGCTGTAATTGCCTAATTTATCTTATTAATTTTCTAAACATACGCATAGTATTAATTTCAGCTATATTTGTATTCTATTATAGGCATCGAGTACTCTACATCAAAATTATTTGCTATGGATTCGTAAAATCAGTTTTATAACTAAACTCATTTGCCATACTGACGAATCCTGCGTATAACGATACAAACTCTGAAAACATGACATGGCGATGACGATGTAAGCACTTAACTTTACTGAAGACTAATTTCCTCCAGAATGTACATGCATGATGAGCGATCAAATTACGTCGAAAGACTGGTAATGTACTAGGGGAAACCTTATATTTGCATGTTATCGGAGGTGAAAGTAACGTGAAATTGGAGTGCAGTCGAGTGCGAAGCCCTTTCCTGACCGTTACAACAGTGCTTCCGTTGAGATGCGGTTTCGCTTCGAGCTTTATGAACAGTTTTCAGTCGGAAGCGCAGAACAGGTCCTCTGACACCCAAGAGTAATTGTGGTCAATGGCTCTGAGAACCAGGAAGAGCTTGAGCGAAAGTGAACTGAATCACTTTCGAGAATGCCAGTAAAGGTCGAATAATATTCCTGTTACTTCCGAAGATGCGCTTTTATATTTCGAACGATGAAATTCATTTGAAAATGACATCTGCGGTTTTCATCCCTTCCTATGATATTTAAGGGGATAAGCCGCCACGTGTATGCAGTCTATTACTTTAAAAAATACTACAAATAATCAATGATGAAGTTAATACTATGCGTATGTTTAGAAAATTAGATTTCTAGAAATTGAATATGTTTTATTGAGATAAGCGAATCACTTGCTAATAAAGAATGCGAACGAATTAATTAATACGAAAACTTGTGAAAACATATATTTAATGGTAAATAAATAATAAATGGCAAAGAGATGAATAAAGTTTACAGGAAATAAATAAAGTGAAACAATTAGATATTAAGGAAAACTGAACGAAGTATGAAACTGATTTCTATTTTAACTGTATTATATACAAGCCACATAAATTAATTGAGGGTTATTTTATTTGTTACTAGCTGGGTGCCCGGCGTTGCCCGTGTACTTATTTATATAAAACCGAAAAAGTATTTAATTCTATATTAATCTTAAGTCAGAAGTTATTTAACCTAAATCTAACTGTTCCGTACATTGTTTAAACCGATAGTGCATTCATTGAAAAGCTATAAAATACATTGAATTTTATTGCATCAGTTGCAACAAACATACCTCCTAATTTCTTCTTAAATATACTCCTTGAGTTCTGCAAGATAAAGGTTGAAATTTTACACACACAACATCAGTAGAAATACAATCAATCTTATTAACCCTTGAAAATATTTATTCTACGCTAATAACCGCCGTGATTGCATGTTTCAAAATATCCACCTCTAACCACCCAAATCCTGGGGGTTAAATGAGCAAATTGGTTGTCATAATTTAACTGGGCGACATCCATAACCTTGGTTTTGAATCCAATCTCGGTTGTCTTCCCGTTATTTCCTTGTAACGCCCTTCCATACCCACCCTAAGGGTGCTCCTTTACCGTGCTCTAAGGGGTTGAAAAAATATAAATTGCTAGAATCATTATCAACTCTTTGACCCCCAAAAATATTTATCCGAATCAAATATCGGTTGTCGTAGGATGTTAGAATATTTCATCCCCCACCCTTAAGCGTTCTCCCCTCTCACGCTGAAAGGGGTTGAAATTTTACAAACAACATCGGTAGAAATACTATCAACGCCAATGGCCCTGACATTTATTTATTCCACGTTAATATCGACGATGTAATACGTTTTAAAAATTCCACCCCGTCCGTGCCCGTGCCTGGGGATTAAAGAGAATGTCATAATCAAATTCAGTGACATACATAACCCTGAATTCGACTCCAATCTTGATTGCTTTTGCGTTATTTTTATGTAATGCCACTCCACCCCAAACCCGTAAGGGGAGCTCCCCTCCCAATCCCAAAAGGGGTTGAAATTAAACACGGAGAACATGTAGAGAAATTTTATTAATTTCATTGTTCCAGAAATATATTTAAACTGCCGGTAAACATGTATTTTTCGGATATTTTTATGTAACTGAACCACATCAACATTCATCATGTAATCTGATCTCTGCACTTTTTTACTTTCCAAATGGGATAGTATATAGAATTTCATAAATTTTATCTTAATCAGATGTTTTTGGACATAGTAAACATTAATTTAGATTCCAAATTTGGGAAGAGCCTTTTAAATTCACATATGTAATTTTTTACAATCTAAGCTACAATGCAAAGTAAACAATTGAAAGCATAACTTTGAGCTGGAAAAATTATTTATATATAAGTTTTGGAAGTCTTTTAAGTAAAATACATTAATAAATTATATATACTGTATACAGATTTATGGTATGTCATCTACACCCTGGCTCATTACCTATCCAAATAAGTTAGTGTATGTATATATATATATATATATATATATATATATATATATATATATATGAATTTGTAAATAGCCATAAGTGAATTGTTACAAACCAGTCACACTGATGTTGCCTGAATGTTAATCAGCTGATCATTTCTATCCAAATGAGTTAATAATTTTGACTATGACACATTTGAAACAACTTAATTTCTAAAATGATAAATTTGCATCTGTTTTGAAAATTATTACTAATAAAAATATTATCCAATTACAGACAAATGTATATCATCATTTCTTTTCACTGTATTTGGTTATTTTAATATAGTTTAGAAATATAAATAATTCAAAAGATAGCCATATGAATAATAAAAAACCTACTTCATAAAAATAAGGATATCAGCTTATACCTGATATACATATTTATTGAACATTATTATTAACTGTCTAATATTTAAAAAAATATTAATTTCTAAAATGAAAATTTCACATCTGTTACATCTGTTTGTAAATTAATAATAAGAAAAAGATCCTAATACAGACAAATGTATCTCATCACTTATTTTGTATGTTTCTTATAGTTAAAATATAAAAATTCAAAATAGAGCTATATGAATAATAAAACAACCTACTTCATAAAAATGAGGATATGTGCCTATACCTAATATATATATTTATTGAAAAATATTATTAACATAACTTTCAGCTGGAAAAATTATATATATACAAATTAGGGAAGTCTTTTAAGTAATGTATATACATATACCTTATACAGATTTATGGTATGTCATCTACTCTCTGGCTGATTATCAATCCAAATAAGTTAGTGTATATATATGAATTTGTAAATAGCCATAAGTGATTAAATAATCTTGAATTATTACAAACCAGTCACACTACTGTTGCCTTAATGTTAGTCAGCTGATCATTTGTAACCAAATGAGTTAATAATTTTGACTATGTCACATTTTAAACAACTTAATTTCAAAAATTTCTAAAATGATAAATTTACATCTGTTTTAAAATTATTAATAATAAAAGTATTATCCAATTACAGACAAATGTATATCATCACTTCTTTTTGTCAGTATTTGGCTATAAAACCTACTTTATAAAAATGAGGATATGAGCCTATATCTAATATATATATATATATGTGTGTGTGTGTGTGTGTGTGTATAAATATTCAATATTAAATATCACTGTCTGCTATTTAAAAAAATCATATTTCTAAAATGAAAATTTTACATCTGTTTTATAAATTAATAATAAGAAAATAGAGTAATGTATATCATCACTTCTTTTGTATAAAACATACACCGCTACATTTGTGGTATACAACCAAAACCGTTATGAATATAACCATATATACTCCAGATAACTGAAAGGAGTCAAAGTACCCTTTGGTGGATTCTACTCTCTGACGTTGGTAGCATTGTATAAGGAATGCAATACATTACGATATGCTTCAACTCTCAAATAGAAAATATTAACGATGTTGCACAAAATTTATATTTAACAGTTCTCACTTGGAATTACTCCCTTAGACTTTAAATATTTGGAATGAAATATGTGAAATTATAATGATACATACATAACCAAATTTTTTTCATGAATTTCACTTCAAGAATACGTCAGTTTATGCAGATTTAAAATCTATCAAATTATAATGATTAAGAAGTATTAGGGATTGTGTTTTCCATCATTCTTAGTCTCCTCCAGTGAATGTAGAAAGATATAATTGGGCACAAGATATAATTGGTCCGTGATCCCGATAAATATGCCCCGTTAAAAGTCAAGTTTTTTAAAATAACATTAGTTGGACGGATTGTATAACCTTTCATATTGTTTCCGGTTATAATTAAACTTATTATTTCAAGAAATACGTTGCTTAAAGTACAGTAATTACACTTATAATTCAATGTAAATGTTCCTAGTCCCGTACATACTTTCGACCGATGTTAACTTAAAGGCTAAGAAATTCATTGAATTTTATAATATCATTACCATACCTTGAATCTCTTTACGAATAGAATACTTAAATATACTCTTGTGTATACTTGTGTGTAGCAGGATATAACTGTCCATCTGTATTCAGACATTACGAAAGATTATGCTGATGAAATTGATGGCTACATCCACAATGTAAACAGATGGTGGTCATATTGTACTCACTTAATATGCCACGAAAATTAACTTACTTTTTCCGCAAGGAGAATAAAGTAGTTCGTATTTTTTATTATTATAGTTTGATGCAGTATTACTGAATAAAATTATACTTTTTATTCAATCAATATATTTCTGCTTTATTTCATTACGAAATACGGAACTATATTTTTATAACGCGTGAATACCTCGTTTGTATCACGCGCCAACGTATGATGTTGGCGCGCAGTAATTTAAGACAAAATTATAACATTAACTCTTATGGGAAAATTCGTAAAAATAAATCAACTATAATTCTTTACACGTTTATGCTAGGGGTTTCTCACCCCCACAGTACCGGTTCTCGATTTTGGCAGAATACGTATACCAATTTTTGTTGCATTCTGTCCACGCGATAAAATTTGTATAAAGAACAACGTAAATAACATACATACATACAAATATACATCCTTTTTTATTATATAGATTCATGTGTTTTTATTTATTTTACGAAATAAATTATCTTGAGAAATTGATATTCTCGGCTTGGATCTAGCAATTGTCAATGCTCGCATGCCGAAAAGTCAGACAAAACGAAAAAATTCTGGCGCGGCAATCCTTTGTAGAGATTATAATATTGAGCGTGTCTGGCTAGGCTAATCGGTCGTCTCAAGATTTTAGCACACTCACACAAGATGTTTGACCAGATTGGCGCCATCGCGACCATGACTTCCAACGTCCATGACTATGGCCATGTGACCCCCGGAGGAAGTGTGGCAAATTAAGAAATTGACATTTGTGGAGGCACAAATCTAATTCCGATTGCGTAAAAACTGCAGAATCCAAGACACTGAGGGGGGAAATTACGAACAATTGAGGTGTAAAGGGAGCTGGCAGAGAAAGCGAGAGTTAGTTAGAAAGAAGTTACATTTTAGTTATGAGTTGTTACATTTAAGTTTGAGAAGTTAGATTTTAATTTTTGAGAAGTGAAATTTTAGTATTTAAAAGTGAGATTTAAGATTTGAGAAGTGATATTTAAGTATTTAAAAGTGATAATTAAGTTTTTAAAAGTGAGTTACTAGTTTTGAGAAGTAAAATTTTAGTTTGGAGGAGCTGGTTTTTAGTTTTTAGTTTATGTGGAGTTTTCGAATGGAAGTCTGTTCAGAGATTATGGTTTTCCTGAATTGCAGCATCTGCCCGAGTCATCCCCTGACCTGGCCAGATCTGCAAATGGTAATGTACCGGAAATAATGCCACCAAAGTCGGTTCATTAAAGCCAAATGAGCACCGTATTTTGGCCCACCAACCCGTCTTAGAATTTGTCTCTGTTTTTCTTGTTTGTTCTGTTTAATTTATTTTGTTAAGTAGCCCTAGGTATTTAATTTCAAAATGAAAGCTGTAAGTTATATATTATTTTGTAAATAAAATATAAACTATTGTGATTTATTTCTCCCATGCAATATATTAAATAAATTAAATATCTTTAAAATAAATAATAATTAAAATATCTGAAGGAAGTAAGCCTGCGAGAGGATTTCTCGCAGGTGAACCTTCCCAGAGAGCTCTGGCGGGGGCTACATTTGGGGATGCTCTCACATCTCTCTGGTTTTTTTTTGGTTTTTTTTTGAACTAAGGTTCCCACATGCCGAGGCACCTCGGTCTGTTTTGAGAGGTGTATGTTCCGGGGTCGCAGACCTTGGGCATACGGCAAGAGTTGTCCGCTATTCCTATTGGAATAGTCGGCCAGCTGCCTCCTAAACTGGTCGAGGCACGGAGAAGGGAATGCTGCGTCCCTACAGCAAACTCCTCTCCCGCTATCATAAGGGCGTGGGACAAGTACCCAATGCCCGACCTACCCGATGCAGGTTTTTCTAGGGTTTTCCCTGCATTTCTTTAGGCGAATGCCGGGTAGGATCCTTAAACAATAGCCCGGGGGCCCTAGTTAACCCTTGGCTACCTTCCTCTACCCTTCCGCATCCCCCCTTTCTAATCCCTTCCTATGCTATTAAAGGGGAGTTGCCCAATGTGGATCACCCTCATGTAGCCTATTGCCCTAAAAAATAAAAAAATAATAATAATTAAAATATCTCGAGCCAGATAAATAATTACAACTGAGATTCATGTTACGCTGGAAAAAATTTAAATGAAATATCCTAAATTCAAAACTAGACCCTAGTATTAAGATATATATTGTAGTATCAAATTAAGTAGAAAACTTAGCCACCACGTTGCGCGTCATTCACTGCCACAAAAAATTAGGAGAAATCAAAGTCACCGCGTTGCGGTGCCAAATAATGTGGTAAACAAACGTGATAATCGAACTTATTTCAATAATTCATTAAAAGAGAACAATTATTTATAGATGATTTGGTAAATGAAATTATTACTAACAAACCCAATTTTAAATGCAGAAAAAGTTTATTTAACTTTAAATTTAATTAGTTTTTATACACACATTTTATACATGAATGCCACGAATTTAATGAGAATTTATAAACCTTCAGGGCCTCTAACAGTCTTAGGCACCCGCAATGAAATAACCCAATTTAAAAAAATTAAAAAATATTGAAATGAATTTATTTGAATATTACACAATGAAACCGACATAAGAAATCTGACGGTAAGGAATATTATACCAGGTTTACAATAGATTTTTTTACGTACCAGACCACGGTGTAGCTCTCGTATTACGCGAATCTTTAACTTCACCAATTATTTTAACTTTTGAGTTTAGATCACAAATTATTTAAATGACTAATTAAACAGGCCATAGTATTACACTGTCTAAACAACTTAAGTCAGCATACTCGATTAAATGCCTAACACACCACAGACAGTTTGATTTAGAAATATTTCGGCGAACAGTAATAATGTCGACAGCAAGGAAATTGGAATTACACTTTCCAAATATCATTTCGATTTAACTGTCGATAAATTGTAAATTGTACCAATGAAATCAGTTCAACAACAGCCAGTACAACTTTTCGTACAAACCTAATACTTGTCTCCTTCAATCTCTAATGCCAACAACCTCAATAAACTCTTTTACTCGTCGACTTTTACATGCAGACTCATAACAGGGTCTACAAGCAATCGTAATAAACAGTCCTAACTGTCTGCCACGTGCAGAGACTAAAAAAATACTTTTTCCGATCAGCCCGTAACGGAGACTGTGACCTCCTTCTCTGGTCAGATTGTATCGCAGACTGCACTTTTCTTCAAAGCTTTCAACAGTAAACATTGCCGACAATAATACCATCTGAAACACTCCACATTCTTATGCATTGCTGACTTTTGCTTGCAATACCCGGGGTACAATATTTCGCTGACATTACAAATATTAAATAATTTATAAAATCCTTTCATTACATATATTTGTGACCATTACAATTTAAGTAATGAACAAATACTGTTTATTAATCACATTGTACTATAAAAGTATAATTACACAACATAATAAAAGCAGTAAGTATAAAAACATTTAAGGACCAGAAATTTTCCAACTCAGGAGCGTCAACTTGTTAACTGTTTGTATACTACAATTATATAATAAAGGTGCGTCCCAAAATTGAATGTTTTACAAATCTTAACGAAAATGAGCGCTCATACTTAGACATAAATATAACAAGACTGATGCTGCCTGCATTTTTATTTATTCTTCTGCTATGTAGCCTATAATTACTGTTGTCCGTCTTCGAAGTAGACCTTCTGATTCAACACACTTCTGCACGCGTTCCTTCGACGAATACGTATATTTCTGTATATCGCTTTCGTTTCGTGAGACTGCTCAGGAACTCTGTGCTTGATCCGCACACTGTTGATAAAAGCGTCCCTTTCAGCGCCGACATGATTTTTGGGAATAGAAAGAAATCGCACGACGGTAAAGATGTTCAAGGACTATTATGGCCAAAACTGCGTGAAAGGTAACACAACGATGGAGATAAGAGCGAGGGGGCATTTCACAGATGCAAATTCCCACATTTCCCACAATTATTACTAACATGCTCCTGCAATTTTCAAAAAAAAATTCATTATTTGTATATTAACTGTTTGACTACGTATTTTGCTATATCGAAGTAAAACTTAAAGGTCCGTACTCCTGTGATTTCACTTGCATGGATTACCTCATGTTTCTTGGTCGTATGTAAACATGAAACATAGCTTGTAATGATACTTTTTTTTTAAAAAAAAAAAACAAGAAATGCGATGTTAAGCGCTCATAAAATTTTGAATCCATTTCCCGGCGTGGTGTAAAAATACGATTAGATACAACAGCTCACCCACTGAAAATGAGTCGCTCAATCAAGTTGTCCGTTCTTATCTCGTATATTCAAGGGCAAACACTGTAACCAGGAAACAGTTACTAGGTAACAGTCTCAGTCGCGTATTAAAAATTTAAAGAAAATACGTAGATATGAACTTTATATTCCCTTTTACGTGGTATCATTATCTAATGAATGTTCACTTCAATGAAGACATGGTTTTATTAATATTTCTAGTTTTATATTTGTAGTTGGCTATGGAATTTGTAATGATTGATACAGAAACGCGAGTTATTTTGAGTCGGAAGTCGTTGTTTGATCAGGAGGATCGGGCTACTGGACTCGGGAGGTGGCCCGCGTCTCTTTGGGGACAAAAGAAAGAGCAGACGAAGGACCCGCGGACAAGAAAGCCTGACAGACTCAAGTGAACGCGTACATTATTAGGCCTAACTAGTTTAGTTCCGGAAGCACCTGGTTCGCAGACGGGCATACAAATTTTTAAACATCCTGAGGAGGAATTTGGCGATTTCCAGAGTCGGAATCGGAGAAGAGTGGGAAAATATCTAGCTGTCGGTGAACAACCGCAGGGTAGGTGGTTCTAACTCAAGACCCGGGTATCAAACGATCCAGCGCAAAGTTGAGTGGGCGCAACATCTGACGCCGACCGATGATGTACTCGGCAGATCCTGTACTAGTCAGCGACGCCGTCCACCGTCACCGCACGGAAGTCCGCTCCAGCACCAGACATAACAAATCCGCCGACACGGTATCGTGAATGTTATGTTTATTAAATTCATTTCAATTCAATTTGTCATGTTGCGGTTCACCTCACGAAGTTCATAACAACCCTGATATAAAGAGTCGTTTTTATTATTTTATTAACGGCATGTTTTACTTTAAATTTTGTTTTTATCAACAAATTATATTTTAAAATTAATTAAATCCTTTTTTTATTTCAGTAGGAAATAGAAACCCACCCTAATCTTATACCCCCAAAAAAACATTACTAATTATATTGTCGAGGTTGAGAACGTTTCCAGCGCTTATGTGGTTAATCAGGCCTACAACCAAATCATATTAACAAAAAAATTCGATACATTCTATAACTGTGTTTTTGCAATTCTATGAAATATAAACATATTTTTAGGCAATTAATAATTTTACTTTTTATATCAGAAGCGTGCGTTAATAGTATTTGTAGTATGCACTTGGTTGATATACGGTTTTGATATTCTGATACTTGAAACAAAATTGAAACGACTCGTAAATAGTTGCTGTATATATTTCTTACACAAACGGAGTGAATCGACAAGATCTGTAGCAATTTCCAATTTTATGATTTGACTAAATGAATATGGAGTTATGCTACAAGTTCAAACTTATTAACATGGAGCTGTTTTAATCTGAAAAGAGTATAAAGTCGTTTTATATAATATGATTAGCAGTTGCTTATAATCAGATTTGAGTCCGTTTTATTACATCTTATAAGGTCTACGTAACTATCCCATTTGAACTATTCGTGACGGTATGTAGTATATTGAGAACTGAGTAATTTCATCCGGAAGGAGGATCCTGCCTTTTTAGAGAGTACTTTCAAATATCGTCTTTCCCAGCCTTGAATCAGCGATGAAGGCTTTTTGGAATGGAGGAGATTTTCATCCTAAAATTCCCCCCTTATCGTGAGCTTACTACGGCGTAGTCGTAACAACTTCATCGTAACTACAGTTTGTCGGTGAAAGACTTGTAAGTACTCCATTTCTATGCTAGCCCACGTTTATTACTGGGGAAAGTGTTAAGCGAACACAATCACTCGCCGAAGAACGAGGCGAAAGCATCGTAATGCTTCTCTGACAATAATTCAAGCCTATAAAGCCCTTGTAAGAAGCTCCTTGGCGTCACGAAGAATTTTACGGTTTATAATTTAGCCACTTCGTGACGCTCTTGCATGTATTTGCCATTTGTAATTTTTCTCGCGAGTCATAATAAAAAGCTTTTTGTTTGGTGTATTTTCTATTTAATAACGCTATGTTCCACATACTAATTAGTGACATCGCATTCCTCAACTTCCTTCTATACCAGCGTATCTTCCTCATTGTGTTTATTGCTTTAACATTGTGTTTATTTCTTTAAAAGTGTTCTTTGATGATGAATATAAAAGTTTAGATTAATAATGGAATTTTAATAATTATGTATAAGCCCGCATTTTTTCCATTCGTAACATGTTTTTCTTACAATTATACTCTCATCAAATCACTTGTATTCAATTGTAAAGTTTTCCCCAGTTTAGTTTTCAAGTTGTTTCTCTTATGAAGAAGATAGACAGTTGTCGATTTAATACAGGTAGCGAACGATGAATTTTGTTATTTTGGTCAGTAATTATAGCGACAATAAAATAAAATAAAGGTAAAGCAAAGATACACAAATATTTGTAAAACTGACCGAAAACATTTAAAGAATTGCTAAGCATCAATAATTTCAGGAATAAATTCTTTAATCTACCTTCAAAATCTTAGAAGTAACGTATTCTTTTCTCGAATTCGTTTACAATCCCTAGCTAAACCATAAATAGTCGGTGAACATTTTTTGTCCTTGTTTAAATCTAAATATCTATCTTGAGGGGTGATTCTGGTAGACAATCCCTATATTAAATATACAATTAAACTTTCCATAGATATAAGTGCAAGTATTTTTAGATCAGGTTGTCTCAAGTTTTCTGACTTCATTTTAATGATTCAATATATCTAGTGGGAGTGAATGCCTATAAGACTTTAATTATGACATGCACTGCCGTCACTTCCCGAATTACATCCTCTTAATGGACGGCTAACTTGGAGTCGCTGTCCCACCGACGATTATCAAGTAATTCTTCCTCACTCATCACTTATTCGAACTCTCGGGACTCCGAAATGTCATTGGTCCAAGAAATTATGTTGTTTTAGAAAATTTTGCAGTCTTGGAAGTGCTCTACTCCCTTAATATATTTTTGCCAAAAACTATTATGTTCTTTGATGCAACTGGCCAGCAACCTTGATACTTACTACTTTTCTGTCATGATGCGTGCTTTCCGACCGTGTGCAGAGATTAGTACGTCGACTTCTTGGCGCCACCCAATTTACGAATTAAATCATTCTGCCTACGATAAATACACACAATTTTAATATTTCAATAAAAAATGTATATATGAAAAAATTTACGTCTGATTGAAAATAATGACTAAGAAAGATAGCCAATTCAGACAAAAAAGTGATAATTTAAATACCACACAACATTTGTAGGGTCCTTGTCCTTTTTCTCAGGTTCGAAGAAGTGCCTAGAGTGACACAACTGTACTCGTCAGTTGACAAAACTCAAAAGCGACGAAAACGCAAAAACAGTGGGACCAAAAGGTTAGCGTAATAATAAGGAATCATAGAAATGATTGTGTTTCGTAATGTTTGTTTGTACATTAATAGCTGTGATTCTAATCTCCAATGAGTACCCTTTACATTTGATTATTAAACACATAAACAGCAGATCGAACAAAATCCAATATCCTACTGTCACTCGTCCCCAAAATCCTCAAACCAAATTTTTTCTCGTACCCCTTATTACAAATTTCTAGATCACAAATTTTCCAGATATTCAAAGAATATCATATATCCATCATTTACAGATCCACTAATACCCTTTCCTTCTTGATTAAAACCCACAAGGATCCACTTGACACACACAGTAAACATTGTGTTGTTTACAAAATCTTTTGCTCTAATTGTAATGCCTGCTACATAGGACAAACAAAACTTTCCCTTAATACACGTATCAAGGAACATATATCTAATATCAAACTTCCCATTGATAAACAATCTGTAGTGTAGTATACAAACATATAGTCAATTGTAAACAAACATGTGATTGGCAAAATCCTAAGATTCCAATTGTCATTGCTTCCTGATTGTTACGCTAACCCTTCGGCTCTCTCATTGTCGTTGTGTTTTCGTCGCTTTCGAGTTTTCTCTACTGACAAGTGCAGTTGTGTCGCTTTAGGCTCTTCTTCGCACCTGACGAAAGGTACTAGGATCCCAGAAACGTTATGGTTTTTTTTGTCAGAATTGGCTATCTTTCTTATTTAAGAATGTATATGTAAAGATAGACCAAGTGGTAATATCATCACGTACGAAGTGGATGTAATATACATGACATATATATTAGGTCTGCCTTGTGGGCACTAAGGAACTTCTGAGTAAGCATCAGAAACAAAGCTTCTTTGTGGTTACTCACGTTCTCGGAGTAAGCATCAATAAACAAAATACTTGTAAGCATTCAAGAATTTCCAACTCAGCAGCAAAGATAAAATAGACCCATGTGTCCTGCTGAGTCTGGGGCTGCTTGAATACAATGAAGCTCTGTGAACATATGTATAAAAGGGCCAGACTTCTCTGATGGAAGCAAGTCTGTATCTTACTTCAACGTGGTGCGTATGCCACTCTGTCTTCTGTTTTCATGTTATTGACTTAGCTCTAGGCTGTAGACTAAGATTAATAAAACTTCTTTATTATTCTAATGGACTAAAGCCTCATGTTATTTCTCTAAGCCTTTAAGCTATTATAGAGTGCGACTTAGCGCGCACTCCGGACCCAAGTTACAATTTCTTCCTAAATATCTCTGTTAGCGAGACCAGGAGAAATTCGATTAATATATATGGTGGCAGCGGAATTTTAAACATTAAATGGTGCCAGCGGAAATTTTTAAACATTATATGGACATCTTGGGTTTGATTCCCGGTCAGATCGAGATTTTTCTATCCTGATCAATAAAGTTTTCATAAAACCATAATCCAACGGAATACTTTACCCATCGTGCTATAGTATACAAAATGTTTCTAATTTCAAACAATTAGGTTATATACCTTCCCGTCCTTAATATCAGTAGAACATTACCTTTATCTCTTAAAATTATTTTTTTATCCAGTCAGTAATATATTTTGTTTCCAAGTGATACTACGTCTATTACTTCCTTAGTAATAGTATGGTTACTGAGGTTTTTGAACCAATTGTCTTTGTAATTGTTGTGTTTGGAGTAATTGGTAAAAGTTTTGTGAAATAGTAAATCAACCTTCTTAATTTTAACTGACCTTAGGCGAAAATGATATCTGATTAAACGAGAGTATTGGCGAAAGAAAAATTCGTTATAGATGTTGGTGGGTACCATTCTAGTTATAGAATTCTCAAGAAAAACGAGTTGTTTATGTCTTGGATTTCCAAGTTTAGGGTACGTTTCCGATTTTAAATAATTTTGTTTTGTTTTGTTTTATCCGATTAATGTTAGCTACGGCGGAAAATTACGATACTTAATTTCACTTTGCTGAAGGAACCGAGTCGGGTGGATTGCGATTGGGATAAATTCGCGTGGAACTCAAACCAAATACGTAATTTGATCTTGATAGGAAAAGTGCTCCCACAGAATGACGTAGGCACGACAAATTTCCGGAATGTGGATAAAGTGGAAGCGGTAGTAATTAGTATGGGAAAGTCTGGAAGGGGTCTAATGAGCAATCTGCCTGTTACGGACGCGAAGGAAAGCATGAGAAATTGCCATGGATGAAGAGTGTTCTGAACTGTAACCCAAGAAATATTAAACGACAGAGGCGACTGATGTTTCACATGAATATTGAGAAAATGACTGAAATAGTATATAGAGAATTTTAATTGATTATAAGCTTGGCAGTAGTGTAGAATCTTGTGGAAGTAGCTCCTATTTACAGTGATTCATGATTGGGCGATATTTCAGGGTGTAGCCCCTTTACGAGCTTGTTCACCACCTTCATAAAATGGATACATTGCTGTAAAAGCGAGACGCGTTATCCGGATGCCGTGCGTCAACCGTCCGCACCATTTCAGTATTTGTCAAGCCAGAGAATGGGCTCTACTTTTGCGGTAGTATTCTTAGTGATGGGGTCAGCGTTGACCTTGGTGGGCGAGAGCCACGCGGCCGACCCAGATCGCAGGCTACAGCCTTTCTCACGAGGAAGAAAGCGCATCGATGACCTCGGCGACCCGCACAGTCCACTGGGCGAGTAATTTCTGTAACAATGAATCTATAAACGACGTCATCAAGGTTTATGTAGCTATTCGTCACGAAATATTATATTAAAAGATATTGTTATGTTCCATATATTTGAAGTAGTATTTAATGAATATTTCTATTATATTTCAGAAACTATGACGACTCCAAAAAGCTTTCGGTGTAGTTGACTCTAAAAATATAATACAACTTCATCGACATGCTAGGTTTTGCACGAATGACCGTAACAATCAGATTATGTTAACTTAGAAACCCCCATTAAACGCTGTCCACTACCGATGAAAACGGAAATCACAATAAAATAAAAAAACTGTATTACATAGAAATGAATAATCCGCCCCGTACCTTCATGATTTAGTCGAAAATTTAGAGAAAATAATATATTAGACTGAAATTTTTAAAATTTAATCAAAAATTGAGTTTCAACTATTCTACAATAAGATACTTTTTTCTCAATTCATAAGTGTTTTTTATTGATTAAATCGAACAAATTCTACTTAAACAATTTAATAACATGTACTCTTCCTTTCACGGTAAATATACGCGGTGAGATTTATATGTGCAAATTTAAATTTTAACACAACATTTATGTATTTGGATCTTATCTATGAATGCCCAGAATGTGACCGTGTAAATCGTTCTCCTCCTCGCAAACTTTGTATTATCATAATCACTCACTTTCATAAAAAAATAACTGTACTCTGCATTTCAAAATGACTTCACTTATATTTCTTTTATGCTTTTGACTTCACTTCTTTTACAACCTCGTCGCCGTATTACTTTTCTCATTTCGCTTATATATGATTTTAACTTCGTTCTCTCTCCAACTCATAACTTGTGTTTCTCGTCTGGTCATACATAAAACTATGTTTTCTCTCCAAATAGCAATCAGACACCTCTACATTAATTACTTAATTTTTTTCCGGAAACTGACCAGCTACTGCTTAAGAATTGCCACAAAGACATGTGTTCTCGTCTCCGTCCTCCAACTTGTGTAAATATTTCCGCTGCGGGACATCTGTCACTCAACTTCATTTCTGCGATCTTGCAGTGCAGTTTGGCAATACAAATTTTTGCTTCATTACACAATTGTGTTAAACCCGGTCGAAGGCGTGTATTTTCCGAAGAGTTTCGCTTAAGCACAAACCGACCTCGGCTGGTAACATTTTTATTCTTTTGGAAGTTTATCGTAATAATGAACATTGAGAAATATATAGAGACGAGGAATGTGTTAAAAGAACACAATATCTATGTTTTCTTGCCTGCAATAAACCAACGTTATGCTGGCAACACTGTGAATACAATCAAAATACTCATACGGAGATGTTAAAAAAGTTTTGAAGGATTCTGAGCACAAGTATGATAGAATATAATTCAAAAGTTTCTCGTTTAACAGCTGGAGAGTAACTGGAGAGTGGGCCTTTTTATTTTCAAAACTGCACGTCATTCGGTTGCATCGCATTGTTCGCTGTTTTACGACAGTCCCTGCTTCGACGCTATTAACTACACAAGAGATCTAGGTTTTGATCAACTCCACTTTAATATCCTGACAAATGGCGATTCCGTTCGCTCTGAAAATCACACAAACCGGCAGGATAGATTGGCGCAACATCGTGCCAACAGGAACAGCTGAGTGTAATATTCTTCAAACACTAGATATAATTTTATTTAAAAGCAATCGCTCCTGTTAACTGAACGGTGCTATGTAGTACGAGTGAATCAGTTAAACGAATAGAAATTAAAGAAATATATATATTGTAATTGATTAATTAGTAAAACAAATTTATTCTTTAAAGGTACACTTTATCAGCCTTACTTTGGCACGCCAAAGTGAATCAAATTTTCAAACCAATTTTATTTTATCATTTGTGGCATTCTAGGAAAATACAAACTTTCCTGTTTTATAAACAATTACATCTAATTTACTCTTCTTCTCAATGTCTTTACAAGCTTGATAGGAAGAACAATCAAATTTAATAAACTATTTAACTAATCAAAAATTTAAATGAACGGAATATAAATTCTAAACACAATAAATAATCTAAACACGGTAACGAAATCTGAGTATACCTTTAATTATCGTTTACAGACTTAAATAGTTGTGTTTGTACTCACGAATGTCTTTCTGGTACCAGAACTGATTCTTAGAGCTTGAGGGCACAACTCACTAAAACGGCCATTATTCACTGATTCTACACCTCATTATTAATACACACGGTAGTTGTTCTCGTTTTAATCCACCTGGAATTTGGGGTCAGCCGCACCCGCGGTTATCCGTCGGACGTGGGTCTCCTCGATGCCTATATGGGAAATGTTATTTCAGTCTGTGTGTTGCAAACCTTTTGCTTCCACTTTGCGATTTTTATAAAATGAGTCTCTCCGTCAAGAACTATTTACTCGTGTTTTATAGAATCTATAGGTCTGGCAGTTGAACTTCCTGGACCACGCTGTTCGTACTCTTAGATCAGCATCCTCATTCTCCCGTAATGTTCGTCGTACCTCTCTCTCCCCAAAATGTTCGCCAGACCTCCTCTCTCTCTCAAAACTTTCGCCGGACTGCTCCTCGTATGAACGCGCGGTTTCCAACAAAGATTGCCGACAAAGCTTGCCGTGATTGTTGCTTTCAAGAAATTGTACCGCTAACAATCCAATTATTTTAAAACAATTAATGGCCTCCTTAATTAGTATTACAATATATATATATTGTAATGCATTCAGGGAATGCATTGTTTTGGAACAGCGCACATGTGGGGGTGAGGATGCACGTGCAAAGTAATTACGGGTCCTGTCTAGATGTGACGAGACAGAGCGGCTGAAGAATTTTCTGAACAGCGCACATGTGGGGGTGAGGATGCAAGTGCAAAGTAATTACGGGTTTGTAAAGCAGGGCAAGGGACACGCGAGGGTGGCCGGTCGCAAGATGTATCGGTTTAGGAAAGGCATTGTGTCTGGTTAATGGGCTTGACCATCGGATTGTTGACTTGGGATCAAAGCGGTCAGAAGAATTTCCGAACAGCGCACATGTGGGGGTGAGAATGCAAGTGCAAAGTAATTACGGGTCCTGTCTCGATGTGACAAGACAGAGCGGCTAGATATTTTCTAAGTGGGGAGCAGCAGCTGCAGAGTGTAAATCTCGGAGTAATGGAGAAACTGTCAATGCAATTGCGACGTAGTATTGGAACAAAGCAGAAGATAGAAGAGACGGTCATATATAAATGGAGAATAAAAATTTGTTAGTGAGTCGAGGAATTAGCGTCGAGGAGTTGAGTCAGTTGAGTGTGGAGACGTACGGCGAGCACGGAGTATGGAGAAAATTTGCAGCCTGCGAGAGAAATAGCAAAATTATTCAACTATAAACATTTTTATATGCAGAAGTTCAATCTGTAGTAATATCAAAATTTGACCAATGTCTTCGATGGTAGGAGACCAGGACACAGCATCCAGCGTCGAGTAGTTTCAGCACGAGCAACTGGGATGTCTTTCACCGAGTATGGAGAATCAGCTATCGTCGAACCAATAATATGTGTTAGAGTCAGTGTTTCAACGTCCAGTCTATAAAGTGTGTGTGTAATGAACGAACCAAATGTTCCTGAGTAATCGTGAGTTGAAATTTATGGTATTAATATGTGTAAACGGAATTAAAAGATACAGTCAGATATCGTCCTCTTCTTTTTGTTAATAAAATAAACTCTTTTAAATTTAGAATCAATCTGTAGAATAAGTTCGTTCATAAGTTTCGTCGATGTTTAGACGATTAAATACTTCTGTTTAATTTAAAGATAAATGTTGGGTTCTTTGATTATTTAAGTGTTCTGTCCGTTATCAAACCCAGTAAAGACCCATGAGAGAAAGAGAATTTTTTTATAATATTAATTTGTAAAAATGCTAAATTCAGATAAATAAATGTTGTTTGTTTTAAAGTCAATAATTTTTCATTTAAAAGCCTATAATATTTAATTATTACATTTTTTATCCACAACGGTGGGCAAATTAAAGAGGAGTCCTTTTTGTTTATTACAATATATATAAGTAATTTTTCCGGTATGAAAATTAAAACGGGTAAATAGTCGAGAAATAATAGATCTATTTACTAAAGCAATCACTTTATATAATTTAAAAAGATTCCTTGAACTATTTACTATTTAGTCTACTTATTAAATATGTTCCATGTTTTCGGTGCTAATATACAATAATTTGTTATGCTGCTTCCTTTTGTCCATTTTCTTTTGTCTTTGTCTATTTTACAAAATTAATCTCCAAATTAACCATCTGTAAATTCGTCGTATGTAGGAAGGAAACCTGAAGAAGATACGAATACGTATGGATATGTTATTTTTTAAATTATATAAATAAAGTGTCTGCTTTATTAATTCATAACAGACGTAAAATAAAAGCTTTTAGAACTATTTCAGTTTATCCTACTTCGTTGCATAACCGTTAACAATACCTTATAAAGCCGTAGGCTGATGCCTGATCAAATACTGCAGTTGTTTTAATTTCATTATTTGGTACGGAAGGTAGAAATTTCACTCCGGTAACCACTTAAGTGTGACAAATTATATTATGCGCGTGTTTTTGTACTGATTATTAGGTAGTTTAGTATTTATGAAAACCTAATTTCACAATAGTCTCTTCTTTCTTCTATCCCAAAAGCTTGAATCTTGCCAGATTAGGGGGTGTAATTTAGAGAACGTGTTTTATTTTCATCTTGAAGTTTTTATTACTCGACGAAGACAGGTCTAAGAATTTCGTCTAGAAAATCTTGGGCTTTTTAAAAAACAAAACAATCCGCTTACATTAATATGCTTTGGTACGAACAGGTAATGTTTTCGAGGAATTTCACGGGATATTTTCCTTCAGTATTCCATTTTCCTTATCATACTTAACGTAAAAATAATGTTTTTAATTATGGCGACTATTTTACTGCGTAATGTTATTTCCAAACCGTCACCAGCGGAGCCATTAAATTCATTTCTTTATTGTTCAGAAAAAAACAAACACCGCTTACCTTTATTTACATAGAGCGGTTAGTATAATACATTTAGTTTATTTACAAAACATTTTTATCTATAATTATTAATATTAGTGAGGTTTATATTTACAACTTGATGTAAATTGATGTTGATGATATTAGTTAATGTCTCAAATAATACAGCTCACTCAGAAGAACAAAATAGTCTTTTGTTTTATCTTTCTATCGCCAGATTATTGCCGGAGTGCACAAAATGATGGAGAGATGAAGCTAGGGTCGTGTCTAGGGCAAATTTTATGATGTTTCCGTCGAATCAAAGAATATTAATAATAAAATTTGATGTTATTCAGTCAGAAAAAATTATAAAGATAATAAGTTAATAAGAAGACAATAATTTTTTTAATAAATTAATTTATTAAAGATGTTTCGTCCTTGCATTAGGATCTCTTCAGTTTATAACAATTTCCATCAAGAACGATTAAAAGTCATTAATAAATTATATATATTGTAATACATACATAAAAATATAAACTACCAATTTAAACAAACAATTATCACTTATTATTTATTAAGCCACAATTTTCAATTAGACAAATCTGATGAAGTTTTATAAATCAAAACAATTTTATTTACCTAGAATACATTTTAAATAATTGGACTCGATACCCTCAAGGTCTTTACTGTGCTGATAAGGAAACGGAACAAAATGTTACAATTAAACAAATACAGTTACAATAAATGAAAAACGAAATGATTGAAACGAAAAGAAACGATTGAAACGAAATCTTTGAAACGAATGAAACGAAATCTGACTTTTTACCCTTTTTTTAACAATTTACAATTATGAATTCAGAAAAATAAACTTACAAGGTCTCTGGTCCACACACTCACTTCATACCGGCTTAAAAGTCACCAGGCTGCACTCACACTCTGCTTTCACAGCCACCTCCTCTTGACGACGTCACCCTCACGACGAATTCAAACAAGTCTGCTTTCAGACAGACCTCCACGATGAAACTCCCACCAACTGTTGACGACTGATGTCCAGCTGATTACTCTCGGCCACGTAGTTTGGCCTACCATCCGATGATCTCTCCCCGCTGACACGTCCGTCTCCTCTCCCTACTGAATGCTAAAGATCTCTCCTTTTTTACAAACTCCCAGCTGTTCTTAACAATTGTTTCGGCCTCTTTAACTTGGCCCCGCGTCCGTCCCTGCGGACCTGCACCACCACTCTCCCCACTGACACGTCCGTCTCCCGTCCACACGAAATGATAAAGATGCTCCAAACTGTCCAATTGCCCTCTTATTTATATCCCGGCTCCAGAATCTTCCCTTGTTTTCACAGTTTTTTTCATTTCCACTTTCGCCAAACAAACCCATCTGTTGCCGTTCTCCCGCTCCGAGAGCCATTCAATCAATTAAATTAAACGTTTCCTTTTAATATAATTACATCGTGCAACAACCTTCTGTAATTATGCCATTAGGATTCCGTCGTCCAGATGTTGGTCACAACCAATTAGCCCTAAGAGCCGCAAAACGCTCCAATTATTAGTCCTTCCCCTCTCTAAAAGTCACTTATCCATAATTTTATCATTATCTTTTATATGTACAAACCACTCAAGGATAGCCAGTCTGAGTTTGTAAACAAATCTGATAAAAATAAGAACAGAATTCCTGTCCTCCTTTACTGGTTATTACAATATATATATATATATATATATATATATATATATATATATATATGTCAATAAAATTTGTGATTCATTATTATGATGATTGTAAGTCTCTTTAATTAATATGTTCATTTTGGTTATATATTATAAATTTTTATTTACAACTTTTTTACTCTACTATTAAACGTCACATTTACAAATTATGGATATTCATAAATGTTTTGTGAAGTACAACAATATAACCGCTTTATTAACTTTTACTTGATATAATAGTTCACGGCATTCAAGTTCGGCTCATGTTGGGTGGCAGACAACAAATTCAAATTAGACAAACGTATTATCATAATCCGTATGAGAAATATTTAAATAGTAATGAAGAGATTTTGATTCGTTATAAGTTTCGGTGTTAACAAAATTACGTTCATTGCTTTGTTTGTTGACTTTATTTATGTTATAAATAATTTTTAGATGTTTGTTTGGAAATTGTGGAATGTAGAGATCTTAATCCAAGGACGAAACGGTTTTAATAAATTAATTTCTTTAAAATAATGACTTATCATTAATTTCTTAACTTTCTAATTTTTTCTGAATAAATTTTTATTTTCATTAAAGGTCCGATAATCTTTATCATTTCAAAATATTTTTATTCATTTATCATCATAAAAAGTAAATTTAAACAATATAAATAAAAACAGTAAAATTTTTAGTTCAAGAATACGATTTCACAAGCTCAAGCCAAGAGGCAATGAAATTAAATTTAATTAAATTATCGGTATGGAGGAATTCCCGGTCCGGTCGAGATTTTTGCATCGAAATACTGTAAGTAATTTATTTTTGTTTCTTTCGTCGTATGGAGTCAATTGTTTCTTTAATGTTCGTGTTAATTATTTGGACAATTAACTAAAATCGTTGATCATAAATTAATTCTTTCTACCTTAAACCATTATTCTAATCTATATTCCACTTTACTTCGGGTTTACATAAATACTGACTTTGAGAGACTCCCGTTACAGCAATCCAGACGGAAGGTGATTTGAAGAGTTTCCCAGCCTTTCACTTTTGGACCTTCCAAGACTCAGTTGAATGGCAGGAAGGGAGAGATGTCACATTTTCAGAGAAAGCAAATGTGTTGCATGTGTTTCGATTTAGGGGCTTAATTACTTCATCAGGAAAGTCGGCAGTCGTGCGAGCCTGGAGCAGTGCGTGCTTTTGCGACACGTGGACTTGGGAAATGTGCAGTGCAGTAAAGTTTCCGTAATGGCCGCCCTGTGGTTTACTGCTGACACTCTATTCAGCCACACGCTTCATCGGGCCAGGTTTAATTTCGCACCAACATATGCAGGGGAGCCATGCACACCACTGTCAACATAAAGCGACAGTGCGGCCGTTACTGCACCATGGTTTCCATTAACAATGATTTACAAGATTAAGCTTTATGCGCCACCAGCGTACTCACAAGATACCTACATTTATAAGCTAATTAACATTCATGTTATCAGTTCATGCAACTGGATTGTGTCCGTGGAAATTGTTACAATTTTAATAACAATTATAAATCCTCAAAGGGATCGTAGTGGATGCATAAAATCATTATATACCATTCAATTTTGAAATTTACAGTACCCAATCAGAAAATAATGGCAGTTTGCTCAATATCGACATAGTTCTAGGTAAAAGAGTACGTCAGAATAGAATACATGAAGTACAAATTCAACTAGAGTTACGTTACATTTTTGCAACTAAAGTGAAATTTTCTGACCTTTAATTTCATTACTTATAATGGTACCAATGTCGAATTAAATTTTAGAATATAAATTCTGACCAGTTTGTAAATATTAGGTACTAAATACATTATTTGAGAGAATATATTATCAAATTTTGTGAGGGGAGTCCAAAAGCATTAATGGTTTACCGTGCAGCTAACTGTGGAGATGTTCAAATGAATGTTCTTTTACACCACCCAACATCTAAAATGGTATATCATGCATATTTTCATTGTCATGTCTTACGACATAGCAAACTTTGTTAAACATTGAAAATTTTTTGGAGAAAAACGCAGCAATCGTGAAAAATTTTGAACCGTAATCTATAGAAATACCCTAAATACGTACGGCCTATATATATTTTTTTGCTGTTATAAAAGGTCTTTGCTGTAATTAGCTTTCCCCCCGATGCGAGACACCTGCTCTCGCGATATCATCAGCGGCCATCTGCAATTTTAGAGATGACGTCATCGACCGCCATGTTCCGACCGAAGCGTAAAGTCGACTTTATTATCACCTTTGGAGGTTTGTTTCTAACCTTGTGGGTTGTCTCAAGGACAGCAGCCAGACTTTACTCTTTGATATTTTCACGTAGAGTTTTCTGTTCTCTTTGCCTCCCGACCTCAAGATTCAGGAGTTTCTCCGCACAATTCCTTCCTGTAGACTTTACCCAGACGTGCTGACGCTCTCCATGTCTTGTGCTGGCTGACTGCCGACCGTCTGGTTGAATTTCTCTTAGTTTTATACGGGGCACAGGTTGAGGTTAGGAAGGACTGTATCAAAACACATGTAGCTAGTTGGTCTACTTTATTGCTGACATCGACGTGCGGGTGTTCTTCTCTTCCTACTTGAATTTCCTGAGCAGAGTGAAGGCGGAGTAGCAGAGCTTGAGTACCTGCACAGGGAGAAACAACGCCTTACGATAACCATTTAAGATTATCTCCAACTCTTTAATAATAATATATTATATCCTCTGTGACGTGACCTCTAAATATGGAAGTAATTAGTGCAAGGTGGCGGTCTTATCAAAGTGCACTACTATCACCTAGGGATATCTATAGTCCGCCGAGACATTCCAGCCACCGTAGTGACGTAGCAAGGGGAACCCTGCAGTCTACCGCAACAGTTAAACTGTAATTATTGTTGAATTTATTAAATAATCCCGAATGTTATCGCGATTTTAAATGTGGGATTGTCTCCACAAACAGGACCTCTGATGACCTCTGCGAAGGTTTCCAAGGACACTTGGTACATGTCCCCGATGGTGATCCTGATCGGGCGCTGCGATCTCAACAGTGTGAGGGTTAGTCTGCAGCCGATCTCAAGCTCCATCTTGTAACAGCGACACCCGTACGCAGACACGCTCACCAAATATCGTAAAAAGTGACACTGTCTATGCTGGTTAAATGAAACGTTTAGTAAGAAATTTGATGGACTAAATATTTCCTACAAACATTCCTCACGACCCGGAAAGAAACTCTGTGTGGGGTAAATTCAAAAACGTTGTTGTGTGGTATTTACATTTTATCACTTCTTTTTGTATGTCATTTGACTATTCATTTTTCTAATTGTATACCTTTATCACAGACTTATATTCAATTTACAATTAGAGAAGTGTTCTTGGTCCTTTCTTCTATCTACTATATTACAGCAGACATTCCCACCACGGATAACACTCTAATCGCGACCTTCGCAGATGACACCGCAATAATGCCGACAGATATTGATGCGGACCAAGCAACCGAAAATCTCCAGTCACATCTGAACCTCTTAGACAACTGGTCCAAACAATGCATCAAAGTAAACTTGCACATGCAATTCACCTTTACAAATAAACGCTCGACGTGCCCACTAGTTAAAATATTCAATCAACCCATCCCAGTAAAACCCGAAGTATGGAAGTATGGAAAGCATGGAAAAGCCAAAAGCCAAAAAAGAACAACTAAAACTAAAAACATGCACTAGCTACTTGGACGAAAACCACCTCTAACAACGTGTATTGAGAAGATTGAAGAGACTATGGCCGGAAGAATGGCTGAATAAATCCACGAGGCCCGCCACTAGACGGTGCACTACTCGTGTCTAACAGCATTAATACCAAATAATTTACTTATTACTCTAGTGTTAAGAGTAGATTGTAAATTAGCAACCGAAAATTCAAATTCTTCATGTATGCAATAAAACAGACAAATACAAATAAATAATTTTGAAGTGCACAGACGTTTCGATCAACAGTTGTGATCTTTGTCAGTACTAGATCCAGACCGAAAGCCTTATTAAAAATTGCAGACTAACACAGTTGATTTATTAAGCAAGCATAAAGTGGAAGTGCCTTGTTTAACATTTAAAGAAAATTTATTGGACTTAATATGGAGCATTTAATAATTCACTTAAATCAGTATTTTACATTTAAATACTATTTATGATGCTTTATTATGCAATATTTGTTAGTTACTATTTATGTGTTTATATTCTTCGTAATGTTATTACCTTTGGTCATCCTATCTCAATCTGGTTTAGTATTGACAAAGAACAGAGCTGTTGATCGAAACGTCTGTTACCTGAAGAAGTCCTAAAATAAGGACGAAATGTCGGTACTTAATGTTTTGTTAATAAACATAATTTTATGTCTCAATGCCCGTTTATTTATATTAAATTATATTATCTTTGGTTTATGTTTGTATATGTGTACTTTATAGTGACATTTGAGGTTATGTTTACCTGTTGAAGTTTCGGGCCCTATCTCGGCCTTTCTCATCATCCTGAGGCTGAAGGCGAGGTATTTGTAGACGTCCTCCGTCGTCCTTCTGTGACGTAGTCGCAACGCAACCACCAGCAACAAGCAGCTGGCGATGAATTATTCCCGTAAGTGTTCCACGGCCTTTGCATCTCACACACGTACTTATTATTATTACTTGAATTGAAGAAAACAAAAGGCCGCTAGCCCGATTTATTTATTCTCTCTCATTTGTCCTTATGAATATCATATCTGAACGGGTGACGTCATATTGTCTAATCTCTAACATGAAAATATAAGAACATTACGTGTCACATATACTAACGAAAATACATCGTAACGTTCCTTCCCTTTAATTCCGAACCTTTTAATGTTTTCTTAACAAAGTTAAAAAAATTGGCCAATTTTCTACTAATTTTAATTTAATATTAGTCAGATATAGATGAGGAGAAATACAAGCGAGGACATCAAATACGTGAATGAAGTACAGAAATGATATATTATTACTGTTAATTTCCTTATAATTTAATTCCAATATCAATTGTAATTCCGAGGCGTGACGTCACCATACACAGTCGGTTCACGACTTTGCACGATCGCTTCCAAGTCGTCCTAGTGACGTCACCTATTCGTTACTACTTATTTTTTCAACACAATTATTTTAATTCCAAAAACCTAGGAAAGCCATGACACAAACTACTTCTTACAGGTCAATAAACCTTTTGCGAATATTATGAAAGGTATTTGAAAACCTACTACTGGAAGCGAACAGAACCGTTAATAGAAAATACCAGAAGAAGAGTTCTCATTTCACAAAGATCGTGCCACAATCGAGATGATTCACTGCGTGGATTAAATTAGCAAAGACTTTGAACAAGAAAAATACCCCTCTGCAGCATTCTTAGCTGTGCCTCAAGTCTTCGACAAGGTTTGCCACATTGGGCTAATTTACAAGCTCAAAAATAAACTGCCATCTGATCTATACATATGTAAAATTAATGACCGTATGTGTGTCTACTATGCGTTCCTGAACCATTCATCAAATTGCGGTGAAAGTTTGGTGAGTTTTCTGTGCATGCCCGTGGAAGTTTCTGTTGGTCTTTCGTTCGAAGCGTTAAAAAACTCCTAAAGGCGCAACGAGGGTAAAATTAATCACATGCTAATACGTCAGTTTTTAGCGTCGAATAATTAGTATTCGGGGTCGGTGGGATTAAGTCTCTCTCCAGATGATTTTTGGATATAATTTCAAACCCTTACAGCATGGGAAGTTAGCACCACTAAGGAAGGGGGCGGAGGGGCATTACATAAAAATAACACGAACAACCTATATTTCTGTCAGATCCAGGGTTATAGCAGTCAATGAGTTTAATTTAGATATTCACTATGTTAGTTAAGTTGTAGTTCACTCTCTAGGTGTGGGGGTGGGGGAGGACGTGAGTGACAGGCCGTTATATAAAAGTAATGAGTAAACAACTGCGACTGGTGTTGAATCTGGGGCTATGGAAATAACTGAGTTTATTTCCGAAATTTACCCTACTTGTTAAATTGAAGTCAGCAAAAATGGGTGTAGAAGGAAGTGAAACAAATTTCCGCGTACAATCTTAAACGGGTTCAGAAATTTCTACCAAACTTTGTCGTACGTATGATTTATGAACAAGTGTCGTTAGTGGTGGAGGTGAAGGGGTTGTCATTTAAAAACATTCCGAAACGGCCATTTGTCGAATAAAACGTTTCGGGGTCGCTGAATTTGCTAGTAGTAGTCAAGAATTTTTAAGTGTCTAATTTCAACTCGAAAATACCCGGAGGGAAGCACCGTTATAGTACGGGTGGTGAGAGAAGGTGTTTACATAAAAAATAATGCCACAAAGACTAGATTCTGGGGTTATAGGAGTCGCTAAGTTTAATACTCGCATTAACCGTGGTGATTAATGAAATTTTATGTTCCTCGTCGTGGAGGTGGACGTGGTTGACAAAACGTTACACGGATTAGTTTTGACCCTCTTAAGGTACCTTGGAGTATATTTGATTTTCTTGGGGTACCACCTTTTTTTTGGCCACTATTTAGTTAAAAGTTGTATAGTTTTACTCCTTTAAGGTACCGTGAGGAGTTTTAGACTTTATTAAGTTAGCGAGTATTCAACAATTTTAATTCGGCGTGTTTGGTAGACAATTTTATTTAGTAGGAGAATTCCCAAGTTGTTGAAGTACCGTCAAATTTCATTTTAATATTTTACATTATTGTCATTGTTCCTCAATACCCAGCACAACCCTGAGCACAAGAATTCTAAACTGAAATAATAATACTGCATTAGTGAATAGTATATCAAATAACATCCTTGTTGTGAATGAATGTACTGTCGTTTAATACACCCCAAAAGCCAAGTAATATAGAATTATTGCAAGTTTTAATTAAGAATCTACTTATTTAATACACGCTAGTATTAAAGCATTTGATTCAGTGAATGATGCTATGTTCATAGGTGAAGTATTTCAACTTTCTTAGAGAATTGATTTGGAAGTTACTTGGCCGTTGGTGAACAATAAGATAAATTTCCTCGCGAAATTTAAGTAATTTCGGAATTTGATCAAGGCTTTGTGCTTTGCGTTAACTAGTATATAATTTTTATTTTTTCCGGATGATATAACCATTTTTAAATTTATTGAAATCCATAAATTAAAAATATTGAAAATTTGAAAAATTCCATAATTTTATTCAGCGGTTATAAAACACCATACTATCATCAACTTTATGTATAGTTCATGATTTAAAAAAATTAGGAATTGTTTATGATCATTAAATAAAATTGAATGATTACATTGAAAAAATTATAAATAAATCTCTACATCGTTTGGATTTGTAAAAAAGGCCTTCACTGAATTAAATTCAATTTCAGTCTAATATTTGCTTTTCAATTTTTACTTCAGGTTTTTCTCCCATTTCGTTTCAGTTTTTTGAAACACAAATCCTCTATTTTTTTGTGAATGGTTTAGGTGATTAACTTGTTAATCACAGTTGCGAGTTGATTTTCACTGTAAGTAATATCTCAACTTTATAATCTGTTAGAGAATTAAATAATAGGAAATTTTTTCATAATATTTCTGGACTATTTCTGAGAATTAAGTTTCAATGTTACTAATAGAATAAATAGAGGAACATCATCGCTACTTTATACTTCAATTTATAACTGAACGCATACAAAAATTTATCCTCTTTCTAGGATGTGGAAATGTGTGTATGTAAATAATTTGGAAATAATATATATTACTGGAGCCTCACTCATTAAAACTGGTAAGTCTGTGGCTGTTGAATATCAATAGTACCTCTTTCTTAATAGATTATGTAATTTAATTGTGTTAAATGTGTATTTCTTGTAATACTAAGAAATTGAAAAAGACTTTAATTTTGCCGGGTAATTTTTATTTTGCGTTTAAGCTTTTGAGTTTGTTCGTTGAGTCCGTATAGTAATTAAACAAATAAATACAAAAAATGGAATTAACATTATTCAATGCATTTAAATTATATTTTTAAATACGAAAGGAGCAGAAATCATAAAATTAAAGTGATATTTTGCCTTGAGACTAGGGTATCAATGTCTCGTTGGATCAAAATTGTTGCAAATCTTCCAATATTCTGGTTATAATTTTACGCTTAGTGCACTTCATTCTTGAAAACAGTGGTTTACAAGTGTACGTGCTTCCAAACAATGACATGAATAATGAATAATTTGATATATTTGTCTCTGGGAGGTGTGATTAATAAATGTCCAAAAAATAGACGAGATCACATTTTTCTTTAAGTTGGATGTCATATTGAAACAATTTCGAAATTGCTGGTAACATCTTACCGACTATAAGAAAAATGGAAAATTTGAAAATTTAAATATTTTTCCTAGAAATAATAAATATGTATCAAATATGAGTTGCGGTTCACATTAAGTAAACGATACGCAACTAGTAACGACATAAAATTGAATGGAAATTGCAAGTCGTGTATTTGCATTGTTCGTAGATTGACTAGTGTGATAAAAACATTTTTATTTTGAGCAATTGTTGGCAACATATTATCTATTGAGTAAATATCATTTTATTGAGCATGCTATCAATTTACACCACAAAATAAAGTCTTTATTTAAACAAAACATTCTATCACACCAGACAATTTTTTTGTTGCAAAGCAGGAAAATGGTACATTGGTCCAAATATGGAGAGAAGGTTTGGATGGGAAACTTTCGCTCCAACACATCCAGAGATTTTGCGTATTGTTCTGGTAGACAATCACATCTCTAGCCGCTCATCTTGATTGTTTCTGTTTCAGTTCACTATGCGAATGGTTCATTATCCATTCGTCATAACAGTCAAACGCCGCTTTAGTCATTTTGTAAATAGTGAATGCCTTTGGACCCAGCGTGTTCGAAATTCAACGGTCGCCACTTTTCCGGCCGTCCAAACTGTTTTAACCCTTTCACCAATCGTTGACGTTTTGTCTTCGTTGAGGATCCAAGTTTTGTCTAAAGTTAAATAACGATACTACGAGGCCTTCATATTACGCTTCAACTTTCCCGATACAATAATGAAGTGAATTCCCCTTGCGTAGTGAATATTATCGACTATTTATGGGAACTTACTGATCGTCCATTATATGCAGCATTTTATTTGTCGGGTTTTCCATTGTCTTAGTTGAAGGAAGAGTAAAAAAAGTAAAATAAAACACTATCCGTATTCAGGGAGAATAAGCGGTCGTAGCTGGGAACTCGAGGTCAATCACTACTTAAATAAATTAACCTACTAAATTCAGACTATCGAGACCTTGTCATCAGTTAGATCCTTGAAAACGAACAGTTAACTTCAAAATGCAAATATAAAATTCATCGAACGGTCTCGTATAGTTATTTATGATAGTCATGGCGCTTAAATACACAGACAGTCACTTATGGTGGCAAACTTGCAATGGATATATTTTGCAAATATACATTTATTCAAGCAGCTCTAAAGTAAAGTAGTCCAGGGCCGCTCTTATGAAACAGTCCAATGCTATGGTACAGACAAGTAAAAGAGTTAATGGAAAAAATAAATACAAATGGATGTGCAGTTTGAATATCGAGTCAACAAGAAATGGAAAGCGCAAATAGTAAAATCCAGTGGACGTAGTTGAAACCATAGGATGTTATGAATATGATCGCAAGTTGCATACCTCTACTAAACGTATGTATTATATTCACCCTAAAAGTGACATTGTAATTTATTATTATTATTCACGTAGAAGATCCTATCTGGGAAAGCGGTTCTTCCTGCGATTCGCCCATGAGATTTTAATTTTGTCGCTCATGGCTTTCTTTTTCTCCTGTGACCAAAGTTGAGCCGGTCTTTTTGGTTTTTCTCTCTGACTGGACTTCCCACTTGTCTATTTTGCTTCTGTAGATGTATCGATCTTCAGTATCTTGACTGGTAAGTTGATTATCAGTCATGGCTTTAAGGTTTTCAGTTGCTGTGAGGATCTGGCGTGATATTCAGGGAGTTTATATATATATTGTAATAATCAAATAGTAGGTCGTTTAATTTATTTTTAATTTAAAGAATTTGCCTCACGTTGAAGCGCCATTTATGTAATAATCAAATGGATAGGTCGTTTAATAAATAAAATAATAATCAAAATTTAACAAACAAAATATTTTTAATTTATTTTGTGGCAATAAAAGATAATTACAAACACAAAATTTGAGATCTGGTTATCTCAGGGTCATGACTGGGTTTGATAATGAACTAAACAAATCGATTTAAAATCTCATTAACAAAACAGATTACAATTTACCTAAACAATATGTCGATAGAATGAAAGAAATTTAAAAGTAAAGAAATTAACTCTGATCGACAATTAAAAGAGAACGAAATCTGACTATCATTTAATTAGCGTTTACAATTAATCATTAGTTTTGGTTTAGTTACTTACATACTGTCCATCTGGTACCAGCATTCTTTTTGGTTTCGGAAGTACACTATTGCAAAATTATACACTGATTCTAAATGTCGACCCACAGATTTTACACTATTGAAGTCAAAATTGATAGGCTCCCAGGAACTCGGATGATCCTCCTGAATGTCAGCTATCTGATGTCTGCTTGCCTTACAGGAATCCTATGATTCGTAGATTTATTAGTCTTTTACTGAATTGGACTTAAACTGCAACGTAGCTCCTTGAAGATTTAATTTTAACTGTTTATTCTTTCGGAGCGAACTAACTTTTCTTTAGCTCCTTGCTGTAGACTTAAACTGTCAACTTTACTATTCCGCTCTTTGCTGCTCACCAGAAAAACTTCATCCGTCCACAGAAATCTTTCATCACCAACTCTATCCCAGCTGGCTGTAGACGTAAAAAAAACTGACTTCCTTTCCTGGCTGGCTATAGACGTAAACTGCGCGACTTTCATGCGCGCAAAACGCCATTTTGACTTTTCAACAAAAGCGACTGAGCTTGCTTTTCCATTGTTGCTTTGTTCGCTATAATGGATTTATCAAACAATTCAAATTTTATGTCCAAACAAGTAATGGCCTAATTAATTGGCATTGCAATATATATATATATATATATATATATATATATTGTAATAAACAACTAATTAGGCTTTAATTAATTCAAAGGAATGATTAAATAAAATTATTTAATATAAATGAAAAGCTTATGAATCATTAACAAACAAAAAGATTTATTTTGTTTTGTGGCTTTCACAGAATAAAAGATAATTAAAAACAAAATTTGAGATCTGTTCTCTCAGGGCCTTTACTGGGTTTGATGATTAGGACACGATAAAAGTAGAATTTGACTAATTATCAATTCAAAATATTATTTGCTTAAAATTAAAACAATAAGTCGATCAATGAAAGAAAACTAGAAAAAGCGAACGAACTAACGAAATCTGACTCTATCCTTTAATTAATGTTCACAGTTATTATAATTAAAATTTGGTTACTCACACATTGTCCGTCTGGTGCCAACATTCTTTGTTTCCCCTACTCAACACGATAAATGCAAATCTTTATTTACACAGATTCTAGTTCTCACAGAATTTACACGCTCACCGACGAATAGAACGCAGACAAATTTCCGGAGGCTTGGATGAACCTCTCCTTGGTCAGCAATCGGATGTCGTCTTCCCCTCAGACCTCTCCTTGGTCAGCTATCGGATGTCGTCTTCCCCTCAGTGTAAAATTGTTCGAATTTACCTTATTACTGAAACCGATGATTTGGAGATACTTTGTGGACTTATACTGTTATTTTTATTGATTTGAAATAGACTGCAAGGTATCTCGGTGAAAAATTTGTTATAATGTGCCTTCTTTCCTGGCTGGCTGTAGACGTAAACTGACCAAGACTTTCGTGCGCGCAAACGCCATTTCGACTTTTCGACAAAGCAGCCGAGCTCGCTTCTCCATTGTTGCTTTGTTCGATCAGACCGCTATAATGGATTTATCAAACAATTCAAATTTTATGTCCAAACAATTACTGGCCTAATTAATTGGCATTACAATATATATATATAATTTATATATATATCCATAGAATTTTAGTTGTCTTTTCCCAATATCGGCCGAGATGTTTGAAGAACGCTCTGTAGTTTTGTTGCTTTGAAGTCTACACCTATCAACTGTTTTTCGTGGACCAAGAATTTTCCTATTGATTTCTTGTTTCTGTATGTTCTGCAGTAGAGTCTTGTTGTGAAGTGACAATGTTTCCGCTGCATATAGAGTCCTCAGGCTTTATTAACTTGTAGTGTTTCAGTTTTGATTATATGAATATACATTTTTTGTTATATAGTTGAAATGTTAGCCCATACCTTAGTTTCTGTACCTGTCTTTTCTGAGATTTATTTTTAGACCTGTGGGATCCAGGATATTTCCTAAGTATGTGAAATGTGAGACTTTCTTGATCCATCCATATTTCGTGTTAATATTATGTGTGTTTAAGATTGTACACGTAAATCCAGTTTTTTAAACGAAATTTGTAGGCCAACATTTCGGCATTTTCTTTTAGATCTGGTGTATTGAATCCTGCTGATTTTCTGATAGTACTGCAAGGTCATCGACAAAGGCTAGGCAGATAACTTCAAATTTCTTCCAATATTAACTTGTTTCAATAGATTGCATCTTCTTTGTCATTTCTCCCATTCTAACGTCTAAAATAATGTTGAATAGTAATGGGGAATGGCCGTCTCCTTGTCTAATACTGGTTCTAATTGCGAAACTTTCCGAAATTTCCCCCGTGAAGTTGACTTTTGATTTCGTATTGGTGAGACCATCCTCAATAAGTCTTCGTGTTTTATGGGTAAGTCCGAGTTATAGAAGAGTGTTGAAAACGGATTTGCGGTCAACCGAGTCATAAACATTCCTGAAGTCAAAAAATGTACATAAAGTGGTTTTGTGTCTCAGAGCCCTGTATTTCAGTGTTTTAAAATAAAAAATTGATCTATTGGGTCTGAAACTCTCCAATCTTGCGTTGAAGTTGTTCCTGTGTTCTTTGCAATAGGCACGAAGAGAGGATCTTGTAAGGGACTTATAGCAACGAAATACCTCGTTAGTTGTTGACATCATTCCGGTCACCCTTTTCGTGAAGTAGTGTGTAAGGGCGCTTTTCCAATCATCGGGTAATTTTTCAGCTACCCACATTTCACTAATGACTTTTGTGAATTCTTCGAGTGATTCCGGAACAAATGCTCTACAACGATATTGTCTTCACCTGCTGCTTTGTTGCTTTTGAGATGATTTATGTGTTTACGGATCTTGTAATTTTTATTATATATTTTAATATTTTCTATTTTTGTTCGATGAACATACAGCTAATAGAAAATATAATTTGGTGCAATAGTCCTTCTTTTATTAAGTTTCATTATAATATATATTTTCTCTTCGAGTACGACAGTGAAATGTTTTAAAATGAAATTGTTTCTTTGATGATTACAACAATTTTTAACTTATGCAATTTATGTGCGAAAGGTTTGTCCTTATAACTTTTATAAAATAATGGTTTTACAATTACAAATCTCGAATGATTATTGTTTTCCTCTCACGAAATGTTATTACAGGGTGCGGCAGAACAGATTAAGCACTTTTGAGGAGGTTAGAACAAAGTGATTGGTGTACATGGAAAAGAAATAATATTTTTGACGTTGAACTTCACATTCAGCACATGTTAAACCGTAACGACTACAGATTGATTGTTTCCAAAATACGCACAAACTGTAAAGCCTCGTGTACTTCGGTCCAAAACCACGTTGGCTACTGAAATGGTGTCGCCATCGGAGCAGAGGGAAAGCACGTGCACAAGCTCGCAGCCCGAGTATTCACCCTACCAAACCACCTAAACTGTTCTGCCGCACACTGAACTTCACTGTGATTTTGTCTAACTGTTGCATCCCCTGTACTGTACTGTACTGTGAGAAGCGTCCCCCATGACCGCTCGTTCAATTTCTCTTGATGTCGTTTCCTTATACAACTCTATTTTCAATGATTTAGTCATTAACAGTTTCTGAAACAGATGACCCATTTTCAGTCAATATACTAAAATTCCACTACATGAAATTTTATGCATTATAAATCTAATCCTCATTTCCACCTATTTCAAGTTTAATCAGGTTCACTATCATCAATTCAAAGGTTCTCCCATGGGAAGCTCCCTTAGTCCTTTTTACTTTTTGCTGAGATAGTCATGAGAGATTTAGAAAATAATTCTCATTCTCCACTTCCTGTCTAATCCCTTTGATACATCAAATATATAGATGACATTTTTTGTATTGTTTATACCTCTCAAATCAACCTTATAGTCAATACTTTCAATAATTATAATCTCAACTTACAATTCACCACATTCTATTAATGTTCTTAATGTCACTGTATCCATTCACAATACTTCCATTCTCACCAATTGGTTCAGAAACCCTACATACTCTTGACGTGTTCTCAATTATCTTTCTGATCATCCTCCAAACCAAACGAGAGCTATGGTGTACAATCTTGTAGACAGAGCTATATTACTTACTAGTGAATCACTGTTCCCACGTCATAGCTACACCCCTTCAAATCATATTCAACGCGTGTCTTTCTACCGACATTTTTCCCGACTCCCTTAAAGCTGCAAAAGTTATTCCGATCTTCAAGAAGGGTTCGCCCACCGACGCATCAAATTACAGACCAATTTCCCTACTTCCGATATTTTGAAAAATACTAGAAACAATTCTACACAAAAAGTTACTTGAATTCTTGACGAAGTATAAAGTAATTACTACCGCTCAACACGGCTTCCTCAAACAAAAATCCACGAGCACTGCTATGTACGAGTTCATTCAAAGTATACAAAATTCCCTTGATGTAAAACTGAAAGTAGCCGGAATTTTTGCTGATCTCTCGAAGGCATTTGACCTTGTAGATCACAGCATACTCCTCCAAAAATTAGAATATTATGGGATCAGAGGCAACGCTTTGGCACTCTCTGAATCATACCTCAACAATCGGAAACAGAACGTGGCCTTAAAAAACAAAGCTGGTGAGGTGCACTTGTCAGAATGGGAAGGCATTTCTTGTGGCGTGCTTCAGGGCTCAATATTAGGTCCCCTGCTTTTTATTTAGTATATTAATGATCTTCCAGAATATATGGAACCTATAAAATCTGTCTTATACGCAGATGACACTAATTTGTTAATTACGGACTTTGATTTAAATAATCTCAATGCGAAGATTGAGACTGCATCTAGAGACCTAAATACTTGGTTCGCCGCCAATAAATTAACGCTCAATGTACAGAAAAATAAGTTAGTTCGTTTTACAACAGAAACCAACAACATCGTAACGGATAAGTTCTCAGATCATGCGACTTTCCTTGGTTTGCAGGTCGACAGTAAATTAAAATGGAACTTGCACATTGATCGCCTCGTGCGCAAACTTAGTTCTGTTTGTTACTCATTGAGACTATTGATGCAACAAGTTGATACCAAAACTTCTTCACTAGTCTATTTTGCCTACTTTCATTCACATATGTGTTACGGTATTGCCAACTGGGGCAATTGTTCTCGTAGTGTGGATGTTTTCAAACTGCAAAAACGAGCCATTAGAATTATATCAGGTTCAGATGCTAGAGAAAGCTGCAGACCGCTGTTCAAAAGACTTCATATTCTGACTCTACCTAGCGCTTACATATTAGAAATACTAAAATTTGTTAAACGCAACATTTTTGCAAGTAACGGGGACAATCATGGAGGAACCGTTCAGTTCTCAGGACTGACAAACACAGCCTCAGTCTACGAGTATAGCGTTCATTATTCCGGTATCGCACTATTTAACAGCCTTCCTGAACATGTAAAGAACATCAACTACAACGCATTCGTCAAGGAGTGTAAAACGTTTCTTGTAAATGGAACTTATTACTCCGTACACGAATTTTTGAATCGGTCTCACATTCGTTGAACTGCCTTGCCCACAAAATTGCCGAATATGCTATAAATATGTAAATAGTTTGTCCAGTTTTCCCCTTTTGGTTCTGTTTTTCCTGCCTCTGCTTTCTGTTTTAGTAAATATCTATGACGACATCCCTCCGTACCTAGCGACAGAAGATGAATACCAGGAAGTGATTAGTGTCGTGTGCGTATTTCCTAAAGATAGTGTGTATGATTGTAGTGACTGGACAAATGTGAACAGATATGAATTTTTTTTGTGTGTTTGTAACCTGTTAATATTAATTCTGTTTATATGTAATTTATCTACTGTTCATTTGTGACGAATCCTATTTCCTCTTAGGAGGGCTAATGGTGAATATATCTATCTATCTAACTCCAAGTTCTATCAATACAACTTAAATATTGTCCGAAGCATTTTAATCTCCAATAAGTACCCTTTAAATTATATTATTAAACACATAAACAGCAGACTGAACAAATTCCAATATCCTAATGTCAATCGTCCCCAAACACCTCAAGCCAAATTTTTTCTCCTACTCCCTTATTACAATTTTCTACATCAGAAATTTATCCAAGAATTCAAATAATATCAAATATCCACTAATACCCTTTCCTACTTGATTAAACACCACAAGAACCCACTTCACACCTACAGCAAACATTGTGTTGTTTACAAAATCTTTTGCTGTAATTCTAATGCCTGCTACATAGGACAAACAAAACGTTCCCTTAATACACGTATCAAGGAACATATATCTAATAACAAACTTCCCATTGATAAACAATTTGTAGTCTCCAAACATATTATTAATTCTAAACGTACATTTCATTGGAAAACTGCTAAGATTTTAGACATTGACACCAGGTACCATTCCAGACTAATTTCAGAGATGCTTCACATTAAATAAAACATCACAGTTATGAATGTACAAACTATGAAACTCAATAATTGCTAAGATCCCTTATTATTACGCTAAACCTTCGGCTTTCCCATTGTCGTTGCGTTTTTGTCACTTTAGAGTTTCGTCTACTGACGAGTGCTCTAGGCTCTAGGCTCTTTTTTGCACTTGACGATTGAGTCAAAGATCCCAGAATCTTTGTGTGGTATTTATATCATCACTTTTTTGTCTGAATTGGCTATCTTTCTTATTAATTGATATATTATTTCGTTCTCATTGTTGAGGACTCCAACTGACATAAACAAAAAAAATGTATGAAATTGTTTCGTCTCGTAACCGTAGGAGCAATTTACAAACCTGAATATAAAAGGAGGCTTCGCTATTGTATAGGAATATGATTAAGTGAGTTTTTCATAAATAGTGTAAATAATGAGCGTGGAAATAAATGAAGACATTAGTATTCTCGATTTGAAATTGTGTTTAAATAAATACTTGTAAACCCTTTAAATGGTATAAATAAATAAAATGAGTTGTCATATTGAACTTTAACAGCCCCCGACTATGAAAGAATGTCTTTGAGGTTTTACATTCCCTTTAAATAAATCATTCTCATTTAGAAAATTTTTTGTAATCAGCTGTATGTTTTAATTACACATATCTGCAATATTTTCGATAAGTATTTTCATATTCTCTATTATTTCATTTGTTAATTCATTTACAGCATTATTAAATCTTTGTACTTTTATTTCTTTAGAGTATTTGGCTAGATGAGTGTAATCCACGTGGTGGCAACTTCCCTCTTATAGCATAGGGAGGGGACTGAGAAAGGGATGCGGAAAGGTATATCAAGGTAGTTAGGATCCCCAGGCTGTACTTTTAAGGATCCTACCAGGCACTCCCTAAATGTGATACTGGAAAAACCATTAAATACCTCAGAACATACATCTATCAAAACTGACCGAGGAGCCTGGGAACCTTAGTTCGAAAGCGAAGGGAAGAAGGTATCCCCATTGGTAGCCCCCGCCAAATCTCCAGGAAGGTTCACCTGCTAAGAACAGCTCTCACAGGCTTCCCTTGCTGCGATTGCTATTAAACGACGCAAGTTAATATGAACCATAGCCATTCTGAAAGGTGTATGTTCTGGGGTCACAGACCTTGGGCATACGGTAAGAGTTGTCCGCTATTCCCATTGGAATTATCGGCCAGCTGCCTCCTAAACTGGTCGAGGCACGGAGAAGGGAATTCTGCGTCCCCACAGCAAACTCCTCTCTCGCTGTCGGAAGGGCTTGGGACAAGTACCCAATGCCCGACCTACCTGATGCAGGTTTTTCTAGGGTTTTCCCTGCATTTCTTTAGGCGAATTCCAGGTAGGATCCTAAAATATAACCCGGGGCCCTAGTTAACCCTTGGCTGCCTTCCTCTACCCTTCCGCACCCCCCTTTCAAATCCCTTCCTATGGTATTAAAGGGGAGTTGCCGCCATGTGGATTACCCTCATGTAGCCTGTTACCCTAAAAAAAGGATGATTCATTTAATTTTCAATTGAGAGAGAAAATTATTTAATGCCTGTTTCGTGTTTTCATAATTTTATAGTCATTCTGAATATTAATAGTCTATTATTATATAGTACAGTCGAATGTAACAAACTTTTAGGTTGTTCTACCATGTCTCTGTAACTCAATTCTCATGAACACAATATTTGTTTTAGTTGTTTCTAACCTGGTTTCTAGTACATATAACAGCAGATCATATAACCCAAATCATGATTTAAATCCGTTTTTGATCCGAAATAAAATTCAAATAATTTTCTGTGCCTAAAACTCCACGCGTGTCAAACGTAGAAATTTATGACAGCAAAGATATTTATGAAAATTATTCACTGCTACAAACAGAGAAGCATAGAATTTCTCATTAAGAGATATAACGAAATAAAAGTAGTAAATTTGTAAATTAATAATATAAAATATCAACCATTTATGTAATTAACATAAAAATATATAGTACAAGAAGCTCAGAAAGAATAGATGTAAATGTTCAGTGGAGCTGCGCCATATAGACCATGAATTTTGTATTGAAGGATCATGATGGAAAAATCTCTACCGGACCGAAAATCGAACTTGGTCTCCCGCTTAGTTTGCGGGCGCTCTAACCACTGAACCATCCGAGACGACTCCAGGTCCATTACGATATTCCTCCCTCCGTTCCTGGCTTCACCTATTTATTTACTGGATCAAAATCTTTCACGGCCTAACATTAGAACTCGTAGAAGACTGGCCATTAATGTGTATTCATATGGTGCAACGAATTAATTCAGAAAGTATAGAAAGAAAGCTTCAATGAATATAGATAAATAACATTTTTATTAATAAAAGAATTTTACTACTACTACTATAATAACACTCAAAATACTGAGGCCACTTCAAAATTTGCTCCCTTTTTGTGTGTGTTTGGCAGAAAACATGTGTTCTAATCAAAAATATTATAATCTCGTTTTTATGTTGTTTCTTTTTTTGAATTCCAACGTGGTAATAATTTTGACCTTAGATAGTTCCTGTACTAGCATCGTTATTTTAATCATGATTAATTACTAGTAAAATATCTAGAATTCTTGATAAAATATCATAAAATTTATAATTATATATTAATTGTTCTCATTTATGATTTATAAAAATAAATTGTCTTAATTAATAATACTTATATTGCAATTCGATATCTTTGAAAATAAAAACACACGAGAAATTAAATACGTAGTGCATTATAATTAATTTCAATTAAAAGTCTATTTTATAAGAATAGACCTGTTTTCAAATTTCTTATGTATGTTTGTCAATTTTTTCCGAATTATTTTTATTTTTAGCTTTGAAAAAAGCATACATTTAATTTTTCGTACTTACGAGGCCAACATGAATTCGTGTTAACCAAGGTTAAAGAAGAGTCATAAAAATTACCTATAATATTATGGAATGTGGGCGACCTCGCATATCAGCCTTGCAGAAGATACGCGTCAGCTACTTGGTTTCCATCATTGAGTTACATACTTGGAGTCGCTAATTATTTATATCATTATTCATCGCGTGGTATGTAACAAAATTTATCGCTGTCTAAATGTCGAGGACGAGATAATCAAACTGAACATGGATATTCATTGTCTACGCGAGAAAAACAACATTTACATGCTAACATAATTATTTATATAATATTTAGCATTGAGATTCCTTTTAAAACAGTTTATTTATTCTTGCTATAGCCATCAAGGCCTTGAAATGTTATGGCAATCAGCCTTTAAACAACATCCCAACATTAAATATACGTACACCAGGAGATCGAAGTTTAAACTTTAGTAAATTTAATAAACTGCCAATGGAAAAATATTTCTCAGTATTTATTATATTTCTCTGTATTTTTTGGACACTTAATAACAATCAAATAAAGAACAGTTTCATGTGGGTTTGAAACGTTGGTGCTCCATATAAAGTAACTTATCTGATCCATTCAATTAATAAATCTTTCTACATCGCGTTTGCGCGTACGAATAATTGAATGTAATAATAAGAATACCCAAACTGAATGCGAATTATTTCATGCGCCTCCATTAATATCAGTTTAGTAAATGCGAGAAGTTTCTCGTGATGTTTTTTAAACACAAATAATATTGTTACATTCAACGCAAAGCAGTCCTCTTCAGTATATTTTGATTCGTGTTTCAAGCGTCAGTCATAAAATATGTTATTTATTACCTGCGTTACTACTGCATGGTAAAATTTCAAATACAAAATTGGATTTCCTGATGCGCCGAAGTTTTCGATAATAATCGAATTTTTATTGTTTTAAATTAAAATTCGAACTAATTTAAATAAACCCCAATGTGCATATTTGCGAATTTATTTACAAAGTTTTAAAACGAAACAGCATACAGAAACTATGCGAAGTCAAAAAATAATACACATTCCTGTCCGCAGAATTTTTTACCCGAAATAGGCTTCAGTATATTCTAAATTTTATACATTTTATGAAAAAATAACCTATATATGATTGAATATGCAGTTAGGTAATCTGTAAATTCTTTTTTTTTCTTACAAATCATCAATACAACAGAAAATATTCACTTCTGGTGTTCATTGTAGTTTTCGAAGAATAATGTTACGAAAAATTTGGCTGGTAAATAAATTTGTTTATTAAACATTTTTATTTGTATTTTCCAGTGTATAACAAAACTCGACTGCAAAATTTGTGTAATAGATTCCTCATAGTGTGAGAAGATCTGGAGTGCATAATTACAGAGTTATCCGAACTTTTATTAATATAACTACGTGCTCCCATTATCAGACGTTCGGAATAAACTAGGCATTTTTGATCGTATTCTAAATTCACCGCGAAGAACAGCAGCTGTCTACATTCAGTCAAAAGGAGGTTACTTTGAACATTTCATTTTATATATGTGCTGAGCGCTCCAACTAGTCAGTTGAACTTCATTCAAACCGATCAGATACTGCAGTTGTGATAACTCTGTAATCATTCATTGTCTGTAATACACTTTTTTCTTCTCTGAATATGACGAATCAATCCCTGAAATTTTCCCTGCTTTACATTTATATTAAGTACACCTTAGTGAACAGTTTTTTCGCATCAGTGTAACCAGTTTGCTATTTTACATTTGGAAAGTATCTGCTAAGCAATTATTTTTATGTATGCTAATTTATACGTAATATAATATGTTGAAGTTTTTATTGCCCAACACCCAGTGGCTTCTTAAAATAGTTAGCAGAAAGTGAAAATCGATTCTTGAAGATCAGGACAGCTATACTTGAATAATTATCTTACTAAATTATTTTCGGAATTTCATATCAAAATGTATCGATATATGTGTTTATAAAAATACGTTTAACTACGGACGATTTGAGCGACTATCATCATTCTCAGTCGAATTGAAAAAATGAAAAAAAAGTGATCATAATAAGGGTTCATACAGTTATTGAAGTTAAGATACAGAAAGACCTAGTTTACTGTAGACTATTCAAAGGAAATTTTATTTACAAATACTGGCGTACACTTATTAAATCGTTTGCATTTTCACAGGATCCTTTTATACGTTTTGGAGGGTGATATTTCTACTGCTAGAACAATATAAATTCTAAATTTTAAGGAATCTAATATTAGTATCTTTAAGTGAATGACATTACAATTTCCATGGAAACTCCGGCAGGTCTCCTTCGATGTTTCGCAGTTCCCATAACAAAGGCAATAAGTGCGGGGGCGGAGAGGAGTGCCGTTCAATAGATATTTCCTGGCGGAAGAGTCTCCGCCTGTACTTTCCATCACGTACTTTAGGAGGAGGGAACCCCTCACTGGTGCACGTGAGGTTACAAATATTCAGCTGAGAAAGTCCATCACGATGCCCTCCAAGATAAAGGATGATTACAACCTGTGGAGTTTAATCTCAGTTCTAAACAACGTCCGAGACATGTAAATGCCCCGCCCAGCAGGAACTAGAACTGAGTATTGATTTATTGCATTACATGAACATTTTTCAAAAGTACTTCCCCAACTTAAAAACTAACTACCTTCCTAGTAAATTTATTTGAATAATCCTGAGGTAAGATCAATCTTAACGTCTGTTGCTAAAAATTTACTGACAAAACGGACCGACCATTAATTGAATTTATCGGCTCGGTTAGTTCTGTATTGCGGAAATATGTCACGATATGTACATAAATTAAATACATAAATAAATTGTGCACGTAAGACTGAAAATAAAATTGGAAAGTTTATATGAATGGGACTTTTTTCTTGAAGATCTCTTTATTTAGAGTAATAGGCTACATGAGGATAATCCACGTGGTGCCACATCCTCTTTTTTAATAGCATAGGAAAGGATTTGAAAGGGGGGATTGCGGAAGGGTAAAGGAAGGTATCCAAGGGGTAACTAGGGTCCCCGGGCTATGGTTTAAGGATTCGACCCGGCAATTCGCCTAAAAGCGATGCAGCGAAACCTCTCGTAAGACCTGTATCAGGTAGTTGGGGCATTTTGTACTTATCCCACACCCTACCGATGGCGGGAGAGAGGTTTTCTGGAGGGACGCAGCATTCCCTTCTCCGTGCCTCGACCAGCTTTGGAGGCGGCTGGCCGACTGTTCAAATGGGAACAGCAGACAACTCTTACCGTATGCCAAAGTTCTGCGATCCCGGAACATACACCTCTCAAAACAGGCCGAGGTTTAAAAACGGAGAGAGGAAAAGGCAGTCCTCACCGTCTCCCCAGGAAGATCTCATTTAATGTAAAGCAAACATAAGAAGCAAGAACTCACTACATACGATTTAGAGAATAAAGTAAACAGATTTAGAAATGCGATCATGAAATAAATGAGATAATAGTTTATGATAATTGGAAAATGAACTTTTATAGTAAATAGAAGAATTCAGTTACATTCAGGCGAAACAATTATGTAACTGAAAGTAGAAATAAAAATAAGAATTTTAAATATTTAACCGGCGATTTCCAGTTACAGAATGATGACAAGACCGTGAACTGTCTGGCCTTCAAGGTTGTAGGAATTAGCTCCTCTTCGTCGGTTGTAGCCTTTCGTTGTCATTGAGGATTGATGAAATTTCTCTCCTTACACTGACAGAATGATGAAATGGTAATGCTGCACATTACATGAAAGTTACAAGATGATGTTTTTAAATTACAAAATACTTAAATTTGAATAATAACGATAAAATAGTTACTGTAGTCAAAACAAGGATAAAATTAAATATTTATAATAGACGATAATTATAGAACAATTAATTATGCACCATACAGATGCTAGTTTTACTTTCCTGAATCAAATGGGAAAACCAAGTGACAACTTAAATTAACGTGCACTAGTGCTTGTTTTGAGAATTACCTGGTGATGATACAAAAACATTTAACGTTTTATAATAAGTTCACACCGTGTACTTATCTGTCAATCGTATTTGGTTGTATTTTGCACTAAACTGATGAGAGTTGTTTGCGGTGTAGCGTAGGGAGACCGCATGCATTATCCAGGACTCCCGTGGGCACAGCTAATCACCCATGGGCTAAGCCCCGCGGTTTCTATGTAACATGCGCGTGCGGAGCTTGCTTCAGGGAACATCCGTTCTTAATTAGCAATAGACGGAATCCATGTTATTCAGAAACATGACTGCACGGTATTTTTATATAGAGATTATTTGTACTAGTCAATCATTCAAAATTTCACCACACCCCTACAATTATTTCGCAATAGACAACATAAATTATTATTTTTATCTCGTAACCCTTCATCTTTCTTACCAATATTTTTTTTACAAATAAACCAGTTACATAAATGTTAATATTTGCTATTACAATCTTTACGAGGAACCTTGACCAATTCATTTACTGGAAACGTTCTTTCTATAGATTACAAATTCTAGCCCTACCTAGTGTACGTATTAATGTCTTGTCCAACGAATAGCGAATTTCACGAATATGCGGCTAGAAATCGCGCAGATCTAAGATAAGACGAGCATATCATTGATAAATTTTTATGTAATGTTCTTCACACAGTTGTAAATAACAACAACTACTAGGATTTGGCGAAAAAGGATAAGAATTTTTTTACATTGTAAGGTACGTTTTACTCAGTACAGAAGGTTATTCATTGTTACCCTAACAGTAGAAATTATTATTATTATTTTTTTAGGGTAACAGGCTACATGAGGGTAATCCACATAATGGCAACTCCCCTTTAATAGCATAGGAAGGGATTTGAAAGGGGGGGTGCGGAAGGGTAGAGGAAGGTAGCCAAGAGTTAACTAGGGCCCCCGGGCTGTAGTTTAAGGATCCTACCCGGAATTCGCCTAAAAGTAATGCAGGGAAAACCCTAGAAAAACCTGCATCAGGTAGGTCGGGCATTGGGTACTTGTCCCACGCCCTTCCGATAGCGGAAGAAGAGTTTACTGTGTGGACGCAGCAATCCCTTCTCCGTACCTCGACCAGTTTAGGAGGCAGCTGACCGACTGTTGTAATGGGAACAGGTAACAACTCTTACCGTATGCCCAAGGTCTGTGACCCCGGAACATACACCTCTCAAAACAGGCCGAGGTGCCTCGGCTTGTGGGAACCTTAGTTCAAAAATGGAGAGGAAAAGGCATCCCCATAGGTAGCCCCTTCGTGTCTCTCCTACAAGGTTTGAAATTATTTAAACTGCAGAGGTTGTTTATAAAACAATAAATTTCATTACTTGCTTACTTTCTATTTATTTATTTATTTTTGGGCAACAGACTACATGAGGGTGATCCACATTGGGCAACTCCCCTTTAATAGCATAGGAAGGGATTTGAAATGGGGGATGCGGAAGGGTAGAGGAAGATAGCCAAGGATTAACTAGGGCCCCCGGGCTATATTTTAAGGATCCTACCCGGCATTCGCCTAAAGAAATGCAGGGAAAACCCTAGAAGTACCTGCATCGGGTAGGTCGGACATTGGGTACTTCTCCCACGCCCTTCCGATAGCGGGAGAGGAGTTTGCTGTGGGGACGCAGCATTCCCTTCTCCGTGCCTCGAACAGTTTAGGAGGCAGCTGGCCAGTTACTTTGTAGGAGTTACTATCTAATGTCATGTTTTTAGTCTTTCAGCTGCAAGGAGTGACCTGTCCGTCGTTTGTGTTTGTTTGCCTGTGCTAAGTGTCATTGAGTTTTGAGCTACTCTCACATTATTTGTAGGCTGTAGTTCTACATTTATGTTGTTCACTGTTTATCTCTAAGTAATTATTTCTTCATACTTATTGTAAGCATACTATGAATATTATATTGAACTAAATAATATTTTATTTGTCTGTTTTTATTAATAATATAAAATTGAATTCCTCTATTTACTATAAAAGTTAATTTTCCAATTTTCGTAAACTATTCTCTCATTTATTTGATGATCGCATTTCTAAATCTGTTTATTTTATTCTCACAATTGTATGTAGTGATTTCTTGCTTCTTATGTTTGCATTACATTAAATTTCCTGGGGAGACGGTAAGAACTACGTTTTTGGATGCCTTTTCCTCTCTCCGTTTTTGAACCTCGGCCTGTTTTGGGAGATGTATGTTCCGGGGTCACAGACCTATGGCATACGGTAAGAATTGTTCTCTGTTTTCACAGTCGTCCAGCTGCATCCTAAACTTATTGGTTGAGGCACGGAGAAGGGAATGCTGCGTCCCCACAGAAAACCCCTCTCCCGCTATCGGAATGGCATGGGAAGAGTACAAAATGCCCGACATACCTGATGCAGGTTTTTCTAGGGTTCTCCCTGCATTTCTATAGGCGAATACCGGGTAGGATTCTTAAAATATAGCCCGGGGGCCCTAGTTAACCCTTGGCCTCCTTCCTCTACCCTTCTGTATCTCCCCTTTCAAATTCCTTTCTATGCTAAACGGAAGTTGTCTCCACGTGGATTACCCTCATGTAGCCTGTTACTAAAAAAAAGTATTATATTCAATTGTTTCTCGGAGAGAATAGCCTGACGCTGATGGTAATACAATATAATGAAGCAATTATATCCTTTTTGTGAGCCTTTCAAAGAGAAATATAATTGTTTATGTTCGAATCTTCGGTTAAAATGCATGCGTTGAAACCGTTTTCAGATTAATACATTCATTGATTTGTAGCTCCTGGTATTTTAGGAGAACTATTGATTCGTTATCTCTGAATAAGGTTGGAATGTGAGAGGAGAAATGGCGTACGTCTTCACTTTCACCTTTTTAAGAGTCCAGAACCACTAACAGGCACGTGTATGAGGATCCTCACTTTCTCTAAGTTCTTTATAATTAACTACATGAGTGTATGCATATAACTAACAGTTATTTTATATCAGCAATATATATTTGAAACTCGTATTTTCTGTAGTTAAATTCTAAAATATAAGTTTTTTATTTAGGGGAAACTAAATCATATTATTGTAGACTTTAAGTTTAGCGTACTCCTAGACTATTAAATTTAACGATTCCAGCACTCTTGCTCTGAATTTACAAAACGAGAAATTTTCTTCCTCTATGTATTTAAATGAAGTATTAATTTAAGCGGCCCACGTTGAGGCACCAAAATGTAATGCTTTAAACAGATATTAATTCAACAAATTTTAATTATTATTTAACCAATTAATTTGCAGTTTTATTAAATTGATAGTTTGTTCTGAAACAATTTATTTTATTTTAACAGGAAGGATCGAGAAATAATTACTACTTTAAACTTAACGATACCATTTATTATTTAATAGAAATTTATAACATTTTCTTTGAGGTTAAATACATTTAAAGTTTCAATGTTTAGAAATTTGATAACTCTTATTTCAGGGTCGTTTACCTGGGCTTGATAAGTAAAGAACAACTTTTGTATTTACGTTACACAATCATAGAATTTATAAATTAAGAAATTAACAATCCAAAGCAAAACGAGACGAAAGAAATCTGACGAATACCTTTAACTATAGTTTACGAACTTAATTAGCTTGGTTTCTACTTACAAAATGTTCGGCTGGTACCAGACTTAGATTCCTGGGTTCGGGCTCACAATAGGCCATAAAACACTGACTCTACAGTTGATTTTCAAACACACGGTTGTAGTTATTGAATTCCGGGAACTGGATCTTCTGCACTTCCGGATCATTAGTCAGACATAATGTTACACATTGTCTTTATGTGGAAAATGATGATGATCTCAGTACGCGTAGAAATCTTAATGTGGCGCTAAATATTTTTTACATAGTATCTCGCCGTCCAAACTTTATACTTGGATTCTAAAAAACTTGTAATTTTCTCGGTTGAATTTATACTCTGGCCACGCTGTTCGTTCTCCGCTCCCAGATTCTGAATTCCTCACGCGACCACAACAACTGACCAACTGCCTTCAGACAGTCCTAGCGGCTCACGACAAAGCTATCCTACCTATTGTCGTCTTTTAAGAATTGGGACCGCTAACAATCCAATTATTAAAATCATTACTGGCCTCTAATTAGTATTACAGTATATATAGGTACAATGTACATTTCTATATTCCTTTCGATACCTATATTATTATCACTACAAAAAATTGGCGTTAAAATGGAAGTAAAAATCTGTATGTGCGCCGACTCCTCTTTCAGTTTATTGGGGCAAACAATCTTGTACAATGAATTGGAGAGTATAGAAGCATCCTTATTTTTTTTACCCTAGTTATAATTTATCCATGTGCATGAAATTTATTTTTATTTAAATCATTCTCGTGAATATGTAATAGGTAATCGAGTATTAGTTTCTTAAAATCGCCAGGTTTGTTAAGATAAAACACAATAAGATAAAGCCTAATAAGGCTTAAAAAAAGTTTATTTCATAGAATTAATGCCAGTTATAAATTACAAAAGGAAACTTTCTGCCCTTGAACCATTTATTTCTGCAAACCATACAAAAGTACAATCAAATTAAACGTAAATTCGTTCACGTATTGAAACAGCTTGTTCTATATATTCACTTTACTGATCTATAATAAATTCACGTTTTAATTAATTCTTGCTAATCTACATTTCGTATTTGACGTTGCTCAAGTTCACAACAAATACATCAATTCATCAAAATTCTTATTTTAATTGTTAAAAACAACAGTCTATTAGTCATAAAAATTTATTAACATATTTAAAACGAAATGTTTAAAAGTCACTACGTTCAACACAGATTAATATCTCAATTACAATTAAATTAAGTAATCTAAAAAAAATTAAGAAATAAAGTTTTATATTCATGAAAATTGTTAATACAATTATGTAAAAATATAATTTACAGAGCGTTACTTACAATTTATTATAAGAAAATTTAAATTAACAAATTTATAGCATGTGGTTTTAACACACGTTGCGGCCGAAATGACTGTTGTTGTCAACTGTTGGAGTAATATTGAATTATAAGATGAAATGGACACAACACTGCAGATCGATCATAATAATAAAGAATCATGTATTTAATTTAAATTATTTCTGTCATTTTTAGCATTAATGGCCGAAACATTTCGCTCATCAACCTGGAATAATATTTGAATTATTCATCTAAATTCTTTAAATCGTACCAATTTAAATTATGTTGTATACATTAAATATACATTAAATATGTTTGGATTCAAACTAATAATTTTTAGACGTTAAATTTCAAATAATTTTTATATTCAATCGTTCTGGTTTTTAAACATCATTTCGTTTGTCCGATATAACATGAATTACAATGTAAACAATTAATTTTGTAAATAAGTGCTAATTATAACTAATAGACTTGTTTTTCACATTTATTTTTAAAATTAACTTATATTAATATAATTACTAATATTGATGCATGGCTTGAGAAATTTTGTTTCCTTTTTGTTATTATTGTCGTATTGACGAATTTCATATATTGCTTCGTTAATGGAACAAAATTATTGTAGCCAATGACGCATGTGTATGACGGGTGTCCCTCAAGTGAGGGAGAACAAAACTTTGTAATTAAAATAATTTATCTGCATATCGCGTAACTGTTAGCCGAAACAATGATTAAAACACCTGTGAATGGAATAATTGTTAATTGTTTACAGCTTACAACATTGGAGCAAAAATACACCTTGGTTAGACTTTTTATTAATTGCCAGCTAATATTGACAAAAAGAGTACTTGTTACAAAGCATTCGGAAAACTGACAACTTACACAAAATTACATTTTATGTGTTGCGTTAATAGCCGTCGAAATTTGAAACGGACTCCGATTAATCTGTCCTCTTTTTATTTTGAATTATCGCAGAAAACCCTCCATTTCTGCAATAATTCGCGTGTTAGCTGCCTTTGAAAACTGGGCGGGCATTATCCCGCCCCGGCTGGCAATGCATTAACGCTGTTCATTACTGCGAGTGGCTTCATAATCGCAGTGCCACTGGCCGATGATTGCGTCGCTTTCATTCCAAGTCAGCGTTGCAGCGGTAAACGCTCTCCGGCCAATCATTATGGTAATCTGCGCTTACTAAATGATCGACTTTTTCGAGAGGCGCATTAAGAGACTTCCTCACAATTTCATTGTTTAGAACAATGGAGATTGTAACTAAATGCTGTATTGCTGAGATCTGAAAGAGAGCTGCGCGTAATAACCATTATTGTTTAGCACCAGATCATTATGCAAAACATTGTATACAAAAAAAATGTTCGATGTGTAGCTTTTTAAAGTTATGCTCAATTAATTTTAGTTATTATTCTCGTGTAAAGTATTAAGGAAATTTAATGCTATTAAGGGTTACACTACAAGCATATAGATAATCACTTTACGCAACATTACCAAAGTTTTAGCATCACACTTATAACCGTTAATAAATTGGCATTATAATTCTAGTTAAAAATGAAAATCTCTTTGTAAAAAATTTAACTATAATCAGGCTCTTCTTCGCACCTGAGGAAAGGGACAAGGATCCCAGAAACGTTGTCAGAATTGGCTATGTTTCTTATTAATTATTTTCATTAAAATATTTATTTTTTCATTAAATTCTACTTCTCATTAACACTGTCACTATGATAAAATTTTAGTATCGAATTGCTACCAATTGTAAGATGGGTGGATGATCAGATCTGCAGGAAATGGCGAGCGTAGATCCAGTGATTTAGCAAAGCTTATAACCTCAGATATCTAAGACTATATTTATCGCTCGTACAAGTAAATTTATTTAATGTTCTCTTCTCAAAAATAATTTTACTCAATTTTTTTCCTTGAATCTCTACTTTTTTGTCTACAGACCACTATTTTGACATTTTTCGTGGTATGGTTACATCTTTAGTCAAAATTCTTTGTGTAGAAGGATCAGGAATTAAAAAAATCTCGACCGGAGCGGGATCGAACCCACAACATACACTTGGTACGTGTGTGAGCACAGGATCACGCATAATTAACTATACCACATTCCTTACGAGCTGATTTTAGGACTTCATTAATAACTGATATTACGTGTAAATTTATTATTTAATTCATGAACAAAAGAAATGCTTTCAAACGAAGGTCAGTCATCCAAGCCATGAAACTGCATTAAAGGATGCAAATGGAAAAATAATAAAAATGAGAACTTAGAATGTAGGATATAAATAATAAGATACAGGTACGATGAAAAGGATTTGTGGCATATACGCCGATCTTCATTTGGTATCCTGATGCAATCAGTATTTAGACCGATGAATCTACATTCTATATGTTTGGTGAACCGTGTATAAAAAAACTGTAATTTGCTTGTTTGTTGGTCCCATTGATAGACTTAAAAACGGCTGAATGGATTTCAATTTATTTTCATACTTGTATTTCTACTTACATGGGTGAATTTAAAGTAAACTGTAATGGTTCAGTGAATAATGAACAAGAAAGATAGCCAATTCAGACAAAAAGTGATAATATAATTGCCACACAACGTTTCTGGGATCCTTGTCTCTTTCCTCAGGTGCTAAGAAGAGCCTAGAGCGACACAACTGCACTCGTCAGTTGACAAAACTGAAAAGCGACGAAAACGCAACGTCAATGGGAGATTCGAAGGGTAGCGTAACAATAAGGGAGCACCAACGATGGGAAAACAGAAGGTTTAGCGTAATAATAAGGGATCATAGCAATTGTTGAGTTTCATAGTGTCTGTATAGCTAACAAATTAAAACCTATTATCAAGAGGTGGAAGCAAAAAGAAAACGTTCATTTATTCTTTGTCAGATTTCATTCATTCTGAATCTGATATGCAGACCTAACAATCTAGGACAGTTTAAGAATTATACGAGCCATATCCAAGCATAGGTAGGCTTTTCTTACACTGTATAGAGCGATAAAATTAGCAATTTAAAATTTAAGAAATTAACTTTTTACAAAATACGTATTAAACATTTTATTACATTTCCCTGATCTACTGTAACCTAATTTCTAATTTCTAAATCGATGTCCGTTGAATCAATAGATGTGGTGAAGAAATTAATTGAGTTACTGTCACAAAATTGCATTAATTTATTGTAATAGGTTTTTTTTACAAGAAGACTTAACTTACAAAATTTAAAGGGATAAATATTGGAAAGTCGAAAGTATAATTTGAAATAAAGTAGTACAAATGTCTCACTGTGTTTTGTTTAATTTCTTCAACATATGTATAATTGGAGAAATATAGCTAGTCGTGACAAAATACGTTACGCAAACATCCAACGAACGGTGTCGTGCGATTTCCGCACCAGACCACTGAGTTTACAATTCTGGAACTTTATTTCGTAAAGTATCTTTGCCTTTAAATTAATAATAAATTTATAATTAAACAGGTTGATGTTTTCATTTATTTAAGGACGTCAGATAATAACTGCTAAAAGATTTGTATGTTAATTGATCATTTCTAAGCATACTTATTAAAAGAATCACTGTTAATTGGAACAGTTTCCATATTACAGCAGAGATAGAAATTATAAATCCAGAAAAGTGTAAGGAAATGATAAACTTGTAAAACATTGACTGCGTGTTATTTCACGATATGTTGTACAGGAAAAAAAACATATGCGTTTAAGTTTAAGTTTTTAGTTCAGGAATGTTGTACGTAAAAAACTATGACTGTAAAAGTTAAGAATTAAATACAGGGTGTGATATAAAGATCTTGATGCGCTCATAAGAATATAGTTAATGTTTTTAAGAATGCCGTTACGCAATTCGACCCAAAGGGCGAGTTTCTGCCTGACGACAATACTTTCTCTATGTCCTTTCTTTTCCTTCTGCGTATTTAGTACGACTTGCTATCTCTCACACCTTATATTTCTAATTTTTCTTTAAATAATTATAAATTTTTCATTTCTATATTTACAAACTTCACAGTTTACGTTCAGTAATTTAAAATTAGTAAGTAATTATCTAACATGAATGTGAACAGTACAATATATTGTAATCTGCATAAAACGTCAGAGGGGGAGGGCTTTTATTATATCTATGTACGTATTGAAGAATTTCTCTAATTTTACAGAGGCAAAGAGTTCTACACTAGCCCGGGCAAAGATTTAGCTGAAAAAATCCCAACAAAATCTGGGAGGGTCAAATTCCAATTGGTGGAAATCGAGAGTGACATGATTTTTCCGGAGCTCAGTTATACCCACTTCGTTGACAGTGGTTAAGATTCTTATGGTCTGTTGTGTGTTAACCGACAAAATTTATGACTTACTCATAAAAGTCAAATGAGCTATTCAGTTCAGTTGAACTAGTTCAGTACATTGATGGAACTCTAAAAGAACTATCTTGCCCATCACTACTGTTTACAATATATATTGTAGTAATCGGTCTTATATTAAAATAATACGTGACACAAGCAGTTTAAACAAACAATTATTATTTATTAAACGCACAATGTTACATTTATACAAGTAATCAAATGAAACTTTACATCAGTTAGTAATTAATGTTATATAATGAAATTTTATCTTTCTCAAGGTCGTTTACTGTGCCTTTATTAAAACGAATACTTGTTAAACAACTTTTACAATGCAATATAGAAAAACACATACAATCACCAAATTTAAATTCTGAAATCTGAAATGTGACGGTTATACCTTCACTTAAAAGTTTACAACTATGAATACAGTAAAAAATTAACTTACAATGTCTGGTTAATCCATGCAATTTGCCTCATTTGCATACTAGCACTCACTCACTTTATACAGGCCATAAAGAGCACCAAGTTGCGCTCACATTTTACACTTCAACAGCCACCTCTCTACTCTCACTCTCACGACAATTCGCGACGAATTCCTCCAAACAATTTACTTATTTATTTCGGCCACCTAACTTGGCCCATTATCAACGATCTCTCCTGACGACTGCTGTCTGATTGATTCATCTCGGCCACCTAACTTGGCCTAATCCGGTCCCAACGTACACCGACAAACTCTGCTGACAGACTGATTACTGATCTCCTCTTACGGCGCCTTATATTTCTTTCTTTTGCGCACTTCACAACGAATCCGTGTGCACTTCTCCCAACACCCCCTGTCTCCCAATTATCCTCCATTACTTCGTCGTTGTGTACCACTCGTGTCCTTTCTGCCGCTGAAAATTCGAGTCCAAACTACGACTCGGGCTGGCCTTTTGCATTTGGCACCACAGAGTTCGAGCGTACCTAGAGAGAGTTCGGTTGCACTCAGAGTTCGTGTGCAAATCTGCATACGGCACCACAGCGCCGGGCGTACTCACATTGAACTCACCCTCCTTTAATTTGCCATCTGTCGCTCAATTATTCCATCATTATCTCCTTCTGTCTGACCTGTGTGCCTTCTGCCGTTGACCACGCCAGTTCAAATATTTGTTTATTTTTAATGATTTCTTTTAATTATTACAATATATTGTAATATACACAATTAATAATTTAATTAATTTAATGAATTTGAAGAATTCGAGCCCCACGTTGTGGAAGCCAAAATGTAATAATCAAATGGAAGGCGTTAATTAAATAAAAGAATTAATAAAATTTACAAACAATATTTATTTATTTTGTGGCAATAAATCAGAAACAATTACAATTTAAAATATTAATATCTCAGGGCCTTCACTGGGTTTGATAACGGACACAACAATTTGATTTAAAAATCTTATTAACAAACAAATCACATTTACCTAAACAATACGTCGATAGAAATAAACTAAAAATAAAATAAATTAACTTGACAATTAAAATAGAACGAAATTAAAAAGTAAAGAGATTAACTCTGATTAAAAATTAGAAAGAGAACGAAATCTGACTTCTATCTTTTAATTACGTTTACATAAATCATTATTTTGTATTTTCTTACTCACATCTGTCCAGTTGGTTATAGTCTTTGAAAATACACTATTGCGAGATTTTACACTGATTCTAAGATTCACAGATTTTACGCTGATTCTAGTCAAAATTGATAGGATGTCAGGAACTCGCATGATCCTCCTTTTTGTCAGCTATCTGTTGACTGCTTGCCTTATATGACTTCTGCTTGCCTTATATGAATTCTGAGGTTTGTAGATTTGCTAGTCTCTTACCGCTTTGAACTTAAACTGCAACTTTAAATTTTTGGCTGGTTATGGACGTAAACTGCTTTTACTTACCAAGTTTCGATGTAATGCTTCCGTGAATGTTTTTACTGTGACTTCAACTCACAACTTTGTTTTAATAATAATACATTAAACGACGGCTAGTCTTTGCTCAAGTATCACTTGTTCCGTCCTCCAAAATGTCCCGGCACCAACTAACTCTGTTAAATTCTAGTCACCAACTGAACTATCGTCTCGAGTTTTAGCGCGTATACGCCATTTTCGACTTTTCGACAAAGGCGGCTAGCTTCATTGTTTCTTTGGAAGCTCCTGCCGCTATAATGGATTTCTCAAACAATTCAAATTTTTATGTCCAAACAATTACTGTCATAATTAATTGGCATTATAATATATATATTACAAATGTAGTGACTTAATAACTTGTTTCTTTAATTATTGCCTGCGTAACTTTGATGCCAGAGCATTGTAAAGAATAGTATATATGTATATATTACTTTAGCGGTGTTCAGTCAGTCAGATATTCAGAGAGCAGAGCAACTCACCGAGATAGTTAGAAAATATTAAAATATAAAGTCAGAAATCAGGTATTCAGAGAGAAGAAAGTGTGTTTTGTTTGGAGGACCTGACCGTGGAGGTCCGAGCTCGTGTATGTGATGATCATATTAAGATTTTATTAAAGATTCTCCACAGTAAAACTAGAGCGTGACAATATTCATTCATGGAATCAGAAAGACGCCGAAAATGTTGCAAAAGTGAGAAGAGAATAAAATCAGTGCTCTGGCCTTTCAGTGAAATTAGAGTTGTATAAAAATAAATCACGTGTGCACAAACCAGAGCAGCTGAAACTAAATGTAAAAAAAAAACTTTCATCTGTAAACCATTAAGTAACTTTTAAGTAAATATCGTTTACCGCCAGATTTCTATAACTTTCCAGATTTATATAACTTTTTAGATTTGTAATAGTTTTTTGTTATTGTAAGTTCAAATTCATTTTTTACAGTCTTTATTAGAGAACCGATAAGCGACCGTGAAATTAAGATTCTCATAAAAGCTGAGGCATTAACTTAAAATGTAAAATCAACGAAGACCAAATTTTTAAAATAAATAATTTTTGCTATCTTTTTAAATATTTGGTTTAATTACGACTTCCTTCCTTTATTATTTTAATACTTTTGAATACTACATAATTTGCCTACAACGCGTTGGCATTTTATTAAAACATTTATAGATGTTGATATTTCTCTCATACGTTTATGCTTTATAGAAAAAAAATTGAAGCCAGAGTAAATTATGGAGCTGTAAGACGGATTCTCGGGAAGGCAGTGAAGTAATTATGTTAAAGACCGATTTTGTCGAATAACCAACGGTAGTTAAGTCACATTAGAGAAGCGTCATTGTTGTCGAAGTCTCTCTGCGCGTTTAGTGGGATGGTCACTTTAGACGCGCCACATCATTCCATGTCGAAGATAATCGTATTGCGAAGCAATTTGCTGACGTTCTGGACACCATTTATGCCATTAGATTCTGGCGCTTACTGGAATATGGCTGCAGGGAAGGATGCTTCACGCAAGGATTTGAGACATTTTTCAATTCAAAAATTATTTTTCACAATGAATGTTAATGAAAATTCCTAAACCGGACTTCGCGTACTTTTTATTTCAAACATCATCAGTAATGACTCGTGACTATGAAAAAGATTTTCAGTAATTTAAGAGAAAACGGTCATTTTGCAGAATTATGTAGCGAAAAAGTTCTTTTTTCCAATATCTAATAAAAAACGTTAAATTACCCACCCTTATGGCTACAACTTATTATTAATAAATAAAATTTAATGCGCTTCAAAGATTTATTAATCTCACTCATATTCAAAAATAAAAAAATAATATCCTCCACGGATTTTCTAGTCAGAGATTCTTTTTCTCGGCGGATTAGGGTGCTGGTTTGAATAAAATATTATTATCATGGCAAAACGCTAATTTAACCCGCGACCGTCCCTGTGGGTAACCGACTTTACATTTTTCAGAATTTGCTTCTTGGTTCAAGCGGCTAACGATGACGGCAATTCCTAGTCCTTCAATGCGACTGAAATTCTGTGTCGCGATGGTTATTTCGTTCTGAAGCCAACAATATTTCTTCCCCAGACTTAGCTTCCCGTGTTTCCACTTTGCCGAGCTAAGCTAGAGTGCCCCTTCTATCCTTGGGTTCTTCCCTTCTTACCTTTCATCAAACATGATTCTTCCTGCGGGATTTTCCCTTGGCCAGGCTAATTGCTTTCTTTGTATGTGACGCGAGTTCGTGCAATTGTTCGAGGATTAGCAGACTGCCGTTTCCTCAAATTCCGTTGCCTTTGACCACCTGCCAACCGCCTACAACCAGGTTACACATCCTAATGATCGGAAATTGAGCATATCCCCCCCCCATTTTATTTTTTTTTAAAAAAATTAAAACTGATGTATTACAAGTTCGAATAATGAATACAATTTGTCAGACTTGCGCACTCTGGGTCACCAAAACAGTTTCTTTCATTTTATATTTCACGTTAAAGAATAGCAAAAATGTCTTAGGATCTTAGTGCTAATAAATCCTTGATCATGATGATTTTTTTAGTTTCTTTTCTTGACACGTCTTATAAAATAGGGAAGAAATACGTCGTGTTATAGTTTTAGCATTTTCCTGAGCAATTAGGGAAACCATAAGAAACCAAATCAGGACGCCCGGAACAGAATTGTAGGCCCAGCTACAAATAATCCCAATACAGAACATTTTTAAATTTTAATACGGTTGTAAAATTAATTATTTTCAAATTAAAAAATTTTTAATTTCTTTCAGTCGAGTTAAATTAAGTCTTGAAAAATCACATAAAAAATTAAACTGTTTAAACTATTCCTTATTATTACAAACCACATTTTACCGCTACAGTCTAAAAAATCAGTTTGCCGCAGTCTCAGGTTATTATGGGATTCATATTTCCTATGGTTAACTATACAATGAAACAAACCAAACTTTGTCGCAAAATATTTTGTGGTTTACGTCAGATAACTTTGATTCGAATTTTCCAGGTCATCTTTCCTTTATATTACCCAGAATTGTCTTGAGAAAATTATGTGTTTTACTAGGAAGCTCACCTCTAGCGCCCGGACTTTGTCAACCAACGCCAGTTAATCCTCCGATTTATATAAAAATAACAAATACTATTACGTCCCTCCGCCTCGTCATTTATAGGTTTCTGGATCATCTCATCAGTCACGTGAAACTTTGTGTCTCACACAGGATATTACCCGGGTTGAAACTCGAGAAATCTACATTCGCTAATTTCACAATCATGTTATAGAAATAATGGGAAAACGATCGTAAGTGTCGAATAAATAGTTTCTCAATTGCTTATAATAGAAGAATCATTCCAATTTTGTTTAGGTCCAATTTGACCGGATGTCAGCATGCTAAAGGTTTTAAGGATGTAATAATAAAATAATCAAAATGACTGGGATTAGTCTAGAATTAATAGTTAACTCACGTGCTCAGTCAACATCGAAATGATGGGTGGTAGGGGGGAGAAGAGTTGAAAAATACTTTAACACATAAATGAGTACAGAGTCCATCGTTTTCGAGATCGTTGAGATAAATACTTTCCAGCTGCCGGTCAGGTCCAAGATGTGGCATTATCAGCGTGTTGAAAAGAGGGAAGAGAAGTGGTTAATAAAAAAATGTCCAAATGAACGACTATACTGTCGAATTGCTAAGCAACAGCGAAGCCATTTAGGCTCATGTTTAGGTAAATACTAATCTGTTGAAATCTATATAAGGCTGTGCGTAAATAATGAACAGAAATGTGTTCTTATGTTGTTTATAAAGGGATAGGTGAATCCATTTTTATCCATTTTTTACACTTATTCCGACGGATCTACCTTTCAATCTTGAAAGATTGCATTTTCAAGTGAAACTTGCGCTATCGACGACAATCAACTAGTTAAAGTTTCCTTTCAATTACTGCACGGCGGGTTTATCCCTTGATTAACTTTATATTCCGTCCAGCATTTATTTTACCCTTGCTTTTCGATTTTAAACTAAATATACTAGTTTGGAGTGAATTTACGCTATAGATAGAATTCATTCCTTACTTTCGCGAAGGTGTAGATAGGCTATATGTAAGGTAGTCCACATAGTGGCAACTCACCTATTAGCATTTGAAAGGGACTGAAAGGGGGGATGCAGAAAGGTATAGCAGGGTAGCCAAGGGTTAACTAGCGACTCCGAGCTTTAATTTAAGGATGCTACCAGACAATTCACCTAAAAGTAATGCAGGGAAAACCCTAGAAAATTCTGCATTAGGTATGTCGGGCATTTGGTACTTGTCCCACGCTCTTCCGATAGCGGGAGAGGGGTTGTCTGCAGGGTCTCAGCATTCCCCTCTCCGTGCCTTGTCCAGTTTACGAGGCAGTTAACCAATTATTCCAATAGGAATAGCTCACAATTCTTACCGTATGCCAAAGGCCTGCGACCCTGAAACATACACCTCTCAAAACAGGTCGAGGTGCGTCGGTATGTGGGAAACTTAGTCCAAAACACGAGATAGAAGAAGGCATCCCCAATGCTCTCCAGAGCTCTCTGGAAAGGTTCACCTACGAGAGGAATTCTCTCACAGGCTTCCTTGACTCTGAAGAATATATGAATAGGATAAATAAACACCTAGACAATCCTCCCAGAGAGCTCTGGAGGAAGCTACCCTTGGGGATGCCTTCACATCTCTCTTGGACATACGGAATTGTCGGCCAGCTGACTCCTAAACCGGTCAAGGCACGATGAGATGAAAGCTGTGACCCCACAGCAAACCCCTCTCCCGCCATCGGAATGGTGTGGGACAAGTACCAAATGCCCGACCTACCTGATGCTGGTTTTTCTAGGGTTTTCTCTGCATCACTTTATTGAATTGCCGAGTAGGACCCTTAAAACAGCCCGGAGGGCTCTAGTTAACCCTTGGCTACCTTCGTATACCCTTCCGCATTCCCCCTTTCAAATCCCTTTCCTATGCTATAAGAGAGGAGTTGCCACTATATGGATTAGCCTATACATTTTTTTTTTTATTTTTATTTTTTAGGGCAATAGGCTACATGAGGGTAATCCACTTAGGGCAACTCCCCTTTAATAGCATAGGAAGGGATTTGAAAGGGGGGATGCGGATGGGTAGAGGAAGGTAGCCAAGGGTTAACTAGGGCCCCCGGGCTATATTTTAAGGATCCTACCCGGCATTCGCCTAAAGGAATGCAGGGAAAACCTTAGAAAAACCTGCATCGGGTAGGTCGGGCATTGGGTACTTGTCCCACGCCCTTCCGATAGCGGGAGAGGAGTTTGCTGTGGGGACGCAGCTTACCCCTCGCCATGCCTTGGCCTGTTTAGGAGGCAGCTGGCCGACTATTCCAATAGGAATAGCGGACAACTCTTGCCGTATGCCCAAGGTCTGCGACCCCGGAACATACACCTCTCAAAACAGACCGAGGTGCCTCGGCATGTGGGAACCTTAGTTCAAAAAAACCAGAGAGATGTGAGAGCATCCCCAAAGGTAGCCCCCGCCAGAGCTCTCTGGGAAGGTTCACCTGCGAGAAATCCTCTCGCAGGCTTCCTTCAACCTATACATAGCCTGTCTACACCTAAAATAAACAAAAAACAACTCTTGACAGACAGCCTATATAAATATGATCATGCAAATTGTTTTATCAAAGAATTAATAATCTGATAGTACATATACGTTTAAACAACAAACGGTCAAATGCACTGTAAGGAATGGTATTTAGTCGGAGATTATTTTTAAGTCTCTGTATGACAGTAAGACTACCCTCGAAATAAACATCCTCGTCCCTTTTATCAATAGCAATGACAATGGACTATTCCCAAAAAAGCATGCGTCACAGAAGCTTGAAGAATCACACCTGTCAGCTACCGTGTGAGGAAAAAATATTAGGCAGAACGAATTATGAGCCCCTCAAGAGTCGCTTACGAAGACTTACGAAACTTGATACATCTGGAATGAACATAAATTTTGTCCCGCGGAGTTTGTAGCCTTCTCCATTGATTCTCATTTGTATGTGGCCGACCAATGAACATTAATTAAAGTATTAACAATTTTAAAATTGAGGTGCAATTCTGGAGCATTCGGAGCCAGTTGAGACACAGAGCAGTGAGAAAATGATCCAAGTCGTGACCATGGAAAAAACTACTTAAGACCGAGTGAAGCCTCTGAACGCTTGCCAATGACGTCCTCTGCGGCCGCAACCCACCGACGCTCTACTGAACGACGCCGGCCCTGAACATCCTGATGCATCACCATACAAGCCACAAAATAACAACAATCGCCTTTTCGGTATAATTAAAATACTTTTTTTTAACCAAATATAGTATTGCCTAATTACTAAATTAGCTTAGTATAGAAATTTGACTATAGACCTCACCAATGGAATGAAGATGAAGAATAAATTATTTTGTGTTCCTACGATCAATTGCTTTAATTTTATATATTTAATTCACTATTAAATTTTTGTTTTCTTATTAGATTAATATTTCTAAATTAATAAAGTTATAATATATTTTACTGTTAACCTATAAATAAAAACCCCACCTACAAGTATTAATATTAAATTTGCATTACATATATTAATATATTACTAGAGCACTAGTTGCGTTTCACATCAATTGTAAAATTTCGATATAGCAGGCTGATATGAATATAGTTATATAATGAAAGCATTCGTCGAATAATTTCAAATTACAGTGTATCAATTGTCATTTCAGCGCATTAGATAGTCTGGAAATGTTCGAGATTGAATCTTTTGATAGATATTCCGCAGCTTGTGAAATCGCATTGCGCACCATGTTGTCATTTCGTAATATTATAAATATATGATTGCAATAATTTTGGCGGAATGTGAACGTTACGCTACGCTTGGCACGACATGCTGGCCACGTCGCCGTTTGCGAAAGAACCGAGGCACCTTGTCACGAGCTGGCTGTCCAGGGCTAATTGGACACCAGACCCGACAACCAGTAATTGTTTCTGGAGGCACGTCGTGAGTGAAATGAGACAAATTACTTCACATTTGATGGCTCGCTGCACTTTCCTGCGTGCACGAAAGAAAGGCTTCTGTCCTTGACTCAAAACAACAGATTTCCAGGAAAACTTTTGATCAACATGTAATTTAAGTCACGCTCAATAAAATATGGACGCCATGGAGAATAAAGTAATTGTTTTATTCTTGTGGTCTTTATTATTTTTCAAAGCCCCTCTGAAGAAACAGCAAAGAAACATCACGCCGCCATATAGAAAGCCTTCTGCGACCTTACAATTATGCACTCTTCCTAAATAAATATTAGTTTTGGGCAAAACATAGTTATAAGCGTTTTTTCCAATTAATGCTGGAATATGACCTAAAAAACTTGCAGATATTTGGCCATCCAAAACAGACTGTGAACCAGAATGTGGGACATTTCGGAACAAGTTGATGTAATATAAACATAAATTTCAGTTTTCTTCGCCTCTTGAGTGTTAAACGTACTTTTAATTCATAATCAACGTTTTTTCATGTGTTCATACTACTTTAAAATATAATTACCTATTTATAATTCGTGGTTTCTTACAATAATTTGAGAAATATTTGTCAGAAGTTAAATGGTACAGTATATAAATGATTAGGATTTTTCATAAATATTTTAGCATTCTGAAAAGCATGAAGAATTTTTAAAAAAAGTATATTTCATATATTGTAGTAATTGGTAATTAAGGCATTGTTCTAATTGAAAAGTTGAATTGTAGAGGACTCATTATTGGTGGATATAGCGGACGCCGCAACAAACCGGCAATGCAAAGAAAGTATTGTTGATCGGTCGAGAAGGTTTTACGCGCTCAAAATTTACGAGACGAACGAATAGTTGGGCAGCAGACAGCAAATAGAACAGACGAAAAGAACGAACAGTCAGGCAATGAACGGCGAGGTGTAAAGACCACAAAATTCTAATACACGAAAAGTTGAACAATTTAGTCAGTCAGCAGCGAGAATGAAAAAGGTCTAATTTAAAGAACGAGAAAGTGTTCCAGTAACCAGTACGCTGTTATATCAAAAATGCTGAAACTGAACTAGTCGTCAGTCAACAGACAAAACCAATGAGGTGCATTTTCAACAAAAATCCACGAGACCTACAAATCCAGGTTGCAGTAAATCATCGAGAATCGACAAATTTATTTTAAACCAACTAACAAACTACGCTAATTAGAGCCTGTGAACATGTAGAGTCTGTGAGTACTTAGAATCAGTGATATCCCCAAAATTGTGCACGAAAAGTTAAAATGAGACCTGGGCTGCCGTAAGTAGAAAGAAAACTTTAAAATCATTGTAAACCACGTTTAAAAGATAAACGTCAGATCGTTCTTTAATTGTCGATAAAATGAGATCTTTAATTATTCAGATCATTCTTTATTTCTTGATAAAAATTGAAATTGTTTAAATTCAATCTTTAGTATTATTTCTTCAGCAACAAATTTCGTCTATGTTCAGACGCATTGATTCCCATGTAATGTAAATGTAATTTTTGTGATTTTGATTATATAAATTCTGCCATTATCAAACCCAGTTCAAGACCCTGAGATCCCAAATATTTTGTGATTTGAATACTTGTTTTAAAATTGTTAATAAATCTTGTTTAATAGTTTTCACGTAATAGTTCTTTTCATTTAAAAACGCCACATAATTCATATCATGAATTATTGTCAAAAGATGCAAGCTATTAAAGGTAATTATTACAATATATATAACTATTTATTCCTTTCTCACACTTAGTTATGTTTTGAAATAATTGAAATAACATCCGGCCTTACAAGGATGCCTGCGAGGGTTATTCTCTCTCAGGTGAACCTTCTCAGAGAGCTCTGGAGGAGGCTACCTTTGGCGATGCCTTCTCCTTTCTCTGGTTTTTTGAACTAAGGTTCCGACAAGCCGAGGCACCTCGGTCAGTTTTGAGAGATGTATGTTGCCGGGTCGCAGAGTTGTCCTCTATTCTTATTGGAATAGTGGGCCAGCTGCTTCCTAAACTGGTTGAGACACAGAGAATGGAATGCTGCGTCCCCACAGCAAACCCCTCTCCCGGAATCGGAAGGGCGTGGGACAAGTCCCCAAAGCCCTACCTGATGCAGGTTTTCTATGGTTCGTCCTGCTTCACTTTTAGGCAAATCCCGGTTAGGATCCTTAAACTATAGCTCAGGGATCCTAGTTAACCCTTGACTACTTTGCTCTACCTTTCCGCATCCCTCCTTTCAGTCTCTTTCCTATGCTATAAGAGGAGAGTTGCCATTATGTGGATTGCCCTATACATAGCCTATCTACACCTTCTTCTTCTTCTGAGCCCGACCTAAATAGATGCAGGTTTTCTAAGGCTTTCTGTGCATTACTTTTAGGCGACTGGCAGGTATCAACTTTAAACTATAACCTGGCGGTCTTTGAATCAACGCTAACTTAGAACTTAAGAAAGTTGTATTTCAAAATAATGTCGATGTACAGTAATTCTTACGATGATCACAAAATTATTTTGAAAACAGATTTTCTAAGAAATTTAAAAGTCAAAATCGCAGCACATGAAAATTGAATGTTATTAATTATTACACCAAATTAATGAAATGAAAATTTTACTAAAAGGGATGTATAATATACTGACAATGGGGATTTAATAAATATTATGGCCAACAGTCAGAAAGCGTTCATTAATTAACAATGTAATGAGATAATAAGAATGAGTTTTAAGAGAAACATTTGCACCCAATTTTGTCAGTCATATTGCTATTTGTTTATTAAATTAGCATACTTCTAACACAGACGTTGTTAAGTCAAGATATTAACATATTTATGGAAATAATTACAATGGGGTCATATTATTTATTTCAATAAAAATGTATCATAAATGTTATTCAGTTGTTAGTGTCATTTTTTACAATTATTTCTGTAGTGTTTGATCGAATATGCAGCAATTAACTCATCAGTCTTGTAAAATATTTATTTTCTTCATCTAAAATTTTTAAATTTTTCATAGAAATCTTAAAATTTATGTCACCAAAAGTATCGTTAGGCTGCAGTGTTGTGATATTTAGAGAAGCAGTTGGACTATAAGTATTTTACTCTAAACTTATAACATGGGATTTGAGCGGCGAGTAAAAAAATAATGTCATTTGAGAAAGCGTATATGTAGATGGATACTTTATATATTGATGTTTCGAAAAGTCAACATATCAGTTCATCACGAACGCAGAATATGGATCAAGCGTCTCTCTGCGCTGGTTTCAACTGAGTACCTTTTGGGAGTTACCGACTTTCATTTTCCATGCTCCGACCTTACATACGTGAAGACGAACAGTCTGTAAGCCTGTAAACTCGCCTCTTTTATCAAGATAAATGGTAGTAAATCAAGCACATATATCATAAGAGTTTCTTAATTAATTTGCTCTTTCGAATCTTCGTTTATTGAAAATTATATGCTGTTAGGAACTTAAGATGAAATGAATGTTTATTCGAGGTTTTTACACGAGAAATGAAATATTCAAGTTAAACGTTATAATTAAGTTCCGTTTCTAAGGATTTTAGGTTAACTTTAGTTTGAATACCGTGCCAGAGGGCTTCCTTACCACTTATTTGACGTCTGTACGCCTCTCCACGACCCGTGCACACTGAAAGCGTAATAAACATCTGTTCACTCAAACCAGATGAACTTGAATGGTGCAAGAAAACGCTTTCTGCTCACGAATCTCATTATGAGGACATAGGAATAGCATTGAGTGGGTCGGTCTTACGGAGTAGCTTTTTGGGTGGTTAGATTTCCGTTTTACTTTTCTTCTTGAACGTCATATCCGTCTCAATGCAGTGCAGGTCTGTAAACTATTTGATGACTTCGAGATTTACATTTATAAGAAATAATTAAATATCAAATAAATATTCCTCATTTGTATTATAAATTCAACGTGATCGGTAACTCTTATAGACACCACTCTTCTCGTTTAAACACAAATTAGTGTTTTGGACTTATCTGAAGATCAGCGAGTTTTCGAATAAATTCATTCATATAATAATAGAAAAAAAAATACGTCGAAAAAGTTATTTTTATATATTTTATCTTGAGGCTGGCGTAGAATCTCGAAAGGTAGACAATAAAACATTGGCGGTAATGCTTATTTTGCAGCACTTGGCAATTATTTCTTTTAGAAATCGAGCCGAAAAAATATTGTACAAACATTAGACGCTACCAAAACAATTTTGAGGCTAGCAAAATGAGCTGAGAGTTGTTTATTTCGGCACCGTTGATACTCGTTGCACCCCCATTGCGGTTGGTGATCAGATCCCGAAAATGACGCATCGACAGTTGGAGAGGTAGAGAAAAGTTAAGAGACAGAAATTTAAGATAAAAAGTAGCTGAAATTTTAGGTTTACAAGATGATGTACAACCAACGAATCTCGCATCGGTTGAGTTTCACAGCTTTAGGATATGTAACATGAATAACAAAAAAGTGATAATATAATCAAAACTATGAATAAAACTATTCAACAAATAAGAAAATGAAAACGTGAACAAGCATTAATAAAACTCCTATCTTTTGTTATCGGATACATTACAGCTAAGTTATTCATGGACCTTACATTAGTTGGAAGGTACTCAAAATCAAGGTAGTCAATTCAGACAAAAAAGTGATAATATAACTACCACACAACGTTTCTGGGATCCTTGTTCCTTTCCTCAGGTGCGAAGAAGGGCCTAGGGTTAGCATAACAATAATGAACGACAATGGGAAAACAAGGTTTAACATAATAATAAGGGATCTTAGACATTATTGAGTTTCATAGTGCCTGTTTGTTCATTTTTGATGTTTGATTTAATGTGGAGCATCTCTGAAGTGAGTCTGGAATTGTACCTGGTGTCGATGTCGAAAATCTTAGCATTTTGCCAATCAAATGTATGTTTAGAATTGATTATGTGTTTGGATACTACAGATTGCTTATCAATGGGAAGTTTGATATTAGATATTAGTCCAATCAAATGCCAATCAGATTGTTTATCAATGGGAAGTTTGATATTAGATATATGTTCCTTGATACGTGTATTACGGGAACGTTTTGATTGCTCTATGTAGCAGGAATTACAATCAGAGCACGAGATATTTTAAACCATACAATTTTTCTATATGTGTCTAATGCGTCCTTAAGTTTTCTTTATCAAGTAGTAAATTGTAATAGTAGATTTGAACATGATTGACATTTGATATTACATAAAAATTTTGACGAACTTATGATGTAGAAATTTGTAATAAAAGAGAACAAGAAAATCTTTGGATTGAGGTGTTTAGACACGAGTAGAAGTGCGTATTGCATTTTTGTCTAATGTCATCTATTGTTCTATTTATTAATAAAATTTAAAGGGTACTCATTTGAAATTAAAATGTTACGGACAATATTTATGTTGTGTTACGGAACTTAGAAAGTAAAATAGCTCTGTCTGAAAGTCGTTTGGAAATAAAACTGAGTACACGTCCTGAGTATGTAGTTCTCTGGACCATTTGGTGATAATGGAAATACAGTGACAGCGTGGACATTAACAGAATGGTTCATTTCAAGTTAATGATTCAAGTGTAAATTGGGATGATAAATGTTGAAAGAATTGACTGTAAGATTGATTTGAAAGGACTTAACAATACCATTAAATGTCATCTACATATAAGATGTAGCAGAGTTTGGGCAGGAAGTAGAGAAAGACAAGAATTCTCGATATCTCTCATGACTATCTTAGAAAAAAATAGAACTGAGGGGGCTTCCCGTGGGAGAACTTTTGATTCTATGACAGTTAATTTGATTAAACCTCAAATAAGTGGAGTTGAGGCTTATATTTAAAATGCATAAAAATTCACTAAGTGAAATTTTAGGAAATTGAATGAAAAATGGGCCATCTGTATTGAAATTATTGAACTGACTAACTAAATCCTTGGCTCGACAGCCCATGAATGGCCTTGGCCTACCGAGACGGCTGCCAGACTGTCGTCTTACATGACACATTCTGAATTTAGTAGTGACATCTGGTCAGAGTGTCGATTCTCCCACAGCCTTAACCCCAGTTTTCTTGACCAGGACAAACACAAACATCCATGCCCATGCCGGGATTCGAACCCGGGATCTCTGTGATGCGAGGCAATGACGCTGGCCAGTACACCACAGCAGGCCGGCATTGAAATTTTTAATGGGAATATAATTGAACAAGGAACGACATAAATAGAAATTTAACAGTGGTCACGGGGACAGTGAGGTGTAGTGTTTCATTTTATCAATAAATTGGTAATAATTTTTGACAGAATAGTTTTCTTCATTGAGGGCTTTAGAAAAAATTAATACGGATGTAGGAGGAAATGCTGTGTAAGGGACTGCCTGCTTTGTTTGTTTGTTATCTGCCAAATGTTTCTTAAAATATTATTCTAATCATTGTAATTGTTTTGCTCTTTTTGTAGTTTTATACTTGAACCTGCTGAGGACGCCAAAAAAGCAACGAGACTTGATTAATTTTACATTATACTTAATATATATATATATATATATATATATCATTATTAAATAATTTCCTTATAAATGTTGGAATAATTATAATTATAAAATTCTCGTGCAAAATAAGTTGTTTAGCTAATGGATAAATGCGTGAATAGATGTCTTTAATTTTTAAATTTAAAGTACAAAACTGTAAAAAAATTTTTGTTATTTCATTTGGATGTAAGTTTCGAGTGAAAGGAATAAATACTTTTAAACTTATTATTGACATGTTATACGTGAGTATATATACGTTGATTATTATTATCCATTTGCCTTTGGCTTGAGCGTATCAGCTTTCTTTCAATAAATTTCTATTTATTTATTGAATTCGTGTATTATAATGCCCTCTGATATTTTGAACTGTGCATAATAAGATAGATTTATTGTTTACTCAGTACACACTTTCCGACATTATCTTACGCTGCAACGTCAATATTATATTTTCTTCCAGTCCGTTAATGCGCTTTCTCCAAACAATTGATTCTTATTTTAAGCGATGAATCAAATATACAGCATTTGTTTCTTGTTGTAGTCATATACGTCAAGTAAGTTAGCACAGAGGATGAAATAGATTTTCTCAGAGACGCGCATCACGAGGCGCCGACGCCGACCCCACGCTGAGCGCAGCGACGCTCGCTTTCATTATGATCGTACAGTACTTCAGGGCTGGGCTATGGCTTCAGCATTATTATCAAAATTATTGTTCCAATGATTAACACAATCGAAAATTCTGCTTTTTGGATCATGCACATACCAATAGAGTTAATTAGGATTAAAAAGATTGAGATATTAATAAGGAGAAAATGTTTGGCTTCATCTGATCTAAAAAAGATACGTAATGATTAAAGCCTTCGAAAATGTACACTAGAATTGAAGATGAATGGGCTGAAGAATGGAGACAGAAAAATAGTTTAGATTCTAAACGGTAACGCATTTATTTGATTGAAAACTGCTTCTTGACACGATAAGGGTAGGAAAAGAAATAATTCAGAACATAAATAAAACACGTGGAAAGTTAGTCCTAGTATTATGAATTACAGACGACTCTGCTCTTTTCTAAAATATGTAATATTTAGACATATGATACAGGGATAATTAAAAGAAAAAAATTCGGATTTCAAATTAAATCATGCGTGAACTAAAATTACGAACTGGTGCAATAACAAAAACTGTTAAACTTAAAATTCGTTGTTCTCATTTTGGGGTGAGATAAACGCTTCAAATTATTCGCTGAGCAAAAATATGAACGGAGCAAAGAAAACAGAAGAATAAAAATCTATTTGTCATGACTCTATTTACAGGATTGCAGGTAAGAAAAACTCATAGAATGCTGGAAAATTTGGAAAGGAACACCGGGAGATGCTGCTGAAGGACTGCTTAAGATTAAATGAAAAGAATAAACAAGGATAATTCACAGGAAGGAGTCTTCTGACAAGGAGCTTTATCAAAGCACTATTATGGAGGATAAAGAGGCACTTAAAGGTAGGTCAGATAGCGATCATATGTAAATCAGCTCCTTACGAAAACTTATGATAAGTTCCGTGCCATGAAGAGAACAGTGCAGTACAAAGATGAAGAATTACACAGGACAGTCATTGGATCCTTGACGCCGTAACAGCAGCGTTCCTCTAGTTTACTGAATACCGCATATGTATAAATTTTTCCTCTGTTATTCCAATATCTCAACTGAATATGTTGGATGACAAAAATTTCTGTTTCCTGAATTCCACACACGTGCCATAACTTAAGTGTTGTAATGTAAAAATTTAAATTTTTATTTCTTTATAAGCAATACAAGAAATTTAAAATCATTGATCAAGGCGTAAATAAAACGGTATTTTAATTATATTCGATTTTTAATTTGTTTTCATAAATCAGATTTGTGTTTTAAAGCAGTTAACCTTTCATGGTTGAAATGACTCATAATAAATAATAATATAAAATAGCCATATACAGACAAAAGAAGTGATAATTTGAGATTGTCAACTGAACTGTGTGTTTTCAGTTTCCTTAGCACCTGGAGAAATGGCTAAGGTTTTCAGAAATGTTTTGTGGTATTTATATCACTTTTTTTTGTCTGTATTTGGCTATTTTATCTTATTATTAATTTGCAAAACACGCGTATATTTTTCATTTTGACACACAATAAAATTGATTAGTAATACTTAATGTGCTTGTCTTATTTATTTTCTCTTAGAGGAACATTTTCTTGGCAAAATTAGGTGATATATCGTTTAATATTTAAAAATCGACTTTAAAACACGCTACTTTAACGAAGAACGATAGCAAATAAAAAGTACGTAAGACAAATCGTACTCTGAAGGACAAACGACCATGTTAATAACGCAGTGACCAGGCAAGCCGACATTGTCGGTGTCAAGAACTTGGCCATTTCAGTCGGTAGTAGTAAGAGAGTATGAATTCGAGTGATTCGAAGTTTTGTAGTGTATTAAGAACGATAAATGTAGTACGGAAGCTGATTACATAAACCCGCCGGTCATTTGCAGTATTCAGTGCACTATATATGGTGAATGAAAAAGTCAAGTAGACAATGTCTGAACTTTCAAACCACGGAAATATGTTTATTTACATTTGTGATTTATAAAATTCTGTTAGTACTTTTCTTTCTTGAAACATGTATATAAGCCGTGACAGTTAATTCGGTAAACACGTTTCGTTTCTTTTTTCACATTTCGCTCTAGTTTTTGAGGTATACAGCATTAATATTTCTGTTTGTTGTGAATGTAATAAGTTTCCGTGTTAGCCTTCATGCAGCGTAGTGTAGAATGTAGGTCCCGTAGGAACAAAGTTGCTGTGTTGGAGTTTCGCCATGCCAAGGCTCCACGAGTTTGGAGACATCAGCTCCCATGCGTGCTTACTGTTTTCACTTTCAGCCTCTGGAACTGCCGTTAATTAAGGAGTCTGGGAATGGCGGCCGTGAGAAGATCGGTCACCACAGACCACCAGACCAACAGGTACTCCTTTCTCCCTATTCGTATGAAAGACGACTTAATTGACGAATCCACTTCTCTCCTACGCTGCAACAATACACGCATATGATGATGTTTTTATGTTTTGTCTACATTGTTTGCTCACACGATAAAATGGATCAAATTATTTATTTTAAGGATAGAATAGAAATAAACGAAACACCATTGTCATTATTTCCGCACTTTAGCGAAGGGCCATTACACATTTGTGAATGACAGAAATTTAACGTGTAATGTCACATAATTTTTGTTATTATAAATGTCCGAATCATAGAGGAGGTGTGTATCATATATAACCCATATCGTTCACTTCATTTCATGGATGCTAATACTGAATTTTAGCACGAATAATATTTTAAAAAACGTGCCGGATTTCAGAGTGAATTGCTACTCCATTGTTTTCTACAAAATTCAGGAATATTTCGATTCAATGTCATTTTATTGCTTAGGATAGTGGAAACACGAAAAATTGTTCAAGCATAATTTTGTTTTACGGGTTGAAATGTTGTGTGGTTTATCTTGACTTACATTTTGCATTTTAAATGTAATTTATTAAGTACTGAGTGTCTATCGTTGCCAGGGTATTAATTTAAATAAGAGTAGGATTTGATTCAACACTAATCTCTTGATAAACATTTCATTTAATCAGCATTAAATGTGCCAGTGTTTACAACATTTACCCATTTACGGACCCATCTCCGACCTAACCCCTCGACATCTAACTTTAAATAAACCATGATGATGACTGACGCTATTGGGGAATTCCCCTACTACATAAATTGAAAGTGTCTAAAATATCAGGACGAATTAAAACAGTAAAAAATTCTCGCTGAATTAATAAAGTCCAAATCTACTCCCGGTTCCATAAAAGAGTAAAATTGATAGACCTTTAACTAAATGGGGACTAAAATATACCCTAAGAAAATAAAAAAATTATCCGGTAACTTAATAGGGTCAAAATTACTCCGGATAGCCTTTTGCCAACCGCGTCTACCTCCTCGAAGTGGAACATAAAATTTCACTAACCGCCATGCGAGAATTGAAGCGGTAGATGTGGCTTAAACCCTTCAGTGTTTGTTCCTGTATAGTAAGTAACATGCGTATTTCGTTTAGTAGAAATTGGTCTACGCATTTAAGATTGTATACGAAAACTTGTTATACATCCTTCTACCCTTCCTCCTAAGGTCTGAACTACATCTTAACCAGTATGGCTAATGTCAGAATTAAACTCAGTCACTTCCATAACCCCAGATTCAATACAAGTTTATGTTGTTTACTCATTACTTTTATGTAACGGCCTTTCACCCACTTCATATCCTAGGGGCTGAACTTCAACTTAACTGAAGTAGTGAATGTCAGAATTAAACTCATTGACTTCTAAAACTGAATTAGACACAAATCTCGGGTGTATCGAGTTATTATTATTTAACGCCCGTCCACCATCTCCCTTACTTGTGATTTAAGAGGTTGAAATTATACACTAAAAACATCCGGAAATAAACTATTAATCACATCGACTTCTAAAAGGAATTAATCGATGCTAATATCATATGTTTTAGAATTTTTTTAAAAAATTCAACTTGTTAACCTCTTGGGAGTTGCCTAACTAGAAAGGCCGACAGAAACCTTCATTGGCGTGTGCACAATTCACCAAATTTTCATCGCAATCTGATGAATGCTGGAATCTGTTCAGGTGTCAATTTCAATTGATTTCGGTTCTCTAAAACATTTTAAGGAAACAAAATCTTACACAGATGATAATTTATAATACGATTATCCATAAGTATAATATATAAAGTATTAATTACAATTTACTACATGAATATTTAGATACTAACCTAAATTTCTGTCGTAGACACGTTTCACAACAATTTGAAATGATTCTGATTACATAGGTTTCCTTATTAAGTTCTTTTATTAATTTTTTTTTAGAAATTTTGCTATTCAATTTATTGTCTGCCAAAAACCCCGATTTTTTTTTAATTTCGACGTATTAAGTCTTATATTTTCTACAGCCACATCAATATAAAGTTGTAATGTTTGTGTTTTGTCATTTAAAGTTTCTCGATTTAGAGTAAACCAATTACTAACCCCACTAAATATATGATTGGCAGTATTTTATGGAATACAACTTTTCTTTCAAATTAATATTCTTGTATCTTCTGCTAAACGAAAGGTTGTGTAGGTCAAGTTAATTAACTTTGGTTGATTAGAATATGAATGGACCTAAAACAGAAGAATCTTAATACATCAGCATTTGGAATTAAAAGCTTGTCCAGATGATTTTTTCAGTGATTCTTTGTTTCTTGTCCAATAAATTAATTAAGAAATGAATTTTTAATTTTTACTTTGAAGAAAGCCACGACTCGTAACGATCTTCCTAATTTGTTGTTATTAAATATAAAATGGGCTACTATTTCATTTAATTAACATACTTGCATTTATCTATATAAAATTGAGTTTAGTTATTTAGTGCTCAAATTGTATTTGTGTATTGATTGTTTGTAGCTATGTGCATAACAAGATACATTTTCACATTAATGGCTGCACTTAGCATAAAATGCGCTTGCAGTTGCACGAGGCTTCACTCGAGTTAATTTTGGTTGAATAACAAAATACAGATATTGTATAGTCGTCTATTAGTAATCATTCTTCGTCTTTTCATTACCCGTGAAGCTCATTTTTAGGACAAACTTCCAAAGTAATTGATGATAAAAAAAAATTCTAGTTCGTATAAAATGAATGAATCGTAAAAATTACCGTAATTATGTGGTTTGATCATTCTGACAAAATGTAAGCTATGTTAGTAGGAAAATGACAATTATTTTATTATAAAATTTTATGTATTTTAATTTTCAGTTCTTCGATTTTTATGTTATTGTTCAATATAATGCTTCAGTTTTGCAATGTGCATCAACAATATATTTCCGACTAAGGTTTGCAGCATAGAACACGGGGTTGAAGTCATGTTAAAGTGATTGTCCAGGACGGAAGCACAATGGGAACTTCTACGATCAACTAAGGATTGGTTACGGTGCGCTTCGTCGAAACTGCAGAATCTTCGGAAAGGCTTCAGCGTTCATGATACTTCGCATAATAGTAGAGATACGGGATCACAGCTACAAAATAAATTATGTTACTATAAAACCAGAACACTTTACTATGTTATGACCTTTCGGCACATTGCACCATCATCGGAAAAGATTTTCCCATTACTTATATTAACAAATTATTTCTACTTATACCATTTTCAAGGTTGATAATTACCTCGATAAATCTTGTTATTTAATTGTGCAAGCGCCCAGTAAGTCGTAAAAGAATTGTAAAATTTAATTATCACTTATAGATGGGAAGTTTTATTCAGAGATTGTGAATGACAGTAGAATAAAAATAATTTAAATAATTTATGTACATATAAATTTAGCAGGAAAAAATCTAACTGAAAATAAAAAATGAATAAATAAATATAATAGTGCACTCACAGATACAAAATAATTGACTCTTTATCTCATGCTAATTGGTGAAGTGAACCATTACGAAGCTATGTTTAAATTACACTAGTCGGCAAATTTTTAAACTCTGGCAACGCTATTCTTTGTTAAAAAAATATTTTTTTTCAACGATACCGAGAAGGCGGATGTCGCTTTGATATGTGACCGGTATTGTGATGCATCAGGATGTTCGGTGCAGGAATCGGTCAGAGAAGCGTCACAGGAGAGGACATCATTAGCAGATGTCGTCCATTCCATGGACTCCATTCCACGTTCTTAACGACAGTACTTCGTCGAGACTTTCTCCCTGCTCTGAGACTTTAAAAGCTGGTTGTCTACTCGGTCACGACTTGGACAAGAAACTGTTACTGCTCTGGGTCGCGACTTAGACCCGAATGCCGTGCTCTCTCCAATCTTCTCATTTGGGATTTCAAAATTCCATTTTAAAACGGGTAATCGCTGTGCACTGAGTTTAATTTTCCTTTGCTGGCCTCAGCGAAAATGGAAACAAATGGAGTAGGCTACTAACTCTGATGAACTAAATTTATTATGTTGCCAGATGGTTCAAATTTAGCATGCCCGTCTTCGTAAGCCACTTAATTCGTTCTACCTAATATTTTGGACTTCACTTGGCAACTGACAGGAGTGATTCCTCAAGCTTCCCTCAAACCCATCTAATTACCTCCAATAGTCATTGTGCCAAAGGAACGGGTTGTCTGCCAGAGTAACATAAAAAGTTACGTAGCCTTCAAAATAATCCTCGTGTAAATACCATTCATTACAGAATAGATTGTTGTAACGGATTTTAATGGTTATAAATTTAAATAGGCTGGTCGTTCCAGAATGACTACTTTAACATAAACAGTACGGTGGTAAATTTTACTGAATGACATATCCATGAACTGGTGTTTTACAATACAGGTGTAGTATTATTAGTGCAGATTGTTGGACTGAAATGTAACTACAAAAGTTTTATTGTTTCTTATAAACCTTTTCCAGATGAATATGGTCAGCTGACCGAAAGCTTCTGATTTATTTAATTTTAAAATTATGAATAAATAAGGAATTAAATTGATACTGTGAACTGTTTATTGGTTTTGACTTTCCTATATTTATATAGATTTTTAGCTTCAGATATTATACTTAAATTTATTGAATTTTGATTGTAAGAAAAGTATATAATTTGAAATTTTTATTGCTGTTAAGAGATGATGATAATAAAATGGATAGAGACAACCAATCCATGCAAAAATTACTTAAGGCTAAGACAAATATAATAGTTCGTCTCATAGGAATAGTCGGCCAGCTGTCTCCTAAACTGGTCAAGGCACGGAGAAGGGAATGCTGCGTCCCCACATCAATCCTCTCTCCCGCCAAGGGAAGGGCGTGGGGCAAGTACCTAATGCGCGACATACATGATGCAGGTTTTTTAGGGTTTGTCCTTCATCATTTTTAGGCAAAATCCTGGTAGGATCCTTAAAGCATAGCCCGGGGGCCATAGTTAACGTTCCTACCTTTCTCTACACTTTCAAATCCCTTCCTATGCTATTCAAGTGCATTTGCCACCACGTGGATTACCCTCATGTAGCCTGCTACCTCCCCCATCCCCCTCCCCCCCCAAAAAAAACATCCGAAGAGTTGTGGTTCTTATCGTATTTGCGTCGCGCGCATCTTCACATTTTCAGTTCAATATCTTCAATAACGCCAACTGATAATTGGACCGCCCAAGGCAATTCAGGGAGCGTTCGCCGACAAAGCGATTATAAAACAATTTTATCAACACCTGCAAATCCTTTGTCATTAAATTAAAATGAATTAAATAAATTTTCGGCATGGTTGCGTAAACGCTCGGTAAATTGAAGTAATTAAAACACATTTGCACACAAACACGCCCACTCGGCTGAAATCGCCGGCCAGAGCATCCGACACAACAAAGCAAATATTTTCTACGCAATATTTCAAATTTTAGTTGTCACGTGTGTTTGACTACAGTCGACTCGCATTAAACACAATGCTCTTTACGCCTCAGCTACTGTTAATTTACAACTGGATCAGCTAGAGGTTTTGTTTTAATTCTGTTATTGACTTGGAACTCACAATGTAATTATTCTGCCGTTAACAGGCCGATAGGAGAGCAGTTTTAATTCAATGCTATATTTACGAATACACGCAAAACTTGTTCAAGAGTTGGAGAAACAAACAAACGTAATTCCTTTAGGCAGGGCGCAAAGCTTAACATAGATTTATACTTTACTAACAGCTTATTGCAAGCGCACCGGTTCACGCGTCGTCCATAATCCAGTTCCAGTGCTACGGTTATTAATTTCGCCACTTTTAAGCCCCTCCTCCCTCTGTGAGGAAGGCGAAGACTTGGGCTGTCGAAGAATTGGAATGCAACTGCGACAAAACGCAATTCCCAGCATCCGTTATATATAGACTATTACTCAAAGATTGATTAAATTTCAATTGATTAATATACCAAATGAAAGATTTGTAGCAAATATAGTCATTGAAAAAATAATTTATCTTACAAATAAAAATGAGATTAAGGTAAAAATATCTTAAATTCTGAAGTTTTGCATAATTTCTGCGGAATAACATTTTTACTAATCACCTCCAAATTAGTTTAATAATGTTTTTACAGCTTTCGACTATAAATCAACAAAAATCATATAATTATCTAATGTCGTAGATGTTGCGTAAGAAGATATAGATTATGTTTACCATAATGAAATTTTTTAAGTGTTTTGAACATGTACTATTATTTTATTACATACCTGAAAGTTAAAATAATTTTTACAACATTGGTGTTTCTCCTTTTTGCTGACGAATAATATTTTAACACCTGAAGAGGTCCCAAAACTTACTTAAACTTTTCAGTGTGAAGGCAATTTATTATAAGAATTTTTTTTTAGGGCAACAGGCTACATGAGGGTGATCCACATTGGGCAACTCCCCTTTAATAGCATAGGAAGGGATTTGAAAGGGGGGATGCGGAAGGGTAGAGGAAGGTAGCCAAGGGTTACTAGGGCCCCCGGGCTATGGTTTAAGGATCCTACCCGGCATTCGCCTAAAGAAATGCAGGGAAAACCCTAGTAAAACCTGCATCAGGTAGGTTGGGCATTGGGTTCTTGTCCCACGCCCTTCCGATAGCGGGAGAGGAGTTTGCTGTGGGGACGCAGCATTCCCTTCTCCGTGCCTCGACCCGTTTAGGAGGCAGTTGGCCGACTATTCCAATGGGAATAGGGGACAACTCTTACCGTATGCCAAAGGTCTGTGACCCCGGTACATACACCTCTCAAAACGCGCCGAGGTGCCTGGGCTTGTGGGAACCTTAGTTCAAAAATAGAGAGGAAAAGGCTTCCCCAAAGGTAGCCCCTTCGTATCTCTCCTAAAAGGTTCGACCTGCGAGAGAATACCCCTCCCAGGTTACCTGCGAGAGAATTCTCCCGCAGCCTGGTATTCAGACCAGGGAGGAGAAATGAATTTTTATTAATCAACGCATTTAAAAATATTTATAACTCAATTTTTTTTAGGGCAACATGGTCACATGCAAGATGTAAGGTATATATCCAGTCTCATTTCAATTTATATATTCACTATCTTTCATATAGATTTATGAAAGAGATACATAAAATCATCGAGCTTTTTTCTGAAGCAAGCGGTGGGCAGCGTTGTTATTCATAAAGATAAGTAAAGGGGAACAATGGTACATCAAATTGATTTTTTTCAAATGGGGAATAAATTAATGTAGCTTATGAACCACTTCAAAGAATGACCGTTCATCCGATAAAGAGAACAAAGTCCTTCTTGAAACTTTGAACAGACTAAACTACTATTTTACTTCCTATGCTATTAAAGGGGAGTTGGATTACACTCATGTAGCCTGTTACCTTAAAAAAAGATATTAAGAATAAATTAACTACCATTTAGTGAGGTTAAATGTTGTTATACTGTAATTAAGATATGTAATACGAATGTATTAATAAGAAATTAATTAAAAGTTAAGAACCATTCATCGCGAGCAAATCATATAATTACTTGCGATCGATAATTGCAAATATTTTGACTACCGTAACTAGAAGCAAGAGTAATAGCGAGGCAGAAGTATAGAATAAGCTTTAATCCTGGAGGGGGTGGGGGGACTGTGTAAATGCATACCGTAGTCTCGATTGCATCCTCCCAGTGAAAGCCGCCCTAAAGATTGTCAAGTGTAGACCCGGAAATTAGAAGCTGCCTTTAGAATTTTCGACATAAATAAGGTTATAAAATGAAGAGAGCTGCAATTTCTGAATGATAGTACCCTCAGGAGGGAATGAACTAATGAAACGAATTGAATTCTGGTAATTGTGAGTAACTTACCAAATCAACACAATTCATGAACGAAAAAATATTCAATTTATAATTCCTGAGAAATGAGATTCGCGTGAGGAGCCGGAGAGATTCCAACATTCACCTTAAATAACTATATCTAACGGTAAGATATTTATAATTTGGAAAAGATAGGAAAAATTTGCAACTATGAAGCACAGACTTGTCCACTTTTTTCCTGTAAAACATAAAAAACATATTTTCTTTCTTATGTGTGATCAATACACGTAAAGTTAAATATATTTGAAATGAAAGAAAATTACGTTGAGGGCATTAAGCCTGCGAGAGGATTCTCTCGCAGGCAAAACCTTGTAGGAGAGATACGAAGGGGCTACCTTTGGGGATGCCTTTTCTTACCAGAGAGCTCTGGCGGGGGCTACCTTTGGGGATGCTCTCACATCTCTCTGGTTTTTTTTGAACTAAGGTTCCCACATGCCGAGGCACCTCGGTCTGTTTTGAGAGGTGTATGTTCCGGGGTCGCAGTCCTTGGGCATACGGCAAGAGTTGTCCGCTATTCCTATTGGAATAGTCGGCCAGCTGCCTCCTAAACAGGCCAAGGCATGGCGAGGGGTAAGCTGCGTCCCCACAGCAAACTCCTCTCCCGCTATCGGAAGGGCGTGGGACAAGTACTTAATGCCCGACCTACCCGATGCAGGTTTTTCTAAGGTTTTCCCTGCATTCCTTTAGGCGAATGCCGGGTAGGATCCTTAAAATATAGCCCGGGGGCCCTAGTTAACCCTTGGCTACCTTCCTCTACCCTTCCGCATCCCCCCTTTCAAATCCCTTCCTATGCTATTAAAGGGGAGTTGCCCTAAGTGGATTACCCTCATGTAGCCTATTGCCAAAAAAAAAAAAAAAAAAAGGGATGCCTTTTCCTCTCCGTTTTTGAACTAAGGTTCCACAAGCCGAGGCACCTCGGCCTGTTCTGAGAGGTGTATGTTCCGGTAAGAGTTGTCCGCTATTCCCATTGGAATAGTCGGCCAGCTGTCTCCTAAACTGGTCGAGGCACGGAGAAGGGAATGCTGCGTCCCCACAGCAAACTCCTCTCCCGCTATCGGAAGGGCGTTGGACAAGTACCCAATGCCCGACCTACCTGATGCAGGTTTTTCTAGGGTTTTCCCTGAATTTCTTTAGGCGAATGCCGGGTAGGATCCTTAAAATATAGCCCGGAGGCCCTAGTAGCCCTTGGCTACCTTCCTCTACCCTTCCGCATCCCCACTTTCAAATCACTTCCTATGCTATTAAAGGGGAGTTGCCCAACGTGGATTACCCTCATGTAGCCTGTTGCCCTAAAAAAAAACAAAAAAACAATTACGTTTGAGTGAAAATTAATAGTAAAAAAGATAGCCAAATACAGACAAAATAAGTGATAATATAAATAGCACACAACGTTTCTGGGATTCTTGTCCCTTTCTTCAATTGCTAAGAAGATCCTAGAGCGACTCAAATGCACTCGCCAGTGACAAAACTCAATAGCTTATTTTTGGCAACTGACGAGTGCATTTGTGTCGCTCTAGGCTCTTCTTAGCAATTGAAGAAAGGGACAAGAATCCCAGAAACGTTGTGTGCTATTTATATTTTCACATATTTTTTCTGTATTTGGGTATCTTTTTTATTATTAAATACATTATCTTAAAATGATGGACCCTTAAGAAATTTGGAATCCAACCCGGGATCATCCGCTTACCTGGCGGAAACACTACCAACGAGCAATCCCTCTCGACTCCAGATTACATGCGAAATTCGTCCATCCATTAAACCTAATGCGGCTCGCCTAGAATTTACGTATCACAGTTCTTCTACGGCCTAATTCTAGGATTTGGTACAGCGTGTCCCGGGTTCGATTCCTGGTTTAATCGATATTTTTTATCCTCATAGTGAATTTAAATTTAACTATGGCCTTTACGGCCTAATGCTTGTGAAAGATTCTCTATATTGCTGAATTGTAGTATACTAATGAGAAAGAAGACTAAATTAACATTAATCTACTAGGGAAGGAGGAAAGAAGAGATTTAGATACATGAAAATATGAGTTGCTTGACAGAGAAATATGAGTTTATTTAATTAAATTATCATCAAGATAATGTCGATTGTATTCTTGCCGGTATCCGCAGACAACCTCAACTTTCACAGGTGCCACAGTAGACCTAATCATCTCGCCTGGAGCACAAATCAGGATAAAGTGTGAGACGCGTTCTAGTAACTTGAGATACTATAGTACGTCATTTTTAAAATTATTTTGTATTCCTAGTATTGTTACTTAAATGTCTCAAAACGTACCATTTAGTAGTACATAATAGTAGCCTGAGAAGTAACGTTCAAGTTGTTATATTATGTTTCTCATTGAGAAAAGCATTATTCCAAATAAATATTATTATTTCAATTTAAGTTATTTTTATAACATAAATTAAGCACTTGTCATATATATATATATATATATATATATATATATATATATATATATCCGTAATAATTATATGAATTAAAATTCATAGTCCGTATAAATACTTTTATGAATGCTGTGCTGTGTGAGGTTTTAATAAGAATTTATGATAATTAAAATCTGCAGCAAGATCGCTGCTTAATGACGCTATTTTGCTTCACGGTCCCTCGAACAGCAAGTAATTCCTGAGCATCTGTGAAGCGTTCTCTAAACGGAGCTGAACTCTTCTGGGCCGAGCTTGGGCTCTTAGCGTAGTCAGACGACGCCCATTGCGGATTCATGGCCCATCTAGTAAATAAAACATCACAGCGACTCCGATACGAGCGCCAGGTGGTACAACGGCGCTCCACTTGCTTTGCGAACGAACTCAATGACGACGGAACTCAAATGTGAGTGACAAACTTGCGATAAGAAGCTACTGGTCCACAGTTGGACGTTGGATGGATTTTATGAAAGTGATACATAAAATAATCGCTCTCTTTTCAGAAGCATGCGATGGACAGCGTTGTTATTCATAAAGATAAGTAAAGGGGAACATTGGTACATCTGATAAAGCATATATGGAGAAAAAATTGTAGACTATTTTCTTTTTAATTTATTATTTATAGTCGCGTCAACTTAAAAGTCATTGGCGACTTACCATATCTACTACATGAAATTATTACAATTAGTTCGTATTAACGATGTATTTTATGATTAGTGTCAGATTAATTATCTATTTAGATTAGATCCTGAATGCCGGTTTCCTTGCTAAACTTTAGTAGGTTATTTATTGCCGCTGCTGAATTACATATCTCCCTTCTCGTGTATTTCTGAATTGTGGCTCTTCTAGTCATGTCGTGCTTTGGGCAGCCGTAGAGGATATGCTGGATCGTCAGGGCAGCCTTGCATACGTCACATGTAGGTTGCTGTGACCTGGAAAATAGATAAGGGTACGTGAGGTTAGAATGGAGAGTCATTGCACTTTGAAATTAATTTGTTGTAACATTATATAAACATTTTTGAACATTATCTACGCATTGTTTGGGAACAGAATCAGTGGCCAATAATAGATGTGTTGTATTGTTGTTAGGCGCCACGACGAAAACAGAAAATTTGATTAGTCAATTTTTTGAAGCCACAAATGGTTAGAAACTATGTCTTTGGCAAATTGCTAAAAACTTCGAGATTGTGCTGGAGACAAGAAACGAAACAGAATGTTATGGCGCATTGAGGTAGCTACATCGTGCACGACAGAGGGCCGCTAACAGAATATATGATTCCAATTGAAGCACAGTACTATAGGAAACGAAACTGAACTAAAGGATCAGGATGGAAAAACCTCGACAAGACCAGTAATCGAATCCAAGACTTCAATTTGATACGAGGCGGCCTGCTCTGCTACCAGGGTAAACTCCCCAACAGGTGTAAGCTTTCTCCAAAGTGTTGTATAGACCTGTACACAGGCTCACCTCCAAATAACTAAATCACATTTAACACGGCCTAATTTTTGAACTTCTATGAAATCGGATATTTTGTGTAAATTGATCAAGGGTTCAATGATCTAATACAGTAACTGAAAACACGCATCAATTTGAAGGAACGAATAAAATTTAAAAATTCTTCTACTGAGGATGAACCAGGATCTCTGCTGATAGCCTATAAATCACGGCCCCAATTTTTAACTTTAATCGGCACGTATCACAATTTTCATTCGTTTCCTTTAGTGACGGAACTAAATCCACGATCCACTAAATAATATGGTAGTGTTTCAATTAAATTCTTTTATAGACCATAATGCAGCCTAAACTGTATGTATTGTAATATTTAAAAGATTATATAAACAAAATGCCAACACGTTGTGACGCCAAATTATGTAGTATTCAAGCAATTTATAAAATGAAACAAAGATGCCACCACGTTACAGCCAAATTATGTGGTATACACATTTATTAAATGAATAAAGGAAGGAAGTCGAAATTTAATCAAATATTTAAATAATAACAAAGATTATTTATTTAACAAATTAAAATTTCGTTGAATTTACATTTTAATATTGTTATATTTTATGACAATTAAATTTCATAAATTTAATAAAGACAGTGATTTGCAATTATTGCCAAAAAAATGTATTTAAATTTACGATAGCAAACTTATATACCAACAAACAAAAACTATTATAATTCTGAAGAGTTATATAAATCTGGCGGTAAACGATATTTACGTAAAGGTTTACAGATATTTTTTAATGAATAAGAAAGATAGCCAATTCAGATAAAAAAGTGATCATATAAATACCACACAACGTTTCTGGGATCCTTGTTCCTTTCGTCAGGTGCGAAGAAGAGCCTAGAGCGACACAACTGCATTTGTCACTTGACAAAACCAAAAACGACGAAAACGCAACGACAATGGGAGAGTCGAAGGGTTAGCGTAACAATAAGGGAGTAAGGTTTAGTGTAACATAGCATTTATTTAGAGCTGCCATCGTTTGTGCACACGTGATTATTTAATTTTTATTTCACTGACAGACAAGAGCACTGATTTTATTATCGTCTACCTTTCCAACACTTTGGGTGCCTTCCTACTTTGCTGAATTCGTATTGACACGCTCAGTTTGCTGTGAAGAATCTTCAATAGAAAAGCTGATGTTATTCAGCCCATACTTTGCTGAATTTGACCACAAACTCGCCCTACCATAGTCAGACCAAGCAAAACACACACACACACTCCTAACTATCAGAGTGACTATATCTTCGAGACTGTCGACGATTAAGTTCTGAGCGTCTTATATATCTTTTCGACAATACACCTAGCAACCATTAATTATACTCTCTGCATTCTCGCGCCAAACAATGTTGTTCTTGACAATGCTCTGGCCAAAAAGTTACGCCGCCAATAATTAAAGAAAAATTTATTAATAATACATTTCATTACATCTTTCTAATATTTGCATTTGCTACCAGGATTTTTAATAATTCTTGTAGTCAAAAAACGAATCAGAACTCCATCGAGAATGCTCATTTTTAAAATCTCTTCAAATTTCTTATTTAAGTGAAAACAGCCAAAAGTTCACTACCGTTAAACAAGTCATAATAATTTTTTTTAATGTTGCTAAATTAGGAAAATGGATGAATAACTGTAGTCCTAAAGAAATTATCTCCTTATTTTTCACTTTTTTATGCTTCCCCTCTCCTATATTTTTATTAAACGTTCTCCAAGTGCCCCTTTCCCTTCTTTGGTCGTTTCTCTGCCCCTAGTGGTAGTATCGACCACTTTGGGGAAAATTTGTTTGGAGCGTACAGCGCTTAGGAACAAATTTTTGCAAGGATTGTACGTGAGTTTTTATATTTTATAGATTACTGTAGGGGCAGAAAAATATCTTAATCTAAAAGTCCTTAAAATTTACTTTCAAAACTTATCAGACTGCTTACGGAATGAAAACAATATTTTTCATTTTCATTACGCCTCTGTCATGACGCAAAACAGAGTAAATGGTTTGACGAACGAACATCGAATTGAAGTACAATTTTCAGAGCCATAGAATGCGGCCTGTTCATTAGAGTTAGAGCTGAGGTAAAGAGACCGCCTCTTTTAGAAAGTGTTTACCTTGGAGAGATGGTAATGTCCACATACCGGGCGGGAGAGTTCAACGTGACTCTTTATCGGTTCCTGCAGCCGAATACGACTGACCTTGTGTTCAACTTTCTCCATGAAATAAAACAAGAGGTATTTGTTCAGGGCGCGGAGCTCTGGACTTTCACCTGTGAGAAATGGGTTCTCTGAAAAGGATCTTCTCTAACTCATCGTGCATCTGTTTTGCACTGGCCTTAAATATTTTCCTACTTTCGCCGTTAAGAGTAGTTTAAACGACATGTTACTGTAAATCAATACCATATTTCTTCCACATACAGACGACATTCAGAAACATTAACGTTTAATATGACTAAGGTTACGTTTCAGCTATTTTGAATTTATTAGTCCTGTTTTCGATTCATAGAGTTTCGAATGATGAGTGTTGGTACTTCAACAAACAACCTGACACACATTTAACAAGATATATGTCTTTCAGCCAGCCATAATAATACTGCGTAATCTTAGGAGACAAGTGAACAAAATTAATAATGACGCCAATTAATTCGTAGCTGGAGTACATCCTTAAATTTTCGTTACACATGCAAAACTCGCACTGTGAGGTTTCTCTTCTTATTTCATTATTAAAAATATCCCATTTGTTTTCAGATAATGATCCTTATTGAATTGAAACCCGTGTTTAAAAGCTGTACCATAATAAATGGCTTAATCACATTGTATACGCATTGTAATAAAAATGCAATTTAAAAATAATTGAAAGTTCATAACTATTGTTAAAAATTATTAATAAATTTAACTCTGTTCTCTATTTTATATTGCCTCACAACATGAGCTGTGTTGTGAAAATACTTGGAAACGGCTTAAAATATGTATTTGTAATTGGCAGTTACAATATATTTAAACACCACATTTGACATTAGTCCTTGTCAGTTAAAAATGGATTAATTACGAAAATAGAAGATGAAATGAAGCTCAGCCATATAGGTCATTCTTCTGATCTTTTGTTCTCCAATTAATTCATTGTAGATTTTATCAATTTACACGTAATATCCTAAATTTAGGCCGTGAAGAGTGTGATATAATAAATTGTAGGTGAGACTGTGCTCAGGCATACGCAATGGATACAGAAGCCTCGTACCTGAATAGCTCCAATAGGAGAGTGTCCGCGTACTAAGTTAGATTTACGGTCTGGTCTAGATTTTCCACTTTGATCCTTTTAAAGATATTAAGTTAAATGGAAGTAATTTTCTTAGGTATTCTGTTCTCACCCATCCTCATTACATGTCCAAACCATGCAATTCTTCTACTCTTCACGTACCTTAAGATAGTTCCTTGATTAATCAGATTGTCCAGTTCATTAGAATCCTGTAGCTACCATCATTATTCTTTTTAGGGCCGTATATCCTTCTCAAGATTCGTCGCTCAAAAGTACGTAATAATTGTATTATTTTATATTGTTTATATATTTGCTTTCAAACTGCCACCGAGATCGATCTCACCCGCAGCAAGTAATTTGCATAAAAAAGATCTCCGTTTAAAATTAGAATAAAGTTAACAAATTTATTCTTAGCTATTCCTCTTAGTATCAATACAGAGCTTTTATGAATAATGCAGTATGAACGGTCACTTAAAGCGTATTTTATTTTATTTATAAGTGAAGGAATGATATTTTCAGTACAGTGATATTTTATTTTGTAATTTAGGTGAAAGAGTAAGTTTGAGAAATTGAAGTATGGGTATTTTGCCGGGTATTCCACAGCTAGCTAGAGATATGAGCAAAGGCAACGAATTTATCCAACATCAACAAAACTGGTTGTTTTGGGACTTTTTTCCCGATCAGCCTGCAGCTCACCCGCTCTAGCAAGATGTTAGCGACCCCATGATGGTAATTTCAAAGAAATGATGACGTCATATTAACCGGGATTTCTCATTAGTCTTCTAAAAGAAGAGCCAAAGAGATTCAAATAGAGACGAGTCACGAGATATATGTTTCTATTATTATTATATATGATTCTATAGAAATATAGAGATATGAGAGATTTCGACGAAATTTAGGAAATGAGACCAACCTCATGTCATGTCATTTGACATTACTTTCATTCATTGCTTACTCATAGAAAATATAACTTCACTATATACATAAATGAAATAGCACTTATGAAGAAAATATTCGAATTCTATGAATATATAGTAAAATTATATTGATTTATTTAGCCCTCCATGCATCTTAACATGGCCTTGCGGCCTGATGCTTGGTTAAGCTTTCCTTATTATTGAGTTAAAACTTACAAAACCTCGATCAATTTACAAAATATGTTCCTTTTTGATTAGGTCCTAGAATTAGGCCATGAAGTAATTGTGACTTGTAAATTGTACTTGAGCTGAATTTAGGTCTAATGGATGAAGGAATGTCGTACCTGATCTGGAGCGTCTACAGGGATAGCATAGGGGTAGAGTGGTAAAGCGTTCGCCCGGTAAGCGGGAGGTCCTGGGTGCGATTCCTCGTCTGGATCTCACGCTTAAATAAATAAAATTTCATTCACCATATTGGAAAAAAGAGATAAAAGTTATTTAATTTATGTTAATTTATGAAAAATCGATAAAAACATCTGCGATAATGGGGTTTTCTATTCTAGAAGGCCCATAACATTGTAAATTGTCTGACATAATTACACATCTTTTGAGTTTTGTCAACTGACGAGTGCAGTTGTGTCGCTCTAAGCTCTTCTTCGCACCTGAGGAAAGGGACAAGGATACCAGTAATTTTGTGTGGTATTTATATTACCACTTTTTTGTCTGAATTGTGTCTCTTTCTTATTAATAACTACACATTCGTAACATATTCGGTACTTCATTTTGCCAAGTCCAATGCCATAAATCAGTAGGATTTATTCACAGTTTTCACACAAAAAAAACATGGAAAAATTATTATATGTTTTAGAGCAACATTTTAATGCAAGTTAACTGCAAAAAATTATTAAATCACATATATACTGGTTATATATTACAAATGTCCCCTCGTCTAGTGTCCAGAAGTAACTTGCTTTTAAATAAAAAGTTCTCTGGTTTCCACCCGGGTCAAACCACATATATCATATATATACATATACATATATATATATGTATATATATTGTAATAAATATTAATTAGCCTTTAATTAAATATGATTTTTGATGAATTCGAGCCCCACATATTACAAATATGTAATAAATAACAGGTGAGCTTTAATTGGGTGTTTATTAATTTAATTTGCCCTTCGTTGTGGTAACCAAAATGTAATAATCAAATAATAGAAGTTTTAATTAATTTAATGACTTTGAAGAATTTACCTCACGTGAAGCGCCATTTAGGTTATAATTAAATGGAAGGCTTTTTATTAAATGAAAAGATCTAAATTAACATACAAAATATTTATTTATTTTGTAGCAACAATAGATGATTACAAACACAAAATTTGAGATCTCATTATCTCAGGGCCTCTACTGGGTTTGATAATGGACACAACATATTTATTTTAAAATCTTATTAACAAACCGTTCACATTTACCTAACAATATGTCAATAGAAAGAAATTAAAAAGAAAAGAAATTAACTTTGTTTGACAATTAAAAGAGAACGAAATCTGACTCTATCCTTTAATTACGTTTACAATTAATCATTAGTTTTTGTTTTGTTACTTACATCTGTCCAGCTGGTACCAGCATTCTTTTTGGTTTCGCAAGTACACTATTGAAAAATTATACACTGATTCTAAAAGTCGACCCACAGATTTTACACTATTGAAGTCAAAATTGATAGGCTCACAAGAACTCGGACGATCCTCCTGAATGTCAGCTATCTGATGTCTGCTTGCCTTCCTTGGCTGGCTATAGACGTAAACTCTCTTAGACTTTCCTGGCTGGCTGTATACGTAAAAACTGCTCGCTTTCTTCCCTGGCTGGCTATAGACGTAAAAACTGCTTTTACTTAGCGATATTTACGAGGTAATACTTCCGTGAATGTTTTTACTTTGTCTTAAATTCACAACTTTGTTTAATAATACATTAATGACGGCTAGTCTCTGCTCTAGTATTATTCGTTCTGTCCTCTGAAATGTCCCGCCACTAATCCTAACAATCTTTCTCCGCTAACTCACAGTTATATTACTTGTTCTGCTCCTCACGATGTTTTTCCGCAAACTGACTCCTAGTTCTCCCGAGTTATAGCGTGCATACGCCATTTTTGACTTTTCGACAAAGCAAAGTGAGCTTGCTTCTCTCATTGTTGCTTTGTTCGATCAGACCGCATAATGGATTCATCAAACAATTCAAATTTTAACTCCTAACAATTCATGACCTAATTAATTGGCATTACAATATGTATATATATTACCGATTTTGAGGGTTCTGTGTCTTCGCCTAGAAGGTGACGACACTACAGAGGATCGCCGAAACGTCATGCAATAATCGCTGTTTGACCCGGATGGAAACTCTAAAACGTTTTCTTTAGCTGATTCATCGAGAAAGCTTTGAACTAAATAATATAATTTGTTAAATATTTAGAGTTATCAAGAGACTGAAATAACAGTTTCGATACTAAACTCATTTATTATTGGTTGTTGCGGTAATGAAATATATTTTTTAAATCGAACGTTCGTATCTTAGTTTATCAACAAAGCTTAATTTAGAGGCTATCCTATTGCCCGTTACAGCAAGATCAGAAGTAAAGTTACACAATAGAATAATTAATCTCTGTGCAGTTGTAATTGGAGATATCAGTGTCGATGGGCGAGTGAGAACCTCGACACTTTGATTAGGAATAACGAATGTATCAGTGATCCGACGTTCGCCTAGGGAATGCCAACATTGCGATAATTACGACCTAATTGGGAAACAACCCTTCAGCCTGTAACTCACACTGCAGAGAGGAAATTTTTAACGTGCTTCATTTTGTAGCCGCTGAAATTATGCAAGTCCACCGAGTGTGCTGATCAATTATTGACTGAGCTTACTTTCGTTGATTGCCGAGTTACAAAAGTTAATATAACGGGCCCCATATACATGGAATATTTCAATCACCAGCAAGCTTACTACTAATTAATATTAATTAAATTCCATCAGAATATGATGCAAAAGTTATGGAAATCGTGACTGTTAATTACCATATTACTACCGAATGTTTTTAAGTGCCATTGTGTAGTGACTGAGATATACCTTATTAAAAGAACTCGCTCTTATAGATATATAAATCTTTAATGATGTTTTACTACTCCTCAAGTTCTATTTGACAGATTTTCTAAAAATTAAATTCTGGTGTTTCCTATTTTTCTTTATTTTTCTCCTCCTTGAGCAGTATCAGTTATTTTATTGCTTCACAATAGTGAATATTTCTATTTTTTAATGCAATTCTTGGTTTTCATATCTCTATTAGTGCTGAAAAGAAGATTAGACACGTTTCAGAAGTTTTCTTAAGTAGTTGAATCCAGTACATTGAAATATGCTGAATGGTCATGGAATAATTTTTTTTAATGAAATGCTTTGAAAAAATTCAGAAGTTTAGTTTTTTTACGTAAGAAACCAATTAAAACCAGTTGTTAGTAATAAATAAAAGCTCCCAGCTCATGTCGTAAGGGTTTAATATTATACACTAGAAACATCAGGAGACACACTATCAATTTCAATGACCTCTAAAATATATTGTAATGATTAGATAACAGTGATCTATTTAAATAGTCCCACGTTGTCGAAGCCAAAATGTAATGAATAAAAACGAAAGTGTTTATTAATTAACAAACAAATTTTTATTGAATTCTTTAAACAATTAATTTTTAGTTTTAACAAATTGATAATTCGTTCTGGAACAGTTTATTTTATTTTAACAGGAAGTATCAAGAAATAAGTAGTACTTTAAACTTTACGATACCATTTATGAAATTTAATAGAAATCTATAACATTTTCTCTGAGGTTAAATACATTTAAAGTTTCAATGTTTAGAAATTTAATAACTCTTCTCTCAGGGCCGTTTACCTGGGCTTGATAAGTAAAGAACAATCATAGAATTTATAAATTAAGAAATTAACAATCAAATCCAAAATGAGACGAACGCAATCTGACGAATACCTTTAACTATCGTTTACAAACTTAATTAACTTGTTTTGTACTTACAAAATGTTCGCTTGGTACCAGACTTAGTTTCCTCGGCTCGGGCACACAATTAAAACGAAAAAGACCAAGAATCACTGACTCTACACTTGATTGTCAAACACACGGTCGTAGGAATCTTAATGTGGCGCTAAATATTTGATTAATCATTGCAGTTTTTTACAAAGTATCTTGCTGTCCAAACTTTATACTTGGATTTAAAAACTTGTAACTTTCTCGGTTGAATTTTATACGCTGTGAGTTCTCCCCAATTTTTCCTTCTGCTCCATACTACAATATCAGTCAGACTCCCTTCCTCTCCCGACTACAATTCAAGACAGACTGTTTCAGAATAAACCTTGGCGGCCTAACGACACATTGTTGTCTTTGAAGAATTGGTACCGCTAACAATCCAATTATTAAAATCATTACTGGCCTCTAATTAGTATTACAAAATATTCGGGCGTTTTCCCTTTTTTAAAAAAGTTATCCCCCTGTCCATCTCCTCCACAGTGTTTGTTCCCTGATCGTAAAGAACATGTGACAAAATTTGGTTGAAAATGCTCCATGGATTTAAATTTCCACGCGGAACATACACACAAACATACAAACAAGGGAGCAGATCCATTTTTATTTGATGAAGATTCTGAATAAGTCTGCATAACTTAGGAAATCATTAAGCAATTTCCAGATAAAAACATTTCTTTGCATGAGTAATCGGCTAACTGGGCTTCAGTTACTTCCTGCTGCTGACACTTCCGGTGAACAAATCAATTGTATGTAATCATTTAACGTAAAAAGAGATATAACTAAAGGGATTCAGTCAGTGCATTGGTAATTTGTTAAAAAGTAGGAGACGCTAAAATAATCATTTCTATCAATCTAACGGTGTGCTTTCTGAGCACGGAACTGGCAGATACTTGTTTTGAGTGTAGATAATTCAAACTGCTCAGTGATTTTTAAAAAAACAATATTTCAAAATAATTGTAATGCATTTATGAATGAATATCGCAGACATAAGACTTGTCCGCTGTTCATATTGGAACAGTCGGCCAGCTGTCTGATAAACTGGTCGAGGCACGGAGAAGGAAATGCTGTATTCCCACAGAAAACCCCTCTCCCGCAATCGGAAGGACGTGGGACAAGTACCCAATGCCCGATCTACCTGATACAGGTTTTCTAGGGTTTGTCCTGGTTCAGTTTTAGGCGAATGCCGGGTAGTATCCTTAAACTACAGTCCGGGGGCCCTAGTTAACCCTTGGCTACCTTCCTGTACCCTTTTAAATCCCTTCCTATGCTATTAAAGGGGAGCTGCCACCACGTGGATTACCCTAATGAAGCCTGCTACTCTAAAAAATATTAATGTAAGATATTTTTTTATAACAAAGTTATTTCATCGCAATGGAACTCATATTCATACTAAAATATTTATGTATCATTTGAAGTTGAATAGCTTCCATTTCGTGTATGGAATGCAATATAAAGCCATCGCTTTATTTGTAGACCAATTAGTATAAGAAACATGGACAGTAAGTTTAAAATTTTCAAATTTTCTCAGTTGAACGGCGTAAATGAATAAAGTTTTGTGTATTCTTTTAAAAAAGTTTATAACTTTCAAGATTTAACTTAAAATTACTCAGTCCAAGCAAAAGGAAGCGTTAGTTTTTAACTGCCATTTTGAGTACGTATTATTTTTGTTGTTATTTGAATTAGACGTAAACAGTTACACCATTCAGCTAATTTTTATTCTTTTGGTCAATCCTTTATACGAAACATAAGAATGCTCTGTCGATGATGTATGCTTCGTTAAATAATTTATTCTCAAAGGATGTACTGTGGGAAAAATTCCGCTCCTCTATGTTGCGGAACATTTATCCAGATTGACGTGTAAAACAGCAACGAATGGCTTATATTTGTATACACTACGAAAAACATTGGACAAAGTTGCGAATAAAGTCCTATAGCAAGTGGTCTCTTAAAAGCTTATTGTTCTTCAAATATTTCCGCTGCCGAGAACGTTAACGAATACAATTAAGCGTAAACTATGTGGGGGAGAAAGTTGGTTCATTGTGATTCTGAGGGTAATGGAAAAGTGACGGTGCTTCAGGAATGAGTGTTATGCTTGCGAGGGCTCGCCCTCCAGCCTCGGAAACTTTCCGCACAACAATCCTTGCGGCTTTCCCATGGTTCCCCACGAGTTTCCGGGGCTCGCGTGAAAAATAACCTGAATATTTACACATTTCGTGGTCAGACTCTAACGAGGGGAAAGGATAACGTGAGTTTTCTAACAAAGGAAATATACAATTCAAAATGCAGGAGAAACATTGATTAAAAATAACGCTAAAAATACCTGAACAATTAGTTTCGTGATTTGTGAGAGAAAAAAAAATTATGTATGGGAAAATTATAAAAATTTTAGTCATTCAGAAATTTAAGAATATAAAATAAAGACGTAGGGTTCTATAATCCAATAAACTTATACTATCTTGTAGTAGTGTTGGTGTTGGAGATTATAATTTGTTAATTACCCTCAATTGGAAGCCTTAAATGTAAAAATAAATGCTTGAGGGCCAATCCGCCATCGTAAGGGCGTGGGACAAGTACCAAGAAGCCGGCCTTCCTCAGCAAGTTTTCTAGTGTTCGTCCTGCATCATCTCTTTTAGACGGGTAGGATCCTTAAACAACATCCCACCACTCTACTCTTCCGCACCCCCCCCCCATTTTAAACCCCTTCATATGATATTAAAGGAGAGTTTCCACCCCGTGGATTACCCTCATGTAGCCTGTTACTCTACAAAAGGGAGCTAGAAACTGTTAATTTATTGTGTTACCTACATAAAAACACAAAAAACATATTTAAGTATTCGTTAAATTTACAAATAAGAAAAAAAATTAATTCAAGCAACCGTGAAAATCTATTGAATTTACCAGGGTATTTCTGAGCCTCAATTTAAATTAGTTTCTTCGAAAGTTCTTGTCATCAACACCTCACAACTACACTTGTGTCCTTCGACGATATAAATTATGAACACCTGTAGTTGGAACTCCTGGGATTGCTGTTCTCGGAAAGCAGACCTAGACGTGATACATCCGTGCGTAGATTAACTTCCGAACAATTCGGTCTATTAAAACTCCTCCACTGTCGACACATCCACTCGCTCCGAAGTATATATTAAATTACTCTGACCTTTACACATCTAAGCCATCAATGCCATCTACGCCTCAACATATTCACACAGCAAAAAAATCCTCACTACAAAACTGTTCTTTCTTCTTGTCTGCAGCCTTTTTTTGAAACCGCGGCCGTTTCACATAACACCTCAATTTAAACTTCCTCCATCATCTAATTATGGTTTTAATTCATTTGTGCCTTCCTCATCATTCTCCCAATATATATGAGCAATTTTTTTAACCAAATTAGCCAGCTAGGTAGTCTTTGTTTGATGTAAATCCTGCAGTGTACATAGGCGGAATAAATTAATTGTTGTTATATTTTAGTATTTTATTTTACGTAAAAATTGTGATCAATGTATATCATCGAGTCCGGACTGTCCAGATCAATGCTCGGACTCAGGTATTGAATGAAAAGCAAACAGCCATCAGCGAGATTCCTTTAAAGAAATTAAAGATGGGCAAGAAGGCACAAAGAAATTAAAAACATCTAACAAAGCAAATCTCTGGTCCCAATCGTTTAGCACGTTTGACGCCAACTTGGCGCCGTGAAGACGTGAGTTTCTAGGAACTTGAAAATAACTATGTAATCCTATAAGAGGTGTCGTTAACAAGAATACTGATATTTGCGGGTACACATATCAGATTCTAATTGGCACGGATTTCAAGATCAAGTGGGTTTCAGATCTGTGTGGATGATCTGCAGAGCAGGAAGGAAGTTAGTTATTCAGGACATATGAAGGTGTTCAAGAGTCATGATGAATGTTTCACAGCAATAAAACCGAGTTTTTGCATCGATTGCACAGTATGAACTGAAAGTGGCGAATCAACTCCAAAGAGGTGCTGGTGCCGAACGATTATTGGGATGCGTGTGAAATAATTTCCATTGATTAGCCACAAAAATAAGTAAACAATAAACTGCGAGTATTATGAAAAATTATTGCATCATTCGATTGAGAAAATCAAGAAAAATAGTCACATTTGGCGAAAAATAATCTGTTGTTTCATCACAATGCACCCGTTCACACGTTCATTATCACGATGACCAAAATTATTGACTATAAATTCGAATTGCTCCTTACGCATCCTATTCGCCAGGTATAGCTACCTCGGAATATTTTCTCTTTCTAAAGTTAAAGGAATTTCTCGGTGGTGAAACATTTCCCAACAATGAAGATGTGGAGTGTGTGGATGACGACTGTATCGAAGCTGTAGAACAACTCTGGAAAAAGTGTATCGACATAAAGGAGACTATGTTCAGAAATATATATAGTTTCCCGAATTTTTTGATACGTCGGGTATTTCCGGGACTACTTATGTACATTATATAGGTCACGCACTTAGTACTTGTTCCACTCCTTACCGAAGACTCGAGTGTTGTTTAAATCATCCCGTAACCATGCCTTATACCAGGTTGTGCGGAAATTGGCCGACTGTTCCAATGTAAACAGCGTACAAGTCTTGCCTTTTGGTCACAAACTTCGACCCCGGAATATACTCATCTCAAAACGGACCTAAGAGTCTTGGCTTATTGGAATCAAAATTCAAAAGCAGAGAGAGAAGAAAGCACCCTGCAGGTGGACCATATAATTACTGTTATGTAATGTATTCTAACGGTTACTTTCTGGTCTCAAGATACAGGTGAGTGTGTGTGTGTAGTTGGTGTAAACCATGGTCGGGTCACTGCCCTCTTATAGCATAGGAAAGTGAATGAATGGACTGATACGGAAAGGGTTAACCAGGGATCATACCCGGCAGTTCACCTAAATATCATACATGCCATAGAAAACCTGCAACAGGTAGGTCGAACATTTGGCGCTTCTCCACGCCCTTCCTATGACGGGAGTGAGGAGAGAACATATCAAAAATATTAAAGCATGCACTTGCGTTAGTGGCGGATGTTTTTTTTTTAGGGCAACAGGCTACATGAGGGTGATCCACACTGGGCAACTCCCCTTTAATAGCATAGGAAGGGATTTGAAAGGGGGGATGCGGAAGGGTAGAGGAAGGCAGCCAAGCGTTACTAGGGCCCCTTGGCTATATTTTAAGGATCCTACCCGGCATTCGCCTAAAGAAATGCAGGAAAAACCCTAGGAAAACCTGCATCGGGTAGGTCGGGCATTGGGTACTTGTCCCACGCCCTTCCGATAGCGGGAGAGGAGTTTGCTGTGGGGACGCAGCATTCCCTACTCCGTGCCTCGACCAGTTTAGGAGGCAGTTGGCCGACTATTCCAATGGGAATAGCAGACAACTCTTACCGTATGCCCAAGGTCTGTGACCCCGGAACATACACCTCTCAAAACAGGCCGAGGTGCCTCGGCTTGTGGGAACCTTAGTTCAAAAACAGAGAGGAAAAGGCATTCCCAAAGGTAGCCCCTTCGTATCTCTCCTAAAAGGTTGTGCCTGCGAGAGAAGATTCCTCGCAGGTTACCTGCGAGAGAATCCTCTCGCAGGCTTTTCTGTGTGATGAGTGGCGGATGATGACTTGAATCCTTTTTCTATCATGTCTGGAGTCATTGGACTGCAGGTTTGATGAGAAGGGTGGACGGATGCTCAACAGTTTTTAAATTTTGCATTTGGAGACGAAGTGTTTATCCTGGATGATCGGGCAGTTATCTATCTCGATGTATTTAAATTAGTCAATAATGGCGCTCGAATGATATGCCAACTGTTTTACTGACTCCAACTCGTAGTATTTATGTATTTACTAGCCTGCCTCGAAGTTTTACATGTCCCGATAAATTGCCGCTGCCTTCAATTTGACATGGACATGTACGAGCTTTCTTTCTTTATTCTTGAAACACCCCACAGATGCGTAGCTACTGTCTCATGTCTAGTTGCATTAAATTTGGCTGTTTCTAGAGAGAACAATATTTTTTTCTGTTTCTATAACTATTGTTAGGTCACCTAAAGTGGCAGCAATCACGTGCAATCCCTCTTTTCCATAGTCCGGTTGCCTTTAAGTCTCATACCATTCTTCTCCGTGTCACAATGACACTTCAGAACGAACACTAGATACTTCGAATGTTCAAGGATGCTTTGTTTGTATTGATAATCACATCTAATGCGAGAATGAACGTTATTTTTCGTCGAACTTGGGATGCAAAGCGAGATCCAGTTGAAACTCGAACATTCAGCATTTTGACTGTTTGTTCAGTGCGCGTTTTTTATATTTCTTTCGAATTCGGCATGAATATTCTGTAAAATAATTGAAAGCGACTCATGTTTAAGGATTAGTATTTCATTTCTTGTTAACTTATTTTTTCATTGCGGTTTAATTCCAGAGTATTTATAGAATTAATTCTAATGGCTCTCCGATAAACGAAGGACAAAGTTTCGAAGTGTGTTGGTGTCCAACCGCGGACAAGAATGGGAAACTTCATGTCTTCATGAACAACTCCAACGTGAAACTCTATACTTTCCTTGTTAATTTCTGTTGGACAACGTGGTTGAAGAATCAGGCCGTCCGACATTTTGGAATTTTACAAACTGAAGCTGCTAGAGCTAAGGAATGTGATTAAACAAGTAAATTAGAAGAAAGGAAACAATGTTTATCACAAATATGTGTTCACTAATCATATTTACGTGGAAATGATCGCAGTCCAGACACATCCCAGTGATTTGATCATGGACTTCAATCAGACCCCGACATTTACCTGGACCGTTGATTAAATATCAACGAAGATGAGAGAGCTCCAACGTTCGAACAGATTTAAACTCTATTTGTATGCGGGGAAAGAAGTGTTAATAAACACAGCTGGACACACAAGCCTGAACATATATTAACTAAAATAAACATAGAATTTTTGTTTTTCAGAACAGGCTACCGAGGCATTAGCAAGAGGTATCTCATATTTAATCACTCACACACAGTCGCTCAATCTTTCTACTTTAGTTATTTCCAAAACTTAAATAATTTAAAGCGAGAAATGTTATCAAACATGCATAGTAAACTTTTGTATGTCCCCCAAATTGGACATCATGTGACTTCCAGTCTGTAACTTATACCCAACCATAGATAAAAAAAAGTCATGTATCAGATGCGAATTTCGGAATCTAAATTCCATTATTTTATGTGCATGGTGGAAATAATTGAGACGTTTACAGCTTCTAGAAAGACTTCTAGCTTTGGAACTGCTCAGTTTCCTGTCATTACTACGAGTGGAGTTGGAAAAGTCTGCCAAGTACCGAGTAATTGTGCTTGATGAGTGTTTTGCGGAGAGTCTGGCCGCTCCTGAATTAATACCTCCTGCAATGAACTCAGCACTTCACGCTGATTAGCTTTCCTTTCACAAGCTTTGTTGCAGTTAAATGACTCATAACTGTCAGCAATCATTCTGGTTTCCAATGCTTCTTCGTTAGCAAATACGACTGCACTTCAATTTGATGAGTTCTAAAGTTCTGAAATTTCATAGCTGAATGGTGCTAATTTTTTTATTTATCACGGCACGATATCAGTAAAACACAACAGTATTTTTGTGTATCATTTGTGTGAAAACTTGGATCGTGTATGCAATATCGAATTTGTAATAAACTATAATTAAATCTAACGTGAAAACGACAATAATTCATTATTATGTTCGTTCTGCATATAAATTTCAGTCGATGAAATATGTTTTCGAAGTTTTTTTTCTCATTATATGCAGGTTAAATAACGAAAATAACTAAGATGAAAAATTTACGATTGATTGAGAATTAATAATAAGAAAGATAGCCAAATACAGACGAAAGAGGTGATAATATATATACCACAACTTTTCTGGACGCTTTGTTCCTTTCTCCAAATGCAGAAGAAACGCAGAAAAGCCTAGCGAGACAACTGCACAAAGCCTTGTCAGGATTATTGGTCACCCAGTAAATTTTCCTTATGCACAGATGCTACCCTCTCTCCGCGTTAGATAGTTGTTGAGCATGTGGTTATTCCGCGCTGCTTCACTCCATCAATCTGCGCCACACGCCGTCGATTGTGACGTGTGCTATAGTACATGAGAACCACTTCAATTTCTGGATTTCACCACATAATTTTGGTTTGTTGATGTACTAACGTTAAATTTATTAAAAAAGTGTAGAATGTCAGGAAAATTGATACAATCTTTTTAGCAGCATCATCTTTCTTAATTTTATACTTCAATACACGTATACGAATACATTCGTATACTTTCAACTTCGTATTCTAATATTTATCGTCCTGTGTGCCGATGTATTATAGAAAATTTCATGATATTTATCTGACATGTAAGTCTAACACATTAAAGCCATAAGTCAGAATATGGATATTTAATGCACTTTTAAGTTCAATCATTACTATTACAGTGAATTTATGTATAAAAAACTGACAAACAAATTTTCGTCCCGAATTAAGGACTTCATTACGTTAAATGAGGAGAGTGATGCAAAATTTTATATATCAATAGAATATGGTGTATATATTATTTTATTCTTGATGTTATCGCAGTTAAAGTAAGATTATTTGGATTGCCAAATAAATACCCTTCTAAGGTTCCCACAATAGGATTTTCCCTGCATCACTTTCAGGCGAATTGCCGGGTAGGATCCTTAAACTACGGCCCGTGGGCCCTTGGCTACCTTCCTTCACCTTTCCGCATTCCCCCTTTCAGTCCCGTTCATACGCTATAAGAGGGAGTTGTCACATTGTGGATTAGCCTATACATAATCTTTCTACACCTTATTCTTCGTTCCTACAAGCCGAGGCTAGTCGGCCGGTTTTGAGAGGTGTATTTTCCGGAGTCACAGACCTTGGGCATACGGTAAAAGTTGTTCGGTGTTTCCATTGAAACATTCGATCAGCTGCCTCCTAAACTGGTCCTATCGGAAGGGCGTGGGACATGTACCAAGAACCCAACCTACCTGACGCAGGTTTTATAGTGTTGGACGTGCATTACTTTTAAGGGAGTTCCGTGTAGGATCCTAAAACTATGGCCCGGGGGAACTAGTTGACACTTGGCTACCTTCCGTCTCCCCCCTTTCAAATCCATTCCTATGCTATTAAAGGGTTTATGCCACAACGTGTAGCCTGTTACTTATAAAACGGTCGTTTGTAAGAAATGTTTACATGCCATATTTTTATTAAGCTACATTTTCACATTCTATCACTTTATGAAGTCAGTATGAGACATTGTGGGTCTCTTTTATATAGTACTAGCTGGGTGCCCGGCGTTGCCCGAGATGTCATTTATCTATAACCATCCATAAGACTCCAGTTTTGGTTACTTTTGCGCTATTTTTATGTAAAGCACCTCGAACCCTATCCTTAAATGTGCTAACCTCCCATGCCGAAGGGGGATGAAGTCATTGACTAAATATATCGGCCGTTTTTACATGTTAGAAGATGACCACCCCCACAAATATGGGATAATGAAAAAGAATGTATTCCACGCAAAAATCGGCCGATTACATTGTCTGAAAATTTATTCCCCCGCCCAACACCTCCCAAACCCGTCGCGTTACCCAGGTTGTCACAATTAGATTCAGCGACATTCATAGTCTCGGAATTGATTCGAATCTCGGTTGTTTTTGCGGGATTTTATTTAACGTACCTCCTCGCCACCCCTAAGCTTGCTCCCCTCACAGGGGTTAAATTATACACAAACAACATCGGTATAAATACTTTCAAAGTAATTAATCCCAGGAAATAATTATTGCAAATGTCGACCGTTTAACATGTTTGAAATTTTTCACCCCCGACCACTCCCGCTTCGGGGACTTAAACGGTCAAGTTTAATGTCATAATTAAACTCAGTGACAATCCTGATAGTTTCTGGTTTATTTTTATCTAATGCTACTTCCACTTCAACTCTTAAGGGTGCACCCTTCCGAGTCCGAAAGGGGTTGAAATTAAACACAGAGAACATGTAGGGAAATTTTATTAATCTAATTCATCCCGAAATATATTTAATCGACGCAAAAAACAGCCGGTAACTAATCCCAACCCATCCGATACCCAAGCGTTGTCCAGATTGTCATAAATAAATTCAGGGACATCCATGACCTTCGATTTGACTCGAATCTCGGTTGTTTTCCCGTTATTTTCAAGGAAATTAATTAAACTCAGTGACAATCCCGATAGTTTCTGGTTTCTTTTTATGTAATGCTACTTCACGCCCACCCTTAAATGTGCACCCTTATGAGTCCGAAAGGGGTTGAAATTATACACAGAGAATGTATGGAAATTTTATTAATGTAATTCATCCCGAAATATATTTAATCGACGCAAAACACAGCCGGTCAACTCATCCCAACCCAGCCGATACCCGCGCGTTGTACAGATTGTCATAAATAAATTCAGGGACATCCATTACCTTCGATTTGACTCGAATATCGGTTGTTTTCCCGTTATTTTCAAAGAAATCCCCTCCAGCCCCACCCCTATCATGCCTACAAAAAACATCGGTAGAAATACTATCAACGTAATTGGTCCCGGCATTTATTTATTCCACGCTAATATCGATGATTTAATATGTTAGAAAATTTCCATCCCATCCACTCCCGCCTCTCGGGGCTAAATGGGCAATTTGATGCTATAATTGAACTGGACAACATCCATAACCTTGGATTTTACTTCAATCTCGGTTGTATTCGCGTTATTTTATTGCAGCGTTCCTCCACCCAACACCTAAAAGTGCTCTACTGATAATCCCGACCCGCTTTTGGGGGTAGAAACACTATCAATATCTGTGAACTCTAAAAATATTTATCCGACTGAAATATCGACTGTTTTAGCATGTTTAAATATTTCAACCCCCGTGCAACCCCGCTTCTGGGGGTGGTAGACATGTCTCACCCCGACAATGTTTTTTTCCTGGTCGTAAAGAACACGTGTACGGTATTTGGTGAAATTTGCTCTACCGGTGTAGATTTGTATAACGAACATACAAATATACAAACAAACAAACATACAAACAAACATACATACACTCTTTTTTATTTATAAGATATAAAAACTTTTTAAAAGAGTATAAAAAGCAATGGTTCTGAAACACTTTTATTTTTGACTAAACGTCGTTATTAATGGAAACAACATCGATTAAAATAGTATGAACAACACCACCCCTAAATCTGCTACTTTCCCGTGGTGGAAAGGGTTGAATTTTTACTCATATCACATTGGAAGAAACACTATCAATCTAGTTTTCCCATAAACACATAACATTTTGGCAGTTTTAGAATAATAGACAATTCTCACCCTCAGCCCTAAGCAAGCTCGCCACTAATGTGTAAAGGGATTTATATTTTCAACAACACCCATTAAAATAGTATTCACGTAATTCTCCTCCAAGAACGCGCAAGAACTGACTATTTATCTTCCCTTCCAACCCCCACCCTTTCGGGTTAAATGGGCAATTAAAAATATTTATCCGAAGTAAACTCACTGACATCCATAACCTTCGATTTGACTCCAAACTCGGTTGTATTCGCGTTATTTTTCAGTAAAGCAACTCCACCCCAAACCCTAAGGGTGTCCTTTTCCCAGGGCGTAGGAGATGAATATTATATTCAAATAATATCGGTAGAAACACAATCAATATCCTTGACCCCGAAAATATTTATCCAAATCTAATACCTGCTGTTTTAGCATGTTTAAGTATTTCAACCCCCGTCCACCCCCGCTTCTGGGGTTGGTAGATGCGTCTCATCCCGACGGTGTTTGTTTCCTGGTCGTAAAGAACACGTGTACGAAATTTGGTGAAATTTGCTCCAGCGGTGTAGATTTGTACTCTCCACCCCAAACGCTAGGGGTGCTCTTTCCCCAGGGTGTAGAGGTTGAAAATTATATTCAGATATCATTAGTGGAAAGACTATAAATACCTTTGACCCCTAAAAATATTTATCCGACTAAAATATCGGCAGTTTTAGCATGTTTAAATATTTCAACCCCCGTGCACCCCCGCTTGTGGGGGTGGTAGACATGTCTCACCCCAACAGTGTTTGTTTCCTGGTCGTAGAGAACACGTGTACGAAATTTGGTGAAATTTGCTCTAACGGTGTAGATTTGTATAACGAACATACAAATATACAAACATACAAACAAACATACAAACAAACATACATACACTCTTTTGGCAGAATTTAAACAATCAAAGAACACAAAATTTACATTTACTTTATAAGGAAATCGATGCGTCTAAACATAGACGAAATTTATTAATGAAGAAATTTATACTAAAAGATTGAGTTTAAACAATTTCATTTTATCAATAACTAGCTGGGTGCCCGGCAATGCCCGAGATGTCATTTATCTATAACCATCCATAAGACTCCAATTTTGGTTACTTTTGCGCTATTTTTATGTAAAGCTCCTCGAACTCTATCCCTAAATGTGCTCACCTCCCATGCCGAAGGGGGATGAAGTCATTGACTAAATATATCGGCCGTTTTTACATGTTAGAAGATGACCACCCCCACAAATATGCGATAATGAAAAGGAATGTATTCCACGCAAAAATCGGCCGTTACATTGTCTGAAAATTTATTCCCCCGCCCATCTTCTCCCAAACCCGTCGCGTTACCCAGGTTGTCACAATTAGATTCAGCGACATTCATAGTCTCGGAATTGATTCGATTCTCGGTTGTTTTTGCGGGATTTTATTTAACGTACCTCCACCCCACCCCTAAGCTTGCTCTCCTCACAGGGGTTAAATTATACACAATCAACATCGGTATAAATACGATCAAAGTAATTAACCCGAGGAAATAATTATCGCAAATATCGACCGTTTAACATGTTTGAAATTTTTCACTCCCGACCACTCCCGCATCGGGGACTTAAACGGTCAAGTTTAAGGTCATAATTAAACTCAGTGACAATCCTGAAAGTTTCTGGTTTATTTTTATCTAATGCTACTTCACGCCCACCCTTCCGAGTCCGAAAGGGGTTGAAATTACACACAGAGAACATGTAGGGAAATTTTATTAATCTAATTCATCCCGAAATATATTTAATTGACGCAAAAAACAGCCGGTCAACTCATCCCAACCCAGCCGATACCCGCGCGTTGTCCAGATTGTCATAAATAAATTCAGGGACATCCATTACCTTCGATTTGACTCGAATCTCGGTTGTTTTCCCGTTATTTTCAAGGAAATTAATTAAACTCAGTGACAATCCCGATACCGGTATAGATTTGTATTCTCCACCCCAAACGCTAGGGGTGCTCTTTTCCCAGGCTGTAGAGGTTAAAATTATATTCAGATATCATCAGTGGAAAGACTATAAATATCTTTGACCCCTAAAAATATTTATCCGACTGAAATATCGACTGTTTTAGCATGTTCAAATATTTCCACAACCGTCCACCCCCGCTTCTGGGGTTGGTAGACGCGTTTCTCCCCGACAGTGTTGTTTTCCTGGTCGCAAAGAACCCGTGTACGAAATTTGGTGAAATTTTCTCCAGCGGTGTAGATTTGTATTCTCCACCCCAAACGCTAGGGGTGCTCTTTCCCCAGGGTGTAGCGGTTGAAAATTATATTCAGATACTATCAGTGGAAAGACTATAAATATCTTTGACCCCTAAAAATTTTTGACCGACTGAAATATAGACTGTTTTAGCATGTTCAAATATTTCCACCCCCGTCCACCCCCGCTTCTGGGGGTGGTAGACATGTCTCACCCCGACAGTGTTTGTTTCCTGGTCGTAAAGAACACGTGTACGAAATTTGGTGAAATTTGCTCTACCGGTATAGATTTGTATTCTCCACTCCAAACCCTAAGGGTGCGCTTTTCCCAGGGTGTAGGGGATGAAAATTATATTCATAAAACATCGGTAGAAAACCATCAATATCTTGGACCCCTAAAAATTATTATCCGTCTAAAATACCGGCTGTTTTAGCATGATTAAATATTTCAACCCCCGTCCACCCCCGCTTCTGGGGGTGGTAGACATGTCTCACCCTGACAGTGTTTGTTTCCTGGTCGTAAAGAACACGTGTACGAAATTTGGTGAAATTTGCTCTCCCGGTATAGATTTGTATAACGAACATACAAATATACAAACATACAAACAAACATACAAACAAACATACATACACTCTTTTTTATTTATAAGATGCCCGGCGTTGCCCGAGATGTCATTTATCTATAACCATCCATAAGACTCCAATTTTGGTTACTTTTGCGCTATTTTTATGTAAAGCTCCTCGAATCCTATCCCTAAATGTGCTCACCTCCCATGCCGAAGGGGGATGAAGTCATTGACTAAATATATCGGCCGTTTTTACATGTTAGAAGATGACCACCCCCACAAATATGGGATAATGAAAAAGAATGTATTCCACGCAAAAATCGGCCGATTACATTGTCTGAAAATTTATTCCCCCGCCCAACACCTCCCAAACCCGTCGCGTTACCCAGGTTGTCACAATTAGATTCAGCGACATTCATAGTCTCGGAATTGATTCGAATCTCGGTTGTTTTTGCGGGATTTTATTTAACGTACCTCCACGCCACCCCTAAGCTTGCTCTCCTCACAGGGGTTAAATTATACACAAACAACATCGGTATAAATACTTTCAAAGTAATTAATCCCAGGAAATAATTATCGCAAATATCGACCGTTTAACATGTTTGAAATTTTTCACCCCCGACCACTCCCGGTTCGGGGACTTAAACGGTCAAGTTTAATGTCATAATTAAACTCAGCGACAATCCTGATAGTTTCTGGTTTATTTTTATCTAATGCTACTTCCACGCCAACTCTTAAGGGTGCACCCTTCCGAGTCCGAAAGGGGTTGAAATTATACACAGAGAACATGTAGGGAAATTTTATTAATCTAATTCATCCCGAAATATATTTAATCGACGCAAAAAACAGCCGGTAACTCATCCCAACCCATCCGATACCCAAGCGTTGTCCAGATTGTCATAAATAAATTCAGGGACATCCATGACCTTCGATTTGACTTGAATCTCGGTTGTTTTCCCATTATTTTCAAGGAAATTAATTAAACTCAGTGACAATCCCGATAGTTTCTGGTTTCTTTTTATGTAATGCTACTTCACGCCCACCCTTAAGGGTGCACCCTTATTAGTCCGTAAAGGGTTGAAATTATACACAGAGAACATGTAGGGAAATTTTATTAATCTAATTCATCCCGAAATATATTTAATTGACGCAAAAAACAGCCGGTCAACTCATCCCAACCCAGCCGATACCCGCGCGTTGTCCATATTGTCATATATAAATTCAGGGACATCCATTACCTTTGATTTGACTCGAATCTCGGTTGTTTTCTCGTTATTTTCAAGGCAATCCCCTCCAGCCCCACCCCTATCATGCCTACAAACAACATCGGTCAATGGTCCCGGCATTTATTTATTCCACGCTAATATCGATGATTTAATATGTTTGAAAATTTCCATCCCATGCACTCCCGCCTCTCGGGGCTAAATGGGCAATTTGATGCTATAATTGAACTGAACAACATCCATAACCTTGGATTTTACTCCAATCTCGGTTGTATTCGCGTTATTTTATTGCAGCGTTCCTCCACCCACCACCTAAAAGTGCTCTACTGATAATCCCGACCCGCTTCTGGGGATGGTAGACGCGTCTCACCCCGACAGTGTTTGTTTCCTGGTCGCAAAGAACACGTGTACGAAATTTGGTGAAATTTGCTCCAGCGGTGTAGATTTGTACTCTCCACCCCAAACGCTAGGTGTGGTCTTTCCCCAGGGTGTAGGGGAAGAAAATTATGTTCAGAAAACATCTGTAGAAACACCATCAATACCTTGGACCCCTAAAAATTATTATCCGACTAAAATATCGGCTGTTTTAGCATGTTTAAATATTTCAACCCCCGTGCAACACCGCTTCTGCGGGTGGTAGACATCTCTCACCCCAACAGTGTTTGTTTCCTGGTCGTAAAGAACACGTGTACGAAATTTGGTGAAATTTGCTCTACCGGTGTAGATTTGTATAACGAACATACAAATATACAAACATACAAATATACAAACATACAAATATACAAACATACAAACATACATACATACATACACTCATTATTTATAAAATTAAACGTCGTTATTAATGGAAACAACATCGGTTAAAATAGTATGAACAACACCACCCCTAAATCTTCTAGTTTCTTGTGGTGGAAAGGGTTGAATTTTTACTCATATCACATCGGTAGAAACACTATCAATCTAGTTTACCCATAAACACATAACATTTTGGCAGTTTTAGAATAATAGAAAATTCTCACCCCCAGCACTAACCAAGCTCACCACTAATGTCTAAAGGGATTTATATTTTCAACAACATCCGTTGAAATAGTATTCACGTAATTCTCCTCCAAGAACGCGCAAGAACTGACTATTTATCTTCCCTTCCAACCCCACCGTTTCGGGTTAAATGGGCAATTAAAAATATTTATCCGAAGTAAACTCACTGACATCCATAACCTTCGATTTGACTCCAAACTCGGTTGTATTCACGTTATTTTTCTGTAAAGCAACTCCACCCCAAACCATAAGGGTGCCCTTTTCCCAGGGCGTAGGAGATGAATATTATATTCAGATAACATCGGTAGAAACACAATCAATATCTTTGACCCCGGAAATATTTATCCAAATCTAATACCTGCTGTTTTAGCATGTTTAAGTATTTCAACCCCCGTCCACCCCCGCTTCTGAGGTTTGTAGACGCGTCTCACCCCGACGGTGTTTGTTTCCTGGTCGTAAAGAACACGTGTACGAAATTTGGTGAAATTTGCTCCAGCGGTGTAGATTTTTACTCTCCACCCCAAACGCTATGGGGTGCTCTTTCCCCAGGGTGTAGAGGTTGAAAATTATATTCAGATATCATTAGTGGAAAGACTATAAATAACTTTGACCCCTAAAAATATTTATCCGACTGAAATATCGACTGTTTTAGCATGTTCAAATATTTCCACCCCCGTCCACCCCCGCTTCTGGGGGTGGTAGGCGCGTCTCACCCCGACAGTGTTGTTTTCCTGGTCGCAAAGAACACGTGTACGAAATTTGGTGAACTTTGATCTACCGGTATAGATTTGTATTCTCCACCCCAAACTCTAAGGGTGCCCTTTTCCCAGGGTGTAGGGGATGAAAATTATATTCAAAAAACATCGGTAGAAACACCATCAATATCTTGGACCCCTAAAAATTATTATTCGACTAAAATATCAGCTGTTTTAGCATGTTTAAATATTTCAACCCCCGTGCACCCCCGCTTGTGGGGGTGGTAGACATGTCTCAAACCCGACAGTGTTTGTTTCCTGGTCGTAAAGAACACGTGTATGAAATTTGGTGAAATTTGCTCCAGCGGTGTAGATTTTTACTCTCCACCCCAAACGCTAGGGGGTGCTCTTTCCCCAGGGTGTAGAGGTTGAAAATTATATTCAGATATCATTAGTGGAAAGACTATAAATACCTTTGACCCCTAAAAATATTTATCCGACTGAAATATCGACTGTTTTAGCATGTTCAAATATTTCCACCCCCGTACACCCCCGCTTCTGGGGGTGGTAGGCGCGTCTCACCCCGACAGTGTTGTTTTCTTGGTCGCAAAGAACACGTGTACGAAATTTAATGAAATTTGATCCACCGGTATAGATTTGTATTCTCCACCCCAAACTCTAAGGGTGCCCTTTTCCCAGGGTGTAGGGGATGAAAATTATATTCAGAAAACATCGCCCCTAAGCTTGCTCCCCTCACAGGGGTTAAATTATACACAAACAACATCGGTATAAATACTATCAAAGTAATTAACCCCAGGAAATAATTATCGCAAATATCGACCGTTTAACATGTTTGAAATTTTACACCCCCGACGACTCCCGCTTCGGGGACTTAAACGGTCAAGTTTAATGTCATAATTAAACGCAGTGACAATCCTGATAGTTTCTGGTTTCTTTTTATCCAATGCTACTTCCACGCCAACCCTTAAGGGTGCACGCTTCCGAGTCCGAAAGGGGTTGAAATTACACACAGAGAACATGTAGGGAAATTTTATTAATCTAATTCATCCCGAAATATGTTTAATTGACGAAAAAAAAGCCGGTCAACTCATCCCAACCCAGCCGATACCCGCGCGTTGTCCAGATTGTCATAAATAAATTCAGCAACATACATTACCTTCGATTTGACTCGAATCTCGGTTGTTTTCCCGTTATTTTCAAGGAAATTAATTAAACTCAGTGACATTCCCGATAGCTTCTGGTTTCTTTTTATGTAATGCTACTTCACGCCCACCCTTAAGGGTGCACCCTTATGAGTCCGAAAGTGGTTGAATTTATACACAGAGAACATGTAGGGAAATTTTATTAATGTAATTCATCCCGATATATATTTAATAGACGCAAAAAACAGCCGGTCAAATCATCCCAACCCAGCCGATACCCGCACGTTGTCCAGATTGTCATAAATAAATTCAGGTACATCCATTACCTTCGATTTGACTCGAATCTCAGTTGTTTTCCCGTTATTTTCAAGGAAATTAATTAAACTCAGTGACAATCTCGATAGTTTCTGGTTTCTTTTTATGTAATGCTACTTCACGCCCACCCTTATGAGTCCGAAAGGGGTTGAAATTATACATAGAGAACTGTAGGAAAATTTTATTAATGTAAATTATCCCGAAATATATTTAATCGACGCAGAAAACAGCCGGTCAACGGTAGAAACACTATCAATATCTCTGACCCCTAAAAATATTTATCCGACTGAAATATCGACTGTTTTAGCATGTTTAAATATTTCAACCCCGGTCCGCCCCCGCTTCTGGAGGTGGTAGACGCATCTCACCCCGACAGTGTTTGTTTCCTGGTCGCAAAGAACACGTGTACGAAATTTCGTGAAATTTTCTCCAGCGGTGTAGATTTGTATAACGAACATACAAATATTAAAATATACAAACATACAAACATACATACATTTATACATACATACACTCATTTTTATTTATAAAATTAAACGTCGTTATTAATGGAAACAACATCGGTTAAAATAGTATGAACAACACCACCCCTCAATCTGCTACTTTCCCGTGGTGGAAAGGGTTGAATTTTTACTCATAACACATCGGTAGAAACACTATAAATCTAGTTTATCCTTAAACACATAACATTTTGGCAGTTTTAGAATAATAGACAATTCTCACCCCGAGCCCTAACCAAGCTCACCACTAATGTCTAAAGGGATTTATATTTTCAATAACATCCCTTGAAAAAGTATTCACGTAATTCTCCTCCACGAACGCGCAAGAACTGACTATTTATCTCCCTTTCCAACCCCCCCCCCCTTTCGATTTAAATGGGCAATTAAAAATATTTATCCGAAGTAAACTCACTGACATCCATAACCTTCGATTTGACTCCAAACTCGGTTGTATTCGCGTTATTTTTCTGTAAAGCAACTCCACCCCAAACCCTAAAGGTGCCCTTTTCCCAGGGCGTAGGAGATGAATATTATATTCAGATAACATCGGTAGAAACACAATCAATATCTGTGACCCCAAAAATATTTATCCAAATCTAATACCTGCTGTTTCAGCATGTTTAAGTACTTCAACCCCCGTCCACCCCCGATTCTGGGGTTGCTAGACGCGTCTCACCCCGACAGTGTTGTTTTCCTGGTCGCTAAGAACCCGTGTACGAAATTTGGTGAAATTTGCTCCAGCGGTAAAGATTTGTATTCTCCACCCCAAACGCTAGGGGTGCTCTTTTCCCAGGCTGTAGAGGTTAAAATTATATTCAGATATCATCAGTGGAAAGACTATAAATATCTTTGACCCCTAAAAATATTTATCCGACTGAAATATCGACTATTTTAGCATGTTCAAATATTTCCACCCCCGTCCACCCCCGCTTCTGGGGGTGGTAGGCGCGTCTCACCCCGACAGTGTTGTTTTCCTGGTCGCAAAGAACCCGTGTACGAAATTTAATGAAATTTTCTCCAGCGGTATAGATTTGTATTCTCCACCTCAAACCCTAAGGGTGCCCATTTTCTCAGGGTGTAGGGGATGAAAATTATATTCAGAACACATCGGTAGAAACACCATCAATATCTTGGACCCCTAAAAATTATTATCCGACTAAAATATCGGCTTTTTTAGCATGTTTAAATATTTCAACCCCCGTGCACCCCCGCTTCTGGGGGTGGTAGACATGTCTCACCCCGACAGTGTTTGTTTCCTGGTCGTAAAGAACACGTGTACGAAATTTGGTGAAATTTGCTCAACCGGTGTAGATTTGTATAACGAACATACAAATATACAAATATACAAACATACAAACATACAAACATACAAACAAACATACATACACTCTCTTTTATTTATAAGACTAGCTGGGTGCCCGGCGTTGCCCGAGATCTCATTTATCTATAACCATCCATAAGACTCCAGTTTTGGTTACTTTTGCGCTATTTTTATGTAAAGCTCCTCGAACCCTATCCCTAAATGTGCTCACCTCCCATGCCGAAGGGGATGAAGTCATTGACTAAATATATCGGCCGTTTTTACATGTCAGAAGATGACCACCCCCACAAATATGCGATAATGAAAAAGAATGTATTCCACGCAAAAATCGGCCGATTACATTGTCTGAAAATTTATTCCCCCGCACAACACCTCCCAAACCCGTCGCGTTACCCAGGTTGTCACAATTAGATTCAGCGACATTCATAGTCTCGGAATTGATTCGAATCTCGGTTGTTTTTGCGGGATTTTATTTAACGTACCTCCACGCCACCCCTAAGCTTGCTCTCCTCACAGGGGTTAAATTATACACAAACAACATCGGTATAAATACTTTCAAAGTAATTAATCCCAGGAAATAATTATCGCAAATATCGACCGTTTAACATGTTTGAAATTTTTCACCCCCGACCACTCCCGGTTCGGGGACTTAAACGGTCAAGTTTAATGTCATAATTAAACTCAGTGACAATCCTGATAGTTTCTGGTTTATTTTTATCTAATGCTACTTCCGGCCAACCCTTAAGGGTGCACCCTTATGAGTCCGAAAGGGAATGAAATTATACACAGAGAACATGTAAGGAAATTTTATTAATCTAATTCATCCCGAAATATATTTAATTGACGCAAAAAACAGCCGGTCAACTCATCCCAACCGAGCCGATACCCGCGCGTTGTCCAGATTGTCATAAATAAATTCAGCGACATCCATTACCTTCGATTTGACTCGAATCTCGGTTGTTTTCCCGTTATTTTCAAGGATATCCTCTCCAGCCCCACCCCTATCATGCCTACAAACAACATCGGTAGAAATACTATCAACGTCAATGGTCCCGGCATTTATTTATTCCACGCTAATATCGATGATTTAACATGTTAAAAATTTTCCATCCCATCCACTCCCGCCCCTTGGGGCTAAATGGCCAGTTTGATGCTATAATTGAACTGGACGACATCCATAACCTTGGATTTGACTCCAATCTCGGTTGTATTCGCGTTATTTTATTGCAGCGTTCCTCCACCCAACACCTGAAAGTGCTCCACTGATAATCCCGAACCGCTTCTGGGGGTGGTAGACGCGGCTCAGCCCAACAGTCGGTAGAAACACTATCATAATCTGTGACCCCTAAAAATATTTATCCGACTGAAATATCGACTGTTTTAGCATGTTTAAATATTTCAACCCCCGTCCACCCCCGCTTCTGGGGGTGGTAGACGCGTCTAACCCCAACAGTGTTGGTTTCCTGGTCGCAAAGAACACGTGTACTAAATTTGGTGAAATTTGATGCACCGGTAAAGATTTGTATTCTCCACCCCAAACGCTAGGGGTGCTCTTCCCCAGGGTGTAGAGGTTCAAAATTATATTCAGATATCATCTGTGGAAACACTATAAATTTCTTTGACCCCTAAAAATATTTATCCGACTGAAATATCGACTGTTTTAGCATGTTTAAATATTTCCACCCCAGTCCACCCCCGCTTCTGGGGGTGGTAGACGCGTCTCACCCCGACAGTGTCTGTTTCCCGGTCGCAAAGAACACGTGTACGAAATTTGGTGAAATTTTCTCCAGCAGTGTAGATTTGTATAACGAACATACAAATATACAAACATACATACATACATACTCAGTTTTATTTATAAGAAGATTAAACGTCGTTATTAATGCAAACAACATCGGTTAAAATAGTATGAACTACACCACCCCTAAATCTGCTACTTTCCCGTGGTGGAAAGGGTTGAATTTTTACTCATATCACATCGGTAGAAACACTATCAATCTAGTTTACCCATAAACACATAACATTTTGGCAGTTTTAGAATAATAGACAATTCTCACCCCGAGCCCTAACCAAGCTCACCACTAAGTTCTAAAGGGATTTATATTTTCATCAACATCCGTTGAAATAGTATTCACGTAATTCTCCTCCATGAACGCGCAAGAACTGACTATTTATCTTCCTTTCCAACCCCCCCACTTTCGGGTTAAATGGGCAATTAAAAATATTTATCCGAAGTAAACTCACTGACATCCATAACCTTCGATTTGACTCCAAACTCGGTTGTATTCGCGTTATTTTTCTGTCAAGCAACTCCACCCCAAACCCTAAGGATGCCCTTTTCCCAGGGCGTAGGAGATGAATATTATATTCAGATAACATCGGTAGAAACACAATCAATATCTTTGATCCCGAAAATATTTATCGAAATCTAATACCTGCTGTTTTAGCATGTTTAAGTATTTCAACCCCCGTCCACCCCCGCTTCTGGGGTTGGTAGACGCGTCTCACCCCGACAGTGTTGTTTTCCTGGCCGCAAAGAACACGTGTACGAAATTTGGTGAAATTTGATCCACCGGTATAGATTTGTATTCTCCACCTCAAACCCTAAGGGTGCCCATTTTCTCAGGGTGTAGGGGATGAAAATTATATTCAGAAAACATCGGTAGAAACACCATCAATATCTTGGACCCCTAAAAATTATTATCCGACTAAAATATCGGCTGTTTTAGCATGTTTAAATATTTCAACCCCCGTGCACCCCCGCTTCTGGGGGTGGTAGACATGTCTCACTCCGACAGTGTTTGTTTCCTGGTCGGAAAGAGCACGTGTACGAAATTTGGTGAAATTTGCTCTACCGGTGTAGATTTGTATAACGAACATACAAATATACACACATTCAAACATACATACACTCTTTTTTATTTATAAGATAATATAAAAACTTTTAAAAAGCGTATAAAAAGCAATGGTTCTGAAACACTTTTATTTTTGATTAAACGTCGTTATTAAGCAACTCCACCCCAAACCCGAAGGGTGGCCTTTTTCCAGGGCGTAGGAGATGAATATTATATTCAGATAACATCGGTAGAAACACAATCAATATCTATGACCCCAAAAATATTTATCGAAATCTAATACCTGCTGTTTTAGAATGTTTAAGTATTTCAACCCCCGTCCACCCCCGCTTCTGGGGTTGGTAGACGCGTCTCACACCGACAATGTTGTTTTCCTGGTCGCAATGAACCCGTGTACGAAATTTGGTGAAATTTACTCCAGCGGTGTAGATTTGTATTCTCCACCCCAAACGCTAGGGGTGCTCTTTCCCCAGGGTGTAGAGGTAGAAAATTATATTCAGATATCATCAGTGGAAAGACTATAAATATCTTTGACCCCTAAAAATATTTATCCGACTGAAATATCGACTGTTTTAGCATGTTCAAATATTTCCACACCCCGTCCACCCCCGCTTCTAGGGTGGTAGGCGCGTCTCACCCCGACAGTGTTTGTTTCCTGGTCGCAAAGAACCCGTGTACGAAATTTGGTGTAATTTTCTCCAGCGGTGTAGATTTGTATAACGAACATACAAATATAGAAACATACAAATATACATACACTCTCTTTTATTTATAAGATAATATAAAAACTTTTTAAAAGAGTGTAAAAAGCAATGGTTCTGAAACACTTTTATTTTTGACTAAACGTCGTTATTAATGGAAACAACATCGGTTAAAATAGTATGAACAACACCACCCCTAAATCTGCTACTTTCCCGTGGTGGAAAAGGTTGAATTTTTACTCATATCACATCGGTAGAAACACTATCAATCTAGTTTACCCATAAACACATAACATTCTGGCAGTTTTAGAGTAATAGACAATTCTCACCCCCAGCCCTAAGCAAGCTCACCACTAATGTCTAAAGGGATTTATATTTTCAACAACACCCGTTGAAATAGTAATCACGTAATTCTCCTCCAAGAACGCGCACGAACTGACTATTTATCTTCCCTTCCAACCACCACCCTTTCGGGTTAAATGGGCAATTAAAAATATTTATCCGAAGTAAACTCACTGACATCCAAAACCTTCGATTTGACTCCAAACTCGATTGTATTCGCGTTATATTTCTGTAAAGCAACTCAACCCCAAACCCTAAGTGTGTCCTTTTCCCAGGGCGTAGGAGATGAACATTATATTCAGATAACATCGGTAGAAACACAATCAATATCTTTGACCCCGAAAATATTTATCCAAATATAATACCTGCTGTTTTAGCATGTTTAAGTATTTCAACCCCCGTCCACCCCCGCTTCTGGGGTTGGTAGACGCGTCTCACCCCGACAGTGTTGCTTTCCTGGTCGCAAAGAACCCGTGTACGAAATTTGGTGAAATTTGCTCCAGCGGTGTAGATTTGTATTCTCCACCCCAAACGCTAGGGGTGCTCTTTCCCCAGGGTGTAGCGGTTGAAAATTATATTCAGATATCATCAGTGGAAAGACTATAAATATCTTTGACCCCTAAAAATATTTATCCGACTAAAATATCGACTGTTTTAGCATGTTCAAATATTTCCACCCCCGTCCACCCCCACTTCTGGGGGTTGTAGGCGCGTCTCACACCGACAGTGTTGTTTTCCTGGTCGCAAAGAACACGTGTACGAAATTTGGTGAAATTTGATCCACCGGTATAGATTTGTATTCTCCACCCCAAACCCTAAGGGTGCCCTTTTTCCAGGGTGTGGGGAATGAAAATTATATTCAGAAAACATCGGTAGAAACACCATCAATATCTTGGACCCCTAAAAATTATTATCCGGCTAAAATATCGGCTGTTTTATCGTGTTTAAATATTTCAACCCCCGTCCACCCCCACTTCTGGGGGTGGTAGACATGTCTCACCCCGACAGTGTTTGTTTCCTGGTCGTAAAGAACACGTGTACGAAATTTGGTGAAATTTGCTCTACCGGTGTAGATTTGTATAACGAACATACAAATATACAAACATACAAACATACAAACATACAAACAAACATACAAACATACATACACTCTCTTTTATTTATAAGATTAAGTGTAATAATTATTTATATTAAGCCCTTTCGTTCTGGTAGAAAAGGGATTATTAATGGATTGATTTATATGGTTTAGGATTTTGAGAACAATTGTTCTAGTAATGTAGATTACGTGGATAATATTTTCATTGAAGTTGTAGTAAACCAAATTATAAACTACGTTAGCATGTAGAGTTTTTGTTACATGTATTTGTCCGTGATTATTTGTTGTTTTATTTCTTCTCAATAATACAACTTCAATTACGGAATAAATGTAAAATTATGTTTATAACAATTTATAATATAAAAACTTTTTAAAAGAGTATAAAAAGCAATGGTTCTGAAACACTTTTATTTTTCATTATACGTCGTTATTAATGGAAACAACATAGGTTAAAATAGTATGAACAACACCACCCCTAAATCTGCTACTTTCCCGTGGTGGAAAGGGTTGAATTTTTACTCATATCACATCGGTAGAAACACTATCAATCTAGTTTACCCATAAACACATAACATTTTGGCAGTTTTAGAATAATAGACAATTCTCACCCCCAGCCCTAAGCAAGCTCACCACTAATGTCTAAAGGGATTTATATTTTCAACAACATCCGTTGAAATAGTATTCACGTAATTCTCCTCCAAGAACGCGCAAGAACTGACTATTTATCTTCCCTTCCAACCCCACCGTTTCGGGTTAAATGGGCAATTAAAAATATTTATCCGAAGTAAACTCACTGACATCCATAACCTTCGATTTGACTCCAAACTCGGTTGTATTCGCGTTATTTTTCTGTAAAGCAACTCCACCCCAAACCCTAAGGGTGCCCTTTTCCCAGGGCGTAGGAGATGAATATTATATTCAGATAACATCGGTAGAAACACAATCAATATCTTTGACCCCGAAAATATTTATCCAAATCTAATACCTGCTGTTTTAGCATGTTTACGTATTTCAACCCCCGTCCACCCCCGCTTTTGGGGTTGGTAGACGCGCAACTCACTAGTTTGGTCTGTTGACTGAAGATTGCTTTACTATTTGCAATTTGATGTAACAGCGTACTTATTGCTGGAACACATTCTTTCGTTCCTTAAATTAAACCTCTTTTATTCTCGCTGCTGACTGACAAAACTGTTCAAACTTTCGTGAATTAGACTTTTGATCTGTTCTCCTCGCCGCTTACTGCCCAACTGTGTCTGTTCGTCTCACAATTTTGAGCGCGTAAATCTTCTCCCCACCATTCAACAATACTCTCCTTTCATTGTCGGTTTGTTTTGGCGTCCGCTACCGCTATCAACAATGTGTCCTCTACAATTCAACTTTTCAGTTAGAAAAATGGCTTAATTACCAATTATTACAATATATACTTTCATGTAACGGTAATTAATTAACTTAATATAAAATATTATTTTCCTGAGATAAGTTAATGATATAATTTTGGATGAGATTTTGATTTTTGACATAATTTTTATAGAAATATCTGAATTACTCACATATCTACGTTGTAGCGCGATAGTTTTATTATTGGTCTGTATTGTAATGCCAATTTATTAAGACATTAATTGTGAAATTAAAAATCTAAATTGTTTGAGAAATCCTTTGTAGCGGCAAGATCCTATGAAAAAACAATAGAAAAGCAGGCTCAGTCGGAAGGCCCGTCAAAATGGCGTATGCGCGCTCAAATTGCGAAGCGAGAGTTCAGGTTTGGTGAAGTACAGTTCGTAAGAAACATTGAAGCGAAAGAACAGTTCGCAATAAGGTTTGGTGAATTTCAGGTCGCAGGAACAAATTGTTAATGAGTTTGAATTAAGATCTTGAGGAGTTCAGTTCGTAAGAAACATTGAGACGAAAGGACAGTTTACATTAAGATATTGAGGAGTTCAGTTCGTAAGAAACATTGAGACGAAAGTACAGTTTTGCATTAAGATCTTGAGGACTTCAGTTCGCAGGAACAAATTGTTAATGAGTTTGCATTAAGATATTGAGGAGTTCAGTTCGCAAGAGATAGTGAAGGAGCAGTTTGCATTAAGACATTGAGGAGCCGGTCAGAAATAGCAAAAGTTTCGGTTTAAGTCCGGAACAATAAAGACTACACAATCGACGAATCGTAAAATTCACCTAAGGCGAGCAGTCAACCGATAGATGACGAAAGGAGAATCATCCGAGTTCCTGACGACTTATAAAAATTTTGATTTAGAATCTGTGAGAGTAGAAGCTGTGTAAAACCTACAATAGTGTTCTCGAAAATAAAGGTACGATGGAATGCTGGGCAGACGTGAGTAACATTTAAAAACAATTAAATTATGTAAATTGAAAGATAGCCGTCAGATTTCGTTCTCTTTTTGATTAAAACTGTTAATCAGAGTCAAGCTTTTCACTTTTAAATTTGGTCTCATTTTAAATGTTCTAGTTTAATTGACGAATAAATTTATTTTTCTTTTAATTGTACTTTGTAGTTGATAAGATTATAAATATTATTGATTCGTCCATTATCAAACCCAGTTATGACCATGAGAAATTCAATATAAATTTCGTAATTGTTTGAGTTATTGCCACAATAAAAATATTGTTAGTAAATTTTATGAATTATTTTCATTTATTAAACGACCTCTTATTTTGTATATTACAGTATATAGATTTTATTTTAATTTAATTAGATATTTGCAAGGGTTGAGAGCTTGGCAAGTTGGAATTTGACCAGGCGCCGCCGTGACAGAGAGATAATCCCTAAGGTCTGGTCTTAGGCGCGTAGGCTGTTGACCCTCGGAAGTTACCTGGACTGTCGTACCGTGGGAAACGTCTCTCCAAAAATTCCAGAAATTGAATTAACACGTGACTGCCTGAACCAATCACATTTCTTGGTTCAGGAAAGATCGATCGAAAATTGGTGGAGAACATCGATATTTCACATCCAGCGAAGGGGCTGTAAAGCAAGTGTAGAGAGACTCCTCGACGAACCGTCGCCAGGGTCTGACGTACAGCCCCAAACTTGCATCATCCAGAGGACTCGGAGAGATCGAGGGTGCCACATGATCACGGCCAGAGATCAACGCGAGGTAACTGCCAAGTGTCTCAATCCTTGACGCGCCTGGGGGATTTACCGTAAACCACGGTTTAACTTGGGATTAAGGGATCCGATTGTTTTGCCCGGCTAACTGAACACGAATAATTTGTATTTATTTTATTTTCTCATGTTCAGTTAAATGATTATTAAATTCTGTAAAATTTACCTTTACTTCATCATTTAATAAACCTACCACTACAACGTCAAAGTGGAAATTCATAGGCTTGAATAATGGTATTTTAACAATTAGTCAACTTACTTAATAATTTTTCCTATTATACTTTTGAGAATGAAAAGAATCATACTATGCACGATTACACAACGTCTCTTGTTAAAACTTTTGTGACTTCATCCCACATTATTCCATAATTTGAATAATCATAGCGTTTAGTTTTTCCGTTGAAAACAATAGGAAACACGTTGCGTATTTCAGATAACACATGCAAGGCTAATACAACTGTTTTAACATAAATGAATAGCGGAAAATGTAACGCGAATTTATAAACGTCATAATAGCTTAAATCCTCTTTTGTACCGTCTCATTTCTCTAAAAATTTATACGAGCATTAACGGAGTTTTTGTGGCTCATCGTTGTAGTATTTCAGAGAAAGTTGCTATAACCGTCGAAACGATTGTGTCGTTCTATTAGTCCATAGACTATTCTCGTTTCACCGATTCGAGGCAGTTTTATATCTTCGCTGGTCATTCAGATTACACGTTATGAGTAGACATTTGTGTGACGGTCACTCTAAAGCAATAACTCGGATGCGCTGTTTGCAGAGCCAGAGCCAGGCAGGATACAGGTCGTGTTTACCGAGCCCCATCGCTTGTGTACTGATCACCTGGAATATCACGAATCTGATAATTTACGCGCCGGTTACTGCGTACTAAAGAAGATTTGTGGTCAAACATTAATACAGTTCGATTAGCATTTGACAAATTGCGGATCAAACCGACATTTTTTTTTAAAAAAAACACAAACAAGTCAAACAGATTACAGCACGTTACCGAAGAACAGAATATATTAATAATGCGCTTTGTACGCATTCGCGGAACATATTTACTGATAAATTTAGTAAATATTTTACGTCAACAAGTATTAATGAAACTCGTATCTTTTGTTATCGGATACATTAGTGCGAAGTTATTCATGGACCTTACATTAGTTGGAAGTCATGAATAACAAAGGTAGCCAATTCAGACAAAAAAGTGATAATATAAATACCACACAACGTTTCTGCGATCCTTGTACCTTTCAACAGGTGCGGAGAAGAGCCTAGAGCGACACAACTGCACTCGCCAGGTGACAAAACTCAAAGGCGACGAAAACGCAACAACAATGGGAGAGCCGAAGGGTTAGCGTAACAATAAGGGAGCAACGACAATGGGAAAACAGAAGGTTTAGCGTAATAATAAGGGATCATAGCAACTGTTGAGTTTCATAGGGTCTGCTTGTACATTAATAGCTGTGATGTTTGATTTAATGTGAAGCATCTCTGATATGAGTCTGGAATTGTACCTGGTGTCAATGTCTAAAATCTTAGCATTTTACCAATCAAATGTATGTTTAGAATTTAAGTTATGTTTGGATACTACAGATTGTTTATCAATGGGAAGTTTGATCTTAGATATATGTTCCTTGATACGTGTATTAAGGGAACGTTTTGTTTGCCCAATGTAGCAGGAATTACAATTAGAGCAAGAGATTTTGTAAACAACAGAATGTTTGCTGTAGGTTCAAGTGGGTCCTTGTGGTTTTTAATCAATAAGGAAAGGGTATTGGTGGAACTATAAATGATGAATATTTTATATTCTTTTAATATTTGGATAAATTTGTGATGTAGAAATTTGTAATACGGGAGGACATGAAAAAATTTGGTTTGAGGTGTTTGGGGTCGATTGAAGGATATTGGATTTTGTTCAACCTGCTGTTTATGTGTTTAATAATAAAATTTAAAGTGTACTCATTAGAGATTAAAATGTTTAGGACGATATTTAAGTTGTGTTGATAGAACTTGGAGTTAGAAAGTACAATAGCTCTGTCTACAAGATTGTATACCATAGCTCTCTTTTAGTTTGGAGGATGATCAGAAAGATATTTGAGAAGACGTCTAGAGTATGTAGGATTTCTGGACCAATTGGTGAGAATGGAAGAATTGTGAATGGGTACAGTGAAATCAAGGAAATTAAGAGAATGGTTAAATTCAAGTTCAAGTTGGGATGATAATTATTTAAAAGTTGATTTCATTGTTATTAACAATACCAAAAATGTCATCTACATATCTGATGTAGCAAAGAGGTTGGACAGGAAGTAGAGAAAGTCAACTAAGGGAGTACCTTTGAATTGATGATAGTGAACCTGATTAAACATTAAATACGTGGCGTGGAGTTGAGGATTAGATTTATAATCCATAAAATTTCATCAAGTAGAATTTTAGTTTATTGACTGAAAATGGGCCATCTGTTTTTCAAATTGTTAATAACTAAATCATTGGGAATAGAGTTGAATAAGGAAATGACATCAAGAGAAATTAAAGAGTGATCATGAGGGACGGAGAGGTGCTTGATTGTATCAATTAATTGGTTAGAATTTTTAACATAATAATTGTTTTCTTCATTGAGGGCTTTACAAGACGTGCTATGAATGTAGGAGGAAATGTTGTGTGAGGGACTGCCAGCAAATAATTCTAAAAGACAGGACAGGTTTGAGTATTTTAGGAAGGGCTTAAGCTCTGGAAATGTTGGCTGAGGTGATGAATGAGGAGTAAAATGTGGATGGTTTAATAAAACTTTTTTGCTTCCACCTCTTGATAATAGTTTTTAATTTGTCAGCTATACAGACACTATGAAAGTCAATAATTTCTATGATCCCTTATTATTACGCTGAACCTTCTGTTTTCCCATTGTTGTTGCTCCTTTATTGTTACGGCTCCCCAATTGTTGTTGCGTTTTCGTCTTGAGAACTCACAAGTGCAGTTGTGTCGCTCTAGGCTGTTATTCGCACCTGAGGAACCCAGAAACGTGTGGTATTTATATTATCACCTTTCTTTCTGAATTGGTTATCTTTCTTATTCATTATTTTCAGTTCCACTTAATTTTTTTCAATTTAGTTGAAAGTCATTATGGAAATGAAAATATTATTTATTCAAATATTTATTTCCAATGAAAATCTCTCATTGTTTATACCTTTGTGAAGATATTACGAGGAATATGTAACTAGAATAATTAAATGAGATGGATTTAATTTCCTTGGCAATATCGTTTACAAAATATATTTTACTAAGACACGTAACGCATCTAACTATAAAACTAACCTTTTAAAATATTTACAACCCAAGGCTGAGACTATGAAAACGTTGTATATTTACTTTATCCATTTTTTTAAGCTTAACTAACAATATTTATTGCCTACAAAACTTGTACAGAAAATATTTGCCAATGCCACACTTACGAGAGCATCTAAATTGGAACAAAGAGTAATATTGCAAAGTGGTCAATCTTGCATTTGCAACAAGAGACCGATTTACCACTGTTAACTTGACTCACTGTATAGACGCTAACCATCGATTATAAAGAGAATATAAGTAAGAAGAGACATTGACATTGGAGTTGGTCTGCGAGGGCTATTCTCTCGCAGGCAATATCTGCGAGGGATGTTCTCTTGCAGGCAGAACCTTGTAGGAGATATACGAAGGGGCTACCTTTCGGGATGCCTTTTCCTCTCCGTTTTTGAACTAAGGTTCGCACAAGCCGAGGCACCTCGCCCTGTTCTGAGAGGTGGGGTCACAGACCTTGGGCATACGGTAAGAGTTGTTGGAATATTTGGCCAGCTGCCTCCTAAATTGGTCGAGGCACGGAGAAGGGCAAACTCCTCTCCCACTGTCGGAAGGGCGTGGGACAAGTACCCAATGCCCGACGTACCTGATGCAGGTTTTTCTAGGGTTTTCCCTGCATTACTTTTAGGCGAATGCCGGGTAGGATCCTTAAACTATAGCCTGGGGACCCTAGTTAATCCTTGGCTACCTTTCTCTACCCTTCCGCATCCCCCATTTCAAATCCTTTCCTATGCTATTAAAGGGGAGTTGCCACCATGTGGATTACCCTCAAGTAGCCTGTTACCTAAAAAAAAAGAAAAAAAAAGAAATAGAGTAAAATCCTGTATTTTAGAACAATAAGTCACTAAATGAATAGAAATATAATAGAGTTATTCTGTTTTGTTGATGTTTATTGCAAAATAAGAAATGTGAATTTTTCAATTAGAATACTACAAAATGGTAATTCAATCAATGAAATAACAGGAATAGGGTTGCAGTATTGTTGCCAATTAACAACTGACCGACAGCAAAAAAATAATAGAAATTATTAACTGAAAATTTGTCTGAGCAAGTGTCGGAGGAAACTATGACATTTTTATATATGAACGACTGCTATTATACGATAAACCAAAAATTTTTTTAAAGAATTCTACAATATTTAATAAATTAGGGAGAATTTTCCATGCATTTTATATGAATTCAATTAATACCATGGAAATATTTCTCGTTGAATCATGAGCTGTAAATTAAATGACGGTAAATCCTAACGTTCGGATTCCATATATTGTGATTACCTCTATATCATTTAGATAATGGACCAATTAAAACAAATTTATTGTAAGCTTTTTAATGAATAACAGCGATCACCTTTTGAAACAACATTTATTGTTCTAATAATAATAATAATAGTTTTACCGGCTTTTAACAAGGAAAATATGTATGGTTGATTTTGCCTGAAATAGAAATCAGAGCTTAATACCTCAACGATTGTAATTACTGATAGTTTTAAATTGTTCAAGTTTGTCTCTCTGTTTTATAGTCCAAATATCTGAGATCGTTCAAACGCAGCTCCGACAATCCACTTGCAACTCGCCAGCGTCCAAATAGCAGTCCACGTCTCAAAACAAATATCGTCCAATAATCCGTACCCATTAATAAAATACCAAGTTATATCGAATCATAAATCATCCCAATTGTAAACACACGTTAACTCCAAACTAAATTAGTGATACTCTTCTTTGATAATTGAGAACTATTTAATTCACATCCAAATAAACTTACTAAGAGTTTTTTCGAAGAAAATGACACTCTGCGACCTGAAAGGTTGAAATCTTCAAACCTACCACATAGATCTATATAATACTTATTTTGTACTATATTAAGTTACACATAAGTTTAAACGTTATTTAACTTTAATGAAGTAGTCAAGGGATTTTCTTATATGTAATACAAAATTTACTAAATGTCAAGGAACATCGTAAAGAAATTTGAGAATAATAAAAAATACGTGTATATAAACAACAACCTATTTGAAGTCAGAAAAAAGATATTTATTTCGTGTTCGAAAGTCAAGGGAGAACCACACTATAAACCGAATATAATTTTCTTTATATAAATATTTTTTTTCTGGTTTCAAATGGGCTGTTGTTTATTTATAAGTTGTCTTAATAGTCATATATATATATATATATATATATATATTGTAATACTAATTAGAGATCATTAGTCATTTGATAATTGGAAATTTATGATGGATTGTTATCGGCAAGTATATCAAAGGCAACAAGAGTTTCTAAAAACCGTCGTCGGATGGCGGAGACAGTTGCAGGCAGATATCCATCCAGAAAGGTCGCAGTTTGAAATTGAACAAAAAGTTTTCGGACACTAATTCATCGAATAAAGTTACAGGAAAGTAACTTAAGTCATGCCGCAGTAAAATTTCAATAAATAAAGAGACCGTCACTAATTTCACCGAGAGAAAGTTGGTAACAATCTGACTGACCATAATTCAGAAGGAGTAGTCGTTTCCAGTTGAAAGACTCCAAAGTGTTTTGTAATTAATTTAAATTCAGTGAATTCATTGCCTGTTTAATGTGAAAAGTGTGGTGCATCTGAACCCAAACTTAAGCCTGGTACCAGCAGAGATTGTAAGTAGAAAGACATTTAATAAAGTTTGTAAACGTCGACTATACACAGAATATTCAGATTTCGGTTTCACGTTTGTTTTATTGTTTTAATCTTAAGGTTGTAAAATGAATTGGATTGTTTAATTTAAATGTAAAGGTTGGTTCTTTATTTAGAAGGCCCAAATAGACGACCCTGAGTTGAGAGTTGATAAAATCTGTCAAATAACAAAAAAATCAAATGTAAATAATCACGTCGAGAAATGTTGTAATTTTACCTGGAATAATTAATTGTCTTGTAAAGTTTAAAAGAATTTGGTAAATTATTTGAAATCTTTCTCGTTTTAAATTTTAAATAAATAAAATTTAATTCATTAATCAACTATTTAGTTCTTTTAATATTGTTTATTCATTTCAATTGGCGTCATTAACGTATTGCCAACCGACTAAATTTAATATTTGTTATTCATTACATTTTGGTTTCACCAACGTGACCAACCATTGAATTCAATTCATTTAATTAATTTTTGTTTATTACATTTGTTTAATTAATTAATCCACTTTTTATTTTTTACAATATATATATCGTTACAACACTAATTGTATGTCATTTGTAACCAAGATCAACTAAATCTCTCTATCCAGTAAATAAGTTTTCCAAAAATCACACTTTTCCCTGTAACTTATAATTTTTTAAAAAAACCGTAACATTAATTAAATTTTGTGTTCATTACATTATACAGATTATTTTTCATTTCATTTTCATACATTATTATATTCAAAAATTGCAATTTATTTATAGCTGATAACAACTGTGCAAAGTATTAATTATAAACTTCCTTGGGAAATAAAATTTTATGTCATACGGAGTATTTAGAACGCAAGAAAGTGATTGAAATATGAATTTCTGCCGTAATTCCATTAGCAACAAAATATATAATGAACTTATGTCTCTGTTCAATTTGTCGAGTTCTCAGTATGTATTGTTTTATTTGTACCGGTACGGAAGTCTGTAGACTAAGTGTGATTCCGGAATCGGCAAAATAATTGGCTCGGCGCGTTCCTGAGCAGCAATGGCACGGCGCTAAATCCCCCCGTGCAAATTTATGGTCGAGCAAACTCGAGCTCCGGCTCGGCAACTTGCTCCTGGATCGTGCCACTGCATTACACAGCGCTCCGACTGCTGTTGACTCGAAGAATTTACCTTTCCCGCCTTCCTTGAGGAGGGGAGCTCAGACGACGAATGAAATCTCTGTGTAAAGAAGCATTAAGGAATGCCAACACGACTGCTTCAAGTCGGTTATTCTTGCCGTCTTGTCGTTGACATCTGACGAATTTTCGGGGAAATCTCGTAATGACCATAAGCGCTAGACAAGGATTCTAGGTTTGTAATAATAGGCCGTTAAATTGAAGTACCCCTGGAAGTCTTATTCAAGAGAACGTTAACGAAGTAATGCTAACTTACAGTAACTATAGTGAATTTCGTAGAATGGAACGAAACGCTTTAAAATAGTGCGCATTGATAACATTAGGACAGGGGCCAATGAAAAAGTAAACACTCGTGATTCTTTAAAAGGATATAATATTATTATAAAATATTAACAACCCCCCCCCCCGCAACAAACATAGGATTCGAAATAAAAATTAAGCACGTTTCTGGACAGTATTAAAGTTATATGAAAGAGATAATCATAATATTTCAACGATTCACAATTGTGACTAGAGCTCTTCTTATATGGATTATGCTTAATTTTTGGATATTTGTTTATTAGAACCAACATCAGAATAAATTTTCTGAGATTGTACGACAAAAACCTACGAATGATGGCAGGGTATTAAAATAATGCAGAATATGTATGCGTTGTTATAAGTAAAAGGTGACAACGAATAAAATATAAAGTCTCAGTTTTGAATCAGCTACTGCATAAATAAAATATTAAAATGGTGAAATAACATTTATTATAAAATACACCAGTCACTTCATCAATCCTATGATCAAATAATTACATTTATTCTGAATGATAAAAAATTGCGTATCAACTCGTAGTTTGTTTTGGTTTGAATAGTTAGTTATTATTTACTTTTACAGGACCCTTGGCTACCTTCCTCTACCCTTCCGCATCCGCCCTTTCAAATCCCTTCCTATGCTATTAAAGGGGAGTTGCCCAAAGTGGATTACCCTCATGTAGCCTGTAAACCCCCCCCCCCCCAAAAAAAGGATCCTGCACACATGAGTTACTTCATTTTTTAATGTTTATACTAGCAACTCAACTTCATTTCTTATTGTATATATTGGACTGTTATCATTAGTTGTCCTCCTAATGCCCCTGATCTATCAATTTAATTAAAGTACACTTTTCTTTAAATGCAATATTTGATGCAGAATAAGACGACTCTTACAACCTCTCAATATCGGTTAAATTTAATAAACTATGTTTGTTGTATTAGATTCCTTAGGAATATTGATTTACGAATATTATTTATAATGCACTTATGTAAGAGAGGAACGAATGCACGTTTTAATATTTTTTTATTTCCAGAACATAAGAAATCTTTTCAATCACGTTCATATCCATACAACGGCTAGAGAAATTTTGACGAGGACAGCTCATTGGTTAGAGCTACCGGGAACTTAGCGTAGTTCATGGGTTCCAGTCCCGGCGCTATTGGGATGTTCAAATCATAATATGTTGAATAATTTTAATCCTGCATAGAATCCCCACGTTCCACTTCACGTTGAATGAAATAAGAAATTTTTCTCTGACCCACACCAAGTTTGTTTCAGATCCTCATTCCACGTCAGTGTACAAAAGGGTCAAACGTTAGTGGTTATTTCAATAATTTTATCACTGCAGCTTTTAAGTTGCCTTCAATTGAGTATTAGGAAATAAATATAAAATTTTTTGCGTCTCGACTAATTCTAATAATATTGAAGTATAATTTAAAATATTTTGGAATTGTGAGATGTTCGTCGTAAGAAAGACAGACCTTTTCTAGCGAGGAAAATACACGAAAAACAAAACCAAAGTCATAGGAGGAATAACTTTCTTAAGGTTTATAATCAACAGCTTCGTGTCTGAACACAAAATGTTACTTCAAATAAGTGAGTGGCGAATACCAACATATATCGTGAGTTGACGATATTTCAGTTAATTGTTTAGAAAATGAGGTTCCATTTTCATAATGCTGACTAATACAACCTCTTTGGCAGTTATAGTTAAACGGAAGCCTTTCGTCCTTTTACATGATAAATATTATCCATAATATATCGCTTCACTTATGTCCGTTAATGTTATATCACAATTATCTTAAAATTGTTTCACTTGAAAAAATAATTCTTTCATAATTTTGGAAAACTCCTGTTTTCATTAAGTGTTCCGCTGTCAAATTATTGGTTCATAGTTATAAATTATCCAGTTGCATATTATAAATGGTCTGTTTTCTTATATTATTTCTAAACTAAAATTTTTAACTATGATTAACATGTCGAAAGTAAGAACAAAGTAATATGATAATTGAGAAAATTGACTGAAATATTTTGTAGATTTGATTTATTTTCATTTGAAATAATTTAAAGAAAGAATAAGTACTATGGTTTTGCGAAGTAAGTGAGTCAAGAACAATTAAAAAACGAAAGTCAGAGTCTTACGTTTTGCTTTAATCAAAATGTAATGAAGGGAATGTATTCAATTTCTTCTACCGTAGCTTACGTAATGCAGAGCAACCTTTCTCTATCGATGCTTATAAATCCAAAGCTGTGAATTCATCTTCGACAAAATCTGTTTTTATTTCCTGCACAGTTGGTTTCGTAAATCGTAAATAACAATGAATTATTTCTATGGCCATTGCGTCCTGTACGTTTTATCTTTTACTTTACAGGTTTTAACAAATTCGTCCGGTCATCTGCTATTTGGTCTGGTTTGTTTCCTTTGCGTAAGGCGGTGGTTGAATAAAGTATTATCACTAAAAGCTTTTAATTAAAATCTGATAAACAGCACTTTGGCGTGGTGATGCCAAGTTAACAGAGTTATTCAAAGTCGGTTTTAAATGTTCCCCGTTGACGTTAGTGAAGTGCAGTTTTTCTTTTAGCTCCTGACCGCCCCGCGCTATTCGATGAAATGAATCTTTCCACAGGATTGATGCGTGCTGAGTTGGACAATCATTTATCTGAGTTAATGTCCACGTTGTAAGCAGGACGATCGATCAATTCCCTTTGACGTGTTTCTATGTTGCTGCTCAGATTCGATGTAACTCAACTCAAATTCCACTATCGACGCTCTCCGTAGAAGTGAAACGTGGACGAAAACTCTTATTGATGTGTATCCTTGTCAGAATCAGTTTAAACAATGAAAATTTACTGCAGCAATATATTTAAATATTTTATATTTGTGTAATTCACATAGGCCCTCCTCGATATTAAATTTATGATAAAATCGTTGACAAATGGTTTAAAAGCATCGTTGGTCAAAAAGTTCCTATAAATTATCAAATACCAACGTATAAATTGTCGTAACAATTGTATAAATTAATTACGATACAAAAGGAGTGTCAAATATCTCGTTATCGATACAACTTTAAGACTTGGTAATTATTTATTAATGTTAATTAGATAAATACATAGTCAACTGACAAAAATAAGTGCCAAATAAATACCACATAACGTTTATGTAATTCTTGATGCTTTCTTCAGGTGTTTCAAAAAATGCAAGACAAACTTGTGACGATATTCAAAAATATATATTTTTGTCTGTTAATTGGCTATTTTGTATATGTAATTGATATACTTCTAACGGATAGGTTTTATTAATGTTAAAAGTTACGTCGATATATATATATATATATATATATATATATATATATATATATATATATTGTAATACCAATTAAACAGGCTATTAATTGCTTTTAATATAATTGAATTGTTGGCGGTACGGGTGCTTACAGACGTCAATCGCAGCGGGTCTTTCTTTGGTAACAATGGAAACTGGAGACCGCGCGCTTAGAGAACTCAGTCTGCGTAGAGTCTACGTCGAGCCTGGGTAGAGAAAGGAAACATAAAAGCGTCTGCGGTGAGACGCGAAACGGTAGAGTCTTCGTCGAGAACTGGGACATGGCAGTTCGGTCCACGTAGAAAAATAAAAACAGTAAAAGTCTGCGGATCTAGAATTATGAATAGGGCTATCTAGGAAGTACAACGGCGAGATATAATAGTTTACATAAAACGCAAGTAAACAGTTTTGACGGAGAGACTTATAAAATCGCAATTTAGAAGCAGAAGTTTTGCTTCACAAACTGAACTGATTTTCGCATAGAGAGACTTCAATGAGACCTACGTCCGGCAACTGGCTGAGGGTGGGCTAATCCAGGTTCCAGGATAGCAGAGATCCAGAGCAACTACCGTGTGTTCAAAATATAATGAGTATAATTAGTGTATAATGGCCTGTTTAGTGGGTGTTGACTTCAAGCTACAAGAGTCCGAACTGGTACCAGAAGCACTGTCGTGAGTACAAAATAAATTACTGTAAACGATTATTGAAGGGTATAGTCAGATTTCGTTCGCGTTTTTCTTTTCATTCGTTTTCTTTTACTTTTGTATTTAATATTGTATTCCGTTAACTTCAATGAGTTTGGATTGTTAATATTTTAGTACATGGTATTTGTTCTTCCTATCAAACCCAGTGGTGACCCTGAGATAAAGAGAAATTCGACGTCGTTGATAGTAAAAATATAAAGCTGTATTAATAAAATAAATTTTGAAATATTTGATTGTTAAATTGATGGAATTCGGCAAAGCAGGGCTTATAATGTGTAACTTTCAAGAATAAATTTTTAAATATTAATTAATTTTTTATTTAATTCCTATTAATTAAGACCACCTTTTTAATCATTACAATATATATTACGATTATGAACAATATGGCCAATAAACAGACCTCACAAGAATAAAAACAGGTACAACGTTTCTTCCACACATTTGTGGACCTTCTCAAGTACACGAACAAGAATTACTCTTTCTGATTGTTATTCACGATGAAAATATTTATTTCCTCATAAATAGTATCAACAAAAGCCATGAAGGAAAGAAACTACGGAACTCCGTCTTTCTTGATGTAGCACTAGCTTTTTATGAAATCTGGCAAATTGGTCTCTTATACCAAATAAAAATAGTTTTTTATATTCCGTAATACCATACATTCCGTAAGACCATACATATCACATCGAGACTTCTAAATTAAACACAACACTTATTCCAATTATCACCCAGTTCAGTCAGGGGTACCTTAAGGAACAGTGTTTGGACCGTTGCTCTATGTAATCTATCATTATGACCTTCCAACTGCAAAAAATAAAAGTATTGCAACATTCGGGGAGGCTACTACCTTGTTATCAGTAAATTCTTATCCAGTAGTTTATTGTAATATTTCATGGTGTAAAGAAATAATGTTCTAGTAGTTTGTTATAATTTAATTTCTGTAATATATGTGCAACCAGAGATAACAAAAAGCGAGTATCAGACCTTTGTAAATAACGTACAAAAGTATTAAAAATTTATGATTGTGTTTGGGAAAGAAAAACTTTGAAGAACCATCTAGAGATTTAATCGAAGTATCTGTAAGTAATATAGAAACTGAATTTACTTTAATTTTCTGCGCGCATATTAGACCTACTCCATCTCAACCTGTTATTTAACTGGATTAAAGAATAGAAAATGAAGTTAAATGATGATCAAATCCATGGAAGTTACAATCACTAGAAGAAGGGTCGTCTGGCTCCGGTCTTTTTGATCAATATTCAAATTCCAGAAGAATTGAAGTAAAGTACCTAGGATTACACCTGGACCAGAAAATGACTTGAAAGATACATGTAAAAGTGAAAATATGAAATTCAGAGTGATGACTTGTTTAATGGGAAGGAGATCAAAACCATCACTGGATAATAAAGTACGGTCCATATTAAACCCATATGGACATTCGGCATACAATTATGGGGATGCACAAAGCCCTCGAATCAAAAAATTATTCAAATAATCCATCACTAACGCACCATGGTTTGTATCGAACTTCACCCGGCACGATGATCTCAACATATCATTCATTACCGAAGAAATTAATATATTATTCTTGGAATGTATCGAAGGACACGATAATGAACTAGTAGCAGAAATAATCAATCCTCCAGAGGTATAGGGAAGACTCGGATGAATGTGATCAACGGACTTGATGCACAACACGAACTAAATAAACTAAACCTAACAATAGCATACTATGGAATGGACGATTACAATGAAACTGTTGTAGATTTATATTAACAGACAAATAAATAAATAAAAAATAATAATACTTTTGAGGCTGAAAAGAGTCTCCATTTCTATCTATCATATCTAATATCCAAGAGTTCACTAAATCTATCAACCGGCGCCGTACTAACTTTATTACTTCGATTCTTCCATATTTAAGGAACTGTTCCACTGGAGGATGAGGTAAAAAATAGTATCAGATTTGTGGTATGACAGTTTCGTAGTAGGCATGGTTGGATAATCAGGAACATATTTTTATTGGTAACTAATTTTGACGGTCAATTTCAACTGTAATTGCAGTACAGTCAACAGGTTACGGCGGTGACAAGGTAGTTTGAATTCGTTCTGAAATGAATTATATCTAAACTGAACGCTGCAAACTCCGATCACCGAGGATGATACAACATTTGTGTGAATTCGTAAATAATCTGCGTTTGATTCTGTTGAGGAGGGGAGTTGTGAGGGCGTTAATGGATTGCAGCTGAGACGCGTGGTCGGCGACAGGCCGCGTCAGCCAAGCTCCCCCGGCCCGTCGTTTATAATGCAGGATTAGCCACATGCCAGGGGCAAGGAAAGCAAATGCGTGATGAGTTTGCGGCCCCTAAATTTATGGCGGATTATGCGATTTCATTCGAATAATGCTCGAATGTCGATCCGTGAGAAATATTCTGCGTGGGGAAAAGCTCTTATTTATACAGGAATGGTCTCATAAACCTGTACGGAAAAAAAAGTCTGCAATCAACACTATTTAAGTACTTACTTAATATTTCAACGACCATTGAGATCACTGACGGTTTGTTTTTCTGATCACGGGTGAAAAAGGACGAATCTCATCGAATATTTTATACCCTTCCGCCTGCAGAACTATTTAAAATACAAATATAGTAAACACATTGTCAAATAAGTATAAATATTAAAGATAATTTTAAATGTGTATTGATCACAACCTTATCTCAATACCAAGGTGGACGGCGTGGCCATGGGCTCTCCAATTTACCATGGAATTGCAAAAAAGATGGATGTTTGCAATTCTTAGAAATTCTGATTTTCAAGAAACCATGTGGAAAATTACGATACGCAGTTTATAGGAGTGCGAGGCGTAATGGATTGCATTATAATTAAAAATAAATAATGGCCACTCTTTTACATAGACCCTACACCAGATAAGACTCCGAAAACTTTACTTATGAGATCAATAATCTTATTATAATATTCTAGAATAACGGCTTCACTGAAGCTCAGATAAAAATGCATTTCGAAAAACCCATAATAAAGAAAGAGCAAAGGATGAATCGGCGCTGTTTGATACATCGCCGAGTATGGGAATGATTTTTTTTTGCCAAATCTATATAATAAAATAGCGTGTATATTTGTTTGTATTTACGTTGTTCTTTATACAAATTTTATCGCGTGGACAGAATTTAACAAAAATTGGTATATATATTCTGCCAAAATTGAGAACCGGTACTGTGGGGGTGAGAAACCCCTAGAATAAACGTGGAAATAATTATAATTGAAATAAGTTACGAATTAGTGTTAAATTACTGCGCGAGAACGATGACGTCATAATTTTTCAAGACATTGACGCATCCTAAATATAGTTCTGTATTTCGTAATGAAATAAAGCAGAAATATTTTTATTTAATATAAAGTATACATGTGGAAAGAATTATAATTAAAAACCGTGATCATAAAATATTAAATTTCTGCACGCCAAGAGACAATGACGTCACGCGAGAGAAAGACGTTACTACGCAACGAACAAAGGAGATTATTAGGAATTAAATAAAGCAGAAATATTTTCTTTAAATAAAAAGTATAATTTTATACAGCAATATTCCATCGAATGATAATAAAGAAGAATACTAATTACTTTACCATCCTTGGGGAAAATGTAAGTTAATTTTCGCGCTGTATTAGTTGTGAGTCTAGCTAACAATTTCATCAATGTAATATTTCGTAATGTATGAAGACTGAGTGACGATTATATCCTGAAATACTCAAGGAATATATTTAAGTAATCAATTAAATACTTTTTCGAGTTTATATAAATAAGTACACGAGCAACGCCGGGCACCTAGCTAGTCTATATAATAAAAAAGGGAGTATATTTGTATGTATGTATGTTTGTATTTACGTTGTTCTTTATACAAATTTTATCGCGTGGACAGAATGCAACAAAAATTGGTATACGTATTCTGCCAAAATCGAGAACCGGTACTGTGGGGTTGAGAAACCCCTAGAATAAACGTGGAAATAATTATAATTGAAATAAGTTACGAATTAGTGTTAAATTACTGCGCGAGACGATGACGTCATAAGTTTTCAAGACATTGACGCATCCTAAATATAGTTCTGTATTTCGTAATGAAATAAAACAGAAATATTTTTATTTAATATAAAGTATACATGTGGAAAGAATTATAATTAAAAACCGTGATCATTAAATATTAATTTACTGCGCGTCAAGAGACAATGACGTCACGTGAGAGAAAGACGTTACTACGCAACGAACGAAGGAGATTATTAGGAATTAAATAAAGCAGAAATATTTTCTTTAAATAAAAAGTATAATTTTATACAGCAATATTCCATCCAATGATAATAAAGAAGAATACGAATTACTTTACCATCCTTGGGGGAAAATCTAAGTTAATTTTCGCGCTGTATTAGTTCTGAGTCTAGCTAACAATTTCATCAATGTAATATTTCGTAATGTATGAAGACTGAGTGACGATTATATCCTGAAATACTCGAGGAATATATTTAAGTATTCAATTAAATACTTTTTCGAGTTTATATAAATAAGTACATGAGCAACGCCGGGCACCTAGCTAGTATAACATAAAATCGAATTTTCAGCTAAAAAAAAATTGAAACAAATTCAGGGTTTGACGATAGACGATATTGGTTTAAAAACAGCTGGGGTTTAAATGTCACTTCTGACAGGAGTATATCGGACAAACGGTACGAAACAGTGTTGTATTGAACACCGAAGACATATTCGTCTGAAACAGACAGATAAATCTGCGGTGAACGGACGTACACCGATGAAAAAACAGAAGATGTTTTTAAATGTACTAACATTTTAACCTCACGAGATGTTGTCTGGATAGTGTTATGATGGAAGAAATCGAATTAAAGACATAAGAATCTTAGTTCCAAATTAGTACGGCATGGGATTCAATCATGACCGGCCATCTCCTAACACCATGACTCAAATATCGGTGAACATATTAACCAGCGACGTATTTTGACCGCCCGTGGCACGAGCAGAGAAGCTCCCGCCACCCTGCCGGCCCACAGTACCGATCCACAATCCTGACCGCTGAGCGAGCAAGTATAATCAGTCTTGGTTTTAACATTAAGTGAATGTAATACAAGTTTAATGTATAATATTTCCGAAACTTATCTGGATTTATAATTTCTATGTCTATGTTAATATGAAAACTGTTCCAATTAACAGTGATCCGTTTAATAAATATGCTTAGAAATGATCAATTAAGATACAAATTTTTAACAGTTATATTCATCTGAAGTTCTTAACTAAATGAAAACCTCTTTAGATATAAATGTATTATTAATCAAAATTTTTAACGTTATAAAAGAAAAAAAATACTCATAGTTTCATCCCTAATTTATTAGGACCTCTTCAGGTGTTGTAAAGTCAAATAAATTATCAAATTTCAAAATCCGTGTTTCTAAAAAGTCCAACAAAGCAATAAATGTAATGTTCGTTCCAATGATTCGACCATTAACGTAAACAAATGATACTAATAATTTAAATAGAATTTAAGATTCCCTATCGTTCTAATCCATTTTAAGTAATTTATTTTCCATTGTCTCTTTAAACTTAACAATACTCTCTCAACAGGTGTAAACATAACAGAATTTTCGCCTGCAATATGTGGGCAAATCGCATCTAAGAAATTTATGTCCACTACATTTAATTGTAAGTAATGTTCAATAAATTTTTAACTAATTGTATTATAAATTATCATGTTTGTAAAAATCATGCTTTATTGGATTTTGAAATTAGTTAATTTAATGGACTTTACAGCACATGTAGAGGTCCTACTAAATTAGGGATTAAACTTTGAGAATGATTTTCTATTCTAACGTTTATAAATTAATTTTTTTTATTAACTCCTTTTCCTTCCAATCTGTCGTATACGGACAATAAGTAATTTGCATGACTATTGAATGAATACTACACGACAATAACTTGGAGGAGGTGCTTCCTGTGAAGGCACTCCTTTAGTGTATATCTTTAGTTGGATATCTAATGTCAATAGAATAATTACTGCTGGTTGAACCTGTACAGTAGATCATTCGGCTTGAATCGTTTTAATCGATTATTTTTAGATATACAAAAACAGCCTTCACTGTACAGCAGACAAACGAACTGGGAGGATTTCAGAACAACTTTAGACGAACTAATTAACTTAAATAAATCCTTGAAAAAACCAGAAGAACTAGACGTCGCAGTTGTTAATTTTACCAAATCAATTCAAGACGCAGCTTGGAAAGTTACACCAGTTCACAATAGAGCTACACTAAAAGAAAAATGTCCTGGAATCTGCAGTCATCTGACCACGACGGAGATGAATTTCGCAGAAACTTTGTGTTTTAATAAACAATTGACGCAGTTGATAAACCGATATCATTTATTAAATAAGGAAGGCCTACGTTATTTGATTAAATCAGATGTTAAGTCTCCTGCTAAAAATTGCAGTGGAATTAGGCAATTTTTTAAAAAAACAAATTATGTAACTTTAATTATTTTATAAAATTACCCAGGTCAAGAAGCTGGACAAACAATTACTTCCCCATCCAAATGTGATTGCCGAGTGTCTGTGTCGCAAAATGTTGACATGTCTCTTGACTGCAGAGTCTCGATTGTTAGGCTAAGCTGAGTAATTGCTGTTAGTGTTTCTGGATTTTAGTGGCGTCAGGAGATGGGAGTGAGATGTTTGGAAATACGTATTGGACTCGTGGAAGAGTAGACAGCAGTTTTTCTCTTGATTTCTACCAGTTCATTTGTTAGTTTACTGATATTAGGAAGAGTAAGCTTTAATCCAGAAATTTTGATGTGTTGTTGCCATAGAAAGTAGGTGTTCAAATTCAAAATACATTGGTGTAGTAGGAGTGTCACAGCACTAAAACACATGCAACAGTTAATATCGACCGCTATAATATCAGATAAAAACTTTCCACTTAAGTATTCAAACAAAAATTTGTAAATATATGTCATAACAATTGCCTAACAACTAAATAACCCACAGAAAAATATATTAGCGTTTGATTATAATCTATAATAAACTTTTGATCAATTGTGTAAAATTAAAGTGAAAATAAATTATATAAAAATTATTAATTTGACATGCAGACCAAGAAGTTATAAAATCAATATTTATTGAAAAGTAACGTCTTTGACAATCATTTCCTACATCAAGGTGTTTTCTGAAGTACAATGAAATTACTTGAGTGGGTTTTATCTTTGTGAAAATGGGCAAATAAATTTTTTAAACTTATTGTATATTATGAAAAGGGTTTCTAGTGCTTACCCACAGTCGTGTTGGTGGTACTTGAGTTTAATTGATTAATGTTCAGTACAGTACAAATAATTGAAGAATTACCATAAACCCAAACAAATCCATCAAATTTCCTTTTTTTTAAAAAAAAATACAATTTACTAACAATATCAATATTAACAATACACCCATTCCAAACAAACAAAACCATAAATACCTTGGACTAATCCTCGATTCAAAACTATCATGGTCACAACACACCAGTCACATTAAAAAATAATCAATCACAGCTTTAAAATACTAAAACCATTAATTAATCCTAATTCTCCTTCATGCCTTTCTATGAAAAAAATTAGTTTAAATATCCCTTATTTCTCCATTATGGAAGTACGGCTGTAACATTTGGGGTTCCGCAGCCAAAACACTCGTCAACAAGATCCAAACATCCCAAAATAAAATCCTTTGTTATATGACAAACTGTCCCTGGTACTTCTCCAATTTCTGCATCCATAGTAACCTCAATATTACATATAAAATCCACCAAAAAATAACCAAATACATACTTCTTCAATATAAAAAAGACATAATTCACCCCAACCCGTTAATATCAGATACAGCTGCCTCTCCTCCACCTCCCATCCAACATCACCCATTAAAAAGAAAGAAACCGAGCGACCTAGTTAATATCCAATTAGAGTAAAGGTGGTGAAACAAAATGTGTTCCACAAGATATATATATATATATATATATAATGTACAAATATCACAACAGTAAAATCATAAGAGTGTAAAGTTTCCTAAATTAAAAAAAAAAAACAGAACTGAAAAGTAGGGTCTGCGGGGTTCTCTCGCAGGTGAACCTTTCTGGAGAGACGAAAGGGCTACCTCTGGGAACGCCTTTTCCTCTCTCTGTTTTTGAAGTAAGGTTCCCACAAGCCGAGGCACCTCGGCCTGTTTTGAGAGGTGTATGTTCCGGGGTCACAGACTTTGGGCAAACGGTAAGAGTTGTTATCTGTTCCCATTGGGACAGTCAGCCAGTTGTCTCCTAAACTGGTCGAGGCACGGAGAAGTGAATGCTGCGTCCGCACAGCAAACCCCTCTCCCACCATCGAACGGGCGTGGGACATGTAGGCAATGTCTGACCTACATGATGCAGGTTTTCTAGGGTTTGTTCTGCATCATTTTAGGCCAATGCCGGACAGGATCCTTAAACTATAGCCCAGGGGTCCTAGTTAACCCTTGACTACCTTCCTCTACCCTTCCGCATCCCCCCTTTCAGACCCCATCCTAAGCTATTAAAGGGGAGTTGCCACCATGTGGATTACCCTCATGTAGCCTGTTACACCCAGGGCGTAAAACGGATCAAAAAACAGACACAGAAGAGAAAAATAGACTACATTGAACGTATCGTTGCTGGCGCACTCGAACACTTAAGTTCCGAAAATCGGATTCATTACAGCAAGGTTTAAAGAACGTTTGACACTAGGCTGGCACGGTGTCGTTCTCGTTCACCCTGCAGCCGACAGTCGTCCAGGTTCTCCTACTGCAGAGTCCAAGTGCATCAACCTAGAGGGTGATTAAGTTATGGAGAGTTTCACATCTTGTTCAGGTGCAAGCCATCGAAACGTTGTGGAAATTAAACGACGCTACCCGGTTGGAATCCCAAGAAAACTTTATCTCCCAAATAAAAATAATATTTATTAAAACACATTTCCTATATATATGATGTAAGACAACTGCCATTTTATTGAGCACGTATGAGTTAAAAGGTAAATTAATCATCGCGTTTCTTATGATATTTACTTAAATTCCGCCTCGTACTCATTCACTTTCCTTTATCAATTAACGATGTAAGTTTAAAATTAATAAGTAACATCATCAGGTGCGAAGAAGAGCCTAGAGCGAAACAACTGCACTCGTCAGCTGACAAATCTCAAAAGTCTAGGAAAGGGACAAGAATCTCAGAAACGTTGTGTAGTTTTTATAGTATCACTTATTTTGTCTGAATTGGCTATCTTTCTTATTAATTTTTTAAGCAGACGTAGATGTAAGTTTATACTTCTGTGAAAAATCCTACATTTGTTATACACTTTACAAACTTTATAGCTCTCGAGACCCGATAACTAAACACTGTGTTTGGAATTTCCACGAGTGTCCACTAAACAGTTGGATCAAGATATTAATTTACCTTAAAATTTTAGAATCAATCGGGCAAAGTCCGAAAATAGTGATGAAATGAATAGTGCTGGTTGAATTTTTATTGTATATTTGCTTTTATGTCTGACGTTTTGCTAATATATTCTATTATAATAAATAAATATTAGATAAATATCACTTTTTTTTGTGATTTGCAACATTTAAATACGTGATGTCGTACAGTCCCTGAATTTTGGCGTTGGAAAGATTTTTTTATCCGTGTAAGAAGATCGTCGAAATTTTCAATACTCAACGAAAATAATTAAAAATCTGATGTTCTCAATTCCTCAAAATAAACATAAAATTCCCCCAACATGTCTCTTATCATAATCATTGGATAAACCCATTGTGTCATATTTTTCCGTTTTTTTAAAACATCTGTCCAAGACTACGCTAGGGAATAATTTATCACGCTCCATATTCTTAGAATGACTGCGCACTGGCAGGCTACAATGTAGTACAAACTGTTGTCGGGTAAGTGTGAAACGAGCCTCAACCACCGAGGCTTTCGAGATGACCGGTAACGCTGCCTGCGACAACATACAGACGAGGATCATCCCTCACTGTCGGAAAGGACGATTTGCAGTCCGGCATAACAATCGCACAGGATGGTGCCTTGCAATGCGTCAAGACCGGGCTCCTGTGAAAGCAGACTATGTCGATGGATTAAAACATAAGATAGTACTTGTGCCGAACTCACAAAACGAATTGCGTTATGTAAAAGGTGTATATGATTTAGAATATATTTTTAAAATAATTATTTCAAGAAAATTTCATTAATTTTGTATAGGTTATTGGTGTTTTAGATAATAGTGTGGTAAGGTCGTTTATTGAGACCCATAATTTTATATAAATAATTGCTTTAATTTATTATTATTTTGGTGTAATATAAATTTAGTTGAATTTTTAAAAAAATATTTGGATTCATAATTATACCAAAATATTAAACATTTCATCCACTTATATAGAGAATGCACACAGTTCAATTATAAAATCTCAGGGTGAAATGCGAACAAACTATAATTAAATGTTTGTTTGGGGGAGGTAGGGGGGGGGGGTAACCAGCTACATGAGGGTAATCCACGTGGAGGCAACTCCCTTCAATAGCATACGAAGGGATTTGAAAGGGGGAATGCGGAAGGGTATAGCAAGGTAGAAAGGGTTAACTAGGGCTCCAGGACCTTACCCGGCATTCGCCTAAAAGTGATGCAGGACAAATCCTGGAAAACCTGCATCAGGTAGGTCGGGCATTGGGTACTTGTCCCACGCCCTTCCGATGGTAATAGAGAAGTTTTCTGTGGGAACGAAGCATTCGTTTCTCCATGCCTTGACCAGTTTAGGAGGCAGCTGGCCGACTATTCCAATATGAATAGCGGACAACTCTTACCAAATACCCAAGGTCTGCGACCCCGGAACATACACCTCTCAAAACAGGCCGAGGTACCTCGGCTGTGGGAACCTTAGTTCAAAAACCCAGAGAGAGGAGAAGGCATCCCCAAAGGTAGCCTCCTCCACAGCTTTTTGGGAAAGTTGACCAGCGAGAGAACAGCCTCGCAGGCTTCCTTGTACAATTGATATTTTTTTTAAGAAAGGTAATGAATGATAATTTCGGTAATTGCTTACGTAACCAGTTGGTGTCATCCGGAAATGGCGAGCAGTCTGCTACGGAAAAACCTCCATCGTCTTGCATCTTGTAGCCTCCGGATTCCTTGCTGTCTTTATATGTAATCTATTCGCACGAGAATGCTTTATTTCTGCTATGAGACATTCCTTCCCTAACTTGGATCTCGGTCCGTCCCGTTTTACTTTCCCTCTCGATATCTGGGCTGACCATATAAATTTGTATTAATTTTCTTCTGATTTTTACCAGTTCACTCGTTAGTTTCCAGTTATTACGAAGAGAAAGTTTTTATGAAAGGTATAAAATCAATTCAGCTGTTTAGTTGCGACAGAAAGGACCAGCATATCAGGCAGCTGCATACAACAATTCAAATTTGTAATTTCAAAGTTAAAGAATAAATTTTAATTATATTGTCTTCATTTTTAAACAAACCATCATACACATATATTGGCATAAAGTTTCATTATTAAAGTTTTATTTAACAAGAAAGAATGCATGTTTACTCACACTAAAGTAACTCAAAACTATTTAAAGCAGCAGAATCTACCTTTTAGAACATTTTTAATCTCACGGAACAATTTTGTGAGTATAGTATCCAAAGTGGTCAAGGATTTGGATACTTTGTCAAACGAAGCAAAACCATCCGCTTAGGTTTTAAGTCTCCGTTGCTGGTTTTGGATTCAACTCCGACCTATTGCGGTGACCTCTTACCGATTAAAACTCTCCAGCGTCATATAGCAATTGTCCAAGTGATCAATATTGGTTATTGTAACTATGCAGTCTCTAAATAATTATTGTGAACGTATGAATTCTAAACCAAAAGTAATACGAACCTCTAAAATCAATTTACGTGCACGGAACTCTTCTTAATTTATCTAGCCTTGCTCTGGCCAAAATAACAAGTTGGCGAAGACTTAATAATCACAGGATTGACAAGGTTAATGTCAAAATTTTAGATCTAACAATACAGTAATCAGAGTTAAACATTACATTCCAAAATTTAATCAGTATTTATGATTCTACGTATTTGTAACTAAATTATGTTTTAATATACGTTAAAAAGTTATATATTCCTCTTTAATTTGTTGTACGCAAAAGACAGTTACATTAGTGCGAAATCTTTGACCGCATTCTTTCTACTGGAACAATTCCGATATTATTTAATTACATTTACTACATCACCAAAAAATGTAGAAAATTCAGTATATATTTTTAGTTTTGAAGATCTATTATTTAATTCTTTTTACACCTAAACAGGTCCTAATATCAGGATGAAAGTCGTATTTTGCATAATGCAGGTTTTGTAAAGTGTAATTGTTCAATGTTGTCTATCAAAATTCGTTTTATGACTTACTATCTGAGTGCCCGGCGTTATTTTCCACCATGCTTAATGTGAGAATTAAACTCAGCGACTCCAATAACCCCGGAATCGACAATAATATCGGTCTTTTCTGCGATACTTTACATGTAACCCCCTTCGACCACCACCCGTACAGTTAGCGTTCTTCCCTCCCTTGACTTTTGGAGTTGAAATTAGACACTTAAAAATTCTAGTATGACAATATCAAATTAACAGAGCCAGAAAATGTTTTATTCGACGCCAATAATGGCCTTTTATAAATGTTTTTAAATTCCCGTCCTCCATCCCCACCCCTAGAGGTGGTAGATGTGACTTAATCCCTCAGTGTTTGTCCCTGGATCATAAGTAACGTGTGTATAAAGTTTGGTAGAAATTGCTCCACGCATTTAAGATTATATACGGAAATTTCCACCCACACACCTAGGGCCTGAACTACATCTTAACTGACAGTGCATATCAGAATTAAACTCACTGACGTCTATAACCCTGTTTTTGACACTAATCTTGGTTGTTTCGCGTTATTTTTTTGTAACTCTTTTCCACCCCCTCCCTTATTGGTGCTTTAAGGGGTTGAAATTATACGCTAAAAACATCTGGATATAAAGTATTAATCACATGTACCCCGAAAAGTAATTAATCGACGCTAATCGGCCGTTTTAGCATGTTTTTAAATTTCAGCCCCGTGCATCCCTAGGAAGTTTTCTAACTCTTCGAAAACCCGACAGAAACCTTTCCGTGGTAGCGCACAACTCACCAAAGTTTCAGCGCAATCGGATGAATAGTTTAGGAACGCATAGGAGACACAATGACAGACATTTATTTTTATATATTGTAATAATCAACGGGAGACTTTTTAATTTGCCCCACCTTGTGGTAGCCAAGATGTTATAATCAAACGTGATAGGCTTTCAAATGAAAAATTATAGACTTTAAAACAAACAAACTTTATTAAAAATTATCAATTTATACAATTTAAAATTATAAAAAGGCCTCTTATTCTCTCATGGGTCTTTACTGGGTTTGATAACGGACAGAACATTTAAATAATCAAAGAACCCAACATTTATCTTTAAATTAAAAAGAAATTTTATTTGTCTAGACATAGACGAAAATTATTGACAAACTTATTCTACCAGATTGATTTTAAATTCAAAATACTTTATTTTATTAACACAAAAGAAAAGAACGATATCTGACTGTATCTTTTAATTCGGTTTACACATATTAATACCATAAAATTTCAACTTACGATTACTCAGGAAAATTTGGCTCGTTCGTACACACACACTTTATATACTGGATGTTTTAAACACTGACTCTAACACACACTGTTGGTTTGATGAAAGCTGGTTCTCCGTTCGTGAAGGACATCTCACTTGCTCGTGGTGAAACTACTCGACGCTGGATGCAGTGTCCTGGTTGTCCTGCCATCAAAGACAATGGTCTAATTTTGATATTACAACAGATTAGCCTTCATCATACAAAAATGTTTATCGTTGAATATTTTGCAAATTCTCTCGCAATTCTACAGTCTCGGTGCTCACAGCACCCCTCTCCCACTCTAACTCCAGCTCCTGACTCCAAAACTCAACTAACTTTTTCAAAAGCCGCTCTCGCTTATATATCACAGTCCCTTCCGTTTTCCTTTGTTCCAAAACTACGTCGCAACTGCCCGATGACAGTTTCCTCCATTATCCCGAGATTAACATTCTTCAGTTGCAGTTCCTTAGCTAACAAATATCTAGCCACTCTGTCTTGTCCCAACGCCAACAATCGAGACAGGTCTAATTTGTCTTTGCACCCTCAATTACTTTAGACTTGTCTTCTCACCCTCACTCACACGTGCGCGGTTCTAAATTCTCCAGACCGCCCAAACTGCACCCTCGATTACTTTAGACTTGTCTTCTCACCCTCACACGATCAGCGCTCCCAAGAACCTAAATAAACACATTACAGAATGTCTTTTCAACTGTCCAGGCCATTATCAGAAACAATGCCTGCCTTAACAGATTTATTTTGTGATAGGCCCCCGCACATGTGCCTTGCCCTGACTCCTAAATACCGATCCTAAGTACACAATATTACAAACTGTCCCTTGAACTGTCCAGGCCATTAATCAGAAACAATGCCTGCCTTAACAGATTTATTTTGCGACAGGCCACCCGCACACGTCCATTGCTCCGACTTCTCAAGACCTGTCCTAAGTAAACATTACAACTTCTTCTGACGGCCAAGACCATTAATCTGAAACAATGCCTTTCCCTCAAGGCATTACAATATATAGAGATAATTTTTCATAAATTAATCAAATTCAGTTTCAGTAAAATTAAAACTTGGACAACACACTTTAATTACAATGACAATCAATAGCTCAGGTGATTAGGGACTAATTAAGAGAACTCTTTTGCTTTGTCGGTGACTTGAATTGACGAGAATTTCTCTCACGCAAAGAAACATCTCGCCGGGATACGAACCCGGGACCTCTGTGATGTGAGGCAGTCACGCTGATCCCTAAATCACAGGAGGTCGGCTTGTAAGAGTGTTTGACCCTAACTTATGATCATAATCAAACCGTGGAGGAAATCGTGGACGGGAGAGGAGTTCTATGTGTTTGGATGTGATGGATGATCTATCGGGCTGATTAGATGAAGTCAGCTTGTGTCGGCTCCCGGTCTATACTCTGACTTGCTGAAAGCACTATAATTTCAGATTGCTGACAAGGAATGTAGAAGAAAGAAGTTAACTATTTAAACAACCAACTACTACAGATGGAAGAAGACTTCAGAAATAATAAGTTAATAAATGCATATTCCCAAATTAAAAACCTAAAGGAAGGATTCAAACCAAGAACCCAACTAATACGGCAAGCAAGCGGTAAAATAATCAGCCAAAAGACAGAAATAATGAATATATGGAAACAATACTTCCAAAAGCTGTTAAACCTTACCATGAATGAAGACACAGGAGAAGTAGAACATGCACCAGACAATAATGAAGGGGTAGGAGAAGAGGAAGAAGAAGAAATAATAGAGGACCCACCAAGCAAAAAAGAAGAAGAATATATAAAGAAGATAAAGCTGCGTAAAGCACCAGGCGGAGATAAAATGACAGCAGAAATGTTAAAAGCAGGGGGTATAGGAATAGTACCAGCACTGCATGAGCTGATAAAGGAGATATGAAGGGAAGAGAGAATGCAGGAAGACTATTACCAACTTCATATAAGACATTTACGGGGATAATAAAGAAAAGGTTGGAGACATACTGAGAAGATACTAGGCGATTAACAAACAGGCTTTCGGCCAGGTTGATCAACAACAGAAAACAAATTTACACTGACACAAATAACTGAAAAATTCTGGGAATATAATATAGATATCAATATGATATTTATACATTTCCAGCAGGCCTATGATAGCATAATAAGGAAAAAATTAGTGAGTATTCTGAAATTTTTTAAGATACTAATTAAAATGGTAAGACTAATTAAACAAACGATAATAAAAACAACAAATCAAGTCAAAATTCAGAACCAACTAACAGAAAATTTCGAAACTAACCAAGGATTAAAGCAAGGGGATGGACTGGCTCCGATATTATTTAATTTGGCTCTAGAGTATCCCATTAGACAAACAAAAATAGATACAACCAAAACTATAGCATACAAGTCATCACAAATAATGGCATATGCTGATGACGTGGTAATAATATCAAGAACAACTTAAGCAGCAGAACAGGCATATAAAGAAACATGCCAAAACGGTTGGTCTAGAAATAAACTTTAAAAAATATGATGATTCAGTCGCTCAGACAATTTGGGAAAAAAGGATAGATGGACATAGATGGAGGTGTGATAGAAATAAGCGATGACTTTATATATCTGGGATCCAAATTCCACAAAGATGGAGATGAACGGCATGAAATCAGGAGAAGGAACTTAGCAAATAAATCGTATTTCTCACTACTACCAGCTTTCAAACTAAGAAAAACACATAGAATAACAAAAATGAGGATATATAAAACCATTATTAGGCCAATACTGTAAAGAATTATTTTTGTGGGCTGGGTTTTTACGTTAAATCAAAATAAATATTTGACCAATAAAGAAATTTTATATAAGTTTATTAAAGTTAAACATGAAAACTCTTATCTCAGGCACCTGTGGTTTTACATAGAAGAGATCTGCTGCCCGTACCAAATGCGTACTGCTATTCTGCGTTGTGTTGCTTGCTGTAGCTCTCGTACCGACGTACTGGCGTAGACTCAGAGGTTGATAACTGGCTAAGGCGTCGGCCTCCGGGATTGAATGCTGGCAAGCCGTCGTACTAAATTGTGTGGTGCAATTCTGTGAACTCTTCACTAAAAAATTGTGGCCCCTTTCTCACGACGATTCTGCCTCGAACTATATCAGAGACAACAACTCTACGGAGCCTCTCTTAATCACATCCACCAGCTTCGGTGAGCGCAGAACAACTGTCCCTTTCAAAAGCTTATCTCCTCCCTTATATCCTCCCATTCTTTTCCTTTTTTCATTGTTAGAAAACTTCGTCAGTTTTACTGATTCTTCCATTGTCACAAGATTTATAGCAAGCAGCTGCAGTTCCGTGGTCAACAATGGCTAACTATTCTGTCATGTTGAGGCCAACAATCGAGACAGGACACGAAATTACTTGGATGGATATATTTATCTCCTCCACCCCCACGCACGTGCACTGTTTCGAATTCTCAAGACCACACAAACAACACTTCCGAGACAAAGAAAAACTTAAACCTAAATACACGCTTTACAATACTATATTATGGAAGTGAGGGCTGGACAAGAAAGAGGAGATAGCGATTAACATCTTTGAAAGAAAGATCATAAGAAGAATTTGGGGCCCAAAAATTGAAAATGGCATATGGAGACACAGATATAATAAGGAAATATATGACCTATATGAAGAACTAAGCATCGCAACAGCTATTATATTAAAGAGAATGTAATCGGTAGGACACGTGCAACACACGGGAAGGGATAGGATGCCTTTCAAGGCATTATACAATGATATAGGAGGTAAAAGAAAGGCAGGAAAACCAAGGAACAGATGGATAGACGAAGTTGAGTAGGACATAAAAAGGATGATGGATTTGAGGAAGTGGAGGAGAATAGCTTTAGACAGAGAAGTTTGGAGGAAGCTACTACTGGAGGTCGAGGCCTGATAGCGGGCTGTGGAACCATAGAAGAAGAAGAAGAATTAAATACTCTTAACTTTAGCTACAATCATCTTGTGACTTATCGACGCTCTGCACTCTTAGATTTCTCTTCGATCCTACATTAACTGAACTTATCTCCCATTGTCTGATCGACTTCTCTCCTACATGTGTCTCAACGAGTTACTTCTGACTGTTTCAATTTTATGCTGTCTACACATTTAATAAACTTTTTAAACTGGTTATGGGGACTGCACTCTGGAAGCGAACAAAGTCTTCAGATTAGTCCTTTCAAAACATCTCACTAACAGACTTTTGTCACTATCGTAGTTAAACCTCATTTGGTACTTCCTCTGAGTTTTATGTGAAGCAGGAATTACTTAGGTATGCTGTATTACAGCGTATGAACACCGTAACTACCCTTCAGAAAAGAAGAACAAATATTTGCCGTCACTGACTCTTCGACCGTTTTCTTACTTATTATTGCAATCTTCCAAATCGTCCTTTGACCATAAGTTTCTCTCGTCTGGAAAGCGAATCTTATCCTCTTAATATTAAGCCTCACAATAAGTCATCGACAGTAAACAAATTATTTCTATTACATATCCTGAGCATCTATTACTGTCTTGCAATTCATTTTAGTAATATTACGAATAACAGATATCTTTCAGGCTCGGTAAGAATGTAATTTTAATTTTTAATTAGAATTTACTATTGTAATAAACTATTCTTTGAGTTATACCATTCGTGATAAGGTAGCTTTCATCCCTATAAATAATTTACTATCCCATAAATTGGTAGATGTGTGAAAACGTCTTCACCTATCGGATATAAGAGAAATAGCTTTGGGAACCTGCAATTGAAACAGGATACAGCTCAAACAGTAGGGCGTTATTTATAGGCTATTGTCATTAGATTTGTAATCCTTGTGTTGGTTGGAATGTCGCTTTCCCTGGTGACCCGTCACACATATGAGAGGATTACAGATCCGAATTGCGGTCCTGCCGTGGGTTGGGCTATAGAATACAATGCATTTCCGGGTGACACTCCTCATTCTTGAATATGTATTACGACTCTTTCACCTGTTCAATTGGCACTTTGAATTTGGGTGACGACAAATTAAGCGGAGAGAATAAATTCTGGCGGTTTATGAATTGATTTGGCTGAGGCCCGGTGAAAATGTTCTCAATCTCTGCTCGAATAACAGATCTGTAGCCCACAGTATGTACTCATTCACACTTAACGTGAAATTAAATATTCAAAAATTTGTCACGCAGCTTTAGGACTCTGCACGGTTCGGATACTTGGACTTTCCGGCTCAGTCTGTTAAAATGGCACGGTTTATTTTGCATCAGTCGCAACGTTTGGTCACATGCGCCCTTTATCCGAGTTCTATAATTACCAATTATCTCTTTCTAACCAATAAATTTGCCATAACATAAGTAAACTCAGTTATATTTACTTAGCTGTTGAATTACTGCAGATGTAAGACATTTAAATTATTATTCTTGGATGAATACAATAACGGTATTCGACTTCAGAAGGTTGAAAACGGAAATGTTTTACGCATTATGCAGTTTTGTTTTAATTACAAGAATTAATTTAAATAAGTACGAATAACACTAACGATTGGAGCATCATTAGAACGTGTATTGTATTCGTGGCCACTGTGGTTGTTTGAAACCTTCACATGATTTTGAACAGGACACGATGCTGCTGTTCGAATTATCAGATAACATAGACACGGACGACATCGGGTAAAACATCGTTAAGTAAAATAAGCTGGCGATAAAAAGATAAAACTAAAGAATATTTATTATTTGAGACATGAACTAATCATTACGTCATTATCGATTTTGTTATGTTGAAAATATAAACCTTACTGACATAAAAAATTATAGAGAAATATGTTCTGTAAAAAAAAATTGGTTGATACTAACCGCACTATGCAAATAACGGTAAGCGGTGTTTTTATTCTTCGGAACAATGAGCACAACGTTTCTCTATATATATGTATTCAGTCTTTAGTTTGACTGAAAAATAGTTATGTCTATGTTAAAAACGTTTCTTCAGTCTCTATGAATATTTCTTTTTAGATCTCTACGGTAACGGAACATTAAACTTACCGAAATGTGTGCTTTTACTTATTATACATAATACCAGTTTATTCAGTTTCATAAATCTAAAAATTGGTTATAGTGTTTCGCGATTAAGACTAATTTATAAAACAATTAGAAAGTTCCGAAAATACTTAAATTTTCATTACATGTTAAAGAGAATCAAATGAATTAAGCAATTTCACTTCACGTCTCTTAGTTTCACGGAATCAGAAAACTGTACGGAGAAATTTACGTGGACAACATCAAGATTGAGATAATAAATACTTTTTGGTAGTTTGTTTATCAGAGTAACATTTTGTGGTCCAGGCCAAAGTAGTGTTTTTCTGTTAGTACGGCTGAGCACGGCTGTTCCAATCTCTGTGGTTGCGGAATGACACCCAGAGCGCTTGTTATCAAGGCGCCATTCGGCTCACCAGCAAGATTACCCAGCTCGCTAAACAGCGGCAATCTCGTGCCCTGCTCCTATTTATCTTAAGCACGCCATCGGCGTCTCGAGGCGCCTTCGGGTATGTACATAAGGTAGCGGCTATTCGTGGCGAAATAGCCCTGTTCCAGCCTGACGCAGGCAAACTTAGCCCAGTGTTACACACAAAGAGTTCAAATTTCGCATATAAATCGATATACGCCACTTTACGACTCAATAAACACAATAAATGACACATGAAAAATAAGAAAATGTCGTGAACGGTTGCTTGCAAGGAAAGTAATAAAACTCAATATACATAGCTCAATATTTTTTAGTCGCTTTGAATCTTAATTTTAATATTTATGCAGAAATTAATTTAATTTGAGTGTTCGGACTACACGATTTAGTAGCAAACGTTAATATGAAAAATGATGTGTTTGTAGTGATGTGACGAGAGATTGTGAATATCCGAATCGACGTTCATGAGCTATGGAAAGAGTGTCTTAGGTTCGTTTCACACGGCGATTCCGTGTCTCAGAGACACGTCTCATTTACACGTTGGCGCTACAAAAAAGTAATGCCACAGTTGCCTCCCCTCCCTAACCCCCTTACCGCGTCCCACCAAACTCTCACGCACTTGTCGCTTCTCCATTTTCATTTCGTCAGCCTACCTGTCAACATTTTCCTTTCTCTTTTTTAAATTAAAAAATGGACGAATTTGGAAACAATAGCTGTGTGTTAGTTGACTAGGAATGACGGGAAAAGGAAATAGTGGGTACATCCCGTAAACCAAGGACGTGAACAAAAAGGTGCATTCACTTTGTTGTTCAAAGAAATAATGGATGACCTTATGACAGAGGTAAAAATACACGTGTCTCACTGTCGCCAAGTGTTATAATAAACTTCTTGAAAACTGTGGTAAACTTAGTCAATATAATCCATTCTATAAAAACAGACTCAACAACCACGCTAGTGGAGGAGTAGCTACCTATGTACTCAAAAATACTAACTCCCTCGAGATTCCTTTACAACCCCATTTAGAAGCCATAGCAACCAAAGTGCAGCTCACAAATCGACATATAACCATCTGCAACGTTTATATTCCAAATTCACATAACCTACAATCCGAAGAATTAATAAACCTCATAGAACAACTTCCCAAACCATTCATTCTGCTTGGAGATCTTAACGCTCACAGTCCCACCTGGGGCTCACATAAAACTGACCAGAGAGGAAAGAAGATAGAAAAAATACTAAAAGACTCCGACATGATTCTGTTAAACCTAACCATGATTCTGTTAGACCTAACGCTCTGCAGCCCCAACCTTTCCCACAAATTGGAATGGACAATCATCACCGACCACTACGGCAGCGATCACTTCCCCATTAAAATCAGAATACCTCAAGAAACCACCAACACATTACGTAGAACCCAAATGGAAATTTAAATGTGCAAACTGGAACCATTATCGCGAATATATCAACAATAAACTGACTGATGGAAACTTGAGAGACCAACTTGCAGGTATGAGCATCCAAGACAGAACCTCAACCTTCACAAATCTCATAACTGAAGCAGCTGACCTCGTCATACCGAAAACCATAGGTAGAACACCCAGAAAACTAACAATATGGTAGAATAAAGATTGTGAAAAAGCTAGGAGAGAAGAAAAGCGAGCATTTAATCGATTCAAACGCCACCCAACAACTATAAACGAAGTAGAACACAAACGACTGAGAGCCATAGCCCGTAAGACCTTCAAAGAAAATCGTCAGAAAAAGTGGATTGAACGTATCTCTTCTTTAACACATGATACCCATATAAACCAGATGTATAACACATTAAAATTCATCAGCGGTCAGCAGAAATCATTCCAACCACATGTATTGATCAAAAATAGTACCACCATAATTTCCGACACAAATGATATATTAAATGAGTTTGCAAAAAACTCCTCTGACGTCAACTACAGCCAAGAGTTTCTTAGTATAAAACGAAACCAGCCTCCTACACATATCGAACTTGACGAGCCCAGCAGTGACTTAATCCCAACACTCGATCAACCTTTCAATTCGGTCGAGTTAAAAAGAATTCTTGATATCTCAAAAAATTCTTCCCCTGGCCCGGATAATATCTTTAACATCTTCCTGAAGCAACTTCCTAACATCGGAATTGAATTCCTAACTTCACTGTTCAACGACATCTGGAGAACGGGAATATTTCCCCAAAGTGGCAAATGGCAATTGTAATCCCTATCCAAAAGCCAGGGAAAGATCACAGCCTATAGACCAATAACTCTCACATACACGTTATGTAAATTAATGGAAAAATTAGTTAACAAACGTCTCCTATGGCATCTACAACAAAAGGAATTCATCTCACCTCATTAAAGTGGCTTCCAAGAACGACGGAGCACACTAGACCATCTAACAAGCCTCCAAAATGAAATATGCAACTCTCTGATTACTAATCAACACCTCATCGCAACTTGCCTTGATATGAAGAAAGCATATGACATGGTGTGGAGGGAGAGAGTTATTTTGTTGCTGAATATGCCACTGGCATATATAAGAGAAAATATATGTATATCGTATGCATTCAACGTGGCAGCGAACCCTAAGAAACCAACTTCAAAAATTATATTCCATAGCAATTACCTCAACAGATACAACGTCAAATCCTCACACCCAAAACCCCTATCTCTCCGGATCCAAAGCATACTCTCGAAAACAATCCCTAATCCTCCCGACGGCCTTCAAATTTGTTCTCTCGACGAACCCCTAGAAACACTAAAAACCCCTAATATTGACCTGACCCTAACCAAATATGAAAAAAATAACACCAGCCCAGAAATATATCAAACCCTTTTCCGTGAAATACTTACAACTTATAAAAGCTACATACATATATACACCGACGGATCTAAGACAGTTAATGGTGCTGCATATTTGAGGGATCCACAAAATCATATAAACTTCATGATATGGCTTCGATTTTTTTTTTAGGGCAACAGGCTACATGAGGGTAATCCACTATGGGCAACTCCCCTTTAATAGCATAGGAAGGGATTTGAAAGGGGGGATGCGGAAGGGTAGTGGAAGGTAGCCAAGGGTTAGCTAGGGCCCCCGGGCTATGGTTTAAGGATCCTACTCGGCATTCGCCTAAAGAAATGCAGGGAAAACCCTAGAAAAACCTGCATTGGGTAGGTCGGGCATTTGGTACTTGTCCCATGCCCTTCCGATGACGGGAGAGGAGTTTGCTGTGGGGACGCAGCTTACCCCTCGCCATGCCTTAGCCTGTTTAGGAGGCAGCTGGCCGACTATTCCAATAGGAATAGCGGACAACTCTTGCCGTATGCCCAAGGTCTGCGACCCCGGAACATACACCTCTCAAAACAGACCCAGGTGCCTCGGCATGTGGGAACCTTAGTTCAAAAAAACCAGAGAGATGTGAGGGCATCCCCAAAGGTAGCCCCCGCCAGAGCTCTCTGGGAAGGTTCACCTGCGAGAAATCCTCTCGCGGCTTCGAGTTTTTACTGTGAATCTTATGCAATTACAACAGCCCTAAACGACATCGAGAAGTCTAACAAATCCAAGTTCGCTATCTTCACGGACTCAATAAGCGTAATCGAATCAATAAAAAACAAATGTAGTAAGGAACCCATTACGCTTGGTATCATAGCCCAAAACTCCAAAATAATAACCTCAGGTAAACAACTGTCATACATATGTCCCATGTCGGAATTGCAGGTAATGAAGCAGCAGATGCCGCGGCAAAATGCGCAATATCCAGCCAAAACCCATCTACCCTGCCAGTGTCCCACAAGAACATAATCAAAGCTGCAAAAGCCAAATTATAGAAAAACTGGAACAACGAATGGGCTAATAAACAGACAAAACTTCACGAAATAAGGGACAGTGTATACGAAACCCAACCTCATCAGTACAATTTAAACAGACGTGTTCAAACCGTATTCACCCGTCAAAGAATTGGTCATTCTAGACTATCTCACGGTCACCTAATCACCAAAACCAACCCTGTTGCATGTGACAAATGCAACTCCAAAATTACCACCCGACACATAATCAATGAGTGTGAGTACACGCTACAAAAAAGAAGAGACTATGGAATCCCAGACAGCTACAAGGAATGCCTAAACGAACCTCAATATATTAACCCAATCATGGACTATCTAAGGGACCTAAACTTGATTGATAGTATCTAATTTAGCCATACTAGATTTTCCTATACAATCTGTATTATTAAAGAATGTAAACCATATTGTACCTAAGACGCAGCCAATATCCTGTAAATAATGAAACCACAATGTAAAAAAAAAAGTAGTAGTAATTTTGTAATGTAAATCGTGGTCACTAATAACCATGTCGGTTGATGTGACAATAAACTAAATATTTTAAAAAAAACTTCTTGACATAGACAAAAAACGCACTATATTTTCATTTCAATGAGTTGTTTATATAACGTGTTAAAAAAATAGATCCAAGCACCAACGCATTCGAAGGATGAAAATCCAGACAGTTGTATTTATTTTATCATTTCCAAATTACTAAAACACTGACATTACCACAAATACATAGAAGTTCAGGATAAAGACGTTTGATAAAATAATAATAAACGTTTATTCGTTCTCAAATACGATAATAATGTCAAACAGGAGCTATTGGCTTTTTCCTAAGCCATATTCATTTGTTATTTATGTAGAAAAGTCATGGAAATATTTATATATTGTTTATACATTCTTATACAATTATTTAAAAAAAATGAAAATAAACATAGAACAAGAACACCAGAATACGCGTTGAGAGCGTGGAGCGGGAGCGAAACTCTGATACACAGACTCTCAGTGTGAACCTGGCCATTACCGTCAATGGCGCGACAGCTGCCTCCAGGCTTTAAAACCTCGAGTAGGCCGCAGGTCCCGAGCGACTCATTTCGTGAATCGCAGTCGTGTCGACGACATGACTCGCCGTGTGAACGGACTGCCTTGCGCCCATGACCGAGCTGACTGTTTCAGTAGTGACTGACAGACAGGGAATCGCCGTGTGAAAGAGCCCTTACTTTCACGGAATCGGGTATATACATAAGGTAGCGGCTATTCGTGGCAAAATAGCCCTGTTCCAGCCTGAAGCAGGTAAACTCAGCCCAGTGTTACACACAAAGAGTTCAAATATAATGAATGATACTGTAATAAAGATTGGCGGATTGTGTAACGGAGCTTGCGGTGTTGTGTTTTGTCATGACTTCATTTCTCCTTCGCCACTCCTATCCAGAATTTATGGAAGAATCTAAAATACGAATCATATTAGAAATTAGCTGTTCAATACATAAGAATGTACATCTATATATTCTTTATCCTCCTGCTCAAGCGGTACAATTATCGTGTAAGTTTCAACATTACTCAATGTACCTACTAACTATTAGCCATTTCAATACTTCAATTGTGTACTTTACTTAACATATTTCTTATAGTGTTTAACTATTTCAACGAGCTAAATATTTGTTTTGAGCACTTGACCTCCTAAGAATCAGATTAATAATTTGGCGGTCATTATGACTCTAACAGATAATTATTCTATTCAATAATCTTGAAACAATAAATATAGTATTCGCGACTCTTTTCTTCGAACACTTCTAATTATCTTGAAACAGTGTTTTGTCTTTGGAAACAAGAATTTAGCTGATATACCATCCACAGGCAACCAAATATGTGGACGCTTCATATATTTGCTATCAAAAACGTAGATTATATTGATATTTAATGTGATATATCATTTGATAAATAAATCAAAAATTCAGCCAATATATAACAAAAATTTATTAATTTTATTTAAACCAAAAAATCAGTTCATACGAAATTTCGTTTACAATTTTGTGATTTCTTTAGGTAAACAGGTAATGTACAGATATCTACATGTTACATTATAAAAAATAAGAATTTAGAGCCTTTTTTTTAGGGCAACAGGCTACATGAGGGTATTTCACATTGGGCAACTCCCATCTAATAACATAGGAAGGGATTTGAAAGGGGGGATGCGGAAGGGTAGAGGAAGGTAGCCAAGGGTTAACTAGGGCCCCCGAGCTATGGTTTAAGGATCCTACCCGGCATTCGCCTAAAGAAATGCAGGGAAAACCCTAGAAAAACCTGCATCGGGTAGGTCGGGCATTGGGTACTTGTCCCACGCCCTTCCGATAGTGAAAGAGGAGTTTGCTGTGGGGACGCAGCATTCCCTTCTCCGTGCCTCGACCAGTTTAGGAGGCAGCTGGCCGACTATTCCAATGGGAATAGCGAACAACTCTTACCCAAGGTAAGCGACCCCGGAACATACACCTCTCAAAACAGACCGAGGTGTCTCGGCTTGTGGGAACCTTAGTTCAAAAACGGAGAGGAAAAGGCATACCAAAAGGTAGCCCCTTCGTATCTCTCCTAAAAGGTTCTGCCTGCGAGAGAAAATCCCTCGCAGGTTACCTGCGAGAGAATCCTCTCGCAGGCATTAATAGAATTTAGAGCCTTTTTTTTTTTTTAGGGCAACAGGCTACATGAGGGTGATCCACATTGGGCAACTCCCCTTTAATAGCATAGGAAGGCATTAGAAATGTGGGATGCGGAAGGGTAGAGGAAGGTAGCCAAGGGTTACTAGGGCCCCCGGGCTATGGTTTAAGGATCCTACCCGGCATTCGCCTAAAGAAATGCAGGGAAAACCCTAGAAAAACCTGCATCGGGTAGGTCGGGCATTGGGTACTTGTCCCACGCCCTTCCGATGACGTTAGAGGAGTTTGCTGTGGCTACCTTTGGGTATGCCTTTTCCTCTCCGTTTTTGAACTAAGGTTCCCAAAAGCCGAGGCACCTCGGCCTGTTTTGAGAGGTGTATGTTCCGGGGTCGCAGACCTTGGGCATACGGTAATAGTTGTTTGCTATTCCCATTGGAATAGTCGGCCAGCTGCATCCTAAACTGGTCGAGGCACGGCACAGCAAACTCCTCTTCCGCTATCGGAAGGGCGTGGGACAAGTACCCAATGCCCGACCTACCCGATGCAGGTTTTTCTAGGGTTTTCCCTGCATTTCTTTAGGCGAATGCCGGGTAGGATCCTTAAACCATAGCCCGGGGGCCCTAGTAACCCTTGGCTACCTTCCTCTACCCTTCCGCATCCCCCCCTTTCAAATCCCTTCCTATGCTATTAAAGGGGAGTTGCCCAACGTGGATTACCCTCATGTAGCCTGTTGGCCTAAAAAAAAAAATAATAATTACACACGTCTGCAAGTAAACTATTGCATAGGAATTTTATACGTTTTCTTATATATTTCAAGTTGTTAAAAACGAAAAATAACGTGAAAAATTTCAATACGTCAATTTGTTTTGTAACCGTCTAGTTTTTGTTTGTATTTAGCTTAAAACTCACAATTAACTTTAAATTTAGTATTTTCCGCATTTAAAAAACTGTTCTTAAAACTAAAATTTCTCACTTTAATTCTATTAATTACAGCTGGACTATGCAATATATAAAAAAAAAAGTTGAAGAGAGTAAGGAGGTCGCATGATCGTGTCGAAACATGTTACAAGCCATTACTGGGGAGGTTGAGCATATTTTGATATGTTATCTTGGGTATTGGAAATAAATATAATCAACCTGCTCTTAAAGGAGATCATGTTTCAAGAAGCTAAAATGTTTGATAAAATCCAATATCAATGCATAGTTTGTGGAGATTTCAAATATTAACCATGTTGTTGTTTCGGCAGTAAAGTTAAACAAAATATCCTTGCTTTCTTTGTTTACGGGATGGTAGAGCCAGACACCTGCACTTCACTAAAACTAAGTGGACAGTTTAACCCCGGTGAGAAAAACATCATCAATACGACCTTGGTTCCACCAGAAAAAGTGTTATTGCCACCTCTTCATATTAAACTGGGCTTCATAAAGCAGTTTGTCAAACCACTGCCAAAGAAATAGGAATTGTTTCAGATATCTGTCTTTCGAGTTCCCGAAACTGTCTGAAGACAAGTTAAAAGAGGAACTTTTCACTGGCCCCGACATAAGAAAACTTTTATCTGATCTCCTCTTTTTGGAAAGAATGGGAGAAAAGGTAAAAGAAGCGTGGGACTCTTTCAATAATGCAGTGCACAGATTTTTTGGGGATACTAAGGACAATGACTACAAAACCTTGGTCAACGTTTGCTCAAGGATGCAAGATGAGCTTAAAGTTACACTCACATATTTACTATTTTCCGGAAAACCTGGTGAACGATTTCTCCAGGATTTTCGTGATGTTGAGAGACGTTACCAAGGAAAATGGGATGTTAATATCTTATCTGACTACAATTGGATTCTCAATCGAGGAACCAGAGAAGGAAATAGGAAATACGTTCGGGGAAGCATCAAAGAGAAGAAGGAAAGGTTTCACAAGAAAAAGGAGTAGACCTACAGTTGTGTATAAATAGCAGAAACAATTTTTTGAGTCGTTGAACGAAAATATAATATATTTAGTTTAGTTTAATAAACGTTTTTATGAAAAATATCTTTTCATTTTGCAAAAACCTATACGTGATGGGATATTATGGAAGTCAATTTTAGAATCTGTTAACTTTCAAACTTCTAATTCAGAAAAAGTATCCCATACACGCCTTTGTTATTATTGTTGTTGAAGATGCGTCCTTTATCATGTGTTAACACTCTATGATAAATATCAAGGTGCAGTAAATATTAGCATTAATTATTAACATTCACTTCTTTCAAGTGTCTTTTAGTTTTCAATCATGCCTATAATCTTGACAATACCTCGTCTTACACTCTGTGCCACTTCAAATGGTTGAAACTAATTTCTGTATAAATTAAAACTGAAATATCTTTAATATTATTCATTTCAATATGTGACATATGCAATTATTGGTGAAATTATTTTTTTTTATTTACTTTATGTCAAAACAAATTATTATTCTATTGCCGGGGGAAAATACAGTCTACAACCATAATAATTGTTACACCAAACGAATCAGTATGTTACTTGTTCTTATGTTAGAATCTGTAACCTGTTACGTACATGCAAATTCTCATAATTTGAATCGGATAATGATACGTAAGTATTTGAATATGTTGTGTTTCCCCACTGACAAGACTTTGAGGTAGATTAGGCGTAATGCATACTAAACAAGTGTCGTATGAGAACTGAATTATTGAGCTTACGGGCTGTCCAAAGCTGGTCAGTGTAATTCCGCTCAGGCTGACATTAAATATTCACCGGACGCAAGGAGGGAGCGCAAATCAGAGTGAAGGAAGCTCAGGAGAAGCTAAGCTGGCGTGCCCTATTCCGTCACTTTAAGTGTACGTGCTCTGACTGGCACGCAATGTCGTTTATTCCGAAACCAAATCACTAAGATCAGGCCGAAAAAACTGTAGAGTTATAATTTGATCGTATGCTTAAAAACGAACTGTGCCTCAGTTTGTATAAATTTAATTAAAATAATTAATTTTCAAGCTGAAAAATTACATATATCTCAGCTTACCACACCCACTGAAAACATTTTATTGCATTCGAATCTTATTTAATAAGACTTTCAGAATTAAAGTCACTATATTACATTATATGGGATTCTCTGTATTAATTATTTTCATGGATATTATATCTTAAAGAACTTACATTAATAAATTATTATGAATCATACATTAAGTATACACAATATTATGGGTCTGGTCACATGCAGATTTTCTTTTTATGAAAACGGCAGGCTCTTGCAGATCCATCTCAAAAGAGTAACTCCAAATTCGTGTACAGAAAAGGCAGCAAACTGAAAATTAATAAATTTTAATGTCCAATAATACGCTGCCATTCTGAAGTAGTCGGCATAAATTGAATTCGCCTTTCTCAGAAATCCGTTTTGCTTGTGAGCTTCCCTCTAAACGAAATCCCTCAATGTTGCTCCAAGCTGATAAAGGAAATCTCAGCGACCGTTGCACAACGCCTCGGAGCAGCCATACCCAAAGACATAGACTGGACAAGGCGCTGTCATAATTGAAGCAAATTGAAAACTCCGCCGCCATGTTTTATACAGACGTTGTGGGCGTTCCCTGTGGTCTGCTAGCATTCAATCATTATTGTATGCCGAGCAAATGACTTAAAAATAAATCTCTACTGACATTCAATATATTGTAAATCTTATAAGAATAAATTACACTAAACACATTTCTGGTATAGACCAATTAAAAATTTATTTGGCTTATTGTCTTTTTCAATAATTTTGTGTGTATATATCTGACTTTCTCTTTCATTCATAGCTTTAGTTTTGCATAAATGATGCAATCTACAATTTAAGTAATGTATTAAAAACTTTTTATTAAAATTTAATTCTGATTAAGTGGCCAAGGTCACAAAATAGTCATTCTATTCTCCAACATTCTGAAAACAACTGCATATAATCTTAATAAAAAATTCTTCTTCGTCATTAACATTTCGATATTTCTTAACACCTTCTGCTAATTTAAATAGTTCACATCTTTAGAAAGATTGTATAGGCTGTCATTAAAATCTTCAGAGCGAGGAACAAGGAGAACGTCCAAACAACTTAAATACTTCAGTTTTCTACTCACCTGCCTAACAACACTCCCAGTACCTTCTCAGAATAAAATGTCAACCTTTCATATTCTGGGTCGTAATCGTGATAAAAATTGGCATTAGCATGAGATTTGAAGACATAGCTTGCAGTGCATAAGTGTCTTCACACATTCTCCACTACTTTTAGCCTTATTTGATGGTTCTATCTGTGTAATTAAACACTTCTCTGAATTGCAAAGCGTTAGGGTTATTTCTGTTTCATCTTAGAAATAAACAATAGTCAAATTAAATTTAAATATATTCTTACTGACTTCAAAATGGCTGATGTTTATTTGTAAGATGTCTTAAAAACTCAGAATATATATATATATATATACCCAGTTAAGAAGGACATAAATTTTGTTCTTATTTCATCAGATTTGTTTACCAACTCAGACTGGGGATTCTTGAGTGGTTTGTATAAAAAAAGGATAATAATAAAATTATGGATAAGCGGCTCTTACAGAAGGGGAGGACTATAATTGGACGTTTAGCGGCTCTTAGAGCTAATGGTTTTGACAGACATCGGGACGGTACCCTAAAGGCATAATGATAGAAGTTTTGTGGACACACAATTATATTAAAAGGAAATGTTTAGTTTAATTGTATTGAGGGGCTCTCGGAGCGTGAGAAAGCCAACAGTTGGTGTTTGTTTGGCGAACGTGGAAACTTAAAAACTGTGAAAAAAAGGAATATTCTGGAGAGGGGGAAGTGCATAGAAAAGTTAGTGTGGAGTCAGAGTTGGGAGGAGATGGACGTGGAGTGTGGTGTCAGAGTTGGACTGGAGACCTCAAAGGAGATGGACGTGGAGTCAGATGCCAGAGCGCAAGAGTGAAGAATGTAAGAGTGTGGTGTCAGAGTTGGGAGAAGATGAACGTAGGAGTTGAAATTCGGTCAAATTGATCTGAGTCCTTTGTCGGTACAGCAGACCCACTTCAACAGAGTAAACACCGTTACAAGCGAATATTGTCACAAAGAAGAAGACAATTAATATTAACATAACTAAATTTAAGTGTCAATTTAAATTTATTTACTTCTGACTTTTTTATATAACAGTTTTATAAACATCATTCATATACTTTTACAAAATTTTTATAACGAAGTTTGTAACATTTAGAAATGAAAAATAAACTTATGTCAGGAGTCGGGATATCAAAAAGGATAAAGTGAACGGGTCTGTGAAGCGTGTGTAAAAGTCTGTGCACAGAAGGGCATTGTAGATTAAAGTGCATTCCTGAAAAACCCAAATAAAATTGTAAGTAGACATTCAGTAATAAATTCTGTAAATTGTTACATAAGGGTAAAAGTCAGATTTCGTTTTCATTTTATTTAATTGCATTGTTTAAATTGTAAATTTTAGTTTTCCGTTTCCTTATCAACCCAGTAAAGACCCTGGGGTACAGGGTCTGATTTATAAAATGTAACTGGATTATTAGTGTAATTTAATTGTTGAGGTAAAAGGATATAAAAATATACAGAGATTTTCTTGAGTTGTATTCTTGATTAATAAAATTGTTTTGTTTCATAAAATTTAATAACTTGTTTAATCTAAATTCCTATAACAATAATTATCAATAAGAGTGGTATTACAATATATATATATATATATATTCAATATCTTTATATGATGATATATATTAAAAACAATGTATTTCTGAATAGCTTCATTATATGAGCTGCTAAAAAGAAATGAAAAACTATTTTTGCATTATTTGACGGATTGTGAATTTATTACACCCAATTTATCCACGACTGTCCTGTTAGCTGCAGCACACTACAACAACATATTCCCGTCTCCTCCAGTTTACTGCTGTAGTATATTAAGCTTAGCATTTTCCGATAAGCCATTCAGTAAATAATATACAAAAGAAAATTTACGACTCCTGTTAAGAGCAGTTACCATTAGTGTTTACAATAATGTAATATATATACATCTTTGCCCATATATCTACCAAAGAGATGACAACATGTTATCAAATTTACAATATATACCATACACTGTCATCATTGTCCTCACAACCAACATGCCCCCAAGAGTTTCAATTATCATTTGATAATTTGTTAAAAAATATATTTTATCACATATAGTTAATATTTTACCATCAGTAGCATAACACAAATCGGGTGTTTGGTGAAGTGGACCATCTAAAAAATGGCGACCAGTGTTGTTTGTGGCTGCCACCCAGAGTGCTGTAACGCCTCTCTATGATGTTTATATACCTCTTTGCCATTATCTCTACCAAAGAGATGACAACACGTTATCAAATTTACAAAACTGCTGTTTTCATAAAAAGAAAACTTGAATTTTCCTGCTAGAATTATTAGAAGATGAAGTAAAATGAAATCTGCGAATTAACTTGTTGTTTTGGCTTCATACTGAACAAAATATTTTAATTTAAGAATGAAAGCATTGTTAAGACATACTTTAAAAAAATTGTTTAAACATATTTATAATACAATACAGTAGACTTGCAGAAAACATGAACAAATCATTTACACGACACGATCAATCATTACTAATATTCCCTGCAGTAAACAACGTAAATAAAAATAATTCTTTTCAAAAATAATATATGTAATATTATATATTTATAACACTTAAAACGAACTCTAATTTCTTCTTAGGCTCATATTCTCTCAATATTCGAAGAAAATAAAATATATGCACGAAAAAAGATATCACGGCAGTTACTGCACAAAAAACGTTAAACCCTGTGTCCAGGTGGGAATCACAACGTGGCGTCGGTCATCGATGGTGCGTATGAATAGAGGCATCAACCGCAAAACTCAAGCTGATATGTTTGGAGACAGCCCGTATGCAAATTAGTCTGCCGAATGCAGATAACCTGTAATTCAGGACTCCAAACGAAAGTTTTTAGGGCCCTGGCTGCCGTCTTACATGACACATTCTGAATTTTAGGAGTGATACGGGGTCAGTATGTCGGTTCTCCTTGAAGTCTTAACTCCAGTTTTCTGCCCATGACGAGCACAAACATCCAGGATTCGAACCCGGGGCATCTATGACGCTATATTACAGCAGGTCGGCCGTGATTCCTCTCCGAACGGTAAATAAATTCAATAAAGTATATCTGCGACTCCTTCAGACAAGAAACTAATTCTTCGTTTTCTCTCCAAACGATGAATAATTCTTTAACATTTATAAACGACTCCCTCGGTCAAATAGTCGTTGCTTACTTGTCTGAACAACGGCTAATCTAATCTTTGTCGCTAGCTGTCGAGACAAACCAAATGTAACATTACCTCTCCTTGAAAATGAGACGTCTATGGCCCAAAAATAAATGCAAAATAAAGTTGAGAGATTTTCGCCTCACTATGACTAAGTCTTCAAACACTTTCTTCCACTAACTATAAACAATACTTACATCCGAGTACCTCTTTCAGAAACTAACTTCCCTCGTATATACGACCCCTGTATAGCCGTCCTCACGCTTTCACCATCACTTTGATACTTTCTAATTTTCAACCAAATCTAGTCATCGGTATTCTTGTTAAAAGTTCTATAATTGAAGTACTCTAGTCACTTTCCAGACACTGCGAAGTCACGGTCAATGTTCTATCCAAGATGATATCTCTTAACATTTTTGATATACTGTGTAATTCTTCGTGCCACAGGTTAGCACATCTGATATTTGCGTATGTACTAGCAAGGTTTATCGAACAATGATCGCAATTATTTATCATTAAGTCACTCAGATTCTTTCACTTCTGTAATGACTTGAACAGAGGTCTCTTTTTATCATATCTTTGACTACACAAAATTCGTTCATCAAAATTTTTGATATTAAACATATTTCTATTTTTTAGGTCTGGTTAAGAAGTCACGTAAAATACTTACCTTCGCAGCTCTCACGGCAATATCTGAATTAAAATGCGATTTTTCCGACCCGATTCATTGTTTTTCTGAACGTACCTGTGTCAGCATAATACATCTGGATTGACATATCGTTTTACGAGTGGTATGAGTGCTGTTGGGGTTGTTTTTGAGTTAAGACTATCCTCGCGCCCTTTGCATGGGGAGCGATGTTCAGACAACCTTCTCCAGGAACGAATGAACGTGACTAGAATAACCGAAACAAAGCTGTTTTCCACGATGCACTACTAATACGCCACTGCAACCATGTTCCCTCCGAATATCCAAGCGTTCTTTGTGCAGACGAAACCGAAATAAATACATGTGAAAGTAGTTGCACGTCAAGAGAGGAAGCATAAATAGCATATCGAGACGCTCAAACTTATTTTCTTTTTTGATAGTACAGGAGAAAAGACTTAGTGGAACATGAGAGTGTGAGATGTTCACAAGAACAATCAAACCTCTTATATATAAATATATATATATATATGCTATAAATTAACAAAAACTAACAGAAATGCTGCAAAACTTAAATACAGACTCTGTGAACGATAAAATGTGAAAAATAAACATAGTAGAAAAAGACGCCATTAAACGAATATGGCACTATACGAAATTTTATGTAATCATCTAAGACTAATAAATTTTCGATGTACAAACAAACATATATGTCACAGGGTCTGTAATAAATTAAAATTTATTCATTTCTGAGCAAAATTTTCATTGTGGGCATATGTTAATGAAAATTCGGTACTCAGAGAAGGAATAACAAAAGAACACCGCTAAATAACAGCGTGTTTCGCAGAAACCGAATTGCCAAAGACTTTAAATATACTTTTACTGCGAACAAAATATTGTCAATTCCAGTCAATTAATGGAAAACGTAGACAAAGGATCTGGTTTAGAACTCTTGCGTTTGTATATACCATAATAATTTCACTGGCTAAAGAATGAAAAAAAATAGTAAAAATTTATCAGCATAATTTACGAATTAAATTAAAACAAATAATTTCGACAATTTTTCCCGAGTGCAGTATTAAAATAATATCTTCATTAATCTCGTTTGTTTATTGTATAATGAATCTTGGTTCTATAATCGAACTAATTTTGTAACATTTCTCTGGAATAGGCCTATTCATACAAAATTTCCGTACAGATTTTAAGTTCTCACCCTACATTTTATACAATTATTATAGAAGCAAACTTATAGTGAAATATTGATTATTTAGTTATCATGACAGTATTTTTCCAACTATTTTAATTTAAGAAGCTATATATTGAAGAATTAATAACAAACAAATTATGTTATCATGTTGATACAGGATCTAAATAAAATTATCTTGAAATACACATTTATTTTTTAGATATCAAAGTTTTGTTCCCATGACAATTTCAAAATTCAAATTTTGAATTTTCGTGGCACTTAAGAATATATTATATGAGGAAATGAACAATCTAATTATTTATCTATCAAAGAGCTGCTCTTAACCTTAAAACCTCTAAACCGTCAAATTAAATTTCTTACTGCACATGTTGTATGCAATAAAGAAATATAATAATACACGTAGAGCTCGTAAATAGAGGCGGGCAATTCAATTTCGTGTCTGTCTCCTACAGGCGACGAAGACTTTCAGTCAATTTCATTAAAACATGGTCCCAAATCTGGACGGCAGAATATCCTTCATTTTATTGTGCCCAGCGGGATTGGAGGCATGAGAATAAACGCCCGTACCACAATGAACCATTCATGAGATTAAACTAATCAAAACTCAGGTCAGCTGCACTGTACAGAAAACCTGGCCATGAATATTTAAAGGCAGAATTTTATGACTCCTGCATTAAAATATTTGGGAAGCCTGGGCACTACAAATTTCCCAACGGTTTGCTAGGATATTGCGAGGATGCCTCCCTTTGAATTCCAGCCAAGAGGGCGGAAAAATTGATTAAAACTATTATTAATGCATTATGTTTGTGGTGCAACGTAAATATTGAGTCGAGAGTGGGTTGAGCCCGTAATTGAAACTCGTCCTGGTTCGTAAGAAGGAGCACCCTAGCACCATTGTTCCTCATTTCGCCAGGTTTAACAGTTTATTGACACCTCTTCTCGATAGAAATTGACTCGTTGTCTAATATTCCATTAAGCTTTTTTTGTCACACGCTAATAAAAATCTAAAGACACTGAGAATTTTATGTGCCTTTAAAAAAAATTCAGGCTGTTACCTATATATAAAAGGCACATTACAAAAGTGCTATGTTCATTATTAAACCATTTACTTCATTAAAGGCGTACCAAAGTTTTGAGGAAATATTTGACACCATAAGTTTATTTTTCATTTCTAAATGTTACAAACTTCGTTATAAAAATTTTGTAAAGGAAAATGAATGATGTTTATAAAAATGTTATATAAAAAAGTCAGAAGTAAATAAATTTAAATAGACACTTAAATTTTGTTATGTTAATATTAATTGTCTTCTTCTTTGTGACAATATTCGCTTGTAACGGTGTTTACTCTGTTGAAGTGGGTCTGCTGTACCGACAAAGGACTCAGATCCTCTTAACGATGACCTACTATTACGGCGTTTGTTTCTACATAAAATGCATAGTGTCAATAAGGGAGACTCATAATATGGAAAGTCACACCCAAACCGGCCATCATATTAAACGTTGTATTTTAAAATTGTTATAGTTAACTCTGGCCTTGACTAATTCTGCGTCAGAGACGCTTAATTTTTATAACAAAAAAAACTTTTATAAATGACTAGGTATTTTTGGGAACTAGTAAGTCAGGGGGCATGTTTTCTGGTTATCTAGGCGTGGTGTATATGTGATTATTTTGTAACGTGAGTATTATAGTGTGATTAAAATTGTTTTTTCCTGAAAGTGCAATTAGGAAGCACGAGTAATATGCTTTGTGACAGACCGATAACGCAAGAAATTTCCTATATTGGGACAGTCCGTCTAGGGCCGACAGCCAGACGTGTATGTACGTTGGTGAGACAGGGAGTTTAAAATCCAGACTCCCGGTCGCTACCTGATAAATAAGCAGTCAGTGACCTCGAACAAAAACCATCTATCTGGCAATTTCGGAGACAATTAATGGTTAGATATCTTGGGAGAAGTATGAGAGGAGATTTCGGGCCGAATGCAAATTGTGAGTTAATGAAGATAGGAGAATAAGTAAACTTTTAAGGCGAGGCTTGAAACGACCGATATTTTAAAAAGCTCTACAGAGAACAATAGAAGTTGGTTTTTGGTTGAGAAGTCAGTTGAAATGCAGAGGGAGAGGACAGTTTATTCCAGCTAGTTTTTTTGGAGGAGGAAGTTGATGAGTAGCTCCCCCCCCCCCCCACTCCCTCTTCGGCAGGCCGTATTCTGCTATTGGTAGCCTACTTATCCTGTCGAAAAAACGAACCTTACGTATAGGTGTTAGGATATAACGTATATCCTTTAGTACTCAATTATTTAAAAACTAATATTATGTTATACGGCCCATAAGTACCATGTAAATTTATTTTATAAACTTAGCTGAATTATATTTTTATACGTAAATAACGTTCTTAAAATTTAATTTCAAAATGAAAATATAATATGTCTGTTTTGAAATATAATAATAAAATAAAATAGCCAGATGACAGACAAAATGAAGTGATGATATAAATACCACACAACGTTTCTGGAAACTGTTCCTTTCTTCAGATACTTAAAAAAATAATAGATCACAATAGTTGAAAAAATCAAAGGCCAATATTAATTTTAAATCAACTACAATTTAAAATATAAAAACCTATTGTTTATAACAATCTGATACCATATATCAACGTTTCTTGGTTTTTTTTGGTACACTGCATGTTGGAAAGTTGGAAACGACTACACATTTTTGCGAGTTTTTTTTTTCATTTGAAGCCAACAGCGATTCATAGCTTTAATTGCTTCGAAATATAGGATTGTATTTCCAGATAAACTCTATAAATGAAATAATACTGTTTAATTCTACAAAACTGTGTAACCTATTTTTTTCAGAAAATCCTCGACGGTGACTCGTGTCACAGGTATATTATATTTCCCGCGGTTAAATTACTTCATATATTTTAAACCTGGTGGAACGTAAATGTTTTTCTAGTGAACCATTCGTAAATGGAAATTAAACGACACAGGGCGAGAAAAAGAATGATACTGAACACTGATGCTGTAAACACTTTATTCACCATCAAATTATCAGAATCTACTTGATATTGCTGAGTGTTGCACTTTATAAGCCATCAAATTAGTGCGTTGATAGATGAATGTATGCCAGGCAGGGCAATTGGAGAAGTGTGTCGTGACCCCTCTCCATGTCGCGCCAGTGTCAACTGCCAACAGTCAATAAGCCTCCGAAGCCTGGGCCATTGCCATGAAAAGCGAGGTCCTGCTGATCAAAGCCCCTTACGGCACTGGCACAAGCTTTTGATGGCGGGGTGGCTGGCTATTGATCTACTAAGCGCTAGTTGAGGTCTGAGATCACAGAGTTTCCTGAAAGTGCCGCAGCGTCACAGTATCTGATCTACTGCTTCAGAGGACGAGTCTGATAACGTGCTGTCACTTCTAAAAACTACTACAAACATGCTTCTACTATACTTTTCTGCAAGCGGAACACTGTTAATTGCTATTTAGTTGTTGCTATTTAGTTCCAGCTATTGACTACAATCTGCTTACTAACTCTAATTTACTCAAAATCCACACCTTATCGCGAGCAATTATGGAGTACCTAAAAGGCAGAATTGACAGTTTGACTGTAAAATGACATGACACTTTCTGTAGTTTTCGGGCATATATGGTTTATGTACTGATTCGTTTATGCATGCATGTAGTTACTGTTTTATAACAATCATTCGCTGTATTACCATTGTGCATCTACATAAAAAATTTGTACGTCCACTTTTTGGATCAAGGAGATCGAGGAGTTATTCTGATGGCGCAAACAGTTCCTCTTTCAGTTGGTGCACATTTTATAGACGGTGTTTGCGTGGTGGTGTGTGTTATACGTTCGTTGTTTGGAATTTATATCTGGGAAACTGGCATCCTCGTCCATCAACCACAAATTAAGATTAAAAGGAGCCTGCCTGGCCGATACTTCAGCTTCTTAAAGTCATACCTTAACCAAATGGAATTTGCACTTGGGAGTGCCACAGGGTTGCACCAGTGGTCCTCTATTATATGTCGTATACACATATGACCTCTATAGAAATTAACACAAGAACCTTTGCTGATGATACAGCAATACTGTCGACACACACAGACCATGAAACCGCTTCTCAAAACCATCAAAAGCATCTAAGACCCGTAGAAAAGATGGAAAATAAAAATAAATGGATCTAAATAATACTATATAGCATTTGCCTTTAAAAAATGGAATTGTCCTACAGTCAAGTTCAATAGAGGAATTTCGAATATAAGCAGTCAAAAGCATTGTCTCGATTTAGACACCATGATCAAATGAAGGGAACGTATGAATGAAGGAATGTATTGACTGCAATTGGTAGCGGCTATAATTAAATATTCAATTTTAAATCTATATTTAAAATTAAAAAGGAAACAATAAAAAAAGAAAATTATTCAACTCAACTCAATATATTAACGCCATATAATCCATTATATTAGATTTGCTTTATAACGAATGGGAAAAAGTTCAACCCATTTAAACTCAAACCATTTTACTATTACATTTATAAAATCAATACGAAATAAATAAGATAACAAATAGGTTATAAACTAATGGGATAAATTGGTTGATTGGACGCAAATCAAAATAAACGAAAGTTCATAAAAAATATATGGATCTACGGAGTAGATCTCTGGGGATGTGCATCCAAGTTTCACAATGCTATTATGCAACGAGTACAATGGAAGATTCTTCGTACCATAACAAATGAGCCCTGGGAAGCGGCCAACTTTACCTTATATACTGACCTGTATATTTAATAAGTAGCACACGTCATTATGGATAAATTTTGTAGACATCACACAAAGCTTGAAACCCATCCCAATACACTACTATATATAACCGTTCCTACAGCACATTCACAATCGAAAACTGAAGAAACGATTGCCGATAAACTGAAATACAAACTCAGGTGTTGTTGGACCTTCTCGACATCAGTGCAAGCAACATTTAAAACTTGATAAGCTAACAAGTTAGCTTAAAGATTGTAATTTGAGTGCTAATGGAAAATAAAATTTTAAAAAAGTGATCGTTCCCGGTAATTCATTAAAAGCTGAAGTACGAATTGCTGAATATCGTGCATCAGAATCCACGAAACCTTAGTCGAAAATAATTACGTCGTACCGTTTAAGAGTTGCAGCATCACCCATTATCGGCATCAGCACGGTTTTTGTTGGTTTTTATCCATGAAAATAACCTTCCCAGAACTACTGGGGACCGTAATGATCGCCCGATTCCTTCCCAACCAGATTATGGTCAAATTGAAGTGGAATGTATGTTATTCGTGAGTTTAAGCCATGCACTTTAATGAAATTTATATTTCCAATTGAACACAAATATCTGAAAAATCTGGTACAGTAAGAACTCAATAAGGTATACTTCCATTTACAATTTACTTCCATTTACCACGTGTCCCGTTGTAAATATTGTTCAATTATTTTATGTTTCCCCCTTATCATTAAAAAACTATAATTAGTTCATAACATCGTAATATTTTACTGAGATACAATCTATATAATAAAAAAGGATGTATATTTGTATGTATGTATGTATGTATGTATGTATGTATGTATTTACGTTGTTCTTTATACAAATTTTATTGCGTGGACAGAATTCAACAAAAATTGGTATATATATTCTGCCAAAATCGAGAACCGGTACTGTGGGGGTGACAAACCCATAGCATCAAGGTGGAAAGAATTGTAGTTGAATTATTTTTGCGAATTTTCCCATAAGAGTTAATGTAATTATTTAGTGTTAAAATTACTGCGCGCCAAGAGACCGTGACGTCACGTACGTTGGCGAGACATAAAATATAGTTCCCTTTTTCGTAATGAAATAAAGCTGAAATATATCGATTGAATAAAAAGTATAATTTTATTCAGTAATACTGCATCAAATACTGCATCAAACTGTAATAATACTACTTTGTTCTCCTTGCGGAAAATGTAAGTTAATTTTCGTGCGCATATTAAGTGAGACCACCAGCTGATTACATTGTGGATGTAGTTATCAATTTCATCAGCATAATCTTTCGTAATGTCTGAATACAGATGGACAGTTATATCTTGCTATACACAAGTATACACAAGAGTATACTTAAGTATTCTATTCGTAAAGTGATTCAAGGTATGGTAATGATACTATAAAATTCAATGAATTTCTTAACCTTTAAATTAACATCGGTCGAAAGTATGTACGGGACTAGGAACATTTACATTGAATTATAAGTGTAATTACTGTACTTTATGCAACGTATTTCTCAAAATAATAAGTTTAATTATAACCAGCAACAATATGAAAAGTTATACAATCCGTCCAACTAATGTTGTTAAAAAAACTTGACTTTTAACGGGGCATATTTAACGGGATCACGGACCAATTATATCTTGTGCCCAATTATATCTTTCTACATTCACAGGAGGAGACTAAGAATGATGGAAAACACAATCCCTAATACTTCTTAATCATTATAATTTGATAGATTTTAAATCTGCATAAACTGACGTATTCTTGAAGTGAAATTCATGAAAAAAATGTGGTTATGTATGTATCATTATAATTTCACATATTTCATTCTAAATGTTTAAAGTCTAAGGGAGTAATTCCAAGTGAGAACTGTTAAATATAAATTTTGTGCAATATCGTTAATATTTTCTATTTGAGAGTTGACGCATATCGTAATGTATTGCATTCCTTATACAATGCTACCAACGTCAGAGAGTAGAATCCACCAAAGGATACTTTGACTCCTTTCAGTTATCTGTAAATATGGTTATATTCATAACGGTTTTGGTTGTATACCACAAATGTAGCGGTGTATGTTTTACACAAAAGAAGTCATGATATACATTACTCTATTTTCTTATTATTAATTTATAAAACAGATGTAAAAATTTTCATTTTAGAAATATGATTTTTTTAAATAGCAGACAGTGATATTCAATATTTAATATTTATACACACACACACACACACACACACATATCTATATATATATATATATATATATATATATATTGTTCAATAAATAAATAAATATATATATATATATTAGATATAGGCTCATATCCTCATTTTTATGAAGTAGGTTTTGTAGCCAAATACTGACAAAAAGAATTGATGATATACATTTGTCTGGAATTGGATAATACTTTTATTATTAATAATTTTAAAACAGATGTAAATTTATCATTTTAGAAATTTTTGAAATTAAGTTGTTTCAAATGTGACATAGTCAAAATTATTAACTCATTTGGTTACAAATGATCAGCTGACTAACATTCAGGCAACAGAATTTGTGACTGGTTTGTAATAATTCAGGATTATTTAATCACTTATGGCTATTTACAAATTCATATATATACACTAACTTATTTGGATTGATAATCAGCCAGAGAGTAGATGACATATCATAAATCTGTATAAGGTATATGTAAATACATTACTTAAAAGACTTCCCAAATTTGTATATATATAATTTTTCCAGCTGAAAGTTATGTTAATAATATTTTTCAATAAATATATATATTAGGTATAGGCACATATCCTCATTTTTATGAAGTAGGTTGTTTTATTATTCATATAGCTCTATTTTGAATTTTTATATTTTAACTATAAGAAACATACAAAATAAGTGATGAGATACATTTGTCTGTATTAGGATATTTTTCTTATTATTAATTTACAAACAGATGTAACAGATGTGAAATTTTCATTTTAGAAATAAATATTTTTTAAATATTAGACAGTTAATAATAATGTTCATTATATATATATATATATATATATATATATATATATATATACTAACTTATTTGGATAGGTAATGAGCCAGGGTGTAGATGGCCTACCATAAATCTGTATACGGTATATATAATTTATTAATGTATTTTACTTAAAAGACTTCCAAAACTTATATATAAATAATTTTTCCAGCTCAAAGTTATGCTTTCAATTGTTTACTTTGCATTGTTGCTTAGAATTGTAAAAAATTACATATGTGAATTTAAAAGGCTCTTCCCAAATTTGGAATCTAAATTAATGTTTACTATGCCCAAAAATCATCTGATTTAGATAAAATTTATGAAATTCTATATACTATCCCATTTGGAAAGTAAAAAAGTACAGAGATCAGATTACATGATGAATGTTGATGTGATTCAGTTACATAAAAATATCCGAAAAATACATGTTTACCGGCAGTTTAAATATATTTCTGGAACAATGAAATTAATAAAATTTCTCTACATGTTCTCCGTGTTTAATTTCAACCCCTTTTGGGATTGGGAGTGGAGCTCCCCTTACGGGTTTATGGTGGAGTGGCATTACATAAAAATAATGCAAAAGCAATCAAGATTGGAGTCGAATTCAGGGTTATGTATGTCACTGAATTTGATTATGACATTCTCTTTAATCCCCAGGCACGGGCACGGACGGGGTGGAATTTTTAAAAAGTATTAAATCGTCGATATTAACGTGGAATAAATAAATGTCAGGGCCATTAGCGTTGATAGTATTTCTACCGATGTTGTTTGTAAAATTTCAACCCCTTTCAGCGTGAGAGGGGAGAACGCTTAAGGGTGGGGGATGAAATATTCTAACATCCTACGACAACCGATATTTGATTCGGATAAATATTTTTGGGGGTCAAAGAGTTGATAATGTTTCTAGCAATTTATATTTTTTCAACCCCTTAGATCATGGTAAAGGAGCACCCTTAGGGTGGGTATGGAAGGGCGTTACAAGGAAATAACGGGAAGACAACCGAGATTGGAGTCAAAACCAAGGTTATGGATGTCGCCGAGTTAAATTATGACAACCAATTTGCTCATTTAACCCCCAGGATTTGGGTGGTTAGGGGTGGATATTTTGAAACATGCAATCACGGCGGTTATTAGCGTAGAATAAATATTCTCAAGGGTTAATTAGATTGATTGTATTTCTACTGATGTTGTGTGTGTAAAATTTCAACCTTTATCTTGCAGAACTCAAGGAGTATATTTAAGAAGAAATTAGGAGGTATGTTTGTTGCGACTGATGCAATAAAATTCAATGTATTTTATAGCTTTTCAATTAATGCACTATCGGTCTAAACAATGTACGGAACAGTTAGATTTACTTTTTCGGTTTTATATAAATAAGTACACGGGCAACGCCGGGCACCCAGCTAGTAATACAATAATTATAACTATAATTCAAGAATACTGTAGTCACTAATGCGGAGTGCATTAACTGTTAGAATTCTGTTTGGAGATTTTTTTCTAGGGTAACAGGCTACATGAGGGTAATCCACATGGTGGCAACTCCCATTTAATAGCATAGGAAGTGATTTGAAGGGTAGGGGAAGGTAGCCAGGGGTTAACTAGGGCCCGGGCCATGTTTTAAGGATCCTACCCGGCAATTCGCCTAAAAGTGATGCAGGGAAAACCCTGCATCAGGTAGGTCGGGCATTTGGTACTTGTCCCACGCTCTTCCGATGGCGGGAGAGGGGTTTCCTCTGGGGTCGCAGCTTTCCCCTCGCTGTCCCTTGACCATAGGAGGCAGCTGGCCGACTATTCCAATAGGAATAGCGGACAGCTCTTACCGTATGCCCAAGGTTAATCTTTGTTTCCAAAAATAAATGCGGTCTTTTATATTTGACTGCAGAAATGTGTTGTTTATATATGAAATTATTATTCTATTATGATATTAATATAATTTTGTATGTATATATTGACGTATTCTCTTCTGACGCCTAACGGAAAAAAACATATATCAGATCTCCTACTCAACCATTTCTCTATAAATATAGAATTCAAAATTAAGTGAAAAGTGTTAATGAATAATTGATTTATTAAATTATGTAAATATTCTCCAAGAAAGATTTTTATTAGTTAAATTTTAGGTTTCAAATTTTCTTTTTGACCTTAATGCTGAAACAGTACCTAAAGTCGTCCGTAAATAACTTTGATATTAACGTGAAATACGGTAACGAGCCCTGAGCGGCTTAGTATTCCCCCTGTCCATAAATTGGCTGAAGATAAACAAGTAATCATTATCGACTTTGGAAATACTTGGTGAGATACGGCTTAATCCCTCTTATCATTTCAAGTGCTCTGCATCTCAATGCTCCATACTTTAAATCGTAATTGCTAGGGTGGTACATAAGCTCAATCAAAAATAAAATAAAGCCCAGAACAAATGACTTGGGGAAAATCGGCGTCCTCCCAAATGGAAATATGGTTGCATTTTGGAAGACCTCACGGAAAACTGATTCTTTCTCATTGATTCATCATTTCATGTTTCACGGTTCCATAAGAACCAGAGCTGACAGTGAGGACATCTACGTAGATATTCAATTGGAATTGGGAGTTACAATACGATATACGGAGAACATAACATGTATTATTGGATTTTCAGGTCAACCAAAACCTATTCCAATTTGAATAATTCAGATACCAGCAAGAATATAGCTAAAGACTTCCAAGTGGCAAGTGACGTTGTGGCAAATTCTCTTTAATATCATATGAAGGGACTTGAAAGGGAGGGGGGGGGGGGGTCTGGAAGGGTGGAGGAAGGTAGCCAAGGGTTCACTAGGGCGCCGGGCGAATTTGTATAGTATTTACGAATTACGACCAACGAAACGAAACACCTGGGCGTTTAAACGGCATTTTAAGGACTTTTACAATATAAATATATTTACGGGGAAAGATTATAGGTAACTACACCTACCATGCAGAATACGAAGTATAAAAAATGAATTTGCAATCTATTTTAGAAAACATGTTTATGAATTGAGAAGATAATAAAAATACGCGATTACACATATAACCCATAAATCATACGTAATTGAATCAACTAAAGTGCTGACGGAAATTAGTAGTACATATATAATATTCTCAGGAACAAATTACTTTGATACAGTTTTCCGTGCTTTGTTACGCGGTTACTGTGATCAACATTGAACTGTAACAGTATGCAGTAACAAATTCCTACTGGATTTATCTACTGATGTGCCGTGGGTGAGCAATTGAATATACTTGTGTTTCTTTTACGCCTTTAACGCCAGCTACAAAAACTGATCATCCAAATAATATCAGGTCTCTTGTTAACAGCAAAACGTCGGATTGATCAAGGGTTCAGTTTGTAAAATCGGAAAAAACAATCCTCATGTTCAAAAAAATATTCGATATCGTTTTCTCCGATATCCAGGGTATTGTTGTGGTTGCATTGATACGCAGTGGTCAAAGAATTGACGAACAATATAAAAAACAAATTTGGAAGCTTGTATGTGAAGAAATAAGTGCTCCGAAATGTGAAAGAATACGTTGACTACTCGGAAGTACAATGTGCCTTCAAACAATGCGTTATCCATGAAGCAAATTTTGACTAGTAAAATCACAACAATCCTCGAGCATCCTTCCTATTTTCTGATTTAGCACCATACCATTTCTGCCTACTCTCCAAAATAAAGTTGGGGGTCAACACCTGAAGAGCTGGATCGAGGACAGAGAGGCTCATGTGCAGCCTGTCGTAAAACGATATACGGAAAGGTGGGGACAGTGGAAGTAACGTATATAGAAGTGTGTTGAATCAATGATACCCTAAATTGAAGTCGATCACCCCTCATTGCACACATCGCGTGAATAAACAAACAGCATTAGCCTATTATTATTTCGTCAATATGTGTATGTATATGCAAGGCGTTTCAATAATTAATTTGCAAAATTTTCGAGCCGCAACCTCACATCAAAACAAAAAGATGAGTTTTAACTTATTATGAAAGGAACTCTAACAGGCCTTGTCAAATTGGAATGTTCAGAACACTCTTCTACAAATGTTACAAGCAAATAATAATAATAATGACAAATATGATTGAAGACGCTTATGGATTATTTAGCTCTAACAGATTGTAGCCACATTGTTTTTAAATGCACTTGCTGATGTCTTCCGTAACAGATGGATAGATGGGGGAGACTCAAGTCGCGTTTACACCAAATTTTGTCAACAATTTTTGGCACCAATAATGTTGAGCAACAAAAATTGACTTGATGTTGGCAACATGACTCTTCAATATTGTTCCCAAGAAATGTTCACATGACTCACAGTCTGTGGAAAATATTGACAACACATAAAATTGTTGCCAAATGCTCTTGAATTCATTTAACAGTTGGCAACATTTGTTGGCTACATTGTTGCCAAGTTTGGTGTAAAAGTGGCTAAGACTGACAACATACAAGTTCAGTCACGTTGTGAACGTAGACAAAGAACTTCTTCATTTAGTAGCACCTAAATATTTTAAGAAGTATTCAAAATTGCTTGCAGCCATCCCAGTCAGTAATATTGTCTACAGGTGATTCATATACGACTTTAATGTTCTTTTTAAAATATTGAAGCAAATATTTTCCGACATTATACCGCAAGTTTGCAAAGCCATCTTTAAATTTCTTCAACAGCATTGTGATGTAAGTACATTACAGAAACAAAATTAACATTTGTAAGACAATAACACAAGAATTAACGACCCGTATAACAGACAAAATATAGAAATTAAATTTGAACAATACATAGTAAATAGACGTTTCGATCAACTGTTGTGATATTTGTCAGTACTAGAGGTTGAAATAATAGTAACTTGACGAATTTTCTTTTACATTAGTTCCCCAGAAAATACCTGTTAATACTAATATAAATCTCTATTAATAAGTATATAAATAACAAATTTTAATGTTTGTTGGAGAGAAATCTGTCAAAGCATCCTCATACGAGTCTGTCTCTAGTATTGACAAAGATCACAAAAGTTATTCGAAACATCTACTCACTTTTAAATTTCATTGTTCAAAATTAAGTTTCTGCTTTTTTCTCTTATACGAGTCGTTAATTACTTGTTTTAAGTACATTATATGCAAAACTATCTATACAGTCGCTACCTTTGGGGATGCTCTCACATCTCTCTGGTTTTTTTGAACTAAGGTTCCCACATGCCGAGGCACCTCGGTCTGTTTTGAGAGGTGTATGTTCCGGGGTCGCAGACCTTGGGCATACGGCAAGAGTTGTCCGCTATTCCTATTGGAATAGTCGGCCAGCTGCCTCCTAAACTGGCCAAGGCATGGCGAGGGGTAAGCTGCGTCCCCACAGCAAACCCCTCTCCCGTCATCGGAAGGGCGTGGGACAAGTACCAAATGCCCGACCTACCCGATGCAGGTTTTTCTAAGGTTTTCCCTGCATTTCTTTAGGCGAATGCCGGGTAGGATCCTTAAAATATAGCCCGGGGGCCATAGTTAACCCTTGGCTACCTTCCTCTACCCTTCCGCATCCCCCCTTTCAAATCCCTTCCTATGCTATTAAAGGGGAGTTGCCCTAAGTGGATTACCCTCATGTAGCCTGGTGCCCTAAAAACTATCTATACAAGTCCGGAATTAATTTTTTTATGTTGTGAATATAATATTTTAGAAAAATGGCTTTATTAAATATTGATTTTGGGGTCAAGGAATTAAACACTTTAAGTACTACAATAAGCTGAAAATTAAAACTTCAATTGTTAATGCACAAATGTTGCCAACACGGAGCGATGGTTTTCGTCTGAAATGGAAAACACAGATACAAGCAACAAATTGATGTTGACGAGTATTGTTGCTTGTTGGCGGAAAACAAAACAGAAACAATGATGCCAACAATTTTGTATACCAGTGCGGACTAAGCTTTGAGATATGAATGGTCGTAATTATTCGTCCCTAAAATACTTTCAACCAATGAAATATGTCACTCTGAGTGTCAAGATTTACAAGTTTACATACACAGAGGTGCTCAACAAAATCACCGAAATACAAAATTTTCGTTTTAATAATTTTTCTACTAATTTACATGAGGTATTAAATAATTTTTATGGGCCCTGATTAACTTGAAAACATTTAAAAGTCTGATTAAAAATATGATTCGTAGTAATACTTGATGACTAATTTATTGACGGATATTTTGGTGCAGCCTTAATGTACAGACCCTGTTAATTCATGCATCGATTTTTGGATATATAATATACGAACGCTTTCGTAAATACTGCAAACGGGGAGCGGCCGTAAACCTCTCATTAATAATTCAGAACCATTTGTTGCATTATTTGCGTCCACAAATCGAGAGAAGTTCCATGGAGTCGCGGAAAGAATTTACATTGTAGCCCGCCGGGTCGCATGGCGGCGCGCTTCTTGCCCCCTTGCTTTTAATTAACGAGACTCCCAGTCGTATAGTTTATTACCGAGTTTACGACCCGACCGCAACTATTCGAATAAACAAAAAGGCTACGTGCAGGTAGACAAAGCCGACGGAATTTACAACGCGTTAAGGGTCAGCAACAAAAGCCGCCTGGGCTATTAGCGCTGGATCGTCCGTGCCGGCTTATTTTCTGCTGTATCGACCGGCTCAATTAAGATGAGTACGCGGGACAATGCGTGGAGAGGTTCAAGACTCCGCTGAAATGCATTCCGGGAATTCTGGCAGAATATGTGGGCTTCCGGACGAATGAACTCGCTTTCATATTCCGTTCTGCCCAGGTAGCTGGAAACTCTTTATTAAAGAATCGTCCGCAGGTCCCGGCCAACAGCCGAGTTCAATACACCTCAATTTCACGATAGATCAACCCTACCAACGCAGATGACTGATATTTTAAGAGTATTCCAATAGTTCTTTTTATTCGCCAAATCAAAGGACTTTTTTATTTGATTGAGAAACATTTATTATACAATTATACTTCTGAGGAAATTAATCTGATTCAATTATAAATAATATGTTTTTTCTATTTACTTATTATCACACAGATAACAGGAGTACAAAAATTATATACAATTTTTATACAAATTTCGTTACAAATATTAAGCTCTCCTTCTATAATGCAACACGCAAAACATCTTTGGCTGTAAATGTTTATTCACGACTACGTATGAATGAAAATTTTTCGAAATCTGTTCAACATATGATGAAGGTGAGATTCCTTGCCGAAATATGTTAAATTATTTGTGAATGAAAGGTTAGACACAAGTAATGGGAAAAAGTAATTTCAAAAACACGTAAGCTGTGAATAGTTTTTGACCAAGTCGACATGTTGCAGCACTTGAGGCTTTGGCCTGGCTCCGTGGAGGAACCCGTAAACGCATTTGCTCCTGTCAGAGCGAGAAATCTCGCCACAGATGTAATTGCGTTCGGCAAGTTGTCAAGGATGTCGGTGTGCTCCAGTCCCCAGACGCATCGGCATTCGTGAACGGGAGACGTGTGAGCCGGAAAGGGCCCATGCAGTCTACAAATTCTACACATTGCGAATTTTCAATCTGATTTCTTAACATGGCATTATGTTTGGAATTACATTACCCTTGCAGTGGAACACAAACCAGTACTTCATACTCACCAGAAGGTTAAGGTATGAAGTACAAATATCTGTACCATCCTTCTTTACAGCATCTAAAGTCTCCTTCAAGTCTCGGAAAAAACGATTTCCAGAAAACTATTGTCTAAGATAGACATAGTAATAAAATTATATTGTTTTATAATACCAATTCTAATTGATTTTAATTATTTTAGGAAAATATTTCTTTTACGTATAAAAATACAAAACCCAGCATGAGACTCAAAATTAATTTAGTTAAAAGTCAGGTTGGCAAAATCACGATCGGGCCGTGAATCGAACAGGGCCTTGCGCTTTATACGTGCTCTAACCACTGAGCCATCAGAGTCGACTGCAAGCCAGGTACGAGTTTTCTCCGTCCATTTTATAAATAGCCACAGCCAAATTCGCAACGACCTAACTTTTAGGACTGTATGAAGATTGGACATTAATGTCAATTAATACGGTGCTACGTTCGAAACTTTCCTTCTCTTCTTTCCTAAATTCATAATATACTTAAGGGCCGTGTAGCATAGTATCTCATTTTAAATAAGTCGGTTCGAAAGAACATACGTTGTCTCGTCACACCTCCGCCCGGGTTGATATCGCAAATCAAACTGCGTAGTGCACTACGGAATCTCCAGTTCTCCTTCCCAACTCCTACACATCAACTTTGTGCCATCTACATATCAATTTCGTCTACACAACTACTTCCATTCTCCATAAAACACTCCACACATTAACTTTTATTCCCACATTAACTTCTCTTAACAAAAAATGGTGTTTACAAACCGTCTCTCCACGAAATTATGCACAGTACGATTCTACTGAGTTCTCCCCATTAAACTGTGTATCTCTCTCGTTCTCTGCAGAGTTTTTATAAAAAGAGAGGTTCATGTCATACCTCAAATCTTTTACTCCTTCTTCTATCACCCTCTAATCACATATTTCGTTCGGGTTCCAAATACGCCCTTTTCACACTCCCAACATAATCGTCAAATCATTGTCACCAAATTTACCAACCAGGTGGTCTTTGACCGAAATTGGTACTGCGTCTTTTTCAAGTAGCAACTGGGAGTTATATTTCAAACTACCTGTTTTACATGTGTTAACGTTCCGCTGTCGGGCTAACCTCAAACTTTGAAATTCCATTCGTCATCGCTCATCACAAAGCAAATTCCCAAATACAGTTTAAATGTGAAAAAAACAGACAACAAAAATACCCTCGTCACACCATGGAAATAAATAAACATATTCTAGAATGATTATGACAGCGGAATTCAATAGATTTGAAAATATGATAATTATTGTACAAGAATTAAGACGAATAAGAAAGGTAGCCAATTCCACATTTTACTCCTTATTCATCACCTCAGCCAACATTTACAGAACTTAAGCCCTTCCTAAAATACACAAACCTGACCTATCTTTTAGAATTATTATTGGTTCTACTGTCAGCCCCCCCACACAACATTTCCTCCTACATTCATAACTCGTTATCTAAAGCCCTCTATGAATAAAACCATTATTCTGTTAAAATTCTTACCAATTTATTTATAAAATCAAGCACCTCACCGTCCCTCATGACCACACTTTAATTTCTCTTGATCTCGTTTCCTTATTCAATTCTATTCTCAATTATTTAGTTATTAACAGTTTCAAAAACAAATGTCAGATTTTCAATCAATATACTAAAATTCCACTTCTTGATATTTTGTGCTTTATAAATCTAATCCTCAATTCCACTTATTTCAAGTTTAATCAGGTATACAATCATCAAATCAAAGGTTCTCCTTACTTTGCTGTGATACTCATGAGAGTTTTAGAAAATTCTTGTCTTTCTATACTTCCTGTCCAACCTCTTTGCTACATCAGATATGTAGATGACATTTTTTTGCATTGTTAATACCTCTCAAATCTACCTTATACTCAATACTTTCAATAATTATCGTCCCAACTTACAATTCACTTATGAACTTGAATTTAACCATTCTCTTAATTTTCCTGATGTCACTGTATCCATTCACAATACTTACATTCTCACCAATTGGTTCAGAAAACCTACATACACTGGACGTGTTCTCAATTATCTTTCTGATCATCCACCAACTAAAAGAGAGCTATGGTATACAATCTTGAAGACAGAGCTATATTACTTTCTAACCCACATGTTCCATCAATACAACTGATATATTGTCCGAAACATTCTAAACTCCAATGAGTACCCATTAAATTTAATTATTAAGCACATAAACAACAGATTGAACGAATTACAATATCCTACTGTCAATCGTCCCCAAACACCTCAAGCCAAATTTTTTCTCCTACTCCCTTATTACAAATTTCTACAACAGACATTTATCCAAGAATTCAAAGAATATCAAATATTCATCATTTACAGATCCACTAATACCCTTTCCTACTTGATTAAACACCACAAGGACCCAATTGGCACCTACAGCAAACATTGTGTTGTTTACAAAAACTCTTGCTCCAATTATAATTCCTTTTACATAGGGCAAACAAAACGTTCCCTTAATACACGTATCAAGGAACATATATCTAATATCAAACTTCCCATTGATAAACAATCTGTAATATCCAAAAACATAATCAATTCTAAACATACATTTGATTGTAAAAATGTTAAGAATTTAGACATTGACACCAGGTACAATTCCAGACTCATTTCAGAGATGCTTCACATTAAATCAAACATCACAGCTATTAATGTACAATAAACACACTATGAAACTCAACAGTTGCTATGATCCCTTATTATTACGCTAAACCTTCTGTTTTCCCATTGTCGTTGCTCCCTTCTCGTTAAGATAACCCTTCGGTTCTCCCATTGACGTTGAATTTTCGTCGCTTTTGAGTTTCGTTCAACTGACAAGTGCAGTTGTATCGCTCTAGGCTCTTCTTCGCACCTGAGAAAAGGGACAAGGATCCCAGAAACGTTGTTTGGTATGTATATTATCAATTTTTTGTCTGAATTGGCTATCTTTCTTATTCATTATTTTTCATTTTAATAATAAGGACTGTTGAAAATTTGGAAAGTCCATGTGTTCCGTCACGGTCTCAGAGTTTTTGGTTGAATTTCAACTGAAATTCTTTTACGGATCAGGCTTCAGTTACGATAGCTAGAGCGGTTGGTCAAGAATTGCGTGCCTCCTGTGGTGTAGGGGTCATCGTGACTGCCTGACGTCACAGAGGTCCTGGGTTCGACTCCCGCTGAGGTCATGAATGTTTGTGTGCGTGACATAAATTTCGTCAAATCAATCCCCGACAAGGAAAAAAATGAGTCCCCATATTGAGTTGCTAATAACCAGAGATGTTGATGCGACTGTAAATATATCAATTAAGTCAGGAAGTAGACGTAATGCTTCACCTCACACGAGGATTTAATTTCCACGTTTTGAACGTTGAATCAATAGTACGAATGTAAATTTTGTTAAGAACGGATTTTTATTAAAAAATCACGTAAAAAACATTTGATTATAAATAAACAATATTTTTACGTAACGTCACGGATTGTGTAACTGTTTTGATTCCGTGTGTGTGGTCCTCATACAACCTTTAATGTAAAGTGTTCCATACTCACCAATTTGAAAGTGGATTTTGAACTCGGGTTAATATGAGATTTTGAACAATTATTTTAATTATAAACGTTTCTGGAACGAAAAGGGAATCACGATCAGCAATTTTATTTATTTCACACAAATGAATTTTCTATCATTATAACCGACAAACTGAAATCAGACCAATTCTTTTTTAAACTGAAACAGGGTTCTACCAAACTTTAAAATAAATTATATTCTCAAAGTACCTGATTTATTTAAATTCTGAATTTTTTCATTATATTATGGCTCTCGAATGTGACATTATTATTTTTAACCTGTTTTTTTTTTATATTTCAGATAATATCTCATTGAAAAAATATATGCACTTCGTAGAAGAGGGAGAGACCTGTGCATTTTATACAACTGATTGACTACATAAAATAAATTAAATAATATTACTACATAAGAATCTATATGTAGTAGGTAAACTCATCTACGTACGTTTTTTTTTCTTTTGCGGAAAGATAATTAACCCGTGCGATTCGATCTGGAGGTAAACATTAAAATTCCTTTTTAAGGAATAAAACGTTTATTAGAACATAAGAAGCAAACTATAGCCAAGGAAAATACTTGTAGAAGCCGCAAGGGAAAGGTATTATTATCATTCTTCTAAATGGTATTAATTCTTCAAGACTACATACCCTATACACGTCGTGGAATAATAAAACCAGTTCTAGAAACTTCATTTAAGTGATTTTTAAAAACAAGAGCAGTATATTCGATTGAAGCAGCAGAAAAATTATCTTCAGATCCTGAACTCCCGTCGCAGCCTCGTCAACTGAAGAACAAAGAGAGCAACAGGGAAGTCACCTTACACGTGGCAATGCAACCCGAGTGCCGTTAATACCGCATTGATCAGAACCCGATGCCCTGACATTCGGGAACTACCTACGAGTTCTCCCCCGGGCAGGCTTCGATTCAATTTCCATACATTGCAGAAATATTCCGACAGACCTCTTCTTTTGATTCTCAGTTATTGACTATCCCCGTATATTGACGTCAAAATCGGCAACTTCATCACGAAATACAAGAGAATAAGGGTTTCACACCCTTGGAGCTGTTGTTTGTTGCTACGTCACTCAAAACTTATTGCATACTATTATTGCGATTATAAACCGCGATTTCCATCAGTATTTTTCGAAAAGTAATTCATGTGATTATTTTCGTGTCAATATTATTTTTTTAAATTTATCTTAAATTATTAATGTGCCTTGATTTTTGTGCATCTTTTAATATCAAATAATTTTTTATTTTTAATACGAAACGGTAAAATGAAATATAAAATAATACAATTTTTACTTGAACAATTTTTTTAATATAAGAAATATATCGTTTCTTCTTGTTTTTTGTGTGCCACTCATTAGCAGAACTTTTTTTATTATTCATACAAGTAACAAGCCATTTTTTATTTCCAAAAAATATAATTAGATTTGGCAGTAATAGCGAAAGAGATACCATTTTTACATGAAAAAGATGAAAATGACGAAGTCTCTACCTCATTAAACATAAAGGCGGCATGGATTATACGACGACCAAAACCAACGTCCAGGTTGTCCACAGGATTAGCAGAGAAGTGTAGTCCATTCTCAGGTTAATTGCTATTAACTGTCTCACTGACAAATTGGCTGGTTCTATCCCGTAGTATTCTTCCTGCACTTAATTTGCAGAGCTACACTTACTGACTGACCCCTTTCCCAGGCTACACGAGCGTAATAGACGTCGTGACAACTCCGCTTTAATAGGATAGGAAGGAATTTGGATGCGGAAGGAAAGAGCAAGGTAGCTAAGGGTTAAGTAGGCTAGAGCTATAGGATCATACCCGGCATTCTCCTAAAAGTGATACAGGACAAACCCTAAAAAACTTGTATCACGTAGGTCGGGCTCTAGGCACTTGTCCCACCCCCTTCCGACAACTGGAGCTGTGTTTTATATGGGGACGCAACATTTCTTTCTCCTTGCCCAGGTCTGCGTGCCCGGATCATACACCTATCAAAACTCATCCAAGTACCTCGGCTTCTAACCCTATGCCCAAAACGTTACGTATCTATATATTTTTTGTGACACAAGACTCCTGTCTCTCGAAAATTCTCTCGGGTTATCGCCCTGCTTCGCGCCAACCATAATGAGCATTTTGTACCTCCAGAGTTACTCCGCCAATACTGTCCGTTCATTACATGACATGCTAAGTGAAATTATTCTCTGGTCCTTCTATTCTAGTATTCCCTAATATTCTGACTTGTCCGAATGTTCCATACATTGGTTACCCCCAAAATACTTTATCCGAATATATTTTTTTCTAATCATTGAATCTTCTGAATTAGTATTGGGTATCTCGTTAAAATTTTCTTGTTAATATTTTTTTATATTTACAACTCATTTCTTACATTTGAACCTCCTCCGGCACTTTCGACGCTAAGCAGACTAACACTCACCTTTGTAAAACTTTATCACTAGAATGAGTCGTATAGCGTGAAAATGTTCCACTGAACACGATGCAACACTTGCCATCTATGTAGCTAAATTCTTCCTTTTGGATGAAGGTCTTCAGAAATTTACTCATATTCTTAGTCTGTACCGCTTCCTGCCATGATTTTATTGTACATGGAAAAATTCACAAACGGGTATCAGCGTTAATAAGTAAACGCTTGTTTACGTTTCCACAGTTGAAGCACGCTATTGCGCGCAGCGCAATAAGTTTCATTAACGAATTCACCAGATTACTGTTCAAGTTTTCAGAGTATATAAATAAGATAATTTAAAATTTAGTCTAAGGATAAGTTTTGAGTGCAAAAAGAAGAAACTGAAAGAGAAAGTTCTAAATCCGATGCGGGAAGTGATGATGTGTACACAAGTAAATGGTTTTGCGTCGACAATATGTTGTTTCTCAAGTATCGGAATCGAACAAAAGGAATGGAATTCTGAAGAACTTCAAATACACGATGTGTAGTTGAGATTCAGTTGTTCCAAATCGTCCAACAGTAAATCCATCATTAATTCACTGTTCCCACATTGTTATTCTAGTTTGAAGACTTGTTGCGATCATACCTTATGACGGGTTTGCGTTCTTCCGTTTTTCTTCACTGTTAACTGTGATAAAAGAAGAATAAGCGATTAATAAATCCTCCTCGGTGAATATTGGGCCGCTAAATTCCACAGATATGGATGGCACTAGACCCAGCTTTACCAACTGGCATAGTGTGAATGTAAATTTAGATTTGTATTTACTTAACCGGCGACTTTAAATAAGTGTTACTTAAGTCTGTCTTAACTACATAAATACTTGAATTGTAGCTTTTCCTTATTTTACTTAGTTTAACTTTCATTACTGGTAGCTTTCGTTATTTCACAATAACACAATAAGAAAAATGCCTGAGAGCATTGGGAAGGGTAATGGTACGGTGATAACTAGAGTGGGCAGCGAACCAACGTAAATCGAAAGCATACTTCCTTCACAGCAGGAGGGAGAAACATATTAGGCCTGAGCAGAAAAATGCAACAATGGTGAGCAATATCGCGAGAACTCATCTCGTAGCGGGGCGCGAACCCTCACCGCAACTTCCTCGCACCTTACATAAGCCATGGACTAGTATTGTCTGTTGTGCGCGTTGCGTTAATGACTTTCCCAATAAGAGGAATTTGTATCAGAGGAGCATTGTGTTGCAACATCCTGGCCTATTGCTTATTTACATGCTTTCCTGCCATAAGGAAGCGCGATATTCCCACATCTTGCGTTTCTTCTGCGCCGTAAACGCATTTGGACGGAGACGAGAAATAGCGTCTATCTTTCACGTAATAAATTACTTCCCTTCCCGTCCTGCATTTCTCTGTTTGCGAAATGGTGTCGCAGGAATTTCATGCCTTAGATCGCATACAATTTACTCGAAAATATTGACCCTTTTTCTCGTTTTGGAATTTGGTAGTTCATTACGTTCTACTACACATTTCCAAATTGTTTAATGTGTCTTAATATTGTAATAAAATATTGTAATATTGTAATAAAATAATTGCCCCACGTTGGTGAAGCCATAAATGTAATAAACAACTATTAGGGTTTAATTAAATGCATCAATTAACAAAAAAATTAATTAAAATTTGAATAATTAGCCACACGTTGAAGACGTCGAATATAATGATTAAAAAGGTGGTCTTTAAATAATAGGAATAATTAACAACATTTACTAAGCTTTAAAAGAAATTTATTATTGTTGATAAATTTACAATGTACAAGATCTATTTTTCACGCCGAAATCCATCCAGTTAAAACAAAAACTTAAATTTTCATTTATTAATTCGTGGCATTTTTGAACATACAGTTCTTATATCATTACAATCAAATTCGTCGAATCTCTTATCTCAGGGCCATAACTGGGTTTGATAATTAGAACAAAATCAATGTATAAACTGAACATTAACAATTCAAAATATACAAGGTTAACCTAAAACAATATGAAAATAAGTGAAAAGAAAACTGAACGAAACGAAAACTGAACGAAAACTGACTATGCCTTTTTAATTATCGTTTACAAATTTATATCAAAATATTGTTACTCACGGACCGTCTGTCTGGTACCAGATATCTCTTTTTTATCATGAGAAATACCACACTAAAAAGCCATTTTTTACACACACTCTACACTTCATTTAAAAATTTTATATACACGATTAAAATACTCGTCCTCTGCTACCTGGAACCTCGTATGAGCCGTCCCCTTTGGTCTGCTAGTGGCTGCCGGTCCCCTCCATCTGATAATTGTTGAATCAGCGTGAAGCAACCATTTGCAAATTATTAAATACATCTCTCCGTAAAATATTTGCTTGCTTTCGTGTAGAAATACAGGATCTCGCCATTCGTACTTTATATCTGCAAACTTTACTGTTCGTTGCATTAGGTGAACTGAACTGTATTATCTCTTCCCGTCGACTTTTAACTGTTTCATCTCTCGTACGTCACCATTCATAGCCGATTCCAGACTGGCGTTCTCCAAGACCATACTGAGTTTTCTCCGCGCGGTCTCCGTTGTTAAACAAAGGAAAAACTGCCTTCATTGTCGCCTTTACGCATTCGTACCGCTAACAATTTAATTATATTAAAAACAATTAATGGCCTCTTTAATTGGCATTACAATATCTAGATATAAAATTAAATAAAAGTAAATAATTTTATTTTTAAGTTTGTGACAATTGTCATCCTACTGCTACAACCTGGTTTCGTTTGCACTTTGGATTCGAGAAGTCTTTTTATCAAGGAACGATTTTTATGTATTGTGATACGAATGCGTGCTGTTCTTAAATTATGGCTCTAATTTAGTTCTAACCTAAATAAGTATGGGAAAATAGTCAGTTTTTGATCAGTAGCCTATAGTAGTGCTCCTCAGTGCCAGAATTGTTACCGGTCTACAACGGAAAAATTGGTCACAGCCCACAAGCACTCGAAGAAATAAATAATAGATTTAAAAGTTGTATTAAATTTACAAATACAAACAATGGGCACCCTGAGTCTTCAAGGATTGTTTAATTCCGTAGTAACAGAATAATGAAACAACGCTAGTTGGAAATTTTAAATTACTCACAACCAATTTACTGTTGAATTTACTTATTAAACAGACAGATGGGTTAGTTAGCGGGAAAAATTAAATATTAATATCTGAATTAATGATTGGAATTTGTTATACATATAACGCGGAACCTAAAATTTAAATGGTCATATTACGAAATTTTTACATTCAAAGCAATTGTCAATACGTATTGAGCTTTCAGTGACAAATTCAACATTTCATAACAGCAGTGTGCATAGTAACTCATATTTAATCTTCAATTATCAGTTATTTCTTTCTTTACCTCATAACTTAGAAAAGTAGTATACCAAATTAAATGCTACCAAAGAACACTTTGGAGTCCGTTAGAATAAGAAAAAAAAAGATTAACATTAAATTAATCTTCAAACATTTTAGTGGAATTTATGAAACAAAGTGTAGACCAAAAAATAATTTTCTTTATGACAAGCTTTTAAATATAATTAAGCTTATTAAGTGTCACTAATTTAACATCCATAAACTGGTATTTTTCAATTTTACTCCTGGCTTTTAATTCAACTTAGTAAAATTTATGATTTATTTGCATTGCTGCTGCAAAATTATTTTTTTATTTTATTTTGATTCATAACATTCAATTAACTTTAGCTACATTAAATATTTCATTATTTAATTTATAAAAAATTATTTAACATTTTTTTTAAAAAAATTATTTATTAAAAGCTAAGGCAATGGAATAAACTTTGTAAAGGTTTAATTTATGAAATTAATACATGAAGTTTGAACAATTTCAATTGAAAATTTTATTTCAAGTTTATATATTTCAATTTTGAAATTTTGCATTGTATTTGGGTTATTAATACGTAGGGTATTTGTGAACAATAATAAAAATATTGTATTATTTTTTAAATTTGACTAGCTATTACATCTCTTATAACGCAGTGCCCATTTACCATTACCTACTCACGCAGATGTGAAATGTGTATTATATATATATATATATATATATATATATATATATATAGTAGTAATTACTAATTATCAATTACTTAAAACGAGCCCCCACGTTGAGGTGCGAATTTTGTAGTAATTACTTTTAAATTATCAGAAAATTAAAATTTAATGATTGGATTTTAATTAAAAATCAATATTTTGAGCATACAAATAGATGAATTTATTAAACCAAATTATTGAAGTTATATTACATATTAAAACTTGACAAACATACCACGGCTAGATCTCAGGGCCGACCATCGGGCCTACCATAAAGAATATTTACGTTAAACTTTTGTCATTATTCCTTTAGGGTTTTGTTCCGATGTCTGTCAAAAACATTAGCTCTAAGAGCCGCTAAAACGTCAAATTATAGTCCTCCCTTTGGTCAACTTTTCCGCTGTCAATCATCATTTTATTATTTTTTTTTTATACAAGCCACCCAAGAATCCCCAGTCTGGGTTGGTAAACAAATCTTATGAAATATGAACAAAATTTATGTCCTTCTTAACCGGGTATTACAATATATATATAATTTTAAAAGCTTAAAATTCAATTAATATTATGATTCATATATTCTTTTTACAATCCTAATATTTTTCACACGTAATTATTATTTAGAATAATTATACTTTATTGTAATTTCTAGTATCAGCCAATTTTAAATGAAATAAATAAATACATACACGCTTAAACTTGGTAAACGTATGACTTACAACAATGGTCATTGTAGGGGAGAGAGGTATAAGCAACCCTTACAACCTACAGGAGTAGAGGTGGTAAGGGACTGAAATTGAAAACTGCGAAAACAACCGAAATTGGTGTCGAATCCCAAAGATTGTGGGTCACTAATCTGTTTGTTTGACAGTCCAGACGATGTAATAAGTATATCAGCTTTATTCCGCTTCGAGGTGACGGTGAATGGAAAAATAATATGTTCAAAACGAGGGAGATTGGTATCGAATTAATATATTTGGGTCCCGCTGAGTTGAATGTTGACATTCCCCGTGCCAGTTAAGTTGACGTTCAGCCCCCATCAACATGGTGGGTGGGTGAGAAGGGGTCCTTCATTTGGGAATGAGATATATGTAAACATAACGATGATTTGTAATATGTTATGGAAAAAAATTATTGTTGCATTGGACTATGGAAACTGTTTTTTCAGTAGCCTCTTACATCAATAATTGCTTCGTAGTTACCGGCGACATTTATAGTGGAAGCTATTGTGTTCAAACGTTTTCCCGGAATTGGTGAAGTCTTCATTCATGTTTCTTACAAAGAAAAATTACTTAGCTCTATAGGATGTAATGCTAAATATTTCAGGCTCATAGAGGATTTCGTTGGATAAAGCTACCGTTTTGTATGTGTGCGAAGCGTAGCACCATGCTGCAGAGCCTCGTTGTCTCCAACACTTTTTTATTGCCTTTAGATTACAAATGCAATTACAATGCAATTTCGATGCATTGTCACTAATATTGATGCAATTTGATGCTTCAAAACTCGCACTGTGAAGAGAAAGGAAGGGTATTAGTAATGATCCAACATCACGATACTGTTCATACAATTTTGTTTTCACTACGTTTTTAATTCCCAGCGTAAAACCTGGAAGTCTATTTCTCATGAGTGATCACTGTCCTAAATAAACGAACAGTGTAATGAAAATCCCATTCTTTCATCTACGAAATAAACTACGCCATTATGTGTAGTTCAGGGATATTAGTTATATTAGTGAAATTAGTTTCTGAGCACTGACAGCTTGTCGAACACTTTTTTTTTGCGGGGGGGGGGGCGATTTTGGTTATATTTGCTTAGGTATGTAGTTCACAAGGTTCTATGTTGTGGATGTAGGTGTCAACGGGATTTATTCTCTTGCAGGAAATTACACATATCCTTAAAGAGTCTTACTGAATATACTACTTTGTCTTACGAGATAATGATAAACAATTTAATGCTCGAGAATTGAACATATTCCACAATCTAATAATCACACAATTCTTTCAACAAGTACCATTTCCGGATCTGATAAAATTTTACGTTAATTCATGTACGAGGGTCTAAAACTAGAAATGAAGAATCACTCTATCCAGTAATGGTGATGGTACTACGATTTCGTAGTTGGGAAGAAAATTACGATATGAAATAAAATTTTATGTAGGAATTTTCAGAAGGAACCCTCAAAACAGTCTTCATTTTGTAGACAGTTTAAATAATAGTTAATTTAAATCATATACGGAATTTTAAGCTTTTGGCCTTAAATTATCCATATTAATTTATAATGTCAATACATTGAGGTATTAACATTTCAGCTTACATCTCATCAGATAATTAAATAATTAATGATCATTCGTCAGTTCGTCAATTTATAAAAACGTACCTGTTCATTACAAAAATTAAAATAAATTTTTTCAATATTACTACCTGCAGGGTTCAGAAGCAACTGACCTGAATTTATTTTGACACATGGAACGCCGTTATTAATCCATCATCAAACACCTACATTTAAAATTGTTAGTTATTTACATATTATTTAAAAAAATATATATTTACTAATATTTACATTTTCTATTTTTCATAATTCTATTTTCTTGCTTTTTCATATGTTAAATGTTTTTAACAAATAAATGAGTGTCTATTGAAAATAATAATGCTAAAATGGACCTTTTTACAGGCAAACTTAAAAAAGAGAAACATAAACTAAGTGATTTTAATTTAAAAATGCGGGACGTTTCGACGCGGATGAACGTCTTTTTCTAACGGCGAATAAGACTGGAAATTGAACGAGGAACTAAAATCAAAGATAAATATTTGGAGCCAAAAAAATAAAAATAAAACAACATATAACGTGTTGAGATTTTCTGTGTCATGCTTAATATTAACATTTTGTGTTTTATTTTAAATATAGAGAAATTAAACTTTTCCAATAATAATGTGTTTTCTGTCTAAAATGAAGGTGTTATCAAAACCGAAATAAATTGATTAAATTTCATACAATGTTTGGTGATAGGACCATGTTTACATGTTGACAGCTTGAAATTATATTTGTGTTCTTTAATCCTAGTATTTAAAATTATTTTTGTTTAGCCGATATAACAAAAGTCACAATTTGTACACTTAATTTAATAAACAACATTTGTAGTGGAATACTTACTAAAAGTTGAAATGATAATATCACGAAACGATGACACAATAAATTAATTGTACATATTTTTCCTTTCAACATTTTTCCGGTTGAGTCCTAAATTAATTTTAGATAATTTAATGCTCATGTACTTATAAATAAATTCAATATGTTAGAGGTTTGTCACTAAATTTTTTTTTTGTACATAGTTAAGGTTTTCAAAATGATGGACAGGATTGCATAGTAATATTTCTTTGTCATCCAAATTGACAACAGCACGGTTCTGTGTAACAGGATGGTCAGAAAAAAAATTTAGAACACGGCCTGAAAAAGTTGGTTTGTGGTCCCAATTAAGGCTTAACTTATAATGGAAACGGGAAAGAGACACCTCTATCTAAACTCTGAAAATGAACATTGTTATATTTCTTTTATTTATTTAAATCTCACTAGTAAATCTCTATATAATTATTACACATATTTTTGTATGTTTATTTAACTATCATCAGTTCACTAATTAACATTATTTTTAGGATTGTATATGAAATAAGAAAAACGTGAAGTGGCGTTAGGTGTTGATATTCAAATAATTCACAAGGAAGGAAAGTGTGTATATTTATGAAAATTTGGGAAGAACGACAGTGGTGTGTTGTATGACAGGATCATGAAGAAGAATAATGAGAGAAAAGCAGGATGGGGATGATGGATAAGTAAAAATAAACTTACTATATTAATAATTCCGTACTCATTGTTTTAAAACGGGTAAAATTTAAATTACAATTATATTGCCGTTGAACGAAATACAATTGTGTACCTGAAGACTAAACTCAGATTCCAGAGATTGCTATTTTCTATTTTCCAGGGCTGAAAACACGATATACTTTGGAATAATTAAACGGATGAAATTTCACGCCATTGTTTAAGTGGATATGAAACGCTGTTTTAATGCAGGGAAGGCCTGTTGCGTTTCCCAGCCCCAGCCCTTGATGCAGCCGGACCGAGGCAGTGAGAAGCGAGGGGGAAATATGAGCAGACCTGACAGTTGCCAAAGTGTAGTTTCACGCTTCGCCGCTCGCTCACCGGGAGTCCTCTTTGCTTACCAAAAAGTTTTATTTGATTTAGTTCGCAACCGCGCCGTACTACGCCGATTGAATCTCATTTAGTGTTTTAAAGTAGTTTAGCGGCGTCCACCATACACGTGCATCGGCGATTTTAACGGAATTGAGTTGTTCAATTTGTTTTCCCCAGTCATTTGCAGGAGAGCGTGAAGGGACCGTCGGAACGCAGTGGCCGTTACGGTATCCAATTTAAACTTAACCTGGACACAAGTTGCCTCGCTTCGCAATTGTCCTTTGAACATAAAGGCTGCAGCTTTCCGTTCGCTTAAGCCGAGGGCGCTTTGCTCACATCAAGTCGGAACGGCCCGAGAAACAACGTGGGCCTATTTCTTACGGGGATTTCGTTGCTATAGAAATACCATTAAAATAGATCGCTCGGCACTAACGACCACTTACCTGTTCTCGGCAGCGTTGAGTCTTATGGAACTGCATTTTTCTCGAAAGAGGCGAAACTTGACAAATCTTTTTCTGTGATCACATTCGACGAGAACCGTAACCAACATCGTATAAACTGTATGAAAATCGGAACAGGGCAAAACAGCAATGTTACTAGGAACCGATTTCCATTCGCGATTGATTTATTATTTGTTTTATCACCAGAATGAGAGCAAGTTATTTGAGAATAACAACAACAAAACATTCATCAACATCTTTCAATCTTCAATCTTTCAATAATGAATGTAATCTATTAAGAGGCAGTTTGCCCTATTCCAGATCAAGGAAATTACAATAAATACTAAAATCATTTCGGAATATATAAATATTAGAATTAATAAATTTACTGTAAATATTCAAAGTGACACTAACGCATTTATAAGAAAATATGACCTCAGACTGTGTAGTTAGCTCCCTTTTTATATCTTCTTCCCTCTCGTCAGATCCGTGTTTTGGAAGTTCTCACTTGAGAACGTCTGCCAATTGGCAGTTGAAACGTTGTGAAATTTTTATTAAAAAAACAAAATTGTCTGTAATTGCCCAGATTCTACAAGATAATATCGATACCACAAAAGAAAACTATAGCCTACCTTATTATTATCATAAATAAATATAATTATTTTATTTATTAAACTGTATTTCAATTAAGAAATTTATATAAGGAATAATATTAATTGAAGGTCAATTTTGAAAAGGACAATATATAAACATGAGAATTTTTTGTTCTGGCCTGAAAAACAAAACAGTGGCATTATACCTGAAAATAGAAATTAAGTAAGGAGGCGAAACTATAGAACACTTCACATTATTGATTACGGAATGGGAATCTGATTGAGTTTAAGAAACACTATCACTTCACTACAATGCCTATATTCACTAGAGAGAGTTCAGAATAAGTCTGCATTTTCTTTCTCCCTGAGGACTTGCTCTAAAGACAAAAAATCAAACTTTAGACAAATTTAATTTGAAGATAAAGATTCCCTGTGATTAAAAAAGTCTGTTATTTGGCTATTTGGTTATTTAATTAGTATACTTTTATCAAAGACAATTGAAAATGAAGATTCCATCACGAATAGCAAAAATTTTCTTGATGTCAACACTACCATGAAATATCAATTATTAATTACATACGTATTTTATTTTACTTCCTTGTGCAAAGTAGTTATCTATTATGGCATTATCTTTGTAAAATGCAAAGTCATCAAACTGTACTAATCACTCATAACTTCTGTCAAAAGTTAAACATACATACACTTTTTTACTATTTTCCAAATCGAATATATGAACAGAAATTGTATTTACATCGCATAAAATAAAATTGGTGACATATTGAGTCATGTTTCTATTTGATATTATTTTTCGGAGGAAATTGTAATTTTAGACATTATAGTTCAGTAACGTTTTTCCAATGATTAAGAAATATTTAATATATGGAGATTTTAATAATCTGATGTTGTTTTTATCCACTTATCTGGTGCTTAATGGGACTGCAACGATTTAACCATTTGCTATGATAACTTCAGGGACATAAAAAAATTATAATTAAATTAATTAATGCAACACAAATAATCCAAATATTCAAAGAATACAAAATATTAATCATTCACAGATCCACTAATACTTTTTCCCACTTGTTTAAAAACCACAAGGACCCACTTAACACCTACAGTGTTGTTTACAAAATATCTCTTGCTCTAATTGTAATTCCTGCTACATAGGGCAAATAAAACGTCCCTTAATACACACGTATCAAGGAACATATATCTAATATCAAACTTTCAATTGACAAACAACCTGTAGTATCCAAACATATAGTCAATTCTAAACATACATTTGATTTGTAAAATGCTGTGATTTTAGACATTGACACCAGGTACCATTCCAGACTAATTTCAGAGATGCTTCACATTAAATAAAACATCACAGTTATTAATGTACAAACTATGAAACTCAATAATTGCTAAGATCCCTTATTATTACGCTGAACCTTCTGTTTTCCCAGTGTCGTTGCTTCCGTTCTGTTACGCTAACCCTTCGGCTCACCCATTGTCGTTGCGTTTTCGTCACTTTTGAGTTTTGTCAACTGACGAGTGCAGTTGTGTCGCTCTAGGCTCTTCTTCGCACCTGAGGAAAGGGTCAGGAATCCCAGAAACGTTGTGTGGTATTTATATTAACACTTTTTTGTCCGAATTGGCTATCTTTCTTATTAATTATTTTCAATCGGACGTAAATGTTTTCATTTTGATGTTGTAAGGACATTTAAATTGATTAAAAAATATATATATTTTAAAATATTTTTTATATATTCCTTTGTTAGGTAAGTTCTTTTAAGTTTTCGCTATTAATTAAATTTACAGTGAGTTACCGTGGTGTAGGGGTCAGCGTGACTGCGTCATATCGCAGACGTCCCGGGTTCAAATATCGGCGAGGGCATGGATATTTGTGTGCATGAGAGAAAACTCTCGTCAAAGCAGGCCCCCGAAAAGTACAAAAACTTTCCCGCTGTATTTGCTGCAGAAATAATTGTCGGGTTTCATACGAGTGCCAACAGCGGTCGTCGAAAAGTCACGTTTTAATCGCTGTTCGTACCCGTGTGAAACCCGAGAAATTTTGCTGCAGAAGGCAAAAATAAGTTCGCACACTGAGTCGCGGAGCTACTGTAATGCCACTGCAATGCCACTGTAAATAAATCAATATAAAAACTAAAACATTTACAGTATGAGATCATTCAAACTGTGTGAAATTAAACTAATTGTCTGATCGTTTTGTAGTATGATCAGTTTAGTAATGTTAGAATTACGTTATTAATTATACTAGCATTCAGGGGTTAAATTTTTTATCAAATCGTCAAATGAATTATACATTACTATTATCAAATTAAAGTGCCACAATGAAATACAAATATTGTTAAAAATATTTTGTTAATAATTCTTACCAATTAAACTTTATAATTAAACATATATCAAAAGGAATTATTAACTATAAATATAATAGTGAATTAAAGAAAAAGAAAACTAGTTTAATTAAAAATAATGAAGCTAAGAAATACTTAAATTATTATATTACCATATTGTGATGAAATTAAGGAAAGATTAAAACAGATATTAACAAATTTTAATTTTATAGTAATTTTTAAAATTAAACTCAAACATAAAATCATAAACAGAGGTAAAGACAAAATTAGAAAAACAATGTCATACGAAAGTAATTGTGGTCAAATAATTGTGGGAAAAGTTAGATTGGGCAAACTAAACGTGCTGTCGAAACTACATTAAAATATTAAAACAATTTTCAAAACTTTAAATCATATTAATGTTAATATACATAAATTGCAGGAAAACCGTGAATTTCATTGGAATAATGTTGAAATTTTAGAGATTGAACAAAATTTATTAAAACTTATTATTTTTAATATGTGCAATTTCAGATATACACACTAAATTCACATAATGAAAATAAAATGTGATAAAATCTAAAGACACGAGGCTGTCAACAGCTGAAGTCATTTTAGTTTGAAGATCATATTAAGGTTTTAAATATTAAGTTTTAATTATTAACATATTCTAATAATTGTAATAAAATGAATATGACGATTACGTCGTAAGCTCCCGATGATTTTTAATATAAATATATGGGCTTTCAACTGCTTCCTTCAAAATAACATCAGTCCAACAATATTTTACATTTTGAGATACAAGAATAAGAAGATATAAATGTAAAATAGTGATTGGAAACATTGCTTTTTTTATTTTCAACTTGTATGACAAAAAAATTGTTTCAGTACGTACATAACAACTTGATGAATGTACAAAAAGGTACTGAAATATCGTTGTGTTGAATAAAATATTTTTAAATGTTTCTGAAAAGGTCATTAATTTATTTAATTTATAATATTGATAAAAATAGGCGTAAAGCAAAAAGTTATTTAGTACAAACTATATGTTTAATGTGTTATTAACTTTTTAAAAATATTTAGAGTGTTAAATTAAATAATTATATAATGACTGGTAGTTTTTGGGAACTGAATTTTTAGTTGATTAATTAGCCTTATTTCGTTTGCGTTTGTTGTGAGGAAGACTGGGGTAACTGTCACAACTGACGGGCAATTCTTCACGTGCTCCAGAGTAACCACAAAATCATTAATTAAAATTATTCCAACTTCCGACAGCTACGAAAGTAATTAACACAGCTTACGCAGAGAGTATTTCCGCCTCCACCTCGAGAGGCCTTAAAAAAATCTCAATGGAATTGACGTTCATCCTCTTAGAAAATTTTGCAGTGTACACCGCGTCTCACCTCGGAAAGAAGAAACATTTAAACCTTTGTGCGAGCGGCCGGGTTCATTGGAAGGCGTTATGGTCAGCAAATCCTTTGATCCCCCATTCTGTGTCGCAACCACGGTCTACATTCGCAACACGCGCGGGCTTTACAAAAACTTTGACTTTGATGTCCCTTTGAGCGTCACACGGGAATCGCGTTTTTATCCTCTTTCAAGGAGCCGTGTCCAGGCGCGCCTGCAGTTTAGCGCATTTTAATTAGTGTCCGTATACGGGAGCCGATTGCCCGCGGACTTGCCAGCCTACAAAGAGCCCACAATTGTTTGTGGCTTGCAAATGAAGTGAATTTCCTCCGATAAACCGAAGTTGCCCCAAGCGGTGTTATAACTCAGAGAAAACTTAGCATTTCACTAAGGAAACTTCTAATGAGTAAAACTTATCCCTTCCCAAATTCTCTTTCACCCCAATCTATTTCTTCCCAATCAATTTTCATCTTAAGCGTTTCTAACTGATTGATTACAAGTTCGGATCATTTAATTCATTTCCAGTTGCAATAATACAAGTGCGGATACCGAACATGACTGACCATATTGATGAGTAAATGGCCGCTTTCTTTAGTCTACTGCAAATTCGTGACAGAGAAATTCCTCTATAATAATAATAGCTTTGTTTAAATCACCTACGTGCTAAATATTTTCTGTATCAATCTTCTTTAGAATCGTTATTTTATATCTGTGATCATCAAGACGTGAAATTACCTACATAATTCTCGCGGCTTCGCTAGTGTGACGTTTTTTTATTGTAGAAAACAAAACACAGGCATTAAAAATTATGAATTAGAAATTAATCTGAATTACCAGAAGAAGTACACGTTCAATTTTTAACTAAGCCTTTGTCACATCAAGAAACAGAGTGAGAAACGAGACATATTTTCATATTTTCACATTTCATTAAATATATTCATTTTTATCGTACAATAATATAGTGTTTTGAATATTTATTATAATCTGACAATTAAAAATTCATAAAAAAACAGAGAACCACTTTGATCCGAAAACAGTATAATAATCAACCAAAACAACAAATAATTACAATACTTCGTTTCTTTCGAAAATTTTTGGAGTTTCTCAGGTAATAAACAGTTTTAAAAGTATGCGTTTACAAAATTTATTTTCGGTTACAGTCCTCATACAACGCAGTCCATGGCACTAAATTTATATTTGATGTTCTATTTTTAACATATATGGGCTATATACAGTCATTATTTCAAAAATGTATATTACCTGAAGATTTAAAAATTGTAGACGAAACGTCGTATTTCAGTGATTTTTTTTTGTTTCGGTTGATTAATAAATAATTTTTTTGTTTATTTTGAAATATTTGACACATTACGTTGTTTATCCGTCACAACATTCTGCTTTATGTCCTGGGTTTCAGCCCATTTATAAGATGTGATTAGTAACATTTTAATATATTACAGATACAGATTTAGTATTAAATCAAAGATTTTGCATCAACAGACGAAATCACAAACGATTACAGATACGTATTTATTTTAACGCTTATTTTTGCCTGTTAATTGACTGCTTCTTTATATAATTTGAATAAAACTTAAATATTTTATAAATTATGGTTACCTACCAGAACAAAATTCAGTTAAGGAACGTATAATTAATTATTGTAAATATTAGAATTGATTAGCCACTATCATATGCAATCAAAACAACTTGGAAATAAATTTCCGGAAAATGCTTTTTTTTGGGGGGTAACAGGCTACATGAGGGTAATCCAGATAGTGGCAACTCCCCTTTAATAGCATAGGAACGGATTTGAAAGGGGAGATGCGGAAGGGTAGAGGTAGGTAGCCAAGGGTTAACTAGGGCCCCCGGGCTATAGTTTAAGGATCCTACCCGGCATTCGCCTAAAAGTAATGCAGGGAAAACCCTAGACAAACCTGCATCAGGTAGGTCGGGCATTGGGTACTTGTCCCACGCCCTTCTGATAGCGGGAGAAGTGTTTGCTGTGAGGACGCAGCATTCCCTTCTCCGTGCCTCGACCCGTTTAGGAGGCAGCTGGCCGACTGTTCCAATGGGAACAGAGAACAACTCTTACCGTATACCCAAGGTCTCTGACCCCGGAACATACACCTCTCAAAACAGGGCGAGGTGCCTCGGCTTGTGGGAACCTTAGTTCAAAAAAGGAAAGGAAAAGGCATCCCCATAGGTAGCCCCTTCGTATCTCTCCTACAAGGTTCTGCCTGCGATGCTCGTGTTTCGATCCGGTAAAACTCAGGCATCTTTAAAAACAACTACGAGATACCCCGATTAGTAGTACAGATCATTATGTGAATTATGTTTTTCATGAATTAATATATTACCAATTAATATGAAATTGTTTTATGATTGCGCAGTCTTTCGTTCTTCATGGAAGAATCAATTTTTATTAAATATTTTGATTATTATTACAAAATACGGAAACTTATTCTCATGGGTGAATTTATTTAGTAATCTTCCCAAGGGAAAGAAGGAAGACCAAAATATTATAATTATCAATAAAAATTTTGCTACTTATATGATAACAAAATTCAACATAATTCTTATGTACTGGAAGCAACAGCAATAAATTTGATTAACATATTTCATATAATGTTAGGAGTTAAAGTTGCAATCACGTCAGTGCACAGTTCGCAGCAACAGCTGGAATAATGAATTTTCTCATTAATTTAACGTTTGAAAATGTTTTAGTATATTAAATGTCAAAATCAATGGAAGTTTTTTAGTTAAATAAGAGCATATGAATAAGGCTAGACCTACATTTTTCTTCAGAAGCTCATTAATAGTAAATTAATCTGTTTGAAAGAAACTTAATTCTTATTAAAGAGAAATACCGTAGCTAGTTAGATACAACAAGAATTTATATACTTAATTAAATTCAGTTCTCTTCATTCCAGGCCCTAGTCCTTAATTTAAACTCCTTCTGACGTTCTCAGGTTCCACAAAACGAAATTAAAATTAACCAAGTGTGAAATACCATGGTAAGTAATATACACCGCTTGAGATAACTCCCAACAATGCAGGGAGCGAACAATAGCTTATGAAATGTGTCCATGCTTGTCTTGGCCAGCATCTCAACCCTTTATGCGCAATTTTCACACACGCGCAATCTCGGATCTGCCTAATTTGCCGAGCGGCCACCCTGGCCAAGAACATGCTGACTTTTGGGCGCTACATTTCTAGCTTTAATTTAACAATCAGTTGTTTGAAATGGTTTCACGAAGAATACTAAATATCGACAAATCCGCATAGCTGCAGAAATAATGTAAAGTATGACAATTAAGTTTATATAAACTTTTTCGCACTAAATGATAAAGTTTGGAAAGATATCTGGTTCTTTCGCATTAGCAAATAGTATATCACGGGAAGAAACTTATTAGCACGAGTTGCATACAGTTCTTTTCAATAAGATTATTACTACAAAACAAATTATTTCTACAAATCAACTTAATGGAAGCATAAAAAATCAGGGATAATTAATAAAACAATTGATGACCTTATACCGACACTTTATTTTTAATTTTTATTATGACGACGTTTCGATACGTTTTTGTATCTTCTTCAGGTAATTTCCTACAAAGTAAATTCATTATGAGCACACAAAAAATAAATAACTAACAACATACCAAATCAACATAGTATAGTAGTACAACTAAACGAAACACGTTATCAAATTCACAGAGTTTTTTGAAAGGGGGTCCGAGACACACTATTCACTTAACGCTAAAAAGGTTGAAGCATGACTAAATGACAACTGTAGTTTTGAGGGTTGACCTGACATCCGGAGGTTTGATAGTACCAGTCCTGTGACCTTGGGGGTTTACCCTGTGTTCGACGATTCTCTGTACCGTTGATAAATAACTTTAATAAATTTTGAAATATATATTTACTGCTTATTTACCACCTACTTTGCAATTAAGTAATGAGTAAATTACATTACTAAAAAAATTGTAATATTCCAACCGCAGATAAGTGAACTAAGAAGTTCCCCTGGAATTATAGCTCTCCTTTTAATGCTCAGAAATGATAATATTGAATAAATGTTTACGCATTACATCTATACATATATATATATATATATATATATATATATATATATATATATATATACATATATATCCGTTATTAAAATAAAATATTTAAAGTTACATTCATAACAACATTTATTTGAGTACAATCACTATCGTGGTCGTAGGATTTATGCTGACTTAAGCGAAATAGTTACATCTGGTCAAACAAAACAGTTCGAGACTGCTGTCATATATATATATATATATATATATATATATATATATATATTTGTTTTTTATTGTTGCTATTATAGAAAATATTGTTGTATAAATAAATGTTTAAAGTCACTATAATCAAATACTTCCAGATATAAGTAACTATTTGAATATTTAGAATTTATACCTACGACTTGTAATAAAAGTATTACTAAAAGCATATCTGTTCATTTTAATAAAAAATTGTATTTTAAATCTCAATAAAAGTTCAAATATGAATGTATGTAACCATTTTTGTTAGAAAAATTGCAATTATTATGATTTCCATCGCTATGTTTCCGACAATCTTCAGTTTTGATTGGCGAGGTCCTGTGGCCAATTCCGCTTGAGTCTTCTTGTTACTGGCGGTTGGTTTGCTAGATATTTAACGATGTCGTTTTCGTAATCTTGTAGCTTGATGTCGTATTGCCTTGCCAGTCTCTGGATTTAGGTGGTGACGTTTGGTATTTTTAATTCGCTGTGAATAGTATATGGCTAGTGATATACCACGGTGCATCTGCCAGCATTCGCAAGGTCTTCGATTGAAATGGCTGCAGTATCTTGGTGTGAGATGCCTTTGCACATCCCCACAGTTGGATCCCGTACGTCCTTATGGGCTTCAATATTATTTTGTATAACCATATCTTGTTTGATAATGGTAGATGAGATCTTCTTCCAATTAACCAATACAATTGTTTGACTTTTAAGTCTAGTTGTTTCCTCTTGGCTTTAATGTCTGTGCTCCAGGTAAGTTTTTCATCAAGGTGCATCCCGAGGTATTTGATTTCTGACTTCATTGGTATCGGGGTATTATTGAATCTAGTTCGTGGGCATACAGGTCTTTTGTTTGTGAATGTTATTTGTGTAGATTTTTCACTGTTGATCGTTATTCTCCATTTATTTGTCCATTCTTGGACTACATCAAGGTGTTGTTGTATAGATGCTCTCCTGCTATCTGTGGTGTTTCGTTGATTGCCAAGATGGCGGTATCGTCCGCAAAGGTAGCCATTATAGTATTTTTTGTAGTTGGTGAATCGGAGGTTTATATCAGGTATAGCAGTGTTCCCAATACACTGCTTTGCTCCAGATGTGATTTGGTGAAAGTCAGATATTTCATTTATTATCCTGACTTAGAAAAATCTGTCGTTGGATTTCATTACTAAATAGATTTGGAAAGTGTAGTTTGATCTTCTATAACAGCCCTTTATGCCAAGCCTTATCGAATGCTTACTGTGAATTTGTACTGATGTAGGCGTTTACGATTCTACATTTGTTAATAATATTATTCTCGAACTATAATAGGAAAATTTGACAATTTTGTTATACAGAAATAATCTTATACCTAAACTGGAAATTGTATTTTTATTCGTGCTCGAGTTCCAATCTCTGTTTTCGTGTAAAATGAAAATAAATATTCTTATGACAAGTAGATTCAATTGACTGTTATAAAGTTTATATTTGTGACGGTTTATTTAACAGTGTATTTTATGATATTTAATTTATTTAATTATGTTAAAAGCGGAGAAATGAATAACAATAATTAATAATTTATATTTAATTAGAAATAACATTATCTTCCTGCTCTTTCAATTCCCACGGCTAATTTTGCAAAATTAGTTAAAAAGAACAAACAAAGATAATTTCTAACTGGGGTCGGTGGGTCAAAATACGTTGGTTATATGGCTTATAGAAAGCGACTTTGATGGCTATTATGTCCAGTACTTTACCGCCTGCTGATCTGACTAGGTAAATACGTCGTAATCCCACGTAAACCAAATTAAAATATAATTCACTTAAAATCCAAATTATGACCAAAAATTCACTTATTCAAACCTAAAATCCAACTAACATCTTATCTAGCAAAATTAAATAACTTACGTTTCCTCTCCAATTTCCCTTCACACCTTGGTTGACCCAAATTTCTCCACACAGGTCTAGGACTCAGCAGCTTCCACCCAATCGGAATCAGACTTGCGTCCCAATAAAACTCGATCTCTCTCTCTCAAATCTTCTATTTTGTCAAACATCTGGTTTCAACGTGCCAAAATCTCGTTTCCAAAGATTAGCCTCGACAGACTTCGCCGATATTATAATCCCCACAAAGGATTGCCGCGCCAGGGTTGTTTACGTGTTCTGTGAGCAGGGCCCACCTGATATGTGGCCATCGCCCCTTCCAGACCCAACATCACTTCCCCAAAATATTTCATTTCGTAAAAGAAATACACAAAGAATAAAATAAATTAACTACATCCAATCAATCTCGCTCTTGTACAGTACACTGTGTTTGATTGAAACTGATAAAATTTCATTTTGACGTTACTTTTATGAAAACCGATCTATTAGTAAACGATCGTTGTGAATACATAAAACACTTACTTTTGATACACAGTTTTTTAATTATACATATACTAACCGAATCAATTAATTCTACATTAAAAATAAATATATACATTATCGTTACAAAACAGTTACTCTCATCGGACAATGTAGTCAGATATTGTAAGGTATATATTAATTTTACGAACGTTTATTTACATTTAGTTATACAATTCCTTAAAAAACATTCTCAGAAGATAGATTTAAATTTTTTTCTGGCGAACAAGATCAAAAAAAAAATCTGTAAGATTATTATATTTTTCGGTTGCAAAATTCAGTGCAGAGAGAGGCCTTTGACTTTTTAATAAAAATTTATTTATATAACAAATTTTAGCTGATGCTAATAGAAGAATTTGGAAATGTATGACAATTATGTACACTTGATGAAGTCCTGAATTAAGAACGGATCTTTATATAGTTTTAATTTTGTCAGTTGTTTTATCACTTTTATCTGTTTTGTGGCAGGGTGGTCAGGAAAGGTCTTAAAATATTCTAAGAGCGTTGCAAGTTAGGTTGTACTGAGAAATATTTGTTGCATTGTTTTCGATTTAATTTACTCCTGTTCCCAACTTCCACTACACAAGCTGATACCATTTGTTCTCATAGTCTAGATGGTTAAGCTCGATACTGCTCCTGAGTGATGACCTGTTGGCTCGGGTTCGATCATTGCTACCGTCCAATGATTTCCCGTGTTTTTCTTTTTCTCTCTCGTTCGGTTTTAGTTATCCAAACGAAGAACACGTCTGGCAACATCACCTCTGGCGGACTGCTTGAATTTGCGCGCGCAACGATCTGATTGGCTAGCTTCAAGGCTAATTAATTTTCTGACCAGCCTATATATAATTTCTTTAATTGTTTAACATATTTTAGAATATATTTCAGAATTCCAATGATTAAATAGCATATATATTTTATAATATATTACGATCAAGTTTGCTATCTAAGATCGATGACGTTTTTACATACGAGTGTTATTAACCACTGTTGATACAGGAAACTATAAAACTTACTTGTCTGTCAATTATTAAATTATCAAAAGAATTAATATCATTTGTAATAAAAATAAATGTATTGAATGGGATTTTAAGGAGGTAAATTAATATATTGTAAATATATTGTAAATTTATATATTGTAATGAACAAGTTAACAATTAATTTGCACCACGTTGGTGAAGCCCTAAATGTAATAAGCACCTCGATAGGTTAATTAAAGAATCAATTAACGAAAATTTATTTATATTTAAAAATTTATTGTTGATAAACTTACATTGTATAAGATCTATTTTGCACGCCGAATTTCATCCAGCGAACAACAAATACTTTAATTTTTCATTTATTAATTCGTGGCATATATAAAAATACAATTCTTATATCATTACAATCAAATACGTTGGATCTCTATATCTCAGGGTCACTACTGGGTTTGATAATTAGAACAAAAGCAATGAATAAACTAACAATTAACAAATCAAATATAAAAAGTTAACCTAAAACAATATGAAGATAAGTGAAACAGAAGAAAACTAAATGAAACGAAATCTGACTTAACCTTTTTAATTATCATTTACAAATTTGTATAAAAGTTTTGTTACTCACAGAATGTCTGTCTGCTACCAGATTTCTCTCTTGTAGCTTGAAAACTACCACACTAAAAAGCCATTTTTACAGACTCTACACTTCATTGAAATTTTTAATACACACGATTTAAATACTCGTCCTCTGCTATCTGGAACCTCGGATGAGCTGCCCCCTTTGGTCAGCTAGTGGATACCGGTCTCCTCTATGCGAAAATTGTTCAATCATCGTGAAGCAACCATTTGCTTCACCGTGTGCAAATTATTATGTAAATCACTCCGTAAAGATATTTGCCTGCTTTAATGTAAAAATACAGGATCTCGCCATTTGTACTTTATATCTGCAGACTTTACTGTTTGTGGCTCTAGGTGAATTGAACTGTATTATATCTCCCCGTCGACTTTTAGCTGCTTCATCTCTCGTACGCAGATTTTAGACTCCTTCACCTTTCATCGCCAATTCCAGACTGCCGTTCTCCAAGCGCATACTCAGTTCTCTAAGTGCGCGGTTTTTCAGTTTCCATTGTTAAACATAGGAAAAACCCGCCTTGATTGTCGCCTTTGTACCGCTAACAATTTAATTATTAAAAACAATTAATGACTTGTTTCATTCGTATTACAATATAGTACAAAAAACTAATAAAAATAAATTAATAACTACGCACAGTTTATGTAATGTTACAATATGTTCATCGTTAACATTTAATTTGAAAATTCGTTTTATAATGGGAACTGTGGTTGTAATAGCAACAAATATTTTATATCTTTATGTTGCCTCGGCGGTCTGGAGACAATTTCTTAGAATGTGGTGGCATGCAGCAACTATGAAAGCAGGTATGTATCAGTGTAACTCACGTTTTCACTCTTCACTGTCCATTTGTATTACTTTCACTAAAACTTATAATCAACACTACTGCTACGAGAAAGTTACTCTATCGTATATCAAATAAAATGAAGTATTTAAATAGTAATTAAAAGACTTAGTATATCCTATATTTAAATGTATTAAAGATGTAATAATGATAAGAAACTGTTTTATGCCTAAATAATTTTAATTAAACACGATTAGTTGCAATAATACTAAGATCTATTATTTATTTACAGTTCTGCATTTAAATCTTAGGAATCTTGAATATACTTATATTATTTCATGGTCATACGCTATGAACTCCCGGTCAATTTCAACTATTAAAATTTTATTCTAATTTCAGTAATAATAAGATATGAGTTAAAGTACTCTTTCTGTAATTATTATGTAAGCGATCTATACTGAAATAATACTGAATATAGGTACATTTAACTACAAATCGTGTACTGAGGTGAATATCTAAATCATAAAAGTTTCAGCGTTTAGCAATCTTGTTGCATTAATTTTCGAATCTAGAAACGTCCAGAACCTTCCCTACGAAAACAAAACTCCAACGTGAAAAGTGTTACGTGGAAAACATTTTTTCTGGCGTCAGACAGGTGAGAACTTTGAGTAGGCAATAAAACTATTGCACAACTGACTGCGTAGGGAATCTTTTGATGTAAGAACAGCGAAACAGCAATTAGGAAGCAACGGATCCCACGGTCATTTGGTTTGCGTTACTTTTATCCAACATTCCCCTCTACACAGCTCCTGCAAACAAAAATTCTTCAGTCACACCAATTCTAATATAAATGTCTCCTACACTCATTTTTCATCTGTCATGAGGGTTGCACGCAGTCTTTCTGCATTGATAAATGATATATGCGAAGCGTGAAAAAAATGAATAAGTTCTTCTATGTATTTTTTATCCTTAAAAATATTTCATGGTATAAGAAAATGAATATTTTCCTTTTGGTAAGAAAGTTAATTAGTTATTTCGATTAATTTCGTTTTACAGATTTTTATTTTATTTCATTATAAAATTGCGATAATACTTGAAGAGCTCTTGTTTTGCACAAGTTTTATTTAAGCAATTTTTTAGTGCCATGCTGACAGCATTTCAATACAAATACAACGTATAACGTTTCCTTAGGTTTTACTTGTCAATGATGATTTTGTTATGACCGTTAAGATTCAACCGGATCTATCATGAATTTTACATTTGACTGACAATATGCGTGTTTTTATGTCAGTGTGTTGAAAACAAGTTTATGTTCTATTATTTCCTGATGTTTTTAAGCAATATATCTTCCGATCGACAAAAGTTTGATACGAATATTCATGGTTTAAATTCTATAATATTGTATGAGACTGTTTTCTTTCCTTCCTTCTTAATTTTGTGCAAGATTAACAGTATAAATCATAAGAGAAACGAAGACCCTAGCTGCTTACAGGTACAATACATCCATTTTACACTTTTAAACGCCAACTGAGATATTCTAATATCAAAATATCCTGCATATTACAACAAACTTCGTAAAGTAGGATAAATTCTTTTCAACATAATTTCCAGATTATGAGTTCGCCATTGTAAAAATTTTTTTATTTCAAGATGAGAAAAATTACTTCGGATTGAAAATAATTAATAAGATAGATAGCCAATTCAGACAAAAAAAGTGATAATATAAATATCAAACAACGTTTCAATCGTCCACAAACCCCTCAAGCAAATTTTTTTTCTCGTACTCCTTTATTAAAATTTCTACATCAGACATTTTTCAAAATATTCAAAGAATATCAAATATCCATCATTTACAAATCCACTAATACCCTTCCCTACTTGATTAAAAACCACAATTACCCATCTGACACCTATAGAAATCATTGTTATGTTTACAAAATATCTCTTGCTCTAATTGTAATTCCTGCTACATGGGGCAAACAAAACGTTCCCTTAATACACGTATCAAGGAACATATATCTAATATCAAACTTCCCATTGATAAACAATCTGTAATATCCAAAATCATAATCAATTCTAAACATGCATTTGATTGGCACAATGCTAAGATTTTAGACATTGACACCAGGTACAATTCCAGGCTCATTTCAGAAATGGTTCACATTAAATCAAACATCACAGCTATTAATGTACAAGCAGACACTATGAAAGTCAATAATTGCTATGATCCCTTATTATTACGCTAAACCTTCTGCTTTCCCATCGTCGTTGCTCCCTTATTGTTAAGCTAACCCTTCGGCTATCCCATTGTCGTTGCTTTTCCGTCGCTTTTGAGTGCAGTTGTGTCGCTCTAGGCTCTTCTTCGCACCAGAGGAAAGCGACAAGGATTCCACAATGGTTGTATTTATATTTATATTATCACTTTTTTGTCTGAATTTGCTACCTTTCTTATTAGTTAATTTATGATTTTAATATCGTTATTGGCCCACGGGTTTGTGGGTAAGTTCTTTTGCGAACAGTTTAATCGAGTTGCAGGTAGTAAATATTCTTTACTCTTTCGTTGGCCACTTTTTCGAGATTCGAAAGATGAGGTAAGTTGAAGAACTCGTCTTGAACGGGACTCCGGTCTTCTGCTTCCTGGGTCAGCGGATCCACTTCTCCATCTTAATATGATTTAGCCCAACAGCTTTCTCCAAACATGTCGATTAATTTTTAATAATTGATCATTTCTGTAAATATAAAATATTTTGCCTTAAATTAAATATTATGTTAATAAATCTGAGACTAACCCATTTGGGAAAAAATTACTGGAAGGTGAAATGTGTGTTTATATCGTGAAAAAAAATATTTTTAGACAAACAAATTGAACATTTAACTTATTCGAAGTGGGTGGAAATAAGAATAAAGTGCTGAAATTAACAAAAAAATATCGTAGCCAAAGTTGATGTGAAGAAAAGTTAACGAGGTGCGAGATAAGGATGGAAGGTAAGTTAATGTTTAGAATAACTGTACGTTCAAATATAACGCACCTGATAGGTTGGGTTTTATAAAACCACCCAAACGCTTTGAATTGGATGCTATTATTATTTCAATACTCATAAGACATTACCAGTGCATATAAAATATTACCAACACAACAATGTAAAAGTTACAGGATAAGAAAGTAAGTTTGTATTCGCAGTAGTTTCTTCTCAGTACCAATGAAAAAATTGGATTTTGAGATGCAGTTAGTTCATTTTACTTATAATAATGTTTAAGGTGACTCGGGACATTTTAGATTCTTGTGTCTTTATCAGCATATTGAATTGTTATTGATTAATATTTCACAAATAGTGGTCAGAAAACTGCCGTTAATCTACATTAAATTATGTCAAATTGCAGACACATATACTAAAATTATTAATTTTTCTCTCAATTTTGAAGAAGTGAGCTTATTTTTATGTTTGTTTGAAACACCGCTTCGGTTTAGGTTTGTTAACCTTCATCTCCCAAAGACGTACTTCTTTTGTTTGCGATTCGTATAAATAATTTTGTTCTAATTAAGTTATTTTATTTGTCTCTTACTTTACGAATGTTTAAAAATATATATTTAATAATATGAGCTTTATAGTTCCTCTTTCAGTCTAAACTAAGATTGGACTAGATAAATCATGTGTAACGGTAGAGGCATGATTTATCTAGTCCAATCTTAGTTTAGACTGAAAGAGGAACTATAAAGCTCATATTATTAAATATATATTTTTAAACATTCGTAAAGTAAGAGACAAATAAAATAACTTAATTAGAACAAATTAATTATTTATACGAATCGCAAACAAAAGAAGTACGTCTTTGGGAGATGAAGGTTAACAAACCTAAACCGAAGCGGTCGGGTAGGATCCTTAAACCATAGCCCGGGGGCCCTAGTTAACCCTTGGCTGCCTTCTTCTACCTTACCGCATCCCCCCTTTCAAGTCCCTTCCTATGCTATTAAAGGGGAGTTGCCAGATCGTGGATTACCCTCATGTAGCCTATTACCCAAAAAAAAAAAAAAAAAAAAAAAAAAGAGGCACAGTGGAGCCTGCGAGAGGATTTCTCGCAGGTGAACCTTCCCAGAGAGCTCTGGCGGGGGCTACCTTTGGGGATGCTCTCACATCTCTCTGGTTTTTTTTGAACTAAGGTTCCCACATGCCGAGGCACCTCGGTCTGTTTTGAGAGGTGTATGTTCCGGGGTCGCAGACCTTGGGCATACGGCAAGAGTTGTCCGCTATTCCTATTGGAATAGTCGGCCAGCTGCCTCCTAAACAGGCCAAGGCATGGCGAGGGGTAAGCTGCGTCCCCACAGCAAGCTCCTCTCCCGCTATCGGAAGGGCGTGGGACAAGTACCCAATGCCCGACCTACCCGATGCAGGTTTTTCTAAGGTTTTCCCTGCATTCCTTTAGGCGAATGCCGGGTAGGATCCTTAAAATATAGTCCGGGGGCCCTAGTTAACCCTTGGCTACCTTCCTCTACCCTTCCGCATCCCCCCTTTCAAATCCCTTCCTATGCTATTAAAGGGGAGTTGCCCTAAGTGGATTACCCTCATGTAGCCTATTGCCCTAAAAAAAAAAAAAAAAAAGAGGCACAGAGAAGGGAATGCTGCGTCCCCACAGCAAACTCCTCTCCCGCTATCGGAAGGGCGTGGGACAAGTACCCAATGCCCGACCTACCTGATGCAGGTTTTTCTAGGGTTTTTCCTGCATTTCTTTAGGCGAATGTCGGGTAGGATCCTTAAAATATAGCCCGGGGGCCCTAGTTAACCCTTGGCTACCTTCCATTAGCCTTCCACATTCCCCCTTTCAAATCCCTTCCTATGCTATTAAAGGGGAGTTGCCACCATGTGTATTACCCTCATGTAGCTTGTTACCATAAAAATAATCATAATAATAATAAAATTCCCAGATTCGATCGTGAGGGATGCTCTGTGGCAGACAAAACCTTTTAAAAGAGACGGAGAGGGCTACCTTTGGGGATGCCTTTTCTTCTCTCCGTTTTTGAACTAAAGTTCCCACACGCCAAGGCACCTCGGCCTGTTTTGAGAGGTGTATGTTCCGGGGTCACAGACCTTGGTAAGAGTTGTCCGCTATACCTATTGGAATAATCGGCCAGCAGTCTCTTAAACTGGTCGAGGCACGGAGAAAGGCATGTTCTCCCGCCATCGGAAGGGTGTGAGACAAGTACCAAATACCCGACCTACCTGATGCAGGTTTTCTAGGGTTTGCCCTGCATGAATTTTAGGTGAATTACTGGGTAGGATCCTTAAAACTACAGCCCGGGGGCCCTAGTTAACCCTTGGCTACCTTCCTCTACCTTTCCGCATCACCAATTTCAGTCCCTTTCCTATGCTATACGAGGTTCAACACCTTCAAAATGCAATTAATGTAACGTGTGATTGGTATAAAAAATGGAAAATAATAATTAACACTACTAAATGCCAAGCAAAGATGTACTCACTGAAGCGCTACACTCAACTACGGACACTCCGACTGCACAATAGTGAAATAACATGGAATCCAAAGGACTCGGCGATAAAGTATCTAGGGGTCCACCTAGATGCAAAACTCAACACGAGATATCACATTCATAAAAAACTAAATGAGTGCTACGCAAGACACTTTATGCTCTACCTCCTGATCAACCGAAAATCTCATCTTCGAGTTGAATCCTCGCTCCTAATTTATAAATCGATTCTGCGGTCCATTCTTACATACGCCTGCCCAACGTCGCTCAAGAAACTTTAAACCATGCAGAATAAAGTGCTACGTATTGCAATTAACAGCCCGTGGTTCATACGAAACAGTCAAATACACCAAGAATTAAAAATTCCACTTATAACAAACTACATCCACAGTCTAACCATTAACTTTTTTAAAAATATAGTGTAGTGTAAAAGTGTAAATTAATTAAAGTTACGATCAAAAACACCCATAAAAGACTCAAACAAAAGCTTCCCCAAGACGTCCACAAATAATTGTCAACCTGTAAATACCTGAACACAATGTAATCAGCCAGAGGTGTGAATACATATTTCACATAACCCTCTCTCCAAATACTCTTAGCCATATGATTTCTTATTATATCATAGCAGTGAATTGAATTTTATTTGCAGACTCTGCTAAATAAAGTTTAAAAAATACACGAGTGGAGTTGCTACTATGTGGATTGCCCTAATGTAGTCTGTCTGCACCTTCTTCTCCTACTTCTACAATTTTTTTTTTGCAATTATTTATTTCACAGAACATAATTTTAGAGTAGTCGGAAATACATTGCTTACTGTTCTTGTAGTCATTCAAGCAAAACTCATGAAAGATCTTGTCATGCCATCGTTTCCTCTTTGAATGTGACTTTTGGCTTGAGTCTTTACTTGAGAGATCGAGAATGTGACTCAGATCCTCGAGCAGACGTGCGTGGCGATCTAGTCGAGGGCGGTGTTTTGTAATATCAGAGAAAAACTTGGAAAGTGGAACCGAGTCGTGCGATTTGCACGCGATGCAAATGATCCTTGGCGTGACCCGAGGTGAGCGCGCATTCTCGCCGGATGTAATCCACTTTCAGGGAGGAAAGCGCCGAAGATTTCTTCAGCTAATGTCATAGGAAGCTTCTACAAGGCTTTGTCTCACCATCAAAACTCTCTCTTCCTACTCTTGGAATCCGACGGTGACACGGTAGCGCTGTGGGTAAATGCGTAGGCACAGTATCTACTCTGTCCAGTTATCATTGCTTTATACCGACTCGAGCATCGTCCACGCCTTCAACAATGCATTTGATGAGATCACCCCGCTCAACCTTCTCGTAAGACGTTCACAATATTAAACTCCTGCGCTGTATATATATTCCTTGCGTTAATTGGTAAATATACGGGTTATATAAACCGATTCGAAATCTCTATTGCAACTGCGAAAAAAATGTAGGCAACAGAAAAAATTAAATGTCAGAATTACTATTTTTTTTCATTTAAATAGTTTCGATATTACTATGAACATTATTATAATTATCTGTTATTTGTGCATTCTTATAAGGTAGAATTGAAGTTGAAGTGTTCCGAATATTAGCAAACACAGTTAAATTACTTTTATTTGACTCTACTCTGTGGAGTGTTGGAAGGGAGGCGGATTATTAGTGTTTACAGTCCGCTATTTATATTATTTCGAAGTTAAACAGAAAATTTTAAGCATATTTTCACAGATTTACATATGAATAACATCAATCGGTAGCCAAATAGAAGAAAAAGAAGTAGGTGTAGACAGGCTAATAAGAACACAATTTTGAACAAGAAAGGATAAGTATTAACAGGAAGGAAACTATACCATAATAGACGACAGAAAGAGGCCTACAGAAAGTCATTAACTTCATGCTTATTTAAAGGCATAAAACAAAACACAATCGACGGGTTTGCGTGGCTGACACTTCGGCGCCGTATTTTGAGCGCACGTAGCATGAACGGACACGTTCCTTTCACAGCTCAAAACATTTCCGTATATCACTTTGCTTTCAAGGAGACTCCTCAGGAACTCTGTCGTTTCCGCTAGTCTCAGTTACCAAGGTATTTGAGTTTTACTCACGTTGACATGGTGATCAATTTTCATATTTAAAATTTTCCGGCACAGCGTAAATACAAAAATTTGTTCATCTGCTCACAGACTGCCACTGAGAAGATCAGTGGAGTTATAACTTGTCCCGGAGTAAGAATGCAAGATTAAACACAGTAATAGCCCAACAGAAGACGAAAACTGGTTCCTAAGTTACTGAACCAATCTCTTAATTTTTTATCCAACGTCATTGATTTATGAATAAGAAAGATAGCCAATTCAGACAAACAAGTGATATTATAAATACCACATCAATACAGTTATAGACAAATTAAAAACTATTGTCAAGAGGTGGTGGCAAAAAGATTTTATTGAACTATCCGCATTTTACTCCTTATTCATCACCTCAGCCAACATTTCCAGACCTTAAGCCCTTACTAAAATCACAAACCTGACCTATCTTTTAGAATTATTATTGTTTCTACTGCCAGCCTCTTACACAACATTTCCTCCTACATTTATAACACGTTTTCTAAAGCCCTCAACGAATAAAACCTTTATTCTGTTAAAATTCTTACCAATTTATTTATAAAATCAAGCACCTCACCGTCCCTCAAGACCACACTTTAATTTCGCTTGATGTAGTTTCCTTAATCGGCTCTATTCCCAATGATTTAGTCATTAACAGTTTCAAAAAGCAGATGGCCTATTTTCAGTCAATATACGAAAATTCCACTTCATGAAATTTTATGTATTATAAATCTAATCCTCAATTCCACTTATTTCTAGTTTAATCAGGTTCACTATCATCAAATCAAAGGTTCTCCTTATTTTTCTGTTATAGTCTGGAGAGATTTAGAAAATTCTTGTCTTTCTCTACTTTCTGTCCAACCTCTTTCCTACATCAGATATGTAGATGACATTTTTTTGCATTGTTAATACCTCTGAAATCAACCTTATAGTAAATACTTTCAATAATTATCGTCCCAACTTACAATTCACCCATGAACTTGAATTTAACCATTCTCTTAATTTCCTTCATGTCACGGTATCCATTCACAATACTTACATTCTCACCAATTGTTTCAGAAAACCTAAATACTCTGGACATGTTCTCAATTATCTTTCTGATCATCCTCCAAACAATCTTGTTGATATTAGATGTTAGATTAATTTCTAACTCCAAGTTCCATCAACACAACTTAAATATTGTCCCAAACATTTTATCTCAATGAGTACTCTTAAATTTTATTATTAAACACTTAGACAGCAGATTGAACAAAATCCAATATCCTTCAGTCAATTGTCACCAAAAACCTCAAACCAAATGTTTTCTTGTACTCCCGTATTACAAATTTCTACATCACAAATTTATCCTAATATTCAAAGAATATCAAATATCCATCATTTATAGATCCACCAATACACTTTCCTTCTTGATTAAAAACCGCAAGGACTCACTTGACACCTACAGCAAACATTCTTGTTTACAAAATCTCTTGCTCTAATTGTAATTCCTGCTACATAGGGCAAACAAAACGTTCCCTTAATACACGTTTAAAAGAACATATATCAAATATCAAACTTCCCATGGATAAACAATCTTTTTATCAATTCTAAACATACATTTGATTGGCAAAATGCTAAGATTTAGACATTAACACCAGGTACAATTCCAGACTCATTTCTTCACATAGAATCACAAATCACAGCTATTAATGAACAGACACCATGAAACTCAATTGTTGCTACGATCCCTTATTATTATGCTAAACCTTCTGTTTTCCCATTGTCGTTGCTCCTTTATTGTTACGCTAAACCTTCGTCTCTTCCATTGTCGTTACGTTTTCGACGCTTTTGAGTTTTGTCAACTGACAAGTCTTCGCACGTGTGAAAAGGTACAAGTATCCCAGAAACGTTGTGTGGTATTTATGTTATCACTTTTTTGTCTGGATTGGCTATCTTTCTTATTAATTATTTTCAATCAGACGTTAATTTTTTTCATTTCGTCACCGATTTATATCAACGCTGCGTTTTCTGAAAATATTTTCCAAGGAAAGATTTTTCGCCATATTCAGAAACTACGTTAATACTTAAGCTTACCAGTCTCAGAAAGCAACTATAAATATAAGCGAAATTACACCACTTTGGAAAATCCGAGAAATGCCACTGCATACATCACATTTCATACTGCCGAAAAAGACCTGGAGCGGGAGAAAGCGATGCTAATTAGGTAAAAAAAACTCTCACCAATCTGCGTCAATTTATAAATTGTCATCCATCAATAGCATGGTCTCAATAACAAATGCGGAGGAGAGATTTCGCAGCATGACAACCGAATGGTAGCTATGAAATGCTGTACGTAAACCAAAAATAACAACGACAACAAAATCAAAGACAACATACTGAATTACAAAATATCAACAAGGCCACGTGTACAGCGGGGATACCAGCACACTGTGAAACTGATGGGAATGAGAAGGAGGACGCTTTTGGAAAAAGGACGGTCGTACAACCGACATACTATATAGGCACTCCAACATGCATAAGTAAGGATATAAATCAAGAATACATCAGGATGATGGCACAAAAAGCGGAAAGCGAAACACAACGGCATCTTCCATCAAGAAATTTGTAATTACACGGAAATGGAATGCGCATCAGACCTTCTCAGAATACATCAAATAATTATCTATAGATTAAGAACTTTACGCACGAATCTCCCCCACCGCTTTTTACTTCGCACATATCGCCAACCAACATGTACTTTTTGCAGCAGGTAATCTTTGAATGTACAAAGTACGACAAGATCAGGAGAGAAACCATAGCTCCACACTCAAGACTCGATTTCTGCAAAGATAGGAAGGTAATCACAAACTTACTAAATTTTATAGCAGAAGCAGAATTATCCAACCTTATTTAAATAACCAACCGTGTACCACATAATGACTGTAATATCTCTTCCAACAAACTAAATAGCATGCATTAACCGTAACCTAGGTCGGTAATGTCAATATCTCTGATGATTCGACCTAAAACTTCGAAGAAATAGCTTTTGAAATCGTTAAATTTCTAAAATTATTTGAGGAGAAAAATTTTGTCATTTAATTTGCTACTTATCCTTGTTATTTTACAGTCAGTATATCACCCATGTCACATTTCTTGGACAATAATTAAAAACTTAAGTGCAATTCACAGCTACAACTGCCTCTAATTATCACATAATAACCGTATCTTCAAAACTCACGGAAGAACTGATGCAGTGAAGATAGATCAGCTAATGTCGATTATTGATCAGCGATTCATGTGATTTCACTCTCAGGCACGTTGGTTACGAGTGTCGTATAGCCTGATATAATACGTATGTTAATGAATTTTAAATTTCCAGCGTACTAGCAACTGAATGGTGGAAGGCCGGAGAGATCAGGTAATCCAGGGTCTTGTTCAGGCGTTGAGCGACCTTGACCAACATCCGGCGCGGTCATTGTCCCTTCCACGTGCATCTCTCCTTAAGGAGCTGTCAGGTGTCTGGAGGAGACCCACTCTCTCTAGCAGGTCCGGCAACCTGTGCGGGCTGCGAGTAGATGACGCAGAACAAAGCAACAACGGCACACTTTTACGTAACGAATATGACACAGTAGAATATTAATTTTACCTCATTTACACAGACTTTATTGACCATCCTACTTAAATATTATGCATTACAACAGTCGTTTAGCTAATATTAAAACAATAACTTCGTTAAAATTTCGTCATTTCTGTAACACATTAGAGTTGACGAATGTTTTACCGTTTTTCATCACCCGCCTCTCATATTTCCTAAATTTCATTAAACTCTCAGACAAAGAAGACTCCTGAACAATAATATTCTCCCGAAGTTTTAATTTCACCAGCCTGAAAAATTCTGTGATTTGCGACGAAAGTGGAAATGGCGTCCAAAACCTAGCGACCAGTGTAGAATATGGCGCCGTGTTTTGAGGGGCCGTGCTGTGAGAGGACAACAGTCCCTTCGTAAATCCTGACCTCTGAGCGAAAAGGTATAAAGCTATCCGAAGAGCAACTTTATCAGTCTTGGTTTTAACATTAAGTGAATGTAATACAAGTTTAATGTATAACATTTCTGAAACTTACCCGTATTTATAATTTCCGTATATAACATGGACACTGTTCGAATTGGTAGTGATTCGTTTAATGAATATGATTAGAAATGATCAATTATCTGACGTCCTTAAATAAATGAAAACATCAACCTGTTTAATGATAAATTTTATATTAATTTAATTTTTTAAACATTATAATAGAAAAAACATTCTCAATATTTCATCCCTTATTTATCAGAACCACTTCAGGTGTTGTAAAGTCAATTAAATGATCTAATTTCCTAATAAAGGATTCTAAAACTTCCAAAAAAAAATAAAGATTTTAGAAGCATGATAATTTATAATACAATTAATTTAAAAAATAATGAAAGCATAGTTATTTCACGTAGAACAATTTCGATTTAGATTCGTAATTTTTTCCACAGGTAGGCACCTGTGTAAACCCGAATGGGCTACTTTTAACCCTGTATCTGTTACGGTTTAGGAGTTACAGGCGTTTTTATGTTTTTTTGTCAAATGTTAAAATTTTTCGTAATTTTTTCCACAGGTAAACACCTCTCTGATTTCGAAAAATTCTAAAATTTCTAAAACTTGCCGAAGAATGACAATATTATTCCAGATCGATGAACGACATGTTGCATTTTCGTTCCAGTTATTCGGCCATTGACGTAAACAATTGATACTAATAATTTAAATAGAATTTATGATTTCCTATTAATCTAATCCATTTAATGTATTTAAAATAGATTTATTTCCATTATTTCTTTAAACTTAACAATACTCTCAACATCTGTAAACATAACAGAATTTTCGCCTGCAATGTATAAGAAATTTATGTCCCCTACATTTCAAGTAATTAATTGTAAGTAATGTTCAATACATTTTAACTAATTGTATTATGAATTATCATGTTTGTGAAATCTTTCTTTGTTGGAATTTTTCGAAGCACAGATTTTGAAATTAGACCATTTATTGACTTTATTGACTTTACAACTCCTGAAGAGAAGAAAATTAGGGATGAAACTTTGAGAAATTTTTTCTATTATAAGGTTTAAAATTTAAATTAATAATAAATTTATGACTAAACAGGTTGATGCTTTTATTTATTTAAGGACGTCAGATAAATGTAACCGTTAAAATATTTGTATCTTAATTGATAATTTATAAGCATATTTATTAAACGAATCACTACCAATTGGAACAGTTTCCATGTTATAGATAGAGATAGAAATTATAAATCCAGACTAGTTTCAGAAATGTTATACATTAAACTTGTATTACATTCTCTTAATGTTAAAACCAAGACTGATAAAGTTGGTCTTCGGAAAAATTGATGAACCGGCCGCTCAGAATACGACACCGTAGAACATATATCTGTTCGTACTTTACATATGTAGTAACATTTTTTGTATTTAATGACTGAAAAAATATCTCGAATTATTTCTGTGGGGAGAATAATGAATAAATATATTCATGTCTGGCAGGTTCCTGTATCTGGAAAGAGAGACAGATGGGGTTGGCGCAGAAAGAAATTATTTTACTCCGTAATACAGCACTGATCCGACTGTATCACAAATAAAGAGGTGATTTTAAAATATTTAACTTTTACAACTCATGCGTTCCTAGTCCGCAGCCAATTCGAAACATCTATAGTATTTTAGATGAGAATTATTTAGCTAAAGTATTATGTATAATTACAAAAATTGAATCTACAAAAAATGAATGTCTAATGGATTCCTTAGTCTGTACAGTTAGTTCCATTTGTTATTTGCTTCGTCAGTTAACGAAACATGTATATTTCGAGACACCAGGAAAAGTGTATTTTTATACTTCTATCCTAAAATATGGTTTGGGATTGAGACGTGAACAAAATTTGGTGAATTTTATTAGAAAGATATATTTTTTTATAATGTATTGCATGTTATGAATTATTTTTCCTAATTTAAGTATTAAGTTTAGTACACTTTTAGTTAAGGTTACCTAATTGTTAAAGTTTCGCATTTTTTGTAGTTATTTCTGCTGAATAATATTCTCTTTAATGATTTTGCTTGTTTATGTGTGAAATTACATTCCTCTTTGGAAACAATTCTTGTAAGCTATTTTTTTCACATTTATTCAGCACAGGATTAATGTACTGAAAACGAAAAATCGCATTACCAAATTTTATTATTAAGATTTATAACTATTTAATATTACAATAATCCCAAAAAGAGGAAATAGGATTTGTCAATAAATACAAATTAAATAATAAATACATATTATTATATGCTACTGTAGTGGTAGGTTTTTTTAAATGATAAAGTAAAGGGATATTTTACAGAATTTAATAATCATTTAACTGAACATGAGAAATATAAAATAAAATAAATACAAACTATGTGTGTTCAGCTAGCCCGACAAAACAATCGGATCCCTTAAATCCTAAGTTAAACCATGGTTTACGGTAATTCCCCCAGGCGCGTCAAGCATTGAGATGCTTGGCAGTTACCTCGCGTTGATGTATGGCCATGATCATGTGCACCGTCGATCTCTCCGAGTCCTCTGGACAATGCTTGTTTGGGGCTGTACGTCCGTCCCTGGCGACGGTTCGTCGAGGAGTCTTTCTACACTTGCTTTACAGCCCCTTCGCTGGGTGTGAAATATCGATGTTCTCGACCAATTTTCGATCGATCTTTCCTGAACCAAGAAATGTGATTGGTTCAGGCTGTCACGTGTTAATTCAATTTCTGAGATTTTTGAAGAGACATTTTCCAAAGTGCGAAAGTCCAGGTAACTTCCGAGGGTCAACAGCCTACGTGCCTAAGACTAGACCTTAGGGATTATCTCTCCGTCACGGCGGCGCCTGGTCAAATTCCAACTTGCCAAGCTCTCAACCCTTGCTAATATCTAATTAAATTAAAATAATATGTATATATAGTTTAGTTGCGCTAGTTTACTGTGTTAATTTGGAAAATATCTGAAGAAGATACAAAATTGTATCGATACGTCTTCATAATAAAAATTAAAAATAAAAAGTGTCTGTATAAGGTCATAAATTGTTTTATTAAAGTAAAATAACACCGCTCTTGATAAACACGGGAATTAACAATTCATCCTAAAACAAAAATTAGCCACTTAACGTAATTTACGGCAAAGAAAGGATACAAATGTTTTCTCATACGAGAACCATTGATTTGATGATAAATTACGTTATTAAAAGTGAAATAAGTGAATTAAAAATCAGGTTAATTAAACGGAGTATTTAAAGTAAAGTCATATTCAGTATTACAGAAAAGAATGTTATCATATCTTTCATTGATACTTTCTATAATTAGACTGATGGGTAATGAATTGAAAAAAGATCCTACACCTAAGGAAATTAAAATATGATCATTTTAGACTAAGATATTATTTAAATCATCATCAACTGTAAGGAATTTTTAACAGAATAATGTTTTTTCCAAAAAATGTTATACAGAAAAGAAGAAACACGATGGAGAGGACTATTATTAATAGATGCAAAAATTAATCTGAAAGATAATATAGATTAATGTATTTTGGCAGAAGTTATGAACGAAAAATGGAAATTATTAATATTAATAATATTATTATATAAAATTTAGTATTTTCTGTAAACTTTTTAAAAAATGTTTAAACTGTGAACACATTATTATGTTAAAAATTCTTTACAATTGATCGATGATTGATATAAATATCATCATACTTCCAAATGGTCACATTTTAATTTATTTTGATGTGGTATCTCTTTTCAATTCATTATCCATCAGTCTAATTATAGATGTCTGTATTAACATTAACTAGACGTAAACTAAACACACATCAACACAAACCCGTTCTGTTACGTTTGTGTTTCATGCAACGTGATCTTCTACAGCAGTTCTTGTGTCGATTCACGTAGTGCATGAAAAGAAGAAAACAGAACGCCAGTATCATTCAACAAAGAGGCAAGTATGTGGGTTATTTCTCGACAATTATGAAATTCCAGAAGACTATTAGTATATTACAAGGTTTCTGTTTAATTAATTAAAAAAATAATGTCCATTCAAAATAAATTAGGTTAGGTCAAAAAGAAATATATGTCACTGTAGGCAATACATCACATTACTCTTCAATTATTACCTGAATTGAGAGTAATGTATAATCAGAGTTAAAAAGCATTCTCATTAGAGTTGGGTTGATGAAGGTTTGATAAATGTAACTCTTTTGTGTTCAACTCGGAGAATGAATAATTCACACTATTCATCCCTGTCAGATCAGGAATTAATGATACTTTCATACTGTAGATAAATTGACATAATTTTATATTTTCAAAGTATTCATAGCTCGTTGTACAAAACTAACACAAATAGTATGAAAAATCTGTAAAAGACGTAATAAATTTTAATTTACACACGTGAACACAAAATATAGTTTAATTGAAGTTATACTACATTCACCAGGTATAAATCAACGTTTAATGATTGTAGGAATTCAAAATCAAAATTTCTTTTTCTGCTATCAAATCAGAAATAGTAACATCACAGAAGAGCTATCGCTTTTACGATGACTTTACCGGGCATGCAAATATCGGGTACACGATCGTGAGTTGACCTCTGTAAGTAGGTGTTACCAGTTTTCGGCCGGTGCCAAGAGGTTGAAAGCGCTTGGCACACAGAGAACATCCGGTACGCTCGTATCCAGCGAAGCATTTCCCTGCGTGTTGAAACAAGCATTGTTGCTTTACATATTGACGCGGTTTCCAATTAAATTCACAGATGAACATTCTGCTACATTGCGCTGCATGACTGGTTAAAATAATAATCAGAGACCGCGACATTCTTTCTTCGCCACGGGACTCAGTTGTTATTTTTATTTTTTGTTAATTCCTGCGATCGTTAGTAGTATTTCATTTGAATAAACTTGTTCATCGTTCTCCAGTCTAATTTACTACGTGACAATATTAATACATTTGAATAGATGGATTTCTTTACTGCATATTCACTTTCTTCAAATGGATAACTGTTGGATGAAACACGGGAAACAATCGCATCTCTTAATCTCACGATTTAAGTATGAACGTCGATACCCCTTTAGATGCGTAAGAATATTTGTATAAACCGCGAAATTTCATAGTTTGTAGAATTACTGATAAGCTTGATAGATTTTCGTATTTTCTTAAATAATTCAACGAAATATCCCAAATATGTCGTTAAAGTCGCTTTCTTTTGTGTGAGAGTGGTATCTAACATGCATATTACATATTGATGTTTATAAATTGCAATATAGTTCCTACTTCATAAATTTAATTGATTTTAACATTAAACAATAATGTAAAAATTCAAAGATATTCTAGAATAATGACGTATTAATTTTTTTATATAACATAGATAAAATTTTTACAGTATCCTTTCGAAGTCGTTGACAATAGGTTGTAAAATTTAATCTGCTACTTACTTAAGTGGGGATATTATATATAGACTTTCACTGACATAAACAATAAATGAATTTATTTAATTTAAAAATTATAATTTATTAACCAAAATTCTAGATTTAATGTAAAAATTCAAAGATATTCTAGAATAATGACGTATTAATTTTTTTATATAACATAGATAAAATTTTTACAGTATCCTTTCGAAGTCGTTGACAATAGGTTGTAAAATTTAATCTGCTACTTAAGTGGGGATATTATATATAGACTTTCGCTGATATAAACAATAACTGAATTTATTTAATTTAAAAATTATAATTTATTAACCAAAATTCTAGATTTAAAATGGATTTTTTTAATTTACCAGCAACTTTGTTTGAAATGGAGACAAATTTAAATTCATTTTTGTTATTATTATTCCTTTTATTGTTGTCTGTAAAAGGAAAGATATTATTTTATTGTTGGGATGGAGAATCTGTAAAGTGACTCTGAGAGAGTATCTTTGGCGTTGTTATTAATAATATATTGGAAGCCCATACATGCCGTGCAAACCACATTACATTACAACCTTTCCTTGCTGTAAGCTACGAAAGATTTATGTCTATTCCTACATTTTACAATATGATATCTATCACAAACTTCCAAACACAACTCACACACACATTCGTAATTTGTTTCATGAAATACTTTGTTGTAGCACACTTTATGGTGAAAGCCATGGATCGCCAGTCTCGCCTTCGTGTGTCGTAGCTACTATCCATGTCCTGTCCTGCATAGCAGATGTTGCATAGAAGTCCTCCGGTATGTTCCTTTTCCTCTCATACAGATCCTGTAAAAGCTGTCTGAAGCTGGAACCAGCTGGTAGTAAGAGCTCGCATCTTACATCCTCTATTAGGAAAGTCTCCCTGGTAAGCTTGAATTCTGCGGAACTCCTAAAATTCTTTTCAGGTATCTAGCCTTTACTCGCTCCAGTTCTTCCAGTTGTCTGTACGTGAGGTATTCTCCTACAGAACAGGTAGTATCTTTAGCCTAAACAGGTCCACCGCTGTGCTGATCGATAGTTGTGTAATGTTTCTGATTTCATTCATAGCTCTAGTGGCAGCCACTGCTCTAGATCTTATGCATTGTAAATTGACTGCATAAAAAGTAATATTATTGGTTTCGAAATTGTGCAAATAAATAAATGTTAGTAACTGCAATTGAGTTTACGTTGATTGTCTTCATCTGTGGAATAAATTACTACATAATCCTTCCATTAAAACTAGTCTTTTAAGACTATCAAATAATTTACTTCTAAAAATCTTAAACTATGTACTTAACGACTATAGTCCATCCAATATTGTCTTTTACATTTTTCTGGTTTTTGTTCACTTCGTACACGAACTGTACTCTGTATTTATACACAGCACTTTACACAAGATCATTGATAAAAGATTAATAGATAAAATTTGGCATTTACCTTTCGTGACTGCATCTGTGTATCAGCCTCCCTCCCCGTCGTCTCTTCTCCAGGAATAACGTCTATATTTAACGTCGAAACGTTGTAGAAAGATCTATATGTACAGCACCTTGGCTGTGCGCAAAGTTTCGATCTTATCGACCCAATTGGCGAATCTTTCTGGACCACGAATTATCATTGGTCCAGGCAATCACGAGCCCAATAAAATTTTACACCTATGGAGAACGTCTCGTTCCCACGGGCTCTCACCTAGGGTAAAACCTGGTGTCCAGCTGCTACGTGCTTCTGCTCAGACGCTAGCGCTTGTTCAAGTTCTAACTTCTCTAGTTTTCGAGCCATGCTACTATCAAATAAAGTTAAATTGAATAAAATATATTTAGTCATTAATAAAGTATCGCTACATCTCTCCCATTGAATTAACAGGTATTGTATTTTAATCAAAGACTAAATTATTAATCGTCGTAATATTTCATACAAACTATAGTCTTTAAATACAATCCATATATTTTCATATAATTGAAGACTCTTTTCACATTTCTTCTTAACTGATGTTAAAGTTTTCATTGAACATAAGATTATGTCGTAAATGAGAGATCACGCACTTGAGTTATAATAAATTGGAAAGCTCATTGTTTAGCAATTATAGTCACGTCTCCTATTTGAAGGTTTAAACTATATATCAAGCAGTATGCTGGACAAGAAACGCTATCGCCTCCTGATTTTTTCTTCCCATAGGTTCGTCAAAGTTCATGGAATCCATGAAATAATTAAAAATAAATTAGTGGTTTCGACCAAAAATAAGTTCTCAGGATATCCACAAATTCTTTATGGCAAATTGATGAAATTAAAAATTCCAAGAGATTTCGATGTTGCGTGACACTAGAATGAAGACCATAAAACAATTATTAATCTTTTAGGATACGGTCAATAAATATTACTCATTAACAAAAAATGTGAGATACTTACATCAAGTAAATACTGATTTAATAATTGTTATATGGTATTAATTCTAGTTATAACTAAATACGATGCTCAACATCGAGAGCTCTTGAAATTTTTAGTTGAATGACTACCAATAAATAATTTTGTGAATATTCTGAGAACTTATTTCCGGTTGAAACCACTTATACAATAATTATCACGTATTCAATATAAAAGAAATTTCTTCAAAACATTCGCTAAAATTTTACCAATAACTTAATTTAATAGAAAAGAGATCGGCAAGGGTTTAGGAAGAATTTAAAAACGACTTATAATTTATCTTAAAAATAAACAGATGGAAGAACATAATCCTGATGTAAAATTATTAATTGATGACAATTGTGGTCTTCGCAGTAAACTCGCCTTCGGAACTATGCTGGAGATTTTTAGATATTATATTTCTCTTGTCTTTGTTCTGCATTTGAAAAAAAAAGATAATTTACGCCTGCTAAATAAAATTTCTGAAGACTATTCTCATGATGGGACATTAATTGAAGAGGTGCGACGCCATTAAGGATTCATTCAATATTAATCTCATATTATTGAGAGACTCCAACGTGTGTATTAATGTGTCACTTACTGTTCGTGTCGACTAAGAATTACGTAGTTACTTCTCGCGTGGCACACGAGGAGATAAACAGCTGAACGTTCATCACTGAAGCTGTCAAACGCTGTGAGATTGAGAGTGAGTCATGTCCGGGAACGCAGAATAGCTGTGGCACAAGGAGTAAGTAAGCCAGCACAGCGCTTTCTAGTCAGTGTCATCGTATATTTTCCGCAGCCTGGAATGTGGCTTTGGTGGGAATACCGTCGTTCAAGCTTCAGCATCATCGTCATAATCCATCCCGCATGACTCGGTCCACGAAACGGATCTATGCCGTCATGTGGCACACTTAAATTGACTGTTCCGGATCCGCGAAGTTTCATGCTTTGCTAGTTATTTCAGACCTAATCCTCCGGAAAACTTTAATAAGACTACGTCAACTGCTTTCACAACAGATATAGGAACACAAATTCACAAAATAAGCAACCTGTTCTTAAAAGTCTTCCTTGCTAATGATTTATTTTCTTAGATATATAGATATATAATGTTGTTTTATGTTGTGCGAATATTATATAATAATACAAATATTTTTAGCTCTTAACTATTTGCATCAATAGAATCGCAACATTTGCTAAATGATTTATAGTTTTACTGTTAATTTTTGTGATAAATGAAAAGAATTAATATTTTTTCTTATCTCAGTCTAGTGGATACAAAATTAATAACGTCTGGAATGCTAAATTTCTGTAAATAAAGGAAATTACATGGTCGAACTTAAAAAAGGTTTTCATCGCCGAATGAAGCTTTTTTTTAGAGTAACAGGCTACATGAACGTAATCCACCTTATGGCAACTTACCTTTAATAGCATAAGAAGGGATTTGAAAGGGGGGATGCGGAAGGGTATAGGAAGGTAGCCATGGTTAACCAAAGCCCCAAAGCTGTGGTTTAAGGATCCTACCCGGCGTTCCCGGGATGCAAGACATACCCTAGAAAACCTGCATCAGGTCGGTCGGGCATTGGGTACTTGTAGGAACGCAGTATTCCCTTCTCCGATCCTCGACCAGTTTAGGAGGCAGTTGGCCGACTGTTCCAATGGAAACACAGAACAACTCTTACCCTACGCCCAAGGTCTGTGACCCCGCAACATACACCTCTCAAAACTGGTTTGTGGTTCACTTGCAAGAGAACCTCGCAGTCTTTGCCAGAAGAGCCTTTATTTAACTGACATTAGTATGACGGATAGTCATTTGCCTATAATTTCCGTAATACATACAAGGAGAGGGTTACTTTCAAATTTTTCATTTTTAAAAAACCAGTGGATAAATATAGAGTTTATTAATTTTATGCATTGTGTACGGAATTAACTGTGTATTAATTGTATTGACCTACAACAGTCAATATTAAATTAAATGAGTTTTTCTTTACGTTTGACTGGCTTAATTTGAATAAATTAAATAGCCGCCTGTTTCCGCCGATTTTATTCTATTCAACTACATAATTAATTTTTAGATGTTTTTTAGAGTTAAACCTTCGTTCCTACGAATATATTTTTAATCTAATTTCTTACAAATATTATCGCTGAAAAAAATAATTAAAATATGCTTCTAGGAAATAATTTTTTTTAAAAAAAAGTATTAAAAATGGGGAATTATTATTCCCATAATTTACCCGAAATAGAAGCAAAGCATGAACAATGGTTAGAAGTACCAAATGTCCATCTACCTGATGCATCACATTTAGGCGAATTGCCGGATAGGATCCTTAAACTACAGCTTGGCGGCCATAGTTAACCCTTCGCTACCTTGCTCTCCCTTTCCTATGCTATTCAAGGGGAGTTGCCACCATGAGAGTGACACATATGTAGCCTGCTACTTTAATTATATTTGTAAAATTCATTGAAACCTATGTGAATAATTTCATCTGCTAGCTTGAGGTTCGAGTACGTCCAGTTCGACCACGGGTTACGAAAAATCAAGTAAAATTTTTTGACATTAACTAACTAATTTTTTTGCAAAAATTGCTGGCTAAGCATGCCTAGAGCAGTCTACTAACGTTTTCAAACTGGGCAACATTATTATTAAATATATTTTTGGATTTCAGAGACTCTCACCGTCTTAATTTTTCGAATCCTGATAAATTACTTGTATAATTTTTCATAAGTTTTTAGCTAGGACCATGACTATGGCAAATACAAATATAAAAAAATCTAAATTTATTATATCGCTGGGTTATTAACCCACGATCAATTCTTAAATATTTTATTTTATATGAACCCTCTCTAAAGTCATATAATTGAATTACGTCCTGAACTAATCATCCCGAATGTAGACGTCCGACGTTGTGTTAATGGGGTGACATTATTGTTAAAATAAGTTTGCATTTCTGTGATTCGCTGTCTCCATTTTGCAAATCCTGATAAAATGCTTGTTTAATTTTTTAGAAGGTTTTAGCTAACTACTATTGCAATTTCTGATATCACGCGTTGATATTTTATATCTCGCTCATTAATTAAAGATAAATTATAAAATGTTTTATTTTGTATAATTCGACGGTTACTATATGATTGGAAAAGGACCTGAATTACACAACTGGAATTCAATTAGAGTGAACATTTTCCCAATAGTTCCAGTGAGAAAGTGGAACCCTGAAGGATATTTCAAGAATTGTCGAGATTTTCGGCTGTTTTTTGTTTTCAGTTCCCTTTCAAGGTAATGATACTCGGATTCGAGGAGACGGGAAGAATTTTGTTTGCCTTACCGAAATTGTACTTTTCAAGAAAACGAAGTTTACCTGCAACTCAAGCTTCATTAAACTGAATACAATGATGCTTTATTCATACATGAGATCCATGCCATACTTTCTAAAATAATTAGATACTTTAGATGAAATTGGACGTATCTGCATATCAGAAGTCGCAAATTGAGTTCGCCGAAGTATGGCAACCCGTCTCGTACCGGAATCTCTGGGGATTTTAGCGAGAACCTACCTAAAGAAGGTTTATCTCAGAAGCTGTATCAGAGCACAGACGACACAGCCGCAGTGATTCATTGCCCCGAGTCACGTTATCGGATAGACAGGACTGCCACCTGAAGCAACTTGTACGAAATCTCTTCAAGTTTTGTGCCAAACCCCTGCGTTGAATCAGTTAACAATACATTACGTCTTAATGTGAGATGGAAATATATTCATCCCAGAGAAGAAATTCAAATTCCCCAAGAGTGTTGATGTACGACGTTGTTTCATAGCAATTATTAGGCAAGCAGGTACAGATAAGTGCAGTCAGTGGGCGAATGAGAAACGACAAAACTCTCCAACATGTCTTCGAATTATAAGACGCACATAAAAAGTTCATTACTGAACACTTGGCAATATTCATCACTATAAATGATTTTGTCACACTATTTATTTTAAACAACATTAAACACCAAAATATTGTAGTTTCGTGATATTCATAATTTCGTGTTTATTCAATTACCTCCAACAACAACGCAAATACCAGTTCTGTCTCATTCCGAATCTTTCATGGTGGTAACTTCATCTTTCAAAGAAGCCAAAACAAATTTGGATTACTAACGTATGTATGAAGATAATACGAATATATTTTTTTGATATATTTTACTACACCCTGAAAACGGCTGTAAATATAATATTAATTAGTTATTTACGACCCAATATTGACAGAGATAAAATTAAGCAACTAAAATCAAATTAGACTCTATTTAATTGCTTTCGACATCAATGTAAGTCTTTATTAAAACAAAAATATAATTACAAAACACGATAACAAACAAAAAAATTTAAATTATGCACTTTTATTTTGGACAGCAATAAAGTTTTAATTATTTAGAAACGTCTGTCTAGCTTCAGGATCTGTTCGTTGTAAAATAAAATTATATAAAATCTTGCTTATTAAAACTAAAAATAGTTTTTTTATGTGAAACAATGGTACTAATATTTAAATTATGTATAAAATTACTTATTATAACATATTTCGAGATTTATTTTGCTACAGCTAGATGTGTCAATTATATTGTGTTTTTCAAACCATCATATTGTAAATTGGACTAATATTTGATATAGACATTGAGGTCGAAAAGTAAATATATAATTTTTATTGAATATTGCATATGGTTTTAGTGTGTAAGACTTATTTTACTTTTAACTCATAGTATAATTCACCATTGAAATAGTATCATATATTTTATTGTACATATGTATAAAAATCTGTATGTATAATTTTTTCGGTGTTGTTTACACCATATTAATACGATAAGTCTGTTTAGGTTACATAATTCTACAGACTAGTATAACTAAAATATAACGTAAACCGACAAGTCGTATATTTCGACTTGTCAATACGACTCGTCAATTCATGTTATATTTAAGTTATATTAGACTATAGGATTATGTAACCTAAACGGACGTACGGTATTGATAAAGTGTAAACAACACAAAAAAAATTGACCTACAGATACAGACTAGGGTAGTTCCAGATTTTTATATATATGTACAATAAAAACTATATATATAAGGGGGGGGGTGGTAACAGGCTACAAGAGGGTAATACACGTGGTGGCAACTTCTCTTTAATAGCATAGGAAGGTAGACAAGGGTTAACTAGGGTCCCAAAGTTGTGGACAATAATAACAGGTCTAAACCATTGAAAGACTGGCGCGCTAAGGGAACATGTAAGTCAGTCGGCGATGAAGTACAGCAGAAAGCGGTCGTAATAGAAAGAGACGAGACGTAGTCAAATTATTAAAAAGTAAAGTTATTAAATAAAAGCAGAGTGCAGCATTTACCCGGATATTGCTGCGCAAATATTTCGGAGTGTTCCAGTTTATGCCAGATAATTGTGAACAGTCTACTGGGAGGAATTATTTTAACTTCCGCAAATTGCCATAATTGCGGAATAAGTCGTCTTCGAGATATAGCCAACACTTGATAATCCAACAGTGAAGTGTAGAGTCAGTGAAAAGAATGGCCTGTTTTTTTTAGAAAGTTGAGTGTGTGAAAGTGTTGCTGAAAGAGTTGCCTTGGTACCAGAGAAACTGTAAGTATAAATTCATTCAATTATTATTGTAAACCTTTAATTAAAGATAAAATCGCCAGATTTCGGATTTTTTGGAATATTGTAAATATTGTATATTGGCATAGCTTCACGGTAATTAGATTGTTTAAAAAATAAATAAATAACTTTTCTTTATTTAAAGGCCCAGTTAAAGGCCCTGAGAGAGAGAGAATAAAATTTTTTGATTGTACACGGGAAAATTTTGTAAAAATTCAATTTAACTAATGTAACTTGAAATCTTTGTACAACTACTAAATTAATGTGTTTGTTTAATTAACTAAAAGTCTTATTTATTAACATCCTTTCATTTAAAGTAAAAGTAGTTAAATTGATGCATTAACGTGGGCTAACTATTATTTAATTTGTTTTCAAAGTGGTATATTACACATTGGCTTCACCAACGTGGTTTATTGTGTTTATTTAATTAATATTAATTTAGTGAAGTACCACAAATTGTCGCCTTAACGTGTGTGGCATATTTTGATTTTGTTTATTTAATTGTATTTTCATTATTATAAATTAATAATAAATACAAATGAAAGAATGATAAAATGTCAGATCGCTCACGTTGGGGTGCCAATTTTTTAATGAATACCAATTAAATGAAAGGATACTTGAATAATAAATAATAATTTTAAATAAAAAAACAAATTGATTTATTAATGCACAAAATAGTTAAATGAATTTTACAACAGTTACCACGTAATTATCTTTCAATTTATATTATTTATTAGTGTACTACAATCAAAATTCACTCTCTCTCAGGGTCTTTACTGGGCCTTTAGATAAAGAAAATATTTGTTGACATTTGAATTTTCTATAAAGCTATTTTCGACTTCAATGTATTATTTACAATGCAAATATAAAATGCTGACTTTAAATTATAAACGATATTCGAAAACCGAAATCTGACGATAATTGCATTTACTAAATGGTTTAGAAATATGAATTTAGTGAAATTGGAACTTACAGTTTCTAGAAATCAGGGCAATTTGGCTCGTTCAATAATACGCTTACGCACTCATTACAATTTATAACAGGCCATTTTAACACTGACTCTAATTATCACTGTTGGTTTGACAAAAAGTTGTCTTTACATTGCAATATCTCGACGACGACTTAACTCTGCAATAATTCAACAACCTACTTTGCAATCTCTCCACGAAGATGTACACAGCTATATCTCCTTAACAACTTTATATTCTGCTATGCTTCGACTACAACTCCTTTACTGTATCTCGACTACTTTACTCTGCAATCCAACGACAGCTTTATATTCTGCTATCTCTCTACGAAGAGTTTACAGAGCTATGTCTCCTCAACAACTTTTCTCTGCTATACTTTGGCGACGACTCCTTTACTATAATTCGTCAACAAGTTTTATCTTATATGCTTTGGCGACGACTCCTTTACAATAATTCAACAAGTTTTCTCTGCTATGCTTTGGCGACGACTGGCCACACCAGACTCTAGCAAGAACCACAGCTTACAATACCTTAAACCTGTGGTATTAATGTCCATTCTTGTGTGCAACTTGTTTGTTTTCTGCCGCTAACAATTCTAGTCCAAATTTTCTAATTATTAATTAATAATTGCCTTTTAATTACCACAATATATTGTAGTGATTTAAATATTAAAATGATAGGATTGTTTTAATAAGAATCAAGATTTTAAAATAGACAAACAAATTAATTTATTAACGCAATTATCAATTAAATTTACAGAAGTTATTTAGACAAATAAATTTCAATTTACATTATCAATTAATCTTTGACAATAAAATGACTATACCTCAGGGTCGTTTACTGGGCCTTTAATAAAGAAAATACTTGTTAACAATGAAAGTTTATGAAGCTATCATGGACTTAATTCATCAGATTTATTACTATGCAAAAACATAAAATATGAACTTTAAATACTGAACGAAATTCGAAATCTGACGATAATACCTTTACTTATGTGTTTACAAATAGTAATTCTGTGTAATTTTACCTTACTGTCTCTGTACTCAAGGAAATGGTCTCGTTCGTACACACTCACTTATTGCACTTTATAGACAGGCCATTTTTATCCACAGAATCTAATTAACACTTTTAGTTTTGCAAAAGTTGGTTCAATGTTCGTTTAATAAATCCTATTATCTCGTTCCGAAGATTGTTAATTGTCTAAATCGAGAATACAATAGTTTAGATTCAGAAATTTAAACATTCAGCGTTTAATACTCGTAAAATGTTCTATTTTAGTTGTTGTTACATGTATCCAGACACTTCCTGGATTTTATACTTTTCGTCTGTCCACTGCTATACTTCAAAGACGACTTCATTGGAGCTCGGATCCCCACAAACTCTACTGCGCGTCTAGCGAACCAACCTATACAATACCCACAAACATTGCATTCTCGCCACATTCTTGTGTACAACTTGTGTGTTATATGCCGCCAACAATGCGAGTCGAAATTTGTGTTTATTAATTAATTATTTCCTTTTAATTACCACAATATATATATATGCCCAATATAATCATTTATATCTGCAAGAAGTGTTTTATTTATATTTATTTTACTTTTAACCCTGACTTATCAGTTCTGATATTTCAGTTATTTTATTTATATTATCAAAACCTCTTTAAAGGGGGATGTCTTAGATATGAGAAATGCGTTATATTTATTTACGAATACAAAAGAAATCGAAATAACTGTGGTAAACCTGTAAAGATAAGGAAACTCATTTTTTACGCGTGACATGTACGAGTCATGAAATTAAATATTAGATAATTAATCCTTTTTATAGCGCGCAGCAAACACAACATCAATCATTCTGGATGCCAAACTAATCATGAATTTAGAAGTCAGTGAGACACCTTCGCTGAAATAAAATTGATTAAAATCTGTAATGAAAATGTTTTGTTGTCAATAACGGCAAAAACTTCAAAATTCTGACCTCAAACTCTTGGTCGTGGAACAGTGATTAGAATTATCCATTGAAGAAATTAGTGATCTTAAATCAACGCCATGAAGCAACATTACTACTAATCCACTGAAGTGTTCGTTTGGATTCGCTCGCTAACATGCTTAATAACTATGTCTCTGTTTGCTCATTACATAGTGGCATTTTTACAATTATTTTTTTAATTCCTGTCTGTTCGATATATGGCCATATTTCTGAATAGAATTAGGGTGGGACAAGTGTGTATGGAGAGCACAGGAAGAGGCACGGGAACAGACGAGACAGAGAGAGAGTGCGTCTGCATTCCAAACATGGAGTAAGGCGCGGCCCTGAAGACGTTCCCCAGGTCACGAAAGCAAGGTGAATAGACGTGAGCCGAGTCCACAATCCCGCAATCATCCCGCTGTTTACCTTGTAAACTTCTCCAAAGTCTGCGATACCAGTATTATGCAAACGCTTGCTACAAGAACGGCCACGTCTTTAAAATACCTAATGTAATTTACCTTTCTTAAAACGAAACGGTAACAATAGACTCACAAGCAGGGAATATAGTCTTATTAACAAGGTTGGAATCCGTAAGGATAATCCTCTCACAAGAATCAGTCTGTATAATGAATATAAATGTATGTTAATTGAGGATAAGTTGCAAATATTAGTAATTTAATTTTCCTGTCCACGCAAGGGACGCGTTTGTAATGCGTTAGACCCGCATTAGGGGAATGAATAGTAAGACATCTGTAATGGAACGTAATTTAAGTATATTATTATGAGTGGTTAACTTTTATGTTCCATTCATGGACAGAAAATTATATTAATAGAAAGCGGTAAAATTATCGAATTGATCCGAATATAACTCACAGCAATGTGCAGCATCTGATCAATTTAAATAAACATCAATCAGCGCTTCGTGTAAAGAAATAATATTACAGTAATGGCAACTGACGCACGAAACCCCAAAAAGAACTACAATCACGATGCTCTGCACAAATATTGTCGACGGACATATCAAAATTAGTTGTAATTAGGAGCTGCCATTTATTTAATTGTGAGACGTCGACAGCCGTCTCCTTTTGGGCTGAGATGAACTATGTGTAAGCCGCGTATACACCGGAGTTGGCAACAATGTTGACAACTTCTACAGCATTTGTTCGCAACAATTTTTTCGGGTTGTCAACCTTTCTTGGCAACAATGTGTACGGACCTTCTGTTCGCATATATAAGTGGTTCCAAATACAATAAAATGCTGGAATCAAATTTTTTGTACCAGAAATAGTAAATTTGAAGTGGGTTATCAAAGTATCCACAATAAGACGAATAAAACGAAATTTGATTAATATTGTTTATGAATAAAAATGAAATAAATATTAATTTAAAATAAAGAATTTAACTAATACTTCATAATAACCGTATCATTTAATAAATAATGTTAATTACACATTTTCCAAGAAATTAATTCTTCAATGGTTAACGGTAAACAGGTTATTTATGAATTAATATAATAAATTTAAAAATATAATTGAAAACGCAATATATATTATTAGGAAATTTTAAATATATATATTTCTGAGCATTAAACGAATCGAATGGAAAAACACGTTTAATGTGTGCGAAAATAAATGCAGTCAACTACTAAATTACGTGCACAGAAAAAGGAAAAGAGCTACATCCGTGGTACCAATTATCACAAGTACACTGGCGCTAACTGTCTATCGACCTAAAACTAGGAAAATATCTTCCCATAGAGCTATTCAGCGTCTAAGCATTGATACACCGGTGTCGTATTCTGAGCGGCCGTGCCCTGAGCGTGCAACAGTTCCTTCTTCAATCCTGAAAGATGAACGAGCAGGTATAAAGTTTTCCGAAGAGCAACTTTATCAGTCTTGGTTTTAACATTAAGTGAATGTAATACCAGTTTAATGTATAACATTTCTGAAACTTATCCGTATTTATAATTTCTATCTCTAACTATAATTTGGAAACTGTTCTAATTGGTAGTGATTCGTTTAAAAAATATGCTTAGAAATTATCAATTAAGATACGAATCTTTTAACAGTTATATTTATCTGACGTCGTTAAATAAATGAAAACATCTACCTGTTTAGTTATAAATTTATTAATAATTTAAATTTTAGGACATTATAATAGAAATAAATTCTCAAAGTTTCATCCCTAATTTATTAGGATCTCTTCAGGAGTTCTAAAGTCAATTAAATTAGCTAATTTTTAAAATCCGTGTTTCTAAAAATTCCAACAAAGCAAGATTTTACAAAAATTATAATTTATAATAATTATTAAACACTGACAAAGTTGCTCGTCGGAAAACGTCATACCTGTTTGCTCAGTTTTCAGGATTCAAGAAGGTATTGTTGTCCACTCACGACACAGCCGCTCAAATTACGGCACCGATGGTCCGACGGTTTTAGAATGAATAGTAGACTACCGCCACATTCTCTTTACAGGAATCACAAGCATATTACGAGCGACTTCTTTCAGTTGGTGATCCGACAGTTATGTTGTATGAGAATACATACGCGCGGGATTATTTTTACTTATACTATAAATTTTCAGTAGTCTTCGCGGGCCGCAAAGTAACTGTGTGTGTTGTCTAGACCTGCTTTAGTGAATTGTGGATTCTGTCACGTATCCATGCTTTGAACTGATGGTCCATATTCTCTTAAAACAGACAGAGATATGTACAATCAAACCGCCAGTTATTTTAATCCTTCATTGATTCAATTTTCTTCTTTCACCCAAATATTTTCTTATCTTCATTTTCCCTTAAAACCAGAAAACGAAACACCACGACAACACTAGCCAAATATTAGTTCAATTATGCTTAAAACCATATTTAATTAAATGCATTCTATTTTAAAACCTACACCCAGGTTGGGGATTAAATGTAAATGCTGATATTATATTGAGTGTTACGAATGAATATTTTTATTTACATTAGTATTAAAAAATTATTTGTCGAGTTTCGTAGATCAAACTTCAAAAAAGATGACAAACAATTTGTAATATAGTTGCGAAAGATATATTTTATATATAGAAAATTGATGAATGAAGGCTTTCAATAGTTTAAACATTTCTTTTTCTAACGAATTTTTTAGAATTTTCTTTTCAGTCAAGCAGGTTATTACCGTATATATTGAAACTTTTTAGGATTATTAGTATTTCTGTGTCTATTTAAAATCCAATATCGGTGTCTATTAAAGTACGTGAACGGTAAAACTTGCGTATAGACTGGAATATTATATGTATCGAATGATCGGAATATTATATGTATCGAATGATCGGAATGTTAACCACAGAAATATTTGCATACGTATGTGGTGAATCAACAATTTAAACTACATTGCAACTTAACAGGTTTCGCGTTTCAACAGCATATTTAATCAATTAAATTGTTGCATTCCACTTTGGAATGAAATTGACATTCATAGAACACATTCTATGAATGTCAATTTCATTCCAAAGTGGAAACATATGATTATTAAAACACAACAAATAAATACATATTAATGAAAAGTTAAATACTAGTTATACATCGTACGTAATTATAAAAATCAATATACGTTTCATTGAATTTTTGTGGTAGAGAAGAAATCAATCTACTGAACCTGTATATTAATTACGTATGATCGTTTCATTGGTCCATTGAACCACTTTATCAAGTATGTTTTATAATCAATTTCACGGAATTGTAATTTTAACGACCTTCCTACACAGCACCGCCCAAAAATAAACTACAAGAACGTGGTACAGAAATTAATTGCCAACCTTGCTTCTCGTCGCAATGTCAACAGAAATATACCGTAGTCATGTCTTAACAATGGAAATCATCTGATGTGTGCCAAGATAATTTCGCCAACGAAACTGCATACTCATCAACTGATTAGATCTCGTCTATAAAGCCACTTTATCCACGAATATATCTTGTTCGGGGCTAATAAACCGGAGCAATTACTTTTCTTTCTCCCAGCCGCAGCGAGCATCTTCAATTAGCATACGCTAATGATCTCATACAATTTCTCGTTGTATGACACCTGACTTGCTTTATCCGCACTAGACTGGTTCTTACTGGCAAGAAATGAGCGAACTGTGCCCTTCACCCATATTAATTTTTTGATCTACGATATTACATTAAATATAAAAAAATCATCTACACCAAACTAAAGAATATAAAATCAACTAAAGCGAAATTTAGTAGAACACGGAGAATGTATCTAGTTACAATCTAAATATTTAAACATGAAATGTTGAAAACAAGTTATAAACGAAAAATAATCTAAGCAGCCAATTTATTTATCCAGTGGAGTAGAGGGATTCTATTAGTAATACTTAAATTAATATTAAATACAATGAAATGCATTTTTCTTTGTGTCTGCCATAAGATGGTCAGGAAGATATTAATTAACGCTACGCGACACGTAAAGAGAGAATTTTTTATTTGAATATACTTTTCGTAGAGATACTCCTCAACTTAAATCGCGCCGAGGTCCATTAAAATACCAAATTTTCAATCAAGGGCCACTAGAATCTTTTGAAATAAAACTAACGACATAAATATATTTGTTTTATTTGTAGAACATCACAAAAAGTGAGCAGGAAAGTAATAAAATATATATTATTCGCATGAAAATGTGCATAAAACAAAAAGAGGCAAAAACATACCATATAAAATGAAATACAATTAGTAAAACAATATAGTAAAATTACACAAGAATTAAGTTAATTTATTGTATTTATAGAATGTCACAGAAAATAAAGACGATATAAGAATGACCACGGAAAATAAAGCAAAGTTCAATTAAAAAACAAATGTAAAATTCCGAAAATGAGATTAATGCTGTTTTTTCAGTACATAATTTTTTAATCCTTATTATTAATTTTATATTTGTTGCAGCTGAATAAATTTTCAAGTTATTACTATCCCTAGATTTCATATGCGTCATTGCGGAGACTGCTGATTCACATAAATTTGATGTTGAAAATTGTATTTACTCTCTCATTCCTTTTTTGTGTAAATCAGTAATTCGCCTTACCTTAACTAAAAAGTAAGTCGTCTTCGAGGGATGTACTCTCGCAGGCAGAACCGTTTAGGAGAGTCGGAGGGGACTACCTTTGGTGATGACATTTCCTCTCTCCGTTTTTTATCTAAGTTTCCCACAACCCGAGGCACCTCAATGCCCACCTGATGCAGTTTTTCCAGGTTTTGTCAGGTATTACTTTTAGGACCCTTACTATAACCCAGGGGCCCTAGTTAATCCTTGGCTACCTTCCTCTACCCTTACGCATCCCCCCTTTCAAATACCTTTCTATGCTATTAAAGGGAAGTTACCACCATGTGGATTACCCTCATGTGGCTTGTTACCCTAAAAAAATATGAGTTATATCTTTCGGGTTGAATTGTAATTTTGCAGATTCGCTACTTAATTCAAGTAAATTTTCCTGTTCTGAATCAGTCAAATTATTTTATTCTCATTTTTACGAATGGGTTTACAATCCAAAACTTTCCCTTTTGAACATAAGCTTTTAGTGAATAATAATTTTCTAACCCATAAGAAATCTCTGATAAATGTTCATAGATAATATTTGATAAACCGTCAGAATCCACAGCCATTACTAAATTCATCGAAACAGTGGAACATATCATAGTTATTTCCTTAAAAACGTTTGCGCCATAGTTTTATTTCTTTCTTGAATGCGTCCATTTTGTTATTATTAAATGGATGATTCTGACAATATTTCGAAATCATTGGAATAACGTTAATTAATAGAGATATTATTGTGACGTGGTTTACTTTCTTCAACATTGTTAGTGATTCAAGTTATCTAAAATTAATTATATAATTTGTTCGTTTGTTAACAAAACTGTATTAATATTTATTATCTTTCGCGGACCACTAAAATTTTCCTGCAGAACAAAGATTGAGAAACGCTGCTCAGATCAAGTAATGTTCCGCATTTATTAATTTAGAAACTTCAGCAGTTGCTTACTGAACTAAATTATTTTAACTTTATTTTAATGAATTTATTGAAACGTGAAGAAATTAATGAAAGTTTTTTGAGTTAAATCATCGAGTGCGGAAGAATAACAAGGGCAGGAGAGAAAGGTCCGACTCTCATTGAACAAAAAGGGATAGAAAAGGACAAAATTTATTTGATGCCAATGAAAGCACCGGATACTTGTTGAAAATATATCAATGAGGTTTGTAATAGACAAAAAAGAGGGAAGACTGTGGGGGGGGGGGGGGTAAGCTAGAAGCGCCAACAGACTACCGAGATTTTGGCGAAACAATAAGACTGGCTTGGCAGACAAATTAATGGTTTGTTCGCGGACATCGATTAGTAAGACTATTCCCATTGGAAAAGTCGGCCAATTGCCTGCTAAACTGGTCCAGGCACGGACTAGTGTGGGTGGAATTCTCCAGTAGCTGCGGAAGTGTATAAATGGGAGAAAATATAGAATTTGGTAGAGGTTGGGCAGTCAGTACGTCCAGGGATTAGAAGAATATTTTGGTCAGAGATCACCATATAACGAAACGACCACCTAACGAGAATTATATTTGAGTAGACATAATAATTCATTACCAATGGGCTTCGTCTTGATAATCGCAGCCTTAGAGATACAGTCAACATCAAAATAAATTTTCTTGAGTAGAAAACAATATTAATATTCAATTCTCTCTCCTATCGAAAATTGTCGAATACAAATAGTATCTAAATTTGTTTAGCTATGAAAGTTTATTTCGAATTGCTTGTTAAATTTAAAGGAATGGTCATTCATAATTTTTGCTGTTTGAAAAATACCTGGTTAAAGAAAGAATAAGATCCAGTTAAGAATTTAACAAATTTATTTTTTGTAAAGTGACAAAATTTGGCATTAAAATAACAGGAATTTCGAGTGGACATGGAATTAAAGACGTGACTTCCGGCTTACAGAGATGATGCTCTACCATCTAAGCTATCCGTTTAGACTTCAGAATGAGTGCGAAATTTCTCCATTAAAATTAGACCTGATGCAGGCTCATCTACAATTTTTTTTACAAATCACAATTCTTGTATTGCCTAAATTTTAGGACCGCGAATGAAGAACGCTACATGAAACTAATCCACGTGGCAACTGCCCTTTAATAGCACAGGAAAGGATTTGAAAGGGGGAATGCGGAAGAGTAGACAAAGGTAGGCAAGTGTTAACTACGGCCCTAGATCTATGAGTTAAGGATCCTACCCGGAATTCACCTAAAAGTGACAAACCCAAAAAACCTGCATCAGGTAGTTCGGGCATTGGGAACTTGTCCCACGCCCTTCCGATGGCGGGAGAGTGGTTTTCTGCGAGGACGCAGCACTCCCTTCTCCCTGTCTGGACCAGTTTAGGAGGCAGCTGGCCGCTGGCCGACTATTCCGATAGGAATAGCGGACAGCTCTTACCGTATGTCCAAGGTCTGCGACCCAGGAAAATACACCTCTCAAAACAGGCCGGGGTGCCTTCGAATGTGGGAACCTTAGTTCAAAAAGTAGAGAGAGGAGAAGGCATCCCCAAAGGTAGCCTCCTACAGAGTTTTCTGGGAAGGTTCACATGCGAGAGAATGCTCTCACAGGCTTCCATTAATGGATGTTAAGCGAAGAAGAAGGCGTAGGCAGGCTATGTATGGGGTAATACACATAGTGGCAACTCTCCTCTTATAGCATAGGAAGGGAGTGAGAGGTGGGATGCGGAAAGGCAAATTGATCAAGAATTTTCAATCCAAGAACATATAGTGAGAATGATTTCACAAACCATTGTTAAATTAGGTGCGATTCCTGGTCCGGCCGATATTTTTCCATCCTTATTCTTTACTTTAATTTAAACATAGCCTTAACGGTCATTTACATGTGAAAGCTTTCTCTTTATATACTCTTGATTGAAAAATCTGCTATTGAATTTAAGAAAAATATTAACATTCAAAATATATAAAAATGTAATTTTATTTAATACGATTAAATCTCACTGATTCATCTAAACCAAATGAAATATTTTAGTAAGTTATGGAGGCATTCTTTACACCGCTTTGATATTTTCCTGAAAACGTAAGGAAGTTTTCCACAAATCTTATATTTTCATATTATTATCGTTCTAAAATTTAATATTATAAATTTTCATATAAATTTAAACAAGTTCTTTTTTACAGTTTTCTAACCATAAGCAGGAAGTAGCTCACGTGCACGTCTGTATTCACTGAATATTGTGATTTCCACTCGATATGGATATGGATATAGCTATTATAATTTTAAATACACGTAACGTTTTAAAGTTGTAGTACCTGTAATGAACAGATAATTGGAACCGAGTCGAATAAGAGCTTCAGACCTAGGAACATATGGTATAACTCTGAAAGATAAGTCAACAAAATTATTTCCCTGCCAATATAAATACGTGCGAAGCTACAAATATGATTTACTAAAGCAATTAATGCACGTGGTGTAGAACCTATCGTGTAATTTCAATGCTCCTGTAAGAAAAGCATCACTTCTCATGCTTGAAGGCCTTGTGAATAATCTGAATACAGTAAATTATGTTATCTTGTAATATCAAAAAATCAGCATACTGTTGCCGTGATAAAGGTTGTGTGACTTCTACGAACTTTGTCATTTAGTAATTCACAAAAATAGAAAAATAATATGGGCGCGCTAATAACACATGTTGCCCAATACATGAACCATACAGAAATCTTTCAGAGTTTGTGAAGCATGTGGAAATATGCAATTCCAGGAATTGCCTGTGCTGTCAAAACAAAGTGACAAAGCTGGTGCGCAATATGCCGCTGATTATAGTGCGCCACTAGGAAACAATAGTCAGCAGCTGCAGTTCATTTGCAAACTTTACGATTGCGTATGGGATAATTTATTGTTATTGCAATGGCAGCAGAGCCTGCTCCGAGTGATTGCTACTATTGATTTCTCGCAAAACGCACCGTGATTTAGCTCATGGCGCACAATTGTTCCAGCAGATTACTCGCCCAAGGCGACTACATATCCCCACATACTTTCATCTGTCATATAGCCGCATTTGCTGCTAAATTATCTTCGTAACCGAAGGAACGAATATGAAACCGCGCGGAACAATAGTGTGTTCTAAAAGTGTGCACAATGATGTGCACGTTCCAAAGAGGCAGCTGCGGTGAAGGTTTTAAAAGGTTTGTACCGTCGATTTCTGCATTGGAACACACAATGGTAAAGTAAATGCAGAATATAACACGTATTCTTGACGTGTTGCTCATTGCGATATGCCTGATAACATTATTTTCTCCCAAACTAGACGCGATACTCGCAAGTAGTACATTCGCTATCGTATAGCGACTAATGCCTTTAGAGAGGGAAGTAAAATTTTGTGATTTCTCAGCTGAATTAAATGAAACTCGTTCAGGATTTTCATTCTACTTGTCGGTTTCCCATTTTTTTAAGGATCACAGACGTCCAAATTATACTAAGACCAACCCCAGACGTTCGCTAAGAGTGCGGCCTTTAAGCACTGAGCTATTCTTGTCTACTTATGGTCATATGCGAGCTTTCGCTATCCAATGAATAGACCTAATCATAATCTCATCTCTAATTCACTGATTCACGTTCTTCACAACCAAATTTTATGACTGCAATAATGAATAGATATTGTGAGAAAATTTATCATTGGTACAATTATTTTAATTCAAGAACAGAAGTAATGCTTTCAATCGAAGCTCAACGCTACAGGCTACGAGATTTGATGTAAAGCACTTCTGATCATGAACTTCATGAAGTTTCAATGGCAGTGTTCAAATGAAACGGTATTTCTAGTCAATAATAGTTCACGTCTGAATGCTACGAGAACGACGTCACGTTCATATGCCGTAAGACCACGTTTAGTACGTTACTGTAGGAATCGGGATCAATACATTGAGTCGATAACTCTCAGCTATAGTTGCTCGCTGAACTGTCAATTAACTCTAGAGCGTAATTTTAAAGTGATTACGAAATTAAATCATACCATATAGATTAAAGGTTGAACGAATAAACAATTCCGTAAAAGTATTATATTGAAATAAATTTTCCTTAATATAGTATTTGATTAACAGTGATTATTACCATCAACCTGATTGGACACAATTAAGCCCGTAAACTGTCAAAACCTCTCTGCGGCATAATACACATCATTCACGTTTACCTACCAATAAACGAAACAAAAATTTCTTTGGAATACGCACACACACTTTTATATATGTGAAATATAATTGTACTTGAAACAATTTAAAAATAATGTAATAAATCATCATTTGATTAAAAAGACTTGATTTGATTTGATTTATTTACTCCATTAGTCCTCATATGAGGAAGTAGGATACGTCAATACATAAAACTTCAATATAATATAATTGGTTGCTACAATTACAAACAACGCGAAGTTAACATAAAAATACTAAAATTCGGGAACACAAATTTCCCTGTCCAACATAAGTAAAATATATTAATAATAACAAAAATAATAATTCTTTAACTACACCAAGGGCATAACTTAATATTTACAATTCTAATAAAAATATTCAATACGTACTACTAAGTTATTAACGCACACTACATTTACGTACTACTAAATTATCACGCACACTAGAAGGAACCACAAACGACGGACAAGTTACTTCACGAAACAGAGCGACGCGGAATCTGCAAACTTTAGGCCGTACATGCAACAAACAAGTAGAAGCAAAAAAATATTCGAATTGTCTCATTTATAAAACAAAGATGATTTTTGTCTTCATATTGAATCGAGCCTGTGAATTGACAATTATTACTTCGTTAGTTTTGGTCTGAAACGTAATTTAACTCATGCATATCAACATTCGTAATATATAAAATAAATTTTTAAATGTTTTAACTTTCTCGTTTTTTATAGTATTTGAGGATTATTTTAACTGAATTCTTAAATGTGAAACCGAGGGTGACGGGTGATTATGCTTAAATATTTTCTAAAAATGTCTTCACGTACCATTTGCAGGAATCCTTTTCCACAGAACAGAATACTTTTGTTAAATTCGTGCAATAGATAAGTTAATTATTCAACAAATATACTCCAACTATTTTGAATCAACTGTACGGCAAGCTATATTAACGGTTATTTTCAATTATTATTCCTACCTGTCAAAATAACTTTTAAATAGAATAGTATTTATTTTAATAAATCAGTTAATGATCTTTGACAGACACTTTATTTTTATCTATAGAGTTACGACGTCCCGATACGTGTTCGTATCTTATTCAGTTCATTAACTGATTTATTAATTCAAAAACAGACGTAAAATAAAAACTTTCAAGTATTTCTGTTAATTTCTAGTACTTTTTCTATAATATTTCTGAGGACTAGGATGATATATATTAGTCAGAGCAGTTGCAGGAAATAAGAGAATTTCTTAACTCGGACTCTCAGATGAGGATTACTTGGAGAACGTCGGATTTTCAAGGTGCTATCGTCTTCAGTTTAATTCCAAGCGAACTGAAAGTGTTGCTTGGTTGTAGAAATAATTTTCAATCCAAGGAGAGCGTGAAGACAGAGAGAAGAGCAACACTTAATACGCCGTTTGTGGCTTCTTGGGGCTCCATTCCGCGTAACTGCCAGGACGTTTGCTGTCCATTGCTGAGGCGTAATGGTCCCGTTCTGCTGGAAGCTATACGAACGCGAGCCGCTTCACGACCAATTGTAAAGGTCGTTTGCGAATGAAGTAGCATTAGTATGCATGGAGCTTCTGGCTACCCTCGGGCGAAATTACCTCGAAATGTTCTGGACGCTGACTATCGGGATAGATTAATAAACTTTTAATTAGGAAACAAAGTGAATCCAAAATTATGTTAGTGTCTCCATCACAAGGACGCGTCTGTGTCTTCCAACAACATCATCGAACCTTTCCGAAGTTAAGATGGCGGACTATAAAACTATAATGAAAAATTAATAAAAAGTGTTTTTGGTCGTATAAGCTTTGACGATTTACATGTGACACACAAACTAATATTTGCAAATATGCAGTCGGCAAAAATGATAATCTCAGGACAGAAAAAAAAGTTTAAAAATATTTACACCATTATTCACGTATATTCCGTAAGTCAGTGAAAAACTGACGCACCAATTTAATGGTAAGTGTAACTGTCGAACTTGAAACATAATTAAAATCGGGAAAACAAATTTCTCTGTCCAATATATTATTACTACATAGTAATAATGATTATAAAAAGATTCTTTAACGCTACTAAGGTATATACTAAGGTATATAATATATACAGTATGTAAAAAATTAAATACGGAGTACATAATAATAATTATTTAGAGGGATTAACTATCGCAAATCATAAAGTACGGAATTACACATCACACGAGAATAAACACAAAACATGCCACACGCACACTAGGAAGAAGCAAAACCACAAACGACGGACAAGTCACTTTACGGAACTGAACGACGAGGAATCTGCCCTTTCATAAAAACTACAGCTCCTACATGAAACAAAAAAAGAACAGAGAAGAAAATACCTAACAGAGAATAAGAAAGTTATGAAATAAGTAGTTTAAAGAGCAACATATTCAACACTTTTGCTGTGTAAACTAAAATAATAATTACTAGGGGAACGATTAAGAAACTCCTGTACTGAATAAAACCTGCCTTTTATTAAAATATTCCTACATTGATTCCCAAAACTCTTGTAGTTATTATTGTTCTTTACATCTGGAGGGAGACTGTTGTATAAAAATATCCCTGAATGGTGAATACTTCTCTGGTAGAGAGCAAACCGATGCTTGTCCTATTTTAGAGCTGAAGCTCACTTACGAGAAGAACTGAAATAAATCAGAAGAGACATAGAAGGGATCACTGATGCAACTGCTAAATAATAGTCTTTTATTTATCAAGAGAAGAAGGAGACAAGCCGACAGACTATGTATAGGATAATCCTCATAGTGGCGAATCCCCTCTTATAGCATAGGAAAGGGACTGAAAGGGGGGATGCGGAAAGCTAAAGGAAGGTAGTCAAGGATTGACTAGGGCCCACTGGCTGTAGTTTTAAGGATCCTACCCGGTAATTCACCTAAAATTCATGCAGGACAAACCCTAGAAAACCTGCATCAAGTAAGTCGGGCATATGTACTTGTCCCACACCCTTCCAATGGCGGGAGAGGGGTTTGCTGTGGGGGCGCAGCATTCCATTGTCCGTGCCTAGACCAATATATTTTGTTTTGAGTAAGGGGGTACATGAGGTAAATCCACATGGTGGCAATCCCCTCTAATAGCACAGGAAGGGATTTGAAAGGGGAGATGCGGAAGCGTAGAGGAAGGTTGGTAAGGGTTAACTAGGGACCCCAGGCTGTAAAATTTACTTTCTAGTAAAAATGGAGATAACTAATTCACTTCAGGATAATATAAAAAGGAATCACGGTAATTTCCATGAGAATGACGACGATTCAGATAAGCTGTAAGTCTGGCAGAATGACGAAAATATAAAAAACATATGTATTTGAATATTAGCTACTTCATTATATATTAAACTGTCAAAATTGGGTTCTAACTTTGTTGCTTATTCAGGTATTGATATTAGTAATGCTATTTTAATGAGACAAGAAAAGGATGCGACGTAAACAAATACAGAATATCATTCTGTAGATGATGTGTCCGTAGTATACTCAGTCGTCTGCGAAACGTCTGACAGCACGATTCTAGCTTGTCCGGCAAATCCTTATAATTATAAAGATTAGTAAAATCTTTATTAAAGTATTGATCCACGAGGGACTCCCGACGATACAATTACATAACCTGAAATTTGCTTCCCAATTTTAACTCTTTACAATACACCGTCTAAATATTTATCTACCCAGATTATTTCCATTTTATCTATACCGGTTATTTCAGGCACTACATCAGGACTTTAGCTACGTCAACGTTAATTCCATCAATTCAACCCCCTCTAAATACTTCATCGTCGAACTACTGAAACAAATTTATTATTCCACTTTCGCACGAGAAACCTTCCTGAAAGCCAAGCTGCCCATTAAAAGCCACTTGCTCTTTTCTAAATCATAGCGGCGTAGATTGCTAAAAGCTGCTGAAGTGAGACTTATTGACGTATAGTTTTAAACATCTGATTCCATTAATAAACATTGATACTATCTTAGTTTTCTGGCAAATTTAATATGGCAATTACACAAAAAATATTTTAGTTGGACGTTTCGACGCTACTTTTCGGCATACTCTGACAACATTGGAACATTCAAATGTTGTTAGAGAAAAAAATTTACAGCTTTGTTTAAATTATTTTCAGTAAAATTGTTTGACATATTAAATTTTTCTGGAAAAATTAATTTTTTTTATCTGTTCTTTTACCTTTTCTGTAAATTGCTACTAAAATCACAGCTTTACAATTAGATCAATTCTGAATTGATACTTTTTCTCGTTCCCATTAAGTGCGGAATTACTACTTGTCCCCAATTTTAATACTTCAGTGGATATATATTAAGTACACGTGAAATTCTTTGTATCAATTTACGTAAAACACGTCGCTTGTTTTAGCCTTGATCTAAATCAAATCCGCACTTCTATGATGTGCACCTTAAAATTATTATTATTAAATACTGATATTAAGTAGAAACATAGGAAGTCTGTTTCTTTGCGAATTTTTGACTAAAATAAGTTATATTATAAAAGTATAAACACACTAATAATGCAATGTTCACATTTTGGTTTGTATTTGTATGAGGTTTATGTCCATGAAACTTCTAAATTTTAAAATTTTGTTGTATCAAATTTTGTTATTTACTTTCATTAAGTTTTGTCCATCCAATTGCAAGATAATATATAAAAAAATCTTTATCATAAGTTTGACTGTAATTTTTTAAGGAATTTTTGTAATTTTGAATTTATTATTGTAACAAATTTAAACTCTGTACTCTTTGTCGTGTTACATGTCTGTTACAAAGACAACAAAATATTTTTATTTTTATCATTTTTAATGCATATTGATCTTTTAATAAAATAAATATTAGTTTTACCTCATTATATATAATTTAATGTAACAATTTTAATTTTCTTAAAAAAGATTTTTAAATTTTAGAATCTATATTTGATATAAAGAAGATAGTTAGAATATTCTTATTATTTTTCTTATTATATAAACAAAAAGTTTTATCAAGAGGATAATATATAATTTTATTAATTTATCAACTGATGAAGGTCCAAAGACGGGGTGAAACGTGGTTTGTGTTTGTAAAACAGATTATATTTAATTTTTCTGAGATATTGGATACTTTATTTATTTCAATTTTCTGTATTATAATGTGACGAGATCCACGATGGAGTTTTGAGATGTTTTTAAGCAAATACATTGCTTCTCACACAGGAGCGCCGCTGCAGCCTGGGGCCGTCACCTTAATGACGGCTGGCCGCCCGGACTCTAGACACCGGAACCCGCGTTGCTTCAGGCGTTGCATCTGGGTCAAGGACGAGCACAGACAAATGTTTAAATTAATGTCGCTAACTTGAGGACACTTTTCTCCTCGGCGTCAAGTAAGACGCTGGAAACATTGCTGCAACTCACCAACACGGCAAAGCTTCATTTAACTCCCACAACAACAAATTACACAGTTATTAGTTTGTGCACGAAAATTTCATTAAATTGCAATTGAATGAAAATATTTTTTATAACTAAAGGGGGAATATAACTGCCTTTTTATTTCAAATGTATTCAGTTCAATCTCGCCAGCCATTTTTATGTGGTGTCTTACCTTACACCTTCACAAATCCCCGTCACATATTCTCCATTCATTCCGGTGATGACCATTCCAGACCTTAGTTTCTTTCGCTGTCCCTGTACATACGTAACATGCTCTTTAACCCTTGGCTACTTTCCTCTACCCTTCCGCATCCCCCCTTTCAAATCCCTTCCTATGCTATTAAAGGGGAGTTGCCCAACGTGGATTTCCCTCATGTAGCCTGTTGCCCTAAAAAAAAAAATCTCTACGAGGCTAATGCACAGTCGGTTCACCTACACAAAAACAAATATATATTTTTTTTATCATTGTCATAATCCTGACTTATAACGGATGGAAATCGTCAGTTCTATATAAACTTGCCATATCAGGCAACTGGATCTGTAATTTATTAACTATTATCCGTGACGTGTTGTGTAATTATTATAATCTTCCTTGACCTGTTTTCTTACAACTCGATTCATAATCTTAGTTTCAGTGTTTGAACATTTGGATACAGTCGTAAGAGTTGGATACGAAAAGTTATCTGTGCGTTAACAACAGTTTTCTCGTGAATCTTACACAGCCGACAACAATAACTTCCCAATGTTATGAGAAGAAATTGTGGATGTATGTTTCCATTCTCCAAAATCAATATTGACGCTATGTGATTCGTATTGTAATAAATAATAACCGCACAGATAATTAAAGTAAATTCAGATACGAAGAAAAAGTTCTCGGGTTTCCACCCGGTTAAAACAGCGATTGTAACGCGACGTTTCGACGACCAAATGCACTGCCGTCATCTTCTAGGCGAAGTCTTTTTCTTCAACATGGAAGGAAGGCCTTCGATCTTTGTAAATTCAGATACGGTTTACTTACTTTTTTATCACACAATCACCAACAAAATCATATATTTGTTATCAATTAATTTACGTCTTTCTTTATATGTCAACAACTAAGCTAATATTTCGTCTAATTCCATCCCCGAAAGATGCCACCCATAAACCTCAGAGATTTTTTTCTTCTGTTTCTGTCAAAGAATATACAATTTAAGTCATTTTAATGTAACGCATTTCATTACAGTATCCTCTTCTCCAAAATCCTAGAAGGAAAGAAAGAATATCTTGGATGCCATGTGGACTCACTCAGAATTTTTTTGATAATTTTGATAATTTTTGATAATTGAAAATAAAGTATGAAGTGTTTTCACCCAATGGGATCCTACTTTAAAAGTGATGTCAAGTAATTGTAATTGTAATGTGAATAAACAGTTACAGGTTCAGTTTCCTTATTGTTTTTTTTTCAACCTTAACGCACTACTCTTACTATATGTAATATTGATCCTGGGATTAGCATAAAATATATTAAATGTATTAAAATGTATTAAAATAATTAATGTAACTTGGCATGAGTCATAAAACGTTTCCAGAAAACAGCGTACGCTTCAGTTGCATATAATTAAAAAAATTAATACAATGAATAGAATACATTTTTGGTTATTTTTCTTATTATTAATTTTCTAAACAGACGTATATTTTTCATTTCAAGTACATTATACTAAAACTAACCAACCGTTTTGTTCATTCTATAATAAAACCGCACAGTTACGTCAAATAATTCGTCGGAATGCTCTTCAATAAGAGTGACTCCGAGTTACAGGAATGCTAAAAGAATGGCATCTATAGTACTGAATTTAATTCGGTAATGTTTGCCCAGTTTGTTTGATGGCTCCAATAAATTTTTTATTAAGTAAGACCGGTACCGACACTAAAAAAGAGTGAATTTTAATATAATTATATTTATCACAAATAGTTTCAATTCACAATATTGAGTTTTATAAATCGATATAATGTTTAAGTCCATTAAAATATTGGACAGTCCGTCAGTTACCACCCTTAATACAAATATTCGACTTAATTTTTTTTAAAATAATGAATGTTTTGTTTCTAATGTACTAACCATCCATTAGTTAGTTTAAATAACTCCTCTGTTTAAAGTATTGTAAAAAAAATATACATATTAAACAGTGTTTCGCGCATATTATATTCACGGAACACATTGATTTTGGTTCGTTTTTCATCATTATATTTAAAAATGTTAATTTTGTGCTATCGTGTTGTCTTCTGATTCGGACAGAATCATTACTAAGTTGGTAAATTGTCTATTACGTAATTCCTTCCTATTGATAATCGAGAAGCTCTTTCCTGATATATTACGTAATGTATCACTTTACTAAACGTATATACGAATGTAGTACATTAATATTATATCTGCCTGAATTTTGACAAAATGTTTTAATATTTGTTTTAATGTTGTGGTTTTCCATTGCCTATAAGGAAGAAAAATTCCAAGGTTTCGAACAGTAAAAAAAACTTTGTCTTCAGGAAAAATGATTAGGAACCAGAGCTGGGTCCACGAGTCTGATCACTCATTAGAGAAGTGGAAGTCCTGAATTCAGTCAATTACATAGAGATTGTTATCGAGACTTTCGTATCTGACTGTGGATTAATCATTAAATATGCAGTTAACTGCTATATTAGAATAGCATCTACAAATTGCGTTTTGACTTAGGAATAAACTATTCATGAATGATTTTCATCATGCTGAGCTTTTGGTCTAGAGAAAGCCGGTCCCGGATATTCTACGGGATTTCCGCCCTGAGTCTGAAGGATGCGTATCTACTCATTCAGTGGTTGCGTCTTACTGGATTTCTCCATGCACTTAATAGCACTCTAACCATAACATCCCAATTGTTCACAAACGCACTGATTTAATTTTCAATATAACTCGGTGAAAAGTATAAGCGACTATTTAACTCAGAAAACGTCCTTACTACTAAGAAAGGAATCTAAAATCTTCCCGATTAAGTATCAAAGGAATTAAAGTTGAATATCTATTATATTTTGTACTACAAACTGCAATAGGGATATTCCTGAATCGCGACCCCGGTCAGCTAGTTCACAAACCAACTTGCAAAACATTAAAAAATTTACTCGTCATATAAAAATTATGTATTATTCAATTTTCCTCAGTTAATGATATGAGATACGTAAAGAAACAAATGTGGATTAATCAATATTTTCGTACTTTTTTAAGTATTACACAACTCTAAAAACATAGTTTTGTAGCCTGTAACTCTCTTGGTGATGAAAGGCTGCCTGGCAGCCACTAGACCAAGGAGACGGACACGCTCTGGCTAAGGTCTTCTTAAATTTCCTTGTAGTAACTAAATATAAATTTCGGACTTAAGTTCCCTATTCGAACGCTGTACAAAAAAATTGATATAAATATTCGTGTGGAAGATTATAGTTTCACGAATTACTTTCCAAATATAATTGGATGACAATAGTGCTGCCTTATTGGTTCTTTTTTTCCTAAATTGCGGAAACAGAACATGTCTCTCATACATTAATTAAAATACAAATAAATAATATGTAACATAAATATGGAAATGAAATCTGATTTGGTATTTGATTTGCATCGGTATGTGCGTTGTTCGCTAATTGACTTTAGGTGTAATAATCTAGTGATAAAATACGTAGTTATCTGATCGGAAAACACAAGACTGAAATCCACATACCCGGAGAGTTTTAAGGATGAAACCTGTTAAATACCAATTAACTCTTTCGAACTATATTAAAAATAATGAGAAATGTTTCATCAGAGTGTCAATTTTTAAATTTTCCGCCATGTCGCTGAGCCACTGTTAATGTGAAAAATCCCATGAGTGTAATGTACATGTTTGTTTACACATTTTTTGTTGCTCATCAGGTTTCGAACTAATGGGGAAGGTTAGCGGAAGTAGGAGGCCCTTTCCAAACAGGTTTTGAGGCGCAGACAGTTTGCGGAAGTTCTCATACCGGAATTATAACTTACTACGGACTACGGGTCATTACGAACGAGAAATAAATCACAATTTGTGTGCTCCTAGTTGACAAACCTTGAGCTACAATCCTCAAATTTATTTAATGACCACGGCTCTCATTTCAGAATTATTTTGTTTCTGACATATCCTTAAAGAATGTATGTGTATTTTTCGTGTGCATATTTCACACTTGCTTCATACGTTTACTATTATGACAGCTTGAAATTTCTTTCGTTCTAGTTCACACACACTTTTATTTCCCAAATCCGCTGCGATTCTCACTGGACCTAGTTGAACCAATATCATCCAGTAGTGAGACATGGTGACTACTTTTCTAAAAATTTCTGGAAAGAGTATTTAAAATCCTTTCCAAAAGTTGATTTATGATGATTTTTAAGTGAATTTCAGAAAAAGGAATGGTATTTTTGTATTATTATTAAGAGAAAACTTCTTCATTAGAGCAAAAAAATTGTATTTTTTTTTGTAATATAATACTTTTTGGGAAATATATAGCATTTTAAGTACTAGTAACATTTTTATCGCAACGAAATACCGTACTACATTCATCAGTAAAAACAGAGTGGATTTCAAGAAACCCGAAAAATTTCTAAATTACTGCGTGCAGAATATTAAATGAGAACTGCTTGTACTTAAAGATGCCGAACAACGAAGAAGAGAGCTACCGGCAGTCTTCCGTTTGCCAAACAGAAAGAAAGCAGAGGAAGAAGTTTATGGCCACCTGTGGAGACGCTCTATTCCTTTTGCCTTGGAAATTCCGGAACGCGCAGAACATTCAATCTCAAAGTAAAGACACGTTGCTCTGAATGAGACACGACTCCATACTCGCGTAGCTTCCAAGAAAGAAATTTTTGAATTCCTGTCGCGAGGGCGAGAGTGTTAATGCTGGCGAGACGCATCGCCGTGCTGTACTTTCTGTAGCCTACTTTCTCCCGGTGGCCGTTGATTGGTGCTGGTCTCTTCTTAGTGGGGAGACGAACATGTTCCCGCCACCAAGGCTATATAACTAGGTGCAGGAGCTCATCCGACGTTTTTTTCACGTGGAGCTGTGAAGCCGGTACAGTGCTGCATTATTGTTGTGCCCGTACAGCTGCCGCAATGGTGAAGTGTTGGTGGTGAAGGACAATGCCGGACCCGTGTCAACAATAACTCAACCGCAGAATTGGATTAAACTTCCGTCATGGCTGTTATACAAGTAAGTTTATAAAACCGATAAACAGGGAATAAACACGAAACCATTCAGAGAATTCGGTTTCATGGCTAAATTTAGATCCCGATATTTTTAAAAAAATATATAAAAACATATAGCAATTGAGGGTCATACTGTATTTTTGTGGATTATAGTCTGAATTTTGTTTCTTATTTTTTTAAAATTTAATGAAATATAGCAATTGAGGGTCACATCGTATTTTCATGGATTGTAGTCTTCATTAGTAGCTGATGTAATTTTTATGAACGTAATTATTTAACGTTTATTCCTTTCGTATCATTAGCATTTAATATGCGATCAGTTTCCAAGTAAAATGCCCAGATGTACCATAATTTGTTAAGGGAACTATAAAGAACAGAATAATTTTGTAAACTCATTTCTTATCAAATCTCATGGTTTCCAAAGTTAAATATAAAAATTCGACCAGTACTGTCGTTTAGAATTTTCAGGTGAACAACGATGTAGCGTATAATTAATCGAATATGAACTAACAATTAATCGAATTTGTCTTAGTTTGAGGGGAAAAAATTAAAAGTTCAGAAGAACATTACTCTGTTTTTATTTCAATGCGCCCAGTTTCGAATTATTATTGAAGAAAAGAATGGAAATCAGAAGTCGGAATTACGTGAAGTATTGAATATTTCTTAAACTACCATAATTAGAATAATTAACAAATTTGTATTAAAATATTTAAATTGTTGGTATTATACTCGAGAGGTGTATTATTATTTTATTTATAATAGAAAAAATGTCATCGTGTTAGCCTATATTTGAATTTTAACGTGAAATCGTGAACGTTTGAAATGATCAAGGCTGGTTAATGTATTCCTTACATTCCGATGTGTGTGTGTGTTAGCATACAGAAAATTGGAAAAGAAACTGTGTTTAGCGAACTTAAGATGACAGGAAGAGACAACGTTCTGGGTCGAGCTACAACGGGCCGTATCTCCGAAGTTTAATGGCCTTTCCCGTGAGCACTTAAGACCTGAGTTCAAGTACCGTGGCTGGTTGCTGCTTTCTAAGGTTACGGTCAGGACAAATCACGGGACATACCGACACAGCGCCACGAACTAATTTCTGTTTCTAATTGGTTCTATTACGGCAAGTTAAAGCGACGGCTAAGAGAGTTTCTGATAGTATGGAGTAAAACGAAGTCCAGCCATTAATCGTAATGTGTCAAGAGGCAGCTCGTATCCGACTTCATTAGTGAACAAAGTGTCATTTTTATGAGTTAGCTCTTAGGAATATCACATCGATACTTGATATTCATCACTCTTGCCCCAATATACTTTAAACGTCCTTCAGTTCACTCAGTATACCTAAAGAGATGTCGCAGGACTCGTAATAGTGAGACTTTACTTGATCCAACCTTTTTCGCCTTAATTACTAGAGGTAGATGCATGACTAAGAGATCCGAAGAACGGATAAGAGATGAATTTACACTCTGCTAACGTCATCAGTTATGAGTATGAGTCAAGTAACTCCGGAGTTATGATCGCCTCCAAGGACCGCACAAAAGCCGAAAAGGTGACCCACTATTCCGATCGTATGACAGTAGTTCTGTTGTTTAACATAAAATCTCAGAGTTATAGAATAACTAAAATTAATTTTATTAGTAATCGTGTATTTATCTAATTTAAAACTAAAAATATTTTTCTGCTAAGAATCTCGTGATTTTAATGTTGGCCGTGTTAATCAATTATCTTGTACCCTAGAATATTGGATGTGAGTCTTGAGGAAGCAAATCATTCATCCAACACAATGAACGTTGACTTTCCCTCTTCTTTTTCAATTTCAGTAAGGTCCAGAGTAAACATGCAGTTAGCATAGCAGAGTATCTTACGTAAAAGTACATATAATTAGCAGACTCTATCTTTACCAACTTTTAAGAGATTTTTTTTAAAAAAAGTAATGTGTATGTTTACTTGCAGTTTATGCCAATTTCCTGAATTAATCGTTTACGCGCGGGTAGTTAAATGTAAATAAATACGTAAAGCAGGATTAATAAAAGAAATGGATTAGTGACTCTGAGGGTAAAACTGCTTCCTTTAGTCAGTGGCGTAAAATTCTTTGATCATCATGACGAGACTCGGTTCCCCAGTCGCTTTTAACAGGCGCAGTAACCTTGGCGCGTTGTAGAGAGCTTTGTTCCAAAGAAGAGGCGTGGGATCGCAGTAAGAGAGGTAATTAATACAGCCTCCCGCCCAAGGGATGCGCCGCGTCGCCCTCAGCGCTTTGAGCCTCCCTTCCCGAAACATGCATCCTCTCACATGACTGTTAAAACGTAATTGAACTTTTATGAGCTGTTTGGAATTTTCTGTCGCCGGCAATATGGTTTGTGCCGAAAAGACATTACACCGTACGGCAATGTGCAATTCAAGGCAGACGTTAAATTTTATGAGGAGCATAACAATGAAAAGGGCTCATAACCTGCGACATAAATTACACCATCAATGAGGGAAGTAGATCTTGAAATTATACTACGAAAGCAATTTTTACATCTGTTTCAATACGAAAAACATGTCATTTTCGATGAATTGTCGGTAAGCATGCCGTTTGAATATAACGTTGCTTGTTTCTTTTTGAGTTAAGAATACACATAATCTGCAAGAAATTGTATCCCCCAGAATCTTTTCGACTGCAATGCAAACCAGACGCAAAATTCGTAAGACTGGATTTCTTGTAAGCTGCCCGGAAGGATGAACCGATTTCCATGTCGTAAGTCTTGATTCCATCTTAAGAAAATAGTTTTTACAGATCACAATGAAACGAACTGCATTTCTTCCTCAAGGACAGATTCTTCACTCTATTGACACTTTCCAGATCACAGCAATTATTATTTTTTTGACCGAACAAGCCGTCACACGGACAAAATATTGGTGGTCGTGAAGAAGGCCCAAAAAGAATTTTACATTTCGTGTCTCAATGTCAACATCTTTCATCAGACGTGTTCAAGAAATATTATTCCGCATCGTTAATTGTGTATTATTAATTTTATTTAAAATTTTTACTAAACAAAAAGAGTTCCTGCTTTTAACGGTTAACTGTACTCGACATGAAATATACGTGGCCGATTATTAACGTAATATCAGCTATTTCTTCTCATAAATCATTTATATATCAAAGCTGTGAACAAATTTTACCATTGGAAATTTTTATTAGATTTCTTCATTATGTTTCGTTAGGCCAACAAATTTTCTGCAGAAACAATACTCGAATATAATCGGTAATCGTATAAATTTAGACTTTTAAAAAGCTTGTACTCTATGAAGAAGTTGTAATGTTGTAAGGTTGTTTAGATTGAAATTTACTAAAATTACTTGTAAAAAAAACAGACAACTTCAAAAGTAAAAAGTAAAGACATTTCTGGAGTAACTAAGGCATGTGCGTTTACCGACATCTTCGTCAGGTGAACTACACGTGTGTCGATTTAGACGAGAATAACCGGATGAAATCGAGAGACAAGTATAAATGACAATTGGTACCATGTTTATAAACTGATTACGTCAGAACAATTCTGTTAAATAGCCGAGAAGTGATGCCCGTGTTCTTAATTTCAACCTTTCTTTAGTATTTCGATACTAATATTATTTTACGAAATTCTGTCGGAAAAAATGTAACATTTTCTTGGAAAAGTAGAATAAATTTAAGTTGAATGCGTGAGTCGAAAGCAGTTCGTACAATTACTGAGGGTAAAATTTACAATTATAAAACTGCATCAATTTATAAATATTTAAAAGTGGATATATCTGATAGTGATTTGAAATAATTACTTAAAAATATTTTCGTATCAGCGTTAATATTATTATTCATTAAAACGTTCCATAATTTAGATCAAATCTGCTGTGAATGAAAATATGGGTTAGAATTCCACTTCCTTTCGCTTAATTTGCATGCCACAGATTCAGCGGAATCAGTGATGCGTAGGCGTGAATGTAGTTTTGATGGAGGTAACTTTCTTTTCATGTTTTTGTTGCAGTTTTATCACACGTGTCTCAAGAAAGTCAGTTAGAACACAAACTGGAATTAACAGCCAGTATAATACTAATATAATTAATTAATGAAAATGATTCTTCATTCTTCTACAAACCTAGTGTTTACTGTGTCTAATTATTAATTATTCTTTATAGTACTCAATATGATTTTTAATTTTTATTGGTCTTTCTCAACCTAGACGTCCGAGGGAGATATTTTGAAAATAAAACATCGTTTTGAATTTTATATAACGCACTGTAGTGAACGAATTGCAAACGACTGAAATATATAGTTGAGATGACTGGAGACATTATCCGAAATTGAAAATGCTTTTTGCAAATCAAAATAATGACCTCAACTCCTTTATACGGAGACACAGAATTTACACAAGACCCAGATTTGTTCGTATTGCACAAACAAGTTTGATTTTTATGGAAAGATATTGCAAAAAATCTCGAACGTATTAAGGAAAGAGTCAAATTTAAAACAAATAATTAAACTATCGCAAACTTTAGTTTCCCGTATGCGTTTCAATACATTTTGATATTTAATTTATTATAATAAATAAATTCAGTTTACTAAAATACATAATTTATGTAGATTAGTGTCAGTTTATATTTCAAAATAGAAACTGTATCTGACTTCTATTACAAATAGTGTAAATGGGGAAAATGTCAGGAAATCTAAATTAGATTGTTTCATTCAAATTTAAACACTTACAACATATTTAAATTGTATGAAGTGTCCTCGGGATTCCAACCGGGTGTCGCCGTTCACTTCACCTGAAGAAGATGGCGGTGACAGCTATCGAAACGTTGTGGCAAAATAACGGCGACACCCTGTTGGAATCCCGAGAACATTTCATACAACAGTTACACCAGGAAAACCTACGTTCTCTATATTTAAATAGATTGTTTAAAAATATATGTCTGAAGAAGTCCCTAATCAAAGTAAAGAAAAATGATGTATTTTAGTTAATATATGTAACTTTTAATGCTTATAAATAAATATTCTGCTTTTGGCACAATTTCCACTAATTATATTATCAGTTTAATTCTGACAATTTTATTTAACGGTTGCTGTAATTCTTGAAGGATACATAGATGTATTTATAACTTTTGATACTTTGTTTATGCGAATCATGATGTAAACTTTGGTAGTAATAAAATCCTTTAGCTCTGTTTCCAGTAATATTTATTTCTTCAGCTTAATGGCTTTGGACATCATATTCATTCTACATATCTTTGAATATTCCAATTTTTAAATAGTGAATGTCCCGAGTTCGATTTCCGGTCCTGTCCAGGTTTTTCCATCCTGATCCTTTAATTCGGTTTCATTTGGAAGGAATTTTTCTCCTCTTGTATTAATATATTTTTTATAATACTTGTCAAGTTCAGGTTAGATAACATACTAATATTTGAATATTCAAAGATCTGAAGATTAAATAAACAAGCTATTCAGATGAAGATATAAATGTTGCCGCAGACCGTTCTGAAAGTTTTTATGCTTATTGAATACTTTATTAACAGTCTAATACTACGATATGAATATACTGATTGTTTAAACGTTGTTTTAAATGTTTTAATTAATGAGGACGATAAGTTGTACGAAAGCACATTGTGGAAAAACGCACATCGGGAAAAACTTGAATATGCACTATGCCTTAATGCATCGTGATACTTTACGTTGTTTATGAACGAACTGAAAAGAGATTTTGAAAGGAGAGAGAACAGTTCTGACAAATGTGTAGAATACCGGTCTGATAATCACTTTTGGGACAGTACTTTAGAAAAATTGGGTGGTGAAATTCTAAGGAATGTTCTACATATATGTTACATAATTCTTATATTAAATATATTATATAATAGTTTATATATACTTAGAAAAATTGAGAGTGGAAGTACTTGTTTACAAATGAAATATCTTACAAAAGTTAAAATTGAATACATTTCCGACAAATTTTATTTATCAACAGTGAAATATGAAATACCTGAGATGCGGAAGAAGAAACCGGACGGTTCATGTTGAGGCTCTAGTCGGATGAGACCTGCAGAACAACTCTCTCCATGCCTATTTAGCCTTTAATTTGGCGGACAGTAGTAAGTGTGTCGTGCCGTTTGTGCTACTGACCTTGTGATGTGAGTTACTGTTTAAACGAATGAATCAAGAAAATGCGTCAGGGATTTGAGATTACGCATATTAATTACAATATTGTGGTATTCTTTATACACGTTTTAAGACATTTTCTAACGCAGTGCAAATTAATAGTATCTTTAAACACGGAACTAATATTGTAATTCGATCCTGAAATTTAGTTTCGTTGAAGTAGATATGAAGAATTAGATCTAATGCGCTTCGTGTCTGATAACAGTCATGATTTTTATTTGCCATCAGAAACAGAAAGAAGAACGTCGTTATTCCGGCTAAAATCGTTAAGAATCACTGTCGGGATTGAGAGGTAATTTAGAGCCAAATGATTTCTGGTTTCATATTCGTGATTTTTTTTCCGTTAATTACAAACAAATTTGTATAGAAGTTTGTGGAATCCAAAAAGTAAAAACTCGTTCCAAATGATGATGCCCTTTGAAATGCTGGAGGATAAAAAAGGAATGAATATTAATAATGTCTATTAATTAATATTAACAAGAGAAAATGGCCAATTGCAGACAAAAGTATGAATTGAAATCCCTATGATGTTTCTTCTACCCATAGACAGACCCTCTCAAGTATGAAAAATTTAATAAAAGGTACATGAAGATTGTAAGACATGAAAAATCTATCATGGCGTACTCAAGTGAGAAACGTCGTCGCTTCATCTTTCTTTGACCCGGGTGTAAATCCAAGAATTACTTTTACATATCTCTACATATTCTACTACATTTTTATGGATCATTATAGAAAGAAGATAAAGGGGAATAAAAGATTTAAAGGAAGTGAAAAGTGGAAATCAGAGTAACTACTATGAGCGCATTAAGCAAAATTGTATGATATATACTAAACAAGTCTTGAGAAAAGAAAGTATTCATAAGATTCTAAAAAACGTCACAAACTTCTACAGTACAATTTGCAGAGAAGAACATACATACGGAACAACTTGAACAAAAAAAAAGATATACCAGAAGTAAATAAGAGATGAAGTCATGAGTGCCCTGAAACTACTAGCATACATTTAATGTCTGAAGAAACGTAAAATACTAATAATATTGATAAAAATAAATAAATGATATTCAGTCATAAAAGAAATTATAATATTTATTGCAAAAAAGTATTAAATTTACAACCACATTTCGTCTTCCTCTGTCTTTTCATCTGGTTTGACAATTTTTAATAATTTTGTATACAATCCATGAGTAAAAATTAGAGATAAGTTTCTACTACCTCGCCTGTTGTAAGCGAAATGTTCATATTCAAAACTCAAGGCAATATTTTTTTATATTATATACAAGATAGAAGAATTGAAAAATTACAATTCGAGAATATACTACAGTATACATAATTATTCACAAGGGTAATAACTAATACGATAGAAAGGTCTCTGGATGCAAGCAGGAATCTGTAGTAGTAAGAGAATTTAGTCAGGTGCACGAATATCACATTCACAGAAAGCAATAAAAGATCAGTAATAATTAATACACAAAAATTCACAGACGTTGAAGCCATAAAACATAGAGTTGCTAAGTTCATGAGCTGAAGATCATTAGAGGAGTCAAAGAGCATCGATCTAATTTTTTTCACGATCACACTCGGGGAAGTATTTTAGACACTAAGCTTAAAAGAGCAACCAAATTGATAATAACAAAGTTAGCCAAAAACAGACAAAAGAAGTGTCAACTGTGTTGTGTCCCTCTAGGTTCTTGTGTTTTTTCTGCACCTGAAGAAAGGAACAAGGCTTTCAGAAACGTTGTGTGGTATTCTTATTATCACTTCTTTTGTCTATATTAGGCTATCTTTCTTATTATTAATTTTAAAAGACGTAAATTTTTCATGTTAGCAACAAAACTGATTAATAGAGAATATTCTCGAAGTGACTAGAAATCGGAATTTTTAATCCGGGAACTGAATGCAGTAAGTAATTTTACAGTGCTACTGAATAAATTGATAAAAGAAAAGGTGATGTTCAAGGAATGCGCAGTTCAATTATAGATATAAGAGGACGTAAAAATTAATAGAAAAGATAAATGAGTATTTTTTACCTAGCTAATAGACATAACTCAATGTTTAATGTCAGGAGTCAATGGATGGAACCAATTTGAAATAAATTTTATCTGAAGATTTAGACAATGTGAAATGGTATTTGGCTCGGAAATGGGTACCTTAAACTTTATGATAGTAAATGTATAAGAAATATAGCCAATTAAAACAAAAAAGTGATAATATAAAAACCACACAACGTTTCTGGGATCATTGTTCCTTTCGTCAGGTGCGTCAATTGACAACTGAAAAGTGCAGTTGTGTCGCTCTAGGCTCTTCTTCGCATCTGACGAAAGGAAAATGATCCCAGAAACGTTGTGTGGTATTTATATTATTACGTTTTTGTCTGAATTGACTATCTTTCTTATTAATTATTTTCAATCAGATGTAATTTTTTTCATTTTATGAGGAGAATGTCTTTGTGAGAAAATGGACCGCTAAAATGCCGGTGGGAGGGACACAACACTGAGAATGGATGGTTAGTGGATGAAGAAATTTTAAACATAGCAGCCTCGAGTCCGAAAATGGAAGGCCAATTGGTATATTTTACAATGAAATCAAGAAGACTCCTGGTATTAATTAAATGAAAATGTCTAAATTTAGAGGAAAATGGAACGACACGAGTCAGTAAAATATAGGTTGAGTTTAACTGTACGTAAGGGAGACTACACCTTTAAATATTGGTTGAAATACCTATTGATGATATGTGAGGCAGCACAATTACTTTTATTTAAGTAATTAAAAACATCCATAAACATATCATAAAATGAATAAATCACATGGCAGTTTCTATCAGCTGACATATATTAAACGGTTATATTTTCCCACACGAATACGTAAGTAAATTTCTGCCTTTCGTAAGAACGCAACCTTTTCAAAGATTTCCGCTTCTGAAATTATTACTCGCTTAGTACTTATTTCCTTGCGAGCAAGCTGTGTTCTTGAGTTGTTGGTAGTCCCTCCTTGAGAAATTCAACTTGCGCTAAATTTTTACATAAACTCATTAGCGAAAGGCGAACTTAAGATTTTGCGCCTCGTGACGTGTTAATTTGGTGCGTTTGTCATACAAATTCCCGGTCGAGCCTGCGCACATCCGTAATTGCACCTCTTCAGACGGAACAATGGCGTCACGATTTCGGGTACACATAAGGCGACACTGTTTACCCATAAAATACACAATAACCAAGTTCATTAGACGGCGTCGTGTCGTTAGCGTCGCTGGCGGGGAAAGAGCCGTCTGTTTTAAGCAATGCGTCTTTTGATCAGAGGTGGGGCAATTACACGGTGCGGCGTTATCATTAGTAATGCGTCACATCCTCGCGCTGTGCGCCGTTCTATTAGCATCCACGCCTCGTCATGGAAATTATAAGTGCCTCCAGACGGCTAATGTGCGAAGATAAGGGGGCATTTTTATCAGGTAAATGCTGGTTCTTCTTTTCCCATAACGAAATAGTAGCAATAGGCCTCCGAAATAAGGGAGGAGAATGTTTCCCATTTATGCGTTATTGAATACATAAAAGCAGTCTTTAAAGTACCTCAATCAATCTTTTCTGTTTAATCGTCCCAATATTTTAAATTTATATTTGAGTCCAATTTGAAGCGTTTTCCTTAAATATTTTTCAGGCTGACATTATAATGCTATACTGCTTTAAGTTATTTAATGTTACCACGTGGCATAGGTTCTGGCTTTAAACTTGCATCATTTGCCCTGCATTTAACCAACACAAAATGTCTTTATCTTCTCCGCAGTACCAAAGAAAAATAATCCTCAAATCATGTTATACCTTCTGTTCGTAGTTTATATAGACGAATAATTAATTTTATAACAATTTCAATGATCGTCAAATCGATTAGAAATTTTTTGAAAATTGGATTGGACGTGGATATGAACACGCCCCCTATAAATATATTGATACGGAAATTATTATTCTACTACAATATAATGTAGCTGTTTTTCAGTTTTGTCAACTGCTGAATTGTACAGTTGTGCCACTCTAGGCTCTTCTGTTTTTATTTTTCTTATCACCTGAAGAAAGAACAAGGTTTCCAAAAATGTTGTGTTGTATTTATATCATCACTTCTTTTGCCTGTATTTGGCTATTTTATATGCAGTAAATTCACCAAAAACGCATGATAAATTAAATTTAATTACCCTGATAATGATCTACATATCTAAGAGATTTCTTTTCAGAAAATCAAATAATTATGACCATAGAGTTAAACGTTGAAGTTTTAACAACAGCAATTAAAGGATTAGGAAATCTATAAGCAGAGTTGTAATTTGACCATTGTTGAACATTCAAAGCCAATGCACTGATTAAAGTATCTTTACTATTCAGAACCATTGTATTTTCTAAAGGAAAACAATAAGAAGAATCAATTACAATTTATGAAGCCATCTGCGAATAATTTCAAAACGTGATACGATAATTTGTGCTCTAATGTCATAGCACCATGATAAAGTACGGACCTTGGTCTATACAAGATACTCGAATGGGCATGTTAATAAAAAACGATAGAATACAAAACTATCGCCGACGTCCTGTTGTGTAGTGGTCAGCGTCGCTGCCTCGTATCACATAGGTCCCGGTTTCGAATCCTGTGTTGTGTGTTTTTTTTTCATACCGAAAAATCCCACAAATGAGTTAGTTCCCTACAGTTAAATTCAACATAGTATAAAAACACTCCCTATGGCCTAGCCTAGAGTATAAAAATTATCATTAAAAACCAACAACCAATGGAAGAATTCATTTAAAATTACAACACTCACGAAATCATCAACACTTTTAAATTTGCAATAAATAATAAAACAAGGTTTCAATTCATATTACAGAAATTTTTGGGTTGTTTAAATCAGTTTGAAATAAAGATGAGTCACAATATTCCACAACTAAGAACAAGATGTACGCAATGAACGAAGGAAACACAACACGGTTCTTCTTATACCCAAGCTATAAACATTTAACACATAAAAAATTAATGTATATGCGTTAAAGGTTGTTTGAAAATGTCAACTTGTGTGTTTAAATCAAAAATCATTTTTATCTATAACAATTTACGATAAGTAAAATAAAACGTGTACTTCCCACCGATTGGCCACATTACTGCGACTAACTCACGTTTTTTGACAAATTATCTGTGATATCGGGCTGAATAGGCTAGAGGAACTAACTGATATAAAAATTGTAATAGAAGTGAATCCTTCCTGATGATTTGGGTAAACGACGCGATTTAACAGTGAAAGAGCTGCATTAGTTCAATGTCCAACTGTTGTTAAAGAGTTTAAAGACTGTACATTTAGTCGGAAAACTGTTTATCATGATGCGAGTTGTGGACATCAGACACCAGTCAAGTCTGGTACGAGGCATCAGAAGTGCAATACTGCATCAAATTACTTGCAGACATCAGTGATCTTCTCCAATGATCTTTGAACTCACTGTTCGCTGAAAACTGCATCGTATTGGATATGGAACACCTTTTCAGTCTACAGGCAATAATAAAAAACTTCTACAATTCTATTGGGCAATAGAGCGCAAAAATCATGAGGTCCGATGAAACATATTTCCAGTTATACATGTAGATCGAAGAATGAGTAACCGAAGGAATCCTTCAAATTGGTGTGAACAGCGTTAAAACGTGCAAGTCATCCAACTTGAACATGCCCGAAACTCTAAGTCGTGTCGAGCAACGTCCGAATAGGACAAAATACCGAAGTATCATTGCTGATAACGTTCATCCTATCATGTTGATGGCTTATCGCAATGGAGGTGGTAACTTCCAACAAATGCCGTGGTGCAGGAGTGGTTTCAGGAACAAGATTGAGAATTTACCTTGTTTAGGTGGCCCCCACAATCACCAGATCTCCATGTCTGATGAAGAGCACTTTGACACAATCTCCAATTGAGTATTTCTGAATCACATTCACCAAATTTATCACAGATTCCTGGCATCACCTTTCATAACCTCGTTGGAGCGAAGAAGAATCGCTGCAGTATTAAAGGCAAAAGGTGGCCTAATTAAACTGGGCGTCCAAGAAATATGACGCGTACCTTAGTTATACATCTTCTCTTCTCGTAAGGTGTCCTGAAACGCTGTCACATCAGATTTGATATTTATGTTACTAGAGTAACTGTGACACTACTACGAAGTCATTTATTAGGCACTCTCTTCAGCTTATATCTAATATTGCGTCAGTATTACTTGAATACTTTATGATGTTTTGTGTCTTTTTAATACTCTCTCTGCCTATTCTATTCTAGTTTCTTCCTGTTTGACAAACAAGACAGGAATACATCAGTTACTTCTGGCATATTATTACGGATGATTTTGTCTCTATATGTGAATAATTGCAATAATCATTAATATTCTTTGATACTTATATTATTCTTCTTCTGACTACATGAATAAAATCGACTGTGATTTATTGTGCATCTTGCGACATTCTATCCGTTAATATTTTATACAAATTTAATATGCTTAGTTAAGTTTAGCTCCCGTCCGTATATACTGTATTTTCCTGATGTTCTTGAACTTTGACTTTGTCTTATTAATTTTAGATTTTCTACTGATTTTCGTCACTTCCGACAAGGTGACAATGTTATGACTTCAAAGCATAGAATTAAATTATAAAAATAATAATCTGTTAGTCTCGGTTCAGATCCACTCACGTTTCTTAATGCCACATGCGGACAATTCTTTTCACAGTGTTGATGTTTAGATCACAATCAGTGCGTTTCACGGTTACCGTTGTATGAGTCTCACATTCTTTGCAAGAGAAATCTTGCAGTACGCTCTCTCTGCTTGCTAATATATAATGTAAGAAACAATACAAACAATTTTTAATATTAGGGAATCAAATATTGAATGCCTTTATACATTTAATTTTAAAATATTTTTGATATTATGACAAAAGGTCATTCCATGGAAAAATTCCGAGTAGCTCAGTAGCTGTGATTGCGTTATTTTACTTTAATCTTGACGAATATAATTTTCCTATACGCAGGTTTAAAATATAAAGAGTATGATAATATAATGAAAATGATGTTTTGAAACAGGAATAGTTTTAAGCATTATACTTATTGTCATAGCTACTATTATAGTTAGCACTATTATTAACGAAATAAAACATAGTATAATGTAGTAGAATGAATAGGAGGTAAACTTTTTCTTTAGGGTAACAGGTTACTTGAGGGTAATCCACATAGTGGCAACTCCCCTTTAACAGCATAGAAAGGGATTTGAAAGGGGGGATGCGGAAGTGTAGAGGAAGGTAGCCAAGAATTGACTACGGCCCCCGGGCTATAGTTTAAGCATCCTACACGCAGTCGCAGCTTTCCCCTGGCCGTGCCTTGACCGGTTTAGGTGGCAGCTGGCCGACTATTCCAATAGGAATAGCGGACAACTATTACCGTATGCCCAAGGTCTGCGACCCTGGAACATACACCTCTCAAAACAGGCCGGGGTGCCTCGGAATGTAGGAACCTTAGTTCAAAAAAACAGAGAGATGTGAAGGCACCCCCTTATTCATCATACAACTAAAAGTAATAGTCAATTTACTTTGAAAAAATTGTTGAAGCATTAAATATAAAGTTGCTTGGTTTTTGTTTCAGGTAGCAGCTCTGCTGGTGACTTTGGTTGTCATCAGTCAAAGAGCTCTTGCTGTTGTTTCATCAATCTCCAACCCAGAAAACCCGAGCGAAGATTCAAATCGTCGTGATGCGACTGTAATAAGCGGAGGTAGCTGTTGTGGTACGGGGCCTTCGCTCAGCAATTCCTACGGAGCACCTCTACCAGCAGATTCATACGGACCACCGCCTGCTCTCGGTCCCCCGCTGCCAAAACCAGTGTACGGACCCCCGCCTCCTTCAAACAACAATCAACCAACTTTCATATATGCTCCGCCACCACCTGAACCTCCTCCACCTCCACCTTCATCGTCGTACGGACTCCCAAAACCTTCCTTTGGAAATGCTCAATTGTCTTATAACCAGCCTCCAAAACTACCAAAATTAAGATTTCCAAGACCTAATTATGGTCCTCCTCTCCGAAGCCCCAAGCCAGTATATGGCCCACCTAAACTGCCGCGGCCTGTGTATGGATCTCCAAATCAAGGCTCCGGGCATTCCTTTGGGTTTCCAATTGGACTGAAACCTCCTAGTAGTTTTTATGGACCACCAAAACCAATATACGGCCCACCTGCGAAGATTCCATTGCCTAAACCGTTTTACGGACCACCAAAACCCGTGTATGGTCCACCTCTAGGGCCATCGCGACTTCCATCCAAGAACTACGGTCCCCCAAGCGATGGTGTTCCTCCCACGCCTCCAGATATAAAGTATGATGGATGGCAACCAATACCTGGCATATCACCCAAACCAAGTAATACGTACGGCCCGCCGCTGGGAGGAGATGGCTTATTTTCCGGACCGCCGCCTATATCTCCTGCTCCAAGCTTTTCTTACGGTGCACCAATTGGTGATTCAGGAGGAAATTTCATTTCTGGCTCTGGTGGTGGACAATCCGGAATATTGGCAGAACTTTTCAATGGTCAATCAGCAGCAGGAATCAGCGGCTCTATAAATGTTCATTCCTCTTCTATTGGCTCATCTTATGAACAACAGAAAACACCAAATACTGAATACGGTGCACCAAATCCAATTCCCGGAGGAGACTTTAAACCTCCACAACCAAGTAGTGAATATGGCGGACCACCCCCTCCCTTGGCACTCCATGCTCAGACTCCCAATTTAGATTATGGAGCTCCACTACCACCTATCCCTTCTACAGAATACGGAGCTCCGAATGTTGGGATCCAGCAAACTCAGATAATTGCTGGTGATAATGGGGCCTCTCATTTATCAAACACACCACTGTCTTCGGATCTCGGTATTTCTGTAAATGGTCATGATTCTGGATCTGTCGTTAGTAATTCAGGCCACGGAGCAGGAAACTCAGACATTAATGGGCTTTCGTTAGGAATTTCCTCGGTTGGTATTAGTCAGCCAAGTCTTGAGTACGAAGTTCCTTTAGACGGAGGTGGCTCAGCTGGGAATATTGCCCCTCATTCAGGAGTGAGCGTTACTATAACGCAAAGCAACAGCATAGAATTACCAACCGACGTTTCTCATAAAGGTATTAGACCTAAAGAACCCGTTAAGTTCCGCGAACCTGTTCCGAAAGGACTTATTTCCTCCATTGGAGAGGCTGCTGCTCACAATGAAGCATATGGAAACAACCGACATAGAGATAAAGGTCCAACGTACTTACCGCCTCCTGTTCCAGATCCGCTGAAGCCAGGACACAAAGATCCATTGTCCCCTCCAGTTGTATATGGTTCTCCTGAGCCCGCACCTTTTGGACCCCCACCACCCGATTCTTCACTAGCTCCTACATTCTTGGTTCCGCCTCCAGCTGTATCTGTAGGTTACCGTCCACCACCCCCAATAAGCTATTCTAGTATTTCTTCTGGATTTGGGCATAGTAGCTCATCATTATCAGCTGGGTATGGTGTTCCCCCTCCAGGTCATGGAATATATTCTACAGCAGGAGACGCGTATCGTGGATCTCTAGGAAGTGGAGGCTTTCATAATACTCCTTCAGGTGCATATGGGGTACCTTCAGCCACAAGTCATAATTGTGCTGATTCTAGTTTTGTACCTTCCAACAATTTTGGATCTTCTATCGGTGATCATTCTTCGGGTCAAGGAGAGATCATTCAAGGCAGCGTGCCAAATGGTGAATATGGTCCTCCGCCACCTCCTCCTATTTTAGGAACTCAACCTCCTGCAACCTATGGACCGCCTCCTCCTCCACCAAATAGCTATGGAGTTCCGGCATCTGGATTAGGAGATACGTTTTCTTCACAATTAGTTCAATCTGGACCGTCAGCACCTTCACACGTTCACGGAGACGCTTCGTCACCTGTTAGTTCAATTGACTATGGGAACCAAGATCCCAGAGCCCTTCAGACTGAATCGGCTCATTCCAATTTCTACGGCCCATCGTCGGGAGGAAATGGAGGATTACTTTTGTCCCCAGAAGCTCAAGCTTTAACTGCCAGTGGAGTGCCTACCCATGCAGGAGGAATTCAAGATTTTTCTGTTCAAGGTAGTCAGGGCACCTACACACTTCAAATTCAATCAGCTGGTGATATTGGAGGTGTTGGAGGATCTTCCAATATCCCTCACGCCTCAGTTCTGTCTAATGGCTTGCTTCAAGACATTTTAAATGCAATAGAACAGCAACAACCTTCGGGCTACGGAGGAAACAGCGATCTTCAACACGAATCTTCTAGTAACGTCGCCGTTTCGTCTCCACCACAGCAAAGTTTGCTTCCAGACTCGTCATTGGTTAATTCAGAAGTAAAATCTAATTTTAGTGTTTCTGAAAGTAACAACTCAACAGGGGTAGGAGAACAAACATTTCCATTTTCTTTCCAAGACGAACCTGCTGTGTTTTTCAATCGTGATACTAAATCATTCGGGGGCAACGGAACCTTAGTCAGCTCAACTGAGAGTTCATCGAGGGATGAAGGAATCAGCAGTCTCTTATCAGGTGACTTTGGATCCTACGTTTCATTCAGTGGCCCACATGCAAACTACACTTACGGTGATTCAGCACCTACGAAAACAGATCCGTCGTCTCCAAGCAATTCATTAACAGTTCACCCTACATCTGAAACGAAAACGAAATTATGATGAACGCAATTTGAAATATTGTTTACGTCAATTGCCAATATTTCCATAAAATATTTAAGTTTTTTGAATAATTGTTACTTACATTAGAATTATGGCCATTTGCGTGAAATATGTACTGAACTTTTCTGTAATCAAAGGAAATTTTAGTGGCCAAATTCATATACAAGAGGAAACAATTTGCATCGGGAAAACAAGAAACCTATAAGACTTTAGAAATATTGAGAAAACTTATATAGTGAGGTATAGGAACCTCAAAACTTTGGACTTTGGTTCCAGGTTATTAGCAGCCATAGATTTTGTACGTGTTTACACGAACGTTGAGGTTATAGACTGTAAGGAGGGCAAGTCGTATCTTGTGATGACGTCAGCAAGTCGTGCGTGGCAAGATCATTGTCAAGTGCATCGTTGCAACGAGCGGCCTTTGCTTACCTTTACCGGTGATCGAGGTCAGGCGGCCATGTCTAGCCGCAGATATCCCCGTGTGATATGGGCAATCTATTAAATCCACAGTAGCCTTTGGGCGAATGAAAGTGACATTCAAAATACAGTGTACATATAAAACAAAAAATTATGTGCCAATATGCATGTGTGAACAGTGTTAACGAATGAATATAGCTTATTATTTAATGTGTATGAACCAACATTTTGTACGAACATATTTTTCTGTTAAAAATAAAATATTACTTTTTAATACATTGATTTAACTTTTGAAACTATACTTCAAGCAACAATGTATAGCCAGTAAAGGAAATAATTTACCGTTGAAGGTTGCGAACACTTTTCAATTTTTCATTAATATTTTCGATTTGAAATACACAAATTTTTATCTCGGAAATATTAACTTAATTATCGTAATTTATACACACGATTTGTCGTATTCTCTTCTACAAAATCCGTACATTCCTTTCAAATCCTTGCAAGCATATATCATAACATTATTTTGTACATCAAGTTTTTAATTAAGTGTTTTAAAATATGTTTTCCACCATGTCATAAAACAAATATTTGTTTAAATGATTTTAAGTAGTAAAGGTGTACTACTAAGCAGAGCAAATCCTGTATAGTGAAGGTAAAGGGAACTAAAATTAAATATTGCTTAATCCCGTTTATAGTGGCAGCAATGTGTCTCGCCGAAATTGTATCTAGGAGAAGGAGAATGAGCTTTCACGGTAGATACGTGTAGATTTAATATTTATGGATATGGCAAAGAATTAAACTACTGTAAAGTATAGTTAAAAAAAAGCAACTCTTAGGTGATATGTAACTGAATGACAAACTTCAAGAAACCAGGACAAAGTTTATTCAATTCAATTACCTTGGTCTGGCTCGATTTTTTATATAATTATTTATAGTACAGTTATAAATTATCGGTGATTTTGTCATATTCGACATCTTATCTATATTTTCAGTGAAAAATATTACTTTGAAGAAGTGACCCAAATTCCAAATCAAAAGAATTGAAACAATTTTAGTTATCAGAGAATTTAGATTTTACATAATATTAAAATATTTATTACGACTTACTATAATCGAAATAGACAGTTTAAATTTTATGATTGGATCATATTGAATTTAATAATAAATATTATTTATAATCTATTTTTTAAAATTGAAGTTTTGTGTGAATCGGAATATATATATATATAAAATTTTTATACAAATTCAATCGCATAATTTTATAAACATTCTAATAAAAATAGAAAAAACAAAAGATAAAATAATTTTTTACTCCAAAATTTGGGCTATATTATAATAATGGACACATTTCTAGGACATGTAGACAATGTGATGCTGTAAGCATTTCTCCTCAAAGAAAAGACGTAAAATAACAAGGAACTGCAGTGGCGTAGCTTGTATATCGTGGCTGGTTTAAAAGCATCTGCGGTTCTACTGTCGAAGAGCTTTTTGTGAGGATGTTGTCACGTAACTCCGAGGCGAAAGTGAGCGAGGCACAATGGAGTTCTTTCTTTCTCTGCTATACAAGACATTAGCCTGCTTCTTAAGAATACAAAGTTACAATAGCAGAAAAACAGGGTGTCATCAGGACACTGTCGTACCTGAGCTATTCGAGGCGTCCTATATCCCATCCCCACCATTGTTCCATGGAAACATCCCTCTGTCAGTTATACGTATGTACGATAAATTCCGATTCACTCCCAGTACAATGGTCAAAATATAATAACGTAAAAAACTTCACATGTACAGTACGTACTGAGAACACATTCATAAAAATTATTGGAAGTAATAAGCTGATGCCTGATAAATATTTAATAATTCTAGTGATGAAGACATTGTGTGCAACGCTAACTCAAACGTATTAATTGACAAGACAGTTAATTAATTGTGATTGTGTTTAATCAATTAAGTAACACAATTTAATTAGTCTATAAGACAAGTCATGCGACACGTACAGGAAGCTGGAAACATACATTTATCGTAGCTATGAAATTTGAGAATCTTTTAAATGGCCGCGAGCAATTCGTTACCTAGGCAATTAGCAAAATATATTTCAACATGAATATGTTTTCAGCTTGACGTCAATGGGAAAAATCCGTCTCGTCAAACGAAAATTTGCGCTCCCGTTGCGACATCTGTGAAAAGTAAAGGATACGTCCCTGGAGAGGACGCAAATCCGTTTGGGCCAGCGTGAACTTCTGAAATAGCGCTATTAGAGGCTGCTTTGTGAACATGTATTTAAACTACATCTTCCTAACCTTCAAACTACTGTTTACGTCCTCCGAACACTCACTCGAGCAAGTGAGCGAGCGGAGTACAATTGTTTGACTGATGCTCCCTTCAAATCCCTTCCTATACTATTAAAGGCAAGCAACCGTTACATGGTTTATCCTTATGTAAACTATCACTCTAAAAACAATCGCGTGCACATTTATTGTATTTAAACAATATCTTCGTAATGAACAAGGGTAAAAGGCAAAAAACATTTTCATAATTAAAAATGAATTGACAAAAGTTAATAAGTTAAGCAGGAAACTGTTGTAGGAATTTGTTTCGTATAAAAATATATTTATCTGACTTCAAAATAATTATAAATGAAAGAAAAAATCAAACCAGTCAAAAACTATATAATAACACAAAAACATGTAACTAAATTAACGTTTCGTTCTCAATCACGGCCTTCAACAGGAGTAAATCTAAGAATCCAACTAAAATTTTTATTTAACATACAATTTCCATGCACTGCCAAATTCTTGCAGTAATATAATCCAAATAGTAAAGTTGTATAAATTAATTTGCGTAGAAACACAGTGTTGTTGATATTTAAATTTAACAATAATTTTTTTTGATTAATTAAACTATAAAAATAATTTACAATAATAAATTATCATAAATTGTTTTTAAATTATTAGCATCATTTTTCACATTTATAGTAGAATAGGATTACAAATGCAACATTTCACTTATGAAGCTAGAAAAATTTCATATTTTTTGTCTTAAATTTTAGTATTTTGCAGATCGTAATTATGGTTATTTAAATATATGTTTTGACGCGACTGATTAATTTTGAACGTTGAACTTAAGATTGTTTTATATTAATAAATTAATAGGCAAAATGAGGTGATATAAAATATCACACAAAGTTTCTTGAATTCTTATCCCTTCCATCACGAGATAAAATCCCAAGAGTCGTGAGTACGACACAACCGCACAATCCAAGTGTAGAAGTGAGATTGCTATTATATTATTTAATGCGGGTTTTCATTTAAGGTTTCGTTTGACTGATGTAACAAAAATTACAATTCAAAGAATCACTTTTACATTGAGTAGTATTCGACTGTTAATGATATTTAATAGCATGAAAAACCTATTACATAGTCTCCAGAGTTATTTATAACTTCAATTAATAGACTTACGTCATAATAACTCTATGAATTTGAGATAAATGTGAGAACATTGATTATATAGAGTGAAATATTCTATTTATATCGACTTTTGAATAATGTTTTCTACGGAAATTGTTTTATTCTAACTACCAAATGTTCAATTTAAATTTTTTAAAGTTATAAATTTGCAATTTACTCACGTAATTAACAAGTATAATAAATATTTCATGTACTATATAATCAATGCTCTCAAATTAACAGAATGATTATGTCGTAAGTTGAAATATATCAAATTGATGTTGCAAATAAAACTGGAGACACTGTAAAAAGATTTTTATTACCATTAAACAATTAATTTTGTTAACTATCTTATGACTGTCCAAAATGTTAATTTTGTTCTTAATGTTTTTCACTAGTTATAAATTGTTGGAAGATTTTAAAATATCACAAAATAAGGCAATTGTCAAAAAAGATTATTTTTAATTTGATCCAAAATAAAAATAAAACTATTTTATATAATTATATAATAAAATCATTTTTACGCAACACTTGTTGCGTTGGATTTTTATATTTACTCAATTGTACACTTGATGAAGTCCCAGATTGAGGACGAAACGTTGTGCGTTAGTTTTTGTTGCTTCCGACCGGTTTGGCTGTTTTTCATGCATGTTGTATACGAACTTCAGATCTGTTTCCATGCTAAATATATGGATATAGAAATCCATAATGTAGAGACACATCTCTCTGCTGGTTTTTCTACACACATTTCTATATCAGCTTTACACGATGTTTGCCGTTATCACAAGAACAGATTAGTATTTACCGAGTTTATATTTTTACCGTTAAACTGTAATTAAAAAATGAGGACTTCTGATGCATCTATAGACAAAGATAGTGAAAGTTCCTAGTACACGTTTAACAAGTAGATTTATCTGTATAAAAAATTAATGAACTTCCAGCGAAACAATGCCAATTTTTAATATGAATTAGAAAATAAGTATTTCTGGCCTGTAGTCTGGATGTAAACTTGTGAACTGATTCGGTGTATTGGATTTTTAAAACTATAGAAATTAGCGTAGAATAAGTGCGTGCGATTAAAACTAATGGAGGTATATGACAGCGGAGATAAAAATTTTGATAGTGCGATTTTATTAAACTTAGAGAAAATATTATAATGCCTTGTAATTTAGCTTGTAAGTATCTACGTTTCTCTTTTAAATATTTAGTAGAACAGCTACAGATAGCATTACAAGTAGCCTGAAATACACTCGTAATTTAGAAAAAGATTACTTCCCCTTTAGATATATTTGAAAACAATAGTCACATGTAGGATGTTATTCATATACTATGAATTATTAATTCGTTACACTTAGGTGAGGTATTTCCAGAAACTAGTTCGCAATGAATCTAATTACTTTTAACATATTTCAATAAAAATGTTAGGGATAAGTGAGAGAGTCGGATATGTGCTCACCCTGCAGTAAAATTCATGCGTCACGTCATCTTCCGCTTCCAATGCCGGCGCGTGATTATCAGATAGGTGTTTGGCTGATGGGCCGGTGTGAAGAGAAACTCACCGAGAATTTGGTCGTGTGTGGGGCGGCGCACGCATGCGGATGCAGGTAAGGAGGCTGCGGCACCGATATTGTACCACTGACCCCGAACCAAGTAAATCCACCACCTGCTTTCCAAGGTCGCCGCGCCGCCTAACAACACTTTCACCGACACTCTCCAGATGTTCAAAACTTACACTGGGAAAATTTCAGGTCAAGAAACCACACACGAACGAAACGCTACACTAGAGTTACATGAAACGAGAATGTTCAAGGGCTTGAGAACATTCCTGATGCTCGAAATGAATTCAGCATTTCGAGGTACACTTCAAAGTAAATTGTTACAAGGCGTTCAAACAATTACATGTACTTGCGTAACTTGTTCATAAATTTAAAGATTTTCTTACGTAATATACGTATCGTTGAAAGTATCGACTTTTGCGATCTCCACCAAGGGCAGTATAAGGAACATAACTATCGAATGAATACTTTGTGCTGGAACACCTGAATCGTTCGTGAACTAATTAACACAGGGTTTCTTTTATAATCACAAGTAGAAGTAAAATATCATTTAATGAATAAGAAAGATAGCCAATTCAGACAAAAAAGTTATAATGTAAATACCACTCAACATGTGGATACTAGAGGTTGTTTATCAATGGGAAGTTTGATATTAGATATATGTTCCTTGATACGTTCATAACAATTGGAGCAAGAAATTTTGTAAAGAAAACAATGTTTACTAGCAATGGACAAACAGACACTATTAAACTAAATAATTGCTATGACCTCCTTATTATTACGCTGAACCTTCTGTTTTCCATTGTCGTTGCTCCCTTATTGTTACGATAACCCTTAAGCTCTCCCATTGTCGTTGCGTTTGAGTTTTGTCAACTGACAAGTGTGGTTGTGTCGTTCTAGACTCTTCTTCGCACGTGAGCAAAGGTACAAGTATTCCAGAAACGTTGTGTGGTATTTATATTATCTCTTTTTTGTCTGAATTGACTATCTTTCTTATTCAGTATTTTCAATCAGTCGTAAATTTTTTCATTTTAAAAGGTCATTTACTTCGTGTTTGAGCGAAATTGTTTTTCTATCTTGGGTTATAATAAAGTATTTTTGTAAATGATGAAACTCCTTAATTAATCAGAAATATATATTTATAGAATGAAAAATTACAATATTAATAAAACAATAATTGGCACGAAGAATTGTCTTCAGGAGTAAATATAAAAATTGAACAAGACTGTTTTTTAGAGAGAACATGATTTTATAATACATATATGTGAAAAATTAAAATTCAATGAAGTCTAATAATGTATTATTATTAATTTTTGCTCGAGTACTGCCTGCATACGATACCGTATAAAACAAAAATCAACAAACCTATGGCATAGTAATTAATCGTATGTGGGTAAAAAATTATTACAAACACAATAATACTACATAAAATTCCAATTTTAGGAATACATTTTAAATTATATCCATACAACGATACTACAACATTTACGAGATATTTCAGTTCATAGTTCAGATTGTTACATACTTTTGTTATTTTATCTCCTGTCGATGCAGTTTTCTTCAGTGTATATTTCGCTGAATTGTTCCATTAAACGCTGAGAAATAAATTGACTTTATTAGAGATTAATATGTTTTTAATGATAAATCTCATACTCACTAGAGAATATATTACTTGAATTATGAAAATATTGTAATGCGTAGATTAATATTTGAAGATGGGAATCCATACTATTATTTTCTAAAAAGTTAATAATTTAATTTTGATTACTATAACAATATTAAAATATTTATGAATTCTTCGGATGCGTGGAAATTGTTGAACTGGATGAAATCATCGCGAGACAACGAAATAGCAAATAAACAACAGTTGAAGATAACATCAATGACTAATTGTCCCTATTGTAATTTCCTGGTGTAAATTACGACGAAGTTTAATGTTATAAACAGGGGAAAAGAAATAAAGCCACGTTAACAATTATTCATTATAATTTGAAATAAATAATTTAATGCAAGAACAAACTTATGTACGAAAAAACAACTTTGTTATTAGCAATATAATTAATTACATTTGTTTTTAAAATAAAAAATATATTGTCCTTTTGTTAAGTCATTAATTTTGATTTTAAAATATTTACAATCTGCTAAGACAAATGAATATACGGAGTCACCTAGCAACTAATCGGGAAGTGTAAATAATTATTCTTCTGGTAAATGTAAATATGTAATGAATCTTAGGCCAAGAGTAATATGTATATGTAATATGAATAAAAAGTAATAATTTCACGTAGTAGGTATGGAAAGTCGGAAATGACTAATATGTTGACGCGACTATAAACAAGAAATAAAAATTTTAAAATATCTTTGAGTTTCTGTTGACGGACTGATCCATCAAAATCATCGTAAAGCAGTTTTTCTTTGATTACGATTATGTACCTTTGAGAACCTGGCTTAAAAATCCACAGAAGTCTCATTTATACGAGGTTTCAAAAATAATAAATTCGAATCAGAAAGCATATTTGGATAAATATACCTTCGGGATCATTAGTTTCAGTAACACGATGTTTATGCAAATCAAAGCAATTATTTTCTTTACAAAAGAATCATGGGCTCAAATCAAGTTATCACGCATAAGTTTTCGTAATAAAGGTTTGGAAGTTCTGTGACCGAAAAAAAAAAAGTTTTTTTTTACTCATTACTTGAAAGTTTAAATTTCCAACCGTGGGACTCCAACCATCTGGCGTTACTAATAGTCTCTTAACAGTGAAAGAAGTCGTTAATTCAAGAAACATAAATCGTTGAAAAGTAGTACGGTCACCAATATAATAAATAATTCGAGTCGCAAAGTGAGAAAATAAAACGCAGGAATAGTAGCTTTATCATTCTTGATGACGAATGAAGTTGTCTGATTTGGATACATATATTCATCTAGATATCTACGGCCACTTTGCGTGATAGCAATGTCCATAAAATCTCCAACATAATGGATCGAACCTGTAAAACGATACCCACCTATGTAATTGTTGCTTCGCATGTCTTTTGCCTATTATACAGCATCCGCGTGCATAAGCGTTTGGTATAAATCATCTCCGCACGTTTCAGTACAAAGGCAGCAGATGCATAAGTCATGAGAGCATAACGTAGGAAGAAGAACGGGGAATAAATGAAATTCTACTCGAGGGTGGATGAGGTTTTGTGGCGTCACTCAGATGAAACTCTGAGACATACGCAACGGAGTTGTAACATATAATTGAGTAATGAAATTTCTCAAACATTAACTCACTGCTTCTGTGATCTTTGGAGTAAATAGATTCAAATGAAAATAGTTGTAAGCAAATATAACATTACAGTTCGTTGAAACGAATAAGGGCTTATAGCTGGAGAGAACTTTAAGTAGATTTTAATTAGAAGAGATTGTGCTTTTGCAAAAGCAATTTATTAAGCAAGCGATTGCTAAATACTTATGTGGATCATTATTTGTTATACTGTTTCTGAATATACTAATGCATATTGAAACGTTTAGATCTTTAAAAGGTTCAACAGATAATTTTACCTGCTTCATTAAAATTGTATATATGAATTAAGGCAGTAATAGAATATAACACGTTACAAAAAGACGAAGTTCAACATGAAAGTTAGTAAATTAGATGGTTCAAGATTAAAATTAAACTTTTATCAATGTATGAAATCATTATAATAAATTAGAATTTGATATCATTTCACTCCTATAAACTGAATAGGTAATCCGTTTATTTTTAAGTCGTAATTATATCCTCTATGTTTCAGGTCGTTTTAGTTATCTATCTGTTCATTTCTGTCATTGTAATAAAATTAAATTTTGAAAAAAGGAAACTAATCATTATGCGATTACAGATATCTCAGAATTAGACTTCGTTTCTAAAAAAAATATTTCATTTGTAAGGTATAATAAAATAAATATATGGTATTAATGTAATTTCTATACACATATTGACTCATTGCACGCCTTTGAAGCCTATGTCCTCGATACGGTCTATGTAAAATGACTTTATATTAATGCTACTGAAACTTTGTAATGCTATTATTGAAAATATGAGTTGGCAAAATAGTGCCGATAAATATTCGTGGTAACATACTAAGGCATTAAAAAATATTTGGGGAACATTTCACTACTTCTCTTAGTTAAAAAGCGAACCTTTAATTACTACAATGTATTCTAAAAAATTATGTTTTAATATATTTATGAATATTAAAAAGGTTAACTGTGAAATAAATTTTCTTCTAATATTTAATTCCTACTGTAAATTATTCTGGACGGAAATTGTGAAGACGGCATTCTAAATTTTATATCCGCGGTTCTAGTCCAGAGAAGATAACCTATTAGATGATGCGAAATAATTACCAAGTTCCTCCTTTCATCGAGATTCGAGTCCAACCAGTTTGTGGAGAAACCGGCAACATTCTGAAGTTGATCCTGATGTCTTTAACTAATTTCCAAAAAACTCCGTTAGTAAATTCATAGCGATGAAACGCGATACTCGGTTGAATAAATTCATTGCTTAAAAAAGGCGGTATTAATTTTAAATCAATAATACAGGTTAATTTTATTAAAACATTAACAATTTATATACATAATTTAATATTAAGAAAAGATAGAAATGTAACATTCATTTAAACATATTCAGAAACAATAATTTCTAATCTCAACGTTATCGGTGAGTTTTACACTTCTGACTCTTAATAAAAGACTGTTCCGATGACACTTCAATGGCAAGACACATTCAACAAAGATTTGACAAGATGACCTTGGATAATATATGAAATTTTTACACCTGTAAATTCTGAAGTAGGCTTGGTCCGGAAAGTCGTAATGTTTAAGCTGAGGTAGTTCGTGCATTTCGATGGTAACGCATGTGGTCACGGACATTATTATCGTTCGATGGTAGAGCATTGCTAACTGTCGATCTCCGACGAAGCCGTTTGACCAAAATCAACTTTGCTTCTTGCAATAATCGAAAACTTAATGGCTGGGGCTATTGATTGCGTAACTTCACTTCTACGTACTCATCCCCAGAATATAAAAATTACTGCACTGTTTTTATTCAAAAACTTTTTTAACTCTCTTGTGTCTCCCCTATTTATGCTCCTCTTGGCCGCTGGAAGGGTTCACACTCGCTAAATTCAGGGTTTCCTGTCTCTAACTTCTTCAAGGCGCCATTAATTCGGATGTCAAGACGGCCTTATAATTTCTTAAAATTCACAGTGGTCTTTGACTGACGCTTTTATCTTCTTCCTTCCTTAATACATGTTGACACTGGCAAACTAATACTTTTCTTCTTTTCATTTCTCGGCTTCTCCGAAGTTTCCAGTAGCCTCCTTTAGCGTGATAAAATCAATTCCGGTCTCCATTATCCACGGCCTAACATCAGGATCGTTTCCTCTAACAGCTGTCAACCGCGTATCTGAAATTTAGTGAACAATAATATTACGTCACGTACCCTTCGCAACTGTTCTATAATTGACTGTGTTAAAATGGTATTTTGATTCCATGGATCTTCAGCATATTGATTGATCTCACTTCTTACATAATATTACACATTGGCAAAGTACGACGGAAAATCGTATTCATATAAAGATACAACGTATTTTTTCTATGTTTCGTTTGAGCTGCAAAATTCTTCTTAAGCAGCAATGACAATATCTGAAATTTCGCACGGAAGTATGCGCCATCACGTCTTCCGTATTTTACTACTACAAGAATGTTCCCGAATTTAACTGATGAAATAATTATACAATGAAATTTCACCTATTGTTCTAGCTATTTAAAGCAATATATGTATATATATATACATATATATATATATATATATATTGTAATAAATAACTGGAGATTAATTAATTAAATGAATTACCCAACGTTGGTGAAGCCAATTTGTAATAAATACAAAAGAATTTTTTAATTAAACACTTTATTGCAAAAGATTCATTCATGATTTGAATTCCATAGTTGGTTTATAAATCAATTATATTGAATTAATTAAAACTGAAAGATTGCAAAATAATTACGAAATTCTTTAGAAATTTTACAAGACAATTTACTTTTATTCATTTGATATTTACAACATTTCTTAAATGAAATTACTTTTATTTATTCAATTTTATCGATTTTACAACTCTTTTCTCAGGGTCATTTATCTGGGCCTTTAAGTAAAGAAACAACCTTTATATTTACGTTAAACAATCAAATTCCTCTACAACCTAAGAAGTTAAACAATCAAATAAAACGTGAAATCGAAATCTGACGACTTTACCTTTAATTACCGTTTATAATACTTTATCAAAATTCTTTGTACTCACAAAAATCTGCTGGTACCAGGCTTAAACTCTAGGGCTCGGGCTCACCTCACAATTCACACTAAAAAGGCCATGAAATAACTGAATTTACATTTGATTAAACAAAAACACGGTCGTAACTTTCGGGTCTCTCCTCTGGAAACTGGAAACTGCAAGCTCCTTCTGGATTATTGGTTGGACAAATTTCCGAATTATTTCTCTCTGGAATTGGTGGCGGTCACAATACTTATAGATTTTTTTATTTCGGCGTGATTTATTTAGTTACTGCTTGTAACTTTAACGTTCAAATTTACTGTCTAAATCATCTTACTCAAATTTAACTTTTAATCTTTCCGGATGAATTTGTGCCTGCCACCATGCTCGCTGTCTGACTTCCAACTTCCGATTCTTAACACCCGACTGTTGTTTCAGAAAGCCCTCGCGGCCAAACAAGGCTCGCCTATACATTGTCGCCTTTGAATCTGGGACCGCTAACAATCCACCATAACTATCCAATTATCAAAATCATTAATGACCACTAATTAGTATTAAATATATATTGTAATACTAATTAGAGACCATTAATGATTTTAATAATTGGACAGTTATAATTGGATTGTTAGCGGTACCAATCTTTAAAAGACAACAATGTGTAGGCTAGCTTTGTCGTGAGCCGCGAGCACTGTCTGAAAGTAGTCGGTCTGATGTAGTCGAGTGAGGAAGTAAAAATTTGAGAGCATACAACAAACAGCGTGGCCAGCGTATAAATCCAACTGAGAAGGTTACCATTATTTTTTTAGGGGAACAGACTACATGAGGGTAATCCACATGGTGGCAACTTCCCTTTAATAGCATAGGACCAGATAAATGAAAAGAGTTATAAAATCTCTAAACATTGAAACGTTAAATGTAATTAATCTCATATAAAATGTTATAAATTTCTATTGAATAAAGTAAACTGTATTGTAAAGTTAAAAGAATGGTGTAATTATTTCTCGATCCTTCACTTTAAAATAAAATAAATTGTTTCATAAACAAACTATCGATTTAATAAAAAAAATGCAAATTAATTGTTTAATAAATCATTAAATTTTGTTTAATTAATATCAGTTATTCATTACAATATATATATATATATATATATATAAGAAAAATACAATAGGGACTTATAAAACTTGCTTTATTTCGCCAGGATAGTGTTAGTTTTCTAGAATGACGCCTTCATCTGAATTTATAAAGAATATTAAAATTGTTTTCGTACTGAACACTTTGCAGTTTACGGTTAGAATTGAATGTAAAAGTAGAAGATTCGTAGAGAGACGCATAGTTTAACGTAATTATTTTTTAAAAAAATACTTTCAGTTTTGGTAAATATACAAAGATGAATATTTTGAATTAAAAGTGTGTTATATTTTGAGGAAAATTGTTTGTATTTACTTTAAATGTAAATATAAATGTGATCTGTAACCCAGCTTATCTCTGTGTTACGTAATGATTAAATCTATAATCTATAATAAAATAGCTACGGAATAATTGAATATTATTTATTGAATTTTCTCCTTAAAATAAGGCGAAATAAAAAATAAAGTACAGTTTGGTTAAAATTAAATAAATCTGAAATAAAAATTAGATTATAAAATAATTTATAAATTACCCTTCCTGATTTTTCGTATTCGATTCTTCCATATATTACAAGATTTTCAGAAAATGGGTGCTTTTAAAAATTACTACTCTCAAAACATTATACAACTTAAAATTTTAAGTTATAAATCATGATAACTATTAATTTTTATTTTTGACAATGCAATTGAGTCTGAAATAACAATTAATACAACACACTTTAAACGTGGGGCATAATTGGCCATCATGTAACGAACATAATTTTAATGTAACTTATAAAAAATTTGATTAACACAAACAAAAAATTATAGACTTTCAGTTTCACGCTATTATTCCTTTAGCAATAATTTTATTGTAAAAACTTACGGTTACATTAGATAGGATTTAGTGTCTTCCTCTCCAGCTGCACTGCGTTAAATATTATATAGACCTATAACAACATACACATACTGAGCCAATTATATGATATATAACTGAAATTTATAATTATACACTTGAAAAATGGTAAATGTGTTCTGTATCACATTTATACGGATACAAGTAAAACAATTCTCAGGATTTAGCATGGATTTCTTTCTATTAATTCATTATTTGTCTTTGTCAAAAAATTAACAAATTTTTTCAGCTATTATAGCCATAATCTTCTCAAATAAAATTCGCAAAGTTTATTTTTATAATCATAGAGTCGCTAATTTTATTTTCAAAGACTGTAGCCATAACGGTTCATGCTTACGAGACTCAGAACTTAATTAATAAAAAGAGATTCATGCTAAGCCCTGAGAATTTTTACTATGTTTATTCGTTATACAAAGAAATTTGAGTACCACTTTTAAGACTTCGACTATTTCAACAATACGACCAACTGACGTCTATTTTCCCCTCTACTTTAAAATAAATTAGCTTCCCATTCGTAACTTTTTGGACTAATTCTTTTACATTTTTTAAAATTCTTCAAAAAGGTTTCCAAAGTTCTTTTACCGTACTTGTGAGAACTTTGATTGCTCCAAATTCTTCGATAAAATGTGGCAGTTACATTTTAATATTTTTCTCTCTGCTATTCGCACGGGCAATCAGGAAAGCCAAATTGCGGACCATTGAGGCACAGTCTTGAAGAGCAATCAGGAACCTGAAATTGGGCAATTTTCTGGAGGGACGGCGATAGTTTCATAGCTTGTACTTCCGGCGCCGGCCGCAAGACGGACTACGCGTTCCAGCTTAACTGCGCCGGTAATCACAGCCGGTCCCCCCCCCCCCCCACACAATAAATTTAAAGGGTTACATATTGACTTTTTACTGTTCCTTCCCGTCATAACCAAGGCTAGTAGAGGTCACGTATTCACAAGAATCGGGTTTCTACTTTCCGACTAAGAAACTAAATATTTTCATTCGAGTTGTACAAAATGTAGAGATAGTTGTGGCTATTGGTATTTCTGGGATATAAACATTTATAAATTTACAAGATGTTTGTTAGTATAATCTTCTAATAAATAAAGCAGAGTGTTTGTTTATATATATATATATATATATATTGTAATGCATAAAATATAATGCATTGGATTAAAAACAGCGCACATGTCGTAAAGAGAATGCGAGGGAAAAGTAACCGCGGGTCCTGTCACGAGGTAACAAGACGGAGCGGTAAGCCATTTATCTAGGATGAGTGCTGGTGAGCGGCAGAGAGGAAGCCGTAATTTGTAGAGACAGTGCGACGGTGCGGCAATTAGGTCTAAATAGTGATTGCGGGTCCAGTAACTTATTGATTTGGGGAACGGCGTGAAGAATTCGTAACGCAGAACGTGGGCGAGCAGATGGCCCCAGAGTGGTTATGTTAGAGCAGGCTATTGTCTCTGACGAATGACCTGACAAGTGGCGTATTTGCTTGGGACTTGCAAGAAAAGATCTTGTGCGAGCCGGGTGAGGCCGACGAATCTCTGAGTAATGGAGAGATGTCAAGTGGCGCAATTACTTGGGATGATGAGGGTCCAAAGTGATTGCGGGTCCAGGCACTTGTTGACTTAGGATCTGGAGAAATTAGTATCGCGCACTTGTGAGCGGAGAGGTCCAAAGACAAATTGGACCTGTCGCGATTGTCGGGTTTCGAAAAAAAGAGACTAGCCGACGGAAGGACTCCAGCGGCCGGTACGTAAATTTCAGTAATGGGATTCTGTCACCGCGCCGTTGCGACGAAACTTTGCATCAAGAGAAAAACAAGGAGGCTAGGGGTATATGTAGGGGAAATAACCTATTGTGTGACAGTTAGACAGTTAGCGTGGGAGAGAGGTGCAGGACGCATCGAAGAGACAGTTAGACAGTTAGCGTGGGAGAGAGGCGGAGGACGCATCGAAGAGACAGTTAGACAGTTAGCGTGGGAGAGGAACGAGAGACGGTCAGCGAGAGTCAGCGTAGGAGAGGGGTTCGGTGAACCTCGACAGTTAGTCAGTCAGCGACAGTCAGCATCAGTCAGCAAAGCCATAACAGCTATAAACATTTTTAAAATACAGAAGCTCTATCTGTAAGAGAAGGAGAATTTGACCTGTCTTCGAAGGTAGGCGACCTGGATGCAGCAAACGACATCAAGGAGTGTCACGGCGAACCAGTGATATTGTGTTAGAGTCAGTGAGTGAATGTCAAGGCTATAAAGTGAGTGTCTTAAGAACGAGTCGAAGTAAACCTGAGAAACCGTAAGTTGGAATGCATAATATTAACAGATGTAAACGTTATTAAAGGATAACAGTCAGATGTCGTTCTCTTCTTTTGATAATAAAGTTAGAAGCAATCTATAGGTTAAGTTCATTAATAAATTTAGTAAATACTTTTGTTTGATTTAAAACTTAAATGTTGGGTCTTTTTAATAGTTCGATTCTGTCCGTTGTCAAACCCAGTAGAGACCCATGAGAGCAAGAGTTTCTTATTATAATGGTAAAATATTAAATTCAATTGTAAATTCTTCTTATATAAATCTATACCGGTGGATCAAATTTCACCAAATTTCGTACACGTGTTCTTTGCGAACAGGAAACGAACACTGTCGAGGTGAGACGTATACAAACTCCAGGAGCGGGGGTGGAGAGGGTTGAAATATTTAAACATGTTAAAACAACCGATAATTGAGTCTGATAAATATTTTTAGAGTTCAAAGAGATTGTTAGTGTTTCTATCGATGTTTTCTGACTATAATTTTCATCCTCTACACCCTGGGGAAAGAGCACCCTTAGCGTTTGGGGTGGAGAATACAAATCTATACCGGTGGATCAAATTTCACCAAATTTCGTACACGTGTTCTTTGCAACCAGGAAACAAACACTGTCGGGGTGAGACCCGCTTCTCGGGGTGGACGGTTAAGGAAATACTTAAACATGTTAAATTAGCTGATATTATAGTTGGATAAATATTTTAGGGGTCACAGTTATTGATAGTGTTTCTAACGATGTTATCTGAGTATAATTTTCATCCCCTACACCCTCAGAAAAGGGCACCCTTATGGTTTGGAGTGGAGATGCTTTACAAGAAAATAACGCGAATACAACCGAGATTGGAGTCAAATCGAAGGTTTTAGATGTCACTGAGTTTAGTTATGATTTTCAACTTGGCATTTATCCCTCAGATGCAGAGGTAGTGGTGTGGAAATTTTGGAACATGCAAACACGGCAGATATTAGTGTTGAATCAATATTTTTCAGAGTTAATTATGTTGATTGTATTTCTACTGATGTTTTTTGTGTATAATATCAATCCCTTTCGGCATGCGAGGGGAGCACCCTTATGTGTGGGGTGGAGGGACGTTTCATATAATTTAATCCAAATCAACCGAGGTTCGAGTCAAATCGGGGTTTTGGATGTAGCTGAGACTTTTTCCAAACTGAGATACTCACAGGGGTGAGTGGGAATTGGCGGTGATGAGAGGGGGTGGGCAGGGAAATAAATTCTCTAACATGGTAATCGACCGATTTTTGCGTCGAATAAATATAATTCGGGATCAATGGCATTCATAAAATTTCACTACATGTGTATAGTTTAAACTTCTTTTAGGCATGGGAGTGGTGCACTCTTAAGGGTTGGGGTGGAGTGGCATTACATAAAAGGAAAACAGAAACTATCGAGATTCGAGTCGAATCCGGGGTTATAGTTGTCACTGAGTTTAATTATGACATTCAACTTGCCGTTTAAGTCCCCCAAGCGCGAGTGTTCGGGGGTGGAAATTTTCAAACATGTTAAACGGTCGATATATGCGTTAAAGAATTACTTCCTGGGGTTAATGTCTTTGATAGTTTTTAGACCGATATTGTTTGTGTATAATTTCTATCCCTGTGAGGGAAGCAAGCTTAGGGGTGGGGTGGAGGTACGTTAAATAATGCGACGGGTGAGGGATGTGGAGGGAGGGGGTAGAAAGCTTTAGACAATGTAATCGGCCGATTTTTTCGTGGAATAAATACTTTTTGAATATCGCACATTTATGGGAGTGGTCATCTTCTAACATGTAAAAACTACCGATATATTTGGTCAATGACTTCAACCCCTTTCGGCATGGGAGGTGAGCACATTTAGGGATAGGGTTCGAGGAGCGTTACATAAAAATATCGCAAAGCAACCGAAATTGGAGTCATATGGGGGGTTATAGATAAATGACATCTTGGGCAACGCCGGGCACCCAGCTAGTTATACTATAAATCTAATCATTTGTTAATATCTCCTCTGTAGGAAAATACCTGAAGAAGATACAAAAAGGTATCATAACGTCGTCATATTATAAATAAAAAATAAAAAGTGTCTGTATAAGGTCATGAATTGTTCTATTAATTGAAATAACTAGACTTGTCTAAATACGACGCGCAGTGGTCCACTGTCCTGTAATTGCAGTGGGGGTAGGCTCATATTAACACGAACCTTTGCTACGGTAATTTGGTAGTGTTAAAACTTCCTAAAACATTGACGCAAATAAACATATTTTGTTGAGTTCAGGGTATGTTGAACGTCAAGAAACGTATCCGTAAGAGTTAATATAAGATAAGTATGGACTGTGATAAAAAGACCTTGCAGCTTGACGACAGTTCTCCTCTCTACATTCTCCTTTCTACTGCGCATTTAACATGCCAGACTATTTCTTGCAACATGTAATATTGCTAATCCAAAGGTAATGAGGTTACTAGAAAACTTTTTTCTATACCACCTCTATACCTTGAGGTTGTTGAAACACAAATATTAAAATTAATTTACACCTTTTTGGCCGTTTTTGAGTTCATTCTGCGTGAAGGAGCTAACAAACAGACATGCTGGGGTTTATTTATGTAAATGTCACTTTTTCCAACAAGCAGACATGTTAGTGTTTTATTCATGTAAATGTCACTTTTATTCCCATTACGGACTTGTTATTTTTCGTTAACTATTTGTCATAGTGAATTTTAATGTATATATCATAAACACATACCTCATTTTTCATTTAAGCAATTTCTTGGTACATAATCCTGATTATCCTTCGATAATTTCTTTAGAAAAGATTGTTACTTAAAGCCTTGATATTCATGTGAGGTGTCTTCATAGGCGTAATAATATTTAATACATTGGGAAAATATATTCGGAAAATTATCGTGTAGGTGTAGGAAGTGCGTTGATTTACGTGGGTATTTTATTTTTAAATTATCAGAGATTCTTTCATTTATTTTTTAGTTACAAATGTCACTGAAATATTATTGCAACTTTTATAAAAATCTCATTTTCTTAGGGTGGTTTTATGGGTAGATAATTGACATTATTGATATGTATTTAAGGATTACTGTAAATTTTATTTATGTTAAAAAAACTTGATTGTTATTCAGTGGTCAATGCTGCCGTCTTCTGTTGGGTAGCTTTTTACCTGCTACTCCGGTTCGATGTCTGCATCACCAAAGTTAACTTGAAGTATGGATTACACCTCTCTATTGCCAACATTTAACCTCAAACTTCAACAAAACTTACTGATGCTGGTAATCTCGTAACGTCTTGGGACTCACGAATCCAGCGTAAATCCAGTGTAAAAACTATTCTGAAAACACTGACGTAAATAAACATGTTTTGTTCTGTTCATATAAAAAATGTGGGAAACATGTAAAATAAATTATATTATGTTTTATGGTATGCAAAAATTCATTCCTATTAACTATTTAAAAGGAAATGCTGATCATCTACTAATTCCTACTAACATTAATTAAAGTTAGCTCACTCCCGCAGGTGACAGTTAATATTTAGCGTCGCAGACCCTGACATTAAATATCCCTGATGGCTGGGGAAATCTGGTCCTTTCTTTGGTTCATGTTGCATCAACGTGTCTTTAAAATAATGCATCTGAATGATTCCATCAAAGTTGCGCGGGTTATTGGTGTTTATGATAATCAAAAAATGATCTGAGCACCTTTTTAAGACTAAAAGAGTAAACCTAAATATCATGTGTAATGTCATAGTTATGGTTTTCAATCTACCGAATGCACATTGCAAAGGGACTGTTCAAATTCAATCTTAGACCAAACAATTAAGTAATTTTGGGCATGCTTCGTTACAGATGAATAATTAGTCTACTGCAATAAAAACATTGCTTGACTAAATTTTACTATGACCTACCGATTTATTTATAAATACTCAATTTCTACCTGGGCCAAGCTTCTTAACTATAAAACGGAGAAAAAGATGATTAAAGGAAAATGTGTACTTCAATACGATAAGGGATTCTGGAAATTCTTATAGAAAAACATGTTGGGTGGATCACGACTAGAAATTAAAATAAAGAGTTCTGAAATAAATTAAAATACATTCTGTTTGATGGCATGAAAATATTCATTCCAGTTAACTACTTAAAAGGAAATTCTGATCAAGAATAATATAATCCAGGAATATAAAGAATGATAAGTAGAGTTAAAAACTGATAGCAAACTAAGAGAAAAGAAAGCATTAGGAATATATTTGAGAAACTAAATAAAGAATTAATTGCTGAAAAAATCGGAGGAAAACTACTAAAAGACTCGTTTTGGAGTTCTTTTAATAAAAACATTAGGAGACGCAAAGGGAACGAGGAATTATCACCACCGCTAAGGGAGAATAAAAACACAATCATGTAGATAGAAGAAAAAGGTACATAAATATATGGAACAGTTTTTGTTAAGCATTGACAAACGTTAATAAATTTAAAAAATTGATTCATAATGTAGTTTTCTCATAAGCCAGACAGAAGACTTTAAAACATCGCCTACCAACAATAAAGCGAATATTGTAAAAAAGTGGGTCGCTAGTATAACTGATTATAGTTATTTTCAAATTGGTGTTGATTTGACCTTGAAACTCTTCATTTCGCCGACGAATCAAATTCGTGCAACGTTGGCACATATTATTATCCATGAAGCTGCAGTAAGAGTGTTGTCATTCATTGTTGACGATGTGGCAACGTTCGTATACATCTCTGCTCTGCTTTGTAGACAACCAAATCAGCTCCCATTTCTACGTATCTAAAGCGGCTTACACTAATGTAAACGTTAATAAGTTGAATATTCTGTATCGACTATATCGTTTTCTAATTCAGTGTCGCTTCGTGGCTTCGCAACGGCGTTTCATATAAAAATTACTTACTAGGGTTGGAAAAAGAAAAATATTATTCTGTTACCAATATAACTATACCCAGGATAGTAGTTTGATGATAACAAAAAAGGAACTCAAGTCGTTCATTTGTAAGGATCGCTTCCCTGTATCCCTGTTACACTGAGCAGTATTATATTTATTGCTTGGAATGCTCGGATTTCACTATGGCTAATATTCCCGATAGATCAGTTTAGGGTGAGAAAAAAACATATATTGTTGACAATTAGAAAGAAAAAATCATTGGTTGCAAAGATACAGAACCAATGTATATGGAGGGTGATTTTTATTAATTGGGACAATAATAAAAATTCATGGCCATTCAGTCAGAAATAATTTTTTAAAAATTTAAGTAAATTAATAAGAAAACAGTAATTTACTATAAAAAATAATTTATTAAAAGACGTTTCAGTTTAACAATTTCCAACAAGAAATTCTAAAAAATTATTAAGAAATTAAATAATAGAAAATCAAATTCATAAAACTAAAAAAGTGGAAAAAACGCGATTAACTAACATTTAATCAACTAGAACATCATTAAAACATTCAGATCTCTTCATTCATTGTTCACGTCATTAAGTTCGGTCCTAGTTGGTTGACAAAAATTTGTATTATTTTTATCCGGAATGGATATGTTTAAATCGTAATGAAGAGATTCGATTGTTTTAATGATGCTTTGGTTTGATTAAAAGTAAGTTAATTGCCTATTCTTTCAACTGTTTTATGTTTTTTAATATTATTTGCCCGTATTTAGTTTATTAAATACTTTTTAGTTTTCCTTTTCGAAATTTTTAAATTGAATATGTCCTAATGCAAGACAAACGCCTTTTAATAAATTAATTATTTTTAAACATTAACGTTTTCTTATTCATTTCCTTATATTTTTATTAATTTAATTTCTGACTGAATGTCTATCATTCAAATTTTATTTTTGTTTGTAATAAGTATCAGATAATTTTTAATAATTTATACTAATAGAGGGTGAAGCCTATCCGAAAAGGATAAGGTAACAACAAAACCTCTCACGAGAAATTCTCGCTAAATTGTTAAGAAGGATGGAAACTTTTTGTTTTTAATTTCTAGTTAGATAATAGTAAAACTGAATTTTTTGAATTGCAGTGACGAAGAGTAATTATTAACGGAATGAAAAATAGCCATTTTTTTGTCTGCAATTAACTATAATTCCCAGTAGTCGAGCTCGGGATAAGTTGTTTCAATGTTCTTTTACGTGAAAATACAATATGTATTACGTAAATATATAAGATACATGTATTAGATCTTATGTCAACACTAGTGAAGATAATTTTTATTTCCGTAATAATAAATACGTTACTTTTCTTAATTTTGTATAATTTCCCAGTCCATCGTGGTTGCATTACGACTTCTTCCACTACGTAACGACTCCTTGCGCTGATCCCGGACTTAACGCTTGGCGTGCTTACTTTAGAGATCGCAAGCACATGTCACGACGTTGCTTTGACCTGGGTGACAGAAGGAAGAAAGCAATTACACGCTATAAGTATGACTTGAGCGTCTTCGAGCAGAGATATCGCATGCAATTACCTGCTTTCATCGTGTAAAACTCCATTCTAGATAGATGTTTTGTGCGTTTTAATCTTTCTTTCACCTCGGGGTCATTGGCTGTCAGATTTATGTAATTACAAGACTGTCCACATTCGTTTTCCATTTTTTTTTAATATTCCGCAGAGTTCAAGATGATTTGCTTGATTCTTACTCATCCCTGATCACAAACATATATTGTGCACTGTAGTTTAATCTATGTAATCAATCAAGTACCACCGGGCAAATATGCCCAATAGTAGCTAAATAGTAGTAGTAGTAATAATAATAAAAAACAAATTAAGAGGGAAAAAATTACTTAATATATCACATTAATCAAACTTTTATTAGTACTATAAAACTTCCATATTTTTCATCCTGCAATTTTGGTGAGATAATTTCATAATCCAGACTGCTGAACGCGGTGTCGAGAAAGACTGCTTCTACATTATTCCATTTTTACCCTATGATTCTTGATTACCTATAAACGCTAAGTACACCGTATTTGAGGAACTAAAAGACGTAATTTTATCTTCATAAAATTGCCTCCATAATTCAGGTGCGTCTTATACTCGAAATTTGTATAAAAATGTCACGTGTTTGATTTAAAATTCCCGCCAGTCTTAAAAATGGCCATATACTCGATGCCGCGACAAACCTATCTCTATCTGGCAGCATTGGATTCAACTGGCAGCAGCAGTGCACCGATGCAATGAACGAAGGGTTGGATGGACGAGACTGGTATGAAATTATGAATTAACAGAGTGTGGGGGAGAAGGAAAGGTGCTTTATGGAAGAAGAGTTTAGTAGTCATTTGAAAAATTCTGGGAAAGAGAAATTGAGACAGGGAAACACAGAGCTTGCTGTTATTCCGGGAAGACTTACTTCGCAATTGCAATCTTTTTGTGTCTCGATAAATAAACCATTTAAAGTGTATATGACAGAGGAATGGAACAAATAGATGATGGATGAAACCCAACATGCATTCACGCCGAAGCGAGCTTTAAAACGACCTACAATCATACAAGTGTGTCAGAGGATAACACAGCCATGGTCTAGAGTGAGAGGAAATATTATTGTTCAATTTGTCAAGAAATGCGGCATAAGACCATCTTATATATGAATACGACAACGATGACGATTAGAAGGGAGAAGAGAAGAAAGTTCAGATGACAATTTTCATGGATTTTAAAGGTCAGTTCGGTTTTATAAACCTAAGAATTTTTTTTAGTAAATAATTGGTAGTAATGTTATTTTTTTAAAAAAAATGCTTAAAAATTAAGGTGCATCTTATAGTCCGTAAAATACGGTACTTTTGACCACGCAACGTAAAGAAATATATTTAAATTAGGTAAAGCCGTATTCCATTCTGGTCAAGAAAACTGGGGTTAAGGCTGTGGGAGAACCGACACTCTGACCAGGTGTCACTACTAAATCCAGAATGTGTCATGTAAGATGACAGTTTGGCAGCCGTCTCGGTAGGCCAAGGCCCTTCATGGGCTGTCGAGCCAAGGAGTTAGTTAGTTAGTATCCCATTAGCAGCAAAAATTAAGTGATAAAATTAATAGCAAATAACGTTTATTCAATTCTTGTTGCTTTAGTCAGGTTATTTAACAAACAAATGACACACCACACAAACCAGCTGACGTCTATAGTATATAAAAAAAATTTGATTGCATAAACGTTAAATGGTAATTATTTTATCACTTTGGCTGTTAATTGGCTACTTATTGTTAACTTAGACGTTTTTAAAAATAAACAGATAGTCAAATACAGACAAAAGAAGTGATGATATAGATACCACACTTTCTTATAAAAGGAAAAAATTATTTAATGTATCATATTAATCAAACCTATATTAGTTCTATATTACTTCCATATTTTTTCATCCTGGTATTTCCGCGAGATAATCATAATTGTGTGGTATTTAGATCCTCACTTCTTTTGTCTGTACTTGGCTATCTTTCATATTATTAATTTCCAATACAGACGTAAAATTTTTCATTTTAACAGTCTTTTTTATTTTCAAATATTTTTTGTTGACAGAGTGGCGTTGATAACGCAGAGTCCTTAACCTGTTTGTAAGCACAATCTGTTATGTTTTACGTAACCAGTTTGTTATTCAAATATAGTTTTATAATTTTTTAGGAAACATTATTAACTTATGGATAGTAGTATTCTACTAAATTTGTTATTATTTTAAAATAATTAAAAACCTTCAGTTTTAATTGCACGTTTTAAGAATCTTGATTCAGATGCAGTTTAAAATTTTTGCATTAGAAGTATCCTTTGTTGTACGTAAAGACATGAAAATTTGTCTAGTTGCATACGAGTAAACGCATTGTTAATTAATTTCACCACTGTCATGTGGGGAAAGCTGTGTGAAGGACACGAAGTCGTTGTGTGTGTCACGCAATAAAGAAAACTATGGTAATTACAGTAACAGACTGTCCCCAGAAACGAAACGCAGAGATTCTGGACCATTTCGCTTAAGACATAATTTGTCGCCTGGTTACATGTACGTGTATTTTAAATATTGAAATAATACTACTCTTAGATGTATTTTTCCAGCGGAAATAAATAAGAGCTGTACGTGAATATAAAAAAAGTTCATTAAAAACCGTACATCATACTTTAACAATTTAAAAACGATCAATTTCCATTTATTATAATTATAACATTTTTTATTTTAACTTTTCTTGTACGTCTCACGGCTGGGTGCCGTCTTTTTTTATCGCAATGAAATCTTTTCGCCTGCTTTTAACACCAAGATTTCGTTACATACACATAAAAATTAGAAGCAAATTAAAATGTTTAAATCGGGATTGACAATTTAGGATTGCTTCAAAGTTATTTACCACTTCAGAGGAAAACGGCTCAGCTTTTTCTGTAATGCGAATAAAATATCTTGCCGATGCATTTAATATAACGCTTTGGAATGATCGCCGTTTAGTCTCAATATAGTGGATGGCAATTTCATACTGACAAAAATATTCTTATAACCAGAACATTAAGTTTCATATAATTCAGATCGTTTTCTTGCAAAATAAAATATATCAGTTTTTAGTTTACAACAGGCAATGAAACCAGACCATGCATTTTAAAATTAATTCAAAACTCTTTTATACAATAATAAATATTTGTTTGTAAATTATTAATTGATAATCTTGGAAATGTATAGAAACTTTTTTATCAAAATAATAAAAATATTAATCATCAAGAACTCATCTTTTTTTCAATAGTTCTAACCTGATGAAGGCCCATCTTTGGAACGAAAAGTAGAGATTTTCAATTGTTGTTATTGTACTAATTACATTATCAATTATTAATCTTTTTATGACATCTTGATCATTAAAGTCTCAACATTGAGGATGGGTGTTTCATATCGGTAAGATTCTTATCACCATTCTGTATAATAATAATAGTGTAAATTATCTTCAAAATTGTCCGAGCATTTGTCTTCTGTAGTGCAAAAAAACTCAGCGCGACACAGATAGGAATTTGGATCATCTAATGCATGAACCTAAATATAAGTTAATATTCGAATCAAAGTAATATTTTATAACATAGGTTTTATATTCCTCTATTAAGTGTTAATGGCAATTACATTATTTGTTAGTTGTACATTTAGTAAAACGTTTGATTAGATAATTACAACGCCGAGGCAATCGAGAGTAGTAAATACTAAACCTGCGTGCGTGTGTGGTACATGTCATTAATAGGCATAGTTACTTTAGTCCATATTAAGTGTCGGCATTTAAATCCGCATTGGTACATTTTACTGACAAATACTTCACAATACGCGAATAGAGGAGCGTGGATAGAATTTACGATAGTGAATATAAATATATACTCCACGCTTCAATTACTGAATTATGTAAATAAAACTTACGAGATTGATAGTTCATTCTATTAGTTTGCCTCATCGCATGAAATAATGAGGTTTCTCATACGTTTTATCAATGGTCGCAAAAGGGGAATCTTTATGAATTCCTCAAACTTAATTCGCTACCTTCTTCACGTTCTACTAATTCCCCCGGAAATTTATTCATTACGTTATAGAAATGAAAATGCTGTTGGGTTAAAGTTTTGTTTCGCTTCTCTTATTAGCTATTATTGTGTTTATGAGAGCGGCTGACGACTTGGAGGTTAAGGGAAAACTTTTCAAATTAAGATGTTTTAAAATTAGAAATAGGAATGGGAGCAACTTCGGAATCTTTCTGCATACTAAATAATGCAAACTGAGTACAATTTGCATAAAATTATTTAACTTGGTATTGATTAAAACAGATGACATGTCATAATATAATTTAATAATCTTTTTTTTTTCTGGATGATAAAGGCGGAGCACGGAAGAGGCACTAGCATAATGGGACTTGAACGCTGTGAAGCAAACTTTGCACTAGATTTAATTCTCTTACGCGTCCCAGCGTAGCCAAACATTTCTCCGCGACAAACTTTAAATGTAAGGTCATTTTCCGTAACGTAATTCTCGGGCAACTGTAAAAGAGGAAGAATTTTCATTTCTTTGCACCGAGAATTCTTCAAATTATAATTTGTCTTGTACGCTTAGGAAGATGTATGTAGTTTACGAGCTAAAAATTTGAAACTACTCAAGAAAATAATGTTACTCATGAATAATAAAACTTATAATTTTTGTCAACAGTTAAGGAAACTTTAAAATAAACTTTAGTGACATTCATTTCAGCTGCACCTCAATACAATAAAAATGCCGTAATAGGTCTTTTTTACGTGTAAATAATCGTTAGTTAGAAAGAGCATTCATGAAATAAAAATTATCTATTGATTATATAAATACAATGATAATATATTTATATCTCGGCCTACTAATTACTCTGAGTCAGAATCAATCACCAGTATCAATATAATTAAAATGTATAATACAGGCAATTTGAAATACTATATTTAGCTGAGAGTTACAGTGTCATCCGCCTGGAGGCCTCTCCCATTTAATAGCTTAGGAAAGGATCGAAAGAGGTGATTCGGAAGAGTAAAGCAAGGTAGCCAAGGACTAACTACAGCCCCTAGGCTTCAGTTTAAGCATCCTACCCGGCATTCGCCTAATGTAATGGAGGACAGTTACTAGAAAACCTGCATCTCATCTCCATGCGGACAACTCCTATCATATGCCCAAGTTCTCTCAAGACAAAAAGAGCAGCATCGACTTGTAGCAATCTTAGAATAAATGCAGAGAGAGAGAAGAAGGCATCTCTCCATTGGTGTCGTATTATGAGCGGCCGTGCCCTGAGCGGACAACAGTCCCTTTCTAAATCCTCCCTTCCTCAATCCTGATCGGTGAACAAGCAGGTATAAAGTTTTCTGAAAATAAATTTTATCCGTCTTGATTTTAACATTAAGTGAATGCAAGTTTAATGTATAATATTTCTGAAACTTATCTGGACTTATAATTTCTATCTCAATCTATAATAATATGGAAACTTTTCCAACTCGAGGTGATTTGTTTAATAAATATTCTTAGAAATGACTAATTAATATACAAATCTTTTAACAGTTATATTTATCTGACATCATTAAATAAATTAAAACATCAACCTGTTTAGATATAAATTTATTATTAATTTAATATTTCAAACATTATAATAGAAAATAATTCTCAAAGTTTCATCCCTAATTTAATAAAACATCTTCAGGCGTTGTAAAATCAATTAAATGATATAATGTCAAAATCCGTGTTTCTAAAAATTTCAACAAACAAAATTTTGCAAAGATGATAATTTAAATGCAATTAATTAAAAATTTATTAAACATTAGTTACAATTCATTACATGAAATGTAGTGGACATTTCTTAGCTGCGATTTACACATTATAGGGACTGTTGTCCGCACAGGGCACTGCCGCTCATAATATGGCACCCCTCCGTCTCTCGAGGAAGCGAAATCTGGTACCAGCTCCCACAGTCGAATTAGATTCAGCTTTATCACTTATTGATTAAATTGGCTGAAAGCCTCCTTTCAAAACAAACAAATCACTGAAACATTAATATTTAACTAAGATTTTATATTAACAACATATAAATCCTAACTGAAACATTAATATTGATTATTTTCTAGGCAATATATGTACATAGATATGCCGGAGAAATGTAGAGCTCCATAAATATTATAATATTATAAAGATATAAATAAACAGAAATTAATTCGTATACTTTAATATTTCAATAAAATACCCTTTACGAGTTTTATGTCATTACGGATTAACGAGTCTGTTCAGTATTTTATTGAAAAAGTAGGAAATTACATGCTCTTAAATATATTTTATTTATTTTTAAGTGAATGTTTAAAACTCGCCGGTCAGACCGTTTCATGTTGAATACAAGACACTTTTACACTAGAATTGCCGACTTGAGTTTATGACGCGTGATTGACATCATCCAAGGGCGATATTATCAGATCCCTTAATCAGCTTGAGGCAGTGTCGGTTATAATTAGAGGTAGTATTGCATGGATTCTGCTTGATGGAAGATAATCAGTAGTAATTACATGTTATGGCCATTAAGCACTTAAGACCATAGCTTAACTTGTATTATGATAGTCATTATTACTACTAAAACACAATGAAAGATTTTGACCATGATTTAAAAAGAATTAAAAAGTTATTATATTTAAATACCGGATATTTATATCATCATTTTCCCAGATCATTTTCTCAAAATTATAACAGAGAAAAAAGCTTTTTAAAATACTGATATACTATTATTGTTTTCTAAGACAGGCGTATGAATTTTAATGTTTGGCGGCATAGCTGTTTCCTTGAAATTTATTTTAATACTGTAATGTAAATATTTGTAATTTCATTAACCAAATATATATAGACAATCGTAGCTTGCATATTTTAGAGCATTTAAAATATTATTTTATTCGTTTAAACTGCAATTTCAAGGTAGCGTGTGGATTATGAGAGGGATTCCCAAGAGTTGAGAAACGCTGGACGCGTTTGCAGGTGACACTAAGAGTTTAGACTCTAGTCAGCCAGATGCTATGTGGCACCCTGAGCAAAGAAAACCAAGTCGGGAAAATTGGTCACAACGATTGGTCGGACAATTTGGGAGAAGCTGAGCTAAACGACAAATTATGATTGGAGGAGAAAGAATAAGACGCGAACCGACCAAGTTTTTATAAACGTTGCACAGAACCAGATATCACAGTTATGATACATTTTCTGAAATACTTTTGCAGGTGGAGAGATTTTAAAAGTTATGAAATAGATTCGAGAGAGTTTTAAAATAGTTTTTGGGTCGTCATGAAGTAGGTTTTGGTCGAGTTGCTGATGAGTGCTTCTCTGTTTCCAAATAGATAGATACTGGTCAAATGTGAACAGTGCCTTATTGATTTGAACTTTTTTGTGTAACTAATTGATTATTACTATTAATATTCATGCATTGTATATGTAATTTGTCTATTGTATTTAGAAATTGATGTATTATCTTTGTACTTACTTATGTAATATTTGTGACGAATCCTATTTCCTCATAAGAGGGCTAATGGAGAATAAATCTATCTATATACTTTGCTAGAGTAGTGCTCTCGGTTTCCTTTGATGCTCTGAATTCCGAAATACCACTGCTCCCTCAAAACTAATGTTTTTAATTCCTTTAGTGAAATTTATTTTCTTCTCCACATAAACCATGGCTGTGTTTTTATTCCGCGTCTCTTCACGCGAAGTCTGTACTGCTACACCTGTACCGTATTATTACTTCCCGGCCTGACTGACGCCACAAACGATCTCAATATCATGTCCTCAACTCGACTCAAATTCCCTTACACCTCCAAAATCAATTTTCTAAATATTTCCAATGAGATGTTGCCAACGATCCTTTTGAATGGAAATACTATTTTCTGTCCACTCTTATGAATGGCAAGTAATTTAATAGAATCTATTAATTCAATCTATGTAAGAGTCTTGTATATATATATATATATATATATATATATATATATGTGTGTGTGTGTGTGTGTGTGTGTGTGTGTGTGTGTGTGTGAGTGTGTGTGTATGGGATTGTGTGTTTAAGAAAATGTAATATGTGTGGTTACTTGTAAGATTAAATAATATAAAATTTTCATTTGCAATATTTGTGATTTTGAAGACGGCCTCTTTTAAATATGAATTGATTACTACTTTTCTCAAACGACGAGTCACAGTCTGGACGATTTTATTCGAATAGCTATCGGACAGCAGATATGCACACAAAATATTTCACGTCGAAGAAATTCTGTTTCGGAAACTGCACTAATATCTGCATGAGTTTCATGAATAATATTAAAAGGCTTTATGATTATCTCTTTATATATATGAAAGTACAGTTACAGACAGTTTATTGAAATAATTACAAAAAACGCAAGGTTTCAGCCGATATTTTCCGGATAAATATTTTATGGAGGTAAAATAGATTAATAGTATTTCTATGTTTTTGTGAATAATTTCAACCCCTTTCGGCATTGGAGGGGAACACCCATAGGTGTGGGGGTGGAGGACGTTACAAGAAAATAACGCGAAAACATCTGTGATTGAAGTTAGAATCACAGTTTATGGATGTCGCTGACATACAACTTGTCGTTTAACCCCCATTGAATGAGGTCAAACTTTTCAAACATGTTAAAACGAACGATAAATTACTCAAAATAAATTATTTCGAGATTTTCCTTCCGTGTATTGGTGAACAAATTATGGTTAGAATTTCTTTAATTTTTTCTAATTTAGAGCACACATTTTGTTTGTCCTACATAACATTATTTATTTGAATTGGGTTCGCTACAGTTATTTTGTATATTACTTTTTTATATTCAATCTAAAACAGGTGAAAATTCAATTCAGCCTCCAAGCAGATAAATCTGTCGAAGATAAACGACAAAACCTTCTGCTAAATAATTATAACGAATTGATATATATTATATCTAGAAATTGTACTTATTGTCAGGATTAAAGGATAATTTTAACATTTGAATATTACGTTAAGTTGTTTTTCTTTATAAATTATGTATTTCCATTTTTAATGAACTTACTGAGATTGTTGTTAATTTTTAAAAAAAGTTTGGAATCTAAATTTGTTAAAAGTCTTTTCAAGTTTTCAGTAACTTGACCATAATATGGCAATATCATAAACTAAGATTGAAGTCTTTCCAGGTGAAGTTGTTCAATAAATAGTTCTCGGAATTCACACGGGTTTTGCATATTTATATTTACACGCAACGTTTCGACGACTGAAAGCACTGTCGTCATCTTCTAGAAGAAATATACAAAACCCGTGTGAACTCCAAGAACTATTTATTGAATATCATAAACTGTTTCACCACATTGATTATTTTATTATCTGCAAGCCGGGTCCTGGCTTACCCTGGTAATATCCTTATATAAGTTTATTAGCAAAATACATAACTCACATATAATTTAATGAACTAGAAATAAAATTGTGTACATTACAAATCATATGGAATGATTCAAAAATTAAAAAAAAAAATCTCATGTGATTTTAAATATATTATGTTTATTTCTTTCACAAGCACAAACAGTTAACCCTTGGCTACCTTCCTCTACCCTTCCGCATCCCGCCTTTCAAATTCTTTCCTATGCTCTTAAAGGGGAGTTGCAACTATGTGGCCTCATGTAGCCTGGTGGTATTTTCACATTTTCACGGGGTCGTTCAGATTCATAATGTCACTCTCGATATTTGAATTGAAAAATTTCATTCTCTAACGGCCTAAGGATGTTATGGTAACAATATTAAGAATAATAATAGAAGTTTAACCCCTACGGGTGGAGGTGATAATTATAATTTAATATACATCCAGATTCGTGTCGGTTTCGTCGGACAAACATCAATCATAATATCGGTGTCGGGAAAACGTGTTTCGAAGGAGTATTAGTCGGGATTTTGTACTAGACTCAGCGTTCCGGAATTTGAAAATGTTGATTAAATATTTCCTTTCTTACTTTATTGCATTTTGACTTACGAAACTGCAATGTAATTTCTCTTCAATCGGCTTAATGTTAAGGAAAACTAAATTCGTAGTTAAAAAAATATTTTTTATACAATACCTATTTACGGGGAACTGAGTTACACAAATGATGACTTATTTAATTTTTCAAGGACAACTGTAAACTGTAAGCTGAAGCTGCATACATGATTACTGAGTGTGATTTTCTGCTTCGATTCCTGTGATGTAATTTGTGTGGCACCAACGCGGAAGGAAGCATTGCGTAACGAAATTGTGTGACCCACCTGTTCACCGACTTGAATCATATGTGCTCATCTGTTTACTATTTTTCCCGGAAATTTTTGCGTGAAATATAAGTAATTGGTTACACGAACCAGGCAACCACGAATAAAGATGACGTTAGAACATTTCTTCCAAAATGACCAACCTTCACTCGGTGGTCTTGTTGAGATTGCGAGTAATACGTAAATAAGCAAAAAAATAGTAGAAATCACATATTTATACTTTTTTACATAGTGTAATCCACAGTAATTTTTAAATGTCACGTGGTCTACCATTTGCTGAACAATTAATAAATTATTATAAATGGTGAAATATTTGGACAATAATCTACTTTTTTGTTGGATAATTGAAAATTTATATAATATAAACATACTCAGTCATCACTCATAACATTTTATTCACTGAAGGCAAGAGTCTGCTCGGGACAATAATGCAACATAAACATGCGTATTGGATATAACTGTCTTGTTTCCCGTCCTTCAAACTGGAATGATAACATTATCCACGGTCCTTAAAGTTAAGTTATCTTTTGACAAATATTTATTTGTAGTGTATACTAGTAATAGAACAGGACATGGACTATATGTTTAATTTTAACGGATAACTTATAATCCAATGTCCCTCTTTCAACTTTTTATATTTAATTATTTTTGGTAACGTCTTGACTCAACCTAAAATATTATTATAGGATTATCTTCCTGCTTATTCTTGACAACAAAAATTTTGTATACTTTCTAATAAAATTCCGTATTTAAAGTAAATAAAGTGTGGCGGATTGAAATATTAAGATTCAGCTTCTTCAATTCAATGTATTTACCGTTTCAGGCACAAATAGTTCAAGTGTACTTATATACAGCAAACAAAATGACTGTCAAAACAGTTAAAATCAGGTGTTGCCATTTAGTATCAAAATGCCGGATGGTTTTTTGAAATATAAAAGAAAAACCGCAATGATAAATCAACAAAAAAAAATTAATAATTTTAAGATGCCTTACAAACAAATGCAATATGAATTGTTTTTGGTAAGTTCCCTTCCAGGTACTGTCCGACTTACGAATACACAGATCAGTGGGTCGGGGTGTACACAATATCCCGCTCACTTACCTTTGCTTTGAAGGTCCGTTTATAGGTTTTCCCATGCTCAACCAGTCGACAGAGGAGTTTTAAGGGTGTGGGAACGGTTATAACGACTAACAAATAATTCCGACCTTTCATATGTGGCGTTCGTGCTTAGTTATGATACGACTCGCCAAAACACGGAGAGTGTGGGCACCAGTAACCCTTTCAACGAAGTGAAACTTTGTTGAAGGCTTACGAATTTTGAAAACGCTGCAAATTATAAAAACAAGTGATAGCATCACTAGTCAATTATTGTAAAATAGCCGCAACCGAAGTACGAGAACACACACAAAATTCACAACATTCAAAAACAAAGTCACAACAAAATCTTATAAAAAGAAACACTTTTATTTATAATCAAGTTGGTTTGAATAACATAGCCCTCGACTTGAAGACTCATGTTCAAATTAGAGACAAAAATACTTAACTCGATATTAGAATTATTTCCTTATATTTAAATGGATTATAGAATTAAAATTCGATATATGGACTATGATTAATTATACATACACACAAACTTTTTTTTTTAGGGCAATAGGCTACATGAGGGTAATCCACTTAGGGCAACTCCCCTTTAATAGCATAGGAAGGGATTTGAAAGGGGGGATGCGGAAGGGTAGAGGAAGGTAGCCAAGGGTTAACTAGGGCCCCCGGGCTATATTTTATGGATCCTACCCGGCATTCGCCTAAAGGAATGCAGGGAAAACCTTAGAAAAACCTGCATCGGGTAGGTCGGGCATTGGGTACTTGTCCCACGCCCTTCCGATAGCGGGAGAGGAGTTTGCTGTGGGGACGCAGCTTACCCCTCGCCATGCCTTGGCCTGTTTAGGAGGCAGCTGGCCGACTATTCCAATAGGAATAGCGGACAACTCTTGCCGTATGCCCAAGGTCTGCGACCCCGGAACATACACCTCTCAAAACAGACTGAGGTGCCTGCACTTTAACACTGAAGGATGAACAAAAATTTGGCTGCGAGTGTAAGTTTAATTATACTTTCAATTATGCTCACATACCCAACTAACAGGAAATAATTAATAGCCAGAAACGATTAATGCTCATAAACTAATTCACACACTTACTAAGCCTCAGAGCAGTATTTTAACTGGTTCAAATTATGATAACAAATATTTAACCCTTTTTATTTGGAGGCAAACACAATTATCCTTCACACGTAATGTTACGTTAACTTGGCATAAGTGAAATCTATCGTACCACAAGCACAGTTTATCAGGTTTAAAGCAATGCAATTTTAACCGTTTATCCTATCCAGTTTAATACAATTAAAATTTTCACGCAGAATTACGTAAAGTACAATTTATCCAGATTAGACATAATATTCTATTTATAGAAAGTAGTACAGTTTTAGCAGTTTCACCTATCAAAGTGAGGAAGTACTCAATTAAAGTTCACTCACAAAAATTACGTAAGAAACAACTCATGAATACAAGCAAAACTCTACCAGGTTAAAATGAAACTAAAATTAGAGGGTCTTAATCATTTTTTCCAATAATTTACCTAACGCTAAGTGTCGCCAGTTTTTTCTGCATGTAATTTATCTATAGATAGCTTTATAAAAAATCGTATATCTGTATTTTGCATATTTCTTAGTAATTTAGTCCACCATTAATAATCCAAATGTTTTTTTAATGTATGTTTTAAATGCAATTATTATATTATTTTGAATAATCTCTCTTCTAGACGCTTCTAATCCAATTTAGTGTTTTTGAGATATCCACAATTAGAATCAACGTTCGATGATTGGTATTACTAAGTCTAGAGCCACAAAAATCTATAATGTAGTACTTTGCCAACATAGGATTGTGATTTCATATTCGTAACGTTACCTAGTCAGTAAAGTCAGGATGTTAAAAAGCCCATGTACTTGATAGCATGCCACATAGGACTAGATATTCGTTGAGATGACAAGCTAGGATTCATCATGATAATGAAGTACATGTAATTGGTCAGAAAACTGTCCTTTATATGTGATTAAAATTTTGCCTATAAATGCAATTGAATCCCTTAATCGAAGACAATCAAAATCAAAATGGAGGATTCAAAATATTTAACCGTGGTAACCAAATACGACGCATAAATACTGGTAAAAAGTCAAATATTTACGGAAACGAGAAGGTAACGGGACAATTGTGTCATCTCCAGTAAGTTCGTTTTGAAAGGGAGTGTTGCATGAGATGTAGGTCGACTCTCTCCTGGCGCGATGGCGTGGAGATGTCCAATACCGGCTGACGGTGAACGGTATACCTCACCAATTGCTAGCGAAAGCTGACGATTGTATTGTGAACCGTGGAAGAACTCGCAAGTGTGTAGCCGTCTTTCACTTAACGCTTTTACGTGATTCAGGTTACATTGGCAAATGGCTTACGCAAATATTTCTTACTTAATTGGTTTCATTGTTACAAATCCCTAACTCATGCAATGTTTGGGAACAATAGATTCAGCTACCATGTTTTAGATACAACATCAATACAAAATAATCCGCAACACCCATTTCATCTTCCACCACAAACCCCTCAGAGCTACAAATCATGAACTCAAGGGCTGTCTGTAAAGTCACCGGACTCTCCACCAACACAAGCGAACAAGTGAATTATTTACCAGAACATTTGTAAATACTTGTAAATTATGAACCAAACTGTAAAAATAAATAGATATAAGTTTTAAGAAACATTAAAAGAACATAGAAAATTCGGCTAGAATCTTATAGTTATAAACGTCAATTGGAAGTTATTCTCCTGTATTAACACCGTTGTTTTAGATTACAGTGTATTTGTGATTATGAAAGCGATCAGTTGGCATGTACTGTTTAGAATTGTTGACTTATTCATAAGAATCAACCATATGCGGAATGCTGTCAACAACATTCTATGTGTACAGGTTTGAACCGATTGGGTTCATGTCTTTCAGGGTTGCGGCCTCAGTGCCTCTGCTTCTTGATACCCGAACACGTTTAATATTACAAACGTCTAATAACGTACTCTTTTCCCTCTTGGAATGACCTTCATTCCTTCACGTTTCTTCTTCACCTATCCTATTTTATTCTCAAAAGCAAACACTGGAGCATCCAACAAATACAATTATGGTTATTTTTATGAAAATCCTTCTTCCGTATCCACCCACACAACAATGTATCACTTAATGGATCAAAACAATAAGATTGACTTCTGTTGATAGCAATGAATATAATTCTTTAAAGGATTATGTCACCTTTATTAACGCTCAATTTGTTAAGGTCTATGATAAAGATAAAAAATTAATGTTAAAAATAGATTCTGTATTTTACGGACTATAAGACGCACTTATTTCTTCAAAATATTGTCTCCAAAATTCAGGTGCATCTTATATTCGGAATTAATATAAAAATATCCAGTGTTTGATTTAAAATTCTCTCCAGTGTCAAAAATGGCCAAATGTTCGACTCAGCGAAAAAACCTGTCTCTGTCTGGTAACATTGGATTCAATTTGTAGCAGCAGTGCACCGATGCAACGAACGAAGGGTTGGATGTACGAGGCTGGTATGAAATTATGGATTAACAGAGTGTTGGAGAGAACGAAACGTGCTTTATTGAAGAACAGTTTTCTTCTTGTGCTAGATCACTTTAGTAGTCATTTGAAAAATTTTGGGAAAGAGAAATTGAGACAGGGAAATACAGCGCTTGCTGGACTTGCTTCACAATTGCAACATCTTGATGTCTCAATAAATAAACCATTTAAAGTGTATATGAGAGAGGAATGGAACAAATGCATGATGGATAAAACCCCACATGAATTCACGCCGAAGGGAGCTTTAAAACGACCTACAATCAAACAAGTGTGTCATTGGATAAAACAGTCGTGATAGAAGATATTATTGTGAAATATTTCAAGAAGTGCGGCATAAGTAACGCTCTTGATGGCAGTGAACACCATCTTATATATGAAGGAAGAGGACAACTATGAAGATGACGAGGAAGACTAAGAATAAAATTCAGATGACGATGTTCAGGGATTTTAAAGGTCAGTTCGGTTTTATAAACTAAGAATTTTTTTAGTGTCGCTTTGAAATCTAATAATAAAAATGGGAAAAATGTTAATTTTTAAAAAAATTGCTTAAAAATTAAGGTACGTCTTATAGTACGTAGCGTCTTATAGTCCGTAAAATACGGTAAGTGCCTAATACTGCTCATAACTTTGTTCGCTAGCAACACATTTAATGTGACCATTTCTCTGAGTAATATAATAATATTATGTCCAAAAATGTATTATTTACTCCAGAAGATCAATTTAAACAACTGGAGGCAAGAATAACATGAGTTTTATCAAAGTAATGAATGAAATAGTTTTAATCATATTAAAATTTAATAATTGTTGAGAAAAATTAGTACGTAAGTTATATAACTCTTACACTTCCTCTGGGCGCAAGTAAGAATTACAAAATATTTATTTTTTGGTGGATGTGGTGGGGTCGGTGAAGAGTCTATTAATGTTTTGATGCGGTTAGCCATCTTGGTCGCCTGACACATCCTGTTCCGATCAAATGTCACCTTTAATTATTAAGTTGATGTACTGCAATCGCTTCTTTCAGCAACTATTATTGCTATCATCTGTCGTACACCACAGAGGCTTCTTCATTAACCTATCTATTCTAAAAATTCCTGATTTCTAACTTTATCGATCCATTTGATCTTCAATATACTTCTATAGCACCACATTAAAAAACTTTCTATTCTATTCATTTCGGGTCTTCCTGATGTCCATGCTTTAGGTACGTCACACATATAATTTCAGAACCGTTTCCCTGAATCACATTTCAATGTTGGTTTATCTTATTTAAAATGCTTCAGTGATCCGTTAATTGTGACTTAGTTTATTCTATTTAATTTTTAGCCCTAACTCGTCTTGGAGCTAGTTGCTAATTCTTACAACATATTTTACAACCTTTCCTTCTTCCCACACGTTAGAAGAATATAATCTTAGCATTGGACTCCTTTGTAGTTTTAATTTAATTCTTGATGAAAGATTTTCTTTTTGTTTAGAATCTTCTTCAATATGTGAATGGAGATAAGCTGCATCCTTTCTAATATTGGCATTTTTCTCCACTTATTGTGCCACTTGGCTTTCATGTATAATACTCTTCCGAACCTATAATTTAACCCTATTTTTGTAATAATGCAAAAGAAAAAAGGTGAATGGGGAAGACGAACTGAAGTCCGATGTAAATAAACTGAATACGATACGATGTATCATATACGATGCGATACGATACGCAGCCTCAGATTTCCATAATTCGAATTAACAGTATAAAAAGTCCGAATCTCAAAAAACACTAATATAGTTGTAATAAATAAACATTTTTAGTTTTGTAAAGTGCAGTGTGCGGTAGTGTCTCTTTTGGCTCTTATATCTTACTGGCACCTGAAGAAAGGAACAAGATTTACACAAAAGTTGTCTGATATTTAAATCATTACTTCTTTTGTTTGTATTTTACTATTTTATTTTATTACTAGCTGGGTGGGTGCTCGGCGTTTCCCGCGATATCATTTATCCATAACCCCCGATTTGCCTCCAATCTGAATAGCTTTTGCGTTATATTCATGTGACGCAACTCGACCACTATCCCTAAATGTGTTCACCTCCCATTCCGAAGGTGGTTGAACTCGACCCTGAAATAGTTTCATTCGACGAATATATCGCCGTTTGAACATTTTCGAATATTTCCACCCTCGCTACTGTGGATTAAACAAAAAGTATTTATTCCACACAAAAATCGCCCGGTTACATTCTATAAAAATTTTTACCCCCGCCCAGACTACCCCACCCCCGCGCGTTACCAAGTTTGTCACAATGAAACTCAGCGACATCCATAACCCCAGAATTGTCTCGAATCTCGGGCTATTCGCGTTGTTTTCATGTAACGCTCCACCAAACCCCACCCCTAAGCGTGCTTCCCTCCCATGGCAATAGGGGTTGAAATGATACACCGAAATAAAATTTATTGGACGCAAATATCGGCCGATCAACATGTTTGAAAATTTCCAGCCTCGTTTAGCCCCACCCGTGGGGGTTCAACTGCAAGTTTAATGTCATAATGAATCTCAGCTACATCCATAACCCCGGATTTGACTCCAATCTTGGTTTTTTGCGTTTTTTTATGTCATACAACTCAACCTACCCTTCATGGTTCTCTCCTCCCAAGTCGATATGGGTTGTAATTAAACACATAATATATGAAAAAATATTATGTGTGTCGCTGACCCCACAAAATATTTATTCGACGCAAATATCGACAGGTTAACATTTTTGAACATTTCTACCCCCGTCCACTTCCGCCCAGCCCCTCCCAACCTCGCCCACTTTCACGCGTTACCCAGGTTGTCATAAATAAGCGACATCCATAACCCCGATTTGTCTCGAATCTGGGTTGTTTTCGCGTTATTTTTTTGTAATTCCCCTCCACCCACACCCCATAACTCTCATGTTAAATGGGGTTGAAATTTTACACACACAACAACGGTAGAAATACCCTGAAAAATATTTATTCAATGCTAATATGGAATGTTTCAAAATTTCCACCCCTATCCCTTAAATGGCCAATTGAATGTGATAATTAAACTTAGCGACGTCCATAACCCTGGATTTGACTCGAATCTCGGTGGTATTCACGTTATTTTCTTGTAAAGCCCGACCACTCCAACCGTAAGGGTGGTCCTTACCCATGCTGTGAGTAGTTGACATTTTACTCAGATAACATCGGTAAAATCACTATAAATCTCGTTGACCCTTAAAAAGATTTATCCGACTAAAATATCTGCTCTTTTAGCATGTTTGAATATTTCCATCCCCGTCCACCCCAGCAGTGGTAGACACGTCTCATCCCGACAGTGTTTGTTTCCAGGTCGCAAAGAATATGTGTGCGAAATTTGGTGAAATTTTCTCCACCAAAGTAACACTGCTTTATTTATTAGAAGAAGATTAATTTTCAAATAGACATGTTATATCTTTATTTCAGTAATATAGTAGCTTACTTTAACTGTTTTTAGTTTAAATAGACAAAAAGGGCGTTTTATTGTTCGGCATGAGTGACCTACTGAATATTTCTTAACCCGTTATTCATTTGAGGTCCTAAAATAAGGCCATGTGTGAATTTTTATTTTTAAAAAATTATAGGTGAGCCTGCATCAGGTCTAATGGAGGAATTTCGCACCGGGTTAGGAGACGACAGGGGTTAGCTCAGTGGTAGAGCGTGCGCCTGGTAAACTGGAAGTTCCTGGCCCGGTCGACATTTTTCCATCCTGATACTTAAATTCAACTTAACCGTGGCCTTTACAGCTTGTATTCTCGAATAAATCATGTGTTTCAGAACGTTATTGTGCCCGGTTGAGCATCAAAGAGGAAGACGTAAGTAGTTATTGTTGCTCAATACCAATTTTAGAGGATAAGCTAGCATTCAACGCGATAAGGCACTGAAAAATGAAAATGCTTTGTATCACGAAGATAGTCAGGATCTTAACTTTCATGGATAAGAAATGTTAGGTTATAAGATCCTCTATGGCAGTATTAAATTATGAAGATTGTTGATTTTTAAGCAATAGAAAGCAATCCGAGACGCAGAATTTATTTCTGATACATTTATCTCGTTTAAGTATAATAATAAAAATATTTACTTTGCATATTAATGTCGTGTAAAACACCACTCTCACCAGAGAGGTAAATGCAAGAAGAGTTTTTGCTAGACATGACTCGGATAAAAAGGTGAAGAGCTTCCGAGGCTGCAGGTGGCGTCCATTCTCTCCGCAAACAATGTAGAGACGTGAGCTTTCCGAAGGGAACGAGGACAAGCTGACGTGAGACGCTCTGGCCAGCCTTTACGCCAACTGCTACCTTCAGCCAGCATGGTGTTTCCTTCAAGACGCTCCACTTTCTACGCCACCATTATGCCAATTAGGTTCACAAAGTGCTGTGTGAACCCACAATACGGGAAAGTCATTCAGTAATATGAATAACTTGCACATATATATATTGTAATAACCACACAGGGTATAAATTTTAAAAAAATATATAAGCTTTGATTTTAACAAACAAATTTATTAACACAAGAAGAATTTACAATTGATTTTATATTCTATTATAATTAGAAACTCTTGCTCTCATGGGTCTCTACTGGGTTTGACAACGGACAGAATCGAACTATTAAAAAGACCCAACATTTAAGTTTTAAATTAAACAAAAATATTTAATAAATTTATTAATGAACTTAACCTATAGATTGTTTCCAACTTTATTATCAAAAGAAGAGAACGACATCTGACTGTTATCCTTTAATAACGTTACATCTGTTAATATTATGCATTCCAACTTACGGTTTCTCAGGTTTACTTCTACTCGTTCTTAAGACACTCACTTTATAGCCTTGACATTCACTCACTGACTCTAACATAATATCACTGGTTCGCCATGACACTCCTTGACGACGTTGGCTGCATCCAGGTCGCCTACCATCGAAGACAGGTCAAATTCTCCTACTCATACAGATAGAGCTTCTGTATTTTAAAAATGTTTATATAGCTGTTATGGTTTTGCTGACTGTCGCTGACTGACTAAATGTCGAGGTTCACCGAACCCCTCTCCTACGCTGATTGTGTCTGTCTCCTCTCCCACGTTAACTCCAACTGTCCAACTGTCCAACTCTTCGCTGCGTCCTCCGCCTCTCTCCCATGCTAACTGCCAACTGTCCACACAATAGGTTATTTCCCCTATATATACCCCTAGCCTCCTTGTTTATCTCTTGATGCAAAATTTCGTCGCAACGGCGCGGTGACAGAATCCCATTACTGAAATTTACGTCCCGGCCACTGGATTCCTTCCGCCTTTCGAAACCCGACAATCGCGACAGGTCCAATTTGTCTTTGGACCTCTCCGCTCACAAGTGCGCGATTACAATTTTTTCAGATCCTAAGTCAACAAGTGCCTGGACCCTCATCATCCCAAGCAATTGCGCCATTCGACACGCTTGCAGCTGCAGCATTCGCCCACGCAATTACTCAGGACTTGTCGGCCTCACCCGGCTCGCACAAAATCTTTTCTTCCAAGTCCCAAGCAACTACGCCACTTGTCAGGTCATTCGTCAGAGACAATAGCCTGCTCTAACCTAGCCACTTTGGGAACATCTGCTCGCCCACGTTCTGTGTTACGAATTCTTCACGCCGTTCCCCAAATCAATAAGTTACTGGACCCGCAATCACTCTTTAGACCTAATTGCCGCACCGTAACTCTGTCCCTACAAATTACGGCTTCCTCTCTGCCGCTCACCAGCACTCATCCTAGATAAATGTCTTACCGCTCCGTCTTGTCACCTCGTGACAGGACCTGCGGTTACTTTTCCCATGTCTCTTTACGACATCTGCGCTGTTTTTAATCCAATGCATTATATTAAATGCATTACAATATATATATATATATATATATATATATATATATATTCATATAAAAAAGTGAATTATTATTTACGCGTCGCGAATATTATATTTAATATTTACTCATGAATATATAGTAAATTAGGTGAATATTTACCAATTATTATTACTGGAAATGAAATTTGAAGACAAAGTCAACCTCTGCATGTTTTAAAGGAATACTGAATGCACATTGTAAAAATTATTTTTCTTTAGATATTTTGTTTTCCTGGAAAGCGTCTTTTGATTATTACCCACTTATTCAATGCAATATTTAGAATAAATTATTGGCCAGAGAAACTAAAGGTAGCAGAAATAATTTTAGTTAACAAACTGGTAAAGATCCTAAAAATGCTACTTCCTACCGACCCATTAGTCTGCTATCATCAACATTGTTAACCAACCGCAAATTCCGTACTAGAGTGAAACAAGGCGTCTCTGTACATCCAATTAATGCAGTAGTACCTCAGGGCTGTGTTCGCCCCCCTGTTGTATCTGTTGTTCACCTCTGATCTCCCAACGGTCGAAAATTTTGTTCTAGGATATTGTGGTTCTAACCTCACATACGGATATAAATCAGGCTTCATCACTCATTCAAAAGTATCTGAACTTACTTCAAGTATGGCTTCAGAAATGGATAAGACAAATAAATGAAAAAAGGTCGTCTCATGTGACGTTTACATTATGTAAAAAAACAGTGTCCACCGATCTATATAAACAACATAGAGATTCCTAAATCACCCTCTGTCAAATATTTGGGTCTACATCTCTATAGCAAGCTCAATTGGAAAATCCAAATAACAAAAAAAAAGAAAACAAATGGATATTAAACAAAAAGAAATTTACTGGTTACTAGGACGCAAGTCACACCTCTCCATAGAAAATAAACTTCTACTATACAAAACCATAATTATACCAAAATGGACCCACGGGATAGAATTATGGGGATGTTCCAGTAAGTCAAATAGTGCAATAATCCAAAGATTCCAGTCTAAAATATTAAGAGCCATCGTTAATGCATCCTTGGTACATATAAGGTTATGGAAATTGCCCATCAAAAGAATTCTAGTCATCACGAAAAGCTCAAATAACATTAAAATGCATATTTACAACCACTATTAGAAAATGATGTAATAAGAAGACTGAAAAGAAACTGCCCAGCACATCTGTAGACAAGATTTAGGAGTTCTCTTCACTGGAGGGGATCTCATCATGATATCATGTATAATATGTAAATAACATGTTAAAGCTATCACATTAGCTTATAGATTAAAATGTAGTCTGAATAATGTTTAAAATATATATATTTTGTTATGTATCCAACGAACTACGTTATTTTGATTGCACTACAAATAAAAATTAATAATTTATGAATCTGTTTAAGAATCCACAGTTAAACACATTATGTAATAACATTTAAATAATTTTATTCTATCATACAAGCAAATTAGTTTGATCAAACGTTCAAAAGCCTCTTTCAGAAAAATTTATTTACATATTGTGCTTATTGTTGATCTGTATCCGGTTATTTCCCCCACATGCATTCACTACAAGAAATATTCTGCTTTTCGGCCACACCAGAAGTTAATAACAAATCATAACATATTATCCGCGTAATATTGAAGATGGCAGCAATTCGATACTCCATAATCACCTCCTGCCATTCTTTTCGCCATTATAACAAAAAAAAATTCCTGGGTTCTTTAAATTTAAATCTGAATATTTGTTTAAATTACTTATTACTTTGACAATATTGATATTATTTTTTCAAAAAGAATATGACATAAAGTTAACGTTTGTGCCTCCAAAATGGTGGAATCTTTGCAAGACATAGTGAAGTAAAAAAATGAATAATTAGAATGTACAGTGATAACTGAAGTAATTCTCCAAACCAGTTTTTTTAATTATACATACATAATTTTTATGTTAATTTAAGTGTCTGTTTGTGCTAATAAGTTATATTTATCTTCCTTGGCTTAGTCTCACGATCGTTACTTTTCTCTGAGAAAAAGTTTGGATAAATAACTCCGAAACATAAACAGTTAAGTCAAGAGTAATAAAATGTCTTCCACATAACGACGAATAGGAATGAGACTTTTTAGGAAGCGTGCATTCGCCAAGAAAAGGAGCCAAGATAACAAAAGTAATTGATCCGTGAAATAGTACTCCAAACCCCCAGTGTCTTGTTCTTTCTGAGCCTGAGAGTAAACGATTTTATTACTTTCTACAACGTGAGGTATTTCGTTTTATTATTTGCGTTTGGATATGCAAAACACATTTACATGCAAATGTGATGGAAATTTACATCACCAGGCTTGAATTCCTTTGAAGCTTTTCATAAGTTCTGTTTGCATTGCAGTCCACGTCAAAACAATTCGCGAATGAAGAAATTTATTTTAATACGTATTTGTAAACACCGAGGTAGTCTTAACATGTGTATGAAAACGGCATCCTCTCACGAATAAATATTAGTAATATTTTTTCGTTTCAATAATATACGGAAGCCTGATTTATATCCTCAGTATCTTTATTGCATAAGCTTTAGAAAACCGTTCATTGTAAAATAAGCAATCTAAAAACATACAATAGTACAAGAAGACAAATACGAGTAAATTTTACATACTTCGCAAAATATTGACTCTCATGTTTACAATTTAATAAATAACTATTTTACAAAGAACCAATATTAAGGCCGCTACACACTCTCCATCTTATCTTAAGACTTACCTGTGCGGTTCAAAGGCTGAGTGTGTAGATGGAAAGTCTTAAGACTTTTGCGGCCGTGTACAGTTCGGACTCAGGCTCGAAGGATCTCAAATTATGCTTGATATTTTGCTTCGCAAAACATGTGGATAAATCGACCAACTTCAGTGTTGTGCCGAACGAGTGCTAAGACGCATAAAAAATCGAGAGTGAAATGAGTGATTTATGATGCAAGATTTGAGGAAGTACTCACATGACTTTATTACATAATTTATTTCAATATATAGAGACAATGAATGTTTATGGAAAATTTAATGCAAGTATTACGGTAATCGAAATAAAAAGGCGGCAGCATATGAAGCGCTATGTCAAAAAATAAAAGAAAAAGATGCAAATGCAACGGAGGATTCGCTTATAATCTTCGTATCTGCGTAGCCAAAAACTGAAGTTTGGTACTCGTATGGGCTTATCGCATCTCTCATAACGGTGTCTTTCCGTATAATAAGCGGTGATATCAAATGTGTCTGCATCAATCGTCAGGTAATTTCCAATATGTGGTTCCAAACTTAATTCTGCTCTTTTAAAAGCCGTGATTTTGCCCTCTTAGCCCTTGGCGTTCTACAGCTGCTTACAAAACTGAATACCAAATTAAATATTAATTTATTTTTTATTTTTTAAAAAAACTATATTTTATTCAACATCATAGCATAACAAATGCCCATAATACCTATCTCATTCTTGGTATTCATAGTAGTTTTAATAACATTACTTCCAATAGCTTCCTTTTGTATTTATGAATCTCTCATTACAAACACACATTTATATATAATTAATATTAGGGCCAATGCCCGACCTACCTGATGCAGGTTTTTCTAGGGTTTTCCCTGCATTTCTTTAGGCGAATGCCGGGTAGGATCCTTAAAATATAGCCCGGGGGCCCTAGTTAACCCTAGGCTACCTTCCTCTATCCTTCCGCATCTTCCCTTTCAAATCCCTTCCTATGCTATTAAAGGGGAGTTGCCCAACGTGGATTACCCTCATGTTGTCTGTTGCCCTAAAAAAAACATTGTACAACAAGGGCTATTCTCTCGCAGAACCTTGTAGGAGAGATACGAAGGGGCTACCTTTGGGGATGCCTTTTCCTCTCCGTTTTTGAACTAAGGTTCCCATAAGCCGAGGCACCTCGGCCTGTTTTGAGAGGTGTATGTTCCGGGGTCTCAGACCTTGGGCATACGGTAATAGTTGTCCTCTATTCCCATTGGAATATTCGGCCAGCTGCCTCCTAAACTGGTCGAGGCACGGAGAAGGAAATGCTACGTCCCCACAGCAAACTCCTCTCCCGCTATCGGAAGGGCGTGGGACAAGTACCCAATGTCCGACGTACCTGGTGCAGGATTTTCTAAGGTTTTCCCTGCATAACTTTTAGGCGAATGCCGGGTAGGATCCTTAAAATATAGCCCGGGGGCCCTAGTTAACCCTTGGCTACCTTCCCCCCATCCGCATCCCCCCTTTCAAATTCCTTCCTATGCTATTAAAGGGGACTGGCCACCATGTGGATTACCCTCATGTAGGCTGTTACCCTAAAAAAAAGAATTGACATTGTTCTTGTTAATTTTCATATGCCTAGACATATAACTGTTACATTTACATTTTAACTTTTAAGTTACATTCATAATAAATGGTCATACGTCCATTTATTCACACTGGTCCTGTTTTAAATAAAACAACTATAGAAAATTTATATATTTATTATTGTAAATCTTTGATAATTGAGCATATTACTCGCTGAAAGAGTTCGTAGATAGGAATGACAGATTAGATCCTATTTAATAAAACCGATTGCTGGTATCCTATCAAGTTACAGTATTATTTTACGATGATAATCATGTAGAATTTAAACGCCGACTTATTTTCTTTTTCATGTTCGATGGGAATCGAAGTACGATTTGCTGCTGGAAACTCTGCCGAATGAGAATTCAAGATTAATATACTTATCATTTCTTTAATTAATGTTATATTAAGATCTTTAACCGAGTTTTAAATAATATATATTTTTGGAAACGTACAATGTTTGTTTTTTAAACTTTCTAATTATAATAATTATATTATTGTCCTGTAATCTTTTACTGATATCCTATTTCCTCGACCGAGGACTAATGGAATAAATAATAAAATCTACATAAACCAATATTCTTTTTTTTTGTCCAACAGAACTATATAATTCATCAGTGTACATGTAACAATATTGTCATTAACCTCATCTCAATTCTCAACATTTCTAATGTTACAATTTATTTTGACATGATATTTGGCAGTTACTATTTCTTTAAATTCAAATCGTAATTGAATCCGCGCGTTAAATGAATGTTTGTGATTATAACCTCCTTGGGAAATTTAATATTTTCGATCGAGTGCGCGTAACATATTGATTAAACGATTAAAAGCAAATATTCGTTAGTAATATGATATTACTACATTTGAATACGCCTCATGGAATTTAAAGTTTCAGGGTTCCAGCCAGAGATCGATAGTTTTCCTGGCTCTTATACGTGAATTACTCAGGCTGATTTCGATGTTACATTTCTAAAACTTTAGTATTACGATGATTAATATAATGGCATACAAAAATGAGTTTATTTGTTCTTATAAAACTAGTGAATATGAAATAGGGTTAAAGTAACATTTGGACTAATTCTCACCAAATAAATTTTATCAGAACAAAAGACCAGTTGTTACCTATTACAGATTCATTATGAATATATGGGAATGACGTATTGGTTCTCGGCTGAGGCGCCTTTTTCTTCTTCTTCAGATTGATAGTAATTTAATTATAGATATAGATCTGCTTGCAGGGAAACTCAGTTCGGCTTGTTATTGTCTCAGAACCTTAATGCAACATGTTGACATCAAATCAACGAAAATGGTGTACTTTGCGTATTTTCCTTTACCTTATGTGTTATGGCATTGCAAATTGGGGCAATTGCTCCAGGAACTTTGAAATATTCAAGTTGCAAAAGCGTGCCATCAGAATACTTTATAATAAGGATAATAAATCCAGTTGTAAACCGTTTTATAAAGTCTGTGAATATTAACTCTTCCCAGCGTGTTTATTCACGAAATTTTTAAGATTGTTAAGCGGAACATGATCTTTTCCAAACGAATGGCGAGTCTCACGATTATGAGACTAGAAATCGCTCAGATCTAAGATCTTTGCTCTGTACTAGAGAAGTATTCACCATTCAGGGATAGTTTTATAGAATAGTCTGCCTCCAGATGTAAAGAACAATAATAACTAAAAAATTTATGGGATTCAATGTAAAATATTCTACCGAAAGGCGCCGGTGTTTTACTCAGTACTTGAGTTTCTTGATCGTTCCTATAATAATAATTTTTTTAAAAAAAACATCAAAAGTGTTCAATGTTTTGCTATTAATAACTACTTATTTCAAAATTTGCATAGTTTATGTTTGTCTTTTTTGCTCTTTTGTTTGTTTGTTTCATTCAGCGGCTGGAGTTTGCAGATTCCTCGTCGCACTGTTTCGTGAAGTGACTTGTCCGTCGTTTGTGTTTCCTCCTAGTGTGCGTGTGTCAAGTTTCGCGTTTATTCTTGTGTGATGTGTAATTCTATATTTTATGATACTAAATTCTCATATCATTAATTATTTATTAGTACGTATTGATTTTTTATTAGAACTGTAAATATTATATTATACCCTTAGTATAGTTAGATAATAATTATTTTTTTATAATTAATATATTTTACTTATGCTTGACAGGGAAATTTGTGTTCCCGAATTTTATTATTTTTATATTAACTTCTAATTATTTATAATTGTAGCATCCAATTTTGTAATTTTATGTATGTATTTATGTATCCTATTTCCTCATACGAGGACTAATGGAATAAAATAAATCAAATCAAATAGGCCTACGTGTAACTAACCTCTCATAAATAGCTAATTCACATACTCAAGGTAAAATAATGATCGAATTTCCTTAGAGGACGTGGTATTGGATAACTCTGAAAATTTAGCTCCGCCGTGCACAACTCAGGTACCATACTAATTAACATGCGGAATGGATATCAGAGCGCACTGAACCTAATTATCAGTGTGCGGCTTCGTGGGGTTCTAACAGGCAATGTGCTGAAGTTTCACGGAAGCCAAAGCCTGAAGTACTTCCGAGCTCACACAGTCGTTTCTGTCTTCTGGAGATGTTCACCGGCGCATTACAATAGATCTCGGAAAGGTCGTTAACTCTGTATGTCACAGCAATATCATTACGGTGTTCACTCAAGAAAGCGCAATGGAATGGTATACCTTTAAGCTGCTTAACATACAGAATTATATACAAACCTCAAACTTCGTTTAATTTAGTACACGAAACTTGAGAGATGGTCGGCAAACCAAGTGCCTACATCGTGAGAAAATATTGTACCCAATAAGTGATGCAATGTTATTGTCTTTCAATAACAATATAGAATAACTAGAATTACTCTTAGGACAATACTTCAAAGACGTGGACGGATTCAATGAAACATGAATACCGTAATGCAAAATGGGAAACCTAATTACGGTCATATATAAATTGAATTGAAAAAATAATAATACGTATATTTTGAAATACATAAATATATTTTTTTAAATTTTCTATTTAGTCATTAATATTTATTACTCACTGCTTACACTGAAAATTGTCTTATGGTCATATGTATTAAGGGTATAATAGTATATAACAACATCTTAACAATATCTTAAACATAATTAATTGATATTAGTAATAAGTCAATTTACTTCTGTATTATTAAGAAAGATACCCAAATCAGACAAAATAGTGATAATATAAATACCACACAACGTTTCTGAGATCCTTGTCCCAAGCTTATTAGTTTTGTTAACTGACGAGTGCAGTTGTGTCGCTCTAGGCTCTTCTTCGCACCTTAGGAAAGGGACAAGGATCCCAGAAACGTTGTGTGGTATTTATATTATCCCTTTTTTGTCTGAATAGTTTATCGTACTTATTAATTATTTTCAATCAGACGTTAATTTTTTCATTTTAACATTTAACGCCTAGCCTTTATAAAGCGTCTTCTATTTCGTTTAATGTTTATATTATTTCTTTTCTCAATTATGTTTTGCTTACTTTCGGTTTTAATATTTATTCTAGTTTTAAATCTTGGTTAAAACTCTCTAACAAGTTAGTTATCCAGAGTGAGTATTATTTAATTGTAGAAAATGTGATGTTTGCCAAGTCATGTACAACATTTACACAATAAATTTAACAGTATTTCTTTCTTTAATTAGAAACATTCTAATAAATACAATAACAGAATTTCATTTTTACACTTAAGTATTCTAAACTTGGAAATCCAAGACATCATTCGCACATTCAGTTCTTCACTAATCAACTTGTTTTTCATGAGAATTCTATAACTAGAATGGTGCCCACCAACATCTCTAACGAATTTTTCTCTCGCCAATCCTCTTGTTTAATCAGACATCATTTTCGTCTAAGGGCAGCTAAAATTAAGAAGTTTGATTTCCTATTTCACAAAACTTTTACAATTACTCCTCACACAACAATTACAAAAACAATTGGTTCAAAAATCTCAGTAACCATATTATTCCTAAGTAAATTATTGACTTAGTTTCACTTGGAAACAAATCTCACTCCATTCCTCTTAAAACACATCGAAACTAATATATCTTTATTCCCAACACAACAACACAAATGGGGAATTACACCACTCAAACACTACTTAAAAACACAAAATCAAACAACAAAACACCTTCCTCTATTTCATAACAATCTCACAAAAAAAACGCTGACAAAGTTCTGTCACTGTAGCTCTTAACCGGAATGAATACACAAACACTGTTAACCATATTCTTTCTGCAACTAACTCTTATAAAATTTGCAAACCATCTGCATCAATACAGTTATTGACAAACTAAAAACTAATCTTAAGAGGTGGAAGCAACAAGATTATATTAAACCATCCACATTTTACTCCTTATTCATCACCTCAGCCAACATTTCCAGAGTTTCCTAAAATAAACAAACCTGACCTATCTTTTATAATTATTATTGCTTCTACTGACAGTCGCTTACACAACATTTCCTCCTACATTCCTAATACGTTTTCTAAAGTCCTCAATGAAAAAACCATTATTATGTTTAAAATTCTTACCATTTTATTGACAAAATCAAGCACCTCACCGTCCCTCATGACCACTCTTTAATTTCTCTTGATGTCGTTTTCTTATTCAACTCTATTCTCAATGATTTAGTCACTTCACTTCATGAAATTTTATGAATTATAAATCTAATCGTCAATTCCACTTATTTGAAGTTTAATCAGATTCACTATCATCAAATAATAAGTTCTCCCATGCGAAGCCCCCTTAGTCCTTTTTTGGCTGAGGTAATCAGGAGAGATTTAGAAGATTATTGTCTTTCTCTACTTCCTGTCAAACCTCTTTGCTACATCAGATATGTAGATGATATTTTTTGTATCGTTAATACCTCTCAAATCAACCTTATAGTCAATACTTTCAATAATTATCATCCCAACTTACAATTCACCCATGAACTTGAATTGAACCATTCTCTTAATTGCTTGATGTCACTGTATCCATTCACAATACTTACATTCTAACCGATTGGTTCAGAAATCCTACATACTCTGGACGTGTTCTCAATTATCTTTCTGATCATCCTCCGAACCGAAAGAGAACTATGGCATACAATCTTGTAGTCAGAACTATATTACTTTCTAACTCCAATTTCATATTAGAACTTAAATATTGTCCGAAACATTTTAATTTATAATTAGTTCTCATTAAATTTTATTAGGCTTTTGAGTTTTGTCAACTGACGAGTGCAGATGTGTCGCTCTAGGCTCTTCTTCGCACTTGAGGAAAGGGACAAGGATCCCAGAAACGTTGTGTGGTATTTATATTATCACTTTTTTGTCTGAATTGCTTATCTTTTTTATTAATTATTTTCAATCAGCATTAATTTTTTCATTTTAACTTCTGCATTTTGTAAAGAAATAATGGAATAATAGAATTTGGTTAAAAATAGGTTTTATACATATTTGACTGTTTTTTTAATACTTTTTATTTCTGTAAATATAGTTAAAATAGCTATACATCTATGTGTATGTTACAATGACTTAAAAATAGTATGTAAATTTAGTTTGTTTCCTATTTTATAGGAAAGTGTGTCAGAGTTGGTATTTAAAATTTCTATAACTTATAAAATTATAAATGTTTACATAGTTCGGTCAATTAGTCATTTATTTCTGTCTCAGAGTAATATCAGCACAAATATAGCGAGAATATCTACGTTTTAGTCGTTCAGAAGACCCAAATTTTTGTGTGTGTTTTTGTGTATTATATGTTTATATGTAATTTATCTACTGTACATTTGTGACGAATCCTATTTCCTCTTTAGAGGGCTAATGGTGAATAAATCTATCTATCTATCAGAATCGACACCACAGAAAAATTTGTAGGATGTGTCGAATCTACAACTAACCCTTGCCAATGAGGTCAGCAATTGATAGTAATTCGTGTCCACAGGCGAAACATATTGTGGTTTGGTAATAATATTGATCAATGCCAATTTGTCTGGAGTCCAAGGGTGCAGCATCTTGGGTTCATATTGTGTTACATTAAATTGGGGGATGTTTCATAAGTTTTAATATTTTGTCGAATTTAATTTTAAATTTTTTCTTAACTTTCATGTTTTATTGTGTTAAATTAAAGAGAAATTAAAACTAAAATAATATTTCATTCCACGTTTATTTCGAGACCCGTTAAGGCACCCTGAGATATAATTGAAAAAATAGTCGTGGCAAATTTGTGTAATAAATGTTAGACGATATTATTGAATACATATGCTAAATCATGTATTAACTAAACTTTTAATTCCTTTGATGAAATGTGAAGCCCGTATCATATTAAAATTTAAACATTTTGGGAAAATGAGTGTTACATTAATTGGTTTTAATTAATTGGTTCAAATTACCTATTACACTGATTGATTACCAACTGTGTGGCAAAGAAATAAAATTATTTCACAACTTCAAATTAGTTATTACAATATAGATACAAAAATTTGCTACAACAAACAGAAGTATCTAGCTAGGATGCAGTGTATTGTGAAGACATTCAATGAAATTCAAATCAAATGTATCAGTAGTTCTTATGATGAGGATTCCTATAAAGTCGGATATTTGACTTTCAGCGCACAAACTATTTTCATTCGGGTCAGAAAGTTATTCCATACATTGCACGATTAATATTATAATAAAACACACTAGAAGTTTCATATGATTAACCTTGAGAGATGGTGGGGATGAAATTTTGTCACATTTATCGAGAAGATGAACACATCAGCTTACACAAAAATTACAGGTTTCAATGAAGCTAAGTTTCCAAAACAGTTAACCCGGAAAAAACAGATAATCCTCTCCCGAATTAGATCAGAACACACCAAATTAACCAAGAACTATATTTTTTCCAGAACAGAGCCACCACTATGTTCACAGTGCAAAGAAACCCTTACCACCAAGAACATCCTGCTGAGCAGTGAAGTCTACGCTAGTATAAGAAACAACATCATAGGCAGCTGTCATCTATCCCATCTTGCGACATCTGAGCCGACGATCCTATAGATGCTGAAGATCATCTACCAAACAAAACTACGCGACATTTTGTTAAGTAGATCTATAATCTGTAAATAATAATTTATGTAAACTGTTTTTAGGAGTCGCTAATGACTAACATTGTTAATGCGACAATAAATTTTATATAAAAAAATATTATAATACGTGAACCAGCATGAAACAGTTAGAGGAGCTTTATGTTGTAATCAACGGGATTAGTTAAACGTAAAATCTATCTAAAGAACCAGTAGTCAGAACTGATTCCTTAAGTTAATGATATAGAGAGACCTTAATTAGGTCCCACTGTTGTGTGAGCTATTCTAGTGATTTTAAAAAGTATCCTCTGAACTAAACAATACACGGCGTTAAGTATTCCATAGATCTTCATATAATCTTCATAAATTAACCTCGTAACCACTTGAACACAAGCCTGAAACATTTCATTTTTATTTATTAATTTGAATAGACTACATCAATGGTTCTACGTTCTGCTGTATTATAAATGCTGACATATCAACTTCTAAGTAAAATTGAGGCACTTCATCTAAAATTAACAGAACACGGTATTCGTATTCATTAAATAAATTAATAGCAGATTTCATAAGCACACATTTCTACATCCTTCAGCACTTAAAATTATCTCAAAACCCGTCCGTATAAAGAAACTGAAAAATGCTCTATACGTTTCAGCTTTTCGTCATTGTGCCCACGTTCTATGCAGTGCAACAAAGAAATAGCCGGTATTAAAAGAGAAGCTCGCTAGTTTCAATTTATCTCGCTGTCAGCGGCAGACCATCCTCCCTCGAGGTTAAGATGAGAGCTCTCCAGGAATGTTATTCTTTGCAGCTTTCGAGAGAATACTTACGTAAAATGTAGGCAACTCATGTCATCCATCTTCCCTTCCGGCAGTCAACAGACTACAAGGTTTTAAATGAGTTAAACAAAAATCTGTTTAAAGGCACAATTTTTATCGTCTCTAAAGAACATTTGTGCTTCATTCCATTCCTTTCCGGTGGATTAAGTTTTAGAATTAATGGAGAGATGTCAATAAAAAAATCAATGGGAACTCAGGTTTTCACTAAACAATTTAAGGTATCCGATATGATATCAGAATCGAAGTTGGAACGTGAAACACTTCATAAACCGGTTGTTTTTAATCAGGTATTTTATGATATTTCATTTATTTAATTATGTTAAAAGGAAAGAAATCAATAACAACTAATAATTCATATTTTATTAACAATAACATTAACTTCATGCTCTTTCAATTCCCACATCGAAATTTTACAAAATCAGTTAAAAGGCACAAACAAAAAAAATAGAGACAATTTCTAGCAGGGGTTGGTGGGTCAAAATACGTTGGTCATTTGGCTTTTACGAAGTGACCTTGATGGCTATTATGTCCGGTATCTTACCGCCTGCTGATCTGACCAGGCCAAGACGTCGCAAAAGCTGGAGGTAGACGCCGCGTAAACCAAAAAACATCTCCAAATTAAAATCCAAATTATGACCAAAAATGCACTGACTTAAACCTAAAATCCAACTAACTCCTTGTTCAATTCGTGACTCAACATTAACTAACTCAAACCTAAAATCCAACAAAATTAACTAACTTACGCTTCCTCTCCAATCTCCCTTCATCTCGGTTGTTCCAAATCCCCCCGCCCCCTCCACACACACAGGGTCTAGGACTCTGCAGCTTCCACCAAATCGGAATTATACTTGCGACCCCACAATTTTTGATCTCTCAAATCAGCCACACCCCCACGGGGTTCGTCAATTTTGTCAAACATCTGGCTTCAACGTGCCAAAATCTTGTTTTCAACGATTAGTCTAGGCAGACTTCGCCGATATTATCATCCCCACAAAAGATTGCCGCGCCAGGGTTGTTTACGTGTTCTGTGAGCAGGGCCCACCTGATATGCGGCCATCGACCCCCAGACCCAACATCACTTCCCCAAGATACACAAAGAATTAAATAAATTAATGACACCTAATCAATCTCACTCTTGTACACTACACAGTAGATACAGTTATTACTCAGTAATTAGTGAATCCTGGTAAATTTGGGGTGCTTTTTGACAATATTCAGTGTATCGGATAAAAATAAAAAATGATTATGTACCTAACATTTTTTAGATATGTACATAGACCGTCAGAGGATTGAATAGAATTCAAATATATCTCATAAAAGCTAATGATATTGTTACTAAACTGGTTGTTTCCTATTTGTCCTTTCATACTATATGGAAAACACATACATACACTTACACACATAAAGTATTTCAAGTTATGTTTGTATCATCCCTGTCCTACATTTTCAATGTACTTACTCATGTATATTGTCAACTTATTTCTATTTCTCGTCTAGATTATGATATCTTCGGTTGGGTGGAACCAAGCAACTGTGGACCCTCGACGTGGTGGTTACATTTGCCCGTAAACTGTGTTGCCACGCTGACGTGTATAAATGACTTTTGAAAAACCGTAATACTGCTCTACTATCAATATATATGTAAAATAATTTCATTCAATACTTCATGCACAGCAAAGATAGTGACTCTGTGTTATTCATTTTTAATAGAGATTCTTTTCCCACATTGCCATGAGAAAAATGAATCTCATTTTGTAATTATATATGCCAGATTTAAACACATTTTCTTCTATATATAGTTGCAATTTAAATATACTGGCACCCAAAGAAATTGATTCATAATTATTAAATACCCTGATTGAATATATCCTGTTTTTAGGTTTACATGAGGCTACAGGAGTGTAATCCTCGTGGTGGTAACTTCCCTTTAATATCATACGAATGGTTTTGAAAGTGGGGATGCGGAAAAGTAGAACAAGGTAGCCATGGATTAACTGCGGCCCTGGGGCTATGGTTTAAGAATCCTACCTGGCATTCGCCTAAAAGTTATGCAGAACAAGCCCTAGAAAACCTGCATCATAATTTACGTAATTATACACGAGTCAGCTGTTCGTAATGTCTGTAAGGTGAAACATCTGAAAAAAATAATTTATAAATATTACAATATATATATATATAATAAAAAAGGATGTATATTTGTATGTATGTATGTATGTATGTATGTATTTACGTTGTTCTTTATACAAATTTTATCGCGTGGACAGAATTCAACAAAAATTGGTATATATATTCTGCCAAAATCGAGAACCGCTACTGTGGGGGTGAGAAACCCCTAGAATAAACGTGGAAATAATTATAATTGAAATAAGTTACGAATTAGTGTTAAATTACTGCGCGAGACGATGACGTCATAAGTTTTCAATACATTGACGCATCCTAACTATAGTTCTGTATTTCGTAATGAAATAAAGCAGAAATATTTTGATTGAATAAAAAGTAAAATTTTTTCCAGTATTACTCCATCGAATAGTAATAAAAAACAATACGAAACACTTTACCATCCTTGCGCAAAGTTAATTTGGAATAGTCAATTATCCCGCTATCTTTGATAAAGCCAATATGGCGCCTTATAATACATTCAAATGTGTGTCGGTCGAGATTTATAAAATTTCATAATATAACGTACTATTGTATCCTGTATAATATTTCAGAAGATAATAAGATTTGTCTAAGGTACGACTGCTGAATTATATGTTTGTAACTATAAAAGTATTGAAAATGACGTACGGAACTCCGAAAGTTTTTATGGTCGTTATTCAATTAATGCACTATCAGTCAAAGGTATGTACAGAAATAGGAACATTTAAATTGAATTAAAAGTACAATTAATTATACTTTACGCAACGTATTTCTATAAATTTGTATAAATGTAAACAAATTATTGCGTGCAATTTGTGTCGTGAAACAAAAATTTGAGGTTAGGATAGCAATATTTGTTTTCCATTTTTGGGAACGACGTTATAGATGTTCAATTTCTGAGAAATGAAGCTGAGCAAAAATATTTTGATTGAATAATAAGTATAATTAAATCTACCAATACCACATCGAGTGATAAATATAATTTATTATGAAAGGTTATACAATCCATGGCATTAATTTTCTTTTAAATAACTTGACTTTTGACGTGGAATATTTAACGGGATCAGGGACCAATATGTTTCCCAATTATATCTTGCAATACGCACTGGAAGATACATAGAATTATGATAAAAACAATACTTAAATGTTCAAAATTGATATTTTTTTTATTGAAGACAGCGTATTTCGTAATGTTTTGCATTAATTTTATACAATGCTACCAACTGCAGATTGCTAAAACCACCAAATAGTTTAATTTCAGATGGAAAAATTATATGTCTACAAATTTAATAATTGTTTTAAATAGTGTATGTATATCTATCTATCTATATATGTTATATAAAATTGTCTTATACGGGTATGTATGTGTGTATACATGTGGGTATGCATATGGGTATGTTCCGCTTACAAATTTCAACCCCTGTGAGGGGAGCAAGATTAGCGGTTGGGATGGAGATACGTTAAATATAAATAACGCTAAAACAACCGAGATTCGAATAAATTCAGAGACTAAGAATGTCGCTGAGTCTAATTGTGACAACCTGTGTAACGCGACGGGTATGGAACATGTTGTGCGGGGGTAGAAATTGCCAGACAATGTAATTGTGGGGGTGGTCATCTTCTAACATGTAAAAATGACCAATATATTTGGTCAGTGACTTAAACACCTTCAGCATGGGAGGTGAGCACATTTAGGGATAGGGTTCGAGGAGCGTTACATAAAAATAGCGCAAAAGCAACCGAAATTGGAGTGTATCGGGACATCTCGGACAACGCCGGGCACCCAGCTAGTATATATATAAATATATACAGGTTAGGAAAAGTCCTCGTGTTTCCACTCGGTACAACGGTAATTAAAACGAGACGTTTGGACGACCATCGGCACTGTTGTACTGAATACAAACCCGAGAAATTTTCTTGAAACAGCTACACTGAGAAAGCATTCGATTTTTTATTATATAGAGGGTGATTTTTAAAGATGAATTGTTAAAAATGTCTTCAAAAATACGGATCAAGAGAAAAATTGTTGGATATGAACATTGTTTCCAATGTGCTTTAACCCTTGTGATGCCATGGACCGAATAATAAAAATGTGGTATATTTAACAGTCCCCAAACTATGTTCCGCGTACAAATTAAATCATTTGATTTGGATTTATTTACTGAAGCAATTATTAAGTAAAGGTAAATTGTTCTGGGAATAAACCAAAAATATCTGATCGGAACCTGTTGACCACAATGCTATAAATGTATTATTTATGGATCATTGGTTATTGCTGTTTGAAGAAGTAGTGAATCGGTTGACATAAGATCAGAAAAAAAAGGTTTCCCAGTTCTTCAAGCATTAAATACGAACAGAAAATGAGATGTACGACTATGGACAAAAACAGCGCTCTCGCTCGCGGTATTATTAAATGCACGATTTAAAATAATGAACGATTTTTCTGTTGAGGTTGAGAGATTCTTGGTCAATAATTGAATTTGTTGTGTCTTCCGCTGAGCTGTTGCGCGTTCGTGAATGGGAGGCGGCTGATTAGTCGGCGAGGGCCGCACAGAGGATTTAATCAAGCCTTAGACAACAACTTGCTGCGTCGTAATTTGATTCCTGCGTGAGCCGCTACAAACAACGCTTGCATAACAGCGCTATTCAGACTCTTCATCTGGCGTCTCCTTGTCTCCTTGACACCTTTAGCCTCTGGAAAACATAATTGAAAAATCAGCGTCTATTGTTCACAGTTCTGTGACAGCATAAGTCTTCGTATTTTCTGCGGATATTGCAATTTTCATTTGCGGCTGTAAATTAAAATTTTGTTTAAAAACAGTGATGGCAATTAGAGGGAACTGAAGGCTCGTGTTTTGAATTAGAGGCTTTATGTTTAAATTATTATTAGTGTGGTATTTCATATTTCAGTACTATGTTACTCGTGGTTATTTTTTGAATTTTGTACTTTAGAATCAATAAAAATTATAAATGAAAAAAAATACGTGAGATTGAAAATTAATAATAAGGAAGATAGTGAAATACAGACAAAACAAGTAATAATATAAATACCACACAACGTTTCTGTGATCTTTGTACATTTGATCAGGTGCTAAGAAGAACCTAGAGCGACACAACTGCACTCGTCAGTTGACAAAAACTCAAAAGATTTTTAAGAAAGGGGATTTGGAATTTACAGGGTTTCAAAAAAATTATTTGTGTTTACTAGGGTCTTATTTTTTTAAGGTATATAAAATTATATACTATAGATGTGAATTTTTAACTCTCACTGATGTGTCTCAATGGTTCAGTTCAGCCGAAAAAATGGCTGTCACGACTTTCAGAGTCCAAGGGCTAACGGTAAAGAGGTAGAAAAATACAAAATATTGGATGAGTACTGAATGAGCATTGATCTGTAAATATATAGCGTGTGAAAAATCGCTATTAGATTTAATATAAAGGGCTGAATGCATTATGATTTTTTGAACATTTAATGAAACTGAACGAATGGCTATTGCCTCGTTATTTTCATTTCAATAAGTTTCATAATAACCTGATACCCTCTTTCCAGTCCTATCAGATAAATTCGACAATGTTACTGTGTGCCTTGTTGGTTTGTTATATTGAAATGTTTGTTACGTTTGGAAACGAGTTTTGTAAGATTTATTCGCACACTTTATTAGCTATAATTTTTCATATTTTCGTTAGAACAATTATTTAGCTTAATCTCTGGGTTAATGAGTTGTAAATTTAGTTTCCTGAGGTCAATTCTGTGTTTTAAACTGTTAATCGATGGAAAACGGTTGTTGTTATATGGGTGAGTCTGATGAACTTACTAGCGTGTATGGGTTTACTGTACTTGATGGCAATGAGATCGTTGCGTTATTTTATTTGGAATTAAATATATGTAGATTTTACCAAAACATTTACCTGTCCTTGGGAATAAAAACATGCACTGTTATTAACGTTATATTTTATTGTACAGAAGACAAGATTTGGTCAATCTTTCTTGTTACTCATTGCTACAGTATCCTGTATATGGGAATTAAAACTTTTTATTACTTTATCGCTCTAACTAATAATATTAACTTCTTACCTACTCTCATAACAATAGCTAGTCTCGTAAAAAGGAAAGAAATTTTGCAGTATGGATTTTTATAGTTAATTGTTGAGATGTTGAAATAACATTATATATATATATATATTAGCTGATTAAAATAATTTTGTCCTTCTAAAGGATCAAGATGGAAAAATCTGGACCGAACCGGAAATCTCGCGATTACGACGTCGGTGCTGTAACCACTGAGACATCCGAGTCGACTCCAGACCCAGTACAAAATTCCTCCATATATATATATATATATATATATATATATATATAGAGAGAGAGAGAGAGAGAGAGAGAGAGAGAGAGAGAGCCTGCCTGGCTTCATCTACAAATAGAACGCCCGTGCACTAAGCGGGAAACCCGGGTTCGATTCCCGATCCAGTATGTTTTCCATCTTGATTCTTTAAAACAAATTTCATGGCCTATACGGTGGAGCTTCATTGAAAGTTTTCCTTCTATTCTTTATGAAATAATTTATTTTTATCAAATTAGATTACACGTGAGATTGTCTTGTACTCCATTTCTCGTGTGTGACGCAAGTTACACACGGGATTACAAAAGAATATCAAACCACTGAACTTTTAAGAAAATCAGGCGGGTGATTCAGATTGGAAGAGGGAAAATGCTACATACAGGTTTGTTTCCTGTAAATCGAGATTGAGAGGTCACGGGGTCGCACACTTTGGACAAACTGCAAGTGTTCTGCGGTGATCCTATGGGAACGATCGTCAAGCTTCCTTCAAAACGGGTCGACAGATGAGGTCCGATATTTTGCTTCCCCACGTCAAACCCCTGTTCCAGTTATTGGAACTGCTTTGGACATACCGAAAATCTGATACAGGATTCTCTAGGGGTATCTCTGCACAACATTTAGGCGAATGCCTGATACGGCCCTTAAACGATAGCCAGTGCTCACAGTTAACTCCTGCCTATTTTGTTCTCACTTCCCCAACCTCTTTTCTATCCTTTATTATGCTATTATGGCTAAACTGCCACAATGTGGATTGGTGCCGTATTTTGAGCGCACGTGGCACGAGCGGACAACCTCAGCCTCCGACCCCCGGGCCATTCCTCAATCCTGACCGCTGAGCGTTAAGGTATAAGGTTTCGGAAAGGCTACTTTATTCCGTAAAGAATCAGTCTTGGTTTTAACATTAAGTGTACATAACACAAGTTTAATGCATAACATTTCTGTAACTTATCTGGATTTATAATTTCTGTCTCTATCTATAATATGGAAACTGTTCCAATTGGTAGTGATTCGTTTATTGAATATGCTTAGAAATAATCAATTAAGATACAAATATTTTAACAGTTATATTTATCTGACGCTCTTAAATAAATGAAAACATCAACCTGTTTTGTTATAAATTTATTATTGTTTTAAATATTTTAACATTATGATAGAAAAAACAATCTCAAAGTTTCATCCCTAATTTATTAGGACATCTTCAGGGTTGTAAAGTCAATTAAATGATATAATTGTTCTAAAAATTCCAACAACGCAAGAATTTGTAATCGTGAAAATTATAATACAATTAATTAAAATTTATTGAACATTTCTTACAATTAATGACATGAAATGTAGTGGACGTACATTTCTTAGATGCGATTTGCCCACACATTGCAGGCGAAAATTATGTTATGTTTACAGCTGTTGAAGAGTATCGTTAGGTTTAAAGAAATATTGGAAATAAAACTATTTTAAATACTATAAATGAATTAGAACAATGCGGGAATCATACATTTGGTTTACGTCAATGGCCGAATCATTGGAACGAACATGCAACATTTCGTTCATCAATCGGTAATAATATTGTCATTCTTCAAGGACAAGTTTTACATAATGCTAATCGAAATTGTGCTTCGTGAAATAACTATGCTATGTAAGTTATGTACTTAATATAATATGTCTAGCTTCTAGCCTCTTGTGTTTTTTCAGCACCTGAAGAAAGGAACAATGTTTCCAGAAATGTAGTGTGGTATTGACATTATTACTTCTGTAGAAGCCTGGAATTCGTTAGTCGGGAGAGCGGGACCAAATTTTTATTTTCTTATTGATAAATTGAAACAGGCAAACCTTGAATCAAGTCTCCCAAGTCTGGGATAAAAGTGTGAGGGAAAACTGCCCATTTTAAAGTAATAATAATATTAATTGTAATATTGATAAAGTACGAAATACAATGGTTACGATCATAATTTAATAAGAATAAAACAGTAATGATAATATTAATATTAAAATGAAATAGGATAATATTATATGCAGTACAAAACTTACAAAGCATAGTTAGACAAGGATTAGTAAAACAGCAGCGGGGATAAAGACCCTCATAAAACGATCGACAGCATGGCGGACATGGTACTATTTAATAATTTTTAATTTAAAGTAAATTTAAAGTTTAAATAAATCAAACAACAATTAATATTTCAAAAAATATATTCATGCAATTTTGTTTACATTAAGACTCTAGAGAGCACCTGGAAAACCTTACATTGTTAATATTTTTGTTTGATTCATAATCTTTTTAATGATATTTTGGGGGGAAATTTTTAAAAATTATTTTAAAATGGCGGATATTAAATAAAATTTATACTGTCGTCGTAAGTGTGCCAGTTCTCTTATTTTCTCTTCCTAGCTCAATGCAAAACATAAATTTCGAAATATCATTGAATTTGAAAATGATTTATTCTTACGTGTATTATGATTCAATAAGCAGGATAGTGTATGATGATCAGAAGATTACGAAAGTAGTATTGGAACAAAATACCAAAAAATTGTGTATTCTTACCGCTGTAAAGGTATATATTATATATTGAATCGTACACACAAATATCAATTAGGACAGATATCAATTTATTGATAGTTTGGAAATATTTTTAAACTGGGTCTTAGCTGACTTTCAGCTGTTAACTTTAGTATTCTATATGATTTAACTGAAAGATTTGTTTGTTGGATCCTGCACGCATAGCTTTTGCCCCTACATTGAACAAGAAATGTTGTTTATGTATTGGTTTGGAGGATGTTCCTGCCGCAGCTGTGTTTGCGGAAGTGCTGGCTGGTATGTCACCGTGTCACCAACAGGCGGACCTGCCTGTATTTGGGACGGTCCTTTCGGCTGCGGTTTCACCTGTTAACAACTCACGAAAAAAAAAACAGTTTGAATATTAACAGGGGAAAATAATTTTACTGTTTACTTTAGCGAGTCTAGCGGGACTTTACAAACCATGAATGTAGAATTTCCTGAAACTGAGTTGGGCCTGTCTCCACAATTTTATAAATAATTACGAAAAAGAAATCTGGGTTAAAATATAGGTATAATTTTTTTCAAGTTATTTGGATTCATCTTTATACTTCCCAAAAGTTAGAGGTTTAATTTGATAATCTTTATGTCGAACTACGCTTTGTGTTTCAACAGCATATTACGATATTTAAAATACAAAAGGATCAGTTTTTTCTTAGGTTGAATTATAGATTGACCTGGTTTAATTACTTTATGGAATAATATTACTAGTTTATATTTCTCCTTAAAGCTCAATAAAGTGTTTCTAATACTGTATAATTGAAACACAACATAGTCTAGTTTGAATGATTGCAATATATGACACTTCTTGACATGTTATGCATTCCGTTATTATAAACTATCCCTGGCATACAATATCAATATAAATAAAAGTTTTGTTAGTATCCGTCTTATAATCGAGTAATTGAAGTTTATCGTTATTTTATTTATTACGATTTTATGTAAATTCCTGTGCGTCTAGCTGACTTCAATGAAACTATTTTTCGTCGTAACTTCGAGCCGTGATTTTAATTGCTCGGACAGTGATTATGTTAACTATACGGAGAAACAACTGAACGAATTTTCTCTGAAACGCTAATTAACTTTGTGGGAAAGTCAAACATTAAAATTATGTCTGTCAAATTAACTTTTCTTGTAATCCGCACGTTCAATGGCACGTCATTAACCCATATATATTTAGTAAAAACTAATTTCTTCTGTCATGGCAAACAATCTGCTTCGTTCTTATATCTGTAAGGCCTTCTAGTGACTTCATCGCGATATCATATTTAATGTACCTAAAAGTGTTAGTTTAGAAGGATATAAGTAGACTTATAAATATGTTACATCAGTACCATTTAAATTTCGGTACAAAAAATCTGTCGAAACAAAAATACGTTCACTTCACATTGTGACCTAAAACAAATATTTTATTGGAAAAAGATCATCTAACTGAGTAAATAATATGAACTCTGTTTTAAATGAGGTTTTACCAAAAAAATACGCCCAACAAGTTATCAACTTGTCTACAGTTCCCCATAATTTTCAGTTTTCATAGATACGAAAGTGTTTCCCTTGGTATTTTTTGATATATTAATGATCATTGTCCTGATGTACAATACGTTTGTTTTATACTATCACAGGATCCAACTAACGTTTATTTGTAAGAGTAATTAACTCATTTGGGACAACAAAATATTGATTTTTTTACATACGTTGTAAATGTTTCTGTCCCTGTTGATTCTATTCGTACTTAAATTCTTGTAACATTCTACTGTGCATTCGGGATAGAAATGCTCCGACTCGACGAAAGGATGATGACCATTGGGTTAAAACTTCCCATTTCTTGGCATTTAAAGTACGTACTTATTACCATAGACATCAAAATTTATCAATTCTTTGATAAAAGAAAATAATTTAAAAAATTCAATAGTAAACTTCCAAATATAGCAATGTAAAAAGTGAAACTGCGAAATAACGGAGACTAACATATATAAACATCTTTTATTTTCTTTATACAAACAAAGTTCCAGAAAATATTTGTGTGTTTAACAAAATTCCGTAAATGAAAGAATAAAAGCTCTGGAGATATGTACAAAAGTGATTAGGTGAGTACGGTCGGAGTATCTCCTTTATAATTTGGCTGAGGAAAAGTACAAAGTAGCAAAGTACCCACCATTGTAAGTTTTCCACACATTTCAGATTAATGGTTTACTGTAATAATCAATGGTTATGCCGACCTGCCGAGAAACCCAGAGTTGGGGATTTCTAGGAAAGCTGGTCAAAAACAACTTTAACGTTTAAAACATGTGGTTAAACGGGATGACGTTTTCCCACGGGGAGAAACGAGGTATAAAACGCGTGAGAAAAAGCCTCTGGGTGTTTTCCGTCTTTGAAATGTTGGGATGTAGTAACTGCTGACGGACGAACGAGCCAGGATAAACAATCGAGATCACAGACACTTACTTCTCCGCTCGTACATAACAGACAATGGCAAATAGTGGCAATGACGAGATGGCAACAAAACCTAACAATTCCACTAAAGCAAGATGAACGTATCGCCTCATCCAAGACATCACAATATGGACAAATAGGGAATTTGAGGAAGTAGATCACTATCTAATCTAATTTCAAGACCTGGTTGTTTCCGATCCATTCAATGTCAATTTAGAATTGATGATATTGAGAACTGTCCTGTCTGTGATCCAGCTAATGAAGACGTGGGACACCTATTCTTCCAGTGTCCGCACTTCAAGAAACAGAGAGAAGCTGTGTGGAAATTACACTTTCAAGACCTGAAATATTGTCATCCAAATGATGAAGTCGGGAGAGAGCTGGAATGCGGTAGTGAAGTACGCCGCATTCGGGATAGAAATGCTCCGACTCGAAGAAAGCATGATGACCATTGGGTTAAAACTAACATTCGCCCAGACCATGTGGTGGTTAAGGTGTACTACATATTTGGGTTTACAGTCCCACATATCCTCAAGTGCTGAGGAATGTATAAATCCATTTTTCCCACCCGTAAAATATTCTCCTTCAGAGAAAGAGAAGCAGCAACAAGAAAAACTACGAGACTGAACAAACATCGAAGCAGAGGAAGCTACTTGCTATTTTCCCGAAGGCGCCTATCACTGCAAAACATTCAACAAAAATTAAGTTGTTATGACGGCAAACCCCGTGAATTATTCCTTCATTACATTTCTTATAAAAGAAATGGAATTAAAATGACGTTTTTCATTTATTTGTTCCACAAACCTCGAGTTTTTAAACCCTGAGATTGTTATAAATAAATAACAACATATTAATTAATTTGTTAAGTAATTTTGATTTGCAATATGAAATTATATTAAATGAATTGATTTACAAATAATTTAAAACTCATTTATAATAATATCACTGTACGAGAAATAATCAACCTTTGAAACAATTGGAAGTCGTGCAAGGCGAAGAAGAATGAGGGGCAGAATTCAATATGTATAAATTTAGAATCATAAACTACGTTGGAATTGACTCTATATTCGTATATAATCGCCAATTTCGAGTATTTACGTAAAAACAAGCCGATTCTAAAAGTGATTTGCAAAACAGACGGAAATGCTTATTTTTCTTTAAATGGAAATTACTTGTCAAATTAATTAAATTATTAGATTTTTTTTTAATTCTAAGAAAAGTCTTCAATCTGTGAAGTAGGTAAGAATTGAAAAATAATTGAAGTGATCATTGCTGTTGTAGTCATAGAGGAAGGAAATTTAAAGTTAAGCAAAAATTTAATTATCTTTTTATTATTATTTCATGTAACCAATAAAAAGAAGTTATTTAATTTTTTAACTATGAATTTCAGCCCAGTGTTTACACTTAACTTTAAACATCATTATTATCAATATAAATATCAAATATTGATGCCTCGGATTACTATCACAGAATTCGATTTCTATAAATTTGATGTGGAATACTGTACCGGTCTATCAATTGTCACTCTTCCGGTCCAATAATAGGATCTAACAGTACCCCCATCATTTACATTTTTCAGATAATATTCCCGAAAATGAAATTTCTTCTCGACTTAACAGTGGCATTCAGTGTTACCGTAAACTATTTTACACTTCTTTATGAAACTAATAGATACTAACGAGAAACGTGTATTATCATGAAATAAGAATCATTTCTGAAACATAATATGAGTGTAGTTGTGAAAGTCATTGCCTCGCATCACAGGTTCGAATCCCGGCACGGGCATGGTTGCTTGTGCTCGTTCTAGTCACGAAAAGTGGGGGTTAATGCTGACGAAGAATCGACACTCTGACACGGTCATTCCTAAATCCAGAATGTGTCATGTCAGATCACAGTCTGACAGTCGTTTCGGTAGGCCAAGGTTCTTAATTGGCTATCGAGTCATGAGGAAATTAAATCATAGTTGAGCATTGCCTATTGGTATGTTAATTATGTCTCTTACTTAATATTCCCTGTAACATGCAGACTCTTTAAGTGCATATGATGTATTTTAATGAAATAAAATATTTCATTACGCAGTCAACATTTACTTAGTTTCTTTATTTTCAACTTCCTCTCTTTCCACTTCCTTCTACTGCTATTCTTCATTCATAAATTCAATATTAAATTTTACGAATAGGTTCTCTTTAATGAAAAAAATTAAACCCTAATTGTGTAAATATATAGGACTAAACTACTTTTGAATTAGTTTCTTGTGTTTAGTTAGCAAACTGAATATTCTATTTTCTAAAATATCTTGTCATATATCAGGCAGCTAAAAATTTGTTGCCATACGTTAATTATGAAGAACAAATTATTAGTTTAATGATCACCACGTCATAATACAATTTGCGTAATAAAATATATTTTTCTAACTCATATGTTAGTACACAATGTACGTGGAACAGCGAAATTAATATATTGCAGGCGCTTCATTCGTAATGATTAACGATGCCGTCTTCTGACATTTAATTATTCACGCAAACTGAATCCGACGACGGGCGCGAAAACTGAGATGTCTCACGTACAAACACACGTACCCACGTTTTTCTTCTTTTTTCCATTCACGTGTCGTCAGTCGCGCTGTGTAATTGGAAGGCGGCTTGGGAAAGTTAATGAATTTAGGTTTGCTTACGCGCCAGCTGTTTCTGTTTGAGGTTTTTAATTTTCCCTACGGGACACTTTTTTTATTCCAGTTCCTACATATACAGACTTTATATTAAATTGGATTACTCTTGCAGACCATCGGTGCTACTCTGCGACAGTTGCTGACTCATCGACTCACCCCTTGTACGGGGAAAATTAAATATTTATGTCGCTAAATTTAAGCAAATATTACGAAACAACAAAACAGAAAACATTTTATGCCTGCAGATATACTATTTTCTTTTGGTCAGTAAGGTTTGTTAAATACTCCTGATTATAAACGAGGTTCAGTTAAATATTCTTACAAATAAATTTTAAAAAATTATCATTTTTAGGGCTGTAAAAATATAGTAAGAGCAGCATAAGAAGAAAATTAAGTGATATTTAAGATTTTCCAACAAAATATTGAGTTAGGGCTTTAATTACCTGGGAGAAAGAAGTGTAAAGGAAATCGAAAACAGAAAGTGTGAACACGCGATGAAAATGATGAAGTAATAAAGCTACAAAATATTGAAAATTTCTCTACGAAATGTTAAACTGTCTAGTTTATTGGTAATGTGTTGGAATCGTGATTTATCGAATAGCAACGCATCTATAACTACGGCGGAAATATATGCCATATCAACAATACGATACATGGAAGAACCAAACAAAAATAATTTAATCCTAACAGAATCTCTGGCTGCAATAAATAAATAACCAACCAAAAGATATGGAATGGTACCGTCAATAAAATCAGAGAAAACCTTATAGATATTCTAAATAGCAATAATAAGGTAATGATAGGATTGATACCGGAACACACAGGAATAGAGTGAAACGGAAGGGCGGACAAGAGTGCAAAGATGGAGGATACGCAAGAAAAGAATAAAAAACAGTCCAATATGCACTAAAACTTATGGGGGACAAGCCTATACCAGAATATTGGAGAAAAATGGTACAAGTGTAGAAGAGGAACTAATGAAGGTATTTTTCATAAGGAAGTCGGTAACTTCAAGGAAATATCCTACGCTAGCAATCTGTTACGGAGACAGCAGGTGGTTGTTGCTGGGTTAAGAACTCTCCATTCTAACCTCACGCACTCTTATCTATTCTCTAGAACACCGCAACCTACATGTGAAGTATGCAAGGCTGCCCAGACGATCCAGCATATCCTCTACGACTGCCCAAAGGACGACAGGACTAGAAAAGCCACAATTCAGAAATATACGAGAAGGGAGATATAAACCTCAGCAGCGGCAATAAATAACCTAGTAAAGTTTAGCAAGGAAACCGGCATTCAAGATCTAATCTAAATAGACAATGAATATGAGACTAAGAATAAATTATATAGTTAATGTGAACTTATTGTAATAATTTCATGTAGTAAGTATGATAAGTCGCCAATAACTTTCATGATGACGGGACTATAAACAATAAATTTTAATCAAATACGAACTGGAAATACAAGTCGATCGTTTTACTAAATCTGCGTCTACAGAATACCCAATAAATCCTCCTCAAAACTTAACCAACGTCTGGAACATAATTTTAAAATATCGTAGTAAATTTGGAACGAAATTGGAAAAAATTTGATTCACACATCAAGCTACCACCATTTTTACACTCGCAGAGAGATAATCGTCATCTCAAGAATTAGGAGTGACCTTAATAAACTAACTTTTCTTCATCTTATAGGAAAAAGTTCCCCACCAATCTGCAATCAGTGCAACATACAATACAGCATACTCAATGATTGCAAAAAGTACGGACAGCATAAAAATAAAGCACTGAGAGGAAAATAAATCCAGGAAATAGTGGTCTATACAAGGTTACAAGAAGAAATAATATAATTTATTAAAATTATGTAGTTTAAAAAAGTTAAAAGTAGTGTTACAATACTACATTGTAATACCACGATAAGTGTAATGAAAAATATTTTCAATTTTAAACAATATTCATTGTTTGTAACTACTAATCGCTAATGGCCACAGAAATTAATGTTACTATAAATAAATGAATAAAAATATAACACGGTTTAGGAGATTGTATATTTATAAGTTAGTAACAATTTATCTTGGTTTACAAAGATTGTAAATTTTTTCTAAATTTGGTAGAGTTATTAATATTTTTAAAAAATGTAACAGCATTAAAATAGGCGTCCAATGAAATAGGAAAAGCCTGCGAAAGTTAATTAGCAAAAAATAGTCTCCAAAACTGTTTCAATTATAGAACGGATCATTTAACCATCCTTGTAGATATTCTCCAAACGTATACGATTCTGACAGAAAAAAAAATCTATTGTTTGAAAAGTAGAAATTTGTATGGAATTACGACGAGCAACGGCCCTTTTCATTGGTGTTGACCTTTCCGCCATGAGAGATATTGAAATGAGCGGGCGCTCATATTGGCGTGCGGAAGATGTAAACCTCCGCTGGCGGCGTTGCGAGAGCGTAAAGTATCGCGTGGTCTCTTAAATCACAATAACAGGGAATGAGATCGGCCATGGGCGCCAGATTTTAATATCCCGCTCCGGGCCGCGCGTCTCGGCTGATTTACGGGCGCCGTGGCGCTATATTAAACGCGCCTTGCGCCCGGCGTGAACGGCCACCGACTAATTATCATTTATGAACGATCGGTCGAGCTCTGGGATTAACCTGTAATGGACGTTCTAGCAGTGCGAGCCCAAGGACTCTCCAACGACTGCTGCTGTCTTCCAAGAACACTTGCTGATAACCATTAAGTTATTGACCCATCCACAATAAAATCGGTTATTCAATAGACAATTAAAAAAATTGTTTTAGAAATGAACAATGCTATAACAAAAAATATAAAATTTATGTTTTACCGTCTTACTAAGTCGATACTATTCTCCAAAACAAGAAACAGACACTTTAAGATCACTGACCAATAGAGGCCCCCACCAACTACTCTTCACAAGATCCTTCTTTTTGCCCACATTCCATTTTCTCTTGTATTATTTTGGTTCATGTAACGTAAAAGTTACCAAAATTCTTAAACCATGAAAAAGAAACTACAGCCGACAAATACAGCTCAGACTCACATATATGTTTAAGCATAAACATTGTTTAATAATAATTAATAGATAAAATGGTTTGTCAAGAATTACATTAATTTCTTTTCTTCATTCTGCATGAAGTGTATATGCAGAGAATTTTTCCGAATGAGCAATGGATCAGGGGAAACCAAGGGACTAATAGAGATAGGGACAGGACTTGTGAACCTGAACGGTCTGTTTACTTTTCCCATACTTTCGTTTCGGCCAACTAAGAACCACATAATTTCACTTTCATTCTGTGGGCTTTTCTTGTGAATTCCATCTCTTGTAGGTTGCTTTTTAATACACTGACCTAGCGCTCCCTGTTCCAATTCCCTCTAAAATAGCAACAAAACAAGAACGACACCTAAGTCACTTTTGAGTCATCTGTAGCTTTTTTTAACATGTCAGTTTTTTTTAACATGTTTAATGGCTCGTGGTTGTGTGGTCTATATTTCCTTCTTATCTCTGAACGTGCCTTTTATCAGATTCATGGCGTGTAGTTCCGTTGCGTGCCTCGCGTAGGATGGCAGTGCAATTTACAGAGTTTTGCTTCTGCAAAGAGACATTTTTATGAAATACCTCGATGATTGTTTTCATGGGTGACACTCACGTTGAAATATCTCTATTTTTAAAACAAAAACCACTTTTCTCCATACATATTCTATATACAGAGTTGTTAACTTTCATGTTTGGAGATTTGGTTTTATAATATGTTCGAAAATGTTATTATTTTAACAGTGAAAGAGATAATAATAAGAATGTAATTTATTTTTTAAACATATTTATCGAGTGAATTAAAGATTGTTTTTTTTGGGTGTAGACAGGATATGTATAGGGTAATCCACATAGTGACAACTCCCCTCTTATAGCATAGGAAAGGGATTTGAAAGGGGGGATTCGTAAGGGTGGAGGAAAGTAGCCAAGGTTAACTAGGGCCCCCGGGCTATGGGTTAAGGATCCTACCCGGCATTCGCCTAAAAGAAATGCAGGACAAACCCTAGAAAAACCTGCATCAGGTAGGTCGGGCATTTGGTACTTGTCCCACGCCTTTCTGATGGCCGGAGAGGGATTAGCTGTGGGGTCGCAGCTTTCCCCTCGCCGTGCTTGACCAATTTAGGAGGCAGCTGGCCGACTATTCCAATAGGAATAGCGGACAACTCTTACCGTATGCCCAAGGTCTGCGACCCCGTAACATACACCTCTCAAAACAGGCTGAGGTGCCTCGGATTGTGGGAACCTTAGTTCAAAAAACCAGAGAGATGTGAAGGCATCCCCAAAGGTAGCCTCCGCCAGAGCTCTCTTGGAAGGATCACCTGCGAGAGAATCCTCTCGCAGGCTTCCTTGAGGAATTAAAGGTTAGTTAAATTATTAAATATATTGGTGCTATGCATGACACAACTGCCAGTCCTGAAAATATTCTTATGCTCATTAAAACTCCAACCCATGACAATAAGAAAAATGTCTAACGAATCTCTACCATTAAATGTAAAGATTCAAACGTGTAAGTTACGAATGAGCTTTTAAGCAACTATAAATTAATAATAAGAAATATGTTCCAATATAAGATACTATAAATAAAAATAAGAAAAATGATTAAATGCATAGTAATTTATGATTTCCCTACATCCAAGTCACTTTCACGCTCGGGCTACTTTAAAATTTTTCCCATAAGAGACTTAAATCATATATTTAATTTATAAGTACTTCGAAGTCAAAATGTAATTTTTAATTTCATTTTCAAATGCAGCAGAATTTGTATTTTCAATTTACAGGTTATGGCTCGCTTTTGGATAAAGTTGATAAACTCTTTGCATTAATGTAACTGTAATTAGATAAATAAATAGCCAAATAACACAAGAAGTGCTAAATTAAATACCACTAACCGTTTCTGCAATCCTTGTTGCTTTCGTCAGGTAACTCAAAAATCGCTAAACCTGCAAGAACGATACATCGTGTACAAGTGACGAACTTACTTTACTATTGAGTTGGTCACCTGTATCGTTCTTACGTCTCAGGTGTTTTTGAATCACCTGAACAAAGGAACCAGGATCACTTAAACGTTGTGTGGTATTTAACTTAGCACGTCGCGTTGTTTGTTATTTAGCTATTTTTTTCTAATTAGTATACTTTTACACAGACGTTTTATTTTGTAGTTATACTTAGATTTTTTATCGGAAGTTACTTGCTATGTAACATGATTCCATTAAATATTGTCAATTTATTAAATACTTCATTATCAATTTGTTATTTCCATTGAATAACGTAACATAACTTTCATGTAATTTGATTACTTTTCAGAAGTTGCACGCTGTCCCAAAACCCCGCTTAGAATAAAAAGTTTGTAAATCAATTCTTGAATCCCCTTGCGGAATAAAAGCATGAAAACTGAACCAGTAGTCCATAAGTTTCTACTTGTGAAAGTTTTAAATCAGAGGATTCCAAAATCAGAAAAAAATATAAATATGTCGTAATTCGTGTCGATCATACCTTCTCCAATCAATAAATATATCACTTATTATTTTAATATTCAGTTAACCGCAATATCATGCCATGGAATAAATTTCAGTCTATGATTCTTTAGTAAACCCTGACGAAAAGTTAAGAGTTTCTCTCTATATCTTTGGCCTGTAAGGTGGTACCATACAACCGTAAGGAACTTTTTCATTCTTAATGTGGTCGCGATAGCTTTGTTTCAATCAGTTTCAGGAAGCTTTAACGAAATACATTGAAAGCGTGCTTTGGTGCCATTTTAGAGATTGAACTTAACCCGGTACATGCACTTCATAACGAAGTTAAAAATGTTGGTTCGAATTTTTGGGCACACATTGGTATTATATATAGCATCAATTACATAATTTCCAATGGTCATAAATACTTATTCCTAAATTACACGATTCAAAACATTTTCTACTGCTTTTTTCTTTCTAAAATTCTACATTGTCTCTGTGAAACATGCACCGCTCACACAATTTATCGATAAGCCAATAAAAAAATCCGAAACCTGGAAAACTATACTGTTGTTTATTAGTAAAGTGTAATAAAAACCTTACAACTCCGAATTAAATAGTCAATTAAGGAATACAAGATTAAGTGAAATTAATTTCCCATGAAAACATCAGAATCCGTATTAGTTCAATTCATTAGTGAGTCCACGACCGAAAAAGTTTTTCAATTTATTATAATAACGGGGAATTTTAACAAAACTCAAACCAAATTATTTGCATACGGTGTAGCGACATGATAAACTCGGAAATATTCATTGAACGCAATTTTTTCAATAATATTTCTTCGTATAGAAGCACAATGTTACATAATAATAATTATTATTATTTCTAACTAGTTTTAACCTGGGATACAATTACAATATCTTCTATGTGTCAAAAACATTATAATAAAATAGTTAATAATTTTTTCGCGATTGACCACCAGGTTCAGATTTCTCGACGTTGACGTTTCTGCGTGTCGTTCGTGCCGTATTTATTGGCTCGGACTCCAAAAATCCCTGCTGCGATCTGATTTGTCGTTGAGGATCGCGTCAAAGGACACATGTTTCCATGTTGCGTAATATTTTAATAATGGGATTCCACCCCTTGCACATGAGCAGTGCGACCACCGGCGGCAACAGCGTACACATGGACAGCGTTTTGAGCCATTGTTGAAGGCCGGAACAAAGTAACTGCAGGAGTTCCATTATTTGACGTGATAAAATCTCACTTCATTTCAGAAATTGGAGGTCTTTAGGTGCTCTAAAGTCGTTGTAAACGGCGGTAACAAAAAGACAGTACTGGGTTCATCCTATTTTATCTCATGTAATCTCATAGTATGTTCATGGTATGTTCGTACCACTGTACCCGTAATTGCGGGATTGTGACACGAACTATTTTAGAATGTCTGTTACCAGTTTCGATGAATTATTGTTATTCATTGTACCAAGTTCTCCAGCCAGTAAGATATCATCTCACCTGAATAAAAAATATTCATAACTTTAACGCAAGTTTACTTTTTTTTATAAAAATAGTCATTATTATTTAACAAAAATTGATTAAAATTAAGACTATTTATATTAGGAAAAGTACACCGAGGATAAAAATTTGGTAAACAACTACAAAGCGCATCTTTAGAACAGACTTAGTGTTACTTTTTCATACAGTTGGAGTTAGAGAGCTGCTGCTGGTTTTGAAATATAGTTCCATGTGATTCATTGGGCTTATTTTTAGCGTTGTGATGTATCTTTAAGGGATGGAATGGATAATTATGTTCACTGGAAGGACTTAGGTCGGGTACTGGCGATCATCCATGATTTTGATTGGATTTGAGTGTACATGGTTGCAAAGGATTTTGTCTTCTTAAAGGGGTGTAGATTTCTTGTGTTTTTTTGTTTAACATGAAGTACTTAATTTTTTGAGTGTGTATGCGCGCCTCATCAGGAACTTTCATAATATAAGGTTAAACAAAACAATTTATCTTTACCTTGCCAGTTTACTACTGATTCCCTTTTCTCTCTTAATTATACAGTAGACTCTGAATTATCCGTTCGTGGTTTATCCGCATTGCTGCTCAACCGCATAAATATTTTAAATATTAACGACAATCTCTGACCTTCTTAAATATTCGGCGGAAACAAATATACAAAGTGTTTCCAGGGTTCCCTTATTATCCTAGTGACATTTACAAGCAATGACAGAATTTATTAATAAGAATTGGTTGTTTATAAATGTAACTTTGCCTGCAACATCATTGCCACTTTATATCCACAGTTGGTGGTAGAAACGTCGTATATATTGAATTAAACTTTATGTAATTTATTCATTTTTAATTTTTTTTTATATCAAATATATTTTATATTATAATTTAAGTCATAACAATACAGATATTATAAATGAAAAGTACACACCATATAGCTGGTCTTTTACCCATTTCGTCGTTAAACAAATCGACGTGAATGTGATGATACAAGGCGAGAGAGGCGTAGTTCCAGGTAAGTCGAGCGACAAATGTGTACAGCTCCATAAATAACAATGTACTTCGAGTACGCGACATACCCGAAAATCTGCGCAACAGCATGTGAACGCACCCGTTTACTACAATGTATTTCGTGACCATGTGTACTGTGCCAGGCAAAGAAAGACAATCATTTGGCCCGCTAAATAATGTGAAGCTCACTCTGGTGTTTCTGACTCAACTTGCATGCTTTGTATTATTAATTAATTTTTTACATTTTCTTGTATCCAAATTTTGCTTCCAAAACGTCATAAAGCGTTTTTTGTTTTACATGGATCTAATTCAGGCAACCTTAATATCAATTTAGTACCTGATGAGGCCCCTAAGTTGGGACGAAACTATGTAACCGTATTTTCATTATTTTATTAGTTGTAATTCTCTAATTTAGTTATATTAAAAATCAACTTTTTTTGAATTTATTGAATATATTATTTTAGTCAACCAGCGTTGTTGGAATTTTTAAATGTTTTGATTACAAGTTGAGGGAAAACTTTACTTTATATGTTTTGTATCGTATTAATTTACTTCGTATGGATGACATTTTATTTAATTAAAGATTTGATTAGTTCCTTTGGTCCTCGGCTGAGGAAATAGTACAAGTCAAATTGATATTACTTACAAATGTATGAATGAGATATACATAAATACTCTAGATGTTTAAGACTTTACATAAATAGTGATATGAAGAATTTAAAGTGCACATATTTGAAATTACATTAAATAAAATCAGGGAGAATCGAATATGCTCCGATGTGCGAATATTGTTTGAAGAATTAATTTATGAGGCGTATGGCTGACCGAAAGACATATTGTTTCGCGTATTTCATGTATACGTTTTTAATACATATGGAAATGCAGAATATTTATCATTAATGCAGATATCATAATGATGTAATATTGTATATCTCATGAAATGAAACAGTCTGTGATATGTTTGTATCTTATTCCATTTAGATGCATCCTTGTGAATTATTTTTGTAGTTTACAGAAGGCATCGCAAGGGTTTCCAGTGCTGTGGTATCCTTTTCATCCATAAATCAGTTGGATAAGGTAATTAAATACCGGTCTTAGTATTCAGATTCAACTTGAAACGAGAAAATAATTTGACCCGTGAACGTAGGAAAGTTTTCTGTTCCGTTGAGTACACGTCGTTTCCGAGAGAGACTGTAGCTGCTGCAGCTCTGGGCTGAGAGCGGCTGAATTAAGTTTTGCAAGGCATCCAGAAGATTTTTCCCTATCCCTCTTAAGAGCTCTTCTTGTTTTTGTTTCCTTGGGTCCTATGTGTGGGGTGGGAGTAGCAGAAGATTAATTGTTTCCCTGAAGGGCTAATATTGCGAAGGATGAGCGGTGGAGGAATTAAATGCACGTCAAGAATATTGGTTAACGAACTTGGTGCTAATGAATAACCATTTTAATTTGATCTCCTGGCTCGGCTGAGACAGATGACTGCTTGTTTGTCAGTCTTCAAAGTGTCCGCTGCGGAAACAAATAGTAACAGCACTCTGCTAATTGGAATTTTTGCGTGAAGGATTCCAGTGTACGGCTGCCTTTGTATTACGCAGGCATGTGGTCTTGTTAGCAAAAAAACAACGAAAACAAAAACAGAATTACAATTAATAGGTATAAAGTTGGTGTACTAACTTTTGTGAAGATATAAAAACATCCAAAATAACAATTTTTTTTCAAAATCATAATAGCCTTTTAGCCAAGAAAGTAAGTTTGCAAGTTGTAAGTATTACTGAACACTGATTAATGTAATATGTTTTAAATATATTGTCTAAACTATATATGAATTATTCGCCTTAATTTAATATTCTACACTATTTTCTGTAGACGGAAACTTATTAAAGAATATCACGAAGAAAGTTCACATACTTTATTATCAGTAAATTTCTACATAGAAATTGATGCTATACATATGAGCTAACTATCATATGATCCGTAGTCCAAACACGATTTTACTTTCTCGTACTGCGAAATAATTTTTTGTAAATCAATGGAGTAAACATTTCCTAGAACTGTGAATTTGACATTACAACCGAACATAATTATTCCAGCAACTTTCTAATATACATTTGTATCTTCACTACTAAAAAGTAGATGAAAATGGGTGTATTTAAAATTACGATTAATAATAACAAGAGTTTATCTTATGATTTTCATATTAAATATCAATTAAAGAAATAAAATAGACGGAAAAGTAAACCGAATTACACAAAATTATTTTTTTAGGGTAATCCACGTGGTGGCAACTACTCTTTAATAATATAGGAAGGGATTTGAAAGGGGGGATGCGGAAGGGTACAGGAAGGTAGCCGGGTTATAGTTTAAGGATCCTACCCAGCTTTCGCCTAAAGGTGATGCAGGACAAACCCTAGAACACCTGCATTAGGTAGGTCGCGCATTTGGTAACTGTCCCACGCTCGTCCGATGGCGAGAGAGGGGTTTGCTGTGGGGACGCAGCATTCTGGTCTCCGTGCTTCAACCAGTTAAGGCAGCTGGCCGACTGTTACAATGGGAGCTAAAACAACTCTTACCGTATGCCCAAGGTCTGCGGCCACGGAACATACACCTATCAAAACAGGCCGAGGTGCCTCGGCTTGTGGGAATCTTAGTTCAAAAACGAAGAGAGGAAAAGGCATCCCCAATGGTAGACCTCTCTGTGTCTCCAGAAAGCTCACACATTTACTTTAAAAACATACTTCACATTCGAGTTGTTAAAAACAATCATCCCAAAACCTATAAATAAAAATAGTGTTAGCTCGGTGAGGATCAATATGATATTGTATTGAAGACATTGACGATGAACGCACAGAAGAATTAAAAGCAATGTTCCGCGAAGAGGGACGTTACTTTATCTTGTCGAGAAACTCATTCCATGTTGGTTCCGTATTTGTGACTGTAGGACATAAAAAATCGTGAATCGTTTAAACTCTCGTTTTTTAACTTACATGAAACTTCTTTCAACTTTATAGTATTTATTTACAAAAATTTCTAACTCAAGGCCGTATGTATTACGAAGAAAAAATATTTATTTCAACTTTATAGTATTTATTTACAAAAATTTCTAACTCAAGGCCGTTTGTATTACGAAGAAAAAATATTTTTGATCCCGAATATAATTAAATTTAAAACTTTCTAGTTTTATTAAAAAAAATACAGGCAACAATACATTGCATTTTGGACACACTTCAGTGTCACGTATGTTTCATTTCGGTTGCAACAAGGAAGGTCGTAAAACATTGTCACAATTTTTTTATATGATTTATACATAAATTTTAACTAAAATAAAATAATTAAAATATTTTATAACTATTCTTAAAACAAGCTTAATTTAATCATGTTTTTTAAATATTTTTTTCGTGCCTCAACAGCTATGGTCATGAACGTTTTTGTACACTTTTTGCATTTTGCTAGTCAGGGAACTTTTTTTCCCCCGTGCACGCGTCGTATTCGAACCCGGGGCCAGTGTGATACGATGCAGTTTCACTGACCACTACACCCGATAAGGTCTGAATACTCGTGTTACTAATTTATAAATCGTGGATTAAACCTGAGGAAACGTCAGTATATCTAATTTTTTTTTATTATAAACAATTTTAACTCAAGGCAGTTTGTTAATGTATTGATATTATTATAAATGAAAGATATTTTTTCATCACTTTTATAGTATTTAACTAACTTTCACGTAAGATTTAACAAGCTCAAGAGAACTGCGTACAATAAGTTTAAAGTTATAGAAACTAATAATTTAAATTGTGTGGCAGAACTTTTATCTGATCCAAAAAGTTGTTTATTCCCAATATTTGTCAAATATTGTAATAATATGAGACAATATTGTATTTAAAACGTTTATTTTAAGTTAAGCGGATTCATTCTTGATCATACATACATGGTTTTAAGTTAATATTGTGTATAAAATATGTTCACAAATTATCATTTGACCGAGGTTATAAATGTAAAACCATATAATTATGCCAAATAAATAAATATTTGTACCGGAAATTTGATCAAGGAGGTCACTTTATTTTTTTAAAGAAACAGACACGGTCTTGAATGATTATAGATGCCAATTTAATACTCAGTTGTAACTGTTTTACTTTCTTTCAATATCAGAAATGTTATTTTCAGGGTATTGAATTGACTCTTACCGTCCTTCGTACGATGATGAAAACTTGCTCGTTTCATAGCCTTAGGATCAGATTTTTACACAAATTTTTATCTACGCTTGAAAGGAAATTTCATGAGCCTATTTTTTCTATATCTCTTGTTCGAGTTAAAACATTTTTTACTTCTTGTCTCTATCTTCTAACTTCATGACTAGCCTTGACAATAAAGATTTTGTTCGCCTCCTAAAAAGATTTCATGGAAAATGAAAAGTAAATTTATCAGTATGGACTTCTGTTCCCATTGCAACACCATCACACATATCTTGAATGAATGCAGCAAATTTAATCTATAGCGAAACCTCATTTTAGGAATCATCAACGATAAATATTGCTCCCCCAATGTCAAAAGGCATAAAAGTTTCCAAAAAGACAAACCTTAATTGTGAAACCTAATGTAAAAGAATGTATAGCAGCTAATGACAATTAGTATTTGACGCGACATTAAATTAAATAAAATTAAAAAATGAGCGGGATAATGTAAATGAAACTGGAAAGCAGAATTTTAACTTTTGACATTTTAAAGGTTGTTTGATAATTTAAGATAGCTTCAGAATTATTTACCGCTTCAGAGAAAACTCGTTCAAATGTTTCTCTGTAACGATTGCAAAATTTGTGTCCAATCAGGTAACCATTAACCGATTAGTATTGAGATTAAGGATGCCTGTTTGATGCAGCTAGAAACCGCCTTACGGTCAATATGACAATGGAAATTAGTTTAATCAATATTGATACAACCGTTTTCTTGTGAAAAAGGAATTACGAGTGTCATAAACACACGATTTTAAATTACACCGTTATATGTTACAAAATTCCAACATAAACTAAAACTACTCTATGCTCTGAAAAAAACTATTATTTTATTTGTATAGATTCCAGAACTGTCTGAATATATGTTACCTAGAGGTTATATAATTATTCTCTGCCTTCTCCAAACATTGATCTAAACTTTCGAAAAGAATATCGAAAATCACTCTTATTTCCAAAAGGCTTAATAATTTTGCCTGTACTTGGCATTATGTAGTGAATAATTTAAGTTTGCAGTCCCAAAATCCTTCAGATTAATTAATAAAAAGTAATATTTGACTTTTCAGATTGATTTGAGAAAATGCATAGTACTTTAATTGAATTGTAATTATGAATTTACAGAAATAAATACAACAAAGGAACACTTTTGTATACTTTAATAGATGATGAACGCAAGAGTAATTAGTATTCGCCGTTCGAGTACTGCCACGAGTAATTAGATCAGTCCGAAGGAGAGGGACTTGGGGAAATTTCCTTGAGCTAGTGGCCACGTGCCTAGATAATGGAATGGGGGTTCAATCACAGCCTGTTACAAGCCGTGTCCTCACGTGATAAAGGACTGCGTGTGATGTTATCCCATGCTAATCACTTTGCAGCGGAGTATGGACAAGGCGTCTGCAATAACCGTACCATTAGCATGCTGCAGCGTCCAGAATATTGTACGCAGGCTTGCCCAGGCCTTGTCCACAAGCAATGTTCGCTGTTATTCGGCGTTTAAGCTGATTTTTCCCGAGACACGGAGGAACATGATTCATGATAAATCTGGTTTCGAATGAAATAAAAATGAATTTTTTAAAAAAAATTAAAAGCCTACTTATTAAATTAAGGTACGCATAACACAGAAATGTAACATTCATGCTTATTTTTCTTTGATCAAACCTAAATTATTGGCAATCTTATTAATATCTGTCGTAAACAAAAGTTTTACCGCTTTTATTTATAAAAAAGTTTTCTTTCAGTGAAATGGACAATTAACAAGAATGAGAATGACCCCAAAGAGGCTGCAAACAACAAATACGAGACCCGCAAGTAGCAATTGGACCAGCTCGGCTATTTTCTTAGTTGATGATTATCTGGAAGCTAGTAAATTTAAATAGGATTAAAAGTGTCTTGATATATTTTATTTTGATATTGTAATAAACTGCTACTGTGGAACCGTTATCCAATTCATACATTTTCATTTTATTGAGTTATCGAGGTTAATTCTAATGCTGTGCAGTGTAGCTGCATTTCAACCGACCTTTACGTATGGTATGACGTCAAATGTCTATCTGATAATTATCTCGTGCTTCTACGAATACGCAAATATTATTATTTCAAAAGTATTAAATTCCGTATTCAAAATTATATCCAAAATTTAGAAAAATATAACGTTTAATAACATATAAAATAATTTCATATTTATTTTCCTTTTCTATTGCAATTATTAAAATTATATTGCGGGTTTGGCTCGGTATAAATGAGTCGTTGTTTGTTTTCTTTAGGAGGAGACAAAAGAAGAATCGGAACGTCTCATATAGAGAACGGACGTGCTATCTCACTTACGAATATATATATATATATATATATATATATATATATATATATATATATATATTGTAATGCCAAAAAAATATATATCAATTACCATTAATGCCTTAATTAATAGTCATTACAATATATATATATATATATATATATATTTGGAGTTAAATAGGCAAGTCCAACAGTTTAATTTTGCCGGGCGCCTCCAATGCCAATAACGAACGTTACTTCCTTGTAAGGAACGCAGTCGGAATTCATCTGGATCCCGACACCAAGACCGCATTATTTGGATCTTGATCCTGGTTTCGTTCTTCACCGAGTGCTGCTGGTGACATATTTGTAAAAGGTGGCAACGTCCTCATTGTATAGGCTGAAGTAATTGTGTAATTATTATTTGGGAGAATACACGTGATTTTTTTTGTCATGAATATTGTGTTTGTGTACCCTCCTTTCACAATTTATCTTGAAAGGTTTTCAAGAAATTCAGGCGCGGACTCCGTGACTGCTCTACCACTGAACTGGATCTGGCAAAACCAAATGAGAAATATTGGGACAGTCAACTGGCGGTAAGGAGGAACGCTAGAATATCAATGAAAAGAATCCTGCTTGTTGGTATAAGTCCTGTGTTCCCAGTAAAAGGAGTTCTTCTGAGTCAAGAGTTTGTACACAAGACGTTTCTATGACATTTAATGTCTATTTCATCAAGTAAAGAAAAAAAAATTAAAAACCTTTGAGTTTTGTCAACTGACTATTTTTTTCAGTTGTGTCTCTCTCGGCTCTTACATATTTTCTGCACCTGAAGAAAGGAACAAGACTTCCAGAAACGTTGTGTGGTATTTATATTATCACTTATTTTGTCTGTGCTTGGCTATCTTTCTTATTATTTTTCAAGTAAAAAATATGGAGCACCTAAATTGAAAAATGACCATAAACTGATAAACAGAATGGCAATGCATGATTAAGAACAACGGCACAAATTAAAACTCTAAGACGCTCTTACTTGCAAACTAAACAATAATTCTAATTGACCGTGAGGAAGTGCGTTCTTTGTGTTGTTGGATTTTCTGTGTTATTAATTTTCAGTTCCTAAATTTTATTTTCAAATCATTTTTATTTTTGTTGAATCAATTTTTCTTAATTGTATTATTACAATTGAATACTTTTATTACTTTGAAATAATCCATAATATGTGAAACTTATATGTATGCATCTTGATCACTGACTGATATTCGTTTGTTGTAACTTGTAGCTAGTTTTTCGAATCGTTAATTATTGATATGAAAAGTAAAATAGTTTTTAAGTAGACGGTGTCGGGTTTCCCATTACCTAGATGGTATTATGCGAAGAGAAAGCTGAGAAAAGAGGAAGAGTTGAGATGGATGTGGACAGTGAAATATGATGAATAGAAAATGTGAAACTAATAAAGCAGAGAAAAGAGAATTAAGACAACCAACGTTTATAACAGTAATGAAACTCTGTTCTTCTTAAGTGTGGAACGATATTCACTGCATAAGCACGGAAGTCCGTACACACTCGTGGATGTTTGACCTACTTGGTTCAGCCCAGTACTACAGAGACAGCTATCTCGGCTTTCTGCAGGTAAATGTTTAAGCAAGATTTTACGCTCGGTTTTCTATGGTAGGAGAGAGCGGGGAAGGGGCAGAAGGAGTTGAGTCTGTTCCCGGAAGGACCGGGATGAATGAACAAAGTCATCTCAAGGATGTGGTGTGTTCGGACTAAATGTCGCTTGGCTGGAAGACTGCTTTAGTTATTATAACGAATATGTCTTCTTTTTTAATTTTGAAGCTCGGAGCATAAAGTATAGAAGTACTTTTGAAATCGGTTCTGTGGCAGTTTTCACTTCTTGCTTAGCTTTGTCTTTGACCTGGCCATATACAATTCTTCTGTTCCTATTTCTTTAGCTCTATTCCCAAAAATACCATCTAGGCACAAAATTTCAATTTCAAAGTAAAATAATTAATATGTAAAATTTTTGTACATCAATTATGTTACGTATAATTTTTTTATCAACTGAGGACCAATGAAAATAATTTAATCTGTCCTTACCATGCTTTTATCTTCTTTATAAAAATATATACACTTATTTGTGTTCATTTCAATAAAATAATGCTAATATAAAATGTTTATAATGAAATATTCTTTATTAACTAATTGTAGTGAAAGACTTTGAATTAATTTCAACTACCAAAAGTTATCAAATCTACTTGAAACTCTGTCTTGCAGAAACAAAACGTGGAATCGAAAGCCTTTATATTGAAAGCAGGAAATGGACTCCTCTCGTGAATGCTGTTCGCGAGCTATTCCCCGTTGTCTCGTAATGGAATCGTTATTCACGTCCATGATGATTTGTCTTCATCTTGTTACTCGTAGATTGTAAACAAAGCTTTGACATCACTAGTAAATTTCTGTGAGGAAAATAGATTTAATTATATCATTTGTTTCACGAGACTCGAAAATAATAAAGTAATCATGTCAAAGGTGCTTAAATTTTTTTTTATATAATCTAAGGGGTTATTAGGAAAATTTCAAATCACAATACTAATATATCATTTTTGATCAAGGAATGTAAATAGTAATTCATTAATAACGCTGCAGTACCTAAAAGTAGTGTGGAAATAATAAAAATATTATGATATATTTGAAATAATAATAATTCTTTGAAAGTGATGACAACAATTAATAAACAACTACATAAAAATAATTTTGATTAAAAAGGATCAAATTTTAACTCTATCAAATGATTACAAATTACGAATAAATTTACATTTAATATTAAAAATTTAAAGATTCAACCCTTCTCTGAGGTTATATAATTGACTACCGTAAAGCAGAGGTTGTAATTAAGGTTGACTTTAAGTATTTTTGCGACCATTACTAACTCTTACCAAAATTGACGTCTCCAGAAGGTGTTGAGGTGGTGAGGATTTACCGAAGACTTTTGACTAGCAACTATGTTTGTTGATGTTACTTGTTACTGACTAATTACTGTCTCGAATTACCGACAATAGTAGCAGAAGTACCCGTTCTGACAAAAGAAACAAACAATTGGGAAAAATACATTTGTTTCTCAACAAAGTTTCCTTATAGAACTGTACACTTTTCCCAGCGACGGTTAAATGTCTTCGTTTAAAGAGAGAAACATCGAGCTCCTTAATACAGCCATCAATCGCAGACTCCAGTTCATCATTGTTGGCAAATATTTTACCACAGATACGTTTTTTCAAGTTTGGAAAGAGAAAAGAATGAGAGGGAGGTAAATCTGGCGAATTGGGTACGTGAAGAAGCAATTTCAACTTTATTTCATTGATTTTGACCATCACAATAATTGGTGTGTGTACTAGTACATCTTCGTGATAAAATAACATCTTTGTTCTCGTCAAATTTGGCTGTTGTTTTCTTGATTTCGTCACACAAACGCTGTTATAGGTTTGCATAATTATAGCCGTTCTTTGTTTCTCCATTTTGAAGATAATCAGTGAAAATTATTCCACACAAATCTCAAAAACATGACGCCATGACTTTGCTAACAGATGCAATTGTCTTCGTCTCGTTTGGAGCCATTTCTCCCGTTTCAGCCAATTGTTTTGTTCACTCCTGTGTCTCAGGTGTGAAGTGGTGAACTCTACTTCGTCCAAGGTTATGAATCGACGCAAAAAACTCGGATTTTTTTTCTGTGAAACATCACTAACCACTCGACTAAAAAATCCTCACGACGCTGTTTTTTTTCCATTGTAAACCAACGTAGCACCCATCTGGCGAACAGCTTTCTCACGTACACAAGTCCAGTTAATATGTGATGTACAGCTTTATATATATATTGTAATGCATATAATATAATGCATTGGATTGAAGGCAGTGCACGTGTTGTGAAGAGAATGCGAGGGAAAAGGGATCGCGGGTCCTGTCACGAGGTGACAAGACGGAGCGGTAAGACATTTGTTTGAGATGAGTGCTGGTGAGCGGCAGAGAGGAAGCCGTAATTTGTAGACAGAGTGTGACGATGCGACAATTAGGTCTAAAGAGGGATTGCGGGTCCAGTAGCCTATTGATTTAGGAAACGGCGGGAAGAATTCGTAGGGCAGAACGTGGGCGAGCAGATGTTTCCAAAGGGGCTATGTTAGAGCAGGCTTTTGTCTCTGACGAATGACCTGACAAGTGCTTGGGACTTACAAGAAAAGATTTTGTGCCAGTCGGACAAAAAAGAGCAGCTGACAAGTCATGAGTGATTGCGGGGGCGGGGTACAGCAGCTACGAGCGTGTCGAATAGCGCAATTGCTTGGGATGATGAGGGTCCAGGCACTTGTTGACCTAGGATTTGGAGAAATTAGTATCGCGCACTTGTGAGCGGAGAGGTCCAAAGACAAAGTGGACCTGTCACGATTATCGGGGTTCGGAGGGCGGAAGGACTCCAGTGGCCGGAACGAAAATTAGAGTAATGGGATTCTGTCACCGCGCCGTTGCGACGTAATTTTGCAGCAAGTGAAAAACAAGGAGGCTAGGGGTATATATATGGGAAATCACCTATTGTACGGTCAGTTGGAGTTAGCGTGGGAGAGGAGACAGTTGGCAGTTAGCACGGGAGAAAGACGGAGGACGCAGCGAAGAGTTGGACAGAGGAGAGTTGGCAGTTAGCTCGGGAGATAGACGGAGGATGCAGCAAAGTTGACAGTTGGCAGTTAGCACGGGAGAAAGACGGAGGACGCAGCGAAGAGTTGGACAGTTAGACAGTTAGATAGAGACAATTAGCGTGGGAAAGGAGATAGAGACAGTCAGCAAAACTAAAACAGCTATGAACATTTTTAACATACAGAAGCTCTATCTGTATGAGTACGAGAATTTGACCTGTCTTCGATGGTAGGCGACCTGCATGCAGTAAACGACGTCAAGGTGTGGCACAACGAACACCTGGAATATTTCACTGTATATGGAGAACCAGATATCGGCGAACCAGTGATATTGTGTTAGAGTCAGTGAGTGAATGTCAAGGCTATAAAGTGTGTGTCTAAAGAACGAGTCGAAGTAGACCTGAGAAACCGTAAGTTGGAATGTACATTATTAACTAATGTAAACGTTATTAAAGGATAACAGTCAGATCTCGTTCCCTTCTTTGATAATAAAGTTAGAAGCAAGCTATAGGTTAAGTTTAGAAATAAATTTAGTAGGTACTTTTGTTAAATTTAAAAACATAAATGTTAGGTCTTTTTAATAGTTTGATTCTGTCCGTTGTCAAACCCAGTAGAGACCCATGAGAGCAAGAGTTTCTTATTATAATAGAGTATTAAAATCGTTTGTAAATTATTTTCATGTTAATAAATGTATTTGTTGTTCATAAAAATTATTCTTTTTATTTATATGCCTTTATGTGGTTATTACATTTTGGCTACCACAACGGTGGACAAAGGAACAAGGAGTCTCTTATTTGGTTATTACAATATATATATATATATATATATATATATATATATATATATATGTTAGCTCGCACACTTACAGTCGAATAGAATACCATATATTCGACTTTGGTCAACATTTCTGGCGTGATCACTGTAGCTTATTTTGCTTGTTTCAACTCAGCCACATAATATTTTGATATTTGATATTGGTTGGATTGAGACCTTTAAAAACAAAGTATTATATTACATAACGATCAAATTTTTCCATTTTTACAAATTCACTGAAAGGGTTCATTAATTTATAAAATAAAAAATGTAGCGTCTGAAACTTCAATCTCAGCTAATAATATATTATAATATGGTCATTTATACGTCAGATCGGGTATTTCTGGGAGTACACTCGTACACTTCGTATGTGGCAAATATCTTCCTTACTATTAAAGTTCAGTGACATGTTCCTTACTATACCTTAAAAGTGAGTCAGTAACTTCGCAATATCGGGGGTGGACATTTTCAAACATGGTATACGGCCGATATTTGCGTGTAATTAATATTTATAGGGGTCAATGACATTCATAAATTTCTACCGATGTTTTTTGTGTATTATATTAACGAGTTCGGGAGGGGAACACGCTTAGGGGTAGGGGTGGAGTGGCGTTGCAGAAAAATAACGCAAAAGCAGCCGAGATTGTAGTCAAATCGGTGTTATTTGTATATGACAACTCGGACAAAGGTGATACACCTAAACAAATCAAATACGAGTTCCACGCTGTGTACGGGGACTGTGCATCATCATTTACCACCGAGAAATTTTAAACAGCTTAATATAAACGTAGCAGTACAAGCTTAGGACACAATGAACGTTGGAGACGTCCAAAAACTGCAACCACTGTCGATAACATCTCTCAAGTTCACCAAATGGTTCTAGACAACCGTCGAATTAAAGTGAGAGAATTAGCAGAGACTATGAATATGTCCAAAGAACGTGTTTGTCATATATTGAATCAAGATTTATATATGAGAAAGCTGTCTGCGCGTTGGATGCCGCGTTTTTTCACTCTACACCAATAACGTTTTCGAATGAACACTTCGCTCTGTTTGCAAAGTTTAGGCACGATAAATTAAGAGTTTTGCCGCAGATTAATGACTAGATGAAACTTGGAAGCAGCATTATAATCCAGAAACAATAAATACAGTCAAAACAGTGTGGACCGCGAATTGAAAACGGCTCCAAAAAATGCAAAACCTGTTTTTTTCGTTTGGTAAAGTGATAGCGACTGTTTTTGGGACAGCCATGGAGTTATCTTAATCGATATTCTTTAAAAATTTTAGGAGAATAATATGTATCATTACTTGACAAGCTAAGTCATAAATTGCGGAAAAACGGCTATATTTGCAGAAAAGTATTTTGTTTCACCAAGACAATGCGCCGTCGCACACCTCAGCAGTTGAAATGACTAAAATACATGAGTATGAACTTACCAGATACACCCCCAAGAGACATTTCCCTAAGCTAAAAGTTGAGATCGGAGGACAGAGAAATGTTCGTCAAATGAGGAGGCCATCATCTCCGTAGACAATAATTTTGCAGAGATAGACGCCGAGTACTATTTGGACGGCTTATAGAGACGGGAGAATCGCTGGAAAAAATAAGTGTGTAGACTTACAAGGAAAAAATTGAAGAAAAAATGCCTGGTAACTTTGTTAGATGGGAAACTTTTCAGACCACTCTCGTAGATAATGAATTAGCCATTAACAGACTAAATTTTGAAGAAAAAGTTCTCGGGTTTCCACCTGGGTAACAATGCGATTGAAACGCGACGTTTCGCGGACAAATGCACTGCCGTCATCTTGCACTTCGCCTAGAAGATGACGGCAGTGCATTTGTCCGTCGAAACGTCGCGTTTCAATCGCATTGTTACCCAGGTGGAAACCCGAGAACTTTTTCTTCAACAAATACACCGGGAAAGCCTTCGTTCTTTGATAAGACTAAATTTTGTTATAGAATATCATAAATTTTCTGCTTTATAGTAAGAGCGACACGTGCAGAACTCAGGCGACGAATTCAAGTAAGTTCTTACTATTTTCTATACCTGAAGAACGCCACAAGGTTTTCAGAAACGTGTATTATTTTAAAACCTAATTGATTACTTTACAATCTATATATGAATAAAAATTGGGATGTGAAGATATACTTGACAGACGAAATGGTAACAGATAAGTATTTCGAACAGTAATAAACTGCATTCATGGTGCAAGTGATTTCATGCATGTTTTATGCATGATGTCAACGTGGACCTTTTGAGGTTAGTCCAGCTACAGTTACAATTTTCTGCGTCTGAATAATTATCAGAGGAAAATGTGAACAGAGGGCCCATTACAATAGAATATTTTAGGGATTTTTGAGCACGTGCTCTTATTACACTTATTACACTGTTCAATAAGACCTACGCATCTTCTGATAACAACAGACAAAGAAAGAGCTGAAATAAAATAATTAAAGTTATCAACTTAAGTATTTAATGACTGCAAATAATGACTGCACTTTAGTTATATACATTTGGCATGGATTTCATGTTGCATAATGCACGGAAAAATATGATGTACTGAAATAAATTACATTCACATCCTGTAAGTAATAATTCTTGAAAATGAAGATAATTATTATTATTGCATGGAAGATGGTATGAGAAACGGCAATATAAAATTAGGATAAAGACTGGTTAAATGAAAATAAGAGCTGTAAAATAGTGGAGAATCGAAACTGTTGAACGATTTGCAAATTTATGGTGATGTAATGCAGTAAAGGGTAATGAAGAATATGAAGATCGCTGGATACGTAATGTAAACGTACTGATATCAGTCGGTAGTATATCTATAGATCGAAGAATAAGTGTGCTAGGAGAGTCAAAAGATGTAAAAATAAACCGGTCGGAAACAGAGAATCAATGACGGCTGATTTCAAAATAATTGATACTATTACATTAACAGTAAAAAATCCAAATTAGGGTAAAAATGGTGACGTTCAGTTTCTTGATCGTAAAATGCATGTTGGAAATACCTTATAATTTATTATAGCGAAAAATAACACCCTCTAAATTAATCAAAGATTAATTTTTAATATTTGAGTAAAAACGCCTGTGTACCCAGAGCAGAGCTGCGGCCTGCTGGAAGTTACGGCCATAAAGTTTGGCGCCGATGTGACGGGGTGTCGACAGCATTACAATGAATACTGTAGAAAATTTTCGATTCAATATTTAATTAATCTGAATTTAATGAACAGTTTAGAAATTACAAAGTGGAGATCCATTTCATGGGGTTTTTATTATGTAGGTGGTAAGAGTGTAATTGAGAAAGCTTTCAAAAGTAAAACTGACAATATATAAACAAAGTTATATATGATAAAAATTTCGCAATTTTTTTTAATTCACAAAAATAATTTTTTTTATAAACGTGAAATAATATAATGTCCTTGTTTTGTCCAGAATTCTTCATACTCTACGTTCTATTCTTTCCGCCCCAAAACGTAAATTTTAGAGCGAATATTGCCGATTGAATAATCTGAAACGGTGGACTGGATTGTGGAGAAAGCGCTGGTGTATTGTTTGGAACCAAGCTTGCCAGATACAATTAATGGACACGAGCAGCAATTTTACACGAAGGCAACCGAACAGTTTTTCACCGTAAAGAAACAATGGCACGTAATGCAAAGAACACGCAAAGCTGAAAGGACCAAGGAAACAACGAAAACCTTTTAATTTAACAAGCGAAAAAAGAGACACGCAATTCTGAAACCAACGACGTGTTAAATGCTTCAGATCAAATTGAGTTAAAGAAGCAATTAATTCTTATAGACCAAGAGATTGACAATGGTATGATGATTTAAGTGATTCTTTTTATTTATTATTGTTATGGAATCATGTGCAGTCAGAAACATAAAGAGTTAGTAAGGAAGTCAAATCCGATAAAATTAATATTGAAATTAAAAGAGGCCTTGATAACATTTGCAGTTAAACCATCAAATGGTGACAATAGCAAAAGTGTGAAATTCCTTCCGAAATAATAACCTAATCGTGAATCTAACGCTTTTTATTTAACACTAGTTGGGTGCCCGGAATGTCGTATATCCATAACTCTCAATTTGACTCCAATCTCGGTTTCCGTTATTTATATGTTATGCACAAAACTTAATATCTACACGTGATTACCTCCTATGCCAAAAGCGGTTGAATCCACTGACCCCGAAAAAATTTCTTTCATAAATTATATCGTCTGTTTCAACATTTTACAATATTTTCACCCACGTCCCCACTCAACTTTGGGTTAAACAAAAAGTTGAATGTTAGTATTAAATTCAGAGATACAGATATTCCCTGATTTGATTCCAATCATATTAGCGTTATTTTCATGTAACGCTCTACCAAACCCCTAAGCTTGCTCCCCTCCATGCCGACAGGGATTGAAATTATACACCGAGAGCATCTAGAGAAATATTATGAATTTAATTGACCCCTAAAAATATTCTTGCGACGCTGTTAATATGTTTTAAAAATACCACCCACGATTGGGAGAGTTAAACGGCAAGTTGAATGTAATAATTAAACTCCTTGGATTCAACTCAAAACTCGATTGGTTTTCATGATTTTAAGTAATGCCATACAAACCCTCATTAAGGATGCTTCCCTCCGAAACCCGAAAGGGGTTGAAATTATATACAAACAGCATCAATAGAAATACAATCAATATAATTAACCAAAAAAATATTTATTCAACGCAAATATCTGCCGAGTTTGTATGTTAAAATATTTCCACCCCCCCGTCCACCCTCGCCCCTGTAGGTTAAATGCCAAGTTGAACGTTATAATTAAATTCATTGACATACATAACCTCCAATCTCGGGTGTATTCGCGTAATTTTCCTGTTAAGCATCTCCACGCCAACCCCTAAGGGTGCTTTTTTACCATGCTGTAAGGGGTCGAAATTATACGCATATATCATTGATAGAAGATTATTATGAATCTCTTTGACCCCTAAAAATATTTATCCGACTCAAATATCGGCTGTTCTATCAAGATTGGATAATTCCACCACCGTCCACCCCTTTCCCTAAGACTGCTCCGCTCTTATGCCGATGGGGATTGAAGTTTTATTTGGTAGAAATACTATCAATCTAATTAACCCTTGAAAATATTTATTCTACGTTAATAACCGCCGAGTTTGCATGTTCAAAAATTTCCACAAATTAATACCTCCGCTCCTGTGGGTTAAATAATCAATTGAATGTCATAATCAAACTCATTGACAACCATAACCCTGAATTCTACTCCAATCTCGAGTGCTTTTTCGCTATTTTTATGTAATGCCACTTCATCCCAACCCTTAAGGGGAGATGCCCTCCCAATCCCGAAAGAGGCTGAAATTAAACACGTAGAACATATAGAAAATTTTTATTAATTTAATTGAACCAGAAATATATATATTCGACGCAAAAAACTGCCGGTCAACATGTTATTACATTTCTAACCCCCACACATATATCGACAGTTTAACATGTTTGAAAATTTTCATCCCCGATCTATCCCTGCCCTTGTGGGTTAGATGGCCAATTGAATGTCATAATTTAACTCGGCGACATTCATAACCTTGGATTCGACTTCAATCTTAGTTGTATTCGCGTTATTTTATTGTAGCGATTCTCCAACCCCACCCCTAAGGGCGCTTTTTTGCTAAGCCCGAAAGGGGTTGAAATAAAACTCAGAAAACACGTAGAGAAATTTTATGAGACTCATTGATCCCGAAAAATATTTAGTTGGCGTAAAAATCGATAGATTAACAAGTTGGAAAATTTCCACCCCCGACCAACCCCGTCCCTGGGATGTTCATTGCTAGCTGAATGTCATAATTAAACTCAGTGACATCAATAAGCTTGGGTTTGACTCCAATCTCGGTTTTAGTCGCGTTATTTTCTTGTAATTCATCTTCACCCCCACCCGTAAGGTTTGGGTTGTAATTATGCACACATTACATAGTTAGAAACACTATTAATCTCTTAGGCACCGAAAAATATTTATCCTACTCTAATATCGGCCTTTTTAGCAGGTATGATATTTTCCACTCCGGTTCATCCCCGCTCCTGGGGATTGTAGACGTGTTTCACCCGGACAGTTTTTGTCTCCTAGTAAAAGATATCACGTGTACGAAATTTGGTGAAATTTGTTCCAGGGGTGTAGATTTGTATGTGGAAGATACACACATACATACTTATGTATGCCACTACAATATATATATATATTGTAATAACCACAAAGTGGGCGTCGAAATAAAAAGAATAATTTTTATGATCAACAAATAAATTTATTAACACAAGAAGAATTTACAGTTGATTTTCATATTCTACTATTATAATAAGAAACTCTTGCTCTCATGGGTCTCTACTGGGTTTGACAACGGACTATTAAAAAGACCCAACATTTAAGTTTTAAATTAAACAAAAGTATTTACTAAATTTATTAATGAACTTAACCTATAGATTGCTTCTAACTTTATTATCAAAAGAAGAGAACGACATCTGACTGTTATCCTTTAATAACGTTTACATTTGTTAATATTATGCATTCCAACTTACGGTTTCTCAGGTTTACTTCGACTTGTTCTTAAGACACTCACTTTATAGCCTTGACATTCACTCACTCACTCTAACACAATATCACTGGTTCGCCGTGACACTCCTTGACGTCGTTTGCTGCATCCAGGTCGCCTACCATCGAAGACAGGTCAAATTCTCCTACTCATACAGATAGAGCTTCTGTATTTTAAAAATGTTTATAGCTGTTATGGTTTTACTGACTGATGCTGACTGTCGCTGACTGACTAACTGTCGAGGTTCACCGAACCCCTCTCCTACGCTGACTCTCGCTGACCGTCTCTCGTTCCTCTCCCACGCTAACTGAGTCTGTCTCCTCTCCCACGTTAGCTCCAACTGTCCACACAATAGGTTATTTCCCCTATATATACCACCAGCCTCCTTGTTTTTCTCTTGATGCAAAGTTTCATCGCAACGGCGCGGTGACAGAATCCCATTACTGAAATTTACGTCCCGGCCACTGGAGTCCTTCCGCCTTCCGAAACCCGACAACCGTGACAGGTCCGATTTGTCTTTGGACCTCTCCGCTCACAAGTGCGCGATACTAATTTCTCCAGATCCTAAGTCAACAAGTGCCTGGACCCTCATCATCCCAAGTAATTGCGCCATTTGACATGCTTGCAGCTGCAGTATTTCGCCCCCGCAATTACTCAGGACTTGTCGGCCTCACCCGGCTCGCACAAAATATTTTCTTGCAAGTCCCAAGCAACTACGCCACTTGTCAGGTCATTCGTCAGAGACAATAGCCTGCTCTAACATAGCCACTTTGTGGCCATCTGCTCGCCCACGTTCTGATTTACGAATTCTTCACGCCGTTCCCCAATTCAATAAGTTACTGGACTCGCAATCACTCTTTAGACCTAATTGCCGCACCGTCACACTGTCTCTACAAATTACGGCTTCCTCTCTGCCGCTCACCAGCACTCATCCTAGATAAATGTCTTACCGCTCCGTCTTGTTACCTCGTGACAGGACCCGCGGTTACTTTTCCCTCGCATTCTCTTTACGACATGTGCGCTGTTTTTAATCCAATGCATTATATTTTATGCATTACAATATATATATATATATATACATATATACATATATCTATTGTAGTGGCTATATACATAAAATAAAACTACCAATTTAAACAGACAATTAATTTTTATTTCTTACACTCAATAATTTACAATTACACAAATCTGATGAAATTTTATAAATCAAAACAATTTTATTTACCTAGAATACATTTTAAATAATCGGACTCGCTACCCTCAGGGTCTTTACTGGGTTGATAACGAAACGGAACAAAATGTTACAATTAAACAAATACAGTTACAATAAATGAAAAACGAAATGAAACGAAATAAAATAATTGAAATGATTGAAACGTGTAAAACAAAATTTGACTTTTTACCCTTTTTAACAATTTACAATTATGAATTCAGAAAAATAAACTTACAAGATCTCTGGTCCACACACTCACTTCATATAGGCATAAAAGGCACCAGGTTGAGCTCACACTCTTCTTGACGACTTTACCCTCACGACGAATTCAAACACCTCTGCTGGCAGACAGACCTCCTCGATGAAACTCCCACCGACTGTTGACGACTGATGTCCAACTAATTACTCTCGGCCGCCTCGCCTGGCCTAGCATCCGATGATCTCTCCTTTTTGCAAACTCCCAAATGTTCATAACAATTGTTTTGGCCACTTTTACTTGGCCCCGCGTCCGTCCCTGCGGACCTGCACCACCGCTCTCTCCCACTAACACGTCCGTCTCCCGTCCACACGAAATGATAAAGAAGCCTCTGAACTGTCCACCTGCCCTCTTATTTATATCCTGGCTCCAGAATATTCCCCTGTTTTTCACAGTTTTTTCATTTCCACTTTCGCCAAATAAACACCATCTGTTGCCGTTCTCCCGCTCCGAGAGCCACTCAATCAATTAAATTAAACGTTTCCTTTTAATATAATTACATCGTCCAAACAACCTTCTGTCATTTTATACCATTAGGATTCCGTCGTCCAGATGTTGCTCACAACCAATTAGCCCTAAGAGCTACAAAACGCCCCAATTATTAGTCCTTCCCCTCTCTAAAAGTCACTTATCCGTCATTTTACCATTATTTTTTATATGTTCAAACCACTCAAGGATCACGAGTCTGAGTTTGTAAGCAAATCTGACAAAAATAAGAACAGAATTCCTGTCCTTCTGAGCTGGTTATTACAACACACACACACACACACACACACACACACACACACACATATATATATATATATATATATATATATATATATTGTGGATCCAGTAGTAATTGCTCGTGGCGTCTTACAGGGACGTTTAATTGATCACTACTAAAATTTTCAATGCCAATGTCGATTGAATTAACTTTTAATCTAAATATGTGATTATGAAAGCATGGTATATAGAGAAACCAAATTAATCGTGACAATAAACCTTTCAGAACAATTAAAATAAATTTATTTAATTGCTGTTGGTGATAAATAATTTAAAAACATCAATTATGTATCACCTAAACAACCTTGGGTGACAACGTATGCCGCAGATTGAGTAAATTGAAATTCATTTTAAGTCGCACTTGGACTTAATTTTACAATTTCAGCTGACGACAGCAAATTGTGCAATGACGGTGATGCGTAATAAATATAATCTATGAGTAGTGTTATGGAGAGCGAAAGCGAAACCAAGACAAGCTACTACGAGTCTAATTGTACCCGACTCATAAAATAATATTTATATTGTAGTGGTAGGTTTTTAAATGATAAATTAAGAGGATATTTTACAGAATTTATTAATTAATTGTCTGAACATGGACAAAAAATAAAAAAAACAGTGTTCAGTTAGCCTCACAAAACAATCTGATCCCTTAATCTCAGTTAAACATGGTCTACGGTAATTCCCCCAGGCGCGTCAAGGATTGAGACACTTGGCAGTTACCTTCGTTGATGTCTGGCCGTTATCGTGTGGCACCCTCGATCTCTCCGTCCTCTCGAAACTGCAAGTGTCCTTTCGAAACTGCATGTTGGGGCTGCACGTCCGTCGCTGGCGACGGTTTGTCCTTCTGTGTCTCTACTTTCCTTTTTCAGGCCTCTCGCTGGATATAAAAAATCGATCGTCTCGATCATCTTTGGATCGACCTTTCCTGAACCAAGAAATGTCATTGGTTCAGGCAGTCACGTGTTAACTCAATTTTCTGGGATTTTCAGAGAGACGTTTCCCACGGTCTGACAGTCCAGGTAACTTCCGAGGGTCAACATCATACGTGTCCAATTCCAGACTGAAGGGATTATCTACCCGTCTCAAATTCCAACTTACCAAGCTCTCAACACTTGCTAATATCTAATTATATTAAAATGAAACATATATATATACCAATAATAAAACTATCGCGCTACAATATATAACATTAATCATGTTTATTGGAGTGACTTTGATCCTCTGCGCTTTTTTTAGGGTAGCATGCAACTCCCCTTTAAAAGCATAGGATGGGATTTGAAAGGAAAGATGCGGAAGGGTAGAGGAAGGTAGCCAAGGGTTAACTAGGGCCACCGGGCTATAGTGGGGACGCAGCATTCCCATCTCCGTGCCTCGACCAGTTTAGCAGGCAGCTGGCCAACTGTTCCAATGGGAACAGCGAGTAACTCTTACCGTATGCCCAAGGTCTGTGACCCCGGAACATACACGTCTCAAAACAGGCCGAGGTGCCTCGGCTTGTGGAAACCTTAGTTCGATCCCCTGTGCTATATAATTTCAAATTGTGCAACGTGTCAGTGTGAGAGAACGCAAGATTTTACTTCCTTGATTACTCTTACAATACATTGCGCATACAATAAATCAGTGAATAATTGCTAAGCTGCGATCGACATTTCTATTTTTATCAACTCATAAATAATTCACACCACATAGTTAGCCACCCTGATCCTGAAACGCGGAACCATCAGACGAGAAAATGTGGCTTTGCGCTATCCGAGGAGCCGACCTGCCTGGCAGATACCACAAGTTACCAGGAAAGTATTGAAACAGTAAGCCTGTGAAAGTCGATTTGTAAATTTTACATATTTATGACCACAGTATTTTGAGCTAGAGCAGGAAGGCAATGTTATTAAAAATATAAATTATTAACGGTTGTAATATTTAACGTTACCCTACCCCATTATTAAATATTTCATCAGAATTTATGAGTAATTAAATTTAAATATTGTAGCTTCTGGTGCAGAGATAAAGTAAGAATCCTCTTAACAGTAAAGAAATCATTAGAATTGATACTTCGCTCCAAAATCCGACTAGACGTCGAATTCTCTCTGTTTTGTGTTTACTTTTAAAAACATCTGAAGAACGTCTGCACTTTCTTCACACATTTGCAGCTACATGCGTACTCCCCTCACGTTTTCACTTAATTTTATTTAACAATCTATCTAAAAAACCAAAGAACCAAGTCTCCAAAACGACGTATGCAGCTACTCTCTACTTTTTCTTAGATCTGTCAATATCTCGATTTCCATTTAACGATTAATCGCAGGGTTCCATTGGACAGCAATTAGATAGTAGATATTAGAAAGCGATTATCCACATGATTTACTTTGATCCTATTCTGACCATAACACAAGTTATTTTGCTACACAGAGTCGTATGTTTCGGGCCAGAAATATCACTAATCTAATAAAGTTACAATCACGGCTGCAAATGGTTAAAGCGCGAAAACCGAACACATTAAATGAAATGCGGCGGGCTTTATGTGGCATGTTACAATCGTATTTTTTCTCGCTGATAACAGTTCGTACTCGAGAACTGTGACTGACCACGCATCTATCAGATTTAGCAATTTACATTCATCCTCATTGCTCCCTCGCTCATATTTACCGACACAATTCAATTTTACTTTGATATCGTAATAATGGTGCAGAGCGAATCTTTGCAAAAATATCCAGCCGTGTTCATATTGTTATATTGTTTACTGAGATAAATATATTTGTGTGGCAGGCTCGTTTGCTCGCATAACACTTGTCACTACCGCATTTTTCTGAAGTCAACGCACTTTCGAAATAGACTGCACCGGCACAGATTGTTCAACGTTTTTAATTCATTCGTCATAAACTTTCTGTCGATCCGCAGACGACATTATAATTTATTTTGTTGTATACTTTGTGTTACTTTCAGGCCATACTGTGAACGGTTCTTAGCTCTCTCAGGTGAACCTTCCCTTTTGTGAATGCCTTCTTAACTCTTTGCTTTTCGAACTAAAGTTTTCACCAGCCGAGGCACCTCGGTCAGTTTTGAGAGCTGTATGTTCCGGGGTCGTAGACCTTGGGCATACGGTAAGAGTTGTCCGGTATTCCTACTGGAATAGGCTCTTAAACTGGTCGAGGCATGGAGAAGGGAATGCTGCGACCCACAGCAAACCCCTCTCCCGCCAACGGAAGGTTGTTGGGACAAGTACCTAAACTACTTGATGCAGTGGTTTCCCTGCATCACTTTTAGGTGAATTTCCTGGTAGTCTGCTTAAAACTACAGCCCCGGGTCCGTAGTTAACCCTTAGCTACCTTGCTATACCTTTCCTTTGTTTTCCTATTCTATAAGAGGACAGTGGCCGTTATGTGGATTACCCTATATATAGCATGTAGACTCTTCCTTCTTATTTTTGAAGACACCGTTCTTCATAATGGTCACTAATTCGGCCAAGTAAGAATTGTGATTATTCAAAAATGTAGATCAGCCTGCATTAGATCTAATGGATGCAGGAATTTCACATTGTATCTAGAATCTACAGGGATTGCTCAGTTGGTAGAGCGCCTTTAAGTGTAAGCACGAGGTTCGAGGTTTGATTCCTGATGCGGTCGACATTATTCCGTCCTGATACTTTAATTCAATTAAAGACGGCCTTTGCGGCCTGTGACTTGTGAAAGCTTTCTCTCTTTTTCCATGAATTTAAAATGTATTTTTCTGTAAGCCATAGATTGCAAACCTTTTATTTTTCACTTGCCCAATGGCTTCTAATAAATAAAGCAGAGCGTTTGTTTGTGTGTTTGTTTGTTTGTATGCCCCTTATACAAATCTACACCGGTGGAGCAAATTTAACCACATTTCATACACGTGTACTTTGCGACCAGGAAACAAACACTGCCGGGGTGAGACACCCCTACCACACCTCAGTAGCGGGGGTGGACGGCGGTCGAAATATTCAAATATGTTAAAAAGCCGATATTTGAGCCGGATAAATATTTTAAGGGTCAATGACATTAATAGTGTTTCTAACGATGTTATCTGAGTATAGTTTCAACCCCTTACAGAATAGGAAAGAAGCACCCTTAGAGGTGGGGGTGGAGTGTATTTAAAAGAAAATAACGAGAAAACAACCGAGATTCAAGTCAAATCCAGGGTAATGGATGTCGGTGAGTTTAATTAAGAAATTAAAATGGCCGTTAAGCACTCACGGGCGAGAGTGGACGGGTGTGGAAATTTTCAAACATGTTAAACTGTCGATATTTGCGTGAAATAAATATTTTCAGGGTTAATTAGATTTATAGTATTTCTACCTTATCTTATGTGTGTAAAATTTTAACCCCTTGCGACATGAGGGGGGAGCACGCTTTGGGGTGGCGGTGGAGGGGGCTTGCAAGAAAATAACGTGAAATCAACCGAGATTCGAGTCAAATCGAAGGTAATAGATGTATCTCAGTTAATTTATGACAATCTGGGCACGCGCGTGGCTGGGCTGTTGGTAGGGGTAGGGCGAAGGTGGGCGGGGAGTAGAAATTTTAAAGTATGTTAACCGGCAGAATTTTGCGTCAAATAAGTATATTTGGGAAACAATGATATTCACCAAATTTCTTTACATGTTCTCCGTGTTTAATTTCAACCCCTTTCGGGCTTGGGAGGGAATCATTCTTAAGGGCGGAGGTGGTGCGGCATTACTTGAAATTAAAACAATCTAGATTCGAGTTGAATTCAAGGTTTTGTATGTCACTGAGTTTAATTATTACATTCAACTTGCCGTTTAACTGCCCCAAGCAAGGGTGGCATGTTTCAAACATGTTAATCGGCCAATATTGTCGTCGCAATAATATTTTTTGGGGTCAATTAAATTCATAACATTTCTCTAGATGTTCTCTGTGTATAATTTCAATCCCTGTCGGCGAAGAGGCGAGCAAGCTTAGGGGTGGGGTTTGGTGGGGTGGTACATAAAAATAATGCTAATAATATTCGAATCAAATCCGGGGGTATCGATATCTCTGAATTTAATGATCACATTCAACTTTTTGTTTAACCCACGGTAGATGGGGGACATGGGTGTAAATTTTGTAAAATGTTGAAACGAACGATATGATTTACGAATGAAACTTTTTCGGAATCAATGAGTTCAACCCCTATCGGCTTGGGAGGTGAGAACATGTAAGGATAGGAGGTGGAGTGCGTTACATAGAAATAACGCAAAAGCAACTGAGATTGGAGTTAAATTGGGAGTTATGGATATGACATCTCGGGCAATGCCAGACACCTAGCTAATGTATCTAAATATGAATTGAATATGAAACAAATAATCCAATAATAAGTTGTGTACTTTTGTGTCATTTTTAAAGTTTTGAGAGGTTTTAATGGCCTTCAATATTCTTATCAGTAAATTAGTAATTTTTCAGAAGCCAATTTTTTACAAATATTACTTAATCTTGTTGATGATATAATTAGGGCATGCTAAAGAATGTAATTCGTCGCGCTTGACGTCTCATTTGTTGATATAATAGCCCGTAAATAAATAATTTCTTATAAATAATTATTGGTTGAGGGAGCACTTGCTATAGAAAGCCCAATGGAGAAAGTGGCTTTGCAGCGAAGGACGTTATTTTGTCGTGTTGTGGTGGCCGTCGGATCTAAATTTCATAAGGGCGTGGGTCCGTGGTGTATGGAGTGTATGGAACGCTGGGCCGGCCCGGCTCATGCAGACGCAGCGACGCGTGTTGTGATTCACTTCCTGGGGAAGCTTCTCGACTCGTCCCATTGACGCGACACAATGGCCGACCTGCCCCGGACCCCGGCATCTGTTGCGCTTGACACTCGCACGGGCAATAAACCCTGATAGACTCATTCCTCCACTGCCCGTCACCCTGGAACCAACAATCTATTCCCTAAAATGTCGCCTCTCAGGCACTAAATACAGATCATCGTTACCTGCAGCTGCGTATTTCCCTCCTTCATTATGTTAATTAAGACAATGCAGACATTGGTAAAGTAACTTAATATATTATTAACGTGACTGATACAGTCCTATATAGTCTATATATATATATATATATATATATATATATATATATATATATATAAACACCATTAATAACTGATTTTAAAGAACTGAATATCTCTTCACGTCATTCGTAGCTGCAGACAGGAAACAATTTTGTAGTGTCAGTGTAAATATATAGTGAAGTGTCAGAGAAAATATGTATAGTCTATTCGTTATGAGTTCATGATTTTTTTTCTAATTTCTGTATGGAGAGTGTTAAATATTTAGTTACAATAATCTGAATGTAAGTAATTTTCTCTTGTTTTTCATTCCACTCATACGTATAATGGAATCTGTTTCATAATGTTTTCTGATATTTATTATTTATATATAACATAATAATTAACGTCTGTTAAAAATAATAATACTATAAACAACCTTCTTACAGACAAACGTAAAGTACATAAACAAAAATTAATAAATTCCTATTTAAAAATACGTTTCGACGCGATCTTTTTCTAACGGCGAAAAACTTAAGTCTGGTAATTGAACAAAGAATTAAAATGAATGTTAATATATAAGGAGAAAAGAAATTTAAATAAAGCAAGAAATAACTTATTAAAAATTTCTGTGTCGTGTTTAACACTATCAGCATTAGGTTGATTTTTTTATTAGACAACATTTCAGAAATTAATATTTTCCAATAATATGGTTCTCTATCTGTATTGATTTTAACAATACTTCTATTTTAGACAGTTTAGATTTTTTCAAGACCTCTATTGTAGACAAAGAACTAGGCAAACCGTCTTGAGAGTCGCTGAATCTATGCGTGACTTGAACATAAATAAAGGTGCATAAGTAAATTACAGAATCAAGCAGATAACTCCACCCTGACACTAATTTTGTAATAAATAGAAAGTTATCTAAAATGTAATGATTGGAGGTCACAAACTTGAAGACATACGAAAAAAATTTCCAGAAGGTTGTGAACGGAGGAGAAATCTCGGAGATTTTCTTTAATAAAGAAACGACTGAGCAGAAGTAGGTATTGAAACAGTTACAGTAAGGAAAGAATCGATAAAAAAAAGAGAATTGGAACAGGATTTGTCCGGTACGTTCTGCGGAAGGAGTTACTAAAGGGTATTTAAATGGTATTTACTATTAAATGAACAAATTTATTTGAAGTGAGATTTCAAATCAGAATTTTAAATAGATGGTCGTAGAGATATATTTTAAAAAAACGTGCCTTTAATCTGAATTTGGAGTCTAAAAGGGAGTTACATAGAAATTCCTGACACAACGAGTAAAGCGCCAAATTACGTCTGAGAACTCTAGAGTCATGATCACACCTGACTGTGTTTACCCGATTGAGAGGCCGACCCGGTTCCATAATTAATTACGTCGGACGGGGGATGAAAATCGACGAAAGTATGTGTTCCTGATACGAAGTACTCTTTGCTTCCCGGATCATATAAATACTAGAGAAATATACTAATTGTGCTGCATACTGTATAAAATAATATATATTGTAATGAATAGATATTAATAATTTGTATTATTACCTATTTATTTATAATTATTTGCATTTTTATATTTATCTATTTGTTAAATTTATTAACATTATGAACATGACAGGTTAGGCATTGTTTTGGTGACAGTTAAGTAGATTTGACTTCACCACACAGCTCCTCGTTCGGACTCCGCTACAGCGAACAGGTTGGATGGAGTAATTCGCCTTGTGCGAATACGGGCAAAGAGGGCTACAGTCATTTTGTGTCGCGTAGCGGTGTCTCTATGCTAAGGAATATGCTATATGCTAAGACAGCCATTAATAATAGCAATGTAACATTGTGAGATTGACGCCACGAATAAATTCTTATGCTGAGTGAAACAAGATATTTTATAGGCCAATTTTTCGATGCCGCGATATGTTCGAAATTATCTGGTTGACAAATTGCTCGGAATTTTCTGGAAGCTGCTTCAGACAAAGGCATGTCGTGATCACTTCCACCATTTACTAGCAAGCGAAAACGTCACGTGCTTCATGGCCGTCGCCATGAACAATAAACCATGATATTCGGCAGTGACAATATTTTAACTGGTTTCACTTATCAAAATATGTAAAGTTATTGAAATAAAAAATTCTATAACGTATTTTAAAGCCTTAGGTTGCTAACTGAGAGACACCACTATGCGAGACAAAACTACTGTAGCCCCGTTTGCCATAATTCTCACGAGGCGAATTACTCCAGCCTGTTCGCTGTGACCGAGTCCAAACGAGGAGCTGTGTGGCGAAGTCAACTCTACGTTGCTGTTCTTGGGGACAGCAAAATCAAGCAAATTACTCATTATCCAGAAGAGCCATCACCAAACTACGTGTTCGCTAATCAACTGATATGGAAAATAAATTATGGTGTTAGACAATTCAAAATGTCCTGTAAGCCACAAAAATCATAATCACAAGTTTTTCTGTAAAATACTTTAATAAAGAGCCGTTATTCAATAATTCTTCGAAAGCTCCGGTTTGGATTTAGCAGAAATCCACCCCACATTACCTTATAAATTCCAATAGTAAATTTAAAGAAACTGTCATATTTTTGGTTACACTTATATTGTAACTTCCGTGGATGAAATCTATAAATTTATTGACAACCAACAATATAATTAAAATTCGGTTTTAAATACTCAAATAATTGTTTAAAGTTGTTATTTGCTTAATAAATATTTTGTTTGTGAATTGTCTAATAGTTAGTGTTTTGAAACCATTATTTTTTGTTCCACATTCCACCGTCGGATTTAGCGTTCGGCGCATAATAATCGGAGAGTAAACTAATTATGACAAATCGACATTCTAAATATACTTATGATATTTTATTAATATATTACGATTTGTTTTTATATAACCTGGAGCCTGGCAAATATATTTTAAATGTAAAAAAATGTCTCATTTGTTATTTTTTTGTTGAATATTTATTTTGTAAATCAAAAAATTAAAAATATCAATCTATTTTATTCTCAACTATAAAATAAAAGCAACCCACCAATAAATAATTTGACAGTTTTTTATTCCACAGTTTTATATTGTTTTCCAACGTTTAGCAACATTATAAACTTCGTAAATAGGTGAGCTAAGAATACTTAAGAGCAGATTAACAAATTGACGAGCCAAGTTGGTGGGTTCGATACTCAGACATTGACGTTTTTTTTATTTCAGGAAAGAACGTGGAATGGAGGTTAATATTTACATCATGGTCTTACGGAATCAGAAACGAAACGCTATAGCATATGCTTGAATTTTTCCTACCTCTCGTTTTTTTGGTGTTCGTCTATCATACGATGTTGAAATTAAATTTCATGAAGTGTAATATTATTTATACCTCATTTAGGTGTAAAAGTTATTCCGTGTCGAAAATTTGATGAAACGATGAGTTATGATCAGTAACTATCCTGCATTAAAATATTTATTAACGGGTAATTAGTATATATAATTTATAAAATGAGTTCACTAATATTATTTAATAAAGAAAGTAATAAATAAATTTGAATTACAATGAAATATTTAAGTAAAGATAACCGAACAACGTTTCATTCCGAGATTTCGAACTCCCTCATAGTGAATATTACATAAGTACCAACCAATTTGTGCTGATACTCAACATTTTATCTGAATGGCTATTTCCTATGAATTCATAATATATATTTGGTTTGTATAAGTTTCTTCAATCCATTTAACACTGAGCGAAAGACGTCAGATTCTTACTGAAACTGAAGTCTCAATGCAAAACGTGTTGACAAAAAAATCCAGTGAAAGGCGTAAAAACTTTAAGCTCCTTTCGGAAAGCGCACATAAATCTCAACTGTTTATAAGACAGAGAAACTATATTACTGTGTTAACAAACCTTAAAACTGGGAAGAGTCAAATTGAATGAAGGCAGCAGACGCGCAGCCATAATAAAATAGCACCGCGGGTGGAAGACAAGGGGGTTTCGCGCACTCATTAAGACATGCAAATGAGTTCCATTTCAATTCTTCAAGATATCTGCAAAGTGGCTGCGGCTCCCCTCGAGACACGCAAGTTTCAATCTCCTGCACGCAGCGTTCTGTTTAACGGTAATCACCAATGCCCAGCGTTGCACGGGAGGCGGAGGGTGCGTAAGAAATAGCGAGGGAGCAGAGCACCTTTACGAGCCTCAAAGGGAAATGTTTCTCACGATTGCTTTCTAAATACTCAACTTTGTTCCTATAATACAACCGAAAGCATTAACAAAAATTGCTTCCAAGAATCTTGAAACGAATCATTACATTATAATTAATGTTTTATGTAACTCAGTTATATGCTTAAGAAAATATTTAAAAAAAAACATTTCGAACGCAAGATAACTAAAAGTGATGAACTACTTAATGAAATATACACCGAATTTCTTACCCCAATCATCTTCATTTAGAAGAAATAAGAAATTTAACCGATATACACTCAAATATTCCACCAGAAATAATTTTTAGTCATCTATTTTTGCCTGTGATAGTAAACTCACGTGTAACGAGATGTTTATCCCTGATGTAACGAAGAAAAGTAGCATTATTTTGCAGGAACAAAATACATTACTACATTTTATTTTTTCTAACATGTGGCAGAATGGAGATACTAGACTCAATATGTTGTAAACGTGAATATCTTATTCGCGGGCAGAAATCCGACAGAAATCCTGGTAATCCATAACGCAATTAAATTAGTCTAATTTTTTTCCAAACAATTAATGCAACAAACGTATAGTTTACTATTGTACTTGAAATTGATATTCACAAAATTAGTAAAGTTAAACTGATTGATAGGATTTTATTCGACGCAAGATAAAAAACTGTGTGGAGTATATTAAACATATTTATTTAAAAATTATTGAGTTAACATGATGTATATGTTACTGTAAGTCAAATTTCTCCATAAATTTTCGCAATTTTGCAAGTGTCCTTCCATGGATTATCAATCACACGTGTCAGTAAGAGAGGATTTTGGTGAGCTACTGAAATAATTAGGGATGACATACTTCGTATCAGGACTAAAATTTAATGTATACATATCTTAAAAAAAAGTTATGTTTTAATAAAAAGATAAAATAGCCCAATAAGGACAAAATGAAGTGACGATAAGAATATCACACAACGTTTCTGGAAACTTATTTCCTTTCTTCAGACGCTAAAAAATCACAAAAACCAAGAGCGACACAGCCGTTCACCACAGTAGACAAATTCATAAAACCAATTATATTTTCTTTTCTAAATTATCTCTTATATTAAATGTATAAATATATACTATACATATGCATAAATGCAATAGTAGTCCATTTTTACAAATAAACCATGAAATTTTGCAGAATTTAATTTCCTTCTGTAATTCATTCCCTTATTACTTATTCCCATGTCAATACACAGGTTGTAAGAAATAAGCCCATCTTCGTGAAAGCAACACGTGGATTAACAAGTGGCAAGTACTAAGTTTAACTTTTAATATATATATATATATATATATATATATATATATATATATACAAGGGTCGATAACTGGAAAATTTGATAGTTTGACATATTTTACAGTTTCATGTTTTTTATTGTGGAATATATTGATCAAAGCAATTGTTGTCTCTAAAAGTCAAGTGTATTTTAAAATTAATTGGCCATATTAAAGTTAAATATTTTCATTATTATTATATTCATATAAACTAAAAACTCTTCTATATTAATTAATACCGTCATAAGAGTTTATTTTATTCATACTCATGTAAATAGATACAAATTATTCGAGTTTATAAGTGTAATATCGTCAGACACGATGTAAGTTAATATATAAATACGTGAAAATTAAAAATTTGGAAAAAACAATAGTGACCCAATAGGAAATATTTAATTATAAATTATAAAAGTCAATCTTGATCTCGGTTTGACTTTCGTTTCTCTTGCTGGTGACCAGTGTAGTCTAGAGGCGAACAATAATTGCAGTTTCAAATAAAAAATTGTATTAAATGGCAGAACGAATTATTTTCTATCGTCGTTACAATCTGCAATTGTAAATAATTGGGTTTAGTATGATATAAACGTAAACTCAGAAGTCTGGAATTTCTTTCAGCAGTGCATTAAACATATTTGGCGCATGAAGGGTGTAGTAATTCCTTTTCATTTTTATGACTGTGGATACATCGAGTGCGATAAAAACGATTTTTATTATATCAATGGGCATTATTTGAGAGTTTAATAAAGTATTTCTTGTCAGTTAAATAAGAATACCATTTTCTTCCATTTCTGTAGGTATTACGCCAATTTGTCGAATTCGGAATATTTCAATTACTATTATTGAACCTAGTAACGTCAATTAATGTTTCTAAAAAAGAATGAAAATTTCAATTATACATACATTTATTTCAGTATCGAAGGCGTCTCGGAATCTCAAATCTAACGGTAAACAAATCTAAATTATCTTTCTTTATTTTCATTTATACACGGTTGGGAAATCGAATATATCAATGCATTACGCTTATTTACTTATTTACATAATTTTTGTAGAACAACTATGTATATATATAATTAAATTAGGTTGACAGAACAAAACTATTGGCCATTTAAATTCTAATCAATAAGAGACACTGTCAATTTTATTATATTACTTTTTTTCGAATATTTTATCAGAATGTACACCAAAATCAACAAAAGGATAGAACTTAACTAAGAATATTTTTAAATTATATTTTTATCATTTATTTTATTTTAAGTGGTAGAGATTACATAAGAATTTAAGGTTTCAATTCTTAGAAACGCTTAATCGAAATATAGCGTCCGATTTGGTTTTAGGTTTATTGCTCCAAAAATGGACAAGAAAACGAAAACTATCTTATTTCTTATACCAAGATCAGTTTTAAAAGGTTAATTGAATTCTCTTATAAATAACGTATGGTATAAAATTTAGTGAAAGAAGGTAAATGCGTACGTTTAAGAGTTAATTTTATTAGTTCGTCTAGTTAGTTGGTATTAAACTAAAACTTTTTAATGCTGTAAAGTAAATACATGATTGTAAACAAATTTTAGACGCTCAGAAAATTTCTACTAAAATTTTCACAGAGATATAATCTTCAAAATTGTGTAGAGTTATCGAAAATTAATTTAAACGGAAGGACTCGTTTATAAATTTAGAAAGTAGGTTTGCCGCCTTTATTATACAGAGGAACGTTGCGTTGTACAAATATCTAAGTGAAAAGGGAAAGTGAATGAGTTTATTTACAATGGGCTCGCTAATGATTGATAACAAGAACGTACTTTCCACACATTACGTGATCGTATTAGCTCGTGACATAAAGTGCAATACAATATTTTCTATCTTTTATGCATCACATACCATAATGTGGAAATTAATATTTGACTTATTATGCACGTAGATTAAGTATCCTTAAAGAAAGTATGTACGAAAATTCATTTTACTACGTTATGTGAAATATAGGAATATTTTTTCTTTAAAGGTCATGTAATTTATATAGCAAGTGTTACTTTCTACGTAAACCGGGATTGCCAGAAAAACATGTTTTTGGCTAGGGTCAATCGAAATAGCAAATCCTGCGAAAGCGTTACGTGCTCGACGCAAAGATGCTTCCGTACACTGCCACAAATGTTACGTCGCAAACGATGTGAATTTAAGATACATTAATGAGTCAAACTCGATTGAGAAAACTTTCCCTTTCAGATAGGAAATTTTTTGGGCCCCTAATAGTTCGTTAAAACTAAAAAAATATATATTCCTTATATCGTTTTCACCGCCTCTCTTCTCAAACGTCCCGTGTTCGAGTCCCGCTCAAGGACATGGATTTTTTGCAATCGTCATGGTCCGGAAATTATGGTTATGACTGACGGAGAATCGTCACACTCACCACGTGTCATTCAGAAATCCGAGAATGTGTCGTGTGTACAATCGGCTAAACGACATCAGATTCACTACAGAAAGTATTAAAAACTTATGTGACGTTTCACACTAGGCCGACACGGTGTCGGCGTTCACCCGGCAACCGACAGTCATCCAGGGTCCAGGTTCTACTGCAGACTCGTTTTGTGGGATAAAAGTAGAAAAATACAAAAAGAGATTACAGAATACAAATACTTGGGAAGATGTTTGTGGAGAATTAAAAAATGGAAATGAAGATATGGATGATAAATAAAGAAAGGAATATGGAAAGTATAGTAAAATATATTGATTTTGTTGAAACTCATTTTAAAATCTTGAAAATTCTGATAGTTCCAAACAAAAATATTTATTAAGCACTCATTTCACCAGTTCTGTGTTCCTATATATTAAATGTAAGACAATTGCCATTTTACTGACCCCGTATGAGTTAAAAAGTAAATTAATCATTGCGTTTCTTACGTTATTTGCTGAAATTACTCCTCATACTCATTCACTTATCGTTATACTTCTAAACCCAGTTATAGACAAACTATACGTTAATTTTTAGCCGTCTCTTTTAAGAAGAAAATTATGTCAGCCATTACAATATCAATTAAGCATAGCGTGGCTACAAAAAATTTCCATTCATGTAAGGTTTATCATACCGAGATTTTTGAATATTGTATGTACGTATAAGAAACTAGTTATTCAGTCTAAATTATTTTGATAATTATATTTCACTGACTTGAATGTAATTTTAACTAAAAGGACACAGTCAAATTGGTCAGAAAAAATATTCACAAAGAAAGTTAAAATTTGAGACGCTATGTCCTCAATCTAGAATTGAAAAATAAAAATAATAGGTAAACAAGTGCTGACCATTTATTTATGAGTATAAAAATTATATAAAATAATTTTAACTCACAATTTCCATATGTTGCCAAATTATTCTATAGATTTTATCCAAAGATTGATGATATTTAAAATAAATTTTGCTTAGAATTCCCAAGGCGGCAATGCCCGTTGTATACGAGATAAAGATGACAATGTGTTTCAAAAGTAAATACAAAAAGTATTGTTGTATGATTATCAAGTATAAAAATAAAAAATATTTATTAATTAAATGATAAAAATAATTTACAATAAAAAGTATCATATATTATATTTAATTTATTAGTAACATTTCTTATACAATTAAATATATTTGAGGACCCGTCTGAATAATTTTGAATGTTTAACTTATAATTGTTTTAATTCTTGTTACATCGAACAAACGAAATTACCTTTCTATTAGAGAATATAAAAGAAGATTAAACATAATTTAACACATTTAGAATATCATTATGCAGTTAATAACCAGTTTAAGACAGTTCATTTAAATAATTCAAGAACAACGGGTTCGGCACTTGTTATTATAATTTCTTCTCAGAAAGACCTATATGAAAATATATGATTTTACAGTAACGTCGTTATATAGAGAAATAGTAACTCTTCTGTGGTCACTACTGAAGGAAAGTCACGAACTTAATTGGGAAAATGTTGACATTTTAGAAATAGAACGAAATTTGAATAAAAGTAATCTATAAGATATATCTAAAAGTCGACTCACAGATTTTACACTATTGAAGTCAAAATTGATAGGCTCACAGGAACTAGGATGATCCTCCTTTTTGTCAGCTATCTGATGTCTGCTTGGCTTATACGAATCCTATGATTCGTACATTTGTTAGTCTTTTACCGCTTTGGACTTAAACTGCAACTTTACTATTCCTGGGAGGCTACAGACGTACACTGCTTTTACTTAGCAATATTTACAATGTAATGCTCGCGTGAATGTATTTACTTTGTCTTCAACTCACAACTTTGTTTAATAATACATTAACGACGGCTAGTCTCTGCTCTAGCATTATTTTTTCCGTCCTCTGAAATGTCCTGCCACCAACTAACAGTTATATTACTTGTTCTGCTCCTCACGATGTTTTTCCGCGAACTGAACTCCTAGTGCTCCCGAGTTTGAGCGCGCATACGCCACAAACCTTTTAGGAGAGATACGAAGGGTCTACCTTTGGGGATGCATTTTCCTCTCCGTTTTTGAACTAAGGTTCCCACAAGCCGAGGCACCTCGGCCTGTTCTGAGAGGTGTATGTTCCGGGGTCACACACCTTGGGCATACGGTAAGAGTTGTCCGCTATTCCCATTGGAGTAGTCGTCCAGCTGCCTCCTAAACTTGTCGAGGCACGGAGAAGGGAATGCTGTGTCCACACAGCAAACTCCTCTCCCGCTATCGGAAGGGCGTGGGACAAGAACCCAATGCCCGATCAACCTGATGCATGTTTTTCTATGGTTTTCCCTGTATTTCTTTTGGCGAATGCCGGGTAGGATCCTTAAAATATAGCTCGGGGGCCCTAGTTAACCTTGGCTACCTTACTCTACCCTTCCGCATCCCCCCTTTCAAATCCCTTCCTATGCTATTAAAGAGGAGTTGCCCAACGTGGATTACCCTCTTGTTGTGGTAAACTATTTGGGCCCCTAATGTTCGTTAAAACTAAAAAAAATAATTCAAAATTTATGTCGAAATAATTTATGGCCTAATTAATTGGCATTACAATGTTTATATATATATATATATATATATATATATATATATATATATATATATATATATATATATATATTGTAGAGATCACCAATGTGTAATGAACGTTTTTTTAAATAATTTTCTTTAATATTATTGTCCGCGTAATATTGAAGCCAGAGCAATGTAACAATCAGTGTGGCGCAAGAAAGTGGAGATTGGAATGGTTTCGAGTCTCTATTATTGTCGGCGAAGTGCGTGATACGCAGAACTTTGGCTAAACAGTCCTTTTGTTTTGGGACTCTGACCAATGATGGTCAGAGTAAGTCTGGTTTTGGAGACCGGCCGAGGATAATCATAGCAAAGGCTGTTCTCGCGAGTAAAACAAGTAGCGGAATTTAGCAAAGTAGATATTGGATAACTACTGATAATATGGTATTCAGCCAACGGTATTAAATAACCTTTAAAGTAAAGTCGGCTGATATAAGTAAGATGAAAGGAAGTTCGTGAACAATTGTTGGAGAAGTGTTTGGTGGTCAGTGAACCGGAATTTAACGAAGTGAACCAATGCTGTGGACAGTGTAATGGCCTGTTGAAATAAATTCTTTTTAATAGAAAAATAGTGAAGTGCATAAGTAATATGGTATACGAGAAGCTCTAATTAACTGGTATGTAAAAATCTAACATTTTAAACATTATATAAACATCAGTACAGTCAGATTTATTTAGATTTATTTAAATTCGTGTTAAGTTCACTGGATTACAGATTAAGATTTTTTACATTAATTGTTATTGTAAATTTAATTATATCTATTGTAACTCTTTTGATCTTCTAATAATTTGGTGATTATTGCAATTACTATAACTATTAGAGGTCCAATAAGTGGCCCTGAAGAATTTAATTTCATTAAAAGCTGTGGAAATTATTTTAAAAATTTTCAGAAACTAAATTAAAATAGAAATTTGTAGTAAATATTTTTTACCTTTAAAAAGTTGTTATAATTCGGGTATAAATCCTCTTAACTATATTTTCCTTTAATTTGTTTTCCACATTAAATGACGTCACAACGTGGATTTTATCATTTCCTTTGAATATGAATATATATATATATATATATATATATATCATAATATTAGAAGTTTTTATCCTGTGAAGATTAGTGATCATTTTTAATTATGAAGTAAGGTGGAAAACCTTAGATGGAGCCGTTTAAAATTATTTCAAAGTAATTTTCTAATATGTAAATAATATACATTTATTTTTATTTATAAATATAATTCATTATGTTTGTTTCATCAATAAAACGAGTGTATATTATAATATCATTTCGTTTATTGTAATATGTCTGAGTAATATTAAAACCATCCCGGTGCACATGATTTGCGATTAGATTGCAATGAGGGTGCCGGGACAGCTGTTGTCGGAGCTCACGCGAACAACTGCGTCACCTGGCTCTTCCATCAGACGCACTAATCCGTTCACGGTCTCCTGAACACCGAAATTGACGCGTTCAGAGAAGACAGCCCTAAAATAAAGGCGATATTAAAAAGAGCTTCTTTTTAGAAGCAATTTTCAAAGCTCCCTCTTGTTTTACGCCGCAACAGAGAAAGAAAGAGCAAGAAGAGGGAGTGACGTAAAAGGCACAAAGGGTGATGAATAAATCTACTTCAAGTTTGCGAACAATCAATCCGTCTTTCGATATGCGACATGCGGGGGAGCAAGGAAGAGCTGTCAGTCTTGGGGATACTGCTCTTGAGATTAATAGTGCGCGCCTGACAAATGGCGCGCCGGAGTTTGCCATCAATTTGTCCCTCCTGTCCCGCAGGGTGGGCGGGGGTGTGTAATCACCCAATTGCGACCGGACATCGCTTTCGAATTTACCTGTGGTCCGCCTCGCTCTAATTCAACTTGTTACTGGGAAACGTGCTCTGTGTTCCAGGGAGCCTCTGCCGCCATCGCCTCCTCTCTTTCTCCACTCAGCGGATTTCCGAACAATGGCTTCTAAATTCCTCTGTTAAGCGATGAAAATAAGCACTTTACGACTTATCTGCAATTAGTATAATGCGGCACATTATTCGAGTCATAATCTATACTTCTGAGTATAGTTCACTGTTACTGCATATAATACAAACCGCCGTCTCATTTTCCTTCAGTCCTATCTGGACTTACTGTCTGTTCGTTTTTCCAACTTCTCTAACGACCCATTGCTGTTTCATGTTTATTGAAACAAGTTATTAACTGTCGCTCTACTTTTGATAAAACTAATCGACTTAAGCCACTAGAAGCATTAGGAATTGGAATAGTTGACCTGCAAGATTTGTTAAACAATAGAATTTGTGGATTTCCATACAATCGTTTAGTTTTATAATCATCAAATATTTGCGTGCGTGATTTGAGTTTTTGTTTTCATGCTTATTACCTTCGCTGAATTTCGCATTGATTACTGTTTGACTAAGTTGTGATATGAAATCAAAGTTTCTCTATACTAGGTAAAGTATTATTTTTAATATAGTCCGAAATTCGTACTGTACAGGTTTAAAAGTGAAATTACGTTCCGGCAGCATTATTAAAAAGTAAAATAATATTTATTATTTATTTCTGACCTGTAATTGTTAGAAATTGCAATGTGAGCGATTGCGAGAAACGGTATTAGAAGTGGAATGCAGTAGTAGACCACAACAATCAAGCAGGACCAGGAACAGAAATAGTATTTATCTCTCTATATTTAAAAATGAATGTCTGGCTGTGTGAGTCCACTATGCGTTCCTAAACTAATCATCTGATTACGATGAAACTTTGTTGAATTGTTGTGCTCATACCCGCAAAGGTTTCTGTCGGCCTCTGGAAGCGATAGTCATCACCCATGGGGTGAAATTTAAAAACACACTGAAACGGCCGATATTAGCGTCAATTAATTACTTTTTGAGGTCTATGCGATTAATAGTTTCTAACCAGATGTTTTTAGTGTATAATTCCAATCCCTTAAAGCACCAATAAGGAAGAGGGTGGAATGGAGTTACATATATGTTTATTCACATATTTCTTACGATTCAGGAACAAACACTGAGGGGTTAAGACACACCTACCGCCTCTAGGGGTGGGGTGGAATTTAAAAATATTCCTAAACGGCCATTATTAGCGTGAAATAAAAAGTATCTGGTGTTACTTCTAATTTGGTAGTGTCTTTCCAGAATTTTTAAGTGTCTAATTTCAACTCCAATAGGCCGGGGAGGGGACCATAAATAGGTAAATGTTTCAAAGACTGGCGGTATTGATGCTGGATAAATTAAACGTTTATTTAAATTAACCTAGAGCAGGAACTGATTCGACACTAACATCTTGGTAATTACCCGGGCAATGCCGGGCATTCAGCTAGTTTGATATATTTTTATCATTATTAAGCATACTAATAAAACGGCAGGAACTAACGAGTTGGAAGTACGAAGGAGGAAAATGGGAGCAGACATGCAAAATCATCTACTGCTAAAATCATTGAATATCAAAAATATCGTTAAGACAGTTACTACAGAATCAAATACATGCTATGACTATTCAGTGAAATGAATTCAACGCGACAAAAATTAAAATTATTACTGCTATATTTGTGATATGACAATAAATTCCTTCAGAAAACAATTTTTACTTTAGCATAAAGTAAAGGTCAAACAGGATATGCCGCACTACTCCCTGGAGCTTGTTGCTTTACACATCAGACTTACTACCAACTTGTGCAGTTCGCCGAAACGGGTTTCTCATAAGCGTAGACCGTATGGCTAGTTTGAGTTAACAGGGGTCCTTATTTCCCCTGAGCCACGCTGATCTCATGGGACACGATTTAGTTTTAGGGATAGTGCAAGGATGCCAAAAGCTCAGGCAACTTAGCCGAAACAACGCTCTAGAGATTTGGTATCCGTATAGACTTTAGTTGTTCTCTTTCGGCTAAGTGGACGTTCACATTTCGTTTCCTGACTCTTCTGTACATGTAAATAATCCTAAATAAAAAAAGTTTCGCAATAATCAGTCAAAGTCTTCATCGCACTTTGTAAAATTTATATTGCCTCTCAATTATAAGTTACGTTACACGGAAGCGAATTACGATTCCTGGCTGAAGCAATGGATTCATACAATTTCCCGCGGTAAAAACCGTCCCGCCGAAGGAAGACATGGCGACTTAATAGACACGTAATAACTATGTCAATTCGCAAATTCAACTACACTGAGTTATTTACGCCTTACTAGTTGACGTCAACTATGACAAATACGCACTTAACTTTGTACGTATGTTTGTGGAGGCTAATCATTTTACTGCTAACCCAGGAATCTGATATCGAATTCTCGGCCGTAGGAATCGAAGGAGCTGCGGTGCACGGCAAATAGAATGCCTTAGCTGGGCGTTCCACAAATCTGTTTCCAATAAATACCTCGTGCACAGACCTCGTAAAAGTACAGGCAGCGAATAGGGGACCGAAGAGAAGCCCGCCTGCCATGTCGCTCTCACGTCTACATTTATTGGTTACGAATTAGGACGTAATAAATTTTCCCTTTTACTTTATCTTCTGCCAAAATAATAGCTTTTATATATGATGATTTATGACAATAGATGCTGTAACATCCTGCAAACCCGCTCATCAAACTTATTAAATCAAAAATATAGCTATATTTTGTTGTCCGAGAAAAAATTCGTGAAAATGTTCTACATCGTCATCCGAAATTTATTTATTTAAAATAAGCTCGTAGTGGAGTTAAAGTGTTTCATATTTACATTATCTTGACAATAATTTAATTTAAACATTCATAAATGTTCATTTTCATAATTTCCCATGTGACTTAAGAGTAATTATGCAACTACTGTAAAAGACAACTGTTATTATCAAATAAGGTGAAGTTTATGAAATGTACGTATATATAAAAAGAAGAAACGTTTCTTATAATTTCCTCAATAACACTTTAAACAGCTCCAAAATGTAGTATTGTGTACCTGCTAAAACTAAGAGATCAAAGGATGTAAAAGAATTTTAGTTCTAGCTAAGGCAAGGAAATGAGCAGGCTAAAGAAGGTCAGGTCGGAGGAAAATACAGCGCCATATCTTTTTCAGTGTCGAAATGAAGACTTCAGGAAAGGAAAATAGGAAAGTCGATAACGCGGGGTTCTTGGTATCTAAGTACTTTCCAGAGACCTGATATCAGAAAGCGCTATGAAGTTAAAAACAAAGTTTATTATAAAGAGAACAATACTGGGTATAAAGTACCCAGGAGCCTTCCTCACTTCAAGATGGCCGTATCAAGACTTGAAAGTGGCTCCGAAGTTGCAGAGAAAAACCACCTTCCAAGTGGAAACCCACTTGCCGAAAGCGGCGAACGAATCAAAGCTTCAGATAAGACCGTGTGATCTGTATAGAGGCCCCTCAAAGACCTGTTCAAACAGAGTTTCGACCGAACCAGCAACGTAACGTGAACCCATCATACTTCTGCGGGTGTAGCGTCGCCAGCTGAAACTCACACATACTCTCTTGCCCGTGGTGAAATAAAATTCCTCAGAGGTGTCTGGTAACCGAAATAACAAAGAAAGTTAGTGAAGTTATATGACAAAAACATTGCACAATGGCTTTGGAATAACCCACCTTTAGTTATTCTGTAAATCCTTTTTGAAGCCTGACTGAGAAATCGACTCTCTTAACAGGAATGGGGGAGGGTGTAAGAGTTTATACTAATTAAACCGGACCGGGAATCGGACCCGGGACCTCCACCTGGTACGTGGAGTTCTTTACAATTTCTGCTATCTGAGACGATTCCTCGTCAGGTACAAGTTAAATACTATGTATAACGGAAACTCATATCTGATGGGAAATGATCTGGTATAACTCAAATGGTTGAGAGAAGCATATGCCTATACAAAGTTTGTACCTGGTTCGGTCTAGAATTTTACATCCTGATCTTTTAATTTAGGGTGAGCTTTTTTTGAAAGCATTTAATCTCTTCTTGAACTGTATATTAATATTAAAGTGTGTCAGTAAATGACTTAACTTTATCATTTCTATTCTGTGCTTATACTCTTAAATGTCTGTAAAAAAAAACTTCCACTTTACGTGAAAAATAGAATTTATTCACGTTCATGTTTAACATACGATTGGGATAAATAAATACCGTGGTATTTCAACTTGTTTACCGAACGCTCGACAAAATAAAAACATAGTAGCAAATTTCTAAATAAGGAAACTTTTCGAAACTATTGAACGGATGTCCACTTATATCACTTTAATATACGATATTTGACAATTTCTTCAAAACAAATTCAAACCGCTGGAAATAAATTTACAGGTGTCTGTAGGTACAAAAATTCAAGGCACCTTGGCCTGTTTGGAGAGGTGTATGTTTCGGGGTGGCAGACCTTGGGCATACGGTAAGAGTTGTCCGCTATTCCTATTGGAATAGTTCGCCAGCTGCCTCCTAAACCGGCCAAGGCACAGCGAGGGGTAAGCTGCGACCCCACAGCAAACCCGTCTCCCGCCAACGGAAGGGAGTGGGACATGTACCAAATGCCCGATCTACCTGACGCATGTTTTCTAGGGTTTTCCCTGCATCACTTTTAGGCGAATTGCCGGGTAGGATCCTTAAACCATAGCCCGGGGGCCCTAGTTAACCCTTGGCTACCTTCCTCTACCCTTCTGCATCTCCCATTTCAAATCCCTTCCTATGCTATTAAAGGGGAGTTTCCACCATGTGGATTACCCTCATGTAGCCTGTAACATAAAAACAAATGTTAAGATTAAGAAACTGTTAACATCATTTCATTTTTATGTTTGTAGCCATTAATTTTCTATAGCTTTATCTTTCACTTATAATAAAAGTTGATTATATGCCAGACAAAATTGTAAAATATGTGGCTCTCTGGCATTCGTCACATAATGCCTATACCATTGATTTTGAAGTTAGAAAATGGTATTGAAAGAAATGTTTAGTTATTATCAGCGATTTCATTATCGCTTTCTTATCAGGAAATTATCAAGAAAATACACATTTTAGAAGAGTAGAATAGTCTTCTTTAGGAAAACGTAATAACCAGAGCTGTGGCTCATTAGTTCAAACCGACTGTAGACTAAATTGGATTTCGTAACTTTATTTCAGTAGAAGCGTTTAAACTTTTCTGCTAAAACGCTCGCCTTTTTCCTTATCTCTAGAGACAAAATTTGTTTACAGTTGAAAACATTATATTTTTTCCTTTCACGTATTTCATGATTATTTTCTACTTCAGACCAACATACAATGTATTTCTCAATAATTTTTCCAATCCGTACCGCTTGAATGCTTAGGAAAGAAACTAACTGTATGGAAGGTAGTAAGTTAATGGAGACATAATCAATTTTCGAAATCTATTTATATGGATAAATATAAATAAGTCAATTTGCGGATGACTGTTGATGATAAAAAAAACATGTGTTCTTTATGATCTTCGAACGCTCAAACAGCGAGGTTCGTTTGTAAACCTTATTCCAGTCACTGACTTTAATGAATTATTTAATGGAAAAGTAATTCAAAATTGAATACAGCACCCGCTGAATATATCAGCTAAAATTTAATTCCCTACATCCTCAAAATGCCAAGTAATGAAGTGAAGAATGAAATGGAACGATTGTATCTTAATGCTTTTATTTGGTTTAAATGGCATCCTTGCCCTTTAAGTTATATTGTCAAGCTTTTCTCTCACAACGGATCTATTGTTGTTTTGTAAGAAAAAGTAGCTTAATCCTTCGACTCGACAGACTGTAACTCTTCAAAAGAGCGACGTCAATGGTTTCCTTTTTATTGATACGCCTTGCTTCTTCAGCTTTCTCAAAGATATAAACTTGTCGAATGAATCCCCGTTTTATTTTCTTCCTTTTCTGAGATGGTTGTAATAAGTCTATAAATCTGTATGCATCACGGATATAGTTGCTAATTTTTATTTACGTTTCTAAATATCTTTCACTTTTGTTCATTCCATTCAATTTTCTATTTTTGTTTAGCTGTAGCTCCAATCTGTTCAAAATAAAGGTACCTACTACATGAAATTATTACAATTAATTCATATTACCTATACAATTTATTCTTAGTCTCATATTCATTGTATATTTAGATTAGATCTTGAATGCCGGTTTCCTTGCTAAACTTTAGCAGGTCATTTATTGCCACTGCTGAGGTTTATATCTCCCTTCTCGTGTATTTCTTAATTGTGGCTCTTCTAGTCCTCTCGTCCTTTGGGCAGTCGTAGAGGATACGCTGCATCGTCAGGGCAGCCTTGCATACGTCACATGTAGGTTGCGGTGATCTAGAGAATAGATATGAGTGCGTGAGGTTAGAATTAACCTAGCAAAAACCACCTTCTGTCTCCGTGACAGATTGCTAGCGTAGGATATTTCCCTGAACATGTCTACTTTCTTGTGAAAAATCACTTCCTTCCTTCCTTTTCTACACTTGTACCATTTTTTCTCCAGTAAAATGGCATAGGCTTGTCCCCCAACCTTTTTAGTGCATATTGGAATGTTGTTTTTATTCTTTTCTTGTGACGCCTCTACCTCAACACTTTTGTCCGCCCTTTCGTTTCCCTCTATTCCACTGTGTGTCGGTATGCATCCTATCATTACCTTATTATTTTTGTTTAGGATATCCATAAGGTTTTCTCTGATTTTACTGACGGTACCATTCCATATCTTTTGGTTGGTTACTGTATTTATTGCAGCCAGATAGTCTGTTAGGATTAAATTATTTTTGTAGCATTTAGATTAATCGATTTTTAATTTATGATATAGCTCAAGTGAAATGAAAAATTCTAACGATTAACAAGTAGGACTTTATTTGAATTATTAGCAGAATGGAGAGTATAATATTTAAAAAATAATTTTAAATTACATCTCAGGATACAGTTTTGAGACAAATATAACATGACTAAATTTTAGCGAATATGTCTCCAACGTGTATAAAATATAAATGGAAGAAGAGTTTGGGATATGTTTAAAAAAGACATGCGAATTGTCTATGTAGCTGAATGTGTCCGTTTATCGAATACAGCTGTTCTATTAATTCAATGTGTAACGATATTATACACGAATTGACATTTTTACTATTGGTGTGTTCTGTGTGGACTAAATAAATAAATAAAGTTTAGGGGTCGAATGCGGAAATTCGTACGAAACCAAAAACATTTCATTTGTATGTAAACTATAATTACAACCTGCTGTACGCACTCAATTATAAAATAAATAATAAAAATCAATAATAAAAGTAAATCTATAAACAAATAAACAATAACACTTTATGTGAGGATCCGCAGGTACGGGAGAAGCAGCCGTAAAACGTAAGAGAGAGACATTTTATACTATGCTCAGTGAAGATGTGTCTCGAGGTATTTACCCCGGAAGCACTAAATTTCAGTTTCTGAAAATATTTGCCACTTAAATGCCTGACGATAAAGTGTACTTTTTCCTACCGATTTAAATTTGAGCTTAACCGTTAAATTTTTCTGTTTGTAATTCAATACATAATTTTGAATAACCTGATAAGGAACATTATTTGGAAGACGACTTTAAAGAAATTTATTGTGGAGATGAAATGTTTTAAGTGTAATTTTTGTGATTTTCTTTCATGTGTGCAAAATAAAAGTAGTAAAACATTATCTTTTCAATCAAATTATATTTAATCCATTACTTTTAAAAAATAACAGTATAATACACACACACACACACACATATATATATATATATATATATATATATATATATATATATATATATATACCAGGGTGTGTCTGGTTATGGCTGGAGTAGGTCCTGTAATATATATTTTTCCCTTTTGCAGAGAAAGGGACATTAGGCGGTCTCCTAATTCAGTGAAGCATCTTTCACGTATAATTTATTCCAGGAGTAAAAAAATTACCGCTGGCTGAGAAATCTGTAGAGGTAGGAGTTGACACAGTGTTTGATGGCCCGTCTCCCGGTAAAGAGGGCTCGGTATCTGTTATTCATAAAGAGCTACGTGACGCCGGCGTGGTGGTGAAATATGAACCAGACCAGGGAACAAAAATTGCGAGCATTACTTCGACCCGGGCGGCAAGGCGGCAGTAACAGGTGGCGCTGAAGTGCGCTCGTCATTTATTGCGGGCTAATGAGGAGAAGCGTCCTTACTTTGTAACTTAGGAGTCATTATAAGGGGTACGCAGAAAAATAATTTTCTGGGACCATATTCTTATAATTCCAAAACATATCCACAAACATAAAAACAAAAATAAGTAAATATTCGGATTAATAGTGAATTCATCGCTCTCGACTAATCATGAAACGTTTTTGAAAAATAATTCTGTATATATATATATATATATATATCATGGGTTAGATATTAACAATTACAATCTTGACATATTGATGTAATATTGTTGTAAACATGATGTTCTGAATGTACTACTAACTATTTGTCACAAATATATTCACATTTAGCACATGCAAACTTTTCTCGCGCACATGTTTACGTAATTAATTTACACTTCAGCGCATTTACACTGTATTTACGTGACACAAGATGAAAAAACGGAATCTGCTAACTTCCTTGTCGTGGCTTAGTAACACTCCATATTATATAATGCTAAATAATTCTAAACAGCACATGAAATCAGTAGTTTGATTTCATTATCAATAGCCAATTTGTAATAATTCTGAGCTATCTTCAGAATTGGACCTATATCTAAATTTACTGCTCTAATAACTAGAAATGATTCATATTTATTAGTTAATGCAGCTTTTGACCAATTAAGACAATAATTATGTATTGAATTAGAACAACGTTTCGGAACGTGTTTGTACCTTCTTCAGGGCTTTCCTGCGGAGAAAATATAATACACAAATTTGTTGTTATCATAAATGTCATGAATTTTCAGAAGTTATTAAAAATGATATTATAGGCCTACCACTTACATAATACATCTGAGCAACACTCACCTAATTGTCACTAATGTTAAAAAAAGCTATTTAACATTATATTAAAAAAACATTACAAACGTTGGAAGTTTATCCGACGCACTTTTTAACAAGCTACACACTACTGCGGTCGGGTCAAAACTGAAGAGAACTACGAACCTTCAATAGATTGTCCTGTTCCTCAGGTATTTACGATCTCTTCCTGTGACCTTGGGTCGCCATTCTCAAATCAGTGTTCGCGATTCTTATCGTCAGTATTTACTAACTAACAATTTTTTAAAAAAGTATACAATACTCATATTAAATAAATTTACAAATAAGAATTAACAAATTATGACATTGAAAATGTTGCTTAATTAACTTGTACCATTTTGCGAGTTGGTGTTCTCGGATTTTTTATATGAATCATTTAAGATAGATAACATATATACAAATTTTGCTCTATATCTAAAATAACGATTTTCGTCTGGTTTATGCGTAGTCACCACATTATTGTTCGAACTTTTATAATTATTTTTATGTTCCTTTAGTCCGATTTCCGGTGCGCGTATGTTTGTCCTCAATAACATTTTTTTGCATTTTGGTTCACTAAAATTAATTTTAAATACTACATTATGTTGTTTTTCCTTATCATTTTTATCTTTCCCTTTTTTAATAAATTTGGTAGATTTTTTATGAATTATGAAAATAAAAATCTAAGTTTGTATATATCATTTTAAGTTTTGGCTAACCTGACAATAATTTTAATTTTATGTTTCATATTTGTTATTTCTATTGTCCATTATACTGTTATTGTTTCAATTATATTTGTGTTTGACAATTCCCTTTGATATAGGTTTGTTAATAAAGCATTGCTTGCTAAAAAGTGTTTCGGAAGAACTACCAAATTTTAAGATGTTTCTTAATATAACGTGAAGTAGTATTTATACCATTTAGAGTTGCATTATGTTAGTTGCATAATATAATTTTTTAACCACTTATGAAAATTCATGACCTTTTGATAACCACAAATTTGTATATCATATTTTCTCCGCTGGACCGACCCGAAGAAAGTACAAACACGGACCGAAACGTTGTTTTAATGTAATAAATAAATATTTCTGTAATTATCTATTTCGGTTAAACAGACGTAAAAATAAAACGTTTAAGCTTATTTATTGTTACTATCAATTTCGATATTAATAGAAATTAAACTTATGTTTGGTGAAAGAGGATAAAATCGAAATTTGTTGTTTGATATTTTAAGTAATAAGTGTTTTATCTGTTTTATATTTATAGCAATATCCACGACTAGGTCATTAGCGAATCTGTACTTTGTAGCATTTAATTGTAGGGGATCAAATTTCGTGGTAATTTCTCTGTATGGAAAAACACACACAACATCCATGCTCTCGCCAGGGTACGAGCACAGGACCTCTGTGATGCGGGGCAGAGACGCTAACAACGACACCATAGGGGATCGGCAAAAATATTTTTGTTCTTTTCATTCACCTTATTTTGCACTGTGAAAGTTTAATATAGATTCGAGCTTAGTCATTTGAAATTAATAAATATACAAAACACATTCTTATTTTAAAACTTTATCTGCTTTTATGTTACTGTAAATTTTTAATTTATGTTAGTTATTCACCACAAATATTTTATATAGTTAAATGAGAAACGATACGTTCATTCATGAGGGCACATTTACATGATTTAAGTAACAAAAATTGATATACATGCAAATAGCGGAATTGATAATTGTGTTACGGCACATATTTTACTGTCACAACCAAACGCAGAATGATCCTAAAATGAGCCTTATTAAGTATCTCTTTACCCAATAATTAAACTGAAAAATTCAATATTTTGTAGAAATTTGAGAGATAATCATGAAAAATGCAACTCAGTTTATCACAACTTATTTATATTTACGTCTTTCGATAAAATTGTTATCTTATAACCTCAAACCTTTTTAAAATCCTGATAACAAATTTTTTTCCTTGTATCTTGCTGATTTACACTGATTATTTGAACCGTAGAATCGTTTTCAATTATAAAACTTTATAAAAAACACGGATGTTTCCCTAACACACTTCTGTTCCACTTAATAAGAGAATTACTTGATAATTTATACAAACGTATATTTTAAATAAATCAATTGAAACATTTAATTCAATAGCCTGGAGTCTAATTAATTATTTGATTAAAAGGAAATTTTTAGGTTACCAAATAACTGATATGGCTATCAAAATACAAAATTACAGTCTCTACTATAAAACCGATGTTTCGATAATATCTGAAACTTTGTAAACCGACATTTGGAGATTAACTATTACTCTGAGGAAAACCGCATTCTAAAAATTATAGAAACTATTTTAATAGTGAAGTAACAATTATCGTTATTTCATATGATTTAGAAATTAAATTACTAATTCATATACTGTAATCGACATAGAAAACCTCAAAACTTTCAAATCTAATTAACGCAAGAATTATGAAAGGATCCGAGAAGGGTATGGAACCCAGAACCTCCAATTTATACGTTGTTAGAACTAAGTGGAGGTGTCTGGTTTGATTCCCGTATCGGTGTTAATTTTTTCATCCTGATCCTTTGACTCAGTGTCATGACTTTCATGGTTATGCTTCGGATGAAAATATTTATTTTACTTATAGTTGTACAATTTGATGCATGATTAACTTATTAAAGCATCCAAATAACTCATTTCTGTTAATGAATAATTATTCATTCAATTAAAAATTTTTATTAATACTGATTAACAACTATATGTAACGCTAAATGTGGAGATTATTTTATATCACTGCTTTTTCAACAACTTGTTTTCATCTTTCGTTATCTTACAACCAGTCATTTAATTTTAGATACATGAAATTATTATCATTAACTTAATTTCAATCATCCTTTTATATTCAATTCACCGCGCTTTTCCGTGTTTATTTATAAAATGATACAAATTTCATGTTGCACATACGCTATTTTTTCTTTCTGCGACCTCCGATATTAAAATTAATAATAGCATGTAATATGTCTGAATTAATCTTTGAATTCGGAGAATTTTCAAATAACTGCTACGTCGTATTAAGTCATACAGTACAAAAATATCTTTATCAATCTTTTTTCTAACTGATATCCAACAGTACTTGATTACTCATTTTGTAATACTATAAATCTGACAGAAAAGTAATTAAATATTCAATTATTTAAGCACGCCTATTCATTACAGACTAAAATGTTGCTGGAAGAGTTTGGAGGCTTTTTAATCAGTATGAGGTATAAAAGTGTCATATATTCATGAATATGTTAGTAAATGTTTGGTGCATTGACGAACAAACGAGAGGTCCTAAGTGGAATATAACCATGGTGTTGTAAAGATTTTAATTAATCTTCTTTAAGTGTTAAAGGGGTACAGCTGCTGTGTACTCACATCCTGGCTGAGTTGGGTGCTAACTTATCGCAGTGTGGGCGAAGTTGTACATCCGCGTTTCCGCCTCAGAGACTTGTGCTCACACAACTTGCGCCGTGTCTCTAACTGGGTATGCAACTTATCACGCGTAAAAGTAATACAGGCTAACAGTGGTTCGGGAGACCCGTACGAAGTAATCCCAAAATATGTCTACCGTTAAATGTAATTTATAGCAGCTTTATTTTAGAGCACGTGTTTATTATATAAATCTAGTTTATAGAGTGTTACATAAAGTTAATATATTAAAATTTAGATTAACTAATTTCTAACGTACGGTTAATACACGTTAAAACCGAAATGTCTGTTAAGAGTATATTATTGAATTTAAAGATAACAACGGAAGTAAAAATTTATATAACACAACAATATTACAATTATAAGGAAATAATTATATTTTTTCAAATTATTGGTGTCATTCTTAACTTTAATGGCAAAAAAATTTGATCTTACATGTTACATTTGGATCTGGAATAATATTTACATGATTCATTTAAAATCTCTATATTGCGGCATTTGAATTTATGGGTTTTCTAAAATGTTTCGGCAGAATTTAATAATGGGACATTAAATATCAAATTATTTTTTATGTACATTGATACTAATTTTTAGACATAATTTTGGTCGCACATATAACAGAAACTAATTTCGTAAATATCATTACGTTATTTAAAGTGTTAATTTTTTCTTTAATATTTTTAACTAAACTTAAATTATTAGAAGTTTAAAACGTAATTCGTATACCATAATTATTAATCAAGGCAAATAAGTTTATATGGACTGTTTTCAAAAAGGGTAGTTCAATAAAAACTTTGTTCTTGGGCTAATTAATTGGGAATTTGTTATGCAATTGATTCGGCGACAGTTTTAAATCGAAAATTTAGCCAACCAAAGGTTGATTTTTTTCAGTAATTTAATTCAAAGTGGAAATGTAGGAAATAAGTATATATCACACTTACTGTGAATTATTCTTAATAAGGCAACGTTTTTTATGTCTATTATTTATTTTCAATAATTTATATATATATATATATATATATAATATATTTGCTAAGTAGTTTTTATTTAATTTTACTGTTAACTGAAATTCAAGCATATTTCAAGTCACTTCCTGTAACTCATTTTCAACACAACATTGCGCGATACATCTGTATCTATAATTTTTTATTTTAATTACAATATGAAATGAAATAAATAATTGGGAACACATACAGATAGTTTTGAAAATAACCAGCAGTTACATACTTTATGTACGATTCTAGTTAGCATAATAATGAATATTTCGAATCGCAGTATCGTAGGAATAATGCATTTTACATCAAATATAAAACTTCAGTGTTAAAAGTATATGAATTAGATAAATTAATAAACAAAAAACAGACAGGATAAGTTGTAAATTAAAAATACCACACAACGTTTCTGCAATTCCTATTACTTTTAACAGGTGAATCAAAAACGCAAAAGACGCAAGGACGACGCAACACATACGCCATGTGGCCAAACTAAATCCATTCATAATTACTTAAATGCATTTTAGTTAAGTCGGAATATGAGTGCAAGAACATTGTTACACAAAATATACTAAACGAAAAAAAAGTTAGTTACCGACACTTTATACCAAATATTTCAGTTCAATATAACAAAGTTTTCGTAACGTATTCTATTATCATTAGGTTGTGACTTGACCAAAAAGCTACGGATCAAAATTAATGAAACTTGAAATTGTAAATGTTCACTCAGTTAGGCCTGACCGAGTACTACATAATTTTCAGTCAACTTGCAACCTGAAGAAGATACAAAATTATTTTATTTTAAACTGATTTTTTAATAAACTGTTGCTTATTGATCACACCTGATTATAACCAGACGTAAAATTCAAAAATTATATTTTAAATATAGTAGGGGAAGTCATTTTCAGTCTGGATAAGCGATTGGAGAAAAACCACTCAATACTTCGTATTCAATGTGATCGATGAATTATTTTTAACGCTGTTCCACAAGAGTTTATGTTCTTAATATCTAGTGGAAGGCTTCAATATTTTTCTTACATTTTGACAAAGGCAATACCAGGCTTTATCTGAATCTTGTAAACCGCTTATTTAAAAGTTATAACCACATGATTATAGTAATACATTATTGAAACTGCTACAACAAGGTATTTGAAGATGTTCTGGATTTAAGGAAACCGAAACCGCACACTCAGACGCAAAATACCAAACTTTGCGTGCTCTGAGTATTTAAAGCTGAATAATTTCCAAATAACATATTTGTATGAGAAATAATAATATACTGAAGATCATAAGAAAGCCATTATTATTTATATATTTGTATACATAGTGACCTATGAACGTAAAATTATATAAATATTTTAAAATAAAGTAATTAAATTAAAGCATAACATGTTTATGAGGAATTTAATGGTGACTAATAAATTGTAATTTGGAAAAATTATAGTCTATTCGGACACACTCTACGAATTTGTTTCATATTCCTTTATTATTTTCTAGAAATGTATGACAACAATATAATATAAAAACGATATTGTCCTAAATAGTCACAGGTAAGTTACGATGAACAAAATACATCGCGTTTAAATAAAGGTATTAAGAATACATTTCATACGTGACCAGATGGCTTCATAACATTCAAACTCACTTCTATAACAATACATTTTATATTATGTATCAACATAATTCCAACATTAAATACATAAAATGTTATATGCATGATTTTTAGTATGTCATTCAATTTAAGAAAAAGTTAATATTTGGAGTCATAAAATACATAATTACAGAAATACTAGATGTTGAGAAGCTTAAATAAACTTTATGCTAGTCGTGCATATTGCAGGCGACATATTCAGCCATAAACTCATATTCATTTCAACACATCTTAATTACATCGTTGTTAATCTAGTCGATCTTTATTAAAGTACAGTCATGATTTATATTGATATTGAATAAATAAACAGACACGAAATAATGGTAGGGTTACACATTAAAATCGCTTTATTGCTACAATTTCAAAGGTATCATTAAAATGTATACTTGTATTAATCGCAGAATTTGAAATAAATATAGGTAGGAGTATGTTTACATTTTATATTGTTTTAGTTCAACATTCATTGCCTTTATTATGAGAGAGATGGAATTATCTGGTACGTCACTATCAAGTAAATTTAACAGTCGATTTTTCAATGTTCCATGCGACTGAAGTTACACGGTCTCTGAGGGGAGCCCCAGGCCTCGCCATCGTTCCATGGCAACTAAAACGAACTGTTTCCATCGGCTCTAAATCCCCCTCCCACCTACGCAGTACGAAGGGGGAGAGCTGGCGCATGCGGATTATATAAACTGTAGAGCGACTGGATCATACAACTTCGCGGCATGAATACATATTACATTGTTTTAAACTTTAAATGGATTTATTGTTCACGCTGCCACTGAACAAAGATTCCATTTTAAATAAAGTGTTTCTATATTCATGCATGCAAGATGTACGGTACAGGATGTGGTAAATGAGAGATTCCATATTCAGGATGGGCCTTGAAATGTCGCAACATCTAACTTATTAAACAACTGCGCCTGGATCAGGTGAAGATACCGTGAGGGAAGTTAACTCGACGATGTGGATTGCTTGCATCATTATGACAAATATTTTAATTTCTGAAAACACAGTAGTACATTTTAGTTGATGCAGGTTTACTTATTGATCTGTTAACAATATTAAATATTTTCCAACTAGTTTCAATCTAATAAATAAATAATATATATATTTTTTAATGATTTTTTTAAAATGTAGTTGTCAAAATTGCGTGTGCGTTAGGTACACAAGTATATATATATATATATGAAAGGAGGAATTCGGATGGAAGAGGAATTGTTAACTATGGCTGCCGGGCTTCTGAAGAGGTCCTAATAAATTAGGGATTAAACTTTGAGAATGTTTCAAAATTTAAATTAATAATAAATTTATAACTAAACAGTATGATGTTTTCATTTATTTAAGGACGTCAGATAAATATAACTGTTAAAATATTTGTATCTTAATTGATTATTTTTAAGTATATTTATCAAACGAATCACTACCAATTGGAACTGTTTCCATATTATAGATAGAAATTATAAATCCAGAAAAGTTTCAGAAATGTTATACATTAATCTTGTATTACATTCACTTAATGTTAAAACTAAGACTGATTCTTTACGGATTAAAGTTGGCTTTCCGAAACTATACCTGCTCGCTCAGCGGTCAGGATTGAGGAAACGCCCGGGGCGGGGGCGATATTATCCGCTCATGCCACGTGCGCTCAAAATACGGCACCCATCCACGTTGCGGCAGCTTAGCCATAATAGTATAGGAAATGATAGAAAACGGGTTTGGGAAGTGAGAAAAAAGTAGCCAGGAGTTAACTATAAGCAATATGTATCGTTTAAGGGCCCTATCAGGATTAAATGTAGAGATACCCTTAGAGAATCGTGTATCACATAGGTCAGATAGATAGAGGTAGAAGTTATAAATCCTTATATGTTTCACAAATGTCATATATTAAACTTGTATTACATTAACTTAATGTTAAAACCAAGATTGATAAAGTTGCTTTTCGGAAAACTTTATACCTGTTTGCTCAGCGGTCAGGATTGAGGAAGGGACTATTGTCGCTCAAGGCACGGCCGCCCAAAATACGACACCCTTGGTACTCGTTCCAGGCCATTCCGATGACGGGAGCGGGCTTTGCCGTGGGGACGCAGAATGCCGTTCATAATACCTCGGCCAGTTTGGAGGCAGCTAGTCGACTATTCAAATAGGAATAGAGAACAGCTATTACCATATGCCCACGGTCTGCGTCCCCCGTAGCATAAACCTCTCAAAACAGACACGAGGTTTCTCGGCTTATAGAACCCTTAATTCAAAGGGCATCTCTTTATCTCCTCGCAGTTTCCACTTGACACAAATTTTTGACAAATATTGGATTGAATATTCACAGAATCTCAAAATAAAATTGATCTAATATTATACTTAATGTCACTAATATTACTTTATTCTATCATTCTATTCAAAAATAAAATTTTAATGCAATATTTATCTATGCGCGTATTTTAAAACAAAATAAAATTTATGGAACGCTGGAAGTCGTGTTACGGCAATTAATTAATGAAAAGAAAAGAAAAAGTTCAACAAGACGTCGAATTGGCATTTGAAATTCGATTTCAGAAAATAATATCTAGTTCCTTGTATGGAATAAATTTCATAGGCACAATGAGAATGTATTATGCCATTTTCGTCTTATCTTAAAGCTTAGATCCGTTGACGTAAAGGAAGTAACCAAACGATGAATTGATAATAGACCTATGCTTTACAGTAATGTTATTTGCATACCTTACAGGAGCTTTAAATACAAAACTTTTCCCACGTCGTGTTTATATCCCTATAGAAATGTGAAAGAATGGTCGATTCGCGAGAAGGAAGCTGAGAGGAATTTAGTATGAATATAAAGTTCTCGGTTTACAAAGTAGGCAGTCATTAGACAAACACGGACCGTTTCTATGCCTAGCTCTGCCGTCGCCATCACTTAGCCGTTGAAGCATTGTGCGTTAGGATACGACTGTCCGTTGTTCTTAGTAGTGAAGTTTTAACATAGCACATTCGCCGAGTAAACATTCTCTAAAGCATAGTACGAGCGTGCATGTCGTTATCCACTGTAAGATTATCCTTCTATTAACCCAGGACAGCTATTTGGCTTCCTTTGAATTAAAATTAACAATGGGCCTTATACTCAATTTTACGATGTAGTGATTTATATACGATTTCCTTATCGTTGCTGGTACTCCAAGCAAAAAATGTAATGTAATTGAAGTGACGCGTTTTACTCGAAATTCATTGTTGTCAAACGTTAGTATATAGTTGTTGATTACCTCTACTATTTAGGTACCAATTAGAAATTTGCGGGCTGAGAATATCACAACTCCCAAATAACTATCAACCACGAACAATAAGTACTTATGTTCAAGTAAAGGAATTTTCAATAGGATTCCTGAATTAATATATCTTGTCAATCTAATCTGGAAATAATTGCATATTTGATGCGATGACGCTAAAATTTTTATAATAATGATGAACAAATATGATATTTATAATATTATAAATTAATAAATAAACAGCTTAAGCTGAAAATTGATTTTAACAAAAGCTTACATATGTCAACGAAAACAATTTTATTTTTTGGTTTCAGCAACCACGCAGCTAAACCTTGTTTCAAAATTTTTTGAATGATTTAAATATGAAATTAGTAAGTTAGAAAATGTCCTAAAACAAGGACGAAACGTCAGCATATTAAATTAGTTTGTTAATAATCAATTTTCTGACTCAAGGTCGTTTATTTATTTATTTTAAATTCATAATACCTGTTTATTATTGCGCCACGTAATAATGGAGGAAATAAAGTTATTATATATATATATATATATATATATATATATATATATATATTGTAACACTCAAAATTAAAAGATTTTAATTAAATGGATGCCACACGTTGATGCGCCAAAATGTAATAAACAATTAATTAAATGATTTAATGGTTGAATTGTTAAGGACGCCAAAATGTAATAATCACTATTTAAAACAATTTATATGAATTAGCCTCACGTTGAGGAAACCAAAATGTAAATAGTAAATAATAATTAATTAATTAACAATTTATTTGTCTCTCGTTGGCACGCCAATTTATGTAATACTCAAATAATTAAATGAATTATTATGGTTAATTAAGGATAAATTTATTTATTACATTTTAAGTGAAAGAATGTTAAATAACTACAGTTTTTAAACATCAGAAAACAATTAATACATTTAAAGTAATAATAACAATTTTTCATGTTGTGATTAATTTACAGTCGTGTTTTTACTATTTTACAAACTTATTTACTCTTGTCTCAAGGTCGTTAACTGGGCCTTTCAAACAAAGAACAAACCTTTTCCTACTCTCAAAATTAACAAACAAAAATTAACTTGAATCTGAAATCTGACGATTTATCCTTATTTTTTACAATAAATTTGATAAAGTATCTCTCTCTACTTACAGTTTTCTTTACTGGTACCCGGCATTCATTTGGGCTATTTGATACACTATACACTATTCACATGTAACAGGCCATCGTTTCACAGAATTTAATTTAATTCAAATCACCGTCCAAAACTTTTGTATCTTTCACCTGACACAATTACTCCTTACAACACTGTGGGCCTCTGCATTAAGTCCGTCTCTCTCTCCAGCAAATATTGTAATTCTCGTTCTGATTAAGGATAAATCAGAATGTTATCCACTCCTTCTCGACGAAATTTTTTACTAGGTGAAGTTCTACCTGTGGTTTTACTTATTGATAATTTTGCCTGCGACCTTTACTTGATCGAATTCTGTGTGCAACTGCTCTTAATGAAAACCTGCCTGCAACTTACTCGATGAAATTCTGTATGCAACTCCAGTTGCCCCGTAGTTTAAACGCTCGCAGACGACAAATGCTCACCTGGACATGTTTTACCAATTGTTGTGTTTATATTCTCGCCGATAACAATTTACTGCAAATACCCAATTATTAATTCTCTAATTGCCTCGAATTATTATTACAATATATATAAATTCATATTTTATCCGAAGTTAAACAACAGAAGAAGTATATATAATGACCAATAGGACAGAACAAGTTTAATAGTGCCGACTTAATGTGGTTTCGAGGTCACCGTGAATGCCTCGAATCCAGAGGTCCATGTTTCAAAACCCGGAGTGGGCATGGTTGTTATGTGCGTGTGTCTCCACCCTGAGAAATCCTCACTCAGTTCCCATACAAAGACACCCAACAAAGTACGAAGTCGCTAATGACCTTAGCTGTTGATGCGACTATAAATTAAAATAATTTAAAAAAGTTAGTAGCCAATATACACATCATATACATTGACGTTTAAGTCAACAAAATAGAAAAACAATACGTTTTGTGCCTACTTTTTGGACTTAATTAACTAAACATAATAAAAGTTGAAAAAGATCTTATAAATTAATTTTGTTGATAAAAATTTCTTCAATTTCGTTGAATTTTTGTATTTTAAAATTTTTATGAAAAAATATTGAGATAACTTGTACACATACAAACATTTTACAAATGACGTATTTAAGCTGCTGGAAATAAAAATAAAATCTTTTTTCTTTTGAAGGATGATGCCTGCGTGTTCCAAATTGGATGTAAACTTTATTGAGTCATTGCATTCGAAGAATACGTGTTATCTTATAGTGTTTTGAGGTAATTATAATTTTTGCACTTCAGTTGAATTTCTGTGAATAATTGATGGTATTAGTTCACAAAAACTTTGTTTAAGTTCGAACGTATATATCAAAATGTGTTCCGGTTTTTAAGTTCAGAATCGTAATCTAACTGTAGAATGATCAATTAATTAGTTTCTTTTGTTTACGGTATTATGAAACACAAACTATCAGATTGAGAAAAATAATCTGTTCTTTAATGTTTAAAATACTATAAACACGGGTGTTCGAAAAGCTTCCAGTACCATGAAGTATGAAATGTGACAGTTAACTGTGCAGTAGGACGTTAAAAGAGTGACGACCATGTGGTGAGCCTAATCTACATTCAGCAGGCCGCCACCGAGTCCTCGTGAAATACTGCTCGGAATAGCACCTGGCTGCACTGCAAACATGAATTGCCTCGAAAACTACCAACAGCGCGGGGGCGGCGCGAAGTAGTAAAAGAGACACATCGGTGAAATGTGACTGCTTTATAAAGCGCTTTAATTTCGGCTGAAATATCGGTGACGCGTGCCCATTGGTTTTGTACGTGGCTCTGTTGGGAAGTAGGTTAACAGTGCTGAAAACCCCTGATATATAGTTACGGATACACAGCTAATGTGATAATAAATGGTGAATCTTTCGGGTGCCTTAACGGCTTAGGGATTTCGTCGGCCGAAGATAACGGCCGCGTTACGGTGAATTTTTCTTTCGACTGTCGTGATATATTGGTATTGTGTGTATCGGATGTTGATTCAGGTGGGGGAGGGGGTTGGAAGTGAGAGTGAGGCTGCGAGGGAACGGCCGCTCGACTCGACTCGCATCGACATCATAGTCGGCGAAGCGAAGGCTCCCCCCCCCCCCTGCCACGCAACCAACCATCACTCCCATTTTTACTACACGCTAAAATTAAATTCAAACAAAGCGGCATTTCAAGCAAGTGTGCAATTTGTGTGTGTTTAACATTCAGCAAATGATATATGCAATTTTATGTCAATACGATGGCATTTAATTTCAAAATACACCAGAACTTATTATCAAGATACAAACGCAGTAAAAGGTAAAAATTTTGATGCAAAATTCAAATACCGTATATTCTAAGAAATGTTTTTTATAAGCAGACAAATGGCCACCTCTCTTTGAAAGTTGGGTCTATTTATGATTTGCGAAGATTCAGTTTACATGGCGCAGACTTTCCCTTTGTATTGATTAATAACAGATTCTGGGTTTATCATCCGGGTCAATTATTTATTAAAAAAAACAACGTTTTGAGTTTTAATAAACAGTTGAACGGCTGATAAACCGGGAATGATTAATTAAACCCCTCTACCTTATTTACACAACCCCTAGCACATTAATTCGTACATTATTTTCCATTAATGTTATACTATTGATAGATGCCACGTCAGCAATTCCATAGATAAATATATAAATGAAATTTTATATATTTTATTTAAACTTAAAGCTTAATTATACATATAATTAAAAATCATACATAAATATATTGCGACTGTAATTCGCCCATTTTATGACTAAAAATAAGTTTATAATGTTGTATAACAACAAATTAAAGTATTTTACACAACTTAACAGTTTACTGTAGTCAAATTTTACCTCGAAATAAAATAATGCTTTAAACACAAATTAAACGCAAATAATTTTTACACATTCCTCGCAACACCACTGTTTATGAAAGAGATTATTTGTATTATTTTTCCTCAAAATGGTGCGAATCGTGTGAACGGAACTCCAAATTGTTGGCAACTTGTAACATAAAGCATCGTCTCATATGCTTTGAAACAAGAATTCCTTACTCTTGTGTAAGCATCCTTAGGGTAATAAAAAATCATTTATTTGTGGTGTTATAAACGATCGTGGGCTAATGGACAGTTTCATCCATTCATAATAGGTTCGTTGAAAGGCTGAAAGACCTAAGTTGATACTGTTAAGATACCGATATGTGACTCTCAATTATGTGAGAATTATTAAAAAAATTATACCGTTTTAGATAAACAAGTTGTCAAATAACGGACAAAAATAAGTTCTAAATAAATATCACACAACGTTTCTGTAATCCTTGTTGCTTTCGTCAGGTTACTCAAAAAAATGAATAGCCATAACACACAAACCAGGTGACGAACTAAGATTTAATTTCTACGGTACTTTTTTCTTGTTTTGTTTTCCAATGTATGACGTGAATCGATGTAAGAAATGATGTATTGGAATACGTCACTTTAAAACGAAGTAATACGTCCTCTTTCGGGATTAGCGTCCTGTGGTGTTGTGTACTTTTAAATTGATTGTATTTAGCATATTTTTTATTTATAATCGTTTCAGTATAAAAAATGAGTTATTTACATCTATTAAATTATGAATATTAAATAATGTATGGTATAATTCTTATTAGAAGTTTTGTTAGTAGTAATTTGTTCCGTAGTGATTAAAAATTTCAGAATGAGATTAAAAAGTGGTTCTTAACAGAAGAGTTTGTAGAATATTGTAAAAAGGTTATAATATCAGTTATTTCTTGTATTTTATGATAAATCTTTGTACACGTTTGTATTAAAAAAAAGCATACAAACGGAAATAAATAATTGTAGAATAAAGGTCTTCCCGGTGTAGAAAGTGGATAAACTCTTCGTTAACACGGGTCGTTTAGATGACATTCGGCGTAATAATCTTCATCGCCAGAAGATGATATGACGCTGAATGTCATCGGAACGTCGCATGCTATCGACGAGTCTACCCGGAAATAAATAAGTAAATAAAATCTGATAATTATAAGAATCTGGTACCACTTTTCATGATTAATTCAATATCAAATACTCAGAAATTAGTATTTGAACAATTTATCTTCAATCAATCATCTATTCTTCTCCTAAATTACACATTACTTAACAATTCTATAGTCCCATTCTAATGTACGTATTAAATATACTGTGTCCTCTGAATTCTAAATGCTTTTTGTTGATTCAATCATACATAGGAGGGAAAATTCCTATATATATTGTAATGATTAACTGGAAATGATAAAATGAAAGTCTTTAATTAAAAAATCAAATTTTATTCTTCAACGATACAAATTATCAGCCTCATTTTGCACATTCAATTTCCTCAAATTCACAAACCAAATTTTATATTATTTTTTATTTGTATTTGTGGCGTTCTAGGAAAATACAACTTCATAATTTTACAACAATTTCATCTAATTACTCTTTCTCTCAGGGTCTTTACTGGGCTTGATAGTAAGAACAATCAAATTTAATAAACTAATTAACAAATCACAATTGAAATAAACAATATAAATTCTTAACACAATAAATAAAACGAAAACTAAACAAGACAACTAAATCTGACTTATATCTTTAATCCTCGTTTACAGACTTTAAATAATTGTTTTTGTACTCACGAATGTCTCTCTGGTACCAGATCTGATTTTGGAGCTTGAGGTGACAATTCACTAAAAAGGCCGTTATGCACTGATCCTAGACATCATTATTAATAAACACGGTCGTAGTTCTCTTTGTTATTCCACCTGGAATTTAGGGATCAGCCGCTCCCTCGTTCAGCCCTCGGACGTATGTCTCCTCGATGCCTTTATGCGAAATGTTATTTCGCATCTGTGTGGTGCAAACCTTTTGTTTCTAATTTGCGATTTTATATCATGAGTCTCTCCGTCAAGAACTAATTACTTGGGTTTTATAGAGTTTAATAGATCTCGCAGTTGAACTTCCTGGACCACACTATTCGTACTTTTTAGGTCAGCCTCCTCGCTCTCTCGAAACGTTCGCCGGACTGGACTTCCGTACGAGCGCGCGGTTTCCAACAACTATCGCCGAGAAAGAGCTGTGATTGTTGCTTTCAAGAAATGTACCGCTAACAATCCAATTATATTAAAAAAATTAATGGCCTCTAATTAGTATTACAATATACATATAGGCCTTCATACATGTATCTTGCTTCATATTTTCTCAATTTCATTTTTTAGGGCAGAGTTTTTGAAGTATTGTTAGGAGGATAGTATTTTTTAAAATTGAAAAAGGATTATATTTAATTATTACTGAATATTACAGACAAAATCCATGATAAATTTTGTTGATACAACGCATATATTTTGATAAATATGCGTTGTCGGGTAAGGAACATATTGAGTCAAGTTACACTCAGAGTATAAACCGAGCACCCTCGGCCATATTTACCCTTCGTCGGGTGAGTGGAATACACCTCGATCGCTGTGATTGATTTTGGAACAATAAAAACTATTTTCCTAAACCGTCAAGGAATGAGCGGACGTTCCTGGTTTGTTACATTTGGAATTTTTACAAATAGAAATATATCTATAAAATACTTCTATATCATTTAAATTTATGAAGATGGAGACATAAAAAATGTTATCCTTATATGTTAAACTTATTATAACTCATAAATAAGCAACGATTTTATCCATTTCGTTTTATTTATTAGGTTCTTACATACAACGAATCACACGCCAGTTCGGAATTTTCATTTGCCTTCGTGAGCTGAAATAACGAATCAGACTTCTGCGTTCTGCTATACTTATTTTTTGTAAAAAAAAGTTTTTTTTCGAAGCCATGTGGTATTGTACAAACGTTAAAACAATTTTTATGTAGGGTGTCTCAAATGGAATCATACGATTTGAGATTAATACCTTAAAAAGTAATGAAAATATAAAATTAATGTTAATTTTTATCAAGAATTATAATAATATTAAAAAGGCTGAATATTTTCTATCCTTGAATGAACGTGCGTAGTCTTTTCGATTTACGGAATTTCTCGTAATATAGACAGAGTCCTGTTGGAAACCGATACACTCATGGTTTGATAATTTCCACGAGGAAACAAATAAAAACATTTTGTTTTTATTTGTGTTATAATAAAATATTAAGTCATTGTAAAAGTTTAAAATAAATGGTTTGTTTTAAAATATTATATATGCGATTCCTGCTAAATGTTTCTGTAAATTGTTTTGTACTGAACAGATTTCTATGGCAGTATTGTCAAAAGCTCCTCCAAAAAATTTGAAACGATGAATTAGCTTCTCATTAAATTCGTGACTTGTGTAAGAATCGGGGTTAATACAAAAACTAACTAATAAACATTAATTTTTTAATAAAGGAATATCAAGTTTTTTACATAACAACTAAAAGATTCTCAATATGCATCCCTTGGGATGCAAGGCTCATGCCTATGCGGTGCTCAAATTCGTCTCACACCCTACAGAGCCTGTCTTGATTTACTGCTTCCACGGCTGTTTTATGCGGTTCCGCAGTTCGACCATTGTTACTGAAAGTTGATGCACATAAACTGAGTCTTTTATAAAGACTCACAAAGAAAATTCATAAACAGTGAGGTCCGGTGACCTTGGAGACGAGTGATGTAAGGCAGAATCATTTTGTCCCGTACGGCCGATCCATCATAGAGGAAGCCTATCATAACGTACAGGTTCCCCGTCTTGCTGGTAAATTAAGTCATTTGAATCAGACTCCAAATGAGGGAAAATAGAGTTTTTAGTCATATTGAGATATTCCCTGAAGACTGCTCTCTGCCAAATAAAACGGGCCATACACATTTTTCCGTGAAAAAAAACATATCACTTTAATTTTCGGAGAGTCTCTATTATGCGGAACAACTCCATATAGTTTCTCTGTACGCCATATTTTCAGATTAACTATTTAGTACATGTTTTTTTGAATTGTTTAAAACAATGTTTTAATATGTACTTTTGTGCTTAAAATACAGAAAAAATATCAATTTGGCTCATGATGTTGCACATATTTATCATAAGTATAATAAGGTCCGATTTATCAATAATTCACATTAATTGGATAATTATTATTTTACAGAATACCCTGAGAACGACGCATAAATTTCTTTCTATAAAAAAAAACAGAAAATAAATATTCTGAGGTAGTTCGACTGGTAGAGAGAGGGGTTGACTCACAGAAAGCTAGGGCAGTCATTTTTTAACTTGTCCATGGATGCCAAAAATTTCACATTTCCTTAAGTGTATGTTGCTGCATATCTGCATCACAAATTAGATCTCATAGAATCCAATAGATGCATCTGGGGTGATACCAAATGTTGCATACATGCTACACTATACACTAAAGGGTTAAGGCGCTTTACCTTCCCATTCCAATGGAAAGTAGCCTCTTCATTAAACACTAGGCGTAATACAAAATTGTCATCTCCCTTCTTGTGGAGGAGGAAATCGGAAAACTCCATACGTTATTCCTTGTTACCTTAATGAAGCGCTGGAAATAAGTGAAACTTGTATGATTTCATACGTAAATGATGACGCAAAAAATACCAGACAGACCTTGAGGCAATGTTCAGTTCTGTACCGGAATGACGAGTGGAATTTTGGGTGCTACGTATGAAACTCTGACAGATTTGCTCCACATCAACACACGGGGACAATTTGCTTGTACTGAGAAAACATTAATCTTGAATTTGTTTATACCTTCTTCTTATGCTCTCGCTGTAGTAGGATCAATACGTAGAACGTTTATTACGGATTGGCACTTCGCGAAATGATTTCCGTTGGTCTACAGACGCCATATTGTCAGTGTTGATCGAAGCGTGCTGCTGCAACCTATTGGTTACTGCAGCACAGAGATTCCTCTTTTTAACTTTCTTCAATCACATCGGGTTAAAACTGAATAATTATGAAGTTTTCAAATCGGTTGATTATTTTTGAAACAGCTCCCATAAAAGCGTTTTGGTGGTTGATTTAACGCACATTAATCTTATCACTGCTCAGGTGTATTCCTGTGAGAAGTTAAAAAACTATATTTTTATTATGAATAATGCAGATTTTAGCAGATGCATTTCATAAAAATGTTGAAAGATTATCTCGGTATAAGATAAAAATAATTTTAAATTAATATTTATTTTAATTATAACAAAATGAGACAGTAATTGGAACCTATTTCCGTTTTAGTACTAAATAAAATAATTCTTTATTCAAAAGAATCTATTATTAAAATCGAAAAGAAATCCACGATATCATGAAGACATAGTGAGTGACAACAGAAAAAAAAGACCTGAAAATTAATTTAATTTATTTTTGAATGAAATAATATGAATAGAACCAATATTTCAGTTTCGTTTCACATTCCTCCAAAATAGTTATAATACCAGTACAACGTAGGATTCTCTTTGTGGCAATCAATAAATAATGTGATGGAATTAAAGGAAGTTTCATTTCATGAAACGTCTTTTCCACAAAGCTGCATGATTCACACGCTCCGACTGTAGCCAATGCTTCCATCGTTAAAATGTGAAAAATAAAATTATATATATAATTCTATATATATATATATATATACATATATATATATATATATATATATATATATAAACTTTCCATAAAGAGAAATATTTTTTGTAAACGCAATTCCGTTCTAATATAGTGTCAGGTAACCTATTTTTAACTTTACTAGTTCCTATAAATTTACGAGAAGGCAACACCAAACCTTAGATTCCGAAGGTGACAGAGTCAGAACATCGGACTCAAATAACTAAATTGATGAAATCAAACCCTGTGCCGTCATTTCAGTCCACTTATAGGATATGAAACGGAGGTGTCGTGTGCTGTGCGATGTTATTTCACGCCATCAAGGATCAAGCCTCTGATCGAAAAATTGCCGGTAGAGTGTCTCCCTCCAGGCTTCCAAAATAAATAAAAAAAAGCAGCCATAATATTAATATAGAAACAACAATTAACAAATAACTATCGAAACAATTCAAATAAATTATTTGGCATTAATTTGGCGTCCATTGTCCTCACAATAAATAGTAAAACACACACGCCAATCACAATCACACACACACACACACACACACACACACACACATATATATATATATATATATATATAGTAATAAACTAACAATTTTACTTTAACTTATCATATTTATTTAAACAATTCATTAAAAGGGAACTATGATCTACAGATGGGTTTAATAAATGAAAAGATTACTCATAAATTCAATTTTGAATCCAAAAAATTTATTACAATTTAAATTTGATTAATTTTTTTACACAATTTTTATACATTAATGCTACGGATTTTATGAGATTCTTTATACCTTCAGGGTTGCCTATCGCGTCTCAAACAGTAATAGGAACCCGCAATGCAATAACAAAATTTATAGAATATTAAATAATTGCAAAGAATTTACTAGTTTTACACTATGAAACAGATTTCTGACGGTAAGGAATACTATACAAAGTGTTTTTTACATACCAGACAGGGGTGCAGTTAGCGAATTACGCTAAATCTTTCATTTCACATTTTTACCAACTTTTGAGTTTAGTTCACAAATTATTTAAATGACTTTACAAGTTAAATAAGGGCATAATATTACACTTTCTACACCATTTAAGTCAGAATACGCGATTAAATCCCTATCACACCACAGAGATCATCAGTTGATTTCCAAAATTTCGGTGAACAGTAATAATGTCTACAGACGGAAAAATAGAATTACACTTTCCAAATATGAGTCATATTCACCTCTCAATCAATCGCCGACAACAATACTCTCGAAACACTCCACATTCTTACACAATGCTGACTGTTGCCTACAGTACCCTGGGCACAATATTACGTTGATAATACAAATATTGAGTAATTTATATATATATATATATATAATATAATATATATATGTTGTAATACCCAGTTAAGAACGACATGAATTTTGTTCTTATTCCATCATATTTGTTTACCAACTCAGACTGGGGATTCTTGAGTGGTTTGTATAAAAAAAGATAATAATAAAATGATGGATAAGTGGCTCTTAGAGACGGAGCGGACTATAATTGGACGTTTAGCGGCTCTTAGAGCTAATGGTTTTGACAGACATCTGGACGGAACGCTAAAGGTATAATGACAGAAGTTTTATGGACATACAATTATATTAAAATAAAATGTTTATTTTATTGTATTGAGTGGCTCTCGGAGCGTGAGAAAGCCAACAGCTGGTGTTTGTTTGGCGAACGTGTAAATTCAAAAACTATGAAAACAAGGGAATATTCTGGAGAGGGGGAAGCAGATAAAAGAGAGTTGGACTGGAGACCTAAAGGGAGCTGGACGGGAGACCTCAAGGGAGATGGACGTGAGAGTTGGAAGGAGATGGACGTTGTCTGTGGAGATAATCTGAACGAGGAAGACATAGGAGTTGAAATGTAGACCGCAAAGGAGGAGATCGTGAATGCGGTGATAAATATTCGGTTAAATTGAATGGTGGCCGTGCCTAAAAAAATAACATAAACATTTTTAGTCCATGCAAGCTGTCAGGAGTCGGGATACCAAAAGGATAAAGTGAACGTGTCTGTGGAGCGTGTGTAAAAACTGTGCACAGATGGGCATTGTAGAGTAAAGAGCATTCCTGAAAACCCCAAATAAAATTGTAAGTAGACATTCAGTAATAAATTTTGTAAATTGTTAAATAAGGATAATGAGTCAGATTTCGTTTCATTTCGTTTTTCATGAATAGCATTGTTTAAATTGTAAATTTTGTGTTCTGTTTCCTTATCAACCCAGTAAAGACCCTGGGGTACAGAGTCTGATTTATAAAATGTATTCTAGATTAATAAAAAATTTTTGTTTATAATTTATTAACTTGTTTAATTTAAATTCCTATAATCATAATTATCAATAAGTGGGGTATTACAATATATATATATATATTATTTAGAAAGAACTTTTGAATGGCATAACTACGTTTAAAATACTTCTGCTACCTGGTCGCATTGACGTATTTTCCGGTGTAAGATCCGTAATTATAGCTGGGTGGGATTAAAGTAAGTATAGAATTTTACACGTTTTACTTGACAGGAAAAATAACAGCATCAGCTTTGAAAAAGAAGTCACAAAAAATTATATCAAGAATCAATTAGCGAAATAGAACGACCACTTTTTTCTTTCTTTGTTTGTACTATTTAATTTCAATGTGGCTCGCACATATTAAGGTCCCAAAGTGTTGAGTAGCTAACTGTCTTATAAACTCATCTGTAAACTTTGTTATGGTCACAGATTCCAACAACGTCGTTAAGTTGAACTAACTGGAATAATCCACATGTCTCATATTCCTTTATCGTAAGTGTGAAGAAAATATAATTATAGAAATCCACCCATTTCAATATTATTTTAAGAAACTCTCATTATAATATTACGTGTAGATCTATTGCGATTTAAAATAATTCTTGCGGTTCTTAGAATGTATGTTTCGGGTGCAAATATATTGATGACGGAGGGGGGAGGGGACATATCTATGAATTATTGTGTGATTTTATACATTATATTTACCCTGGTTGCTACCTTGGATTTTCAAGAGCGTGGCTCGATTCTGTGTCACTGCCGCCCACGTAGCAGATGCATTTTTCCAGCGTTTCTTGCATTATTTATAACAGGACTCCGGGTCAGCCATCTATAAGCCTGAGGTGACCCCATGTCTCATTCTTACCATCCATATCCTTGTTTTTTTAACAGAATTTGCTAATCATGCAGACCATATTTTCTTCTCCTGTAATTACAATATGCGGGAGCGAGTATATTCTATTTCTAATGTTCGTCTCAGTACTAAGAAGACCTCTGTAAACCGTTTTTGATCATTTTTAATTAACTTTATCTCTTTAAACTACCTCTTCACTATATAAGATTTTCCTTTTTCATCCCACTGATAATGAAACCCTCAGCGATAATCTTCCATACATCTCGCAATATAATCATTTGTACGTATATTACATTCAATACTCACTATGATCGCAACCAACTAAAACTATTTTTCCAAACATTGGCAAAGAACGCGCTGTTAATTATATTTAATTAATTTGTATGTTTATAAAATAAATCGGAATTGTTAAAATCCCACGCCGCATTCAAAGATAATTTTCTGATGAGAAATACAGTACTTATCAGGCGAGATCGTCCTTGTTCCCTCAATTTACCTGTACAACTAAGTTACTTTACTAATTTTAACAAACTTGTGAGTGTCTGAAAATGCCACGTCACACTTCCTTTGCTGAGATTGTCATGAGATATTTAGAGAATTCTTGTCTTTCTCTACTATCTTTCTTAACTCTGTGCAACACGTACGTGACATATTTTTTGCATTGTCAGACCTCTCAAATTATCCTTATAGTCAATCAATCAATAATTACGTCCCAATTTACTCATGAACTTGAATTTCCTTTATGTCACTGTATCAATTCAAAATACTTCTATTCACACCGATTGATTCATAAAACCTTCATATTCAGGATGTGCACTCATTTTTATTAGCGCAATGGTATACAGTTTTTTCGACTTTGCTATATTAATTTTTAACTTGAAGTCGCGTCAACAAAATTAATATTGTTCCTAACATTTTAATCGATAATGATTAAAATTTATAAATGATTACATAAAAATTAGATGGAACAAAATCCAATACGCTACTGCTACTCGCACCCCTTCCCCGCCGCTTTCAACTGAATCCAAAGTTTTTTTTTGTTTTCCATTATTACAAATTTTTAGATCATATTCGTCCGAATTTTTAAACAATAACAAGTATCCATAAATTGCATATCGGCTAATACATTTTCCTTCTTGATTAACAAACCCCACAAGCACCAATTTGACACGTATAAGGACCATTGTGCAGTTTACAAAAAAAAATAAAAAATATTGACCAAACAATAAGATCACTTAATACACGTATCAAGCAATATTTGTCCTATATCAAACTTCCCATTATGTAGTCTTCAAACATATCATCAAACATTTATTTGATTGGCAAAATAAGAAAAAATCACTTTGCATGTTGACATCAGTAACTATTTCAGAATTATATCAGAAATGGTTAACATGCAGGGTATAACTTACAAATTGATAATTCGAAGCTCAACCACTTTTGTTTCTAATTGTGTTTAACGTAGATTTAGCTGTGCTTTTTTTTGAGTACATCACGTATTTTGTGCAATGTGTCGTTACGGCTGTTGCGATTCTTTGAATGACGTCACGAAAGAAACAAGGATTGCAAAAACATTGTGTGGTATTTAATTTAAGTCTTATTCTTGACAGTTATTTGGCTATTTATTTATCTAATTGGAATACTTTAAAATACAGACGTTTATATATTTATTATTTCAGCGATCAAAACCTTTGATTTTAATTCATTAATTCAGTTAGAGAATTTTAAGGGGTTTGAAGGCAGCATCAGCGTGATGATTGAGAATATACCTAGGGAAAAAATAATGAACAGTTAATTCGATCGCTAAGTTGGTATCAAACCATGGCCAATGTTCAAGCGAGAAACATTCCCTTTATTATCCACTATTTTTTCGTATTCATTAAAAGTGGCCAAAGAATTGAGTTAAGGTTGAGTAGTTTCGGTAATGCAGAATTCCTTAGTGCAGAATCAGCCCGGAGGAGTTGGCACATGTCCCTAATGGCACCGTGGTAATATGCACCTAATCCAATCTCGGGCGAGCGGCCACGGCCACGGCCGGCAGGTTACTCATATGTGACTGCCATGTGTGGCCGGGGGGTCGGCCCTGCAATCACTCAACTAATGGGCCCCAGCTGTCGGCACGGGGGACGACACTGGCCTGTCAATAAGGACAGCCTCTAGCTGTACACTCAATACATCAGTCAGGGCATTCACGTCCGCCGCTCCACGTCCAATTAAAGCCAATAATGACGGCATCCGCTATTTAATCCGTGACAAGACGTCTAGATATCGAGCTCATCTGAAACACGTCTGACACTAAACAGGACAAAAAACTTCAACTCCCACTGGACGTTAATGTTTCATTTTACTTGTAAAAATTACCAAATTTCCATATACGATTTTCTTTCACATTATAAAATCTGGCGCACAATTAAATATAACTAAAATTTTGTAGATATATGTTTCATTATCCAGACATATCAAACGAAAAAATATAAAAATTAACTGAATGAATAATAAATTAAACACGAAAGAATGAGTTAGTTTAACAAAAACCACCTACTCCTTCACATGACGAATTGAGGAAGAAGAGAATCGAGAAAAAAATTGCAATTGGCAATTATAGGCCTGAATTGTTAAATTATCTGAAACTGCACAAAATAAACTTCAGGATAAATTACTAATAAATGTAAATGTATGATAGTTATAACGATAAGTAAACGACGATAACGTTCCATCAATAAAATGAGAGGGGACAACTGCAATATGCAGCTATTTTAAGCTGAATTAATTGTTAAAGATCCTGTATATTATATTTTCACATAATTAATTTTTCTGTAAATAAAATGAGTCTCACGTTCTATGGCGACCAATATTTAGTAAATAGTGTTACTTTGACAAATTTTAATATTATTTTTGCAAAAATCTCTTTCTGTACACACAGATGGGTAGTTTGTTTCTTTTCCTCCAAGTATTCAAAGAATTTCTCCTACTGGAACATCCTGACCCTCAAACTAATTCCACTATCTGGTTTCCAACCTAGTTAACTCATTGAAATCCTGCAACGTTTCAATGGCGACATACATCACATACACGTGGAAAGCTTTCACTCTTTAATTAGACTCAAAACTTGTCAAATTCTGATTCAACACTCCTTCATTTCCCCTTCAATACTGCTGCTTCAGTTCTGTTTCCATATTTTACAAGTTCAATTTTGTTTCAATACTACTCCTTCACTTATATTTCAACATTACTCCTTCAGTTCACGTTCCTTGGCCCCGATCTCGATTTACGCCCTTTTGAAGCGATTTCGAGTGGTCGCGTAGTTTAAAACGATTGAAAGTCACAGAGGTCCCACATTCATAAACGACAAAATTAACGTTTGAGCAGTTTCCTTTACACGACTCTAGAATTTTCTGACAAAAATGCCCCGCACTAAAATTGGTTTCTCTCGCCAAGTTATTAATCCCCTAATCTATTGTGCCGTCACGTCCTGGGACCGCGGCCCGACACATGTTGGCACTCGGCTCCTTACCTACAGTCTAAATTTTAAAATAATAAATACGTATTTTTTCATTTGTTTGGAAATAACTCCAGAACTAACCCCTCTGCCCCCATCGGAAGAGTGTAGGACAAGTACCCAATGCCCGACCTACCTGATGCAGGTTTACTAGGGTTTTCCCTGCACCACCCTTAGGCGAATGCTGGGTAGGATCCTTAAACTATAGCAGGGGGCCCTAGTTAACCCTTGGTTATCTTCATGTACCCTTCCGCATCCCCCCTTTCAAATCCCTTCCTATGCTATAAGAGGGAAGTGGCCACTGCGTTGATTGTTACCCTAAAAAAAAATGGTTGGAAATAACTCGAGGATTATTACGCGTTACAATTTTAAAATACTGCAAAGTTAACATTTTCAATTTTTATATGAATAGATTGTTAAATATATTCAGAACATTATGACCTATCATTTATTATATTTTACTAAAGACTAAGAATTAATTGATGGTGTTTGTTAGCGACAAATATTGCACTTTACAAAAAAATTATTAGCGGCATTTTTATACTATTATAATATAATAAAGTTTAAATATGTATAATTTAGAATAAACGTCGTTACTAAGAGGCACGATAAGTGGTCTTATGTTAAGATATACACAAGAGTTTGAAAAATTCTATCAGCAACGAATTTTTTCTCTACATAAAATACGAAATTGACGCAGTATAAATATGAAATTTGCTAGTGAGTATGGTATAAAATAAATATTGCAGTTTTGCTTTTTCCAACGAAATTGCTTAACTGGAGCAGTATTAGTGAACATCAACTTGCTCCGTAACGAAGTATTTTTGAAAAAAGTCTCCCTAGCAATTCATTCTTGTTACAATCAAAGCTCAAGGGCCGGTCTGACAAACGGGTTAATTCACAGAAAAAAGTTCTGACTGCGTTAATTATGACAAATGATGGTGGCAATGTTTGCAGTTAATCCGGCAGTATATTAGTATTAAGGCAGTGGCTGCTACATCAAGCATCTGCTATCGGCTGGGAAAGAGAGGTTTACAAGTTTCTAAAATTCATAGCAAACATTTGTCATCATTTAGACTGAAGACCGTCTCCTGGGTGAACCACGGTGCGCAAACTTCAAAAGTAATATTTAAGACGGAATATTAAATTTACTCTACAAACGAGTAACAAGTAAATAGACAATATCACAAATCAGTGCCTATATTAATTGTAATGAATAGTTACTTTGAATGATGAAAACTCGGCAACAAAAATATACATTAAAATTGTTATAAGGACTTCGAAGTATAGAATTGCGGCGTCGGTCATTCATCAATAGCTATTTATGTTTTTGTTTCCACTATAGGCATTTAAATTCATATTTATCTAAAAGTTAGTTCAATATAGCAAAAACGGCACTTTTTTTCTGTATAGTACAGCGAAATTTATTGTTCTTTTGCAAGTTTAAATAATATGATCTTACTATACTAAAGTGAGAATATATTACACCAAATAATTTGGAAACATCAATTTTAGAAGCACAGAATTTTTAATACTAATTTAACCATAATTTAAAACTGCATTACGAAATTAATATTCAAAATGGATAACATTTATAGGTTGGGATTCAATGTTTTTCAGTCATATATTATTATATCCCAATTAAATTAATACATTATTTCATAATATATTATTATAGGAATATATAAAATAAAAAAATTCGGAATATAACGCATTTTTCGTATTAAGTCTCATAGTTTAATTTCTCGATAAAAATTATATATAATTCATTGCTTACCTGATAAGCTCGTAAGCTGGAAGCCTGCGAGAGGATTCTCTCGCAGGTAACCTGCGAGGGAGAGATACGAAGGGGCTACCTTTGGGTATGCCTTTTCCTCTCCGTTTTTGAACTAAGGTTCCCACAAGCCGAGGCACCTCGGCCTGTTCTGAGAGGTGTATGTTCCGGGGTCACAGACCTTGGGCATACGGTAAGAGTTGTCTGCTATTCCCATTGGAATAGTCGGCCAGCTGCCTCCTAAACTGGTCGAGGCACGGAGAAGTGAATGCTGCGTCCCCACAGCAAACTCCTCTCCCGCTATCGGAAGGGCGTGGGACAAGTACCCAATGCCCGACCTACCTGATGCAGGTTTTTCTAGGGTTTTCCCTGCATTTATCTTTAGGCGAATGCCGGGTAGGATCTTTAAACCATGGCCCGGGGGCCCTAGTAACCCTTGGCTACCTTCCTCTACCCTTCCGCATCCACCCTTTCAAATCCCTTCCTATGCTCTTAAAGCGGAGTTGCCCATTGTGGATCACCCTCATGTAGCCTGTTGCCCTAAAAAAATAAGATAAGCTCGTAAGAACATTTTCACACATAAGCTAAAGAACTGGAAGACAATGTCTCGCCAGCATACTCGGAATCACGGAATCATATTCCTCAAAGAAAATACCAAAACGGATTATTATTCAAAATGTGAGACAGAATTAATATTACATAAAGGAACAAGATTTTAAGTTTCATCTCATACTCATGTATTGTCTGCAAATAATACGCCAGTGAGCAAGGCTTCGTACATAAATCAATACTTGCTTGCTACATAATTTAGTTCTGGACCACAGAATTGACTCATTATTTACGTAGCTAACGTTGTGACCTGTATGTGATACATTTTTCCTTTAAGGACCAAACGATATATATATATATATATATATATGTATATTATTGTAATGATCAACTAATTGTCTTAATTTATTTGTCCCACGTTGTGGAAGCCAAAATGTAATAAACTATAATGGAATTTTTAATTAATTTAAAGAAATTGCCTCACGTTGAAGCGCCATTTATGTAATAATAAAAAATGAAAGGCTTTTATTAAATGAAAAGATCTAAATTAACAAACAAAATATTTATTTATTTTGTGGCAATAAAAGATAATTTATTAAAACACAAAATTTGAGATCTGGTTCTCTCAGTGCCTCTACTGGGTTTGATAATGGACACAAAAAACTCATTTAAAATCTTATTAACAAACAGTTTACAATTTACCTAAACAATATGTCGATACAAACTAATTAAAAGTAAAGAAATTAACTTTGATTGACAAATGAAAGAGAACGAAATCTGACTTTATCCTTTAATTTTCGTATACAATTAATCATTAGTTTTTGTTTTGTTACTTACATACTGTCCAGCTGGTACCAGCATTCTTTTTGGTTTCGGAAGTACACTATTGCAAAATTATACACTGATTCTAAATGTCGACTCACAGATTTTACAATTTGAAGTCAAAATTGATAGGCTCCCAGGAACTCGGATGATCCTCCTGAATGTCAGCTATCTGATGTCTGCTTGCCTTACAGGAATCCAATGATTCGTAGATTTATTAGTCTTTTACTGATTTGGACTGAAACTGTAACGTATCTCCTTGAAGATTTATTTTAACTGTTTATTCTTTCGGAGCGAACTAACTTTTTTTAGCTCCTTGCTGTAGACTTAAACTGTCAACTTTACTATTCCGCTCTTTGCTGCTCACCAGAAAAACTTCATCCGTTCACAGCAATCTTTCAGCAGCAACTCTATCCTAGCTGGCTGTAGACGTAAAAATAAACTGACTTCCTTTCCTGGCTGGCTATAGACGTAAACTGCTAGACTTTCATGCCCGCAAACGCCATTTTAACTTTTCAACAAAAGCGACTGATCTTGCTTTTCCATTGTTGCTTTGTTCGATCAGGCCGCTATAATGGATTTATCAAAGAATTCAAATTTTATGTCCAAACAATTAATGGCCTAATTAATTGGCATTACAATATATATATATATATATATATATATATATATATATAACTAGACCTACGTCGCACTCTCCACGACGATATAAATATACACTAAGTGTTCAATAACTGTCCACAACGAATTTAGAACTGTAATTTATATTGAAAAGAAAAACTACCCAAGTTATATATGAGTTATATAAACTAATAATCGCAAGAAATTAATGTTAAAAATACTTTATAGAAGTCAGTTCCAGTAATCGTTAATTTAACATATTTTGTAGTTTTTATGTAAGGGTTTGGGTACGATGTCTTTCGTATATTTAATGATTGGAACAGGCGTTGCTTTACTTTTTCTGAAGAATTATGTGGTGGTGTGTTAAAATTAATGTTTTTATATAAAATTTAATTAATTAATCAATTTACAAATTATTTAAGTTCAATAATTAACCTTTTAATTAGTATATTTTTTATTTACAGACACTGCCAATCATTGTTGTAAAATGCAAAATATAAACAGGGATTTAAAAAATCGCGATTTTTAGATCTACACAACATTATAAGATTTTATAAGAAATTTAAGGAATAAATTGCCTGTTTTGCTTACAGAACATCGGCATTTTTGTGGAATGTATTCCGGTCATAGACGACTTCTATGTTCGTTCAGCCTCGTAGATCTTCCTTTTTTTAAAAGAACTAGGGCACATAAAATTTTGTCACTATTTCTCAACGATGTGTTACTATACGTGTTAGCAAAATAATGCCAACATATTCAAGACGAAGAAGCTGTGGAACCTTTCCACTCGCTTTTTATACAACGTTCCCCCGTCTGGGTAAACTAAATCTTATTTACCCATGTGGACTAGATAATCAGCTTGTCTTGATAATTTTGGATTTTCACCGGTGGGCACAGCCTCTGATTTTTAAAGGAAACAATAAAATAAAATGTCTGGAGGACATTTTTTATTGAAATTTTATGTTCGCGTCAACCAAAATGTTATTGGCGACGTTCTTAATTATTTAAATAATAGGGAGTAAATATTTTATTTATTCTAGTTATTCTAGTGGGATGATTGTGGTAGAATTTAGCTAAAAATTAGATGGTCGATTTTGGCACTGGTTAAGAAGGCTAGTAATGAAGCGATTGCTTCTGGATCATTGCAGAAGTCCTTTGTATTGAATTTGTCTATTGTCGTGTTTCGTTTTTGTTCATATTCGTATTCAAAGATTACATGATGAATGGTGAGGGTTTCTGATTTTTGAAGAAACAAAATCAGATAAAATGTCTGGAGGACATTGGTGTGTCCACTGCTTGCGATTGTAAGTCTACTTTGTAGTTTTCGTCGGCGAAATTATAAAGGAGATACCCTGTCATTCAAATTACAACCTTATGTCATCCCTGTCATGATACGATTGATGTATGAGCGAATAACTTTACTGTTGCAGTTGCGTCGCACCCGGTGCAATTGCAAGGAATAAACACATAAGAATGAACCATTTTTAGCATATTATTCACAAAGAATACAGAAGTAACATAAATAAATAATGCATGGATCTCAGCGAGTAGAACTGTATTCTACCACTGAACACCAGTGATTTATATGCAAGATCGCGTGTTCTAGAGATTCCCCTTTTTAAAATTCACAAAACAAATGTAACGAAGCGGAGATAGGAGCTCCATTTTTATCAGCGTAACTACTTTTGGATCTGCGATTCCGTTTGCCAGTTATAGTTGTATATGAAATAGCATAAAAATTTCAAATATTAAGGATATATCGCGAGAAAAAGATCTTAAGTCGCATGCTAATACACACCATGTATTACTTCACAATCATGAAATTAAACTGATTCCATGCGTTCCTGAAGTAATAAATAGAAAGCCTAGTCAAATGACAATATTAAAAATACTTGAGAAAGATATGTGGGATTAAGCGCTTATTCTTCTACATTACATATTCTTATATTATATAGTGTAGTTTCAACAATTTCTTATGGCTAGTTGGCCGTAATCAGAGTACAAATTTATATTGTTTATCAACCATCACTGTTTAAATTTAAAGCTTTTGTTTGTTTATAAAATGTTTCCTAAATATAATTCATTTTTATTGATACATAATAACCAAATTAAAGACACAGTTCTTCTCATTCTTTTTTATCAACAGTAACAACAATAATAGGACTGTATTCACTTATAACATACTGTAAAGCTACAAATTATAAATGTATATAATATAATAATAAATTATATTGTTTATCAACCATCACTGTTTAATTTAAAGCTTTTGTTTGATTATAAAATGTTTCCTAAATATAATTAATTTTTATTGATACATAATAACCAAATTAAAGACACAGTTCTTCTCATTCTTTTTTATCAACAGTAACAACAATAATAGGACTGTATTCACTTATAACATACTGTAAAGCTACAAATTATAAATGTATATAATATAATAATAAATTAATATTTTTATTTACATACTTCCTTAGGCATACGTTATTGATGTAATGGGTACCAAAACTTGTAGATGTCTGTTTTACAATAAAATATGTATTTTTGTATTGTAACCATGTAAATATTTTATTTAGATGATATCTGTGACATTAATTTAAATTTTTTTACAATACCGCTATTTTCATTACGAGAATGTCCCACTTTGTTTTCATTTAAATAAATATAAATTACTTCTAATAATATATATAACATTGTAAATATGTTCAAAGTTACGTATAATTTTGATGTTATCCAAATTCGTTTAATGATTAGTAATTTTGTGATATTTGGAAAGGATTTTAGAATCGGCTTTAAAATTGCTGATGGTGTTTTATAAATTTTATTTTTCTCTTGCTGGAAAAAAATACAATTTATTTAGTTTACTAATTTTTTATCTATTAACTGACTTCTATCTAATTTGATAGTTAACATATGTTTTATTTAATAATTGGGATGACAAGTAAATTTGATTTCAATTATTTTATTTTTAAATATTTTGTGTTTGTTAAACTTCAATATTTTTGGAAATAGAATTGTTTTATATTTGATGTATATTCGTCAGGTACATGATTATTTATTGCTAATGGCTTATTACTTGAATTATTGTACGTTTATAATATTGTTTTATTATACGTTATTGTTATTAAAACTATAATGGATTTTTCTTTCAAATAAACAATAAGTATAAAAGTATTATGTATAAATACTTTAGCATTTTGAGTTTCGCAATTTATAGACATTTTCAGTACCTCAGTCAGATTATTCCAACATTATATATTATTTTAAGAGACCATCTGTGAAAGTTGGTCTATGAGTATGACTCTGACGCATGGATGGTCATTCGGTACGTTTCCTGAAAATTATACTCCATTCTCAACCATCATAAAGCATGTTATAGTTTATAGACAAAGAGAAGTTACAAAATTTTGTTTTGATTACAATTTCGGACGTACTTTTACTTTGTAATCCTTAGGGATTGTGTATTTCGAATTGAGAGTGGATCGCGTATCGAGGACCTTGACATTGGAGCGATTGCCCTGGCTTTCACCAGAACAGATGGCGAGCTTTCTATTCGTCAGGCTACGTTATCGCCTTGTTAAGTGTGCATTGTTCTTCGGGCTCGCTTCTTCTTCTTCCTATTAGCCAGCCCCGTTCACTTCTCGAGGAAAGCTAGTTCTTACAATCACACCATTTTACGATTATCTAAACGTTTATTTGAAATTATCCACTTTTGTATTGTTAATAGCGAGCTGTGACTGCCCACAAATTTCGAGGAATACATATTCATTCCTCTTTTAATTTCTCAATAACTTCAATGAAAAAAACCTGGAATTGTTCCCAAGCAGCAGATATATATGTCATAACAAGCAATATGGTAAAATAGTGTACCGAAGCCATCGCATTTCCACTTAAATTCATATTTAACAAATGTATTGAAACTGGAATATTTACCGATGCTCTCTAAATCGCAAAAGTAATCCCCATTTTCAAGAAAGGTACCTTTTCCGACGAATCAAATTATAAAACTATTTCTCTGTTTCCTATTTTTACAAAACATTTTGAAAAAATAAGTCACATTAAATTACATAATTTCTTGAGCAAATATAATATTCCTCCCAGCATGGCTTCCTTAAAGAAAAATACACTATGCAATAGTGCAATGTGCGACTTTATTCAAAATTCATTGGATAAGGGACTGAAGGTAGCCCGGAATATCTGCTGATCTGAAAAAGACATTCGACAAGGTTGATCATGAAATATTACCGAGCAAGTTAGAATATTATGGCGTACGGGGAAACGCCTTACTTTCCTAAAATTATATGACTAAAAACGAAAACAAAAGGTAGCGGCGGGAAATAAGGAGGGGAATATTCATTTATCTGATTGTAAATTAATTTCCTGCGGTGTTCCTCAAGGTTTTATTCTTGGGCCTTTACTTTTCATTATTTATATTAATGATCTTCCAGGATTCGTGCATCCTATTAAATCAATTCTCTACGCGGATAATGTAGTGATTGCAGATAAAAATGCTGATAATCTTGTTGGAAACGTGAAATTCACTGTGGACAAACTAAAGGTGTGTTTTAATGTCAATAAATTATCACTAAATGTAGATAAAATAAAGTTCGACAGTTCTCAGCGCATGTTAGTAACAACCTTCTAGACAAGTTCTCGGATGAGGCGCCTTTTCTGGGTCTTCAGATTGATATTTAAAGTGGACTCACCATATAGATCTGTTTGCTGAGAAACTCAGTTCGGCTTGTTATTGTCTCAGAACCTTAATGCAACACGAAATTTTAAATTTTGTTAAGCGGAACTTGAATCTTTTTCAAACGATTGCCGAGTCTCACGATTATGACACTAGAAATCGCTCAGGTCTAAGATCTTTGCTCTCTACCAGAGAAGTATTCACCACTCAGGGATAGTTTTATACCATAGTCTTCCTCCAGATGAAAAGTCAATAATAACTACAAGAGTTTTGGGATTCAATGTAAAAATATTCTACTGAAAGGCGTCGGTGTTTTACTCAGAACAGGAGTTTCTTGGTCGTTCCCATAATAATAATTTTTTTAAAAAAACAGCAAAAGTGTTCAATGTTTTGCTAATAATAATTACTTATTTCATAACTTGCTTAGTGTCTGTTGGTCTTTTCTGCTCTTTTGTTTGTTTGTTTCATGTACGGCCTGGAGTTTGCAGATTCCTAGTCGCTCTGTTTCGTTAAGTGACTTGTCCGTCGTTTGTATTTCCTCCTAGTGTACGTATGTCAAGTTTTTTGTTTATTCTTGTATGATGTGTAATTCTATATTTTATTATAGTTAATTCTCTAATCATTAATTATTTACGAGTACTTATTGAATATTTTTATTAGTACTGTAAATATTATATTTTTTCCTTAGTATAGTTAAAGAATTATTATTTTTGTTATTATTAATATATAGTTCTTTTATTAATGTTGGACAGGGAAATTTGTGTTCCCGAATTTTAATATTTTTGTTAACTTCTAATTGTTTATATTTGTAGCATCCAATTATTATATTGTAATTTTATGTATTGACATCCTATTTCCTCATACGAGGAGTAATGGAATAAATCAAATAAAATATTTTGTATGTATAGAGAAAGTCATTACTATTTCAGCGTTTCAATTATGCCTATATGATTCCTGTGAATCCATTTTCCCGTGACAGAGTTACTTTTTACTTATGAGTATGTTCTATAAAATGAAGTCCTCCCTAATTGAAATGCATTTTGCTGATAAATCTGTTATATATATTATACTAGGGCGCTGAAAATGCTCTGGAATTTGTGCTTTATAGCTCTAATTGAAAATTATCGGAGATATCAAATTTATTGCATAGCAATCTGGATTAAGTAGCTTGGCACTAAGAGAAATTAAAAGTATGAATATATGTGTAAAATACAGATTAGACCTAACGAATTTTTAAGAACGTCCTACCCATGATAATTTACCAGTAGTTCATAAACATTATTTGTTGTCGCATTTATACGTTTAGTGAAGGGTCATATATGTTTTTAGCAATAACATCCATAAAATTTAAATTATCTAGGTTTTCATTCATTTCCGAAAATATCGGAATGAATTTTGGCTAGAAATTAAGAAACGTTGTGGATATTCCAGCCATTTTGTGTCAATGTAATACTTCACGTAGCCTATGCCAAGTAACAGGACGTGCACAAATACAATATATCTTTATCGGACGTCAACTAAGAAATAAAGAAATGCAAGCAATTTCCCATACTTCCTTTCACCATATAAAATTTCGACAGTATGATTTATTTAACTTCCGATTGCAGTGCGTGCTATATTTATGAAGAACCATTTCTAAGATATCACGCTAAATTACGGAACAAAACACTTTGAATTTCGTGCTGTTGTGGGGAAATGATACGAGGAAATTGTTCGCCTGACTTTTACAATGTTTCCGTTCCGAGATTTTATGATATTTCTGCTTTCCATTTCTCGGGGCCGCATATCAGAAATCCGTCGCTTAGAATACAGACACGCTACTCCAGTTAAAAGATTAAGGATATGACATAAATTTCTACGTTTTATGTGAAATTTAATCTAAAAAATGAATAATAAACCAGAGTCAGCTCGAAATAATCGATAAAACAAAAGAAAAGTTTTCCAAGATTTGTAGTTCAAAATAAATATACATATATTATTTAATTACTCAGTCTCCCTTTCTGTGTTATAGTATTAATTAACTATGTTTTTCAGTTGAATCTACATATTTATTGATAAAATGATTATATAGTTGATAAATAGTAGACCGCAGAACGGGAGGATTTATTTCTATCACACCACTCTACGTCAATCCAAAACACAGTATTCATATAATATACATTATATAATATAAAAGATACATTATTCATACAATAAAGAACTAAAACCTAAAGTTGCACAATAATTTTAATAAGTATTGTGGTAATTAAAAGGGCAATTAATAATAAATAATTAAGAGAACAGTTTAACTCGAATTGTTATCGGCGAACACAAAGATTAAACACAAGAATAGGCAATAATCGAAGCCTAAGGTATTGTAGACATAGCCCGCGGAGACGGAGGTAGAAGTCGTTAGTTGGCGATGGAATTCAGTCTAGGACGGAACTAAAGTTATAACTCGAGCAGAGACTATACTCTGTTAATGAATTATTAAAGTATTGGAGAACATAGAGCAGCAGTAAAGTCAAATATTCATGAAAGTTTTGCATAAGTAAATATTGCAAAGCCGTTTTCGTCCGGATTGAACTTTACCAAAAATCAGTGTGGATGAGTTGTACCGTGATCGCATTGACGAAATTGTTGTGGAGCATAGCAGCGTTCGAGTTACAGCTAATTTGCTAAATTTGCCAAATTATCAAGTAAAGTGTTAGAGTCTGTGAAAAATAAGGCCTGTTGTAAAAATTAAAGTGTGTGTTCAGGTATGAATTGACTGCCCAGGTACCAACAAAACAGTAAGTCTAATTGAAAATTCATTAAGTGTAAACGTTAATGTAAAGATAGTAGTCAGATTTCGTTTTTTTTACTATTGAAATATTGATTTGTAATAAATTCACAAGTGCGCATTGGCACAGAAATTGGATTGTTTTAAAATAGAGTAATAATATTCTTTATTTAAAAGGCCCTGTTCCAGACCCTCAGATGAAGAGTAAAAAGTTGTTCGTACATAATGATTGTCGTAAAAGGGCATTGAATATTTATCTCTAAATTTAAAATTTGTGAGCATTGAATAAATTAATTGTTTGGTCAGTTTAAATAAATTTTCTTATTTATGCTCCTTCCATTTCAAAATTTCCATGGGCATTATTAAATCATGTTAATTGTTTAATAACAGTTAATCATTACATTTTTGATGTGCCAACGTGTGGATAACTTTAATATTATATCATTTTAAAAATTTTCATCAATAATCACTACAAATTGGCGTCCTCAATCATATTAATTATTGTTTATTCATAGTTAGTCACTACAGTATATATATTTCAAAATTTGGTTTATTTTGATAACTTATCTCTGAATATTAGTTTGTACTGAATGAAGAAGAAAGTCAATTACTCACACAATTTGCGTTGCAAGACATTCTATCATTTTTTTTAATTGTGAACCTGTTGGTTATTGGCGACCCTCTAAAAGTATTTACATAATTAAGTTACAGCAGGTTAGAAAATTTCCAATTGAGAACAACGGTTCTAATAGCGGATGTCAGTTTTGCGTCGGAGACGAACTTCAGGAGGCTCTTGATCGCCGTGGTGTGTATGCATAAGTCTTCTCCAGAGAACTCGGCTTAAGTTCTCCTGCGTATATCCTCACATTTTTTGTATTCAAATAGAATATGCTGGATGGTGAGGGCTTGATCACATACATCACAGGTGGGCTGATCTGTTTTGGAAGAAAGATATTCTTGTCAGAGTTGGGTGTGCAAAGTTCTAATTCTGGAGACTATTATTTGTTGTTTTCTTTAGATGTTGTTGAGGTGGCACAGATCTGCTGATATTTGCAGGTTCTGATGGAAGAAGCCGTTATTTCCTCCTCTCCTCGTGTCCTGCCAGCTATCATTCCCTGACCAGCAAGTGTTATTTTGCTATTTTGTAAATGAAGCAGCCGAGGAAATTAAAGTCCACTCTACGAGACAACAGATAATGAAAAGTGCTGATAAATAACAAATTTAAACTTAAAAAATTGTATAAAAATTATGGCCTAATGTCAAATTTTGCAGATCAGTGAACAGAATAGTATTATTTTAATCTTTTCATTTATAAAAACATAGATTAAATAACAATGGTGTTGAGGTAGCATGAAAATAAGATACATAAAACTTATATTCGTTCCATACACGTGCGCGCAGTGAGAATAATGTTGTAAAACGTCTACCAGAAACCTTAGTAGCGTACTCGATATTCAAATACATAATAGCATTACTCGTTGAACAGGCTGTGAAAGGGACCGGCTCGCTTCTTTGACATACAATACTTCCCCGGTTCGCCGCGACGCTGAAAGCTGTCGACCAGGTTACATTTCAGAAGGGTCGCTCACTTATTCTGAAGAGAAGTGTACCTCTGTTCATTTACTTATAAAAACGTCGTTTTAGTATGGAAAAAGTTTTCTCTCTTTTACGTACTTTTGTCTTATACTACTGTATGAACTTACATTTAATTAGACGCAATGGAAAAGAAGCAGTGACAAATTGGAATCAACAGCCGGACACACAGTTGCTATGGATCCAGTAAAGGGTACGAAAATTATATACAGTAAAATGGTCTTGATGTTATAGAAATGATACAATCGCTGCTAACGTATATAAAAATTATTCGAACAGGATAACAAAAAATACAAAACTTACGGAAGGAGATTTGTTTTTAAAAAAAAAGCGAAATCTAAAAACATTGGTTGTGGTAGCTGAAAATTACCAATTCATTTAATACAAAAATTGTTTACTGTAGCAGAAAGTATGAAAAAGTTTTTTGTTATTAGGGAACATGAAAACTTTGTTTTGCAAATAGCTACAGTGTTGTCGAAACTTGGCTTAAGTATTTCAAATTCTAAATATATTATTTGTCTGCAATCATCACCAAATTCTTTTCCAATTTTGGAAGTAGAAATATAAGACGTTAAATTGCTTTTAGCAATAAAATAGATGGAGAACCGCATCAACTAATGGCCATAAAATGCTTTTATGAGTGTTTTGGACCGTATCTATATTTACCTGTTTGTTTTACTGTATATTTACAAAAAGTAATATAATTAATATTTTTGGTAATTGTTTGGAAATTACGCCATTTACCAAAAAATGGAAATTAAAATTTGATTTAAAGTTGTTTAATTGATTCAAGTCCGACATATAAACATTTTTGTTGGCTAATCTATGTTTTAATGGGTAGATTATTTCGTACTTATAGGTCATAAGAAATTCTCCTGCATACAGATGGCATTAAGTTCCTAGAGAACATTTTTTTCTTAAGACATGCACAATTCTACAATAACAAATGTTAGCAGAGTTCCATTCTCGTACGAGGCAAAATGGGATTATAATATCAGGTTACAGTATCATTTCCTGTGTTCTTTAACCCTAAAAATAGCATTTTTCCGTCGCGATATTTGCGGTTTTTGCTTGATCCGCTGCATCTCCCTTCTTCCGTTTCTTCCCTCTTGTGCGTTCTTCCTGTAGGTTTCATTTCCGCAGAAGCCGCAGCCGTTCGAGGCTGCAGAGATTTAACACCGCCTGAAAAGTGAGGAGCGATGGAATTCACGAGCGGCGTCTGCTATCTCTGCCTCTTTATCTTATACCTCATTAGTATGCATAAACAAGTGATATTTCTGTAAGGAATAGGCTCGCGTGGGGGACGAGCAATCCGTTTTTGTTGCCAGAGCTGTGCGTCGACGCCTCCCCAGTAATTGGTTTAGTTTAGAAGGGTAGAAAACCGCAGCGGCTATGAATTTAAATTTGTCTAATTAGAAGGTGCGAGGAGGGCCCAGAATGGCGGTCTTTATATCACTCTTGATGACGTCCCTTTGCCAGTGGTACTTAATGACATTCGCACACTCTTTGCGCCGGCTCGGGCGTTTCTTTCTTCACCAACCTCTATTTTAAGTGCTTGCATTCTGAATTTTCATTTCAGACAACAGACCACCGAGAGAAATTTATAATGAATTTTTACTTCCCTTTTCAAGATCTGAGTTTTTCCGTATAAAATGGGACTGCGGTATCATAATTTAAATTTTACAAGTGTTTTTTTTAAAAAAACATACTACTATTTAAAATTGGAAGTTTCTGTTATTAACATTTCCTTACGGAACTTGTGGTTAAAAAACTGTGGCCTTAAACTATATCACTTAACAAATTTAGGATTTAAAATTAATCAAATCTTGACTGGAATGAAATAAAATCTCTTATAAAAGTTTCAAATAATTTCTCAGCAAATCCAGAGTAAAATTATTATGTCTATACTATAAAGTGTGATTTGGACTTAAAATTAGTATTTTTTTATTCGCTGTTCCTTAATAAATTATCAATATTTTTTTTCATTTATAGTTGATTCGTTTATTTATTGTTTTATCGTTTTGAGATCACCTCAATTTCTTATGTGTAGTAACGCTGTGTTTTTAACTTTACTTCTTTCCGCAGGCTGATATACTTGTAAATTTATGTATTGTTTTATCGGGAATTGCATCCGTGCCATTTGAATCAAACGGTTTCTCTTTTATATGAGAATCTTGTCTGTTACTTTTATTAAACGAATATATTAAACCCATCCGTGTTCATTAGACGCTCATCTGAGTGAATTTAATAGAATGAAAGTGTGTTTACCATGCCTCTGTATGGTTCCTACATTATCGACTGAATTATTGATTAGCTTAATCGTTATCCATGGAAAGGGACCACATTAGTTTTGATATTGTTTGAGATTATTATGCTTGTGAGAGCTATTTAAAGTGAAATTCTTTCAAAATATATTTTAGTGAATCTGTAGCCGAAACTATATTATTTTATTAAACTGAGTACTCATATTCTACATTATTATATCATATTCCTAGGACCCCGTATTGAATCTGTCCTTGAAGTATGAAAAATAAATAATGAATTTTTCATAATTAAAAGAGTATCTTATAATTATAGATATACTTAATGTATTTATTTCACATTTATTATTTATTTATTTTAATTTTTTAATTTTATTCTGTCAGTTAATTAACTGAAAAAAGGAGTGGTAACAAAAAACTTGGTTACTTATTTTTTAACTTTTAACGTATTAATGTTTGTGGAAGCTTGATAATTATAGCAATACGATTACAATGGGTGTCATTGATAGTGGTTTAGCGTGTTTGCTAAACTTATTACTGTGTAAACGTCTGAGTTGCTCATGTATAAGTGTCTTTCTTATCACAAAAAGCATGAAGGATACTATATATTGGTATGTAAGAGTAAGAATGTCCAATTTGGTGAATAGGCCCCAGCAAGATTTTCTTGAAGAAACTTGACATATAAGTCTTACAATCTTTTTCTGAAGAATAAGTATTTTCTATTATACCCACAAAAACTATTCCATATGACATAAATGAGTGGAAATATGCAGGAAACAAAATTTATGATGCTCAGATTACGCATTATGACACTTTTATAACTGCTTATGTGGATGAGTTTAACTGGGTTGCAAGATTATAAATAAATAGAAACATTCGTTGCTTCGTAAATTCCTACGAATCAAAAGACAAATCATTCGGAGCAAGATAATGTGTGCAGTTACTTTAGACGCTTAATGATTTCATGTCAATGGCGTAGTTATTAGTTTCACAGAATTTAAATAATAGTCTAAAATTATTATAAAATGTGAAATAAAAACACCAACCGTAAAAGAAACGGACAAAAATGAACTGAAATATCTACTTTATTGGAACCTTGTAATAAATGGATAGTTTCTATTAATTCAAATTATACCCCTGCTTTAAAAAAAACTGAAATTTTATTTTCGACTATACCTCATCATCTCATATTCTCCAAATATAAAATTTATAGGTTTGAAAAATAAAATTAAACAATTAATTTCACTTATTTCATGACTAAAATTAAAATATTAGAAACAAATTAAAATTCAAAAATTGAAAACTATTGTAATATGAATAATTAACTATACATACACTTGTAATTATACGCGATTAATTTAACATTTCATCGATATAAGTCAATTATGACGTGGCTACATATAAATAAATATTCGGATATGTCTATGCATGGGGTATCAGTTAAGTTTAAAAAGTAATTGAAATTTGGAAGAAGTTCCTGAACTGTTTTCGTCATTATCAACTCATTCTAGAAATTCGAATGAACTGACTTGAATCTTCTATAATAAATTATTTATTAACTCATTAATCAGGCCTGTCTTACCTAGGAACTTAAAATTTTTACGGAAGTTTATGTATAGTTAATTGTACGTATTATAATGGTTTTTAGAATTCAGAATGTTGATTTTTTAAATATTGTAATGTTAATGTAATTAGTGCAATTAATTATTCTATTTTGTATTGAAAATTGTAATTAAATTATATCTTCCGATGTATAAATTTCATATTAGTAATATAGAAGATTAATATGGCATATAGCCGAAAAATCTTATGACAATTAAATTAAATGGTCACCTGAATAAAACAAAATGTTTAATATGTGAGTGATTTTAAAACCAGGGTTTAATTTTAAACAATGGAAATTAATAAAAATATGGTTTAAAAAAGATTATTTTATAAACTAAAAAGGAATAGATAATTAAATTAAGATGAAATGATGTGACTTAAGAAAACGTTAAATGTAATATATTTTACAAAATGTATATATATGAAATAATCACGAACTTAGTATACCTTACAATTTACTTACACGTTCATCCTGTATAAAAAAGCGTATTAATCCGAATACCAAAACATTCACGCCGTGCAAATAGTCTATATTTTGTTATTTCAGTTGTACAAGTCTGGGTAAGAATGTGGCGAGACGTAAAATATCTAAGATTCGTGCTCGATTTAATTATAATCTGAACAAGGATTTGAAAGTAGCCTTGTTAATTTGAGGCAGTAGGTGAGCCTTGAAATATTCTGACATGCTCAAGTTTTCCTTGATATAAAAATATAATAATTTCTGTTTGCACGAGTTCTGCATATGTAAGAGAGCCAACATGATTTATTCTGGGTGATAGTGATGTGTAAATATCTGTGACTGTTTGTGAGTGAATGTAATTATAATTAATTTTTTACACGTAAGAATTGTGGTGCCAGTCAGTTGAAACTTATTTTAATTAATAAACAATTTATTTTTGGGAGCTTAATTTTGTGCTTTTGAAATTGAATGCTGCGAACTGGTAGGTTTCAAGAAAAAAATTACTTTTTTTGTGGAGCGCTTCACAGTATTTTCGCAGGAGGTCACTTTAATAATGAACGTAATCTCTCGTTGAGGTCATCGATTGTCGATACGTCTCCATCAAGTGTGAATTACCAACAGCCGCTCGTCGCTTCCTGTAGCCGGCTGCTCGCCAGAGTTAATATCGCTGTCGCGTTCCTTCCCTTACTGGCAACATCAAAATTACATGCAGCAGTTCGCCGAGATGGACCGTGGTCTCTCCCGCAGCCAGTCGATAGCGACCACTGCGACATCTGGCGGACAAGATCCCGTGGTGGTGCCGCACACACAAGGCACTGAGCCACGGCGGAACGGCAGAACGGCGGCACGGAAAATCAATTTTTGCAACACTCCCGCCCTAGGGTTCTTCCCTCGTGCAGCCCCCCTTCCCTCCTCTTCCTACACAAGCGTTTACATTATACACGGAACTAAATTAAAACAGTTTTCAAAGCCTCGTTTTTCATGGCGCTAATTAAAGTGTCATACGCACATATTTTACAGTTCACCAGTTATGGTTCCAAGGCTTTAAAAAGCACACTAGTATCAGTCCAAAAAAGGGGTGATTTTTTTCTTATGGTCAGAGACTCAAGAAACCTTTTATACGATCTTTTCAAAAGGGGAGCCATCTAGTTAAAATCATTCCCAAAGAAAGAAGTTTAGAACAAAAACCACTTTCATGCTCTTAGATAAAAGTCACGAAATCATTTCTGAAAGGTTTCTCTTTAAGTGATATGGCTTCATAATAAAATAAATATAGTAACTTTTAAGCCCGTTGGAAAGTAAAAACCGATCGGCTCTCTATTAACGTAAAGATTATTATTCCAATTAAGGGAAAGTACTTTAAACAAAAGCTGTAGGTAAGTTTAAAGAAATATAGGGTTATACGGAAAACATAATCGAAAAGACAGTTTACGTGAAGAAAAATATTTCAAGAGAAATTAATATTCATTACTTACTATCTTGGTCAGATAAGGATACTATAATTACCATACACTCACGTAACTATGTACAGTATATTGAAAACCACATTACTGGATATGGTGCATTAAATAAATCATAAATACTGAAATATTTGAATTACGGACCCTCAAAATAGTCCCAGGGAACATATGATGATAATAATATGATATGCGTGAAGAATCTGGAATACACGTATGAATGTGTTACCTGAGTAACTGACTACTAGAAAAACGAAAATAATTCAGAATTTCAATACTCTAAACATACATATTAATTAAGCAATATGGAACTGTATTAATATATAATATAAACTAGTTCAACGAAGGCACTTATACATACATGTTGGACCGGACGAATGCCTATATCGGCATTACCATATTATTATCGGATGACCTTGATTTTATATAAATCCTTAAAGTATTTTATTGTGATTAAAGATGTTTTAACTTAATTAAAACTACTCTGTTTTTAAAGAATGATTATGATATAATGTCGAAAGCTTTCTAAAGTTTTTAAAATAATTCGGGATCGGTATGAAAAATTTATTATTAACATATGCATTTTGAATAACAGGCAATGAATGTAATACATAAATGGGGAGCCCTTGTTTATATATATGTATATGGAGGGATATTATGATTCAGACAGACGTGCGGTACGGACAGATTTACAACCATTTCTCTGAATTTCCTTGCTGGAGACAACAGTCTGCAACGGAAGTTAGAGATTCCAAAGAGGTTCGAAACCGCGAAGCTAAACAAGAAATCGCACACTTAACTTAAATGAGTTAATGGAAAGTGTTCGACAAGTGTCCAGCTGGGAGGAAAGTCATGAGCCGGCCGTCTGTACCTCAGAAAAATCAACAGTACAGGTCTTTATTAATTACTGATTTAATGGTGTAGAAAAACTGCTTATAGCCACGAAACCCACGAGTGCCCCGTTGGAAAGAACTCATATTTTTATATTTTTACAAATTCTTTATATCTAAATTGGCTTCCGATGTATATTTTCTTTTGTAAATATAACTTAAAAATAATTTTTCTGCAGAATAACTGGTGTTTTTTTTCACACAAAAATAAAAATATATTACAAATTCAAGCTAACAATTGCGGAACATTTCAAACGAATTGTGAACTTTGTTTATAAATTATGCTTGCATTAAATACGAAATTAATAATTACATTCATACGAAAACTAGACAAAACACCATAAATGTGTGTAATGTATGGTATCAGAACATCCGGATTTTATAGTAAATAATATAGAATTAAAACGGTAATTTATTTTGAGTTCAGAGCACCTGAGTTCTGATCGAGCATTATAGATAGACGATACGGAAAAAAATCTGAAAGACCTAATTGCCTGTATAAATAGAGGACAACGAATGAAACCTATTCTCGATAAGTAATTGACAGCCTTTAGTTTTGAGCCCAAAAACAACAAAAAAACAAATCTCAGGTACTCCAAGATTTGGGGCTCCTCAGGACACAGAATTTTGGCAGAAAGTAAATATCTACAGATCGAGGCGTTAATTATGGAATAATCATTGATCTACCAGGGTGACAGGATGAAATATGGATCAGGAAGACAAAACATAATTTTGCAATGGGAGGTGTAGAATATGTCAAGGTGAAAGAGTTTGATATTTTGTTCACATTGTTTAATGTTTAAATGTAGATTGTATTATAAATTAAATCCTAATTATTAGTTTCAGTTCCCACTGTAGCCGATATTTTAAATTGATTAAATTTCGTAAATAATAGTAAATTTACCATTGTACAAATATTCGAAAATAACGCAAAAAATAAATATTCAATTATGTTTTACGAAATTCTCGCGGCTATATTAAAAATATATATAAAATAATTTTTTGGAATAAAAACGTACGTATACGATTTAAAAATTAACATACTTCAATTTCAATAGATCTGAACTACTGTTTATGGATTTGTCCGTGAGAAGCAATATACAAAATACGAAAGAAATGAATATAAAGAATATTATTTTTTTGTATTGATATGTTCTTATGAACATAACTTTGGGATCACAACCGTAAACCGAAATATTTCAGCATTATTAATTATTGAACGTTAATAGAAGTTTTTGGAACAAACACAGTAGTTATGAGCCTCATTACGATTTTTGGTTACAATACAGTAAATCATGTCGGTACTGCAAGCTCACGTTCTCTGAGTTACACAACACAATTAACATATTTCAGCGACAGTAAAAATTAAATAAAACATTGTTCGATTTTCAACGAGCATGTTTGACTATATTTCACTCTTTTTTTTAGAGTAACAGGCTACATGAGGGTAATCCACGTGGTGGCAACACCACTTCAATAGCATAGAAAGGGATTTGAAATGGGGGATGCGGTATGGTGGAGGAAGGTAGCCAAGGGTTAACTAGGGCCCCCGGGCTATATTTCAAGGAACCTACCCGACATTTGCCTAAAAGTGATCCAGGAGAAACACTAGAAAACCTGCCTCGAGCAGTTAACGAGGCAGCTGGCCGACTAATGAATGGGAATAATGGACAACATTTACCGTATGCCCAAGGTGAGCGACCTCGGAACATACACCTCTCCAAACAAGCTGAGGTGCCTCGGTTTAGTGATTCAAATAATTTATGCTTCCGTTTACATAAAAAGACAATGAATTTTTATATAAAAATTAATAAATTACCAAAACTTAAACTTTCCCTGGGTGATGCAGCTAGCGAAACAACCGATTGGTTGACAGTTAGATTGCTGGATTCATAAATATTCTTATTAATAATTCGCAAATGGCTGTATTGTTATCAGCTACAATATCTTGAAAGATAAATTTAGTATTTTCGAACATATATGACGCATATATTAAAAAGTAAGAACAAGCGAGGAAATAATTATTAAAATTTATTATCTGTGCAGCTTTAATTATTATAGTTCAGGGAAGTTCGGAAATGCATAAGTACAGAGCTATCCGAACTTTTTCGGATTTAGACCCTCTTATCTGCACTAAAATTTGACACTCCGGTTGCAAATTTTACACCCGGAAACAATGCGATGAAGAGCAGCTGCCTGAATTCAGTCAAATGGAAGTCATCTGTACCATTAATGTATCTGTCGCAAGTAAATTCATTGTAGTCGTTGAATTACCTAAATAAATAAATAAGAAATAATACAACGACCAGGTCCAGTCAACATTTTTCCATCCTGATATTTTAATTCGAATTTATCTTTTTGAGTTCGGTTAACATATTATCTTGTTATAACATTTCCTTCTGAGAAACGTAAAACACATTTAATATGTAGCATATTATCGGCCACTGCCATAGTACATTGCAATTGGGTATGAGATGGAATATAATTTACATGAGGCAAATAATGTACGGTTTTTTAAACACGAATTTCTTTTTGTTATATTTGTTTTGAACTGTCACGGAACATAAAACCTGTTAAAGAATGATTAAAAAATGTTAATGAACTTCGGCGGGTTTTTATAGAGAACAAAGAAAAGTTATTCGCGTATGTAAAAGGGTTCTCAAGAATTACCATTCAATTTTCTTAACCTCAAAAAAATTAATTTGCTTCTAAAAGCCTTCAGAAAAATGTAGTCAAGAATTGTTACTTTTAAACTAAACGTCCAACATCAGAAATATCTTCAGACTAAATAAATAAGATTATTTTAGCAGACCATGAAAATTATAATAAATTTAAAATTTAAATGATTGAATTTATTTTAAAGATTTGCATCATCTGAGACTTTTAAATATTTTATTTAATTCAATCAACAAAATAGTATAGTAAATGAATGACAGTTATAACTCAAAGTATAATTCTACAGCTGAGCGTTAATTTATGAAGTAATATGGTCCCTATATTACATGATCGACAATTAACAGTAATATTAATGTTTTAATTAACGTCATACATCCATTTGCAAATTGAACTTGTAGGCAATTTCACAGAATTCTGTTGTTGGTACCGGCAAATTCTCTTTGCGGCTACGGAGGCAGGAACAGATACATGAATGTTCAATTATTCCAACAAAATTCACGTCATGTTTCACGGATCTCTTACCATTTCTCAATACCTATTCACTCTGTACCCTGATCGGAGCACCAAACACTTCCTCATTTTAATCAAACTAAATTATATCACTATTAATCAATCCGGATTACCAAATCTCTTTCTCACTTCCATCTGTTACTAACTCGTTATCACTGTAACTCTAAACATCTCCCCTTTCTTGCACTATTTAATTATTTCCATCCCCTCTAACATTTATAGTAGAATAAAAACAATAAAAATACTTACAAACATATAATATTATCACCTTATATCATCGAATTCTGTTGGACGAGGAACATCTTCCGTAGATACAATCGCAACCATTGAAAAAGTCGTCCATTTGCTTAGCAGCCTGAGGATTTTTTTAAAAAATTTAATAAACACCGAATATTAAAACTGGTCTAGTAGACCAATCATTAATTTTTCCTCGTTACGTCACATTTAATTAACATCTAAATTAGTCCAACGACGTCATTTAGTTTTCTATTTACCAGTATTTACCACTGATTGTCACCAGTCGAACTGATTTCCAGCTTTCAAGTATTTTGCCAGCCAGCGGGCCACGCAATCGGCAACCAAAGGAAAAGACATATGGGGCTCTGAATCTAAATCATTGTCTAAAACCTTGTTCGACACAGTGTCTAACCAGAAATTTGAGTACATAGCGAAATATTGTCTCAAATAATTTATGTAAGTGAATATAATAAATCCTGCACAAACGTAAGTTTAAACTTGATATCTTTTAAAATTACTTGAAAAATTCTTTTACTTCTATATGAATAATTTTTTGATAAAAACTCATCAAGTTCAGTTTTATAATTAACGTCTATTCTGTGTCTCAAAAGTCATTTACTTGGTGAAATAAAATTCATGTGAGAACATATAATTAAATTCTCTCATAACACCAAATTTGTCTACGAATCAAAGTAATCATTAGGCCGTCTTGAGACGTAAAGCAATTGTGTCGTAGTAGCTACGAAGTTTCGATTCTGGATCATTATGTTCGACTTCATTTGGTTGCCTTAAATTAACTATAAACCTGATACAACTTATTCTTCTCCAACAAATTATATTGTTTCTTTAGATAATATATATATATATATATACACGCCAAAGTGAATCAAATTTACAAACCAAATTTTATTTTATTATTTATTATTATAATTTGTGGCATTCTAGGAAAATTCAAACTTTCCTATTTTATAAACAATTACATCTAATTTACTCTTCTTCTCAGGGTCTTTACTGGGCTTGATAGTAAGAACAATCAAATTTAATAAACTAATTAACAAAAAAAATAATTAACGGAATATAAATTCTGAACTCAATAAAGAAAAACGAAATCTAAACACGATAACGAAATCTGACTATACCTTTAATTATCGTTTACATACTTTAAATAGTTGTGTTTGTACTCACGAATGTCTTTCTGGTACCAGATCTGATTCTTGGAGCTTGATGGCACAACTCACTTAAAAAGTCCATTATTCACCTCATTATTAATACACTCGGTAGTTGGTCTCGTTTTATTCCACCTGGAATTTGGGGTCAGCCGCACCCTCGGTCATCCGTCGGACGTGTGTCTCCTCGATGCCTTTATGCAAAATGTTATTTCGGTCTGTGTGTTGCAAATCTTTTGATTCCAATTTGCGATTTTTATAAAATGAGTCACTCCGTCAGGAACTATTTACTCCTGTTTTATAGAATCTATAGGTCTCGCAGTTGAACTTCCTGGACCACGCTGTTCGTACTCTTAGATAAACATCCTCATTCTCCCGTAATGTTCGTCGTACCAATTAGCCTCCTACCTCTCCCCAAAATGTTCGCAAGACCTCCTCTCTCTCTCAAAACTTTCGCCAGACTGCTCACCTATAAACGCACGGTTTTCAACAAAGCTTGCCGTGATTTTTGTTTTCAAGAAATTGTACCGCTAACAATCCAATTATTTTAAAACAATTAATGGCCTCCTTAATTAGTATTACAATATATATATATATAGTAGTTAATTTAAATGGTTTGTATTAATTTAATTTTTGATATAAAAATCTTATTTGTATGTGTATATATTTGTTTCTTTGTATGTTTCTTATACAAATCTACACCGGTAGAGCAAATTTCACAAAATTTCTTACACGTGTTCTTTGCGATCAGAAAACAAACACTGTCGGGGTGAGACACATGTACCATCCAGAGGAACAGCGTTAGGACGGGGATGGAAATATTCAAACATAATGAAACAGCCGATATTTGAGTAGCAAATATATTTAGGGGTCAAAGAGAGTGATAGAATTTCTAAAGATGTTATCTAAGTATAATATCAACCCCTTACAGGACGGAAAAGGAGCATCCTGAGAGATAGAGGTGGAAGAGCGTTAAAACAAAATACGGCTAATACAACTGAGATTGGAGACAAATCCAGGATTATGGATGTTGCTGAGTTTAATAATGACATTAAATAGGCCATTTAACGCCCAGGATCGGGCGTGGAAATTTTAAAACATGCAATCACGGCCGATATTACCGTTGAATAAATATTTTTCTGGGTTAATTAGGTTGATAGTATTTCTACAGATGTTGTGTGTATAAAACATCAACCCCTTTCGGCATAAGAAAACAGCACGCTTAGGGGTGGGGGTGTGTTGAAATATTCAAACAGGCTAAAACATCCGATATTTTAGGCGGATAAATATTTTGTGGGGCAAAAGAGATAGAGAGTGTTTAAACCGCTGTAATCTGAGTATAATTTCAACCCCTTACGGAATGGGAAAGGTGCATTCTTAATGGTGGGAGTGGACGCACAATACAAGAAAATAACGGGAATACAATCGAGATTAGAGTCATATCCAAGGTAACGGATGTGTGAGTCTAATTATGACATTCAATAGGCGATTAAACCCCCATGTTTGGGTGGGGGTGGTGGAAATTTAAAAACATATTAAACGGTCGATATTTGCGAGGAATAAATAATTGTCGCGGTAAATTGGACTGATAATATTTCAACCGATGTTGTATGAGCAAAATTTCAACCACTTTCGGCATGAGAGAGGAGTACGCTTAGAGGTGGTGTTTGGTGGAGTGTTACATGAAAATAACGCAAAAGCTTCCTAGATTGGAGTCTAATCGGGGGTTATGGATAAATAACATCTCGGACAACGCCGGGCTCCCAGTTAGTTACAATAAAACTTGCTTGCTGATTGAGTAGTATTTGCTTTCAGTAATAGTTTTCAATTACGATCATATAATTGAATAAAAATAACAATATGTAATCTTACCAGGGGACTTAGGCGGTTTCTGAATCGGAATTGTTTTCAGAAACATAAATTAACGACTCATTAATTCCTGACACATGGTTAAGTAGAAAATTTTCAAACTTCTAATTTGTAGTACGCCTCATATCTTTAACCTAGAAAAATGATCTTAGGAGATTTTGACTGCGATCAATTATAATATCCATTAAGACATCAATGGTGATGGAAGGTACTCAGCTTCACACATTTACAATCCGCAATAATTTCTATATTATCCACTCACTTTGTTACCTGAACTAATGATCGAAATGTTTGAGTGCCCTTTTTTGAATACAACAAACAGTACACTTATGATTCGGTTCATATTGTTATCAAAGGAATTGTCTATTCACATTACAAGAAGTCTAACAAATAAATGCAGTTTTACAGTTCGTATAATCAATTTCTTTCCTTGTCTTTATTTAAAAAAATGTTGTTCTTTGCCCAACTTGTGATAAAAGATATTTCATAGATTGATACATTTTTAATAATATAAGCTGTTCATAACTTACTTTAACACGATTACAGTAACATAAAAGATAACTCATATCGCATATCTATTTTTATTCCATGCATAAATAACTGGAACAATTTACCTGCAAGTGTTTTCGGAGAAAGAAAATGTAGACATAATCTCAACTCTCTAGTGAAAATAGGATAGTGTAATGACGTATATTGTAGTAAAGTGATAGTGCTCCGTTATAAAGTAAAGTAAAATGCTTGTCTCAGACAGTTAAATAGTTAGTTAATCTATATTTTCAGATATGTTTCCACTGTTCTTCTTTTCAGACCAGTACAATCTCTCTTTAACTTTTTCAAAATTAGCCTTTAATTAGTATAATTCTATATACAAGTATTTATAGTTGAAATAATGTCCCTAAACCTGACTTATGTTTTAAAATAACCACATTAATTTACTCTAATTTATTGTATTGTAACTTATTTTCTTTAATTGTAATTACGTTTTTATTTTACGACTGTTTTTGAATTAATAAATCAATTAATGGCCTTTTACAGACACTTTATTTTTATTTATAGAGTTACCACGCTTCGATACGCGTTCGTATCTTGTTCAGATATTATTCTAAAGAGGAGATATTTACAAATAATTAACATATGGACTAATTACATAAAGTAAACAAAGACAAAGTAAAGTAAACACACAAGAAAAACTAATTTTGACTTCTCAGTTAGATTAAAAATGAATACTATGCTTAACAAACTCATTATAAAATGTAAACATAAAATTCCCAAAAACTCCAAACACAATGTGGTTGACAAAATTAATTGTAGTGAACATAACTGCGGAAAGCCTATATTGATCAGACAAAACGTGCTTAGGAACTAGACTAAAAGAACACAAGAACCATTACAAAACGTCCAACCACAATGTAGTCACGAGCCACAGATTGGAAGAAAATCATGAGTTTGATTGGGATAATGTTGATAGATTGGATAGTGAACAAAATTTGTATAAACGAAACATATCTGAAATGATACATACAGAAACTACCAAAAACACGCTCAATTCACATAACTACTCAGTTAAGTTAAGCAATGTTTATAACTATTTATTTATCTAAACTGATTATTCTGTTTTACCAATATAAGCCGTAACTGTAATTTGTCTTTTTTAATACTGTATTACCATTTATTACAAATCTACTCTTAAATCTCGTTGGTGTAAATTAAATTTTGTGCCTCGGACCCATTGTCAAAAACTTAGTGAATTTATTAATTGTTTGTAGTTATAGTTTGTTATAATAATTTGGCAAGTTGTTCATTTTTTTTGCGTTTACTTTAGTTTGTCTTTGTTTACTTTGTGCAATTAGTCCATATGTTAATCATTTGTAAATATCTCCTCTTTAGCATAATACCTGAAGAAGATACGAACACGTATCGTAACCTCGTAACTCTATAAATAAAAATAAAGTGACAGAAGAGGTCGTTAAATGATTTATTAATTGTAATAAAATTTTAATTTTATGTATCTGCCACCGGGCAAACTGCCCATTCCTAGATTAAATAAATACATACATATATAGACCTGATTGTTGTATTTTAAATATTGAAGCTTTTACTGGCAGTGAAATTGATTATAAGCCTAATATTAGTACGAAACATTATTTAGTCATTTCTCTGTTAAATCAAAGCGTAATGTGAAATTCTCTTCGACGGACCAGCTATTCGTATGTACTTGACAATAACTATAGCCGGCTTTGGACAGAGAAAGTGATTCCTTTTGTAGGGGCTTACTGTGCCCTGTGTTCGTATAATATCAATAGTATAATATTTACAACTGGTTTTTATTATTTTTCTCTGGTTAAATAACAACTATATAATTACCATTTGACGCGATTGTAGTGAGTGAAAATTTATATATTATACGCATCCCAATATTTGTTTAGAAAATAATTTTCGCCTTCCTAATGTCTCATGCTTCCTCATAAATGTTCGGACGTGTTTGACTTCGGTCTGAATTTATTTAGACAAAGAATAAAAGTAATAATATATTTCAGGACTACCCATTACGTTACTAAATTATGCTGTCTCCTCATATAACTGCATTCGAACTTTAGCAACATCGCTCGCCAGTATCTTAAACTTTTAATTTTCCTTTGGATCGCCTCTGCAGTTTTCTGTCTAAACTTCCACAGATCCCTTTCAACTATCTGCGCCTTTTCCGCTATATCTTGGTGAATATTCGCCAACTCTGAATCCACAGCGGTTTTATTTTCTTTCATTTCTCGCCGACACTGACCAAATACCCTCTCCCAAGGCATTTTCCCTTCCTCTAACTGCTTCTGAACTTCGGAAAGCGCTTCTTGTTGCCTCTGATTTCTCTTATAACTTAATATTTCACATCAGTCATTCCGAAACAATTGTCGTTCCCATTATCATCTATCCTACAGCTCATCTGTATTCCGCTCCAATAATTATTAATCGCATAATTACGTTGATTTATTTTTAGCTACAACATGTTTGCAGCTACGTTCACTATCCTGATCATCAATAGTGAGGTGGAATAATCACAAACTGATTTAGTGAATTTGTCATTTTATATTCATTGCTAGTATTATCATAATAGGGTCATTACATTGGCGCGCCTTTCGTAATAATTAAAGAATCGGTTTGTTTTAATATTGTTATCTTTGATTTTTGATAAAAATATATTTTAATATAAACTAGGTTTTAAATATATTGTCAATCAAAATAGGACTTTTCTGCGGTGTGTTTCCAATGTCAGTAAATATTAGTTGATTCATAACACCCTTAATATCTTTTAAATTACGTTAATCTCTCTCTATATATAAAATCGAATGTATGTCTGCGTGTCCCCTATGCGCTCCTAAACCATTCATCCGATTGCGATGAAACTTTGGTGAGTTGTTGTGCTTACCCCCGCGAAGGCTTTTGTCGGCCTTTCGAAGCGTTAGACAACTCCCAAGGGGTGAACGGGCGTCAAATTTAAAATCAAGCCGATATTATCGTTGATTAGTTACTTTTTGGGGTCTACGTGATGAATACTTTCTATCCAGATGTATTTAGTGAATAATTTCAACCTATTAAATAGTGGGGCTGGGGATGGAGTGGCGTTACTTAAAATTAACGCGAAACAACCAAGGTAAGTGTCAAATCAATGGTTATAGGATTTCGTGGCGGAGGTGGGCAGTTTCGTTCAAATTCTCGATCAGCTAACCCGACGTATATCATCTGGCCGGGGTGTCTGGTTTTCATATTAGACGTTTGATATATTCCCACACAAGCCAATAGGCAATAGGATATGCACTTCTATGAAATTCTTTCATTAACTACGCCAGTTAAGTTGTAGTTCAGCCCTTAGGTGTAAGGGTGGGAGAGGATGAGAGTGAAATACCGTTATATAAAAATAATGACTTAAAAACTGAGACTGGTGTTGACTTTAGGGTTATGGAAGTCGCAGAGTTTAATTCGGACATTTACCATACTCGTTAAGCTGTAGCTCAGCCGCTAGGAGTGGGTTAAGACACACCGAATGCCTCTAGGGGTTAGAAACATTCCTAAACGGCTATTATTAGCGTCGAATGAAATGTTTCCGGCATCGCTTTTTTGATTGTCATTCTCGAATTTTTATCTGTCTAATTTCAACTCCCAAAGTCATGAGAGGGAATCATCCTTACCGTACGGGTGGTTCTGATGGAAGGGGTTTACATAAAAAATTCTGAGGTTATAGAAGTCACCGAGTTTAATTTTCGTATTAATCATGGTGGTTGATGAAATTTTACGTTCCTTTTCGTGGAGGTACACGCGGTTGAAGAAAGGTTACCCGGAGCAGTTTTGACCCTCTTACGGTACTGGCAGAATTTTTGTTTTTCTTAGGGTTCCAAGATATAATATGGTCTATATTTAGTTAACTGCTGTATTTATTTACTCCTTTAAGGTATGTGATAAAGTTTTAGACTTTACTAAGTTATCGAATATTTTTTACTGTTTTAATTCGTCTGGATTTTTAGACACTTTTATTTTATGTAGTAGGAGGGTTCCTGAATACTCTCAGTCAGCGACGTGGTTTATTTGAAGTTAGATGCCGAGGATTAGATCGGGAAGGGGAACGTAAGCGGGTAAATGTTCCAAACACTGACGCTATTGATGGTTAAATTAAATGTTTAACAAGAGGTTAGTATGGAATCAATTCCTATTCCGGTTAATTTAAATAAATATCCGGGCACCGCCGGGCACTCAGCTAGTTGTGACATAAAAGTCCCAACAATCACTGGTCAGAAAGGTAGTCGAAACATATTTACTTATAATAATTAATATAATCTGAAAATTATCATTAAATAAATAAATGAAACAACACAGTCAACTTTACAAAATTGGAGTAATTAATTAAAGCCAAAACTTATTTTAATACAACGTTTAGTTCACAATTTTGGGTCTTCTTCAGTCAATTATTATAAACTCTTCTAATTTAGCACATGTATGGATTCAAAAATGTTTGTCCCAAAATTGTGGACGACGTTCGATTAATAACTTTTTGGTTTAAAGTAAAAGTATTAATTATTTGATAAATTTATTAGACATATTGGCTGTGTTGTTTATTTATATTTGCTTATATTTTCGAATTTTAACTTACGGTAACATTAATATAGGACCTATATATAACGAGAAATAAAATTAGAGATCTAATCTTTTAAGGTTCCATGGCAATAATTTTAAGAGAGCCATTCTGGAAGAACGTTAAAGAATATATAGACATGAAAATTTCTTGGCTTATTTATAATTAGATTCTTGTAATGTCAGAAGAAAGAAGTTGAAAGAAAATTAATTTTGATAATTGTTGGGTGACACTACGAGTGACTTGTAGTAGTTGTGTTTTAATTCTCGCTCCAACGACGCCATAAAGCACAGCGCATGAGCACTAAATCTCGTGACTCTTGGCCGCACCATGTCTGACATCTTCATTTTATTTTTATTTCTCTAAGATTTGTGATGCAGTGCAGAATTTTCTTTTCCCATTTCTAGCAGCCTCCCCGACTCCGTCTGCTCTTATCCACATTCCTTGCCTTGCCAAAAATTCTTCTGGGGCGTAAAATATGTGAGCCTGGCAATTACATCTGCACAAGTTAAGACTCCGACCGAATTTAAGCTTTAAAGACACTATAAACCATTTGGATGCAACGGGCGTGAACTAAGGGATCGCTAGTGTGACTCGAGAAATGCGTTTCTCTTTGGTGTGAGTTTTGGGACCAGCTTTCAGAAGTTATTTATATAAGTTTAACTGTTAGAGAAACATTCTGCTACAAAAGTCCACCATTCGCTTTCTGCGGCATCGAAAATCAAATACATGACGGATGGTAAAAGGAGAAAAATAACATCAACAATTTATCGCGCTATACCCAGCACAGTAAAATTCAGCTTGTAGAATTCGCAATGCGGATCTTTCTAAATCAATGAACGTTTTGCTTTTTAGTACCCGAGTCCTAATACTGATTTATCAGTAATTTAGTTACAATCAATAAACAAATTACTAAATTAAGGATGGGTATTATAAAGGAACAGTGAGTGGGAACACATGAAATAGATTTATGATCTTGTTTATAGTGGTAAATATTTGTATTAATGATAAGAGGATAAGGTAACGATGTGTAGACAGAATTTAAGTATCAGTTTTGACATGCCTTTAAAAATATTTTTTTTACGTTTAAAATTGCGTACTTAATTGCTGACCTGTGATAAAACTTAACAACTTTACGGGACAGTGAAATATAACCCATAGGTGCGGAACGTAAAGTTATTTTACAATAATAGCTTTTTCTGAGATTAATTATCATACTTACATTTCAAAAGAATTATTTGGTTATTATGTACTCATTAAAGATTCCTTCTTTATTGTTATTTTGTTCTTGTAGTAATAGTAAAATATATGGTGATGACTCAAAAACGTAGCTACTTATAGCCCGATCAGGATCTCGTCCATCCTCATCATGCTGGAAGAACGTTGATTAAAGAAGTGGTTAGGTTATTATTAAGGCTATAGATTTCATAAATAATAATTTTAATTTATTATTAATTTTGTTTGATATAATTTATTTGATATAACACAAATATATTGATTGACAAATAAATGATACTAAATTATTACACAATTCATCCACATATACATATTGCGTACTGTAAAATAATAAATAACTTTTAGTGGGATTCGAAACAATGTATCACGAAAATGACAATTGGAATTATTTTAGAAATGTAATAAGAGACAGCCGCGGGCATTGCTTACGTAAAGTTCAGCTGGTGTCATCGGGAAATTGTATGCCTTCTTTTGCCTCAGTCAGAAAATTCTTAATTATGCAGTCAATTTTAGTCACACAGATACCTATGCAGTCTCGTTTCAATTCGTCGTCTTCGGAGCTGTATAACAGCATATTTGTCTGTATCCAGACGCGAAACTCGATCATCTCCCTCCATTTTTACCAACAGCTGTCTCCATTCAAAACTGCCTCATCTTCGTTGACCCTTTTCAGCTCCTCTGATCACCTGCTGTTCCCATCGTCCTGTTTTGTTTGCGTAAGTAAATTCTTGATCCTTATTTTCCGAAATTTGTAGCAGGTGTTAATGCAAATATGGAAAATCTTATCCTCCATAAATTATATACGTGGGACACGATCGCTCCTCAAAGGGCAGAGAGTGTTGCGTGGTGATAATAAGCCCACAGGCAGAAGGGTTTCGTGGCGGAGGTGGGCAGTTTCGTTCAAATTCTCGATCAGCTAACCCGACGTATGTCATCTGGCCGGGGTGCCTGGTTATCATATTAGACGTTTGATATATTGCCACACAAGCCAATAGGCAATAGGATATGCACTTCTATGAAATGTAAACATTGTTTACAATATGGGTAACTCATCCAAAATACCTGGTCTAGATTATGTGCTATTGAAGTATACAAGAATAAATTGTCTATCAAGCGCGGCCAGGATGTCCAGAGGTGAGAAGCGGTGGCATCGAGACGTCAAGCGCACGGCAGGATGTAGGGTTGTGGGGACTAGCGCTCATATCATGCCAAAGATCCCACGGTGAAAAAATTAGAAGATATGATGCGATTTGTCATGCATTGGCAGTTGGACTCCAGAAGAAGTATGGGAAGTGACCAGTGATGAGATAATCCCTATAGATAATGGCAATAGGAAGCCTAACTTGATCTGCTATAAAAAATAATGTCACAGTTATTGATGGGGAAATGGTAACCAAAGATACACCCCTTAATGCAAACACCACAGGGAAAAGTCGTTATTATAGCGACAATAAAGATATAAACAACTACATTCGAAATAAATACAAAATTCTACCTGAGGTTTACGACCTCCACGCTTTCATGAAGAGGTGTGATACAGTATTTTCAGAGTCTCATGCTCGCCTCAAGTACTCACGAGACCTTGAGAGTCATTCATAGTTTGAATGGATTGCGTATTTAAAGTTTATGAAGACGATTTTGGCTTGAAATATAAATTAATTCTATATATGCCCGGGCCGGCATTCGTGCGAGGGAGCGGGTAAGCGATTACAACCATACTATTAAAGTACAATTTAAAAGTACAATTCGTACAAAAAACTACTACAAGCCTACCAACCGAAACTCAAAAATGTCCTATATGTCATAACATATTCACCACAATATGTAAGCAACTTCAACACCACCCAACCAGCCAAAGCTCACCACATACATAACTTTACCGTCTTGGCAAATGGACAGAATCCAAACCGATCTCTTGATATTTGAACTAACACAAACAAATTTCAAGCTCAATGGATAAAAGCCTTCAACTTGCTTAGTGAAAAATACCCTAACTATCAAGTAGTATTTACGGACGGAGTAAAAATTATTCCTCTAACCTCATACGTCAATCATTACGACCGAACTAACTGCTATGAAATTGGCCCTAGACTTCTTCGAACAATCAAATGATAAACTCTTTCTACTAGTCACACACCCTCTTTCGGCTATCAAACAGATAACTAACTTTATATATGATTCTGAATTAATAAAATCCCATAAACTCAAATTATCAGGAAAAGCTATAATATTTGTAATGACACCTGCCCGGCATAATATTTCATGGAATGACGCGCTTGATGCTCTCAAGAGGATACATGGATATTCTTAAGGAATAAAATCAACCAACTATGGGAAATTACAAGGAAGATTCTCATAACCAGCCAACTCCATACACTACTCACCAACATATTGGAAATAAAGTTCCCACCCGACATCTGTAGCAGTGAACAATCTGAATTATCGAGAATTAGAACCAACGACTCGTATTTAACTCACTCGAATTTTTCTCTAACACAATTTTCATTCAAGCATATACTAACCAAATGCAAGATATTTGGCCATCCGTCCTCGAGAACACGAACCTACAAGAAATAAAAACTTCATACGATATCCAAAAAAGTATTACGTTATTTCAAATACATTCATTTATTTAACCGCATACCATTATAGTACCATGTACTAGTTTGTAAGTAAAAACCAATATGAGCCCCACTCAATTAGGTAGTCAATTACCTCTGAAGTAGTTACGACTAAAAATAATAATAATTTTAAAATTCAATAATTTTCAAAATCAAGAAACTCTTGCACTGATTAAAACGCGCCTTTCAATAAAATATTTTACACTGAATCACAAAACTCTTGTACTTATTTATATTTTTTGTCTCTAAAGAAACAATACTATATAACATTCTTCCTGAATGTAGATTACTTCTATGGTAGAGAGCAAGGTGATGCATTATCTATTTTACAGCGGACCGATTTATAGACTCACATTCGTGAAGATCGCAATTCGTTTGTAACAGTAGGTTGAGTCAGGATTTGAACACTTTTGAAGAAACTTTTGTGACTAGGTTTGTAATCCGTAATATAAAGTACTCTAATGGCGCGTTTTGACAATCTGAATACTTCTGTAGAAAATGCCTCAATTAACGTTGCCATTGCAGATAAATGAATGAAAATGCTCGAAGTAAGAGAATTGCAGTCGAATAAGTAATGGGAATAAAATGTGTGCTTCCAGAGATATCAATATCCTTTACATTAACCAAGTATTCTCCTTCCTAAGGATAAAAGAAATTATTTTGTTGGAACTGTATGTTATATACTGACAGAACATCTAATTGAGTGGTACAAAATATTCTCGTATTCCAATTATTTTATCTCATTCGGTTTCTTAAAATAATACTTCTACAATATAAAACGTCATAACTCTGTTTCTTTAGATGAGAACGTTAAAATAAATAATAAATCAAAATGTATCGTTGTTTCATTAACTATAATCATGATTTCATTGCTCGTATTCATTAACATGATATTTATAAATTAATATATCACGGTGACTTAGAATTATAGCTGATGAGAATACAAAAATAAACGGAAACCTTGTTGACACTTGGTTAATAAAATATTTTTTTAATTATAATATTCTATTAAAATGGTCGTTAAAAATAACGTACTAATAAAGAAACAAAGTAAAATAATATATTTTCTGTACTTAAGAACAATTTCGAATGTACTAGGAATACATGTATGAATTTATAAAAAAAATTGTAAATCTTCTATAATTTAAAAACCATTTAATCATCTCTAAATGTTTATACATGTCAGAAATGAAAGTAAGCTGCATTGATTTAATGCAATTAATAAGTCGTTACAAATAGATTATGCGGCCATAACGAGTTACTAATGGCGCTGTTTAGTCGTAATTTGCATGTTAAATCACAAACTTGTTTCTGTTTAAGTCTTGATGGTTATATTAAAATGAGAATGGAAATAATAGTTCCTTCGATCTTTCAAATTATGTACTGCTAGAACGAGAATATGATTTTCAAGCAGCAGGTACGAGTGGTTCACTCTGATCAGGTAACGAGAAATTATTGTGTGTGTTGCATATACACATGTTGATCACATGTATTAATGTAATTTATTATTTGTGCAATATAATTTCGTATCGAGTTTAAAATCGTCTATGTTTTTGTTTGATTAGGGTTTAATTTACTCATTACGTTGTTTCTACATAATTTCTTAATTAAATTATTTATTTGAATTATAAACAGATTCGTCACAAAATTCATGTAAAAAAACAAAGAAATAATTATTGGCTACTTTAAGATATTTAAATAAATTAATTGACGGAAGTAAATATAAAAACTCTAAAAATTATAATACTATAAAGGAATATAATATGGATTGCAATTTATTTTCAGATATCTTCTGACGGCTGTTTAGTAAATTAGACGTGAAAAGTATAACTCATATTTCTTATGGAAAACTAAATCCGCAAAGACGATAGAATTTTTTTCTCGTTTAAATGAATTATTTCATATGGATACTTTTGATTCAGATTTTTATGAATGGGATTCGGAATTATTTTTCATTGTGAATTAAAAACAATTATCAGCATTATAATATTTTATTATTATCACATCACTGCCAGCATTTACGTTTTAAATGCTTGCAATAATATTATTCTCAATGTGGCTGTGACAATGATCTAGTTGGCTTTCATCCAAACCACTGTTAAGAACACGATTATAAACTGAGGAGACGAAGCGTAATATATCCCAGGGTAACGTAGCATGTGATTATCATAAAAATAACGAGGAAATAAATTAAAATAGTTCTTTTTCATCACTGTGCGTCTTCATCTATGTTTATATTAAATTTCACGAGTTATTACGCTCATGGTACAGATTAACGCGAACGGCAACATAACATTCAACAACTCTTCTTGGAACATGCAAATTTTGTCTAATATGGAAGTGGTATTTCGAAGCCTCCGGGCAGGCGAAAAATTCTGAATAATCGATACCGTTCTTTTTTTCTTGTGTCGCATGGTTATTACGTAAACATTTCCATTTTATAACTGTAGAGATTATTTCATCATATCCATGGTGATTTGTTTGTTCCATCACTGAGGCAAGTAACCACAGCTTTTTGAATTGTGATCGTGCGGCTTGGATTTACGTCGCGAGAAGCCAATCCGCTTGCTCACTTTTGCGGGACGCATACGAAATCTGCGCAACGATACGAAAGCTCTACGTGATCTGCAGAGGGAAGCGACGTGGTTTATAGGTCCGTCTGTCGTCTCTTAGCATTTATTTGCCATTTGTCTGCATATAAACGTAGAAACTATACGCGGAAGAAGTTCGTAACGCATTACAACGAAAACGAAACGAGAACGACGTACAGTTTTCTAACGACTATTTCTAAAAGTAATTGGTGTTATTTTATATGAAGAGACATTTATTGTATGTTATCAAGTTGTGACCATAGTTGCCTGATATACATCTGAAGCACAATCACGTGTAACGAACAATACTGGAGCACGAAATAGTAGCTTCCTAGTTTTCATATAATTTTAATTTTAGTTTATCGACATAAAATTACATTGCTCACGTGATAATGAAAAGTATTTCGAAAGTTAAAAAATATAAATACCCGCTTTTACTTTAGGGTTTAACGGACCAAATGAGAATATACTCGAGTATTTACACTACAACTATTATCTTGTATAAATATTACAATTGGCATGTTCGGCTAATTTGTCCAATTTTTTTCTGAATAATGAAAACATCGGTAGCGTTTTTAAATGCAGCATTTCTTAAACTTTCATATTTCGTAACTTTTAATAAAATATCTTCTTTATAGCAAGTTAAATTGTCTTATGAAATTTAATTATGTAAATTTAATATGAAGATTGTCGGTATATAAACACACAGTTTTGTCTTTCACAAAAAAGAATTAATTCATATATTTACTGTTATATTTTTCAGAAGGTCTTCGGAAACAAGTCATAGGTTTTAATTTTACTTATATGTACATATTTGTGTGTTTGTTCGTGTGTATTAAATAGAGGCTTAAAGTGTCGACTGAGTTCAGCACGTTTATTGTGTGTAGTGAGAAAATGTGTAACGTTTCTATTAAGTACAGTCCAAAAACTAATCCTGAGATAACAGATTTAGAATATTACCTTAATTTGAAAACAAACAAATAATTAATTATTATTTATATTTATTAATTATAATTAATAGAACAATAATTTTATTAAACTATTCGTTCAATATAAACACTTTAGCACCCGTGTATAGTTTTTATTTCTTTCGTTGGAGGCTACTTAAAGCTGATTAAAACTCATAATTTTAAACTATATAACAATTCTTTAACGGATTAAAATTTTTCCGATGCTTATATCAGACATAATACAATACAGAGAGTTTTTAAGTAATAATATTTACATGTAATATTCAATAATTTTTATTTTGGACATTATAGACACATAAATATAAAGGTACTCTTTATATATAAAATTTATTTTATATTATTATTAGTTGATCCAAGGTAACACAAATAATATTATTTACATTAATTACGGTAAACTTGAGCTATGAAATATCTTTTCAGGGTCGAATTTTGCTCTTTTTATCTATTTAGTTCCCATATCGCGTTGTACCTGTTCCTACAATTGTGACAATTGAACAAATAATGCCCAGTTCCTGTACATTAACATAAATAATTAAGGATAATTTTTATCTTATTGTTCAGCTCCTTGCCAAAATATTCTGATGAAAAAGAAACAATTGAAATATCTTTACCAACTCGTATAGGCAGTGCTTCAAATTGATGCAATTGTCACAAGTATGAAATTTTCACGATTACGTACTGATTGGCGAAATTTCAGCTCCCCCTTTAAATTAGGTCCAGAACCAGCTTCCACATTTGTAGCTTACAAATATGGCCAATTTAAGGATTCAGGACAGAACACAATCAGAATCGAGCACACGACTCTGAGTGAGAATGGGCTTCAAAGCACATATAATATGATTTCGTGTGCTTATTATGTACACTTACTAGGAGCACCTCTGATTTAGCGCTTCCCACCGACTACTCCAAACCACCTCTTGCGTCAAACTTTCTCTCTATTATTTTACTGTTTCTGGCCACGTGCCGGATGGCTGTAGAATATTCTGACGGGCTTCTTTCGAGCGTCACACTAACAATAGTGCTTTGGCCTTTCTTTTTTCACAATTACACCTCCAATACTTTCGTATCATTACAACCAAAGAGATTAGAAACTACTTAACATGCTGTTATTATATTAAATTCGTTTGAAATGCAATATGCGCTAATCTTCTAAACTTAAAAATTATTTATTTGACTATGAAGTATTTGATAGATTATTTTTAGTTACAGTACTCAGCTAATTTAATTCATACAGTTAAAGTACTATTGAAATTTTCTGCAATAATCTATAACTGCTTTATTTACTTTAAAATAATTGTGCTAGCGTATTTATAATTTTAAGAATTAACGACGCAAAACTTTGAAACAGTATAAATATTTCGTTAAAATAGATCGTATTTTACATCATTACATTACAATGAGTATGCAATAAATTGTTGCAATCGTTCGTAATGTTCCTCTCCGTAAATTGAACATTTACTACAGTGAGCAACAAAGAGAAACAATCTGTTGCACTTAAGAATGGGATTCAAACAAGGGAAATGACATTTGTCCACATATCCGTGTCCTTTCATGTAAACACAGGCATGTTTATAGCTCACCAGTCATGAGAACGGATCAGTCCGGTTCCTCTTATCTGGCTCAGAATTAGACCTCAGCTCACCGCAATCCAATCTCCGCCGGCGCAAAGGAATCCCATGGCGGATCCCCGCCAGGTCAAACGCCATCCTACACACAAAACTTTATTTTCGTATTAAGGGCTCCTCTCCAATCTTGCCAACATTCAATTTGTGAAGGGAGACACAAGGAAAAGAACTTTCCAACTTCTTTCAGGCTTGCCTCTCTGTTTATAAACACGCAGAGATTTAACATAACAAAAATTCAATATGTTTATTTAACTATTTTTCACTATTGCTCCAATAAACCAGAAGTAATAAAACCAGCGTAACGTACTCCGTCTAAATTAACTGTCAAAAAATTTAATCAATTTAGCACTAAAATATTTTATTTCATCACACAAAAAGTAACTTCAGGAAACTACGATTTTAGGACTGCTAAAAAATAACATTAAAATAATTTTACAATAATTTATTCCGTATAGGTATTTTTAAACAGGCGTCAACTAAATTATTACTTATTCGCTGAATGTAAAAAATCTTAACCTCGCTTAATGCATTAGTAATCAAATCGAAATAAAATATTCGCAGACGATTAAATGCATTGCATTTAATTAAATATTCAATTTACATTTTGTTACTTTTTAAACAGAAAATATTTATTTTTTATGAATTCAATGTTTATTCTCGAAACATTTCATATGAAATAGTTATGACCCATCACCAATAAAAATTGAACACTAACATTTATTGAAAATCCGCTATATGCGTTAATAATGCGGACTGTCTTAATTAATAAATAGTAATGAAAATAATAATGTATGACATTAATTATTTTTTAGACTATTTTAGAAGCTTTCGATGTTAATTTATTATCATCTAACCAATATTACTATCGTTGATAGCAACCAAAGTTCTAAGGCAAACAACAGTAATATTTAATGTCCTGTGTCCAATAAACGATAGTGCCATTAATTTTAAATAATCCACTATATAATCCGCTTTGTTACATTTCTGTATTTTTATATTTTCTGTGTGTTAAATTATAATTAATTTTTCCTTTGGGTTTTACTTACGTCATCACGTTTTAAAATGTTTATTATTTAGGCGTTAATGTTCTTATGAAAGTTATACTAATTTTCTGAATATTGAGTATGGTTTCTACGTCTGTTTCTATTTTTTATTAAGTTATTTCGTTCATTTTCGATATTCAGTCCGTCTGCTTTATATTAATTCTTTTAAAATGTTTTCAGATTCCAATGGAAACATTTCAAGAAATATGAAGCAGTTTATTAACAATTTAGTTTTGCAGTTATTAATTTTATATATATCAAGTAAAAATCGCCATTAGCTAGAAACAGCTTTGTATAAGTTACAGATGAAAATGAGTAGAGTATAATTAGATAGGGTTTATTTTTCACAAGAAAATTATTTATCAAGTAAAATCAATATAATAAATTAAACCATCTGTTAAATTTATAATATTTCAATGAAAGTATGGCCAGAAAAACCGACAATAACGTATTAACCAACTCACAGCGTTTCCTCCACCAATCGATGGTCCTTATCAAGTGAAAATTAACTGTAACTGGATAAGGTTAATCCACAGCACGCGCTTTTGTAAAAAAATGCATAAAAAGAAAGAATTTACTAAGTAAAAGGTCATTCGTTTCGCTTAAATAGTCGCAATCACTCTGGAAATTAAAGGTATTGATTGATTTATTCTCATATTAATCATTTCAGAAACGAATCTAGAAAAATAATTTTTTCCGCTTCAAGGATTTTAACATTAGTCCATCTAAAGCTGTGATTGTTCAACGACATATGTTTAGTTGTTACTGTATGCTTGATAAATAATTTAGTCTTTCTCGGTTTTAGAGAATAGCCTTTTTTGGCTGGTGGGATGGTTAGAAAAAAATGAAGGACACGTTGAGAGAAAGTAGATTTTCTGAACCAATTAGTCAATAATTTGGAGTTAATAACCGACAGGGTGACGTCAAGAAAGTTAACTTATGATTTTTAAACTCGTTAACAGGGCTATTTAATCATGAATTCCATGCTGAAATCCAACGTCACCAACATTCTTCTTGATAATCTGTATCCTCCTACGTTCATTGATATCTATATCCACAATAGACTGAATAAATTATTACATTTTTGTACCAATAGTCGTTAAAATCACGTTAGTCCCAACATCAATATATATTTCCCATTTCCAATGGATTACATATTGGCATAACTAATTTAATCCGCCAATATAATACGGGAATTATTTAAAAGTCTACCCATTCTCTTTCATGTAATGTCAACAATGGTAGAGACCGATTGTGCCCTGATGATGCACACTTTGTGGTTTACAAAATTGATTGCAATGATTGTAATGCGGTTAAGATAGGTCAAGCGACAAAGACATTGAAAACCAGGATCAAGGAAAACAGGACGAATTTTAAATTACCCGCGGACAATCATTCGGTCATAATTAAACTTATGTCGTTGAACAATCACAGCTTCAAATAAGCTAATGTTAAAATTCTTGACGAGGAAAAAATTATTTTTCTAGATTTGTTTATGAAATGATTAATATGAGAAGAAATCATGTCAATACCATTAATGTCCAGAGTGATATATAACGACTATTTCAGCAAAACTTATGATCTTTTACTTAGTAAGTTCTTTCTTATTATCTTTGGTTTACAAAAGCGCTGACGTTGGATTAACCTTATCCAGTTGTCAGTTGGTTATTATGTTTTCGTCTGATTTTCTGGCCATACTTTCATTGTAATATTAAAAATCAATATAAATTAAATAGGACTCCAAGAAAATGTTTCCAACTGTGGATAATACTTCTTTCCAGAGCATATAATTTATTTATTTGACGAAAATGTCTATGCACAAACAATGCCCAAGCAACAGCCAACCAGTCAGGCTTTTTTAAAAGAATAAAAAACGTCAATCGTGATAATAGTCTGTCCGACAAGAAATGCAGTTTCATAAATATTTCCAACGAATCTGTTTACACACTTAATTAAACCTCAGACAAGTTGTTATCTACAATTCTGAATGGAGATCCCACGAACTTGGGTTTTCACCGAATTTTCACAAAAACTGTTATAAACGTACATTTTCGAACAATATTACTTGCAAGTGTCATAGAATACTGAGCGCTTCTATACGCAGACATTCATGAAAGAGTTCACTAAAAATTTATACTGTTCGCTCAGAAAGGAAGCAACAGGAGTTGAAGTTCGACATTCAAATTTCACATCGACGTGGTCGCGAAATTCAGATACGAGCAAAAACACTACGTGGACGTCGGCTTCATTCAACTCTTCCTGAAGGCGACTTACTCAATACACCCTTTAGGATGAACGGAATCACCTGATTACAATCACTGTTTCTGTATTTTGTATTTTGTTTTATTAAATCTATTCAGGGCCAGCCTGCTGTAGTGTAGTGGTCAGCATCATTGTCTCGCATCACAGGGGTCCCGGGTTCAAATACCGACAAGGGCGTGGATCTCGACCTGGTCAATATAACTGGAATTAAGACTGAGGGAGAATCTACACACTGACCATGGGTCATTCCTAAATCCACAATGTGCCATGTGACAGTTGTACCGAAAGGACAAGGCCCTCAGTGGACTGTCGAGCCATAAAGAAAACCAGCAATAATGCGTTTATAATTATCCATTTTCTTCCTATAATTTGGATTTTAAAGCCAGTAGCACTTTGTTTTGGAGTGGGTTTTCCCTACTGGCTGTAGAAGTAGTTGTCCAACCAAGGAGAGACTTAGCCATCAAATCTGGAGTAATCCATTATCCGAAGTACAACTCAGTAGGTATTCCAAAAACTACAGATTCTATTTTGAAACTCGCATCTACAGTTTTGGAACATTTAAGTATTGGCGTACTTTTCTAGTTCCTTCCATGACAATAGAGAAACGCGAGAGAATATGCTACAGCCATTGGAGAAATCGGTCAAGTTGTCAATTTCGCATGACCAATGAATTACAATGCAAGGCCATCCAATGGAGGATAGAACGTTTGATAAACAATTTTTAACCACAAGTCGAAGAATATGGAGCGTGCATCTGAACAAGCATAGGTAGATTAAGTTGTGATCCAGTATCAATGTCAACGGGCGGAGCAGAACAGTCTTGGTAATTTGAATTAGAAGACCATGCTCGACTTAGTTCTGAAGCAGAGCAAGTGTTGCTAGGTGCAAGTCATCAGTCTGGATTCAAGAAAACCCACACTACTTTCTTGAATTTCGCGGGCATGTAAAAGTTTCCAATCAAAAGGCAGTAGAGCAAGTGATTCCAACAAATGACCGAATCAAGTACGTGTGTCACAAATAACGCGATCGCCGCCGAAATCTAGCCGACCGCAGAGAAGCACGGAATGATAAAAGGCTTAACTATATGCAGGCCACTGCAACTTCCTACCATAATTTCCTGGAATTTGCCTGTAAAACTCAAAGTTTGTAAACTCCGTCATCGTCTGTCTCCGCAACGTGTTTAAACACAAAGGTGCCCTAAGTGTGAGGGAATTATATTAGCTCCGTTGTCATGATTGTTATTTTGATGTATATTAAAGTTAGTAAAAAGGGAGACGACATATTCACGATACGGACACTAGTACCGGAGGCTTGTTAAACTAAATCTAATCACGTGATGCATGAACATGCAGCCGACCAAAAAAAATTAACAATTTTTCCCCATAAAGACTAAAAATTCACCTCATATGTTTGATTCGATGAAGACTCTTTGATCTCGTCGCAACATAAAGGGAATCGGCATTAAGCTATAAACTGTTCACTTGTAGGTTCCAGTAGTGGTTCGGTCAGATGGAACTCTTGCGGAACAGTCTCGACCGAAAAACACGAAATGGTAATTTGTTATGGTCCGGCACCTTAGAACGGGAATATCGGAAACGGCGAAGCAAATTGGATGTTCACGTGATACTGTCTTGAGCATTTATTTAAAGTGGTTGACAAGTGGTGGAACCACGAGTAGGCGTCAAGGTGTTGGACGTTCGCGGATCAAAGAACGTGGAGGTAGGAGACTTTTCCTCTCAGTAAAGCAAGATATGCTCCTTTCAGTGTCACAATCTTGGGGCAATCGCAAGTGTTTCGGATTACACTATTCGCAGCAGAGACCTCTACGTGTTCCCATTTTGACACGACGACAACGTCAATTACAATTGCAGTGAGCACGGGTTCATCGTGATTGGACCGTGGATAAATGGAAGCGTATCGTCAGGTTGGATTAATCACGTTTTCTGTTAAATCAAGTTCTGTCCGGATACGTCGTCTTCCAGGGGAACGGCTGCTCGAAACATGCACAGCGCCACGGATCCACTTAATTTAAGGGACTTACGTGTCCCGTGTGTCGGAATCTGGTGCCAGACAGCCCTGGAAACCTACCTAGGACTTGTAGAATCCACGCCACGTCGAATAACTGCTGAATTGTTTTCCAAAGGTGGACCAACTCGATCATGCTGGTAAAACTGGTACGGACGTATTGAATTTATTAAGTACCGTCATTAAAAATATGTGAGAGCAATCGTATGTGAATACAGAAAACATGTCAGGCAGCAAAAATGATGTTTAATACAATACTTTCTCAATTTCTTTTCCGCTTGCAGCACATTCTCAGTTGGCGCAAGCCGTTGACAGATGTATTGGTGAGATTTCTCTCTTTAGAATTATTCAGACAATCTTTTTCAGACAGCCCATATTTGGACGTCATGAATATATGCCGTCATCACGCGATTGACAGCGACGAACAATTCGCGCTCTAGTTCCGGATAACGTTAAATTGTCGAAATGGCAAGTGAAAAGATCACTTAAATTTTGAATCTGTGTTTAATAATTTCGTCTGTTGTATTTATAAACGTAAGTGTAGTACTTTTACACAAGTATCCGACGCGACCAGCGGTACCGTTTGCATGCACATATAAGTAAATTGACCTATGAAGGTGGGGCGTCACTTTTATTGTTTACGAGATTCCAAATCCGGCATAGTTGCTTACACGTCTGACACTTCTACAGTACCAACAATTTTTTCTCAAGTTGTAATGATTTCGTTCAGTTACTACTGCCGCATTATTATTTTCTCTGTCACAGATTTCATGGTTAATCAAGTGTGATCCTGTTTGAGCTGGAAATTATTACATATGACAGACAGTGAAACATTTACGGCAAGAAAGGTACTGAGTCCTTCATTGGTGAAAAAAATAGTACTGCAAAGGGAAATATATCGTTGTTGTAGCATGCGTCAGTGGCTTCTTGTGTGAACGCCGCAGTGGGAAGGCGCGCTTGCTGAAGCGTATCACGCGCCCGAGAAATTCATAACCAGTGTTCGTCCGTTTGTCCGATAGAAGCGACGCCTGAGGCCCTTTGTGCTGTACTCTAGCTGCTAACGTGGATCGTCACGTAACAAAATAATTTCTCAGCGATATACAAAACCTATCAAGCTGTTAACTCACAGTGCTGTCAGTAGTTATTTGTGGGGCGCTTCTGAAACCGTAATAAACTATGGCAAAATAAATATGTATATTTTAGAACTAGAACCTTTATGGAGATATGATAAATTTAATAAAACTTTCTCGGTTTATCAACCGGGACAAACCGAAAATCTTTTATTAAATCAATACTCCGGGAAATACTGAATGCACATTTTGAAGTGCATATAAAAATTGATTCTCTTGAACACCCTTAATGAAGAAGTTTAATATTGTTTCAATAATTTAATTTAGATGAATTATAAAAATTGTTTTCGCTCTTATAAATTATAATACTTGAGAGGATCTCTAAAATGTGATATTATAATATATAAAATTTCAATGAGTAGGTAAAAATATTTTTGTTTTCGTGTTTTTCGTGAGGATCAACTCCTGTACCACTTATGTCAGAAGCCTCCACCTTTTCAATTTCCTTTAGGTAACTAAACCTTAGGTTCTGCAATTTAGAAATTATAACAATCTGACTTCATAATTAAATTAAATCATAAAAATAGAAGCCTTTTAGTCAGAAAAAAAATTATTTTTTATTTTTTATTTGTTGATTTAAGGTCGCGTCAACCTATTGGTTATTGGCGACACTCTAAAAGTATTTACAAAATTAACAAACAATTAAATTATTCAATATAAAACGTTCCTTTTTGGGATCTCTTCATGAGTATAAATGTTACATTATGCTATCTAAATAAATAAATTCAGAAACAAAGTATTTCATACATACAGTATTTCTTGCAATTTGTTATAAAAATAACAAAATTTCTAACGTGCGGTTAGCGGCGTACATGACTGTTATATTGGCACAGCTCTTAAGAGTATTATTCAAATGAGTGAAAAACAATGGAAATACAAATTTCATATAATACAACAGATAGATCACAAAAATAAAGATTCATGAATTGTATGTGTCATTTTTGACATTAATGGCCGAAATATTAGATCAAATATACAATATTTCACTCATCAATCTGGCATAAAATTTGCATTCCACAATATTTGGATTTTTTATACCAATTGGTTATTTTAAACTATGACCAAAACACCCAAAAATTTAAGTTTATTATGTTTTAAATTGAATAATTTTTTTCTATTTATAGGTTTCTGTGTTTATTATATTTATTTCTGGAATATAGTTTTTATAGAATGAATAATAATTTCCGAGTATATTCATCCCGAAATGAATCGTTATATTTCTTATTTGTGGCGGTTTTATTTGTATAATAACCACGATTTTAATTCCATAGTGAAGGCCTTATTGTATGTACATATTAATTATTTTTTCTACAAGTTGTTTGTCCTAAGGAATATAGTATATAGCGCGTTATTGAGGATAGGCGTCTCTTTCATTGATTTATGGTGATATTTTAGTCATTTGTTTAATCGCGTGAGCAACCATGTTTTTCTGATTCTTCCAACATCAGCAGAAAATACCATTAGGTGCCAGACCGGCTGGGGATTATAACTGTACCTCCATCAGGGGGTTTTCCGGTTCGAAAACAGCAGGTCAAGAGGGGCTTCTAACTGATTAAATTATCTACGTCAGATTGTCTAGGACATGTGATTGGTCCATAACAAATTAAAAAGACCAATAGAGAGACAGTTGGACACACAGGTCGCTAGAAGTGGGTGCCTGGAGAACATTCTGACTGGAGAGGTGGTAGTGGGCAGTTGCTCTTGTTTTTTGAATTATCCAAGAATTGATCAGCTCAGAGGTACCAAGTCGATGACCAGCTGCGAGGGGCGTTGCTGGTTGCTGAGACACCAGTTTGGTTTACCAATATCGCCTTTTGTCATGGTTGTGTAGTTCACTTTGTATAAACTCCGTTTTCTCGGGCCTAGTTTGCCATAACAATAACCTGGGTTCCATGACTGGCTAGTAAGCCGCTGGTAAGCCGTTCCTTGAATTGGACCTCTGGAGTCATGCTACGGTGCGGTTGCAGGGAGAGTGCCACAACTACAATCACTTTCTAACAGGCTTTTTAATCAGTTTTACGCTTTACACAGAGTACTTGACTGGTTTGATTCAAATATATTGTTAGTTCCTCTTAGAAGTGATTTTCTACCTCATGATCTGTCAAGCAAATAACAACAACAAAACAATCAACTTAAAAGTATTTATTTAAATATGTCATGAGCTTTAAACAACTGCTCTCATATAAGCATCAGTATTTAGCAAATGATTTTTAAGCTGCAACTGTTAAAATGTTAATGGCAAAATAAATAGTTTACTACAATATTTTTGTAGACATTACACGACATTTCGTCCTTAGATTAGTACCTGTTTAGGTATTAATTAATTATGTGCAATTACTGCTCCAAATTTCTGAATATTTAACACAAAAATTTAAAAGTTTAGATTTAGTAATTTTACATTTAAAAACGTCGTATATTATAAAGAATTTGTATTAAACTTTTTATTATGTATTTTTTGGCCATTAACAATTATTGATTTCAACATTAAGTATAGATAAATAGACGAATATGGTTTAAAAAAACAATGCTAAACATATTTAATTTACCTTGAGGTCTCTAGGTTTCACAGCAAAGACTACGCACAAAAAAAATTAATTTCTGACCCCACTATTTTGTGATCTGACTTAGGTATTAATTAAATTATACCAAAGATAATTTGCACGAAAGACATACCAAGTAATGAGAGTATTATAAATCTTTGAAGATATAAAAGGAAATTTTTACCTAACCGCTTAGTACAATGGAACCAGTTAAAAATTTCATAAGGATAAGAAAATGGTTGACACATCTGAGAACCAAGTTGTATAGCTGACGTATGTATTTCAAATTATAAAAATGATTTGAAGTTATGGTTATACTTATGTCATCTTGTGTTCAAGTAATGAAAATGATTAAAATCAGATTTTTCAATTAATTCTTAGTGAAATTCTCTTCCTCTTTTTTCAATAATTAATAAAACTCAAAGGAAATATAAAGGTTAAAATTAACAACAAATATTTACTTAAGAAACACTTTCATCTGATATCCTCGATAAAATCGAAGAATACGTATGTAGATTTTATATAGTAGCAATATGATGTAAGCGCACTTCATATAATCGACTAATAAAGAGGACATGCTGAAACAGATTGGCAGGGAGAACCTTCCCGGAGAGGTTCCCACAATCAGAAGCACCTCGGCCTGTTTTCAGAGGTGTATGTTCCAGGATCGCAGACTTTCGGCATATGGTAAGAGTTGTCCACTATTCCTATTGGAATAGTCGGCTGGCTGTCTCCTAAACTGGTCGAGACACGGAGAATGTAATGTTGCGTCACCACAGAAAACCCCTCTCCCGCCATCGCAAGAACGTCGGACAAGTTCCCAATGCCCGACTTACTCGATGCAGGTTTCCTAGGGTTTGTCCTTCATGTCTTTTAGGAAAATTCCGGGTACGATGCTCTTGGCTACCTTCCTCTAAGCTTCCGATTCCCTTTCATATCCTATACTATTAAAGGAAAGTTGTCACCGTGTGAATAACCCTAATGTAGTCCGTTACTCTAAAAAAAGAACATGCTGAAGGACGTTATCTCTATTACGCCAAAGTATTTCTATACTAGCGTTTGTTATTCTCCTCGATACTTTTAAATTCCTTCCACTACATACAGCTAAGACTAGTAATTTTCTGCACGACAACTGCAGAAAATCAGCATCCAGACTAATCCTGATTAAAATAAAGCTTCCGAAATAATGTAAAATGACTAAATGTATTGAGTACAATTGTTTAAAATGAATTATCTATTAAATGTATGCATATCTAGTGTAGGTGTATATCATAATTAAATCTAATAACCACAAAATTCAGAGACAAAATGTTTTATTTATAGAGTAAATTATGTTTAATTTCCTTTTTTAAAACATTTAGATGCATGTTTAACGAAACGATGTATATGTAAGTGCGGCAGGAAAATATAATTAATTGATTTGGATTATATCTCAACAGCAAAAGTAACTGATAAATTTCCAATCTCAAGTGATAATGGATTAAACTGTTAACCATAATGTATGCTAAACGCACGTCTCAAAAAATTCTTTAAAATATAATGATAATATATTTTGAAACAAGAACACGGCGTTCAATCTTACTATGGTCTAGGAATTTCATTGTATAATCTTCTTAACCGTATTTTTTTCCTTCGTTGTACAAAAGTAAGTCGCATCACCTTAATCACGGCTTACTGTAATCTCTTAGTTGCTCCCTCCGTTCTTTCGGTTCTGTACTGGTAGGATTATCTGACTGGTGCCACTGCGTATCCCTAATTGAATTTATCCGGCAATAGTCCATATAATCATTTAAACAACGCGATCCACGTGATCCTAAATAGGATAGCTAGGAACGCGCAGGAAATTGAGACGAGACTGAAGCTCTGAGTTGGTTATCTCAGGAATCCTGGCTTTGATTCAAGATATCTGATATTTTATCAAAGAATAAATTTTCCAACAAACAACTGAATCGTTTACATTAACATAATATGAGGTAAAAAATGTAAATTGATCGCTAACAAATAATCTCTAACATATTCATTCATATGTATACTCATATCTACAGTAAACAAATTACAAGACGTCTGAAAGAGTTAAAGTTATATTTGGCTGAATTAAATGTTTTTTATTTTTCTTTACAGAAGAATGTTGGCCAATTAATATAATAGTTTGTGGCACTCACCTCGCTACCCCACCGTAGCATGTCTCCAGTGGATCAATTCTTCGAACGGCTTACCTACGGTAGGCGGAAGTACTATGGAAAACAACAACCCATTCCATACCTAACTAATTTATTGAAAGTATAAACATATACAATTATAAAATTTTGCCCCGACTAGCCAGTTATGAAATCCAGGGATTGTTGTGGCAAACTAGGCCTGAGAAAACGAATTTTATAAAATGTGCACTACGCAACCATGATAAATGGCGATTTTGGTTACCAGACTGTGGTCTCAGCAACACAGCGACGTCCCTCGCAGCTGGTGCCTCTGGTGGAATCTCGCTGATCAATTCTTGCAAAAACAAGAGCAACTGCTCACTGCCACCTCTCCAGTCAGAATGCTCTATTGGCACCCACTTCAAGCGACCCGTGTGTCTAACTGTCTCTCTATTGGCCCATTTAATTTGTTATGGACCAATCACAGGTCCTAGACAATCTGACGTAGAAAATTTCTTCAGCTGGACCCTCTGCACCTGCTGTTTTCGGACCGGAAAACCCCCCGACGGAGGTACAGTTATAATCCCCAGCCAGACTGGCACCAAATGTTATTTTCTGGAAGGACCAATAAAACACTGTTGCTCACGCGATTAAACAAAGTGACTAAAATTTCAGTATAAAGCAATTAAAAATATAAACAAATTTAGCCTGAATTAATAATAAAAAAATAGCCAAATTCAGAGTGATGATATAAATATCACACAAAGTTTCTGGATTACCGTGTTCCTTTTGAGTTTGTCAATCGTATTGTGCGGTTGTGTCGCTCTAGGAACTTGTGTTTTTAGTTTTTTTTTATCATCTGAAGAAAGGAACAAGGTTTCTAGAAACATTGTGTGGTATTTATATCATCTCTTCTCATGTCTGTATTTCATTTTTTGCCTGAGTTCGCATCTAAGGTGAAGCGTCACAATAAACTACAATGATCACCCGATCATCACTAATGACTCGGTTATTGTATTTAATTTTATACATCTTGATTTAAAATAAAAAAATATCGGCGATTTTTTAATTAGAGTACAGACAAAACAAAGCAATTCCAATGTGATTTTTTAAATATAAATTACCAATATTTACTTAATACAATGACGCCCAAATCCTTTGTGAAGTTTGAAGAAATCTCTTATACATTCAATGTAAGAGAGAATAAAAATAAACTATCTCTCAATAAATAACTATACTGATACAAATGGATCCTCAACATTATTTAATAAATTAAGTCAAGCAATAATTTGGCTTCCTATGCCATCGACCATTTTAATTTAAGTAGCGGAGAGATACAAACAAATTTGAATACTATAAATCAGCAACTTGGCAGGAATCACAACTTTGAGTAATTTAGTGACGTTAAATGTAATTATATGTATATCTGCAGGGATAGATATTAATTAATATATACAACTACAGTAAGGTGTCAGTTTACAGTTATCAGTATTATAATTTCAATGGGACAAATAAAACTTAATCTTAATTTATTTTGTATGTTTAATTTGTGTGTATTTATTGACGTATCCTACTTTCTCTTTGGAGAACTAATAAGAAAAACAAAAAAATATAATTATTATACTTTCCTTATTTCAATATAATTATAAATGTATGAATACAGCTACATTAGGTGTACCATGGAATAAATAATTTCCAGACATTACCAAATTATACGATAAATATTAAACAAACATTGATGTTATATAAATAAATTGTGTAGAATTTCCAAGGAATTTCGTACCTGCAATTCCCATAGCAACCGACATGAACATAATTAGACGTATAATTTATTTATAGTACATAAATTTTTGGGTAATATTTGTAGAAGAATTTGGTAATGTATGGAAATTATTTACTCAAATCTACACCTAACGAAGTTCTAGATCGAAAGATTAAATTTGTCTGTATTTTTTTGATAAATTATTTCTGACTAATTTGGCTGTGTTCATATACTTACAAATTAAACTAATAAATGGAATATGGTAAAAAAATCTATCCCATTGTCTATATATATTAATTATTACTCGAACGGATAGGGAATATCAAATTCAGATTTTGCGAAAAGTACTGATTTTGACATTAATATATGAAAAGTGTCAGACATTCCATAATAAATCATAACTTCTTCCTGACAAAGGCAGTGCGGTTGATAGAAGCCTGAGAATAAACGAGAAAAATTTCAAAACTATTAATTTGTAACGAGAATAGTAATCACTTAATCTCGGAAATATTTTATCATGATTTTTGTATTGTCCAATAAAGCTTACATAGGGTCGTGCAGTATTTGAAACAACTTTGGCGGATTAGGCTATTTCCGTTGTATGAATTCTGAAGAGAGTAATTGAGAGTTGTAGGTGTCCAGCGTGTCTTGAAGTGGCTTGTTGGCGGAGAAGGACGCGTGCTTGTGTTCTTTATGGCGGCACATAAAGTCTGGAGCGAGATGGCTCTATCGTGCAACACATGGCGGCTCTTAATAGAGGCGCGCCTAATATCATGCAGACATCAGCTGACGCTGCCGTTTGCGTCTCCGCGAACTGGGGACTCGTTACTATGCCAAGGACTGCTCCTTAATATGCTCATTGTGTTTCATATCAGAAAAGCTGCAGCATTTTGTCCTGCTTCGAAGGATATTTGGCGATGGCCCAGCAGACTCCCACGTTTTCCCCCGGTTATGAATTTCGAAATAGAGCCTCTCCATTGAAAGACTCATTTTGACACTCAAGACAGTACAGCATTATCTAATACAATTAATTAAATTTTATATTGAAATCAATTAACATATTATAGTGAAAATAATTAAACGAACTCTATGTATAGTTTAATAGCATTCTTGTATTTTTTTAATGGCTTGAAACAGAAAGAGTTTGTTATTTATTATGATTTTGCCTTATTACTTAAACACCAAATTACTAAATAGATGTTCCTGTTCTTGCAGGTACTTCTGGAATCCCATTTTCTTTAATTAAGAGGACAAAAAACCTCACCCGCCATCGGAAGGGCGTGGGACAAGTACCAAATGCCCGACCTACCTGATGCAGGTTTTTATAGGGTTTGTCCTGCATTACTTTTAGGCGAATGCCGGGTAGGATCCTTAAACTATAGCCCGGGGGCCCTAGTTAACCCTTAGCTACCTTCCTCCACCCTTCCGCATCCCCCCTTTCAAATCCATTTCCAATGCTATAAGAGGGGAGTTGCCACTATGTGGATTACCCTATACATAGCCTGTCTACGCCCAAAAAAAACAAAAAAACCTATTGGAATAGTCGGCCAGCTGTCTCCTAAACTGGTCAAGGCACGGCGATTGGAAATATGCGACCTACACAGAAAACCCCTCTCCCGCTATCGGAAGGGCGTGGGACAAGTACCAAATGCCCAACCTACCTGATTCACGTTTTTCTAGGGTTTTTCCTACATGATTTTTAGGCGATCCTTAAACCATAGTCCGGGAGCCCTAATTAACCCTTGGCTACCTTCCTCTACATTTCCGCATCCCTCCTTTCACTGATTTCCTATGATACAAGAGGGCAGTTGCCACTTTATTGGTTACCCTATACATAGCCTGTCTACACCTTCAAAAAATAGTGCTTCGAATGTTTTCTTCTTCAAGGAAAAAGAAGTTTTACAATAGTACGTTCAGAATTTAATAGAGGATATTTATGTTAAATATAAAATATAAATTTCCTTTAGTCCACTTAGCTGCCAGTTTAGGAAATAAGAATGCTGTACAAATCTTCGGAGGTGAACTGCAAAGCATAGTTGTACAATAACACGAAAAGATTTGTTAGTCTACGAAAATGTAGAAAATTTGAAAATGGAGATGAAATTGGAGGTATCTGAGAATATTAATGCTGCAGGAAATAAAGAATTAGATATTTTTATTCTTTTGCTTCAGAAAATACATGAGACAGGAGAAATTCCAAAAAAATTAAATATATGTGCTACAGAACCACTTCCTAAGGAGGCGTCAGGGAGAAAGTGTGATCATATCAGAACAATCAGCCTTTTAGTATAAAAATATTAACTTGCACAGGAGAATTGAGAGCAGAATTAAAGCGTTTTCATGAGTAAATCAGTTCGGTTTCAACAGGACTGCTGTCATTAGGAGAGAAATACTAGAACTTAGAGACTAATTCTGGAAAAGGGACTACGAAAGACCCTGCGTTCTCTTTGAAGGTCTAGAAGTTATTTATTACAGGGTGGACTGGAAAATACTAATCAGAATGCTGAAGGACATTATAGTAACTGACAAGGACAAGACAATAATTTTCAACGTATAAAAGACGTTGTAACGATTGTGAGGTGCGGGCAACATCAGAAATGAAGGTCGTATTGGGCATGTGGATTAGACAGGGATGCTCTACGTCCCCCACCCTGTCCAATGGATATATACAGAGATCAATCGATGACATAAGAGAAAATCTGGGGGAAAAGAGGAGTTATTATCCATGGAATGAAAGTAGAGGCACTGCGTTCTGCAGACAACATCACAATGTTGGCTGAAGATTAAGATCAACTGATAATTACTCTGGAGAAGGTGAATAACATTTTCAACACATCTTTCAATATGAAAAATCAACTAAAGTAAGACGAAAATCATGACAGATTACGATGGGGAAGTACTTGCTGAAAGGTGAGATGCTGGAGACTGTAGGTAGTTGATTCAACAGTGATGGTAGGTCGGAAGGGTATATTCTGAAACCGCATCAACCAGCCAAAGAACGGAAACCTTCTTAGTTCCAACGGCATAGACATACGTCTCAGAAAACATGTGATAAGAAAGTTCGTCAGAAATGCTTCCCTATATGGCAGTGGTACCTAAACACTTTAATGGATGTAATGTGGTGCTACTGGAAACTTAATAAAAAACCGCGATAAATGAGGAAATTCCACGAAGGTGTATATGAAAAGTCAACAAGTTTCTATAAAGAAGGAGGACCGTATAGAAAGGTCACCTAGTCAAGCACGAAGAGGGGGTGGATAGCTGTAAAAACTCCAGGGTAGACCCAGACTATCATTCACTGATCAGGTCATGAAAAGCATCTTTTAATATGAATTACTGAAGAAAGGATAGCGAGCTGCTGCCAATCAACCTACATGTTGAATTCTCAAGATGTGGAAACGTAAATAGAGGATATGAAGTGATGTAAAACGAAATATAAAATGAAACGCCTGAAATAAAAAAGTTCTGAAAAAATTAAGATTAATGAATTATTTTCCTGATTCTTTTTTCATTTATTTTCATGTAAGCATATAAAAACTGAGGATGTATGTAGTCGACTATTTATTTTTCTAATATACTATCTTGTATCTAAATTGTAACACCAGTGGACTAACTTCATATTTAAATGCATTTTGAATTTAAAAGTTAGATAGATAGATAGATAGATTTATTCACCATTAGCCCTCTTAAGATGAAATACGATTCGTCACATATTTCGTCTATACAGTCGATAAATTACATATAAACAGAATTAATATTAATAGGTTACAAACACACACACACACACACACAAAATTCATAACTGTTCACATTTGTCTAGTCATCCTCAATCATACACACTATCTTTAGGAAACACGCGCAAGACACTAATCACTTCCTGGTATTCATCTCCTGTCGCTAGGTACGGAGGGATGTCATCATGGATATTTACTAAAACAGAAAGCAGAGGCAGGAAAACAGAACCAAAAGGGGAAAACTGAACAAACTATTTACAGCATATTCAGCAATTTTGTAGGCAAGGAAGTTTATCGAATGTGAGACCGATTAAAAAATTCGTGTACGGAGTAATAAGTTCCATTTACAAGAAACGTTTTACACTCCTTGACGAATGAGTTGTAGTTGTTGATGTTCTTTACATGGTCAGTAAGGCTGTTAAATAGTGCGATACCGAAATAATGAACGCTAGACTCGTAGAGACTGAGGCTGTGCTTGTCAGACCTAAGAACTGAACGGTTTTTTGTGTCGTAGCCATGATTGTTCCCGTTACTTGCAAAAAGGTTCATGTTGCGGTTAACAAATTTTAGTATTTCTAATATGTAAGCGCTAGGTAGAGTCAGAATATGAAGTATTTCTCTAGCATTTGAACCTGATATAATTCTAATGGATCGTTTTTGCAGTTTGAAAACATCCACACTGCGAGAACAATTGCCCCAGTTGGCAATACCGTAACACATATGTGAATGAAAGTAGGAAAAATAGAGTAGTGAAGCAGTTTTGGTATCAACTTGTTGCATCAATAGTCTCAATGAGTAACAAACAGAACTAAGTTCACGATGTTGTTGGTTTCTGTAGTAAAACGAACTAGTTTAGTTTTCTGTACATTGAGCGTTAATTTATTGGTCAAAATGGTGAAAATGTTTTTACTTTCATAGTGCAGAAATGTTTAAATGTGTAACAGGATATAATTTTTCAAGGAATGGAAACTATCATTTAATAAAATAAAAACATATGAGTTTTAAATCTGTTATTTAAATTTAAGATCACAAAATATACCTTACCAATGCAATTTATACGGAGGTGAATGAAAACAAGAAATATAGCAAAATTAGTACGTGATCCTAATTTGAAGCATTTTTATGAAACACATGATATGAGTTGTCTTGATTTGATTGATTTTAAATTTAATATTTAATAGAACGAGAAAACTATCATTTGTGGAATCGATCTATTTCGAAAAGAGCTATGTGAACAAAGAAAACTGATCATTTACTAGAGAATGGTTTCGAAGAGACTTTCGAAATATTAATTCTTCACATCATCAGTTATCAGCGAACGCTGGTGCCTGTTACATTAGTATGTGTGATGGAGCTAACAACCTCTCCTGTGGCATCAGATCTGACAGCATTCGTCGGCCTGTCAATGTCAACTGCATCTCTACCGCACCGAAACCTGTTAATGGCAACACTGTAACCCCTACCGTAATGGAGATGCAAAAATTCAACACCATGTTCACCATCTTCATCCAGTGATATCCAATTACATTTCGAATGAATACACGTCAGAATTACAGTTTTAATACGTTATACAGTAGTTATATCACACAAATACTAACATTAAAATGGTTCAAGACAATATACCAATTTAAAGTTTTCTAACGTTTGTAATCCGCTAACTGTTAATAGGTGAAATTCGTCGTTTTGACATGACATTTTGCAAATGTATTGTAGTGTATAGCTACTTTGTAGCTTTTATTAATCTATTAATGATTGGCTGAGTTAGAGTTTTTATCTGCTTAAATCATTCAGTCAGGTTTTAAACACGCCAGTATGAATATATTTTTAAACATACACCTTGTATACAGCGGAAATATACTTTAAAGTTTGTGAATTTAATATGTTCATAGAAAAAAAGTATTTAAACGAGAAATGAAGTCAACATTTCTTCATCTATTTATTTTGATCTATTATTATACTAAAAAGTATTTGTATCTTGCCCCTCTCTATATAAATAAATAATGCGTAGAATCAGTATCCAACCATTACTGTGAAAGTGAATTACAATACATACGATAAAAAATATAACCATATTTGAAAAGACTAGAAGAGAATTTCAAGTAGAGAAAATGTAAAACAGCTTGTTTTAAGGTAAAAGGCTACATGAGGGTAATCCACATAGTGGCAACTCGCCTTTAATAACATAGGAAGGGATTTGAAAGGGGGGATGCGAAAGGTAGCCAAGGGTTAACTAGGGCCCCCGGGCTATAGTTTAAGGATCCTACCTGGCATTCGCCTAAAAGTAATGCAGGAAAAACCCTAGAAAAACCTGCATCAGGTAGGTCGGGCATTGGGTACTTGTCCCACGTCCTTCCGATAGCGGGAGAAGAGTTTTCTGTGGGGTCGAAGCATTCCCTTCTCCGTACCTCGACCAGTTTAGGAGGCAGCTGGCCGACTGTTCCAATAGGAACGGTAACCAACTCTTACCGTAGGCCCAAGGTCTGTGCTCCCGGACCATACACCTCTCAAAACAGGCACAGAGGTTCCTCGGCTTGTGGGAACCTTAGTTCAAAAACGGAGAGAGGAAAAGGCATCCCCAAAGGTAGCCCCTTCCTGTCTCTCCTACAAGGTTCTGCCTGCGAGAGAATAGCCCTCGCAGACCGCTTCTTTTCTATGTAAAACAGCGTTTTGTGAGCTGTAAAGAATTAAGAAGGAAATTAGAACGACTACGAGAACGATAAGAAATTGGAAGTTCAAATTATCATGAGATAATACGCACTTAAGACAACCGCCATTCTGTAGTTTAGTAAGTGCAATATTATGTCATTAAGACTGGGTTTATTTAAAACAGTTTTATCATGAGAAAATAATGCAACTTATTTATTTTTAAAACCATTTTATTGTCTCCAAACAATATATTTAATCTTAAGAGATATTATTTCTGCAATTATTCAGATTAAGTAAACAAATTATAAAATATTTTTATTATATTAGAAAACACATGAATATCGGATTGAACAAAAATAATTACTGCAGCTCGCACCCATCACGTGAATCCAATTTTTTTTTCACGTTCTCCCTATTTAAAATTTTTTTAAATGTTAAATATCCAACATTTACGGATCTTCTAATACGATTTCCTTCCTTATAAGAAACCACAATGTCAAATAATCACATCACAAATAATCAGCAATCTGCTAACATATAATGCATTTCAAACATCCATGTGTTTGGCAAACATGCTAATATTTTATATGTCGACATCAGGTACTATTCCAGAATCATATACGAATTGTTTTATATTAAATCTAACATCACTGCAATTAACGTATAAACCGATAGTATTAAACTCAACAATGGCTACAATCCATAGACGAACTTCTTTGCCTTTACATTATCTATGCGTGTTAAGTTCGTTTTAGCTGAGCGTTCCAGTTGTGCACATGTTTTGTGCGTTCTGGCCGCTTTTGTATTTTTTAGTCACGCAACGGCGCATGTTATTTACTTTATCACTTAATTTGATCTATTTTTGACTATTTCTTTATCTAATTAAGTTGAACAAGAATCTATTAAATAATAATTTGAATGAACGTGAACTTCTGAATACAAAAAGTATTTATTATAAACGTGAATTTTTCATCGAAATATTATGTGACAGTTTCTAATAATTATACGGTAAATTTGGTCGGACTTATATTCAGATGCATCTCAAACCCATCTGTGCTTTAATGCAAGCTGCTTGTTTTTATTAATTACACAAACTGAGCTTCGTCAAGGACCGTTCTAAATTAGGGCGACAAGGATTCCTCACGATCATCCCTTCATAAAGTGCACTGTGGTTCGGGCCAGACCTGAGCTCATTCCAAGAGTTCTATAACTAGAATGGTGCCCACCTACAACTATTACGAATTTTTCTTTCGCCAATCCTCTCGTTTAAACCGATATCATTTTCACCTAAGTGCAGCTAAAATTAAGAAGTTTGATTTCCTATTTCACAAAACTTTTCCCAATTACTCCACATACAACAATTGGTTCAAAAACCTGAGTAACCATACTATTCCTAAGGAAGTTATTGACGTAGTATCACTTGGAAACAAATTAAGTCTACCCAACACATCCATCAATAAATCTCAATCCATTCCTCTCATAAAACACATCACAACTAATATATCTTTACACACGCTGACAAAGTTCTGTCACTGTACCTCTTGACCGTAATGAATGCACAAACACGGTTAACCAAATTGTTCCTGACACTAACTCTTATAAAATTTGCAAACCCACCTGCACCAATACAGTTATTGACAAACTAAAAACTATTCTCAAGAGGTGGAAGCAAAAAGATTTTATAGAACCATCCACATTTTACTCCTTATTCATCACCTCAGCCAACATTTCCAGAGCTTATACCCTTCCTAAAATACACAAACCTGTGTATTATAATTATTGTTGCTTCTACTGCCAGTCCCTTACTCAACATTTCCTCCTACTTTCATAACATGTTTTCTAAAGCCCTCTATGAAGAAAACCATTATTCTGTTAAAGATTCATTCAAATTTATCGACCAAATCAAGCACCTCACCGTCCCTCATGACCCCTCTTTAATTTCTCTTGATGTCGTTTCCTTATTCAACTCTATTCCCAATGATTTAGCCATTAACAGTTTAAAAAACAGATGGCCCATTTTCAGTCAGTATACTAAAAATCCACTTCATGAAATTTTATGAATTATAAATCTAATTCTCAATTCCACTTATTTCAAGTTTAATCAGGTTTACTATCATCAAATCTAAAGTTTTCCCATGGGAAGCCCCCTTAGTCCTTTGTTTGCTGAGATAGTCATAAGAGACTTAGATTCTTGTATTTCTCTACTTCCTGTCTAACCTCTTTGCTACATCAGATATGTAGATGATATTTTTTGTATCGTTAATACCTCTCAAATCAACCTTATAGTCAATACTTTCAATAATTATCATCCCAACTTACAATTCACCCATGAACTTGAATTTAACCATTCTCTTAATTGCTTGATGTCACTGTATCCATTCACAATGCTTACATTCTCACCAATTGGTTCAGAAGACCTACATACTCTGGACGTGTTCTCAATTATCTTTCTGATCATTCTCCAAACAAAAAGAGAACTATGGTATACAATCTTGTTAATATTAGATGTTATATTACTTTCTAACTCCAAATTCCATCAACACAACTTAAATATTGTCCCAAACATTTTAATCTCCAATGAGTACTTTTAAATTTTGTTATTAAAAACTTAAACAGCAGATTAAACAAAATCCAATATCCTTCAGTCAATCGTCCCCAAAAACCTCAAACCAAATTTTTTCATGTACTCCCGTATTACAAATTTCTACATCACAAATTTATCCAAATATTCAAAGAATGTCAAATGTCCTTCATTTACGGATCCATTAATACCCTTTTCTACTTGAAAAAAACCACAAGGATCCACTTGACACCTTCAGAAAACATTGTGTTGTTTACAAAAATCTCGTGCTCTAATTGTAATTCCTGCTACATAGGGCAAACAATGCGTTCCCTTAATACACGTATCAAGGTACATATACCTAATATCAAACTTCCCATTGATAAACAATCTGTTTATCAATTCTAAACATACATTTAATTGGCAATATGCTAATATTTTAGACATTGACACCAGGTTCAATTCCTATACTCATTTCAGAGATGCTTCACATTTAATCAAACATCACAGTTATTAATGTACAAACAGACGCTACGAAACTCAATAATTGCTATGATTTCCTTATTGTTACGCTAAACCTTGTTTTTCCATTGTCGTGGCTCCCTTATTGTTACGCTAACCATTCGGTTCTCCCATTGTTGTTGCGTTTTTGTTGCTTTAGTGTTTTGTCAACTGACAATTGTAGTTGTGTCGCACTAGACCCTTCTTCGCACCTGAGGAAAGGTAGAAGGATCCCGGAAACGGTGCGTGGTATTTATATTATCACTTTTTTTGTCTAAATAGGCTATATTTCTTATTCATTATTATCACTTTCATAACTTTTTAAACTGAAATTCAATAAATGACTATTAGAAAGTTGAATGTTTAAATGAATAATATCGAACTAGAGAAAGAATATCACTATCACTATGAAAATTCTTTATCAATTCATTTCATCACTGCCTCATCGCCATTAGTTCACAATATTTGTTCTAATCGGCCTTCCTGGAATTAAAATATCTCCATCCTCCAAAACATCATTTTTAATTTATTGCGTTCAGTTATGTTTCCCGTGGAAAAGCAGTATCCAAATATTTTCACGTCTGACCTCCCACCAAAGTTGTCATACAAAGCAACAATAAATATTCCGAGTCACTTTTTCACGCATCAGGAGACCACCGTTGTCATGCGTCTTGATTACTTTGGACGCCAAAATCAGTTTTTTCTGTCTTAATGAATTTTACCTCTTCCCCTACGATATTAGTAAGGTAATGCAGGCGCAAAGCCATTGTGCATAAAATATATTTTTCTCAAATGCAATCGAATATTATCACAGCGAAACTAAGAAAGTGATTGAAAACAGCTTGACCTCTCGAAGTTTGATATGAATTATTTAAGTGTGCCATGCTATATATTTTTTTGCGAAAGAGATGGATCCCAGTGGCAGTTAGAGAACAAGTATATAAACGATTGAGTTAACAAATAAATCAAATTCTTTTAAATTTGTCCACACTTTTAAACAACTCACCGAAAGAAAACAAAAAAAAACGCTCCGCCATATTCATGAATGTTATTAATATTGGACGGAAAACAATTATTCACTTCACATTTCTATTTATTTTTATTGTTTTAAAATCATCTTATTGCTAGAAGATACTCCTCAAAAGTTCTGTATGTAAAATTGTTCCCATCACATGTCGGTCTGGTTAAGAATGAAAAATTTCCTACTTAAGTACTTTGCGGTCTCGTTTTCACTTTAAATTTGTTATCACCTCTCCTAATATAATTTTCATTTCTCCTAATATAAGTTGTTTTTTCAAGCTAATTTAGTACGTTTTTCCAGACTTTGTTTCCCAAGTCTATCTTTCTTCCTTTTGGTTGTCAAAGATTTCCAACCCGAATTTAATGATCTTATATCGCCCCTGACTTTGTCTCCATAATTCAACATGCATAGCATACAAAATTAAGTATGGGTTGAAGTATCTCAGAAATATATTTAAACAATTATTTTCTTATAAGTGTGGTATAGCATAAAGTGAAATGTAAAACGAAAAATAATGAAATATCTAACCACTCGAGCAACCCTTGTATAATTTTCTGATTTTTGAAGTATAAAATTGTAGTTTTTTTTATAAACTTTCACTGAGAATCTGAACTGGCGACTCAGGTACCTGACTGACGACAGTTAATCATGTGTCGGTGTCAGGGGAACCCACTAATGGTGGTCCTTGTTGTTGTTGCGGCCTCGACTTGAGATGGACATCTCCAGTCCGGACACTGGGAATGATTGATTGTAGCATAACGCCTACACTACATCAGCAGACGACGCGTCCTTCAAGAGTGAGACGTAAGAACTGATATGAGGGAAAACACTCTTTGAGTGTGTTTGTTGTACCAGTAAACTATAGAAAAGTTATAATCTTTGAAAATTTTCCATACGACCTATAAAATAAATAGGCATATATGTTTCATTCGTTCAGCATATTGGAATATAAATTATTAATCTGGAGTTTTTTTGTTCGGTTTTATAAGAAAATGTCAACACGCGTTTACACACCAATTCGCATAAAAAATAAGCGTTTATATTTAGAAAAATATTTACTATAACTTTTCGGAATTAAATGACGTTTTTATTTTCGTACTAGCTGGGTGCCCGGCGTTGCCCGAGATATTTATCCATAACCCCCGATATGATTCCAATTTCAATTCCTTTTCCTCTATTTTTATGTAACTCTCCTCGAACCCTGTCCCTAAATATATCGGCCGTTTTTACATGTTAGAAGATGACCACCCCACAAATGTGCGATAATCAAAAAGCATTTATTCCACGAAAAAATCGGCCAATTACATTGTTTGAAAATTGTTACCCCCGCCCACCACCTTCCAAACCCGTCGCGTTCTACAGGTAGTCATAATTAGACTCAGCAACATGCATAGTCTCTGAATTGATTCGAATCTAGGTTGTTTTTGAGTTATTTTTATTTAACGTACTTCCACCCCAAGCTTTCTCCCCTCACAGGGGCTGAAATTATACAGAACAACACGGTATAAATAATATCAAAGTTATTAACCCCAGGAAATAATTATTTAACGCAAATATCGACTGTTTGAAAATTTCCCGACTACTCCCGATTGGTGGACTTAAACGCGCAAGTTGAATGTCGTAATTAAACTCAGTGACAAATATAACTTTGGATTCAACTGCAATCTCGATAGTTGCTGCTTTCTCTTTATGTAATTCCACTCTATACCCATCTTTAAGGGGAGCTCCATTCCCAATCCCCAAAAGGGTTGAAATTATACCTAGAGAACATGTAGAGAAAATTTATGAATCGCATTGATGCCGAAATATATTTATTCGAAACAAAATTGGCCGGTTAACATGTATGAAAATTTTTTCCTCCGTCCAACCCGGCCAGGTCCCTCACACCCCCGTACACTATCGCCAACCCCCGTGCATTTCCCACGTTGTCATAAATACATTCACCTATATTCATAATTCTGATTTGACACCAATCATAAATCATAAATAAACTCATAGACATACATAATTTGAATTTGACTCCAATCTCGGATTTATTCACGTTATTTTCTTGTAACGTCTCCTCCACCCCCACCCCTAAGTGTGATCTTTCACGTGTATCAAGGGGTTGAAATTAAAAACAAAATCGGTAGAAATATTAACAATGACATTGACCCCGACAAATAATTATTCCCTACAAAAATCGACCGTTTAACATGTTTGAAAATTTACACCCCCGCCAACCCTTCTTTGGGGGAGTTAAACGGTTAGTTGAATGTAATAATTAAACTCGTTTATGTCCATGACCGTGGATTCGATTCCAATGTCGATTGTTTTTGCATCATAATAATGTAATTCCACTCCACCCCCACACTTAAGAGGAGCTCCATTCCCAATCCAGAAAGGGGTTGAAATTATACAAGGAGAAAATTTAGAGAAATTTTATTAATCTAATTGATCCTGAAACATATTTAATTGTCGCAAAAAACGGTCGATCAACATTTCTTAAAATTTCTATCCCCCGTTCACCTCCGCCCAACTCATCCCAACCTAGCTCACCCCCGCGGGTTCCCAGATTGCCATCAATTAATTCAGTGACATCCATTACCTTCCATTTGACTCGAATCTCGGTTGTATTCGAGTTATTTTATTGTAAGTCCCCTTCACTACCACCCCTATCATGTCCCCCATCATGCCGCAAGGGGTAGAATTTTTACATACATAAATACTATAAATAAAATTAACCCTGCAAAATATTTAATATCGGTCGTAATTTCATGTTTAAAAATTTCCACCCCTGTCTACCTCCTCCCCTCGGGGTTAAATGTCCAATTAAATGTTATCATTAATTTTAGCGACATTCATAACCCTGTATTTGTACATATTCATGATTTTATTCGCGTTATTTATTTGTAACGTCCGTCCACCCCTACCCCTAAGTGTGCTCCTTTCCCATGATGCCAGGGGTTGAAATTATACTCAGATAAAATCGGTAGAAAGTCTATCAATCTCTTTGACCCATAAAAATATTGATCCGACTCAAATATCGGGTGTCTTAGGATGTTAGAATGTTTCAACCCCCAAGACTAAGCGTGCTGCCCCCTCATGCGAAGAGGATTGAAATTTTACAAACAACATCGGTACAAATACTATCAACACCAATGGCACTGGCAATTATTTATTCTACGATAGAATCGACCATTTCACATGTTTAAATATCCACTCCGCCACTGGGACCAATTGAATGTCGTAATTAAACTCGGTTACATTCATAACCCTGGATTTAATTCTAACCTCGGTTTTATTAGCGTTATTTATTTGTAACACCAGTCACCCCTACCCCTAAGGTCAGCTCCTCCAAATCCCGAAAGAGGTTGAAATTAAACGCGGAGAACATGCAGTGAAATTTTAATAATCTCATTGTTCCCTAAATATATGTTCCCTAAATCGTCACAAAATTCAGCCGCTTAACTTACTTTAAAATTTCTACTTCCCACTACCCAGTGCCTCCCATCCCAGTCCAACCCCGCGCGTTGCCTAGATTGTCTTAAATGAAATCACCGACATCAATTACCTTCGACTTGTTCGAATGTCGGTTGTTTTCGCGTTATTTTCTTCTAATGCCCGTACATCCCCTCCCCTAAGCGTTCTCCATAATCTTGTCGGTAGGGGTTGAAATTGTACAAACTTAAAATGAGTATAAATACTGATTAACACTGAAAAATATTTATTCCGCGCAATTATCGCCTTTGTAACATGTTTGAAAATTTTCATCTCTGTCCTCCCCCGCCTCTGGGGGTTAAATGGGGAAATTAATATCATAATTAAACTCCGCGACATCCATAACACTGATTTTGACTCCAATATCGGTTGTATTTCCTTGTAACACCGTCCACCACCACCGATAAAGCTGCTCTTTTCCCAAGCTGTAAGGGGTTACAAATATACTTAAATAACATTGGTAGAAATATTACCCATTTCTTTGACACCTAAAAATATTTATCCGACTTAAATATCGGTTGCCTTATTATGTTAGAATGTTTCAACCCCCAACCCAAAACTTAATCCCGTCTCACGCTGAAAGCGGTTGAAATTTTACAAAAAAACTTCGGTAGAAATTCTATCAACGTCAATAGCCCTGGCTTTTATTTATTCATCGCTAATATCGACGATTTAACATGTTTGAAAAATTCCACGCTGTCCATTCCCGCCCCGGTGGATTAAATGTCCAATTGAATGAGATAATCAAACTCGGTGACATCCATAACCCTGGATTATTTCGCTTTTGCGTTATTTTTATGTAATGCCACTCCACCCCAACCCCTAAGGGGAGCTCCCCTCCAAATCTCGAAAGGGGTTGAAATTAAACACGGAGAACAATAGAGAAATTTTATTAATTTCATTTTACCCGAAAGATATTTATTCGACGCAAAAAATATCGGTCAACATGTTCTTAAAAATTTTAACCCGCGCCCAACTCCTCCCGACCCAGCCCGCCACTCGCGCGTTGTCTAGATTGTCATAAATTAACTCAGCGACATCCAATACCTTCGATTTGACTCGAATATCGGTCTTTCTTACGTTATTTCTTGTAAGTCTCCACCACCACCCCTTACCATGCTACCCCCGTAAGAGGGGCTGAAATTTTACGCACATAACTTGGGTAGAAATACTATACATCTAATTAACCCTGAAAAATCATTATTCACCTCTAATATCGGTCCATATCCCGTCCATCTCCACCCCTCCGAGTTAAATGTCATAATTAAACTCAGCGACATTCATATCCCTATACTTGGCTCTAATCTCGGTTTTATTCGCGTTAATTATTAATGCCCGTTGACCTCAACCCTAAGTTGAACTCCCTCCCAATCCCGAAAGGGGTTCAAATTAAACACGGTAAACGTGTTGTGAAATTTTAATAATCTCATTGTTCCCGTAATATATGGGTTAAACGCAAAATTCAAAGCTTTACTTATTTTAAAATTTCTACTATCGACCTCAGCCCAACCCCCGCGGGTTGCTTAGATTGGCATAAATAAACTTTACCTTCGATTTGAATTAGCCTTATCTCACCTCCACACCCACCCCTAAGCGTGCTCCCACTCATGTCGCTGAGGGTTGAAATCTTACAAACATAAAATGGGTGGAAATACTATAAATGTAATTAACCATTAAAAATATTTATTCCACGCAAATATCGACCGTTTAACATGTTAGAAATTTTCCATGCCCAGTCCACCCCTGGCCTTGGGGATAATCTCGTTCACCCTCACCCCTAAGAGTGCTTCTTTCCCATTCTGGAAGGGGTTGAAACTATACTCATATAACATCTGCTTGAAACAATATCTATCTCTTCGATCCCTGAAAAATTTATCAGCTTAAATATTGGCTGTTTTAGCATGTTTGACTGTTTTCACCCCCTCCCCTAAAGTCTAAAGGGGATAAATTTTACAAACAACATCGGTAGATGTATTATAAATATCATTGACAATTAATTATTTAAGGCAAATATCGACAATTTAACATGTTAAAAAAATTCCACCCCCGTCCACCCCCGACCCTGGGGGTTAAATGGCCAATTGAATGTCATAATTGAACACGGCGACATCCATAACCTTGGATTTGACTGCAATCTCGGATGTATTTGAGTTATTTTCTTGTTTCACAACCTCCACCCCAACCCGTAGGGTGCTCCTTACCCATGCCGTAAAAGGTTGAAATTTTACTGACATACATGGGATAAAAAGTTTCGGAGTAAAAGTAATTAATAGTGTTTGTACCAATGAATATGAATAAAATTACAACCTTTTACGGCATGGGAAAGGAGTTCCCATAGGGGTGTGGGTGGAGTTCCGTTACAAGAAAATAACTGGAATACAACCGAGACTGGAGTCAAACCTAAAGTTTTGGATAACGCTGAATTTAATTATGACATTCAACTAGCAATTATCCTCCCAGGGACGGGGATGGTCGGGGGTAGAAATTGTCAAACATCTACCGATTTTTGCGACGACTAAATATTTTTCTGGATCAATGTAAGAAAATTGATAATATATCTACCGATGTTGTTTGTAAAATTTCTTTACGTTTTCTCTGAGTATAATTTCAACCCCTTTCGAGCTTAGCAGTAGAGCACCCTTAGGGGTGGGGGTGGAGGAGCGCTACAATAAAATAACGCGAAGATAACCGATATTGGAGTCAAACCCAAGGTTATGGATGTCGCGCGAGTTTAATTATGACATTCAATTGGCGATTTAAATCTCAGGGCCAGGGGTGTACCGGTCATGGAAAATTTCTAACATGTTAAAACGATCGATATTTGCGTTAAATACTTAATTGTCGAATTCAAAATTGATAATATATTGTAATAATTACTTTGAATTAATTAATTAAACACTATTGCAAAAGATTAATTAATAATTTGAATTCAATAGTTGGTTGATGAATCAATTATATTTATTCGATTAAAAACGAGAAGGATTTCAAAATAATTACAACATTCTTTAAAATTTTACAAGACAATTACTTTTATTCGGGTGAAATTTACAACATTTTTAAATGAGATTATTTACATTTAAAGTTTTTATTTTATAGATTTTAGAACTCTTTTCTCATGGTAATTTATCTGGGCCTTCTAAGTAAAGAAACAACCTTTATATTTACGTTACACAATCAAATTCCTTTACAACCTAAGAAGTTAAACAATCAAATAAACGTGAAATCGAAATCTGACGACTTTATCTTTAGTTATTTATCGTTTACAAAAAAGGATCAAATTTATTTGTACTTACAAACGTCGGCTGGTACCAGGCTTAAATTCATGGGCTCGGGCTCACCTCACAATTCACATTAAAAGGCCATGAAATCACTGAATTTACAATCGATTAAACAAAAACAAGGTCGTAACTTTCGGGTCTCTGCTCTGGAAACTGCTGCTTTTTCCGGATTATTGGTTGGACAGATTGTTACAAATTGTCTCTCTGCGGAATTAATGACGGTCACGGTACTTATAGATGTCTATTGTAGCGTGATTTATTAGGATACTCCTTGTAATAGTATTCGATGAACTTGACTGTCCAAAACTTTATACTCAAATTTAACTTGTAACCTTGTCCGGCTAGATCTATCTGCCTGCCACGCAGTTCGTTGTTCGACTTCCAGTACCAGCCTGTGTAAAAATCCCGCGGTTCAACACAACAAAAGCCCGCCTGTCCATTGTTGCCTTTGAAATTGGAGTCGCTAACAATCCACCATAAATATCCAATTATCAAAACCATTAATGACATCTAATTAGTATTACAATATCTACCGATGTTGTTTGTAAAATTTCATCCCCTTTCGGGAAGCACTCTTATAGGAGAGGGTGAAAACATTCAAACATGCTGAAACAGCCGATATTTAGGCAGATAAATTTTTAGGGATCGAAGAGATACATATTGTTTCAACCGACGTTATAAAAATTATAAAAATTTCTCTATATGTTCCCCGTGTTAAATTTTAATCCCTTCCAGGATTGGGTGGGGAGATTCCCTTAGGGATTGGGGTGGAGCGGCATTACATAAATATAACGCAAAAGCAATCAAGATTGGACTCGACTGAGTCCAGGGTTATGGATGTCACTGAGTTTAATTATGAGAATTAATCGGCCGTTTAATCACCTGGGGCGGGTATAGACGGGATGGAATTTTTCAAACATGTAAAATCGTCGATATTGGCGTGGGATAAATAAATGGCAGAGACATTGACTTTGATAGTAATTTTATCGATGTTGTTTATAAAATTTCGACCCCTTTCAGCTTGAGAGGGGAGCACGCTTAGGGGTGGGGATTGAAACATGCTAATATAATAAGACCACCGATATTTGAGTCGCATAAATATTTTAGTTTTAAAGAGATTGATAGTGTTTCTACCGATGTTATCTGAGTATAATTTCAACCCCTTACAGCATGGGAAAGGAGCATCCTTAGGGTGGGGATGCGCGGACATAACAAGGAAATAACGCGAATAAAACCGAGATTAGAGTCAAATCCGGGGTTGAGGATGTCGCTGAGTTTAATTATGAAATTCAATTGGTCATTTAACCCCTAGGAGCTGGGGTGGTTAGGGGTGGAAATTTTGAAACATGCAATAACGGCGGTTATTAGCGCAGAATAAATATTTTCAAGGGTTAATTAGATTGATAGTATTTCTACCGAAGTTGTGTGTAAAATGTCAACCCCTATCGGCATAAGAGATCAGCACGCTTAGGGGTGGATGTGGACGGGGTGGAAATATTCAAACTTGCTAATATAGCATATATTTTAGTCGGATAGATTTTTTAGGGATCAAAAAGATTTATAATGCTTCCAGCAATGTTATCTGTGTATAATTTCAACCCCTTACAGCACGATAAAGGAGCGCCCTTAGTCCTAGGTTATGTATGTCACCGAGTTTAATTATAACATTCAACTCGGCATTTAACCCTAAGGGCCGGGGGTGGGCGGGATGGAAATTTTGGTACATGATAACACGTTGAATAAATAATTTTAATGGTTATTTATATTAATTGTATTTCTATTGATGTTCTTTGTGTATAATTTTATAAGTAACGGTGGACTTTTAGGGGTGGAGGGCCGTTTCATAAAATTAACGCAAAGACAACTGATATTCGAGTCAAATCGAGGTTATGGATGTCGGATAGTTTCATTATGACAGTCTGGTCAACGCGCGGGGGTGTGTGATGGTCGACGGGGGTAAGATGGGCGGGGTGGAGGAGGGTGGGGCTACAAACTTTGAACATGCCAACCGGCCGATTTGGCGTCGAATCAATTGAATTCGGGATCTACGGGATTCGTCAAATTTCACTACATGTTCTCTGTGGATAATTTGAACCTCATTCAGGATTGGAAGTGGTGCACCCTTTACGGTTTGGGGTGGAGTGGCATTACAAATAACGCAAACACATTCGTGTTTGAAGTCGAATCAGGTGTTATGGATGTCACCTATTTAAATGATGGAATTCAACTTAGCGTTTCACCGTTATTGGCGGGGGTGAACAGGGGTGGAAATTATTCAAACATGTTAATCACCCGATGTTTGCGCCTAATATTATTCGCAGTCAATTCAATTCGGAATATTTGTCTTTATGTTGTTTGTGCATAATATCAACCTCTTTCGGGCTTAGGAGACGATCACGTTTAACGGGGTTGTTTGGTGGTTGCGTTACAGCAAAATAATGCCCATATGACCGATATTGGAATCAAATCCAGGGATATGGAAGTCGCTGATTTTATTTATGACAATCTGGTCAACGCAAGCGGTGGGAGTTGGCTGGGCGGTGGTTGGTGGTGTTGGGTGGCGGTTAAAATTTGCGTCGAATAAATCTATTTCGGAATCAATGAGCCTTATAATATCTCTTTACATGTTCTCCGTGTATAATTTCAACCCCTTTCGGGTTTGGGAGGGAAGCATCGGAAAGGTTGGGGGTGGTGTGGCATTACTTTAAATTATGCAAATCAATCGAGAGTCGAGTGGAATCCAAGGTTTTGTATGTCATTGAGTTTAATTAATACATTCAACTTGCCGTGTAACTCCCCGAAGTGTGTGCGGTATTTTTAAAATATGTTAATCGGCCGATTTTAGCGTCGTAATAAATAATAGTTTTGTGGTAAATTAAATTCATATTTCTCTAAATGCTCTCTGTGTATAATTTCAATTCCTGTCGGCAAGGAGGGGAGCAATCGTAGGGGTGGAGCGTTATGTGAAAATAACGCTAATACGATTGCGGTATCGATATCTGTGAACTTAATTATGACATTTTGTTTAACCCAAAGTAGAGTGGGGACGAGGGTGAAAATTTTGTAAAATGTTGAAACGGAGGATATGAAAGAAACTTTTTCGAGGTATGAGTTCAACCCCTTTCATCATGGGAGGTGAGCACATGGATAGGGGGCGAAGTGCATTACATAAAAATAACGCAAAAGAAACCGAGATTGGAGTCAACTTGGGGGTTATGGATATACGACATTCCGGGCAACACCGGCAACCCAGCTAGTGCACAATAATATTAAGTAAAACTGAGAGCATAAATGGAAAATATTGATTTTATTCGAAACGAGATCAAATAAATATCGGAAAGTAATCTAAATAAGTATCGTAATAGTTAATAATATTAACTCAAATTAAAATGAAAAAATTTACTTTTGATTGAAAATAATGAATAAGAAAAGACAAAAAGTTATAATATTGCGTCCGTTCATTTTACCCCTTACGTTTCTTGACACAATTTCTAATATGGGCGCCAGGTAATTTTTTGGAATGAAATTATTTGTAATTAATTTATTTCTCGAACCATGAAACATTCAACATCTGTAGGGCGTGGTTATTTATAACATTTTTCTATTACACTACTGGGACCTCCGTACCCTGACGAACTGTCTTTCCACGTCTCTGCGCGCGCATACAACCATACTCCATAATATGCGGCGCGACAAACGGACACCGACAAAGGTAATAAATCGACAATGGAACATAATCATGTTACAATAAATACCACACGACGTTTCTGTCCCTTTCCTCAACTGCACTTGTCACTTGACAAAAGCCTTTCAGAAACGTTGTTGTGTGGTATTTACATTGTCACTTTTTGTCTGAATTGACTATCTTCATTATTCATTAACTCAAATTAGTACTTTATTATGTAACGTGAGCAATTTTATTCCTTTAACAGAAATAAAATTATAATTTTGACGCAAATTAATGGTTTTGGCTATTACCATTTTACCCGTTTCGTTTAAAGTCAAGTTGAACACAGGATTACACACCGGAATTTTGACAAGTTGGGGATAGGTTGAGATTTGAAAAAATAGCCAGTACTATTATTAGATGTAATTAAAATAGTTAATTAACTAAATTCTAAAATACTCATTAAAATACCATTACTTTTTTGGTGAGTAGCTAATTAAAAACATGCTCGTGGTCTGATTCCAATACTGAGTACTACTAACTTCACTTCATAAACATTCTATTGAATGCTTATTGATTTTTTAATTATATTTGTAATATACTGCTTTTTATGGATTCATAATAAATAATTAATAACATTTACAAACACTTATTAAGCGCGTGAAATATCTATTTTGTTTTTTTTCTGTTTCTGAAAACTATACTGATACTCAATTATCAGAGCATTACGGTAGATCACTTTATCAGAGTCATCATTTAGAGTTTTTCTTGATAGGGTAGTGCGTTCCGCGACTGTTTGCTGAAATGTCTTGACTAGTTACGGAATGATGATACTAAATACGCGTTAACCCAATATCTTAGCTTCCAAGTTCACAATTTGAATGTTACTATGTATTTCATTGCTTAACTACATAGACTGTAGACTTACGGCGTTTATCCGAATAAGCATGAATAACTAATGAATCTGGATTTTCATACAGTAGAATGTGTGACTCAAAACATTTTCAATATCAAACAGCTAATATGATGAAATTAAATAAATACTTTGATTAATTCTTCTTCAAAATTATTTATTACTGAAATATTAAGGACTGAAAATAAATAACTTGGATACTTTACGATGAGTCAGATCAGAATGAAGCATGAACTTCTACAGAAATTATGAAGGACGGAGCGTTCATGACTAAAGAAAGAAAGATAGAACCACCAGCTGTAAATTTAAGGGCCAGTTAAACGTAAATGTACATTTTAACCATTTTTCTACTTTAAATAATCAAATATTTTGAAAATGCAAAGTTTGTTTACAGAAATTTTCGTTTAAATTTACACCATACGTAAGCAGCCAGGACGTAGCGACTTCAAAGGTGAACAGAATTAAAATAAAATTAGAAACAGGACTCTACAATAATGATTTTCAATATCAAATAAACCAAAGTAACGAATCAATTACGCACAAATATCAGAAAAATTGACAACTCTAAGCTGAGTATGTGGCTACTAATAATTTTAGGAAAATATCAGAATTTTTTATGGTGGTAAATATCGAGTGAATATGTAGTGCCACACAGTATTCTTGTAAATTTTCATAATTCAGATCAACGCTGTCGGTACCATAAGTTTAAACCTAATAATAATTGATTAAACTTTCACTCATTTTACATTCTTAACTTTTAAACAAGCGTTCGGAAGTATTGTATAAATGTGCGTTTCGGGATCTATAAGGCCAGTATTTTCGTCTAGGACGATTAATAGAGAAAAAATTTAAAATATCAGAGAGATCTAATGTCCACGTATGTACAGACATGGGCCGGCAGCTCCACGATCAGAGTCGTGAATATAACGATCTACGATCGAGCGAATTGACACTTAATCCAATTAGCACTCAATATGGGATTGCGCAGGCTTCGCACAGGACGCGGTTTTATCACAGGCGTAGGTTGCCGCCGGCTTTCAGCCAATCACACTGGCTGAAACTGTCGTCCAGTCTTATAATTACTACTCTGCTGTTGGTTTTGCGTCATTGTACCGTAATGGAAGTCAAATTGCGAGATTACACGTTTTTTTACAACCCTCCCAACTCACCAACTCATCAAACTGTCAGTGCCTGTGGATGACTATAGCCTGCAATTCCCGGACTAACAAAAATAGTATTAGCTCGTTACTTCTTATCAACTCATTTCTGGAATTCACGACGCCGAATAATTATCATTAGGCATGACTGGAGCTCTGATGTTTCTCAGTTGATCTATAGTTATTAACTATTCCTCTCCGCTCTCCTAAACTGAAGTGCCGTAGAAATAGAAAATTTTTCTAGACGTTATGAAACAAATCCAACCACTAGATAAATTATAAATAAATTGAGTTGTTTTTTTAATACATATAATGAAATTAATAATTTGTCTTCAACTTGAATAAAAAATAAAATGAAAGGAAATAGAAGATAAAAAAATATTTTTTTTAGGTAATAGGCTACATGTGGGTAATCCACGTGGTGGCAACTCTCCTTTAATTGCATAGGAAGGGATTGAAAGGGGGGATGCGGAAGGGTAGAGGAAGGTAGCCAGGGTAAACTAGGGCCCCCGGGCTATCGTTTAAGGATCCTACCCGGCAATTCGCCTATAAGTGATGCAGGGAAAACCCTAGAAAACCTACATCAGGTAGGTCGGGCATTTGGTACTTGTCCCACGCCGTTCCGATGGCGGGAGAGGGGTTGGGTGTGGATTCGCAGCTTTCCATCGCCGTGCCTTGACAGGTTTAGGAGGCAGCTGGCCGACTATTCCAATAGGAATAGCGGACAACTCTTACCGTATGCCCAATGTCTGCGACCGAGGTGACTGGGCATGTGGGAACCTTAGTTAAAAAAATCGGAGAGATATGAAGGCATCCCCAAAGGTAGCCTCCACCAGAGCTCCAAGATTAAAAATAAATACACTCGGTTTATATTAGCAACACGCGGTGAAAACAGTGAGAATATTTGTTTATAAATTTGTTTCAAATATTAATATTGTATCACATAAAATGTTCAGTTCTACACCGAATCGATACTGAACAGATTTTTAAATAATTTTATTGTATCGGAAAACGTATTTTTCTCAAAGCTGCTTAAAGGAGACATTTTATACGTTGACACCACCAAATCTAGTTTCTTCCAAAAACATCACCAACGAAAAGAGTCCTTCTGCAACTCTCTCTAATGACATTACCGACATACTGACGTCTTAGGTCACCGATTCATCTCAAATGGTAGGAGTAGTGGAACAACCTGGAATTAATTCAAATGAAGAGCAATTAGCATTTTCTTCCCAAACCTCCGTCAATAAAAAAGAGAACTTCTGAATCTCTCTCTCTAGTCACATCACCGACATATCGGACATCACTGATTTTCCAAAACTCGAACAAACTGCTATAATTAAACCAACGAAGAAAACTAAACATATGTCATCTACGCATAAATTCTTGAACATGGAGGAAGCTCTAGAAATGGCAATGGACTCATATAAATCGGAAGAGAAGGATCTCAACTTAACTTTCGATTAAGCTAGATGTCCAATTGTTAGTGTGGCTGGAATCAAAAACCCGTGCAGTTCGCTATGGGATTATAATACTCCACCGGACACACATTTCTCAAGTTTATATCAATTATGTACATAGTGGCGAAAGACAGAAGAATAAAGACAATATTAACAAAGAGACTTGCATTACAGTCATTACAAAACTCCTCAGACCAAGATTATTCCTCATGAGAATGTTTTAATTTAAGCATGTACAGTCACCAAAACAATTTTTTATTGACGCGACTCTAAACGTTCCAATAAAATACAAAACACCCGAATGCGTTTGACTTCCTCGAAACATTTTTGCAGGGAAAAGTTGAATTTCTACATACTTGTAGTACAGCTGTTCAATTATTAGACTATCGTAACTATGTTACACACAAATGGTTATTGTTTCAAATTTGTGACCTCGAGTCAAAACTTAGAGTTTTCGTGAAGAAATAATAAAGTATTTACGAAACTATAAACATTTCGTTTGAATTAAAAGTACATTTATATCCTGGAATACGCACTTCATGAAATTCTACAACACACAGAGCAATAGAAAAGTTGCGTACATTTACATTACAAAATATTTTCAAAACTGCCGTCTTGTTCATTCGTTTTACGATGTTTACACTGATAATTATTAATCTGCGTTGTTATGTTCATCGTCCAGTGTGTGCTGTCTGTTAATATAAACCTTTCCTTTAACGTTACCTCTCAGGAAAAAATCATGAGAACGTGGGCGTCATAATCCTTTGAAAATTAGACATCTGTCAAAAAACTCGCGTAACAAAGGCATTGCTTAATTGGATGTGTGACATGTGACACCGCCATTCTGCAACCAACAACCATGTTCATCGATTTCAAGCAACGAAATAAATAGTATTATGTCTTGGTACACAACACTGTTCGTGTAGTTTGAAAGAAAATATAGTCCAGTATTTGACGACGTGATACGTCACACAACACTCAAATTTTGACAGGGAAAGGGTTTTTCTTAAAAGCCATGAGGATTTCCGGTTGACCAAACTCTTGAGTTTTGACTGTTCACATATCCACTAAGGTGAAACCAAGCCTTATCTCTAAAGAAAACACGGTCAAGCACTACAATTTCAATACAGACGTCATGTGATCCGCACACATTTCAATGATCCCCAATAGTGGTTATGCCAATGGTGCTATCTTGAGGTAGCCAATATAAATAATCATACAAAAACTATTATTTACATAAACATTTATTTCGATGTCCGCGACTTTTCGATCTCTGTATGATTATAATAAATCTCTAAACAATAACAATTCATTTAAAAGTGAAGTGACCGTTTTTGGATGTAAATATTTTAAACCATTCTATCTGTGTATACTCCACTGGGGGGTGTAGACAGGCTATGTATAGGGTAATCCACATAGTGGCAACTCCCCTCTTATAGCATAGGAAAGGGATTTGAAAGGGGGGATGCGGAAGGGTAGAGGAAGGTAGCCAAGGGTTAACTAGGGCCCCCGGGCTATAGTTTAAAAATCCTACCCGGCATTCGCCTAAAAATAATGCAGGGAAACCCCTAAAAAAACCTGCATCAGGTAGGTCGGGCATTGGGTACTTGTCCCACGCCCTTCCGATAGCGGGAGAGGAGTTTGCTGTGGGGACGCAGCATTTCCTTCTCCGTACCTCGACCAGTTTAGGAGGCAGCTGGCCGACTATTCCAATGGGAATAGCGGACAACTCTTACTGTATGCCCAAGGTCTGTGACCCCGGAACATACACCTCTCAAAACAGGCCGAGGTGCCTCGGCTTGTGGGAACCTTAGTTCCTTAGAGGAAAAGGCATCCCCAAAGGTAGCCCCTTCGTATCTCTCCTACAAGGTTCTGCCTACGAGAGAATATCCCTCGCATGTACTGCCTGCGAGAGAATAGCCCTCGCAGACTCTCGTTAGGTCTCCTACAAGCTTTTTTTTAGGGCAACAGGCTACATGAGGGTGATCCACATTGGGCAACTCCCCTTTAATAGCATAGGAAGGGATTAGAAAGGGGGGATGTGGAAGGGTAGAGGAAGGTAGCCAAGGGTTACTAGGGCCCCCGGGCTATGGTTTAAGGATCCTACCCGGCATTCGCCTAAAGAAATGCAGGGAAAACCCTAGAAAAACCTGCATCGGGTAGGTCGGGCATTGGGTACTTGTCCCACGCCCTTCCGATAGCGGGAGAGGAGTTTGCTGTGGGGACGCAGCATTCCCTTCTTCGTGCCTCGACCAGTTTAGGAGGCAGCTGGCCGACTATTCCAATGGGAGTAGCGAACAACTCTTACCGTATGCCTCGGCATGTGGGAACCTTAGTTCAAAAACGGAGATGAAAGGGCATACCCAAAGGCAGCCCCTTCGTATCTCTCCTAAAAGGTTCTGCCTGCGAGAGAAAATCCCTCGCAGGTTACCTGCGAGAGAATCCTCTCGCAGGCTTGGCTAATTATCTCCTACAAGCATTCCATGCTCTATCACATACGTACAGTGGAGACCATCACCTGCGAGAGATTCTATATATTTTGGAAGTATTTGACTTATACAAGGGAAATATATTCGATTCACCATTATATTCTAATTTCAGGTCCAAATTGTCAAGTTGTTTTCTAATATATTTTAAAAAAAATACCTATTAAATTCGCAAGTAAAAGATCTTTCATGATATATTAAAATAATATTTCAATAAACAATGCCAAAGGTTCCATTAATACTTAATAAATTTAAGTGTAATGTAGTTAGTAAACAATAATAAACAGTATAAATTGCTATGCAAATAGTACAAAATGTAAAAGTTTTAATACGTTAAAATCATAAAGTTTTGTTAGTATCAGTAAATAAATAATATAAAATGTAATAGATTTTTTTTATCGGCAAACAATAAGTATTTAAAAATTAAAAATGAATGAAGTAAGATGGGAACTGTAGTTTTTATAGAAAATTATATTATCTCCCTTATGGATCTAAATATTAACTTAAAACTATTAAATAAAGCAAAGCGTAATTCAGAGGAGAAAATTTCACAGAAGTTCGTACACTTTTTCTCTGTGATCAGAAAACAAACACTGTTGGGGTGAAACACGTCTACCACCCCCGGGAGCGGGGATGGAGAAAATTAAACATGCTAAAACAGTCGATATTAGAGTCGGATAAATATTTTTATGGGTCAAAGTGATTGATAGAGTTTCTACCGATGTTATCTGAGTATAATTTCAACCCCTTACAGCATAGGAAAGGAGCATCCTTAGGGAAGGGGGTGGTCGGGAGTTACAAGAAAAGAATGGGAATACAACCGAGATTGGAGTAAAATCCAGGGTTATTAATGTCGTTGAGTTTAATTATGACATTGACTTGGCTATTTAACCCCCAGGGGCGGGAGTGGACGGGGGTGGAAATTATGAAACATACAATCACGGGTATTATTGTTTAATAAATATTTTCAAGGGTTAATTAGATTGATAGTATTTCTACCGATGTTGTGTGTGTAAAATTTAAATCTATTTTGCCATGAGAGGGGAGCACACTTAGGGGTTGGGGTCGAAGGTTGTGTAAATATGCTAGAAAACAATCTTTAAGTCGGATAAAATTTTTTAGGGGTCAGAAAGTTTGATAGTGTGTTTACCGATGTTATCTGCATTGTAAAGGAGCACTCTTAGGGGTGAGCGTGGATGGTCGTTGAAAGCAAAAAACGGGAATACAATCGAGAATAGCGTCTTATCCAAGTTTAAGGAAGTCGCTGAGTTTAATTATGAGATTCAATTGGCGATTTAACCCCCAGGTGCAGGTGTCCGGGGGTGGAAATTTTCAAACATGTTAAACTCTCTATATTTGCGCGTAATAAATGATTGTCGTGGTTAATTGGATTGATAGTATTTCTACCGGTGTTGCGTGCGTAAAATATCAAACCCCTTCGTTTTGTGAGATCCGCACGTTTTGGGGTGGGGGTGGAGGAGAGATACAATAAATTATGACAATGTAGTTTATTCAGGTGCTGAAAAGTATAATACTGTTATACTTTATTAATTATCAACTTAAGGAATTAATAATATTGTTTGTAGCAGTGAATCACAGAAATTATTTTACGGAAATTAATTAATTTAACGCGGACAGTATTTTTAATTAATAAAATATAGGGATTCATTGACGTTATTTAGTCTTTTGCGATTCTATTATTTACATTTCATTGATCTCTGTGAGCTATATTTAAGAGGGGGATGGATTTTTCATCCTTTGAAATCCCGTTTGTTTGCTAAGATCATATCGTCCACCAAAAGGACTCAAGGAGAAGTAGATGAAAATTCCTTGGCAATATTTGCGTTCTTCTTTAAAGTCGTGGGCAAATATTTGTGAATCTCTCACAGCATTTACGCGGGGGATCGAGTATCTGTAGACTGTTTGGCGTATAATTCGCTATATCCGCTGTTATTCTTTCGAAAACTCCGATCATCAAACGCTGTTTGAAACTTATAGGCAAAATATATTCAAAAGTAAATGCAAAAAATAAATGGTAGTCATTCCGTCCCATCCATCACTTTATTTACTTTTCGATTCAGGATGGATTCATTAAAAGTTTCACTATAGGAGTACGGCTATCACAACGGCGTTCGGAAAATGAACAGTTTATCAGCCGTAATATTTTCATCAGTGAATCTTAATGTTTTGATATGAATTGATAATCAATTATTTCATAGCATTTAATAATACTTTCCTCTGTGATGGTTATTTAAAAAATATAAAACTCCTATAGTACGTATTTCTTTTCTTGGAAGGTACGTTTTTTAATTGAATCTCAAATTGCGCCCTACATTAAATTAAATACCATTTCATATGCACTTCGTTTCCGGCACATGAAATAATACTAGATAATTAAATGTATACAAATCCAAATTATGCTTTACAAATTTTTAATTTGTCTATTTTCCTTGTCACAAAAGAATCTGGGTGAGTAGCTTTTGATGTATCTAGATGAAAAGAGTGGTTAACGCACGCATAAACGACTAACAAACAAGTTAAAGTTATAAATAATAAAGGAGACAACAATCACATTAAAAATACATAACAAAAGTCAAATGGTGTATACCGTACTTCCTGCGATAGTCAAACTGATATTCAAAACTTGTCAATTTCAATTTTGGTATTAGCTATGAAATAGCGTTAATATATAGAAACATTAATAACATATAGATAGACCAGTCATAATACTATTACCTTCCAATATTTTAAGGCAAAGTTGCTATAATATATTACTGAAGTCGTTAGAGGACCTGAAAAGAATATGAAACAGGTTGTTAAACAGAATAGTTGAATTCAAAAGATTTAACATATTTTCAACGTCTTTTAGCGTTGTCGCTCGAAGAAACGTTAAAAGTTTTAATTTAACGTCTGTTTTGAATTAATAAAACAATTGATCGAAGGCCTGTTCTAAATTTTCTTGCGGTCTGCACTTAACAATAGGAAACATCTCCAATTTGCATAGGAACACAACACTGGATTTTCGAATATGGGGAACAAACTTATGTTGCCAAAGTAATCGCGTTTTCAGTTGCATCTTGCAGATGGAAGTGAGACAAAGTAATGGACCTCGCGTGCATGAGCACAAGCCTTTAGCTTGGTGAGAGTGGAGTCGTAGTTTGAGTCCATTCATTCATTTGGAAAAATGTCTGAATAGCTCAACACACCTAAGTTTCGTTACTGGTCAAGTTCATCCGATCATGTTGGTGGCGTATCTAAATGGAGCTGGCTGAGTAGCTAGACAATGTACCACATCAGTGTGATCGTATTGGCTAGGATTGGTTTCCGGAGCATACGGGAAAACACCTTTATTGTGTGGTCACTACTATCACAATATCTTAATAAAATGGAGCATTTGTTGGACGAAGTGGAAAGAGACCTGCGGCAGATGGATCCACAAACATCAAATCTCACAAAACTGAACAGTGCTAATTATCAAGCACTGAATAAGATTCCTGGCATCAGCTTTCAACTTCTTTTGGTCAATACCAAAAAGAATCGACGCAGTATTGAAAGCCAAACGAAGAACTGATGGGGTGATATAATAATCTGCCAGTCAGTGTAGTTTGCGAATCCATATAATGTACTAGAATGTTACGTCGTCACAAGTACGTGTTATTGAGTAGTACGGACTCAACCTCAGCATCATAAATACGACTACATTATTATTGATATCTTCTTTATTAACATTAATTCATCATAATAAATTCTGTTATATTCGAAAAGGAAAATCATAAAACTTTGCCTCTTGATAGCTGACCATATGGAGTAATGCACAATCTTGAAATTATGATCGCTGCATCGTCGTGTGAGGTGATCAGATAATTATATAAAACCATAAAAGTAGCGTCAGTCATTCGATGTAGACACCCTGTAGATTTAAAAAAAATATCACATTTTAGTTATAAAAATTTATTTAATATACCTGCGTAAGGTATGAAAAAATAAATTCATGCAACTGTTATGTAATAAAAAATTATCACCCATTACAGTTGCAAAATCGTCGGTGCCTCAATAACAACATGAGTTCTACTTTGTTAGGACTGAAATCTGGGCATTCGCATGACGACATGCAAGTTGTGCCGGTGCGTTGCCCTTTGCAGATAAAATGACAGGCTGTTGTTTGCAGCTCACCGGGGGAATATCACCTATCGCGTGCAACAACAAAGCGAAGAATGCCCTGGCGGCGGTAACATGAATAGATGATGCGCTAATGTCGGTATCGGCGCCCAGGGAAGGCGTAATCTGGCGCGGAAGTGCACGCTAATGCGCCCTCTCCGTCCCAACGGACTGGAGCGGCTCTTTCCTAGGGATGCATCAGTCTGCTTTGTTGCGTTCTTGTCCTGTACAGCCATTTCATTCTTCTGAATTTCGTCAAAGCGATACACAGCTTTAAGAAACCCAGTTATTGCAATTCTATGTGGTTCTCCTTCGTCCAGTTGATTATTTGACAACAAAAAAATAGTAAACGACATGTATTATATTAATTTTATATGAAATACTATTTACTATTTACTGGTAACTGTGTGATAAGTTTGATTTAGTACTCATCAGTAGAATCAGGGAACATAGATATGACATCAGTATTTCACGGGACTAAGTGTCAGTTATTTCAAAACAGCTTACCACACTAGAAATTGGGAAAATTTCTAAACCTCAGTTATTTATAAATATTGGTGGTTGCTAGGATGTTCCATTTCAAACATTCACTTGATGTCAAAACCGAAATAGATTTGTTAAGTAATATTAACAATTAAAATGAAAAAAAAATTACGTCTGATTGCAAATAATGAATAGGAAAGATAGACAATTCAGACAAAAGAGTGATAATATAAATACCACACAATGTTTTTTGATCATTGTCCCATTCCTCAGGTGCGAAGAAGAACCTAGAGCGACACAACTACACAAAACTCAAAAGCAAGAAAAACGCAACAAAAATGGGAGCAATGGCAATGGGAAAACAGAAGATTTGGTTTGGAGACAGCTATGGTATTCAATCTTGTAGACAGAGTTATATTACTTTCTAACTCCAAGTTCCATGACCACAACTTAAATATTATCCGAAATATTTTAATCTCCAATGAGTACCCTTTAAATTTTATTATTAAACACATAAACAGCATATTGAACAAAATCCAATATCCTACTGTCAATTGTCCCCAAACACTTCAAGCCAAATTTTATCTCGTACTCCCTTATTATAAATTTCTACATCACAAATTCATCCAAATATTCAAAGAATGTCAAATATCCATCATTTAAAGATCCACTAAAACCCTTTTCTACTTGATTAAAACCACAAGGACCCACTTGACACCTACAGCAAACATTGTGTTGATTACAAAAATCTCGTGCTCTAATTGTAATTCCTGATACATAGGGCAAACAAAACGTTCCCTTAATACACGTATCAAGGAACATATATCTAATATCTAACTTCCTATTGCTAAACAATCTGTAGTATCCAAACATTTGATAAATTCTAAACATACATTTGATTGGCAAAATTATAAGACATTGACAATTCCAGACTCATTTCAGAAATGCTTCACATTAAATCAAACATCACAGCTATTAATGTACAAACAGACACAATGAAACTCAATAATTGCAATGATCCATTATTATTACGCTAAACCTTCTGTTCTCCCATTGTCGTTGCGATTATTTGCTTTTGAGCTATGTCAACCGACAAGTTGAGTTGTGTCGCTCTAGGTTCTTCTTCGCACCTGACGAAAGGCATAAGGATCCCAGAAACGTTGTGTGGTATTTATACTATCACTTTTTTGTCTGAATTGGCTAGTTTTCCTATTCAATATTTATAATTATTTTATTCATATATTTTCTCTTTTTAAGCCAATCTCTAGTATATATCTATATAATTCAATTTTTTTGTTATTATACTTCGTTAATTTAATTTTCAAATTTAGTTAATATCCATGCGCTGTTTTATTATTTACAATTCATTATATTAGTTCAATTTCAGGATAAAGACTTTTCATAAAATCGATGATAAAGTACAAAACCTTTATTAACCCTGAAATAAAAAATTGTCACATTATAAGTGAGACGAATGCCACGCCCTGAGGAAACTGTGGCACGATATATTGTACAGGCTTTGTAAATTTTTTATGTAAGTAACTGATTAATATGGCTTAGGATAAAGCCAAAAGCACCTGTTTTATTTGAGGACTAATAAAAGTTTTGTAATTTTTAAATTATCTTTGTTCTTACAAGTATGATGAGATTCCAAATTACCCCAAAAGCATGTTTATTTACGTAATTGAATTAAATTATAATTTTTAAAAAAATTCTCCTATATTTTATTCAATTTACTATTCGTATTGTCAAAGTTTGATAAAAAAAACAGTTTGGGCTAAATTTTCTCGCGGAAGAAAATGAAACACATACGCATTTTCTGTTTTATAATTTGCACTGAAGGCGTCAATCGCTTACACTCAGCCTCTGAGTCGAGAGATGTCCCGTCATTTAGTTATTTATTACGAAATGACGGAACTACTGGACCAAATTATGCTGGAACTAAGAAAGTAACCCGAATGGTAAACAGTTAAAGGTCAAAAAGTCTTTTTGGAAACAATTCTGTAAATGATTCCACTTTAAGAGAACGAACTATGTATATCCCGACCGTCGTGCCGATTACCTATCAAAAGAATGAATCAATTCAAGAATAAAAAGAACTTAACAAATCAATGACCTAAGGCTACGTTTTTATTTTATTTTAATGATGAGGAAAAATATCCTAGGTTCTATTTCCGGTCCGGTCTGCATTTTTCCTGATCATTCAAATCAAAATGAATTCAAGAAGTTTTGTTAATATGAACTGCTATTTCTTCTACATAAGTAACATTCCAAGGTGTTTCTTTGGCTGCCGGTTTGAGCGAGATGCACTCAATCAGAGCTGATAACGTAGAAATTTCATGTTACTTTTTCAAATTATCTCTGTATTAATAATACTTGATTTTCAGATATATTTGGGAATTTATTTAGAAATACGATAACTACATTAGCTTTGTATTAATAACACTTGAAGGGGGTTATTTTTTATGTATTAATTGCAAGAGATAAGGATTATTTCATTAGATATACTAATATAATCTTGGCATATTTATGCTTTACTTTTTCACCTTCATTTTTCATCCGCATTTTATAAAATTATATTTTCACTTTTTTATATACGTCGTAGTGAAGCACGATCATTAGGGCTACTTAAATATTATTGCGCTTACACCATATATGTAATTTGATGTGTAATCGTATTGAAAAATTTATTTATAAACTTTAGACTTGATGAAACAAACACATCAATACTCATTTTAAAGTGAGAAAATAGCTGGATACGTATTTATTTCACGTAAAGTTCTGTTATGTGGTAAAGAATATCCCTGACGTCTGTAGACACGCGTTTTGAGATTAGTAATATAGTGGCTAAGAACCAAACTGCATATGGAACAACGCTAACCAATATTTTTAGCTTGCGTAAAAATATGAGTACTTACCAATAGCAGCTAAATAATTGACATAGATGTTTCAGATCGTATAAGCATCGCTTCATACAAGATGACAACCCTCGATGTCCAGATTTCTCAGGGGCTGTGGAGAACGCAGGGCACGTATTCTTCTGCTGTCCACGTTTCGACGAGAACGGAATGGAGATGCGTTTGTTGCTCCGGAAAAGTCTTTCCCTGAAAAAAAAATGGAGCTTCCGTGGGTGAGAGGCAAATTTTGACTTCAAAACAAAAAATCTTTAACTGTATATCGAAAAAGCGCGTCGCTAATCAGAAATGTAAGAGAGGGTGACCGGTCACAATGTCACACCCACATCTAGAATGCCTGCTCTGAGAAGTGTAAATAGCTTCAGGTAAGAATCCCTCAAACCGTGACTTTCAAATAATTGGTTTACCAAAACACACATTATGCGTGGAGACGAGAGATTTCTATTTCGCCCTTAAACAATCTCAGACATAAGTCTGTATTCCCAGAGCAAGACTGACAGTCTGAATGATTTAACCTTTCATATTTGAATTTCCGACTAAATATTGGTAATATTTTAATTTAATCTTCTGAATACTTTACAATATTTTATATGCGAAAAGATTAAATAAAAGTACATTCGAACATATTTTTTTTCATTTAGAGTAACAGGTTACATGAGGGTAATAAACGTGGTGGCAACTCCCCTTTAATAGCATAGGAAGGGATTTGAAAGGGGGGATGTGGAAGGGTAGAGAACAGCGAGAGAAGGCGAGAGAACAGCTCTCACAGGCTCTTTTTCTTCAACCATATTATTCTTTTGAACTGCTTATAAAATTTTCTGTGCTTATTTCTGATTGCAATCCTTAGAGCATATGTATATATTGTAATGCCAATTAAACAGGCCATTAATTGTATTTAATATAATTCAATTGTTAGCGGTACGAATGCATAAAGGCGACAATGAAGGCGGGTTTTTCATTTGTTCAACAATGGAGACCGCGCGCGGAGAAAACTCAGTATGCACTTGGAGAACGCCAGTCTGCTGCGAGAAACGGAACAGTTCAGTTCACGTGGGGAACTGAAAATCGTAAAAGTCTGCTGATCTAAAAGTCTGGAATCGGCGATTGAAAGGTGAAGGAGTCAAAATTTTGCGTACGAGAGATGAAACTGTTAAAAGTCCACGGAGAGATATAATACAGTTCAATTCACCTAGAGCAACAAACAGTAAAGTTTGCAGATATAAAGTACGAATGGCGAGATCCTGTATTTCTACATGAAAGCAAGCAAATATTTTACGGAGATATTTATATAATAATTTTCACACGGTGAAGCAAATGGTTGCCTCACGCTGATTGAACAATTATGGCATAGAGGAGACCGAAATCCACTAGCAGACCAAAGGGGGCGGCTCATACGAGGTTCCAGATAGCAAAGGACGAGTATTTTATTAGTGTGTATTAAAATTTTCAATGAAGTGTAGAGTCTGTGTAAAAATGGCTTTTTAGTGTAGTAGTTTTCAAGATACAAGAAAGATCTGGTACTAGACAGACGTTCCGTGAGTAACAAAACTTTTATACAAATGTGTAAACGATAATTAAAAAGGTATAGTCAGATTTCGTTCAGTTTTAGGTTCATTCTGCTTTCTTTTCACTTATTTTCATATTGTTTTAGGTTAACTTTTTATATTTGAGTTGTTAATTGTTAGTTTATACATTGATTTTGTTCGAATTATCAAACCCAGTTATGGCCCTGAGATAAGAGATTCGACGTATTTGATTGTAATGATATACGGACTGTATGTTCATAAATGCCACGAATTAATAAATAAAAATTTAAGTATTTGTTTTAAGATGGATGAAATTCGGCATAAAAAATAGGTCTTGTTCATTGCAGAAATTTATCAACAATAATAAATTTATTTTAAAGCTTAAATATTCCTATGATTTAAGACCACCCTTTTTAAATCAATATAGATTCGACGTCTTCAACGTGTGGCTAATTATTCAAATTTCAATTAATTTTTTACTTAATTGATTCGTTTAATTTAACCCTATCAAGGTGTTTATTACATTTATGGCTTCACCAAAGTGGGGTAAATTAATCGTTAACTAGGTGATTATTACAATATATATATATATATATATATATATATATATATATATACATTATGTATATACTAGTTGTACTATTCACCCACGACTGAATGAGTTAAAAATTTAATCTTTATTTAGCCTTATTCGAATTAAAATAAATAATTGATACACGTATACATTATTTCTTGTAAACGAAATATAAAAGCTGAATACTGATTGTGAACTATCTTAATTTATTATTTGAAAATTCATTTAATTATTATTCGGTTTAAGACACACGCGTAAGTTTAAACGCTGATAATTACATTAGTAATTTAATTTGCATTTCAAAAAAATTTTCTCCATTATTTTATACACAGGGTGTGAGAAAGACACCTATAGATAAGCCGTGTTACACAATACTGATTAAAATGTGTTATTTGTATTAAATATTTGCTGACTACGTGTTTTGAGTCGTTATCATTATTATTGTGTTAAATGCTTTTTGATGACGAATCCAAATTTTCTTATTATCACAACTAATTGAAAATAACCTTACGTCTTAACTTTTAATAGCTAACGGAAAACATGTAATTTATGCCCGTCATACCGATTCTATTTATTACTTCAACTCATGCACCCAATAAATTAGTAAACGCTCACTTGAATCTTAATACGTCCAGATTTTCTGAAGTCAAGGCAAGGAGTTGTTCACTGTTCCCATTGGAACAGTCGGCCAGCTGCCTCCTAAACTGGTCGAGGCACGGAGAAGGGAATGCGTCCCCACAGCAATCTCCTCTCCCGCCATCGGAAGGGCGTGGGACAAGTACCAAATGCCAGACCTACCTGATACAGGTTTTTTTAGGGTTTTCCCTGCATCAATTTAAGGCGAATGCCGGGTAGGATCCTTAAACTATAGCCCGGGGGCCCTAGTTAACCCTTGGCTACATTCCTCTACCCTTTCGCATCCCCCCTTTTAAATCCCTTCCTATGCTTAAAGGGGAGTTGCCACCATGCGGATTACCGTCACGTAGCCTGTAACCCTAAAAAATAAGAAATACAGAGAAACTAAATGTAAGAAATCAACTGAATGTAAAATTAATAGTGTAAAGGTATTCGACAGATTATAAAAGCGGTAAACTTTAATTAGTGAATCAGATTGCAAAAATTAAATTAAGAAAGCTCGAAATACTGTATATTTGGTTACCAAATTCATAATAACTGTAACTCGCCATCTGTAGGTCACATGGGACCTTTAGAAATATATTCATCGTCGTCAAAACTCCAAGAGTTTTTGATGTTTTCTTAAATGTAAAAAAGAAAAATATATGGAGAGAGGCGAATAGTGACCAACTTTTAGATAGTGCTATGGGAAGCAATTTTCACCACGTCATTATCAAACACATCATCTTTACAAAACATTCGTTTATTTGGTTACTGTCCAAATCGACTTAAACATTTCGCTCTCTTAATTTGAATTTGTCCACAGTGTAACAATTTGAAGACTCTGTACATTAAAGAGCATGTTTTCGATAATTTCTATTTTCATTCTCAAAGTACGTTTTGTTCTCAGAAAAACGAAACCAAATTTATGTAAGTTAATTCGATACTCAGAAACAAACAGGACCATAAAATTTCTCTACAGGACAGCTGCACCCGACCTGAATAAATTGAATCCAAAAAAGTAAATAATTAAACATGTACGCAAAACGCCTCAATTTAGGTATGTTCCTCATTAAAACACCATAACCGCCTATTGGTATGACTTTATTGATTAGAACTGAAGAAAACCCATCTTTCTTCGAAAAGTGAAAAGTGCCATTTTCACTTACATTATGGGTTTAGATTAATAATATAAAATTAATATATTGTTCATAAATCGTTTTATGTCATAAGGAAAATTAATTGAAACTGAATTTGATATTCATCCTCAGACATCCAGAACACTTGATATCATAACATAACAGTAAAGTCTATCCTATGTCAAGGTAGTTTCAAGAGAGGTAATGAAACTATTTTAAAATCAAACTTCTTATTGAAATTTCACTTTTTATTTCAAACGATTAATCAATGACCCATTCAGTTGTTGATTTATACGTTCATATTTATAGTGCGTGTTTGGCGAAATGTCACTTAAATTATTCAAACTATTTATATTTCCATTTGCATAAACATGATAAATAAAATTTATTTCTATTGGTTTAACTCAAAGTTCAACTTTGGCCGAATGTTATGAAACTGAATTATGGTAGTAACATCTAGTCCGGACAATGAATAGAACCAAGTTACATAGCGTTTAAAGCTAACATTGAACCTGATCAATTTACACACAATATCCGGTCTTCATGGAAGTTCTAAAATTATTCCAGTGAAGAATGTGGAATGCACACTAATCTGAGGTCCTGAAATCAGTTCATGGTCCGGCCGAGATTTTATTATTCTCCAGTTGACCATACCTAATATAGACCACAATACTACCACTAATCTCCCTCCATGGAAGTTTAACGACCCACAAATATACACCTCGATAAATCTGATTCCTAAGAAGGCCCGCAGGGCAAGAGCTACCACTCACCTCGATTCGCTTATAAAGAAGAATAAAAACTCTACCCTTAATATTCACAGGTGCCTCAAAAACAGAATCTGGCACTACTTGTGCGATGATTATTCCAAACATCAGCAGGACAGTGGGCATCATCAACTCAGCTTCAAGCACCACTGCGTAAACCTTCCATAGCAATGGCAGTTGAATATTTTCTGGAATCTCCACTCAACAATATGATGATTCTAACATAGGAGACGCAAAACTAAGGAACGGCATCGTCGACTGCATCAGAGCCAACGTACACGACTGCAGTTCACAAGAGAGATCCGTGCAGCTAGATCCTAAACGAATGTATAGGATCAGTGGAGAGTAGCTGGCAGGACAGGAGGAGATGAGGAAATAACTGTTTCTTCCAACAGAACTTGCAAACATCAACATAGCTGTGCCACCTAAATAACATCTGAAGAAAACAACAAATAATAGTTTCCAGGATTAGGTCATTACACACCAAACTTACGCATGTATATCTTTTTTCCAGAACAGATCTACCCACCTGTGAGGCGTGTGATCGACCCCTCAGCATCCAACATGTCTTATTCGAATGTTCAAAGTATGGGAATATACGCAGAAGAACCATAGACAAATTCTCAGGAGAAGACTTCTGTTCATACATCACACCGATCAAGAGTCTCCTCGAGTTCGTCTGTAACGCTCAGCTGACAACCGCAATTTGAAACTATGATTACACATAGAAACCTCAAATGCTCCGTAATCGAATTATGAAATCACCATTAGAGGGTCGCCATTAACTAACAAGTTGACGCGACCATAAATGACTAATAATAATAATAAAAATTACTGTCGTAGACTGAAGAAATAAGATAAATATATTTATCTTTAATAATATTCGTCAGTTAAAAATCAAATTGCTGTTTAATGATAGAAATGATTCTGATTAATATATTACCCTCAGTTTGTTGAATTTTAAATTTTCCACTTAAAAACTACTGTTTATTATAGCCTTATTATAGAAACAAAAATCAACATTTTCTGATCGATAAACTTAAAAAAACGACGGAGGAAAATAAGTGAAAATTCGAGTTTATAAACGGTGGGAAAGAATAATTCAAAATCAATCAGTTATTTTCTTTCAAAGCCAATAATACTCTCTTTAAAGAATGTGTTTTGAGTGTTACATTCAAGAAAATGTTATCACTTTTTCAACTGATTTAATTCAACTTATTTAATTAGCGATTTGAAACTAACGTCATATTATATATTCCCTTCACAAATTATTTGGTTTAAAATGAAAAAAATTACGATTGATTGAAAGTAATGAATAAGAAAGATAGTCAATACAGTGCAGTTGTGTTTCTCTAGGCTCTTCTTAGCACCTGACGAAAGCGACCCTTTTGTCTGAATTGGCTATCTTACTTATGAAATATTTGGTTTAATTGCAATATTTACATGATTTAAAAACTTAACTTGTGAAAAATAATTTGATATTAAATTTTGAAATAAATTTTATATATATTTTAGTTATCGTGGTAGCGACTTCTATATAGAAGATATTATTTAATAAAAAATTGTATTTGACTTAAAATTAATACAATACGAAAGACATATAATTCAGATAATTTATGGCTAGGATCTGTGTCTCCATAAAGGCTACAAAACTATAACTAACGTTGATGTGTCACACCGTGGCAAGTGCTTACAGAGATAGTCATTTGATGACTGGTTGCTCGCACTAACTCGTAATTACTTTGCGTCTTGCAGTTCCTGCATATAGACAATTCGTGGACTATTTTCCAGTACTGGAGGTTTAATTTATGTCCAAACAGTTTAATTATAAGGCGAAGTGTAGGGTAGCTCGCAGCGAAAGCTGGGAGGGGGAGAGAATGTCGTGTTTGCAAGCGCCTCTGTCGAGAGTAAGAACAGCTTATGATTCTGGGGAAAATACAGAAGTCTTATTTACTATGTAGTTACATATTTGGCAAAATTAAATACAACATTAACATCAGTCGATCCTTATAAAAAATGGTATCGAATTACTGTAGGATTTCACTCAATTTATATTCTTGGCATTTTTAACTTCAAAGTCACCATTCAGGTTCTGAATATTTATTTTATTTTATTTGAAAATTAAACAAGGCTGCTCCTACATGTAAAATAAATTTTGGGATATGAAGTTACACGAGTATAATGAAAAGTTTTAAGTAAATATAAACTCTATTATATGGTAAACATCAAAGTAGATAAATACATTAAATATGATCGATGGAATAAATAAAAAGGAAGATAGAGCTTTAAAAAATGTTTGCACCCTTAATATTTCAAAATATGTATACAAAGTAATCCTACATAGTTAAAAATAAACATAAATGGCTGAAATTGAAAAAAAATTAAATTATTTGACAAAACATAATTTGAAATGTGAAATAAGCTCGAAGAATTTTAATATCGTTGTTAGATGCGTAACTAAGATTTTTTGAATTATAGTTTTAAATTAACAACCATGTTCTATGTTGATTTTATCTACTAATCCCAACTTTCAAAATACATTATCGGTCAAATTAATTACTATTTATAAAATACCAGTACGCCTCTTAATTAAATGTGCTCTCTTTCTACATATTTAAAAGAAATGCCAGAACTATTGTTCATTAGTTTATGTTCAATGAAATGGTGAAAGTTTTTGTGAGTTGTTTCGATTTCGTATTCGTGACCCAGACGTTTTGTATATTACCGAATTTTGGAGTCATGTTTGACGTAAATAGTTGAGGTAGTTAACCATCTTCATTCATTCTACTTTGTCCTAGAAATGTGATTTAGTTTTATTGAACCACTATTAGAGGGCATTTGTTAATTTAGAAAATATCAGAATGAATATTTAATTAATGTCAACTTCTATTTAGTCATTGGTTAAGCAAATTTGGACTATTTAAAATTTAGAGCATCCTATCTCGCTGAAATTATTCTTACTTTTTTACATAATTTTCTTTTATATTTTTATATTAAGAATACTTTATGTACTCAAGCAACAGCTGACGGACGGTTTCTCAGGGAACCGGCGAAATATTGGCTCAAAAAGACGTGAGAGATTAAAAGGGAAAAAAAACCAGATCACTTAAAGTTGTGGATTTTTGAAAGGCATCTGTCTGTGTGGATGTGGCTAATTTATCTTTCAATATTGCAATTATGGGAAAATGTGTAAAATAGTGTCTAAAATATTGACGCTAACGGTACCGTTTTGTGAGAAAGAGATAGCGAAAACCAGGGAAAGAGATGTGTGTTGAAACGGTAAAAAATAGTTTTTCCAGGGGCGATATAAACAACTTGTAAGGCAAAAGCCGCGAGATTCTGTCACGACAACAACCACGAACCTGGGACTTGAAGACATCCGACGACAACTGATCGTAAATTAACTTATCTTCAAATAATTGATCACGTAATTACTCATCAACGTCTAGTCAATGTATACTGATTTCCTTCAAATGTTTAACTATTCGATTATTTGGGTATAAACTATGAGTACAACGATGAATTATATCTTGTTAATTATCAATCAAACCTTTACATTATTTAAGCTATAAAGTTACCTCTAGGTATATATGTAATTCCCAAATCCATTAGAAATAATATATTGTAATGCCTTGAGGGAAAGGCATTGTTTCAGATTAATGGTCTTGGTCGTCAGAGGAAATTGTAATGTTTACTTGGGGCAGGTCATGAGAATTCAGAGCAAGGGTGACATCTGCGGGTGGCCTGTCGCAAGATAAATCTGTTAAGGAAAGGCATTGTGTCTGATTAATGGTCTGAACAATTTACTTGTTGACTTAGGATCTGGATGGAGGAGTCAGGGCAAGGCACATGTGCGGGGGCCTGTCACAAAATAAATCTGTTAAGGCAGGCATTGTTTCGGATAATGGCCTGGACAGTGGAAAAGACATTCTGTAATGTGTTTATTTAGTTTCTTGGGATCGAGGGGCAGTTTGGGCGGTCTGAAGAATTTAGAAACGCGCACGTGTGAATGCGGGGGTGAGAATACAAGTGCTAAGTAATTACGGGTCCTGTCTCGATGTGACATGATAGAGGAGCTAGCAATTTGCTAAGGAACTGCAGCTGCATAACGTAAATCTTGGGAGGAAACTGTCAACGGGCAGTCGCGACGTAGTTTTGGGAACAAATGAAAAGAGAAGGGACGTTGATATATAAAGAGAAGATAAGATTTTTGGAAGTAAGTTGAGTTTTGGAGCTAGGAGGTGGAGCTGTGAGCGCCGAAGTTGGGCGTTGGTTGTGGAGGCGTACGGCGAGCACCGATTATGGAGAAAATTTGCAGCCTGCGAGAGAAATAGCAAAATTATTCAACGATAAACATTTTTGTATGCAGAAGTTCAATCTGCTGTAATATCAAAATTTGACCACTGTCTTCGATGGTAGGAGACCAGGACACAGCATCCAGCGTCGAGTAGTTTCACCACGAGCAAGTGGGATGTCCTTCACCGAGTATGAAGAATCAGCTATCGTCAAACCAATAATATGTGTTAGAGTCAGTGTTTCAACGTCCAGTCTATAAAGTGTGTGTGTAATGAACGAGCCAAATGTTCCTGAGTAATCGTAAGTTGAAATTTCATGGTATTAATATGTGTAAACGGAATTAAAAGATACAGTCAGATATCGTTCTTTTCTTTTGTGTTAATAAAATAAACTTTTAAATTTAGAATCAATCTGGTAGAATAAGTTCGTTAATAAGTTTCGTCGATGTCTAGACGATTAAATATTTCTGTTTAATTTAAAGATAAATGTTGGGTTCTTCGATTATTTAAGTGTTCTGTCCGTTATCAAACCCAGTAAAGACCCATGGGAGAAAGAGATATATGTTTTTTATTAAATTGTATAATGTTTCAAGATTTGTTTGTTAAAATATAAAATTTTTATTTCGGCATCCCGGTAGTTTATTACAATATTTTATTCATTTCATCTATTAAAAAAATATTCGTTTTCTAGTTCTTTCGTCTAGCGGAAAGAGATAATATGATTACTTTTAGACATTATTGAGGACCGATAAATCATTTTTCCTATTAATAATGTAGCGTATTACAAACAAAATTATGACTTTCGACTGACATAAATGGCGCTGTTTTTCAGTTTATTGCACAATGTAACTAAAATATAGTTCAGAAAGATCGGAAGATGCTTCTATCAAAGCTTAGGCAAATAGGTCATGAAATTGAATTAAAGTATAAGGATAGAAAAATATCGACCGACCCAGAAATCGAACCCCTGTCTATATAATAAATGGACAAGTCTCATACAGTGCGTGGAGTCGACTCGGTACCGTCAGGAGACTCGGGTTCGATTCCCAGTTTAGACGAGATTTTCCCATCCTGGTAATTTAACTAAAATATAGTTTTGTCACGTACATAGACGAATCGTTTGTATAAAATAATTAAATACATCGATAGTAACAACAGTCGCATAGAGCAAGATCAAAATAACACACGTATATACTGGTCATTGAAAAATCCAATTTTATAACAGAAACCAACAAATCATTATAATTAGTCAAATTTACGTGAGTTAAATATGATACAAATGAAAAAAAACCAGAAACGTTGTGTGGTATTTATATTACCTTTTCGTATTCATTAAATATGATACATTTAACCAAACTTTCTAAGAGGAAATCACATTTTTCTAATATTTAAGCGCGCTTACATTTAATAAACCTTAGTATTTGAGATTTCATATTACACTTCTGTATTCTGATTATAAATGTGGTTGTTTCATTTCAATTCTTTATATATTATATTTATTACAACTTTTGATGTGGACCAAACAAACATTAAAATACTTTTTGAGCAAATTAAATACTAGAATACTTGATATTTATTTTCCAAAAATTTTCTGTGATTATATGTGTCATTGATGTGACAATAACGTATGTTGGAATTATTTCAGGTTATAATGGAGGTGTGTATAAGACGTAGGCGAAGCTTTGTGCTCGTAGCGCGGACTGTACCGGCTTTGTCGTGCAGAGCGCCGTTGTCCCAGCGAGTCGTTAGTCCCAACGCCCTGAACGAGCAGGTCTTAATGACTCTGGTAATGAGACCAATACGCCTTGTTGCCACATTAGCTCCAGGATGATCTGCTCATTGTGCTCATTACCTTGCAGGGCTATAATCGGAGATGAGTTTTTCTTTCCCCAATCTCTCCTAGCAGCAGGCATTCTGCGCCTCCTATTTTCCTTGCTTTTTGTATACATATTTTCTTCAGTTCTTTTTCCCTTATTTATAAATAATGCATTTTTGCCTCCTCGTTATTGTGTTTCTTATTAATATCATAAGGGTATAAAATCGAGGTCATAAAATATTTTTTGCTGTATTAACTTCTTTTGAAATATATGTAGTGAATTACGTCGCTTTGATGAAAAATTTGTTGAAGTTCTTCGAGAAATAAATTAATTTCACGCAAGAGAAAGTAAAGTATTTATTAAATTACACGAGGAAACGCTCGGTATTCTTATTTAGAATATTATGCTTATTTACTACGCCTGGTGTTACATTATACCGCTGCGAGGGAGGCACGAAAAGTGAATGCCGTGGGGTTATGAGGGACCAAAGGCGATACAGGGGCGGAACACCCCTTACAGCTGCTATATGTAAGTATATATATTGTAGCAATAGTTAATTAAACCATTAATTGTTTGGACATAAAATTTGAATTGTTTGATAAATCCATTATAGCGGTGTGATCGAACAAAGCAACAATGGAAAAGCGAGCTCGCTTTCTTTGTAGAAAAGTCAAAAATGGCGTATGCGCGCTCAAACTCGAGAGCACTAGGATAGTTAGTTGGCGGAGAAACATTACGAGGAGCAGAACAAGTAATATAACTTGAGCAGAGACTAGACATCGTCAATGTATAACTAGTTAAAGTTGTAAATTAATACCAAGAAAACATTCACGGAAGTATTGCAGCGTAAATATTGGAAAGTAAGAGCAGTTTTCGTCAGAATAGAACTTTCCAAAATCTTCGCGGAGAAATCAATCCAGGAGAAGATTGGTAAATTATTGTGCAGCGGAGCAATCAACGGAATACAGCCAATATTGCCAAATTTTAAAGTGAAGTGTAGAATCAGTGAAAACCAAGGCCTGATATTAAATAATTAAAGAGTGTAAAAGTGTCCGAACGAGGTAAAATTGATTGTTCTGGTACCAGACCGACGGTCAGTAAGTAACATAATTTTTAATAATATTGTCAACGCAAATTAAAGGATAAAGTCAAATTTAGTTCCCTTTTAATTGTCAATCAAAGTTAATTTCTTTACTTTTTAATTTCTTTCATTCTATCGACATATTGTTTAGGTAAATTGTGAAGTGTTTTGTTATATATTAATCCTAACAATATCGCTCGAATCTAAAGTCAGTATTCCAGTCTTTAAACTATTTTCGTAAAAGTTCAGAAGTGAGTGTTTGTTCGTATATAATAAATATAAGATTTCGTCAGCAGTGATCATACGAGTTATTAGCACCTACTAATTTATTAAATGTGCATTACCTTCTAATGCAACAGTAACTATCAGATTGGTAAACTGAATCCCCATTAAAAAAAATCTTATCTATGTCCCTATAAAAGCCTGATTTTTAACACACTCATATATATATTGTGAGATTCCATATGCAATTCGCCGATTTTGCGAACGTTACAGATTTTTCTCTGAAGAAGCCAGCATTTATTTTCTAAATTTTGTTCAAGAATACGCGACGTGACATTGTTGCACGTCGAGTTCTCAACGCTTCTCAAACAACAACAGACAAAATAAATAATAATTTTTTTACCTTTATTCAAGTATGAAAGAAATAATATATTATGTAATTTATTTCATTTTATTTATTTATTTAAATAAACGTAATAAATTCTACATCTTTTTTAGTTCATTCCTTTTTATTGTACGCGAACGTACAACAGTATCCGGTTGGACATCTCTATTCTAATCGACTCAACAAAGTTTTAGCTAAACACAATAATGTACCAGTTTACATCATTTTACTAATAAATTATCGGCAAATTAAACAAATAACGCATTGAAATTTGCCATCCTTGTCTTCTTCTAAAAAAAGAAAAGAAACAGAGATAGTTTTTTTTCTTCTGTTTTCAACTACTGAAACGCTAGGACGTGCTTTTTGGTGACCTTCAAAAAATTGATAGATAAGCACGCTCCGAACAGAATCATTTAATTTTTTGAAAAGTATATTAAACATCATCCAAAAGTTATAAAACAGCACAGAAGTTGAGATTAAGTCACAAAGTGTCCCTGAACGGTACATCATTGAAGAAGTTGCCAGCAGGACATCAGCAAAGAGTGACCGCGGGCATTCGGGTCCTCCATTTTCCCGATCGCGGAAACTAATCGGATCAATCAACGGTTCTTCCGGGTCATCATAGCCTGGACGGAATGCAGTTGTATTAAGGTACTAAGTGGTGGCTTTAAAACACGAGAATCGAAGCGGTCCTGTGAAAAGATTAACCAGCGAGAGTTGACAAAAAAGAATTACTTTAATAAGAATTCAGTTGGACGCACTATTTGTTGTTGTTTTTTGCACGTTTTTGTTTGGTTTTGTTATTATTAGTTTAATGTGGTTATTGTCGGCCCTTGCCATAATTCTGCCACCATTCACAAACAATTATTTTCATTGCACAGGTAATGCTAACCAAGTAAAATAAAAAACACTTATATTCTATTTTTTTAACTGTCTTTAATAGTGTTGATGGGTGCAGTTCGCACCAGCTTCTGCCGCACAACATATTTCCAAAACCGATTATAGGATTTTGGTGGCGCCCAAACAAAGTTAAATTTAATTACTGAGATGTTATGTTCTTTTTTATGAATGCGTCAAATTGTTAAAAATAAATACTTTAAATTGAAATTTGATGGTACATTGTTTTTGTTTCGTGTGTGTCAACCCCAACAAACCTATAATATCGATGAACAGGCTGGTGTATCTTTATCAGATAGATCGAAAAGCCGTAGGACGTATTTATCATACGTTCTTAATGTTGAAGATGTACGGCCTTTACAATATTTATATATATATATATATATATATATTGTAATACCAATTAAAGACGCTATTAATTGTTTTAATAATTGGATTGTTAGCGGGACATTTCTTGAAATCAACAATCACGGCTCTTTGTCGGCGATAATAGTTGAAAACCCGTGCGCTCGTACGGAAGGCCAGTCCGGCAAACGTTTCGAAGGAGAGAGGATGCTGATTTAAATTATGAATAGCGCGGTCAAAGAAGTCCAACTGCGAGATCTATTAGTTTACTTAAAACGCAAGTAAACAGTTTTGACGGAGAGACTCAAATAATACTAAATTTCGCATAGAGAGACCTATATCCGAGGGCTGACTGAGGGGCGGCTGATCCAAAGTTCCAGGTGGAAGAGAACGAGAACATCGACCATGTGTATTAAAAATTTAATGTGTAGAATCAGTGAATAATGGCCATTTTAGTGAGAGTTGTCCTCAAGCTCCAAGAACCAGAAAGACATTCGTGAGTACAAAACTATTATTTAAAATGTGTAAACGAGAATTGAAGGTAGAAGTCAGATTTCGTTAGTTTTTTTTTTCATTTAGTTTCTTTCATTTCGTTTATTTTCATATTTTATTAAGTTATTTTCAATGAGTTTTAATTGTTAATGTTAGTTTATTAAATTGGATTGTTCTTACTATCAAACTCAGTAATGACCCTGAGATAAAGAGAATTTCGACGTATTTGTTTGTAAAATATAAAGTTGTATTTCTCCTAGAACGCCACGAATTGCAAAAATGAAATAAAATATTTGTTTGTTAATTTGATGAAATTCGGCGTATAAAGTAGGGATTACAATTTGTGTCGTTCTAAAGGTTATTGCGTTTTGGGATCCGGCCGTTGTCCTGACAAACACTTTCTCGATGCACGTTTTCCCAAAAAGAATATCCCGATTGAAATAGCTAATGGGGTCATTAAGATTCATAATGCCACTCTCGATGCCTTCAGTGTTGAATTTCAACGTTAACATAACATTGCTGGGATACCAGAACTGAACACAGCGACATCCAAAACACTAGATTCTACACCAATTTTAGTAGTTGTCGCATATTTTTGTCAGTCCCTTTCACCCAACCTAATACATGTCCTTATGCGGTCAGGGGATGAAAATCGTCACTGAAGGCATCGTTAGTGGCATTATGAATCTGAGTGATCCCGTAAACTATTTATTCGGCGCCAATATAGGCCGTTATCATATATTTTGTATTTTTAAAATGCCACCGCTTCCCCTCATAAGGGTGCTAGAGTTATTTTAAATCCACGGGGTTGGTTCCTGAATCATAAATGATACGTCTACCAAGTATGAATGAAACTGTTCCACGCATTAATGAATAACTTAATTTACTATAATAATCATGTATTATAAGATAAGTAACATATTAAGGGGACTACAAAATTAATATTATGCTTTATTTCTTAAAAACGTACCTTTCGGGAAAATTTCCAATCGGGAAAACGTGACTCGGGATAATGTAATGTCGGGCAAATGGCAATCGGGGTATTGTTGTCGGGAAAACGTACATCGGGCAAGTGTGTGAGGGGCATTTTCTCAATTATCGTTTGAACTTTGTTCGTCTTTCGTGGCCTTTCCACGAAGTTATGTTCTTACTGACGTATAGAGAAAGCATCGGAGGGTTTTATCTAGGGATATATGAACCCACCTCATGAAAATTATTTTCTGCAATACTTAGATAAACAATTATCATTTTCCTGTTTTTGGTATTTATTTTAAATTGCATATCAGTAGTATAACTCATAGACATACAAATAATGCCTATTGTAGTGATGAAAGCATCTTACAATTTGACTATACAGTAATATTTAATAACAAGCTATTTATTTATTATTTCTGTGTGGTAAATGTTTGATTTCGGCAGTAATTCAATATTGTAATAAACACAATAATTTGATTGATTATTCTATTTAAAGAAGCTCACGTTGAGTCGCCAAAATGCTATGATCAGAACACAGTTGATTTTAAATTAAAATGAACCTCACGTTGGAGCACAAAATGTAATAATTAAATTATTAATTTACATTTTAAATGAACAAATTAAAAGTTGAAATGATAGGATTTTAAATTAAAAACAAGAATTCAAAATATAAAACAAAGTTAATTTAATAACAACATATTCTTATCACAATTGATTTTCTTTTACAAGTTGGTAATGTGCCACAGCTTAATTTCAGGGCCGACTATCGGGTCTCCAATAAAGTATGATACAAAATGACAATTAAAAACCTACAATGTGAAATATTCTTAACTTAAATAATTATTGAAGTACGAAAGCTGACTATAATTATATGTACACATTACGTTTACAATTAATAAATTTCTTTTTTGTTACTTTACCCTTAGCTGTTCGTCTGGGCTCGAACTCATTCGATTTTTGTTAAACACATCACAGAAATGCCATATTTCACTGAATTTAATAGATTTGGTAGTTTTCAGACACAAAGCACTTCTTGCTCTTAACTGTTGATAACGTTGTTTTTAAAACTTTGATAATTGCATAAATATGACAATAGACAAACACTTCAGACTGTCGACTCGTAATTCCAAAACCCGGGACATTAATATAAGATGTCTCTGCTTCCTAATTATGCTTCCTCAAATGTGGTAACAGGAACTTTGAATTACAAAAATTTTGAATCACAAAAAAAAAACACCTTTCACCTTCCTGGTCCAAGCATCTCTGAATTACATCCTCCTCAAAACACAACTTTTCACCTTCATGGTCCAAGCAACTCTGAAAATCTCCAGTTCTGTACGTTCCGGTGCTGCATGAGGCAACAATGCAACTTTAGCAAGCAAGCATTATAGGCACCATATTCTTGTAGACAATCCTTATATTTACGCCGCGGATAATGAAAATCGTAAAATTTTGTTTATTAAATAATTTTTAATTACCACTATATATATATACACGAAATTGTTTCATAAAAGATTTGTACAATATCCTTATGAAAATAAATTGTTGGTAGACGCATTATAGTTTTTTATCTTCTTTTTTTAAAAAAAATTTAACTTAAAACTGAATAAGTATCTAATCAATTAAATTGTTGATTATAGTTACTTGTTTCTCAACTGCAAGGATAGGTTTTACATATTTATTTCTCAAAGCTGTCAGTTGTTTACAAAGGTCACGTCACCTATTATTTATGAAAATTAATTTAACTGCTATGTCAAATAAATTCTTTCTCAAATGCACACTTAATATATAAACTATTATAGCGCAAGTGAAGATAATAATTAAAAACCTTGTTATTTAGACGAAAGTCTAACAGTATATAAAGCTAAAATATCAGTTCTTTAGAGTTAAGTTTATTAATTAAATGAATGACATAGTTCGGCGATTTCAATGAGAGTTAACTTTTTCATACCGATTCGTTATTTGATGTGTAATTATATTCTGCCGTTACTAATCAATATTTATAATTAATGCGGGATTACTTTTGTGCCACGACATTGATTTCAACGCATGATACTGCAAAGTATAATTATGTTAAATAGTTTATTTCAATCGACTGTTGGGAATACGTAAACAAGTAAATGAGTAATTAGATTAACAAAATTAATGTTGAGGATATTTTTGAAAACGTTGAATGTGTGTCAAAGGCAATATTAGACTGGTGGGTCTGACATGTTATACAAAAACACAATGTATTCACTTAAATAAGTTATCAAAATATATATTTCATAAAATACGTATTATAGTTTTCATTAACAATTGCGTGTTTGTATTTTTTAAATCATCGGATTACATACTTCCCAAATGGAGAAAATTTAAACGTCAAAGAACATACGTTTCTAAATTTGTATGTTTTCTAGACTTTCATTAATTTCAAAAAAATCGTCACGTTATGAAAGCTCTTGTCGCGACATCTGTGGACCGGTACGGGAAGTTATATTGTATTGCGCGATATCTAACAGAGGTGACGCGAATTAATTCAAACACATCTTTAGCGGAATTTATGAACATATTTATCAAATATTAACATCGTCGTAATCTTATAAATTACTCTACACGTATTCGAGTGCGATCTGGCAATCTCATCGATGATCGCAGAGCATATTTATTACTTCGCGAACATTCAATGTATTTAAACTATATAGATCTTCATAGTCTCATATAAATCTAAAATAACATATTTCTAATTTAACTTAATCAATAAAGCCAATACATTTCTGCAATTTTTTTATGAGAGTTTATTCAGATCTTACTTTAACTTTAATACTATTTTTGTATTTAAAACACAATTTCAGGTTATTATTTATTTTATTTTATTTTTATAATTCCAATAATATAAAAGTTTAGAGTAAAACACAAGCAGAAAAAAATCACATCGTCTGAAAATGAATAATTTCTTGTTATGTAAAGGATTCGGAATTATAATGACAGAAATAATGGTTTTTGAAAAATGAAACAAACTTGGGTTAGACGGTTCAGTAATTAAATTTATATTTTATCGTATTTATGAATATATAATTGAGTCAGACTATCACACTAGCATTTCTATTTTGCTTTTTAAAAAATGCTATTTAAAAAATGAAAAATATACGTCTGTTTTAAAAATTAATAATAAGGAACATAGCTAATTACAGACAAGTGATAATACAAATACACCACAACGTTTCTATAAACAGTTTTCCTTTCTTCAGGTGCTACGAAAATTGAAAACACTAATTTTTGTAACTGATCTCTAGTATTTACTGGTTTAAAACATTAAAAAAATTTTATTAACTACCAAAATATCCAGTAGTAATTTTTATAACACCGTTTATGTGTCTAACCTTTTTAAATTTAAACATCGTCAATAAAAGGAGCAAATATTTATGTCCCACTGATGTGCTGCCCTAATATTTATTTTGCCCGATCCACAGTATCTTAAAATATTTGATCTGGTTTTCAAATAGATTTATTTTAATTACAATTAGAACAAACACGTGGAAATTTTTAAACTAGTTGTCTCATTGTTAGAATTCATACGCTGCAATGATATGAACAAAGACCTCGTTACATTACTATATGTTTAAGAATTATTTTATATTCGCTCTATATTTTCCTTTAATTTCCTCTCCATTCCACAAGTAATCGTGCAAATCCATTGCACAAAAAAAATTACAGATAAAGTTAATTTGTTAGTTGAAAATGTCTGAGATATATCGATGGACAAGTCAGACAATATGTTACGTAAAAACTTATATATTAATAACATACACAACGTTTCCTCCACTAATCCATGGATCTCCGCAAGTGAGCTACATTAACAGACTAGTCATATACTTGTAGAAAGCAACTCTCTGGACAATAATAAGTAATTTATTTTATTGGAGTATAAACACAAGTCTGCAACAAGTTGGACATTGGAATGTCTGAATTTTGGCGCCGTCAAGTCGGGAACACAGGATGTGTACATGTCAAAATACAAGTCGAAGGGATGAAGATGGTCGCATGACCAAATTTCACCCAGCAGACATTAACCCTGAAAAAATTACAAAGGGCGTCTCCCTGCACAACTCAGTACTGGTATTCGTGAAATAAATATTTCAAATTTATTAGCGGAGAAAGGTTAGGTTATTTGGTTTCCATCCCAGTGGTGGAGAAATAAATTGTCGATCTTTGAGGAGACGTGAGCTCGGGAGGAGTAGTATAAATCACCTCTACGAAAAAAAGACAGAAAAAGGCCAGAGTTGAAGTCTATAATCGTAGTGTAGGAAGAACCGTGCAGATTCCATGCACGAGTCAAGTAACAGACCTAGTGAGAGAGAACGTAGTCCTATGCAGCCCCATATCTGAGGGGGTCCACAACCAATGAACCAAAATAAGATAACAATATTACAATTCCATTCTTCTATATAAAAATGTAAGAGTCTGTGTTTCTGTTTACGTTTGTTACGCATACAAATTTGAGCGTGGACATATTACAACCAAAATTCGTGCACATGTTACTTAGTCGGATTCTCGATTTGTTTAATGTCTGATTTCAACCCCTAAAGGTATGGGAAGATGATGATACCCCTATTAATGTGGTAGATGGGAGTTACACAAAAAATGTGAAATCATCTGTTATTGATGTCGAATTCAGGGTTATTAGCGTCGATGAGTTTTATTCTGACATTTAACTATGCCGGTTTAGTTGAAGGATATGTGTGTAAGGATATTCCACAAAAATAAAGCGTCAGTGCCATCGGTTTGGAGCTTCAATAAATAGTTCTCGGTATTCACATGGGTTTTGCATATTTACAGTTAAACGCAATTTTCGACGACTAAAACTCTGTCGTTATCTTCTAGGCGAAGTGCCGGAATAATTTTTTTTGGGTGTAGGCAGGCTATGTATAGGGTAATCCACATAGTGGCAACTCCACTATTATAACATAGGAAAGGAATTTGAAAGGGGGGATGCGAAAGGGTAGAGGAAGGTAGCCAAGAGTTAACTAGGGCCCCCGGCCTATATTTTAAGGATCCTACCCGGCATTCGCCTAAAGAAATGCAGGACAAACCGTAGCAAAACCTGCATCATGTTGGCCGGGCATTGGGTAGTTGTCCCACGCCCTTCCGATAGCAGGAGAGGAGTTTGCTGTGGGGCGCAGCATTCTCTTCTCCGTGCCTCGACCAGTTTAGGAGGCAGCTGGCCGACTATTCCAATGGGAATAGCGGACAACTCTTACCGTTTGCCCAAGGTCTGTGACCCCGGAACATACACCTCTCAGAACAGGCCGAGGTGCCTCGGCTTGTGGGAACCTTAGTTCAAAAACGAAGAGGAAAAGGCATCCCCAAAGGTAGCCCCTTCGTATCTCTCCTACAAGGTTCTGCCTGCGAGAGAACATCCCTCGCAGGTACTTCCTGCGAGAGAATACCCCTCGCAGACACCTTGTCGGAACCTTTTTTTTTATTTATTTTTTAGGGCAACAGGCTACATGAGGGTAATCCACGTTGAGTAACTCCCCTTTAATAGCATAGGAAGGGATTTGAAAGGGGGGATGTGGAAGGGTAGAGGAAGGTAGCCAAGGGTTACTAGGACCCCCGGGCTATGGTTTAATGATCCTTCCCGGCATTCGCCTAAAGAAATGCAGGGAAAACCCTAGGAAAAACCTGCATCAGGTAGGTCGGGCTTTGGGTACTTGTCCCACGCCCTCCCGATAGCGGGAGAGGAGTTTGCCTCGGCTTGTGGGAATCTTAGTCCATTCCATTTCATGTTATATATATCCTCAACCGGATCATCACGCTCAGTCAACAGTCCGCCTCAGCCATGTCAGAATCAGTCAAAAGACCGGCCACTCGCCGAGGTACATTACCCGCAGCAGCCCCGCCTACAATAGAGCTCCGGACCCTTCGTCTTATCAATGTATAGCTGGGTCCTAAGTCTTGCTCAATTAAAACCCGGTGTCCCGGTTTAGCAGGTTGTCTTGCGTCCTAATATGTACGACCTCTTTGATGATGCTGCTCCAGAAACCATTCACAGGATCGAAGATTTTGGTTTAATTGAACTTTATGTCATGGCCGGTTTCTATGGCATGCTTTGCCACTGCTGACTTATTTGGCTGTTTGAGTTTGAGATGCCTTTGACGTTCTGTGCATCTGTCCATTACCGTGCGAATAGTTTGGCCGATGTACTTCTTGCCGCATTGACACGGTATGCTGTAGACCCCAGGAGTGCGAAGTCCTATGCTGTCTTTAACCGAGCCAAGCATTTCTTTAATTTTCTTTTGTGGATAGAAGACCGTGTTAATGTTATTCTTGGCCAGTAGGCGTCCTATTCGGTTGCTGATGTTGCCGGAGAAAGGAATGTAAGCATGGTTGACTGCAATTACCTTTTCCTCTACTGTTTTCACCCTTCGGAGCACAAGTGCCCTCTTTATGTGGCTGGGATTGTATCCGTTCTGGCGGGAAACGGTTTTAAGATGTTCTAATTCACCAGCTAGATTGTTTTTGTCTGATACCACCCTGGCCCTTGGACCATCTTGTTTCTTCCGGATTAGAACATCTAGGAAGGGGAGGCACCCATTCTTCTCTACCTCCATTGTAAATTTGATGTTAGAATGCAGACTGTTGATGTGTTCAAGAAACATCTGCAGTTTCTCCGCTCTATGCGGCCATACGACAAAAGTGTCATCAACATATATAAAGAAATGTTTCGGACGTAATGGAGCACTTTTAGTCGCCGCACCGTTGCGTTTAAATATAAATATGCAAAACCCGTGTCAATACCGAGAACTATTTATTGAACAACTACACCGGGAAAGACTTCAATCTTTGGTCCTTAGCTTGCTGAGTTAAATACATTCACTATGCCTGTTATCTTCGAGTTCCTCTGCTTCAACATGGGGTATAAGAGTCCAAATGGTACATAATTGGTGTCCAAATGTGAGTTTCAGGGTTCGCTGATGTTGTTAGCGACATGAAACATGTCGGCTAGGCTTACGTTAACCCCCAATCGGGGGAGCATAGGTGGGACGGCGGTTGCGGAAGGGGAAAATCGTCCAAAAAGACCCACATTAAATACGGCGAAATTAGTTTTCGGTGCCTTTGAGATAAACAGTGGCGCTCCCGATGCCATTAAATTGTTCATTGACCAAGAAATTAATGTCGAATTAATTCCTTTTATGAGATTTTCAAATTATTACAGGGGAACGTCAAGCACTCAGTTAGTACGTGACTTGCTTTAAGCCAACACAGAAAATTTACAAGTTTTGTGCAAGTTGATATATATATAGCTAGAAAATAGGAGCACACAGAAATATGTCGAGACGTATTTTCATTAAAATATCTCTGACTATTATCCATTTTAATGGAACAGTGCTAAATATATATGTTGGTGGGTAAAGGTACTAATTTTGCTCAAATTTTATTGTAAACAACAAATAATTTGAAATTTGTAATATGAAGTAAACAAAAAAATGTTTGTTTTTAGTTGACTGTGATTTAATTTATTTAGGCCAGACTTTGCATGGCCGCAGTATTCAATTTTCGTTGCATTACAATATACGTACATAACAGAATACTTTGCGATGAGATTTAAGCGCTTTTGTGAGCTCTGCAACAGTGCAGTGTTTGATTTGCATATTTTGGCAGTGATATTTTTGCAAGAGCCTGGATAATTTGTCCTGCGGTGGCGCGTCACGACGCCTGCCGACGGGTCCAGCAGTGCGTGGCGGCGCCGGCAGCGTGACGCTCGGACACGGGACCTCCACCGCAATTAGCCTTTGTGCGATCGGAAGCCCGGATTTGCCAAGACCCCATTGTCATGGAAATTGCCAGAATTAATGGCATGTCCGTTGTTCCCTCGCGCTTGGCGTTGCTTACGAGCTGTAATTTTTTCCTTCCCCTATTTTAACACGATAGATTTTGTAAAACGTCGGACAAATTTATTCTACTTGTAAAGAAAAACAAGCTGTTGGAGTTCATAACAAACGGCAAAGTGGCAGTATGAGCAATCAGGGCCAAACTTAAGCATTCAGAAGATGAGGAACAAGGACTTCCAGTTTTAGCGTATATTATAACAAAGAACTACAATTAAATTTTATATATATTGATCTCAGTTAAAATTAAAGTTTTTATGGTTTAATTTGCTAAGTACTAAAACTGAACTACAGTTTTTTTCCATTTTAGCCACAATTGCACTTACTTATCCTGAATTGGAAATGATATACGCTTATGCCTTATTCCCTCACAAAATTCTGCATGCAATAAATCCCATCAGTTTATAGCCCATTTTAGAAACAAAAATTAAGAGTCAATGGTTTTGTAGTTTAACTTTCCCATTTCTCAATTACGATCCCCTTTTCTTTTGCAATAATCTTTTAACAACAGTAAGATTTTTGGACTACGTACAATAAGACAATCATCCCCAAAGCCATCATTTTCATCTACAGATCACAATATATTTATCTAACTTTCCTTTTCCCTAGATTTTTGCAAGTCCATTTCTATCTAATATACAACTGAAACCAACAGAACTGTGTTTTTATAATTTAATGAGACAAATTCTAATTTTCGGACTCAAACTATGAATTTGAAATTGATGTATCAAATGAATGTGTTACGAAGTAAAATAGTATTACTACTCAATGCAGAAAAAGGCTGAAATAAATAATGTGAAATAGTCAAAAAGATAGATGCCGTGGAGGAATGTAAGTCATTGAAACGCGTAAAGTGTCCAGAAATTGGGAATATAAATTTTACATGTTATGGTATTACGACATTTAGAATCGAAAGGGATCGATGAATATAGAAGTGGAGTATGTAAATATATCTTTGAAAATACTGAAAATTTGTCTTGTAACTGACATGAAACTATGATTTCATTTTATAATGTAGAAATTATATTAAGATTCAAAGGTCCAGGGTTTGAACGATTTATGGGGTGTTTTCGTTTGCGGCAGAGCTAAAACTAGTTCTTCCGGGTATAGTTCTACCAAACAAAGCTCATGCATTCTCGGAAGCCGGAACCGTACTACTTTTTTTCTTCGTTTGGGGAGAAACCATTGTCTCAGTAAATAGAGGGGAGTTGGAGAGAATGAAGAGAGAATTAAGGTTTCATTTTTATTTATATTTAATTTCCTGGCAGTTTAAAATAAATAACTAATATTTCTTATTGCAAAAGGTCAATTTTTGAAAAATTGTTTTATTATCTGATAACCAAAATATAAATAAATCTTCCTACTCGTTACAATTTGGCTCTGATATTTACTTTCAAGCAGCAGAAGTAGTAAGCGTTACAATACTATAATACGAAGTTATATCTGAAAACTTATAACTCTTTGTGTAATTATATCTTGATTAAGTAAATATTTACCCGCTATTACTATCAGAATAGGATATAATAGTTGGGAATTGAAGCAATAAAACTATTATATGAAAAGAGAATTTTTGAAAATAGGAATTTCAATTAGAAAAATATTCATTCCGTGTATTTAAGAGGTTATGAAGAATATTAACTGCTATTCTCACATAAAATTAAAATATGTATTTGTTGAAAGTATAAAATGAATAATTATTGAATTTCAGCACTAAAGACTTTTTTCATTAATTTTCAAAGATTTACTAAGATTGATACATTGATATAACATTTTTGTTACTTCCAAAATAATTTTAAGTTTTCATCTTAATTTAACATAAAACTTCATAGCTTCAAACTAATTTAACTCATTCAAATAAACATCTTTTTCGTAATCATGGAAATAAATATTGACTGTTTTGGTATATGCTTAAAACAAGACAAACTTTCAAATAACAGCTCATAATTAATCATAACTCTTACATAATATTATTCTAGATTGTAAATCAAACACGTTAATCTTATCACTTTTAAACTTCTCATTATCTTATATGTTATGTTTTACGAATGCTTGAAAACGTACGTACTCGTTGAGCAAACATAATAATTGTAACTTTCAAATATATTTTTTACATTTGTGTTAATATTTATATTATTTGGTGAAATGGAATAATATTATCAGTTACTTCAATTATTAAAAATACGCGAATAATATTGAAAAACAAGGAAATGCTACCAATAATACTTGTACAAGGTTGAACTAAAAAATATCATATTTAATTAGTCACGGATCCAATATGACGTTCTCCACCTTTCACACGCGCCTAGAAATACAGCCCGTATAACTTAGTTATACTTCTGTAATAAAATTTTAATTTAATAATTACAAAAATAAGGATCCAATTAACGGACAAAATTAAGTAATAATAATAAGATTACCATACTGCGTTTCTGAAATTCTTGTTGCTACCGCCGGGCGAATCAGAAACTCAAGAGCTGCAAGAACGACAAACCGCACAAGTCAGGAGAACTATAAATTTTTTTGAGTATTGTAGAAACGTTTTATGGAATTTATTTTATTAGTTAATTTTTTCTGTTAATAGAATACTTCTTTATCTAGTTAGTATACTTTTAACACAGATGTTTGGCATTTAAAAAAATTTAATTATTTTCCCTGTGATATTCTAAAAATAAACAAACAAAGTAATGTTTGGGTGGAGGTTTTATTATTTTTATTGGATAGAGTTTAAACAGGTTAACATGTGTCATCAGTATTGTTGAAAACTTTTAATTCAGTATAAATTTTATTACTCAAAACATTTCTTAATAATTTCCTTCAGGATCTTATGAAGTCACCTCATATTTACTGTAGTGTAAACTTGTAGCTGATAAATTGTAATTCCAGAGAGTAGAGTCTTAGGCTAGTCGTTGAAAAATTGTAATCGACGTCGATAAAATTCAAAATTTTACGCGTATATTGGTGCTTTAAGTTGATATTTTAAAATTTTATACTGTCGCGTGGAGCACCAATGCCTTAGAAACTTCCCCTCCAGGGCGATGGAACTTTAACGGACCGCCTTAACTCCTTCCTGAGACCGCATGGGCCCATTCGCTTGACTTCCTGAATGAGTGGTAAAAACTAACTTTACTGTGGACACTATGTATAATGGCAACAGCTTCCTCGTGCCGTCGGCACTTAATGCTGTCATATCCTGGCTTTTACCAGCGTCCCTTGGCGCCATACGCTACCGTATCTGTTGCTCTCATCAAACTATTACAGTTATTACACTCAGCGGCATTGTGGAGACTAGGCTCTTGCTAGATATACATCGCTTCTATTAAGGTTGATGGTTCCTTTATTTTCATTGTTCTCTTGTCGCAAGTCTGACGCGAAAAGAAGCAAATAATATAGTTTCAACATATATTGGTGAATTGTAAAATGTCACTCGGCACGTACCTTTAGAATGTATCGAATAATAAAATCATCAAAGTTGAATCCTAGGAAAACGTGTTATATATTGTCATTATTAACGTACGAAAATTTGCTCTGTCAAGATCATTAATGTTAATTTCTTGTGGTAGCTTGATAATCGTTGGTTTAATTCATATCAAGTACGCAAAGTAATTTTAAGTAATCCTAATATACTGATACGGGAGCTTATGGCGCCAAGGGACGTTGGTAAAAGCCAAGATACGACAGTGCTCATTAAGTGCCGACGGCACGAGGAAGCTGTTGCCATACTTTTGCTTTCATTGCAAACCTTTTAATTATTCTTTATTTAATAATTTATTCCTCAAATACCTCTGCTCAACAGTACTTATATACGACAAACACGTAGAGGTCTAATTGTTAATGACAATAATCTTTCCAGGGCAGACTCTTAATAAAATATCAGTTCCGTCTTGGATACATGTTGGGTGTTTTCGTAATTTCTTGACTATAGTGGTTTCATATTTGCGAAAACAAAAAATCGTTACGTTTTCCAAATATCAGTTGTTGGTGGATTCTACCTGAATCCCTTCAAACCGTGGCTATATTTGCCCCGGCTGATTTCAACGCCTTCATCAAAGCCGCTTTAGTTCTTCTGTCGTTTTGACTCTGCTGTGTACCTTTTGTTAATGGCAACTGCATCGACAGTTATGAATGTAAATAGATCATCATAAAGATAATGATGATAAAGTACCACGTAATTAACTCCATTGACCAGACGATGCTGTTTATTCTCTATCGTAAGCAACGCGTCATCCATTAGGCAGATATTTTTGAGTCAATATTTTTATGAAAAATTGAAATTACCGAGTAAATTCTTTGGCCACAACAAGTTCGCTAAGTTTGATCCTTCGATTAATCAATTTGATATTGTTTTTCGTCAATCATGTTTAACGTCGTACCTTGCATAATTACCATCTCCACTTTTGGATGTCCGGCCTCGTTTAAGCACCAAATTACGCCACGAATTCCATCCGAAACGGCTTTAGTTTCTTTTCCTTACAAATGACAACTAACTGTTTACCATGTTTGAAAATAACACCAACTATGTGCTGTTCTAAAAATGAATTATGATCAGAATAAATTGCAAATGAAGAAATAGTTCCCATCTTAATTAAATTCCTCCATTTTTAGGGGATGAAGCATGAGAGTTAAATTAAATAGGTTAAGAAAGTCACATTTAATAGTACTAATTCACTTTCCTGACATTTTAACAGATACTTCATACTATTTTTATCGAAGTTTGGACTCCAGGAGTTAACGGTTTTCTAGACAGTCGACACTTTATACTCTGTTCATCTTTTCACTTTGTAAATTTTGTCCTGTAATGATATCCATGTATGTGAATTAACTCTAATTTTGTATATTTCCATAATTGTAAGTTCTTTGTGGCAGGGAAAGAGATTTACAGCGGGAGGATTATCTCTGAGGTGAAGTGATTAGTAGTTGAGTCTTTTGCTCGTATATTTTATGAAGTTATAGTTTATGTTGTTGTGTGAATAAAAATGAAAACATAATATCAAAAGTAGACATTTTGATTCCTGAATGTAACTCCCATTTTTTTTCACAATTGTAGTACGAATCACGAAATAAGATTCGTATGTTTCAATACTGAGAACGCTCATATCTTCAGTTATGACCTTTTAGAATTGTATATCAGTATGTTTCTATCATATATACGCAGCTTTCAAGCTATATATTCATTATTTGTCGCTAGATACCAAAGATCCTGTTATATATATAAGAAACTTAGCTTTCTTTTGACGTACATACGCGACTCGTTGTATGTTAGTAGAGTGCTAAAATCGAAATCTAATTAACTTATATTGCTAAGATTAACTCTGCATTTACTTCATTTATTTTATTTAGTGTGAAACATTGAGCAGGTTTTATGGTGCGCCTTTCGCTATTTTCTCCCTTGAGGCGAAAGTACTCGCGCGGCTCAGAGCTAAGCCCCTGGTTTCAATGGCGAGTCCAGAAATTGTGACGCGCGTCACCCTTTAAGCTTCGCATCGCCCAACCATAAACATGACACAGGCATTAGCCAAACACTCCCCCTGCTCTATAAACAACACATTGTCTCGTGTAAGCATTCGCGTCGAATAATTCTCTGCTTGCACCTACATCTCTAAAAGAGTATTTGAAAATGTTTCTTTCATAAAATTCTTTCATTTCTTCTGTGTATATTTTGATGGCTGTACAGAATATGTTTTATTATACTAGGAGAAAAATACATATTTCTACTTTGTATGTCTCGATGACTGTACACATTATGTTTTGTTTAATCTTGGAAGATAATACCTCACAGACATATTCATGAAATTCCATTGCCTGTTTTTATTTCCTACATACAGTTTTGTATAATATATATACAAGCGAGTTGAGCTACATTTTCCTCGCCGTCTAGCCGATTGATTCGGATTGATTCAATCAAATTCCAGGTCTCCGAAGTTTGTTCCGAGCATTAACAAACTACGAAGTTACAAGCATACGTTGAGGTGTGCTTGGTCACTTGAGAACCGCTTTTGGTATTTGTTTAGTTTTAGTTGTGCATAATAATTAAGCGTTAGATTTCTATAATAAATATTGTAAAACGTTCCATAGTTTTCTCTTTTCATTTTGTAAATTCCTATATTTTATTGGAGGCCCGTAGGCGACGCTGATGATAAGAATTCAAATAGCCGTGGAAATAATAGTATTTGAATTTGATTAATTTTAAATGCATGGAATTTAGAAAATAGTAGGTATAAGAGTTTACCATACATTTTGCCCCTCAAACGTGGAAAATTTTTACTGTAAGATATTATAAATACTACATAATTAGTGCCAAAAAAGGATATGTATTACCATTAAATAAGTGTTTACTACAATATATATTGTAATAATTAAATTTTATTTTTAATTATTTAATTTTAATTTAAAGAATTTAAATGAATTTACCTCATGTGAAGCGTCAAAATGTAATGATTAACTGGAAGGCTATTTATTAAATGAAAAGATCAAAATTAACAAAAAAAATATTTATCTATTTTGTGGCAATAACTCAAACACAATTACAATTTAAAATATTAATTTATCAGGGCCTTCACTGGGTTTGATAATGGACACAACAATTTGATTTAACAATCTTATTAACAAACAAATCACATTTACCTAAACAATACGTCGATAGAAATAAATTAAAAATAAAAGTAATTAACTTGACAATTAAAATAGAACGAAATTAAAAAGTAAAGAGATTAACTCTGATTAACAATTAAAAAGAGGACGAAATCTGACTTCTATCCTTTAATTACGTGTACATAAATCATTATTTTTTAAATTTGTTACTCACATCTGTCCAGCTGGTTCCAGCATTCCTTTTGTTTTCGGGAGTACACTATTGCAAAATTTTTACACTGATTCTAATATTGGCTCACAGATTTTTCACTCATGAAGTCCACCTTGATAGGCTCCCAGGAACTCGGATGATCCTCCTTTTTGTCAGCTATCTGATAACTGCTTGTCTTATATGAATCCTGTGATTCATAGATTTGCTAGTCTTTTTACCGCTTGGGACTTAAACTGCAACTTTACTACTCCTGGCTGGCTACAGACGTAAAAACTGCACTCATTTCCTGGCTGCTGATAGACGTAAAAACTGCTAACTTAGAGATATTTACGATTTAAATGCTTCCGTGAATGTTTTTACTTTGTCTTAAACTCACAACTTTGTTTAATGATACATTAAACAACGGCTAGTCTCTGCTCTAGACTCATTTGTTCCGTCCTCCGAAATGTCCCGTCACCAACTAACTATCGTCGTGCTCTCCAGTATTAGCGCGTATACGCCATTTTGACTTTCCGACAAAGTAACAGAGCCTGCTCCATTGTCGCTTTGGAAGCTCCTGCCGCTACAATTAAATTTTATTAATATATATATATATAATTTCGTTGATATCAATTTATATCAATATATATATATATATATATATATATATATATGTATTGTGGTAATTAAAAATATGTAATTATATAAAAAACAAAATTTTACAATTTTCATTATCGGCGGCGTAAATATGAGGATTGCCTATAATGCTTACTTGCTAAAGTTGCATTGTTGCCTCAGGCAGCATTGAGACGTACAGAACTTGAAATATTCAGAGTTGCTTGTACCAGGAAGGCGAAAGGTGTGTTTTGTGGAGTCCCAGATTAAAAGTTTCTGGTACCATATTTGAGCAAGTGTGATTAGGCAGCAGAGACATATTATATTAAAGTCCCGGGTTTTACAAGTCGACAGTCTGAAGTATTTCGTCTATTGCCATATTCATGCAATTATCAAAGTTTTAAAAAACAACGTTATCAACAGGTAAGAGCAGGAAGTGCTTTGTGTTTGAAAACTAAAACATCCTTAAATTCAGTGAAATATAGCATTTCTGTGATGTGTTTAACAAAAATCGAGTGAGATAGAGCCCAGACGAACAGCTAAGGGTAAAGTAAACAAAAAAGGAATTTTATTAATTGTAAACCTAATGTGTAAATATAATTATCGTCAGATTTAGAATTTCAATAGTTATTTAAGTCAGGAATTTTTTTCATTGTTTTTTTTGTCATTTTGTAACAATGTTTATTGAAGACCCGATAGGCGGCCCTGCAAATTAAACCGTGGCACAATAAGAACTTGTAAAATTACACCTGAGATAAATTTTGTTTTTATTAAATTAATTTGGTTATATTTTGAATTCTTGTTTTATTTAAAGCCTTTCAATTTTAATTTTAATTTGTTTATAACGTAAGGCTTGTCTTCACTTTAAAATCTAATTAAATAAATTGGTAAACTAAATTTGAGATTATTTTAATTAAAATTAATTATTTAATTTTGTTTATTACATTTTGTGCTCCAACGTGGGGCAAAACATTTAAAATTAATAATTTAAATTAGTGTTTATTACAATATAAATCAACGAAATTATTTTTCGAAAATAAATTCAGTTGTTTAAGTAATTTTTATATGTTAACCCATTCCACTTCTACACACAGTGGTTCTATGGGTGTATAGGCTTCACAGTGTTCATTTAAATATTGTGTTGTATATGTACCAACGTTGGTTGAGATTTCTTCTTCAGTTTCAGAATGTATGTGTAGCGTACATACACTTGCTTCAATATTTATATTTATTGATTGCTTTTTGTGTACGTATTTGTATCCGTAATTACTATATTAAATAAATAGTTAAATTTAAAAAATCTGTGATTAGTTTTGGAACTTATACTGTAAGCTTCATAGTAATTTATCTATAAAAGAAAGTACTTTGATTATTGGTCACCTCTCCTCAAAGCGACGGATAATTTTATTATTTCTAAAAAAAATTGGTTAAAATTATAATTTCTACTGAGAAGTTGCACGTATAATTTATGAAATTATAACCATTTAACTCTCATTTATTCAATTGTAATTATAGCAGTATGTGTCACAAACATCCGTATCACCTCAGATTCAAGTCTAATCACGGATTATTTTTTTATAAATAAGCTCATTGTTGAATGAAAAGTCAGTTAACGACGACTATTTGTCCACAACGTTTTCTTGGCTGACACTGCTATCTTCTTCACCTGGAGAATTCCATCCAGTAGTTACACCGCAAGGCTTACGAACCCTATTATATTAATTATTGCCTCTGTTAGTCAATTACATTATAAAAATAATGGATGTTTTTAAGGTAGGTATTACGCATTCTTGGGAAAAATATATATTTATCCAAAACGATTTCGTGGCGTCATTTATTAAATATTCAAAGTAAATGTATTGAATAATATTTATTTACGAAAAAAGTCCAGAAGTTTTCAATTTCAACAAAAACTGAAATAAATATATATTGTAATTTATATATATTGTAATCGCCTACCCGCTCCCTCGGATCCTTATAATGGACGAATGCCGACCCTGGCGCCACTGCATGTGCAGAAAGTTTTATTTTATATTATATGAACGACAATCGTCTCATTAATTAACATTCGCGATCCGCGCGATCCACACCAGGGAGCCGATAAACGATTTGCCAGGACTCGTGAGTACTTGAGTCGAGCATGAGACTCTCAATAACTGTATCTCAGGGGTCCTGGCTTTGATCAATTAAGTAAGGAAGGATTCACGGAATGAAAACAAAATGTAAACATAAAATTCAGATTAATGGACAAATTGGGGTTAATACAAATACCCGGCACGACTCCTCAATCGCCAAATGTAGCCACTCTTATTGATAAACTTACATCTAACAAGTCTCCGTAAATTTACTATTTTGGCCAAATTTAATATGTCCTTTAAGTACACAGCCGGTCATTGGACCCACAACTCTCAATTCGCAGTAATTTCACACGATTCAGGGAAAGGGAGGGAAGTTTGCTTACTGTGCTGCGCCGCGTTGTCTTCTGATGATGTCCAGGTTCAGGTTCAGGTTCAGGTGCCTGGCCGGTCGGCTGACCAAATCCTCGTACGCGGAGAAGCGGCTAAAACATACAGGCGCGACGGCCTAAACTTGCTCCGCAATTCACGGTTCTCTCCTCCAAGAACCTCCGCACCAAAATCTCCGACGTGTTCGTCCCTTATAGTTCACCCGGAACCAACGACGGCCGCTCTCCTGCCTTCCAGGACTCGACTCGTCTCCACCACACTACTCCGGTCAAAGACGCCGGCTCTGCTTGCCGACAAGCCGAATATTGGGTAACAACTGTCCCGTCTCCTGGCCCACAGCTTCTCCTTCGCCGTCCAGGACCCGACTCCCTTAAACCGCCACAGCTGTGACCAGCCACGGTCACCTTTGTCCTCACACGTTCACCACTACGGTCAGAAAATGACCTGACAAGGCGTCCCTCGCAAACCCACTTCTTGTTGACGTAAACTTGGTCCCAAAGACCGGCCGTGTGAAAAATGTTACCTCCAACATTCCCACGACAAGACAAATAGTATAAATGTTAAAAATCACTTATTACAATATAGAAATTAAAAAATAAAAATTTCAATTATTTAGTGAAATGTCATCAGGCGTACAAGATGTCAGTATGAAAGTGTATCAGAAATTGAATTGTTTGACAGAAATAATTGTGTTTTGTAAGGCAATTTCATCGTCTGTGAGGAGACACTGCTTAGCTAAGTTTGAAGTTGGAGTCTTTTCAGGATTAGCAAATTTTTGGCTACCTGGAGACAAATGTCAAATTCATTTTCAATCCCTAAATGTAGAATAAACAATCACGTTAAATGTGTATCACGTGTTGGATTCAGAAAGAGTCCCACTATTCGTGTGACTATGACTGTACTAATACTAATAATAGAATATCAAGTTCACTGCTAATTATAATTTGAGGTATGCTATAATGTTTCCAAACATATTTCTAATAAAATTATATACTTAGTTATAGAATACAAGAGAAAATACGTTTTTGAGAAGCTGGGTCAACTTAATGTGATTTTATTTCTACAGAGAGAAGTAATAACTTACGCAATATTGAAAATCGTGACTCAGAATATTAAAACGTATTAGCAAACATTTTGCTAAACCCGATTTTATAGACAACTGACAAGTTATAGTAATCAAATTCTAGGCAACTGAAAAGTTCAAAGCATCAAATTATGAAAGTAAATTCCATAGTGTGATACGTATTTAACAAGTGAGCCTTTTCCCTTTGAATGACACATATATATCGTTGATGTAAGTATTACATTTGCAGAGTTTGCACAAGAAATACATTTATTCAGTTAACCAGTAGATTATTTAAAAATGTTAAATTCAGATCCGTTGTTCCTAAATTCAGTATAAGTACTTATTGGAACCTTCTAAATGGTCTATTTTACATATGATTTTAAGAGAAAAATGAAATCTAAAACTCAACTTTTTAAAAATATATATATTTCAATTTCCTGCAATAATCTGAAAACGTCAAATGTTCTGCAACACGTCATCTCACCAAACTCATCTGATTTAGAAAAATTAAATTTTTCTTTAAAATATACCCGTTCTCATATTTTTTGGCAATATTCATTTTTAATTCCCTTATGTGAGAGACGTGTTCAAATTTCTGCACGAAATTTCATAATGTTTCTATGTGAATCAATGAATAACCAGTCATAAAATAAATACTAATTGCAGATATTATATACGCAATATTCAGTGGGAATTAATGTTTTTCTAATAATAGTTTTTATTTAGAAAATTAGCTAAGCTTAAATGAAATTGTTTCATAATCATATTAATATTCTCGGTTTTAGTACCTGGCATGTATAAATTCATCCATTCGAAGAGTTCGCTGAATTGTATCCTGACTTTATTGAAGTTTTAGCAAACGTGTTCCTCACTTTGAATAAATATCATTAGAATCATTATATTATATGTATTTCCTCTTTATCAGGTTGTTACCCAATACTCATTGCTTTAGGTAGGATACGGGAGCAACAGATTTCACGACCGTAAAAACAAACCGTTCCGTTCGTGATCGAAGCACTTAATTATCGGAAATACGAGCTTCGTCCTATCTAGATGAATGTTGTACTCAGAATTTGTGTTGAAGGGGGCGCACTTTGACCCTATTACAATGTGCACAATTATCAAGACTTCATATCCCCCACCCTTCCAGAAGATTAGATTTACCGGTGTGGCCATTAGTAATGTGGGATTAATGGCGAGTGGGAAGTGACATTAATGCTGTAACAGTATTGGGGGCGCATACTTTACCTCCCCCAGCAGCTCCTAGGTAGTTAATTATAACGGGAACTGTGTTGCTCGGCGCCGTTTATCGAGTCACTCGCTCGCCCAAGTTCCTAGGCAATTAGATTCTAACAAGTCCGCTTCCCTCCCAGTACTAGCGATTGCGTTATGCAGTCCTTAGCTTTACAAGAAAAGAGGTTGGTATTTTATAGTTTAGTTACAAAGATTTCTTAAAAATAAAATGTAGGGAATGTTGGCCTGGAAACGGATTAACTATAGTATTATTAGTTTCAATTTGAGATGAGTTAAGTTCAATTATTTCTATGTGAAAATACTGAAACAGCCATATACGGATAGGTTTGAAATTTAAAAGCACGACGTTTCATCTGACGTCGCAGATGTATCAGGTGCAATACTAATTTAAAACTGCACGCAAGTTAACCCAACAGAAACATTGTGGCGAGAGATTTTGCGTTTGTCCTTCAGGAATCTGGCAGGCGGCTGACGTAATTTCCGTGACCAGTAGTTAATTTAACAACTTCTGCGTTTGGTAACCCTATTTCTGTGCCACATGTCGCAACGTTGATGACTTCTTCACATGCCCAATTTCCTTACCTGGTCTAATTAATCTATGGGAGATAATTGTAATGAGGAATTGTTTCTTACGATTTGGTTAAAACAGTGGGGAAATATCAACTTTGGATCTCCAGGAATTGAACTACGGTATAATTTGTTAATAATAACTTGTTAGTTCTGATTAGAACTAACTTGTCACTCCAGAGACTTCGGACTTGGAGACATCAGACCTTGCGAACTTGACACTCCAGAGGCTTCAGACTGGGGTTCCCCCAGATCATTATTTGCGCCCAGACGAGACCTGGAAGCCGTGGTAATTTGAAGCTGGGACACGGTCGGCTTCACTGGAAATCAGCAGTCTTGGCAAACCATTTTCAACAGAATCTCATGACTGTGCAGACAAGAGTCAGTTCACTTTTTCTAGTCCTAGTTTTATCCTATGTTACGATTCATGCTAATTACATAACAGTACAAAGGTAATTTTGAGCAGTAACTTACGGATACTTTATCAATTTTATTAATAAACAACATATATTTCAAAATTTCGTGTAAATTTTATTGGAAAGTAGAGTCTGCCTCTAGACTCAGTGGACACAACTGTCTTCCGGCGGTAAAAGATAAAATACGAAACTGGGAGGTCAGTATTTTCAAGAAATTGGACCGAAATAGACTACGAAACAAGAAAACTGCTCTGGCGCCGTAAAATATTCGTTTGCGGCTCATTAAATGAAATAATGTTCTCCAGAATGTTACTGAACTTAATACATTCAAAGCCATAAAACTTATTAAAATGTTTATAACTATATCTGAACATATGAACGTAAAACAGGCGTCAATTGTTAATAAAAACACTAGCTAAACAAACTAATTAACAAATTTATTGTCAACGCAATTCTCGTAATTCTCTGTTACTCTTTCATGATTAAATGATGTAGAACAAGTTGTATATAAAATGCACTTGGGCGATATTAAGAGTTGTACGAAAGATTGGACCGGAGCAAGAATTGAACGCAGGACCTCCGCTGAGTAAGCCGAGCTTTCCTTGTCCACTCTCGGAAAAATACCAGGCCTCTCCGTATAGACGTGAATACAGATTCATTTACAATTTACTCAATCATATTCTTCACGGACTAGTTTTAGATCAGCTTTAAAGGTTGCTAAACAGAATTGCTAGATTAGGACATCAAAATCACGGCCAGACTAGAATAAAACTATGAGGCAATAAAATATTAAGTCTAAAATATAAATCGTTATAATAAATGTTTATATTCTACTTCTTAGAGACATAAGTTGTAAGCTCATTTTTATACACACGAGCGTTATACACGCGATCGTTTTGTTTAGGACCAAAGTTTCAATCACATCATTAATTTAACTGTTTATCGTTTCGTTTGTTGTATAAAATACTATATGTATATATTGTTAATATTACATTTAATAAAGAATTTATAATATTAAATATGAAAGTTAGCCACACGTTGGCACGTCAAAATGTAATACATATAATGAAATCAATTAAATGATTAGCCTCACGTTGACGTCGCCAAAAATGTAATGATCAACTGTTAATAAACAATTAATATGATTTAATAATGCCCACGTTAATGAATCTATTTATATAATGGAAATTTTTAAATGAAAGGAGCATGAATCAGAAAATTTATTTAAACTGACCGAACAATTAATTTTTTCGATGCACACAGATTTCAAATTATAAATAAATATTCTATGACCTTTTACAAAATTCATTACGAACAAAAAAAACTTTTACTCTTAAACTCAGGGTCTTTATCTGGGCCTTTAAATAAAGAAAAGTATTACTCTTTTTTAAACAATCAAATTTCTGTGACGATTACACTTTTATGAATTTATTACAAATTAATATTTACAATATTAATAAAATCAAAATCTGAAGATTTTATCTTTAATCTAGCATTCACAATAAAAATTTAAATGAGGTATGACTTACAGTTTTTCTGGAACCTGGGCAATTTAACTCTTTCAGCAACACACTTACACACACTCAATTTTTTCATTCTTTCACTGAATTTACGCTTCACTGTTGGAATAGCGAGTTTGGCGGTACCTCGTAGACGACTTATTCCGCAATTACGCCAATTAACGCTAATTGTGTTAACTCCTCCACGTAGACTCTTTAAAATTAATTGGCATAAACTGGAATACTCAGAAATCTTTCTGCAGCACTATCTGGGTGAATGCTTTTGAAAAACGTCTCGTCTATTTTTATTACGACCAGTTTTTGCCGTTCCTGATAGCCAACTAACTTATATGTTCTCTTAACGCGCCAACAGTCCTACAATGCTTTTCAACCTCTATATTGTCCATTCTTGTGAATAATTTGTGTCTGTTTGCCGATAACAATTCAAATCCACAATGTTTTTAATTATTAATTGCCCTTTAATTATTACAATATATATATATATATATAATACTTTTTTATATAAAAGAAACAAAACTGGCACAGAAGAGCGCGATTCTTATAATGCTGAGTGTGGAAAATATTTGGAGAAGCAGAGAGTATTTTTTAAACAATCACGCCTTTACACGAGAAGCGTATTTTCCACTTTTGAAGGGGCCGGCTTCCCCGTCAATGGCAGCCCCCTTTCTCTTCATAACTGACATCGATTATTAGAGCTGAAAGCAGTATGGAACGCACGCTCCGTGGGGAAACGGGCATTTTCCAATTAAAATTCGATGCCGCGCGGTGATCTTTTTACGATTTTGCGCGTCCCCCCGATAAAACACGCGCGATCCAAGCTGTGCCATAACGCCACTGGACGGGCCCAATCGGCCGGGGCCTAAATGACTGCATTAAACTTACTAATTACACGGCGGGCTGCGGCTCTGAATACAAAGTATCGCGGGACGAGGGTGCGATACCAAAATAACGAGCCTGATTACGGCATTAGAATTAACACGGTTGTTTGTGTGTCCTGATATCTGAACATTACGAGGCGTGATCTACGCTTAGGACCAGAGATACTAACGTTAGCGTTGAGGAATAGACGAGTGCAGCCAAAGTAGGATGAGCTTAGGTAAGAAGAGAATTACATCAAATGAATTCTTATATTACCATGAAGACACGATATTTACAAGTAATCTAATGTATAATGAGCTTCTACCTCATTGTTCAAATTAGTTTATTTCGGCAATAAACAATCAAATATCCATATAAGGTTATTTACCATTGTCTGTTTTACCTTCATGCATAGTGATTAAAAAATAATTTATTGCTGAACGTATTAATTATATAGCGTTGATAAAGCGTCGGTTGCATTTTACTACACTTAAATTATGTGCGAACTTGTCACGTGATTAATGTAGAGTGAAAAATTTCTAAGCGTTTGATAGACTTGTAATATTCTTGCTAGAAGAAAATTCCATCCGCGTCCTTTATGCAACCCGGAACACATATTTTGCCCCTATATGTAGACTGGCTTGCGAATTGATATGACTGTTAATAGCTTCTGCCTTAACCAGAAGTCTGATAAGTAATTCACTTTTCTCAATTCGAAAATTAACTTGCCACCAATGTTGTTATTGTATAGATACATGCAATTAATACTCGGAAAATAATAAATTTAACTAACAATAATACGATGAAAGATATATATATATATATATATATATATATATATATATATATATTAAGAAGGCTCTAAAACAACTGAATGTTCGCTTTCTTGGTGGATATAAACCATTGAACATAAATTAGTGTCTCTAAAGTGTACTGAGAATATAATTTTCTACTTTTTCCTTCCTTTAATCGTTTTTTACAAGAAAACAATATTCAGGAAATTTGTGTCGTAGTTACACAAATACTTTATGTGTCTTAGTGATATTAATTACATCTTGGGTCAAAATGGAGGACGTTCTGAAACATTTGTATTTTGCAATAAAAAGATGAATACAGTTCTATTTAACATCGTTATAGTGTTATATAGATCCTTCAAAATGTTTCTCGAAATATATAACGCCTAGTCCACACTGTAAACAAATGTTTCAGAAACGTGTTTACGATCAATGTTCCCTATAACGCTCAACAGTTCAAATTTGTTTTCACTGGTTTAGGAACTGTTTCACCAACGTCGTGAAACACGTAAGAATGGATAACATTAGGAACAATGAACAAATGTGGACGTGTTATACAACACTTCAGAAAACAAGTGTCCTTCAATTTAATTCTTGATTCGACTGCTTCGTTGCTATAACGTGGAATCAAGAGAAAATGTTACAAGTAATTGCATAAATTTATAGCATATCTCGTGTGTGAGAAGTCATATGTGGTGAGTACAAGAAGAGGGATAAAATGAAAATATTGCTCAAACATGTCGCTGAAATTTAAATGAAAGTGCACACACTAAAATACAAATTTCGGCAAGGGTAGGGGGGGGGGAATCTGTAAGATGTTAAGAAAAATGGTTCTTCGTCGAAGAAGTGTAATTAGTTTGGGTACGACGCGCTTCTTACTTGCGAGGAAGTGAACAGAAAGGAACTAGAAATACAGACGACAATGAAACACGAAGACCGTTAGTGAAATAAAATATATGATACCATTTTATTCCGAAACTCGTCTCGAATTTGTGCTTCACTTGTTGCCTTTCTAGATATATTCCGTAAAGACGTTAGGACCCTCCATCTTAATGGAATAAGATTGTAATTGGAATACTCAGAATTTTTAAAACCTGCTCCGTGTCCAAATATTAGGTTTGTCAAAAACTAATTCTCATGACTGGTACCTTCCATTAGTGCTTGCCATTGAAACCATATTCTTATGTTTTTCTACATTCCCACAGCCGTTGAGTAACATAAATAAATTGGCAGCACAAATTTCTGCAATAGCCTCACTGTATCTGATAATTACTAGAGAAGTTCCCATTCACTGCCTTTTCTTTTGTCTGTCTGGACGCGGAAAAATTTATAGGGAAACAATGTCTCGCAATTATTTCTAAGCAGTGCTAAATATTGTTTCCAAACATTTATTTACAGCATTAACACGGTTTAACAGACATTCGCAAACTAAAACAAAATGGCTATCGTTTCAAAGAATTATTTTAACTGTGTTGGTATGAGTTTTATTCGCTTTACAGGAAAAGCAGTTAGAAGGGAATTCTCTGAACCGAAAAAAACTTGACGGTACCTTCTTTGTAATTCATTTTTAAAATTTAACTTAATAAATATAATTTACTTACTAGAATTATATCGGAAATGGTCAACATAAGACTTATTGAGTTCTGTATAACTTTTCAGAACGACTCAAACGTTCGAAACACAATCTATAATCCCTTACTTTGTAGTTAAGTTATATATATATATATATATTGTAGTAATTAGTAATTAATCCATTATTATAATTATAAAGTTGGATTGTAGAGGACTTATTATTGGATATAAAGCGGACACCGCAACAAGGCGGCACGCCAGACAAAGAAACATTGTTGAGATTCCACGCGCTCAAAATCGACGAGACGAAGTTGGTTAGTTGGACGGCGGACACAGTTGCGGGCAGATATCCATTCAGAAAATTTGCAGTATAAAAAGTTGAGCAGCGGACATAGAACAGTTCAAAAGCAATCTTCAGTCAGCGGCAAGACGCGAAAGAAAAAGTCTACGTCGAGAACTGGGACATAGTAGTTCGGTCCACATAGAGAAATAGAAACAGTAAAAGTCTGTGGATCCAGAATTATGAATTGGGCTATCTAGGAAGTCCAACGGCAAGCTAATCGTTTACATAAAACGCAAGTAACCAGTTCTGATAGAGAGACTTATAAAATCGCAGTTTGGAAGCAGAAGTTTTGCTTCACAAACTGAGCAAATATTCGCATAGAGAGACGTTGAGGAGACCTACGTCCGGAAACTGGCTGAGGGTGAGATGATCGAGGTTCCAGGATAGCAGAGATCCAGAGCAACTACCGTGTGTTCAAATTCTAATGAGTAGAATCAGTGATATCCCCAAATCGTGTGCACGAAAACCCAAAAATGAGACCTGGGCGGCCGTAAGTAGAAAACTCTAAAATTTATTGTAAACCACTTTTTAAAAGATATGTCAGATCGTTCTTTAATTATTTCGTTTTCTTTAATTATTCACTTCGTTTAATTATTTACTTCTTTAATTGTTTAGTTCTTTAATTTAAATTCAATCTTATTTTCGTCCGCAATTAATTTCGTCGATGTTCAGACGAATTAATTTACCTAAAAAGCTAAATGTAATAGATTGTATAAAATTCACCCATTTATCAAACCCAGATAAAGACCCTGAGATTCCAAATATTATAATTGTATTTAACTTCGATAATAAATTTTGTTGAATTGTTTCCTAATAATAGTTTTTTTATTTAACCACAGCCATTTGTAGTCCTTTTATTTGTTTATTACAATATATATATATATATATATATATATATATATATATATATAATGTAGTCATTAAAATAAAATAATTAATTAAGGAACAAAATTAGGGACTCGCATTGTTGGCGGCATAAAAACACACAAGTCGTATACAAGAATGTGGCAAGAATGCAATGCTTTTGTGTATTACAGTTGTTGGTTCGCTAGACGCGGAGTGTGCTTCAGTGTTCTCGGGAGCATAGCAGTAGACAGACGAGAAAGGATAAAATACAGAAAGTATCTGAATATATGTAACACAACAGCAAAAACATTTAGAACATTTTAAATGTTGCAGTCTATGAGCAGATAACTACGCAAATCCAACGCTAAATATTTAGAGTTCTGAGTCTAACTTATATTATCAAGTTAGACCACTTTCTTCAATTTTGTAGCCCAGGTAACTGCATCCAGCAGTTAAAAAACTTTGGAACGAGTTAATAAGATTTGTGAAAACGAACAGTGGACCAAGCATAGAAAATCGCTTTGGCAAACTAAAAGTGTTTATTAGATTTAGTGTATAAAAATGGTCTATCTATAAAGTGTAATAAGTGTGTTTGTGTGTGTGTATGTACGAGCCAATTTCATTGAATACCAGAAATATTAAGGTAAAATTTCACAAAATTACTATCTGTCAACTCGTAAGTAAAGATATTATCGATCCGAATTTAAAGTTCATATTTTATGTTTTGCATTGTAATAATCTATTGATGAATTAATCGCATGATTGGTTGCTAAAATCTGTTTGTTTAACAAGTATTTCTTTATTAAAGACCCACTAATCGACCCTGAGATATAGTAATTTTTATTGTGAAATATTAATTGATAATGTAATTTGATATTTATTTGCCTTAATTACTTTTGTAAACTTAATTGTTTGTCTGTAATTAATTTTAATTGTTTGTTTAAACTGGTTGTTTTACGTTTCATATTATTGAATTACGACATAATTGTTTTCTTGAACGTGCAGTTTATTTAAATGTTTTTAATACATTACCACATACGCCTTAATGTGAGGCATTGCTTTTCATTTAATTGTCTTTCATTTGTAAATTTCTACAAATTGACATTTCAACGTGTGGCTTTCTTAGTAAATGTTAATTGATTGTCATTTTGCATGTCTGATCTTTGTAAATTGAATAATTGTAGCGTAAAATGCGAAATCACTACAATATATAATCTTCACGCTGATTCGTGTTACTTTTCTGCGATTGTCTTATTTGAGAAACTCTACCAATAGGCAAAGAAAACGTCATAGTGTTTTTTATTCCAATTTACATTTCATCAATCGCAAAATTTAAACATGAACAAAAATAAATTATGATTTTCTTTTATTATACTATCGTTTAAACTCTAGTAATTGATTTTTTAAAAAAAACGGACTGATTTATTAATAATAACTTGAAATGGTGAAATAGAGATTAAGGATATGTCAATTTAATATGAAACCGCTTGCTAAGTTGTTTCCTTTCTGCGACTCTCCTTTCACATACTTTAATCCTTTCCAGCCAGAGGGTGGCTGCACAGAACGGCTGATGAGTGGTAGGACCCTGTACCAGAAGAAAAAAGCGGCAAAAAAGATGAGACTCGTAGAAGCGTTCAAGACAAGGTCAATAGATTACTTCCTGAGCGTCTTGAGACGGACAGCAATATTTCTGACAGCATCGTTTACTCCTCGTTAACGCAAAAATATATTACAGAGTTTGTTTAACATTCTAAGCAAAAACTTAATCAGATAAAATATTTCTAGCTGGATTCCGTCCATCATTCTCGAATGAAGTATTGTGCACGATTCTTAACGTTTGTGACAGCGTTTCACCCAATTTTTGATATAATGATTAAGGTAATATAAATACCTTAAATATGAGTGTTGACAACTGACAAGTGCAGTTGGTTTTCTCTGACGAAAGGGACAAGGATCCCAGAAACGTTGTGTGGTACTTATATTACCTTTTTGTCTGAATTGGCTATCTTTTTTATTCATTATTTTCAACCAGACGTATTTTTTTTTGATTTTGAACTTGATATAATCGAGTTCTTGTTCACTATGTTTTCTTTAACACGATAAAAGTCACTGTTTCAGTACCGACTATTTGTGATATAAGAATTTACGATTCTTCTATTCTGTGATATATTTCTTGCATACTATGACCCCCAACATTTTTTTTGAGTAACAATGCATGCCCCTTAAAGTCTCCCATTCAGTAGTAAAGCGAACAAAATCCCTTCCCAAACCGTTAAAGTCATATTGTCGAACGTTCGCACTTAATTTCAATGTCCATCTCTATAGCAACGATATAAAGTTTCATAGTAAATGGTTCGACCGTTTTTTGTAGTAAACGAACAAAATCAATGTTTCGGAACTTCCAACATTTTGTTTTTATATGACGGATGGCAGAATAGTATAGTGGAAAACGTACTCACGAATATTTATAACAACAATATAAATTTTCATCATAATCGGTCCAACCGTTTGCTTGTAAACAGTGAACAAACTTATTGTAACAGACAGAAATTCAGATGACATAGCAAATTCCATGAATATTAAAGGCGTGCTAAAAAATAACTATATTCTAAGTAATTTATAGACAAACATATATATATTTGCCTTCAAGAATTTAAATTTTAAGGACTGTCGTAAGATTTGATAAACATTTTAAAATTATATATTTAAATCTCCACTTTTGTAAGTCACATTTTAATAAAAAAACTAAGGAATTTTTTCCTTAATAATTAAATTAAATTTACTTAGTGTCATTATAATGCGACTGATAAAAATTTTTGAAAAATAATATAATTACATTTATATATATAAAATCTGTATTCAAGAATTTGGATTACAACACGTTTTGTAACTTACATCATAAACTAAAATGAGAACTTGAACTCATGCATATAGAATGTAGGAAGAGAGATTGGATCATGTAGATACCACGACTAGAATAGAGTTGTTATCGTAGTGGCTAAGCTTAAATAGCTCGTTTAGTAGCGTCACGCAGCGGTTTGCTTATGATTTAGTGTTGGGGTTGAGAAATAGTGACCCCAGAGACACGGTTTATGTCGAATAAGAATATCGTCAATAATAAATTGATAAAAGTGAAATCGATATTTTCATCAGTTTCAATTATAGAATACAGATATATTTTAAAACCATTTGCAATTTTAAATTATGTATATAGTCATTAAATTTCGGTAATGTATATGAATTATCATGTTTCAGTTAAGAGGTATTTTATGCTTTCAAATGTTAGAGATATTATTTATTTTCACATTAACGTAGTTTATTCAAACATTCTTTCGATGTGCAAAACTAATAGGTGGATATGAAATAACACTTTTAAGGCATACAATTTCCAATCAAAATAATATATATAAAAATAAATAAAAAAATAAAAAAAATTATACCCTGCTGTTACGTTTTATTTAACGAATGAATTTGAATAAATTATCCTTTCACAGAAAATGATTATTTCTCAAAAAAAGTGCTACACTTATTTATTATATCAGATATTTTAATGATTACAAAATAAATTCGATAGTATTTTGAACTCTGCATGTTTTTTGTTTAATAAGAAATATTTTCATCAAATTTGGGGTTTTTGAAATGGGAAATTCATTCTTCCCCTTTTTTAGGAAAGGAGTGCTAAAACGTTTGGAACCTGTAAGTATCTCTTTCTTAGATATTAAAACCTTATATTACTTTAGATATGTTTTATATATCTTTTGTATCATCTCAAAAATAAATTTAATTTATTTCTTGACTTCACTTGATAATTATCATCCTAACCTAAAGTTTACTTATGAAATTGGACATAAACATCTATTCATTTTCTTAATCACCAATTGGCACCAGAAATCCAGTTATTGAGGGCGAGTTCTAAATTTCAGAAGAAAGCGATGGTTTTCAATCTATTGGAAAAGATGTCAAATTTACTCATCATATATTCCACAAAATTAATCTTGACAGAATTATTATCTTCTCACTAAATTCATAACTCCTGAATTTCATTCATGAACACTTCAAAATTATGATGAATATTGTTAGATTACAACTGAAAAGTTTGACAGTGGAAAAATAAAGGGTCATGATTTAACCTTTTATGAAAAATATTCAATAATATTGAATCGCCTTCTGAATGAAATGGTGTTGTATATTATTTTTAATTCGAAAACTAATTTAAATTTTGGGAAAACATTAAGCATTCAATTAAAATTGTTGTTAAACATAACGTAATTTACAAAATTTAATGTTTGTCCTTACATTGCATAAAATAATCGTGCCCTAAAGATTTCTTGTTCATTCCATTAGTCCTCGGTCGGTAAAATAGGATACGTCATAATATAAGATAACATTAAAAATAATAAATTATTACAATTACAAAGTTTAAAAACCAAACATTGTACAAGAAAAATTTATATAATTTAAAATTACGGTAAAGATAATAACAGTAATTAGTAATTAAAGAAATGATAAATATTAATTAATCTACAAACCTTTCGGTCGAGTTTCCAGCAGAAAATCTTACATCGATTCTCGTCAATCATTAAACAGAAAATAAGTCAGCAGTTAAATTCTAGAAGATTATAATCGTAAAATAATTGCGTAACTTGATAGGATACGAGCAAACTGTTGTATTAAAGAGGATCTAATCTGTCCTTACTTTCTACGAACTCTTTCACCGAGTAATATGCTCCATTAATTAACAGAGATTTACAACTCTTTATAAATAAATTTAGTATATTTCAAGTTTTTATTTCGTCCGGAAGACTTATCCTTGAATAACGAATGCTTGATTCAAAAATACTTAAGCGATGTTTTTCTATGCGGAGTTGAGAGCGATTTCTAGAATTGTATAAATAATTTGTTCCGTTTAGAGCATATAAATTGAAGTATCTGCAGACAAACTTTAAAATTTCTAGAATCTACGTACAAGGCGATGTTAAAATCCCTAGATTCCGAAACAAAGGCTTGCAACTGGCATTACAATCTGCACCAGATATGATTAGTACTGCCCTCTTAAGTAGTTCAAAAGTTTGAAACGCGTGATGTGAACGACCCCAGTTTGCTATGCTGTAAGACATGACAGAAGGGAAATTTGCATGATATATCATTTTAGATGTAGATACATCGCTTTCACGAGTTAACACTCTTAATGTGAAGCAAATCCCGAGAGATAATTTATGTGGTGATGCCATTTGAATTTATTGTCAATCAACAGAGGAAGAAAACGTGCGTGCTCCGAAATGTTCTCCGAATTAGGAGTTACACTGTTTGGTTTTGAAGTGAAGTTAACGATTTTAATTTTCTCTAGATTAAGAGAAAATTTGTTTGCAGTGAACCACAGATTCAAACGGGTCATCACAAAGTCTACTTTCTCAAGCAACGTTTCCGAGTCGCTGTCTGTGATTACTAAATTTGTATCGACAGCGTGAAGGACTTATTTTTAAGGGATCTAAATAATTCGGTAAATCGTTATTTTAAATGATAAAAATTAAGGGTCCCAAAATTGAGTCCTGAGGGACAAGCAGGTAATTGTTTCCCATTCTGTTAAATACTCATTTCCATCACAGTTTACAATTGCTACTATTTGGTGTCTACTTTGAATGTAAGAACACAATAAAGAAAGAAGAAGTCCGCTAGTATTAGTGAAAATAAAATGAATTCAAAAAGAAATACAAAATTTTATCTGTCGTATACAAACATATATACATCTACAACTGTAATTTCTATCGGCACCAAATCAAAATTGTATATAAAGTAAAACAATTATTTTTCAAGAACCAAACGAATATTGGTGTAACTAATGTGAAAATTCATGTTAAGGATGACAGAAATAATTTTAACAATATTTGTGATCGTTTATGATTATAATTTGATAATAAATAGTACGTTAGTTATTTGTTCTGTTATTGTTCTTAAATTTTATAAATTTAATCGTTTTGTTATTTTGCTAAATACATTTCTACCTGCTCTTTCGACTGATATATGCATGACCGAAAAAAATTGTTTTATAATTATGACACATATATATTGTAATAATTAAAAAAATTTGACTTTTAAATGAAAAAGTATTCAAATTTACAAACAAAATATTTATTATCAATGTTTACACAATTACACAATTTAAAAATATTTCAGGGTCTCTACTGGGTTTGATAATGACGAATCATTTTTATTTCTCAACTTAAATACAAATTCCAATTTAAAAGAGAAAAGATTTACTCGTCAATTAACTCTGACGAAATTTACGTATCAACGAAATTAAACTAAAAAAAGATGGATTCTAATTTACAATTTTTAATCAAAAGAAGAAAACGAAATCTGACATCTATTTTTAATCAGGTTTACATAATTATTTGTTTTATATTGTTAGTCACGGCTGCATTCCAGGATACCTTGTACTTGACGAAACACTATGGCGGGGTTTTGCACAGCTTCTAAAAACTCACAGATTCTAAAATTAATATTTTTAGATAAAAAATCAGGAACCAAGTTTTTCAACTCTCCCTCGGTTGACTTCTGCTAATTCTGCCCGGCTATGTTCACAAGACTGTTTGTGCTGAGCAGGTTTTGTAGTTCTGCTCAAGTGAATATTTCGTCTTGAGCAAAATGTTCATGGACCAAGCTGTTGATTGGTAATTCTCGATGTTTCTCTGCAAATTTCCTTTGAATATTTGAAATTGTGTTGTCTATTTCAACTCGACCAATTTCTGTCGTGTCTGACTGCCCACTGCTTCTACTTAACTTTACTTTTCAAAAGAATATCTCGTCTATTTTAATACGACCTGTACTTGAGCCAACTCTAACTTCTCAATATCTTCCTGCGACCAAACTTTCCTGCTAATGCGACCTGAATTCTACCATATCATAATGTTAACTGCACTCTCTCGTAATTTTGAGCGCGCATTGCTTGTTCTGACAAAGGAAACAATACTTGGCTACATTGTTGCTGTGTTCTGTACCGCCGTCAAGAATAGATTTCTGAAACAATTTATTTCTTTTAATTTCTCAATTAATGCCTTAATTAATTGGCATTACAATATATTTCCACTATACGTATTTTTATTTTATAATGTGTATGTAAAAATTTCAAATTTTCTAACAAGTATTAAATTACAATTTTTTTAAAATGTTCATAATTCAAAATCATTGCAAAATAATGAAGTTAATTTTAAAATTCACAATTTAATAACTTTTTGTAATATAATCTGTATTACTTGAAAAAGTCTAAAAATAAAGGACGAAACGTTCTGAATAGTTTTAAAGTGTGAAAAAAAGTTTATTGTGAAGAAAGGTTTATTTCGCAACTGCTACAGAACGTTTATATATCTGAAGTTCTTTTTCTGCAGAGACTGAAATAGCAGAGAGTGTATATAATTCTACTCACAGTTTAGTTATTGATTTATAAAAATGAAAAGCAATGGAATGAAAAAGTTAAATTAAAAATCCCTGAATTAAACCATGATTGATATTTGAATCTGTTGGACGAAAGTAGTTTAAGACGCTAGTCGTATTATATTTCGTGTAATCTTCGATATATTTCTGAAATATTTGACTGCGAGTTCAGTAAATGACTTTCTGATCATTTACTATAATCTCCTTTCCAGAGAACATTTTTTTGTTTCAAAAATTCAATTCAGCGTCCCGACAGAAAATAAGATGAGAATATTGCTCTGGTAATTTTCATAAAAGAAGAAATGTCGACTTAAATTCCTGTCAAAACGGAGGCATTGTTTCGGTAAAATTGTAACAAAGTTTGTAGCTGTGGCAATCTGTAACATAGCCTCTGGCAGCTTTAATGCGCGTCAGACCCACTAAAGCAGCGCTAACAACCGCTAATGCAACGCACAGCCGATGCACCTGTTACGGGTGCAAGCAGTATTTCACCGTAACGCAAACACGCGTGCATTATCAAACTCGCCAAAGTGTTCCCCGGATCACGCATGCGAGGTCAAATCGCTCAAATCCGAGTGCACTGCTCAAACGCCTCCGCCACTCTCTCCAGTACGATTAATTTAGCAAAAATAATTTCATAGGTTATGATTTGATACTGAAGTGTCAAATACTTAGTAGAATTAAAATACAACCAGGGTAAATTCGCTGTCCTGAATTAAATACAGTTTTTGGTTAAGTGAATGATAATTGATTTGGCGGTGGTGTAGTATGAGAGAAATAAGTATTATCAGTCTTTAGTCGCGTTAAATCTATTAACGCGATGAATCCATAAGATTTTCACAATTATTAATTGTAATGTTTATTATGAATACGAAATCGACTCTTGAACATTCATTGGGTTTGCGATCAAAACTTTTGCAAAAAAAAAATACTGATAAAAAGCGTGCCCGACGGTGGAAAAGTAATATAGTTCCGTCCAAGGAAATTATCAACTATTTCAGATTATAAAATGAATAAACCAGCCAAATTGGTCATAAATGTATTTTAATAAAATAAAAATTAGATTATTTATAGAAATCTTTAGGTGTATATATTGTAGTAATTGGTAATTAAGACATTGTTCTAATTGGAAAGTTGGATTGTAGAGGACTCATTATTAGTGGATATAGAGCGAACGCCGCAACAATCCGGCAAGGCAAAGAAAACATTGTTGAGGTTCTACGCGCTCAAAATCTACGAGACGAAGAGGACAGTCGGGCAGTAAGCAGCGAGGAGAAAAGACCAAAATTCCAAGGCATAAAAATTTGAACAGTACAGTCGGGCAGCAGACAGAGAATAGAACGGACGAAAAGAACTCATTGAAAGTTTTACAGTCGGCAGTCAGAACGAAAGATTGTGGCCCAGTCACAAACATGCTTTCAGTTATTAAAAAGTAAAGCAATATTCAGACAAACCAATGAAGTCCATTGTCAACTTGAGCCACGAGATCTACAAATCCAGGTTGCAGTAAAGCATCGAGAACCAACCAATTTGTAGTAAACCAACTAACAAACAACGCCAATTAGAGTCTGTGAGAACTTAGAATCAGTGATGTCCCCAAAATTGTGCACGAAAAACTAAAAATGAGAACTGGGCGGCCGTAAGTAGAGAAAACTTTAAAATAATTTGTAAACCGTGTTTAAAAGATAAAAGTCAGATCGTTTTTTAATTATTTAATTATCGATAAAATGAGATCGTTAACTCTTGATAAAATTGAAATTGTTAAATTCAATCTTTAGTACTATTTCTTCCGCAACAAATTTCGTCTATGTTCAGACACTTTGATTTCCATAAAAGGTAAATGTAATTTTGATTATTTAAATTCTGCCATTTATCAAACCCAGATCAAGACCCTGAGATCCTAAATATTTTGTGTAAAATATAATTGTTTTTAAATTTGGCACAATAAATTTTGTTTGTTCTTTAAAGTTATTAGTGTATTTCATTTAAGCCACATTCATAATATTATATTTAATTATTACAATATTTTACAAATCTGAATAAAAATTTTGAAAGAATAATATTTAATAGCACGATATTTATAATACAATTATGTGAAAATTTATTGAGAATTACAATTTATTTATTGAAATATAAGTAGAATCATTTACAATTTTATCAAGTTACATAAATATAATTATCATTTATTTCATTATGAAGGCGATTTGGGAAAACTACAAATTTTCAGGGCTAGATTTTCAGTCCCATTCTTCGTAATTATATAAAATGTAGAGTTCAGTTGTCTACTATCGTGTTATTGATGTATTAACAGCTTGCCGTCATTCTGACACTATTTCTGTAAATAAAACAACTTGTCTATAGGGTGACATTTATCTATCTTTCTATCAGACATTTCCACCTGTTCTACATCACTTATCTTTCTGAATATAATTATTGACGCGGTATGAAGGGTAAGGTTATGTCAAGAAGAATAAAAGAACAATAATATTACAACATTGAAAATATTTCAACAAATATCTAACTCCCTTCTGTTTACCTGGTCTTGACCCATCCGAGTAGGTTTTATTAATTAGCATCTTTTAAAAAGTAAAGCTACAATTTATGACGGTAAAAGAAAGTTTTTATACTCAAATATTTACTCATATACTTTTATTTTGGCTGGGCATGGTTACGCTCACAAATATTGTGTACGAAAATCGCATATGGATGGAAAACCAAACTATAGTAGGTTTATTTGAAACTCTTAAGAATAAAGAGCGACATTAACGATCATTTACATTGCGGAAGTGAATGGACTTTCGCTTTAGCCTCAGACAGTGCGTTACGTCACAACGGCAACACAGCCGTTATGACGTCTTCCTGATTAGAGCCTAACTCCGAACGACAAAACGTGTGCAACAACCAGAATTCGCATCCAGCATCTCATGAGAATTATAGCTGAATTAATTATGTGTGTGTATTTTAATAAAATATTCCAAAAATTTTAGATTCCCACAATACCCCGGCGGAAAGATTTATCAACGTCTTATTAAGCCCAAGTATATTTTACAACTATAACTACTATTTGTTGTTTAAAAAATATAATATTACTTACATTGTTATAACTGATTTAAAAAATCAGAAAGTCAGTTAAGAATTAATTTAAAGGAATATTATTTGTACAATAGGAAATTAATAATAATTAATAGTTGTTTCAGTTTATTTTTAATGTCCACCTAATGAGGTCCAAGGATTGTGGGAGATAGGTAGTGTAGTAATTTTTGTTAAAATACTTATGATTGTTTAAATTCATTATTAACTGATTCCTTGGTCGTTATTAATAGAATAATTTTATAATAACTTCTATTTATTTCCTTTGTTTTATTATTATAGATGTATTTAATTAAAGTTTCAATCATAATATATATATTCTGCGTAATAAAATAATGAATTTATTAATTGGAGACAGAAATGAATTAAAATAAACTGTAGAAGAACTTCAAAATTTTTCACTTCTACTTGGATAATTTCTGTGTTTAAATTATGTTAGGCGTCTCAGAAAAATCAAACGAAATGTGTCCGTGCTACGAAAGCATTTTAAATATACACATTTCTAGAAAAAAAATTAACGTAAACAGAATTCATTACGAAAGATTATGTACTATATGATGTAGTGGGAAATAAAGTTGTATAGAGAAGAACGGCGTTTGTGTACAATCATGACGTAACATGTATCGGGTGCATCACGTTGAACACTGCTGCAATACCAATACGTCCCCGGAACACAGGTATTGGCGCCAGACAAGGCCGTCCATCAAGGTCTGATGAATGACCTGGGATCGCAAACATGGGCGAAGCTCACACCGGATTATCCAAGTGTTGGGTCCTTTAATTTTGATTTACACCACGCATTATTTTTGACAAACATTATTACACTATACTAATGAAAAGTAATTGTTACGGACATAGATCAATTGTACAATTCGTATCAATTATATAAACTGAGTGCTTAATCATATTGATAGTCATCTGTACTGTATGTATATATCATTAAAAAGAAATAAGTAATTATATGTAACCAATTTAAATACTTTTTTATTTTGAATTATTTGGAAATTAAATTTCTTTATTGTAATATTTTAATATTATAATTAACAGCAATGCATTGTTTTTTTAAGATATTATATTTTTTTAAAATAAAGTAAATAAATAAAAATTAAATAATAATTAAAAATTAATAACTGCATTGGCGTGAAAACCTACATTCTTTTGTACGATTTTACAATGCTGCAATTTGATAGAAATTATCCGATTGGTAAATTCATAATCTTGGAATCAGCTTGAAAGCAAGACGACGGAGTGGTCACGCTGCATAGCAAGTGTGAATGAGCAAGGTCACGCTCGTGTGTGGCTGTCACATTGACCAGTAAACCATCACATTCTGCTATGAAAACGTTTAAATAGTTACATTTCTCATTGCACACCAGGAAATGGCCACATAAAATTCTGAAATTCATCTCAAAGTCTTAGATTGAAAAATGAGGAAGCTACTACTGCGCAAGACAAGTAAATGAAACCGTCTACGCAATAATTCGCACGTGGTGTATTATGCCAATCGTTTCGTGGTGATGAGGAGGCCTGGTCAGAAGCTGTTGTTGAAACAGATTCATGTTGCTGTTCTTGGGGGCAGAAAACTTCCCATTGAGCGTAATAAGCCACATGGAAGATATCCACGAACAACGTACGTGCAATTTTACCATGTGAAACCGAGGTAGAACATTTACAGTTTTAATTACAATTCAGCAAACTGTAAGCTAAAAATTTCACAACTTTAATTACTTGACAAATACTTTCACCCATATCAGTAATATGCAAAAAAAATGTCAAACGCTCTGTTTTTGGATTGAAAAATTTCGTCCCACAAGACACTAATGAAAGAGAGGTGTTATAATTTTTATTAGCCATTTTAAAGACACAGAAATTGTAATTTTGTGCAATTCCTTGCCATAATTTCTGTGCTAAAAATCAATAAAACGTTGCAGTCAATCTGCTGGCGCCCAACTTATAAAAAGAAAATTCTGTTATAACTTCTCAAATTCTGTAGTTAATCTTTTAATTCGGTGTTAATAAATAATTTTGTTTTAAAAATCTTTATTTTGTCCTCCTATCATCGATGTTAATACATCAGCTGATTCTGCGAGTGACTGAGTGGTGAAAAGTCTGCGTGATAGATGAGCTGTTCTGCTTTACTTTTACTATGACATATTTTTTATTGTAATATGTTACAATATGGACTTCCGTTAGAAAATTTAAGAGTCTACAGAAACATGTTTTGCAGTAATAAATCGCAGAAGAATTGTGTAGAAAACAAATTTACGAGTTGATTTAGTACGTAAAACTGATACGAAATTGTAATTCAAATGCATTAACTTTGAAGAAGAGCTTTCTTTGTAATTGACTCCTTAAATCAATTCGTGCTCTGGAATTATATTTCCTATACAACCTCATATATTGAATTTACGTCTCTGAACGCGTAAAATTGGAACTGTTAATTCCATTTGGTTAGATTCACAGACATTTACTAATAATTATTTTTTCTCGTATGAAGTTGAAATAATATATTTTTATTTAGAAAATATTAAGATTCTCAGACCAATCAAAATATTTCGTAGGATTAATTTTGAATTAGATGAAATACACAGTTAATCATTTCAATAGGGCACATCGCGAATCAAGATCCATAAAATTATTGAAAATAATAGAGACAAACATCGATACACTTGCCATACTTAAAAATGCGTTAAATTCTGTAATTGAGTTTGAATTGAACGCTACAATTAAATAAAGCATAACGGATTTCGAAGAAATTTATGACGCACAATCAAATATAAGTTCTGTATTTTGTTCGTGTATTAAGTGCAATTATTCCGTTAAGGGAATTGTAATTGAAAACGCCACTGGTATAAATTCTGTAGGGAAGCGAGGGGGGAAGGTACTTACTCAGCAGCTGATGCAAGCTGCGTTCGTACACGATATTTACTAGGAGCCGGCACTGCGTTCGCCGTTTTAATTAATCTATGCCTCTCCCCATCAACACATGAACTTTTATTAGCCGAGGAAACGCCATATTTCTGAAATAATTGCTTCCGCTACGAATAATTTTTACAATAAAAATAATAACAGAGGTTATTTACCTTAATTGAATCGATTATAAAAATACATTTATATTCATAAAACATTAGATTAAATATACATGTGATTACATGATGAAACTAGTACTAATCAGTTATCTGTAACATTCATCATTTCCGAACTACTTAAAACATTATTAATAGACATAATTGTATAGCAACCTATTTAATGATTTTTAATTATTGAGGTTTATTTCTCTATTAAAAATTTATTTATGGATTGTCTAAAACAGGACTTTCTAATAGCAAATGTATAGTTATTTTTGAGACTTTGAACGCTGAAAATGCTATAATCTCAGAACTTAAAAAATAGTATAATGATTTATGGTCCTAAAATAATTATTAAATCAGTTGATTAATAATGTTACATTTAATCTAATATCTATATACAAACAACCACACAAATTTCCATCCCGGAACTTAATTATGTTCATCATACTTAAATTCCTCATTTTGTTCTAAATTTTCTTCATTTTAATACATAATTGAAAATTAAAAACTAATTAACAATATTGTAACATCCGAGAGGTACAAAGTATCGGTATCAACGCTGTGTGATTTATTAAATGTAACGTTATTAATTAACTGTTTTCATAATAATTTTCTGACTTAATTGGCCATAAATCATTATAATATTCTGCAAGTTTTGAGTTTATAACATTTTAAGAGCTGAAAGTCTCAAAAAAAAATTATAATTCATGTTTACAAAGTATGTTTAAATAATCTTTAAATAAATTTGTAATAGGAAAATAATTCTCAATATTTTAAAATCATTAATTAGTCCAGTCGAGTATAATTTCTATTCGCGATATTTTGAGTACTTCGGAAACAATTAATGTGAAATCAAACTGATTTCTTATTTTCTAACTTAACTGTCCATAAATAATCGTATTATTTATCAAGTTAAAATGTTTGCCAGCCTTAGATGTTTCAATCTTATTAATTCAATTTTTTACTCCCAGATATGTATTAAAATGAAGCAAATTTCATAGCCATGATGAATTTAAGTAAACTGAACATGATTTAGACATTCTTACACGAAGTCTATGAAATATTTTTCAGGAAGCTCCAAAGCGGGATGAAACGTTGAGTGTTTTATTAAATATTAAAAGTAAATTTATTAATCAAATCATTTATTTATATTTTCTCGCTTCATTATCTATAAATTTTTATATTAACTTATCGATTGACAAATAATGTTTAATTTAAAAAGAATTGTAATTAAATAAATGACTGCTGGTTATTTCACGTTAGATGATTTTTTACGTGAATTTTGATTCACGGTCTGAATCGAAAAAGTTACAACGTCGCTGTTCTGTCAGAGCTTGCACCCCAAAGCAAAAACGGAGATGGTTTTTCAACCTCGACGTTTTCCAGGCCACAAAGTTCACGGAAAAGCTCAACGTACTTGCCCACTTCGCTCACGGCTACATGGCAAAATAAGTAACAACGCAAAAAAATTCTCCATCTCGGTGACAGAATAACAATAAGCTGGTGAAGAAACAAGCAGAGAGGCATGGAGGCATTTACATGATAATGCCAACGAGCCTTTCATCCTGCAAGGGCCGCATAAAAAGCGAAGCAGTTTGCATACATGTTAACTGTGAGCCCTTTCGGAAGAGCAGAGCGCGTCTAACGCGTGGTCATCCGCAGGAAACGTTAACTCTGGCGTCGGTAAGAGTTCTTCCTCTATGCATTGCAAACGAAACATCAACACGCGCATGTGTCCGGGACCGTGGCACCTCGTCTTAGGCCTGATTTAACCACGAATTTTGCATGTTTACGTGCTTTCAGAGCGCAGAAACAACATCACCTGATTAACTTACCGGACTGCTTACAGTGCAAAATAAGTCTCCGAACGTAAAAAAACTTTATAATATGCAAGATGAAATTTTGAAGCGATAACTTTAAAAATACTGTAACAATACTCCGATGCGTACCAAAATCACGTCTCAAATACTCCTGCTTTCCCGAAAGCAATGAACAGAATTTGCCCGCAGATCACGCAATAATGAATTTTATATTGGGACAGCAAAATAAACTGTGGAACACTTTGCCACGTTAATGTTGGAATTAAAATCGTCTACAGAAGATCTGCTTTATGTTTTCCAGGCTTCGCCTTTAATCCTTACAACCATGTGTTTCCCTGTATACACACCGTCATAATGGAGGACGGTTGACACACGGCCGAAGCCCGGAGCGTATCTGCATTTCCCGTTCATCATGACCTCCAACGTTGGCATCGTGTTGTATCTTGATGGGGCATTATGTCCACGTAATAGGGCAGTCTCACCATAGAAACAATTATGATAGGCCGCGATAAAACAAAAGCCCAGCATGAATTAGGTGGCCGTCTTATCGCACGATTTAGTGGCGGCCCGTCAATATATATCCCAGGACTGGGACTTATCTGGCTGTCGAGCCGCAAGAATTACTGCAGCCGCAAACTGCGCCACTCCCTCTGTCCAGACCCGCGCACTACATCGTCTCCGTCCCCTCTATCGTTTCAATTTTCGACCATGGTTATCGTTATACCCGTGCTTCTTAAAATGAACTTCATCTCCACTAAGATAGAAGGTTTTATCCAATGAAAGCCATAGCAATATTACAATTTATTACCTAACAATTATTTTATAATAAATTACGATTATATGTTTTTATCTGTCAATTATTTACTTACAACTGTGTATTATCCCTAAGGAAACATACGCATTGGCTTCTTTAATTCTTATTTTCAATTAATGTCACAAGAAACGCTTTAAATACTGTCTACTGATCACAAAACTTGATCACGCTAACCTGTAGCTGAAAAATGGGCACAAGTGATCCGAGCTCGAATACCGGAATAATATTGTAATTTTTCAGCCTTTGCAATTGAAATATTTTGGGATATGTGGTTGTAAAAATACAATAACGTGTATTTTTGATCTGTATCATAAAATAAATCACCTTGCACAGACAATTTTATATTACAATCTCCAGAGTTAAGGAACAATAATAACCTACCACTAACAGTTGAAATTATGTTGCATTGAAAAATATTCTATTTCCCAGATTCATATACTTAATATTTCGATTTTTCTGTTCTTTCCTTTTTTGTTTCATATACGGACAGGAGCTACCACGGATGTTCAGATTTATCATCCATCAGCTCCCAGAAGTGACTTATCTGTCGTTTGTGTATTCGAGCTTCTTAGTCTGTGTCCTGCTTTGTTCTACACTCTATATTTATATAGAAAGTAACGTCTTTTAAAAATAATCATACTAGAACGACCTTCCTAAGAGAAAATTTCAAATAGGGAAACAAATACTAAGAAAATTTATATTAAAAGTGTCGGACGTTTCGACGCGGATTAGAATCTTTTTCTAATGGCGAGTAATTTTTAAAAATAAGTTTTTCACCGTATGGAAATTTTAAATTATCTTAGTATTTGTATCTCTATTTCAAGTTTGTCTGTACGACGATCGTTCTGGAATTATTATTCTGTATAATGTACTTATTGTGGGTGAGAGTTTTTTGAATTAAGTAAAACATCTTCAGTTACAATAAAACACTTCAAACAAGATCTTAACAACACGCGTTAAAAAACAGAGAAAATATTTGTTTATAAATTTGTTTCAAATATTAATATTTTATCACACAAAATGTTCAGTTCTATACTGAATCCATATTGAATAGATATTTAAATAATTTTATTGTTTCTATAACGTATTTTCCTCAAATTTTCTTAAATGTCACATTTTATACGTTGACGCTTTTGTGATTGTGACTGAGGAGACTCGTTTTGGAATTTTCGAATAGTCTCTTCGCCAGAAAAGGAGCTAGCAGACATTTTGCTACTTATGAGCTTACAGGAAAGAAGAAATGAACCTCAGAGACTCCCTCAAGACCTGGTATGCAGGAGCCACAGCTGCGGAATACATCCCAGACAGGACTCAAGCCATCGTGATCGATGCACAGTTGAAGGAGCAACCACTGATGAGTATCTTTCATCTCTTTTTAAAATGATATGTCCCTCGAAATTTCGTTATTTCTTTAAAATAGCGAATAGCAACGTCTGTGCCTCTGACCAAAGATTCTCCCATATCATGTCATTTCGCAGACATTTCTTCCTGGATCCAAAGTTCGTTCACGCCCTACCAGAGTCGATCCTACTGCACGATCAAAATACCTACTTCAGAATATTCTTTACTCCCGAGAATGATAATTGTTATCGAACAACCTGCTATAATTAACCCGACGAAGAAAACTAAACGGATGTCATCTCCGCAGAAATTCCTGATCATGGAGGAGCTCTAAAAGTGGCAAAGGACTCATATAAATAAAAGATAAGGATCTCAACTTAACTTTCGATCAAGCTAGAAGTGCAATTGTTAGTGCGGCTGGAATCAAAAACCCGTGGAGTACCCTACGGGATTATAATACTCCACCGGACACACATTTCTCAAGATTATATCAATTATGTAAATAGCGGTAAAAGACTGAAGAACAAAGACAAGATTAGCAAGGCTAAAAAACAGACTTGCAATGCAGGAATTACAAAACTCCTCAGACCAAGACTATTCCTCATAACAATGTTTTAATTTCAAGCATGTACAGTTGACGCGACTCTAAACCTCTCAATAATAATAATTATAAACTTCAACGAAAGTTTTTATATAAAACAAGGTAACAACATAATATTGTAGTGCCAATATAGGCATTCTTCCGGTCCAAGTTACTTCGTTAATTAATTAAAACAACTCTGTTATTAAAGAAGGATTATTACGTTTTGTTGAAAGCTTTCTGAAGTTTTTAAAATAAATCGGAGACTGTAAAAATGGTACATTATTATTAATAATAATATATTAAAACCAGTCCACTATTACTTAATGAACCTATTTAAATCCACGTGAAACGGTGTTAATTGTTGAATTTAGTATAATTTTCAATCATTTTGAATCTACCCTTGATTTTTCATTTCATCTTTACTAGTCCGTTTCTCATTTATATATATTTTTAAAATATGTGTGGCTTATAGGTATTTTGTATTGTTCCCATTACTGCTATTTTATATGTGTAATTTGGTTTTGTCCTACTTCCTCAGTAGAGGAGTAATAGATTTAATCACATCATTTCACTAATATTTAAACATAAATCCTCCAGAATATATTAAGTTGGATAACATTATTCTAATATAAAGGTTTGTTTTACGTAAACTGAGTATTATTTATTCATTACTTCAGGAGGGCCTTCACTCATTGAATTCGTTTTTTCTTCGTTTCTATTTGAAAATATCGCTATGCTACAAGAAAGCTTTCCCGGTGTAAATGAGAAATTCCCGAATGTATCCACTAGAAAGTTTTATTCATCTTTATGCTGATTCAGAGCATTAGATGCTCAATAATGTAAACTGAATTAGTTGGCATTAAAATATTAAACTAACAGTCGCGCATTGTTGTGCACAGATTCAGTAGTTGCGAATTCAACAAAGATGACAGAAAGCTGAGTGACTCTCGTCTCGTATAACAGTGACTGTGATTGATTTTCGGTTTCGGATACATTCTGACACGTAATTTACAATAGGAACCTTAAAATCGAAAATATAAACTGTATATACTTAGAGCAAACAGAGTCATAAGTCGGATTATGATTTAATTCAGCGTTTAAATTTTTTGAACAATCTTATAAATAAAAAAGAGTGTATGTATGTTTGTATGTTTGTATGTTTGTATGTTTGTATGTTTGTATGTTTGTTTGTATGTTTGTATGTTCGTCATACAAATCTACACCGGTAGAGCAAATTTCACCAAATTTCGTACACGTGTTCTTTGCGACCAGGAAACAAACACTGTCGGGGTGAGACATGTCTACCACCCCCAGAAGCGGGGGTGCACGGGGGTTGAAATATTTAAATAGTCTTTCCACTGATGATATCTGAATATAATTTTCAACCTCTACACCCTGGGTAAAGAGCACCCCTAGCGTTTGGGGTTGGAGAATACAAATCTACACCGCTGGAGCAAATTTCACCAAATTTCGTACACGTGTTCTTTGCGACCAGGAAAACAACACTGTCGGGGTGAGACGCGTCTACCAACCCCAGAAGCGGGGGTGGACGGGGGTTGAAATACTTAAACATGCTAAAACAGCAGGTATTAGATTTGGATAAATATTTTCGGGGTCAAAGATATTGATTGTGTTTCTACCGATGTTATCTGAATATAATATTCATCTCCTACGCCCTGGGAAAAGGGCACCCTTAGGGTTTGGGGTGGAGAATACAAATCTATACCAGTGGATCAAATTTCACCAAATTTCGTACACGTGTTCTTTGCGACCAGGAAAACAACACTGTCGGGGTGAGACGCGCCTACCACCCCCAGAAGCGGGGTGGACGGGGGTGGAAATATTTGAACATGCTAAAACAGTCGATATTTCAGTCAGATAAATATTTTTACGGGTCAAAGATATTTATAGTCTTTCCACTGATGATATCTGAATATAATTTTCAACCTCTACACCCTGGGTAAAAAGCACCCCTAGCGTTTGGGGTTGGAGAATACAAATCTACACCGCTGGAGCAAATTTCACCAAATTTCGTACACGTGTTCTTTGCGACCAGGAAAACAACACTGTCGGGGTGAGACGCGTCTACCAACCCCAGAAGCGGGGGTGGACGGGGGTTGAAATACTTAAACAGGCTAAAACAGCAGGTATTAGATTTGGATAAATATTTTCGGTGTCAAAGATATTGACTGTGTTTCTACCGATGTTATCTGAATATAATATTCATCTCCTACGCCCTGGGAAATGGGCACCCTTAGGGTTTGGGGTGGAGTTGCTTTACAGAAAAATAACGCGAATACAACCGAGTTTGGAGTCAAATCGAAGGTTATGGATGTCAGTGAGTTTACTTCGGATAAATATTTTTAATTGCCCATTTAACCCGAAAGGGTGGGGGTTGGAATGGAAGATAAATGGTCAGTTCTTGCGCGTTCTTGGAGGAGAATTACGTGAATACTATTTCAACGGATGTTGTTGAAATTATATATCCCTTTAGACATTAGTGGTGAGCTTGCTTAGGGCTGGGGGTGAGAATTGTGTATTATTCTAAAACTGCCAAAATGTTATGTGTTTATGGGTAAACTAGATTTATAGTGTTTCTACCGATGTGATATGAGTAAAAATTCAACCCTTTCCACCACGGGAAAGTAGCAGATTTAGGGGTGGTGTTGTTCATACTATTTTAACCGATGTTGTTTCCATTAATAACGACGTTTAATTTTATAAATAAAAATGAGTGTATGTATGTATGTTTGTGTGTTTGTATATTTGTATGTTTGTATATTTGTATGTTCGTTATACAAATCTACACCGGTAGAGCAAATTTCACCAAATTTCGTACACGTGTTCTTTGCGACCAGGAAACAAACACTGTCAGGGTGAGACGCGTCTACCACCTCCAGAATTGGGGGCGGACGGGGGTTGAAATATTTAAACATGCTAAAACAGTCGATATTTCAGTCGGATAAATATTTTTAGGGGTCACAGATATTGATAGTGTTTCTACCGACTGTTGGGGTGAGACGCGTCTACCATCCCCATAAGCGGGTCGGGATTATCAGTAGAGCACTTTTAGGTGTTGGGTGGAGGAACGCTGCAATAAAATAACGCGAATACAACCGAGATTGGAGTAAAATCCAAGGTTATGGATGTTGTCCAGTTCAATTATAGCATCAAATTGCCCATTTAGCCCCGAGAGGCAGGAGTGGATGGGATGGAAATTTTCTAACATGTTAAATCATCGATATTAGCGTGGAATAAATAAATGCCGGGACCATTGACGTTGATAGTATTTCTACCGATGTTGTTTGTAGGCATGATAGGGGTGGAGCTGGAGGTGATTTCCTTAAAAATAACGGGAAAACAACCGAGATTCGAGTCAAATCGAAGGTACTGGATGTCCCTGAATTTATTTATGACAATCTGGACAACGCTTGGGTATCGGCTGTGTTGGGATGAGTTGACCGGCTGTTTTTTGCGTCGATTAAATATATTTCGGGATGACTTAGATTAATAAAATTTTCCTACATGTTCTCTGTGAATAATTTCAACCCCTTTCGGACTCATAAGGGTGCACCCTTAAGGGTGGGCGTGAAGTAGCATTACATAAAAAGAAACCAGAAACTATCGGGATTGTCACTGAGTTTAATTAATTTCCTTGAAAATAACGGGAAAACAACCGAGATTCGAGTCAAATCGAAGGTAATGGATGTCGCTGAATTTATTTATGACAATCTGGACAACGCGTGGGTATCGGCTGGGTTGGGATGAGTTGACCGGCTGTTTTTTGCGTCAATTAAATATATTTCGGGATGAATAAGATTAATAAAATTTCCCTACGTGTTCTCTGTGTATAATTTCAACCCCTTTCGGACTCATAAGGGTGCACCCCTAAGGGTGGGCGTGAAGTAGCATTACATAAAAAGAAACCAGAAACTATCGGGATTGTCACTGAGTTTAATTAATTTCCTTGAAAATAACGGGAAAACAACCGAGATTCGAGTCAAATCGAAGGTAATGGATGTCGTTGAATTTATTTATGACAATCTGGACAACGCGCGGTTATCGGCTGGGTTGGGATGAGTTGACCGGCTGTTTTTTGCGTCAATTAAATTTATTTCGGGATGAATTAGATTAATAAAATTTCCCTACATGTTCTCTGTGTATAATTTCAACCCCTTTTGGACTCGGAAGGGTGCACGCTTAAGGGTTGTCGTGGAAGTAGCATTAGATAAAAATAAACCAGAAACTATCAGGATTGTCACTGAGTTTAATTATGACATTAAACTTGACCGTTTAAGTCCCCGAAGCGGGAGTGGTCGGGGGTGAAAAATTGCAAACATGTTAAACGGTCGATATTTGCTATAATTATTTCCTGGGGTTAATTACTTTGATCGTATTTATACCGATGTTGTTTGTGTATAATTTAACCCCTGTGAGGGGAGCAAGCTTAGGGGTGGGGTGGAGGTACGTTAAATAAAATCCCGCAAAAACAACCGAGATTCGAATCAATTCCGAGACTATTAATGTCGCTGAATCTAATTGTGACAACCTGGGTAACGCGACGGGTTTGGGAGGTGTTGGGCAGGGGAATAAATTTTCAGACAATATAATCGGCCGATTTTTGCGTGGAAATTCATTCTTTTTCTTTATCGCATTTTGTGGGGGTGGTCATCTTCTAACATGTAAAAACGGCCGATATATTTAGTCAATGACTTCATCCCCCTTCGGTATGGGAGGTGAGCACATTTAGGGATAGGGTTCGAGGAGCTTTACATAAAAATAGCGCAAAAGTAACCAAAATTGGAGTCTTATGGATGGTTAAAAATAAATGACATCTCGGGCAACGCCGGGCACCCAGCTAGTATAAGAATAAAAACTGAAGTACGAGAGTCGAATACAATAATAAAACCGAACTAAAAATAGCCATAGAAACATATTATATTACCAAAATTTCATTAATACGTATGTTACCTTTAACAGTATAACTAGCGCCAATTCATAATATCATAGCTAAATATTTTTCGTCAGACTAAATGTAAATAATTTTTGTATCTCATTTTTAATTCTTCCTTGCATACTCTCTCTCTCTCTCTCTCTCTCTGTCGGCCAGCTGCCTCCTAAACTGGTCGAGGCACGGAGAAGGGAATGCTGCGTCCCCACAGCAAACTCCTCTCCCGCTATCGGAAGGGCGTGGGACAAGTACCCAATGCCCGACCTACCTGACGCAGGTTTTTCTAGGGTTTTCCCTGCATTTCTTTAGGCGAATGCCCCCCTTTCAAATCCCTTCCTATGCTATTAAAGGGGAGTTGCCCAATGTGGATCACCCTCATGTAGCCTGTTGCCCTAAAAAAAAAAAGTTACGGACCCAACAACGATAGAAGATATATATTTTTTTTCCTTGTAGCTCTTCATACTTCTCCCAGAGGTGCTCCCATCTCCGTAACCCGTCCAAATAGTACTCGGCGTTTTTCTCTGCAAAATAAGTGTTCATTTGACGAAAATCTCTGTCCTCCGAGCGCAATTTTTAGATGAGAGAACAAGAAAAAGTCGCTTGGGGCTAGATCTGGTGAGTAAGGCGGATGGTCAATCAGTTCAAACCGTAATTCGTGGATTTTCGCCATGGCAACCGCTGAGGTGTGAGACGGTGCGTTGGCTTGGTGAAACAGGATTTTCTTTTTCTGTAAATGTGGCCGTTTTTCCGCAAGATCTGCCTTTAGCTTGTCAAGTAATGATGCTCCTGTAATGGTTTTTCCTTTTTAAAGATAATCGATTAAAATAACTCCATGACTATCCCAAAACACAGGCGCCATCACTTTCCCAGCCAAAAACAGTTTTTGCTTTTTTTGGAGTCGGTTCCCCCTTTGCAGTCCACTATTTGGACTGAATTTTTGTTTCGGGCGTATAATGATGTATCCAAGTTTCATCTACAGTAATTAATCGGCGCCAAAACTCAGATTTATTGCGCCTAAACTTCGCCAACAGAGCGTTGGAAATGTTCATTCGAACACGTTTTTGGTCTAACGTGAGCAAACGCAGCACCCAACGCGCGGACAGCTTTCTCATGCCTAAATGTTTTAATATGAGACAAACACGTTCTTTTGACATGTTCATGACCTCTGCTATCTCTCTCACTTTAATTCGGCGGTCGTGTAGCACCATTTGGTGAACTTTGGCGATGTTTTCGTCGGTAGTTGCAATTTTTGGACGTCCCCAACGTTCATCGTCTCCCAAGCTCTTACGGCCACGTTTGAATTAAGCTGCCCAAATTTTCACTGTGGTAAATGATGGTGCAGTGTCACCATACACAGAATCCAACTCATCTTTGATTTGTGTGGGCGTATGGCCTTCCAAAAACAAATATTTAATAACAGCCTGATACTCGATTTTCTCCATTTTCACAAAAACACTCACATCAACTCACTCAAACGACTGTTACATAACAACTGCGAGTCCGAGAGAGGGAGCAGAATTTAAGAGTACGAACAGCGTGGTCCAAGCATAGAAATTCAACTGAGAGACTTATATGTTTTAAAAATCTAAGTAAAAAGGTCTGGACGGAGAGACAAGTTATAAAAAAACCTGAAAAGCTGAAACAAGTAGTTTAGCGCCACGTTCAGATACATAGGCGTTCCGAAATAACATTTTCCGCAGAAAGGCATTCAAATAATACGTCCGACTGTTGACCGGAGAAATAATACAAGAACTACAACCGTGTGCTATGATCAAATGTAGAGTCAGTGATTAATGACCTTTTTTTTTAGTGAATTGTGTCCCCAAGCTCCAAAAATACGTCTGGTACCAGCAGGACATTTGTAAGTACAAACCAAAATAATTAAATTCTGTAAACGGTAATTAAGGGTATAGTCAGATTTCGTTTCTTTTCATTTTGTTGGATTTCGTATTCCGTTCGTTTCAATTTGGTTGAATTGTTAATTATTTAGTTTATAATTTTTGTTTGTTCTAACTTATCAATCCCAGTAAAAACCCTGAGAATAAGAGTTATTAAATTTGATTGTTTATGAAATATAAAAGATTGTATTTTACCTTGAACGCCACAAATTATAAAATTAAATATTTGTTTTGTAAATTTTGAAATTATTGAATTCGGCGTGCCAAACTAGGGAAAATCATTTGTAAAACTAAATGAACACCTGTTGAAATAATCTTTGGCAAAATAAAAGTTTTTTATCTTAATAAATTTTGTTAATTAATATCATTTAAATAATCTTTCTATTTAATCATTACAATATATTTACATATATATATTGTAATGCCAATTAATTAGGACATTAATTGTTTCGACATAAAAATTTGAGTTGTTTGAGAAATCCATTATAGCGGCAGGAGCTTCCAAAGCAACAATGAAGCTAGCCGCCTTTGTCCAAAAGCCGAAAATGGCGTATACGCGCTAAAACTCGAGACTATGATAGTTCAGTTGGTGACTAGAATTAAACAGAGTTGGTTGGTGCCGGGACATTTCGGAGGATGGAACAAGTGATACTTGAGCAAAGACTAGCCGTCGTTTAATGTATTATTATTCAAACAAAGTTGTGAGTTGAAGTCACAGTAAAAACATTCACGGAAGCATTACATCGAAACTTGCTAAGTAAAAGCAGTTTACGTCCATAACCAGCCAAAAATTTAAAGTTGCAGTTTAAGTCCAAAGCGGTAAGAGACTAGCAAATCTACAAACCACAGAATTCATATAAGACAAGCAGAAGTCATATAAGGTAAGCAGTCAACAGATAGCTGACAAAAAGGAGGATCATCCGAGTTCCTGACATCCTATCAATTTTGACTAGAATCAGTGTAAAATCTGTGAATCTTAGAATCAGTGTAAAGTCTTGCAATAGTGTATTTTCGAAACCAACAGGAATGCTGGAACCAACTGGACAGATGTGAGTAACAAAATACAAAATCATGATTTATGTAAACGTAATTAAAAGATAGAAGTCAGATTTATTTCTCTTTCTAATTGTCAATCATAGTTAATTTCTTTACTTTTAAATTTCGTTCTAGTTTAATTGTCAAGTTAATTTCTTTTCTTTTTAGTTTATTTCTATCGACGTATTGTTTAGATATATGTGATTTGTTTGTTAATAAGATTTTTAAATCAAATTGTTGTGTCCATTATCAAACCCAGTGAAGACCCTGAGAAATTAATATTTTAAATTGTAATTGTTTACAGTTATTGCCACAAAATAAATAAAAATCTTTTGTTTGTTACTTTTGATCTTTTCATTTAATAAAAAGCCATCCATTTGATTATTACATCATAAATAGCTTCAACGAGAGGCAAATTCTTTAAATTCATTTAATTAAAAATTAAATTAAACGACCTATAAATTGTGTATATAACAATATATATATATATATATATATATATATATATATCCTCTACAGGGTATAACAGAAATAAGAGCACAAATGTAAATTAGGTATAAAAGGGGTAAATACAAACGTTATTCATTGTTGGTATTATTGTCGTTACTGCATAATTTGATAAAAGGAAATTGAGAAATAGAATTTGAAAAGCGCGCCACACTCCCCAAGCAAATAAATGAATGTAATTTATAAATTAAAATAAGCGGAATTGCTTAAAATGACTTCTACACAAATCTCACAACGACGGATCATGGATGACGTTCCGCCGGGCCGCTTCCTCACGACCAGTTTCTCTCACCCGACCAAACACTGCAGAAAACGTTCTTAAATAGGGGGCAGTTCTCTATCTGGATAACGATAAGCGTATCTTCTTCTTGCTTCGTTTCCTTCGTCAAATATCAATGATCAGCAAAAAGATTTTCGCACTACTGTAACGGGACTGACGACCGCAGTTGGCAGTGGTGGCAGGTGGCACCCTTTTCGAAATTTATTTCTCACTTATCTTTTCTGAAGATGAGCAGTAACGAAGTGTTTCTGACAAAAATGCCAAGAGAGAATAATATTTGTGTTTCCCTTGTTTATACACCCTTTAAATTTCTGCACTTACTTCAGTTATAAGTATATACAGGGGTCCCCGTTCAAACCTCTCACATTCCAAAGACCCAGAACAAAAAAACTACAGTAGATATGCTAATTAAATTTCACCATGGGCAAGAACATCTCAAAGAATTTATTTAATATATATATATACATTTGTAGCACGAAGACTACCGAGATTCAATTTCTTGCCATGTTCTACGTAAAAATACGCTGTAGCACGACGGAATGCATGTCGGTATGTATTGTCATTCGACATCACAACGTGTAGTAAGTACACCAGCGAATCGTTTGTTTGTTTACATAGAGCAAATTCTGCAACATCTGATGCCGAACGACAAACCATGCCGAAAACAATTGGCAACGATATCCTACAACGTATTGTTACGAAGAGCATTGAATACAGACTCAATATTCTTCGAGCTACAAATGATTTACATGTATAAGTGTAGTGATAATTATTACGTAAATTTCCTTATCATATCTACTGTATTTTTTTCCTGGGCCTATTAAATGTGGGTGGGGGGGATTTATATTAAAGGGGAAAATGGAAGGAAGTTAACGTTGAAATTATAAATTTTAAAGAGATAACAAAAATTATTCATTTTACAAATTTGCGCTTTTAGTTGAATTTACATTTTAAAACGGTAAACGATATTTACTTAAATATTTACAGATTAAAGGTTTTTTTACAAACGGTTTGTTTTAGCTGCTCAGGTTCGTGCACACGTGATCTGTTTTAATTTTTATCTGGAACACTATTTCACTGACAGGCCATAGCACTGATTCTATTCTGTTATCACTTTTCAACACTTTGAAAAATTCGGCGCCTTTCTGCTTCGTTGAATATCTAATTGTTTACTGACTACAAACCGCTCGCTGACTAATTGTTTTACTGTTCACATTATGCTGTCTGATCATTTGACTGACTGTATATCTACGTAACTGTAGCTTTACATTTTAATGCTTTCTGACTATCTCGTCATACCTCCAAAACCACACTCTCTCTGAATATCCGAGAACCTGGACACTGCTAAATTTCTAAACGTCTTATATGCCTTTTTGCCAATACACCGTAACAACCATTATCGTCTCTGCATTCTCGCCAAACAGTACTGTTCTTTACAATGCTTTGGCTCAAAGTTATGCCGCCAATAACAATTTATGAATTCCTGACGTATTTGTAATATATATATATATATATATATATATATATATATATATATATTGTTATAATTAAAGGGCAATTAATATTTAATAATTATATACTATTGAACTCAAATTATTATCGGCAAAGAGACACAAAGACACAAGAATGGACTATAATGAAACAGGCTAAGGTTGCACGCGGCAATACAATTGCCCATGGCACGCGGAGTTGGTGAATTAGACAGTCGGCGGTCAGAAACGACAGAAAGTGGTCGTGTTACAAAGACAATTTCAAATATATTTATATATATATATATATTTTTTCGGGTGTAGACAGGATATGTATAGGGTAATCCACATAGTGGCAACTCCCCTCTTATAGCATAGAAAATGGATTTGAAAGGGGGAATGCGGAAGGGTGGAGGAAGGTAGCCAAGGGTAACTAGGGCCCCCGAGATATGGTTTAAGGATCCTACCCGGCATTCGCCTAAAAGAAATGCAGGACAAACCCTAGAAAAACCTGCATCAGGTAGGTCGGGCATTGGGTACTTGTCCCACGCTTTTCCGATAGCGGGAGAGGAGTTTGCTGTGGGGACGCAGCATTCCCTTCTCCGTGCCTCGGCCAGTTTAGGAGGCAGCTGGCCGACTATTCCAATGGGAATAACTGACAACTCTTACCGTATGCCCAACGTCTGTGACCCCGGAACATACACCTCTCCAAACAGGCCGAGATGCCTCGGCTTGTGGGAACCTTTTCAAAAGTAAAGTTAAATAGCAGTCAGCAATAAGAAATGACAGCAAGCGGTCGTAACCTAAGTAAACGAGACATTTAGAAAAAGTAAAGTTGGGCGGTATTCACGCAGATGGTGACTCAGAAATATTTCTGTGTGTTACAGGTTACGACAAACAATCCTAAAGTTCTACGAGGACGAATTTCTGTATTACAGCGAAATTGGACTAATTGGTGGTATTGTTCGTCTACGGGGTGCCGCCAATATTGTGAAAAGTGAAGTGTAAATTCCGTGTATGAATGGCCTGTTTTAATATTTTTTTAAATTGAGAGTGTGTGTCGATGAAATGATCCAATTGCCCAGGTACAAAGGAAAACTGAGTGTTATAAATCATTTAAATTATTATGTAAACGTTAGATTAAAGAATAACATCGTCAGATTTCGATTTTTTGTAAAATATTAATTTGTAATTTGATTGTTTGAAAAGGGAGTAAAATATATAAAGTCCCAGAAAGGACCCTGAGGTCAAGAGAAAATTTATTTGCTTGTATGAAATAAATGTAAAATGTCGGCGAGTAATTATTTTGTAATTTGAATCATTTTAATATAATAAATTAATGAGTTTGTGTAATTGAATAAAATTTTATTATTATCCTTTCATGTAAAATTAAAATATTTCAACACGGGATAACTTTAATATAATTTCATTTTAAATTGTTTGTCATTTAAGTATTACATTTTGGCACATCAACGTGTGGCCATTTTAATTTTGTTTAATTATTTGTTTATCACCTGATTATAACATTTTGGCGACATCAACGTTAGGCACTGTTTATTATTTAATTGACGTTTAAATATAATCATTATATATATATATATATATATATATATATAATAAATTGCTATGTTTCATATTAATTATTCGTGCCACCACGTATTGTTGCGTTTCGTCACGCTCGTTGGTGATTGCGGATTTTCTAGTTAGTTGCGTAGTGTAGGGTGGAGTGCATGTATAACGCAAGCCGTATGGAATAATTTAAAAGGGAACAAGTAAAGTTACATGCTACGGAACATATAGTTAGATTATAGCACGTCGTGTCTCGAATAACAAATTAATAAAAGAAACCTTTTAAGTTTTGATAATTTCTTTCATAAAAGAAATATCTGCCTTCGGGAGAGTTGGATGAGTCGGCGGATTGAAAGCATCATGACTACATATTATCTATCACCCAAAATCGTGAGCAAAAAACTGAGCAAAAGACAATCTGCTACTTCCGGACCGATTTAGAAGTATACATACATAGTCTAGCGAATTTCTCATTGAAGCTATTATTATAACAGCACGCGATGCAAAATAGAGTTAGCACATGTTGGAGCACATTGTGACCGCCAGCGTAGTGTGGCCAACAAAAGAGGAAAGCAAAGCAAGGCGAGGCATTAGCAGTGAACCTGCCAAAGCTCGCCGTGGTTGAGCGAGCCGCAGGCCCTGAATTATTTATACCCTCATACTGGGGATCCAGAAACAGTGGCATATTAGCGCGATCAATCTGCATTGTGTGGTATGTTCTTCAGGTCAACACTAAGTGCCTCTTTGTTAGAGTCAAATCGGGTTGTCAAATAAATAAACACGAACGTGTATTCATTACGTTGCATTAACGTGAGGTTCCATTCAAATAAATTCATACCCAAGAACGTTGATTTTTTTATAATTTCGCAATTTTACAATCTCACAAATATTAAAATATTGCAAATAATTAAACTTGAGATTACATGTGTGACAACAAAACATTTATGTGGTTAATAATTTAGTATTATACTAAATGTGAAATGTACTCGGAGAAACAAGTAAACAATAAATTAATAATGTATATAAAACATAATAAAGGTTTGATATATCAACGTAAATGCATTTTTACTCATCTTAATATTAATTCAATTATAACGACTGGCCGAATACTTGTTGATTGCTAAGGTATTTCAGGAAACCAGAGCATCACTTAACGTCACTAAGCTGCGTCCGCACGGTACTTAACTAACACCTTCTCCATAACCACGACTCTCTCAATGGTAATATATATTTATAAATTGCTGTAAAATATATCGCATTTAAAGCTTTATTTGATATTGTATTTAATATTGATATTCGACTGAAAACGTTGTTCTCTTTTGTGTTAGTTGAGGATTTCATTATATGAATTAATTTAGGTGAAGATGAATTTAATCAATACTTATGATGTCATTTAGAGTTTAGTTACAAAAACGAGCCACAGTATTCTAGGAAATATATTAGATCAAGCTCTAATCCTTACACCTCAAAATATAATTTTATTTCTATTGCTAGTGATAAAATTTATATATTTTAATTTCTGTCAACTGACAAGTGCAGTTGTGTCGCTGTATGCACTTCTTCGCACTTGACGAAAGGAACAAGGATCCCAGAAACGTTGTGTGGTATTTATATTATCACTTTTTTTTTCTGAATTGGCTATCTTTCTTATTCATTAAAATTTATATCGTTCAATCTGAGCCACAAATCAATTACGTCGTTACACAATATTTCCGTTTTGTTAATGAATAATACAATAAATTAATTAGCCATATAGATATTTAGCATGTTTACAATTTTTTTGTTTAGTGTTTCTGACCTTCTTCAAAACCAATTTTATGATATTTTTATTATCTTAATTATGTAAATTGTAATTTCCACTGAATATATATATATATATATATATATATATATATATATATATATATATAAAATTTTGAAGATATTAGGAAGAGGTATTTTATGTAAACTTAACAGATGTCAATCAGTAATTCTTATATTTACATAGTTATTCTTGATGAATTTACCCTACAGTTTTCAGAGACTGTTAAACATTTTTTAAATATTTTTAATACGAATACAGAAAATTTCATGGTAATGTAATACATAATATGAATCTATATAATAAGAACTAATATAAACTATTTTTGATGGACATTCAGTCAGAAATGAAAAATAATGAAATTTCTAGAAATTAATAAAGCAATATTGATTTTTGATTTTTGAAGAAAAAAATTATTAAAAGACGTTTCGTCCTTGGATAAGGACCTCTTCGCCTTTTACGAAATTTCAATCCAGAACATTAAAAAATTATTAATAAGTTAAATAATGGCAAATTATATTAAAAAAACAGGCAATTAACTTACATTTGATCAAACCAATACATAATTAAAGCACTCAAATCTCTTCATTATTATTTAAAATGATACATTATAGATTAAAATACTTGTGTCTGTCAGCCACAAAGGGCCGAACTTAAATGAAATGAAGTAAGTATTACATTGTTGAACTTCACAAAATGTTTGAATATCCATAACAAATATTATTAATGTTTGTATATAAAAGGCAGATAACTTTTTAATTAACTATTTTTTCCAGATTTGTAAAATGTTAGTCATTTTACTAAATAATTTCAAGTATATTAACGAAATATGTGCTTTTGAGTTAAATCACCAATAACTATTTTAAAACAAACTATTATTGTAGTAAGATTTTACTTTTATTTAATTGGTTATGTCATTATTTTTGTCTTAGTTATGCTTTCGTTTTCCCAGAAAACAGCTTATTAAATGTTGTTTAGTAAGATTATTAATGAAACTGGTAATTATAAGGCAAACAATATTACACTTTCCACGATGTTTCTACTAACCTTTCTTTAAAGTTGTGATAACTTATCAAACTTCTTATTATGAGCTTTTGTTGTTGTTTTACTGGAAACCTTAGTCATATAAACACCGGAGAAACATGATCTTCTGAAATTTAATCATTATATTGTAATGCTTCATGAGGTGTTCTAATACCACGCTTTGTTCCACTTTCAATCCAATTGATTTGACATTCAGCCTTTAAAGTTAATCTATCACTTAAGTTCTGCCTTTTACACTTCTGATTCACCGCGTCATCTTTGGTTATTATCGTCGATTTTATCACGTAATACCAAGGTGTAGATTTTAGCCTACAATAAAATACATAAACAATAATATGAAGCACCTGAAGAATGGACAAAGATCCCAGAAACGTTATGTGGTATTTATGTAATCGCTTCTTTTGTCTGTATTTGTCTATCTTTCTTATTATTAATTCTCAATTTTTCATTTCTAAATACATACAGAATTATACAAGCAGATTAACTTAGAATATGACTCTAAATCCTAATGAATAACACTGGCAACTTAATGTAACGTTAATGTATTAAGACTAATTGGTTCCGTCCGGCTTTTATGGAATAATTTCGTTAATTTAGAGAGAGTTATAAAAAAACTCTAGAATGTCCGTTAAAATTTCTTCCTATTTATTTATGTATAGAACAACGCCCCACTGCATCACTAGCAATTCTTATGTGATTTGCTTTAATTTAGTCAGTCAGTGTTTCTGTGAGTGTCTTAATTAAAGTCGCCGAATCTCACTGGAGATTATCTCCTTCACCTTCATTTTCGACAGCGTTTGTCCAAGTTGTTCCGATTCTCTTTTACTCGTCTAGGAGCAACAAAGATGAGAAATTAAACTTGAATTTATGTTCTTAAAGTACTAATTTGTATATTAAGGTAAGAGATGCAAATATTGATTGCTTTGAATTATAATTTTAAAAGGAATACCTATGTTGTGGAAAAGAGATGAACTCCTTATTTCATATTTTAAAACCGAATCCAGTCACTCTACAGCGCTGTCTGCTCTAATCTCTTAATTGATCGATTAAAAATATTGTGCATCTTTTAAATATACGATTTCCATTGGCATAAAAATATTTTGTCATACAGAATTATGTGTAATAAGAAATTAATACAATGGTCTGTATATATCACGGTTTTAGCACCACATTTCGCCTTCTCTCTTCGTTATTTTTTTTAAAAAAATATTACAGAAACTTGAGTGAAAGCGTCAGTTTAACTCGGAAAAGCAGTTTCAATTGCCAGGGCTTGAATACCCTTCCACACAAGCAAACTTAACCAAAGTATTTCGGTAAGAATCCCTTAACTGGAGGATTAGCTGAAGTTTGTAACAACAATACGGAGAAGTAGCATCAAAACTTTTAGCCGGCTTAGGAACTTAATACACTTATACAGGCTTTCACGGAGTCATTACAGAAATTTTGTCTAAATAGTTTGTATTTAATGATTTGAACATGTGCGGAGCTAGCGTACCACACCCAGCATTCTAGCTTCATACAAAATGTCGACCCCAGAAAAAAGCGCCTTGTTTAAAATTAATTTGTTTCAAAGATACTTGTGAAAGTAAATAAGACAATTGAAAACTGTTAAAAATGACTATTGAGCAAAAAAACAAATAAATTTTATCTGTAAGGTTTTCAATTTATTTCGATCATTCGTTGTACTTAATCGTTATTTGAACATTTTTCAGTATTTTATTCCAATCATCCTCAATTCTGAGGCGTTTCCTGCAATTAACATGTTCGACACCTTTTTCCAGACCTAAAATGCCATAAACGTTGCCTTGTTTGTTTATATCCTGTCATCTACAATCAAAAATAGAATCAATATGGCTTCTCCTGTCCCAAAAAACTTTCATCTAAATCCAAACTGTTCTTGTCCCAACTCACCTTCTACCTGGCGTTCCATTCTTCTTTAAATAACACTGGACAGGATTTTTCTGGTATTAGTTACTAATATAATGGTTTCATATTATTCGCATGCGTCAGCACCTACCTTCTTCGATATTGGTATTATGACATATGATATCGATATGATGATTTGCTAATACACTAATATTCATGCCGAATGAACTTTCAAATACGAATAGGTTAGTGTAATAAACATGCCAGAACAATTAAAGCCAAATTTCTTTCAAATCTACAGATTGATAGATAATTTATTAATAAGTTCACAAGGAATGATACATTTGACATTGCATGCTGCTGTAATTGATTTTTATTATTCAACTAGCTGTGTTGCCGGCGTTGCCCGAGATGTCGTTTATCCATAACCCCCGATTTGACTCCAATCTAAGTAGCTTTTGCGTTATTTTATGACACAACTCGACCCCTATCCCCAAATATGTTCACCTACCATTCCGAAAGAAGTTGAACTCATTGACCCTGAAATAGTTTCATTGAACGAATATATCGTCGTTTTAACATGTTTGAAAATTTCCAGCCCCGCTACAGTAGGTTAAACAAAGAAAAATTTCCACGCAAAAATAGGTCGGAAACATCGTTTGAAAATTTCTACCCCCGTCCAGGCCCCCTCCATCCCACACCTCGCGTTAGTCAGTTTGTCACAATGAAACTCATCGACATATTAACCCCTTTATGGATAAAACCCAACATATGCCAGTAGCACATAACTGTCATTTTAAATCCTATTAAACAGAATATGGGGGTTTATCTAAAAAAAATGTGAAAATTAATGAATCTGTCTCTATTTCCTATCCAAATGACTTAATATTTTTGACTATGACATATCTCAGAAAACAAAATTATCACCATTTGGTTCTATATGTATAGTTAATTATGTTTTTACTCTTCAGTATGGATTTATCAGCTTCAATAATTAGAACTGACTTACCTAACATCACATATATTAATCTCAATCAGATGAACTTTGGACAATTTAGATATTTATAATGTTTTATACTGAAAATAAATGCTGAAAATAGCTCATAAATTGTATATATCTTAGGTAGGGTCATTTATCATTTTTAAGAAATAGGACTTACAGCTGATATACACACAACTTTTTTCACGAATATCGTTAGAAATAATTCGACAGTTCTTATGATTAATAGCTCAGAAATTGTGCAGGTAAAACGTTCTTCCCAAAAATAGTATATAAATTAGCTGATTTATTATCACTCACAAAGAATTTAATCAGAAAAAATTTGTGTTAACCTAACCTGAAAATTTTGTTTAACCACACAAATTAGACGCAGTAATTTTACAATTGTACAGAAATACATTGTCCAGTAAAATTAATTGTACTTTTAATTCAATTTAAATGTTCCTATTTCTGTACATACCTTTGACTGATTGTGCATTAATTGAATAACGACCATAAAAACTTTCGGAGTTCCGTACGTCATTTTCAATACTTTTATAGTTACAAACATATAATTCAGCAGTCGTACCTCAGACAAATCTTATTATCTTCTGAAATATTATACAGGATACAATAGTACGTTATATTATGAAATTTTATAAATCTCGACCGACACACATTTGAATGTATTATAAGGCGCCATATTGGCTTTATCAAAGATAGCGAGATAATTAACTATTCCAAATTAACTTTGCGCAAGTAAAGTGTTTCGTATTGTTTTTCATTACTATTCGATGGAGTAATACTGGAAAAAATTATACTTTTTATTCAATAAAAATATTTCAGCTTTATTTCATTACGAAATACAGAACTATATTTAGGATGCGTCAATGTCTTGAAAACTTATGACGTCATCGTCTCGCGCAGTAATTTAACACTAATTCGTAACTTATTTCAATGATAATTATTTCCACGTTTATTCTAGGGGTTTCTCACCCCCACAGTACCGGTTCTCGATTTTGGCAGAATATATATATACCAATTTTTGTTGAATTCTGTCCACGCGATAAAATTTGTATTGAAAACAACGTAAATACTAACATACATACATACAAATATACTCCCTTTTTTATTATATAGATTCTGTAGCCCGATTGTAATGTTTCACCTTGGCTTTTAAACATTCCTATGTTATAATTTTACTTATTTCAATTTAATTTCGTGACGAATTTAAAATTTAATTATACACACATGTGAATACATCAGTTTGTAAATAAAATTTCAGAAAAAATCGTGTACAAAATCTACTACTTCCACAAATTATTTATTCTATTTCTCCAGCTTTGTACTGACAATCTCTTTCAGGGAATCCACAGGGGTTTGAATAAACACAACATAACTGGCAATTAGGCAACGATACAATTTATTCGCATAAACTACGCTTATGTTTCGATGCATGGTTCAGCTCATTGTAGTTTTCCGGAGTGTAGACTGTACTTCAGAAGACTTACTCATTTGGCGGATATTAAAACCTTTTCTCGCGTATGACATTAAATACGTTGATCCTAAATACTTGGTGAGTTATGAACATATGTGTTTGTCTCGTAAATCGTCACTGAACTAGTACTTCTAAGCTCTAACTTTTTATACTGATAACTTGGTACTTGGACACGTGGATGCCTGTTACTTCAAGGATAATTGTAGAATGAATCTTTCTGGGTGTGCGTGTTTGCAATTATTCCATTGCACCCTTACTATTAAAATCTTTTTTTTTTCATCCGAAAAAATGTTTTTAAAATTATTCCGTTCACTCTTCCCTAGTTTCAATTATACCTCTTCCCTTCCGTTTCGATAATCCCATATTTACAATTTAAATTTCCAGAGATCGATTTTTCCTCTTCTTTGCCTTCGGAAAAATGTTTTCGTTTTTGGACTATGGACGTATCCTTATTGTTAATGTGCGTCCACACTATGCCGCACATTATTGTCTCTATTTCCATGTGTTGACTGACATTTAATGGACCGTTGTGCACAGAGGAGCAGTTGATAACCGCTTCTGCTGCTTTTATCGCAGTTAACAATGAAGAAAAACGTCACGAACATCGCAAACGAAGGTTTTGGGTTCGTCCAAATCTTTGACTTAGAACAACGATATGGAAAAATTGCAATAATTAAGGATTTTCTGTAGGACGGTTTTTTGAATTGAATCGCAAGTACCGATCTGGATGACGTTTAAAATTTATTTTCGAATATGAATAAATGTGATTTAAAGTTCGTCTGAATTTGATTGCTCTTGGTCTATTCCGTTCCTTGACAAATAAATTATCAAAGCAAAGCCAATTACTTGTGTACACATCATCACTTTCTGCACCAGATTTGGGTACTGTAACGTATATCTTTGTATATCTGTAACGTATATCTTTACAGACCAGAGAGAGAGAGAGAGAGAGAGAGAGAGAGAGAGAGAGAGAGAGAGAGAGAGAGAGAGAGAGAGAGAGAGAGAGAGTAGAGATTGGAGATAGTGAGTGGAGAAAGAATTGTTGTATTGTGGTTTTATCTGTGAGTTAGAGAGAGATAATAGTTGTTTTGTAGCAGATGTAGGTGTAAGGTAGATGAAGCAATGAAAAGGATAACTCAAATAAATTATTGTAGTTTTCCTTACAAGTAATATCAATAGAGCAATCCGACATTAGAAGACATCAGCAAGTTAGCACGAGCCCTCGTAGACCCTGAGGAGATGAGTATCTTGCTTAACACAAGATAAAAAAGCATTTTGTGTTAAAGGTTTAATTGAATCAAAGACTTAAACACAGAACATGACAGTACTTTCTCTTATCTGTTTTTAATTCGCAAAAAATGACACACCAATTTCTTGGTTTTTCTTTCAGTTTCTTCTCTTTTCACTTCAAAATTATGCGCGATTTCCAATAAAGCGTCTGTTCTTTTACTCCTGCCCTCAAATTCTTTCAAACGATAGTCCCACAAAACGGGACGATCTGTGTATAAATCATTTTGGTAAATCACGTTATCTTTTTTCCACGCCATCAGTAAATAAATGAAAATTACTTACTTTGTTTATAACAAAAATGTTTAGAATAACATACAAAAACGACGGAGCTCATCGTCATTCAGAATAACAACTCAATCCTCGTGAGGCCAGCGGCTTTCAGCAAACTGCACCTTTACACTCACGAATCCCAAGCTATGTCGCGGTTTTTCTTTATCATCTGTGCCTTTGAGCCTTCACCGATAAAGCCGACGTCACATTTACATTTGTGAATTCCCCCTTTTAATTGAATATTATATGCTACAATTCAGTAAATAGCAACCAAATTTAAAATTATTGAGTAAGAATAGTTATAATCAAGGGGATCAATGAGATCCAATAATAATTACGGAAAGCGGTAGAGTATGTCATTTTTTTAAAAGATTTGCTCTAAGATTAGATAAAATTTATTGCCTAATATAAAAATATATTTCTTACAAATTAATGTTCTTTACGGTATTTTATTCAGGTAATTGCTAGCTCTTTTTCTTCTATTCTATTTTTTTTACATTCTACAAAAATTGTAACGTCATAATAAAAGATTCCAAAGTTTCAAATACGTCATGTTTTATAATTTTTTTTCCTTTAGCGTACAACAAATAACTCCCGAAAATCACAATATATGTTACTTTGTAGTGTGTGATATTTTCCGGGTGTGACAACTGAAACTTATTTAATTAAAGAGATAAAGTAATAATTTTGCGACAAATATACAAATTGCCGAAACTGAACAAATGTGGAACAGAGAGAAAACTAACAATTATACCAACCCACAAATTGTAATTCCGCAATGATGTACGCGTTCTCGTCACGGCGCGTGTATTGGAAAATGCAATTAAAAATGTTTATTGAAACTTTATCTAATTACTTTACAATGACATAATAATTGCAATGCTTTCGTAAATATGAAACGTGTCTAATTACACCACATTGACAATGAGTTAATTGCTTATGTTCTTTACCACATAATTTAAAAATATTGCTATCCAGTTATTACTGTGCCTCTGATAAGTTAATCATCACATAGTGAAATGATGTTTGGAATTTTTGCAATTCATATAATTGTAAAAACCTTTGAAGTACAGTACGTTTCATTTTCGCATTTAACCAAAACGTATAATTCACGATATCATAATTTGCTTATTACATTGACTATCATAAACATTTATAAAGATACTTTCCTATGATTTGATATTTTCAATAATAATAATCATTTAAGAAGAACAAAAATTAATTTACCAATAAGTTCTGGTACGGTCAAAAACTGAATATCTGCCCTTAATATATTTGTTGGTTCAATGTATTCTATAAAAGTTATATAGGAAAGAAACATTCACGACTGACGTATTGACATCATATGATTTTGGAGATTTTATTTATATATACAGATAGGTAAAGTATCCATAAATTTTTCTGAGTATTATTACACACGTTTACTATGGTAAGGTAAGTATTTATTTATTCATTTAACAATTTACGGACATTATACCAAATTTGAAATTATAGTAATTAAATACATAATAAAGGTATACATAATTTACAATATATTTAAAACTAATACGACTTCAATATTATCTTATTTAATCTGTAAATCTAAAATTTATTTTATACCGCGGTTATAAATCATCAAAATATTTCAGTGAAAGAAAACTTTTAGTCGAATCAACTTTGACAGTAAAACGTTTGGTAATATCGACATGAATATTTATTATGCACCTGGTAGTCTGAGACGAAAATGCGAAGAAAGGGTCTGTTGGATGAGACAGTGAGAACGAGGAAGTAAATAAAAATATGGCGTCAGAGAGCTGAGTCAACAAGACGTCTGGTCAGCAAGCCTTAGCCAAACACAGCCTCGGAGACAGCCTGACAGCTCCAACAGACGCTCTAAGGAGCCTTGACAGCTGTTTCATCACTGGTGCTTTACGAATGGCTCCCTATTGGCACGAATCCGGAAGCTGGACAAGATAAACCGTCATGGAGAAATAATTTCGATTTCTGAGGAAAGTAACTAGACGTGTATTATGTATTTAATTGAATCTGTCTCAGACAGACAATTTCTTTGAAATATAATTTATATAATGAAAATTATTGTCCTTGTATCATTACTTTGAAAAGTAGATAAAAACTGCTGCATGATCTCACTTTAGTGCAAAAAATTACCGTTAAAGATTCTTTTACATTTTAATATTGTACAATAATTTACGACAATATATGGAAGAGACATTACATTTCTTCATATTTAGCAGATATAATCAGGTGTTTAAATTTCTATGAGTCGTCATAACATAATATAAGACGTACAACTAACTGATATAAATAAAATAGAGACACGTTCTTTAAGAAGCATGGTCTGCTTCAAATGGGAGCCGATTAGGAGCAGAGAGTTAGACGAACGCTGCTACATCGTCAATAACGAATGAAAACAAACAATTAATACAGCTGCGCGGACAATAATATGTGACAACGTCGTACGAATTTGATTCGTCGGCGTAAGGAAGAGCTTCAAGGTCAAGTTGGCTCCCATTTGAGAAGCACTATAGTGTATCGTTATAATTTTATAGTATTTCTGTTTTTCTTTAGATGGAGCATTTCAGATATTAATCTAGTTTTATACTTCAATACCAACAATTTAAGTGTTACACCAAGGACAAATATGGTCATTAATCGAATATTTTATTAATATAATATTTGATTAAAACAGCAAACAATAGAAAGTTTATAATTAGATCGATCCTGTTTTTTCTGGTTTTAGGGTTCTGTTTGCTGAATTATAAACAGCATAAAAATTGGAAACCTGACTTATACTGCAAATTAACGTCATCAGATTGTATAGGGTTTTAATTGTTTAAACAACTGGTTTAGTTTATAGATATATTCGACACGTATTTCCTGGTTCTAATAGTGTTTAATAACTTAAGCTTGTTTAGTATTTTTGTTTTATTAATGTTAATAAAATGAGGTGGATACGAACTGGTTAATAATATATTACAAAATATCCGCAAATTCATACATAATAATATAAACTTGAAACTTGAGGCACATTAAAACCCATACCCCTCATTTGGATAGAAGGATGATTATTTTGGCCAATTTATTGTTACTCAGATAACAACAGACATATATATTTCGTTGAATTGAAAAATCAAAATTGTTTATAATGTTCATATAATGGAAAGAAAATATTTTCAATGTCTCAAATTGTAAATATGTCCAAGGGTCCACGTATATTATTATGATTATTATTAATCATTTCATTGAAAAGCAGCATACTTCTAAATCGTAATGCAACATCTATTTTTTAATTAGTTCGAAACATGATTATTGAGAAAAGCATTTTTTTCTTGTGTGTCGCAAAAATAATTTTTTGCTATATCAATGGGGAACAATTGGGCTTCCAATTCATTACGGGAACAATAGATACTTTTTCGGATCATCCAAAACACACGGTCACATGCTGTTATTAATTTTAAATTAGTTTATTATATTCAGTCATATCAAAAGGTGCAGTAAATATGAGATTAACAGATGTTATGCGTACCAGCTCCGCACTAGAAGTTTTATAAGATATAATAACATTCTAATATATTTGTATTCAGTTTAATTTACTAAAAAATCCAATTTATATTTCATGACAAGTCCGTAACTCACTGTTTGAAATAGAGTTGTCATCTAAATAATACTTTAAAGTTTGCAAATTAATATTAAACTTAAATAGTTTTTATTTCTCATAATTTTTAGATTTTATTTTCCGTTGTTGTCTAAAAAAATACTGTCATTGAATAAAACAGTTGTCGGCAGTCAGCGGCCCGCTACAATGTTTTGCTCAGCCTGACAAACAATAACGAATTATAAATCAGAAAAAATAATTTATTAATGTAACATTAAACAACTTTCATCACTTATTTTGCGACATCAGATTCAAGTTTTTTAAAAAATTGAGAGACTGCTGACTGCCGTGGCCGAATTTTAAGATATATAATTCGGCCACGTCATTCAGCATAGAATGACCTTTCTATCATCTTTTTTAATCTTGAACATAATGACGTCGCAAAATAAGCGATGAAGCGTTGTTTAATTATATATTGATATTTTTTTTCATACTTTAAATTAACTGATATTTATTTATTTGCTTTTTTAATAGTCATTATATACTTTATATGTTTAATAACGATTTATACTGTTGTGCAAAAAACACATGTTTGCTTGATTGCAAGTGCGTGCATCTTTTGTGTCATACCGATGGCTGATTAGTTGCTAACAAATCATAGGTATTTTGGCCTTTATATATTTCTTTTGAGAGTAAAAAGATTGCCGATCCCTTATAAAAAATTTATTATTTTGTATATTAAATTATATATATAGACTTCGATTAGAGAAAAAATATTATATGTATTATATATAGACGACCGTGACTCAGAAACGCAATTAAAATGTTTATTAACAAAAAAAATTAATTTCACGACGTTTCGTCCTATTTGGGTCTTCATCGGGTTGAACAGTTTTTAATAATTTTGTATACAATTCGTAAGTAAAAGTTAGAGGTAAGGTTTATCTGCCTTGCCTGCTGTAATAGAAAATATTTATTATTATAAATAGATATTTTTTCATCATAATTATTTTACAACAGGGAAGGAGGATTAGTGTTCATGGAGATTTTTAAAAATGTGTAATTGGAAATTCGTAATTATTTTTCTTTTAATATGCATTATAGATAGACTACTGATATAATTATAGCAATTCAATTAGGGTTTCCTTTAAATATAATTTTTGGAGGAATCCTTTTTTGTTTCGTTTTGGAGGATGATCGGAAAGAAAATTAAGAACACGCAATGATATACAATATTGTAGATGAGACGACATTACTATTGTCCGAAACATTTTAATCTCTAATGAGTACCCTTTAAATTATATTAAGAAACACATGAACATTAGATTGAGTAAAAGTCAATATCCTTCTGTCAGTCGTTCCCAAACACCTGAATTTTTTCTCGTACTTCCTTATTACAAATTTCTACACCGCAAATTCGTCCAATTTTTTAAGGAATATAAAATATCCATCATTTACAGATTTACGAATACGCTTTCCGACTTGATTAAAAACCACGAAGGACCCACTTGACACCTACAGCAAACATTGTGTAGTTTACGAAATCTCTTGCTCTAATTGTAGTTCCTGCTACATAGGCCAAACAAAACGTTCCCTTAATACACGTATAAAGGAACATATACCTAATATCAAATTTCCCAACGATAAACAATCTGTAGTATCCAAACAAATCTTCAATTCAAAACATACATTTGATTGGCAAAATGCTAAGATTTTAGACATTGACACTAGGTGCAATTCCAGACTCATATCAGAAATGCTTCACGTTAAATCAAACATCACAATAATTAATGTACAAGCAGACACTATTAAACTCAATAATTGCTATGATTATTACGCTAAACCTTCTGTTTTCCCATTGTCGTTGCTCCCTTCTTGTACGCTAACTCTTCGGCTCTCTCATTGTCTCTTTTGAGTTTTGTCAACTGACGAGTGCAGTTATGTCGCTCTAGGCTCTTCTTCGCACCTGAGGGAAGGGACAAGGATCCCAGAAACGTTGTGTGGTATTTATATTATCATTTATTTGCCCTGTATTTGGCCATCTTTTATATTATTAATTTTCAATCGGACGTAATTTTTTCATTTCAATCCTTAAATGTAATTACAATTTTATCTAAGTCATGGCATTACATCCTCAGGAAACGATAAACAGAAATATGCATAATAAATTAATAAAAATATAATTGATTCAATAAAATACGTAATATTACAGATTCAATTCCTGAACATAATTATTTCATTTTTATAGCTCAAACGTGTTCAAAAAGTTTCGTATTTAAAATAATACAAAAACGCAGAAACATTTGAAAGATCACAATCGGATTAATTGATTACGGTAATACTTCATTTCCGAAAGTTAAATAGAGTATATGAAATTTCTGTTTATATGGAGAGACACGCAGCAGTCTTCATTTAGCAGTTAACGTAGAATAGGATGTAACCTGTGACGCCCTGATGGTCTTGACAGTTCGTTTTCTTAGGCACTAACGGCAAATCCGTTTCCACGTGGCATTTTACGGTCGATATGTGTGGAGGAGATTCTGCCTCGAATTCATTTAAGTTCCTAATTTCACGGTGGCTCACCCTCTTTAATACAAAGTAGCAATGTGTCTGGTTGTCCGTTGTTGTTAGGCAGACTACACTGCACGTCTACAGCCGTCTCGCAGTCAATGGGACTCTGCGAGAAAACTTGCAGTTCCCGTGCAAGGTGCTGCTCAGTTTAATTACGGAAACTTGGGCCAATCTAAACTTATCCGATCCATTTGCAAGTGTTCGGTCCCCGCAGGCGCGCTGTTCACTCCACAAGCTAAATTCTGCAATCCCAGCTCCCTGACCTGAACGCACTTCTCTCAGGGCTAGCTTGTTTTTCTCAATTTGTAAGTTTGTTATGGGCACTTAGGAAACGAATTCTCACATCACTGGCAACTTCAGACAAAAGTTTTCTACTTGCGTCACAACGTTTTGCGGCTGAGCTTGAAATTAGCCAAGTATGCAAAAAACTTCCCAAGTTGGGAGTCAACTTAAATAGAATATGAGAAGTTTTTCTTTAAAAATGTGCAAATTGAATATGGATGACAATCTGGTTGTTTGCATACGGAAATTTATTTATAATTGTTTCCTACATTAAGAGCTGATAATAAAATTTTCTATAAGAGGAAATTGACATTTTAAATGTTGTTAGGAATTAGAAATAATAAATATTTCAACCGTTGACCATCGTTTAACAACCCATGAGTACTGTCTTGTTTAGAAAGATATTTCTTGTGTCATCCATTATTTCCAAATTTACGTCATTCGAAGTCAGTCTTCTCCATTTTTCTGTACTTTAAGTACTTTGTGCCATCATAAATTAGAAGACTGATGGCGACTAGCTTCCGCGAGTGGCGTTACATTCAATCAACCAATCACAACGCTTGAAATAAAGCTCCGTTGCTAAATAATCGTTTGTTTTGTTGTGACAAACATTCCACGCGGTCACGCGAGGAGACTTCTAATTTAATACTGACTGTAGTTCCTGCCACCTATCTTTTACCCGTTACCCAACAACCAAATGACGGTCCTTGTAAGATCTCGATTAGAATTTTTTTTTAGTTTAGAGGCCGTTTTTACATAGGGATCACTGTTCGCTTCAGTTTCTTATGACTTTAAATAGGTGGTATTAACTATTTCCTGTTCCATGCGTTTAATATTTCCTTATCAGCAGGCAAAGACGTGTAGTTTGAAATTTTTAGCTTCTGTCTTCATATTTTAATAAATGTAAAACGTATAATTCCTTTGAGTGAGGTAGGAGGCACTGATTTACAGTTCATAAATATTTGTTTTATTAAAGTATCAGGATGTCAAAATGCCGAACGGACCGGGAATGGAACCTGGGACATTCTGCTTTCCAGGCGAACGGTCTACCATCTGTGCTAATCCCTGTCAACTCCAGATCCGGTATGGATTTCCTCCATTGTTAGAATTAAAAGCAGGCTCATCCATAATCTACAAACCACTATTCTTTCATGGCAGAATTAGAGGACCTCAACTAAAAAGCGGATTGTTTTATAAATAAAATAATCAAGAGTTTAGAATTTAGTAGAGCATCCGCCCGGAAAGCGGGAGGTCCCGGGTTCGGTCCTGGTCCAGTCGGAATTTTTCCAACCTGATACTTTATTTCAACTTAAGCATGGCCTTTACGGATTGTAGCATTTGAAAGCTTTCTCTCTATATTCTATACTAGCTGAGTGCCCGGCGTCACCCAGGTATTTATTTAAATTAACCCGGAGTAGTAATTGATTCGACACTAACCGCTCGGTAAACATTTCACCAGCATCAATAGCGCCAGTGTTAGGAACATGTGTATGTATGTATTTATTTAGTTAATCTTCATTTACATTCCTCTCCCCGACCTAACCCCTCAGAATCTAACTACAAATGAACCACGACGATGACTGGCGTTATTCGGAAACTCTCCTACTACATAAAATAAAAGTGTCTAAAAAGTACGACGAATTATAATAGTAAAAAATCCTCTATAACTTAAAAAAAAAAGTCGAAAACTACACTCGGTACCTCAAAAAAGGAAAGGAATAAAGCAATAGCTAAATAGTGACCAAAATATAGTTCATACCCTAAGAAAATCAAACATTTCCCCGGCAACTTAAGCTCCACTCTTCTCCACGAAGAGGAACACAAAATTTCATCAATTAATGCAAGATTTAAACTCAGCGACTCCTATAACCCCGGAATCGACATTCATATCGGACTTTTGTGTATAGTTTTTTATGTAAACTCCTTCCACAACCACCCGCACCATAGTAGTGCTTCCCTCCCTTGCCTTTTGGAGTTGAAATTAGACACTTAAAAATTCTAGAATGATACAAGAAAATTAAGCGAGCCCGGAAAAGTTATACTAGACGCTTATAATGACCGTTTAGGAATGTTTTTTAAATTCCACTCACACTCCTAGGTGCTGAACTATATCTTAACCAGTATGGTAAATGTCAGAATTAAACTTAGAGACGTCCATAACACCAGTCTCCGTTCTTTACCCATTTACTTTATGTAACGACCTTTTTACCCGCATCCTCCTCCACCCCCACATCTAGAGGCTGAACTATAACATAACTGACACTGTGAATGTCAGAATTAAACTGATTGAAGTCTATAACCCTGGATGTGACTCCAATGTCGGTTGTTCGCGTTTATATTATGCAACGCCCCTCCTCCCCCTCTCTTAGTGGTACTGACTTCAAATGCTATACGGGGTTGAAATTATACTCTAGAACATCTGAAGAAGAAACTGTTAATCTCATCGAACCAGAAATCTAAAGCTAAAATCGACTGTTGTAGCATGTTTAAAATTCCTCCCCCAAACGCACATGTAGGGGCTTTAATAAAACTTTACTGCCATAGTGAATGTCAGAATTAAACTTATTATACAGATAACCGTGGGTTTGACACCAATCTCGGTTGTTTCACATTATTTTTGTGAAACGCCCCAACACCCCCTCCCTTAGTGGTGCTTTAATGGGATAAACTTACACACGAAAAACATCTGGATAGGGACTATAAATCACATGAACCCCAAAACTAATTAATCGATGCTAATGTCGGCCGTTTTAGCATGTTCTTAAATTCCACCCCCGTTCACCCCTTGGGAGTTTCCTAACACTTCGAAAGGCCGACAGAAACATTCGCGGGGATGCTCACCAAAGTTACATCGCAAATTTATGAATGGTTTAGGAGCGCACATGTGACACACCTTCAGACTGACATTCATTTTTATATATAGAGAGAATAGTTTTATTATATTCCGTGATGTCAAGTTTATAATTATTGACGGAAAGGTAGATGAAAACTTATTCTACAAATGAAAGGAAAACTACTAGTATATTTACAGAATTAGGTCCCAAGATGTAACCACGGAATCCACTACTACCCTTTGGACTTACGCAAATTAGATAAAAAGTAGCCAATACTACACAAAATTGAGTAAAAACATAAATACTACACAACGTCTCAACAGTCGTTGTTGTTGTTGGCGTCAGGTGATTCAAAATCCCAGGAGTCGAATTCAATAATGTTCTTTATTTGAGTTCGTCACCTTTTCTATGCGATGTGGTGTTCTTGCGGAACTGGCATTTCTGAATCACCTGACGAAAGTAACAAGGATTTCAGAAACGAATGGTATTTATTGTTTGTGTTTACTGTGGGCAAGAAAAGATGGATGACGATGTTCGGGTTCCTTTCTCTACATTCCGCATCCCCTCCCCATCCTTTTGAAAACCTTTACTCTTCTATTAAAGGAAAGTTACCTCCACGTGGATTACCGCATGTAGACATTTCTACGCTATCTTCACGTTTGTGATATATTCGGTCCTGAAATTTCGTTGTATGAGTAAGTAAATATTGTGAAAGCAAAATTACTTTTTCTCTGTGAAGTATTTCGGTGCGTTCAAGTCGAACAATTTTCGCCGAGTTCGGAGTCTCTGCCCGTTGAACCTCCGGTGAGATGACTTCGTGGACACGTTGCAAGTTGAGAGCTAATTGCGAGCATTGTGTGTTGCGTTTAATGCGATACGCAGGTGGTTGGTGACCTCGCGTTCCCCTTTCTGCTTGCCGGTGTCTGCTCTGACGGCGGCTTGCGGCTTAGCTTGGGCTTGATTTCCCCTAGGACCTGGTGGGGCAGTTCCCTCCCCTCCACCTTCCCTTTTATTACAATCTGTGCGCGCCAGCTACGCCATTGTGTCACCATAGCGGCCGATACCAGGCAAATGAAAGCAGAAGGAACTAATATTTCTTGCACATTGCTTTTGCTTTACAGGTTAATAGTCGGAGCTCTCCCCATTAAGGAGCAAGTCTCGGCCTGGCAATCGTCGTTAACGACCGTTGTTACTCGCTGGAACGAGAACGTAAACTACTGCAATCGATTTTGCAATTTACATACTTATGCATCTACACAATACTCTTGCTAACAGAATGACAGCAGAATTCTGTATTTATTTCAAAATATAGTGCAATTTATTCTGACTGTATTTCGAAGAAAAGAAGATTACTAATTAGAAAGCCTGAGCTCCATTCACATTAAGACTCATTTCCACAGTATCGTAAAATTGAGACCAGATTCAGATTAAAATAAATATAATGACCAAACAGTCATAAAAGGTTTATTTAATAATAATTATTAATAATTTGGGACTTCATCAAGTGAGTAACAAAAATATGAGATCTTAATGACTGATTTGAATTTTAAACAAAATTGTAACTAAAATTAAATTAGTTACAATAATTTGGTATTGATCTATAAAATCTTTATAATACTTTCTAAATTACAGATTACAAACTGTCATACCTTTTGAGTTCCCAGTGGAGAACAGAAACGTCGTTGAGAACTTATTTTTTTTTTTGGAATTAACATAAGTACTTTTCTGACATTTATCTATATTATAATAAAGACACATATTATATATTTCATTTTTTATTTTTACGTTATATTTATTACTATACTAGCTGGGTGCCCGTGTTGTGAACTATTCATAACCCCGATTTCACTCCAATCTCGGTTGTTTTTTCGTTACTTTTATCTAACACCCCTCAACCCCAAACCCTAAGCGTGCTCCCCTGCAATGACGAAAGGGGTTGAAATTTTATGCAAACAAGATCAGTAGAAATACTGTAAATCCAATAAACCCTGAAAAATATTTATTGAACGCAAATATCGGCCGTCTTTGCATGTTTCAAAATGTCCACCCCCGGCCATCCCCACCCGTCAGGGTAAAATGGCAAGTTTAATGTCATAAATAAACTCGAAGACATCCAAAACCCTGGATTTGACTCCAATCTTGCTTATATTCGTGATATTTTCTTGTAATGCCCTATACAACACCACCCCTTACGTTGTTCCTGTCCCATGCTGTAAGGGTTTGAAAATATCCACAGATAACATTGGTAGAAACACTATAAATCTCTTTTACCCCGAAAAATATATATTCGACTCAAATATCGTCCGTTTTAGCGTGTTTGAAAATTTCCAGCCCCGTTAACTCTTGGTGGTGGTAGACGCGTCTCATCTCGAATGTGTTTGTCGCATAGAACACGTGTACGAAATTAGGTGAATTTGGTTCCGCGGGTGTATATTTGTATGAGGAACATACATACCAAAAAACAAACAAACAAACATACATACATACAGACAAACGAACATACGCTCTTCTTTATTTCTTACAAGATTAAACACAATGTATTTTACTACCAACACAACCAGTTCATTAAAATAACGAAAACCTTTTTGTCTCACAATCTGGTATATTATGATAAATTTTATTGTATTGGATTTAATCTTCTAGCTTGGCGCTGGGCGTTGCCCGGGTATTTATTTATGTAAGGTAGAAAAGTAATAAATCCTACACCAACCTTTTATTCAAGAAGTGATATAACCTACCTATGCAGAGGGCATGTTTAGTTCATCATAACCGGTATCACACTGTACTTTAATCCAGCCAAGACATCTTCAGAGAGTCCCAAATACCTACGAGAGTCCAATATAATCTGAATATACACTGAAATCATCCAAAACACTCGTAGCTCACCGTCCACCCCCGTCCTAGTGGCGGTAGTCGTGTTACCCACACAGTGTTTGTTTCCGGTTCAAAAGGAGCACGTGTACAAGTTTTGGTCAAATTTTCTGCACGGAACATCCAATTTTATGTCTTAGTTTTACTTTTTGTATTCTTACAGCCTGATGAATATTAATATAGAATATTCATATTTATGGCTACTATAAGTATTAAATATCTTCTCTGATATAACACCAAAAATAAGTTGATGTTAGTAATTTCGCAAGATCTTCATTTTCAACTTTATGGTTGTTTAAAATGCAAGCTTAAAGGACATCCGGAAAACATTCGAATCATGGTAACACTTGCCTAGTGTCTTTATGGCAGCTGTAAATTAAACACAGGGTGCTACCCGATGATCCTGGAAAACGCTGCCAAATGGTAATTTATAAATATGTGAACCTGTCAATGACGGGAATTTGGATAGTCGCATTTTATTACGAGTGAATTCCTGATGGCGGATTTCATAGGGAAACTTGTCTGTATAACGTTTTGTTTAAATTTACAGAAGAAACGCATCAAGTGATAATTCTGCTCATGGAGAGGATGCTTTAGGTGTTACTGATTTTAACTTTCAAAATGTCGGTGCTGGTCTGGCATCCATTTGCAATATTTTGGAACTACTGCAGTGTATAGCTTACTAGATACCCAAATTTATTTATTTCGAAGTATATTCATAGTCAAGAGAGCTGGGATTATAGTTACAAATCTAAAACGAAGAAACAGTCTTTAACCAGTGCCAATAAGACCAGACAAGTGGAAAGTAATGACGAGCGAAGTTCAACTGTTTTTGGATATTGAGAGAATTGTCCATGAAGAGTTCATCCCTTCTGGTTTAGTTACAGCGTTTTATCGTGATGGCCGGGGACGGTTGAGGGAGAATATTCATCGAAAACATCCGAAAACTGGAGCACGGGTGATTGGTTCCTCAATTATGTTAATCATCGAAAACTACATCCTCATCCACCATATTCACCGAACTCGACCCATGTGACCTTTTCTAATTCCCGGGAATGAAAATAAACTTAAAGGGCTGCCAATTTGGTACATTTGAGGACTCTCAAGCGGAATAGCTGATGATACTAAACACGCTCACGAGAAACAACTTCCAGGGAACTTCCAGTTTTAGGAAAAACCGCTGCTAGATGTGTAAACACTTGAAAGTTTTTTTTAAGGTGAATGGTGGTGATAAAGATAAAAGTATCGTGTAGTTTACTTTAAGTATGCATGTCAGGAACGCGTAGGTAGAATCTCGTACAAAAAGAGCATTTAATTTCAAAATTAATTAAGGACTGAAAGTATTTGAAGACCAATAAATAAATAAAATTGTTTATTAAAAAATATTAAATAGACCGACGTTTCATTCTTCTCACCTCTTCAGGTTTAGTCTACATTTAAGATATTAATAACATAAGTACATAAAGTTTCTTAAGAAAAATTAAAAAATATTTTAATTAATTTAATTTTACTTTCAATTTGGTATATAAATCATACAAATAATTTAGAGGCATAATTTTTCAGCCATGCTTGTTGCAACCGAAATAAAACTAATAGTCAACAATGAAATGTGGTCCAAAATAATGTATTGTTGCCGGTATCTCTTAATAATACTATAAATTTATAAATTTCATAACAATATAATTTAGAAAAATGTCTAAAATTTTAAATTAACTAATTATGATAAATTTTGTTTAAATTATTGATATCAGATGATACATTTAAAGCTGTTGTATATAATATAATAAATTAAATGTAATAAAATAAATAAACAAGGACTAAACGTCGGTATATTTAATATTTTGTTTAAAAAACAATTTTCTGACTCATTGCCGTTTATTAATTTATTGATCTATATAATAAAATAGGAAGTATATTTGTATGTATTTACGTTATTCTTTATACAAATTTTACAGCGATGACAGAATGCAACAAATATTGGTGCACATATTTTGCGAAACTCGAGAAGCGTTACTGTGGGGGTGAGAAACCCCTAGCATAAATGTGGAAAGAATTATAGATGATATAGTTTACGAATCTGCGAATATTTGAGAATGAGTTACTGAGCACGAAGCCACGGTGACGTCATAGCACACGCTCGCGCGATAAACAGTGGGTTGTTAATACGCACCTATACGGCACAACACGGGAAATAGTTCTGTTTTTCGTAATGGAATGATATAGAAATATTTTGATTGAACTTAAAGTATAATTTTATTCAGTAATACTCCATCGGATGATAATAAAAACAATACAAAATACTTTACCATCCTTGCGCAAAATAAATTTGGAAAAAATAATTATCGTCGCCATCATTAATAACGCCAATATGGCGACTTTTGTTTACATTCAAATGTATGTCGGCGGAGATTTATTTAATTCTGCTGGTCATAAAGTACTATTGTGTCCTGTATTATATTTCAGGAGGTAATAAGAGTTGTTTAAGGTACGATTGGTGAGTTATGTGTGTGTAAATACGTACGAAACCCCCAATAAAATTTTGTTATTGTCATTATTCAGTTAATGCACTATCAGTCAGAAGTATATACCGAACTAGGATCATTTACAGTTACAGAAAAAATTAGTAAATAGTAATGATGAATCATGAATCTTCAGTACATATATATATATATATATATGCTCCTAGAAAAATGTGTGTATATCATTATAATGTCACATATGTATATTATGGCATTGTCGTGCATTGTATGGTTATGTTTCATTGTTAAATTTGATGTGTTTTTCCTTTCCTAAGTAGCTGACAGTGAATAATATTATTGAATATATATATATTGTAATAATTAACAAAGAATAAACAATAATTAATGCCCATGTTAATGAATTTATTTATATAATGAAAATTTTAAATGAAGGTACATAAATAATAAAATTTATTTAAACTGACCAAACAAATAATTTATTCAATGCTCACAAATTTTAAATTTACAGATAAATATACAACAACATTTTTACTCTTAATCTCAGGATCTTGATCTGGGCCTTTTAAATGAAGAATATTATTCTCGTTTTAAAACAATCCAACTTCTGTGGCAATGCGAACTTGTGAATTTATTACAAAACAATATTTTCAATAGTAAACAAAAAAACAACGAAATCTGACAATCATCTTTACGCTAACGTATACAATTAATGAAATTTCAATTAGACTTACAGTTTTGTTGGTACCTGGGCAATAAATTTCTATCTGGTCCGGAACACTTTCACACAAACATTAATTTTACAACAGGTCTTATTTTTCACAGAATTTAACACTGCACTTGATAATTTGGCAAATCGGCTGTAACTCGAACGCTGCTCTGCCCCACAACAATTTCGTCAATTCGATCACGGTCCAACTCCTCATCGCAGATTTTGATAAAGTTCAATCCGAACGAAAACGGCTACTGCTTTGCAATATTTACTTATGCAAAATTTCATGAATATTTTACTTTAACGCTGCTCTATGTTCTCCAATACTTTTAACAATGCATTAACATGGTACAGTCTCTGCTCGCTTTTAACTTTGGCTCCGTCCTAGACTGAATTCCTTCGCCAACTAACGACTTCTACCTCCAGGTAAAATTACAACATTTCTCGAAGTGATTATTTACATTTGAGTTTTTGTTATTTCACAGATTTTATCAACTCTCAACTCAGAGTCGTCTATTTGCGCCTTCTGATTAAAGAACCAACATTTACATTTAAATTAAACTATCCAATTCCTTTTACAACCTGAAAATTAAAACAATAAAACAAACGTGAAACCGAAATCTGACGATTCTATCTTTTGTTAACGTTTACCAACTTTATTAAATTTCTTTCTACTTACAATCTCTGCTGGTATCAGGCTTAAGTTTGGGTTCAGATGCACCTCACTTTTCACATTAAACAGCCCATGGATTCACTGAATTTAAATTGATTACAGAACACTGTCGAAACTTTGGGATCTGTCACCTGGAAACGGCTACTCTTTCCGAATTAATGGTCAGTCAGATTGTTACCAACTTTCTCTCGGTGAAATTAGTGATGGTCTCTTTATTAATTACCCTTTACTGCGGAATGACTTAATAAGGTACTTTACTGTAATTTTACTCGATGAGTTATTGTCCGAAAAGTTCTTGTTCAATTTTAACCTACAACCTTTCTGAATGGATTTCTACCCGCAACTGTCTGCCGTCCGTCTGTGGTTTTAGATACGCTTACGGCCAACAAAGCTAGTCTATGTTTTGTTGTCTTTGATATTCTTGCAGATAACAATCCACCATAAATTTCCAATTAAATTTCTAATGGCCTCTAATTAGTATTACAATGTATTGTAATGCCAATTAATTGAGAAATTAAAAAAATAAATTGTTTGAGAAATACATTCTTGACGGCGGTACGTAACACAGCAACAATGTAGCCAAGTATTGTTTCTTTTGTCGAAAGAGGTATGCGCGCTCAAACTTGCGAGAAGGTAGTTCAATTGGATGGAAGGTTTGGTCAGTGCAGGTCGCATTAAAATATTGAAGAGTTGGCTGGAAGGTTTGGTCAAGTAAAGGTCGTATTAAACGAGATATTCGACGAGATATTCTTTTTAAAAGTAAAGTTAAGTAGAAGCAGTGAGCAGACACGACAGAAATTGGTCGAGTTGAAATAGACATGACAATTTCAAATATTCAAAGGAAATTTGCAGAGAAACATCGAGAATTACCAACAACAGCTTTGATTGGCCCATGAACAGTTTGCTCAAGACGAAATATTCACTTGAGCAGAACTACGAAACCTACTAAAAACAAACAGTTTTAGTGCACATAGCCGAGCAAAAGTCAATCGAGAGAGAGAGAGAGACGAAATGAAGATTATCCTGGTTCCTGATTTTGATCTAAAAATATTAAATTTAGAATCTGTGAGTTTAAAGGAAGTGCAAAAAACAGTCATAGTGCTTCGTAAATCAAAGGTATCCCGGAATGCTGTGCAGCCGTGAGTACCATTTACTATCAACCAAGTATGTAAACCGGATTAAAAGATAGACGTTCCCTCCTTTTAATAAAATTTGTTAATTAGAATTCATATTTTTAGTTTAATTTTGCTGACAAGTAAATTTCGTCATTGTTAATTGATGAGTAAATCTTTTCTCTTTTAAATTGGAATTTGTGTTTAAGTTGAGTAATAAAAAATTATTCGCCATTATCAAACCCAGTAATGACCCTGAGATAAATTTTTAAATTGTGCAATTGTTTTTAAACATTGATAATAAATTTGTTTGTTTGTAAAGTTAATTATATTTTTATTTCATTAACGCCCTCCTTTTTGTATATTACAATATATTGTAATAATTAACGGGAACTAATTATTTAATTAACTTGCCCCACCTTGTTGAAGCCAAAAATGTAATGAACAAAATAATAGTTCATTTAAAAAAATTAATAAGCTGAATTGTCCCTTTTTGAGGTCGTCATAAATGTATTAACCAACAAGATGGGCTTTAATTTTAAAAAATTATTAATTATTAAAACAAATTTATTCTTTAAGGGTTAAATTTATTATTACAACTTTGTTACGCCACATTCAATCAAATTTACAAACTAATTATTTATTTTTATAATTTGTGTCATTCAAGGAAAATACAAACTTTCATATTTTACAAACTAAATAAATCTAAATAACTCTTCTTCTCAGGGTCTTTACTGGGTTTGATAAGTAAGAATAAAATCGAAAATTAACAATTGAAACAAATTGAAACGAACGGAAAATAAAATGAAAAGAAACGAAATCTGACTATACCCTTAATTACCGTTTACAAACATTTATTATTTTGTACTTACGACTATTTTTCTGGTACCAGACTTAACATTTTCGGAGCGTGGGAACACACTTCACTATAAAGGCCATTATTCACAGACTCTACACTTAGAACAAAACACACTGTTGCACCTCGTGGATTACTCCTCCAGGAACCCAATTATCTGCAACTATTATTTAATTATATAGATAGATGTCAGATATTTTTTCATAATTATTAAAAGAGAAATTTGACGACAAAGAAAATATACAGGGTGCGTGAAAATTCATCTCTGAAACGTCAATTACTTGTAGAGACGACTGAGTAAATAATGTTTCGAATAGGAATCCATGTCCAGAAACTTACTGTTACTGTGATGTGTTCAGGTCAAAGCAGGGTTTTTCTTAATGTAAACTCTTTTCTAACAATACAACGATGTAATACTACCAGATAATTAAAAGGGAAAATTAATTATTTATAACATTGTAGTTACAATCTGTTTGATCGCCATTCTGACCCGCTCCAACTATAGTTCGATGTGACCAACCACATCAACGTCCTTGTACATATTGTATCTTGCGAATGAAGTTCTAGTAAACTCGTTCCATCACACGCAGTGATTCTTTAATCTGTTGTGTAGCAACCACAACTAGTGTCGGGAGACTTTCCTCTGATTCTTCATAAGTCTCTTAAATCAATCTCTTCATACGATCCCAACTGAAAAAGTCTAATGGAGTTAACGTCGGTGATCGTGATGGCCGCGCGGTTGGACCAAAGAGGGATAAGCAAAGATGAACAAGAAGCTAACCAGCCATTAAAGTAAAGAAATCAGATGGTTACTTTTAACTGTAAAAAAGTGTTTATGAATACGAATTACGTTTCCTGATTGTCTATTTACCTGATGAGTTGAATTGTAAGAAACAGGATGTATTCAGTGAGTCCTAACTAAATTACTTACGTGAAAGTGGTCGCGTAAAAATAAACTGTTTTGAAATGGGTTCATCACGGAAACAACACGTTTCCGGACATGGGTTCCTAATCAAAATACGATTAGTCCTCTCTACAAGTTATAAAAGAATTACTTACGTCCGAGGCATATTTTAAAAACAATTCAACTATTCTGTTCCTGAAGAATGAATTAATTATAACATAGATCAACCCAAAAATTAACAAAGGATTAGTATTCGAGATTAAATATGAACGTCTAAACTGATGAAACCATATCTTGGGAAATACAAAGACGCTAATAATACGGCTAAGCGTCAATTATTGACATTGAATTATAATCCGTCTGCTTCTAAGTATACATATCCAAATATCAGACTTAATGAAGTGACAATATAAATACCACACCGGTTTTGCAATCCTTCTGGCTTTCGTCAAGTGATTAAAAACGCAAGAGCCGAGAGGACGACACAACCACACAAACAAGGCGACGAACTCAAAAGAAAAAGCTAAACGCGGGTTGTATTAACATTCTATCAAGATCGATTAAATTATATTTTTATTTAGTTCAGGTATTTTCACTGGAGCAGCGTAATCATATTTTTAACGATTCACAATTTCTTACAATCAAGTAATTAACTATACAGCATAACGATAACCTGACTAAACCATGAAATTAAGATATTTATGTCATCAAAGTTTCCGTTGTTTTAAGAACGTACAGTACGAATGACTGGTAGACATTATTGGGCTACAGTCATACTTAAAATACATGCGTTTCTCATAATATCAACATTTTCATAGAATCGCAATCTACAGTTATAGAGTATTCCATTATCTGCAACGCACAAGACAAATAGATTAGTAACACATAAGTGGAACACAGTAAACCATCTTAAGACACTTTGACGTTTATACTTATTACTTCTGTGTAACGTTACTGAAGTTTGGTCATGATTCATATAATAACTTAACGTATAATAATTATTTATATGTACTATTATTTTATGTGGGTGAATAATTTGCGAACAATAAAGTCGAAAGTTATTATGATTCTGGTGCTGTAAAACAACGATTTAAATCCTTTAAAAATTATTATGATTTAATTTAATACACCCAAGTTGTTATATTTAATCAACATCATCTAGGATTCATCTCGAAAATAATTATCATCCATACACGTGCTATAAAATATGGCTCGCCTAACCACTCTTACTAATCTAACTAACGGCGAAATATAATAAGTGCCACTTTTAACACCTAACGCTCTAGTCGAAAACAACTCACCGTATGCTAAGTATTCGTTCTTCCCCTGATATACTTAATTAGCTACTCCTGAAAATTATACATCTATTTATGTGATCCGTACCACGAGCCCGCTGGATCTAGAACATTCTCGCGGTTTCACGTCCTGCGTCTCGCCAACAATAATGCATTATCTATTACATTTCCAATATTTTCGTTTCATTACAAGATATTTGAAAGCATGATTAAAACCTCGTTATTAGTTTTTTATTATATTCATTCACGGAATAATGAATTTACGTACTCCGTTAAATAAGATATTAATTTGTATATGTAGGAATATCCTAGTAAAACAGTTAAAGAAACTAATTCTTTATTCTTACTGTTTTTTAAAATTATTTTTTATTAATTATTTATATAATAAACTGTTTCTGATAAATATTGAACCCCGAAACTTGAACCGTTACATATAAATTTATTAAATAAAATTATGAGGACTGTACTATTTATTAATATATTTTTCACAACTTTCAAAATTAATGTGTGTATTTATTTTGTTACTCGAGTATTAACGAATATAACGGAATTATAGCGATTGAGCAACTGGAATAGGTTTTACAATTACAAGCTTTTGAGAACTTTAAATGTATTTTTTCGACATTTAACCCACCATCAAGGGAAAATATTACGTGTAATATACGTTACTGCGATCCTTTGATCATACCTGCTGTTATGCTAATAGGCCGGTCAATATGCAGAAGCATTCCGCTAACCCGTGGTTACGAACCCCTGGCTTTTCTCACACAAAGAGCTTGGGAACCAATGGCCTCGTTTCCATGTATAATGAAGCCGCGTTTCAATACAAATGAAAACTGATTTACAAATGTTTCAATACGTTAATCACTAACCCTCTGGTGATTTTTTTCGAAGGCAGTGCAGCACGAGCTTGTAACTGTCTAATAGAATTTGATTAACCAAACGTTTGGCCGCAGTGAAGCACGTATGGAATCCAAACGCAATTTCGTGCCCACTTGATATTCACAACGCAATATTTAACTGCATCTGGATGCATGAGTGTGCAAATTCGAGGCCTGTTATCTAATAACGTTATTCCGCGTGCTAAAACGTGCTGCTTACTTCCTTCTAATTGCGCGTTTTCCTCAGCAATCAACCTTGTGTACACTTGTAATTAGCATTACTATTCCTAGAATAACGACTGTTACACTAAAGGAGAAAGTCACCGATGTGAATAACAGGGAAGCGTAAATGGGGGAATGGAAGCTGAAGCGAATTACTCCAAACAGAAGAGACTCTTTCGCACGTATTGACTGATTGCGACTGAGAAAAGTGATGGTCGTCCAATAAAAGAGGTGCTACATTTTGAATAGGGTATAATAACATCACATAGTTATTTCAGCAATCCATTCTTAAAGGCTGTAAAAATATATTAAATGGACGACACCGCATATTACCTCGTGGCCCCAATTTATCAGTAACAGTTTTCTGGTACCTTTCCTTCTTAGTTCGAGAAACGGATAACTAATAATCATCGAATCTCAAATCTTGAGTTTCCGATTCGATGGTCTTGTCTGATCATACATCATGTGGTCATCCTTAGGAAGGACATTAATTGTATTCGTAATTCTATGTCACTCGTACTGTTTTTTAACCCGCTTCGTGTGAGTGAACCAATTCTGTATGAAACATTATCTTTCAAGCGAATTATGGATGACTGAGTGGATTGAGTTCCTCAAAATAATAATATAAATACTACAATATTTTTCAGGCTCCTCGTATTCAGCATGCGCATGTACTCATATTTGAAGAACCAGTTTATGGAATTAATTTCAGGTTAAAATTACGTTATATTAATGGCGCCTGGAACATAAAAAGTTCAATCTATTTATGAACCACTATAACTTCAACTACTAAAAACTCAGCTCCGCAATCCTCAGTTACATAAACGAGGTTATCGCTTTCAGATCGAACGTGTAAGGCCATAAAATTTCAAGGTACGATAGCTCTAGAACTACAAATTTCCGCTGGAAAAATTTCTATCACAGAAAAAGCTCCATCACACGAAATAGAAATTAAATAACAAAAAAAAATTACAATAACAATTTTAAAATATTTTCTAATATCAATTAAAAATGGTCAATGTCTGAACATGTAGTTTCCCACATTTCTAGCATTATCACCTGTAAAAAATTTACATAAGTACGCAATTAAAAAATGACATAGAGACACTCTTGTGCTCGATTATAATGTCAAATTTGACCATGCGTACGTGGTCGAACTATTTTCGGAAGTTATTAGTTTAAGGGAAATAATAGTCTCAATTCCGTATCACGTTCCCGCGGTGCAGGCCAGACACACAATAGTCCTTGTGTTAAAAATCTTTATCGTACTACTACATATTTCGAACGTACTCGATATGCAACTTTATTAGAAAAAAATTCTTTAATTCTATTTCTAAATTACCTGAAAAATTTTAATACTGTTTTGCGACATCATCAATTTTGTTTTCTGTTTTGTATTTTGTTATTTATGTGAAGTATCTTAACACTGTAAAAATCAACTTCATGTTTTAATATTAGTATGGTTTATCTAGTGTGTTTTGTTTTTGAATAAAATCTTCTCGGGCTCCTAACCAAGTAAACGCGACGTTTCAGTGACGTTTACTGCCATCGTCTTCTAACAAAGAGGACTGTTATCTAATAACGTTATTCCGCGTGCAAAATACACTTTTGTTGGAAGACGATGGCAATGAACGACATCGAAACGTCGCAAATAAATTGTTTTTCGGGTAGAAGTCTGAGGAGACTTTATTCATCTCTACACTTAGTAAGAGTAAATTCTTTATTAACCTTTTTTTTGAAGGTTTAGTATTATTTTATTGTTGTATGACATAGATTTTAAATTAGTTCAAATGTGACCTATGTAAATTTGATTGAAATTTACTGATTTTATAAAACACCTTCATATCATAAGATAAAATTTTATCTTTTTTAAATCAATTTTATTCGTGGGTTTGAATATAAATTTAAACTTATTAATGCCGTGTTTTATTTTCAAATGCTTTAATGATATTTAGTGATAATTCATATACTTTATCTCTCTTTATTCCTGTTGAAGAAGGTTCTCTATGGGAAACCGTTTTCCTATACTTGGCTGTTTCCCGATGATTTCCACCGGTATGATGACGAAAACTATGAACCCTTTGCAATAGTCTACCGTGGAGCTCTGCAATGAGTCTGGTGTTTTGCTGAAAATGAGATATACATAAGTGCCTTCTCCGGGATTCAAACCTGTGTCGTCTGTGATGCTGAACACAGCACCACAGATGGTAGGTATATATAGTTTATAACGCGATAATTTGTTTTAAAATCTATTGTAGCAAATGTTGTAGTAAATAATAAAAATATTTTAATTATTTTTCTTTTAAGTGAATGAAATATTTCATTTGCCAATTAGTTATTGTGTTTAATGTGGTTGTATTATTACTGATTTTCTAGTCGTTCTTATCTGCACGTGTGCATTAATTAATGTTATACCTGTTTTGCTATTATTAATTATTGATAATAACCGTTTGTTTAATAATTTCGTAGAAGAGAATAGTATTTTTTATTATCACTTTTAACTTTTTATACATTTCAAATCAGTTAATATTAGTTACTTTTAATTTAAATATATACGTACATTAGTTTTATAGATCAGAGGATGTTTTCATTGATTTCTTAATTTAGTAGAATAAGAAAATTACTTTATAATATTTTTTTAGTGTCAGTTGTGATTGTTTTATATTGTCTCGTGGTATTCTGTACTTTATTTAGACACTAGCTTGACTAAGAAGATTATTGAAATGAATTACACCTTCGCTTAGAACTAACTGCCCGTAACAGTTTATAAACATATCTATAATGTTCGAGATGAAATTTAATCTAAGATGAGAAATTTCTAGAATTATTACATAGACGAAATAAAAATTTTCGGATCCGGCGGGGCGCGAACCCCAGACCTTTTATTCAAGAAGGTGTGAACGGGCTTCCGATCCGGTGTATTCTAAGGATTGCTTTTCTCTTTTCGGAGTCTGTTCTTGAGTTGTTGGTCTGTCCTTCCGGCCAGTCTCATTTTCTGGTTCTTTCGATATTGAATAAGCTAATTTCTTCATTTATCTGAGTGTCGTGGTCGTGATATGGTTTCATGCGCAAATCATGAACGAAATCTTATGATTCGCTAAGCTTGGATAAAGAATTGAAGCCTTCGACTTCGTAGTTTACATTAGATAGTCTTCGTAGTACTCGAAATGACCCGAATTGATGTTTCTATAGCTTTTCGGAAAGGCCGACCTTGCGAACGGGACGGAAGACCCACACCAGTTCGTTGGACTCATACATTTCATATCAGTTAATATTAATGGATTTTGAATTGGAAACATAGCTACATTGGTTTTATAAAGCATGTTATCCGTTGTTATCAGTTTTTTTGGTCAAATTTGTGCCAAAATGTATTTTTTATCTATAGGTTCCGTAGGTTCTATAAGGTAAATATTTTACCCTTAAGAAGGTAAAAGGGTGAAGCAAATTTTCCTGTTTCCCTGGCTGTCTGTTTACAAATATACACTTGATAAAATTGAAAACATCTCTAAATGATTACATTAGTTTTAGAAATATAAACCTTCTGTTTCAACTATTACCAGGTCTGATTAGCAGCAAAATGGCCATTATCATTTGTTTTTTAAACCACTGTGAAATTAATGTAACATAACACCACAAGTGTTTCTCGCCAATTATTTAACTTGAACTTCAGATCTTTCGGACTTTATTATTTGCTCATCCGCGGATCCATTCATGGCTCAGGTAAGAATATTTGTAACTATTAACGTGCCTTCTTTTTTTAGTTAACTTATTTCTGAATTTAATTTTATACTTCATTTTTGTACAAAATACCATTTTTAAAATGATTGAAAATTAATAATGAGAAAGGTGGCTAAATTCAGATGAAATAATTAATAACATAAATCCCACACAACGTTTTTGGAGGTTGTAGAAAAAACGCAAGAGCGTAGGGAGACACAACTGCACGAGTCAGTTGACAAAACGCAAAATATTATTTTTCTTATTATTTTATATCTCAACTTTATTTAACGTTTAGAAAGACGATGCGAAAGCTAAATTATAACAAAGTTACGGTTGTCAGCAAGTAGAGGAAACGTAGATATTAATACTTTCAGTATATATTATTAAAAATAATTTGACCTTGATTCCAGAATAGAATTATTGATAATAATATTTAAATTTACAGTTGCTAAGTTTGTTCCTGAATATAATGAACTGTTCACATATGTCTTGTTTGACAAAGACATAAAGACAGACAGATCGGAACTTAACGATTATAAATTTGAAAAATATTATCAATCTTTATATTCTGCAACCAAGGTCCAATGTTGAAGAAAAAGTTCTCGGGTTTCCACCCCGGTAAAACAGCGATTGTAACGTGACGTTTCGACGACCAAATGCATTGCCTAGAAGATGATGGCAGTGCATTTGGTCGTCGAAACGTTGCGTTACAATTGCTGTTTTACCCGGGTGGAAACCCGAGGACTTTTTCTTCAACAAATACACCGGGAAAGCCTTCGATCTTTTTTAATATTAACATCAAACGATAAATATGTAGTAATGAATCATTATTTCAAAAGTAACGATTCTGATTAATTATTTCTTGATAAGGTTTCATATATTACTATCTCGCACACACAAAACATTTTTACCGCTATCGCATAATGTTATTGAAATACGAACGGGTCAACTTATTACATAAATATGCAATAAAAATTTTGTATCGGCTGAAGTCAATGTGCATGTTCTTTGTACTATATAGATTATATTACGCTTTGAATCGCGGGTTGTCAAATATATTTATGAATTTATTAGCGCTGTTAAAAGAAGAATATTTCAGCAAAGAACTGCTATTTTTCTCCTCTAATATGATTTAATATTATGCATGTTTGTTCAGTAAAAAAGTCCTATATTCCACAAATTGCTACATGTTTCAACACAGGTAAAGCACATTTTAGAATATCACAGATAAATAAAGGTAAAGTAAAAATATTATTGATTCAGATTTATTATCCATTAACCTTCAAAGAGAAAATAACACAGTCTAATAGCAAATAAATGCAGTGTTCAGTTTCTTCCTAACTACAAATGTACTGGATACGATATGTGATATCTAAAAACACATTTCTGATTCAAATATTTTACTTAATTTTACTCAAAGCCAATGTAGACGTTTTGACTGTTCGCTTGGGCATACCGAAATTCCTGAAGTACACTCGTCGTGACTCTGGGCGAGACTTTCGCCGAGGTTCAAAATAAAGGTGGGCTTGTACATGCTCAGGAAGTCCCACTTAAACTTTCGGCAACGAGAATGGATGAAAACAATGTTACCGCAATAGCGGCCTGTTGTGCATTATAAATATGTTTACATTTACGATAAGCAACATTAGGACTCCTTGGACAAACAGATGATGGATGACATCAGTTAATCGATCTAGAACACGATTTGTATTAATGATGAAAAAAATTCCGTCATTTATAATAATGTAAGTTGATAAATATGTGGCCTTGAGACAGAAAATTATGTTTATTAACAGAACATTAAATATACGACGACGTTTCGTCACATTTTTAGGACCTTTTCAGGTTTAATATCACTTTTTAATTTCATTTATAGTCGCATAAACAACTACGTCATTAGCGACTTTTTTTGCACCTTGATGCTTTTCACTGCCGGGTCACTAATTTTGTGGGATTTTATCGGAATGCAAACACACACATACAACATCCACGGCCTCGCCGGGATTCGAGGCAGTGACGCTGACAACAGTAGGTTGGCATAATAATTATTTATGTAAATTACGCAAAAAAAGTATAGGTAGGCTGCAAACCCTTGCCTCTAATTTTTTGCTAAATTATATACAAAATTATTCAACCAGAAAAGGCCCTAAAAAGAGGAAGAAACGTCGTCGAATATCTAATACTTTGTTAATAAACATAATGTTCTGACTCAAGGCTATATGTTTATTTATACAAGATTTGTATTATTTTAAATAATTTTATTAATATTTCCTCCTCTGCTCCATATTTGTTATCAATTCAATAGTAAATTCAATTGACCACTACCTTATGAAAAGTTTATTCAGCCAACCTCTTAATTTTAGAAACTAGAATTTTACAATAATAATTACGTTTATAAACACAAAGTTACACATAAACGACCCGATGAAGGCAGAATGAACATTCGTGGGACCTCACCTATCGCCTCGAGTCCCTTTGACGCGTGCCAAAAAACCGCCTCCGACCCGAGAGATGGCGAGGTTAGTCAACGCCACCTGTACTTAGTTTCAAATAAGGTAAAACGTCGGAGTTAGTCTTCCAGCTGTGACGTCACACTATCCTGTTAAGACATAGGATGTTGGACCAGGTAGACAGTGTGTAAACGGGTTGAAGAGTTGTTTGTTGTTCCCAATTAAAACAGTCGAAAAGCTGCCTCCTTAACTGGTCGAACTACAAGATTCAGGTTTACTAGAGTTTGTCCTACATTACTTTTAGGCGTAGCCGGGGGATCTAGTTAACACTTGGCTATCTTCCTCTACCTTCCTCATCCCCAGTTTCAAATCCCTACTTATGCTATTAAAGGGGAATAGATTACCAGGAATTTTCATTCTAACTCCACACAAACTTTAATGTTTACTCATATAGCTATTATAATTTTAGTTACTGCACATATATGTTCAAATTTTTCATAATTATACATTAAATGTGGTTCGTCAAACTTATGCTATAAGTATAGGCTGTACACGTAAGGCAGCTGACACATTGAATTATTAACGTGCAGCCTATTTAAGCAATTATAAAATATTTAGCATTTCACACTCATTCGTTCACATATTATCATAATTAATATATTTTGCAAGTACTTCTCTTCAACACTTTTCTTTCTTGTACAGGTGCCTATTTATTGGTACTGAAAATTTATCATTCTTTTCTGTAATAAAATTATTTATATCACTTAAATAAAAAGTAATAGTTTCTCCTTTTGTGTAAAGAGACCAGATTTGTAATCTTAGTTATCAAATTAATTTTTATGATTCACTCGATCGGCTTTGTTTAAAATTATTTACTTAGTTTTGCTTTTAATTAAAGCAGTCGAAGATCATTTTAAAGTTTTTTCCTTTAAGAACCAATTGTTGACGATCAGTTTCCCTCACAGTGCGGTATGAGTATAATCCCAGAACACAGTCGTAAGTTCAACTTACCTTTCGAGCAATTGTCAAACAAAACGTTATTTATAGATTTGGTTCTGATTGAGAGGAACGACGTTGATGGGATCGCTACAGCACACACGTGAAGCGAATTCCGGTATTCGACCACAATTTCTTTGTATCCGAGGCCGTTACTATATATTATAGCGTAACATTGTAACTGGATTTGCCGCTTCCCCTCTGAACAGAAATAAAACGTGTCTCGGTTCCTTGCAATAGATGGAGTGGACAATCGCTACGGAGCATTTGGCCGGCGTCACTGGCGGCCTTTGACAGATATATTAAGCAGCTCGTGCTATGATGTAGAGCTCTGCGTTTTCCTTTTTGCGGGAGCGTGACATCGCCCTGATATAGGAGGTAGACCCGGAGTGACCGCAGAGACCGCTCGAGATTTACTGGTCGCCTGTTTGCCTGCTGGTATAACTTTCAGACGCACAAGAAATCCACAAGACGCCAGCGAAAGGGGAAAACCAAGTGGACTTTATACTTTTATTTATTTTGTCAGTAACTATTTCTGAGGCGGGAGAGAGTGTACGGTCTCCCGGAGCTTAAGTTATGAGACCGGAAGGAACCGTCTACATCGCTCTGGAAGAGCGTTGCATTACGATCTCTGTAGTTTGCGTTGTTTGCCATGTGCCAAGTAATGTGTGGCGGACCCCCAACTTCGATTTCATGCATAACTTATTCCAGTTCTTATACTGCTACGAATAGAAGAGTAGAGCTCGGAGGACATTGTTTTCTCTACAGAAAAGAACTCAACCAATCTTTCTGTTCATTATATGAAAGTCGTCCTATTACGCGGATGCAATAACTAGTTCAAGCCTTTATTCTGTTTTCTTCCCAAAAGTCTAACATTATTCAACCTTAACCACTTCACCGCCGAAATTTTTGGAATACTAGTGATATAATGTCTAGGCCAAACTTGATAACCATTAATGAGGCCACGTAATCAGCAAGAGATTTTATCGTTGTGGAATAATATTCATTACAATTTCATCGAATCATCTGTAACGATAATATATGTGGACTGTTTGGTTTATATTAATAATAACAAATTTTTAAATTGCATTGATTTTTATTTACAAATTAAATAATGCAAATGAAGTATGTCAATATTGAGAATATATAATACATAATTTCTCCAGCATGGAACAAACAAAAAAAATTAACGAAGAAAAGAAACATTTTAAGGTATTTGTGAATAGTGTAGCAGTGTAATTAGTCTTAAAAATGCAGACTTACTCTGATGTTTGCCGATCTCGTATTTCGTCCTGTGTTCGGAAGATGAATTTCCGTTCTTTCCGTAAAGACAGGTGGCTGGTCGGAGGCACCATGACGTCTGGTTGGCCCAAGAAACTTCTCCTGAAGCTTTCTCGCCCAGAAACGAATTTTTCGTTCGCGATCATGACTTCTGAAGCGACTGGTCAGGAGATTTTAGATAACTTTAGTGAGATAGGAAAATTGACGTCTACGAAATTTGTCTTAAATGATTCTTCTCCCGTCTCAAACATTCTAAATGCAATAAATATATATTTTTTAATTTTACCATTTACCCTTATTAGATAATTGCAGGATAATATTATTTGCGTTGTATAACAATACAGTCTGACTTATCTTCTTACGTACAAAAATTATTATCGGAGATTTAAGTATTTATATTTTCTCAATAATTGAAAACATAAAACTGAAACAAACATGTAAAAAAGAGCAAGGAAACGAGATTCACATTACATGTGCTACATGTCGGAGCTACTAGACTTACGAAATAAATAAACTTTACACCATTTTATTACTTTTTAAGAATTTGAAACACAGAATTTATAAACTAATATACAATTCTAATGACTAATCAACTAATGACTTACTTTGAAATTGAATTCAGTATATAGTAGTGCAATGTAAATTGTATAAATGATGAAATTTGTTACAGTTAAAAAATTCATTCAAATCAAATCTAATCAACGAATTTATAGTGGAAAATAGATTTCGGTATATTAAATATATTGTATTACTAATTAGAGGCCATTAGTGATTTGATAATTGGAAATTTGTGGTGGATTGTTATAAGACAACAATGGGTAAACACGGTCGAGCCTTTGTCGGCAGCAAGCATTCTAAAAACCGAAGTCGGACGGCGGAGACAGTTGCGGGCAAATATCCATCCAGAAAGGTTGCAGATTGAAATTGAACAAGAACTTTTCGGACAGTAAATCATCGAGTAAAGTTGCAGAAAAGGAACTTAATAAGTCTTGCCGCAGTAAAATTTCAATAAATAAAAAGACCGTCACTAATTTCACCGGGAGAAAGTTGGTAACAATCTGACTGACCATTATTCATAAAGAGAAGTTGTTTCCAGTTGAGAGACACCAAAGTTTCGACAGTGTTTTGCAATCAATTTAAATTCAGTGAATTCATAGGCTGTTTAATGTGAAAAGTGTGGTGCATCTGAACCCAAACTTAAGCCTGATACCAGCAGAGATTGTAAGTAGAAAGACATTTATTAAATTTTGTAAACGTTAACAAAAGATAGAATCGTCAGATTTCGGTTTCACGTTTGTTTTATTGTTTTAATTTTCAGGTTGTAAAAGGAATTGGATAGTTTAATTTAAATGTAAATGTTGGTTCTTTAATCAGAAGGCGCAAATAGACGACTCTGAGTTGAGAGTTGATAAAATCTGTGAAATAACAAAAACTCAAATGTAAATAATCACGTCGAGAAATGTTGTAATTTTACCTGGAATAAATTAATTGTCTTGTAAAGTTTAAAAGAATTTGGTAAATTATTTGAAATCTTTTCGTTTAAATTTTAAATAAATAAAATTAATTCATTAACCAACCATTTAATTCTCTTAATATTGTTTATTCATTACATTTTGGTTTCACCAACGTGGCCAACTATTGAATTCAATTCATTTAATTAATTTTTGTTTATGAAATCGTTTAATTATTTAATCTTTTATTTATTACATTTTGGTGCCTCAACGTGGGTGAATTTTAATTTAAAATCTCTCTTATTCATTACAATATATACCTCAGAGGTTAGCTTTTATTTAAAAATAATTATTATATTATTCTCATTATCCGACACTTAGTGAAAATACTGCAATTTATTTATAACAACTTAAACTAGTCGTGTATTGTTCAGTAATGCATAAATTTAACTTTTAGCTTCTATACTGTCTGTATTTAGTCATTAATTTATATAATATCTTGTAGCATACTAATTTTACCATATTAAGCTTTATAGCAATTTAATTAGAATACAAACTTTTATTAACATATTGTAGAAGAATATAAATCAACACTTTCAGTGTATAAATATAAAATTATTATATTTAAAAAGCATTTGTTCCATTTAATATATTATTCATCGATTTATTGAAGGTAAAATAAATTACATTCCTATTTTCTCTAACATATGATTTTTTTTCTTAAATTGCATGTTTTCCAATTTTAAGGACACTTTAATTTCCAAGAATAACGTTTTTAGATTGATATTAATTTTATCGGTCAAGTGAATCGTCATAAACACGTAACCAATATGATTAGAAACGAAATTTAACTTCACGTACTGCAAGAATTATTTAAACTGAGAAATTAGTTTCCACGACCGCTATAGATATATAGAGTACGGCAAAGAATGCAAATGGAAATACTTTTCTGGCAGATGCAGGTCGTTAATTTAACGTTCCTGACAATAGTTCTGTGCAGAGTAGTGTGAGGTTATGTACGGGGTGTGTGCGCTGTAACATTCTATCCTACACTCGGCTCACCTACATTTTACGCTTTCAAACTAATTCTCTGTAATTGGTCCTAGGGTACGAAACAGTTGCGCATAGTTGAGAGAGAACTAATTTAATAAACAAACGTGTGGCATTCCGTTAACGTCATAGCGAAGACGGCAGTATTTAAGCTATGAATCCAAATGTGCTACATAAACATGAACTCGTATGCAGACAATGGGGTCGTTGGTCATAAATCTCAAGAATGTTTTCGCATATCACATAGGAAGATAAATTTAGACTTACAGATATTAAAACAGAAACTGAAGTGCATGAGAGAAAAAAATATAGCTACACAATTGGAGAACTAATTTATGAAAAAAAAAATACCATAATTATTTTAGTGAATTTTTTTTTACAGATATTATGCCTTACCTAACGGTTATGACTAAATGTTAACACGACGATCAACTTGCTATTTAGCTTTACGACACACCATGAAATATTTTAATTTAATTGTAGACCTGAAATAATTATTTATTACTCTTTAGGAGAATTTAACTTAAATCTACACCTGAAGCTACAGTATTGATAATAATAATAATAATATTAAGAACTTATTTTATTCTGACTATTTATTTAGTAATAGGAGAGGGTAAAATGAAAAAGTAAAAGAATATAACGGTTAATGTACTTAATGAACTTCCTGCCCTAATTAAAATTTGTCAACATAGCGACCATGCATATACATAAGAAGAAAAACGAAAAGAACAAAACAGCAATGACACCTTTTCTCAGTGGGTTGCGGTGATCTAGCAGACAATTAAGATCCTCAGTTAGCCCAAACGCAACACTTTCTCGTCAGATGTTTTCGTGTTTCAGGATGAGAGTGACACAGTCTTTCTTCTTCTCGTGAGCCATTAATACGTAATCGTTTCTCTTTCAAGTTTAAAAAATGAATAATTAAATACTCTGCTCCTTCCACATAACTGTTAAACTTCTCATTCTTTCCAAGACTCCCTGAATAACCAATTTTCCACAATGGCTTTTCCACAACTGCACGACTTCAAAACTTCTGAACGATTGCCCAACTGCACGAGTTTTCCATTACTACACTCCATGAATCTAGGACGACCAAATGACTTCCTTTTTGCCTAATCTGCAGATCATCTCCAAATCGCGGTGAGCAAGTGTTCCGCCCACTTGATCTCGAAATCTGGATGATAGGCGCCAATGTGAATAGAATCTGTACTCCATACTAATATCAGTATTCTCGTTAGTAACTCCCCCCTACGGTGTTATATGGCTAATTGCAAGTCCCGTCAAGATGCCGATGAATATGTTAGGTTTATGTGTGCGGAATGGGAGTATAGGTCGTTATATGTAGTAAGTTGAAATGAGAAGTAGCAGAATGCGACAACCAGGAGTAGCTCTACTGGTATCATTAACAACATACATTATATTCTTACGAAGGGATATACAGACAGCGGTAAGGTCTTTTTATCACTCCCTGTACTTAGGATTTTTTAACTTATACGGTTTTATCATGTACAGCAATCTTGACGTGAACAAAACATATTTCCTTGCGTCAATGTTTTCAGAATAGTTTTTAACACATCTAAGTTGTCGTAGAAAAAGTTTGTCCTACATTGAGATCCGGTCTACCCTGATACAATCCCAGACCAGTGGACGACTGCGCATCGTATAATTTTTAAGCATCATAACTGCAGAAAACGATATTTAAATAAGAATGTCATCAACAATGCAGAATTAGAAATTTATTATAAAGAAACTTAATAGTTTTTTATTCTCCAGATAAATTAATAGTTTCAAGATTTCAGTACCCAAAACTTCATAGAAGTTAAATATTACTACAGCCAGCATTTCCTAATTCTTTCGGCAGTATATTATAATTTTCTGAGCAGTAAATGTCCAAACTTTCTGATTTCTACAAATATTTTAAAATTGTTAAAATTTAGTTAACACTATTTTAACTCATTTAGCATTACTGAAAGTGTTTACTTTTTCAGCAAGGAAAATGTTCGAATTAATTCGCACTGACCCTATTCCAATAAATCCTATCCTACCACAGAAAACTATTCATTACAATATAACCGCTAAACAAACACATAGAATTGTCTAATATTCATAAAGTTCGGATTCATTTAATATTTATGGCATACCGTTACCTAACGATGATTGACTTAATCACTACTGCCTCCAGAACATATTAAATCCGTAAAATATGCCTAAGGATCTAAAAATAATATTACACAACCATTTCTTTGTTACCTGATGTTATAAATCTGTGGTAATTTATTACGAAGCACTTAAAACTTATTTCATGTTCTGCTGCATATATTTTGAAGGATGACAACATATATATCAGGTTGCTACATTTTTGTTTTCTGAATATTTGGACAGAACACGTAAAATATGAGCGTAAAAATTGAATGTTATATGAGGAATACCTCATAAATATGATTTTACTATTCATAGCGTCCACTCGCCAACATGGGAATAGAAACATTAAAAATAATGCTTCCGGAACGAGAAAAATATATTCGTTGCTATCGACATGCAGCGAAAGTGGATATTTTTTACCGCCTCATAAATAATTTTAATTACAGTATAGAATAATAGACTCAATAATAATACTCGTGTTGCTTACTTATACTCTCTGAACAAATTAAATATAAGCTCACTTACATTACGAGTATATACCATTTCAACAGTTCTTTCAGTACGGATCTGACTTTAGATATAGAGAGACCTCTATATTAGAGAAAATTAGATAAATTAAAAATTGAATGTGTATTTAGAAATTTAATATATCAATTTCTCTTCTTATATTCATTCTTCGTTAGCCTTTATATGAGGAATGAGTAAAATTAATTAAGGTAAAAAAATGATTATATTTTTATGTCATCACAAAGAAAATTAAAAAGCACTCTATGAATAAATTCGACCCCAATGGATTGAAAGTAGATACGACATAAATAAATCGCTTTAGTAAATTAGGTTATGCCACAAAATCTCTATTTGAAATAAAATAGTTTATAAAAGAAGTTATTAAATATAAAAATTTGTCAACATTCATTATTCATAGAGAAACTAAAGAAATTCAATACTATAAAACAATATAGTTACATTTAGATCTAAAATGATTGAGTAAAAGTACATTTTCATACAAAAAAAGTAAAAAAGCAGAAAAAGGTATTCAATACAAACAAAAACCCCGCTACAGTCTAAAATTATCACGTAGAATTGTTTTGAAACATATAACTATTTTAAGAAATCAGAAATGTCATTGTAACTAATTGTTTCATTTATGTGAATAATTAACGTAAACGTGTATACTTCTGACGTTGGCTGTTCTTAGTGTTTTTATCGTTATGAGTCTTTTGAAACGAACATTAGATTAAGTTTCCGTATCAAAAATTATTAAATTAGGCTTAAACGCAATAAATAAAGAGTAACAAATTATTTCACAGCGTCTTTTACAATCTGTAACTGACGATAAGTTGAATAATGATAAAAATTTTGAAACTAAATTCAACTTACACCGCCGTGATTTAGTGGTTAGTGAATCATTTTGCGGGCCATGAATCGAAACTCTGGTGGAGTAAACTGTAATATGAAAAAGTTGTATAATCTGAGAAATTTGTATGAAAAAAGTGATTAACAATGCCGTGGAAATTTGATGCTCATAATAAATTAGTCGGATGTTAGAGAAGTATTTAGTAGGGGACGTCAGAGATCATGCCCGATAATTTTTTCAATTATAGATCAGAAGTTGTGCCCTATGGACAATTATGGCAAGAATCAAGAAACTTTAGGGTCAAAGTTTGACCTGCAGTGAGAAGAATCTATTTAGAATGATAAAGTTGGCCCAGTACGAAACATCACTTGTACACCCAAATAATCAACCGTGTGAGAGTTATAGGAAAATTTAAGCAAGAAAATTGTCGAAGATGGTTCATAGAAAAATAAACGGAACTAAATATGAAGAGCGATAACTAATTATAACAGCATGCGAAATCCAGGGGAAGTATTCAAATTCAGAAACGCAGCGAAACATACGGAGAAATATATGAAGATAGAAACTTATTTACTTATACATTCGACAGTGTTCAAGTAAAAATTCAGTAAAAAATTAAGAAAATGGTGCTATTTGACACTAATGGAAGAATTTTTCGGAGAAACGTCACAGATGCCATACTTAGTTTTAATGCTGTTACTTTTGCTGCAAACGTCTCGTAAAGGAAATTGATGTAATATAATGGATGTTTTTCTTATTGTAGGGACAAAGTAAAACGACCCTTCAGATAATTTAATTGATGTAATTGGATAAACATTCAAAGAAATGAAACCTGATTTTGTACTATATATGCTTCCGTAAACATAATTTAAAAAGAAAGCACCCAGGAATTTATAATAATTATTTTTTTGAATAAAATTTAAATGAATGAAAGTAGACTTGTAATAAAATAACTACAATTAGCATTGGTCATGTACATCTTCGGTTTGTTTTAGGTTCTTAATAAAAGCACTGATTAGTGAGTCCTATCTATTACCTCCCACATTAAATTTAATTATAAGGCTAAATTAGCAAATTCTTTTTATTATATTTTGGATTGTCGTTTTTGGAATACAGTGTACGATTAAAAATAATATTAATATTTGAACATGGATTAATTAATGTCTTTAGTGTCAATTAAAGAGGAGGACAACTACAGGTTTAAAAAAATTTGAACTTATGCTACAAATTCCTGATCTAAGAAATATAACGTTGGCAGTTCTAAAGGCTTAGTAATTGAAACTATCATGCTGATTTTTATGTATAATACACTCATTAGAAAAACGTTTTATAACTGAGCTAATACCTACTGGCACATAATTTATATAATCTAGAAACAAGTGGCTGATAGACTTTGCTGTGGAATGCCTTAAGTTATTTCTCCTGACTCAGGGAGATAGTTATTTAAGCTTACGGTCCGTCAAAAATTCCCAAATGCATTTAAGTACAAAACTTGGTTGTTCATTCCCACATCGTTTCATTTTAGTAAAAGATTTTATTAAGATCTGCATCAAATGCTTTAACCATCAATCTTAAAATAATCATACAAATTGAGTTTAGCTTGAGTAACCCTTTCGAACATTATGTTGGCCAGTATGTATTACCTCTTTCCTTCCCAGATAATAAGTATTTACCCGTTAACTATATGCTTCAAAACTTGAATACCAGCAAAGTTGAATTGACTGGCCTGAACTTGGTACCGACTGATAGATATATATTTATGTATTGGAACAAATATTACATTATAGTAGTTGATGCTGTTGAATAAAATGCAAATAAATTTGTCTAAGAAAAAGGCAATTTAATTTCCAAAAATTAGGAACTTTCTGCTCGCTAAATACAGATTAGAAGATGATGAAGAATCAGCAGGTAAAAACTGCAAATACTTTGACGTAACCTCTAAGGGAAAGTACAAGGGAGGCTAAAATAATGATTTATAAATAATAAGTTCAGCCAATTTTAAAGTATGAAGCGACGTATTAGGGCTAATATAGGGCGGAAAATGAATAGGATACCAAGCGCAATCTGAAAAAATTAACTACCTAGACTGTTTGATAGATAGACGAGAATGGACAATATAACAGCATTATTTAATGAATATACAAACGACCCGTCCTGAAGTGAAGTCAGTTATAGACATTACTACCATGGGCATAAAATTACAGAAAGACACCGGTGAACGATGTAGGGAATTTATTTTTGTAAACATAAATATTAAGCGAATGGTGTAGCTAAATTATTTAACAAGAAAATGGGTTATGCGAATAATTTTATAAATCACTATATTATAAATGATCATAATATGCCTAGGTATTATTGTGTTTTGACGGTTTCATCATTTTCGTTGATTTTTAGCATATTTACATTGACTACTATGACTTTTATGTAATGCATATATGAATAAATAAATATATATATATATATATATATATATATATATGTTGTGGTGTAACCACCTCGTACCACACTTGAAAACAAAAACCTAACACTCTGTCAGCAGAGCAAAATTTATAAGGGAAATGGACGGAGAACCACGATAATAAATACCAATAGCCAGTTCAATTTAAAAATTTATCAACCCAGAAATATATATTGTTAAAGATAATTTTTCAACTTACAATAATCCACCAGAATATTTCAGATACAATAAATCGGTCGCCCGTAAGGAGCGCCAAAATTATTGTGGTCGTTGCATTAAGAAAAAGTTATGACTAACTATTTCAAATAATGTCATGAATTAAATTAGTTTAAATGACGTCTATATTTACAGAAAGATTCCAACACAAAATCATGGAATCAAAATAAAAATTAAATTTACTAGAATGATTAAATTCAATCAAAATCAAATAAGATCCTAAAGAAATTTTATTTTTAAATTAATATTCAAATTGAAAGAAAAATTTTAAATTTAATTAAAAAGGGACTAAAATTACATTAATACTTATAAACTTTAAAAGGCAAATAAATTCAGGGTTCCTTAAATCGTCGGGAAAAATTACAAAATAGTTTCCTTAAATCAACTAATGAAATTTGAAAATAACAACAAAAGAAATCCCTTATTATATGGGAATTAGCAATTCATTAAAGTTATATCAAAATTCATTAAAATTATATAAAATAAAATGAATTGTATTTTGATGCAATTACTGTGATCACAATTTTTTTGATTTAAATATCGTTTTAAATCGTTCTCTAATTCGTCTTATTGTTTGAAGAAAATTTAATAGTACTTATCACTTCACCGCAATTGTCTCCCAGTTTGAATCTTAGCAGATGAGGTTTCAACACGTCGATAGCGCATTTCAGCTACGTAGCACTTTTATACGATATGTTACATTATTTCTCCACATTAATTCGTCTCACCAAACTTGCTTCACTGTTTTTCTACAATATCATTCTCATTAATCGTCTTATATTTAGTTTGTCTATGATCTAGCACTTAAGAAAACGTACAATAACACATGACATAAATCTGCATTAACATTTGTTTTTCTACAATGTTATTCTCATTAATCGTCTTATATTTAGTTTGTCTATGATATAGCACTTAAGAAAATGTTCAATAACACATGAGATAAATCTACATTAACATTTGTTTTAAATTAATGTTATTAACCCTCATAATAATAATAATAATAATAACAATGAAATTAAATAAAATTTTTGGATTTTATTTACTTGCGTCTATCAGACTTTATTAAGTACCAAACAAAATTATTGGATTTATGTGACGGAATTTGCCTGTTCTGTCACAATATATATATACAGTCTAAATTTTGGAGATAAATTTTCCAGGCAACTTCATCTACAGAACGATAAAAATCTACTGGGATGCATTCGTTGAAAATATAAAAACGTCTGTATTACATACAAACTAACAAATATATAAGTAGACAAAATGAAATGATAAAATAAATTCTGCAATAATATTTCCCGAAGGCCTATCCAGGTAAATGTTTAAATTAAGAAAATTAATTGTGATAATTCAATTCTATCTCGTTTATGAAGTATTTCATAAATTAACTTAAACATAATTTAAGAAAAAATTAATTACAAGTGTACCAATATACAAAAATTTAGGTTAATTTGTAAGCAATAATATTGGATAGGAGAAGCAGATAAGCAAGTCGTGAGAGATTAAATTTAAATAAAATACATTCTTGAGAAAATGGTTTACATAAATTTAAGTTCAGAATGAAAAAGGATTACTCGTTTAACAGGTTCAAGGGACGTTTCTTGCCTCTGTGACATCAGTAGGATGCACATCATCAATACGTATATATATATATATATACTTGAACGCAAATTTAATTAGTGAAATTGACACGTGTTTGAGTATTGTGGTTTAAACACTGATTTTCTTATTGTGATATCTGAATCTAATATGAATATATTACGAAACTCTGTAAGTTTTGCGAAGTGCATTGCTGGAGAGAGTGAATAGTGCATTGTTGGAGACTCTTTGAAGTCAGTGATATATGGACAGAAGTGATCTCTGGATGTTTTCTCACATTATGTTGTATGTTAAAAATGATTAGCAGTAATCTATGCAAGTAGTATATACAGCAAATAAAATTCTAAATAATTTAAGTATCATGGATGTTTTGGATGTGAAGTAAGATTATCTTTGTACAGTATCACGCTAAAACAAAGATGGCGTCAATTGGATTGTGGAAATCGTGAGACAACTAGCACTTTACTTTAAATGTAGAAACTTAATGATAATAATTGAATCATTGCATAACACGGCTCTGATTATTTATAAAAGGCGGCAACATCAGTCACAACATATATTGTAATAAACAACCGGGCGTCAAAATAAAAAAAAATTATATTTTACCAAACAAACAAAATTTTATTAATCAATTCTTGGTACATTTATACAAATCAATATTATAAAAAGATCTCTTTCTCTCATGGGTCTTTACTGGGTTTGATAACGCACAGAACACTTAAATAATCAAAGAACCCAACATTTATCTTTAAATTAAACAGAAATATGTAATCGTGTAGACATCGACGAACTTATGAACGAACTTATTCTACAGATTGATTCTAAATTTAAAAGAGTTTATTTTATTAACACAAAAGAAGAGAACGATATCTGGCTGTATCTTTTAATTCCGTTTAAACATATTAATACCATAGAATTTCAACTTACGATTACTCAGGAACATTTGGCTCGTTCATTACACACACACTTTATAGACTGGACGTTGAAACACTGACTCTAACACATATTATTGGTTCGACTATAGCTGATTCTCCATACACGGTGAAGGACATCCCATTTGCTCGTGGTGAAACTACTCGACGCTAGATGCTGTGTCCTGGTCTCCTACCATCGAAGGCAGTGGTCAAATTTTGATATTACAACAGATTGAACTTCTGCATACAAAAATGTTTATCGTTGACATAAATTTGCTATTTCTCTCGCAGGCTGCATTCTTTCTCCATACTGGGTGCTCACAGCTCCCCTTCCGTTCTGACACTCAACTCCAACTAACTTCCAAAATCTTATCTTCTCTTTATATATGACCGTCCCTTCTCTCTTCTTTTGTCCTCAAAACTACGTTGCAACTGCTCGTTGACAGTTTCTCCATTACTAAGATTTACATTCTGCAGCTGCAGTTCCTTAGCAAATAGCTAGCCCCACCGTCATGTCACATCGCGACAGGACCCGTAATTACTTTGCACTTGTATCCTCATCCCCTCCGCATTCACACATGCGCTGTTCTAAAATTCTTCAGAAAGCCCAACTGCACCCTCATCCTAAGTCAACACGCCAATGGTCCAGCCCATTAATCAGACACAATGCCTTTCCTAAACAGATTTATCTTGCGACAGGCCACCCGCGCATGTGCCTTGCCCTGACTCCTTCATACTGATCCTAAGTACACATTGCCACTTCCTGTGACGGTCAAGACAAATAATCCGAAATAATGCATTCCCTCAATGCATTACAATATATATATATATATATATATATATATATATATTGGTAATTAATAATATGTAATAATTTGATAAACAAAATTTTACGATTTTCATAAATCGGCGGCAAAAATGTGAGGATTGTCCATTGTTGCCTTAGGCAGCACGAAGACGTACGGAACTTGAGATATTCAGAGTTGTTTGGACCAGGATGGCAAAAGATGTGTTTTGAGGAGTCAGTATTCAGAGTTCCTGGTACCATGATTGAGCAAGTGTGATTAGTAAACAGAGAAATGTTATATTAAAAGTCCCGTGTTTTGAAATTACAAGTCGACAGTTTGAAATATTTCGTCTATTGCCATAGTCATGCAATTATCAAAGTTTTAGTGAACAAAGCTGTCAACGGTGATTGTTGAAACTACGTTATCAACAGTTAGAGCAGAAAGTGATTTGTGTTTGAAAACTAAAACATATTTTAAGTTAGTGAAATACGGCCTTTTTGTGATGTGTTCAAAAAAGCAAGTGCGATCCTGCCCAGATGAACAGCTAAGGGTAAAGAAAACAAAAAGAAATTATATTAAATTGTAAACCTAATGTGTAAATATAATTATCGTCAGATTTCGTATTTCAATAATTAATTTTTTGCATTATAAGATTTTGATAGTCATTTTGTAACCGTCTTTAATGGAGGCCCGATAGGCGGCCCTGAAAATTAAGACGTGGCACAACAATACCAATTTGTAAAATTACAACTGAGATAATAATTTACTTTATTAAATTAATTTCGTTATATTTTGAATTCTTGTTTTAATTTAAATCCTTTCATTTTAACTTTTAATATTGTTTATAATAAATTTGTGCTTCAACGTTGTCTTCATTTAAAATTAAAATAGTGATTATATATATATATATATATAGAGAGAGAGAGAGAGAGAGAGAGAGAGAAAGAGAGTCTCTTTTCCGTATTTTAATAAACTGATAAAATTAACTACATAACAATTAACTAAATTTTTTGTGGCCCCCACCCCCTGTTATGTTATTAAAATTCATGACCTATAATTGACTCCTATTTGTGGAATTGAAATTAATATATATTGCAATGCCAATTAATTATGCCATTAATTGGTTTTGATAAAATTTAATTTTAGCGGCAGGAGCTTCCAGAGCGACAATGGAGCCGAGCTCTGTTGCTTTGTCGGAAAGTCAAAAATGGCGTATACGCGCTAAAACTGGAGAGCATTAAGAGTTAGTTGGTGGCGGGACATTTCAGAGGACGGAACGAATAATAATAGAGCAGAGACTAACCATCGTTAATGTATTATTAAACAAAGTTGTGAATTTAAGACAAAGTAAAAATATTCACGGAAGTATTACCCCATAAATATCGCTAAGTTAGCAGTTTTTACGTCTATCAGCAGCCAGGAAAGAAGTGCAGTTTTACGTCTGTAGCCAGCTAGGAAATGAAGTCAGTTTAAGTCCAAAGCGGTAAAAGACTAACAAATCTACGAATCATAGGATTCGTATGAGGCAAGCAGACATCAGACAGCTGACAAAAATGAGGATCATCCGATTTTCTGGTAGCCCATCAATTTTGACTTCAATAGTGTAAAATCTGTGAATCAGTGTAAAATTTTGCATAGAGTACTTCAGAAACCAAAAGGAATGATGGTACCAGCTGGACACTACGTAAGTAACAAAACCAAGACTAACGATTAATTGTAAACGTAAGTAAAGTGGCTTCCACAACGTGGGGCAAATTAGTTAATTAAATTAAGACAATTAGTTGATTATTACAATATATATATATATATATATTGTAATACTGATTAAGGATGCCATTAATTGTTTTAATATAATTGGATTGTTAGAGGTACATTTCTTGAAAGCAACAATCACGGCTCTTTGTCGGCGATAGTTGTTGGAAACCGCGCGCTTGTACGGAAGTCAGTCCGGCGAACGTTTCGAGAGAGAGAGGAGGCTGACCTAAAAAGTACGAATAGCGTGGTCCAGAAAGTTTAACTGCGAGATCTATTAAACTCTATAAAACACTACTAAATAGTTCTTGACGGAGAGACTCAAAATATAAAATCGCAAAGTGGAAGCAAAAGGTTTGCACCGCACAGACCAAAATAACATTTCGCATAGGGGCATCGAGAAGACATACGTCCGAGGGCTAACCGAGGGAGCGACTGATCCCAAAATTCCAGTTGGAATAACAACGAGAACTACGACCGTGGGTATTAAAAATGATGTGTAGAATCAGTGAATAACGGCCTTTTTAGTGAGTTGTGCCCTCAAGCTCCAAGAATCAGATCTGCTACCAGAAAGACATTCCTGACTACAAAAACAATTATTTAAAGTCTGTAAACGAGGATTAAAGGTATAAGTCAGATTTCGTTATTTTGTTAAGTTTTCATTTTCTTTATTGTGTTTAGAATTTATATTCCGTTCATTTCAATTTTGATTTGTTAATTACTTTATTAAATTTGATTGTTCTTACTATCAAGCCCAGTAAAGTCTCTGAGAGGAAGAGTAATTAGATGTAATTGTTGTAAATTTATAAAGTTGTATTTTCTTAGAAAGCCACAAATAAAAATAATAATATAAAATTTGGTTTGTAAATATGAGGAAATTAAATGTGCAAAGCGAGGCTGATAATTTGTATCTTTGAAGAATAAAATTTGTTTTTTCTAATTAATTAATTTTTTAATTAAAACCTTCCAGTTGATCATTACATATTGGTGTCTTCAATATGTGGCTAACTACCAATATAAATAATTAACTACTAGTCAGTTTAATCATTTCAATATATATATATATATATATATTTATGTAAATTATTCCTCTTATATATTATATATTTACTTGTATATGACTTACTCACTACTCCAACCCCTTCATTTTTATAAGTAACTTTAGTGTTATTCGTGTCTAGCTCACGCTTTTTGTTAGTTCTATTAAAAATACATATTTTTTCTGAACGTTTTAAGGCTTTTAGGAGATTTTTCTATAAGAAAATAAAAATATAATTTATAACTACGGTAAAATCTGAGTTACAATGACAGAGAAATAATAACTAAATAACTGTTGGGATGTAATAATCAATAAAATATATAAACTTTGAATCAAGTAACGGAATAAAGAATTGGACCGCCGTTCTGCAGGTACCGAATAAGACGCCACCTGCGCCGGAACGAAAGGCTCGAGTTCGCATCAGCATGTAGTTTTACAGCGGTTTTATGGACGCAGTGCACATTTCCTGTCCTGGGAGACCAGCGGCTGCGATAAACTATTCATAAGCGAAAACGCACGTGTAGCAGCTCTGAATAGCGGGTAGCGCTCACCATGGTGGATTCAGGTAGACAACGATCGGGCCCGCATTAAAGCTGTACCACGCTCGCCGCCCACCAAACCACCACGATTTTAAACGACCCTGCCTACGCGGTTTGTACTCACAAGCACCGAGCTCACTGTTACATACTTCAATATACCACTTTTCAATTTATATACAGTGATTATTAAAAACTCACATTGATGTGAAATATGTAACAGGCATAAAAAAATTATGTGAAACGTTATCTTTATAAAACCGTTTGATTTGGAATATTTAACCACATTCTATCTCTCCAGTACCGGACGTATACCAGTATACTTTATAAAATAACTTTATATTGAAGACTACATACGGGAAATTATCAGACGCAACCAACATTTAGTTGTTGAATGTGTCTGAGAAATAGACATTTTCACTACACGCCAATTTTGAAAAGAAACAGAATTGATCAAACCGATTATTTTGAAACAAGTCTAACATTTTAGGTACAAAAAATTAGGACATTACAAAAACTTATTGAAAAAAACACTATTAATATAACAATACTTATTTTTGCATCCAACTCAAACCGTGAATTTTAATTTGAACATATAACGAGGAAGTTTATATGTCGATAAAAACGAAGATGTAACTCCTAAATGTTTTCTGTTACTAATAGGAGCTTGCATGTCAATAGCCAGTTGGGAGCCCATTAATCAAGTTGATTGACAACCTTGTGTGCGTGAATGGATCGACGTGCGACAATAAAGTGCCGAAGATAGAAAACATAATAGGAATCTACAAAAAATGTTACGCATGTTATTAGAACGTATTGCTTTTTAAATCGCATGAATCAGCAAAAAAATTCTTGAACTTTCGCATTAACTTTCAATTACTGTATGAAACAGCTTCGAGATGTTCAATTAACATAAGTATTTTCCTATGTAAACTTATTAAGTAGTCTAACTTCTTCCGTGGCTAGAATATATTGCGATCGCAAGTTTTGTAATCACAACTATATTTCGTAATTAGCATTCAGTTCGCTCGTCGGCACCAGCTTACTGAATATTCGGCACTAAATATATTAATTACCTTTTACCGGTTCCACTAATATTTTCAGAGCTGTCTGAACACTAAATAATATAATGTTCAGGTTAATAATTGTAGGTCAGTCCAAATTAATATTAATTGCTATAAGAAAAAATGTTATGTGAAACATCTTCAGTAGATGCAGATTTTACAAGTGTTTGAGAATCTGAGTTGGGGTAATACAAAGACTCACTAAAAAGAGACGTGAGGATTCCATTTGTAAATGCATATCAGTGCTAAAAATCATCTTTGAATTGCAATATAAATGTAAATAATATGTTCTGTTATGTAACAGTTTCGAGATTCATTGTGTATGAATATAGAGATTATACATTTTTTATTTATCATCAATCTCATTACATTTTAATATACAAGCTAATGTGGTAGCATTTTATTCACATATTTTACATTATATCATGATGAGGTCCCCTCCAGCGAAGATAACTCCTAAATCTTGTCTACAAATGTGCTGGCCAGTTTCTTTTCTTTGTTCTTATTACATCATTTTCTAATAGTGGTTGTAATAACGGATTTTAATGTGATTTGAGACTTTCGTGTTGACTAATACTCTTTAGATGGACAGTCTCCATAACATTGGGGATTTTTAAGTAATTGTATATTCACTCTTTTGTTATGTAGCAGAGAGCATTGACAATGACTCTTACTATTTTAGACTGTAATATTTGGATTATTGCAGTATTGGATCCCAGAGCTCGATATTGGTATAATTATGGTTTTGTTCAGTAGAATTATATGTACATATTTAAATTTATTCCATTTTAAAAAAAGAAAAGATGTGTACTACCTCTGGTGGTTGTTTGAGTGACGAAAATTATCGTAATGTTGTATTTCTTAAAATTAAAAATACCTGGAGATTGAAGAGAAAATAAATTACTTTCATAAATATTGGGTGGATTTATTTATATATGAAAAAATAAACACAGCTAATTTTAAATGTAACAGTTTTATACATGCGTAAATGATGAGACATAAGAGCAATTTAATGACTGGTTGCGATGAACCCACAAAAGCAATACGACAGGCAGAGTACGGACTTAGCCTTGAGGTTAGCCGGCAATATCTAAAGATTTCTGAGTGACAAAACAAGAAAAGATTAGTATTAAATTTTTTGATATATAATAAAGTTAAACGAAATAGTATAAATTTTGGATCATAATAATATATATATTTATATATAACATTTTTATATATTTTCTCTATCCAATAACCAATATAAAAATATATTTTCATTACATTGGGTTATTTTTCTGTGACTCCAACTTGGACTATGACACTGAAATTCCAATCCGCTCATAACTAAAATTTATTATATTAAAATGTTTTTCATTATGTCCATTACATTCTTCCCGTCTTCAAATCTAGCTCTGCATTTACTCGCATAAATTAACTAAGCAAGATGACCATCCAGCACTCCGTCAATAACTACGTGGGAATGGGGTCCGTCCTATTGTTCCAGTCCACTTTGCGATTCGGTATTCCCACCGCGCTTTATCTCCCTCCTCCATTCCCCTTCGCTTTCCTCTTCCTTTTATTGGACCATGCCATTAAGTAAGCCAGCGCCTGATCATGAATCACGGTGGACTAAGTGGCTGCTCGCCACACTTCACATTAGAAACATAATTCAAGATCACTGTCGTAAAAAAAGGGATGCCTCCCTCTTACTCCACAGCAACGGCTTGGCAAACAACTGCAGCACCTCTCCTGAGTAAATACAAACAGCTCGGAGCAAGTAAGCATCTTCAGGTTAGATACACAAGATCTGGGTCTCCAAGAATGGATTTACGAGGCTCAATTTAATGGAATGTACTAGTAAAGGAAAAAATATATATATATTGGTGTGTGTGCTCTCGGCGTCCCTTCGACGACAATATCTTATTATTTTTTTTTTTTGTATGGAAACGAAAAATAAACATGTATTGATGAATATATTTCTTTATAGCAGGTATAATAACATTCACTGTGCGAGGAATTATAATTTTCAAAGACAGACAGCACTAATAAGTAAGCAAATTTTATCCATGTGACAGGTCAAAATGAATATTCATTATAGAATTAGTCTAACAGCTGCGGCACAAGTAAATGTGATTATGGGTGAATATCAACAAGTATTTCTAATTTAAACGTGACAGGAATAACAATGAAATGACTCATGGAAGAACAGAACCACTCACGTTTTCTTCCTAGTTAATTTTATAATGGGTACAGACAATACAACGGGATTTAACATTTGAAATTGGTCTTAGTCTTCCAAAACATGGTATCAAACTTACGTATGCGTACAGATTTTTATTTTTAACGTTATACATTTATTCTAAAGTCGACATTAACAATTCATCTATTTTAGCAATATTTTTACCTTCTACTTGATAAAACACGGTCTCATGCTTTTTCTCAGACCTTATTTTTGTCAACAATAAACTGCATAATACAAACTGAACATTATTAATTACTTATAAAACTATTTAAACAACAATAGTAACCCCTACAATATCACGAAGAGACCAATAGAAAGAGAAAATAGAGCAGTTCAAGTAAATGAGTTGCTAACCATATCATTTTTAAGAAAATGGAAATGAATAACGAGTATGTCTGGTAATGGAAAATGTATTTCAGTACCATGAGACATGGAATAAATTGATTCTTTCCTCAGTTTGATGGATGAAAATAACATTTTTTGACATAGGTAAACATTTTTATTTAAGTACTAGCTGGATGCCCGGCATTGCTCGTGATTTCATATATTCATAACCCCCAATTTGACTCCAATCTCGGTTGCTTTTGCGTTATTTTATGTAATGCACTTCGCTCCCTATACCTACATGTGCTCACCTCCCATGCCGAAAGGGATTGATTTCATTGACCCCAAAAACTTTATTTCGTATCGTATCGTATCGTCCTTTCCAACATTTTACAAAAATTCTACCTACGTCCCCCCTCTACTGTGGGTTGAAGAAAAAGTTGAATGTCATAATCAAATTCAGAGAGATCGATATCCCCGGATTTAATTCCAATCTTATTAGCGTTATTTTCATGTAAGGCCCCGCCAAACCCCACCCCTAAACTTACTCCCCACCATGCCGACAGAGATTGAAATTATATACAGCGAAAGTATATAGAAATATTATGAATTTAATTGACCCCGTAAAATATTATTATTGCGACGCCAAAATCGCCCGATTAACATGTTTGAAAAATACCACGCTGCTTGGGGGAGTTAAACAGCAAGTTGAATGTAGTAGTTAAACTAATTGACATATAAAACCTTGGATTAAACTAAAAACTCGATTTTTGCATAATTTTAAGTTATGCCACACCATTCTCACCCTTAAGAATACTTTCCTTACAAGCCCGAAAGGGGATGAAATTATTCATGGAGAACATGTATAGAAATTTTACAAGGTCCACTGATCCCGAAATATATTCATAGGAAGCAAAAATCAGCCGCTTGACATGTTTGAAAATTTCTACCCCCGCCCACCATCGCCCACCCACGCGTGTTGACAAGATAATTATAAATAAACTCAGCGACGTCCATATGCCTGGATTTGACTGAAATCTCGGTCGTATTCGTAGTATTTTTCTGTAACACGCCACCAAACATCACCCTTAAGCGTGATTCGCTCCAAATCCCGAAAAAGGTTGAAATTATACACAAACAATATAGTTATAAATACTATTAGTCTCTTTGACCATGAAATATATTTATTCACCGCATATATCGACTGTTTAACATGTTTGTCCAACCCCGCTTTGGGGAGTTAAATTGTAAGTTGAATGTCATAATTAAACTCAGTGACATCTATACTCCCGGATTCGACTCCAAACTTGAATGTGTTTGCGTTATTTTGATGTAATGCCACTCCACCCGAAACCCATAAAAGTTCACCACTCCCATGCCTGAAAGAGGTTGGCATTAATTATGCACAGAGCACATTTAGTGAAATTTGATGAATACCATTGATGCAGATTTGTATTGATTCGACCCAAAAATCTGCCGGTCAGAATATTTGAAAATTTCCACCTCGTCCACCCCGTCCACCCCCGGCCCTGGTTAAATGTCATAATTAAACTCAGTGACATACATAACCTTAGATCTGACTCCCATATCGAACACTTATTCAGCTCATATCAGTAAGAAGTGTGATAAAATTCCTTGTGAGGAAAAATGTATAAGAATTATACCACTGGAAAAATACGAAATAAGTTTTTCGCCAGTGAATTCATATAATGTTAAAGAGTTGAGTTTGGTCTTCGGATTTAAGATTGTGGACAAAAATTTGTATTGCCTCCTTCCAACCCCACTCCTAGGGACTGAGCTACATCTTAACTAGTATGGTTTATTTCATAATTAAACTCATTGACATCAATAACCTTATATTTGACACGAATCTCGGTTGCATCGCGTTTTTTTATGTACCGCCGCTCCACCCACTCCATTAGTGGTTCTCCCTACCCGTGCTGTACGGAGTTGAAATTATAAACTAAATTCATCTAGATAGTAAGTGTTAATCACATAGACCTCGTAATTAATCGACGCTAATATCGGCCGTTTCAGCATGTTCTTAGCTTTAATACCCGATCACCCCTTGGGAGTTTCCTAACGCTTCGAAAGGCCAACCGAAACCTTCGCAGGGATGCACACAGCATCTCACCAAAGTTTCATCGCAATCGGATAATTGGTTAGGAGCGCATAGGCGACAGACAGTCAGATTCATTTTTACATATAGAGAGATTAGAATTGGAGTGTTTTATTAGATCGATAATTTTATTAATATAATATGCATATCGTTAAATAAATTAATATAATAATAATGTGGTAAATTTTAATTATTATATTCACATGGCTAAATGTAGTTACACAGTAAATAAATTTGTAATGCACCGGGCGAAAATTTTAAGCTGTTGTAATATAGTTCATAAACATTTGAATAGAGTTGTGTTTTCGTAGTTCACGAATGGTCGCCTCATGTATTGGTAAACATTATAGGCCATGCAAACGCATTAAGTGTGTACGTTCAGGTCACAATTCACGTAGACCAACTGGTGATCTTGTCAAAAGCACTACTGCATGTAGAACAAGATCTAAATATCTGGCGACATGCTTGGGAGATGTTCGAAACGCAAGAATTTATGTGTACACCTACAACATTAATTTCCATACCAGTTATTAACGAGAACTAGTAATCGTTTGTATCTGCAAAGTCGATGAATATGCATGGTTCATACTTAAACATCTCAGCTTCGCTTGACATCCCTAATAACGCAATTAACTTTCAACGATTATTACATGTACAGTACTTTGGGGGGGGGGGAAGTGTTATGGTTCTGATGTATAATGATTTGTGATTCCTGATAAAATTTCTACTGACAAATTGCTCAGAAGATGAAAAGCGTTAATTCAGTGATGTTTGTTTCGTTGTCACTATAATATCAGCTTTTCCGATATATATCACTAATTGTGTGTAGGATTAATGTAGTTTATATTAATATTCTGTATATTTGTGAGTTAGAATTGTTTTATTTTATTATATTAATTTTGTTGTAGTTTTTGTTACAAGAGTTAAATTTATATCCACCTGGACTTCAATACGTGTGTTTACACGCTTAGCGACCAGACTTGAATTTTTGTCGCCGTGGATTTCAGGAATCACATGTCCAGCTGCGAGGTAGACTTAAATCAAGAAGGGAAGAATCCTGACTGACAGGAAAGAGGTGATGTCATGTAGTATATGACCATCAATGTCCAGGATAAAATTAAGAAATATTTTGAGAGTAAGAAAACAGACGGATGCTTGTAGTTTATGTCATGCATGATTGACGTGAGACGAGTTGGGGTTAGTCAGAATCAGAAGTGACGTCGACCTGCGTGGAATTGCGTCAGAGTAGCGGGAGGAAGGCAAGACTTAACTAGGGTCTCTGGATCCTACCCGGCATTCACCTAAAAGTGACCCTAGAAAATCTGCATCAGGTAGGTCCCACATTCTTCCGATGGTGAGAGAAGGATTTTCTGCGGGTACTTAACATTCCCATCTCTGTGCCTCGATAAGTTTTGAAGGCAGCTAGTCGACTGTTCCAATGGAAACCGAAAACAACTGTTACCGTGTGCCCAAGATTTGAGACCCTGGAACATACACCTCTCAAAACAGACCGAGATGCCTCGGCTTTTGATAACATGAGTTCAAAAGTAGAGAGAGGAAAGGACCCCCTAAAATGTAGCCCTTTCCTTGCGAGAGTTGGTTCTGTATGCGTTTTTTTTTTAAGAATAACAGGCTACATGAGGGTAACCCACGTGGTGGCAACATCCCTTTAATAGTATAGGAAGGGATGCCGAAGGGTAGAGGGAGGTAGGAAAGAATTAACTGGGGCCCGCGGCTATGATTTAAGGATCCTACCTGGCATTCACCTAAAAGTGACGCATAAAAAACCCTAGAAACCCTAAATCAGGTAGGTCGGGTGCTTCCGATGGCTAGTTAGAAGCAGTGACAAGAAATTTTGATACGATTGCAAGAAATTGAGAAAATTTTTTACAAAGATGATAAAGGAGGATGCAGGGGCATTTCAAAATCAATATTTTTCATGTTCCCTATGATACAGAGTCTTAGAGATTTTAGGAGACAGACAGTCTAAGTCATCAGGAGTCTTTACCGGTTTCCAGAAGTCTTCAGCTGCTGGGGCTGTCTGTAAAAAAATTTAAATTCCTGAATTAAATCTCATGTTTGGCTCAGACCTAAGGTAAAATGATTTGTTTCGGAGGTGTATTTATTCATTATTTAAAAATCATCCAAAAACGAATTGTGTGTAAGGTATTAGTAACCCATAGGTATTTCAGATAATAAGTCACACTATCAGTAATAATTAAATTGATGTTTCTGTCAAGGAAATTTTTGGTATATATTTGTAAATACCTTTTGTATATGTTATCATATAACAATAAATGATGTTGGTATTTATTAAAACAAATATATCTTGCCAACGGTGTAGGGGTCAGCGTGACTGGTTCGCATCACAGAATAATTCGATTCCCGGCGAGGGCATGGATGTTTGTGTGTGTGAGAGAAATTCGTCAAATCAGTCCCCAGAAAAGGCAAAATGAGTTCCCGTAATGAGTCGATAATAACCTGAGCTTTTTATGCGACTCTAAATAAATCAATATAACAAAAATCCGCACCCAAACAATCACACACAATCACGTTAATCCTAAAACAAAGAACTGGGCAAGACTAATGGGATGGGAAAGATCAGGTTTTAGTGATCTCTGGACTATGTTTCACGGTTATATCTCTTAAACATTCAATGAGCATTGCGTTGTAAGTAAGGCTGCCCTCACATGCAAATTAGAAACCCCAATTAAATATTGGTGCGCACACTCCAAACCAGGTTTCTCCTTTAATCTAATTGTAATGGCGTGTAAAGAGGTCAGTAAGCTTTATTATTAAGGGAAAAGTTTGCCATACAACATTACAATTTGCGGAAGTTTCAAATTTTGATTCATTGTTAGAAGATCAAATTCAGTGCATTGGCGGAGTGTTACTTGAAATTGAAAATTAGATTTATTTAATTTATCTAAAGATTTATGAAATATTTTAGAGTAATTAATTAATTGAAAAATATTGCCTTATTCATGCAATTGCTGTAAACGTATAATTTTATTTATTGGCATGACGTTTCACCACTCAATCCTATATTATTAGTGTCCAATTTGAGGTCTCCACCAATTTAATTTCCGTCAAAAGCCATATAATATATTCTTTAGGAATCATTCGCCACAAAATGGCTGTCAGCTATTGTAATATACGATAAAAAGTTGCTATTCTCACCACATCGGAAATAGCTGCGCTGTAATACGATTGTCACTGCATGTCAATGTGCCAATATCAATATATTTCATTTGGAGTGGATATGGATTAAAAATTGATATTCCAGATGAAAATCGTTAAGGGTGCGCGTGCCTGGACGAGGCTCCTGTTACTGTCGTCAGTTTTGTATCCAAGCCGCTCGATTGTGTCGAATTACTCGTCTCTCTGCTTTTATTTCCATTGTCCTCGCTAGTAAAGGAAAATTCAATTTTGTACAAAAACTGCCATTCTGTCACATTCTTATTGGTTTATTGGTACTGGTATATAGCAAATTTACCATGGTTCTACGAGCCCGGAATATTAACGGTGTGCCTCGTGTAGGGACTTAATTCACTTTAGATGGGCGTGCTGGAGGCAATGAAGTTAAATTGGCAGAAAACGCTGAGGGTAAATGACATTTCAAACAACGACGAGCGGCATTGCAATTGTTATTAAGGGAAAGTTCTGTACCGGTTTGCGAACGGAGACCTAATTAGTCAGAAATTGTCTCTGCTTACAATGTTGCATATCTTTACCTTCAGCGATTCAGCCATGGTTCAGGGACATTAACCGTGTCACGCCTTAATTCAACTGACAATACTGGACGCAGTGTCATTTGTAGGCTTCATCAAATATGTGTAAAAGTTTTTTAATGTTAGCGAATATTCTGCATATTTGGAAACAAACATTTTGTTTTGTAACAGGCTACATGAGGGTAATCCACAAGGGATTTGGAATGTGGGATGCGGAAGGGAAGAAGAAGGAAGCCAAGGGTTAACTAGGGCCCCCGGGCTATAGTTTAAGGATCCTACCCGGCATTCGCCTAAAAGTAATGCAGGACAAACCCTAGAAAAACCTGCATCAGGTAGGTCGGGCATTGGGTACTTGTCCAACGCCCTTCCTATAGCGGGAGAGGAGTTTTCTGTGGGGACGCAGCATTTCCTTTTCCGTGCCTCGACCAGTTTAGGAGGCAGCTGGACGACTGTTCTAATGGGAACAGTGAACAACTCTTACCGTATGCCCAAGGTCTGTGACCCCGGAACATACACCTCTCAAAGCAGGACGAGGTGCCTCGGCATGTGGGAACCTTAGTTCAAAAAACCAGAGAGATGTGAAGGTAGTCTCCACCAGAGCACTCTGATGGGCATAAACATAATTTTACAAGGTTTACTTGTTATTTCTGTTCATAAATTGACAGTAAGTTGTGATTAGAGAATACGTGGTTCCAGAAATTTGTGATTATTTACGTAAGCGAATAAATGCAGAGGCAGTAATACCAGAAATTTCGATACATATTTATAAAACTGCTAATGAGCAGGACTATTTTTCAAGAAAATGTTAGGCTTGGCGAAATTGAGAAGAAAAGTTTCATAAATATAATTTCACTTTCGTACAATCATTAATATTTTGGTTTTCAAATGGCGGTTATAATTGAATCCAACTCTATCAAAATGTTACCTTCCAATCTTCATTAGAATCCGAAGAAATTTCAGCATTTATCATATTTTCATCTAATTTCTATGATTTTTTAAATTCAAGTGGCACATTATCAGCTTTGATAATTACGGTTTGTAATTCGGGTACTACGTACGTTATCATATTTGATCTTGTTGATTTTGGAGAGAACTTGGTCATGTGATAATTCCATAAAAAGATGTACCTCCCTTAACGACGTAGTCGTCTAACATTGTGGTTACTGACACATTCTTCGATTAATGACACCTGATTTTGACAATCAGCCTTGTACTGGAAGATATTGACGGAGTCACGCGACATTAAACGCGTAGGTCGGGCGTCTGACAGCTCATAGCTTGCTGTTAGTTTTACGTTTCGTGTTTCATCAAAACCGATTTTGTAGCATATATATATATATAAATAGTTGTGCACAGACATTGTTGTAGCAGGTTTTGTTTCATATACACCTCCTTCCCGAAGCTTTTGTCATTAAAAACTCTAACTTCTCGTACATCTCATTGTTAATATCACTGTTTTAAATTACGTTTTAATTGGAAATAGCGCCTCTGATAATCGTTTCGGTTCTCGGTATTCCTGAATACAGGTTTCTGTAGGTAACCGAGGAACAACCAATAATTTAAAAATTCTAAACATTTTTTCATAAGAGCCACCAAATAAATCTGCATAGTAAATTTAATCTAAGTCGGTTCAGAAGTTATTACAAATGGTGTATTACTCTGGAAGATGAATTTTATCGAAAGAATAATATTTATAGCACTTGTATAAACAGGAATATTCATCGTAAGAGCGTCTTTTGTGTCTAATTTTAAATTGTATAAAATTATGAAGATTATAAATTTTACATTTTCTTGTTCAGCTCATACAGTTTCAAAAATATGCAAATGCAAGTAGAAAGGCGATCAGTGATCGGAATATACAGCCTGTTGTATTGCATTCGAGTTGGGAAAAGGGTGGTGGTTTCGTGATCGTGATTCTTGATCGCGGCATAGTTTCGTTTCAATATTTGCTATGCATTATTGACAACCATTTGTAGGCTGAAGTGTAACTGGGACTCATCGATTGGTTGACAAATATCCATTTAGGTTAAGAAGACTATAGTTTTATTATTATAATTGTTTACTTACAAGCAATTAATTGTTTATTGTTTGACGTAATTATTCAATATTCAATGTATTACTTTCATAATACAGAGAAGAGCGCTTAAGGGAGTGTGCATTAATTATTTTAACACATAAAATCGTATGTACGGAAGCACACCGTCTTCTATTACGCCTCTGTGTTTCCTACACATATTTTAATGATCCTACAACAGTAACGCAACTGTCTTTGTAACTTCGAATGAAACGAGAATTAAAATTAAAAAGAGAGAAGAATCTTAAACCGGCCTCCTGTTACGTAGTGGTCAGCCTCACTGTCTCGGATCACAGAGATCCAGGTTCTAATCCCGGCGAGGGCGTGGACGTTGTGGGCGTGAGTTTCCATACTGAGAAACCCCCTCTCGTTAGTTACCCAATAAAGAAATGTAACATAGTCAAAATTGATAATGATATTAGAAGATTAGGCAATAATAAATAATAAATAATCTGGAGTCCGTGTAACATTTATGAAGCCATTATGACATAGAAACGGAAATAAAAAGCAAGTGTTTGTTCTCTAAATATTTGACTTACAATAGAGCAGCTGGGAGTAGCTTTGCAATCCTATTTTTGTAGGTATTTATGGACTTTTCATGCATCTAATTTTCTCCTTCCTAATGTAAATATATATTATGTCTTTTTCTTTACAACTAAAAATCATAACGTCCCTATATCTAAAATAACTGGAAAATAAAAATTAATTAATTAACTTTGAGGCCGAAAACTCAATGAAACAATTATAAGTGGTGGTAGAAGTTTTTAAATTTGTAGTTATTTATATTTAACATATTCTTAGCCAGTAATATGAAATTATTTAATCCTTTATTGTATTCAGATTAGCGAAAGGGACTGAAGACAAATTCAATACATGGTCACAGTGATTTTCAAATAATTTAATGTCTTAACCGTTTTTATTCGTACACTGGTTTTATTACTTTGACGAAATTATTGAATATTTCTTAGCCCCAATTCAGTGTGTATTGTATTCCAAATAATAAGTCAAATTATGACCAGTAAGTGTGGCGCAAAAGGTTAGAGTTATTCTTTTTTATCCCACCTATCTTCAAGACCACCCGTAGACCATTTATTAGTATGTAGTGTGATTATGCTCAAGTCTTTTAACTGATAAACAGTAATTCACTAACTATTAAAACTAATTTAAAATAAATAAATATTTTCTAAAAAAGTTATATTCTCAGAAATTGTGCTTCAAAATGCCATTCAACAGCAACATCTACAAAAATAAACGAAAGTAAGACACTTGTATTATGTAAAAACAAGAATCTGCTCCGCTTTCCTTACCTATTAAGACAAATGAGATACGGCGAATTATATGATGTTTCATTTTCCCTTTCAATATTTTTTACATCATTGTTGGATGCCTCCACCTTCCTTGCAGTTCAAATGTGTTGCAGCCCGCTTCAGGGAAATTCCTTTGCATACCTAAAACAACGGTCTTTGAGCTGAATTCTCCCGCCGGACAGGCGCCGAAAGGCATGAAAATTAGTTTCTGTCAGTTGTCGACTTCCCGGAAAAATATCCAGGATTGTTCACGTGCTTAAATTACTCATTTAAATGCGATGAAATACGCGTCCTTTCACCTATCAACAAAATATAGCTTTCTACGATTTCCTTTTGTGTGGCTAAAGAGTGGGGTGCAAAGTTTTTTAAAGTAAGTTTTGGCAGTAATTTGACACGTAATTTTAAGAAAAAAGACAGCAAATGGTTCTCCTTTGTATGTAAATATGCCAGAGAAATTGATGTAAAATTAGCTTATAAATCATTATCTTTCTTTCTCGTGTTACAAATCGTTAGTGTTAGATTAAATAGATATTCGATAGCAAGAACTTAGAGAAAATTATTATATTAAGGACGACAAACGTTACGAATTCAAACGATTCAATATTTATTAAATACATTTTTAAGTTTAAATTATGAAAGTTTTAATGCTTTCATTATTATTTAATTGAACAAGTGTAGAACGTATGTGAGTGTGTCAAACAAGCGAAAAAATTATTCAAACTTTTTAATTATCTTACGTGTGTCGCTCAGTTCTATATACTCGTTAGATGAAAAATTATGCAAAACAAGATAGATCTTTTATAGAGTATTGCGAAATATTGAAATAAGAAGTAAAGATATTAATTAACAATTTATAACTTTTAGTTTTCGTGGTTAGGAATATAATTATTATGTTTCTATTTTAAGTAAAACGTATCTGGGTGATAGAATATATAACGGGATATCAAGTGATTTATTATTTGTTATATGGTACGGTATGAACCAAAATTTGTGTACCAATTACTTTAATATTTCACTTAGTGGAGGTGAATGATAAAGATTATTCAAAGTTTACTTGCATTAAAAAAATAAGGCTTTTGAAATCGTGGAGGCACTTCGGTTTCCTGGAGGTATTATAAGGTCATTTGGTGCGAAGGTAATCTACGAAAGATATTGTAACGATTTATGTTGCACTATAGGAAGAGTCCTTTAAAGGAATGAATCTGCTCATAACATAGTATTTGAGAAGAACTTCATGGCATCTTAATCCTTCTAATACTTTCTTTGAAACTATTATTCAAAGCTCGAGTTTAGAGCTACAGACGATATAATGCAAATTTAATGGCACAATGGCAAATGTATGAAGCGCATAAACGAGACGCGAGCACCATAGACCCTCGGAAGGTCTTTATAAATAACCGTATTAGAGATCAAGAGAACGGTTTAGTTAATTCGAATGGCTGGCTTCGCGTTTCGCCCTTAATTTGATCTTTCCCTTCTGTGATGTCTCCCATTTCTCCAAGTCTGCGGGAGTCGGGGCCCCTTTTCTCCTGTCCCCGGCATTTAAGCGAACACAAATCGTCTTTGTAAATGGTAATTGTCGCCGAAAGCGGCAGCCGAAGTGAATCTCATGGGCCGGGGTCCCCTCTATCTTCGATTGGAAAAGAAGCGCCTCTTCTAATGTACGGTTGGTCGTGAAGACAGATTCTCGGTGCAACCCTCGGGCCAGCCCAGTAGTAAATAGACTAAATTTACCACTCTGAAACTAAACCAAGCTCAATTACATAACATTTTACTATATGTAAAACCTTTCCAGGGTATTTAAAATATTTTAAATTCCATACAAGGAAGTTTGCAAAAAAAGTTTCATGACTATTAAAAATTTACCTAAGTACAGTTTCTTAATGATTTATGTTCCAAATTATTAGCATTAAACAGTACGAAAATTACTTCAAATAATAGTTTTTTTAAGAATACTAATATTGACTTTATAATGTTTCCCGAGACATTCGTTAATTAATCGGGAAAATTGACTGGCCGTCTACCATGAACTTGAATATGTATATTTCCATAATTATCACTGTTAACACGATTAACATGATGTTATAGTGATTAATTTACTATAGTCATTAAATATGGGATGCAAAAATTCAGGCTTCAATTGAAAGTCACGCCAAAATTTGAATCGTTTCTTTTTTCTGTGGAAATAGCTTTATATTTACTTGTTAATTAATATATTTTTGATTTACACTACAAATTTCATATCGTTCTCTAAAGTGTAGGCCTACATATTCTTGAATGAATGAGACGTTTAATTAGTACTTTCACTAAAACGGGAACGCCGAGTACTTGTTATTCATCCTTTATTCCATACAATTTATTTGGTATCAAATTTAAATGGACGTATCATTTTTTAAGCAGTGAAGTTATTTCACCGCAGAAACAACTGATTTTTGTTTGGAAAATAACACCTAGCAATTTTTTATACACCCAAATATAAATTTTAACAAAATTGAGGGCAGGTATCAACATTATCAAAGATTGAAGCCTTTCCCTTTCCCGGTGTAGTTGATCAATATATTGTTCTCTGAGTTCAACCGGGTTTTGCATTCTAATATGCGTTCTAATATAATTATGCAAAACCCGGTTGAACTCCGAGAACAATATATTTAAGGTATCAACATTGTTAATGACATGCCAATGATAAATCAAAATTATTTTTTGGATAAAAAGTTCTCGGTTCACACGGGGGCCAACAGCGATTAAAATTAAAATTAATTTTTTATGAATTAGTCATTTTTGTCACCAATGACAACAATCATAGAAATCATACTAACGTGTCTTCTAAAGGAAATACTAACATTGAAATGATAGGGAAAATAAGATCGAGATATAATACGAAGTCTTAAAAATTAGTCTGATCATTGGTTCCTTATTTTATATTTATATCTGCTTTTTTTTTTTTGATTTATTAGACAAAACTTTATTCTTACGATTATTTGTTGTTACATAAAATATTATAGTATATACAATTAAAATTATGTACATAATTAACCTGGGAACTTGGCACTTAAGTTAATCCAGCAATTAACATAATTTTGCAAATTTTTCTTATATTTTGCTTTGGGTGTCTGAGGGGCATACTTTGTTGAGTTATGAGGGATCGTTGGTGTTGTTCAATATGATGGGATGGATTGAATGGGTGGGTGGGGTCTTCGGGTCTGCGGGTATGAGGATGGGGTGGGTTAGGAGGTGCCAGAGTGTTCTGGGGGAAGGATGAGGTCGATAGGGCGTTTTCTCTTGAGGCGACGTGCGCGTGGGGTTGGGGGAGGGTTGCAATGGAATTGCTGGATCGTGGTGTTGGGATGATTGAAGGTGCTTTTGATTAATGAGGTTACGGATTTGGTGATTATTGAGTTGACTTGGGGAAGTTTAATGTTGTGGTGGATGATGGAATTTCTGAGGTACCAGGGAGAGTTAGTGATGGTGCGAAGGATTATGTTTTGTTTGGTTTGGATTTTGGCTGAATGGGTTTCGGCTGTTGCTCCCCATATGGATGAGGCATAGGACCAGGTGGGTTGAATTATGGAGAGATATACTAGGCGTTTTGTGTTGAGAGCGAGTGGGGATTTTCTGTTTAGGAGAGAATATAAAGTTCTGAATTTAAGGTTACTTTTAGAGAGGAAGTGTTTAATGTGGGGTTTCCAAGAGAGTTTTGAATCGAAGAGGAGTCCTAGGTAGGTGGTTCCTGTTTTTGTGGGTATTTCGGCGTTGTTTAGATAGAGGGGGATGTGCGGAGGAGGATTTTTGGATAGTGTGAATGGGACGGTTACTGATTTGGTGGGATTTATGCTGATTCGCCATTGATTGGACCAGTGTTCTAGGTGGTTGAGCGCTGATTGAAGAGGTTGGATATTGGAGGTGAGAGAGGAGGTTTGGTAGGAGATGGCGATGTCGTCTGCGAAAAAGATTGTGCTTGTGGCGGGTTGTTGTGGAATATCGTGGGAGAAGATGTTGTATAGGAAGGGGGCAATGACGCTTCCTTTGGGGACTCCTGCAGCGATGGGGTGGGGTTGAGAGATGTGGTTATTTATTTTGATGGAGAAGGTTCTGTTGGAGAGGTAGTTGAGGAGTATTCTATAATGGGTGTCATTTAAGTAATCTTTGATTTTTGAGAGAAGGGAAGGATGATGAATTTTGTCGAACGCATTTTTCTATGTCAATAAAAGTGGTGATACAGGATTTACGTTGTTCGAAGGAGTTGTTTATGAGGTTGGAGATGGAGTATAATTGATGACAGCAGGAATGTTTTGGACGAAAACCGTATTGTGTGTCAGGAACTAGGAAGAAGAGTTGGTTGATTAGATGAGGGAGAAGTAATTTTTCAAATAGTTTGGAGATTGTAGGAAGGAGACTTATTGGTCGGTAATTTTCAGGGTGGGATTTTGGTTTGTTGGGTCTTGGTAACATGATTATGGTAGCATGTTTCCATTTGGTTGGGTAGTAGGTGGTTCTGAGGATGGCGTTGAAGATATAGGTGATTAGGATTATTGTTTTTTGGGGTAGATGTTTTAGATGGCGGTTGGTGATGTGGTCATGTCCTGGGGAGGCTTTGTTTTTTTAGTTTTTTTATTGCGGTTTTGATTTGGGAAGGGGTGAAAAGTTTAGGGAGGGGGGATAGTTGTAGGGGCTGATGGAGTTTTGTTGCTATGATGTGATTGTGATTGGTGTAAAAGGAGGAGTTTGGGGAAAATTGGTTGGTCAAAATTTGGGCGAATATGTTCGCTTTTTGTGAGGGGGTGGTGTGCCATTGGTTGTCTTTTTTAAGTGGGGGAATGTCAGTTTTCTTTTTGGTCAGATATTTAGTTTTTTGCCATAGTGATTTGTCAGCTCCGTTGAGTTGTTGAAGGTAGTTGTAATGTTTGGAGTTGCTGGTGTCTTTTAGTAGTTTTTGTAGTTGTCTGGTGACGTCATTGTATTGGCGTTTGACTGTGGGATTTTTGGTGTAGTACCATTGTTTTCGCAAAGCTTTTTCTCTTGGAGTAGGTTTTCAATTTGGTTTTGGTGTGGGTTTTTTGGGTGGGGTTTTGGTGGTTTTTGGTGGGAGGCTATAGCGGCAGAGGTGAGGATGATAGATTCTAAATGATTTAGGGCTCAGTCTATGTCTGAGGGCGTCTTCAGTGGGATATTGAGGATTGTTAGTTTTCTATTATTTGAGAGAAGTGGATCCAGTTAGTGAATGTGTTATTGGGTCTGTTATTGGTGGTATTGGGAGGAAGGGATAGATTTATCTGTGCTATGACTGGTAGGTGATCGGAACTGAGTTCATGGAGTATTTGTGGGTTGGAAAGGTATTGAGTGGTTTTGTGGCAGATGCAGAAGTCTAGTATGTCTGGTGATTTGAGGCTGTTTGGGTAGTAAGTTGGTTCGGTTGGATGTATTATTTGGATATGGAGTTTGGAGAGGATGTAGTTGAGGTCTTTACCTCTGGTATTGGAAGTTCTGGATCCGAAGTTCGGGTGTTTAACGTTGTAATCTCCTCCTATTATGTAGGGAGAGACGCAGGAGGAGAGTAGCCTTTTCCAGGTGTCAGATGTGATTTGGTTGGCTGGAGCAGAGTAGAATGAGGAGATGTTAGTGGTTGTGTTGAGTGTTATTTGAGTTAGTTGCAGATCTGGAAGGGATATGGAAGGCAGTTTGTTGTGGTTTATAGAGCTTTTGATTAGTATTGCAGAACCGCCTTTTCTGGAGGAGCTGGGGTGGTCGGCTCTGTAGGTTTTATAATTTGGGAAGTTGTAAAGCTGTGTGGGGATGAGTTTGAATTCGGTTAATAGCAGGAGGTCGATGTTGTTTTTTGTAGGAAAAGGTTAATTTCGTGGTATTTATTGGTAGCTCCCCGGGCGTTCCAAGTGCATATGGTAAGGTATTGTGGGTGAGGATGCGTCATTTTTGGGTGTCCATTAGCTTGGGGATTATTGTGGTTAGGAATTGGATTAAAGGTGTGATGATGGAGATAAGGTTGTCTATTTTAGAACACAAGGAGTAGAGAAGGTTATTTTGGTTAGGCGAGTCAGCATTTGTTTGTTGTGGGATTCTTGGGGTGTAAGTGGGGTGAGTTTTTTTTGACGATATTGGCGTAGGATTTAGCACCAGTGTTGCTTTGTGGAGTTTGGGATGTTGAGGGAGGAGTTTGTGGACTGAGGAGATGTGGTTTCTGTGGTTTTTGAGGTGCAGGCAGATTGGTTGTGATAGGTTTTGTGTAGGATGATTGCAGAGATTTGAATATTGGGCAGCCTTTGTTGTTTGCCGTATGGTTTCCACGGCAGTTTATGCATACGGGTGGAGTGGTTTTTGGGATTGGGCATTTAGTGGGTGGGTGGTTGCTGTCACAGCGCACGCAGCGGGGGGGATTAAAGCAGTAGTTTTTTGTATGACCATAGTTCTGGCATCGGAGGCACTGTGGGATGAATTTTTTTGGTTTGGGAGGTTCAACTTTTATTTGACAATGATATAGGTGGGTAAGGTTGTAAATGGTGTGGTTCTTGGGGTCGGGGAGAAGGTCGAGAAAGAATAAGGGGAGTTCAATTTTGGTGATGGGGCGCCTTACTGGAAGGAGTTGTGCAGGGGAGTATCCCAGTTCTTTCAGTTCTGAGATGATTATGTTTTGGTCGGCTTTTGGATGTATGCCCCTCAGAACAACGCGGAGGTTTCTCTCTGATTTTATTTGAAAAGTATAAAATTCGGCGTTGTTATTTTGGAGATAGGTTATGGCGTTTCTAAAATCGGAGATGGTGGTGGTGGTTTTTAGTTTGAGTTTTTGATCCTGCATGATGTAGATAAAGGGCGAAGCACAGATTGATTTCATTTGTTGGAGCATTATGTTTATATTGTCTGTATTATTGATGAAGATTGGAGGTGGTTTTTTGGGAGTATCTATAGAGATTTGGTTAATTGTAGGTTCGTCGTCAAGGTTTTGTAATAGTTCAAACCTGTTAGAGGTGGTGAATGGTGTGCTGGATATGGTTTTGGAAGACGAGTTTGCACTAGTGGAAGGGAGGCTGGATAGATTATTAGCGGTTTTCCGCTTTTTTGTTTTTGTTTGGATTTGGGGGGAGAAAGGGGTGGAAGGATAGTCCGTTGATTCGGCACTTAACGCACTCACTGTATCGTCGTTGGGGAAGTCCATGATGGCGGCTGGTTGTTCGATGTGGTGATGTGTAGACGGGTCTTGTATTTTGCTGATTTGATGGTCTTGCTGTGCGGATTCTGGATGGGTAGCTGATTTCCTGGTTGCAGATTGGAGACTGAAGATGTTGTGGGACGATGCGGCGTGTTGATCTTCTGTGACGTCGTCTACGACGTCCATTTAGATGGTGTAGATGTAGACTCGATGCTTTGTCGTGTGGGGGTGACCCCTTGGATGTAGTAGTTGTGATTCTCGATGATTTGTAATGATTTCTGTTGGTTTCTTCTGCGATGAAAAACGATGAATAGCGGGTTCGATAGCTTGCGGTTTAAGCGGCCTGGGTCGCTGTCTATAACCGGTAGCAGATTGTAAACAAGATCGTGCTCGGCTAGTTGCAAGGTTAGATGTGTAACGTTGCACGGCCGGGCTGGAAGTCCTCTGCTTATAAAAAAGTAAATAATCCGAAAAGTCTGGCACAAAAACATTGTACACATCTATCGCTCTTCTCAAAACAAACATACAATAGATGAAGAAAAGAAAACTCGGTACATTTTCAATTATATTGTAGATGTCCAACAATCAGAAATTTAGATGAAGTCTATCATGTCTGCACAGTTGAAACTAAATGAAACATTCTTTGTTACGACATATGCATTAATTAACATTAATACACTTTCATTGTAATACAATCTGGAATAAATTGCGTCATTCAGTTTCTCAGTGTTTGAGATCACCTGAATCACATTCGTCATTTTTATATCATTATTTTAATATTTTCGTTTTAGTAGTAGATATGTTTTTTTTACATTAATTATAATTACAGTACACACAGAAATGTAATATATGCGTCAATAACTATTCTTCACATATAATCATCACATATCAGGCTGTGAGAGCTATATTAATTTTTCCTCCTAAACTTTAACATAATTAATTTATTAAAACAGGAACTTTGTCATTTTTAGGCAAAATGGTCTTGTCTCACTTTTATAATCAAGTCTTTGGTAACTAGGTATAATTTCTCATTAGCCAAATTTTCTGGCCGTGACTACTGTTTTTAAGTTTATAGAGTATATAAAATCATTTTAAAATTATTGAATATTAAATTTTTCCAATATTTGCAATATCGTTTTATTTGTTGTTACTGTTGTTACAGTTTCATGTATATTTTCTTTAACATTTAAGCTTGATATTTCGACGCCAATAATGAACATTATTAATCTTGTATAGGTATTATTGAAGAAAAATTCATGAAAAAAATGAAGACAGTTTGTCTTCCAGTTGTAATATATTTCGAGTCTGTGTGGAATAATAAAAATTATTGCATTGAATCTGAAAATTCGTATTTATAGTTAAGTTATAATTTAAACGAAACACGCGTTGAAAAAATACTTTTAAATTCAGTTAATGTAAGTGATGTTATAAAAACAGACAAATAATATATTTCTAATAATCAAATATTGCGACGGTAAACGAACACTAAAAACGAATACTAAAAAATATAGCATAAAGGTTTTAGTGCTGGTATTAAGAAGGTAACAAAATTTAGAGTAAATAATTAAATCAAATATTTGTTAAATGTTTATTTTAAATACACGTTTTCATGTCATGACTAATTGTGTACAGAAATAGGAAAATGTTCACTAAGCACTAGGCCTGGCAACACATTCTGCAATATGCGTTTGTGTATACAGTAGTGACTTGACTAATCCTTTGGTGTGGGAGCGAAAGCAGATGTCCTTGCTCTGCACCGTTGAGGAGTTGAAGGCAAACCACGAGCCCTTCATGAAGTTGGTAACACGCTCCTGGCGGGGAAAGATCCATTAGCGTGGTTTGTTTGGTCGCTTGCGGGCTTCCAATCTATTATTCAGTTAGGGGTATCAAAACCGCCCTATTAGCCTTTGACGGCAAGGCTTTCCTTCCATTTGCGTGCCGTTTCACCTTCTTCGTGAACTCTAAAAGTAAATATTGTTGTTGAGACTACTCCCTCAGGATTGGCTCGCTCAAGCTTTGATGTCAGAAATGAGCATCTCTGTTCGAATTTGGCTACTTGATTACGCGGACTTCAGTTTCCAGTTTCAAGTTGGAAGAAGGATGCGGGACACATGAATTACACTGTTTTATAATAAAGAGATTACGTGAACGATAAATCATAAAGCTGACAGTCAAGAAAATCATAAGAAATTCTACTTTGGAATAGTATCTTCGCACACTCGTGTAGTAGCAAGGATATATTAAATTTATTCTATCTCCTTGGATATACAGCCTTGGCCTACCAGGCTGGCTGCCAGACATCTTCCATGACATTCAGGATTTTTGGAGAGAGACGTGGTCAGCGTAGCCATTATTCTTCAACCGTAACTCCAGTTTTCATTACCATGACGAGCAGGAACATCCATGCCTATGCGGTACCATGACATCTGTGTTGTGTAAACCGCACTACCACAGCAGGTTGGCATTGAATTCATTCTACCTATTATTAGATATTTATATTTCGAAACTCGAGATAGTAATTCAATAAAAGACGCAGAATTTATGATTTAAGGAGAACGGTTTTATTTCCACCAATTGGCCAAAATTGTAAAAAGAAACTTCTATCTAGGCACAGTATCTGTCCTTCACCACGAAATAAAATTAAATATATCATCAAAAAAACTTGATTAAAAATGAAGGGTTTTATACTGTTTAATTTTGGAGCCAGAACAGTGTTATTGTACTGCAGTCATTCTTCGAGTTCACGTAAATCTTACCTGAACCATGCTTCACCTGCTGTTGCCGCCGAAATAATTTGCAAGAATATTTAATTAATTGTACTTAATAATGCAAACTGAACTTAATCCGGAATTAATTTCTCACATATACAGTAAATTTTCCCTTTCATCTGCGTGGATGGCCTGGCATGAGAAACTTATCTTTGAATATAATTAAGCCCAGGAAAAAGATCTGAAAATTTGTCTTCACAATCATGAGAAGTGGTTTCATTACTAAGACTGTTGCTATCCTGTACATGTGAACTGGCTTCCTTCATAGAAGCCACCAATTTCTATGCACAGTGGTCGCTGGACGAAAGTAATGTATAATGTTCCACTGTTCTCCTCCGAATGTTTTCGGGTTTCACTTCCAATCCAGTCGCACATGTCTCTCATTGACTACTCTTTAATGTAGTAATAAGAAACCCCGAATGAAAGATATGTCGTCGTATCTTCGTATTACGAAAAATATTTTAAATAATTAATTTGTGAATTTATATAATTAATAATATTTTTGAAATATAATCTTTAAAGAAAAAATAATATATATAAATAAATTAAAAATTATAAACGATAAATTTACATTGAATTTCATTTACAGTGGGAATATATGTATTGTCGCTCCTTTGAGCTACACCAGGACTAGTAATCAGAAATATTGACTAATTCGTTGATAAAGATTATTGGCAGCGTGGTAGTGCAAAAATAATAAGGAACATATTCTTTCGATTTTAACTACATATACTTTCCACAGGTAGACACTATTTGCGTTATATATTCGCGAGATGGAATGTTTGTAATTAATATAACTAATTTCTGGTAATAATATCTTTGAAATGTTACACGTAATTCCTTTATTAAATATTTTCAGACCAACAACCAAACCTCTACTCTTACTTTTCATATTGCAGTTCTGCTACACTACAGTCAAATCAAATTTCGAAAATATGACTTTCCCCACAATTACATATGCTGCAGTCGACTATTCATTTTGACATTGACAGGTGTTAAACCAATTCGGCTGTTGTAGAATGTGCCTTCGTTAAGGTAATAAATAAAAAAATATCTTGCTACAAATTATATTTTTGTATTTCACATGAGGACGTTAATTCCTAGTTGGAACCAACCTACCCCAACGTGCCGTACTCACAACCAATCTATGCCGGATAGATTTGTATTCTTCCATAACTATTTATACATATTCAATCCGGTAGGATTATAATGGTACATCTATTGGGAAGGTACACTATAAAAGTACTCCGAATTAGGGAAAATAAATTAGCGTGTAATAACATATAAACTTTTTCTAATCGATGAAAAAAATTCAATTATATTTTTCATTGATCAATATAATTTAAAAATGAAATTTGTGAATATTTTGCAAGTTTTCTTTTATATGCCTGTACCTGATTTTTCGATTCTTGTCTTTTGTTCTTTTATTTTCACTGACAAGGATATGCCAGTTTCACAGATATAACTCACGCCAGGTAGTAATTATGTGGATTTTTTTCTCATAGTTGTGGAATAATTATTAATTCTGTAAACGTAACCGATTCGTTTGGTGCAGAAATAGGAAGCCTCATTTTATTGACGGTCTAGTTTACACGATATAAGGGTATTTATATTATTCTTTATGTTTCAGGTTTACATGCTCAAATTCTTACATCAGGTGATTATTGGAACAGATGTTTGTTGACTCTGGAAGATAATGGAGGAAAGTTTCAATGTTGGAGATTTAAGAAGAGATTAAGACATTTTTTCGAAGGTTTCCTGAAGATTTGAAAACAATGCAAATGCATAGCCGAGTCACTATCTGATATTATCTGGATTCATCCTTGCCTTATCTAGCTGCATAGTCAGTTCACCGTGATTGTAACAACATGATTGCAACTTTCGCGGGCTGTATGATTTATTGATTAGTATAGAATTGCTTTCTTAACTTATCTATAGCGCAGTGAGATATTACTAAAGTTATACGATGCACGAATTAGAGAGACGGGAAGGTCTGAACGGAGCTTTGTAGCTGACAGTGATGAAGTGTTCGCGACGTGTCTTCAGCTGGGCACCCTACCCTCTCAAGATCTCGTGACAGTGTTTAAACATCCATCAACAGATCGGCGGAGCCTCAGACGGAAGTGATTTGTCAGTGGCTTGTATCGGAGCTCAGCGCTGTGGTTTCTAGGAAATCGTGCGTCCAACTCAAGATTTAAGCTACTACTCACAATGAACACCCTAATCATCGCACGACTGGGCAAATAAAATTTAATTTATATCTGTACTTATGCTTTAATGCATAATATATTGCCAGTAATAGTATTAAAATACTTTAATTTTTTAAATATTCCTACATATTAAATTCAGCTCTACGTCTTACTCCATGTAACAAAATTATGGTATTAACAATTTCTTTAATCATAAGGTTCACGAAGTAAAATTATTTTCGCTGCCAAAAATGGTCTTCCTCAGATGCGTCTGGCGGTTAATCAATATTATTGAGTTCATAAAACCCGAATAGCCTGTATTTTATAAATAGGATGTTACTGTCCATATACAAAACACTATTAAAATAAATTACCACTACTATATAATAATTTGTAAATATTATTGTATGGGATTCTACAGAAGAACACAGTCTAAGGATATGTTCCCTGTAATAAGGAGAATATAAAACTGAACTGTAAAATTAATAGTAAATCACGATAATAGTCACAATGTACAGTAAATAAGAATTTGTTGCTACTGAAATGTTACGAAGGCAATTGAATACAAACTGGTTACAGATTTTAAGCCATGTTGAATCGTAAAAATGTTCACGAAATTTGTAATATTTAGGAAATTTTAAAACCATAACTTTTTTAATAAACCGAGATTAAAATATTAAGACTTGTAATTGTGTAATGCAATAATATCTTGCCCTCAATATTACCTACATGGATTTTTACTTTTACAATCTTAAAATTAATTAAACATTATCAACTTTTAGTCAGTATCACAGAAAAGGGTTAATAAAATTAATTACTCGTGATAAAACGCAATTTAAGACGGTTGGAAGAATACCGTGAGTGGAAATAAATAATTTTCATTCTCGTGGTTTCAACTTATGACAAAACGGAATTACATCAAAAGTTTTGATATTAGTACAGTGAAATAGTTTCATGAATAAACTTAAATAATTCTTAGTTTACTTCAATATTTCAGTGGCATGATCGATGACGGTTTCGTGTCATTATTGGCAGGTGATACTCCCCTTTAAGTGCGGTTAAAATTAGGTTCAGTAAGCGTGTAGACCTTGAAATAGATAATTGATGTGTGTGTGTGTGTGTGTGTGTCTATTCCTCAAGGACTTGCCTCCCGTCCCTCAATCTTCTCCACCCGCCTTCCTTGCTGACTGTTGCTGTCGATGTTAATATAAAGGCAGTGCTTCATTTGGTATGAATTTTATCGTTACAAAACGTAAGAACTAAGCCGTTTAAAATTAGGTTCAGTAAGCGTGTAGACCTTGAAATAGATAATTGATGTGTGTGTGTCTATTTAATTTAACTGATAACAAGAATACGTTATATTAATAATTTAAGGTTTACGTTCAATTCCTCATACATATTTCAGGAGTGTTACAGACATACATTCTATACTTTTTATACTTATGACAATGAAACTTTCATTATGATTTTATGAGATTGAAATAGAGAACAGATAAATGCCGTGCCTAACCAATAATTTCTTTATTTATTTGTCTTATTTAAAGTACATATTTCAACAAGTATTTATATATAATGCTACTACTCGAATTTTTTTTAGAATTTACGATTGATATAGATTACATACTCAAGCCATTAATACGCATTGTTTACGTTGCTTTTACAAACCAACTAAACGGAAGTTCCATCTTGAATATTTTTAACATTAGCATTTAGAAGAAGCATTAGAAATGCGGCAAAAATATTAAAACTCAATAAATGTTTTTTTGTTTATGTACCAAAATTTAATACCTGATTCATCGTATCATAGTATAACAGTGTTTGGGAACTCTGTAACATCAATTAATATTCGATTACGTTTGTGAATAATAATTTTTACAATGTAGTTAGATAAGATTTAATATGATCTACTGTATAACTTGTTTTTGGATTTGAATATCGATGAAAATTCTCTAAATATAATTTGATGTGTTTTAAATTTACTTTCTCCCTGCGTTATAAGTTCATCCATCCATTTGAGGTATGATATAACAGCACAGGTGCCTGTAAGGTTTACAGGAGAACGCACAGCGTGTAGCAGCTGTGTCAGGAGGGTAGACTAGCTCCAGGCGCCTCCTTCATAGGACAGTTTGATCTCTTGTTAGCAAGGATCAAAGGTCTCTATTACCATCAAAATTCCGTTTAATGGGTTACAGAATCCAAATATTTGGATTTCAAAGTTACAGTCATAAATGTCATATATATTTGAGTACGTAGATACAACCATAAAATTATTTAGTAGTGTATGTAAATAAAATATTTCTTTTTGTATGCTCCTAGTTCTATTATTTTAGTTTATCCTTAAGTTTAATGTATTATGGGACCCTAAACTATGTGATATTAAAAATAAACTGATCTCTATTCAACTTTCTTTCCTTGTTATATTATAGTAATTATAAGTTTATTGCAATATAAAACAACCATTCGACATCCTGTAAATTATTGAACGTCTAATACCTGATTTTAAATCCTTCGTTTGCTTAATAGACAAAGCTTAATAGACAAAGCTTAATAGACAAGGCAGTAATTAATTTTGAGAGAATATTCATACACCATTTGAGAAATATAATGCTTAAAATTCAGTTTGCCAAATGTACGTATTTATGGGACACGTTTACAGTCGGTATATAAAATATTTTCTGTCATTATTTAAGAGAAGATAATCTAATAGACAGTGCAAAGAATGAACAAAAGCGTGTTACATTATGAAACAGAATATTTAAACACTGAGTTGTTCTTGACGCGTTAGAGAAAAAAATAGTGCCAAGTAATCTTAAATATCTAGTAGACACTGTAGAAAAATCAATGAGCTAAAAGCATACAATAACGTCAAGGATACTGAAGGACAGGCAAACAAATATAAAACACACACTCACACTGGATAAATGGCAGATACGTGATTCAGTTTATAAAGTTTAATATAATAATTTTTCGCAATGCAAGATTGGATTAAGAAAATGTTTTTCACAGCCTAGATTCATTAAAAACTTTCTGACACTAATGTTTTTACAGAGTTTATGTTCTTATTTTGTAATAACTTTCAGTTATCTATAGTTGCTAATTTGTATAGTGTATTAAAGTTAGAGGTTCTGTTATTTATTTAAACCTTGTTAAAGGGTATAATAAGACCAAATCGTATTTACTTTAATTAAATATTGTAAACTATCTGGTATATGTTATTATAAACCGACAATAAACTGTCCCATTCATTGCGTTCAAACATGGGGCAAGCGTCAATGAAGTGAAAATATTAAACAAAGAGCTATTTTTTATTTTATTTTATAACACCTTAGCGAAGCACGGATATTCGGCTATTGTCATATATAATTAAACCGTATATATTTAAACATTTTGAAACCGACTAGACAACTGAACATCAATAAGCTAAGAGAATAAAAATATATATGTTGAATAACTTAACGTTGACGTATGTTACCGGAATGTAACATAATAATATAGAATATTTAATTGTTTTAATAGACGTTACTCAAATATTGAACTCAAATCTACGATTTAAAGAATTTAATATATTGAAAACTGCACGTTTCTAAAAAAATCTTCTAATATAACTTAGTAAAATTATCATATTCAGATGCACAATTTCTTCAGTAAAGAATAATTGTCTATAGGTTTTCAAATAAAGTAACATTATTTAATGATAAAAATATTGAAATTTTTAACACGTTATGATTATAGAATTACGACAGTAATAATGAACACAAAAATTTAAATTTCTATTTAAACAGCCTCGGTATCGTAATAGAATTTTCCTCACTCTCTGTGCCATAAATTCATTAAAATCTTTATTAACTTCGCTCCAGGCGAGCTGCGTCTTTATATTGTAAAGACGTTGGTAAGCCTTCAGGCGGGGCGTTCGTCATTATGAGGGGAAGGTTGTCAATAATTAATGTCAATTAAATACAAAATAGAAGCTGAGGGGAGCTGTAACGAACAATTCCCATTATCATGATGGTTTTTATAGCCAATCCCTTGACTTCAATTTGCTGAGGAGGTTTACGTCCCTTGTCTGACATCGAAGATAACAGTTTTATATTATAAAATACCACGGGAGAGAAAAAAATAGTAAAGTGAAAATGGGTTGCGAAAATTAAAAAATTCTTCCTCAGTAAAAGTAGAACGCTTGTTCAGCCAATGACGACGGAACCTTTCAACGCTCAAGTTGTTACAGAGAAGTAGCTAAAAGAGAAGTGAGAATAAATGGCAAGGAAAGACTCGGGGAAAAAGAGACGTAATTGAAAAGACTGAGCAAAGAAAAGGAGGGCGCTCTATTGAAACATTTCCCTTGATTAAAATCCTGTAAAGCATTTCCCTAGGATGCAGAAGGATTCCAAACGAATAGAATACAGGAACAATTACAGGTATGATTACTGACCACGATTTACTATTTTAATACCAACTCGTTAACGAAATAGATACGTTTGAAGATGCATGGATAGCAAGGGGAACAATATAGTCAAACAATGTAAACTAAACGTAATTTACAACAATTTTTCATATGTTAAAAAAATCTTGGTCAAAGTTGTACACTTTTAATTTTTCATTGATGTTCCTTCCGAGAATAATATAAAAACATAGAATTTTTTCTGGTTCCACTATGTTTTTTTTAATATCCAATGATAAACATTAAAAAAGAAGTTGATGCATTAGATGAATAATATAGCTGTTATTTATGAGAAAATAATGCGGCGGAGATTAAATAATTTTTTAAATAATATTAATTAAAATTTGCGCCCAGTTAAGGATATATATATAGTACACTTTATGTTCCAATGATCATTTTCAGATGGAACAGCTTATGAAACAGTGTTAATATGCAGATTCATTATCTTTATACGACTCTAAATGCTCACTGGCTCATAAGATGTATCATTCAATTTTTTCACAGACTTTTTTTAATGAACAAACATTGAAACCACTAACCGTATTACTTATCTATATTTACGTCAACAAGAATTTTTATAGATAAATAATTTTGCTCTACAAAGGAAAAATCTACATTTGAATGTAATTTACACACAGACTTATACTTTAGTGTGTTAATTACGCTAAAATCCTCATATCAGCTATGCCTGGCAATTAAATATCTATCAGAATAAAATTGTAAAACACACTGTATAACTTTTTCTGTTTACTTTGCTGAGTAATTAATGAATACTTAAAGAAACGAAATAACAAAATTAGAACAAAAATACGTATGTAAATTGAAAATAAAAGTAGAATATTATTTACTTTCGTAAAATATTGTTTGAAAAATCGATTATTGCATTAAATAGTGTACAAAAAAGTGTATTAAAGTAAAGCTTTATTAAAAGGTTCAGGAATACTTAAACTGATTAACATCATGTTTATTTGTAAATATTTAACTCGACGTTACAATATAGTGAAACAATTGGGAACTATTAATTTTCCTTCCTAATGTACTTTATTTCACCTTGAAGTATACTGTACAGTCAGAAATCGTTAATTTTGATACCAATATCATTGACGAAAAATACTACACTTCTCATTATTATAGAGATAAACTGTAGACAAAATGAAGGATTTAGTCATTTAAATGATGAATAGAGACGATTTTTCATAAATAATTTTCCAATCAGAGATTTAGAGTGCGAATACAAAAACCGTAATTAAATAATTCCAGTTTCTGTTTATAATATCTATTCATGAAATTAATAAGAGTTAAGTAATCGTTTGCTAAAATATTGTAGAAAAGTTTACATCGTTTGAAATCATGTGTGATTTGTATTTTCCTACCACCAAAGAACGGCGTTGAGTTAAGTACTTTAGATTTCGTTAGTATAAACTATAAGTCAACTTCATAAATATTTTTTATATTTATTATGAGATGAGTTGTATTCATAAATATAAAAACACAACCGTCCATAAACATAACGTATTTACTAATTTATTACAAAGGTTATGAATCGAAATATTTAATGTATTATTTCACAAGGTTCTTCTTACTTTTGCATAGACTCCTGTAACAGCATAGAGTATTAATCGTATATTCGAATGTTTATCCATTACTTACGACATTGCTAATATATGTAGAAAATTATTGCTAAGCATTAGAAACCATCGTGCGTATGTATAATTATTTGTAAGATTTCCTTAATAACTTTGGTATTTCAATTATTTCAATATATAATAAGCCTGATACAATAATAAGAAGAAGAAGAAGAAAGAGCGAAATACAGACAGAATCGTTTTGTCAACTGAGGAGTGCAGTTGTGTCGCTCTAGGTTCTTCTTAGCACCAGAAGAAAGGGACAAGGATCCCAGAAACGATGTGTGGTATTTATATTAATAGTTATTTTGTCTGTATTTGGCTATCTTTCTGATGATTAATTTGCAGACGTAAATTTCTTCATTTTTTCATACCAAAATATTCAGTGAGTAATTCAACCAAACGTTTTCAATTTTTGAGATATACCTTTTAATCACCTATTCGTTTGAATGTTTCTTTTAAGAGTTTCAGAAATAGTCTAGCGTAATTCCGAGGGGTTGTGATGATTACTTGCAACTTATCATAGATCTAATTATGTTAAATCGTTATACTCAATACAGCATTTAACTAATACCTTTATTACTTCTGTTTAATTATTTTGCATGGCACATCCATATCACCGAATTTTAGCTGAAAAAAATGAGCAGAGAGTAATATTTTAGAATTAATACGTTATTGTGATACTTTACATTGTTTTCTGTTGGGAAATCAACACAAGGCTGTTGTCATAACAGACAAAATGTGAGAATATGTTCCTAATGTTAAGATATAATGCGTCCGTATTTCCCTACAGTTCCATATATATTTATTCCAATCTGTGACTTGACGTTCCAGTAGCATCTCTGTGACATTTTCATTTTCATGCTGCTAGATACCTTCATTTCAAGCTCATTTTCTTCCTCACTTCACTGAAAATTACGTCTTTTTTTCCTCCAGTGCAAAATCTGCATCCAAGGCAAAGTTCTTTGTAGACGCATAAATCGTGTCGGCGGAGGGGGGCGATGTTGACAGAGATTCACTCACGCCGCTGATGGTATTCACGCGAGGCCAATGCCTCATTAGCGAGCCCATTCCTTACGAGATACAGAAACACCCCCGCTTTCACAGCAGCAAACTGTTCTGTGTGTACGGGGCGGGGACTTGCAATCCGATTACTCAGAGCACGCCACGTCTTAATTAATTATACTACATTGCAGTACAAGTGCGCTAACACTATAAACACAACAAGAAAACTAGTATCTGTGTACACAGATAAGTGAAAAGTTTCATTACACATAATCCAATAATTAACCGTATATATTATGGCATTACAAGTGTACGCGGAATAAAGGAATTCTCAGCGTCAACAACATGAAGAGGATGTTGTAGAATTTGTAATTAAATACCTACCTTTGAATTTCAAAAAGTCTAATAAAATATAATGGATCTGCAAATCCAGTATTCACGAAATATATATTGTTCCCATTCCTAAACTATCACAAAGTTTTTATGGATAAGTAAGATCCTATTTAAAATATTTAATTCGGGAGGTGATTTTTATAATTTTTTGGAGGGGGTAATGTAATCCAAATGCCATATTTCGATTTTAATCTTGATTTTCAACAAGTATGTGATGGGACGATTATAATTTGGTTTACACGATAATTGTAAGATGGGTTCAGAAAAGTAAACAGAAATAATACTTAGCACCACCATAGAGTGTGATTCTACAATAATTATGATTGCCGAAGTACTTACTGATTAGGACAAAGGAAATGTTATGAAATTATTTGTTAATATTTATGCAAATTTATTTTAATAAAACTAAAAATATTAACGTTACCCTAAAGTTTCGAGAAATGAGTCAGCAATAAATAAAGAGTTAATTTGTATCGCTGCTAACTTTTACAAGTGCAGTTAACTAATATTATATTATATTAAGTTTATATTCAAAACATAAATAAGCTTAATATTGTTTTTATCGAATAAAATACATTCTCGTATGGAACACACGCAAGAAATGAAATTTTTTCAAGCTAGTTATGTATTTTAAAACTAAGACGAAGAATTAAATGCAAAAGAAAATGAAAGTGAAATGTAAATACTCTATACATGCAACAGTCCAGTAGTTGCCTACTTCCCCCACTCGAGACCTGCGGGAAGGTTTTTCTTAGAGTAACAGGCTACATGAGGATAATCAACATGGTGGCATGGTGGCAACTCCCCTTTAATAGCATAGGAAGGGATTTGACAATGGGGTTGCTGATGAGTAGTGGAAGGTAGCCAAGGGTTAAGGCTATAATTTGAGAATTCTATCCAATATTCGACTAAAAAAGATGCAGAACAAACCCTAGAAAACCTGCATAAGGTAGGTCGGGCATTGGGTACTTGTCCAACGCCCTTCCGATGGCGGGCAAGGGTTTTTCTACGGGGAAGCAGCGTTCCCTTCTCCGTTTCTCGATCATATTAAATAAATTTAATTTTAAACTGCAACTTACCGCATATACAAACACTTATTTTATATTTTATTAATAATTGAAGCTAATTACGAATGAAATGGAATTAATTTTTTTTATAAGAATTGCATCGTCTGTGTATAAATATGTAATTAAAATTTAATTCTATTAAATATAAAAATGAATGTCTTTAATATGAACTTTATTCTAATCACGAATATTTAATTATTCCAATAAATGAACACAATTAAAGAAATGAGTATTTCGCAATTAGCCGTGAATGTCGTACGATTCCAGTACGAGTAGTAGTTCATTGAATACACATTACTTCGATTGGTCGCCATTATAAAATCTCATTGTTTATAGTGAAAACGATTGTAATTCAATGACTGTAGCCTATAGCTTGTCGATTCGGAACATGCGCGCGGATATTATAGAGTATGTTGAGTACGTGGACGGATCGCCATCTCTCACTGTCGGTCCTCGGCATGCAGCACCCAAGTAAACAGCCACTCAGCAAAATTGAAAATTTACTCCGGCCACGGGAGGAAATGCACAGAGAAACCACTTCGTCAAATAGCTCACTTTCGGCGTGGGGCAAATTGTGTGGAATTTAAAAGTCCTCCTTGAATTGCCGGAGAGGAACTGCTTCCAAACTTAATGAATCTCTTGAGCCAACCATAAGCATTTGTAAAATTTATTTTTTATGTAGGTAAAAAAACACAAAATTTTGTTGAGCCCATTCAGAGGGAGTTATTATCACAACTTCTAGAACGTTCTGCAAAACATTACTGATGAACTTATTTGTTTAAATGTATTATTCTCCTGATAACATGACTACTACTGGGTGGTGATATCACTGTCCAAAAAGACTGTAAAAATGAGTATGTGATAATCTAACGCATAACCATAACTCACATGTTCAATGTCCAATTAGTATAAAAATTGATGGGAGGAACAAATCCTCTAATATTAACTGGAAGCATAAACCAATATCAAACCTATAACTGTTATGTTGATTCATGAAGATTATTACAGTCTTTCAATAATTATGTATAATTATAAATCATTTACTCAATAACTAATATTTAATATTATTTTTGTAATTATTACGGTGTTTTTGAAATTGTTTTCAAATTAAGTATATCCTTATTCAGTTGTTTGTCACCAAAATAGTAAAGTGATATTCGAAAATAACTTTCAGAATAATTTAAATGCAGAATATTTAGAAACAAATACGATAACAAATACCTGAAAAAGTATTAAATTTCTTAAAATGAAGTAAGTCAAATAACATAGGATTTAATTATCTTTTTATGTTTTATAAGTTCATATGAAATTCTTCTTGTTACGTATTTCTTTCCATTTTGTGTCTGCTTTAACTTAGATTTAAACATCTAATATGTTTTGAAATATTTTCTGACACTTCCAAGACCCTGCGATATTATTATATATTATATATTTGTGGGCCATAAATATCACTTAGACAGAAATATATTTTTCAAAGCGAGGATTGGTTATTTTTGGTTTACGTAAGGTAGCTCCAAAAATTAAATTAAAAGATTAGGAAATAAAAAACTCAAAAGGTCCGGGAATAAAGCCGAGGACTATTGTGCTATCTTCATCGATTCCCGGTTCTATGCGGCCCTGAACGATTTAGGTGTTCCGCAGCCTAATTTGTAACCGGCCAGACTAGACGGTGATAAGATAAAATTTTGTGCGACATCGGTAACTGAAGCCACGATAGGAAAATAAGAAAGGAATACGAATTTTGGCCTAGTTAAAAAACAAGAACTAAAAAAGAGAAAATAAGAAAGAATTTTGGCAGAAACATAGAACTTTCTCACAACTTAAATTTTATGATAATAAAATATAATTGAATGTAACATCTATACACCTGAAGAGGTCTCAATGAGGGTCGAAACGTCGTGTCTTATATGTATTATGTTTCAAATTGAATAATATTTTTATTAATACGCTGCTGTTTCATTATTTAATTTTGAAATATATTTTACTCGTCTATTTAAATTAACATAATTTATATTGGAGCTACGTTCCTTCGCTCTTAACCAACCCTAAAATAATTTTTTATAACTTATATTTCCTTACAATCTTTATCGTAATTTTGGACACTAAGGAAATTGTTTTCCGTACTAGTTTTTACAGCATATAAAACATGCTGAAGCAAATTTTGTTATATGATTATCCATAGATATTTTTAACCCAAATAGGGTTCTTGGACAGTAAGATAGTGAAACGTTACTTTTAATGAAATTGGAAGCAAAAATCTGATGAATAAAGGAGCAACAATAGTACATTTTACTATATTACGGGTATTATAGGCATGAATATTTTATATTTTCCAACCTTCAGGCTTATAAACAATTATAATGATGGGGTATTACATATATCAGCATATGTTTCCAAAATATCGATGAAAACCGCATAATTAATATAGACCGTGCATCCAATTATGATTTCTGAATAATTTTTTCTAAGTTTATTTCTCCAAGAGAAAAGACGTTATTTCACCTTATTTTTCATTTATTAAACTAATATAACGTAGGAATCTAAAAATATTATTATTATATTTCTAGACATCAGGTCGAAATAAATACAGCATACATCCATTTTTATCAAATTTAAATTTATTTAATGTCTTAAATGCTATTTGGGTGACCGGCTCGACCAACTCTGTTCGTTCTAGGCCTTGGAAGTAATAGTTTCCAATACCGGAAGGGCAGTACAAATCAGTATTTGTCTGATGTTAAAGTTTAGATTTTACGTGAAAAGGATCAGTTACACACGCATTTTACTTGCCTAAGAGACAAGGCCTAATATTGTTGGAGGGGATAGCGAGCAGCCCCTGTAAAGGTAATTTACTCGGCATTACGTGAGATTACAGGTAAGCCGGTGTGCCCATGAAGATGCCGTGGTGCCTATAAAAAGTAGCAGAGATTGCCGAGCTCTTCGGCACGTGTGTGTGTGTGTGTGAATGTGGGACTGAATGGGCTTCGGGAGGAAAAATAGCGTCACTCACGACCAAGTCCCTCGAGTTTTTTGACGGCAGGTAATCTTTATGGAAATTCGAGATAAAGTCGACATGCAGTTTACCCTGTAACTCCCTCAAGTGTAGAGCGGGGAGTCGGGCGAGTTCGAATATTTCCGGGCCGAATATTCATCGCTGCCTGTCTTTCAAATAAACTGCCCTTATGCCCCGTCTCTGGTCTGAGGAGCACGGTTTAATATTTTCGTTCGCGCCGTTCGCGGGGATGTCACAATTGAACTATTTATAGCCCGTGAAAAACGAGTTCCCTTCACAGCAGATAACAAATGAAATTAGTCCCTGCTGACACCTGACAGAGAGATCAGGCATTCAGCACCCTCGTGTCAGAGGCAAGAGGCAGTTGTAATGAAAACCTCAATAATGTTTTTCATGCAAAACTCCTCGGATATTAAAAACAGTAAAATATACTCTACTATATGTACGAATACATTACACGTGAAGCTTTATTACAATCTATTACAATCCAGCGAATGTTTCCAAATAATTAATTAAACAATATCCGTAAATAGGATTAATTTACTTATTTAATAATAACAAATAACTTAAAGATATTTCAACCTTTCATACAAGAATATTTTTTTGACCAAACCTTTACAATGGTTCTGAGAATATTTCCGTCTGTAGCATATTATTAAATTAGTCAAATTAAATAAAAATCAGCATTAATATGAAATTAGACACACATTGAACATCACTATATAAATTGTTAATACGAAACATATATTTCTGCTACTACCTATACACCAAATAATTTTAAAACTAACCATGTTTTCAAAAAACGTAAAAAAATTAATTTTCTTATAAAATATATTTATTTTACATATACAATAATAAATAAACTTTTTTTGAGCACCTGAAGCTATTTCAATAAAACCAAGGATCTTTTCAAGGAATTAAATATAATATTTAAACTGTATGTATTTCAAAAAGAGGTTTTCATTATTTATTTATATAAGAATTGTTTGATATATTAACTGTTTAAATATTCGTAGTATTAGTAATCTGTACACTAATATTCCTTAGTTAATAATTGCGAAAACTATGAAATTTAAATAATTGTAAATAACTAGTTAAAAATAATAGAACCTTGAGAATCAGTTACAGGTTAATTATTGTATTAATAATAATACTAAATACAACCTTCATACAGACAAACGTTATATAGCTACAATTAAATAATTATAATAGTTACAATTAAATAAGTATGACAGTTACTATTAAATAATACAATTGTATTGATGAAACATCAACAGTGTTTAATGGTTATAATTTAAAAATTACTTTTGAGTGTAAACAAAATCATTCAGCGCTATTGTTTAAAATTAGGTTGACAAAGCTGTATTATTATCCAATCCTGTCCGTCATTTTGAAACCCTGAGTATGTCAAAAATAATTTACTACCCTATGTCATTTATTACTAAGTACATAAGCATAAGATTGGATAAAATTCATTTCTGACAAAATAGAACAACGTTATAAGGAAAAATACATACAATAAAGTTATTGTTTTACCTTTCAGCGGTATGTTATCATTTGATCTAATAGAAGTATTTAGAAAACAACAATTTTCTGTAATTTTTCCGTCTAAATTTACTTTTTCTGGTTTCATTAAAGGACATAAAGATCCTATGAATACGTTTTTAACTACTAATGTTGTTTACAAAATTAATTATTTTAATCGTGAATTTTGTTATATCGGCCAAAAATAATTTTAAATACATAAATTACTGGGCATAAATCTAATTTCAACCTGTCAACTTCTAAATACTAAATATTGTATCAAAATTAATCACTGTTTCGGTTTTGACAACATTTCTATCGTAGACAGATAACCACAATATTGTAAGAGATTAATTTCTGAAATCTAATATGTGAATATCAAGCACGACCCAAAATATCTACATAAGCTATAGGATGTTTTATGACCTTTATCTATATATCCTTGAATTTAGTTATTTGTTTAATTTCCAGTCTTACGTTTTTTCGGTTAGAAAAACACAATTTTTAATTTAAATTTACTTAGTTAATATTTCTGTATTTGAAGTTTGTCTGTATGAATGTCGAATTTAGTATTATTAATTTTCAACATACCTTAATTTATATGTTTTAGTGATTTGTTAAAATTAATATAAATTCAACTAATTTTAATTGTGTACAAATATCTTAATTATTCTTTAAATTCATTTAACTTTTTCATATCATTAATCAAACTGACTATCGCTTTGTACACAAGAGCTCTTATAAAAAAGTAGAATATTCTTGGCACTTGTATATTTATTTCTAATTCCGAGGAATATTTTTACGTGCCTAGTTGGATTAGCATAAATAAGCCAATTTCTCACCTATAGACATTTCAAGTATCCCAGAAATAAATATTTGAAGTATAAGGTTCCCGCGGCCTGTTATGAGAGGTGTATGTTCCGGGGTCACAGACCTTGGGTATACGGTAAGAGCTGTTCGTTGTTACCATTGGAACAGTCGGCCAGCTGCCTCCCAAACTGGTCGAGGTACGGAGAAGGAAATGCTGCGACCTCACAGCAAACTCCTCTCCCGCTATCGGAAGGGCGTGGGACAAGTACCCTATGCCCGACCTACCTGATGCAGGTTTTTCTAGGGTTTGTACTGCAATACTTTTAGGCGAATCCCGGGAGGGATCCTTAAACTATAGCCCGGGGGCCCTAGTTGTTATTCCTTGGCTACCATCTTCTACCCTTCCGAATCCCACCTTTCAAATCCCTTCCTATGCTATTAAAGTGGAGTTGCCACCATGTGGATTACCCTCATGTAACCTCTAACCTAAAAAAAATTGTATCTATACAATTTAATTACATAATACATTATTACATAATCACACCTTCGTTGAGAGATCTCATTGTTGCACTTGAACGAGAAAATAAAACATGAATTAGTGTACTGTAAATTTTAAATAAAACAGTTAGAAATCAATTACTTCTGATTTATAGTATATGATGAATCTTAGGAACAATAGTGTTCGATATAGCGTAATAAGTAACCCTCGGAATTAAAGCGAAACTTCGATGGAAGACGATTATCTTTAGTTCAAATACGAGAAAAATATTGAGTGTAGAGTGAGTGAGGTCATCCATTGGTGTAATATTTAACAAAAAGTAAATGCTTAGTGTTCTATAAAACGATTTTATCTATTTTAATATACTATATTTAGTATTAATACGGACGTGCATGAATTATATCATGCCATCGAGTAAACGAATAAAAAAAATAGGTAATGAAATGTTATATATAGATACGACATTCATATTATTAAAATTTGAAGCCATAAGAGTAAATTTTTAAGATTAGCGTTAAAAGCTATTATTAAAATATATTAAGATTATAGTGTATAAGGATATGAAACTACCAGTTGAAGCACGTGAAAAAATTGAATGTCATCATAATTAAGAATGGAATCTTTTGGTAAGCTTATCTTTATTTTAAACCAATATTATTCCATATTTTAAAATAGACAATGCATATTTTGCATGAAATTTTTATAATGGTTACTGTTAATATTCTAATTAAAATTAGTTTACAATTAATGTTTTTTTTATGAAATAAATCAATGATATTTATATTATGAAATGCTTATATGTAGTGTAGTCTTAAATTAAGTAACGTATCTATTATTACTGCTGTAATTTTACGATTGGTTTATGTCATGAGGGAGAGGAATGTAAAGAAATTTGCAGATATTAGCGTAAACAAACAGTACCATTTCATATATTTTAAAGATATTGTAATGAATACTATTTTCAATTGTGTATTTCTTTGACATTTTTTAATAATTATCACTGGCGAAAATGTTATTAATGAGGAAAAGGGGTTGTTGATGTAGCTTCTTCGCTAGATTGTTGGGGCGAAAGATCGATTTTGTGCATTTTGTTTTTAATTTGGATATCAGACAAAGTAAATTAAAGTATAAGGTTTAATTTACGAAGTTTTTGTACAACAACGGTGAGCCTGGACAACAGCGGATATCACCGGACGACAGAACGGATCGCCAGGGACAACCTCACTGTGCCAGTGTAAGCTGGATGTGTGCAGTTTTTATTTACAAACACCAATTATTATGCGGAAACCCTAAATTGAGTATTACATTTTTTTATATTTCATTGGCTATTTTAATCATTTTGGATACACCCACCATACCCTGAGAGAAAGACTCACATCTTTAAAAAACATTGTTTAGCCATTATTATTATTATTGTTATTGTTATAGACAGAGGTATTCTCAATATACACTTGTTTCTGGTTAATACCAAGTTCGTTCTTCAATTCTGTATTTCCAAATAAATATTAATATTTTAATTTGTGTAAATGTCGAAAATACAGACAAAAATAGAACGGAAGCAGTACGTTTCCTCTACTTCCGATGCAACAAGTATCTTGAATAAGAACGCAAGTTAATCATTAAAGAAAGTTAAGCCACACTCGTTCGGGTGTATCAGCGAGTATTCAGATTGATACTTGTTGCACCTAATGAGTTGTATGAATAAGTAGATGAGCTAGTTGTTTATACCTTTGTTTGAATATTAAAATTCATATAAAAACTATATTAAAAAAATGATTTTTTAGTTTCTATATTATCTCAGATCATTAGGGATTCACTCCAAATTCCATCTACACAACTTAAATATTGTCCTAAACATTTTAATCTCCAATGAGTACCTTTTAAATTTTATTACTAAACACATAAACAGCAGATTGAACAAAATCCAATATCCTACTGTCAATCGTCCCCAAACACCTCAAGCCAATTTTTTTCTCGTACTCCCTTATTACAAATTTAAATTTCTACATCACAAATTATCACAAATTTGTCCAAATATTCAAAGAATATCAAATATCCATTATTTACAGATCCAATAATATCCTTTCCTACTTGTTTAAAACCACAAGGACCCACTGGACACCTACAGCAAACATTGAGTTGTTTACAAAATCTCTTGCTCTAATTGTAATTCCTGCTACATAGGACAAACAAAACGTTCCCTTAATACACGTATCAAGGAACATATATCTAACATCAAACTTCCCAATGATTAACAATCTGTAGTATCCAAAAATATAATCAATTCTATACATTGAATTATATAGCAAAATTCTAAGATTTTGGACATTGACATCAGGTACAATTCCAGACTCATTTCAGAGATGCTATTAATGTCATCATTACTATTAATGTGCAAACAGACACAATGAAACTCAATAATTGCTATGATCCCTTATTATTACGCTAAAATTTTTGTTTTCCTATTGTCGCTCCTCCCTTCTTGTTACGCTAATTCCTTCGGCTCTCCCATTGTCGTTTCGTTTTCGTCACTTTTGAGTTTTGTCGACTGACAAGTGCAGTTGTGTCGCTCTAGGCTTTTCTTCGAACCTGAAGAAACGGACAAGGATCCCAGAAACGTTGTGTGGTATCTATATTACCCTTTTTGTCTGAATTGGCTATCTTTCCTATTCATTATTAGGAATATCTTTCTTATTACGTATAAATTTATGCAACTGTATAAGTTCCACTAGTATCGATCAATAATTTCCAATAAATTTACAGGTCTTGTCGCACGTGACGCATAAATCCATAAATTGGTAACGTGGAAATTTTATTCATCGGTCCTACAATATGACTCTTACGACGTATATAGGTATGATGCATTTTTGACGTCAGTTTTAGGACTGCATTGTTAAGTGCAGAGGTTGTGAATTCTTGAATGAATAGGTGTTTGTGGCTGAGCGTCATTATAGGCGCAAAGTACGCGGAACTACAGTACTTTGCCGAAGCTATTTCGGGCTTTCGCTCATAAATGTTTCAGCTGTTCCTAACTCTACAGCGCTAATACCGAGCCTCAGTCATGTCTCTCCCTACGTGTTAGGCATAGGATATTGCAATATCTTATTTGCAAGTTGTCCCTTACAGTTGAGAGTGGGTAACTGCAATTTTCGATGTCAGGAGCACTCAAATGCCTCGATGGCTTCGCGGCTTGTTATGGAGCATATTGTAGGGAGACGCGTCTCTGTTCTACGAGCCTTCTAAGAGCCAAGTTGGCAAACTTTTCGCCTATTGTGCCTAGCAACTTCCTCGCGGGCTAAAGTCGTAGCCTCCCCCGCAAGAGACTTCGAGCACATCGTGCCCAAATGTCTGCGCGCTAATTCCCTCTAATGAGGAAAAATTTCCCCCCGGGCCCACAACTGTCTTTTTTTTTATCATTGCACTTGAAAAGAAGGAAATAGAAGTCGGGAATTTTGTTAGTGGGGCACGACTTTCTTTGAATAACTTGTGTATAAGTTCGGGATATTTCAACTTAAACCATAACCATTTAAGAAAATGTATTGAAGTGGATGAAATTTCTCATTTGTAGCCCTGCGAAAGTGCGTCTTTAAGTTTTATGTAACGACATCTCTGAATGAAAATAATTTATTTCATTTGCGTTTATGGCTATGTGGCTGCCAAATCGTCATTTTTAAAATTAAGGCACGCGTACGTATCAATGTATAATGCATTCAAAAATTTAATTTAAAATATTCAAATTTTATATTTATTATTATTACTACTACTATGTAAATATATTAATAAAAACATACAAATAAAAATATCAGTCATTTATTTGTAACCTATGAAAAACCTGATCGGTATGCTGTTAATGCGACCTTAAATTAAGTCATTAAAAATATTAAGCACTGACGCTAATTCACTTACATATCGTGAGATTAGCCGAAAGATGTTCAACAAAGGTTTTGTACTTGCAGAAATGATTGTTTTATGTCCGCTGAGATTGATCAGGAATTATATCAGGATGGAACATTCTTTTTTATAAACTATACAGATTCATAACCTTTACCTTGCTAATTAATGACTCGATTCACCAATACTGATAAAAAAGTTATGGATAAATGTAAACGAAGGGTATAACATTTCTTTCCATTTACTCTGAGCGCAAATAATTCTTTTCTGACTGAATGAGACTTACGGATTTTCACGTATAATCATATTTACTATATTACTTCTAAATATATACGACATAGATCTACAAATCTTATCACTTATTTCATATTAATGTAAGCGGAAAGTGCGTATCCATTAGACGAAATTAAATCTTGTAATGCTAAAAGGAGTACAGATAGTTCCCGGTTAGGTTTTATTTATGGAATGGAAGAATATTCAGATTCATATAAAGAAACCATAACATTCTGTCAGTATGATTTGGGATTTCTCGAAAACAGCTAAGTAAATACGGGAATTTAGTCGTTGTACAAGACAACGATAACTTTCTTCCCGATTTCCTAAAGTTAATCTGCAAGTTGGACACCTTCATGTCTAAATTCAGAATGAGTCATGTAGGATGATAGCCTGGCATAGAAATCGGTACCTAATAAGCCTCCATAGTTTATATATAGCAAGTATAATAATATGATAATAAAATATATAATACCGTTTGCAATATAGAACAGGGATTGAAAAATAATCTAGTGGATAAGAAAATACTGGAAAGTATTTATCGTATTCTATAGCTTAATTAGTAGAATTACGGGAGATAGATTAATTGACATTTATTTCAGTGTGATTTAATATAAATTGTACTAACTTAAAATAAACAACTACAGTTTTCTTGAGACAGTAAATACATTCATGAATCTGTCCTGTGATTTTCTATTGGAAATTGCGTTTAGTTACTTCGATGAAAGTAATGTTATTTTATTATACACGCTAATGACGTAAAACGAATCGAACAAGAATTTTAAATAACTGATATTAGTTAATATTATTTTTAAATTAGAAGGAAAATAGGTTCTAAGAAGTGTGTACTTATTGAACCATTATTTGGCCTAGCAAAAACCATTCGGGCAACACCTAACGTTATATTCGTTAGAACTCAAAATGGTAAGTTCCTTTATTTGCATAATATTATCGTTGAATGAAATTTAATAAGTAATAGTTGAGCTGAGAACGGTTTACGAATCAGAAAAGTTTCCAAGCTGATGATAGGTAATTTCCACTTCATCTATAATATACGTACGATGATTTGAGTAAAACTAATTAAATTGTCTTTCCAATCAAATCAATACGTAGAAAAATAGGTCGGTTGTACTAACATATTATCAAAAAAATAAATTTCCACTAAAAACATATATATTATTTGAAATGACATTATGTGATAAGTATCAAAGGCATAAAATCCAACACAATAAAAATGATGAGTATATTTGATTAATGGTGGAAAAGCCAAAATAACAATGAGGGTAGTTACATGTAAATGATATAAATTCATAAATATTAATTTCAGTTAATTCAGGTCTACGAGGTTTTCCAATTAAATGGTATTTATCACAACAATCAAAAGAGTTCACTGTCCAGTGTCTGTGACGGACCAATAGGGTGACTGGGGACTTGATCCTCCAGAGGAAAGCTGCGTAATGAGTGTGGACTTTCATAAAAAAAAACCACAACGACGACGGAGAACTTATCTATACGAGGTACGGTTTTGTTTGGGACGTGTTCGAGTGCGGATTAGTAGTACACGTGAAGCGTTACTGCTAAAATCTTGAAACTAAATTGCGAAGAGTATTTTGGTAAATCAATAAGTCTCATTGAACTAAGTGCACGTGTGACTAGTCGTAGCGAATTAACTGAGAGCCTTCAGTGATTCAGAAGCTAGTCCCGTGCACCCGCGGAAAACTGCCGCTAGCTAATGAACAGCAGAAAAATCAGGAAAGCAGATCGACCGTTAACAACTCCCCTGAGAGACATGTTCCCTACTCATTGGACGTGATTCCTCAAGGCAAGTAATCTGGCAACTAACAGGTGCCATACCCCAGACGTTCCCACAAAGTAAACAATCCTCCGTTCCACACCTGCTAATCGATAACAACAGCCCATCAACTCTTAAGCAAGCCTAAAAACCACCATATTAAAAAAATGTGCCCGCTTTGAAAATCGGGAGATGTAGGAAAATGTGCGATCCAGAAATTAACAAATTATCCAAAAATGCAGATGCAAGAACCACTGGAACCGGACTCCTCGAACGAACGGCCCTTAAAAACAAGCAACCGATACAAAGCATTAATTAACTCAACTGACTAGGAACAAATTGAAACCGCGCAAACTAATACAAAGAAATGGCTATATAAACCCACATGTTTAAGTATTGAACTATTATTGGACATGTGTAAATGGAAACGATTAAAATATCATCCTAAAGCATTTTGTGTTTTTACATAAAAAAATTAACCTAAATAGATTTACTGTTTTACCAAATTTAAAAATGACTCAATAAAAACGCTCCTAATTGGTTCCTCATATCCATTGATAATGGATAATTGATAATTGGTTCCTGACGGCCTATGGCTGACATCACACTGGATAATTCGTAATTAATTCCATCTCCGAAAGTATATGTTTCCGCAAAAATAGTTATTTTACAGTTCGCCTTGTAAATGGTCAAAAATTGATTAAGTAATATTTTAATTGTTTCCATTTACATATCTCCTATATCAGTCAATTGTTAGATAAGAATATATACAGTATATATATGCGCTGAAAGTCGTCATACTATTATGAATACACCTCTATATGGGTTCAATATATTCCTCTCGGGTACCACAAATATATAATTATAATATACAAATTATAAATGATGTGGATATTCTCCTTACAAGAAATACATAATTTCTACTTCTATGCGAATTTTCCCTGGATGAGTTTCATCCCCTGCTGACAGGTGGCGAGGTTAGAGGCGACTACCTGTGGCGTTGACAGATGCTGAATTACGCACGGTGCTGTTAGCTTCAACCTGGCTGCGTAATAACGTCAGTTGGCTTACCTAATAATGAGCTGTATAAAGAAACTTTCCACGAATCATAATTATGTTGTTTAACGATTCGAAATATTGTAATATCTGATTACAATATTTTGAACATAGCTTAAAGCAGGGGTCTAATAATCAAGTTACTAGAATTCGAGCAAATTGAATGACGAAACTTAAATTCAAGTGAGAACGTTCACGCATTTTTAACATTTGATTCAAGTTGATATTTAGCACTTGAGGTTAAGAAAAGCGTTTTGAATGAGGAGCTTGTTCTGTAATAAAACTTGTTACTAATTTAATATTAAGGGAATTATTATAATTATAGGTAATAAGCACTCAAGCTGAGTCACAAAGTACTTCTAATAAGGTAAATGACTATTTCTTCTGCTAGGATAAATATTCATATACCTTATTAGAAGTGCTTTTTTAAGATGTTGGTGAAGCGTATAGAAACGCCTTAAGAATGAGGGTCAGAAATTTTGAATATATGGTCATTTGTCTTCTGTTACACGTTGTGTTCAAATCAGAATTATAAAACAATCTAATATAACTTACTCCATTAAAGTAAAATCTGGAAGTAACTTGAATATTGTATCAAGTTAATTTTCACATTTAGGCAGAAAACATATTTGGAATCTTATTATTCTCAATATTTCTTAATTGTTGTACATTGACTTAATAAATTTTGTTTATTCCTGGTACCATAATTTAATACTTTCTCATTCACTTCCCTCATTGAATCTATTAAATTTCTTCTCGATATCATTTCAAAAAATAATCACATACAATATAATGTTTCTAAGAACTTAACTATTTCGTGAGAACTCCACTTTTAGTAATATGCAGCATTGTTTGATTGAGAGGAAGAGAGGAATTTCTAAAAATATATAATAGACTTGAGGAGAAGATATATCAGTAATCATGATTAATATTACGAGCCGTTCACATGATGTATTTTCCATAGACACTTGTAAAGATATACAACGAATGAAAAACATCTTCCCACGGGAGAAACGAGATATAGCTATTAATTTGTAGACGATTATGTTAATAATTTACAGTGAAATTTATATTCCTTCTAGCCGAGTGGTTGGCGTTGCCCATGTATTTATTAATAATAGCCCAGAAAAGTATTTAATTCGACTCGAATCTCTTTGTCAATACGTGTTTTAACTGAAATATGTATGGGGAAACTTTTGAAATTTTTTGTTTTAAGTCTACCCTACATATTCCAGCGGAATGTTAATTCCATTATAACTGGTATGTTGACTCACTGTACCTTAATCCAGTCAAGAAATTTACTGGTACCTCAAATAAGCCCACTAACTTTTAAAAAGTATATTTAATACTCCAGAACCTTCAGAGAGGCGAAAATACTCATAGTTCCTTGAGAGAGACAAAATAATACCGTATTTTAGGAGTTATAAACGCTCCCGGTACCCTTTACCCACATCCTTATAAGGCGTATTTTACCCATCTATTGTTTGTTTCTCGATCGTAAGTAACATGTGTGCTTTTGCCGAAAGTGATCCACGCGTTTAAGAATGTACTCGCAACATGTTTTCACCTTCTTCCACGCCCACTCATAGGGACTGTACTACAACTTAATCGGCATGTTGAATGTCAGAATTAAACTCGGTGTCTTCCATAACTCCGAATTATCCACAAATATTTGTTGTTTCCGTATTATAATTGTGTAATGGCCGTTGAATCCCTTCCTCCCATAACTGTACACCTAGGGGATGAACTACAACTCATGCCCGGGTTGTTAATATTAGAATTAAAGTCAGCAACTTTCATAATCCCGGAAGTAACACCATTCTGGGCATTATTATTACCTAAATCTTTCCACTCCCACGTGTTCTCCTTCATTGCCATTAGGGATTGAAATTATACATTTACAGCTTCGATACTGACACTATCAAACTCTGCTGCCTCTAAAAGTTTTCATTCGACGCTAATAATTGGGTATTTAGAATTTATTTTTATGCAACCCCACCCATACGGTTACTAGGATTGTTTTACCCAAATAGTGTTTGTTTCTAGATCGTAAGTGACATGTGCAAAACATTTACTTCCACTCGTTTGAGATTGTTCGTGAAACTTTGTTCTATCCCATCCACCCCCATTCCTACGGGATCAACCACAATTTAACCGGCGTTTTGAACGTCAGAATTTTGCTCAGCATAACCTTGGAATAGACGCGAATCTCTGCTGTTTTCGCGTTCAGTCTAGGGGAGTTGCCTTAAAGCTTACAGAAACCTTCGATATCGTACGCGCAGGAAGTTTAATCGCTATGGGATGTATGGTATAGGAACACAAAATGAACAAACAAATAAATATACATTAGTTTTTTATACATACAGATTAAATTGTAATGTTAATAATCTGGAGTGATACTTGAAATATGAAACAGAAATAGATTAAATAATTAATAACATCACATCTAATTACAAAAATACCTCCAACAGGGCCTAGCACTTAGCACACCTTTTTCTGAATTGTAATTTCTAATAGTTGGACATCCAATTTTGACCAAGGAATTTTGAGGAAAATTGGTTCAATAGTCACGTCGTATTTAAAGTCAATAATCGCCCATGAGTTTTTAACAGCACGCTTGTAGATAATTACTGTCTGTATGTAAATAAATAAGTTTACGGACATTTGTTTGTGTTAAAAGAGAACTGACTATATGCTCGGTTCAATAAATGTTCAGGTATTTTATAAAAAAAAACATGTAAACTAAGGGGACAGAGAGTTCTATAATTGTATGTAATAATTTTACTGTATTCTGTTCGTATGTAGTATTTTTATTATATCTTGAACTTAATAATAATGAAAGAATATGTAATTATCGAGCTGTTTATATATATATATATATATTATTACATATTTTTAGTCGATTTATTAATCTTCGACCCTTCTTTATTCCAGGAACTGTTTTATCCTTAGCTTACGTCGTTGTTCGTAAAGGGAAGTGCGATCCTTATAGACCATGAAGCTATGTAGGGTGTCATTTACAAAGGCATTCCTGATATTGTGCCTTGATACCATGTTCCATAATATCTAAGGCATAAGACGGGATTGGGAAGGATTAATAATATTGCTATAAATGGCATTCTAATAGGTTTTTCATACCATTTAAAGATATTTAAAAAATAAAATAGTAACTAATTGAATTTTATATGAAAGCAGTCGAAGTAAAATTAACTATCAGGTAAAAATAAAAGAATTTTGTAATGGTTAGAACAATTGGGGAGCCTGAGTGACTACCACATTTTCTTACCTTATTAAAATCAATTTATTATGTGTAATCTATATTTATGTGACACCGTGTCCTGATATCTCACTAAATTTTCCAACTTCTGAGTTTCAGATATGTTTATATTGTAAGGAAATATATAATTTCATACTTAAAAACATCCCTCACATGCCTGGTCAGGGAACATCCACCAGCAACTATTTCCATTTATATACAATTTTGTTCAAGCCAAGGACAAACAATATTTTGAAAGTGTTCTGTATTCCCACAATCTTGTCTGAATTCTCAATTTGGTTGGTAAGAACTTCACTGTTACCTGATCACGTGTCGAAGGAATGCAAGTTTATTCTGAAATTCTGTAATAAGTAATCTTCTAAATGTAAATATATGAAAATGTATATGATAATAATTATGAAACAGATGTAGTAAAGTGTCAAAGTGTAGTTTAGACGTCGACCATACTAGACAATGCACTCGTAAAGATGTTTATTCGAATATGGCGGCGTGTTAGAGGAACTATCAGGATAAAATATGGAGGCATTTACTAATTTGGGCAGAGTTATAAATCACTTTGTTTGACACTCTTTGCTCGAACTAATTTTAGGACTTAAATAAAGAATAAATATTGTGTACATATTCATACATTGAATTAATTAAAGAATAGGATAAATGCTTTCAATAATGCACTGCTCTAAAGTTATGAAAGTCAATTAACAGATTGGTATAGAAAAATCTGGACAGTACCGATCCAAAATTAGGCCGCGAAGAATGCGTTTCAGTAAATTGTAGGTGAGTCGGTATTCAGGTCACTATATCGGAAAGCGATAGTTCGCATTAAGCTGGAAGTTTACGATGGTAGCTCATTGGCCAGAGAGGTAGCGTACTAAGCGGTTTTCCGGTTCAGTTGACATTTTTCTATACTAATTTGTTATTTCATTATAATATATTTAGAGCTGAGCTTGATTGAAAACCTTTCTTATTTTATAGAAATATCTCACTGAACTGTTAGGTTTACTTAATCGAATGCTGTTAAAGTACAGACAGATATGTATTGAAAAGGGCCAACTTAAATATTCGAATTCTTTCATATTAAACGCTTAGTTTGATTAAAAATTCGAAACTCCCTAGTAGAAATTATTCAGGTGATAGTACACCAAAACGAAAATAATAATCAGTATTTTTTGTTGGATTCCCGCAATTGTTGGCATAAATTCGTGAAGTGTTTTTATAAAGATGCGGATAGATGTTCCCCGTACCGCAGCACGAGGTACCGGCTCTAAAAGTTTTATTTGAGTAGTATCGGAAGAGGGAAGACGTTTTCTATCTAAAAGTCGACTGTGAGGTGACACAGAGCGTGACCGCGTAGAGAGTATACTCGTACGTCGCCGGCTCAGCTGATTGGCAATACAAGCGCCGTGGGGCACGGAGCAGACGCGAGGAGAGTGATGAATGTAAAAGGGAAACAAGATTGGGGGGAAGTTGGGAGCAGACGGTGGGGAGAGAGCGAGCTGTATTTATGGCCGACATAAAGACGGGGCGGGCGCATATGGGGCCGCAGAAACACGCGCGCTGTCAGCGCAGCGGCTCCAAGGACAGAGGCGCTCTCCACTCTCCACTTCATTCTTCCAATAACCTATACGACATACATCGATCCGCATACTTACTCAAACTTTCATTTTTAAATTATGCCGTTCAAAGTAAATCTCTACCGGCTTCCTGTATTTAATGTTTGCGTGACACTGGGATGGAACATACAATTTTGTATAAATTACAACGAAATATTAATTGAAGTTGTTTAGGGGAATAATAATTGTATATTTATATTGTAATTCCCATTTTACTACACGAAATCATTAAACCACGTCACATTTAGGATTACGTTTTTTATGGTAAAGTTTAGTACAAAAATAGTATACACAGACGCGAGCGCGCGCGCGCGCACACACACACACACATATATATATATATATATATATATATATATATATATATACTAATATACTCATTAAATATTAAGAACGTATGAAAAATACTTCGTACGACCTTCGTTCTATCTGCACCAGCCTGTTCAGTCGGTAGAGCATAGGTTTGATGTACCATCAAATTTCAATTTGAAGTATTTATTTTTAACAATTTGACGCATTCACAAAAAAAAACATAACTTCTCAGTAATGAAATTTAATTTTGATTGGGAGCCACCAAAAATCGACAATCTGTTTTGGAAATAAGTTGTGCGGCAGACGCAGATGCCAACCGCTCCCATCAACCCTATTAACAACAGTTAAAACCATAGAATATTAGTGGTTTTTATTTTACTAGATTGGCGTTACCTGTGCAATGAAAATAATTGTTTTAAAATGACAGCCGAATGATGGCGAGGGCCGACAATAACCACATTAACTAATAACAACCAAACCAAACAAAAACCACCAAAAAACAACAAATAGTACTTCTAACTGAATTCCTATTCAATTAATCCTTTTTTTGTCAACTCGCGCTGGTTAATGATCTCACAGGACCACTTCATTTTATTACTCGATTCTCGTGTTTTAAAGTCACCACTGAGTACCTCAATACATCTGCAATGCGTCCTGGCTATGATGACCCGGAAGAACAGTTGATTGATCCGATTAGGCTTCCGCGATGGGAACAATTGAGGAAATTTTAATGCGTCATTTGTTTCATTCTCCAAAGATAAACCTGCAGCTAATTTATTAGTAAAAAGAAGTAGAATTGATTACGTTTATTTATTTATATATATATATATAAAATAAAATAAATTACTTAATTACTTTTTGCATGCTTGAATAAGGATAAAAAAAATTATTTATATACTGTAGTGCTGTTTGAGAAGTGTTGAGAACTCAACGTATTCGCGTATTCTTGAACAAAAATTAGAGAATAAACGCTGTTATCTTCAGCGAAAAATCTGAAACGTTCGCAAAATAGGCGAATAACATATGGAATCTCAGCTAAGAGTGTTTCCTACGAAGTAATACTTAACAGCAGTTCCGTAGGTAGCAATAATTGGTCATTGATGGAAAGGGAAGTGTTTTTGAGCGGGTAAGAATCCCACACTACCGTGTAGTGAGACTGCTTTCGGTGTCTTTTTGAAGATTTTTCACCTGCCCTAGATAATATAAATACAAACACACATACACACACATGTAAAACACAAAATTTCATAAATTTATTTATGAATTGATTGAAATGAATTTAAAATTGTTTTGCCTCACGTTGGCACGTCATTTATGTAATACACAAAATTAATTTTTTTGAATTGACCCACGTTATGGCGACATTAAATGTTATACACAAAATACTTTATTATTAATTGAAATAAATGGACAGAATTATTGTAGTTATTGAACGAAGGATGTTGGAAATAATTACAATGGTTCAAATCTCTTAAACAATTGGTTTATTCTACACAACTATTTATTTATAATAACAAAATTTACTTGTTAAAACTTTACATCAATTTTTTATATACAATGTGCTTTCCTCTCATCTCAGGGTTTTTAATTAAACAATAAAATTTTTATCATTCACTGTTAACAAATAATTTTATAGCCTTAAAAGTTCAATAAAAATGAAACAACATAAATGAACATGAAATTGAAATCGAAATCTGACGATGTACTATCCTTATTTAAGGTTTACAAAAATGAATTTAAAATGTTTCTCTCTACTTACTGTTGTACCGGTACCAGGCAATTGTAGGGGTTTAATGTTATCACTTTGATATCACTCAATTGTTCCGAAAAACTGTCGTCCCGCCGATATCTGCCGACTTTTACTTTGAGCTCTTACGATTGTCTCCAACTAAATTATAGATTGTCGCTTTCGTCTTGAACTACGACCAAATCAAAGCTCCGTTCTCTCCTTTACCAACGTGATCCACCAACTGCCAGACTCCATTTACTTTGGATTTCACAATGACCTGCGGCTGTCTAACAAAATTTCAATCCTTCTCCACATATCAATGTTTCGTGACTCAACTGCATTCGACGTGATTTTGTGTCTGACTGCTGCGCCCCGTACCTTATGCGCGCTCCAACAACAATTTCCTGCCTGTTCATATTCTTAACCATTATTGTATTTGTGTGTTCGCCGATAACAATTTATTTCAAATGTCTAATTATTAATTCTTTAATTGCCTTTCTTTATCATTACATTATATAATAATAAAACATTGTCCTCAGACCGTAAAACACTCCAGAGGTGATAATTCTAACCACTTTCCATAACATTGCACCAACGAACTATAAATCAGGAGGCACGTTTGCCCAAACTAGAATAAGCAAAACGGAACAAAGGATGACTGTGAAGACTGTCACTTAATGTTATAAATCCTCTGCCTTAAAAACTAACAAAACTTACGTTTTACTAGTTTTGAAAGGTACATTTTCTTATATTCTTTTTGTTCTGTACTTGCAATTTTAATCACCAATTTTCTACTATTTTCCGTCTTCATTGTTATATCTCAGATTGCGAAAACTTAAACATATTTTTTAAGATTTCTCCAAAGGTGAAATTTGGAATGTCATGTAATTGAATTATTTACTTATGTTTGTTTACATTATATGAGACCAATGCTACAATTTGACTCGAACGTACTTAATCTTTCATGTTACATAGCGACATATTTATCTTCATCTATTTTCCCTTTCATAAACTGTTATTGGCTTAGTTAGAACTATCGTCCATAGAACAACTCTTAATACCATGATGTCTAGAAATGGCGTTGTATGTTTCGTGTAATACGAGTAAATCCAATAAAATATTTCGGTTTTTCTAGGAATTTTTCTAATTTTTAACCAAGAAACCCAAAGGTTCATTACAGAATGATCGATAGTGAAAAACGATGTATCACCAAACGTTTTACGGAAATGATATGAGTGAGATATATTACCTCTGTGGGATTCATACATCTGCTGCATCGAGGGTTCTCTCACTGTGTACAAACACTGATTTAGTATTCATGATGCGTTGAAATACTGTTATCGTTGTTATCTCTATTGTATTTGTATCTAAATTATCAGCTGCAAATTCTATTGCAAGTATCGTTTATAATTTTCACTTGAAGATGTTTAACGTACAGCTTAAGTGTTGATATCTCACATTATTTAAACTAATTATTCATTAAATAAGAAAGAATTAGAGTATGTTAATATCAAATTTATACTAAATTATTTTGTATAAAAATTATATTTTCTGCGTATTATTATTGATCATACATTTAATTTTTAATGTACTAAATATTGAGATTGCTAATAAATTACGCAATTTTGTACATACCGTAAAATATTTTCATTTAATGCCACCACGGGAATGAAGTATTTACCTATAAAATTTCCAATGATTCAACCACATTCATGATTTTTACACTATAAATTAAATAATTTTTTATTTATTTTCAAATTCGTGTACTCTCTCATTACATACTCTCTTTCTCACACACAAACATTAAATAACAACATCAATTCACAGAATCAAGCCAAATTCTTATAATGATTTTTAATAATACTCCTAATAAATATGATTAGTTTTACATGTCCCGTCATCAGTAAAATATGTACATATGTTTCTGGTGATAGTCGATACACTAGAAACTTGTTTTTCATACACGGAATGTGTCAGGAAAGTTGAAAATATGTACAGATTTTTCTATTATATTACCTGCTTCACATTTAGGCCATCTCCTATTCGCCGTTTATATTCCTTTCTATGAAATTATAGGGCAATTATCAAATTGCCTGCTTCTTAACAAACGAGGTAGCCACTACTTAACGGTCTTAGGCAAGACAAGAGTTGTAAAATTATGGTTACATAAGCCGAGATCCTGTTCGCGGAAATTGTTCATACGGCTATCAGCAGAGATCCATCTGCCTCCAAATCTGAAGTCCTGAATGTCGCGTCCTTATTAGCAAGCCCAAACTCAACCATTCAAAGTACGTGGGACAAGTAATGAGAACACGAAGTACATGATTCAGAATTGTCTAGTGTTTCAACTGTATCACATTTAGGAGAATGTTGGGTAGGATTCATAAGCCAATCTTTAGGGATACTAGTTAGTTTTAGGCTACATTGTTACATCCTCCCATTCATCACTTCCTATGCTATTAAAGGGAAATTGATACAACGTGGATTAACCTCATGTATCCAGTTATACATATAACGGTTTCAGTTAAATTATGTCACATACAAATATAGAGAAATTTTTTAAACAAAATTTCATAATGAATATAATGGTATTTAACGTAGCACTTACTTTTGTGTTTCATTCGGATATTTATTCTTAAATTACTTAGATGTTACTGTTGTGTCTGAGTTAAATGTAATAAATATTCTTATTTGTTTTTATATGTAAAGATGGTTTTTAGGTTCCATTAATTTTTAGTCCACTACATTCAACAAACGTACCTAATTATTTTCATTAATTTCGAAAACTAGGTATATTAAAAGCATTTTGGGCTACGAATTTTCCCGATGTTTGTGTTAATCGTCGTTTGTCTTAGGAAAGTGCCACAGGAATGTAAGTTAACAATAACCCTTTAACACTCGATTTCGAAAAATACTGTATCCAACCAATTTTTTAATAAGTGACTCTGGATTCCAGAACAACGGAATAAATGACACATTTTTGTGATGCCTAAATGTTTACCAAATGCTGAAACCATGTTTCACAAACATTTTATGGGACCTGTAGAATGTAAAGTAACACGGTTGTTACAAGATAATTTAATTTAATTAAACAAATTTTCTGTAAATTGAAAAATTATTTTAATAATTTCATGATTTAAATTTTGCGGTGAAAATATATTTAAAATCAAACATGAAAACTACAATAAATGAAACTTATTTTGTATTGTTGAATTAGAAATGGGAGACACTATTTTTTGTAGTATAAATTGATTATTGCATGCAATATTTGATCTTGAATATAACTTCTTAACCCGCTCAAATGTGTTAATTAATCCAAATTTTATTGTTTATAACACATTAAATATGTATACACTAATAGTACCGAGTTCCATGGCGGCAGTAACACGGACTATTGAATGCTCAAGAGCTCTGGCCACACGAGTTTTGTTGGCAGCGCTGTGGATATGAATTATTCCACACGCATCGCATCCATTATTCGCACTGTCGCCCAATCTAACAGCAGTGTCCTTGTTATATAAATTAACGATCAATTACCTTGTACCATGTGGGAGTACAGCGCAGTCCCATCTGACGGCATTTTACAGTCATTGCACAAACTTGTGTCATATTCTACTTTGGCTTGTAAACACCAATCTCTCATTTTACCGCTTCTTTAACGACGCCTACAAACCTCCGCCATGTATAAGTGTAGTATGAATTAATAAAAGTAAAATTTGTACCAAAATAATTTCAGAACAAATACAATATTTTTTACAAAATTTAACAACTGGTTGTCAAATCCCTCTTGTTTAAGTCAAACGACTATGTAAAATTAAATTTAAAGCATTTATAATAATCTAAAATATAATATCATCATTGTAGTATGCGTCTCTCATTTCATACGTTAGATGTATTAGCCATCTAATACATATAGATGTCAATATTTTTGAAAGTTGTAATTATTAATTACTTATTATGAAACATAGATTTCCTATTCATTTTACTTCCATTTTTTAATATTGATATGATGATTAATTTAAAGAATAATGGAATTCTCTGCAAAGTTTACTCGTTCTGTTTGAAATTATATGCATCATTAATGTCTTATTGGTAAAAGAAAAATCACATACTCATATGTATATTAGCATATGTATAAAGTTCAGACAAAACGAACATTAGGTTATTTGTACTGCGGGAAGCTTAAGCATGTATGTATATTATTATTCGCTAACTAATCTATGTCGTGTCAAATATAAAATAATTGTTTTATCTTATTCACAATTGTTTTAATGAGTCAATCTTTAAATATTTAACAATTTTCAAAATTCATTAATTTACACTTTTCCAGGGATTTTGGCAATATTTTCATAATCATCTTAATTTTTTCGAAAAACAATACAGGTTGCTTCGAAATGTCATTTAAATCTTTATTACACCAGTTACCAGTAAAAAATGTATCTGTGCCACCACGGAAATCCAATACGACAATATGACTACGCACCAACGTTCCAGATGTAACTTCCATTTTCATCCAATTCTCCGTTAGAAAATTGACATATTTAAAATTTAATTTTTATGGTTAGATTTATAACTTTTTTCCATATTTACGCTCTTTTCAGGAAAAATATTTTATTTGTTTCAATTTGAGATGATTAAGGAAATTTTCCTAACCCCTTAAAATTCAGTCATATAATTTAGAAAATTATTAAATAGTTTTAGTTTTAGAAGTTGTTACCATTTAAAACGTTTTGGGATATAAAATCAATAAAATATAAATCATTCTAAAAATATATAAATACCTTGATGAAAAATACAATTTAGTGTTATTCAGTTTTATTTTTATAAATTGTGATAATTAAAAACGTTTGGATATATAATAGGAAAACAGTGAACCACAAAGAAGTCTAAATAAATCTAAATATCTGGAAGAAAAATACAATTTAGTGTTACTTAGTCATTTAGGTAATAGTAATTATAACTACCAATACTATTTTTATCCTATAGCTGGTTACCCCTATGTTAGTAATTAAGTAAAAAATCACCTCATAATTGATTTAATAACGTTAGTCACATAAATGTTGTTTACAAAATTGACTAATATACAATTTAATTACAATAACGGAGTAATGATAGCAAGAATCAAATATCGGTAATGATAAAGCTCAAGGTTCATCTTTCAAGAGGTGAATTGTGCTGCGGGAAGCCTAACCAAAAACAAGGAACGTCTCATGGTAATTCTTGAGGCTAGAGAACGAAACATCTTGTCGACGAAAGGTAAAGTCAAGCACAGTCGTCATTGGAATATATCACGAGAATAATAGAAACAAGTTGAATCTCAATAAAGCAGAACGTACCCGAGGGAAGGCGTGGTCGAGAAAACAAGTTCGCCGCTAACGAACGAAGGAATGCGGGACTGATATCAAAAAGTGGAGAACTCAATTAATATGAACGAACCGAACTGGAAGAATATGAACAATATTATTTTATTAACCTCTTTAGTGTCTAAATTTGTATTAATTTTTATCTTAATCATGATTGTTTATGTACGAGTAATAAAGATGCAACAGGAACTCAAGATTTATAAATTTCAGTTAATCCTAAAAATGTGTGAGTGCACAAAAATTTCACGAAATGAATTTTAGCTCAGTTTCATCTTTTACAGATGAATGTTAATACATAGGGTGCACGTTCTTTACCCTTCTCAGACGCTTTGAAATGTTATATTAGGATTGGTATGAGTTTCGCTTTCTTCGTTGAAAACTTAAACAGTAGTATTTGAGCGTAAAGCGCTATATCAATATTGGTGCAGTGCAAGCCCCTGCTTGCAAGACCCTTGGTGTTATCAATTCTAAGGTTATAGCGGAGCGTTTTACGAGCCACGCAAAGTTTCTTATCCGCAGGCCTGGCTACCGAAACCAGCGACGTTAATAATGTAAGGCAGGTGTTTTATGTAGAATCCCCAGCAGCGCCTTCTTCTTACACTTAGGGCTCACCTCATTCCCGCATTACTCGGCTTCATTTAAGGCGTCTGGCGTCTCTCCTTTTAAGCCTTAATATATTCACCGACTCTGGCTTTAAAGAATTATTAACTTTTACAGTTTATAACAGGGTTAAAATACAATTAACAGTCGACGATTATTACAGAACGTAACCAGGTAACGTGCAATTCGAAGTTATTTGAAAAGATTTTCTTCACAAAAAATATGCATTCCTCAAATATTAAGAACTGCAAATAAAGCAACAGACGGCATGTTAATAGTACCCTGTTAAGCAGTCTTCAGAAGTTATAACGTCATACGGATATCAGTAATGGTAAAGCTCTGACACATTTACCAAGAGGTCATTTGTGCTGAGGGATACCTAACTAAATGTTAGATCATTACGGACAAGTAACGACTGGAAGAGAAACATGTCATCTTATCAGTTGATTATCTCCAATACAATTTGTTCATTACGCCTTTATGTAATTTAAGTTCTCTGAACAACATACCTTATCGTTATGTTAATCCGCAATGCACAATTCTAAATTTCTGTTCTGGTTTTAATATAATTAATAAATTCTAAATTAATTTCATAGAATCTTGAGTCTTGTTGAATCTAGATTATAATATATTGTCAGTGTGTGTGGAATTGTGTGTCGTGTATTTGGAATACTCAAACACATGTTGTCATTAGAGATGAAGTTATGACATTAAATACTAGGTCAAAAGTAGATTAAATGGAAGAAAGTGAAATATACCGATTTATTGAGAAAAATGAGTTAGAATATATACAGTCTCTAAGTGAGAACTTAGAAAAACGGCTTGAAAAACATAGGGTATATGGTGCGCTTTTCGTTATCGTTATCGATTTGTACAAAATATTTTTTATAACTGTTAATTACTGCCTGGAAGCATGGGAATGTGGCTTGCCGGGGTCGAGCAGCAGACACAAGACAATGGCGGGGTAGAAAATCCGCAAGTCCCGCAAGCAAGGTCAGGGTCGGCCAAGGAAGGGGTAGATGACCGGAAGGCTATGGCCCGAAAATAGATGGAAGAGGGTCACGTGTGCGCAAGGACCAACCAGGAGAGAGGGTTTTTGAGGAGGCAGAGATAAAAGTCTGCGATCACGGGGAGATGAATGTGGACCGTTGATGAGAGTGGACACAGAGATGAATTTGGACGGTCGGTGAGAGTGGACAGAGAAAGTTTATCCTGAAAGATTTTGGTTCTGCACGTGGGTCTCCGGTCTTCTGCGAATGCTGATGAGACAGATAGCCGCCAACGGGAGTCGACCCTGTCCGAGCTGCAGACCTGGTAAGTCGCGTTCCATTCTTCCGGGTATCGCGTCGGTTTGCCACGAGAAAAACCACGGTTAATCTTGAGAAAGGGAGGGGGCTACATGCATCCCTGGCAGGCTGGAGAACTTTTCATTTTGTATAAATTCTGAGAAAATGAATTATTGTTTTTTTTAATAACTAAATATTGCATTTCCCTTTCCTGCAAGAACAATTCTTGCAGGTGGCGCCCAACAAATAGTTAATTTAACCGTAAGCTCACCACATATAAAATGTCGTCCAACGTTTGGGGCACGAAGAAGTGGCAAACTGGAGCGATACTACGGGGACAGGATTAGCGGATTATATACACTTGCTAGTCAGCCATTCAAGCAGAAATTCAGGACTTGATTATTTTAACGTGTATTTTGGGGGAATAATTTTGTAATATGTATTTTGCGGGAATTTAGTTTTCGGGCAATACGTTCCAGGCTGGAGATGCAGGTGTTTAGACGCGGACCATATATTTTAATTTCTAGCGTTGAGTAGAGCAGGAGTTTTTTTTTTCATAGGATAAGCGTTAATTCGATAAATTTTGGGATTTCTTTTGTTATCTAATGTGGATTGGAGCCTGAGGTCTATATGTTTAATGTTAAGTTGTGTGAATTTTGAGCTGTTTTCTTTATCGTTTATGTTAGTGTGTTAGAGAAATTGTTCGTGTAAAATAGAAACGGAGTTCTTCTGATTATTTCGTCTGGTTGTTCATGAAGCTTAGGAGCGGAATGGATACGGTACAAAGGGAATTAAGCACGGATGAGCAGACGGAGGGTAGTTCCGAGAATTTAGGGAGCCAGGCAAGCAGTGGTTTTCCTGGAACCAATGGTACAAATGAAAACCAGTTTTTATTCGAATCTATGATGGCACAATTGATGCAAGCCATTCAAAATAGTCAGGAACAGATTCAAAATAGTCAGGCTAATTTACAGGAACAGATTCAAAATAGTCAGGCTAATTTACAGGAACAGATTCAAAATAGTGAGGCTAATTTACAGGAACAGATTCAAAATAGTGAGGCTAGTTTGCAGGCCAAGATTAAAAGCTGTCAAGAAGCAACTGAGAAGAAGTTTAGGGAGATCAACAGTGAGATTCAGGAAAGAAATCGAGTTCAATGGAACCAGTTACAAAGTCAAAGCGATACAATTAATGAAAAATGCGCGCGTATAAGTCATGAAGGGCAGGAAAGGACAGAGGATTTTGAAAAATTAGTTGAAACAGGCTCAGGCATAAACGTAGAACAGGTCGCCGAACAAAAAACCGATGTAGCCGATTTGGCTAATAAGGAGCGCCAAAGTCTTGCACAAAGATTAGACGAAGTTGTTGTCGGGGCAGATGTAGAAATTAGGCGCAAAGAAACTGGGCAGGTGATTAATCGGCTAGTCAGTGAAGCAGAGGCAATTAGGGAAGAGATGAACGAATGCACAATTGCGGCGAATATTGTGGATATTGAAGTAGACTTGTGGAAACAGTTGTATGTTAGAATTTCGGAAGCCAGTAAATTGGTAGTTCGCCGGGAAGGCTTAACCCAGCGATTAGAAATTACGCTGAAATTATTTCGGGGGCGAAGACGTCAGAACGGTCGTGAATTATTAAACGGGTTAAATTCATATTTTTCCCAAAGACGAACGCCGGACCGTTTTAAATTAACTTCATTTATGCAGAAAATGGAGGGTAGTTACATGTTTGATCCCGGCGGAAGTCCATTCTCGATGCTTCTTCATCGGAGCAATGACATGCGTAATAGGCTGAATTAAGAGCATGTAAACGTAATATATATAGACGCTAGATGTAGGTTAAGTAAGTGGTAGTAACAGATAAGTGTAGCAGGTACAGAAGGGTGGCGGAAAATATGGTAATTAATTGTAGTTTTGTAGTAGATTAAGTATACTTAGGGATAGGGCCAGGTCAAGGATTGTTTGCTTGTTTGGTTGAATAATGAGTGTACCAGTAGCTGGAGCCTCGGGCAGGAACCCGGAAGAGGCACTGTCGGCGGATAATCCTTTGCCTCCAGACATTGTTACAGGCTAGGCTCGCCAGAAGGATCCAACCATCAAAGCATAGTCAGCGGCCGGCAGGATAATCCCAGGGCATGTGACTAATGCATGTTGGGCTTTGCGGACCCAGGAACCCGAGCTGTACGTGGTATCTGTTACCACGTTCTACGTTTCTTCAATTCGGCCGTGCTTGGTCAAAACCATCTGTAAAACTGTCACTAAGGCTTTCTTGGCCAACCCTTGATTTTTCGACCCCAACAATGGTTATTAGGTTTCGAGGACTGAGGGTGTCTTTCATCTATGTTCTTCTTTCTTCTTATTTTCGCACCTTATGTAAAAGGAAGACGTGGCGGACCAACGACCAGATGCGCACAAGTGGAACGGGCGGACAACCACGACTACGCGATGCGGTTGCAACGGCGCGAAGTGGTACAACAGAAGCTAATGTGAGGTGTTTGTACATATAATGCAAGTGTCCGATGACCACAGACACAATAAAAGGGGGACGAGAAGTGACAAGGTTATAATTACGACAGACGCTAAAAAAAGGTGAAGTGTCGTGTTATCAAAAGACGCTCACAGGAGTGATTTTAAGGTTTAATTTAAGAAGAAAAAAAAAAGGTGGATTAAATATTGAAAATGACATTCATAGTAATTAAAGGACGATTATGGAGGTTAATTAAAATTAAGTACTTATATTTAGGATGCGCTCAATTGTTAAAATTAAGGGTTAGGCATTACGGACCGGTGCGCATATAATTAAAAGTAGTATGTGTAGTATACGAACAGTAGTATGTGTAGATGTTAAATAATATGAAAGATATAATATCAGATTAGGAGAAAAGATATCGATAAGTAAATGCATATCATTTTGCTATGGTTAGTTGTAAGTTAGTTATAGGTTTTAATTAATTATTCTCTTCGGTAGTAAGTTAGTTATAAGCTAGTGTTACAGATGTATATAATCCTACCTTTCGTTATTAAGTTAGCTGTAAGTTACTCTTAGATTTGTATATGATTCATCATTTCGTTGTTGAGTTAGTTGTAATTTGTTTCAAATCTGAATATAATATCTAATTAATTTGTTTGTGAATGTAATGCTGTACTGTTTAAGATTACATACTGTCATGGAAACTACTTAGAATTATAAGAAATTGGACTATCTGCTAATTAAGTATCACATAGAAAAAAAAATTAAATTGTATCACAGGATTGTATTTTGCCAGATGCGAGGGAGCATGCGCGAACTTCAAGCGAATTATTTTGAAATCGTTCGAATGGATCCTTCATTCATCCAATTTCAAAGGGGGAATATTATATGGTGCGCTTTTCGTTATCGTTATCGATTTGTACAAAATATTTTTTTATAACTGTTAATTACTGCCTGGAAGCATGGGAATGTGGCTTGCCGGGGTCGAGCAGCAGACACAAGACAATGGCGGGGTGGAAAATCCGCAAGTCCCGCAAGCAAGGTCAGGGTCGGCCAAGGAAGGGGTAGATGACCGGAAGGCTATGGCCCGAAAATAGATGGAAGAGGGTCACGTGTGCGCAAGGACCAACCAGGAGAGAGGGTTTTTGAGGAGGCAGAGATAAAAGTCTGCGAACACGGGGAGATGAATGTGGACCGTTGATGAGAGTGGACACAGAGATGAATTTGGACGGTCGGTGAGAGTGGACAGAGAAAGTTTATCCTGAAAGATTTTGGTTCTGCACGTGGGTCTCCGGTCTTCTGCGAATGCTGATGAGACAGATAGCCGCCAACGGGAGTCGACCCTGTCCGAGCTGCAGACCTGGTAAGTCGCGTTCCATTCTTCCGGGTATCGCGTCGGTTTGCCACGAGAAAAACCACGGTTAATCTTGAGAAAGGGAGGGGGCTACATGCATCCCTGGCAGGCTGGAGAACTTTTCATTTTGTATAAATTCTGAGAAAATGAATTATTGTTTTTTTTAATAACTAAATATTGCATTTCCCTTTCCTGCAAGAACAATTCTTGCAGGTGGCGCCCAACAAATAGTTAATTTAACCGTAAGCTCACCACAGGTAATATGACATGAAAATTTAATGTGTTAAGACCCATTTCTTAAGTAAGCATAAATTATTTATATTACTATCACAATATAATATTATATGTATATCTATTATCAAATTTTGATTGAGATAATTGTGTAATACAAATTTCTAATATTCCTAATATTAAAGGTCCACTAACAACTTCAGTTTGCTTATATAAGCGACTTCGTTAGTTTTCGTTACGTGACAGAAACGAATTTTATGTATTTTAGCTAATTGAAGTAATAATTTAATAAAATTGTGAATAAACCCGGTTTGAAATAACAGTTAATATTTCTTATATAAGGAATGTAACTTCTCTTTACGCGGATACGAAATAATATTCTGTAATATAAAAGTTTGTCTTAATTTTCTATTCAGGTATATATTTACTTTTCCTAATTCACAATTTTATTATTAACGGCTCAATAACTATTAATCACATAATGTGTAGATGTATATGTACGTGCCACGTCATATATTATTTGTGCAGCAATATTTCATATACAGTATTACAATTAAACTGACTGAGCTCATAACAGTTGCATATTATCCATTTTATATTAATGACCTGAACATGTACGTAATATTTCCTTCCCATTTTGCATATCATTCGGGTAAAATGAATAATACATTAGCGATTGTTGCTTTTCATATGTACCGTAAATATACATATTAATGACTTCATTAGAAGTAAAAAATGAATAAAAGTATAACAGAATACTCAAACGTGATAATTAAATTTTGGGTTTCATTATTTGCCGAATATCATAAAGGATGGAATCAGAAACTGAGCTAGTAAAATAGATTTTAACTAATAATATATATATATATATATATATATATACATTTAATGATCTGTTTAACGGATACTTCCACAACCACTAATAGACGTGAAAATATAAAACTCTGCAAATATAAAAACTATTTCGCAATGTCTGAATTTTGGTACTAACACATATTCAGGCCAAAGACGACGCAGTATTACGTAATTATGTATGGAAAATAAAATACTAAATATATATTTTATGGATCTCGTACATTTGTGAGTCAAATAACACATTTTTTTCTATTTCTTTAATATTAGGTAAGAACCTTATTTGTTATGTTTCACTTTCTTTGATGTTACGAATATTTTTCTTCATATATCTTATATCCACGACTTTTATTTTACCGAATCATATGTTCAACCAAAAAATGAAGTAATATGACACTAATATCATAACTTCTTATGGGGGACTGAACATGATACTTATGGGATTCACGTGTGTCGCTGTTAGTTTTAGTGAAAAAACTACAAAACTGTTTCCTCTAGCCCGTTTATACTTAAGCGTCTGAGTTATAGCTTTTTGAATGTTTTATCTGTTTTAAACTCATGTGTTTTCCCATTCGATTTATTATCATCTTTATGAATATGCAAAATAACATACGTCTCGGATTAAAAATTTGTCTTAAAATAATCAATGTTTTTAGTGTTTTAAGGATACTAATTACTGGTAGAATATTTACGAGATTCCTTCTTGTAGAGTTATTTTTACAAATAATAGATATAATATGAACGATGTTTTGTATTTGAAGGAAATATTGTTATTTGTATGAACTTAATGAGCATATTTATAGATTTGAAATAATTTTCACTATGTGACGGTTATCCGAAAAGAATCAAGCACTATATATTCAGGATATTCTTCTAAACTGGTATGGAGCAGTAAAGGCAGAGAGGTCTAGCAAAAATAGTATCATAAGCCTTTGGTCCATTATAATTCCCAGAAATTTTTTATTCCCTACGTCTTTCTTAGTTCAATACTGTGTACACATTTAAATATATCCGAGATTCTAGTTGGAGTCCTATTTACGTTTAGTGTGTGTTGAGGTTGAGAGATATTGCTTCCAGACAATACTCTAATACACCAGACAATATTTGTTATAATTGTGGTAGTGATATAGTAAAAAGCAACAAATAACGATTTAAGACTTATTGGATGAAGTGTATTTTCTTTTCTTTGGTATATCATAGATGATGAAGAATAGCCCAGAGACACACATAAAGTTGTTTCTGTTTGTGTGGAAGAGTTAGACAACGGTTTCAAAAAGAAAACAACATTTTTTTCGAGTTAGAATACCAACGGTCTGAAGACAATGTAAAAATAATTCAGATGTCTGATATTTTTGTACAACGAATGTTAAAGGGTTCAATGAAAAGAGCAGGAAAGCAGTTATTGAGCTTCATCAGCCATACTCTCTCTCTGTCCCTCGCGGACTTGGTATACAAATTTCCCCTCCTCCAACTTTATTGCAAAATATTTTTTGGGATTTGTGTACAGTACGACAATAAGAAAGTGTCGATGATGATACATTTGTCCCTGTGACTTTTAAGGTAAAGGTTTTACAAAAAACTGAATTCAATGATTTAGTTAAAGCCCTTATATTTTATTAAAGAAATGGAAAAAGTTTTAGGTTTAAGTTTACGGGAAAAAATTGTTTGTTTCTGCTACATAATTTTTTTCTTGTTTCAGCACAGAGAAGTAGACTAATTCTAAGCGTTAGAAAAGATATTATCCGACACGTTCACAAGAAGAGAAGCGGGAAAACAACTTTTGAGGAGAACAGAAAACTTTTTAAGGATTAAGAATATTTTTATGTACTCAATCATCATTTAAATTATGTCAGAGCTATGGTATAAATGCACATTATGTATTTATAAGGTGGTTAAACAGAAATTAAAATGTTGAAAGTCTTGGATTTTAGTTATTTCCTGGAAAAAAAAGTGTTGATAGGAATAGATTCTCTTCAGAATTTTCATGTGCTTAGTATATTAGTATTGGGTCAGTCTTCAGTAGGTTCCTCGGGAGTGTTTACAAATATTACTGATCACATGCAGGCTATTATTAAATTGGTAAGATTCATTTGTTCATATTCTTTTTTGCAGTAGTGCTCAGACGAAAACTGGAAATGTTTGTATAATGGCGTACTAAAATAAATCGAGAGTTGAATAAGAACGATATTTGAATAACAAATTATATAGATAAAAATTCTTCAAAATGCCTTGTTGATCCCATAATACTATGATTAACCGGTTAAATTTTAAAATAGCTCTAAAATACGTGTATAGTAAAATATTGTTATTATGGATACAACTTTAAGTACATTTGCTTATTTTTATATCAACTATTAGCTTATAAAGGTTAATAGTCTTTCATTTTTGGTAAAAGTTATATGAATTCATAATCACAAGATCATGCACAATTAACTTCAATAATACAAAACTAAAAATATTTCATCGTTCTATCAGATGATCCTAAGGAACGGAAGTAGCATTTATTTTATTCACTATCTGTTTAATTTTAAGGTCTATTATTAAATCAATAAATTATATATTGGTGGTAACTTGAAGTTAATATCTAATATATGAAATAGCGATAAATTAAGCATCCGAAAGTATATATCTGTTGTAAGTATGTAACTGTTCAGAATATGAAGAAAATGCATTAGATGAGACACTGTTGTGGACGACGTTGATAATATAAACTAAACAAGAAACGAAAGAAATATAGGAAGTATTATTGGAGTTACAGAGTCCGCACGAAAAGACGTTTAGGATAAGGGAAATTTATCCAACTTACAATACCCAGTTAAAATAATTATTATTTATATTTTCAGTTTTCTACATTATTGATTAGTTCCACTTCCTCTAACATGTCACTTATAACTTTAAAATAATGGTGTGGTGTCCACTGTGTAAAGGTCTTTAAGATACACGTTGCGTCCACAAGTGTCCGCCGAAGTAGACGGCAGCGTCCGCGTCCGCGTCCCCTCCTCTGTCTCCCCACCACCGACGCCGGGGATGGCGGCGCGGCGGGCGCCCCCTACTTGTACTGTAGCGTATATATTTTCATTGATTGCGCTGGCGTCGTGAGGTGTGACACGCGAGGCAGCCAGCTACCGTTCTCCACCACGTGGTCGTGTGCGCGTTGTGGGGATGCTGCGGTGAGCAGCAAAAGCCCTGTACTGCTGGGGTACGTGTACCCGGTGCAGTGGAGGTCCCGCCGCTGTGACTGCAGCTCCAGGGTGGCGCGCGCCGCCCCGTATCCCGCGCCGCCTCTCTACCAGGTGCGGGCGGCGCCCTGTACCCGCTGCCGAGGCGTCGCCCCAGTCGCCCCGACTCACGACGCCTCCGCCGCCACCGCCGCCGCCGCGCCGTGTTCGGCTGGTGACACCACGGCCACCACAGCCACACCGATGTTGTTCGTGCCCTTCTCAGTGCCTAGCTTCGCGCCGCCCCCGCCCCTAGCGGGCACTGCCGCCGCCTCCAGCAGCCCTTCCGGAGGTGGAGTCGCCGCCGCCACGGTCGCAGCTGCCGCCGCCGCAGCCGCCGCCGTCGCCCCCGGCAAGGTAACGCACCATGTGCTCGCCTCGTGGGCGGAACTACGCTCGTAGTCGAGGCGCTAATGTTGCGACCGGTGACCTATCGATATCCTCTCCGTAGTAGCTTGGGGTTAGTGCTGTTCCGATGCTCACATGGCGTAAGCCATGCGGCACGATACGAGTCACGTGTGGCTACCGTGCCAACAGCTTCGTGTTTATGTTTCATATTTTACTGTTGCTATAATACTTTTTGACGTCGGAAATTATTTCAGGTTTTAAAATAACTCATGACTACTCACCTAAATATCATTTTTCATACAGCGTTGGGAACACAGGCAGTGACGCAAGGAAACTGATCTTTAGAGTGTGTGTAGTGTGTGAAATAGTGAAATAGATAACAAAATCTTTGATATTTAAATAAATTTAGGACGAATGACAACGCAAATTGAAATAATTTGGTGGTCTCTAAACAATTTTTACCAAACTGTTTCGGAAGCGCTAATTATTATCGTAATAAGTGTTTCTGATTTATGGATTTTAAAGTTTACCGAAGATTATAGTACAAAACAGAGGACAGTAAAATATATGTGCATAATTATTTTTATTTTCGTTGTTACCATGAAATAGTCGCGAAAAAGGCACCTATTTTGAGCTGATTTTATTTTTAATACGGATCGTAAAAGGCTTCGTGTGAAAAAACAATTGAATCGTTATTTTTTAAACTATATAGAATCATAACATTCCAAATCCGTACATTCCTTCTTATTGCTTATGCTCAACAAATAACGAAGAATTGCATTCTATAATGATCTTCTAATGTGAAATTAATTTTCTGACTTTTAAACAAAATCAATGTGAAAATAATTTTCAGGTTTTTAAATAACGGTGGTTTAATTTTAATATTTATTATATCTCAGAATCTTTTACGTAGTAATATCTTTAAATTTCCTTTATCATTTTTCTTTTTGCATTTTATATAATTTGGTGTCATCTGAAAAATAGAAAAGGTTTGGTGTTTCGCGTATGCTCTAGTTCTAGCAGACGGTACAATTTCGAGTATTTGAAAAATAAATTAATAAAATTTAGATACATTTTTAACGGCGACATTCAGATTTACCAATGGTTATGGATATGGAAAAGGTAACTAATTTTCGCTGAGGCAAATTGCAGAGTCCGATATACAACGTCACCCCAGCCTGGTTGTTTCGGCATTGAGTTTCCCAGCATATTTTGATCTTCCAACCATAATAACTGTAATTGGCACAAAGGCCTCGGAAGTCACATTGCTGTTGTTCGCTTCTTTCTCAGCGCCTGTCTCGTTCTGTCAGCGCCGCTGTCCTCTTTCTCTCTGAGACCAGGAAATTACTTTTTAATTTCTGAAAAAAAAGCTTGCTATCTCATGGACTTTAATATTATTACAGCATTTTAACCGTTAATATGTACATTCTTTTGTCCCTGATGAAAGAAACGAAAGGAGCCATTGTCTGACAATGTGATTAATGCGAGGTTGCTACTGCTGTTTCATTCCGACACGCCGTACACTGTACTACAGGGGAAAGTAACCACCGGCTCCGAAATCCTTTGCATTTAAAATGACAACTGTCAAATCATTAATAGCACATGTCTCCCGATGTATCAATTAGATTCATGCGCTCCGATGTTGAAATATTAATTCTGTAATGGAGTTTTGGGCCTTTGTTATAGGGGGTGACTGGAACATGTTTGACTTTTGTGAATATTTTACGAGGGCGGAACTGGGTGGGTTCTTGCAAGGCAAAGGCCGGGGAGGGGGTTACAAGCCGCTCTATTAGCAATTCCTTTAGGGCCTCTAGGGATCGAGCCAGCAACCCTTCGCGAAGGGAGAGCGTCTGCCCTCGCTAATTGTCCTGAGCTTTGTGTCTGCACATTTGTGTACTTTCCAAATTGATGAATGTCACTTGAGCCTTTGGGCTGCTTCTGTATTTTAGTCTGCAGAGGAATAGCAGACATGTTACAGAATCAAGAGCGATGGAATGTTTATTCGAACGACTGCCTTTAAACTAACCTTTAAAATTATTTCAGTTATGAAGTAATTTACTCAATCTCGTCTTGTAAAATACAGATGATTGTAAACATTTTAATAAAAGTTAATTACAAGTTATTTATACACAATTGTGTATGTAAAAATTTAAATAAGTAAAGTATTTGACTTCGTTAAGTGTAAATTATTATAATTATCTTGTCAAACCGCTCTATTTTGCAACAATTTATTTCTTGTATTATTCCAAGTTAAATTCTATATTATTTTATTTGGGATAGTAAATTCCATTATATGTATATATATATATATATATATATATATATATATATATATATACATATATAAATATTAAGGAATAAATAATATTTTTTGCTAAAAGGCTCAATGATAATAACTTACTCTTCACTAAAATTTCAATTCCTTAATGAATTCTACATAGTGATAGATAGAATTGTTTCGTGTTTATAACATTATTGTTTCACTTTCATGAATTAAATGCATATAACACTACGTAAAGTTTTATCAAGTTCATCTAATTCGAGAGTAGAATCAGTAATTCCCCTAAAATATATTAATTTAGTGAATTAAAATAGAGTCACTTTCAGTCTTGTAATATATAAAATTGTTTATTTCAAATTTCCAAATTAACCTTTCTTAATTCCCAATTAAATTTATAGTTCTTGAATAATATATTTTTATTAATGGTTTACACGGTCGCACCAACACGGAACTGTCATTAGTGACCTCTATAAGATAAGATGGTTAATACATTTAAATACTCCAAATTAGCTAAAACTAAATTGTAAACTAAAAACTGATATTTCAAAGCACTATGACAAAATTTAAAGGTATTTAGTTGATTAATATATCTGAAAATGTTTTAAAATAATTATATTCACATACATAGTAATTTAGGATATTCAGTCTACATTTTTATGGAATACCTCTCAAATCATGACGGTATAAATAATTTATTCCTCACAACAATAAGGAATTAGATTCCTCAACAGGAGAATTTGCTTATTTCTAATTCATTTGTTTTTATAAATACAAATACAAATTCAATGAAAATAAATACCTTGACTATGGTTGTGGAGTTAACTGTATTAACAATATTGCCTTGTAATTCTTGAAAATTTTTATTCAAGTCTAAGGTAATTCATAATAGAAGTAAAAGTATTCTTTTAATAACATTGTTGTAAGCAATTGTTTACTAGACACAAACTAATAATATACTGTTAACATTCTGAGTGTGTTACAATAATCAAAAATATATACAATTATTTTATTCTGATCAGAATATTGAAGATTCAGCATTTTTTCAATAGTTTTGTTATCTCAGTAATGATTGCAGAAAGTTTGTTATCAGGAAAGTATGAATTTTAGGGCAGGAAACAATTATAAATATGAAATTTCTAATTGTAGGTAAATCATTTTATTTACTGAGGAAAGTTTTACAATGTCATAAATTGGATGGGATACTGAAATATGAACTGCGGATTGTGGAAAGACGTATTGAAAACTCTCATATTAAGCATTATATGCCTGTTATGTAAATTTGTTTATATTACCTTGGAAAGATAATTCTTGACTGTAAATGAGCATGCATGGATATATCTACTATTTCATGCAACTAAGTTAATTAATAATATCCTGCTGATAAGCGGATATTAATCTAACGTGATCACTGGAACTAAACATGACCCTTCTACAACAACAGCACTGGCACGAATATGTTGTACACTTGCCGTCAAAAAAATGAATACATACATCATTTTAATAGACAATACATAGTTAATAACTTTTAGCGCAGATTACTGATTTGAATACTAAATTTTAATCCCTTTTTCTTATTTAGAAGATATGCATCACAAATATCCGGAAAATGTTAAATTAAACTGTCAAAATAATAATGTCTGTAAGAAAACACCAACAAGTTCTGAATTTCTATTCTATAATATAAATAATTTATTTCACTTACTGTGTAATTAATTGAAGCAAAACTGTTGTCTTTAAATAGTAAGTGTGTTTAAGTTTTAAGGTATAAATATTAAGTTGATATCTTTGGATATAATTTATTTAAGTAAAGAAGAGGCTTCATGAAAATTTAAACTAAATATTTGATTTGTTCATGTGAAATCACATGTAACAATCGTGATTCACTTCAATACTAAACTGAATCGTTAGTGAAATGATTTTGAAGTAAATAATAGTTTTACTATAACAATGTAATTTTATAAAAACACAATACTTCTAGCCAGTTACATTGACCTTATTTTAACTAAGTTTCGATTTTGAGTTTCAAATATTGAGGGGAGAGCTAATTTCGTTTCGTTTCATATCTAATCTGCAATTTCAATTTGTACATCTACTATTTATTGGCAAATCTATTATACGCGAGTATTGTAATGTTTATATATTTTTCGTGAAATTTATTTGATATTTTGTGGTAGATGTTTTGCAATACAATCGAATAAAAACAGCAATGCTAAAGACGCACAGGATTTAATTTTATTAATTGCCACTTTACTCCAAGTAAAATGTGGCACAAAGTTATTTCCAACAAGGCCCATAATTATGGATGAAGCCAAGGAAGTTACCTGACAGTGGGGCTAAGAGGAAACTATTGCTCGAACTCACGACATGTAACTGCCTTGTAGGCTGTTTCAACTTCGGCATAGTTGTGTTACTCGTGACGTTACGAGACATGCCTGGAATTTAAGGAAACGTTGCAGTTGTAAATGCTCCTGACATTAAATGAGAGTAAAGGGACGGTCTGGAAAGCAGCACTCGACTTAATGGAATGTAATAAACAGTTGTCCGCTGGTGACTCGTCCATAATGCTGAGCTTCACGTCCTTCTTGGCAACCTTCACGTCTGTCTCAGGTTGTCTGAGCTCTAAGCAACTGCGACAGCTTCCGTTATTTCATTATGCGTAATACAACCGCCCTGTGCAAAGTTAGGTACAAGGCATGCTCGGTTATGATTGGCGTACCTGGTTAACAACGCTAGGGAGATTATTACGTTACTCTGGTTTACAATTTGAAATAGTGTTCCACCAAAAATAAATTACATAAGCCAAAATTTTTTAGTTTTAGCTCATAGCTGTAATGTTCAGGAAATAATAACATTGGAAAAACATGTTATTAATTACTACTTTATCATATTTCAATAAATGTAGAAATTTTTGGGTACTGCCCTATTGAACCAATACGATTTTAAAATATTATTCCCAGCATTGCTCAATATGGATACATAAAATAGTTTAATGCCTTAACACAAAAGGTTCCTAAACAGAACATTGATATACATTTTATCGAACAAATTAATTGAAAATTTATTTACGTAATTTTCAAACATTATTCTTATCTTAGAGTGTCTTACACTGTCACCTTAACTGTGCTTCAAATTCGATTTTCAATTTAACATTGTAGGTAAACCAAATTTTTTTTATTGAGAGTGTTTGAAGTTGCACAAACTTTGCACAATGATAATTTCTATCGTTGTTCATATTTGTTCAACTAATTTAACACACTAATTTATTTCCATGTGATTAATGTGATATCTTACGTGTTGAGATTGTCACATTAAGGTGCGCCATCAAGAGAATGATATTTATCATACCAAAAGTACAATATTAGGTAAATAAATAGTCAAATAACAGACAAAAAAGAGATAAATTATATACCACACTACTTTTCTGTAATCCTTGCTGCTTTCGTCAGGGGATGAAACAAACGGAAAAAGCCAAACAAACCAGTTGATGAACATAAAATGTGTCGTTCTTGCGGCTCTTGCTTTTTTTATCCCTTGACGAAAGCAACAAAGATTGCAGAAACGTTGTGTGGTATTTAATTTAGCACTTATTTGTGTTTGTTATTTATTTAACTTATTAGTATTGTGTAAACAAAGATATTTTATAATTTAAAAATTACATTACATCAATCCTGAACTATTGTTTTCTACTTATTTTAAACGAGTAATTATAATGTACACATAACTTAGTTTTTTCGTCCTTTAATTGGATTTTAATTCATTACGAATCTTAATGTCCATTTGGCGCGAATTAATCAGAGATAAGAAATTAATATTATTTAATTAGTTTCGAATAAATACTAACAACTTCCAAGAGTCATATTTATTTTCCGAAAGTGGATATACAATGGATTCTTTTCCTCCCTTGTAACCAGCTAAGTTAAATGTGATCCATAAATTATAACCTGTAAATTTTTGCCATATTGTCAATTATGGATAGTTGTTTTATTTCTGAAAAGCTTAATTTTCAATTTTTAAAGTCTATTCTTTCTAAAATTAATAAATCACAGTTTCCTAAATCATACAGATATATAGTGTAGTTCAAACGAAAAAAAGGACATTAAAATTTTTTCCCTATTGAAAATATTTTCTTGGAATATAGGTAATTTCTGAATTGTAAGAAATAAATTTGCAATATTTTTCAAAAATCGGTTGCCGGTATTATATTGGGAAATAGATACGTTGACAAGCTATTTGTTTTAAAAAAATCTATTGAAATCATAACTACAATATAATTTGATTACTTTCTAACTTGACGTTGTACTGATTTAACTGTAATCAAATTTTGGACCTGCACCATTTACGACATCGCTTTTAATTAACATTACAACTAAAACCAGCCCTATGTGAAATGTAGGTCCTACTTCACATTATAATAGTTTTGTTTGGTTTATTGTAATATGCTTATGTGAAGCAAACACATAAAGTTAATTATAAATTGAAAAAGTAGTGTTTCCAGTAAGCGGATTGTAATCATTTGAAGTTGACTCACGACCATTACGAACTCACCGATTATTTCGTACAAACAGGACCCTAATATTTATCATCAGTTAGAATGTCATCCAATTGAATGATATTCAATAAGTAATGTTTTTATGAAAAATAGACGTATAAAATAACGAATTTTATGTCATTCATGACATAATGTAGGTTTACTATATACTATTAAAACATATACTTAAATTTTTTAATCATTTCCTTGATAGAACATCTGCGTCAATCTTACGATGTTAGACAAGACTTTGAGCAGTGTAACGAATATGTAAACAAATTAGCCTGTTGAATTAATTTAAAAAATACGGAACGTTATATAAATTGACATTGTGCTTCAGTTATGAAGTATTGAAGCAGCGTAAACCTTTTTATTGCATAATTTGAATTACCTGCAACGTTTAATTGATGTGTGATTTTAATTTATTGAATAAAGCTATTCCTTGTATTATACATAATTTTATAATTGTTTCCTTGTAAACTATCTTCGCGTACAAAGTAATGGTCGTGATAATGTAATTCATTCAGTTATTATTAAGTAATATATTGTAATAATTAAAAGGTGGTCTTAATTGAAAGAATTAATTAACAAAATTATTAAGATTTAAACATTTATTCATTAAAAGTACAAATTGCAATCCCTACGCCGAATTTCATCAAATTAACAAACAAATATTTAATTTCATTTTTTCAATTCATGGCGTTCTAGGAAAAATACAACTTTATATTTTACAATCAAATACGTCGAAATTCTCTTTATCTCAGGGTCATTACTGGGTTTGATAGTAAGAACAATCCAATTTAATAAACTAACATTAACAATTCAAACTCATTGAAGCAAACTTAATACAATACAAAAATAAACGAAATGAAAGAAACTAAATGAAAAGAAAAACGAACGAAATCTGACTTCTACTTTTAATCCTCGTTTACAGATTTTAAATAATTGTTTTGTACTCACGAATGTCTTTCTGGTACCCGATCTGATTTTGGAGCTTGAGGACAACACTCACTAAAAAGGCCATTATTCACTGATTCTACACATTAAATTTTTAATAAACACGGTCGATGTTCTCGTTCTCTGCCACCTGGTACTTTGGATCAGCCGCCCCTCAGTCAGCACTCGGACATAGGTCTCCTTGATGCGAAATTTAGTTCAGTCTGTGTGAAGCAAAAGCTTTGGCTTCCAACTTTGCGATTATTATTTGAGTCTCTCCGTCAAAACTGTTTACTCGCGTTTTATGTAAACTAATAGATCTCGCAGTTGGACTTCTTGGATCGCGCTATTCATACTTTTAGATCAGCAACCACATTCTCCCGTAACATTCGCCGGACTGGCCTTCCGTACGAGCGCGCGGTTTCCCAACTATCGCCGACAAAGAGCCCTGATTGTTACTTTCAAACTCGTGTCGCTAAAAATCCAATTATATTAAAACAATTAATGACCTCTTTAATTGGTATTACAATATTTTACATCTTAAAACCTTCCAGGATTGGAACTTTGCTAAAATATTTCAGTGCATCAAATTAATTACATAGAAAAAGACTCACAAAAAACACTTCCAGGTGTAGATGTAGCCAATTAAGAACAAAAAATGTTACATTATAAATAACATTCAATGTGGCTATCGGCAGGTGATTCAAAATCACCTGGATTCTGACGTTTGTTCCTACAACTCTTACGATATTTAATGAACTTACGAAAGCAACATGGATTTCAGAAAAGTTTATGGCATTTATTTGATCACTTATTTTTTTCTGTAAACTGACTTATTATCAGATTTAAGTAACAGTTTTGATGAAGGACTTGAATTGCATTCCAAATTAAATGAGGAATTAGGAGAGAAAAAACTTCAGGTCAGCAGATTCAGTGGACACAAATATTAACTCTTGGTTTGATTCGTACAAGGACAGGGAACATCCAGATTGGATTTCACTCGGAAAGAAACGACAGTAAATAATTTAAGCAAACTCAATTATTTTGGTTCTCTGGGAAAAGGGGTTAAAACTGTGATCGTGAAAAGTCTGTCGGAGTCTGTAATCTTATTGCGCTGAACATTGGTGATCAATACGCTAAATCCTAAAAACTTTGTGTCCAATCGAATTGTTCTCCCGTAAGTGACAAAAGAAAAGTTCTCCCCCTCGGTCCAGAGGTGGAGGCTTTGTTTTAGCAGGAGGACCGGCGGCGCAGCTAAAATATGCAAGGCCGTGAAGACAATGGCACAATACCGCGCTAGCCGCTGGTGGCTGACATCGCCAGAAGAGAGCATCGCGCATAATGAAGCAATTGAAAACGCAGCGCCGGTGAGAGGTGCGCTCCAAGGACCTGCGGGCCTGTGTTTTGTGCGGCCATCGCGTCCGTAATTAACACGAGCCCCAATAGAAAATCAAGGGACCATACATATTCGTCATAACGTTTGGAACTTCTTGCTCATACCAATTCAATAGTAGTGATGAATCTTGATTAACAATCGATCCGACCTGTACTGTCACGATGGAACCACGGTTATTTCTTTGTTGAGAGGAAATCATTATTGTGCGGTTGTCTTTCTTCATTACATCAGGAGGACACTAGGTTCACCATCACTAGATCGAGCTTCACATCTTTACAAAACGAAATATGGTGTGCCGAGTGAAATATCCAGTTAAAATTATTGGAAATGTAGACGGAACAACCTCTAAAATAACGGAGATCGAGCCTATTTGAATATAAAATTCATCGGTACATTAATTCCAACCATCAAAACCACCAAAGGCAACGAATTCCTCATACGCAACCTGCAATCCACACCTGAATCAATGGACAATGTCAATAAATTGACTGCAGTGTAAAAGTCTGACACTTTCAGTTACTGTATTATGTTCGTTCTACTATATTTACTACATTCCTAATTATATTTACGAGGCATAAGAACTATAGTTGTACAAGTATCGTTATACTTCTTGGTCGATTGTCCCGCAGTTCCAGAAAGACAAGAAATTTTATATATATATATTGGAGCTCTGGCGGAGGCTACCTTTGGGGATGCCTTCACATCTCTCTGGTTTTTTTGAACTAAGGTTTCCATATGCCGAGGCACCTCGGCCTGTTTTGAGAAGTGTATGTTCCGGGGTCGCAGACCTTGGGCATACGGTAAGAGTTGTCTGCTATTCCTATTGGAATAGTCGGCCAGCTGCCTCCTAAACTGGCCAAGGCATGGCGAGGTGAAAGCTGCGACCCCAGAGCAAACCCCTCTCCCGCCATCGGAAGGGCGTGGGACAAGTACCAAATGCCCGACCTACCTGATGCAGGTTTTTCTAGGGTTTGTCCTGCATTTCTTTTAGGCGAATGCCGGGCAGGATCCTTAAACCATAGCCCGGGGGCCCTAGTTACCCTTGGCTACCTTTCTCCACCCTTCCGCATCCTCCCTTTTAAATCCCTTTCCTATGCTATAAGAGGGGAGTTGCCACTATGTGGATTACCCTATACATAGCCTGTCTACACCCAAAAAAAATAGAGTGTCGTTTGAGTATTTGTGGATTCGTGTGCGTGAGTATATATATTCCACATAGATATATATATTCCACATACCCGTTTTCCTTTCGAAACGGAAACAAGTCATGAATACCGCCCACAGGATTTGTTTCGAACATGCTGAAATGACCAGTATTTGCGTCGAATAAATATTTTAGTGGGATCAATCTCATTTATAGTGTTTCTCCTGATGTTTTTTTTGTAAAATTTCTACACTTCTATGTATTGGAGAGAAGCACTCTTTGGATGGGGGTGGAGGGGCGATACCCAAAAATAACGGAAAACAACCGAGATTCAAGTTGAAAACCGGGGTTAGTGATGTAGTTAAGTTTAATTATGACATTCAACTTGCCGTTTAACCCTCAGGAACAGGGGTGGAATTTTTAACATGTTACAACGGCTGATATTTCCGTCGAAAGAAAATTTTTGAGGTCAATGAAATACATAGAGTTTCTCCAGATTTTTTGAGTTTAATTACAATCCATTTCGGCATTACCTATAGTAATGGGATGGAGGGGCGTTACATAAAAATAACGCAAAAACAGCCGAGATTGGAGTGAAGTCCGGGGTTATGGATATCGCTGAATTTAATTATGACAACCCGGGAAACGCCGCGACCCAGCTAGTAGAGAATAAAATGGAAGTCAAAGATCACTTGTGACTAGAAACTATAATAAATTAAGAAGAACGCGATTATGAACATTTATGCATATAATGAATAAGAAAGACAAAATCGTGATAATATAAATACCACACAACGTTTCTGGGATCTTTGTCCCTTTCGTCAGGTGCGAAGAAGAGCCTAGAGCGACACAGTATGCCTATTTATTTCCCTATTTCCGTTTTTTCGAACCCCTGATTTCATAATAATGCATTCCGTTCTCCCTGTATATCTGCAAGCATAATTGGACCTTGATCTAACAAGGCGAATATCGGACAGCCGGCAGAAGTTTCACGAATCTGAAGACATCTTCTATTCAGCTCATATATATATATATATATATATATATATATATATATTCAGCTATTCTGCCTTTGAAACAATAATGAAATCGAAGGGGGGTTGTGATGATTTTTCAGTCAACTACGAACGCCAAGAATCCAGAAATAATCGTATCTAACATATCATTCTAGAAATTTTAACATAGATTCATTTTTTAATGATGAATTGTGAAGCCAATAATGAAATTCGATTCGGTTTAGTAAACTATATCTCTAATAATAAGGAAAATTTTTAATCATAACTTATCAAAAATCTCATGATAATTATAAATTTAAATAATGGTAGTCAAAAATTTATTATGTATAATTTATTATGATATTTATAATTCTGAAATAATTGGCTGAAGTTTATTCATTTATTAATATATTTACAAAGATATGTGATTTTCAGTTCTGACACACTTTAAATTTACGTTATAAGAAAGTAGACACAACAAATTAAGTGATTTTTTGAACTCTCTTTATAGTATCAACTGCATCTCTTCTTAAATGTATATGCTCCAAATATATAATTGCTAGAAATTGTTCGCTGCTTTTGAAATATTTCTATAAACAATAATACTTTCTCGAATCGTAAATAACTTTCGCAAAAAAATATAATGTCTTAAATGTTTTAATTCAATCAAAATTTTGATTATTTAAATATTTTACTAATCGCCAGAACTTATTATACAAGTAACTGTTTAGTTATTAGTTTTTCTCAGTTTTTAGTTCTCAAACAGTAGTTCCTATTATTAATATCATCCCGAATTTCCTAATTGCTTCTATACGACCCAGATTCTCAATATCTATCGAAGACGGTTTGTTATTAATAACTGGAAATCTTTAAGGTTTCCGATTTGCATATATTTTTACGTCAAATGTTACATCAATTATATTTATTTAATTACTTGTACCATAGATTCAGATGGTTCAATAATTTAATTTGCGGATAGAGCTTGATCCATCAAAACGCCCAATGTTTGATTGCTAAATTAATAATTTCGCGCTTTATACGTATTCATGACAGTCTTCTTAAATTATTTATGCTTCTCATCTTAATAAAGACTTTTTTAATAACCAATTTTAAGCAATTACATTCAGAGTTTAATTTCAATTATTTACAGAATGATGAGTTTCATTAATTTTTTTAATTACGATTAAAAATTTACCTCATGTGATTATTTAATAAATGTATAATTGCTTTACAGTAATCAAATATTATTTCGAATTCAAATTTTACTGCTTATAATTTAAAAAATACACATTAACGATGCTATTTGTTATAAACTTTGATAGCCGTGACAGTGTAAGAAGAAAGACCAGCGCTAATGCATACATTTAAATGGCATCTGTTCGCGGTTGCGAATTATTTCGTAGATGATAGATATTTTAGACAACAGTTCTTCATTTCATTTACATATCAACAATCTCTTTTCCGAACGAAAGTCGAATTTCTGTGAATGCAGCAAGAAAATAATGAACATATAGTAATTATGTTCATTTTATTTAATGTGTACTATGTTTGTAAACACGAAATATTAAAAATTGTATAGAATGCCTTGTCATACATATTTCGCTTAATTGTAAACCACATGTCACAAATACAACTTCAATGTGACATCTAATTCGTCAAAGTTCAAAACCGTTGTGGTAAACTAGAAATATTTATTTTCATTACAACAAAAGAAGAGAGCGCAAAGTGAAAAAAAAAACACATGTACACGAGCAAATGTTGGGAATGCGATCGCGGTGTTGTAATATCCTGTCGCAAGCTGTTTGCGTCTGGAATCACTGAGCCCCATTTGCTGTTTGCCTGTACGTAGGCAACTCATCGTGCAGTTGTAATTAGTGCAGACAACTCCTCTGCATGAGCAAACACAAACACACGGCTTGTTTGAAGTCGCTGGCCTGTGCCATTAGCGGCCATCATCTGGGAACTGCAACTGAAATTGTCACTCGAAGCACTGCACCTAAGTGGAAAGAACTGGTAAGGTATAACAATCCCTCTGCTGAATTCCCAAAATCTACTAGCGCGATTATCCAAATTTGCTCAAATCCGAAGCAGACATTTTACATTATCTTGTCTTGATAGTCGTTAGTCGTTCCATACTGTAAGTATATTATTTTTTGTAATTTAAGTAATGAAAAAAATCAAATTCCTTATGACTCATTGAGATTCAAACTCAATGGACAAAACGATTCATATCAAATATATATATATATATATATATATATATATATTTATATATATATATATATATATATATATATATATCTGTGTGTGTGTGTCACAGAGAGAGAGAGAGTCAGGAATGCAAAGAAAAAAAAATCAAGATTTATCATTGTGGTCCGTCATTAAATATCTTAGAATTTGAAATATTAATATTGGGATAAATAGGGAAAATGAAATTAATTATTAAAAAGTATTATTTACACAAGAAATATCGAAAAATATTTACTACACATAATATAAAAATATTACAGTTATCATGCAAAAATGGACCGTGCAGTGGAAGATGACTAAATGATTTTCCAAAATTTATTGTATTACAAGGCAAGGATTGAATACATGGAGGATCATATAATGTATCCATAACAAGACACGTCCTTCGTTGGAATCGCTGTTGCACTGTTTTGTGTTTTGCGTAATTGGCATCCACGCATGTTATCGGTTGTCAAGATGACGCACTCACTCTGAAAGTAGGACTTTGTGACGAGTATCAAGCAATTTTTCAAAATTAATTTATAATAACGTTGCTACTTTCGCTTTTCCAGACATTACTGTCTCTACTCAGTAGTGATTTCAGAGTTCATCCTTACTTAACGTCTCTATCTCTTATATTTAGTGACATTACTACGTGAAAATTTACCTCCCGCATTAAAGTTCTCGCCGTTCAATTTCTTTAATTTAGGACATCACGTACTCCCATTTAGTTTCTCATACTTACCGGGCCCAGGAAAATTTGGTTGTTCTTAATGATCCTGACGCTGTTCTCACGTCCCTTAGCTGTTACTCTCTAAGTCGTTGAATTGGTGCCAGAAATCCTGTTGTGTAGCTACTCGTATTTTCATGACTTTCTGGTTTTGTCGATGTCGCTAACCTGTGGCCTGTCGCCGAGATACTGGCGCCGACCGAGATACATTCCTAGTTCTTCCAACAGCGCGCAAAACGAGTCTATATTACTTAGCCCAAAGGGCATATTAAACGGTATATATTTAAATAAATTGATTAGTAAAACTAAAGCGTTATAATTTGCTTTAATTACTCATAATGGGAGAATTGAGTACACGGAGGATCCTATCATATATATTTGTATTAGTAAATTAAAAAACACATTAATAATACATATCATTCGATGATATTATTACGGAATGTTGGATCGAGTGATGGTACTCAGACTATATTTCTTCAAATTACAAAATTTCTTTTAGATATTCAAGCAAGTCTATGAACAGAGTTTTGGATTCCAATAAAGGAGTCTTAAATGGGTGTGAAATTTACTATCTGTGATTGGAAAAAAAGCTTGTTTTCATCATTTGCGTTAAGATACGAACGTTTCCATTGTTTTATATTATTATAATTCAGGTGATGTGGAGATCTTGAGGAGGAACTGAAAGGCAGTTGGCTTGAGTCAAGAGGTCTCCACTACAACATAGTGGAAAATGCTGGAAGCACAATGAGAGAATTATTTTGCAATAAATAGGTAATTCAAAGAAGAATATAAGGTTTGACACTTGCAACTGTATAATTTTAAACTACTTCACAAATAGACAAGAAGGACGAAATCGTGGACGAGATGGGTGATGACAAGCGTTGTGGAAAAAAAATAGAAATGTCATTTATGATAATTTACAGTGTAAAAATATGATAAAAGAGAGAACAGGAGGATTTTTGACAAAGATATGAGTGATGTTAATGGAAAGGTTGTAAGGGTACTTTCTATTTCCAAAGTATCGCCAAAGACAATAGATACCGATTATTTTAGATTTCAATAGTCATAAAATTAAATTTTAAATCGGAACGCGAAATTTTTCCGTAAATATTTATTAAGCACTAATAATATACAACCTGACCATTATCAGATAATAGTGAAATAATTTATGTAGTGTTCTGAATCTTTAACCCAAAATTTTGTACATTTATTCATTTATTTATAAAAATATTCAATTAAAAAATATTTATTGTAAGAATCTGAAGTTTGCAGCGGATGATCTACTTAGAAACTGTCCTTAAGTAAGCATTTACCTGAGCAAGAAATTGACATGTTACTGAAGTAATGGTGTTAACGGAGGAGTTTAAAGTTTACTCTTGCCTTCCCTCCTGGTCGTCACCACCTAACTACGTTGAGAGAGCGGTCCGTGTCTGACTAATTTGCTGGAGGCCACGGCGGTAACGCAAACTGTAAGTGGGCAGGCTGTCAGACAGATAGGTTATTTGCTGTTGCAAACTCTCAAATAGGATTAAATCCTATACTGCGTAAGCATGGTGTACACATCCACAATGAGAGCTTTCATCGCAGAAGTCCTCTGCTCGGATCAGTGCTCCTTCCGCCGTATTGGCACGGGCCGCATGGCCATTCATGCCTCGTGGCTGTGGTCAAACTCATTTTCATTTCACCATCTCCACTTCGGCATACATGGCTTTCAAAAACACACAAAAATAGTTTACCAGTTTGAGTTTGTTCGTGTTTCACATTAATCACGGTGCTGTATAACCGTACAGTTTCAAATTGAAACAGTAGGTTCATAAAATTATTCGATTCGTTATTATCAATATTTATTAACTATTATTATTATTTATATTATAATTACCCGTAAAGTAATTTTTACCATTACTATTGGCAGTATTTCTCACAATATGTGTTATTCTTCAACAGTTGTTGCTTTACTACTGCTACAAAATGGAAGAGGAAATATAAATACTTTCACTCGACATTTAAAATGTGTTCAGATCGACAGCTCAAATGTCTTTGCTAGGAATAACTTCCGGAAAAATATGAAAAAAATTATATTGATAATCCGAAAAATCATACTTCTCGTAACAGGTCCATTATTGGAAAATGTGGAAAATATTCACAAATTAATGAGAAGAGTTCAGAACACACAACCGTATTCGCCGGTTATTAAAATAACTTACATAAATTCCGCAAATTGTTTCAATTACGAAGTCGCGTGCAGGTTAAAGCCAAAAAATGTTTTCAGAAGATAGAAGGGCGGTTGATTTAATTTCCGTCCATTTATTGTTGGCCTACAAACTATCGATGGCGTGATGGAGTATTATTATGATGTAGGTGGTGCTTCCTGCTATTATAGATGCTTCTATTGTATCTCTTGAAATAATAAAATTAGAATCTACTCAGCATTAATATCTTTTTATTCATTCGGTAAAATACATGAATTAATAAAGAAAGCTATGCCAATCCCTAAAGTTGATACGATTCCTTAACCGATTTCAATTTCCATGCTATTTATTACACCACTAGCTGGTTGCCCGGCGTTGCTCGTGTACTTATTTATATAAACTCGAAAAAGTATTTAATTGAATACTTAAATCTATTCCTTGAGTACTTCAGGATAGAATTGTCACTCAGTCTTCATACATTACGAAATATTATATTGATGAAATTGTTAGCTAGAGTCACAACTAATATAGCGCGAAAATTAACTTACATTTTCCGCAAGGATGGTAAAGTAATTCGTATTCTTCTTTATTATCATTCGATGGAGTATTGCTGTATAAAATTATATTTTTTATTTAAAGAAAATATTTCTGCTTTATTTCATTCCTGATAAAGGAGAATTTCCTTTGTTCGTTGCTTACTAACGTCTTTCTCTCGCGTGACGTCATTGTCTCTTGGCGCGCAGTAATTTAACATTTAATGATAATGGTTTTTAATTATAATTCTTTCCACCTTTATGCTATGGGCTTGTCACCCCCACAGTACCGGTTCTCGATTTTGGCAGAATACGTATACCAATTTTTGTTGCATTCTGTCCACGCGATAAAATTTGTATAAAGAACAACGTAAATACATACATACATACATACAAATATACATACTTTTTTATTATATAGATTATTTATTAGTAATATTAAAATATGTGTGTCCAAGTACTTTTAAATACTAACTGTTGGCTTCGTAGCATGCTATATTGTATCTCGAGTCACCGAATAGTTACTGTGTTTTTGACTTTACCCACACCAGAGGAATACATTTAGCAGATATATTAAAAATTTAAATAAAACAATTATTTGTAACTGACATAGAAAACACGTTGAATGTATAGCTAATAACTTTATTATATAAAACCGAAGGTATAGGGATAAAATATGGGATAAAATTTGAAACGTTCTAATTTATAACATATTTGCATTAAGATTTTATCCAAGTCACAAATTCGTAAAAATTATTAGCATATGACTGAAGATTAAAAAAATGACGTCGGTCAGATTGGTCATGGTTGCCCTATAAGGGCCCAAGGTCAAAGTAATCCTACGTTCATCTGTAAACTTATGATCATATTTATATTATCATTATATTGTCTCTCTTTGCGGTAAAATTTAATTATTATTCTATATCTTAATGTTCACAAGTATAGCGTATTTTGAAAAAATAAACGGAATTGGAAAAATTCTGTGGTGATAATAATAAGGAAAAGAATCTAGCTTGATACTCCTAGGTCCTATTTTAATCACATTTGATAGACATGCACATTTGGGCACATAAACTACCGTGGCGATTGTAATTATAATACTTGTTATATTTAAGGAATTAAAACATTATGGTTCACATTATTATGTAAATTAATAATTCCTCTAGAATAACAATTATGAAACTTGTATAAATTTCTACTCATTTTCCTTGAAAAACATATTTCAGTTGTAGTATATATTCACAATATTAATTTTCCAAAACTAAATTTAGATGTGTTATTTTACATTCATACGTAATATATTAACGGTATAAAGATCATATTGTAAATAAGTTTTATTTTATTCTGAAACATTGAAAATTTTTAAGTACTTAAAATGAGAAGTACTTCTCATAAATATTTCGCCTTAATTTTCTTTATATTTTTTTTATAAAATATCTTGTCTTTCCACTCATTACTAGTATACAACTGAAATTCCTTTCTTTATTTCTTCCTTGAAGCGTGCTGCTTTATTAAAATTTTAGTCATCCGTTTTACATCTCTATGGACGATATTTTTGATTCTCGAAGGAAGCAACACTGACATTCTTAATTATTCCAGTTTTCCCCTTAAATGTAACTGCAAAACTGAGGCTTCATTCCATTCGTGACGCACGCACGGGAGCCAGTTACTAACAAAACTCCCTCCTCGCCTACTAATTTACTTGCCTGACGTGATAATGAAATATGAATTGGATGTTCCTTGCAACGGAGGTTTTATATCGCATCATGTCATGAAACGGTTATTTCCAGAAGTAAATATTGCTGTGAAAGTATGTCTTTACGTGCATTCTGATTTACAATCACTTGAAACTTATTACTTTAACTTTTCCGCAATTATAACTTTCTATATTATGACAAATTTCTCGACAGCTCAAAAATATCTTGTCTTTCCACTCATTACTAGTATACAACTGCTAATTATAAAATAAAGAGTTCTTTTAAAAAATCAAGATGTTGATTAATGTAAATAGATTAAATAGGACACTAAGTGTTTACCTTAGGATATAGTGCCGAATGGCAATTTGTAATTAACGTCGCAGGACCTCATTTTTCACTTTCTGATTTTGCAGCCAAGAAAAACAATACTGTTACTTTAATTAAAAAAATTGTATTTCCTGTGTTCTTGCAATACTAAACAATTTATCATATTATAATTTAAGAAGTCAAATATTTTCTGTTTAAATTCTATGTCAATTCAATTGGTATCAAACTTTGAGAACTGTTATATAATTTCTCTCTGTTATATTTATTGTGTACGCAGATTTATCCCATGAAGTTACTGATTATAATCTTAATCACGACCGCATCCTGGCAGTGTTAACCGGAAATTTGAATTTCCTCAATTCAGCGTTTGGGCCGTCAAAAATTTCCAAGCGGTGTTATCATTTCTGATCTTTTCAAACCCAGTATAAATCTATGATACATCTACCGTGTTTCCTCATTCAGAGGTAAATATCTCAATAGCTTTTTATCTAGGACCAGACCAAGTTCAGTAAGTCTTCCAAGTCTTCCGTCTCTTGTAAACTATATTTTTTTATATTGATTTATTTACAGTCACATAAACAGCTCAGGTTACTAGCGACTCATTATGGGAATTCATTTTGCCTTGTCGGAGGATTGATTTTACGAGAGATTCTCTCACGCGCACAAAAATCAATGCCCTCACAGGGATTTGAACCCGGGACCTCTGTGATCCGACACCACAGAAGATCGGCTAGACTAGCTTTTAATACCATGAAAACTATCAAACTTTCATTTTCTGTTCCATATATTGGAGTTATTTTCTACGTCATTTTTCCCTCAGATTCCACTTTCTTGTCGTTTACGTTCAGTCACCGAAGGCACCACATTTGCTGCCTCTCTTGACAAATTCTGTTTCGTACCCATTTCAAAATATTATTATTATTATAGGAAGAATTTCACAATCGCAGTAAGAATTTCTCTTCTGTCTGAACTTTTCACTTGTCACTGATGTTACTCAGGCCAATAAAATAAGATACTGACTTATTTTAATATTATATTCCACTCCATATACTATTACTTCACACGATGGGATAATATTTAGTTCGTCTTAGGCAACAGGCCGTCTAGTGTCTATAATAATTATAAACACCTAACAAGTAGACATTAACTGAAACAGAATATCATACTGTTATTACTACACACTTAGCAACAACAATACTGAAATTCGGAAGATTTATAGCAGATAGAGCTAATAATCCATTACAGATTCATATGTATTTTTTTTTATAAAAACGGTAGTGTGTAATCAATGAAACATAATACTTAGACACAAGACCACGTTTTCACATTGACGAAACATTCTTTCACGCTGGTAGTCGTCTACTCTTCTTGTTTTATCGACGTCCGGCTCCCTTGTCCACCTGGGGCCCCAAGGAGAAAAGGTGGGGGACCTCAACAAGCCATCTTCAAATTAACCGAACGAGGGGCAATTCTTTTTATACACTTACGGCTCTCTTGTAGGCAGACGTCGTATCGGAAGTCGATAGCCTTAAGCATTATGGCTTTTGAAGGAAAGTTTTTTTCACAATGATCACCTCGGGACAATGTTGTGTCCATCATCAACACTCCTACAGTACATAAAAGCTGTTATGTTAAAGGGTTAAATATGTAATTTTAAAATAACTCATTAAAATTAATATATAATTTTTCCATACTGTAAATTTACTTCGGTAAAGATAAACGTGTTTATGTCGATACATAAACTCGTTTATCTTATGAATTTATTAACTGAATTCCGACCTGTAGTGTCCACGTCCATTATATATCCACTACAGGTTATTAATTAAGGTGACAGCGAACGTCATTTAAACTTTGTTTACTTATTAAACATATTCACCGGCAAAATCTTCAATCTTTAATATTTTTAATATTTGGTGATAGAAGCTTAAAAATACATTATTCTCTCTCGAGTGCCCTTCAGATCAGAGGGCCGCATGTTACAAACAGAGCAGACAAATGCCTTTTTGTTATTTGTTCCCTATACTCACGCCAATCCTGTCCGATGAAAATTTCTCGTCTGGATAAAAAAAGACTTCGTGTTCTTTATCGTTCTCTTTCAAATATTAATTTATTTTAATACAAATAAATTATCCTACATCTTCAAATGTTCTTTATATCCCGAACCATAGGAACTACGTCGATAATTCCTGTTAGATTGTTTATTATATTTATATACTTTATGGGCTCATCTGATATTTAGTGTTATAACTATTAATTTCAGGATTTATGTGAATTTATCTTACTCGCACAATTGGAACAGTGGTATATTACACAATTATAAGCTACTATTGTTTCTGTGACATGTCGACGCATCATTACTTTATTATTAATTCCACCGGTGATTCTTATACAAAAATACTATTGTTTTCCATTGTACTTGAACAATACTAGACTTAAATTCATAAAAATATTATGAAGAGCGGTGTTTTGGCACGATGACTTTTCCTTAATAATTTTTTTCCTGGTAAATGTATTTTCCAGAGCATTTGGACACCAGAGATACATAATTAATTCATTTATGCGTGAAAACTCTATTGAAATAATACCATATTTTGGGCTTACACCTCCTTCCATTTCGTTAAATAGACATATAAAAGTTAATAAAATTTCCAAATCTCAGTTGTAATAATATAAACAATAAAGACTGTGTTCCTCAGCTACAAATTTGATTTGCAGACAGACTATTAACTATTTGATCTTATACATTTTCAGCTTTTAAGGGACATATTTAACCATATACACCTCAACCTCACTCAAGCCAGAAACATCCATTCATTGAAATAATATCGTAGTTACGATTAGTTGCATTTAAATTGCTGTAAATTGTGAACTGTTTGCCAAGTTGCACATGCGCGCTGTAACTGTGTGAAATGAGCTTCTCCGCCTACATCTTGCGACTGAGGAGTTCTCCAGAGAAGTTCATTAAAGTAAATGAACGCAGCGCAAATGAATGAGATTTATGGCTGTTGCAGTACGAGTAGCTGCACTATAAAACGAGCCCTACTACCAAGATTCATAACTTTTAAGCGTTCCTGTTGCTTCATGTAACTCTTTAATTATTTAAAACGTTTAGTATTCCATGATCTAATTAAAAATCATAAATTAGTACGTGTAATAGCGGTACTTCACAGAGGAACATCGTAAACATATTATGAGACATAATATAAATATCAATACAACTCCAAAATATTTAAATTTGAGTTATATAATTCTCCTATAGTTAAATTAAACTGTTAAAAATAAATCTTAATATTTAATAAAACACTCCCGCTATCGGAAGGGCGTGGGACAAGTACCCAATGCCCGACCTACCCGATGCAGGTTTTCCTAGGGTTTTTCCTGCATTTCTCTAGGCGAATGCCAGGTAGGTTCCTTAAAATATAGCCCGGGGGCCCTAGTTAACCCTTGGCTACCTTCCTCTACCCTTCCACATCCCCCTTTCAAATCCCTTCCTATGCTATTAAAGGGGAGTTGCCCAATGTGGAACACCCTCATGTAGCCTGTTGCCCTAAAAAAAAACAAAAAAAAACTTGGTGTAAATTAAAGACAGAATAATGTATTACAGTCTGGTCTTAATGTACTTAATCCTGTCGTTGATTAATTCTGCAAAATTTATCAAATGAGTTTCACAATAGTTTAGTATTATATATATATATATATGTATATATGTGTGTGTGTGTCATTAGTTATCATACAGTACCATTGCTTATTTTTTTAGTCTGCTTTTAAACCATTCTATTTAGGTAATTGAATGTCTATCGGAGAGAGACAAGCATCCTTACGAAAGGAAATTTCAAACGATTTTCAGGCCTCAAGGATTTAGTGTAGGAAAGCTGATTAGTAGCCATTGTTTTAGAATTCATTGCGGGTTCCTTTTTAATTTTAGTGGTGTTAAGCTCGAATGAATTTTCTTTTGAGGCGGCGAACTTTTTCCCTTCCTTCTCCCCCAGCCCTTCTTCTCCCAACAATGCGAAGAGATTGGACGGCCGGAGGTTTTAAAAGAATGCGCCCGGAAGCAAAAGCTCTCATTTTCATAAGATGGAACATCATAAATATTCAAACACATCTTGGCTGCCTGCGAGTCTACGGTAAGGAATTGGAACAGGCCTGCTTCTATATACGACAACGATTTAAATATTGACGTCCCTTCTCTCACTGTTTCATCCACATTCCTTTGGTATCCGCTTCTTTCTGTCTGCAGATTCCTCCTTTTCCTTACCGTCTATGTAGCAGGATCTTTTGCAAACGTATATTCCACTTATGAAGTTTATTTGCAGATAACTTCAAACGGTTTGTAAGGCTCATGAGATTTGTCTGAGTTGATTCAAGCCGGATGAATGAAATTGAATACAAATATTATATTCCATCTACCGAAGAGGATATTTGATTGTTGTCTTAGTTAAAAAAGATTCAAATGCACATATCAATACATACTGACGGATTGAGAAATAATTTTTGATTATCAGTATTGACAAATATAATTACTTTTTGAGTTAGCAAGAGATCATTTTATTATTTAAATTATTATAAGTATTTAATGAAGCGTGGGATTTTTAAATTGAGCGTGGCTGTTGCCTTGATAGATTCTAGTGTATTTTCATGATCCAAGTACTTCCAAATATAATGATCCCTATTCGAACATAATAAGCGTAATATTCCAAGCTGGTCAATTTAACTAATGTTATATCGGCTAAGTAAAATATAAAAAAATATATAATTATGTATTTGTAGTTACATTCAGAGATTGTGGCTAAGTGAAATATAATTTCCATAATAATTATTACAACTAAAAATTTTCTTCCCATGGTGCGTAAAACTGTGTTGTAAAAGGACGTAATGTGTAAAATTTAATGATTTTGTTTATACTCTTCTCCCGCCATCGGAAGGGCGTGGGACAAGTACCCAATGCCCGACCTACGTTATGCAGGTTTTCTAGGATTTGTCCTGCATTACATTTAGGCGAATGCCGGGTAGGATCCTTAAACTATATCCCGGGGGCCCTAGTTAACTCTTGGCTACTTTCTTCTACCCTTCCGCATCCCACCTTTCAAATCCCTTCCTATGCTATTAAAGGGGAGTTGCCACCATGTGAATTACCCTCATGTAGCCTGTTACCTAAAAAAAAATCTTCCCAAATGTCTTTATTCCTCGTCTTTTCCTTTGTTTTTGGCTCCTGAAATTCCAAAATTCTGTCTCCATTTTAAAACGACCGATCACTGTATATTTTACTTGGTCTCCCTCTGACAAAATGGGAACCAATGAAATATACTACATCTTTTACTGAACAAAATTTATTTTATTGGCCAGTTGTTTACAATTAGCATGATGTCTGCAAAAGTAATACTTCAGGGACACTTAATTTCTGATTACACACGAGAGATGTCAAGAATATTTCCTCAAACTTTAGCCTTTTCTAGTCAATATTTATTGAATAGATTCTCTCCCTTTGTACACATTCGACTGATTTTAATTAACCCCTGTTAGTCGCGCCCCCTAAAGTAACGCGGTTAGTTGCGCAAGGTCCTGGGGACCAAAGTTAACTATTTCATTGATGATCACTTTTAAGAATCAATTATTTCGAATCTTTTTACTGACATTTAACATTGGCATTATAGAAACATATATACATTATCAATACATCCATTTACAGCCTTGTTTAATTAAAACCTGCCATTTTATTCTAAATATCTGTTAAAGAGAATTTACAATCGAAAAGTTCACATTTTCGAATATCAAATTATCCACTAGAATTCTATTCATAAAATATTTCAACAATAATTTTGTAATCCAAACATTAGTTGGATGCAAAATACAAGATTAGTTCCAGAATGACTGAAATATAATTGTTTTAAAATGCAGTTAGTTATTTTCATGATATTATGGTAAAAAGGATTGTTGACGTTGAAAGCTTCCAACCGATTATTTAATAAAATTAAAAACTTAGAGACTGTTTATGGTTATTTACATGATTAATTTTCATTGATTTTTAAAGTATTATATTTAAAAAAAATTCTGATAAAATATTCATAAATAATATTTCTATACATAATATCATAATCTAAATAATTAAATGTTTTATAAAATAAATATATTAATCGTAGTCTGTTTCATTGTTTGTTGACTTTTTGACAAGGCATTCTTGGTAAACACAAAAAAATACCTACTCTCTATTCACAACAATATCGTGTTTCACATTCTTTTTAGTTTCCTGGAACATGGTACTCAGTACTTTTTAAATCTAGTTCGTCAATTTCAAGATCGGTATTCTAGTCATCAACCCTATTTCCTAAAATATCTTCAATATCGTCGCCTGGTACAACATTTTTATCATAATTATCTTCTCTTAGAGGAAGACGATGAATTTCATATATTATATTCTTTGATACTTTCATATACATCTTGCTATTATTCAAGTTTTATATATTTTTACTCGTTTTCCACAATTGTTCACAAACAGAAAAACGGAAAGTTGTAATAAAAATATTATCCACATCTGACAATAGAAATGTAAGTATAAAAAATTTTATACTAAAAATGAATAATAGTTAATGACTTTTTACGAAAATGACTTACGTTATCACTCCGTTCTAGTGCGGCAATGGCGATAAAAATACGGGAGTGGTCGCAGTAGATTACCTGGACCGGAGATACGCTACTTCCTCATTCGTTGTTTTCAAAGAAACTACGGTTGATTTTGGCCTTGGCAGAATGTTGAACATTAAAAAGTCACGTGCTGTGCGGGGGTAAGGAACTGCTCTGAAACATTAAAATGACTTTTCGATAAATATCTGTCGTGTTAAAGGTCAGTTGCAAGACCACGTAATTAGACTGTTATTATTTTGGTATGTTTATTTTGTGTTTTTTTGACACTCTACGGGTTTACGTAACAATTACATACATTATCTACTTCATGGATAGAAACTGTTCACCTATTTATGCAGATCCCCATGATATTATTAGTATATATCACTAATAAAAGAGATAATCACGTGCTTTTACATTTCTTTATCAAAACTTAAGAAAATAAATTTCTGTGTGATTTTGAATACTTACAAAAGCGTCTAAAAACTTAAGCTTAGTTAAGCTTGTAATGTTTACTACAAAACAAACATATATTTAAATTACTTGAAACCAAATTTAAAATGAATAATTGGAAAGTGTGAAAATAGTAAATTAAAATCTGACGCTAAATAATGACTTAAATAATACATTTCAGGGGCAAATTGAAAATAGAATGAATGGTAAGTAAAAGTAGATACATTACTTGGACGATATTTTACGCTATTCAGAATTATTAAACAGAGTGGGGTAATAAATAACATATTTATTCAAGCATCATTATTGAATATAGTAGTCCTCAGTATAAATATGTTTATGCAGAAAAAATTCAAATGAAGTAACAAATTTTATTTCATTACATTTATTTTCCATTGGTCTTCAAATAAATAAATACGTTTTTTAGTTAAAACCAATTTGCACATGTTGATTTAGACCTACAGAAAAGGACAAGTATTGAGTGCCCGACCTACGTGATGCAGTCTTTTTAAGGTTTGCATCACTTTTAGGTGAATGCCGGGACCCGAGTTATCCTTCGGCTAACTTTCGCTTCACTTCCACAACCCTCCATTTCAAATCTCTTCATATGCTATTAAAGTGAAGATGCCACGCCGTGGATTATCCTCATGTGGCCTGTTACTATAAAAAAATTACTTCAAAAATCTCTTCTCTTAGACGTGTATTTGTAAATACACACACACGAAGTCTCACAATCAATATTCATACAGGACATATAAAACTCAATAAAAAACACAAAATGAAGAAAAGAGGGGAAAATATTTTGCAGTGATGGCAATCGTCGTTAGATACGATACATTTTTGAAAAGAAAAGAAACAAAAAAGGTAATAGAAAATTATGCAGGCCAATATATAAATATTTGTAGCACATAATCAATACTTCTGTTTGAAAAAAAAGTTTTACATAGTCAGCTTTTAAAATTCTTGAATCGAGTAATAAGAACCGTTGAAAAGTTTGCTTATATGTTGATGAATGTGTCATAGTATTTCATTATAGTTTCATTTATATGATTGGCTTAGTAATGAACGCGGCAATGTATATGTTTGTCCGATCTGAGAAAAAACCTTTTTCTGAGTTCCTGTCCATGGTTTTTCCTGTTTCTTACAAAGAAATTTACATGACGTTTTATGTCGAGTATTTATAATACAATTTTCAAAGGCTCAGGAAAGAAAACTAAAGTAGATATAATAATGAAATTGCACCTTATGCAAGACCATCTCAAAGAATTTATAACGTGTAGTACGTTTGTATGCTTTCAAAGTGTAAATTCTGTAAAATCTGATGCCGAACGACAAACCATGCCGACAATAATTTGCTTCGAATATGCTGCAGTGTATTGTTACGAAGAACATGACAAGAAATTGAAAACATACTCGTTATTCTTCGCGCTACAAATGATTCACATTCACTGATAATTATTAAATCAATTCTGCGATATTCTCTTGCATATGATGTAATTTAATTATCGTATTTGTTGCAGTTTTTTTCCCCCGAGCTTTTGAAATGTGGAAGGCTTGAACGGGAAACCATGTATATGTACGATTACGTGAATGATAGCAATATTCGTAGATTTATAGATAAGTGTTGAATATTTTCTACCATAAATAATAGTTCAGACTTTTGACGATTGGTGTAGCAGTTCACACGTTTTCATGAAATCCGTTTCAATTTTTGCCCTTTTTCTTGTACAAACGCGTCACGGATGATGAACCTTGTTACCTCTTATTTACAAGCATTATCACGAGTAAAGGCACAGGCGAAGGTTTCCTCCTTGTCGCTGAATGGGTGGCCATCATTTCTGCAGAGTGCGGCAATAAGTCAGGCCCACGTTATGAGAGCGGGATCATCGGCCTGTCCTCGGGACCTGGGGTGCCCCTTTATCAGTCGTGCTCAGGCGCTGGTCGCCTTTTACTCGTGACTGGAAATCGCCTTTACACTCAGCCGTAAGCTCATTTCGTACTGTGCTTACCTACAAATATTAACTGACATTCTACAGATCCATTATTTTTACGTAAACTACCTACAGTATAGCTGATTCACCGTTAAAGAAACCATCCCCGAGAAATCTAATTTTGAAACATCGGATTGATAGAATTACAGTCTACAGATTACAACCATTCTCAAAAATTTGCTTAAAACTAACAACGTAGTGACATAAATAAAATTAAAATGGCCTTTATGTTTGTATGAAAACCTTCTTTTGTCTAAATTATTTCTGCCATTCTATAGCATGGGAATAAGCAGAAATATCACTAAGTTACTATGAAGGTTCATTAAATGTAGCCGAGTATTATTATAGTTCAACCGTTAAATATCCTCATTGTCACTATTGAAATTAACAGTAAAGAACTGACTTATTATCGAGGAGCATAATATTTATTTCCTTACCTTCGATACAGTTGAATATCAATCCGGTTATCTCTCTCAAAAATGTCGTTTTATTTTCAGGAACAGTACTAAGGAATAATGTCTTCCGTTTATTTGTCGCGGCACCGCCCGATAAAAATTTGTGCTTCAGGCTGCAAGATACGGATATTTTACAAATAATTTTATAAATTTTTAACGCAAACCTAGTTGACGTATAGTCTAAATTACTTTTTTCAGTATTATAGTCAAGTAGGTTTGTGCGTTCACCTATAGATGTTTGAGGGGCAGAGTGCTTTTAACACGGTTTTTTATATTACTTTATGACGTTAAAAGCTAAGGGTATAAAATCGTATCAACGCAAATTCATTGGGAACAAATGGGTTGTCTTGCAGAGAAAATCATAAAAATATTCTTGTTTCCTGAATAATTAATTTATTTTTCAAATTGTTTGCAATGGAACTTCAAATATAATCGAGGATCCTGAAACTGCTTACGACCCAAATTCAAATTATTTTATTGTAATTTCAATCTGGATGTCAAAATAAATGTTTCTGGGTTAATATTGCGATTTTAGTATTTTGCTTTAATATGAGAATCTCTCAGTTTTTTAGAAGAATGAAATATAGACTATTGCGGTTGATAACCTCAAGTTTAATCATTTTTGAAATTCTTCATGTGGTTTGAATTAGCTGACGTCTCCGTAATTACAAATTAGACTTACAAAGTGTATCGTGTCTTAGAGGAATATCCCGCCCAGAAATATTTACCCCTGCATATCTACAGCCTGCAGTATAAAGAAGTATGGTGGGCAGTGTCTGAATTTATGATTATTTGCTTATTTAAGACACATTCAAAGTCACTTATAATCCTCTAAACTTATTTTTTTTTAAATCAATACTATGAATAATGGTGTTCTCGCCGTTGTTACGGATGGCAATATAATTAGAATGGTTTTAATAAATTTTTGAAAATTAGCCAGCTGAGAAACATATTCAATAACTTTAGAGTTTCAATCATTAATTGACTACAGTTATAATGAAATACAACCAATCCTTGCTATTTATTCGAAATATCCTGCCCCGCGCATCTTTAACTTTCCAATAATGCAATCAATCGCTTATTTCATGCCCAATATAGCAGCTTAATCAAATGCTCCTGTATTATTGATGACTATGGGACGAGGCCATATAAAATATCCATTTTCTTGAATCACCATTTTCTTGAATTTACCAAGTATTTTGTAGTAAGGACAGGAGGATTCAGAATATGTCAGGGACTAATGAAAGCAGTATTTTGAGAAGAAATTAACTAATAATTAGGGAAGATAAAATTAATATCAAGGCTGATTAAGTGGAGAAGTAGATAATAATTGAATAATTTCAATGCATCTAATTGAGTGGAAAAATTTACCATCTAGCTTCATCCATCAACTGGATTATGTAAAATTTAATTACGAACTTGTTCATAATTAGTTACTATTATAAATGATTTTAAATCTTCAAAATTTTGGCTTCCACTTGCTGTTCAGTGACAGAGATTTGGAATTGTACTTTCAAGTGTTATTTAATAATTTCATCTTCTTTCTTATTACATAAAATCTTAAAATCTAATAATAGTTCAAATGATATGTACCTTTTTCCACTGATGTGGTTGTATAATTGTTGGTAAATCTCTTTCTGTTCATTTCTTATTATATTTTACAACATTGTTTTACAACTCAACATACTGTCGTCCAATTTTTTGGGAAATATTTTGATGAAGTTCAAAAGTTTCAGAATTCAATGAATAAACCCTTAAGGTATACAGAGACATTTCGGCCCACAGATTTCTGTGTACGGAGTTCTACTTCTTCAGAAAACACACTTGACGTTGTTTCTTGCTTCACCAGTCAACATGAATGCTGGAATTTATTTAAGATTGCTCAGCAAAGCTAGCACACTAAAGGCCTGCCGTTTGGCCATCAGCTGCCCTGCGTGTTCAGCGATCCGGGTTCGAGACCCAGCTTGCCGGCCAATTAAACATGGAAAGGGCGGGCATGTTATTGATGTGCGCAGGAGATCAAGCGTGCAGTGAAGGCGACCTAGGGATTTGCGGTCAGCTTTGCCCACCATGGAGCAGGTATTGATCATCTTCCGGCCTCACCTGCGAGCCGCCCTCCACAGCATGCCACCCACACGTTTAAAGACAGTCAAGACCTGCCTCGTAACATAATTAATATACAAAATTACACATAATTATAATGTGTGTGGGATGATAACCCTAACCGCGATTATCAAAATAATATTCAATTCTGACGCAATAACAATTCCCAGGAGGAATTGAATTTTGAAAAATAATGAAAAAAACATCAATGTACCACTGGTACTATCCCAGCTAATTCTTTCCTTCATCTTCTTATAACAATAACGTACGAATATATAAGAAAACCTAAGCTTGTTTAAATAATAAATTCAAAGATAAATATTCCCACTCTTGCTTACGAAAGGTCAATAAAAACGACGAGAAAATTAATTATAGAATCATGAAAAAACAATCGAACTATGTGAAATAATTACAATCAAGAAAAAAACTTTTATAATACATATATTTCAAAGATGTCTCCGAAATAAAATATACAAATATATATATATATATATATATATATATATATATATACTCCAACCGTTAATTAATAATTTCAGTAATTACACATTTGCAAATTACGTAAATAAATAGCTAAATAACAGGAAAAGATAAGTGCTAAATTAATTACAAAACAATTAACAAATTAATTAAAAACAAACGTTTTATATTTCAAATCTTCAAGTGCGCAGAATCCTTTCGCGTAACTAAATGTTAATGCTTTATAACTATGTTTATTTTTTTTGGAATATTTTTATGATATAATTAATAATTTATGAAAGAAAAATATACAAATTAAATACCGAATCTGTATTTGACAAAGTCTGTATAAAGCAGTGCTATGCGCATTTAAAATTATATAATTAAAAATTGAAATAAATTATTTTTATACTGTGATGGATACAGATTTATGAAGAAGTCATTTTTAAAATTTAAGTCACATAGAATAACTTTGATATTTACGCACTTTTGTCAGTGATAGTGCAATAAATTTATGAATTAGTGTTCCACTTTTTTTCTATTTTAGAACATATTTTCACGATGGCTTTTCGATACTTGCAAGTTACAAACTGTCAGAAGTCCAAGAGGATGTCGAAGCGTATGTATAGCAAGCGACGAGGGATCGTATGCATTATACATGGCTCGCCGCAGCCGACCACGTGCATAAATAGCCACCAGTCCGTCGCCATCCCTGGAGATTCGTGGGTTCGACCCCCCCAGCCCACAGACCTCGGCCAGACTGAGTAAATGGCTAAAAAAAGCCATGATGAAAAATTTGTATGTCTCCCGAGTTAATAAAAGTGTCCGATTTGAAGATTGAATGAGATCATATTAATAGATATTATTTATTGACTCTCAGAGTATGTAATTATTAATTATTTTTATATATTTAGGAGAAGTATTAGGTACCAATATTTGCATACTCGAACTTAATATTTATAAATTTATCCCATTATATTATTAATGTATTTTCTCGTGGCTTTAACGTGTCAACAAAATTTTTTTCGTTGTTGAATAAATAGTACACTTCAAAGAAATTTTTCAAATAAAAAATAATTACCCTGTTATCGATTTAATTAATATAGACCAGTTTTCTTAATAATAATCTATACCAATTTATACGAATATATACATCATCAAATTTATGATGAAAATGTAATTCAATAGTTTTTTAATTGTTATTAGGTATAAGTGATATCTCCTTAATCTTGATAAAAAATTGTGGGAAATTTAGTAAAAGCGATTAATTTTTAACTGCTAAACCAGGCATGAAAAAATTATAGAAAATTAAATATTTCTATTACATGATATGATTGTTAAAACTCAGAATAATTACGTGGGTTATAAATTAAGAAATAAGCAATAGTATTTAATCTATATAGAGGTATATAATGACTATTCCTACAACTTAATTCTTGGATTATTTAAATTTAACTTTTACTGTAAAATAAATTAGGTGAAGAGAGGTAATATATTTTTACAGTCACGAAATTTCATTCTGACGTCAGCTGGAGCTGTATAGCTGTGCCGATCAGACGTAAGAGGCGAGGACGACTAATTATTCCTTCTAATTGTTATGCTAATAATTAAAAGTACGTCCGAATATACTTGCTAGTTTGAGATAGCGACTCTAGACTCATTCAAAAATAATCTTATGCCCGCGATAATGGCCAAGGCAGCTGTTTGTTGGTTTAACTGTCACCATTTTTCTGCTGACTCTAAACTCTTAACTGATCTCCGAAAAAAGTCTATAAGTTCAATCTTTCTCCATCAGTTATACGTACTCCTCGCTGACTTCTGAAGCACATTAGTCTAAGACAATTTTCTTCTTGCCAAGATGCAGTATAACATCTTAATATCATTCCTCGATATCTATATTTAAAAGCTGATACCCTATTAATGACTATAATTTGCCCAAATATTTTCTGAGTTTATTTTCTTGGACAAATAGTAACCTTAATTCTTTTTATTCTTAAAATAACATTAGTTGCCATGAAATTTCTCCCTGCTTCTTAAGAAATCTCGACCTTTCAACTCTTCCTTATCTGTTGTACGTGTCAGACGCGCTTTTCCATTACAAACCTTCTATTGTTTTGTGCTTGACGAACTTAAGAGTGTAAAACTTGAAATATTTTCGGTCTATTCCAAAACGTATATATATATATATATTGTGAGCTTCAACTTTTTGAAAAGTACGCTACACATAAATTCACCGATATTTCCGTGAATAAAAATCTCCGTCTTCAGGAAATGGGGAGCATTAAAGCAGAGCATAAGCACATGAGACCACAACCCTCTAAGATATGAGCCTACGTGGTTGAACCAAGTCCAAGTTGACGGTTGTCGACGGCTTTCTGCATCTGAGTTAACTGTCTGCAGCCGTCTTACTGCGCTGGCAGAACCAAGTAGGTCAGTACTTCAGAGGGTTGTGGATTTAATGTTCCTATGATTTGAACTGATGCACCTTATTTCACGAAATAAACAGACATTTTTACAGTTTGAAACGTCTGTTTCTTTCACCCCTTCTTCCTTAATACCATTTTTGTCCTTCACTCATTTTTTCTTTGCTTCCTATATTTTCTCACAAATCCAATCAATGAAACACCCGACCAACAATAATAGAATTTTAAATGCACCATAGACATTAAATTTCAAATCCAAACTTATAAAGTCACGTTTCATACGTCATATTCCTTAAACCTTGCTAAAAACAAAACAGATGCTAAAGTCAGACTAATTCCATAATAACGGGGTATGTCGCCATTTAAAAAGTGTATGTTGAGTATTACTTTGATAAAGACGTTTGAGCTATTTATAAATCTTCATTCAATTGTTCCTCTTCTGATGAGTAGCAGAAACATCCCTTTAAATATTATATATGAATTATATTCAAAATTATAAAAGTTTATTCAATCTGAAGAGGTTCTAAAAGAGAAAGAAATGTTGTAAAATTAACTTAGGTTAGAAATATTATAATTCAAGGAAACGAAAACCCGTTCATAGTCATCATATTATCGGCAAATTTAAGTTAATTAATTTTTCAGTCATATACAGATACACAGGAACTTTCGGCCTAATTCATTGTCCATAATCATCTGTTAAAATTTAAATACAAGTAACAACATTTATTCCTCCAGACCAACATTTAAAATTACAATTTTTAATTAATTTATTTACAATATTAAATTTTTTAATATAACTTCTAGGCGCAAACATAATTTTCTGACTCAATGCCGTATATTTACTTTTTTCTACACATAATAATAATATATTAACAGTTAAAATAAATTAAAATATCAAAATAAATTAAATTGCTTTATAAAAATCTTGCCAGACATTTAATCCCTTCAAATAAATTTTAATTTCGTTTCGTGCTTTGAGGAAACATAAAACTTATCAATTCTAGCTGGACGCTCTTTTGGAAAATTTTAAAAGGCCTATAAGTACGCTTTTGTAAAGCAGACGGTTGGCCTTGTGATTATGGGTAGGTTAACTACAAATTTAACGAATTGTTATTGGACATGAACATCAGGGTGATATTACGGTACAAGTCAAACATTGTTCTCTATTACGACCACAAATTAATCGTAGTGCCTGGGGCACGTTTTTTCCTGTGTATGTTTGTGTTAAGCAGTCTGTTAATGTCGGAGATGTCGCATAGGCCAGCGACGCGGCAGTGAAACGCGGAGGAGGCGGAGATATGTCGCGGCGTGTCCGGCCGTGTGGGTCTTATTGACCCATCTCTGGGAGCTACCGCAATAAAAACAGACGTCCCCTGTGCTGAAGGGGATGTATCGCCTTGCTACCTGCCTGCCACAAATTGCGTTCGTTTCGAGTGAGCACGCACTCTTCAAAAATTATGTAGCCAAATGAATTCAGTTATAAACCGAATACAATCCTGAAATAACGAAAATTGTGCAGATCCATCTATAAAAATAATGTCGGGCAGTTTCACTCACTTCAATATATTCTTCTGAGTTTCGTTAGGTCGCTGTTGGTTACTCCGCGAACACTACATGGGGACTTCGCCTGTCACCATAATAAACCTCTCGTAGAAACCAGCTATGGAACATGTGTCAATCCTTAAACTGTCGTCATTTTCCTATGAGATACATTGGATTTACTAACACATCTTATTTTATTAGTTTTTACTCCACTACCAACACAATTGATTCACTGTCAATCTTAAATATTTTTATATTCTCACGCATTGATTTATTTGTGTTTAGTCTCCAGCTGGTGCCACCTAATATTAATTAGTAAATATTTTATAGCATATATTTTTTGGTTTTGAAAATATTATTTAACTTATCAGTAGTCGTGTGCTTGGTTCGGAGGTTAGTAGATGCGTATCGTATTTATAAACGCATTGCGACTCTTTTTCTTTAAATATTTCATGAAACAGTATTATTTAATTGATATTGCATAATATAACGTATCTTATTGTAATTTCATGTATAGAAAAGGTTTCACAGACTTTTCGCAACATTTTTACCAGCTTGCTGACTGGCAATATTCACTTTTATTGTTCAAAATGGAGAAAATTATTTTTGTTCCATTGTGTTCGTTATCCTTTTCGTTATGAAATTCACTTATGTTATATTCAATATAAGAGAAATCACAATTTATTTTCATAACAAATTTGTATATTGTATTTTCTGCGCAGAAAAAGACTTGAAGAAGGTACAAATACGTTCCGAAACGTTGTATTTTTAATTTAATTGTATTTTTAATTCAATTGTCTGAAATTGGTCATAAATAGCATCATCGATTTCATATAAACAGTTTTAAAAATACAAATTAAAATTATACAACAATTTCGCTCAAAATATCGTCAAATAATTGATAATAATTGTCAAATTCATCGAAATCTGACGTATCATTATTTCTTTCGTCACCAAATTTCTACCATTAATTTAGGAACTAATTCTATTCTAAATCATTATTATACATTGATCTAATTTATATCACAAAAATTTATAGAAAATAAGTATTCAATAGTAAAACACAAGCGATAATAATTTTTGAATGCCACCTAACAGTATATCAGATTTACTTTATTTATAACATACGTGTATGTAGAAGTGAATGTAGCGTCCCAACTGTATGGGAATATAATATTTCGTTATGCACGGATTAGAAATACGCTGGGGATCCTGTAGACCCAACGCGACTATTTAAGGGTTAATAATTTATTTATATACAATTCCTTTTATTAGGAAATTTCACTCAGCTTCAGTTTTCATATCTGCATGTGTCGTGCCAGATAAACGATCTATTTCATCTACAAAATTGCCGTTTTCTGTCAGGAAATAATAATCCGTGATCATTTATGATGACTTTGTTTCGTCTGTGTAAGTTTTGTATCACACACTTTCATGAAAATTGTAGACCCCTTAAAGTCCGTGACCATTCTTTATTAATCACCCTTGCATAATATTGAATCCAGTTCGATGTAAGTGATCATTCAATTGCTTTATATTTTTTTCTTTTAATAAAACACGAATTGGTGTTCTACATATTAAAACTGGTCTATACCCACCATTCATTTTTCTTGATCAATTCTTAAGACTAGGTAGTTATCTCCTAAATTTAGTCCAATGGCATGCTTTTACTCATGTTCTGACATTACACTTTTCACCTACGTACAATTCACTTAGACGACTTCAAATGGCTTGGTCTTCTTCTGTCTTCAGTGAAATGTTGACTATCCAACCTTCCAAGTTTACATGGATTCATGTTTACCAGCTAATATTTTATTTATTGTTTGAAGGATGGCATGTGAAAGGTCTCCAAGTATATCAGTGTTTTGTATGTACCATGGTGCATTCACCGCCTTATATTAATTTCCTTTAAACTTTCGTCTCTGTTCTGAATTCTGAGTGAACCATTACAAACATGGTAGAATTATTTTAGTACTCAGACTCATACTTTTTAATGTGCGCTATGAATGGTTAATGTTATGAGATTATTAGTCCCGCCCTTTAAACCTATTTATAAAATAACATTGGAAAAACACACATTTAACCTGCTGAGAGCCCGGTGATGTCCGGGTTGTCATAATTAAACATGCGACATCCATAAACCAGAATTTGACACCAATATAGTTTTTGCGTTATTTTTATGTAACGTCGCTCCAACCCCACCCCTAAAGGTACTTCTTTCCCGAGCTGAAAGGGGCTGAAATTATACACAAAAATATCTGGAAAAATACTATAGATAGATTTATTCACTATTAGCCCTCTAATGAGAAAACATCAATCTCATTGAACCCGAAAAATTCACTTTCGACATAAAACGGCAAATTGAATGTCATAATTGAACTCAGCGACATCCTTAACCTCGGATTAAACACCAATATCAGTTGTTTTTGCGTTATTTTTGTGTAACTCAACTCTACCTGTACCCCAAGGGTGCTGCCCTCCAATATATATAAAGGTGTATAAATTATTCAAAATAAACATCGGCAGAAACTCTATCAATCTCATTGACCCCGAAAAACTTTATTCGACGTAAATATCGGTTATTTTAGCAGGTTTGAAAATTTACACTCCGTCCACATGGGCGGAATATACAATACAAACAAATCCACAAAAAGTCGTAATTTATTTATTCGACGATTATTCTTCAATATTAAACATCTGGCAAAGCCGTTTATTTTGAATTTACATTAATTTTCTATACGTATGTAATTAAAATTTCAGAATATAATCTGGTATTGACTATATATATAGAATGAAATAATTAATAGCGTGCTATAATTTTTTGTTGAAACCAGCGAATTTGCATGGTAATGGACTCAAGTTTTCTACAGACCCCGTTCCGGCGCCCTTTACCTGCCGCTTTTGTGAAGGGAGAAACAGAGTATGCTAAAGTCTCGCGTCAGTGGCTGTCAGAAACAGAATCGGCTGACCGCAGCCAAATATACATCTGCTAATTAGCAAGTCAACCGCAGCGCGAAACGAGTCCTTGCTTCTTGGCATTGGGCGGTGGTCGGGCCCCTTTCCATCATACCGTTCCTCCTGCCAAGAGTTCCGATGAAATGCTGTTAAACACGGGTAATTTGAAGGGGAGTTGAGAATTCCGGTCTAACATCGCCTCAATAGGGACTTAAGTATTTCAAGTGAATCAACTAACAAGTAGGTCCCTGGTCTCAGATTAGCTGAGTAACTTGTGTAATGTTCAGTTATAATTAACTATAAACATTCTTCTTCAATAAATCAAAATTATTTTTATGTATATAAGTAAATATTCTTTTATTTACAAATGAAACACTTAAAATTTTTGTAGAGCGGTAACTTATGTTAAAGCGTTTATATACGCCTTCAATATATATATATTAGACAGATTTCATTTCAGGTAGAAAATTGAAGCGAGATATATTGTATTAAAAATATTATTTATACATTTACGCCTCTGTCATTATCCTGAAATTTTTTTACATGAACGCCGAGTCAATAATTAAATATTAATATAATATATGAAAATTTATATATATATATATATATATATATATATATATAGTAATAATTAAAAAAATATTACATTTAAAATAACGTTGTAGTCGTCAAAATATAATAAACAACTGAATATTTAATTTAAAATGAAATTTGCCCACGTTGTGGAACCAATAACTTAATAATCTACAAGATGGGACTTTAATTAATTTAACATCAATAAGAGCCCGCTGTCACTCCGTCCTTTGAGATTAACGCCGATAAACAAAACATTGTAATTTAAAAAATTAATGGCCTTCCTAATTAGTATTACAATATATATATATATATATATATATATATATATATATATATATTTGCAGGCAAGCCGAATTTCATAAATAAAACATTTTAAGTTTTTGAATACTCTAAATATAAAACTACTGTTCTGAACTGTTCTAAGAAAGTAGCTAATTTACACCAAACCCTTTAAAATGTATTATTCTAATTTTTCCTTATGAAAATATACCTTAAAACATTGTAGCTATATTATCCTTGAAGTAGTGCTGACAGTGCCGGAAAGTAATATAACTGGACATCAGATTTTAATGCCACCCTCAAAATCATTGATTTGCATCTAAAAACGTCTGAACTGCTCTTTTACAGTTTCAGAGTACAATCGGCTTATTAATTTATTGTTGAAAGATGACCTATAATTGGCCTATTTAATGACGAAGAATGTAGTGAGAACAATAATTATTTATTTAGAATCAGATGTCTCTATTTTCGTTCAAATAAGGTTCTCAGTTCCTGACAATTTTCCTATTTCTAAAAGTCACCTTAATCCAAATAATGTGAGAAAGGTTTGAAATGTAATCAAGGCTTAAATTAGAATTATAACAATGCTTCAAAAAATTTTATTTCATTATTTGTCAAACTTTGGACTACATGGCATAAAATATTTAGACTATTACTTGCATAAAAGTAAAAATTGATAAATTAACCTATTAAAATAATTTCCACTAATTTAGTAGAAACTATGAAAAGTGTGATTTTGCTAGGATACTATCTCTCTTCAAAGCAAATTAATTCTTTATAAGCAATTCAGAAAACTGTTCTGCGACTATTATAAATATTTAATTTTACTTGAGTGAAGAACATGAATACAGTTTGAAAACTATTCTTAACTAAATTTTTGCTTGGCAAAATTTTTTTAATCGTTTGAAGTTACGTTTATTATCTCCCAATACACTTAAATTGTAACTAGAAAAATTTAATAAAGTATTAATAATTAAATAAATGTTTTAATTTTAGTATATATTTTCGGCGGAAGAATATGTACTAGTTTCTTTATGGATGAATACGGCTTATTTCATATTATTTTCTGGTCCAGTGACATAAATACTTAGAAACCTCCAAGCTGTGGTATACACAGTGGACACGTCATAAAATATGTATGAGAGCCATTGGGAAAAAATCATCGTAAAGGCTGTATGGTACTTGGAGGCGATATCTAATGGCCAATGGGCAGACATCGTCGATGTAAACAGTCCAACTGCCGCTTTAGGGCCACCAGGACGATTAACTGCAGAGGGAAGAGCCCTCTATCAACTGATGATAGCACTGGCTCTTCCTCTAAAGGTGACCCATCTCTGTTATCAGATTCGATACTGTTAGAGCCTAATAAGTCATTTCAATACGTCGTTAATTCGGAGCGTATTCTCGATAAATGACATTAGAAATAATATATTGACACCGATTAATGACCAAATGTTTGACACTTGGTTTCTTACATTCTCAGAAGCAGTTATAAAAATATATTGTTTTCAAAATAGTGAAAATTTTTCCATATTATTCTTATAGAATTAATTGTTAGTATACTCATAACCAAAACAAGCAATTGTTCTCCAAAGGAAAAAAAAAATTAATTTTTATAAGAGATATTCGACCAAATTAATTTAAACATATTCAAGCTAAAACAATGAAAACGAAAAATAAATATGTTAGTAGACGAAATAATGAGATTAATGTAATACGTATCGTTATATTTTGTTTAAAATTTGACGAACATCACTTTTGATTCTGACAAAGTAGTTCTTTAAGCTCACACATGACGTGCCAATAAAATCAGGAATATATTATTGGCAATAATAGAATAAAAAACAACGCAAATTAAACCTAATTTGCGGTTATTTGAGTAATACCGTAAATTCTTACAAAATTTACTTGAACTTGCACTAAAATTCTAGTACAAATTTTGATTTACGCAAAAAATCATAGGAAGTAAATTATTTACCACAAGCGACATTATTATTTAGTAATTAGCCCTGAGGCTGATTAGTAGAATTTCTGTAGTGTATTCCATTCTGGAATAGTGGTGAACCGTTCTTTTTCTAGGTCCACGATGCCTTCGGCCAGTTTGACAATGACTTGTGAGTTCACAGCAGCGGTGACATCTAACTGGAGGTCCAGTCTCCTCTTTTAGTGTTCGGAGTTCCTTCCTTGTGAAATCTGCTCCGCGATAACGAGAATTATGCCTATAACATACTAATATTCTGCCATTACTAAAATGTCATCATTTGGATAACACATTCATACATAACAATTGTTAATGCCTTTGCGACTACCTAATTAATGGATTCACACACTCATTCATACTCTCATTCATTCGCTTTATTACCGCTGCTGATTTCTGCTTCGTCGCCTACCACTTCATCATCTGCCGCCGACGCTCTCCCTTCTTTCTAATTATTCGGATTAGGGGGAGGGGTTGTGGGTTTTTGGTAAAAATAAAAAATATGTAAATATATAAATAAATATATTGTAATGCCAATAAATTGTTTTTAAATAATTTAAATTGTTAGCGAATAAATGAATTGTAAGCGGCATGAGCGAGGAAAGCAACAATGAGCGGCGAGTTCTGTTTCTTTGCTGAGAAGTCGGAATGGCGATTACGCGCGCAAAAGTATAGTTACTTGGCGGAGAAACATTGCCAGGAGCAGAACAAATAATAAAACGTGAGCAGAGACTAGACGTCGTTAATGTATTACCAGTTAAAGTTGTGAATTAATACAAAGTAAAAGATTCACGGAAGTATTGCATCGTAAATATTGGAAAGTAATAGCAGTTTTTGTCAGAAAAGAACTTTCCAAAATTTTCGTGGATAAATTGTTCCAGGAGAACATTGGTAAATTATTGTGGAGCGGAGCAATAAATGAAATACAGCCAATCTTGCCAAATTTTAAAGTGAAGTGTAGAATCAGTGAAAACCAAGGTCTGATATTAAAAATTAAAGTGTGTAAAAGTGTCCGAACGAGGTAAAATTGATTGTTCCGGTACCAGACCGACGGTCCGCAAGTAACATAACTTTGATAATAATAAAAGGGTAGTCAGATTTCGTTCAGAGTTCATTTAGTTCAGCTTTCATTCCACTTATATTTCGTATTGTTTAGTCAAATTATACATTTATCGTGTCCTAATTATCAAACCCAGTGATGACTCTGAGATTAAGAGATTTTCAATATGTTGGATTGTAAATATTGATGTGTCTTTGCTAGAACAAGATAAATTGTAAATAATTAAAGTAAAGTTTTGTAAATTTTGATCAAAGACCAGCGTACAAAGATAGGGCTAAAAATGAGCATTTTTAAAAAATAAAAATAAAACTTTAAATATTAATAATTTTATTAATCATTCGTTTAATAAGTTTAACGCCTTCCATTTGATCATTACAATATATATATATGTAAATGATATTTGCAAATATCTGGAATCTGAGTATTTTATCACAATAACGTATGAGCTGTAAACGGCCGCATATGTTTACTCAATAAATTAATATTATAATGAGATAAGGCGTATTTTTAATGATACTTTACAGGAAGGTCGACACAGGTCGGCTCCTGTTTACCTTTCTTTCTGGGTCGTAGCAGCCTATCGATAAGACCAGCTCATTGCTAGATTCGTGGGCCCTCTGGTAGACCCTTACGGAGTTTTCTAGGATCCGCTCCCACAGGTTGCTCATCCCTGCCAGGTCGCAGACTACGACGTTGGATATCCGTGGTGGGAGATGCAGCGCTCGTCGAAGGCACTTCCTCTCGAGGGAGATCTTCTCCATGTGCGACTCCGCAGCGCAGGCCCATACTGTTGAGGCGTACTCGAGGATCGGGCGGATGACGGAGATGTAGATTGAGAGCCCCACTCTCGGTGACAGCTTCGAACTAGAATTTAAAATTGGGTATAGTGTAGCTAACCTTACTGTGTAAATCATTAACGTGCTGCTTCCACGTTAGCCTTGTATCTAAGGTTACCCCTAGATACTTAGCTTTCGTGGTCCACAGGATAACTTCTCCAAAGAGCCGCAGAACTGGCTTGTCCGGTCGACGACGGGTGATCATCAGCTCCTGACCCCTCGGACGCGTTGATCTTTACCCTCCAGTTGGTGGCCCATCGTTGAATCTTCTCTAGGCCAACATGGAGACTGGTTCTCACGACGTGTTCTTCCCACGATGCCGTAATGAGCGCTGTGTCGTCCGCGTACTGTGCGATGTCGGCTCCGGTTCCCGGCTTCGGGATGTCCGCGGTGAAGACGTTGTACAGGACAGGGCCGAGGACGCTGCCCTGTGGTACACCGGCCAGGATGCTCCTTCTTGATGATAGAACCTCGCCCACCCTTACTGAGAAGGTTCGCATTTGCAGGTAGTGACCTATGATACGCACGTACCAACTTGGCACGGCGGAACGCGCCAACTTTAACAAAAGCCCTGACTGCCAGACGGAGTCGAATGCTTTCGCGACATCAAGGAGCACCAAACCACAGTGCTAGCCCCTGTTCAAGGCAAGAGAGGCTCTCTCGACGACCCTCATGATCTGCTGTATCGTGCCGCGGTCTTTCCTTGTGAACCCAATGCGTATCAACGGGAGCAGTTGTTTTAATGAAGATAAAAGTGAGGACGACAAAAACAAATATTCATACTCGTGCTAGGATTCGAACGAGAACCTCTGTGATAAGGTGCGATGGTGCTGACTATTAAACCACAGCAACCGAATGCTCGAGAATATTGACTTGCGTCCATTAATTAATTTTTATTAGTGTCGCAAAGCTATGAATTATATGATTTTATTTAAAAACAGAACACAAAATTCATTAAAACATTAAGAATTATCGCATGCTACATTTAAAATCCCTCTACTCTCAAACGATCTGCATTGTTTGATCATAAAGGAAATGTACAGTTATAACAACACATGTCACAAAAATGGCCACAGAAATTTTTTTCTATTACGCATTAATCTAAAATCCCTAAAATTTAATCCTGAACCATTCCAAATTATTCCCTGGGCATATGTGGAATTATTTAGCCGCCTGTCCTGGAACAATTACGTATTGAGTAACATGCTTTTTCTGTATATGTTGATATTTTTGGTAACAAATGTAATGAAATTAATATTGAATTATTTTTATTTCCTAGTGTTTTATTGAAATTCATTTGTGGTACCAAATAATTGAAACAATGCGGAATGAAATCCATTTTTATTGTTTTTAATATATTTACAGGTTTTCGTGTGGATATAATATTTTTTAAAACTATTTAATATTGAAACTAAACTCTTGATGCGAGTAATTAACGGCAGTTTCTTACACAGTAATACGCTGAACAGAAAAATGTTAAAGTGAGTGAAATCAGACATTTAATATGAATATCGTATTATCATTTAACGTGAATTGAACGAAGTCAGAAACTCGTGCTATGAGGGTAGAAATATTGCTTCCTTGAGGCTCGCTCGTCCTGCGGACGTCACCACGGATTACGGGCCAATCAGTCAGCTTGTTCCATGGCTAGTTCGCGGCGCATCCATCAGGCCTCTGTACTCTGTCATCTCATCCGAGCCCCAGCAGCTTTGTCAAAATTTACCGACGCAGCTGACAACTAAAGCACCTTTCAGCAAACTTACATTTACGTAAATTTATTCTTTCTTGTAGTGACAAATATTTTTATATCTTACATCTTTGAATGATATTTATTATGGACGTCTGAAGATATTATTAGTATTTACACATTTCTATTAAGACTAATTAACATAGTTTTAAAAAATGATTATAAACGTTCAGTAAGTGAAACAATACATTCCTGAGCTCATTGTTTGGTGTATGTTTTAATAAACGTAATTTGGTAGTTAGGTGAAAGAGTCTTAAGTATAATGAGGCTGCTTTAAAACTTTTATTGAATTAAGAAGTCATATGAGACGATTATGTTTATTAAATATTTTTAAAAACTTGAGTCGTTTAATTATTGTTTACTACTTGAAATGTTTATACAGCCATATACAGACAAGAAAGAGAAAATTAATTTCGAGAATTTGTCTTACTTGTATATTTTTCTTTTGTTGTACTTTTATTAGCAGGTCTATTGTCTGGTACTGAAAAATATGAAATGTATATGAACTATGATTGCTTCTTTTAAACGTCCCACATGGAAAAAGTAAGGCAATGGAAACTAAGCCGATAATTATATTTGACGATTAGATTCAGAATTCAGAGTTAAATCTCAGTTTTAGGGTTAAAATATTGATATTTCTACTACGCATGTTAGATATGAGAGTTCACAACCCAAATACGATCCGTATAGAACGCTGATTAGGCGAGCATTGTGACGATGACGCCGAGGTTTCCTGACAGACGCCGTCGCTGTGGTTATTAAAGCCCGCCGCGTAACATGGCAGCCGCAATCACACGGATGACATACTTTAATTCCAGGATCGCAAACAGAGTCGCTGCTATCCTTAATTACTTATGGCCAGCGTCCTTCCGTGTTCACGCAGCTGCACTGTTTTGCCGTTCGTATGTGTGTTTACATTCAATTTACTTAATGGACAGGTGCTACGTGCTGTGTGTGCATCATTCCTACGCGTACTCCATTTAATTATTCTAAGTTAATATCCGCATAAAAATATTAAACCCGCTTGCATTTGTTTTTAGTGCTGTTTGTTCTCCTGAAGTTTGTATTGCGTGTTTGACATTATCTACGTTGTTGCATTTTTTTAAAAGGACCTCTTCTACTGAACAACGGATGAATTATTCTGCAGATAAATGTTTCGAATGAGGGGAAGAGCTTTATGTTACACAACAGTATAGGTTACATTCAACCGCATACGATACAGTAGTTGCTTAGTATAAACGACAACAGTTATTTTCTTCATTGGACGAATACAAATTAATTACACAACAATTAAAATAATTTTCCTCTTACCCCATGTCAATATTCAACTTTCAGCTGGTGAAAAATCGGGAAATAATTCTCTTATTTGTGATGATACCGTATTGCTTGTGATCTTCACTATAAACGAAACATCGAAATATTGTAGCGGTAAATCGTGAAAAATTATTGTGCTAGAACTGGAAAAGCTAAAATATAATTCCAGACTCTAAAATATCAGATATTATATTAAGTACTGATGACCGAAGAATTTCTCACATTAAAAGTTTCAGAAGAAAATTCTTCATTAACCCGGATAAGCTAAATTCCCTTCCGGATTCGATAATGGTGCAATATGAAGACACTAGCTATAGGATGTATCTAGCAGCGGAAAACGATAGCTGCTATCATTGTAAAAGTTCTGGCCATATCGCGATGAATTGTCCTAATAGAATGCAATACTTAGGAATAATCTGACCGTAAATGACAATTATAACCAAATTCACTGTAAGAACCTGGCGCCCGCAATTCAAATAACTAACCCTCAAAAATCGGACATGGATAATTCAGAACCAACAAACAAAGAAAGAACTGCATCAACGAGCTCGACAAGCCAAACTGAAAGAAAGACGACAGTAATCCTGAACAGAAGACAAGCACTAATCAACCCAAGAAAACCAAACAAAACATTCAGGATCATAAATATAAGGCGCTTAGTCAATCATTATGTCCTGTAAAAATATTATGTGAAGAAGAAACCAGTGCTCCACCTATCCCTTTGGAACAGTTAAAGATTCTTATACTAAATGCTATGGACTCAAAGAACCCAAGGATTACAAAATATACTCTACATCATTCATAAATGTATTGGAATCTTTTTACCCACACTTAAATGACAAAACGGTAAAAAGTAGAATAAAAAAGCTCATAAATTTCGTTAAGAAACAAGAGAGTGATTCATATTCGGAAGCAGACGCCTCCTCCAAATAGAAACAGACTATGACTACAGTACAGTGGAATCTGCAACAGTCGCAGTTTCAAACAAGTTAATGTTAATTAATTATCCAATTATTGTGATAAATGATTAACAAATGCGAATTCTTAAAATGTAAATGTAAGATACCCACATTTGAATGTATAATTAATCTCCATCTGTGTAAATGAATAATTATCCAATGAACATAAAATCATGTAAAACTATCTAAAAGTGAAAAAATATTTGCAATATTTGCTGATTTTTTCGTTCCATAATATGTTAAACTTTCAAACTATTCAATGGTATGTCTATTATTGGAATCAGTGTGAACCACAGCAAAACATATGTAAATAAACACTATTTGTAATTTATTTATGGGTCGCCAATGAGTTGTGGACGCGACCTTTCATAAGAAAACATCCTAAAGAGCTCAAAATATGAATTATATGTGAATATTCTTGAACAGAAAGTAAATTCGTAAAACAGTTTCAAATATGTGTTACCCGTTAAACAGTTTAATAGCTGTTTCATTCCACTAGGTTCACAAATACAGCAAGTAAATGTTGATAGTTATATTTATCTGACTATGATATCACCACATTTGCATTGAAACAGGTAAATTTTCCAGAGTTAAGACGTTTCGTATTCAATTTGGGACACCATCAGGTGTACAATGGATTTGGAGTTACAGCGAGCATTGCATACGAAAATTCTATACAAAATTGAATTATTATACATCAATATTTGATTTATATTAACAGAAGAATTGTTAAAAATGTATGGAAACTTTCTATAACACTCCAAATCCATTGTGCACCCGATAGCGTCTATAGATTCTGGGCGAAACGTCGTGATAATTTCTATGTTATTAATTTTATGCTGCAGATTTACACATTTCCACTCATTTATAAGTCAATATTGTCATTGAACATTCATTTATCGGTATAAATGTATAGGAATTAAACAATGAGAATTTAACATTTTCAACAAACCATAGTAATGGACAGAATAAAACATGGAACTTGCTGAAGTTTTTGGATTATTATTGAAATCATAGAGATATTTCTATAGTTATTCGCTTAAAAATTTATTGAAACATTTAATACCCCAAACGGTATCACCTCTCCTCCCGAATAGTTTTGTCCGCAATCGATGCTGAGATCTGTAATTGAGATTCCCAGACAGCCATAATCTCGGGACAATCCGCTCTCTGGTCAGTCATACCAACACACAATATAAGCAGTGCTAATAATTGTAGAAGCACCCCGTCGTATTACACACCCTGCGGTATGCGGGCCAGCGCGACGTCCGTCAATATTTACGAAGTTACCAGCAAAGAGTTTGCAAAACAAATAGGACGAGTCAATACGACGGCTGCTGGGATCGAGGGGCTGTTATAAATTTGCCAGAGCAAATTGTTCCGCGGCCCACAAATAGCGGAAATTTCAATCAAGTGGGAGTGATATTAGTTCCTAGTGGTCTGCTTAAGCCTTTGAAGCAGGCCCGTCGTGTGTGTTTAAGTTTGCGTTCCACAGATGTGGCTCGTGGTCCCAAACACATAAAGTAGTATCGTCTCGTTTTGCCATAGCGACGAGAGGATATATATGAAACAATATAATGCTCTGTAAAGAGAGCCATCAGGTTTATTTACGTCAATGTGGATGGATATATGTTGGATGATATTTACACTTTATATGTAGGTATTAGACATTCAGTCTGCATATAAAATATGGTACAAAATAAGGAGAAAATTATTTAAATTTATTTTGAAAATAATTTAAAACTTCAAAGCAATACTTTGCTGCATATTTTATCTAACTAAACACAAAGAACACTTAATACAATTAAAATCCGTACCCAGAAATAGTTGTTAACTTAAACACAAGTAACCGCTATTCACCTGACAACGATGGCAAACCAACCGTGGAAACGTAGCTAATTAATAAATAGTAACCCCTTCGGAAAACCGAAATTATTTAATTCAAAATTGTCATGGCTCTATTATAACATATTATGCTGATGAAACAAGTTAAATGTATCAAATATGAATAGTTAATTTAATATGTTGTGTTTTAATACTGTTACGGGGAATTATACTTTATCTCCTCATCGGAAGCTAATTACTTATTTAATTATGACTATTTATCTCGTAATAGGACAGGGTTAACTTAAATAGTACAACTGTTAACAATTTATAATTTTAATAACAACAAATCATTAAACTTTTTCTAATCTAATAACAACTACCGGTTACGTACATAGAAGAAACAATGACACTTTTCTCCGCCGGGGAATGCAGGCTCAAAATACGGAGGTGATAAATATTTGTAAATGTTGGATACAGTGGATTTATAACAAAAACTTTGGCCGTCCATATTGTGTCAATTCTTTGTCACTTTTATGGTGATCTGGCAGGTAAGTCGGCACAAACTCTGCTATCTCTCATCTGATGTTCCGCGTTCCAGGAAGAGGGTAAAATCAATTCAGATTTCTATTAAAACTCTCAACAATCACAAATAAACTACCGAATTCCTTCCGCACTACTGTCGAGCTTCGTCCCTCCATCACCACTGTAGGACTGCCGAGTGCACTACTACTCAAGAACTCTACGGTTTCACAAATTCGAAACTATTAACCTTCTGCCTGATCTGCAGATCATCTTCAAACCCTGACGAGCAAATCTTCCGCCCACAAGTTCTTTAAAATAGGCTGACACACGTCAATGAAAATCAAATCCGCGTCCACAAAAATTTTAGTATTCTTGCTAGCCGTTCGTGTGAAGTCACGTTCTTCAAGATACCGACGAATATAATTTGTTTGGCTATATGTTTATGGTTTCTGGGAGCCTGCTTGCCCATCTTCAGTCCTGGAAGTCTATTTCTTGAATTGACTACTTCCGTACAATGACCTTTCCAGACCAGACGCGAGAATATAAATTTCTTAAAATTTTTATATAAAATAAAATAAATAATACATACATATACATATATATCAATTAATCTAATCCGCCTGTGTACACTAGAATAAATACAGTTGAGGGAAAAATTCTGTGAAATCTTAGATTTTATCCCTTTGACATGGAACTTAAAACACAATTTTATGCCGTTTTTCTAAAACGGTCTATGCTCCATAATAATACCATTGTTGAATATTTTGAACACCCAATATCAACCAAGAAAGAAATTTTATGGTCTGGAAGAAAATTTTAGCACTCTACCTACTTGAAGAATTTCTATTGATATAAAATTTCATTGCTCGTTAAACGCTGCGTTCATGGAACTTTACTTCAGAACGGCAAAGTAGTGTGGGAATTCACTTACTATGTTTTTGTATGGGCCGTAAACGTTATGGAGTGTGAAAGACTAGTTTTTATTTCATAACATTTGCGTTAAAATAATTGTTGTCTTAGTACTATTAATGTATTGATGGTGTGATATAATTATCTATAACACCTACAGGTCAGTAAGTAAGAACAATATAATCGGTTGAAAAGGAATATATTAATACTTCTTTAAGCGCTAGATTAAACATGATTGTCTAAATGTAAATAGAAGTAAAAGTGTGCAAAACATAACTTCTTAAAAAAAACTCGTATGGGAAAAGAAATATAAAAAATTCGAAAGTTACTAAAAATTTATGTTATTAAATTTATATATATATATATATATATATATATTGTAATGTTTACAAATAAAGGAAAGTTAATAAACACATTAATGTATCAATTTAAATACATGGTTCTGAAGACTATTAGACGTCGGATGCAATTATTTGGTCTCACAACATCGAAACAATGGTCTAATCTGAGAATATAATAGATTAGACTTCAGCATGTTTATCGATGAATATTTGGCTATCTCTCTCGCAGACTGCAACTTATAACAAAACTGTTCTAACTGATCTCACTGTTCTAGTACCGGTATCTGGACTCCTTCTGAATATGTTACTTTTTTATCCGTCCACAGCAATCTTTCTATAACAACTGCTCTCTGCTCTAGTTTAACGAAGACTTCACTCTGCTATATCTTGACGACTTTACTCTGATATATTCCTTTTAAGACTCCTTTACTCTGCAATCTTTACAAGACAACTTTACACTGCAATTTCTCGACGAAGACTGGCCACACCACGCTCTAGCAAAATCCAACAACCTACAATACCCAAACATGTGGCATTATAGCCCATTCTTCTGTGCAACTTGTGTGTTTTCTGCCACTAACAATTCGAGTCCAAATTTTTAATTATTTATTAATGATTTCCTTTTAATTACCACAATATATAATATATGGTATATATATATATATATTTATATATATATATAGATTTTATTATTCTGTGAAGTACATGTATTAAAACAATTAAAGAGTATTTTTGGCATGCACTACAGAGATTTAATAATTTATAGATTTTCTAATGAATTATTACCTGAAGAAATCCTTGTGTAGGGACGAAACGTAGTCTGACAAATATATTTGATCAATTGTTGTCATTTGTATATTACAATTTTTATTGTCGTTCTTGTGGTTAATATTTATATTAAATTACACAAGTGATGTTAACTTCTAATTGTTATAATTGTAGCATCCAATAAATTATATTGTAATTTTATGAAGTGACGTATTCTATTTTCTCATACGAGTACTAATTGAATAAATCAATAAAATCAAATACACCACTTGAAGAAAACCGCAGACAGTTTTAATTTGACCGACGAGTTTATATAGTGCTGATATAGTAGTAAAAACAGATTTCACTTTCACAGATTGCTGGATCATATTAATAATTTTTGTATCTGAAATCTCGTAATAGTTTCATGCAGGTATAAAATTAGTTTACTCTGAGCGCACAGAAATATATAGTTATGAAAGTAGGTGCAGGACTGACTCAGATTATAATTAATCAAGTTAATCTTTACGTAATTGAGGATCGGTAATTTTGTTTACATTTCGAGATTTTTGTGTACACTTAAATTAAAATTTATACCACGAAAGTTTCAAATATAATCCTTATAACAATAACTTTAAATATAATAAAAAAATTGAAACTGATTTATACTCTGTTAATGTAATATTGGTAAGTGAAACATTAAATGATAAGGTTTGCGTTTTAAGGATTAATTTCGTTTAATTCATAAAATATTTGTATCTTTAGCTTCAATTTGTTCTTTGTTTCTGTTCAATGGATTAACTTTCTTACTCTCAACTTGAACAATAAGCAGAATTACTCAATTTCTGCTGGTAATGAAGTCTACCGTGCTCAAAAGCGAGTTGTATCTCGTGATTTACTATGTATGTAAAGCTGGAAATATTGCTACCAGATACAGATATAGGCTTTCCAGGTGTATGTAGTTGACAAAGTATTCTCGGGATTCCAACAAGGGAGAATGTCCTAATTCCACGACGTTTCGATAGCGGACAGTGCTATCATCTTCTCGTCAAGATACACGTTTTCCCCCTTAATTCTACATTCACAGTACTGCGTTATCAAATTTATTATCCCTTTGAATAAATAAGTAGTGAACAAATTAATAATCCTTATAACAAAACAATAATAAAGACAATGAAATAGTCACTAGTCTCTATTTCGTTCTCATTAAGCTAATAAATGTCTATTAAACTTTATCTGTATTTAAAATAACAAACCATTTATATTTACACAGACTATTTTATTTGGCTTCACAACGAAACATAAAATGTTAGTCGTTCTGAAATTTGGTCCTGATACGATTATAATAGTTATACATTTTGTTTTATATCGCCACTGATTCTACGCAGGTTACTTTTTTCTTGCAATAAAAAATTTCAAAACTTCATAATATCACGGAAACACTGATTTTATGTTTATAACTTGGTACATGCCTAGTATGTAATTTATTCAACTCTATTATCTGAAATTTTCTAAACCCCAACATGTGACATTTGAAAGCATACTTTTTATAAATTCATATGGCACATATGACAGGTACATTTAACTACTTAGTTCTCGCACCTTTCGGAGGTATGTCTTCTTCACTTATTAAAAATATTTAATTGAAAATATTCTAAAATTTTAACGCTATAAGTAAATTATTATTATTGCAATGTTAATAAAGTTATAAACGGATGAAATTCAACAATATTCCATTATTAACTACTTTTTCTTTATTTGAACACACAAATATATTTGAAATATCGTCGTGAGAAGTGTTAAATTTCCGTAAACGAATAACAGAAAGTGGTCTCTATATGAAAATAAGATATATTTATTAGAGATTTAGCTTAATACGCAATAAATTTTAGTTTTTTTTCACAAAGTTAAAAAAACAGAATTCACAACTTGTAATTGTTTACTTTTTTAACGATACCCAGTTCTTATAGAAATTTTGGATTTGTGGTTGAGTTCAGTAGATTCTGCTGAGCCGTTTGTCAAGTTTCGGAATAGACTGAACAGACGTCCATCTGACGTCATCTGCTTGCGAACATTCTTCCCCAGATCACGTATACAGAATGTTCATAAAATTAGAATAAACGAACAATAAATTTTAATAAAAATAACAATTAGTTAATAACAATATTCTAAATCGAATACTTAATATTTCTTTAAACCTATGACCAATTCAACAAATTACTTTAATATTCTTTTACATATCTTCCTTGGTCTAAAGTTTGATAAACATGCATAACATATTGGTTTCTCCTTTAGTAGTAATTATATGCGGGAGTGAGTATTCAATTTCTTCCCTCCAAAATAATCGTCTCGTTATTTATATCAACTCCGTAAAACGGTTTCGAGCCGTTATAATTTTTTAAAACTATCTCTTCACTTATCATCCATGTATTCCTCCATTTCCCCCCCTCACAATATCATTTCGTCCCTTATTATATTTAATTTTGGCCCCGACTCAGTATTATCGCAACCAACTAAAACTATTTTTCCAAACATTGCCAAAATACGTGTTGTTAATAACATTTAATTATTTTTTTTTTATAAAAAATCAAAATTTTAAAAATCCCGCATCGAATGCAAAGTTAATTTCACGATCAGAGATTCTGCACTTATCTGACGTGATTGTTCTTGATCCCTCAATTTGCCTTACGAATTAAGTTTATTTACACATTTTTTAAAAAACTTACGACTGGCAGAGAATCATACATGATGGAGATTCCGAAAACTTCTAACTTCGTCGCTCTCTGAAATGAATAAGTTGAGTACGTGTGTATCCAAATATTATCAGGATTACTTCGACCGTTCAATTTTCCAATTGAACAAAGTATGATAGAATGTTAATAATAATTTTCACCATCACACAGTCCGTACAAGTTAATTTTAGTATTATTTTCTCTTGCGATAAGAATTCAACACATAGGCCTGGGAAACGTTGAGAATAAGAAATTTTAAATTATCAATATCCATAGAAAGATAAAAAATAACCGCCTTTCAATTTGTGGTACAGCGTAGCAATTATGAAGTCTGTGTTACATTACAAATGAATACGGTTAAATCGTTGAGTTCTTTTAAAACATACCTGCTGTCAGAACCACTACCATTCAATATTTGGACGGAAAATGTCTTAGTAAAGCGGTTTTAATAGACTGTAGATGTTTGTAGGTATATTAAGAAAGTTGGACACTTTTGAATGGCTTCTCTTATTTTTCACTATGCTGATTATTTTATTTAAAAAAATAACTAAACAGGGAAAAATGAACGAGTAGTCATATATTTAATTATTAAATACCACATTTTATCAAGAGAGGAGTCTATTTGGTATTTATCAGTCATGATAATAGTAGTCGTGGAGAAATAAGACTGCAGAGTGGAGGCAAGGAGAATACGAGTTATAACATACTTTCTCAAGTTTCACCTTCACCAAACATTTAAGGGTTCTAAACCCCGATTCTTACTATTACGTCACATCAGTTGGTTTTTAATTGTACTCCAGAAATTAAATTTCATAGTCGGCGTGATTGTGAAGTTGCGTCAGGCGTCCAAGTAGTTCTTCGCCTGAACATGTCGGAGATGAATCATTCTGTGCATTCGTTCCGTAGTTGTCATACGGATATTTTTTGATTCCACATAACTATTAATTCACTTTGTAATCGTTAACTTTCCTCTTTTGAAGATATTTCTACTTGTTTTTTATATGAATTTCAGTATTAAAATGGATAAATTTACATCTTATTGAAAATAATAAATAAAAAAGATAGACAATACAGACAAAAAATGTAAAATAAATACCACAGAACGTTTCTGGGATCCTTGTCCCTTTCGTCAGGTGCTAAGAAAAGCCTACAGAAACACAACTGCACTGGTCAGTTGACAACACTCATTGGCTATCTTTCTTATTCATGAATTTCACTATTCTTAAATCATTTTATTTTATACCGCTTGCCATGCTCTTTTAAGGGACTCCTTACACAAAATACTATGCATACGACCTCTCGACTTATACTAATTTTTCAGCACGGCGAACAGGAAAAATATAACAGTGTCATAGCGGGCAAGTTGTAACGTCATGCGAAGTTATTCGTTCAAGGTAAAGGTAGTGTAACATTTTTATACGTTTGCTCTTTTAAACCATGTTTCTGTTTCGCCACAATGTATACGTGCATTGTTAGCCGTTTTTCGTAAAACTCACTTTTGTCTCAAATTATTTTAAACAAATATAGAATAATAAAACTTATTTTTTTAGGGTTAATCTACGGAATAGAAGAACATGGAGATAAGATTCGAGGCAGATATTTCTTCAGTTTTGGACTCAATAATCAACACGCATTGGAAGAGTTGTCTAAAGCAGAAGATCGTTCCAACAGGATTTAACCGTTGCATATTTCTACCCGTCCCCAAATGACTGTTATTCCAATTTTCATTTTTTTAATAAACATGTTTCCAAATAGTGAATCGAAATAATACTTGGTTTCATTGTAGATAATATTAATTTGTTGGTCATTATTTTCTCAGAACCTCTAATAACGGATATCTGTGCCACATTAGGCATAACTCTGAAGTGAAGTGACTTTGATATTCTAAAACCAGGCACTTAAGAGCATCTTTGCAAATCTGACGCGGAAATTGTAAGAATAATATCTGCGCGACAGAAATGATGGGAGGGTTCTCGAAAGAAGTCTCCCTCCGCCGTAATCACGGGGCGCAGATTGTCAATCGTAGCGCCGTCTTAAAGTGATTCTCCGCCCCGACCTTCCATTTGCACTCCAACCCGCCCCCGCCTCTCTTCAGCAGAATCCTTCCGTCTCGTTAGGTTCACTTGTCATTCAACGTCTTAATCGCGCACAAACACTGCCGTAGGACACGTCATTTGAATGTACAACACCGCTGATACGCATGCAAATTCGTCGTCAACTAACTCCTCGCAAGCGCAATCCAGTTAGGATCTTGTAACAAAGTCCGCTTCTAGCTACACATACACAAGATACCCCAAGCGAGTCTGCGCCTCAGACACCGCACAGACCCGATTCGATATCAGCTTCGCGACGTCAACTTGAGTATTCAAAGCGGCGTGTGTGTATAATGTTGAGGAAGTTTAATGTCGGGGAACAAGCACAGCAATCGGGTTATCCAGAAAGGCATAGAAGTTCTTGTTGTGGCTAACCCTATTAGTAGATTATGAACGATTCTGGACCGGGCCACCTGGAGAGCATTCATGAATACAGGCAATTCGTTACGTGTCTATTTTCTTTGTTATACGTGAGACTCTCTACACATGTGACGTGTACAGAGCTGAGTGCTTAGTTATAAGAATGTCACTTATTAAACTGCATTCCGACAAATAAACATATTAAAAAATATAAAAAAGGTTACGTCGTGTAGATAAATTTGGTGATAAACAGCAGTAACAGACAATTGGAAAAAGTATTTTATTAATTAATTATTAAATTGCGACATGTTTCAGTACATCATCAGATAAAGATAACAAAGTAATTATTTAATAAAATTATTTTTCAATTTCTATGGCAGTTTTATCATGAAATATATTAGGAAAAGAATAAAAATATTTTCTGGCCCTAAAATTTGTAATATTTTCTAAATTCAGGTTATCTGTTTCATTATACAGTAATAATCAGTATCACTATATATCTCAAAGATTTCTTATTCTCTTCCTAATATTCAGTTATAGGGAAAAAGCATAATTGTCTTAAAAACTATTTACAAATAGAATTGACTGCCCTACATTATGTTCAGAAAGGAAGTGCACTAGATTTTTCTATTTTTTTAGAAGAAGTTTATTTGAAAAAAAAATTTCAGAATTTTTTTTACACTTGTTGACTATTTTTCCACGTAATCGCCATCCCGTTCGATGCATGTGGTGAGCCGTGGCATAAGCTCCTTAATGCTCTCCTCGAAGAACTCTCCTGCCAGCTTCGTCACCCACATCAGAAACTCTTTCTGCACCTGTTCGTCAGTTAAAAATTTAATTCAACCCTTGGGTGCCTCACATGATAATAGGAAGGCTCGAAGTCAAGGGAATACGGTGGGTGATCAAAACATCCCAACCAAATGAGTCCACGAGAGCCTTCGTGAAGACGGACGTTGTGCAACAAGCACACTCTTCTCGTCTGAATTCCCCTACTTTTGTTTTAATTGGTCCTTTTGAGTTTTTTAGGGTTTCACAATATCGTTGTGCGTTGATGGTCTCCCCCAAGGCAGAAATTCTACCAAAATTGTCTCGAAACACTGAGGCCATGATTTTTTTGGCGCTAAATTGTGGTTTTGATTTTTTGGCAGATAGGGAATTGATGTGACGCCACTGCGACGGCTGTCTTTTTGACTCAGCCACTCATGTTTCATCTCCAGTCACAATATAAGCTCAGAAAATACTTACCTTCCGCGAGTAGGAAGCAGATCACAGCACGTGGTCGCAATTGGAGGGATTTCTTACCGACTTCTTTCATGAAACTGAACATTACAACGTGAGTTTACGTACTACCGTGTTTTTGTGATGCTCGTTCTGTCAGGAGATCCCTTTCTACCACTCAGTGTTGCCAACCCTCAATAAACACAAAATCACAGCCCTTTATGATCACAGTACACTTACTTTCTCAGTCTTCCTCGCATATTTAAAAATTAGTCAGAAGTACTTAATCCTTCCTGTTCGCACGTTGTTGAATGTGGCAATAATTACAGTTACAGAATATTTAGTTTTTAATTTCTTATCATTATTTGTTACTTATAGTTTATTGAATAAGTTTATTACTGAACATAATTACACACTTAACAGTTGAGTAAAAGAATTAAAATATAGTCCAGAAAATAGTTATTTCTGAAACAAACGAAAGAACACTTCTCTTGAATTTATATTCTGCTCAGATTGTTATTTAAAAAATTTTGCAGTCAGAGTGTCTGAAAAACCTTCTACAGACAGTCTGTTACAGTCTTCGATAGGGTTATTAATAAAGGAGAATTTTCCTAGATCATCCAAATTGATATGATAGATATTGATATCACTTATAGTTCTCAAGTGGCACTGGGCATTTATAAAATATATATACAGTATTAGAAAAGGTGGTACGGAGAAGGAATTGTTATGTTCAAAGAATAAGCAGAATACAATCTGATCTCAAGTAAATGGCATAACATTAGGAGATATTTATTTATATGTGAACTGAGACAAGATGATCACAAAAATATTTTTGCGTCACTGTAGGATTAAGTTGTTGAAATTTAAAGCCTTCATTAAGCATGTTCATTTGATCTTGAGTTATAAATGAGATATTATTTTAGTTTCCATTTCACGAATATTTTAGTTGTTTCGTTGGAGATAACTTGGCTCCGAATCCATCTTGTCACACAATGACATCTCTAGTTTTCCAGGACTATACAGAACATCACCTGGGGCGTGAATATTTCCGGCAAATCTCAGCTTGACGCAGCGATTCATTCATCAGCGAAGAGGCATCGCGCACCCTCCCCGACATTTTAATTACGCCCCGTCTTAAAAGCCAATAAAGTCCCTCGGCCTTCTCTTCTTCTTCGCTCCTCTACCTCCTTGACTTCGTGGTGCAAGTGGCACCATTAGCTCCTCTAGACCATCGTCACCTCATCCTTCAAACGTCCCGTCCCAACTATCATCACTTCCCACACGGCACCTGCAAAAACATTTAAGTGCCGTTCTTAAACGTACGAATGTTTTCAACGTCTTACTAAAAGTTTAAAAAATATTTTAGTATAATTTCTTCGGACAAGTAATAGCGGAAAATTAAAATTTTTCTCACTGGCATATGGAAACCATCCGTGACATCCTCAGCAGCGAGGCTTCCAACTAGTGTAAATCATTTAGTTTTCTCTGAATTGGACGAATCATCTAATTGCTCATATAGTAAATATAAACCAGCCACTTTGGGATGTAGATGTGCATTTCAAAGAAATAAAGATATAAACTGTCTGTGGTGATTTGCAATTTTACATTAACATGAAGTTTAATTAATTAAAATAAGACCCCGACCACAATTAAGCAAAATAAACTCGTAAAAATTTGTAAAGGCCTTATCACTTGTACGCTATTCTGTCAATACACTTGTTAAGACCAGTCTTGGAAAGTATTAAAATTTAGTATGTCGCTAAAATTGCATATAAATTACAGCAATAAAAATATAATAATTTGTAAAATACATAGAAATTAATCTATTCTGTTAAACGAGTTGTCTTGAGCGGTGAATCCAGAAATTCCCGAATTTCATCGAAGCCTTGAGCCCATAGCATCTTGCTAAAAACATAGAATGGAAACAATGAATTATACGAAAGTATCATAAGAAAAGTTTGTCGCTGCATATGGTTAGTGAGTTTTTTACATCGTTATAGGAACGTTTACTTATACGTTTTCTTATAGTAACAGGCTACATGAGGGTAATCCACGAGGTGGCAACTATTATTAACTATTTATGAAAACGCGTTTTACAGAAAAACGAGAGGAAGTATGCGTTCACCCCATAAATAGGAGTAGAAGGCATTACGCAGAGTACCACCATCGGTTTAAGGATTTAAGAAAAGCTTAAACACGTTTTTTTGAATATACAATATACAAATATACAAAAAAAATCCTCTTTAAAGGAATTCAAAACAGTTTTATATCCCCAATCCGGTCAAACCCCCCAAGGACAATTTTGCTACACCAAGAAATTTATTTCTTCCATCGTGCTATTTCTATGCCATTTGAGGTATACTAAAAGCCGTCAGGAACTATTCCAGAAATAACATATACTGGGCCTTTTCGCATCTTTTGGGCGATTCCTAAACCACATGATGTTATTTTCATTGACTGTTTCAAAACTCCAGTTGCGTATTAATTTGATCACTCCAACGATAGTTGTGTCAGGGATAATTCATTTAAAAAATATTATTTACAGAGAATCGAAAAAAATTGTTACATTTTTCAATATAATAAATATTTGATGATAAACAGTCAATTGAAAAAAGCAATTTATTAATTAGTTATTGCATTTCAACATGTTTCGGTCGTCGTTTAGACCCTCTTCAGGCTTTTACTATGTTATCTTAGCATGAAGATGACAAAAAATGTCGCAATTTAATAATTAATTAATAAATTACTTTTTCAATTGGCTGTTATTGGTTGTTCATCAACAAATGTAACTACATAAACTGACAAAAGTTTATATAATATAATAAATAATTATTGGCGGGTATAAATTTTGCATCAAAGAGAATTTTGTTTTACGGTAGTCTGCTGTAAGCTGTAAGCCGTAATTGCCCGACGAAAATATTACCTCGCCCTTTTAGCATTTTGCAGTGTTCTTCAGAACAAATCTACCTGCTATCAAAAAAAAAATTTAAACAGTTACAAACCAAGGACTATTATAAGGTTGATTAACAGACTAAAAACCAGTCCTTCAAATTGAAGTAAAATGATTTATTTAACATACGTCAATATACATAGAATCTTTCGGCGTCTGTAAGAACCAGCATCATCTTCTAAAATACAAATTAATATACATAAGTAGAGAACACCTGTATAAATAAATTAAACCAGATACGCAATTAGATATGTAGAGAACTGAGGAAATACATACGTCAAGTAGGTAACAAGCCGTTGACATTGATGTAGGTTGAATAAATCATGTAACCGAAATTTGGAGGACTTTTTGTTTTTATTCTGTTAAAATGTTATTTTACATAACTATATCAAGACTCACTACGACTCGAAAATCACCGTGGCAGAGATGCCTCAGATATAATTTTTTTGAATACATAAATTTAACAAATTTTGTTTCCTTTCCTTTTGACATGATATCATAAATTCATTAAATAAATAATTGTTGACGGACATGATGATATTTCCCCGTGTTTAAACGTATAAGAATTGTTCGAGTGTTCACTGGGCAGTGAGAGAAAATTTAATGCCCGTGGTCAGCGATGAGCGTAGACCACTGAGTGCAGGCGGTGCCGCGTAATCGCTCAGTCTACCTCGTTTTAGTCGCTTATCGCTCGCCGCTTGTATCGTGTCCGAGACCGCCTGCCTAATGCGAACAGCGAAATACACTTATTATATATTATATATGGCCACAAACAGACACTAAAACAAAAAAATTCTGTGCAACATTTACTCTACCCATCGTCAGACCTTCTCAAACCCTTTTTTATAATCATTTTCTTTTTGTAATCAAGTGCCGATGGGCAGAGGAAACGTCGCACATAATTGTTGTTTTAGTATGTGCTTGTGGCCAATTACATACTAATATTGATAGTTACATACTTTTATTATTATTATCTCTTATTTATGTCTTCACTACAATGTTTCATAAAACAACTGAAGTAAAAATATTTTTTATCTTTGCGTAAAAAAGTTGGAAAAGAAAAATATTGTTCTGCCATATGTATACTTCAGCCTCGGTTTTTTGTGAGATGACATCACCCAACGTCACAGGGTTGATAACAGTCTAGTCGCCTATTCCACAATCTCGTCATCTTAAAAACTTACTTGCGGCAGAATTATCCGTTTTATCGATATAGATGAAAACAAAAAATAAATTGTAGTCAGGTGAAAGTAAAAAAGCAAAATGATACCTAGTCTTAAAAAATGAAGAATTTATTCCAGTGGATGTACTGTGTTGTACAACACTTTCCGGGTACTTTAGCGTTTCAGAAGATACCTGAGTTTCAAAGAACCACAAAACGTGAAAACCATTACTATTTATTTCGTAGGTTGAAGGCTGGAACGATTTTTATTTCAATGGTTTCAGAGGTATTAATAAAATAACTTTATCCGACGAATAATGCTTTTTAATTGAACATAAGATAAATATACTTTTGGGTCTTCAATAAGCCCAAGTTTACGCTAGCGGAGCCACACGAAAGTTCTTTTTTATTATTTTAATAAAATACGCCTGTATTTGTTAAAAAAAAGTTTCGTTACGTATGTCTGCTTAGGCAACTCCCAGGAATAACAAATGAAATTTACTCTTGAAAATCCGTGTGGTAATACAATACATATTCATATAATTACTATTCTTTTGGGAGTTTTTCCAATGATTATACTTTTATATTTGGATATTTGGAAAAATTAAATAAATTATGTTAAATAAAGACTTCGGAACTTAAATATATTAATTTTGGAAATTATTTCTTATGTTTTTACATTATAAAACATGAAATTGGGTTCATGTATGCAGGAGACTGAGAGTACATTATTATTTGTAATTGAATAATAAAAATGGGACCTTTTAGTCAGAAAGTATTTTTAATGTTCAAATTTTAAACACGACGTTTTGTCCCTGATCGAGACCTCTTCAGGTGTATGGATGTTACAATTATAAAAAAAATATTAAATAGCAAAAAATTTCAAAGTTTTGTGTGTTGACCAAACGCTGAGGCCTTAATGACTTAAATATTATGTAATATTTGTTGATCCCTGATAATCGACTACACATTTATTGTTTTCCTGAAGTTTTAATATGATTTAAACAGAATTTTTTTAATATTACGACTTACAAAATTAAATTACATTTTTATAAATCCAATTCTAATTTTACCTTTACATAGGGTTCTAATAGAAACAACTCTTGATCTTACTTTCCAAATGTTATTTAAATACAATACTTATATACAGTAAGTTCTTTACAGCACAAACGTTTTATAAATCTGAAAGTGGAAAAAAATTATTTCTTATAAACCGAAGTTATAATATATTTTAATAATTTCGTATATTAATGAAATAGTTCAACTGTTTTTATAGTAAACTGCTATATTATTTTACTTTATATTAAGTTTCCTTAATAATTTCTTTTGCTTAAATAATCTGTTAGCTGTTGGAAACTTGGGAGTTCGTGACGCATTGGAACATCTATTGTACACAGTGGAGGGCAAACATTTCGTCGTGGAAGCTTTCTCCGTAGACTGATCTCGCTCCCTCCTACGAAACACTCTTCTCTCGTCCCCTTGGTTACTCCTTATCCCTCGATAACGTCTCCTCTAGGATCAACAGGGAAAACAAAAGCTCGCCGACACAATGGGTTCATTCGCTCAGCACGTGTCTTGCAGCTCCCTGGAAAGAACAGGTAGTTCGCCGTTCATCTCATCCTGTCTCTCGAGTCTTTGCGAAATGTCACGTAAACATTCCAAGTAAACTGTAGAATACAACGGATGCAGTGTCTGAAGGAATTAAACTTCGTAAGCGTATTCTTTCTAAATATTTCTTGGTGGTTATTCTAAAACTGAATTCCAAACTGAAGTTTATAGTTAAAAAACTAGGGATTATCTCTGGATAATTAATTAAATTGAAAAATTCACACAATGTGAAATTAATCTCAGCTGCTGACATTGTTAATAGAGTAATATCGGAAAATTATTTTTTCTTCTTTCTTATATTCATGGTATACTTTTTTGGGGGGCAATTCTTTAGCGAAAGAAAAAAAAAATACCCTACAGAAAAAGATGGTCAAAGGTCTGAGTCAAGTTTCATTAAGAACGTCATGAAGGGGGCTTTTAAAAAACTTACGCATTCTTACTCTAACGGGCCAGAAGAAACAATCACTAATGTTGTTTGTGATAAGTAATAACCGCCTATTCTTACAAATGTTTTATAGCGTAAATATGAACGACTTTTATAAACCTGGCGAACCCATTTCAATTACACAAAATGAGTCCATTATAATGGAATTAATATATTTAAAAGGTACCAGACAACATTATACAATAATTGTTTAACCACTCTCCTTCTTCGATTAATGAGTTTTTAGAATTTGTTTAAAATGATAATGTACCCCTTTCTAAAAATACGACAAGTTCCAACAAATATTATATTAAGGTATAAGAAAGATATCCAATTCAGACAGAAAGGGTAATATAAATACCACACAACGTTTCTCAACACTCGAAAGCCTTTTGAGCTTTGTCAACTCAAAAATGCAGTTGTGTTTCTCTAGGCTCTTCTTAGCACCTGACGAAAGAAACAAGGATCCCAGAAACGTTGTGTGGTATTTATACTACCCTTTCTGTCTCAAATGACTATCTTTATTAGTCATTATTTTCAATCGGACGTAATTTTTTTCATTTTAAATACTATATTACACTACGCCGGTGAAAAACGGTTGCGTCTATGTTATACAAGTCTAAATGCGAGTTTACACCAGAGTTTCGAACAATATTGCCAACAAATGTTGACAATATAGAGAATTCGGTAGCAACATTTGTTTCTCAACGTTGCTGGTGACAAAAAATGTTGACATAACCCCGCGTTTACACCTGAATTTGCAACAATGTTGACATCTTATCGGATAATTCTAAAGCAATTGTTGGCAACAATTCTTTCGCATTGTCAACATTTCCATCAGATTCTGGGTAATGTTGTCATTATTTATTGGCAACAATATGTCAGACTTGTTGCCAACATTTTTGTTCAACATTGTTGGTGTAAACGTGCCTTCAATCACAAACAAATTTTATTAGACATCTCTTTTCATCATTGTCAATTTATACTGTCAAATAATTAACCATTTAGAAACTAAAATTTCTGTAAGAGAAGAAGGCACATCCTTTGCCATATTTAAACAAAGTGAGCTAATCTTAGAATATCTGATTTCCTAGACGTGCTACATTTATTACCCCCAAAATCACATTTCATATGCTCAGAATTTTTCTACAAAGGGGTTTTTCTAGGGGTTACTCCTATTTATTTGTAACTAATTACGTTAACATACTTGGTGATAAATATTTTGGAAATCGTTCATTTTCGATAAAGTAGAAATTATATTTGTCAAGCTTCTGTAATCATATTATTTACAAATTATAAAGTTCTACATAGTACTCGAAAACTACTCGCTCTTATATGAATATATTCAGAAAGAAAACCACTCCATCATTACCCTTCTTTCAAAAGTGCTGGATGAGAGAAGACGTGCTCAGAAATATACTTTAAAAAAACTGATTTTAAAAACTGTAACTTAGAAAATGAAATTTTTAAGTGGCCCTACGTTTTGTCAGAACATATTCTTCGAAAGTTTTTGAAGTTCCGGATATTTGAATTTTGTGGGCTTTAGCGCGCACCACTTTATCGGGAATTCCCCTCAGCAAAGTGCGGCTTGTTAAGAGCTAGTTAGCAGTTGGAGAACTTTGATTGCCATCAATATTATATTTTACGGTCTAATTACACTGTTCATAAAACAGGGATGAGCAAAAGGGCGTTGTTGCAAGCGGTGCATGAAACAAGCGCACGAAAGGCTTCGAGGAAATAATATTGTGGAAATATTTAACGTTCCCCAATATTATACCAGAAGACAGATTAAATGATAAGTTCATCATATTTTGCGATTGCGTAGACGATAAAAAAATTTAGAAATTATTGTCTAAATAATTTCGAATTATATTTTATGCCTCAAAGATTATCCCGTGGTAATAATTTAAAATAAATTTCTGAATTAATTCTTAAAGGCAACAATTATATTATTTCCAATGTTAGCAATGGGCTGGAAATCCTGAAAAAAATTACACATTTAGTTTGTCATTATTCCAAAATTTAATGTACGGGAGTATTTGGATAAAAATATATTTAATGAGTAAACAGCTGATAGTCATAAGTTACATAAAAATTATTATCTTATTAACCTTTATTGTTTGTGAGTAGTCGCTTTCAATGTTTTGAATAAGGTAATTGTCGCTCCATGCCAAAATAATAAAAATTTTATGACCAGTACGTTTGCTTTTAATTTTATTTTACGATAAATTAATATTATTTTATAAATAAATAAACGGCCTTGAATCAGAAAATAGTTAATTAAAAAAATTAAATATTCCGACGTTCCATCTTTTTTTTAGGGCCACTGCACGTTTAATCTACAAATTAGAAATTAATAACATAAGTACATAACGTTTTTGAATAATAATTCCAAAATCTTATAATTTATTTAATTTTGCTTATTATATATATATATATATATATATATTATACAATAAATTTTGAGACTAAGTTTTACTTCCTCGCTTGTTGCAACCGAACTGAAAATCATGGTTGACAATAAAGTGTAGTCGAAAACACTATATTGTTGTCTGGCTCATATAATAAAATTATAACGTTTTAAATTTCATGATTATATTATGTCACAACCACAAAGTAGTTAAAAAATATTGCCACATAGTATTTGAATTGATTGAAATATATTGTAATTATTACTAAAAACCTTTTCTGTACTTATGTAATTTAATTATATACTGTACACTAAACCAGAAGTCTTAAAAAAGGACGTAAAACAGCTAATTTAATTTTTTGTTAATAAAGATATTCTGGACCCACTGCCGTTAACTTTTTATGTTATTATAAATGTCAGAAATCATTTCATAATTAGCAGTATTTTAGAAACTCTATTCTTGTAAGGATTCACTTAAAAACGTAATTAAAAACTGTCAAAACGTTTAAAGCATAAACTATTCTCAACTAATTGCTTGTACAAATGCATACTTTACCGAATTCTGCATTTTGTTAAATTAAAAATAAAACGTACAAAATAGTAGTATATCGTATTGTTTCTAGTTATCAGTAATTAGAACAATACAGAGAAATAGTTGACAAGATCTTTATATTCCTTCCGGATATTTTTGGTTCAACAACTGCAACAAACCACCGAGTTACTTTTGAACGGACAAAATGGAAGACATTTAGACAGTTCATGAGAGATGTTATAAGAATCCTATTCTAAGTTTTAACTGGTTTTTCTTACAGCTACTATTTTACAAGAAAAGTTTTTCTTTACAGTGTCGAAATCATATAATAGGTGGAGGCTTTCGACCTATTTTGCCACTAATTTTTATATTTTAGTCTTAGCGTTAATCCTGTCATAAAAAGCATCTAATGCGTCTGAAAACAACAAATGAATAACCTTAAGCATAAAATATTAAAATGAATTGAAAATGACGAAATAGATCGAATGCTTTCACCTATTCAATCTTTTTAACACTATATGATATTGTGTGTCGTTTTTCCCTGTGAATATTAATCTGTAAACATTATTTATCAATCAAATGCATTTAAACAGCCTGATTAATTGAGAACAATATAAATAAATTTCTAATTTTTAGCCCGGAAGCATTTGAAAAAGTCTCCACTTTCCTTAAAAAAATACTTAAAAAGATGATACAGTGTTCGCGATTATGAATATATTTTACGAACTACAGGCAACAGCACGATGAGGCCTCGCGATGCTGTTCCAGCGGTATCACTTTATTAGCTGAGAGCTATAATTTTTCGTTCTAAAACGAATAGTAGAGATACTGCCAGGCGCTTCGCTAAGCAAATGCGTCTTTTTTTATTTGATTATCAACGCGATAAATTAGCAGAATCGGAGAAGGCCGACTTCAATTGTGTCGGCTTCGCTAGCAACAGCTAATGCCAATATTAGTGCACCTTATCAAGGGGTAGATAACGCGTCTTTTTAACGGCCACAGCGCTGAAACAGCAATCTCACCACGTTTTAAAAAACTCGCAAAGGACCGTAAAGTCGGAGTCTGATAAGTGCGCCATAAATATATTCATCCCCGTGAGCCAAGATATGCGTCGCGCATTTTTCACCATGAACGCGTGCGTGAAGCTGAACGCATCTATTACAAAAGAACGGCTCCCGCACAAACTGCCGAGTGGGTTTTATTGCCGAATAGCTCCGTCGTTATCAATACTTCTCCACTCCCTCCGCAGAAATATACTTCCCGGTTGGCGTAGGAAATGGGAACCAGACGTAACAGCCACTGGAACCCTCTATACCAACTTGGCAATGAGTGAGACTGGCAGTAAAATGTCTTCATTCAAATGATATCTCTACTTACACTTTTTCTTTGAAACGAAAAAACTCCGGCTTTGCGGGAATTTTGATGGAAATATGCCTAAAATAACGACGCAAATTATGTTTCAAAATTGCAAAAGTTGTATGAGCAACTGTCTTACATAAAAAAAATTCTTTGTCGACCAAAAGAAAAATAACGAACATAAATTCATCTTATCATTGTTTTTAAATTATTTCTTTAACAGAAACGTTTCAAATAAAGTTTTTTGTGGCTTGCCCATTTTTTGCCTTACCTACATCCGATTGAAAATATTAACCATATCAATAGTCGTATTGTATTAACATTTAACTATTTATTAAAATTTTATCAGTTTTATAAATCAAAGATCTGCGTTAATTTTAATACCCAGGGATGTTCAAGAAATCCCAACACACCTGGATTTGAGAAATTCTCTTTGACGATACGCTGACATTACTCGAAGGAACCATGTTTCTTCAGTTCGGTTTCTTTAATTTTTCTCTTATGCAATTACATACAACACCAATTTACAAGTTAGGATAAAGGGATGGCGTAAAGATCGTCTAGAAGATTTCGTTTAAAATCACAGGCAACTATGGTTCTTCTATCATGCAGATACTTTTTATGTGATCTACTTCTGCAGATCCATTTCGACAGAATACCTTGCAACTGCGCGGAGAAAGGCAGACAACTGTAAATTAATAAATGTTAACATCCAATAATTTACTGGCTCAAAAATTGACGACATAAAGTAACTCCGCTTTCTCAAAACACTTTCTTCTAGATAAAAATGTTGCTTGTGAGTTTCCCTCTATTTAATTCTTAAAAATAAATCGTCTGTATTGTTGCTCCCAGTTAAATACATTTTTAAAACATATCACTGATCCGACTGCTTCATTCAAATCTCAAAAGCCGTTTTCCCATTGTCTTTGCCATCAACCTTTTGGCGCGAAACGACAATACTGACTTTCTTCCAAAGATATGACAAAATGTTTTAAATTTACAACTTCTGTGTTTGGAATCAATGAAATAATTTTTCAGAAAAATATTCTACATTCGCAATTCATTATTCCAAACTAAATCCTTTCACTTACACAACAAGGTGATCTTACATCAATTTCGTAATTCTATATTGCACCTATCTTCAACAATTATGCTTCCTTGATCTTTGTTTCTTCGCTCATCATAAAAACAATTTAAATTTTAAGCGAATTCCTGTTTCTCCATCATCACTCAATATGTAGACTAATTTTTTAAACCCAATTTCTGCTTCACTTCAATGCAATTTCCTCCTAATATATTTTAATTGCATTTGAGTGGTTTTTAGTTTAATTCTAATATGTAGTCTCATAATTTGTGAAAAAAAGTATTTATAATGAGAAAAAGTAAAATTTCTAACAGATATCAGGATTTTAAATTAGTTCAAAAATATCTTGTTATCGTAATTGATAATTATCCTTCACTAAATGGTTGCTTTTATAAATAAATTTCGTTGAGTAATTTTTTTCTTCATGAAGTACTGCTCCAAATTAATCGAACTGCCTCTGTTAAATAGCATGATATAAAAATTGATCAAAAGTATAAGAAATTGTATTACAAAATAATTGAATTCATTAGAAAATGTATTTAATTTTCATTTATGCACTAAATTTATTAACAAGTATCTCTTTTCGTATTATATCATTATTGAATTTTCTCTTTGACCTATTTTTCTGTGTAATTATTTTGGAATTCTTTAAATTCTGTATTACGTATGTACTTTTGTCTTGAGCGAACCATAGAATGTGGACTTACTGTTTTTGCCATGCCACACTTATAGGATGTGTGATTAATGGAATCAATTACTGGTAATCTAATATAATAGTTAGTTTTCATTCACGGAATCGGAATGTAAACATTGTCCGATGAAGAAAATTGTATATATGCTTGAAGAACGAGCACTATATGAAATATTTATGTTTCGAAAAGAAGCCGTATTCTTTGGGGAGAGAAACAGTCTTGTTACGCTCACATTCAGTGACGCTCTGATCGGACTTTCGTCTCAAGAGGGTCACGATGCGTTGGCTGCGAGGGTCCATTAGAGACAGTGCAAGATCCCAGAGGATCCCATGGCACTGCTCTCGCATTTGCAACCACTTTCGCAATACGTGTGAGCGCGATGCTTTGAACCCTCCATTATTCACACTATTTACATAATTTGCTTTACGCTTGTAGCTCCGAGAACTTGATTTGCAACGGATGCAAGATAGAGTTAGCTCAGGTTAATAGCGGGAATAAATGTATTCTTGCCGTGTTAAACCCATATACTAAGCACGTCTGAATTATGCTTACAGAATTTTATATTATTATTAATTTTTAATTTATTGGAAGCAAAAATGACTGATAAAAACTATAATCTCTTTAGCTAATAATGTAATGATGCAATAAATATGGGATTAATTATATAACAGTCAGAATTGTAACGACAGCATGTTCACTATAGAAGCAAGTTAAAATAAGATAACAAGGAGATTTATCAACGCGGTTTTAATGTTCTCTGATCCAAACATTGTTTATTAAATCCAATTGGTTTTCCTACCCATTGATCTCTGACTACGACCATGCATGGCCCAGTATATTCTTGATAATATTTCTTGCATTTTCATATTTCGAGGATTGAACACTTTTCTTTATTTTGTTTCATCAGGCCTTCAACAATATAATAATGGCTTGAGTAGGAAAAAGAAAACAACCTTACAAACAATCGACTTTTATACTTGAGTACAAATAAACAATGTTTACTTAGAAATGATGAAAAAGTACCTGAAATTTATTATATTATAAATAAGTAAACAGCATTGAGTCAGAAAAGTTTTTATAAACAAAGAATTCAATATACCGACATTTCGTCCGTTTTTAGTAACTGAAAAGGTCCTAAAACAAGAAAGAAACGTATATTTATTCTTTGTTAATAAACAATTTTTTTTAGAGTAACATGCTACATGAAATTAATTCACTTGCTGGAAAATCCCCTTCAATAGCATAGGAAGGGATTTGAAAGGGGGGATGCGGAAGGGTAGAGGAAGGTAGCCAAGGGTTAACTAGAGGTCCCATGCTGCAGTTTAAGGATCCTACCCGGAATTTTGCCTAAAATTGATGCAGGAGAAACCCTAGAAAACCTAGATCATGTACGTCGGGCAGCAGGTACCTATTCCACGCCCATACGTTGGTGGGAGAGGTATTTGATGTGTGGACGAAACATTCCCTTTTCCGTGCTTCGGCATTTATTTATTTATAATGTGTACTTATATATTGTACTTACGATTTATGGTCTCTTGTCTATGACTGGAAAAAAATAAAAATTATATTTTATTACGATAATTAGGATAGTAACAAACTAGTAATTCTATAATGGTACTGCTAAATATTTCACATCCAATAGTGTAGGTTTAATATTTTTAATATGTAAGGGCACTAATCACGAAAATGTCACGAGGTTACTATTTATTTAAGCACGATAATTGCACCAAAATAATGGAAATATTTTTTCGTCTCTAAATAAATATGCTTTAGTGATTTTTTTAATGAAATGATTATTTAAATTGATTTTGTGTAGAACTTAACTAATATCATCGTGAAATATTAAATAAATATAAAAATAACATCATCATTTAGGAAGTAAGTGACAATTCCAGGTTACGAAATCCTTTAATTCAATCGCTGAGTCATTAAGAAAATGAATCGTTTATTATAATATTTATAAATACCTATAAATATTCCATGCAATTCCTCAATTCCTATATTATATACAAAGTTAAATAACCATCTATCGAATATTACTGGATTAAACCCCATCATTCCTATTGAATTTGGACTATAATAGGCAGCAGACAGGATGGTCCACTCTGTACCTCCGTCACGAAACGCCTCGATTGTATTATCTCTGTCGGCTTTGATTTACGGAGACGCATCCTCCTTCTTCTGTTGGCGCTCTTGTAACTGCAGTGAAAATCCCCACCAGCCTCGCTCACTTTATGGCTTTTGACACAGTCCGACAGCTATTGCTGGATATATTGTCTCTCTTTTTGAAAGCTTTCTCAAGCGCCTCACAATGAATAAGTGGTGCTGAGGACAGCCCTTTGAGCGGAGAAGGAAAACTCAAAATTAAAAATGACTCCATTAAAGACGCACTGAAAATTCAAACGACAGACAGTCACTAAATCCTCAAATAAGTTTACTAAACAATAATAATCCATTGTATAATGATAAAATTTACCATATAAAGAATTATTTGAGCGTATACCTGAATTTGGCATCATCTTATTGTAAGGATACGGTAAGCAATAATAAGTTTATTCACTTAATCTGCGCTTCGTACCTCCAGTTTACAATTAATTAATTACTTATTTAAATGGGCAGCAACAATATACATACATTAGTGAACCCTAAACAGAACATCAGGGCCAAATATTTGGATACATAGTTCTTTTATGTCATTTCAGAGAAAAAAAATTCATTATATTTATTAACTTCATCTTTTCAACTGTTCCGAACCACGAACACATGACTTGCGTATATTTACGAACTTTTGAGGAAATATTAAATCAGGGTTTTTAATAACTACAAATTTAATTCGAATATATTTATTAACAGAGAACTATGAATTTGATAGATGAATTATAAATCAATTTATTTGATCGTAATTCAATCTACAACTTTATAGAATAAAATGTGATCAATTACGGCATATTTATTTACAAAATGATATTAGTTCTGATTATGGTAATGTGGGAAAGAGTTGAAACGATAAACAAACACGGAGCCGCTTAATTTTCTGTGTACGATGTGATTAATGAATTTATCTTACAGTTTCTTATACACTCACACCGTTGACGGTGTAATGTAGCAATAATCACGTTTAGGGTCCAGCGCTGCTTGGTTTCACTCACTAGAAGATTTTGCATTTTGCGTGACCCCACGGCGATGCTATTACACCGATGACACAGCAAACGTATTAATTCAGAAAATCCCGTCTAACAGGAATCCAATGGCTTAATACTCAAATCCTAGTATTGCCTCTTCAGTTAAACTGCATCAATACTAACTGCTCGTAGCCTATTCGACCAATTAAGATACTATAATTTTAGTTTATTGACAGTAGCGTCAGACGTGCCAGATCTGCCAACTATAGCTACTGAGTGCTTCTCCAATCTGCTTCCCCCGTGCTGTCTCCGCTCTTATGAAAATTCACCCAATCATAAATTTTCTTTGCCGAAGAAAAAAGGTAAGACAAGAAGATGCCAGACGCTGATGATGCACTGATGTTCCTTGTATATCAAGTTATCGTTATGTTTCGTTTTTTAGAACTAAGACCAACAATACTTAATTACTCATTATTTGAATTTTTTGAACCTTTAAATAAATCTTTTTTTAATTAAAAGATTATTGTCGCATTGACTTAAATGTCATTAGCGATTCCTACAATTCGTTTACATAGATTAAGACTATCAGACTATGATTCTGTTTTAAATTAGATTGCTTAAGTTGGCTTCATTCATTGACGAACTTCAGCATCCTTAAGATCGTCGTCTCCATTGTGGCTAGGTCTGACAATAGAAAGCTGCCCAAGATGCTGTTTCTCATTCTTGAGTAGTACTCGAAGCTCTGCAGGATGTGCTTCGTGTATAAGTTCTTGTTGCAATGAGAACATAGTGGTGGCTCTGTTCTGGAAAATATATAGCTATGGGTTAATTTGGTATGCTCTGATCTTATTCGGGAGAGGATTATTTGGTTTTTTTGGTTTAGCTGTTTAGGGAATTTTGCTTCGTTGAATGCTGTGATTTTTGTATATGCTGATGCATTAATCTTCTCGAGACATCTCTTTGTCCAGTACTCTGTTATTTTGTTATAGTAGATTTTTAAATAGTCTTGACTGTTTTTTCTATTGTTCTCGTTGACATTTAAGATGTTTTGTTGAGGATTAGGTTTGTTCATTGTCGGGATCACCAGCTGTAGTTGGTTGATCAGGGTGTGTAAGGATTCCTTAAAAAGTCTGTAGTTGGTTGCTCCTTATGCCTGGTGCTGATGTTTAGGGGATGCGTTGTTATTGAGTAGAGGGCAGCTGGATTCCTGAGCCCTGAGAGCATAACGTATAATTGTAAGGTACATCCTACATAATATATTGGGTTGTCCCGATTCGAATAGGAGTTTTTCTCTGTTTGTAGTTCTGAGGCAGCCTGAAATCGTTCTGAAGGCTATATTTTCTATTGTGGCTATTTTGATTTGTAAGAATTTGCTTACTGTTTGAGAAATTAGGATACCATACACGATTTTCGATCTTATAATATCTTATGATAGGTTTAGGTTTCTTCTGTCTTCACCCCAATTTTTTGTGGTAATACATTTGAGTATATAAATTCTTCTTTTTATATCAGTGCATAGTTCTTCTGTGTGGTATTTGAAAGTTAATTTCTTATCCCATATTATTCCAAATTAACATTCAAATAAATCTTAGTTAACTTGAAAATGATTTTCCACTCGCGATATCTATTATTTACAGTATTTCAATCCATATTTCACGTATTGCCGCCCTTCCTTAGACTTTCTCTTTACCTATAGATTGCGACTCATAGTTTTCTATTGTTCCCTGCAGTCACCCAATTGAACAATTACGTATTCTTGATGTACTTTTCACATCTAATCTAGATTTAATCTAGATTAAAGGTATTATTCTTGTTCACGGTGTAGTGCGCTCTGTTGTATGGAGATCAGGAATCACAATAATTAATCAAAGATAAATAATTTTAGTTAAATAATTGAAGACATAATTTAATAAACAATACTTTAAGATAATCAGAAATACGTAATACGGAAATAACCCATTAGAGAGACTTTTAACAGCATTTATGAATGCAAATAAGTAATAATATATACATTTTAAACCACGAATGAGATTCTGTAGATCTTCGCATTTGTTTATATGTTCAACTACGTTTTAAGAATAGTTTTCATTCTGCCTTAAGCCCGCTCGCCGTCGCACCCATAGGCCTTGTTTGTGCGCCGGTAATTGAACGAGAACGAGTTGCCGTAATTGGAGTGGTAATTGTTTTCCGGGACTGTTTGTCTTGGTCGACGCCCCCAACCGACAGGAAATCTCTGTCCTACTATCTCTATTCCAACAGAATTAATTTCCGGAGGGACACCTTAGCTTGCACCTTGATTACATAACGAAGAGTGATCGCGGACGGGACGAGCCGGACACGTCGTTTCTGTTTAATCAATTTTTTCCAGTATCAATCATAAAGGATGCTGTTGGAAGTTCATAATTACACGACATATGGAATGCTTATTTTAATTGACACGTCAGTAGTATCTACCAATTTACGGAAATTTTTTCTAGATGCATGTTTACCTGCAATCGTTATTATTTTAAAAATCACTTTACAAGTATAATATTTTACAAGTAATAATTTGGGTGATACAATAATGGCTAGTGCTAGTCTTTAAAAAAGTACTAAGAAAAATTTGTGACTGTAGTGTGTTTCGTAGATGTTCATGCTAGTAAATTTTATAATTTTTAACATTAAAGGTAATATTAAAAATATAAATACTTCTAAAATTAATTTAATACAATATCAAAAATAAAATTAAAACGAAAACAATAACCTTAAGAAATAGTAACGAAATTTGTATTTAGCGATAAAAGTATTCTGCCCAAATTATTTAATCTAGATTTCAACATTAAAAGAGTTATTATAATTGTGATACGTAAATGGTACTTAAATGTTTAGTTCTGATGACGGTATAGTGTCAGGTAGTTTTATATTTCTCCCTCCTAATCAATTACGTAAATATTCGACAGCCAGCGGACACAACAAACTATATTGCAACAGATCGTCTAGGTCCAACTATTCCCTTCAACATTCTTAATTCTTTTGCTCCCATGTTTCATATTTTCTTTTCTTTGAACTTCTCGCCACTTTTTTTTATCTCGGACTTAATATTTTAGACCGACGTACCTCCTCATTTATCCCTTATTTAAAAATATTTTCGTTGCCTCATTGGCTGCCTTGAATCTTTATATTTGTTACACCAAATGCATGTATTATGTATTTATTTTGCTTACAGAAACGTCACTGCTTCTTTGTTCCATCGAAACTTCGGATGTGACGATTTTCATCGCACCAATTATAACCAAGTGGCAATTGTTGCCTTGAAAAATCTGATACCCGCGTGAGTGTCCAGCCAAGCCAATCAACGCTGGCGACCCGATCTTTCACAGTAGCAGAATGTAAATATGAATGGATTAACACACAAAATAGTATGCAAAATGTATTTATCGCGATCCTCTCATTACAAATAAATTATCGTTCATAGGGAAAACTGTGCAGCAATACATTAAAATACATGCACACAGTAAAACCTTATTTTCTTTATAACAGGATGGGAGGTATTAAAAACTTATCATTCGTTTAGAAATTTGAATATTTAAAAAAATTAACCTTAATTATATTAAATATTGTTATTTGTGTAATCTTTGTCCAATTTCTTTGGTAGACTGTTTATGTTTCATAATTTGTCTTCGACCGTAACTGTGATATAGCTGTTATGCAGTTTTCCATTCCAAGATCAACAAAAATGAAAGTTAACCATAGTGATCCTGTGAAATATTATCAATTATTGTGTAAGTTTTAACTTTATTACATAATTAAATATCTGGCACAAGTACTGTAACCTTCTAAGTTGTCAGATTAAATTGCATGCCTCACGGATAATGGTTTCAATAATGAAGAAACATGCGTTTTTTCGGCGTTTCAATCTTAATGATACCTTCCGGGATTTGTAAAATTTTTTATCAGCTTCTGGTTATATATTGACGTAGATGGACTGTTTCAGAAAGCACACGTGCCTGTCACGTCTATACTAAGAGCGTTATGTGTTATTGGGTTAGATTGCTCCAGTCTTGGCACTAATGGTTCGTGTCTCGAGTGCCCCAATTATTGCGGATTAGCGTCCCGGAAACGTCCTGGTCTTCCTTTAGCTGCTCCGCTCCCTTTCCCTTCCGCCAATTCTGTAGTACACTGTCAAAGCTGCCGCTTAATCCGAGGACCGAAATCTTGACACCCAGAGTGCAAGATCTTGGAATCCTCCTCACGGAAACGACTCAAATAGCGTCGTATTACTGCAGCAACGATAGTTACAATAACACTAATACCTTTATGCTTTTGAGTTAAAAATTTATTTCGTACTTTAAACAAAAAAAACATTTCAATAAATATTAACAAACAAAGTGCCAATAATAACTTTTGAGTTTTGTCAACAGAATTTTTCAGTTGTGTCGCTCCTGTAGTTTATTATTTTATTAGCACCTGGAGAAAGAAACGAGGCTTCCAGAAATGTTGTGTGGTATGAAAATCTTTTCTTTGGTCTGTATTTCGTTAGCTTTCTCATTGTAAATAATAACTATTAGTCAAAGTGAAAAGAGAATAGCATAACGGAATAAAATCTGAAAAATAAAACTTGCTGTCAAAATTAACAGTATTTCACTTTAAACCGAAATTTTATTTATTTAAAATTACACATTTAAAGGAATTTTAGGTATACACAACACATTCGTAAATAAATATAGAATGCACTAAAAATAACATAAAAGCTTAAATAATTTTTAAAAATTCATGAAGAAATCATTCCGCTATTTTTCAAACAATCAATAGGAAACTAATTTTTTAATCAACCTGACCGATTATGAGAATAATTGATGATAGTTTCATGTATTGTCAGCAAAATTCGAGAAATTCATATATTGTCTTCCACTCAAAATTTTCAAACAATTTAAATTTGAATAGTTTTCTTCGTTGAAATTCATTCGCCCATTATTAAATAATGTTTCCCTTAAAGTTTTCGATAAAAAAATTACTTTTTCAGTTTATTGAAAAGTTAATTACTATATGGTTCCATAAATTCATCTAAAACATAACTATTGATCGCTAGTGATTAAAAGAAATATGACGTGTGGAATATTGCACTTTCATCTCCGAACAGCTATCTATCTTCCGACGAGCACAATAAACCAGAGTTATTTACAACGAATGTGTTATTTATATGTTAACAATGATTATAAAAAATTAATGAATATATGGTTGGTTAAAATTGAAATAGAAATCACATTTATTATTAATTATGTTCTCCAGCAATATAACAAATAAAATTTATATTAAAATGAAAATAGATAAATCTTACAGTATAGAAAATAAATTTTTAAACTAATTAATATTTGGTTACTCTTGTAGACATATCTCTTATACTGTTATGAAAACTCTGTCTATATGACGATATAATAACAAATGGAGACAGTAGAACTAACTTTTGCCCACTTTATTTTCCTTTGTGCGATACAATTTATGAGCCAGGCTCTGGTAGCCGTTAATTCCAGTGACGCGTATTTGGCTTGCCGAATGCCCCAGAGTAAGGGGTTATAAAGGTTGTGTTGGCATAACAGCGAGGGGGACGTGTGTTGATGGATCTCGCGTGTTGTCGGAGAAAACATTGGGGGCCTGCTGCGGATACCTGCTGCGGACCAGACCGTATTTGCGACAACCACTGGTCACTCGCCTCAGTTGCTGCCACAACTTGCCCACTACTACTCAACCTGCATGTTAAATTTTATCCTATACGGTAAAATAGCCACGGTGGCCTTAAACTTATAAGTAATTCAGTTTTTACTTTATTTTTACGCAATCCTGATACAATTGCATTCCAATTACCTTCCGATAATAATTCTGTACCGTCGCTTCGCACTGGTTGCCTATTTTTTCGATTATGTGCTATAAAATTCATGAATAGAAATTATGTAAATACGAGTACCCTTTTTTATTATTTTACAAATAAATTTTTCCCTATAATTGATTTTCTGAATGCAAATTTTTTGCAGCAATAGCTTTACTCATAAATTAATCCCTTGGCTGGGAAAGAACTTGATTTAATTGTATGCACAAATACATTAATATTGATTTTGAAGAACAGGAATAAAATATATATATATTTAAATCTTTTAAGAGTTTTATATATTGTCAATATTAGACCATACTGGCGTCGGTTGTAAGATTGTTTTCATTTTTATATAGAAACGAGGAAGTATTTCAGTTTTGACCATTTGCATAGTAATAAAGTACTGGTGATCGCAACGAGATTCATATTATGTACGTTATAAACGGTATTATTTTTGAAGGATTACATGTGAGGCATATTCAAATTGGATGATCATATTTTTGGTTTATCTTTCAGCCAAATACATGGCTTCTAAATTTTTTTTTCAATATATTCAAGTAGACAACCATCAATTTAATGTATTATTGAATAGGAAATAAAATGTGATGTGCATTAATGTAGATGTCATGAAATTACGAATAATATAAATAAATACATACAGACATATTAACTTTATTTAGCCGTATAAGTTTTTAATATATTTACAATGGTTCTTAAAACTTTTCTTCCCGCTTTCTAATACAAAGACAATTTTTTAACTTCAACTGTTATTCACTCTCATATCTCAGGGTTTTACGTGGATTAACAATGTTTATGAAATTTGTCGTTCTGTTCTACCAAGTTCTTACCACCAGTCTAATATGTATATAAAGGTGCATATTGTCTTCAATTTCTCGCTGTCCTGCGGTCAGCGATCGGCTGGACTTGATTTGGCATAATCGGATTACAGTTTGGTACCGGGGAATGACGTCATCAGACGATGTCACGCCGATTATTGGCGTATTGTGAAATTCAAACAATATATATTAATAGGCATGCCTTCAATGAAATAGCATATACATCACTAAACAAAGCTTGAATATTCTCTCCAGTTTCTTATATTATAAATAAATTTAAAGTGATGGGAATATAATCAATAACCAATAATTCAGTTTATTATTGTCTGGCCACCCCCATTTATCTGTATTTAGTCACATGCCAAGTATTTTTTTTTATATATTTTTCATATATTTTAATTAGGTCTACGCACGATTTCATAGCGTCCACAAATAATATTACAATGAAATATACTTTTCAATTTGTTTTGGGATAGACCTTTAGAGATCTTTTCTTGTCGAAGTAATCACCCGGTTGTCTAGAAACAGTACATATTAATACAAAAAAATCGCTTCAATTGTTGCCCAGCACCCGCAACTATATTTTTATAACTCTTTGCAGGAGTTAAACAACTTCTCAAAATCATCAATACCATTCAAATTTCACGACCAGAATTTAATATGCTCTTTATAAATAAGGCAGTAATTTAATATTACTAATGAATATTAGTTTTATAACTTTTAATCAATACATTACGCGCTTCTGTCTAAGATGTAATTCATTCCAAGGAGATTATCGACACAGAAATTCATGTAACGTGCGAAAATAATTACTTTATTAAGGTCGCTTCAACTATATTAGCATGAATTACGCTTTATATTTAATATAAATAGTCACTTCAAATGTCACGTCACAGTGTCAATCACTCTTAAAAATAAAATGTTTAATAAATATTTCAATTCTGTTTATAAAACACAATTATTTGTAATTTGAAATTTACAAAACTATTTTGGATTTATTAACTTTAAATATAAGTATTCGTTATGTATCAAATTTTGAGTTATTTTTAGTCTTAGTAACCTTTGACTCGTGCAGTACTTTCATTTTTGAGCCACACTAAGATTTTACAACTATTCATTAAGAATAGTTGTTTCGATCTTGTGCAGCAGTATAATGTAAATTTCTTCTTAGAGCTGCGTAACTGGATTGAAAGCTGTATCAGTTTCTTTAACGACGGCGGTCGTAAAGGGAAGCGTGCAGGCTGGCGATAGGCGAGAGCCTCTCCTCTCCACTACCGCTGTCTATGTTAATCAGGCTGCATCTACATTCAGTCTTCATTATCTACAGTCTATTCTATTAATTTCACTCTTCCTGGCTTTCTAGAAGACCTCAACACGCCTGTCTTAAAATCATGTCGTTAAATGTTATTATTCATTTTATTTGACAGTAAATAAGGGGATTGAGTGCATACTATTGACGTAAAAATTATGCAGCCATATTGAAGATATAACCAGAACTGACGTGCGCAATGTAAACTAGAGGCTGTCAATCGAAGTGTTGAAAGTCGTTCTCGTTATTCGAGTGAAAAAATATAAGCTCTTATGCATTTTTAAAATAACATATAGGTGTTTTTAGCCGTCCTAATTTTACGATAGATTCACAATACCCTTTAAAATTCCTAGCACTAGATCCTCATTTCATCCCGTACCAGCAATAATCATCTTCTAATCAGTAAAATTGCCTATAAGTGTGTATGTTCCTCATACAAATCTTCACCCGTGGATAAAATTTCACCAAATTTGTACACTTGTTTTTTACAACCAGGAAGTAAACACTGTTCATTCAGGGCGGGGTGGCTAGGGCTGGAAATTTTCAAACATACTAAAACGGCCGATATTTCCGACGGATAAATATTTTTCGTGGTCAAAGAGATGTTGTTTGTGTATAATTTCAGCCCCTTTCGGCATGGGAGAGTAGCACGTTTAGGTATGGGGATGGATGGGTGTTACATAAAAATAAAGCGAAAACAACCGAGATTTGAGTTGAATCCGGGGTTATGGATGTCACTGATTTTAATTATGACAACTCGGGTAACGCTGGTACTTAGCTAGTTTAAAATAAAATTTATATTACTGGTTAGCAAAAAAAATCACTCTTGCAATACTTAAGTTATGTTTAACGATTTGAATTGTCACCCAAAACATAAAAAGTAATATTCAGTTAAATATCGCTAATAAATCGACTGAAATTTTTTTGCAAGCACGTGAAAGAGAAATCAAGACAGTGACTGCGTCAGTAATACAAAATTAAACGGAATCAGTTTAATATTTAAAATCTTCGTATCATCCGTGGGCAATTTTGACAATTCTATCCTGTAATTTGAGGCACAAATGATTCCACCTATGCCTAAATAACATCATATTTATTCAAAAAAATCTGAAAACGTATTAGAAAATAAAATATAGGAACAATAAAAGCAATCCTATCACTTCAATTTCGACAAAAATCATGTAATAATTTTTTTACCTAAACATCGATGATAACAGCACACAAAACCGAATTACGGTATTATACGTTGACACAAACCTCGCGGAACTCTTTCCAAATTTGAACAATGATACAGGGTTTTTATTTGATAGCAAACATGTCACTGATTCTGTGATTAGAGTCATTAATTTCCAAACTGCAGATTCTCGGGGGGGGGGGGGGGGGGTTCGTGTATTGCCTATATTTAACGACTATACTCATGCCAGTCATTTAATTACCAATCAATTCAACAAAGCGAATAATCCACTTCTCTAATGATTATAACGAATGGGATGAATGTAACATGCGAAAATTATGTTAGTTCGTAACATAATTTGTTCGGTAGGGCTGAAATGTGTTAATTAGCAATCATTTCAATTTATATTCTATGGAACGAAATTACCTATCAAAAACAAGGTTCAGAATGAAGCAATTTCATTATAATATGCGAGAAAAGTCTTCAGTGTCAACAATTTTCTTATTCTAGCAATTTTGTAATGACCTTACAATTTTCATAATTCTTAAATGGATTAACTTTTCAAATATGTGAGAACAAATGTTTTTTCTTTAACATTTTCATAGCCAAATTGCTATTCGTCATATATCCATTTCGTATCAAACTTTTTTAATACATAAAATCGCTCTAAACGACTTGCACTGACTTTTTGAGTTGTTTGTAGTTTTACAATCGGTTTACTGAAAAAGTATTATGTAAAACGTGTATGGTCTAATATTTTTGATTTTGATACGTCTTTAGAGGTAGCAGGAACATCACTTACCAGAAACACTCAAGTAGTGGGTACAGTTGATGTAAAGAAAGTTTCCCCCCAAATGAAATCATAGATGAGGAATGTTAAGAAAAATTAAATTCTGGTTAATAAAATAAATATGGAGGTGTTATTTTCAAATGAAAAGATGTAGGTATGTTAAAAAGATAAGGGTTAAATATATTTATTCGACAACCTGTCTTACAATATTATCGTCGGAAAACCGTGAAGTAACACTGTTGTTTTACTACCTTTACAGCTATTATTAGGTTGAATACGAAGTTGCTACAGGAAGTAAGGTTACTATAGCCCAACCGAACGAAGACGTTATAGGAAACATGTTGAGTATTACTGATATAAACCCAATACGCGAAAAAAAAAGTGTTCTAATAATAAGAGAGAATACCGCCGAAAAAAAACAGATCAGACGAGCGTCCCAGCGTAGATATAAAAAAAAAATAAAAAAATTAGGAAAATATCAGGCTGGAAAATCTGTAAAAAAGTGAACACATTTTGTTCGTCCTGATAAACCGCAAATGTGCCTATGTCATTTCAATATACGACACCAATACTTATGAATATGTATTCTATGTATGTAATATAATAATCAATTAATTTGTATAAAATTTTAATTTTAATTTTTGTCATCTCTTTTGGAAATTTATATAGATATCTGTGGTTACTGTAGTTAAATCTTTAATTCTAATTACTCTTTTTTTTGTGATAAAAAGTCGAAAAATCATTTTTCAAGAATTTTTTGTTCATTATTAATTTTTTCAGATTATATCTTAATTTCGGTACTGTGATTTTAGTCATTTCGTTTCTTATAAAATGGTGTCTTAAAGTAACCAAATTAAAGCAAATCTGTTTGGACAACATAAAATTATTGTTAAAGCTTATTTCCTATTTAGGCCGTTGAATAAAATTAAATTTACTGAAGCCGCCAAGCCACGGAATCTTTAATATAACATACAAAAAAGGGCCAATACTAAAACGTGCACAAGGAATATGCTGAAGTACCAAATTTTGATGACTCAAGGGGTCTAAGATGAAATAAGTCGCGCAATGGAAACCCATATATGGGTGACGTAGCTGTGAAAGTGCTTAGAAAAAATTGAGGATATCTTATTATTATTATTTTACCCGTTGCAATGAAAGCTGATGGAAATCCAATTATTTCTGTAAATAAACTGTAAAAGTATAATAAACTGTAATACTGAATTATTTTATTTGATTATTATACAATGGGCGGCAATTTCGATACGTTAAACAGAGAGAGTACTTTATTTGTATTTGAATTCAAATTTGAAAAATTTTATTATAGATTATTATTTATAAACAACAATTATTAATTTCTAATATATTCCTGAAATTTCTCCAATTTATTGCTGTGACAGTATGATCTGTTTTAATAATTATTCTCTTCATTCAGACAACTAGTATATACTATTCATGTAACTTTTCTGACATAAAATGGCAATTATTCGTTTTCACTATAGAGACCGAAACATATATTTTTATTTTTAATAGAAATCCATTTTGTAGCTCACCGGCAAGTAAATTTAGTTGTTAACTATAACTATAAAAATTTAACTGTCTTCAATAAAATATACAATTTTCATTTCAACATTATATTAAATTTATGCGGATATTAAAAATCTTATTGTTATAAAGTAAATTTGAGTAAACTTTTATATGTCCAAACCATATATTTCTCTACAAATGTATAACAATAAGGATTATTATTTGGTTAATTCTAGGACTAATTTTAATTTACGGTACTGAAATTAAATTAAATTATAATCCAAGAGTAAAAATTATATTTAATTTAGAGCATTTACTATTCCGTTTTTAATATGCAAACTCGTATATGTGTATATAATGGCGGTAAAAAGTCGCATTAAGCATTATAACTGTTTCTTATTACTTGGCAATTCTCGAAATGGAAAACAAATCTGGAAAAAAAATTGTCAAAGCGGTACTTACCCCAAGTCTGAAAATTTCAAGTAATGAAATTAAGTCTCAGTCTCTGAAAAGCGATATCAAAGGCCACGATAACTCCAATTGCTGCTCTTAACTCGATTATAATATAACTCAAATCCGAATATCTTTTACTTTTCTTTAGGACACTTTTAATTAAACGTCCAGAATTTAATTAAGTATTTAGAAACATCTCAACGATTTTTCTCTTTCCTCCCTCACTACGCTCTTACCAGATCTTAATGAAGCCAAAGTTTTACTTGTGAAAGCTTGAGCATAACAGCTGTGTAATCCGAATAGTACATCATTGATGAAATCCGTGTATTGAAATAGAATCCTCTCTAAATTCACCCATACTTATATTTAGGTGAATTATTATTAATTTATTCATTACAGTGTTTTATATTAATTTTTAAATGTACCTAGTTATTACACGATTTCAGTATCAAACCACTAGATATTATACAGTGGCAAGAAAGTAACATAAACCATGCAACTATCGAATTAATAAATTTGTCATACCCTTAAATTTAGTCAATTTTAATTATATGGACAAATACTAAAGTATTTCAAAATAAAGCAAAATTGAATCAAATATTTACGAGATCAATAGTGAAAACCAGCACTTACAGTGTTCTATATATATATATATATATATATATATATATATATGTTATAATTTGTGAGAATATATACGAGATGACATAAATGTGTAAAAGGTGTATTAGTTATTTAATGAGTGTTACAACCGAAAAGAAAGATTATTATAATATTAAAATATAGACTGCAAAGTTTAATATGTCATGACAAACTAATTATGATTGAGAAACAATTAATTGATACAAAAAATTTACATTTGTGCATTCCCGCAGAAAGTGATACAGCGATAAATTAAAGACAGTTTTTGTTTTCCTTAACGTGTGAATAATTAAAGAAAGAGAAATGTTTTGTGAATGAATTAAATGTAGTATACAAACCGCTGTATGTAAATAACGGTAAGCTGTGTTTGTAGAATTATATTTAATCCCCAAAACCACCATTTTGATTGGATTATGATAACATTTTTTGATGAAGAAAATAAATATTTCCCAAGACTTTTCTTGACAGATAAAATTCTATAAATGTAAAACTTGGTATAAATAATTTATGTATGACATATTATTTTAACCTTATAATTTTTTAAAAAATTTAAAATATTATCTGTGTATTTTTGTTAATTTTAAACGTCAACCATATAACTGATTTTCACCAAATTCATTGTTATACTATATTTCTTCTTTTACTTGCAAGGAGAATGCTACATGAGTTTTTTAATGTTTTAAAATTTCTATATCATACATATTGGAACAGTTGGCCAGCTGCCTCCTAAACTGGTCGAGGCACGGAGAAGGGAATTCTGCGTCCCCACAGCAAACTCCCCCCCCCCCCCGCTATCGGAAGGGCGTGGGAAAAGTACCAAATGCCGGACCTACATGATGCAGGTTTTTCTAGGGTTTGTCCTGCATTACTTTTAGGCGAATGCCGGGTAGGATCCTTAAAAACTACAGCATAAAATATTTTATTTGTTAATTAAATTTCTTACATTTATTAGAATCCTAGCTCGTGTTTAATATTATCTTATTATAAATAAAAACACAGCCATTTAAAGTAAGAAAAAAATATAATTGAAAACATAGTACGTTTCGTCGGTATTTGCGACCTCTTCAGGTATATGAACTTCCTTTCTACAAAACAAACATAATACAATAAAATTTTACGATAGATTTGGTTGATAACATAATATAAATTTTAGAGGACTTAGTGTAATAATTCATATACCTGAAGAGGTCGCAAATAGCGACGAAACGTTCTATTATTTCAAAATCGTTTATATAAATATATTTAATCTTATTAAATTAATTTATTGAGACAAGTTTAATTTTTATTACATTATGTTATTTTATTTTATATCCCGAATTTAACATCAATAACGTCTAGAGCATTATTCTATTCTATATATTTATTAAATTACGCTCTTTCTTTACATGACTGTATGCTAAACTTGATGAAGTCTCAATGTCGGGGCGAAACGTTGTGTCTATTTTGTATACACACTTTCACTGTACATGTTATTATTGAACACAGAAATGTATTAAATATTTATTTCCCTACTTTTCGGCAAATATATTTCCTGTGTTTTTCTTAATTGTCGGATATATATTGTAATGCCAATTAATTAAGACATTAATTGTGAATTTGAAAATCTAAATTGTTTGAGAAATCTATTCTTGACGGCGGTACAGAACAGAACAACAATAGACAGGAGGAGCATTGTTGCTTTGTCGGAAGAAGTAATGCGCGCTCAAAAATTGCGAGACGGGAGTTAGTTAGCAGGAAGACTTGGTCATATGCAGGTCGCAGGAAGATATTGAGAAGTTTGAGTTGGCAGTCAGACACGACAGAAATTGGTCGTGTTGAAATATACAAGACAATTTCAAATATTTAAAGTAAATTTGCAGAGAAATATCGAAAATTACCAATGAACAGAGTTGAATGGTCCCTGAACATTTTGCTCAAGAAGAAATATTCACTCAAGCAGAACTACGAAACCTGCTAAGCACAAACAGTCTTGTGAACATAGCCGGGCAGAATTAGCAGAAGTCAACCAAGAGAGAGACGAAAGAAGGATCATCCTGGCTCCTGAGTTTTGATCTAAAGATATTAATTTCTGTGCGTTTTAGAATAAGTGCAAAAACCCGTCATAGTGCTTCGACAATTAAAGGTATCCTGGAATGCTGGGAAGCCGTGAGTAACAATATAAAAACAACTAATTATGTAAACCTGATTAAAAGATAGCCGTCAGATTTCGTTCCTTCTTTTAATTAAAAATTTGTTTATTAAAATCTATCTTTTTAGTTTAACTTCGCTGACAAGTAAATTTCGTCCGTGTTAATTGACGAGTAAATTTTTTCTTTTTTTAATTGGAATTTGTGTTTTTTAGTTGAGAAATAATATGATTCGCCATTATCAAACCCAGTAGAGACCCTGAGATATATTTTTAAATTGTATAATTGTTTTAAAGTTTTAAAAATAAATCGATTGTTTGTTAAAGTTTATAATCTTTCATCTATTTAAAAGTCCAGCTTTTTTATTATTACAATATATATATATATATATATATATATATATATATATATATATATATATATATATAATTTTTAAATGTATCCTTGATTCTTGTTTAAAGATCTTTTTTACTCTAATTATAGGAAAATTGTGAATTTTTCACGTGGTCTGAAAGTAAAAATTTATCGAGCAAACAAATATTAATATTCACACGAATTAATATTCATAAAGTTCCGTTATTTACTCCACTTCACATTCCTGGCAATAGTGCCGGCTTTTTCGTATATTTAATAAGAAATCATGAAACTTCGGTGTTCGCTCTTTCGGGAGATGTCTTACAGTTGCTATGCAGTGAAGCACCAACCGCAAATTTTTTATTGCGTTGCTCCTTCCGCATGACTTGATGGAAAGCGAAAACGATTTCTTTAGCAGCTGTTGCTGTGAGCATGCCTCCGGAAGACGGCCGATGAATAATGAAGGCGGAGCCCGCCGGCCGTCTTAAATATAAAACCATGCATATGCATAGCTATCGAACGCAGTCGACAGTAGTCACCTCGCCCAATGCTTTATCGCGCCTTCCACCATAGTCGACGGCGTCTTCAATAAAACACTTACTGACACGCGAAATTCAGACTTCCGAGCTTTAGGAATTTATTCAAATGCAACACATCAATAAACAACGGCTAACTGCTGCGCATGACATGTTATGAAATATTGTTTTATTTGTTTCCTTTGCTTTGAATTCTGGCGTTCGAGTCAATAAATTCATCTGAGGCATTAAATTAACTTCGCCTGTCGAGGCGAAATGGTTTAATAGTTGTTTTATATGTTTGCGTCAACTCTTAATGTCGTTTAAGTTTTCATTAAAATTCAGCTTAGCCTCGTTTATAAATATAAATTCTTTTGCATTTGTAATTTCTTTCGTCAAGAAGTAATGAAATAAATACATCGAAAGCTTTAACGAGGGTCTAAATTAAGAAAATTACCGTTAATAACACATGTCGACGGAGATGACCTCAACTGAAATATCGTGTGAAATGTTTTACTACTAGCAATGTTGATATTATCTATAAAAGTAAATTTAATTGAAGTAAGAATTCAAAAAATCGTGAAATGAAAAGTAAATTTACCTATAATTCAACCAAATAAAATTTAAAAGTGTCCAAAAACTTAGAATATTTTTATATAGGGCCATTAAAAATTATGTATTCACCCATATAGCCTACATCATAGAATCACTGTTTAACAGTTATATATATGGTTGTTCTTATAACAATTTTATTTATTAGAATAATATTTTCTAAATTAAAATTTTTAAGTTAATGCCAAGTCTATATTCATGCTTATGCCTATTATTTGACTAATAACCCTCAACCAATTCATTTTATTAGTATTCATGTGTCTCTTAATTCCCGGGTAAAATGTGTGTGAAGTAAAAATGTCGGTAAAGGGCAGACTTAATGATGTATTATGTTTTTATTTACTTTCCTATGGGTGTCCCAGCTATCTTACAGTGCTCCCTTTGGTATCTCAAAGGTTTGACCATTGCTCGCAAATTGTCTTGCTGCCAACCTCCGCTGTCTTAACACTGATTTCTCAATTTACCCTTACCCTGTACTACACTCTACGGTACAATTGTTCTTGTTGTGAAATTTATAATTCAGGTTGTCGACAAGTGTCCGAAGTCAGGACTAAGAAACACTCGATACTCAGCAATTAGCTTATTGGTACCGTCAAAGTTCAAGAATATTACTCTTCTACATTCTTATAATACAACTGTTTTTAACAAATAAGTAATTGTCTCCTACCAGATTGTCATAAGCAAAAGTTTCCGTTTCAGAACAAAATTATTGATTGCATGTAAGAATTGTTGATTATTTTCCGAATCGAAATACCGGATCACAGAAAAAAATTCAACGTATTTGATGAAAAAAAAGTAAGATTTTTCGTTAGAATATTGAATTAAGATGCCATTGAATTATAACAGCACTCATATTGCATTGCAAAAGTTGACAGTTCTCTTATAAAATTTATAATTGATTTTACAGTATAAGGATTAAGATTAACGGATTGTAAATAAAGAATTATCTACTGAAGTTACTAGATATATTCATGTGCTGAGTAAATGAGAGAGAAGTTGAAGTTATTGATGGTGAGATTCTGGAATACCGAAACGTGTATTATAATAATAATATTTAGACCTGAAAGAAAGCAGTCAAAATTAAAATACTTTCACTTATAAATATGTTAAGGAGAATAAGTGAATAAAAAGTGTTTAGTGCTTTAAATATTTATTTGAAAGTCTTGTTCGAATCAGACTTCGGGTTATAAGTAATAAATTGCATACTCGATTTTGAATATAACAGAAAATATAGAAAAAATAGACATTTTATATTCATCGTTGTTAATATTTTGTAGATGTTCTTCATGATCATGAAGAACATCTACAATTGTGAATTGAAATTAGAGGTTCCATTCGTTTTCTCAGCGTTGTATTCACTTCAATTTGCGCACCTTTGGAAACCTTTGAGTATTTTTTGCAACTCTCTTGATTTGAATGAGTTGATGTTGGCGCAGTAGCGATGACCTTCCTCGAACTAGTAAACAGCTTTCTAGGGCAAAGTGTGTGGCTAGACAGTCGCTGTAAGTGCCCTCAGTGGGAGTCTGGCGCCGAACAGAGACACGATTATCAAACAAAGACATATACACTCCTACACATCAGTGAAAATGGAATCGCCAGGACAGAAGGTCAAATTGTTTAATGCAGAGTTGTGACACAGGCTCCGATCCCGACGGAAACACACTTGTACTAGCGACGTAAACAAGTAATAGTTACATGATAATAGAAATTCTGTGAGAATTTCCCTGAGACTAATTCACAAGGGAAATATTGTGTAACGTAATATTTTAAATCATGTGACTTGAATCGTTCAAAATACAAGAGTAGAAGAATTATGAAACTTATACAAAAGTTAATGTCTCACAATATCCCGAATAGAGTCCCAGAGAAAGATTCTTATACTAAATGCTACGGACTCAAAGAACCCAACAACCATTATTAGAGATTACCAGATATCCTCTACATCATTCATAAATGTATTGGACTCTTTTTACCCACACTTAAATGATAAAACGGCAAAAAAGTAGAATAAAAAGGCTCATAAATTTAGTCAAGAAACAAGAGAGTGATACATAATCAGAAGCAGTCGCCTCTTCCTAATAAAAACAAACTATAACTACAGTACAGTGGAATTTGCAACAGTCGCAGCTTCAAATAAGTTAATATAATTAATTATCCTATTATTATGATAAATAATTAACAAATCCGAATTGTAAAACGTAATTGTAAGAAACCCACATTTGAAATGTATAATTAATTTTTCAAACTGTTCAATTGTATGTATAGTATTGGAATAAATGTGAATCGCAACATACTTACGTAAACAAGCACTATTTGTAATTTATTTATTGGTCGCCAATGACCAAGTTGTTAACGCGACCATTATAAACTTTTAATAATAAGAAAAAAAGGAGTAACCTCCAACTCGCTGTTATAGACTTAAAATATAGTTCCTAAAAATGTTAGACGATTCCACTGCCTTGGCTTCGTTAAACCTACATGCATTAAATGTATGGATCGTATTAAAAGTTGCCTCTTTTTTTCGAAATCATTCCCCATAGTTTACACTTTTCGAACGTCAAGGCTTTTCTCAATTAGACTTTGTGGAACTATTTGGTCTACAATAAATAATGTTATTTAATTTCATATGAACTCTTAATGCGTTTTAGAGCAGCATATTTCTCTCCTATATGGTTGTAATAATGCTAAAAATACGATTGTTAAATACACAAAAAATATTATTAATCACAAATTATATTAATTTCAGTTTTATATATACAAATCTGTATCTTCTAATTCAAACAACTTTCTTCAATTAGTAAAGTGCGAAAAATAATGATAACACGTTTAGTAAAACATCGTAGAGTGACATGAGAGCATTTTACCGAAAGACAGAGGGTCTAAGTTTATGTCCAGTTGCTCTTTCCAGAAGGCACCAGGTCATGTGATTATCTTTCATTAATTTTTTTAAAGTTCTAAATCGAATGACGTTTTATAATAAATTGTTCTATTACCAAAATTTTTTGCACTGATATAGACTTAATTTTATTTAGAAAATTTAAAGTGTCTCGCACTTAGCTATCTGTTTTAGTAAGAAGAAATATAAAAAATATGTAAATATGAAAAAATTAATTAATATAATTTATTATTATATTTTTATGTATTTAACAATCATTTTAACAATTTCATCACACTATGATCAATGTGTTCATGTTTCTGTAGAGAAAAATATAATAAAATTCCAATAACTAATTTGTGTGTACATATTATTTGTTCTGTCAATGTCAAGTATCACTTATAAATAGAGACAATGAAGAAAGAACAAATATATAATAAAAGCCAAACCAAGTGCTATCAGTAATAGGTTACCGTGATTATTTTTATTAAAACACAAAACTGTTGATACTTATTTTTTGCAGTTGATGTATAATTATGCCAATTTTTTAGATGTTTATTCTCAATAAATCTCTCTTATTTCCATACCATCTTTTGAATGTACGTTTTGCTATTTTTGAAGTTCTAACAACTGAAAGAATTCTGTGCAACTGTTTATTCCCATGTTATATTTAGTAATTATTGAGACACGAGACTTTAAAAATAAGACCCTTTATTCGAATCTTTCAAAGGAAGATATGTTCTGTTATTAATTTTCAAGAACCATTATCAAAACTATCTATTGATTGTGAGATTCATGCTAATAGGTATGCATGATAAGTTCAAGAGTAAGTGCTATCGCAGGGTTAATCAGAAAGACGCAAAACCTGGCTGGTAAATGTTACCTGGTGCTCATCCTTTTATTCAAAGGGGCACAGCAGCAGCGCTTTCTAATCAGACTGAGGTAATCTGTGTGATTTGTAAAACACGCTTCTTCCACAGAATAAATCGCATGCCACAGTGGAAAGCCAATCTACTTGTCTCAGAAAACGTCGACCTCAACTGAGCCAGTGTAATCAGAATACATTCATTTGCTTTCGTAATATGCGATTGGACGCGTTCTTGATTAAATCACGTTTAACAACTGAAGTAGGCCTGTGGTATATTCATGTAGAATCAAAATCGACATATTCGCAAAAGATTATTCAATTCCATGTTCATGTAAGCGCCACAACATATTTTCCAATCATACTAGGATCTATGTTTTTTATATTAATGTAAGATTAACAATTTTGGCAAAAATAAAAAAAATATGGATCACACTAACAATAAGGAGAATATGGAATCTATTCCAGAACAATATTTTTAAATACAGAAACTATATTCAAAAGCGATAAATTTAATCCTAGGTAATGAATATATGCATAAGTAATTTCAAGTATATACAATAAATATTAGTAATAATTGTCATGAGGATGGTATTAAGTTATATAACATATTGATAAAACTGACATACAACATTCGTATGTCAAACCAAAAAATATGAATGTGTTAGTATTTTGTTAAACCTCTACAAAATGATCGTGGAATTTAATCAAAGAGGCCTTGAATGTCTTCCAGGCATTACCTGCCGCGATGATTGTATTCGTTTCCATAGTCAATTTTTTCCTGGTTGACCATATCAACAAACTGTACATTCAATAGGCAGCCAGCCAGTCCAGATTCTGTAGTGAGTGTGAGACAGTATGAACATTCTTGTAAACTTGCATTGCGGCGTGGTACAGTATCAGTCGTGAGATTAGGAATCGGTGACTTCAATCTCTCCTACTTTCCAGATGAATCAATATGCGCAACAGACGAGATAGTGATAAATTGAGCTGCAATCAGTATGGAAATCGTCTCATTTATTCCGGGTAAAAAATCTTTATAGTCTGAGTTAAAACGAAATTGATTTGACTTGTTAATTCTGTGCCTACTCAGTTTTATTGCGGGACCATTTTTATTTAAATAGAAAAATAGTACATGCAAACAGACTTGTGAAAATCAGACAATGGCGAACAGTGGAATACGAAACCTAATTCACTGCTCCCTACAGTTCTAACACTTGTGACGAAGCTGAACTCTCCGTTAATGCCGAAGTCATCCCTTGATCCACTACCACATTTTAATTGCTTCCTATTCCCTTATGTCTACTACTATCACAGTTCAGATCAGCCACACACATGTAAGAATATTACGTAAGAAAAATTTACATTCAGGACGGATTGTCTTCCCGTTCCAATTCAGGAGAACATTTGTTGTACTACACCTTTTCTGCACGACGGTACACTATGATTCAATAGATGCGTACATTCTGTTCAGCGAGAACTATTAACTCAGGAAAACGAAATTATTTTCAAATTACTTGTATTTAATACTCCTTTTTATATTTACTGCACGTTTAATTAAGCATAAAATTTCCTTGAAATTAATGTGACTTTTTCAAATTCGAGTATACGTATCAGACAAGTGACATTTTATTGTAAATGTAATATTAATATGAGAGATGTGGTATTTTTCATGGATGAGATCCTTCAACCTGAGTTTTGGACAACCTTAAATCGATTTCGGCATAACATAAAATAGACCTAGGACATAATTCGGGTAGTATTTTTAAAGATGTGTATAAGGGTAGGGACAATTAGACCATCGCAATAGAATATGTTGGTTACTGGATAATAAATTTTTTCGGCATTATATCACTTATTTTGCTGATAATAATATCGGTAATTTGTAGTAATACATAGGATAATAATTAAAAGAAAATACTACATTTCTTTAACAACGCAACCAGTCAAAAATAAATATTATTTAATTCAGGAATTAAAGTTTTCTTTAATACAATATTATTGTCAATTCAATTTAACCATTGTCCATTACGTCCTGCTGCTTGTGAAAGCTTCTGTATATTCCTGAATTGTAATATTACTTTTAATTGGTCAATAAACCAAACTGATACCTTATAATTGTTTGAAATTGAATTTCAGTGATTTTTGTCATGGATAATAATTTAGATATTATTATATATAACACTGCTATGTATGTATCGTATCTTCTACGTGATTTATTGGTATTAATGTCACTGGAAAGAGTCCTGTTGGTGTTTTGTGGTATATCTTACAAAGCATAACTTCTTGTAGATGTATTTCGTACAAAATAAAATATTAACGACTTTGAAGTAACGTTTTGCATGAAAGAGGCAAAGTTCACCTGACAACACTTTCCCTTACTAAGTAGAAAATAAAGTTCAGTGGCGTCAACGTACCTTCCCTTCTTTCTATAACACAATTATCAGAAGTAAGTTTTTATGTCACATCCTCCCTGCCATGTTCGTTCCCCACCGACTACTCTAGAAATTGCCACGATGTCTTCTATTAACACGTATTTCCCAAGAGATCAGCGCGTCTGCTATGGTAATCGAATTGAACGGGACGTAATAGAAATTCTCTTGCTAAGGATGATATACTGTCGTGGAATTTACGTTACAAATAAGAATATAAATAAAAATCCAAAAAATATTAATCGTGGCTTCTTATTTTTGTAGAAAGAAAACATTGATTCATACAGTAAATGGATTTATAAACTGAATAAAAAATGCTAAAGGTATCTAGAAGCAATAACTTGGCTAACATCACATATTTAGAATTACTTCATTGGACACGGATTATGATTTTCCTCGTTACTCCATATGGGAATTCTAATAAAAATCAAAAAAAGGACATAGACTGGTTTAATAAATTTTACGGGAAGAGTTTTATATTTAAAACGGCAGATAACACTCGTAATAGTGCAAGAAACTGTATTAATATAGAATAGTGTCACCACATCGAATCTGAATCTCGGAAGACGGAAGCGTACTCCATTAAGAGAATGTTGAACTGTCCGCAATGCTGTTCTGATGAATGGTAACAGTTCCTCAAGCAGCTGTCTATTAATGAGCAGCCTAATCGAGAGGCTGCCCATAAAATGTGCGGCAATAAACTTCCACCCTGAGGAGTAATTGTCTCCTCTTCTCTCCCCATGTAATTCAACCAATGCGGATAGCCCTCTCATAGTTGACGGGGACATTTGACATTATGAACACGTAACGCAAGTTTATAAAAAATTATATGTTTTAACACATTAGCTGACAATGATTTACATAGCAGTTAATATAAATGGAACATTTTAGATAAATTTTTAATTAATGTTCCTATTTAAAGGAAAGATTTTCGGCAGCATATTTCTGAATAAAAAAAATTATTTTAAATGGTGAAATAAATTCCTATCGTTGTTTATTATATTTAATCTTCATTCTTATTGAATTCAACCAATTTCAATTACGATTTTATTCCATAGCTGGCACTTAGCTTGATGAATTATGTGAAGTTAAAATTTGAAGGCACTTGCGTTTCCAGATAGAGAGAGTCGCTGATCCCGCGTACACCTGGTTGAAAATTAGCTTCGCATACAATCTCGCTGAAAACAATAGACCTTACGGTTGTTCGGCAAAGCTGCGTGTCTTCTAATTTTAACCGCACTGTAGTATTGGTATTAAATGGCTCAGTTAATTGGGTAGAAACTGTAATTTAATGTCTGGCTTTAAAACAAGAAACCCTGTGGTTCCTATGGATTATTTTCTCCTCTAAGTAACACATTTTATGTTTCAATCATGCGTTACGCAAATGTTTCGTCCCATTCTTTTTTTTAAAGGTAACAGGCTACATGATGGTAATCCACGTTGGGCAACTCCCCTTTAACAGCATAGGAAGGGATTTGAAAGGGGGGATGCAGAAGGGTAGAGGAAGGTAGCCAAGGGTCAACTAGGGCCCCCGGGCTCAATTATAGGATCCTACCCGGCAATCGCCTAAAGAAAGGGAAAACCCTAGAAAATCCTGCATCAGGTAGGTCGGGCATTGGGTACTTGTCCCACGCCCTTCCGATAGCGGGAGAGGAGTTTTCTGCGGGGACGCAGCATTCCCTTCTCCGTGCCTCGACCAGTTTAGGATGCAGCTGGCCGACTATTCCAATGGGAATAGCGTACAACTCTTACCGTATGCCCAAGGTCTGTGACCCCGGAACATACACTTCTCAGAACAGGCCGAGGTGCCTCGGCTTGTGGGAACCTTAGTTCAAAAACGGAGAGGAAAAGGCATCCCCAATGGTAGCCCCTTCGTATCTGTACTACAAGGTTCAGCCTGCGAGAGAACATCCCTCGAAGGTATTGCCTGCGAGAGAATAGCCCTCGCAGACCTCTCTTGAGCCCTTTCCATTCTTGTTTCCTGAACTTGTTGAATCCAATGATCGTACAAAATAAACCAAACTGAGGTAATCGAAAATATTCCCTAAATGAACCATGAGCAAAATATCTGTTAAAAATAATCCGTAATTTGGAATACGTACTTCCTGTTAAACATTTATTGGGTAGTGTTAACTAAATGCCGCACAACTCGTACTGTCAATGAAGAAGACAGATGCTAATATCAAAATATATAGTGTGCAGAAATAAGAATTTCCAAGCGAGAAATACGTAATATGGATATTCCTCTTAATTTTTAACAGGTTAAAGGCAAAAATTGTTTAAAGTAATCATCACTGTCCTCACTTAAACATTGCATTGAAATAATAATGCGGGTAAGAACATATTTATGTTGTGTTGCTAACTTTACCTTTTAATAATCCGACACTTATTAGTAGACACTTAAAAAATTATCGTGGTTTTGAATATCAATTTTACTAAATAATATGATCATTATCTAACAACTAGGAACAGTTGGACAGATGCGAACTGCAACTGAAGTTTTAAAAACGTCGGATACTAAATAGGACGTTTCATTACTTGGAAAATAAATATTTCAGCTGAATGTAAGCATTCTCTGTAAATTTATTTTCTTGGCGTGATGTAAATAAAGATTTGAGGAGGTTTCAGAACTAACGCTCTTACAACGCGTTTGTGTGATACGATGTCTTCCTGAAACTATAATGATGTTAATGAACAGAAAGTAACTATTTTAAGAGTATAACAATAATGAATGGTTCACGTCGTCGATGTTATCATGTGGTCGACGTGCAACTTTTTTGTGCTTGGACAGGCGTCTATGTGGCGTGAGAAGAGGCCCAAGGTTCGCGTGTTTGTGTTCTACCAGCCCTCACTTTATCAGCAATCAAATTTTTTTCTTTCCGCACCCAAGCTCGTTTTTTCCCAATAATCATGCCGCTACGAATATAAATCCTTTGCGCTTTGCCCCTGTAATGAGCTTATGGAAGGGTTAAATGTAGCCTTTGCATAACAATTTCTACTTCAAAACGATTCCCTATTATGAGAAGGGGTAAAAATATAACAGGAAATTTCGGGATCAAACTTTAACATAGTATACACTTTTTATTCGAAATTGCAGGACATTCGATCAGATATTATCAGATTTATGAAAAGAAATAATACAAAATTGTGGACATCCGCTGGTCTGACAAGAAAATTATGGCTTTCATGCCAGATCGGTAGCTAGTTATTTACATATTCATGCTACGTGTATACAAGCCTACAGTGGTATGAGACGAAAAAAATTTGAATGTTATGCTTTCGGAATTTATTATGAAAAACATAATACATCAGGGAGATGTCCTAATCAAGAGGGTAGTATTCAGCATAGAAATACAATATATATTTTTCTATGTATGTGTCTAAAACTATAGAGACTGAAGAGAGGGTTTCTTTAATAAATATGCGCATATAGTACTCATACTTTATTAATGCTTCAGACATGGATTGCAGTGCATATTCTTATTTATTATAGTTAATACTTTCACACACAATATTAATACAAAATTTCGTGATTAGGAGAATACATAGTCGATTATTATGTCATCATTCCTTTATCATCAGAAACTGCTCTTTGTCGTAGATATAAAAAAACATCCTTCCTTTGTTATAATATATAACTCGGTCATCAGCCAATGACCCTAATGGTCAATAAACGGAAATAACTATCAAACTAGGGAGTTGAAATCGATGAATAGAACAATTTTTCCTTAATCATGAGTGAAAGAAATAAAGAACAGTAGTAATATTATGTTCAACTTAAAAATATTAAATTGAATTGTTTAATTTTAGTAAGAGGTTAGTTAGAGCTGAATCATTATTCTTCCCTTATACGGTTTAGGGCGTACCTGTTTTTAAAATACTAAAGGTACGTTTTTATAGAAGACAAACCCCACAATATACTTGATGCTTCAGATATAATAAAGTAGGTAACATTAATGTATACCTTGAATCGAATTATCACTATCCTTTAAAAATATTGCAGGAACCTTAATTCTAACTATTATAAATATTAATAAATGAAATATTAGTCACATTATACTCTTGGTGAACAGAAATGATCAATTCATTTTCTTTCCGTTTCATATTTTTAGTTCTTAAGCAAGTGACTTACAAAACATTAACGTTTCTTTGTAAATGAAGAGTATCATATTATCCTTTCAGATAAAGAAATCAAACTGTTTAATTGGGTTCAATATTATATTTAATTTAAAATATTTCACTCATAAATTCAAATAATTTGCATTTGCTTGAACTTTGCGATTATCATCACGACTCGCTACACTGAAATTCGTTTAACGTTACTTCTTCTAGATTTATTTGGAGAAGCAAGAAAAATGTAGTATAAGTAAAAGTAATGCTTTCATTTGTTCAATACATTTCCATAAGAGGAGCTATATAATTTATATACGAACTATTTGTACCAAATTTTTCGGTATGAGTTTTATTTTTATTTTACTCGGTCCTATTTACATACGTTAAGGAGTTGTTTCAGTACGATCGTCGACATCTAACGGTCATGGACCACATGTAAATTGAATTTCCTCAAGCTCATTTCTAACTTCGTTTTTTTCCCGTTTTTAACTCTTTTTGTCTTAGAGTTCTGTAATTTGTAACTTCAAATTTCTCTGTAAATGATTTGATATTTCGCTTTTCTGGTATTCCTCTACATTATTTTCTAAATTAATTTATCAAGCATGCATTGTTGTCAAAGTTGTCCCTTAATCTGATCAGAATATGAATAAAGAAATCGAAGATAGTTCAATTATGAGCCCCTCAGAAATAAATATTATACTTTACTACTTACTACTGGAATATTTTTTATAGTAAGTTAACCTATTCCAAAAGATAAATAACAGTTTAATTATAAAGACAAACACTAATTTGTACACTCTGAAACTTGCACCATGCAAATATAATGTAAATATTCTTTTGTCAGTAATAATTTGAACTATGATGTACTTTTTAGTTCTTAAAAAGTTAAACATTCTGAAAATAACAAGCAGGAAGCACTATAATTTAACTACTTTAACGTTACATTTAATATTTATTTGTTTCGTTGTACATTATCTATGTTTAACGTCTAGTTTAAAATTGTTAAAATGATAAAAATACAATTGTAAAACATTACTTGTGAGGAGGGACAAAACGCAAGGTAAATACGTTATGAATTTTATAATATGATTTATTTTAATTAACGTCCGTCTGCTGAATTGTCAAATATTACTTGATTTGACATTTTAAATCGATTAATAGTAATTCTAAATATGAGAATGATATACTCTATTTGATCTGGGTCACTTGTTGGAAGTATTTCGTGTTACTCCTCAATGTACAGAATTTTTTTTCTTATTTCCTTTATCCTGTTATTTATTTAAATGGGAACTTTAAATAATGATATTAACACATGCTGAATTTCATTATTTTATCTTTACTTAATTTCTCTAATTTTCTGTAATAAAGCAATGACATTTTGCAGGATCTTTAATGCAATCATAAATTAATATATTTTATTTCTATTACAGAACCATCTATCATGATCCAAAAAACTTAGATAATACTTATATTTAATAAATAATATCAATTTACCATAAAAATAGCGCTTCGAGTTTAATGTTTCAAAATGTGAATTTTTCCAGATATTTTTATTTGTCAAATAGAAATAAACAGCATGTATAAATTTGAACTTCAGAGTTATAAATTTATTTACATATACTTTATTGATTGTTTCGTATAAACCAGCAGTCTCCGAATAGACGTATTTAAGTGTCTCGTGTTTTAATATCATTCATATATCAATATTTGAGAATTCTTCCGTTTTTTGAGATAATATAGTATTTTTTTTTAGATAATATAATATAGTATAGATCAAGTATGCTATCTGGTTATCATCCGTTTCACTGTCGTTAAACTTGAAGGCTCGTACTGAATGTTCCACAGGAACAGGTTCATACACCTGTGCCAAAACACGTAGTGATTATCATTCTTAAAAATATCGATCTTAATAGCGCCAAATATATAATTGAACTCCAGAATCGGTTCGTGGTCCAAAGTATGTGAGATCCATAGGACGTGAACCAGCGCATATTTGCTCGTTACAGGACACTGCATTAATAAACGGCGAGCGTGTTTGACAAAGGCATCTGCCCGGCGTGGTTTTGTGCACGCCGCCAGACAAGAAGCATCATTAGCTCGCTGTTTTAGGGCCGATGATTCAGGCAAATGAGTCGTGATAGGATAAGAGCAAACAAAAGAGAGAGACCGAGAGAGAGAGAGAGAAACCCTTTAAAAGCATGCTCAGTGTTTGTTCAAGGATCGTAGGAAATTCACTGCCCCACTTCGACTTTGTTCTCCCTCTGTCCCTTTCCTCGCGTTCTCTTCAGAGATGAATTGTATTTTGAAGACAAAGAGGATGGGGAGAGAGGGCGGAGGTGATGTAAAGATACACGAGTATACGGGGAAAATGGAAGGGTGATAAACGTTAGACAAAGACTAAATGAAGTAGAGTGGGAGGGTAAGTTTTTGTTGTCTCCTTATCCTAAGCAAACAGGACGCTGAGAATTTAATTCGATTGTACCCTTCTGTGACTCTAATGTCTGTTCGGGCATAAGTCTTTAAACTTCGGTCAAGCGCTGTCCTGTCCAAGCCATAATTTGCTCTGAACTAGAGTCCTTGTTTTCCCCTTGTTTCAGAGTGCTAAACGGGCCATTAGATGTGCGCTGGCCACTTAGGATTGCTTCCTTTAAGTGCGTCCGCATGAATAACGTTGACACCAGAAGGGGGACGGACGCAAGAACAAGGCAACTTTTAAGAAAACTTTCCTCAAATCAGATTGAGCTGCACATTTGCCAGTGGCCAGCCAGTATCCACTCACATTTTGTATCCAGCAAAGTTTCAGACGATTTCGATTAGCAACTACTTAGAGCAACTCTATCAATCACTTGGAACAAAAACTCTACCGACCTTGTATAAAGTACAAGGAAACATAAATGGAATCTTTTATTTCATTTTTCTAACATTAGATGTTTTATATATTAAAATAAGAAAATTTAATGAATCCCAAATCTTCGGCTGAGCAATCAGCAAATTGTGTTTGAGCGTGTAGTTAACGTTTTTATTGATGAAATATATTAATTCATAAGCAGTTTGTTCTTTCATGCAGAATTATCTGATAAATTCTCCACTTAAGGTTTCATCATATACCAAAAAATAATGGATTACATCGTTTATTTCACCTTCGATTCTGTCTAATAATTTTTGAAGATGATTAAATTTCCGCTACAAGCAGTGTAATGTTACCAAAATAAAATTGTGATATATTACGTTTCCTCTGAAAACATTTCCATGAAAAACGTTACAATAGATACATACGAATTTGTATCAATTACATTTATATTATATTCAATTCACATTATCAGCTGATGCGTTAATTGCAGCATTTTTCGTACCTGTTGAAAGAAACTCTGTAAATTTATAGCGAAGAATTTTATCCTACTCATGTGCGAATATTGTTTTAGCCGTTGAAATAATAATGCTTGAAAAAATATTTTTTACATTACTTTTCAACACTTTCTTTATTTGAAGGCACGCATTAGAGCCGAAATTAAAATTATCGTACTTGCATTTTACGGTATAGTTTTTGTAAGGTAATAAATGAGTGTGTAAACGCAACAACCCTACACAAAATTAGGAACAGTATTTATTCGTACTGCAGAACAAAAATAATATTGAAAACGCTGAGAAATAAAGCTAATATATAAAGAACTTATGGTAGATCAGGTATTATTATCACAATAATTCTATTCGTTTTCGTAGTCCCTGAATCTGCGTGTAGAATTGACCTAAGCATAACGAAATCTGGGGTATCGTCTTTAGTGTACAAAATTAAATAATATTTTATTATGAAGACTGCTGCATTATTTTATTTATTCGAGTTTTCTGTAGAAAGAAACCATATTCGTGTTTGAAATCTGATATTTTTTGTATATAAATAACATATGGCTAAAGAGTTATGTAAGTATTGTGTCAAATACTTAATATTGAAAAATGATATGAATATATAAAATTTATAGTGTTTTATATATATAATTGATAGTTTTACAGAATTATAATAGCGAATACAGCATAAAAGTACAGTTTTTCGTTAGTATAAAAATAATAAGGAGAACTAATTAATGTCTGTAATTTGGTTATTATGGGGAATAATATTGTTTATAAAAGCTAATTAATAACTTCCGTTGATAATTAAAATACGGTTCGATTTTAACGCACGCCATTTCGTGAAGTGAAAAAGAATTGTAATATGGATGAATAAACAAATATTTGTTTTACTGATCAGTTAAATGTATCATTATAAAACTGAATTTCTCGTTTTGTGTAACTTTTAAACTTATATAGTGAAATAGTTTATTCGTTTCTGTCATTTAAGAAAAGCAAAGCTTTCACCGTCGACTTTATTTTAATAGTAGAGGATATTTTTTTGATGTTTCATTTTACATTAAATTTTAAGTCAAATGTTTGTGTAGTTGTTTGAAAAGTTTATTTAGTTGTGTTTCTATTGTGGCTGGTGTATTTGTAACGCGACGAGATACACCTGTGCACGATGTGGCGCGAAAACGTGCTTCCATCATTTTTGCGCGTGGGCGCCGGGACGCTACTGTGTTTCGAGACGGCGAGTGTTTTGGTAGGCCGTGTTCTGTAGTGGGGGTTGTATTGATCTCGTCTTCCCGTAGCCTGCTGTGTGCCCCCGAGCTGCCTCTGTATTAGATAAACACCATCTCGCGCACGGCCTCCTTGATAGCTACGCCGCCTGGGTAATTGTGCGCCACCTGCCGCTAGGACACTTGCTTTCAGGTGTCACGACTTTCAACAAACTCTAGCCGAGGATAAACCGAGCTCGCTTTATGAGCCTTGTGTCACAAAACTGCTTTACGATCACGAAATAAACGTATTATAAAATCAACATTCAAATATATAAATAATAGTAAAATCTGAAACTGTAGCTATTTACTTCCCACCTCACTTAAATTTGTATAATAGTTGATTTTTTACGATTACTATGTCTAGAAATTCCTTACGCTTGTATAATGACCAAGTAAAATGACTTTTAAAGTATCCTGTTTATTCCTAAAACTATTTTAATAAATGCAATTATATATATATATATATATATATATATATATGTAAACACAAATGATTAATTTTAAATTTAAATTAAGATAAGCCCATGTTGGACGTCAAATTGTAATAAACACAATTATTTCTTTACAAATTTATTTAGGCCTCGAATAAAGATAGTTACAAAATGACAATTAAAATCTTACAATGCAAAATATTCCTGACTTAAATAGTTATTGAAATACGAAATCTGACGATAATTATATTTACGCATTAGGTTTACAATTAATAAAATTCCTTTTTGTTTACTTTACCCTTAGCTGTTCGTCTGTTCTCGAATTCACTTGATTTTTTAAATACATCACAGACAGGCCATATATACACTGAATTTAAAGATGTTATAGTTTTCAAAAAAAATCACTTTCAGCTCTAAACTGTAGATAATGTTGTTTTAAACATTGATAATTGCATGAATGTGCAATAGAGGAAATACTTCTGACTGTCGACTTGTAAACCCAAAACCCGGGACTTTGATACAATGTGTCTCCGCTGCCTAATCACACTTGCTCAATCATGGTACCAGGAACTCTGAATCAGGGACTCCACAAAACATACCTTCCGCCTTCGTGGTCCAAGCAACTCTGAATTCTCAAGTTCTGTACGTCTCAGTGCTACCTGAGGCAAGAATGTAACTCTAGCAAGCAAGAATTATAGACTCCATATTCTTGTAGACAATCCTCATATTTACGCCGCCGATAATGAAAATCGTAAAATTTTGTTTGTTAAATAATTGCATATTCTTAATTACCACAATATATATATGAACACAAATGATTAATTTTAAATTTAAATGAGTCCATGTTGGAATATATATATATTCACACACTTATTAATGCTTATATAATACAGGTTGACAAATAATGGCTGATTTGTCCTCTTCTTTCAGTCCGGATATAATTTATTTGACGTTGAAGTCGTACAACACCAGACCTGCGATGCTTGACCGTCAAAGCATCCCGATATTAATGTAAACTTCCGAAGATAATATATATATCTTGAATTTAATATGTCAAAGTGGTATATCACAAGACGTCCAGATTATTGCTGGATCGCAATAAAATATATATTCCAACCAATTAAGCCAGAATTTCGCTTCATTTTTTTCATTTTCGACCCCGTTGACAATAGTTACTTTCAATGCACCCTATAAGTGTTTATTTTAATGCAAATACCGCCATATATTAAGTTTTTGACCAAGTAATTTCCAGTAATTAACAAAAAGAATATATATTTTATTTAATACCTTTTCAAAAATTACTTACATATAATATATATTTTAAAAATTAAAAGGATCATTGTCCTTGATTTTTATTCATAATACTTTTATATCAGATGTAAATTAGTTAATTATTATCCTAAATCACCGCGTTCTGTAATACTTAAACGATTTCTACTTTTTCTAATTAATTGTTAACGCAACTAAATTCTTCCTCAATCTAGTAAGAACTAGGTAAAGAAAAATAATATTTCCCTCATACAAGTTTATTTAATGCAGAAAGGGAAGAAGAGAATTGAAGCTTTCAAACAAGAAACAGCCGTGAAATTTATATTAAAGGATCAGGACGGAAAAATCTGAAACGGAATCGAACACTGATCTCCCGATCAGTACGCAGGTGCCCTACCAATGAGCCATCTTAGGCTAGAGCAGTAGAGAATAAACTACCACGGGGATGTCCTTTCAATAGATTGGTTAGAGATATTAGGAAGGTTTCAGGTAATACTTGTATCAGAACCGTAAATAATGGAGAAGAATGGCGAAGACGTGTCGAAAAAGACACTTTTTAAGGAATCAAAGACGGTTTGCACCCTAAAAGCCGGATTTATGTAGTTGAAATTGAGGATATAAATATATGATATATGATATTATATAGTAATACGTACATAAATAAAATAAAACTACCAATTTAAAACAAAAATTTTTATTTTTTATTCAGCCACAATTTTCAATTACACAAATATGATGAAATTTTATACAAAACAATTTTATTTACCTAGAATACATTTTAAATAATTGGACTCGGTACACTCAAGGTCTTTACTGGGTTGATAAAGAAACGGAACAAAATGTTACAATTAAACAAATACAGTTACAATGAATAAAAAACGAAATGATTGAAAAGAAATAATTGAAATGACTGAAACGAGTAAAACAAAAGAAACGATTGAAACGAATGAAACGAAATCTTTGAAACGAAATGAATGAAACGAAATGAGACGAAATCTGACACTTTTTACCCTTTATAAGCAATTTACAATTATTAATTTAGAAAAATAAAATTACACGCTCTCTGGTCCACACACTCACTTCATACAGGCTTAAAAGGCACCAGGTTGCGCTCACCATCAGCTTGCACACCCACCTCTTTTTGACGACGTTACCCTCACGACGAATTCAAACACCTCTGCTGGCAGACAGACCTCCACGATGAAACTCCCACCGACTGTTGACGACTGATATCCAACTAATTACTCTCGGCCACCTAACGTGGTATCCGATGATCTCTCCTTTTTGGAAACTGTTCATAACAATTGTTTCGGCCACTTTAACTGGGCCCTGCGTCCGTCCGTGCGGACCTGCACCACCGCTCTCTCCCACTAACACGTCCGTCTCCCGGCCACACGAAATGATAAAGAAGCTTCCAAACTGTCCAACTGCCTTCTTATTTATATCCTGGCTCCCAGAATCTTCCCTTGTTTTCACAGTTTTTTGCATTTCCACTTTCGCCAAACGAACACCATCTGTTGCCGTTCTCCCGCTCCAAGAGACACTCAATCAATTATATTAGACGTTTCCTTTTAATATAATTACATCGTCCAAACAACCTTCTGTCATTTTATGTCATTAGGATTCCATCGTCCAGATGTTTCTCACAACCAATTAGCCCTAAGAGCTGCAAAACGCCCTAATTATTAGTCCTTCCCCTCTCTTAAAGTCACAATTTTATCATTATTTTTTTATGTACCAACCACTCAAGGATCCCCAGTCTGAGTTAGTAAACAAATCTGATAAAAATAAGAACAGAATTCCTGTCCTTCTGAGCTGGTTATTACTATATATATATATATATATATATATATATAATAACTGAATAAAAAGTATCCATGCTAAGGCGTTGAATTTTCACTGCAAGTGAACCGGCGTTTTATTTCGAATTTAATTTCGGATTTTAAAAGCATCTGTTGCAAAACTCAATTAAGTATTACGTAAATCATTTTGTTTCCAACTCCAACAAGTTAAATTTGTAACTTTTTGAGATAATTCAGAGTTGTAAGCTTTTTTAATTATACTATATAATAATGTCTCGATAATTTTCAATCAAAGAGCGTATTTTTTTTTTAAAAAAAATGTTTTGGTTGCCTTCTTTACACCGATACTTATTCTGTCACTGTTATTACAAATCTAGGGATGCATCTAAACTTAAATTTGCTGTATTTTTTCGGTCAATTTTTCCGTTACATTTATGGATTCAATCAAGCAATTCTTGTGTTGCATAACTACTTCTTTTTGGGGGTATATATTTCCGCTTCTTTACCTGCTATGTGGTTGAGTTTTCAAATATATTTCATAGTTCGACATTCGGGTCAGATTAATGAGTTTATTCAGATATAATATTGTGTGTTAAATGTAAAATAAAGTTAATATTTGCAATTCTATTCATCATAACCTTCAATAATATTGTAACGGAATACGACAGGAAATCTCCTCCAATTTTTCTACACCTTTACGTTTAAACTTAGGTGCTTCACGAAATAGAAATAAAATTCGAAGTGTAAAGTATAATATTATATAGAAACAAAACTTCTCTTCAGATATCTTTAACTTTACACAAAATTATTATTTTCATTTATTTATCTCACTAAAAACCATCTTTTTTATTTTAACTGCATGTTTATATATACGTTTAGATTTATAATGAATATGAAATATATATTTTATACTGCTCAACGCTGCACTTTATCTCAAATAAATAATTAAACCTATATATATTCTACTTGTAATTACTAATATAAATTATTTGTATAATGTTTGTTTTGTGAATTGAAACTGCAATTTTTTTCATTTTTATTTACCAACTTAAACTGTGTTTATTCTCATTTCAAATAGTTATGTTAGTACTGAATCTTCTCATTTTTATATGACATCATAGCCAACCAAAACATTCATTAAAATTACAAAGGTGAATTTTATTCTTCCGTCTTCTCTTTGGGGGATACTATATTTGAATGAAGCGTACCTATCGAAGGATGACTTTCACGTTTATTAATTTTAAAAAAGCGTACTTGTCTTATGTTAAATCTTATAATTTATCATAATGTATTGTTTTTATGTATTTTAAATTAAATGATATAAGAAATATCAAGAGTTGTAGTTAATATGTGGCCAACCGATAATCTTAGGTTAAAAGTTTTAAAATAAATAAATAGAAAAAAATCAGTTGTAGTCAGCGATAGGATATAATGTTTTCCAAACTTTCGTGTTAGTGTACAGAAAATATAAATTACTGTTTCAGACATACAGCACTTGTGTGTAAAAACCTACTCTTCGTTTTTCATATTGGAATCTACAAATATTGACACAACGATTTAAATCGCATTATGTGCTCATTGCCATTTAAAAAGCCCCCCAGCAGAGCGAAACGGGAACTCATGTAAACAGAGAAACATGCCCATCGAAATAAAAATACCTTTCATTTTACAGAAACAAATCTGCCGGCTTGTCAAATATTTTTGTTTTGTTTATTTGAGCAATGTGTTATAATGCTTATAATTCCTTTTCGCGTAAAATTTAGTTATTCTGTGGCATATTTCAGACGTAACGCATTTACACATATGATTAAAACATTAAATGGAAGATGCCATTAGAAATATGCTTATTCAGTAAAATGAATTTAATTTGTGTATTATTAACGCATTTGGATTTAATACAATGTTAATCAACTTTCTATATAATGTGAGTTTAAATTTTTTTGGAAAATTATAATATTTGTTTTTGCTTTCAGGTTAGTATTGGCTTATGAAAAAGAAATTGGAAATAATGGATGTTTTCAAAAGGGGTATGTATTAAAACTTATCAATTATAAGACTAACTATTGATTCTTAATAACATAAAAAGCTCTCATTAAATCGTGTATTAGCCCAAATGCTAACCGATCGTTCGTTTCATAGCTATTTACCTTTTACGAATTGACTGTTTTAATCTAAGTATATTATTATACATAACCACCTAATGCAAATACAGCATAATTTGTCCACTATTACAATATTTTTACAAGATTATTTTAATTACAGATATATTTATTTTCGTACATTATTGATGCTGATATCAGTAATTAATAAAACCATTTACGTCACTATTGGAAACTTGGGAACTATTAAGATTGAATTCTAGTTGTTATTATCTATTTATAACGTGGTAAGGACTCTGCCTTGATATTATCTATTAGGAAAAATATCAAGCGGACTGTAGTACGCGTTAGTATCGATGGCGTGTGGCGCATATGTGGGAGGAACGGGGAGACGAGGCAGCTCGGAATAAACACATACAACTCAATTATCTAACGCGGAGGGGGATGGAAAGACAGTACATAGGGCCGTTAAGGAATCAGAAAAGTGTGGAGACAATATGGTTGCTCCATCCCTTCCAATTAACCAACCTGGAAAATTTTCGCAATAGAACTAACGAACTACAGAACCACAGTAAAGGGTTGATCCACCTTGTAGATAAATGAACCATGATTGAAAGTGCTTCGAACAGTTCCCAGACGACTAAGTAATCATCAATTGTGTGGTATTACTTGGTAAGATTATTGTTAAAATATTAATATTTAGTTATAAATCATTATTATTAACAGTTTTAATTCTACATGAAATTAATAATTAACAGTTTTATTTTTTAAATATTTATTTAATTACTAACATACATTATATGTAAAACAAAATACTGAACTCTTTCTCAGGAAAAATTCGCATCATAGAGACTATTTAAAAGGTCACTTCATTTAAATTTGTAAGAAGTGAAATGAAAGAAAAATCGTGGAGTTTGCTTACGTAAGCTTGGAATTCTGTCGCTGAATATTTTCCGGTCCACGGATGCCTTCCTGGAATAGCAAGCGTCGTTCTCAGCGTCGATGTTCCTCCAGTCACCGAGTCCGTTTCCAACTCTTTGTCCGAATAGCTATGGAGTCAACTTTTGTCCGTGATTCTCTGGGTACAGTGCTCTCACGAAGCTCTAAGATGTTTTTGCACATGTAAACAAAAACCAAACAGGTGCTTTTCCTCTCCAATTTATATCCGATTCACTCACCTCGCAAAATAATGTCCATAAATCTTCCAATCCATTTGGTGGATACTTTCCCAATTTTTGTTCTACTTACGACCTTGTCTTTAACCGTCAAATTGTTTCGGTCCATCCTTGACGTGAAATATTCAACCTGGGCGCATCATAAGCCGCCCAGTTGGCAACCCCCGTGTTACTTAAGCAAACAATTATTTGGAAATTACTGAATGATTTACGATGGTGGACAGTTTTCATCTGATTCATCTTATAGTTGTCTATTTGTCGTACCAAAATTGTGATGCTCTATTTGGCTCATTGATCTTTGTACATATGAAGAAACATGTGGATAATCTGATTCCAGGCGTGTACATTATGCTTATTAATTTTTACACAACCGGAAACATTATTTTGTCTGAGAACCAAATACGATTTTATTAACCGTCACCGATAGTTATTCTGTCAAGACTTTCAACTGAAATTCTCGGAAAATATGTAGATTGCAGGTTATGAACAATTTTTACTTCATGCAAAGCGAAAGTAGTCTTTTAAACACTGCGGTATTCTATGTTCACGTGATGCACGAAGTTTAGATTTTGTAGGGTTCAGTTGATATGAAGGACCACCCAGATCACTAATTTATTCACTCACAGTAAGCCTAGAACCTCGAAACAAATGATAAATTTCGTGTCATGGAAAGTAATAACGCAATATATTTTGTTCATCTTTGCTATTTCGTAAACTCCTAATAAATATTTATGTAAAAGTTGCACCACAATTTGACAGGAAAAAGCTATGCATTCATACAAATATTTTAAACTACCATTTTTTAAATATAAAATTATTATAATTAAAAAAGAGGGCTGTATAGTGAGTTGTGCCCTCAAGCTCCAAGAATCAGATCTGGTACCAGAAAGACATTCGTGAGCATAAAAACAATTATTTAAAGTCTGTAAACGAGGATTAAAGGTATAAGTCAGATTTCGTTATCTTGTTTAGTTTTCGTTTCTTTATTGTGTTTACAAATTATATTCCGTTCATTTCCATTTTTACTTGTTAATTAATTTATTAAATTTGTTTGTTCTTACTATCAAGCCCAGTAAAGACCCTGAGAGAAAGAGTAATTAGATAAAATTGTTGTAAAATTATAAAGTTGTATTTTCCTAGAACGCCACAAATAAAATAAAGAATAATATAAAATTTAGTTTGTGAATTTGAGGAAATTAAATGTGCAAAGTGAAGCTGATAATTTGTATCTTTGAGGAATAAAATTTGTTTTTTAATTAATTAATTATTTTTAATTAAAGCCTTTCAGTTGATCATTACATTTTTGGCTTCCACAACGTGGGGCAATTTAATTTAATTTACAATTTTTTTATCATTACAATATATATAAATATATATATTATTGTTTTTTTGTAATTTTGATTTTGTTTTTTTTGTTTTTTAAAGTTCGACAAATATAACTTTGAAAATTTATTAGTCCTTTACAAAAAAATCTCGTTACATTTTTCGAACAATTTGGTTAAAACTAGGTTTCTTTCAGAAAGTGTGATATATGAAATTACTAAACCTGACGATGTCATTAAACAAGGACGAAACGTCGGTATATTAAATTTTTTTTAGTAAACAATTTTGTTTCTCAAGGTCGTTTATTTATTCACAATTTGTATAGTTTTCCAACTCTGCAATGCTAAATGGAGTTAATACTGCTCTTGTTCGTTTTTCAGACGTAATGCATAATTATTTCTTATACACTTCAGATTTCTCCTTCATACCTAGATATTTAATATATTTTAATTCGTACTAAATAGATTAGTTAAACCGTTACATTGATAATTATTTTCCACGCAGTTATTAATTTTAACTGGGGTGTCTTGCATATTTATTTTTTGAAGTTCCTACCGAGAGATTTCGAGTAGTTAAGGACACAGATGAAATCTGATTACGCACTGCGTTTTCTCATTCTTTGGCAGCGAATAACAGAATCAATTGCATACGGCTGACCTCGTGTTTCTTTGCTGATGCAGTTATTAGCCCCGCCGAGCCAGCACCTTCTTGCTGGACTCATCATTTCCGAACAGACCAAGCAAATATTAACCTCTTCCCCCTTCTACCGAATGGCTTCATGGGCCATGAACTGAAGAAGAGAATTCTCCGCCCTTCTACGTAGTATTGATTTTGTGTAGTCCACATAATTTACTTATTATTGAAATCTGAGAACAATTCATCTTCTTAAAAACGGTATATATATTTGAAATTGCAATCGTCAATCACATTTACAATTACAACAATTCATGAAAGAAAAAGTAATAATTATTTGGAGAGAAGAAGCGCGCCACCCAATTATTAAATCATTTATTTTATTGGAAACTAAGCAGCACGTCGGACATGGGAATTTCTGATCCTAACATTTTGGCACCGCCGTGTCGGGAAGACAGGATATATAATGATGCTAAAAAGTTTTTTCAAAAGAATTATCACTAATTTATGTATCTAAGCGAAAGAAACCGTTATTTAAATTCATTTACTCTTGCCAAGTGTTCATATATTGCATATTTTATTAAAAACAGCGAAGGACACCACAGCTCCCTTTCGGACACGGATCTGCCAACTTTTCTGCTTATAAGGTAAATATAAAGTATCACAATTTAAATAAGGTAGCCAAGTCAAGATGTAATTCTACATTTGACTCTGGAAACCGTTTTAATTTCTCCAAAAATACATATTAAACCAAATATTAGTTTAAATGAAAAAATTTACGCTTGATTGAAAATAATGAATAAGGAAGATAGCCAATTTAGACAAAAATGGTAATACAAATATTCTGGTAATATAAATATTCTGGATCCCAGAAACGTTGTGTGGTATTTATATTACCCTTTTTGTCTGAATTGGCTATCTTTATTATTCAAATATAAGTTAGTTGAAATAATAGACCCAGTGTCGGGATCCCAAATTCCAAATTAGTATCAGAATTTTGAAACATATTCCGCTTTCGTATATTAGGATCCTTGAAGAAGTAGACAGCTGTAGATTTGTTGGTAAGTGCGTTGAACACAGTCTGTGCCTTGGCTTGCTGGCTCGTCCGCCCTAACAGGTGTTGTTTCGTGAATCTGTTGCTCGAGGCCTTTATGCGCCCCTGCGGTACGCCACACGACCTCCCTCTCCGCTGGATGCATTATCCCGGTTCCTCCAGCAGGATATCACGTAAGAGTGCCTTCCCGTGTATGCCGCTGCACTAAGTATCGTGGCTACAATAAAATTCTCTGTTGTGCCATTTGAAGACAAGCTTACGGCTGACGTTTCTCAACACGGTGGGAAAAATAGATTACTTTAATGTGAACGACATTCAATATTTCTTTTACTTTAAATATCAAAATTAAATCATTACATTCCCTTCAAAAGAATCTATCTTCAGCCAGAAAAATACAGATATGCATTTTGGGACTTGGAGATCCTTTACTTTTCCCCTTATTCAAATTTGGCATAATTCAGTGTTATTTCCAATTTGAGATTATTCTCAAGTGTACGAGGAATCATGTCAGGGAAGTAATGGCTCTTATAAACCACTGAAACCCACAATAGAAGCTCGTTCTGTTTATTATGCACGAAAAGCTGCTGTTTCTTGTGAATATTCCCATTTTATCACATAGATAGATTTTGTTCCAATTTTAGTGCTCACGTTTTCCCGATGGTCCGCATTATTTGATTATCTGTGAACTATAAAACAAATCCATCCATCTTTATGACTTTTCCTTTTCACAACTCCAGGTGGAATTTTGCGCTTCATTTGGATGCGTGGTGTAACAGTTCCAATTGTTTTTAGAATAGGCACTTCAAACAAAATATAGCCCACCCAAGAGTGCCCATTAAGTTTTAGGATCACTTAAGCAATAAATTAATATTCTTGCCTTGAAACTAGATAAAAAAATTCTCAATAAACTAATTCGATATATAGTATTCATTTACATTATTGATAAATGCACAAACATATTTAAAACTATTTTAATTTCCATTTAAATTAATCGGTTGTCCGCATGAAAATATATCGTAATAAAATATAGTAATTGAAATTTAATCTTGTAAAATTATATGTTTCGTTAATTGTTTCAAAAGTCCAATATCCGTTTGCTAGGCATCGCTTCTTCATTAATTTATTATTCTGTTTGATAGTTTATTGAAAGTTTTGTATGTGACCTTACATAACTATTAGGCGTTGAAATACAGTCTTAAAATTTCATCCCTGGTTAGTTATTTCATCTACACTGAATCCGATAAAAGGAGATTTACCAGGATTTTATCCAAGGATGCAGATGTTTTTATTATGACGTACAAATAAGGACTAAAGTTTATGTATCGATACAATGAAAGACGTGAAAAAGAGTTAGTAAAAATAATTTTCTGGCTGTTACGCTTAATTATTGTACGTAATTTTTTTTACGTATTTTCGTACTTCTACATTCATGAATAAGTTTCTGACCTACGCCTCTGAGAACGCTTTGAGTGAGGTTAAATTTTGTTCCGATTGCGTCCCATGCAAGCCACTATAATGGAGCCATCAGCTCACCCAACACATACTTGATCGATCGTTATTTTTTTTGCTACACAAGGAAGTGAAATGAAGGTGTTTCGTGTTTTCGTAGCGTGCAGGTTCAGCAACCGACACCTTTAATGACCTTCTATAAAGACGTGAAAAGTAAAAATAAAATAAAACCTACTGTACATCTTGTAAAATATATGATGAAAAACATTTTTGAGATGTGAGAAATATTTCGTAGTGAATCAAGGAGATAGTGCATGAATTCTTCTATCGTAGCTTGTAGCGTGCTTTGTCAAGTCTCCGACGATACCCTGAACCCGTAAACCGGATTCCTTATGAAGAGGACACCGTAAGAAGTCTGTGGCTATGTTTCAATTAGGGAACAAGCAGGCCTTAGCCCTCTTGCCGCGCAAAACATAGCCGCAGTGATTAATTGAGGCGTCAGCTCTCGTCGCGAGGAGACGTTTGCGTCCTTCCCCCAACAAACAACAGCTTCTTGTGGCCGATGGCTGCATTCCCCTCTTAATAGGCTCTAATTAGCAACTATCAGCCTCCGCTTCGACGTAAACAAAAGTGCAAAGTTCCACCAGAACCATTTTTAATAGCTACTTTTTTTGTTTATAAGACCGAAATTCAATTATTCGAGTGTAATGTTGTTCCAAAGCGTCCATTTGTTTCTTCTCTGAATATAAACTTTATGCAAGTAAATTAACACCAGGAAGATTCGTAATATATTGAAGCTTTAAAAGATTAATCGAAATTACGTTTATCATGATCCATTAATCTGACGTGGATAATTATTCATGACAATACTGACAGAATTAATCATATTTAATGGAAAAAATTGATATATTAAAATATAAATTAATTTTCTTAAAAAAAACCTGTGGAAACCAATGAAAAAAACTTAAAATATTTTTTTAATCGAATGTAATTGTTTGTGTCCGTTTATCTTCTTTCTTATGTATTTTTAACGAAATATATTTAGAATCCTTTCCTCGGATTGACTTTTAGAATTATTTTCCTAGAAAATATATGTTTGTCACACGGCAGTCCTTCTCTAGCACCGAACGTAAACAAACTAAATGAGAGGGAATCTATCAGAAAGATAAAAGAAAATAAGGTAAAGATGTCAGGTACACAATAGAAGGTCATAAATTTTACTTAGTACATTTGTGTCAGTTTGAACATTAAGGGTACAATTATTATGAAAGCCAATGTTGATAATTTCAGAGATGATTCTGGCATTATAGTTGGGTTCGACGTCAAGAATTCTGGCATTAGTACAATTAGAGTTGTGATCATGTAGGTGGCTATGCTTCGTTAAAACTGAATTTTTTCCACGGAAAGTTTGTAATTAGCCTTATCCCTGCTTTTAGAGAACGTTTATTTTGGTCAATGTAAATTGAATTGTAACGTTTCCAGATATTGCGTGTTATGCAAAAACGGAGGTAATTGATTTTAGAGGCGCAATTGTTAACATATTTAAATTTTCTAAACTAATTTAAACATGTGCGTAAGAAATATTTGTGTTGTATTCAAATGTTGATAAAGTGAAAATAGTTTTATAACTTACCAGTTGGAGCTACACAACGGTAATCGAAACTCATTTACTCTTCCTCAGAGAATTGTGCAACACAACGAATTTTCAAATATAACAATTCATATACAATTTTGGTAGACATGAATTATTGTTAAGTCTTCTTTGAGGTTGGTTCTAATTTTTATAGCCCATGTAAAGATGTCCTATACAAATCCTGTTTGAAATTTTTAAAGATAATTAGGAAATAGATAACAATCGTTCTAACGTAGAAGTAGATACGTTAGTTATATAAAACAGGAAAATATAAGTTGCAACGTATGTTAATAACTTTAATTTTGATTTAAAATGCATTGAGAGAAAATATTAATCTAGAACTTTAATTTTATGCATAAATCTGAGATGATAACTGAAAGGAATAATATTATCTGAGTTCCTAAATTATTTGTATTAAAACAAAAACTGAATGCTGAATTCAATTCTGAAAGATCCATATAATCGTGGGAAATATTGTGATCTACCCAATTTATAATTATAAAAGTTTTACATAATCGTCATAGATTTATTTAATTTTATTTATTGTAAATACATATTTAAATATATATCTACTTATTTAAATATACAGATCTAGATATCTACTTCTTTAAATTATTTTATGATTTTGTAGTAAATTAAATGTCTGTATATTTAAATACGTAGACATATATTTAAATATACAGATGTAGATATTTACTTTTTTTAATTTATTTTGTGATTTGTAACTTTCCCAGTGGAATAACTCATGGTAACCTGTGGACGTATTTTATATTCCCTGGACAGGCGTCTGCTACAGGTTTGATTCTCCTTACCCCACGCTCTTGATGTCTGAATGAATAGCGTAGTTTGACCTCTCCGCTGAAGCATGTAATTTCACTTAACTTTTCAAGTGCCCCTACGTTTGAAGATTCTGCAAAAGATTCCTTGGCGAATTTGTCCACTCGATTGCACGCGACCCCTACCACCACGAACGTGGCACATGCATATCGCTGCTTTTCGAAACCCCTCTTCTAGAATTCAGTTCGGTCATTGAACTGTGAAACATATCTTGCAAGAGGGGAGGAAGGTTGTCTTCAAGTTTGCCGAAAGTCATTGCCCGTGATACGACCCATTCAAAAATACTGTTCCGTGGAAGAAATCCTTCGAACTAGGAAAATAAAGTTTATCTCGAGACTTGTTAATGGAGAATCTTACTACTCATAAATTGTATATAAGAATAATAAACTCAACAGCAGAAATACACTGTGAATAACGAAATACTTCTCTCATACCTTTTATGGAACTTGTCTATGTTGGCAAGAAGCTTTATTGTAGGAATTCACATTGGTAATTATTTTATGAAAATAATTATCGCATATTTATCAATATCAGGACACGTGCGACGAAAAATTAGTATTGAAACGCCTATTAATGTCGTTGTGGACAAAGGTTACTGATCATATAAAGAGGCACGAGTATCAGACCATTTAGTTTAAAAAATGTGTATTATTAGAACATTTCAATTGTAATTAAACTATAAATATTTGAGCCAATCACCATATGGTAGTGTAAATTGTCGCGGAAATAAACAATGAAAAGAGGAATTACATCGAGAAATGTTGTACAACGCAAACCATCCACACATTAAAATTATTATGAAACGAAGTTCTCACTGAGTTCAGATCTAACCATTCAATTGTCAGTGGGTCTAAAAAGATTTTTTTTTAATTAAACGTCATTATTGTAAAATAATCGCACTTCCTAATTCCGGTATATCGCATATCAGAGTTGGGGGAGCCAAACGATACTTCCTATAAACAATCGGGTATCGTCGTTAAAGCGGTAAAACAGCATCGGCATTCCACATGTTTGCCATCTTAGTTAGTGACTTTAAGCTGCGATGTGAAACGTGCCAGCGAACAATGTCTTCTTCTCATATAAGTATTATAGAGGTAGAAATGAGTGTATCACAAAGCTCATGATATCAGATATAATTTAATTAAATGGCGCCTTGTCCACTAATATTTTAATTATCTAAATTATGCAAAGTATATTACATTCGGCTTTAAACCATATTTGTATAAATGAAATTGAAATAGCTTTCATTTAAATTTGTTGTAATAAATAATCAGAATGAGTGAATCGAGGATTGCATTATTTAAATTTTGGTCATTTACTTCTAGGAGTTTAACGAATAAACATTTACATAACATTTAAATTACATAATCCCTCTCCCGAGGTATGGCTGCGAGGGCTATTCTCTCGCAGGCAGAACCTCCGAGGGATGTTATCTCGTAGGCAGAACCTTGTAAAAGAGGCGGAAGGGGCTACCTTTAGGGATGGCTTTTCCTCTCTCCGTTTTTGAACTAAGGTTTCCACAAGCCGAGGCACCACGGCCTGTTTTGAGAGGTGTACGTTCCGAGGTCACTGATCTTGGCCAAACGGTAAGAGTTGTTCGCTGTTCCCATCGGAACAATCGTCCAGCTGCCTCCTAAACTGGTCGAGGCAGGGAGAAGGGAATGCTGCGTCCCCACAGAAAACCACTCTCCCGCCATCGGAAGGGCGTGGGACAAGTACCCAATGCCAGACCTACCTGATGCAGGTTTTCTAGGCAAATTCTGGGTAGGGTCCTTAAACTATAGACCGGGGGCCCTAGTTAACCCTTGGCTACCTTCCTCTACCCTTCCGCATCCCCCCTTTCAAATCCATTCCTATTCTATTAAAGGGGAGGGGGGTTGCCAACACGTGGATTACCCTCATGTAGTCTGTTACTCTTAACTTTTTTTAGAATTATATAAGGTGTACGTTAATTTTAAATGTCAATTAATTTATATAATTTTATAATGTTCGTGTAGTACGTTGGTGATAGTGTGATTCTGTTGAGTTTCTTTTCCTCCCCGGACATCTTTTCACTGTTTTCCGTATTCTTTGAAGTCTTGGATAATGTGGTTTGTTGTTAGTTGAACTTTACATAATTAATTGATTTATGGGGTATTCTTATTCAAGATTTCGGTATGAGTTAACTTAGTATTCACGGCTCTAATTCTTGTAAAGAATATATGCCCCAAGCGATTTATTTTGTTGTTGACTTTTAAGGAGTAGAAGTTATTAATATATTTATCCACTTTTTCCATGTTCTATTCCACGGAATTCCCCCACTAATTTGAATCCATACTTCATTATGATTCTGCCACTATACACTATAGTCTGTTTAACATTATAAGACCGATAGGGATCCCGCTAGAGATGTGACCTTGAATTAACCAATTATAACGCTTGAAATAAGGCAGCGTTTCCGAACAATACTTATGTTATTATACTGTTTTCAGTAAGCAGGATAAGTCGAGTGTCGTAGGTGGCAAAAGAGTTGCCCTCCACATGGACACGTCAGCAGACATAATTTTAAAGGGATTATAGGATTCTTTTATTCGGGTCCGTCATCTGTATGACTTCACAATTCTGTTAAGTCTCCATATCAGTGATTTGTAAGTTACTTTATTGATTAGGTATTTGATTGTCGAATAAATTAGGAACTATTGGGTGAATCGAGTATTTTCTTTCATATTTAGTGTGGAAAAAAGTCCCACCTCTATAAATTAGCATCAATTTTTCTGAGTATCTTATTTCTCGAGATAGACAGAAATAACAAAAATATAAAACTGTGTTTAATAAAACAATTGATGACCTTATACAAATACTTTTTATTTTTTATTTATATTATTACGACGTTTCGATTCCTTTTTGTATCTTCTTCAGGTATTTTCCTACAGAGGAGGTATTTACAAATGAATATATTTATAGTATAATTGTACAAAGTAAACAAATACAAGCTAAAGTACACAAAGAGCAACAAATAACTTACCAAATTAATGTAATAAATTAGCACAACTAAACGATTAACAAGTTATTAAATTCATACAGTTTCGAAAAAGGAGTACCAACTCTCAGTAACGTACATAATTAACTTATGAGTAAATTAAGGGAAACACAAATTTACAGAAAAATAACTTACAGGTACAATTTATATTAACAAAACAGAATAAACAAATTAGAAAAACAAGGCGTAGTAAATATTACTTAACTTAATTGTATGGTTGTGCGAATTGAGTGTGTTTTTGGAGCCCTTTATGTGTAGCATTTCTGATAGATTCCGTTTGTATAAATTTGGTTCAACATCTAACACCTCAACATTATCCCAATTAAAATTGTTATTTTTCTCCAATCTATGGTTCGTTACTACGTTGTGGTTGGCCGTTTTGTAATTATTCTTATGCTCTTTTAGTCTTGTTCCTAATTCACGTTTGGTCCGACCAATACAGGATTTTCCTCAATTAAGTTCACTACAATTAATTTTGTAAACTACATTGTGTTGAGAATATTTGTTAATTTTATCTTTACCTTTTTTTTAATGAATTTGTTAAGCTTATTGTTTACGCTGAATACAACTCAGAAGTGAAACTCTGTTAGAAGCTTTTTTATTTATTTTCACTTATTAAACCATAATAAGGCAGTACATCAATCTGTTTTCCCCTAATTTGATATTGGTCTGTTAAACAAGGTTTGAGATACCGATATAAACTGTATAAAAATTATAAATTTTCCAGTTGTAAGTAATGTAACAGTTTAATGTTAATCGAACAAAATTTAAAATTTCACCAAAATCTAGTTGTTGCGTTTCCAAGTATGATTTTCACCCCTGATGTGAACTCTACAGTAGTCAAAATGTTAACCTACAATGGATTATTTTATTACGTGGGACCTAAATTTTTAATCCAATAAGCAAGTTACGCACTTTTCTGCGACCGAATTCTCTATTGTAGAAACTTTATCTTTATCATTTGATCAATTACTGATTGAAGAGAAAGACTTAAAAATTTTCTATCCTTTTCCACAACCATGTAATAATTGTAATTGCAAGAATACTGTACAAGACTACTTTTACACATGACATTCGAACGATTATTAGTGAAAGCAATTCTTTACCTTTGCCGCTTTAAGATTCAGCGAGTTTAAAAGGCTTGATACTAATTATTTTACATAAAATTATCCAACCAAAGTATGTTGGAATAATTTTGATTCGTGAAAAAGTCACAATACCGGAAGAATTATTTTTGCCTCCGCTATTGCGAAATGATGATTTTACTATTTAATACTTTAGTAACGAAGATCTGCTGTAATTATTGATGCTCTATATCTCTCAGTTTGTCGAGCGAATATCACATCAATCTCGTGTTACACATGAATATATAGCTCTCAGCTGTTGGTACCGGGGAACCGTAACACGTGAAGCATTGATATAAGAGGTGTTGGCGGTCGGGGTCTCTCGTAAATTTCATTTAGCTAGTCGCTTTTGATGTGAGCGTTTGAGTATTCATATGTACTGCAAGGGATAACTTGATTGAGAGATCGATGCTTGCCTCCAAGCGTGAATGGTTATATAATTCTGTAGCATGTTCAGTGCATCACACAAATGCCTGAAAACGTATTTAAATTTATTCTGGATTTCTGGTTTGCTATCTTGCGAGGCGGTTCATAAAACCTTGGAACTAGATCAGCCTAAAAGCCAAGGGATCGAAGCGAGAGTAAAGGATGAAATATCGTTGCTTTTCCCCAGAGGTCTCGCTAAAAAAAACTCTTCTGTCTTCGCATGGTAGAAGGTTTGGCATTTCTACGTAAACTCTTTACAAAACTAAATAGCAAATAAATTTGATAAGTCAGTGCTTCGATAAAATGTTATTAGCTAAATGCAGAAATTTTTTGATGGAATTAATCCTTAAAAAACTTGAAAAGAAAGGAAAAAAATAACAAATTATTCGTATTCACGCTAATGAGGGTATATATTTTCAAAAAAAAACAATTGTTTTCAGGATAGTCTACGAGCATAGTTTTCATATGAATTAAATATGTCAATTTTTCATTACTTGAGAATAGTTCATGAATGAATTTGTCGATTTCTCAATCTTTTTGTCTGCCTCTGAAAAGAATAATAATATTATGTGTTCCTGCATAAATATAAATTAAGTTTTTTTATTTTTATAATGAATCCTTCTTTACATATAATATCACTTGATATATCTGTATGTAATGTACTTCAAAGGTATTCAATTACTGCCCTTTCAAGAACCACTTATTCGTTACTCAACCTACCTTTGTAAAGAACACAAAATCAAATATTAAAAATTATTGCGATTTTATTTAATAGCCGATCGTTGTGGTGAGTCACATTATAACGCAAAATTATTTAATATTAATTTGAATATCAGAAGGGCTATGTTATACAGAAGCATATGAAGAATAATATAGAATTAGCAATTGTTATTGAATTGACAACAAATTCAACAAAAATGTAACATGATCATCTGATTTGATGAAAACAACATATAATTTTCCGGCTTAGCAAAGAACATTAGACTTTTTAGGGTATATGGTGGGCCACCAATAAACAGAACTTTAAGATTTATGTAAGAAAATATATAATTGAACACGAAATCTGGCAGTGGTAGTAAAATGATGCAATCTATTAACAATAAGTAAAAATTCACGAATTTTCTAATTTATCATACAGTTTGTCGCCTTCGTTGCTGCAAGGTCCAGAACCACCAACCAGGATGTCCACAGGTTGACCGGGTTCATATATTTGCCTCTCTCAGCCTAAACAAACTTTTAATCAGCCTCACCTGTCCTGCACCTGTACTATAATTAACAGCCTCACACGTACTATAAACTTTGCCTCGACTAAACACTCTTACTAGTCTAACTACCGAAATACAATAACTGTCACTTTGCATCCCTAATCACTCACTAGCCCCGTTACACACATTAATCCTCGCCCTGATGTACTTAAATAAATTTCTCGCAAAATTGTACGTCTATTTATATTTTGTGCCACGTGGCTGGTGGGTCTAGAATATTCTAGCTAGCTTACGTCTTTCGTCACGCGAACAATAGTGGCGTTGACCTCTATGCTTAAACAATTACAACCCTTTCGGATTAATTACATCTTTTAAATACATATTTTCTCCGTAACTTTTGGTTTCATATAATACTACAATTATCGTTCTTTCATTCTTGTACATTCAAGTATTTAATTACTCATGAAAGAATCAGGACGGAAAATTCTCGACCGGATCTCAGGCTTGGTACACTGGCGCTCTAACGATTGAGACATCCGAGTCAACCTAATCAGACACGAGGTGAAGTCGGAGTCTGGATATAGAATACTGGTTGTACCCATCAGGAACCTGGGTTCGATTCCCGGTCCGATGGATTTTTCTATCCTGATAGGTTTTATTATTTAATGAGATTCGAATGTAAGATTCTTCGGAATATTTTTTTACATAACTGTTTAATTTTGTTATAACTTTCTTATGATAATTTACGTATAATTTTACTACAGGATAATATAATAATGAGAACAAAAATGTCAATCAGATTTTCACGGGGTCATTTAAATTTAAATTTTTTAATATGTTATTTGGACACAATATTTTGGAATGGTTTCGGGACACTCAAAACTTCTGTGGATGATACCTCTATAGGTGCCGAAATGTCGACGATTCGTCAAAATTTGATGACATCGACAAACTCAGGAATTCGTGAAAATATGGGAACATATGTCGTCATTTGGTATAGGACTTTAGTCTAAACAATGACACATAATAAGCATGTTAAACCTTAAGAATTGACAAATTTTCCTAAATCAAGTGGGGACGAGAAAGGAAAGGAAAGGAAATGAAAATAACAGGTACACGTGAAGTCCTAGATGGTAAACTGGACGACCACTCTTTTAGAGGCGGAAAGCGAGGCGCAAAGATCAAATTTGGTTAAGTGAAGTCAGTGATGGAGTTCGAGTAATGAAGTAAGGGTCGAGGAGATAGAAATCAATACGTAATTGAGGCGGAGTGGGGACAGTAAAGGAGTAAAGTACGAAAATGAGAATAACAACACGGTTATAAATAAGTGTTCAAAGAGACTGAGAGTTGTCGCGAAGTCCAGTAAAATCTTCAAAACACGAATATTTGCTCGGTTTTACTGTCCGTCATTTACGCTTGATTACAGTTTTGTCTACAATTTCCTGAATGCTATTGAATTTCATAACGTAGTGATTTCACATTCGATCATAATGTTATTTCTAGAAAATGTACATAATACTTATGTTTCTATAAGATTTAAACTATTAAACTGCCACCTAATTTTTTTTCTTTAAGGGTATATTTTATTTCTTTTGTAAATAAATAAATATACCGTCTTAAGTCATTTTATTATTATTAACCAAAAATAAATGATGAATGTAAGCTTTCCCGGTGTAAATTGTTATTAAAATTTTAGCGGTTAATCACCAGGTTCAGATTTATCGATGTTGACGTTTCTGCGGTCATTATCTACCGCTGTCTTCAGACTGGTGCTTAACGGCGAAAAAATTATTTAAAATAAATTATTATTTTCCGTTGTGACAAGGCAGGAAAACGTTGCCTTTAATTTTTTTTGCATGACAAATTATTAAACCCGAAGAGTTCGTAAAAGAGAACGAAACGTCGTTTATTTAATTTTTTGCTAATAATAGTTTGCTGACGCATGGTCATTATTTATTTATATTATTTCAAATGTCAGATATTATTTCATAATCCCTTCTTTTGTGTTTCGGTGAAATTATTATTAATTTACAGATTATTATAATTCTTTTTTATATGTCCTAAAAGTATGCCGAGAATAATGTGAGAAAGTTTTACAGACGTACAGTAAACGTACTAGAAATTTTATTAATTAATTGTTAAAATGGTATTTGCGATAGCAAAATATTTCATAAAACTTTGACCTGATATTTATTTAAGTTTATGATATTTTTGCATAGATACATGTACTAAAATCTTTATTAGTTAAATAATAACAGAAAAATGTATTTTATAAGTGGTTAAATACTATTACATATATTACGAGTCTGAAAATATCACTAAACGAATCGTAAATTTCATTCCTAAAAACAAACAACCGTTTCAATCCCCTTGTTCATGATATAAAAAAATTGTTAACATTTAATTAGTTCTTATTATAAATCAATTTTTTTCTTAGTCCTGTCATTTTTAATGAAACTATAAACGTGCAAATGGCATGTTAACAATAGTAAATACAAAAAGAAGTCTCTTTTTCCATAAATTTTATTTCTTAATATAATTTGAATACGATCATTTAAAATATTTTGTTTTCTCATCGTGAGTTTCACATTCAAAATTTAGGGGTTCACGAATCCTTACACAGATGGGAAGACTTACAAAACAATTATTACGATAGGCTCAATATAAATTCTGTCGAAATTTCGAGAGCAAAGTTCATTTCAAAGGCTTTGAAAACTTAAGCAGTAGGCGGCAAAGAGGAAATAGCTGTGAGATTTACTTGACGGCCAGAATGCGACTTTAAGCTTTCACGCCATCTGTCTTGTTAGAAGTTGCGTCGCTGGAGTGGATCAGCGAGTGACATACTTAAATGCTCGTTTAAATATTTTACCTCTGCTGTCTACTGGCTTGTTCACCATTAGCTCAAGTAGCTTGCCGATGAGAATTAAGCACTCGTAAAAATAATATAAGAAACAGTTTGATGTCGGAGAGTTTCTATTTCGACATTAAATATTAAACGTTAAATTATTTAAGAAAGCTCTGTATTGATGTATTTAGTGATTTACATTTGTATATTAACAGACGAAAGCAGTTTTTTCATTAGATCCGTTTCAATTAAAATAAATAGCGAAATCGAACATAAACCTATTTTATAGGTAAATTTTTACATAAATATGACTATGCAAATAAACATAGTTTCATAATGTTTTGGAATGTAGAAGTAAATGAATCCATGACACAAAAAGAATTACTGTCTCTCTTTATCTCTCTGTGTATGTGTATGTATATATTGTAGTAATCACATTTAAATTTTATTTTTAAATTAAAATTGTCCCACGTTGATGCGCCAAAATGTAGTAATCAACGATAAATAACAGTTAAATCGCCACGTTAGAGCGTCTAAATGTAGTATTTACTTTCAAATTGCAATTAAATATCAAGTTAATTTGCCCCAAAATATAATTACTATTAATTGAGATTTTATATAAGAAAATTAAAATTATTGGCTTTTAAATAAAAAGATCAAAGTTTAAAATATACTACAAAGTTAATTTATTGAAATGAAATTATTATAATCATTGAAATTATTTTTCCATGTTGGTAAAAACTTGATAATATGCAACGGCTTCATCTCAGGGCCGACTATTCAATAAAGAATATTTACGACAAACAATTAAAATTTACCAAGTGAGAAAATTCTTAATTTAAACAATCAGTGAAATATTGAAATCTGAAGATAAATATCATTTTACATATAATAAATTCTTTAATTTTACATTATCATTTTGCTGTGCGAAAAAGAAGGCGGCTCGTACACACTCTATTATTGTTTAACACTTTCATATACAGTCCATGTTTCATAGAATTTACTTCTGGTTATTATTTATTTCCACATACAGCAGTTCCTTCTCGCTGTATTCAACCACACCAATTGTTTCGCTGTTCTCTCAACCAATAAATTATTAAAATCATGAAAGTTTAGTTATTCACTTGTTAAAATAACGATGATTCGTGAACGTATGCTAGACTCTTATTCTGCATCAGGGAAATAAACAGTCGGCATAGTATCGTCGCAGTTGTTTGCCCAAAGACTGGAAACCGGCGACTCCTAACACACTCCAGGTCTGAAAAGATACATACTCTCCTATGTTCTCCTTAAAACTCACTCGTTCTGAATATCTGAGTTTTCTGACTACTTATTGCTTTGCCTCCCAAGAACACACCATGTTCCGCGCGTCCAGAAATGTTTCACGACAATACTCACAGCAAGCAAGCTATATAGCCACATATTCTTATACACACATCTTATGTTTACGCCGCCAACAATGCAAGTCCCAAAATCTTGTTCAATAATTAATTACGTTTCTTTTAAATTACCACAATATAATAAATCAATACATTCACAATCGCTGATATAAATAGTGAGATTCACGACATAATTTAATTCAAATTTCAAACGAATACGGACGAATATGAAGCATTTTTTTTCAAATTCAGGAAACTTTACAATCTTATGATTTTAGTGTTGTGATATTTGTACATTTTATATTATACTATATATATCTTGTGGAGCACATTTTAATTCACCTCCTTTACTTTCATTGGATATTGATTAGGTCTCTCGGTCTCTTTCTTTTTAATCGGCGATGTTGGATGTGAGGTGGAAGAGAGGCAGCTGTATCGGATATTAACGGGTTGGGGTGAATTATGCCTTTTTTATTTTCGAGAAGTATTTATTTAGTTGTTTGGTTTATATATGGAATATTGAAGTCACTATGGATGCGGGAATTGGATAAGTACCAGGGACAGTTTGTCATATAACGAATAATTTTATTTTGGGATGTTTGGATCTTGTTGTTGTGCGTTTTGACTGCGGAACCCCAAGTGTTACAGCCGTACTTCCATAATGGAGAAATAAGGGATAAACAAACTAATTTTTTCATTGAAAGGGATAAAGGAAAATTAGGATTAATTGATGGTTTTAGTATTTTAAAGCAGTGTTTGATAATTTTTTAATGTGTCTGGTGTGTTAGGACCATGATAGTTTTGAATCGAGTTTTATTCCAAGGTATTTCTGGTTTTGTTTGTTTGTTTGGAATGGGTGCGTTGTTAATGAATGTTGTTAGGGAATGATATTTTTTAGGGAAAAAGGAACTGTAATGGATTTGTTTGGGTTTATGGTTATCCTCCAAATATTTGCCCAAATCGCTACATGGTTAATGGCAGTTTCGAGTTGTATTGTGGACGATTCGTAGTCATGGGACTGGCAAAGTATGACTATATCTTCGGCAAATATGGCAGTTTTTGTTGTGTTTGTTTGGGGAATGTTATGGATGTAGATGGAATATAGGAGTGGACCAAGGACACTGCATTGAGGAACCCCTTTTTTCTCAAAGGATGTGTTAATGTATACTGATACTATGTTAATAAGTTGAGGACAGGAGTGGTTCTTTCGGAATCAAAATTGTTGAAATTGTCTCAAACCACAAAGAATATTGCCGAATCCATATTTTTCGGAGTCGCTGAGAGGAACCAGCTTTACGCTCGATACTAGTTAGGCCAATTTCATTCCTTCACGCTGAGGACGGATGAAGAAGCGGTTAGTTATACAATGTTCAAAATTTTTTGTGAGTTGGTTAGTTGACTTGTGACAATCCGAACGTTGTTTAAGGCAGAGGTTAGTACCGCCGCTGTAACAGTCCAGATGTGTGTTCGTTAATTCAAATGTCGACTTGTCTTATTGCTTCACTAAAGGCTTGTAATTTCGTTCATGTTTTGAAAATGTATCGCAATCGTAGGCAACTGTGCAAATACCTGTAAAACAAAATATTATGTTAACGAACCAGAGCGTTGGCGCAGAGTTGAGAGCGGTCTCGTTGATTTTTATTGCATTTTTAAAATTCAATAATCGTTATGTGATGTAACAAATATTTATATATTTGTAGGTTAAACACAATCAAGTCCTTAAGTTCGGACGACAATGTTTGTGATGAAAGATTTATAATATTTCTTACTTTCTCTTTCTTCTTGAGTTATCATTTAATTCCAACACATTTATTTCAAACAAACTTTTATTCGCCACATATAAAACAAACAACAACGTTAAAATAATAATTTTAGTCCGTTTAACAATTCTTCAGAGATAAACATGTTTTTTTTTTACTACGCATTCGTTAACAAAGATATAATCCTCAAGGAGATTCACATCACAGACATTCTTTATTACGTGAAACTAAATTCGAATTCAGTAAATAATAATTAAAATTAAAAATGTGATCGCAAATGGCATGTTACAGTTAGAAACCATTCTGCTCAAAGCCGAGATCAATTACTGTCAACATTGCAAAAAAAATCTGCATAATCATGAACACATCTTATCTAAATTTAACTTAATTCGAAGTAAGCTGGTAAACACTCGACTGCCAATAATTTACAATCCACTTGGACTAATTGTTAGCTGCAGATGTGAACAATGCGACCGTCCTGTATTGTGTATGGTTTCTTCTTTGTTGATGTATTGCTCTGGATAAAGCTAAGAAATCAATTAAATGTTCCATAATATTACAAATATTTTAATTGTTTGCTTGTTGAAATCAAGATTAGTAATTGAGTGGAACTGTTGCATGAAAAAATCGAAAAATATATTATTGTTTATAAAAGTTTTAGATTAAGCCCCGACAGCTATGTAAGGGATGGCGCCGTATTTTGAGCGGCCGTGCCGTGAGCGGAAAACAGTCCCTTCCTCAAACCTGACTCAATGAGCGAGCAGGTATAAAGTTTTCCGAAGAGAAACTTTATCAGTCTTGGTTTTAACATTAAGTGAATGTAATACAAGTTTAATGTATATCATTTCTGAAACTGTATTCATAATTTCTATCTCTATCTATAAAATTTCTGAAACTGTATTTATAATTTCGATCTCTATCTATAACATGGAAACTGTTCCAATTGGTAGTGATTCGTTTAATGACTATGCTTAGAAATGACCAATTAAGATACAAATATTTTAACAGTTGCATTTATCAGACGTCCTGAAATAAATGAAGACATGAACCTGTTTAGTTATAAATTAATTATTAATTTAATTTTTTAAACATTATATTATAGAAAAAACTTTCTGAAAGTTTAATCCATCTTCAAGTGTTGTAAAGTCAATTAAATGATCTAATTTCAAATCAGTGTTTCTAAAAATTCCATCAAAGCAAGATTTTACCAGCACGATAGTTTATAATACAATTAATTTAATTAAATATTTAAAGAATAGTTATATCACGTAGCACAATTTTGGTTAACATTATCTAAAAATGCTGATGAAGAATGACAATATTATTCCAGATACATGAACGAAAAGATGCATTTTAGTTCCAATGATTTTCCATTAACGTAAACAATTGATCTAATAATTTAAATAGAATTTATGATTCCCTATTGTTCTAACCCATTTAATGTATTTAAAATAATTTTATTTCCATGGTTTCTTTAAACTGAACAATGCTATCAACATCTGTAAACATAACAGAATTTGCGCCTGCAATGTGTGGGAAAATCGCATCTAAGAAATTTATGTCCTCCACATTTCATTTAATTAATTGTAAGTAACTTTAATTGTCGCTTACAATCACTTTTCAGTAATATGACGCCATTTGAAAATAAATTCACCAATCTTCACGTAATTAATAATAATGAATTTATATTTTAATTAAATTTTACACCCGACAAATCCGAAAATTTAGAGTCGAAACGTTGAGTTTTATAATGTTATAAATTGATAACTCTCTGACTAATTGGATGTTGTATTTTCATTAATTAAAAATGTCAGATTAATATAATTGTTTTACATTTACATTTACTCAAAATCAATTATATACATTAGTGATTATAATTTGTCATTTATTACGTTATATAATAATACAATTATGTTATTTTTAGATTTCATTAAAAATAATTTTTGTAATTTATCATATCTTTTTTCATTAATAATCGTGTGCTTTTATTGTATGGATATAATTCGTTACTTCTACTATGTAATATGCGGGTAACGTCGATCAAGTAGCTATTGAACTATAAATTACTTTACGAGACATCGTCCAACGTTCATTGACATTTAACAAGTAAATATAAATAAAAATTAAATTTTAACCATTGACCACATCAAAGCGTCACTAAATAGTATCAGGATTAAATTATTATTTTTATATATAAATCAGACACACGCGTTGATTGCCATTGACACGTATTCGCCCGAACATTATTCATATCTGATAATTGGGAGCTTTGAGAGGAAGTTGAAAAATATAAATTAGTGGAATTATACAATAAATTGCTACTATTATTTATTTTTGATCATTAAACACAAATTAAAAATCTCATTTGTCAATCATTCTTTAAAAATAACGAAACAAACATTCCCTCCTTTTAATTACACGTTTAATTGTTTTTCGAATATAACGCAAATTTTTCATTGGACAAGCAAATCTCTATTCTTGAACATTTTAGAAATTTAAGATTTCATTAAATAATTGAATAACAGTTCATTACTGTTCGTTTTGTTTATGTAAATTATCCACTTTTCTTATATTCAACAGTATACTCTTCAAAGTTTTAAATTTCTAACTATGTTGATAGCAGCTAACCATAAATACATTTTAATAAGAAAAACATGACGGTAGTCTTCTAAAGTGAAACCAAGGTTTTTAATTGCGAGAATTTATTAAACAATTCGTGAACATTTAGCCTAGTAAGATGTACATATCCATATTTATTCATTTCCGTGGAATGTACAGCAGTACACTCATGATATAGTTCATATGGATTCCCTTCCGTCAGTATTTCTCGGTGAGTGTATTGTAGCAGCAGTGTTTCGATCGCCATTATTGGACTCGACGTTGGAGCGTCTTGAGAATCTGATATTGAATTCCCACCGTGAGTCACCTACCTCATTACGGCGATCAAGTTCCCAACGCGTCCCTTGTTTGTCTATCATCGGAAAAAGACGCCGAAGTAGCTGCCTATTGCGCCCGTAGGGGGTGGCGAGAAAGACTGCAAATTATTGGCTTATGCAAACGGTTTTAATCCACAATTTGCATGTTCAAACAGTGGCGCGCCCGCCTGTATCTGTGTTTACCCAGCTTGGTTATAGCCGCTACTCTTCTTCACCGGGTGTGCGGAAGAGTGTGGGGATGCCACAACCAGATAGCACTAATAGGGCAACCAGCGACCACTTGAGAACCATGTCAAGAACCTCTGCGACGTATATGAATCACTATTATGTACACTAAGTCACAAAACATACGGAAAAAGATATTTACTAAGAACAATGAACAATTTATTCTTGTTTATGCCAATTCTCTCCATTTCTTCCCACCGGTTATCAGGCTCCTTGGCAGCAGTAAATAATACCTCGAATTTTAAATATCGACTATGAGATTATTTATTGTAGAATAGAGGAATATGACAAAACATTATAAAAAAACCTAGTCAAATTAGTCAGAAATAATTTATTAACAACAAACATAGCAATTATTACAAAGTATCGACCTTAATCTGAGACTTCAACAGGTGTACAATGGAGTAAATAATTTATATACATTGTCATATATATAAATGTTAGTAATAATTGATATTAATAGTAATAATTGACATTAAATAAATAAATTTTATGTAGAATTTCCAAAGCTCCATTGCCAGTTGTAACACAAATGAGCATAACCCTCCTAAGGAATTGTAAGTAAAATTTTTTTCATTAACATGAATATTTTACTCATACTGTAATAAATTTATTACATTCATAAGTGATAATAATAAGAAGAAGGAATATGTGTAACTTTGGATTTGTTTTGTTTTTCTTTGGTTAATAAAATTAATAAATTATAGAAAACTGAAATATTTATTTAAATATACGTACCTGCATTGACTGGAGATTGAACCGGATATTTAAAGTGAACGACAATTAAAAGTGTTTATAATAATACCAAATTTAGAAGAATTTGGTAATGCGCGGAAATTATTGTGCGCCCGATGAAGTCCTAAATTGACGACATTTTGCGTTAATATTTTTCATAATAATTTCATACATTTTTAATTATATAGCAGTCAGATAAGAACTCTTATGAAAAAAATATTAATATTTTGCGAGACTAGTTAAAATATTTTGAAAAATTTAATCGATTGACATGAATATTTAAAGAGAATTGAAAGAAAGAAATTGAATAAAAGAATGACAAAAAATCGGGATGTAAAAGGCTGCATAGAATATCATATAAAGTTAAAGACGTAGGGTCAAAGGTATAATCATTTACCTTACATACGGTAATCTTAATTTTTATTTAAAGTCATATAAGAAGACCATGTGACAGCTACGTGAATATTTTTATAGTGTGTTAGAAATATTTTATACACCCTAAACTTGCTACCCGACATTCTAAGAGTTTCCTCGAAAAAATTTTCACTTCTGCATCTGATTTCCCAATTACCTCAGAATAGTCGTTTTTATCTTTAATACCAAACATAGGACTATTTCTCCACATTTATATGCAATGATATAAGTCGTCAGCTCTCATTGTGTTGAGGATCCTCTCAGTGGAGGCAAAACGTTGCTATTACAATATAATTTCAAACTATGTAAAATCGCTTTGTTGTCATTTAGGCTGAATAGGCGTATTTCTGGCAGAAACCATATTTTTAAGGAAATCTCTTACGGATAAATAGAAATTTGCGGATGAAACCTCTCAAATGATCTTGATTCGCTTTAACGTGATATACCATAGCATTCTGTTGGTTTCAAATGCGATTTTCTTTCGTGTAAAACAGGTTTCATTTCAGACAATAGACTTTCTTTTAAAATTCTACTTGTTTCTGATAAAATTCACTATATTGTGACGTGGAACCGAATGAGACATAACTCACATGTGGACTGTAGGTGCATTGTAATATTATACAATTTTTCCGCAATACACGCTTATAGTTCTGGGATCTAATGTACTCAAACTTTGATGATTTTTACGAAAGGACAAATATTTATAATTATCTACGATGAGTATTGTATTATTGTATATGTTTTTGAAAATTATGAATTAATTTTCTTATTATAAATGGTTACTGACAAAACACTTGAATCATAGTTTATATGAGATACATTAATTTTAAAATTCTTCCTTAGTGGATTTAGACTCATTCTTTCCATTAGTCTTGTACTGATGAATTATAACAAGTCAAAACAGATGAATGTACAACAGATTCGCTATACATTTACACACAGTTTTATAAATAGGGAAATTTATAATAATTGCATTAAAGTGTTCTTAAATTACGTACAATACTACCATTTCCAATAACGATTTTATATCATATAATAAATTTTTATTAGTCAACTATATTTGAAAAACAAACTAATTATTAAAGTTGTTTTTTATATTTAATTGATAATTTTTGTATTTTTATGATATATTTTACGTATTGTATCAGTCATATATAAACTGAATGAGCCCCAAGTGGAGGTCAGAACCCGGTAAACGATTTTAGTACTTACAGCGGCCATTACTTAATCAATGATAATTACTTAATAACCACTCACAGGATATGAATTACCAGAGCTTCGCGTGCTGTGCTTTGAGAGGAAAACACATGATATATTAGCTGTCACTAGATTTGCATCAATACTGATACAGTTACGGGTATTAATCACATATTAAGGTATCGTAGAAACCATTAAAAGAAAGAAACAATTTCATATTTGATTTTGATTTTTCTCAGTTTAAAACCCAACACTATTTTATTTGCGTAATATCAGATTGAAAACACTGAAATTGTATGAAGTACATGGTGTTCTTGAATAAAATTCTGCCAATTACCTCTTTAAATAATATTAAAATATTGTATTATTGGTCCCCGGCACACCAAGATCAACGAAATTAGAATCATTCATTCAAACTATGGACACGAAATACATATATTAAATGTCGTTTGACCTCTAAATTTTCCCTTTCTTATCACAAATATATAATATTTACACGAGTAAGTGGTTATTCTATGTTCTGCATATATTCTGTCGTCACGGTCACTCTGGTAAATCCCTGTATCATGTTGCGGCTAGCCAATTGTAATCATGTCTCATGTGGAGCTACATGAGACATGATTACAATTACACGATTTGTAAGCGTATTATTCCTTAAATTTCGAAATCCACAACGAAAATGGTTTGTCTGTAAACGTAAAAAAACCTTTTTATTATTACATTTCATTTGTTGGTTACCTTGCTACATCTATTTGTTTTACAAATAGAAGAACGGTTATACAGATACTTTATTCAACGGCTTAATTATTTTATCACCTTCTAAATTCCACGTCGCTTTTAATTGTATACCTGTTGCAAATTTTCACTCAGAATGCCTTCGATGGTAAATAAAAGTAGAAATATAATTAAAATTGACGAACGTTATGAATAAGAATGGAAGTAGTCTGAAAAACAGTTGTTTTTTTTTGCAATAAGACGTCGTTGTACAAATGGAGTTCAAATGCTACAAACTGGTTGGTGAGAAGAATCGACAGTGTATTGAATGACAGGAAGAAAGTCAAAACAATAAAACGGTTTTAAATAACTGATATGTTTTACATTAAGGTTACACAAAGAAATCTGAGTGTCCTGTGACCACCCTAGTATCCTCGTGAGATTCGCTCGAGTAGTGAGCGTCCCTTACATTTGTGTGGAAGCACATGGTCGGTCGCGCCTCATTTCCGTGTTAGCGTACTTAAAGCCCCAGCTCGCGTCGGCGAGAGAAGCAATATTTTAGCAGCGAAGAATTAACAATGGTGTACGTTGCACTTGGTGGCAAACCGCCACCTCCACTGCTTCTAGCTGTCGATTGCGCGAGGAAATTGGAATGGTGACGACACCCAGCCAGACTCGTGTGAAAAGATTCCAATTTCTTTCTTTTTGTACGTCGCTGGCGCAGGCTGCAGGGACAGTGAAGGAGAATAAGGGGGCGACGTAGAGCATCTCTTCCTTCGCGCCCTCCGGTTTATTTTTCAAGCGGGGGCTGTTGTGCGAGATGTTTCGCAGAGATGTTATTGAGCAAAGGGGATGCAAGTTGCTGGCAGGGGTGCTGGGAATCTCCCGAATGACTGAAAAGCTATATTTGTGCACTCAATCGCAAAGCGGAATACAAATTTTTGAAAAGCGTCTTTTCGTTGAGTCGTCTATACTCGTACCTTAATACGAAAAGTTATTATTAGATGGCGCATGTGACGTATGTAGCTCTTGCAACTTCAGTTATTGCAAGTCCGAATAACACGTTCCTCTAAATCAGTGCACAAGAATGGGATTTACTATTTGGGGAAAAGTCGGTTAACGATAAAATAATCTCTAAGTGCAATCTTTAGTTAAAAGTAAGTGAATGCATTTGAATGACGTATATATAAAATATAAAAATAAAATTGGAAAATTCATATTAGTTGTATTTTTTGAATTTAATTAAAGTAACATGGCCATAAATCCAAATTTATTAATTAAAATGATCATATAACACACAAAACGTTCCCCCCATATGGTAAAGGACCTCTTCAGTTGAATATAATAATGAAAATAATGTAAGGGATTATTTGACTTACTAAAAGTAAATAAATTCAGAATAACGTGGTTACTTACATAATTAATCAAATATGAAAAGATATAATCCATTACACAGAAAACAAATTCACCGCAGCCTTGTAACTACTTTTTTTAAACACAAGAATAAAACTTTAAAAATAGTAAGTATACATAATTATAAACCATATCTGGAACTTAAATTTTATGTATCAGTTTTCACATTCAATAAATTTATATTGGACCTAATGTTCAGAATTTGGCATATAAAATGAGGATAATAATTAAATTCAACAGCTACATTTTTGTTGGATAAATATCCAAATTATTCAGAAGTTGTCTTGTAATAGTATAGCACGTGTTCTTACCACAGCTTTCCGCAATTTAATTGACTTAAGGGTCTATCAGTTATAAAATTATTGCGGAATTCTATCCCCTCCATTGATCCAAATTATTTTAGATTTTCTTGAATTGTCTTTCATGAATAAGAATGTAACGGTCTATTCAGTACTGTAATAATAAACTGATATAAACATACTTCATCAAAACACATTTTTTATACTACCATTCCCATAGAGATAAAAACTACTGATAGCAAAAATATTTCTTCCTTATTATTTTATGACTCTTGGTAGTAGTTTTCAATAAAGGACGTTTTTATTTGAAAAAACAAACGTATGAATTCAGTCATTTTATCCTAAATGTCAAGTGAATAGTTAAAGTAAATGAAAATTTTAATTAGACTTCAGTAATAGCTTTCGATTCTTTCCCTCAAAATTTTTATAAAATTAACATACCCGTGTATAAAGCTGGTATACGCAAACAGTAGTTTGAAAATTGATCATTGACACATACCAGCCCTATTTTACAAGAAAATTATATTACTCTAAATCTATTTTAAGTCTGCCTAGAGGTATTGGGGCATACTTATGAAAGGCCTGTTTAAACAGGGAGAAAATAATTGCAAAAAACACTTGAATTACTAAGCTAAAGCCAACGTGCCATTAAAGTTGGAAAACACGGAAAGGGTGGACCGTAGGGAAGGGTAGAAGTTTGCACGTTTGCATGCTATGCACGTATAACAGCTGCCACTTCCATTCGAAACGTGAAAAGTAATTGCGTCTACCTATAAACATTTGAAAATCTGATGGGTGAAACAAATTATGTTTCTAATTTTCTGTTAAAGACTGAGAGTAACACAATTCAAATGCGCAGAAAATAATTTTCAGAACAACGAAGAAGTTTTATCTATTTTTACCATTCGGAATACATACCAGTTAAATAATACCTGATGATTAATAGCAGATATTAAATATTCAATTTCAATTTTAGATTTGGTTATTCACATTACTCAAAGTGCGAGACCATCCTTTCACTCATAAATGTTTTGTGTCAAAAATTTCAAATACAATATTTTAAAGGACTTATTTCAACTGTTTATCGTGTAAGAGAAAATGCACTGATTTACCTTAATAATCTGAAAAATACCAGCCTATTATCAGAAAATTTATTATCAAATTGAAAACATCATATTCAATAAACACAGCGGTTCACCCCTGAATGTGAACCCATCAAGTGTTCAATTTCAATTAAGTTCAGTTTTCTAAAATAAATTTTCAGAAATCAAGAATAGGTGATAATTTTAATAAAATTATGTATAAATATAAGTTACAGAGTATTACTTACAATTTGTTATATGAAAATTTAGACCTACATAAATTTCTAACGTGCGGGTTTTACACATGTTGTGGCCGAAATTACTGTAATTGAGAAAGCTGATAAGAGTATTATTAAATTTTTAAAATAACATTGCAAAAAAAAGTTATGACACCAATACTTTAAAAAAATTTTGATTGTTTATTATTCTACTCTATATTTTTGTTAGTTATACTTTATAAATTATTTTTATACATAATCATATCATGTGCCTAAGATTTTGTTTTATTTAAATTGCTTCTATATAACTGTATTTAATTCAAACTGTTGCACATGAAGAGGTCCCCATACAATTTTTTTTAAATGTTTTAAATTTGAAAAATGTTTTTCACATGTATTTTAAAAAAGAAATCATATTAATATAATTATTACCTTAACAATGTTATTGACAATATGTATGAGTTTTACTTTTTATATATAAAACAATTAAAACACACGACTAAATGTTTAAGTATATTAGTTATTATCATAGAAACATTTTTAAATTGGCGCAAGCTAAATAAATAAACTTCTTAATCATTTCATTAAAATTCAATGCTAACTTTATTATATTAGTAATTTATTTGAACCATTTTCCGTTAGTCGATTGCCGGAGATAGTGCGATGTGCTTATTCTTGCTTGCTCTGATTCCTTTTGTATCGATTTATCGACAAAAGAATTAGAGGGACATCCGGAGGCAGCGATAGACTGAAACAAACCTCCTTGCCGCGGTTTCTCTGCTCCTGGCGGAAGTGAAGTCGGCAGCAGCCAATTCCTCCAACTAAACAAGCCCGATACACTTCCGGTTGACCAGTGGCTCAGATTTCCGTGCACCGTAGCCCCGACTCAATATTACACTATCCACATCGAAACTCACGAATGGACCATTGAATCCGACTTATCTGTTCCAAACTAACTTTCTTCTACTCTGGAACGGATACGATAAAAAGATTGAAGTAGAATAGCAGTACTTACACACACGCTAATAATAATAATAATAACTCACAGAAAAATAAATAGTGTTACTTATTTTGCACAGATGTTACTTCTTCTCAATTAAATAAATATAAACGACTATTCAAGTTTTCAAAAATTACTGGAAAATTTCCCAGTATTATTCCAAATACTATGACTAATTTACTCTTAGGGTGTCAGAATTTATCGTACTCAAATTACACGGTTCATATTTCTTAATTGTGTATGATTGAATAAAACTGTCGCCAGAAATGAGCAATGCAATATGCAAACATAGTTTTGCTCCACATGTTATTTGAAAATTAATTGTTTGTCAACGTAGAAATTCACAGTCGTAAGACTGATTGAAAATTTAAATTATCGCGGGATAAAAACGTTTTCGGGAGGTACAGGAAAATATTTCCATGTGTTAATGTAGGAATTTATCCCTTTAAATAAAATATAGATATTCGTTCCGAATTACTTTCAGTTATCAGTGGATACTTCTAAATGCGTATAGGAAACGTTATACGAAATATGTTTATAAATTTTTAGTTACTGAGATAGATAAATATAAAAATTCTAGTTACAATCATGCATTTTGTATTACAATAAACATAATTCCAAAGATCTTAATCCAGGGTGAACAAGATTTTATAATTGTATTTAAGGAAAAAATAGCGCTATAGTTCTAGATCTCAAAATTTAATTTTCACATCAATTAACGCATTTTTGAAACCAAGCATCGTTACTTAAAAATGTTTGCAAAAGGTTTCCTACAAACTCTTTAACTGAATAAGAATCTGTATTAAGAAATAAATTTTTACTTTGCTTGACGTATAAATACTAAATCTTTATACTTTTATATCTTATTGAAACTTTTTGTGCATATTCATTTCTTAATTAAATATTGTTAATTAAAAGTGGCAAATGTTATGCTTGGTTCTAAGTTCCGCACAATTAGTAGTGATCATTTGTATTGCTTATAGCAAATTAACTCATTTTTCACCATATAAACTTCAAAATTTCAAGAATGTGTAGGCCTATATACGCCAAAGTTAACATACCAAACATTTGCCGGGATAAACTTTTACAAGCTGCATTCCAGTCCGCCCTGTTCATTATTTTACGGAAAGTATGTAAAGTTCAAGTACTCATGAGCCGTGTCCGAAGCCCACTCCACTATATCGTAGGACGCAACCTGGTACAGTCTGGATATTACACCAATATTCTAAGAGTATAACGGATTCATCTAATTTAAGCTGATTATTGATATTGTAATTCGTTTTTTGTTTATAAGTTGTCACCGTCCATGAAAAATTAAGCATCGAACACACAAAATTATGTTTTACTGTACACGGAATGTCATAATCTATAAAAACCTGATATTGCCTACAGTTTCTAAAAATCAACTCCGTACTGCAACCGACCTTCCTCTGTCAGAACAATTTCAAAATAAATTGCAATTTGACACAAATATTTAATTATTATAAAACGAAAAAGTCGAGAAATTGAGAATAAAAGAGCAATAAGACATGACAAAAAAAATCCAAGAACAGAAGAAATGCTTTCACACCAGTCGAATCGGATATCTGTGATGGGAGGACAACCACGTTGACATTAATGGTCCAGTCGAGATTTTTACATCCTAAACCTTTAGTTCAGTTTAATGGCTGAACTTCGTTTGAAAGAATTTCTTCTGATCTCGAATAAATTCATTACACCTTTGATCAATTTACAATTAATAGTCAGTCATCATTGAAGTTCTGAAGTCGAGCCGTGAAGAATGTGGCCAGTATATCCTCAGACTTACATGATGAGAAGTTTCGTACCTAACGAGCAGTTGACTCTGATAGGTCATATGCGAGACGTACTAAGCAAGTGGAGGTCCTGATTTCGATTTCAGGCCCGGTAGATATATTTATATTATGATTCGTTAATAAATAAAAATATGTAAACGAGTACCGTTCAAATCTCTCAATTGCTGACCTTATTCGAAATTCAGCCTAATTTTTCTGAAAGTAGAAATATGACCTGTTAAATACTTGATCCATGTCTTATACAATCCACTTTCAAATACTTTAATTAAATATAATGGATAAAAAATAACAATTCTGGTTCAGTCTTTTACAAATATTAATTAAATAGCAATATATTATATAAATTCAGAGAATTGATTATATTTGATTCAGTTCAGTGGTTCTAATTACTAAAATATTTTTCAGGGAATTGTTTAGATTTAGATTTATTATTCATTCCATTAGTCCTCGGTCGAGGAAATAGGACACGTCTTAATATAAGATTACATGAAAAGAATAATTATTACAAATACAGAGTTTACGAAACAAACATTGTACTTTACAGAAAAATATATGATTTAAAACTACCGTAAAGATATTAATATGAAAGTAATTAATAATTAAAGAAATTATAAGTGTTTTAATTCATCTTCAATTTCCATTCAACGAAGTTTTCAGTAGAAAATCTTACATCGATTCCCGTCGAACATGAAAAATAAAATAAGTCAGCAGATAAATTCTATTATATAGTTATCATCGTAAAATAATAGTGTAACTTGATAGGAAACCAGAAAACTATTTTATTAAATAGGATCTAATCTGTCCTTGCTTTCTACGAACTCTTGCACCGAGTAATATGCTCCATTAATTAAGAGAGATTTACAACTCTTTATAAATGAATTTTGTATACTTAAAGTTTTTATTTCTTCCAGAAGACTATTGAATTGGTTTATAGCGGAATAAAGAATAATAATTCAAAAAGGCTTAGGCGATGTTTTTTTATGCTTAGTTGAGAGCGATTTATAGTGTTGTATAAATGGTTTGCTCCGTTTAGGGCATATATATTGATATTTTTCCAGACTAACTTTAAAATTTTCTAGAATATACGTACAAAGCAATGTTAAAATCCCAAGATTCCGAAACAAAGGCTTGGAAGTGGCATTACAATCCGCACGCGATATGATTAGTATAGTCCTTTTTTGAATTATAAAACTTTGAAACGCGTTGAAGTTAACGACCCCAGTTTGCTATGCCGTAAGACATGACACAATGAAAATTTGCATGATATAAATATACCGTTTTAGGTGTAGATACATCACTTTCCCGAGCAAAGTTTTCAAAGTTTGCCCGAGAGTTTATTTATATGGTGATTCCATTTCAATTTATAGTCAGTCAACAGATTTGGTTTCTGCATAGGTATAAAAAAGTATTTGGGGCATCTTTCTCTAAATCCTCCCAAGTATCCTGAACTAAATGTGATCATCTTACTAAAACTTACAAATGTTCGCTTCAATGTTACAAATTAAAGATTGCCAATAGTACAACTCGTTATTACATTGGCAACTTCACACAGACTTTATTTCGGACTTCAGCTTTTTTTAGGGTAACAGGCTACATGAGGGTAATCCACGTGGTGACAACTCCCTTTCAATGGCATAGGAAGGGATTTGAAAGGGGCGATGCGGAAGAGTAGAGGAAGGTAGCCAAAGGTTAACCAGGGGCACCGAGCTGTAGTTTAAGGATTCTAGCCGGCATTCGACTGAAAGTGATGGAAAATACCTAGAAAACCTACATCAGATAGGTTGATACTTCTCCCACGCCCTTTATATGGCGGGAGAGGGGTTTGCCGTGGGGCCGCAGCATTCCCTTATCCGTGCGTCGACCAGTTTAGGAGGCAGCCGTCTGTTCCAATGGGAACAGAGAACATGCTGCGTGGGTCCATTGATATATAAATTCGAGACCTTGTTTCACGTGCGTAAAAAATCGGTATTTCCTCATTTGTGTCCACAGCTGATTTAAACGGTCTTCCTTTCTAATACCGGTAATAGCTCCAAACTACCATAGCCGACTCCGTATTACCGCGAAATAATTTTTTATGACACCAAATACCTTGATCATTCTCACCGCAAAAAAATAAAATATGTTTACGATAAAGATAATCAGCATCGCAACTGTGTATTGGTATGTCTCGCGGTAACCTAACGCTAACTGTCTTGCGTTACACTGTTACCGGAGCCGACACATGTGATGTACCAGCACTGTTTGTTTTGCTCTAATTTCCCCAATGGCTGCAACCGTCTCAGAAACCGCAGAAGTAGCATAGTTTAATGAATCCATTAGAAACGCTCCAATGCACGGATTCATTGCAGTAACATTTCAGATTCCATCACACATGACGCATGGGAAGATTTTAGTATGCGCTTCGTTATGCAAATCTGTAAACGAATCTTGTCTTCTCTGTTCTGCAGGCTAATATTGCAGCCACGTGTTGTTAGTTTCAGTGTTATAGTCCATACAGCCCATCCAGTATCATGTATCTGTTTTGCATTACATTGGATGTTGTGGGGGGAATTACAACCGTCGGAGATGATAATATCGATTTTTAGATTCAAGGAACATTTTCAATGACTACCATTAGGTACATTTTTGCCTTAAAAAATTATTCCTTGTTTTCATATAAATCAAAAAGCGTGTTATTGTGGTGATTACATATTTCCTAAGGTTAGTATATTTAAAATGCGTTAAAATCATTCATTTCCAATAAAAAATATCAATTGCATAATTATTGAGTGAATAAAACTTTGTTTTTGCGAATTTTTCTTAAAAACATTATAAACGAAAATTTTAAATCATTATTAAAAGTTAAAAAATATCAGAACTTTTGAACGACCTACTTAATGCGTTTTCAAACAATTTGACTTTCTTTTTTGTGAAATATGCTAGTAAAATATTTTTCAAGTGAAGGAATGAATTTTGTAGTTTATTTTCTTCAATAAACTCAATTATTCAATTGGAAACAATTATTTCCTTTTCTTTTAAAGTCAAAAGTTTAGTTATGTTAAAAATCAGGTATTAATATAATGAAGAAATTCGAATTCTCAGCTAGATTGTTGCAGAACGAACTTAGACGCAACACAAAAAGTCAATCACACTACAGTTAACTTCGGAAGTGACCGATTTAGTAAACTAAAATAATTTTATGGCGTCAAGTATTGCTTTCTGTTTTCTGGCGACCTCTTAATCTGTTTTGTTAAAAAGTTCATATATTAATTTTGTATCTAAAAATTATAATTGCTTTTGTAATTTTACTGTAATGGTTTAAAACAGAGAATGTTCTTTCGTTTGTATTTTACCTAGGAGATGGATTATTATATTTTGTCTTCCTCGTCAACTGTTAATTAAATTAATTGTCGTTTCTAGAGCAATGAAGCAACGTGTTCGGAACTCTTTTACATATTTTATTAATCAAATTTCGATTAAAAAGGAACGAGTTATTGACTGAGGGAGTCGTTTATATATTTTAATTAATTAATTGTCGTTTTGACGGTAACGACTAAACATGAATGAGAGATTTGTTTGGATACTTAATTGGATGCAATTGACTGAGTTAATGTCGAACTATCCGGTTTTGGAGTGACCGATCGGAATTACTATGTTTCTTACTACAGATTTCGGTATTCAGCACCAAAATTTACAGACGGCTAGACTTCATTCTGATATACTTGAATTTTTTGGTTGTTTTCTATCTTTTCTGCTCGCCACCAGTGACCGGACAATACATTGTGATCTCCATCTGGACCCTATTTTTTCAAGTCTCTGAAGTAGGGGTTAAACAACCGTGATAGTTTTTCCAAGCTTATACGATGACATTTATAAATTTTGTTTTCACCGAAAGCTCCTCATTACGACTCAGAGATACGAATTGCGTTTATTTTAATTTTAATTTAATAATGTAGTGTTAATACTCATAGAAAATAGCATTGTCATACGATGTCAACTTAACTCACAAAACATTTTCCCGTGAAGCCAATTATGCAATTAATAATATTCTGTTTGTATTCCTCATATAGGTATAGGAAAAGCAAACAGAATTAAATTAAATCCAAGATTTTTTATTTCAGGTTATTTTTACATTATATGTCGTTATAAACGTTATTACTTTATTCAGAAAATCTATCAGTCTATTACTTTAATAAAATAATTACATTCAATTTCCTTTATGAAATCTGTAAATCCAGAAAAAGATTATGATCATACAGCAAATTTCGGTAATCTGATTAACCGAAAGTGAATGTCCGTGTGACGACATTCTCTATACTACACCAACAAGCCTTTGTGAATTTACCAGGACTACTTTACTGCTCTGTGCATACTTATAATGTCGTGAATGTAATTAGAAAAATATTGCAGAACATATTAAAAACTACGTTTTTCTATTTAGGAAAATTTCGGTACATTTATCATCTACGTTATTGGTGTGTAATTATGGAGTAATAATTATTGTGCACAATCAACATTTGAAAAAATTTAGATTAAGGAATTCTTTAAATGATTCAACAATTCATCATATTTCGAATAGTGACAGCATCATTAATCGTATAGAAGAGTGGCATTTAAAAATATTGTTTAATTGCATTTTAAAACAATCTGATAATAAATCTGAATGCTACTTACAATTAATTTTCAACTCATAGGCGTGATACATATTTGATAGGGGAGTTGCCACCATGTGGATTACCCTCATGTAGCTTGTTACCCTAAACAAAATCCATATTCCGGGGGCCCTAGTTAACTATTGGCTACCTTCCTCTACACTCCCGCATCCCCCCTTTCAAATCCCTTCCTATGCTACTAAAGGGGAGTTGTCACCATATGAATTACCCTCATGTAGCCTCTTACCTTAAAAAAATATTTGGGCTAACAAGAGACCTAGGAGGCTAACTTTGGGGATGCTTTTGCCTCTCTCCGTTTATGAATTAATGTTCCCACAAGTCGAGGCACCTCGGTCCGTTTTGAGAGGTGTATGTTCCGGGGTCACAGACCTAAGGGCATAAGGTAAGAGTTGGCTACCTTCCTTTACTCTTCCGAATCCCGCTATCAGTTCCCTCCCTATGCTATTAAAGGGCAGTTGCCACCATGTGGATTACCCTCATGTAGCCTGTTGCTCTTAAAAACACTATTTTTGGCTGAATTTTATGTGCACAAATTTATAAATCACAATCAAATAACTGTTTCGGTTCAAACTCGACTATTTTATGGATCAATATATGAAAGAATTATTGCGAAATACGTGTCAGTTACTACAATGTACGAAATCCACAATACCCTGTCCATTAATGAAATATGGGTCACGATTTAAATTATGTCTGAGCTTAATGTAGGACATCGAACGATCGAAATCTCAGCGAGCTGGTCCATTGGTAGATATCACAGATTCTCCTCCCACCAGAAAAAAGGTCACCGTTGGCCAATGTTCTGCCGGAATCTAAATCGCTCGCTTTGTGCCAATGGCCTGAAAGGGGTGGTCCCCAGAAGGAGACGACACAAGATAGCAAGGCCAGACCGCGTTGCCAGATTTCTCTGGCCGCCGCAACGTTAATATTAGATCGGGGCACGCCCTTCGCGCTAATGACGCCGCTCCTACGAAGAGTCAAACGAGCCGTGGCTATCACCTTACTCTCGTGTTTTACTGTCGCACATAGCAACGTCGCAATCAATAAATTCCTGATTGGTTGGCAAGATAAGTGACAAGGGAAGAATGGGGGCGTGTAAATGAGAGGCGGAGTGTGCCTTTAATAAAGCCGAACTCAGTTTCATAAAGCGAAAAATAATATATATATATATGTATTACGTTATTCTACTGGATGCCTATAACAATACGAGTTAACACCTAAACGATAATAATACCGGTTTTTGTATCAAATAAGGTAGATGGAATGAGTTCTAATATTTCTAGACTTTCAAAAATTCTATACACATAATCAGGGACAATACTAGACCGAGACAGTTACCTTCAGAAAGAATATATATAAACGTTCTCCGACTTATATAAAAATCACTGTAAGGCTTTTCTCTCTTAAATCAGCCTTATAATGATAAATGAAAGTAAATTCCGGAGTAATCAGCAATCAGCTGATGAATTAGTGAAAGTAAACAGTTAACCATGCCTCGTGAGATGCCAAAGATTGTAAGAGAATTGGGAACAAATATGTAATCACATCACAATGTACGCACTTATTTTTTATATCCTCAAACTAAATTCTCCTTCATTGTAGTATTCATCTGTTATTTGTTATTTCAACGCAATAATGAGTAATAATAAATATTACAAAGTTATTCATTTATTTTCTAGGAATTTCGGTTTCAAAGTGAAGAGCAAATATATTATGCTAAATATTCATGTTTATTAATTTGTATAACTATATAATATATACATTTAAAAATCTATCTTATTTGATTACATTCTTTATTTTATATCTAAGAATTAAATAATATTGCATTCAGAAGTAAAATTCTTATAGAGCTTTTATAACGGAAAATAATGATAAATAAATATATGTAAGTAATTTAATTAATAATACTTATTATTCCTTATATTTTATATTCTATTATTTAGACGAAAAATTACGATTCAAAGGTTAAAAAAGAGGCTTTGATAAAATTTATTCTCCTTCATTCTCTTTTAAGTGAATTGCCGTCTGCCCTTAAAAAGTTCAGTTTCCCCTCATCCGATCGAGTCTCCAATACAGTCCAGAGACTCTGGACTAGAAAAAAATTGCTTGTCGCATCAATGAGCCCCAAGTCATGTAACTTTTTTTGGCCCCTTGTCTTCAAAGACCCCTGCACTTTACAGGGCGGACCCTTTCTTTATCTTCTGCTCCATCTCGTTTATCTTTGTTTCTTCAGCTTACAAATATCCAAGGCATTGAACCCTTAGAAAATGAGAGCAAGTTAAAAATGTGTAAAACTGGCGAAAGGGAGTAGTGAGAAGGCTTTGCTGAAGGGAGACAGACTTCAAAGGGATTTATGTAGCAAGGGGGAAAAGTGCGTGCATGCCAATAATAACGCCGTTTCATTACAAACGCATATAATTCCTTAACAAAATCATGAATCCGTTCAGCATTACATAATCGATTATTCAATCTAATATTCGGTTACTTACTTCAAATTTAAATCAAACTGACCTAAATTTAACATTATGACTTTATGACTGACTCAATTAAAATAAAAATGCAATAAATACCTTATATTTACTTTTAAAACTAACAAATAAATATTTCAACAACGAAAACATTTTTATCTGCATTTGGAATCTATATAATATTAAATTTCAATTCGTTACTATAAAATTTTTGGTTAATATTGAAACTTTTTTTCAGTGCATTGTTTTCCATTGTTCAATAATAATATTTTGTTTTTGTTATATATTTAATTTTAATACTACGTTTGCTATAAAGTAGAATAATTCAGTTACTTGTAAAGCGAATGAGACATAGTTACATCACTATTAATATCAATAGGAAAAAGTGAATTTCTCAAATCAAATATTCCTACGTGTTCTGCCTTCGACTGATAATTTTTTTCCTATTATCGTAATCTTTTTGGCGTAATTAAGTTTTTTGTGTCTTTTTCCCAGATTCTGTGGTTAATTTTTGTGGAGTTGTTACTATCATTAGTGAATTTACCTTCATTACCCCTTGGTAAACCTTAAAACAAATTTATTCAATATTTTCAACAATTATAATCATATGTGGGAGAACTATTTTATCTAAATTTACTAATATTCTAATTAGTTAAATAACGAAATGAAGTGATGATATAAATACCACACAACGTTACTGTGAACTTTGTTCCTTTCGACAGGTTATAAAAAGCACATGCGCCGTGAGTGACACAACCACAAAATCCAGTAGATGAGCTCAACATCTTGTGGTATTTATATCGTCAATTCATTCTGTCTGTCATTTCGCCTTTTATATAATTATTGTATTGTAAAACAGACGTATTATAATTTCATTATCAATTTTTCTTTAACTGAAATCATTATTTCTCATTTTATAATTTTATTTTCATAAAATTGGTGGTTTATTTCTTTTTAGAGTAACAGACTACACGAAGGTAATCCACGTGGTGGCCACTTACGTTTAATAGCATAGGAAAAGAAAACGTTTCATAATAGAATAAATGCGGGTGCGATGAATTTTGCCAGCACGGAGGGTGATACCGTTGAAAAGTATTGAAACATCATCTTGGATTGATATACATTATATATAGTATAATTTTAGTAAATATAATTTTTAGTAAATGTTATATATATATGCATACAGAAATAAATTCAGGGTACATTGCGTAAATATGAATTTACATGATAGCCTAATAAAAGGCATACCAAAATATCTGTCTACTGAAAACTTCCTAATTTTTCTTTTGTGTTTTTGTTAACGTTACCTGGTAATTTTGGAGAAGAATTTTTATACCTACGTATTTACCGTTTTACAAAATGAATTGACAGAAGATATATAAAAATATAGCGTATAGTGTGTCAACTATCCATATTTTGGTTATTTCGTCCTCATACCAAAAGTACTCTTTCATTTTTAAAATTCAAATTAATTAGATACCGCATTATTTTTTTCTAATGAAATTGATGGTTCGAGCTCCCTAAATTTGTCAGAATGTTTACTTTCTCTACAATGCGTTCGTGGAATAATTACAACTATTCTACTGAGGAACAATAATGGTCAATTCTGTATAAAATAAATATTGAATGTCACATCGAACACACTGTTGTTTAAATATTCTCTATTGAATTCTATTAATTATTTTCATAGTTTATCCACTTGTATTGTGTGTGCATAAGGCCTATAAGGTTCTATATATTCTTCTTACACTATCACGACCGTATCGTGCTCAAATGAAAATATTTACGTCTGATTAAAAATAATTAATAAGAAAGATAGCCAATTCAGACAAATAAGTGATAATAAGTGTTGTTAACTGACGAGTGCAGTTGGGTCGTTCTAGGAAATTCTTCGCACCTGAGGAAAGGGACAAGGAACCCAGAAACATTGTGTGGTATTTATATCATCACTTTTTTGTCTGAATTGGCTATCTTACTTATTAATCATATCATGTTCATATCACGATGTAGCTATTCTATTAAAATAACCTTACAACCATTTCTTTCTGCTACGGTTTGCGTAAATATATTCAATTATTAGAAATACGAAAAATGAACGGTTTTTCATTTATTATAAAATTTGACGTAATAGCATTTTATCCAGAGCTTATTTTTCATCTTTTCACGCTCATTGTTTGCTTTGTTTAAAACATTTAGTTTGCTTTCTTCTTTCACTACTCTGAAAAGTCTATAAAACATTTCTCACCGATGATGGCTATTATTTTTTTCTGTAACATATGCTTTCCTTAACTATTCCTTAGTACCTTTAATTCTATTTATGCATTTCTTGTAACCGGTCAGTGTTTGTAAGACTTGTTCTCTCATACTACCCATGACCTTACGAACGTCGTTCGAATAACTGGAATCGGTTAGTACTATCACGTTAACAAAATCATAATATAAGAAAATAGTCAATATTCTGTAGCACAAATTACAAATTATTTTAAATATTGTCCATCTCAAGTAAACTTTCAAATTAACTGCATTGGAAATGTAATTTGGATGATATCGTTATTAGAGCCACGAATAACATACTCTATAGCTTATCATGATGACGCATATAGATATACAAATGTTTTTAATTAAATTTTTTGTATCGTATAGTACGTTTATCAACTATTGCAATAGCTCATATTTGACAATCGCATTAAATGATCAGAACAAGAAATTGAAGCTGTAACCAGTAGATTTTAAGTGCCACGGACAGGAAGCATAATAATTTTGGGATCTGTAATCCGAGCTTTGTTTCTTTTTCGGACGATCTGCACCGATACGTTTATTGTCACCCACACGCTCTCAACGGATACCAGCCATAAAATGTAGGCACAGCTTGTTTTGGAGCGCGAGGTTCAGCGGGGAGGGCAGGTGGCAGTGTTAGTAATTTCAAAATTCAATCCTGTCGGCCAAAACAAACAGAAGGGCTTTTTTTATTTGTGCCGAGTGGGGATTTGAAGTGAGAATTGTGCACCTGGGGCTCGCCGAGCCAGCTTTATGGCGAGGTGTTGACCCTCGGATGCCGTGCTAATTGTGTAGTGGCGACACCCTTGCTCAAATCCCAATCCCTGCAAACGAAGGAAAACGATTCTCAAAATCCTACATGAATCGGTTATATAAGCTTGCACGATTCAGTTTCACTCAAAATATGACTCTCATCAATGTATCCTTTCTCAGTTTTACTAAAAGTGGAGAGGATCGAACTAATTTGTTTATGTAAACGAAATATATTGAATTATGTGCTTTATTAAACAAGTCACATTTTCTTATAAAAATGTTTTTAATTTCAGAGATAGTCAAAGTGCACGTAATAACAAATGGGCCCTACAATATGACAGTTTCTGATGTATTGATGACGTGTTTCTGTACGCAATAAACAAGTTATTAATGTAATGAAATTTTTACTAATATTTATATTATTAAAAAACTGGTTTAGTTATAGAAAAGATGATTTTAAATAAAAATGCCTTTGCAACTACAATCATTTGTATTTTATCACTCACGTAAACTGTCGTATTGGATGAGTTTGTAATTCATTGCCACGGACTGCGTTCATGTTCAGTTGTGCTCTAGCTTCATGACCCGCTGAGATGGTGTTATAGTTCAATATGAGTGTGATAATCGCTCTCCTCGTAGTCTCCTTACTAAATGATTATTACTTGCCCTATTTTCCCATTTATCCTCCCTGTTTCCACGCTTCAGGATTCTTTCTCTACTCTTTATTGTGTTTCAACTCTCGACTTTATTCTTTCATGACCTTAGCTCAGTGCTTTTAATTATTGCTTTGAAAATTGTTTCTTTGCAGGCAAACAGCGTTTCATTTCGGTAACTGGAAGTGGTCACGTTGATCCGCACCAGCTGCGGGCTTCATCTAATTACGCACATGTACTTTCATGAGTTCAAAATAAAATTTACTTTGATTAAAATTTTAAACTAATCTAAATGTTTCAATCTCACTCAAAATAAGCATACGCTGATGTGCAGAAATAACCATAAACAGTCTCCAAGTATTTAATTTTATTAAATAATCGGTTGGAAGCTTTCAACTAATTTGTCATAATCATCCTGAATTAACAATGAAACGTTACTACTTGTATAAATACATCAAGTTTGGATTATATTGCAAAAATATCAGCATAACATACCTTCCTGTCGCTATAATTAAAATCACAATAACTTTAAAAATATTAGTACATATAGGTACTTAGTCACTAATATAAAACTCTGTTGTTTATTCAACAAGGTCTGTTCTTCAACTACTCCATTAGGTGGTTCAGTGTGTACGACAATCGTAAATCGATACAATTCCGTTTTTATATTTCTAAACCTTCGTTTCTATTATTAACAATATTGTTTCTGTTTAAGTTAATTTAAATGCTTCAGCTATTTTAAGTTTTATATTATGAATATTATTGTGTAATATTTTAATATTATTAAAATCGAATTCGTGGTTAGTTAATTTTTTTTGTTGGTGGACAGCGCTGTGTTTCTTTTGGCTGTGGGTTTTAATGTCAGTTTATGATGATACATTCTGGTTTTAATGTTTGTTGTGGTATAACGTATATATGTTTTTGGGAAATTGAGACATGGGATGCTGTATACGAGATTTGTCTTATACTGTTCTTCTGTCTTCCCCTTAATCTTAGTTAGTATGTTTTGTATATGGTTAACCGGTTTAACGGTTAATGTAACATCATTAATGTCGTTTTTCCTCAAGGTATCTATGATTTTAAAGGTCAATTTTTCTGTATATGTAAAGCTGTAATACGTAGGTTGTTTTTTGTCAAAGAGTACTGGAAGAGTCGTAGTTACTTCCTGTAATTTGTAATTATCTGTGGTGTTTACAACGTCCGTGTTATTTATCGATACTGGTTTAAAATAATCTTTAATATTAGTTTGAGTAGGATATTTAAAATTCACAGTGTCTCCATGTATTTTCATGTTTTGAACTATAGTAGTCTCTTCTTCTATAGTATGATCCTTGGTCGTTTGGTTATTCGGTTGAATTTAGTACGTTGCCATTTTTTTAAAATTACTAATCCATAATTGAGCTGTAATTTTCTTAGCTATTCTTGAGCAATATTAACAAGTTACTTTTCAATGTGACGAGAAAATTCGTATCAATAATACATATATTTACGTATGAGGTTGTTTGCAACATTTATTATCATATGTCTAGGTGGTATTAAATTACACAATTTCCCTCTGACCGGGTGGTTAATTTTTGTTTGAAAAATAAAATCTTTCTTTGCACGTTAACAAGTTTACTTAGGAAATATTACTATAACTGTCAACCTATAATGAAAGTATAAGTGAGGTCAAAAAATAAAAACTTAATTCCAGACTGTTCACAATTTAAATTCGAAAACATATTTATATTTCTCTCTTCCAATTTTTAGAGAATATATCTATTACGCACAGAGGTGAGTTTGAACGAGAACTAATTATACTTGAACCCTGAAACAACAAATTACCGATACGGAATTTTTAAAATCCTGTAATATGAATCTCGATGATGTTACTTGCGCGCTTTCAGAATTTACACGTGTAATCCAATTGTAACATGGTTGGTTGCTAGCATACTGACGAAGTAATCAATTATTTTACTTTGAGCATGCAGTGACAGCAATTTAAACCTTTAGCTAGCATTTTTACATTGCTATGTTAATACGTGCAATTATCAGTTGTTGTTTTTGTTTGCAGGTATGACAATTGTACACCATGACTGTTGCGTCGATCCGTTTGGTAACGTAAAATATTACTAACATGTATGCAGTCAATAAAAGTAAATCTTTATTAATAAACGAAATAAATATAATTTGGAAACTGGAATAGCTTAGAATATAGTAAATGAAAAATATGCTGCGTAAAGAAATGTTATTTATCATATGATAGCGAAACTATTGGAATATGTATTCGTATGATATTCCAGAGTCAACCGAAATATTAATGACTCGGGTCGATGTATGTTTAACGTCGGAGAAGGCCTGTACAACTGATAGCGAAAGCTCGTTTCTGACCTGGAGTCGACAAGCTCATTTGGCAAAATCGCCGAGTACAAAGCGGACGCCCAAGGTTCGATTCCCGGTCCGGTCGAGAGTTTACTTTTCTAATCCGTTAATAATTTTACTATAATTCAGAAAATAAAACAGCAGACGCTTCAATCAATGCTCGGCCATGAAGGTAATTGAATTAAAGTATCTGGATGGAAAATTCGGAACTCTTTTTCAAACACAGAATTTTTTTCATTTAAATATCATCCGTATTTTTTTGGAACGCCGAATTTTCTTTTACTTTCTTTTACTGAACTTTATTCTTGTTGAACAGTAAGTTGGAAACTAAATTTTTGTACCTGAGGTCAGCGACATTAGATAAAATTGTAAATAATTTAGTCTGCGTTATCCTCTACTTTTCAACACATACAATTAATTTATTTTTCCATTTTTCCGGAAACTGGAAACATATTTCAACATTTTCGTAACCGCCGTTCAGTAAAAAAAGTGAAAAAAAGCATGTAAGTAAATTATAAATGTTTCTGAGACATTAAAAAAGTCTTTGTACTGGGATGAATACCGATCTGGTTAGCTTCTGGGGAAAATATTTATCTACTATTCATTTAATTCTTCTTATACTGACCAAATGTAGCACATTGAAAATCAAGTTTTTATTTAACACTGTTTGTTACTTCATGGGCTCTATCTGAAACGTAAATATACGGCTATCTTTTCGCCTAGTCTTGAAAAACTTCAAATTTCAGGCCCTGATATATAAAAGTAAATTTACTGGAATTGTAAGTTTTACAGGATAAGAACTTAGGATAACCTCAGAGGTTTTTTGGAGGTACAGACAAAACACCTTCAGCCATTTTTATGTAAAGCTACCTAAATCTTCGTTGAAGTAGGTAAAAACATGCTTTTCAAATTGGAACCGATTTCACCTTGAAGCTGCTGTTTGTGCCGTCGAACCAAATTGCCACATTATTGTCCACGCAGCTACAGTAAACTTTTTTTTATTCATTATAGACGATGTAGCAACGTTTGTCTATTTCTCTGCTTTCATTCGCTGACCGCCAGAACGGCTTCCATTTGAAAACCATTATGCTTAGGGCTGTATGTAACAATAAATAAATGGGATTGGTCCGACAGTTTTACTGTAAAAATCGAACAAAATCAGACAGACAAAAATTTTGTTTTTTCAGTTTGCATGTCAATTATGCATAATGAATTGAAATTACTGGATTCGACGACGTGCACGCGTTGCCCGCGCACTTATATACATAAACCTGAAAAAGTATTTAATTCTATATTAATCTTTAGTCAAGAAGTGCTTAACCTAAATATAATGTTCCTTGTTCCGTACATACTGATAGTGCATGAATTGAACAGCTATGAAATACATTGAATATTATTGCATCAATCCCAACAAACATACAACCAAATGCATTACGAATAAAACATTTAAATATACTTCTTGAGTATTGCAGGATAAAATTATCCGTCAGTCTTCCGACATTACGAAAGATTAAATTATTAGCTAGATTAACAATTTAAACAAATGGTCGCCATATTGGAGTCACTACTATGGCGCGAAAATTAACTTACATTTTCTGCAAGGATCGTAAAGTATTTTGTATTGTTATTTTATTATGGAGTATTACTGGATAAAATTATACTTTTCATTCAAAATAAACATTGCTGCCTTATTTCATTACGGAAAAAGGAACTAATTTCATAGCGTAGTAACGTTTCTCACTCGCGTGACGTCATGGTATCTTGGGGCGCAGTAATTTAACACAAAATTATCACATTTTTCAATTTATAATCCTTTCTACCTCTGTGCTAAGGGCTTCTAACCCCCACAGTACCATTTCTCGTGTTTTTAATAATATGTGTACCAATTCTTGTTTAAATTTTTATAGAAATTAACGTAAATAAATACATACATACAATCATACATCCTTTCTTATTATATAGATATTCTTTGGTATTACGGTGTACGAAATAGTGAACTCGAAACGGGCCTCGATCAGAAATAGATGTTATGGGATTCGTTTCGTTACCACTAAGGTGTCAATGACTACAAACATTCTTAACGTAGTAGAGGAGGACAGATAATTACAGTTCTGCTTTAATGGATTAATTTAAATAGGAAATTTATTGTTACGTCATAATTTAAGTTTTATGAGTTTTGAAAAATACGATACTAACATTATTAGTTTGATCCAATATGTTTTTCGGGGAAAAAAGGGTACAATTGAATGACAATATTTTATTTTATTCCACTAATATGATTCATATGAGTCTTGAACTATGGTTGGCAGACCGTTGAGACAAGTGCGACTCCCATTAAAATTTCAGTACAGAATTTCTACATGCAGCTTTAACTGATTTTACGCCAAATTTTAAAAATTAACCAAATATTGTAGTAATATGATGTTATACTTTTTATTAATTAATATATTTGAATTTTATTACACAAATTTTAAAATAATTACTTTTTTATAATTATATTTTTAAGTGTTATTATTTTTACATATGTGACTTCTGAAAATATGAAATTACATTAAATAAATAATATTTCGTGTTGTGTATCTACCTGATCTCTTTATAAAATATAAAAAACCGGATTGCGGCTCTCGTTGACGTCATGTGTGCTCAGCCCTAGTCTGTAATATTAAAATTTTTGTGTATTCATCTTATGGAAAGACTTAAAACTAACATCTATTAATTGAAATAAGTGAGGATTATTTACTATGACATTTCAGAAAACGGAGAATATTTGCGTATTTTTTTTTCCATTTGTTCAATTGAACGATGACTTTTCTGATTAAATAGCTCAACTATTGACAAATAATGACATGACATATATTTTTTAATTTCGAATTACAGTCACTACAAATCTTTTTGTACGTTAGTTTGAAATCGTTAAAGTTCTTTGAGCGTGAAATAAGGGAAAATAATTGATATTGTCTGGCTGGAGAGAGCCGACGCTTGTGTACAATTATGCGTCGTGTGAGGCGGAACCCTTCACGGACTGCCGACTCCGCGCACGGCTAATTTATTAATTAGCGTCTTTGTGTTAGATCTCTACGATCTGCGGATGGAGGGGTGTGCTTGACGATGCCGAATGCGCCACCCTTCTCTGTTGTGGTAATGACTCAAAATTGCGAGTCGCGGCGGCAAGCTCCAATATTAGCTCCGGAGATCCCAACCGTGAATTTCAACAGCGTTCTGAGGGAGAAATGAAAGAGTGCTCGCATTACGGACATGATGGCATACATCTCACAAAGTGTCCTCAAACTTTAAAACACATGAGCAACTACTAGCAACATCAGACTCCCAAACAATTGAGCACGGAACAATGGTCTGATAATATTGGCTTTTTTACATGTGCAGCACTACAATAGTCCTACGTCGCTACTATTCGTCCAACGTTTTTCAAAAACTATTTAAAGTAAATCGTTACAAATTTCATTTCAATAGTGTTAATTTACATCTTCTTGTATACATTAGTATTTAATTATTTTTATTCATGAATTGAATGGGAAAGAAACCTGTTATTTTATATAAGTATATAGTCGGATCATTATTGGACGATTGTATTAGAATTCAGAGATCAGATGTTTTATTTTTATTTTCTTATATAGTACAAAACACATAGTTTACAATTGTTATTAATATTGATATTCATTTATTCGTAACGTTACATTTTATGGAACTGCTCTTTATTCTAACGTTTATGAAATTGGCATGTTATATTTGAAATTAACTTAAGTAAAATATCACGGTATCTCAAAACTCCTAAAATACTCGCTTGTAAATTTTCATCAGTTATGAACCTTGATCTAAAATGTTAAATTTCTCAATAACAAAAACACAAAGTCATTAGTAGATTCTTCATTCGCCTAGAAATGTTTAAGTATTTCTATTAGAAGGAGTATATGAAGTCAAGCAGAGAAACTTTTACGATGAGAAAAATAGGCCAAAAACAAAATTATAGCAAGAAGAATTAGCAAACCAACTTATCGAACAGTAAACAAAAAACAGTAAACAAATTCAATATTGATTGTAGAAAGCATGGACCTACTACGTTCAGCCCAGAAATAGAACAAGATTTTAATTCAAGTTTTATGTGGTAGGTGAAATAGTGGGGGCAGTGCGTTCCACATCAACCACAGAAAGCACCTCTCCCGCCATCGGACGGTCGTGGGACAAGTACTTACTGCCCGACTTCCTTGATGCAGGTTTTCTAGGATTTGTCCTGCATAACTTTTAGGTAGGATCCTCAAACTACAGCCAGGGGGCCGTAGGTAACCCTTGGCTACCTTCCTGTACCCTTCCGCATCCCCTCCCCCTTTGAAATCATTTCCTATGCTATTAAAGGGGAGTTGTCACCACGTCGATTAACCTCATGTAACCTGCTACCTTAAAAAAAGGCTGCGAGGGATGGGGGGGCGGGTTAATGGTCAGGGTCAAGTTCAAGACCGAACGGGTTGTGGAGGCGTGGATGTGTCGTGGTATTCGGATCTACGGAACTATAGTTTAAATTTCCTGTTGTTTTGAAAAGTAGACTTCCAAATATCTAGAATATAATGGCTGGGTTGTTCGAACTCTCATGCCTATGCACTAAATGCCTTGTATGCTGAAAAAGAACGACAAAAACGTTCCTAACTCTTCCTGCTATATCTTAGCTTGTTTATTATAATAATCCTTGAATCCTAATTATAGTTCCTATATTTGTCTTTGGTATTACTTTCAACTAATCCGTTTCTCAACCTGATTACATATTTCCCTCTCTAAGAAATTTTTTCAACTTTTGTTGTTCTTTGTCCTCCTTAAACTAATGTAGGTAATGGAAAACACGAAAAACAAAAGACAATCTCGAATAACCTAAAATATTGTAACTATCCAATGGAATAAGTATATTTATAACACTAGCGTGCACGAAAGTATGAATATTATAATATATATTGTTACAATACAATAAATGTTGTTTTAAAATGTGTTCGCAGTTATTTATTTAATAATTTACTACATTTTTTTTATAGTTTGATTAAACAATTTGGTTTAGAGGTTATCACAACTTAATTGACGCCAAACAGTGGGACAGAAAATATGAATTATAGTATATGACTAGTCTCGTTTAACTTTAAGTCAATATAATAAATTTCAAGGTGTTGTAAGATTTTCTTTGTACACATTATGCAGTTCAATTTGTTAATACTAGGGTATAAGCATAGTTGAAATAACTTGAACTTTTGAAACAAGCATCAGTAAATTGTATAATATTATTTCTATTCTATTTTTTGATCACTTCGTGTTACGAAGCAATCATTAAAATAAATATTTATTCCTCGATAAATTGTTGGACAAAGGATTATACTAAGCCCCCTTGAACCAGTATAAAGTACGCTGATCTGCAATATCGTCCTCAACAGACGATAACTTCCCGTGCTTATGTCTCGAAACTTCTGCCAAGAACATGTTTCCGCATATTGGAAAGATTTTACGAAAGTAATCACGGAAACGTCAATGTATGCAAACGAGCATTGAAATTCATATGAAGGAGGGGGCTACGAATTGGGATGTGTTTGCAAGTTGATGTGATGAAGTTTCAGTTCGCGAGAAGACGACAGGTGTTCGCCAACACGACGGTGGAGAGGAGCGAAAAGAAAACGGATTCAATTTTTTTCGCGCTGCCTGCGGGGAGCGATGTAAGTCGGTAGGAAGGAAAAAGAATTTCCGTGCCTGGATCATGATCGAAGGAGAGAGGATCAAGGTGGCAAGGACAGTGGGGGCCGTGGGAGAAGTTCTTATTGATTCACTTGGCAACTTATGTTCACTTCCCCTGTTTTGGTGATCCGCCGCAATCGTCGACAGAAAGCAAACTATATCTAACGATTTATTTCACGGCAGTTTCAAAGCAATACGAGTATATAACAAGTCAACTTATGATGCTTCAATTTTAAGTGAACCAGATCATCAGCTCATTTGTGGTCGACTCGTAGCCTAACTCAAACCAGAAATCTAGTAAACATTATTTTTTTATTTCTGTTCATCGTTGACCTTTCAAGTACGGTTCATGTAAGATGAAAGTGACACTAAAATTATATATGGATCATCGCCCTCGCTTGAATCATTTCGACTGTGAACCTTCGAATAAAAAAAATCAATGATTTATTTCCTTATGTAACTGTTCTCTGTGTAAAATGCACTATAACAGACTTTTATTCGATTTTATTCAAACTTTTAAATTACCTAAGATGAAAAATACCTGCCCAGTGAACTTTGATATTTGGATACCTCCACCAAGAAATAAACATTTTTTTCAGACTTCGAAATACATTTAAAGTAGAACGTGAAATTATACAAACGCTGATAACACAAAGACACGATCACTTCACCGAAACACTTGGTTATAGTTTTGCTCTTATCATCTCATTGAACTATTGACGTATTGTTACGGCAACACAATATCAGTGATATGGGAGATTTACGCCTGAATTAATTACTTGTGGACCAGCGAACATACACTACTAGTTCTCTACTCAGACATTGGTGAGCGATGGTAGCAACGGGAGTGCTATCTTACGCCTACTGAGCTAATTCTCTTTCTAGTTTTCCTGTATTTCTTGCAGATATATATATATATATATATATATATATATATATATATATACAGTTTAAAACAGCACAGCGGAACTAAGGTTCCCACAAGCTGAGGCACCTCGGCCTGTTTTGAGAGGAGTACGTTCCGGGGTCGCAGACCTTGGGCATACGGTAAGAGTTGTTCGCTATTCCCATTGGACTAGTCGGCCAGCTGCCTCCTAAACTGGTCGAGGCACGGAGAATGGAATGCTGCGTCCCCACAGCAAACTCCTCTCCCGCTAACGGAAGGGCGTGGGACAAGTACCCAATGCCCGACCTACCCGATGCAGGCTTTTCTAAGGTTTTCCCTGCATTTCTTTAGGCGAATGCCGGGTAGGATCCTTAAAATATAGCCCGTGGGCCCTAGTAACCCTTGGCTACCTTCCTCTACCCTTCCGCATCCCCCTTTTCAAATCCCTTCCTATGCTATTAAAGGGGAGTTACCACTATGTGGATTACCCTCATGTAGCCTGTTACCTAAATAAAAACTGTCTTCCCAACACTCTCTTCTTCCAAAACAACCAATAAATCTATTTAACGGTTTCAAAAACTATATTTTCAATATTTTATTGAATTGTACGAACAGACATTTACATATTGTGGTAAACAATTTTAATTAAATATACAAGTAAGGAATCCAAAATATTTTTAAATGGTAATTGACAAATTAGAATTTAGTAGAATTTATATTTTATATTTCTAAGAAAATGACTCAGCTTTTATGAGAATCTAAATTTCAGGGCCGTTTATCGGGCCTCTAATAAAGAGAGTGATTTACAATTTCCATCAAGGTATAAAAGAAAAAATGAATTTAAATTTACAATAACAAAATTTTATACCAATAACAGAAACTATAGAACTCTGAAAAGTTATATAAATCTGGCAAAGTTGTATACATCTGGCGGTAAATGATATTTGCGTAAAACTTAAGAATAAAGTTTGTTTTTTTACATAAAAACTCGTGATTACTTAATTTTTGTAGAAAACTAATTACATTGACCGGCCATAGCACTGATTTTATCAATGTCTCACTTTCCAACACTTTTGGCGCCTTTCCACTTTGCTCTCGTACATACTATCACATTCAGTATTTCTGTAGAAAATCTTAAATAAATAAAATGATGGTATTCAGCCCATACTTTGTTGAATTCGACCATCACAGACTCTCGCTCAGACTACCATGGTCAGGCCCTCCAAAAAACACAAACACACACTCTGACTGTTTGAGTGACTGTCAATGCTATTTTTTTTTAAGTTGTAGACAGACTATGTATAGGATAATTCACATAGTGGCAACACCCCTCTTATAGCATAGTAACGGGATTTGAAAGAGGAAGGTAGCCAAGGGTTAACTAGGGCCCCCGGTCTATGGTTTAAGGATCCTACCCGACAATTCGCCTAAAAGTGATGCAGGGAAACCCTAGAAAATCCTGCACCATGTAGGTCGGTCATTTGGTACTGTCCCACGCCCTTCCGATGGCGGGAGAGGAGTTTGCTGTGGGGTCGCAGTTTTCCCCGCGCCGTGCCTTCACCAGTTTAGGAGGTAGCTGGCCGACTCTTACTGTGTGCACAAGGTCTGCGACCCCGGAACATATACCTCTCAAAACAGGTGCGTCGACATGTGGGAACCTTAGTTCAAATACCAGAAAGATGTGGAGGCATCCCCAAAGGTAGCCTCCTACAGAGCTCACTGGGAAGGTTCACCTGCGAGAGAATTCTCTCGATGTTTCTGACAACGCTAAAGTTCTGAGCGTCTTATATACCTTTTCGACAATACACCGTAGCAACCATTATGGTCTCTGCTTTCTCGAGCCAAACAATGCTGTTCTTTACAATGTTCTGGCCTCAAAGTTACTCCGCCAATAAGAAAAGAAATAATTTATATAAAACATTTATTTACAAATTTGTAATCTCTTCTATATATTATGTTATTATTACGAATGATATAAACGGTACAAATTAATCTTATTTTCTAGAACATTATGCAGAGAGTTATTCAAGAAAGTAGGAAAACTAACTCTCTCAGGTCCATTTATTTAGTCATTGATGATATTTCTAATAATATTTATGAAAAATTTAGAACATACATTTAATTCTACAATTACAAACATTTTACATAAGAGTTATATTTTAACCAGTTGATCAAAAAGGCGTAATCATTTTTAACAAACTTCCTGATAACATTAAAGAATTAAAAACCGCTCCAGTTGTATTCAAAGGTGAACTTCAACATTTTATATACATTACTCTGTGAATTAGTTTTTGAAAGTAATTATATTCACAAAAATACTTGCAATCTTAATACTATCCTGTTAATATAATGAAATAAAAGTAGTAAAGTATACAGTCTTTCTCGATGGAGAGAATGAATAAGTCTTCTCGGGCTTCTAACTGAGTAAACAACTGTATCCACTACGTTTCGATGACGTTCACTGCCATCGTATTCTAGTATAAAAATATTCTGTAATTATTCAAATATTTTAGATATTAATTAAAATAATTATATTGATTTTATACTGAAAAAATTAATTTTAATTTGATATAATTCAATAAATTTTCAGTCAGAAAAGTAATACTAATATTTATTGCAAAAAAATCACATTACATTTCTGGAATCATATTAGTATGAAATTTTTTAATCTACAATTTATATTTAAAAATAATATTTTAATTTTAATTGTTCTTAAAAGATTAATACATGCAAATGTAATTAATTTCTAGATTGTAAATTAAAATTGACATACCTAATCATGTCCCAGAAGAGGACGTACGTCGTTGTGAAATTAATACTTTTATAGTAAACATTATAATTACTTTTCTGCCTCAAGGCCATTTATCTATTTATATTAATATAATAAAATTTAATTTTCTGCATTTTATACATATGCAATATTTAACTTACCTAAATATGTATCAATCATTAATTCTAGACACAAAACAAAGTAAAATGTATGAATCTATCAACAACCTTGAATCTTTGCTTCTTATGTGGATGTTTGGAAAACGAATAATTTCTAATCTATTCCCCACTCGTAGCAGAATTATAAATTTACTTTTCGACTATACCGCATTGGTATAATTAATTTTAATTAAATCGATTAAATATAAATCTTGGAATTCTAAACCTTCAAACAGCGTTTTTAATATTATTAAGAACAGTATGTAATAGGTAAAATACTGCAAGTTGATACTAGCGATTTATTCAAATCCTGAGAGTCATTTCGCCAGTTTTTCTCAAACCGGCTACGTCAATTCATATAGACGACGTCTATTAACGAAAACCTGAACTATCACCAATGACGTTTATTTGTGGCTTCCTGTCAGTGCGAACGAGGGTGTTCGCGAGAGGACACTCAATCACTTAGAGATCCGGCCGGCAGCACCTAAGGGAGTCAATAATTCAGCAGGATGGCAGCCAACATGACAGACAGATATCTACACGCGAGTTTTAAAGTCCAAATATAGGTGAAGCTGAAATCAGTTCTCCGTATACCACTGAGGTTTGACAGGGCGTCGAGAAGGGAGAGCAAATCACATATTTCAGTGTATTTAGTCAAAATTCGGTATTTCGTTATCATTATGATTGATTTCCGAATAGATTTTCATAGGTAATAAACAGTAGAATCAGCGATTAATCGCATAGTTTTCGTAGATTAAAATCTTAGCTGTGACTGTAGATAGATCAGTTGTAGTGTGATGTCATATAATCTTACTCACGGGCTGATCTGGACTGTTTAATTGGTTCCCCGTCTACAGGAAAGTACTTCTGTACTCAGGAAGGGGTCCTCTGCAGAAAGAAGTCACTCTACTAGCTAGTTTTTCGACTGCCGTCTAGGTGTAAAGGCTCCTAGACTGTTAAGTTCAGTTTTTTTTTTATTAAACTTAACCTTCAACTTCCTAGCGCCTTCTGATTTTTTCAAGTCTCTGGACGGTACTATAGATGCAAAGAACCCCTCACGTTACACTCGTTTATAATTCCTTTACTACATTTCTTCCTCTCTCCGCTGAAGAAGAGATGGCGGTGGAATTTCCTCCAAGATAATCCTATACTATCTTATAATTTCCGTATCTTTAGTCAAAACTGCGAATTGACGTACATCCGCCTTATTTTGGTACGACATTACAGATAACCATTTTTACATTTCTGTCAGATAATTTTGCTAAAAGTCTGATTATGTAGTTAGCTTTAATTAGTAATATACAGTATGGCTGTTCCAATTTATCATAAAGTCTAAGGAGAGTTGAGTATTACGGTTTCCTAAATATAAAAAATTTTGAAGACACACTCGTCACTTGATTTCCTTAAAATACGTTTCTATATTCCTTTTTGGTCGGGAAACAAATTACTCGAAATGTAAGCTGTTTATAAGCAGTTGATAAATGCAGGAGATATGTTGGTATTAATTTCACAGCAATTTTTGAGCTTATCCGTTTATATTATGAAAAGAGTAAACATCAAAGTAAAGGATTTGTGACTAGATCGAGGAATTGGGGCAAGCTTACATCAAACGAGCGCTGTTCGTCGCCAAAATACCTGAGCTCCTCCACGACAAGCTTAACGGGTTCTCAATGTAAATGGCTCCTTGTGCGTGTGAGCCTAAGTTCGTAAGCCGAGCACCTCCATGAATGCGTCGTTATCCGAAGGACGTTAATCATGCCTTCCTTTGAATCGCGCAGCCTAGGAGACCCAATTCTAATTGTTTACGCTCGGTCCTTATTGTGTATCGCCTGGAAGAAGGGATCATTAAAATCCCTGCAGAAAGGCTTCCTGGGAAGGCTTTCCTGTCCTGTAACGAGCTCCGCCATTTGGCTGCTACCTTGTCTCACTGTGCGTGTGCAGCACTAAGCTTCCAGCGTCCACGGCAATGAAAAGCCCCAATTACCGTACACTAGCGTCCAAACGCCATTTTAACATCTGGTGTTTATTATGTCTCCTCACCCAGCCAAAATGAATAGACTTATTTCTACGCTAAAATAGGGTACAGTATGCATATATTCATTTTCTTTACAGTCGAGTATCGTTCAATGCTTCGTTAAATTTAATTTGAGGGATGGTATGCCAAATAAATTTTTGAGATTCTGAAGAAAATCTAAACACCTTTTAAATTATAGAATGTTTCAGTAAAGGAACTGTGACTATACGCCAACTGTTACAGTTATGTTACACATATTTTAGTTTTAAATTTATGAATTATGATAACTAATTTATACATTAGGGTTACGTTTTAAATTTTTCATAACTCACACGACACTACTGTAGTAATGATGAAAACTCCAATGAAAGAATATTTTGCATTCAGGACCTCGCATTTAGGTTTACAGAATTATCTTTTTCGTAGCCAGTTTTGTTGGTAATGACTTTTGTATCACTAGGTATTTTCTTAGGCACAAAATGTTTGTATCATTTGGAAGATACATAAAAATATATTACAAGGCATTTATGAAGAAAATAGCCAATGAATGACCAAAACCCAGTAAATCAACACCAAACCTCCAATAAATTGTCTACTGAAAAACACTTTACTTACACAAAATACAAGGTGTTTCAGAAATACTATTACACACTTCTAGGAGTTGTTGAGGGCACTTAGTAGATAAAGTTTTGATCAGGGACCCATGTTCCGAAAGGTACCATTCGTATGTAAAATAATCGAAACGATTTCAAATATCCCGCTTCAAGGTAAGCAAATAAAATTGGTTGAGAGCCAATATGTGTCTTGTGTTTAAAATCAGTTCGGGTGAGTCGGCGTTCACATCGGTTGTCGTTCAGTCAATACAGGATGTTAGAATACACGTTTTAAGATTTCACAAAGATATTGAGATACTAAGCGGGACGTAATGACTGAATAACAACTGATGTGAACGCCGACACGGCATAATTGATTGTATACCCAAGACACATGATATCAGAAGTCGCCATCAGCCATTGTGCCGTACCTTGAACCAGGATATTTAATTCTATTTGATCCTTAAACTTCTTTTGTTTCCAAATGGTCCATTTCCGTACATGGGTTCCTTATCAAAACTTTACCTACTAAGCCTCTACAAACCCTAGAAGACTCTAATAGAAATTCTGAAACACTCTGTATATAAAATAGTAAAATTAAGTTAATATAAGTTCTCCAAAATTATGATCAAAGAGGGAATGAAATAGCTCTTAATTTTTTTACTTTATACTAGGTTACGACTATGGATGACTACCAACTGTTAATTTATCAATGGCTTCCTCAGGAATGGACCAGTCAGAAAAAACAATATGACTGCATGCATCTGAAAATATCCAATGGAATCATTTTAGATCTAAACTGTTATTAATATTACAGTTTATATGTGCAATGTTCTTTCGCTGGGCAGTATCTCCATTAATTTATCTTATTAATAAAAAAAACCTTAAGGACAATTATTTATTTTACGTCTAAGAGGAAGGGTTATTGCTCGTACGCGTAATTTAAACTGTTCGCCAAATTATATAATGAGGTACAGGATTAATTATAATTATATTGATACGGTTCTTCGCCATATTTGATTTAATGGATAGAAAATATATATAACTCCTGAGTGAAGGTTTCAAAAATACTTTTCGCTCGAAGAATATTGAAAAATGTGATAAAATACTCATTAAAAAGAGGTAAACTGAAATAGAATTAAAATATTTGATCTAGAAGTAAATATAATATAAACTCAGTTTGTTTGTACTTGATCGAGTCCTACATTTTTACTCCCCAAACTTTCGATTTAAAAGATCATTATAAAATATATAAATAAATATAGGAGTTGAGTTATTAATTATTAACTTTTTCATTAATAATAATAATGTAAACTATAGTGACACATGTATTTATAATAATTATTAATTTTGATTTCGTTTAAAGATATTTCTGTCAGCGTCGTAGAGAATTCTAACTATTGATTTCAATTGATAATGATGAAAAAGGGGTGGTTGCAACCTGTGTGCTCACTCCCGTATTCTTTGGTTCGTTATGATTCACTCCTGTATATGATGCAAATTGTTTGCCCTTCGACGTTGGGAGTCGCCCCGTGGCCGCGCGTTATGATTATCGTATCAACCGATATCAGCAGCTATATATGCGATTGGTATGTGAGACCCTGCACTGATATTTTCTCTTATATTTTTGCCTTGACATTCCTTTTTCTCTGTGCTTTTCTTTCGAACATTTCTTCCCGTCTCATTCTGTGAACAGATAATATAATTATTTGCCTTCCCTCTTCTCTTTCTACATAACTTAATATTTTACGTCGCATTTTTTTTTATCAATTTCTGCTTAGAGCACAACGATATTCATCAGTTTCCTTAATTTCATTTTTACAGGAAATGACTAGTTTAACTAAACTCAATAGCTAGTGCTTCAGTGCTGTAATTAATTTATTGACACATGAATTAATACTATAGTGACGGATATCGGGCCTTCAAATTCGATAGAAATTAGCGAGTGTCGGTCAATTAGGTACATAAGAAAAAGTTATTGCTACCAAAATATACAAATTATATAAGGATGAGTGAAATGAATTCTGTTGGATTAAGTACATCTTCATCACAAATTTAGAACTATTATCACGAAATATTATAATTGATATTTGTGATTAGTGAAATTATTGTCAGAGTTTGTGTGATTTAAGATTATAATTTGTAATATTTTACGTCCATTTCTCTCTATAAACTATATTTAATTTTTATTAATGCATTTTATTTTATTGAATTAGTACGTTATATTTATTTCAGTACCAATATTTTTTTTTCTTCTTTAGTCTCCTGCAAGTATGAAGGTCTCTTACAGCCCTGAGATAATTTTGTAAAGTATTTTTTTAATTCTTTCCAAATATTACTCATTATTGAGAAATTTATGAAGGCGATGGTTGTCTTCTGCCCATTTAATGATAGAGATGGACCTAATGCAGCGCTGAAACGTGCGAACGTGGCAGCGGGTGTACGCATTAGATTTGGTGATATTGCTGAAAGTGAGTTAGGCACGTCTGCGTTGGACTCGAAACCGAGACCTCTTTAATGCGATGCAAAAACTCTGATCTTAAACGAGATTTTATAATACAATAATACGTTACAACTATATCTCAATCACGGTGCGGAGGACGGAAATTCTAGTTGCAGTTTTGTTCCTACTTCAGTAAGACGCACGTTTGACCTTAATAGTACAGATTTTATTGTTCTTATTACTAAATATATACCATTTATAAACCTTTATGGTTCTTCCTCGTAATCACTATACTTGAAAGAATATGATTTTTCAATTCACAGTTAAATTTGTTGCTTTTTGATAATAAAAATACATAGCGAATTGTCACAGTAGAAGAAATAGTCAATTGATCTACCTAGCGTTTCCTTTCCGAGGGACAGATTTCCTCCGCGGATTTGATAAATTTATTACTTTCAACATGGAAGGAAATCTGAGCAGTGCTTATCGTATGGCTTCCACTCTGTTCGTCAGTTATATTCTTTAGAAGCGAGGCTTCAGAAACTGCAGTCGGAAGGTTAAGGCGGAGTAAAACGGTCTTGTAATCTTCATACATTGATTTCCATTTTCATTTTGCGACTATAGAAACCCACAGATTGATGTTTATAAATGAGCTATTCATGCAATGGAAAATAGGGGTACCAAACTGAATCTGCTCCGAGGCGGGGGAAGAGTGGAATCTGAAATCAGATTTCAGTGGGTGGAAAGGGGGAGGGGCGGAAGAGTTTCGCAGCTTTGAAAACAGATTTTTTATCTTCCACGTCCGGGCATGCATTCAACAAGGTGTTTGATTTATTATTTGTGTCGTTTAACCAGCGGTTCAATAGATGTTTCATGTAAATGGAACGGCATTGGATAGTCGATAACCTGCTTTGTACCGAGGGGCATTGTCGATGACAGCAGCTCGTTTGTCATGCTGCGGTCCAGGCATTATACATCAACCAAGAAGCGTATTTATCTATTAACAGGCGTGTCTTACCACCTGGGAAGACCTTTTGTCCGGCACTTGGTCTACTAGATACACCTAAGCCATGTTTATGTAAAGTTAATCTGCATGGAAACTATTTAAGAAGACTTTGCCTTTGTTTTAGCAAACTGAGTTGATGGCATCTCTCCCTCTATATATAATTCATTCTCTAATAAATAAAATAGACTGTACGTGTGTAACTTAGTATGTTCCACATACAAATCTACATCCGTGGAAACAATTTTACCAAATTTGGTATACGTGTTCCTTATGATACGGAAAATACACCCTCATAAGCGGGGATGGAAATTTTCAAACAGGCTAAAACTTCCGGTATTTAGGTCGGATAAATATTTTTCGGGGTTAATGAGATTGATAGTTTTTTCTCCCGATGTTTTTGGTGTATAATTTCAAGCCCTTTCGGCATGGGAGGGGAGCAACCTTAGGGATGTGAGTGGAGGGGCGTTATATAAAAATATCGCAAAAACAACCGAGATTAGAGTTGAATCCGGGCTTATGGATGTCGCTAAATTTAATTTGCCGTTTAACCCCCAGGGGCGGATGTCGACGAGGGTGGAAATTTTTAAGCATGCTAAAACGGCCGATATTTGCGTCGTAAAAATATTTTTCAAATCAATGAGATTGATAGTATTTCTGCCGATGTTTGCGTATAATTTCCTCCCCTTTTGACAAACGAGAGGAACACCTTTACGGATGGAGGTTTAGGGATGCTACATACAAATAATGCATATAAGACCGAGATTTGAGTAAAACATGCGGGGTTATTCATGTCGCTGAGTTTAACCATGATAGCCCAGGCAATGCCGAGCACCTTGCTAGTATTTAATGAAGAAAACACGTTCTTAATTATTTATATTTTTATTATTTAATAATTTTACTATACATATTTGGAATGCAACATAATTTTATATTTAAAGAAGATGAAATTCTGCCAATATGTTCATGTAATTGGAGAGGCACATTATCTGTTTAATTAATCTCCCTAAATATATTTTACGTCTCTAAATTATTATGGTGACAGATATTGAACTATTGTATCTGTATATGCTAATGCAGGCATATTTTGTTACGAAAAAATTCAGAGTTTTGGTTAATTCACTATAAGAAGAAAAATATTCATACAACAAACACTATTTCAGACTGTAATTTTATTTCATGAAGATGTAATTGTATCAAATTCACATCCCAATATCGAGGAAAAGAAAATTTGCTTGAGTAGCTAGTATTTTATATAATTGAAAATTTTATATATTATTTATATTTAAGTTTATATTATATACGTTTGAGTTTAAAAGGTATTTTATGTAATGTAAACTATATTAGTTTCTTTGTAAACGATAATTTGCAACCGCGTGGGTTCAGGGGTAAACATCACTTAATAGAGGGTTGTAATGTTTAAGCCCGACAACGGAGCTAATTAGCAACCACGTAAATGTCCGGGACACAAATTCAGAGGCAGGGATGCTGCATTTTTCAACACTTTGACTAATGAAGGACTAACGGTGGACTGTCGTTCTGTCGCGGCAGGTTTTAATTACGAAGGTGATGCCTGTCATTTTCCACATAAAAAGGTTAAGATTTATTTGAGACAATATATAATTCTGTTTGGGACACGCTTCCGTCGTATGTGCGTGTGCGTGTGGAAGTAATGTAAGGTTATTGAAGGCTTCCATGATTGGTGACAAGGAATTGGGACTGGTTTGCAAGGAAAGTGATGGAGAAGCGATAAAAAGGATAGCGCAGAGCGGTCGGGTACATTGTTAATCAATTTTCAAGAATAAATAGAGAAATTCTCCATAGGTGAGTAAGAACAGCCGCCCGACCCAGTTTCGAGCCCAAATAAAATTATGTGGTGTATATCGGAACCCCCCCCCCAAAAAACAAAATCCTCTAGTTGCTACTAATTCGTCCATAATCCTTGTCAGAATGTGTGAATAATTCCATTAATTAATTTTTGTGGAGAAAATTCTAATATTTATTTCGGGTTCTTTAATTAACATTCAGATATATTAAAGCCTATAATATATAAAACATTTTGTTAATGACTAATAATAAAATGTACATGTTTTGAATTATTAAAATTAAATTATTAAATTAAATTTTAAAAAATTATTAAAACGATAAGGCTTATTAAAAACAGACGTAAAAATATGATTTAATCAATGTTAATAAATAAGTATGAGCAGATGGTAACGGTAGATACTTACGATCAGAGTCTCATTTGTAGCATGCTGATTCCAGTAATTAATTATATCTAATTATCTAATAAATAAAACAGAGTGTTTTTATGTAGGTATATTTGTTTGTGTGTATGTTCCTTATACAAATCAACACCGGTGGAGAAAATTTCACCAAATTTCGTACACGTGTGCTTTGAAACCAGGAAACAAACACTGTCGGGGTGAGACACGTCTATCACCCCCAACAGCCAATATTTGAGCCTGATAAATACTTTAAGGGGTCAAAGAAATTGATAGTGTTTCTACCGATGTTATCTGACTATAATTTCAACCCCTTACGTCATGGGAACAGAGCATCCTTAGGGTTGGGAGTGGACCCACGTTACAAGAAAATAACGCTAATAAATCGAGATTGGAGTCAAATCCAGTTTTACGGATGTAGCTGAGTTTAATGATGAGATTAAATTCACCATTTAACCCCCAGAGGTGGGGCTACATAGGGGTAGAATTTTTCTAACAATTTAAATGGTCGATATTTGCGTGAATAAATAATTGTTGAGGTCAATGACGTTTATAATATATCTACAGATGTTGTTTGTAAAATTTCAACCCCTTTCGACATGAGAGGGAAGCACACATAGGAGTGGGGGAGGCAATATTCAAACATGATAAAACAGCCGATATTTTAGGCAGATAAATATTTTTGGGGATCAGAGAGGTTGATAGTGTTTCAATCGATGTTATTAATATCAAGGAGCACACTTAGGGATTGGGGTATCAGGGCGTTACAAATAAATAACGCGAATAAAACCGAGATTATAGTCAAATCTAGGGTTCTGGATGTTTTTGAGTTTAAGTATTATATTTAATTGGCCATCTAACCCTAGGGAAGGGGTGGTAATGTTCTAACATATTAAATGGTCGATATTTGGGTGTAATAAATATTGATTAATAGATTTATAGTATTTGTACCAATTTTATGTGTGTTAATTTTTAACTCCTTATGGTACGAGCGTTGAGCACGTTAAGGGGTGGTGGTGAAGGGGGTTACAAGTAAATAACGCTAAAACAACCGAGTTTCGAGACAAATCAAAGGTAATGGATATCGCTGAGTTCATTTATCACAATCTGGACAACGCGCGGGTATAGAATGAGGTGGAAGGGGTTGGGCGTAGGTGGGCGGAGGGTAGAAATTTTAAAATAAATTAACCAGCCGAATTTTTCGTCGAAAAAATTTATTTCGGGAACAATGATATTCATAAATTTTCTCTACATGTTCTCCGTGTTTCATTTCAACCCCTTTCGGGCTTGGGAGGGGTGCTCCCTTAAGGGTAAGGGTGGACGGGCGTTACAAGAAAATAACGCGAATACAACCAAGATTATAGTCAAATCCAGGGTTATGGATGTCGCTGAGTTTAATTAAGACACTCAATTGGCGTCTTAAACCCCAGGGACAGTGGGTGTATATATAGTATGTATATATATATATATATAAATTTTAAAATTAAATGAGTAATAAGAGTTTTTGATCATACACAGTTACTCATTATTCTGAAAGGCGATCATGAACTGTCAATTTACTTTCTACGTAAAGTTATTAATTCTTTCTTTATGTTCCTAATTAGTCTTCGCGATGCGAATCGCAAAGAAACAGAACAAAACTTTGGAGCATTACGCTTAGTCCCGCTCGTTATTTTAAAATTTCAAACTCTGCAATCTGACTTAGTTTAGTGACATAAACAACAAGCAAGAATTCACACAGAATATTTAAAAATACATGCTCTATTATTGTTCACACTTTTAATTAATAGCTACAATGCCTTATCAATAACAATGGTAATATACTATACTAATTTGTTGTTAGACATAAAATGAAACTTGTATAATCAGAGGTTTATATTTGTTTAAATTAAAAGCTTTCAGTGTATTCATTTAATAGTAAAATATCAAAAACTTAGCACATATGTTTCTGGGTCTATAAAATGCATAATAAATTAACAAAACTAAAAAATTAATTACATTACCAACTAATATAATAATTTAAAATTTTACATAAGTATTTAAATTTGTCATATTGTGTACGCTCCATAAATAAAAACTTGCTTTCAGTAAGTCCAGGTTCACTGAAACGAATTATTAATTCCGGTGCCGGGGGTATGGATCACTCTACCTGTACAAGATGGACTTTTATTACTTCGTTGTGTGAGAGGATTATATGAAATACTAAAGAGCTGAAAAGCCAGTCATTAGTAAATTCCAGGAAAATTTAACGCCAGTTTCATTAATGCTTCCTGTACTTATGTTTAAGAAGTATTTAGAAAGAATTCATGTAAAAATTCTTTGTTAATGATATTATCGATCTAATACCATCAAATGAATTCTTCGTATTTATTTTTAGTTTTTATTTATGTCAATGAATGAATTAATAATATTATTAACCACTTATGATAGCGGTCTATTGTAAAAATAATAGGATTTATTATAGTAAATTGTATTTTAACTTGTTCGAATATCATGGAAAAGCCTTATTGTTACAATTTTCGTCTGTGGCGGACCTATCTAACGGAAATTTTGGAAGAGTTTCGTCGGTAGAGTGAACAAGTTGCAACAGATGCTACCAAGCGACGAGCTTGTACCATTCTTCATCGCGAAGACTTATGGACCTTCCTATACCGCCAGGATTTATCTCGCACTTGAAATTCAAAGGTAAATCTTCAGGGGAAATGCTGAATATTGTAAGAGTGTCTCATGTCAATACTATGAATAATTTATTCCTGTCTGCATATACCTAAGCAACACAGGGTATCAATCATTATAGCAATCAATCGGATGTATCCATTGAAATTAGATTGAGATATGAAAGCACTGAAACATACATAATATTTATATAATACGTAAAATCAAAGTCACATCAAATCTGTTGTTGCTCCCCTGTTGTTTTCCACGTTTATCGTTTTCCATAAAATTCATGTCTTGAATTGGTGACACTGATCATGCATGAAAATTTAGAAATTGTGTTTGTTTTAATATGTTATAAGACGTACATCCGTTGTTTTTTTGAAGCCGATAACGCTACAGTACATCAATTGATCAGTGCCTTCCTTTCAAATTCTGTAACATTTCCCTAAATTTGTAATAAAATGTTAATACTACACGTCTGTTGTGAATTCAATATTTAAATGTCACTGATAATGTGTGATTTATCTCTAATATTATTGTTTGACTATTAGCACTTGCGACTTTTTCTCGTTTCAAATTAACTCGGTTTAATAGTAAAATATAACGTGAATAATTAATTATTAATACGAGGGACCTTTTAAATCATTGGAGCACTAAGAATAATTTACTAAAACCACAAATAGATTTATTTGCTGTAAATATAACTGTGGACATCTACAACAGGTTTCTTCCAGTTTGTTAAATTAATCCTTTTATAATGATTCCGAGTTACACACGAAACTTTATTCTCAGGTTATATGGGTTTGTTGTTTAGGGAACACTTGCCAAAGGCAATTGCTACTTAGTTTTGATATCATCTACAATATTTGACGGTTTCCCGTAGCTATTCAAGAATCAGGGATTAAATGAACCAGGCGGTTGAGCGTGGCAGCGAAGAGTTTGCTTAACTTGAACTCTTAAGTGGGAACATGTATCAATAACAGTCTTTCAAGTTCACGAACGATACTTGTAAAGTAAGAAAAAACATGACAATCTTAATAAACAATTACATATACGCACTTCAACAAACGCAATTTAACTTAAACAAATAACTTTAGCCTATCAAGAAAAAATAATATGTAGAGTATATAAACCAGTCTTCAGAGATGTGACATTATCTCTGCTCGTCAATCCTTTTACGAAAAATGAATCGTTCTCCTTTCAAACAAAAAACAAAATTTTTATAATCGTTCTTTCAAAAAAAGCAATTAATCGAGTTTGAAACAATCTTGCCTCAATCTCAATCCAATTACATTAACAATAATGTGAGAAAGTCTTTGCTTATAGATCATCTTTATTTCAACTATTTCAAAGAGTTCATAAACCGACGGTTGTTTGTTATGCATCAATTATAATAAATTCGAATTTATGATTTTATTTTGCTCGGTAATAATATATCAGCGTCGTGTTTGTTTTCCCGGGATATTTCATTTATATTAAATTATTAACTCACGTCATTATTAGCCATATTGAATATCTTTGTAAATCAAAGAATATTTGAGTTTTCATTTCTTCTTATTATAAGTCTGCTTTTAAGATTTTACCGCGAAATTGTGTGACGTTCTTAAATTATATTAATAATTAATTTGCTAAGAAAATGTAACGTCACACATTCAATTATTTTCAGGATTTTTTAATTATCAAATAAAATTTTTGGTCCTGTTTCTGCTTCTATTTTCTCGCCTGTAACGTCCGTATTTTTGTGCGAGTAAAAATCCTTTTAAACTACTATTGTATGCAGTAGATGGAACTCACTTTGTTACGATGTGACAGGAAACAAAGGAATTCCCAAGGTTGGAGACTGCAAAATCCCAAGATAGTAAATTCTGGTGCTGCTACGGCGGTGAAGAGGCAAAGTGATCATTACAAGGGGATTAACATTTGGTCTCTCCAGCGCCACCCGAGAGCCACTGACCTCGGTCAAAGACCGTCGATCTGTGAACTTATGTGACAATTGATCAGACACATTTTGAGAAGAGAAAATTAGAGGAAAAAGAAACTCTGATTAGAGAAGGCGAGAAGAAGTAGGAGACATAACAGGCCGCCAGGTTTCAGGGAAGGACAGTCACGCCATAGTTTATGAATACTTTGAAGGAGTTTCAGAGAATCAGTGGTCAAATAGGTTGATGAAAACGGTTCTGGTAAAGTTTTTGATACAGACTTTTCCAAAAGAGTTATGACGGAGTTGATGTGCAGCCTGTCGAGAATGAACTTAAGTCCGTACACGCTGCAAGTGTTATGACGTGTAGGCTGTTGTTGGAGTTGAAATCGTAGGAACGAAAAATATTAGTAAAATTGTGAGGACTAAAGTGCATGTATATATGAATTGAATAATTTAAAAAGCCCGTTAATCTGCTATATGGTGCTCAGATATCAGTAAATATTTTTGTAGAATCTGATGCTAGAGTTTCGTTTATTTGTACAGTTAAATGCATTTGTTACTTAAATTATTGTTAATAGATATTTAAGTAAAAAACCAAATCCATATAGTTTTATTAAAACCTTTTATCATTATATCTGCAATTTAACCTTCTAATTTCTATCCGTCAAAACACACAAATACCAAATTAATAATAGTCCAGCGTAAGTTACTGAGGTGGATTATATGAATGTTTGCAATGCGGTAAAATTATTTGATTATTTAATATGCACGTTCATATGAAGAATTTGAATTATGACGTGCTACGGCGCCGTTCCTGACCGGGAATATAAATGTTGTATTGAACAATTTTAGGAAAAGATATAGGTAAACTTTTTACTTTTAAATTCGTAATATTCTTAAAACGGAGATGGTACTGTCAGTGGGGATGGTGAGATTTTCTTCCTGACGTGTTCCAACTCCGTGGACTCGAAAGCCGTCCCAGAGGGCCATTCTCGCAAACCATGTCCGCTATCTCTGCACTTCCAGATAGTATCCCATTTACATATCGGAGTCCCCCGCGAGCGAGTGTGTTCGTATGTATACCTGACTTTGGTTGTGTGTGGAGAGGAGTGCGAGTGATACGGTATCATTAATCTCTGGTGATAAATGACTGTCGGGATGCGGCGAACGAAACCGCCGCCGCCGCCGCCATTTAGCTGGCTGTGTACCGATATAGGGCTGCGTGATGGTGCAGCTAATGAAGGGTTTCGAGTCGAGTGCGAGATATATGCGAGTACGCATGCACGTCGTAATGAAGAAGCTGTTATCGCTTGCACACTTGCAGCTCACGGAACTGAGTGCAGTTCGCTTGCTTGGCCTAACGCCCACAATAAATACGAATTATTGTTCCAGATTAATGTACTTTAGCGTCGACGATCGCACCTACTGAAGTGGTGATCCCGTCAACATTGACGCTATAATTCCTATAATTTGTTCTATCCACATCTATATAAATTTTGTTGGAATAATAAAACAGGTCTAGGCAACAATTCAATGCTGCTTTATTTTATAGTTTGTAAGTTGTAATAAAAAACATTTTTACATTTTTACCATAGTAATTTCTATAATCATTTACTGTATAGACTCACTAGTTTAATTAAAACTCAAACCTGTACCGAGTAAACAATATTCAAACGTATGACAATTGAAATACATAAACATGAATCTCCATAATAAATGTTTTACAATTCTAAAATTAATAAAAAAAATATTGTGATAAGCTTTGTAGTATTTTATATATTGTAGCTTTAAACTATATATATATATATATATATATATATATATATATATATATATATATTTAAGGAAAATGTGACGGGGTCAAATTAAATAACACATTTGCATAGGAAAAGGATACAGCGATGCCGATTTGCCTGAAATCAATACTTGGTCCAGTCGGGCATACGTGGAAGCTCAGATTTTCGAGTACATGAGCACCCTTCGTCAGGAAGATCTGAAAAAAAGTGCCGTCCGGGCATGTATACATCGTTTGAGATTTAAACATTCTTCTGTATCAAATATAATAAATGTGTCGGAAAATATAGGATTCTAGCGATAATATGAACAACACAAATCTCAGAAAATCGAGGAAATAAATAAATAAATATACATCAGTCAAATTAAAGTAAGAAAACAAGAATTTATTAAATTAACAACTTTTCATGGCTTAATTTGCGACCTCATCAGGTTCAAGTTTCTTAAAACATTTCATCGACAGATCATGATTGTCCTGGCCGAAAAATCCTGAAAAATACAAAATAATATTTACCCTCAAAAAAACCTCACAGTTTTAGTCATAGTTTTCGTTCCTGCGATTTAAACTCCGTAATGGCCTGTGTTTCTTAGACAACAGCCTTCATGGAACAGTCTCTTAAAATTGGCTGATGTTTATTTATTTATTAGTTTTCTCAATAGTCAGATTACATATTTATATAATATTAATAAATAAATATAATTTCCTAATTTTTTTCATTTAAAAAATATAATGTCCAAAAAATCAGGAAATATTTAATTATTTGTCTATACCATTAATGTAATTTGAACAATATAATAACACTTAGTTTCGTCCCTAATTTGTAACTTAAATAACTTAGTTGGGAAAAAGAAGATGAAACATGAATGATTAATATTGTGTTCCAAATTTTCTTCAGTAATAATCTGATAAATTTGATTGTTTACACATAAAAGAATTTCAATTGTTAGGTTCCTAAAATTATTTAATATTACATAAGAGTTTTGTATGATTTTAAAATACGTGGTCCGCTTTTTATGACTCTTATAATCGAAAATAATGGATTAATAATCTTAATATAAAAATTTGTTTGAATTTAACTAGAGTGACAATTTCATCAAATTAATTGAATATGTAATCATTACAATAGAATCTTTTAAACTATAATGAGTAATTCAAATAGTGACTATTTCAATTTTTGGTTTGACCTATAAACTGCAAACAATTTAAGAATTCGACTGTGGTATTAACCGAACGTAACTTCTAATAAATAGTGTTAAACACTATTAAAAGTTTTTATTTGATTTATAATTATGGGTTTTATTAAATAATTTGTATTATATAAACAGTCCAATTATTAATTCTAGCACGAAAGTAATAAAATATATTTGCTGGAAGCTTTTGTAATGTATGAACATTGCATTGATTCTCTATTAATATCATGTATCGTAAATCAATCTGGTTTAAAATCTGAAACATGCATCCAATGCTTACTAAACTTAACGCACACATTCCCTGTATAAAATATACAAATATTAATTTTACTACAACATTTTTGGCAGCAAATGAATTTAGATTCTCTTTCTACGCAAACATTACGTTATATTTCACATTATTATTCTAATAACTGAATATTACCAATAATCTTCCTTTTTCTAACGAATAGACAATAATAATACTCAAGAGAAGTTACGTTTAAAGTTATAACGGACGTTCATATGAGAATGACTTATGAGTAGATGGCAATCTGCAATCAAGTCAGATACAATTATGTTTTAATTTGTTAATTAATCTGAAGGTAACTAATATTTCATTGACATGATATACAACTAAGGGAGTAACTAAGAAGAAGCCATTTTTAATGCGTGTAAGTGGCTTGAAAATACTTTTCCGCTAGGTACGTTTTATAGGAATTCTCATTCTTCAGTTAGCCAGGTAACGATCATGAAAAACTATAGCAGCTGCAAGTGATTGTTTTCTTAGGCCATTCCCAACGTTCACGGGCGATTTTACGATGGTGAAACGGAACAGCGCGCCAGCATCAAATACTGCTTCGTGTTAAAGAAAACAGCTGCAGAAACAGTTTCAATGTTTCTGGAAGCTTATGGGTAAGAAGCGGTAAGTCTGCCAAGGATTTACGAGAGGTTAAAAAGAGGCCTAATGTCATGAGAAAATGAACCGCTTTTGGATCGCCCCCAATGCTAAGAATTGACGAAAATGTTCAAAATGCGTACATACCCATCATTTTTGTTCGTCGAAGAAAAATCGGTGAATTGGAGGAAATAACTAGAATTTCTTCCATGTAGGTGACAAACAATCCTAGTTGACGATATGAATATGAAAAGTTCGTTCCACGACAGCTTGCCGTTGTATAGGAGAACCGTATGAGTGTGATGATATTGAAAGATAAACCTCAAAATGAATATTATTTTTTTGCAAAGGGATATCACTGGTTTGACCAAGCTTTGAAACACAGCTTCATCACCATGACCGAAAAACGACACGGCAATTGAAATCTACTATGATTTCCTTTTTCGACATGAATGGAGTCGTTCAGGTTACATTTTTGCCTTCGGGAACTAAAGTGAACCAATTATACTATCCACAATTGCATGATGAAGTGAGAATGAAGACTTGAATTGTGGCAATCGGAGGACTGGCTGCTTCATAATAAAAACGCAACTGACTTAACACCATCCCAAGAAAGGATCAGGATGGAAAAATCTCCACTGGACCGGAAACCTGAACTTTGTACGTATTAAGTGGATGTCCTAGTCCAGATTCGTATATCCTGATCTTTTAATTCACTCTCATGTCCATCAAGGCTGAGCTTCGTTTGAAAGCATATCCCCTGTTTTTGAATAGAGCAAATTTTGGCAAAAAAAACGTAGTAACTGTTCGTCGCCCCATTTATCTTCAGCCTACATCTCTGTAACTACTGGTTCCAAAGACTGAAGATACCCTTAGAAGGAAAGAATTTTCAGGACGTATATTACGAAAATATGACCGGAAGTTCATAAGTATGTACAAGATTTTTCGTACAGATGAAACCCCGTTGAGGATATAATTATAATAATATATATAATTATAACAATAGTTTGAATATGGTAAATGTTTTCTTAATGTTATATTTAGTGAAAAAAAGCATTTCTCGTGTATTGGGTACAACTCCGTATTTTTTGTATAATAAAACTTGTGTATCTTACCGGAAAAAGTTACAAATCATCGATACTGAAGCATTTCTTTGACTCTAAATAAGAAGCTGCGAAGAAGGCGATTATTAGCTAATAATAATGATTTGTAAGTCGTCTTGACCGTAGCAACCTGTTACTTCTCTCGTACAGAAGTTCGGTGTTGAACCATATCAAAGGACTTTAAAACTATTCAGGTATTCCAGGAGCCCCTGGGAGTAATTACAGGCCTGCATAGCAGGTGCACAGGCGTCTCTAGTTTTCTTGGCCCCGTAATTGCGAGCTCGGGTAATTCCGCCGGCAAACACCTTGCGAAAGTGCGAGCTATTTATGACGCCAGACCTGAAACCTTTTAAAAAGCACTCAGGCTTTATTTGGGCTGGCCACGAGCTCTCTCGCTTCTCGCCTGCTAATCGTTTTCTTTTTCCCAACAAGCGCGGTTGTCCGTAAAACTTTGGTGACGGTGTTTAGAAAGTAATTAATCGTTACCTCATTAGTCGGAGGCTCGCTGAGATGCTGGCAGCTAGGGGGGCCACCATCCACTTTCCAAAGAGGACGAGTCTCCGAACTAATTCAAGAATTCCTTATTAAACCTTCTCCTTTCACGAAGTGCATCGGAAAAATAAAAAATTTGATTAGTTAGTGTTGAAATTAATTGGCATAAGATTACTGTGAAATTCTTATTTGTTAAAATAATAAAAAACGCATATGTCATTTTCTTTCAACCAAATGACTGAAACTATCACGTCAGTTTATTATTCATTTTCCTTACTTAACTCGCAGAACCCATTTCGGCCTTTGGCAAAGACTCGTTCCCGCCATAATTCAGAATTCTTCCACTAAATACTTGGGTCTACAGGAATGTGTCCCTCCAATTGAAGTTTGAGACTACTTATTTTATAATAATGGGCCTTTCACTTAGTTTCACGATTTTATTTATTAAGTGATCTTGAATGGATTTCCGGACATTAAGTTGTCACTGTAGCAGCTGTATTTAACGATAAAAATGTAATCATAAATTAAACTATTATGCAGAAACAATCTATCATTCAAAAGTGTTCCCTGAAAATTAAAAATTAATTTAAAGACACCAATATGATTTTTTTAACAAATACTTATTATTTTTATCACGTCATCCCACTTCACTGTCACATATATAATTAAGAAATTATCTTTTTGATGAAAAAAACTGGCATTTTAAAATAATATAAATAAATGGCCTTGACTCATAAAGTTATAATGTTTATTAGCAAAAATTAATTTAACGACGTTCCGTCCTTTTATTAGGTATCTTCAGATTGGAGAGTTTTTAATCTTCAATTTCTAAATTAATAAAAGAAGGATGTATAAAGTATTTTAAGAAGATTTTCAATTTATTTTCATTATAAAATTTTACTTTTTAATTCTGTATATAATTCATAATAATAAATTTAGAATCAAGGTTCCTCTACCTCGTCTGATGGTAAACATGAATAAAAAACTCATGATGTGTACGTTACAAATCCAACTAATAAAAATATTATTTTCAGAACTTCAACATTTTGTCTTAATATTACACATGAATTCATAGATATATTTGATAATTATGGTGTTGGTATCGTATTTAACTCATTTAACAATCTAAATTTAGTGAATAATCTTAAAGATAAAATTTTTATTCTAGAAAATCATAATGTAGTTTACGACATTAATTGTATTAATTTCAATGCCTCAAACAAAGAGTTCGAAACAGCTGTAAATGTAAAATCTGACACAAATAATGGAAACAAAATTTATGATACTTGGTCAGTTTAATGTTTTAGATATTTTTGTAACATAATATAGTTATGAAATTTAAAACTTCATTATATTAAGAAGCCATTCAGGCAACAATACATTTTTTCCGCCACATCTTAGAGTTTCATTTCGGTTACAACATCCAAGACTTTATATTTTTGCCTCTAAAATTTATACAAACTGATATGGAAAATTAAATTAATTAAAATTTGTAATTGTTCTTAAACAACTTTATAAATACGTATGTTATTAATTTCGAAATTGAAGATTAAAAACTGTCCAACCTAAAAGAGCACGAAATGTCGTAAAAATATTTTTTTGTCAATAAACTATATAATTTTTTGATTGAATGTTGTACATTTATTCAATCCGTACAATGTATTTTTGTATAATACCTTTACCATTAATGAGAAAATTTTATTTCCCTATGCAGCATAATGCCTATTTTACTTTTAGTGTCCTGTTCTATCAAAAAATATCTCCTTCCAGCCTTCTTCTAGTTCGTTCGGTTAATATATAACTCTAGACATATTTCCTATAAAGTAAGATCTCTTCATTTCGTAATATACCTACTTAATCCTTTAAAATTTTCTTTTTGTAGTGAATCAGTTTTTTCCGTTCTCTATTTAGAGTTCCATTATGTTGATTGTTTACGTTCTTTTGGTAAATTAATTCCTTCTTTTGTCGATGCTCAATCAAGTAAACTCAACAGTAAACAGCGATTTGTTATCGTGCGGTGTGTGATCGACCAACAATTAAAAGTACAAAAATCAGAAGGGGATCAACAGTTTTTTTAAGTGCTTGCAAAATATTATAAAAAATAAATTCAGAGTTACATGGCCTGTTCATAATAGTGTTCGAGGTGAAAGTGCGTTGCAGAATCTTTACAATTGCCCTGGTACCAGTACAAACAGTGAGTAAAAAAGAAACATTTAAATTAAAATTGTAAACGTTAATAAAAGGTAGAATATCGTCAGATTTCGTTTTATTTCGATTTAATTTCGAGAGTTTATTAAAGAAATTTCAGTTAGTTGTTGTAAAGATTGGCGAGCAATTGTTTTGTAAGGTAAAGTAGTTGTGTATAATAAACCAATCGTTTAATTTAATTAAATAAATGTTATTATTTCATGTTACTTTCATTAGATAATTTTCAATTATTAGTTCAATTTAATTGATTAACTTCATTATTGAGTACCATATTTTGAAACATTAACGTGTGGCCAATCAATGCATTTAATTTGGTATTATTTTACTTATTTACATTAATGGAACATCAACGTGGGGCCATTTTAATTGACGACTTACATTATATATATTACAATATATATATATATATATATATATATATATATATATATAGTTTTATAACTCCAAAATTGACAAGAAAAATTATAATTCATGATGATTTCAGGAAAATTCAGACCTCATATAAGTGCAAAACTTTTCTTTAGTCCTGAACAGAAATCCTAATCACCAAGATTTTTCTTTCTTCCATTGGAGGAGAAGTTCTGACTGTCTGGTACATTTCCTCCGCGAGCTCGTGGCCATGATGGACGGCTTAGTCCACGTGCACTGAGTTGGCAATGAAGGAAGTAGTTGAACTTCCCTTCCTCCTAAGGATTCGTGTAAAGTAGGTAGATTTTTCTTCAACTCGGGAAGTAAAGAAGAGAAAAAGAATAGTTGAAAATAGAAGGTGAAATACGGCCTACGTGTGTTTTGTGGTCGTGGGAGGTAACACGGACTTCTTTCTTTAGCCGGTCGTATTTCATAAGCATATTGGAGACTTTTCAAAGAAAATTTCTATTCTGATCTATGGAGTGAAGAATCCATGTATAATATCATTCGTTATAGTCATGCTTAAGGATACAAAAATTAATTATTGATAAACATTTATTGTTTTATACTCAATTGGATATTACAATAAAAAGTTGCTGAATAATGAAGGTATATATATATAATTTTACGGATATATCCGTGTGTCTGCCGCATGTAGTTTTGGATTTTCAGAATGCAAAGATATGCCACGGACATTGTAACTGAACGTCTAATGTCTAAATAATTCACGAAGTATAAATAGATGCATTCTTTTAAATAAGTGAGACCGCTTTCCGAAACGCAACCTGCTAACCTCTAATTAGCCTTATGTCTCAAACAGAAAGGATTCGCTATCTAATGTGGAAGACACGCCACTTATAGCTTCTTTAATTATATCACTAAAGTTCAATATTAAGCATACTCCCAAGTTTTCACAGTAATGCCTTACAACTTTACTGCAGTTTGAATATTTCCGCGATGTGTCGGAAAGGCGCCCGTTTTTCCTTGTTCATAAAACCTAACCAAATTAAAAAACACGTGCTATATCATTTTTTCTGTACTTTTATCGCACCAATATTCTTACCGTACAGGTGCACGTGTTTAATATGCAATACCACTATTGCATTTCTACAAATAGCTGCGCCCAGAGACATTATAATATATCTCATTACATTTTAATGTCAACGTTCCCAGAATATTCAAATACACAATAATATAAATTACCGTATTTTACTATTACAGAAAGGGTTTTCTAAAATTTCATAACTGAACGGGTAAACACTGGAAGAAGTATTTTATACTAATTTAAAAAAATTATAAAATATTCTTAACGGACCAATTACAAAGAATTCTTGTATTACAACAGATGGTGCACCAGTAAGGAAATGAAAAAATGTTGTGTTGTAATTTGATTAATCTGTTCAGAAATGTTTTGCACTGCACTGCGCCATTCACCATGAAATGCTTTTAGCAAAAAATTAAATTCATCTATGTTACACAAACAGTAATAAAATTATAAATAAATTAATGGCTTCCAGGTTGATTTGAGCGTGACGGGTTGCGTTTGGGTAACCGCGCTGACTACATCCAAAGATGAGTTTGCATACATAACGGGTATATATATATATATATATATATTAGGGTAACAGGCTACATGAGGGTAATCCACAAAGTGGCAACTCCCCTTTAATAGCATAGGAAGGTATCTGAAAGGGGGGATGCGGAAAGGTGGAGGAAGGTAGCCAATGGTTACCTAGGGTCCCCGGGCTATGATTTAAGGATCCTACCCGGCAATTCGCCTAAAAGTGATGCAGGAATAACCCTTAGTACTTATCCCACGCCCTTCCGAGCTGTGGGGTCGCAGATTTTCCCTCTCCATAACCGAAACGTAATTTAAATTAACCTTTTCGTATATTTGTATATAAGTTAAATGCAGTATTAAATGTAGTGTAGGAAGAGGAAACCAAATCCTATCCCAGAAGCAGCACAGCTGTATAACCCCTCATAAAACTTCAAATGTATAATATTTGAGAGCCAAATTTTTAATGGACAATAATATTTTTACACTGAATTGGCTTTTTATAATCAGAAAACGAAGAATTATTCAATAAAATCGATTAAAAAATATATTCCCCCAATTAGAATGCACATATTGTGATATTCAACTTAAATTCTTTAATTGTTTACTGAATTTTCCTTTGAAGTGAATTTCAAAATCTTTATAAACTTTTAAAATATTTAAATAAATTTAATTGAAATTATTTTACTCTTTAAATCAAATTTTCAATTTATAAAATTTTATAGAAATTCTTAATATTTTAAGTTAATAAATGATTAGACTGAAATTTATTTAATATAAATTATGAAGTATTTATTAAAACACGCAAAATGGAAATCTAATATAAAGTTTACATAAAATTTTGCCACGGATATTTATTTAAATAGGGCGCATTTTTGGGCCTCGGAACAGTACGTAAATAAAATGATATATCAAATTTTCAAGAGAAGTTATTCAGTTTAAATTACAACAAAAATAGGAACTTACAAATATCCCGAAAATACAAACAACATGAAATGAAATTTGACGGTACGAATAGCTAATCAGAATTTACAGAATAATTAACAAATTTTAAAAAACATCAGTTTTTAGTGCACTTTCACATAATTTACTAAAACCACAAACTTAAACAAATTAACTCTTATTCATGAAAAATTGGCCAATTAATTCCAAACACACTTTCACAACACACAATTTCATCCTTTTATTATCACCAGACTATTGAATTCTGCTTATATACGCGTGATGCCTCACTGATATACTGTTTTCATGGAATTTTATTAATATAATAGTGTCCAAAATACTCCCCCCCCCCATACGTCTCCAGATAGTTCGTCATCTATCACCAGCAACTAACGTGTCCAAATTATTGTATAAAATTACAACTCCTAGTAGGGCTCTCAACAATCTAGTCCACTTTATACTTTCCTCTTAAACGACGATGAGTTGAGTATTAACTTTTAGTACTGTACTTTCTCAATAATACTTTACATTTTTATGAATTCAATAATATTGTCCGACTCCGGACGACACTGTCCTCAATTGGGATCTCTCTGTCCTTCACACACTAACTCCTAAAACCAACTATGACGACGAACTGCCACAAAGTTATAATTTTTACTTCCCAAATTCACCCCGTCTACAAGTTTTTCACTGTGGGAACCTCTCGCAATTCGCGTTCATTGGACGAGTGCGACCCATTTTACTTATCCGCCGCTGTTGCTAGGCCAACAGTGATAAAAAACGTATGGGAACACATTAACTTCAGCGTTCTGACTTCCAAAATATTTCTTTAACACCGTGGCCATAATCTTAGGCAACAAACTCTATAATTGAACAATTTTAAAATATTTATTAATACAGACATTGGGTTATATTACAAGATATTTGTAATATATATCAGAACCAAATTCTCAGAGGACGGTAAATAATATTTATACGTTTAATTGGCTTTTTAGAATCATAAAACGCATAAATTGATCAATGGAACTGATTTCAAAATATATTCCCCAATAAGTATATTGTAATAATTAAAAAAATTATTATAATTAAAACAAATTTTATTCACTAAGATACCATTTATTAGCCCTACATTGGCACTCAAAATTCAATCAAAAATTACAAACCAATTTTTTTATTATATAATTTGTGGCATTGAAGGAAAAATATAAACTTTTATATTTTACACACAAACAAATCTAATAACTCTTCTTCTCAGGGTGTTTACTGGGTTTGATAAGTAAGAAACAAGTAAGATTATAAATTAAAGAATTAACAATTTAAACAAATTTAAACTAACGGAATACGAAATGAAAAGAAACGAAATCTGACTATACCCTTAACTACCGTTTACAGAAAATTTAACTACTTTAGTTTGTACTTACAACTGCCTTTCTGGTACCAGACTTAATGATTTCGAAGCTTGGGACACAATTCACAAAAAGGCCAATAACCACAGACTCTACACTTGAACAAACACATGGTTGTATATCGTGGATTACTCCTTCAGGAACTCGATTATCTGCAACTCCGGTCAACCGTTGGACGTATTAAATTTCAATACCTTTAGCGGAAATTGTTATTTAGAGCCTGTATGTATCTGAACAAACAATCCTAAACCTTTTGTTTCAGCTTTTCAGATTTTTGTATAACTTGTTTCTCCGTCCAAATCTTTTTTACAGTGTAAAGATTAACATATAAGTCTCTCAGTTGAAATTACTAAGTTTGGACCACACTGTTCGTACTCTGAATTTCGTTCCCTCTTTCTACCACAAGATTCGCCAGACTGCAATCAACTTTCTTATTCGCCAGACAGCCACCAACTGACCTCACCTCCCGTACAATCGCGCAGTTCACAACAAAGATCGCCGACAAAGAGCCTGCCGTCATTGTTGTTCATTGAGGTCGGTGCCGCTAAACAATTCATTATAATTTAAACAATTAATGGCCTCCTTAATCAGTATTACAATATATATTCATTAGAAATTGTCTACGGTAGTAACATTTTCACGAAAATGTGATGTATCATCGTAGCCTTAGCATCTGTGGACTTTTCAATGGTTCTTGTACGTTGAGAGAATACAACAACCAGTTAAAAAATTGGTAATATAATACCATATTTTTGACGAACAGGATGTTCTTCCGAACTTAATCAAGTTGTTATACAATAAATAGTTCTCGGAATTCACACGGGTTTTGCATATTTATTTCGATGTATTAAATACATACGTTTCAATTATAATTTATTGAGGAATTGATTTTGTATGAATACAGATGAGTTTTTGATGTTTAAAGAGGTTGGGTTGCAACCGTTTAACCAATTGATAGCAAAAGGCGGGTCTGCGCACAGCTACGAGAGCATGTTTCTTTAATCCTGAGTCGAGATTGGAATGGCCAACGCCACAGAGCACAGGTTTAAAAAAACACACTCTGCACATGAATGAGGCTCCTTGTGCATGTGTAACAACAGATCGGAGCCATAAAGGGAACCCCCATCCATTTTTCACGGCAGAGGCGAGGCCCGGCGCTTTGCATCCATCAGCGACAAGGCAGGTACTACAAGGGCTACGGATTACTGCAATTTGCAAACGTGGCGCAGGGGAAATTAAAGTAAAAGAGTACACCTGTCAAGCTGGACACTTCGGAAGCGAGGGGGCGAGAGGCTAAATGACGGCTCTAATGTCCACCGCCCCCGCGGGTATGCGTTGGTTGAGGAGAGAAATTAGGGACGCAAGCAGCTACTTTTTAAGTCCTTACTAACAATCCTACTGAGTTCTCACTTTCAGGATAAAAACATCAAGAATTCGTCTCTGTTTTATTTTTTGTTCGCAAGAGAAGTTGATACTACTGGTATGAAACAATATGAATCAATTACGTCTGTTACGTATTTTTCTGATACACATCTGAAGATTACATTTTTTATCTCCTAGAGTTTGATAATCTGTAAGACAAATACCTGTTAAAAAGTTATGTAACAAAATAATTGTATTAATTTAAAGTTTATCTAATAAATAAAACAGTGTGTTTGTTTGTATGTATGTATATATGTTTGTATATTTGTATGTTCCTTATACAAATCTACACCGTTGGAGCAAATTTCACCAAATTTCGTACACGTGTTCTTTGCGACCAGAAGAAAAACACTGTCGGGGTTAGACGCGTCTATCAACGGCTACCACCCACATAAGCGGGGGTGGACGGAGGTGGAAATAATTAAACATGCTAATACAGTCGACATTTCGGTCGGATAACTTTTCGGGCGTAGCAGAAGAGAACCCAGAGGGGTGGGTTGGAGGAGCGCTACAATAAAATAACGCGAATAAAACTGAGATTGGAGTCAAATTCATGGGTATAGATGTTGCTGAATTAAATTATAACATTCAATTGGCCATTTAACCCCCAGGATGGATAGGATGGACGGGGGAGAAATTTTTAACATGTTAAACGGTCGATATTTGCGTTAAATAATTAATTGTCGAGGTCAATGGCATTGATAATTTATCTACCGATAATGTTTGTAAAATTTAACCCCTTTCGGCATGAGAGGGAAGCATACTTAGAGAAGAGGGTGGAAACTTTCAAATATGCTAAAACATCCGATATTTATATAAATATTTTTAGGGATAGAATAGATAGAAAGTGTTTCAACCGATGTTATCTGAGTATAGTTTCAACCCCTTACAGCGTGAGAAAAGGAGCCTTCTTACGGGTTAGGGTTGACGGGCGTTACAAATAAATAACGTGAATGAAACCGAGATTGTAGTCTAATACATGGTTTTGAATGTCGCTGAGTTTAATTATGACATTTATTTGGACATTTAACTCCGAGGTGGACGGGGGTAGGAATATACGACCGATATTAATGTAAAACAATCGAGATTCTAGTTGAATCCAAGGTTTTGTATGTCACTGAGTTTAATTATTACATTCAACTTGCCGTTTAACTCCCACAAGAGTGGATGTTAATCGGCCGATATTATTGTCGTAAAAACTGTTTTTGGGGTCAATTAAATTTTTAATATTTCTGTAGATGCTCTCGGTGAATAATTTTAACCCCTGTCGGCATTAAGGGGAGCAAACTTCGGGTTTGGGGTTTGGTAGGGGGGGGGGTTTCATGAAAATAACGCTAATACGATTGGAATCAAATCCGGGGGTACCTATATTTCTGAATATAATAATTACATTCAACTTTTTGTTGAATCCAAAGTACAGTGAGGACGTGGGTGGAAATTTTGTAAAATGTTGAAACGGACAATATGATTTATGAAATAAACTTTTTCGGGGTCAATGAGTTCAACCCCTTTCGGTATGGGAATTGAGAACAGGTAGGTATTGGGAGCGAAGTGCATTACATCAAAATAACGCAAATTGTGGGTTATGGATATACGACATCCCGGGAAACGCCGGGCACCCAGCTAGTTTAAAATAAATGGCATAATTACAGTAATGATAAAAAATGCCTGAAAAATTCCTATAAACAGTGGTAGTGGACAATTAAATTATTTTTCAAAGTATCTGCTCTGTTCTAGGATACAATGTTCAATTTATATACTGGTTACGGGATCGTTGTGGCGTCTGCTATTTTGGCGGCGATGACGACGCAGGTGTTGCGTTTGGCACGTATAGGTCTGATTGTTGTTTCTCGTACACCAGGCTCAATCTCAGACTGATTTTTTTTAGGAGAAACACTCCTCAGTCTCCTCACAGACCAACCCGTCAGACTCACTAACTTATCTGACTTAATATTTCTCATTCACTAACTTGCTTGGATCTCCTCGCGCGTTTTTAAAGAGGTATTCTTCGCCTTCTCGATTCGGTGTTTTTGAAATCGGGTGAGATATCGGAACCAGTGGACAATCAACATCTGGCCACTCTTATACCAATCTTCTAGTTCTCAAATTCATTTTCCTCGCAAACTGCGGACAGCTAAATTCTTACTAAAATCCCTTGCACATAGAATGAATTCCATCACAGATATGTATTTAGACTGTGTCATCTTTTTTTTTGTTTTTAGTGTTCTTACATTTGACGCTGTTAATAATAGCATATTAGTAATAACGACGTCAAGATTACCTGGGTTTATATAAAGACAGGACCTTAATACGTGCGGTTAAATTTTATTTTATGGGATACCTGATTTAATGTCACGCTGACAATTCCATTGAAATGATCAGCATGATTTGGTTTTAGCGTCTTCGATCTCATTTGCTACTGAAACTTTCCAATGTTAATTTTAAAAAATTGAAAATTTGTCTTTGAAAAGGCTTCTATGAGTTTAAGATGAAATGGATAAAAATTCGAATGATGTAACGCGGCAGAATTTTCATTATCTAGTACAGAAAATCTCAACGCCGTTTTAGATTCGATTGCTCGTATTGCGTATACAGGTTCGTTAATGCCAAATAAAATAAATTATATATTATTAAGATCGCGCTCTTTTCAGGATCTCCTTTTGAATTAGAGATTCAACCCAAAAGCGTACTTCGGCGTCGAAAACTGCTGAAGGCTATATGTTTAAAAATATAAGCTTCAAATACCTTGGGATAATCTTACAACCGACAGGAAGCACATTCACACTACACGTGAAAGAAAAAGTAATCGCAACTATCAGAGAAATGCAAGATATTCGGATGATACGAAAACACGGCCATCTCCCTCTACAAATCAAAAGTCACCCCAATAGTCATATACGGTTTGGAATTAATATGGGAGAAAATAAATAGAAAGAAACTGAAAGATATTGAAAATATGAAAACAACTTTTCTGAAAAAGATACTGTGTGTCTCGAAATATACGCCATCACGACTTGCATATGAACTCACAAGGGAACCTACGATATACATAACTATACACTTACATATCAACACGTAATCCAAGAACTGAAGGAAAAGAAGAACCAGATATGGGACGATTTCTACAATACCACCGCCATGATGACAAACGAATGGAGGAGAGCATCATACGAACTACGACAGACAGTAACCCGTTTCGCCGTGCACGGTTTTCACCGCAATATTTGTAAATCAAAAAGCTTTCATCAACCAAATGTGAATTGTGTTTGTGAATTATGACAATCAATGACAAGAATTTTGTAACGAGTGACTCTAATTACTTTACACATTGTGTGAAATTCGTGATATTATTATTATATGTTTAAACATTTATTTATTACAAGCAACACCATTTTATGTCAATTAGGTGATAATATATTAATTTTATCTTAAAATGTGCACAATTTCAACTCATAAAGAATATGATGACTAGTCTACATTTCTATTTGTGTAAACGTTCGCCCGACCATTATGTACTCAGTAAATCATAAATGTTTTGATGTTTTTGAAATATTGTTTTACATATAGCCTGAAAAATTAAATAACATTTAATAAATTAATTTATCATTTACGCCTTAGTCTACTTCAAATAAATGTATTTGTTAAAATGTTAATGTGAAATAATAATGAACCTTAAAGGCATTACCGTGCAGTAACGTTTGATTGTGTTATGATTCAAAAAAGTTAAGCATTATAAGTATAGAATCCAAAAAAAAAATCGGAAAAAATACAACTGTTGTAGAAAACGCTTGTTCGACTTGCCTTTCAAACGAATAAATGCTGCAATTTATTTGTAGCATCCTGAATTTACGGTAGCTTTGAAATAAATAATTCATGAACCTATATTTGAATTAATTCAAGACAGAATGGTGAGTATTTCAATTTTTCCAGGTAAAATAGATTTTGTTATATAATCACACTGGATATACTGCATTTTTATTAAGCGTCGTTACATGTTTTCTTAATTGTTCAATTTTAAGAAACTATTTAGTACAGAATTTATTTTTGTAAGGTTGTTTCGTACCGTTACAATCTGTTATCGCCGAGGCATCGATAATACTACAATTTGTATTGGAACATAAATTCACATGTAGGCCTAATTAAATTTAAAATGTATTTATTTAGCACATATCGAGAAAAAATTACATTTATGAAACGTTTAAAAGTATAGACTTACCGTACAGTTTCCTTTAAAAGTGGAACGAAATATGAATATGCCTTTTAAAGACCACAAATCTTAACTATGTAGGTTAAACGCGACAAGTCGGCGGGAGTCTGAGGGAATAAAATTCGAAACACGTAGAAGAATAAAAATATCCTGAGAAAAATGTGCACGAACTTAGCATAAAGAAAGAATATTGGTATTTGCCATTTGTCAATAAATATGTATCCAATATGTGACTATCGGGGAAAAAGGAAGAAAACAATTTTGCGGAGACGTTTATATGAAATCCTGGACAAAACCGACGAAATAAATTTCCAGAGACTCATAGGAAATGAAATGTTCTCTTCTTTTTCCATATTTTTATTGTTTATTTATGCAATAACATCCAAACACGGACAAAAAATTAATACATTTTATGAATTTTTTCAATTTTTAAACTCGTTCAACATTAATTATGGAATACTTAGTATTTTAAATTATTTGTTTACTGTTATTGTATACATACCAAATACATTAAATTTAAAGTGTTATAATCGTTTTAAATTTTATAACATATTATTTTGTGCATGTTTCGAGTAATTATGTTGTTGGAAATGGATCACAGAACCATTAATTATGAAGTAATGGTAGGGCCAAGAAAAAAAAACTTGCTAGTTCGTCCCGCACTAGAGTAAGATGCAGTGTTGGGAACCTCATAGGGAAGCATATCGAGGATTTATAAAAAGTTCTTAGATTTATAGAACTGTAAAATTCGTGGTATGTAGAACCGGTTACAGGCGACATAACAATTTATTACAATGGAATCGCAGAAGAACGAATCACGAAAACCGGATTTGAGCTACATTTAAATCCTACACTGGATACTGGAAACAAATCATCTAAATAGTTGTAAGGTTTTAGTAAAACCGACAAGGTGCTGCCTGCGAGGGCTATTCTCTTGCAGGCAGAACCTTGTAGGAGAGACACGAAGGGGCTACCTTTGGGGATGCCTTTTCACCTCTCCCACAAGCCGAGGCACCTCGGCCTGTTTTGAGAGCTGCCTCCTAAACTGGTCGAAGTACGGAGAAGGGAATGCTGCGTCCCCACAGCAAACTCTTCTCCCGCTATCGGAAGGGCGTGGGACAAGTACCTAATGCCCGACCTATCTGATGCAGGTTTTTCTAGGCTTTTCCCTGCATTATTTTTAGGCGAATGCAGGGTAGGAGCCTTAAACTATAGCCCGCGGGCCCTAGTTAACCCTTGGCTACCTTCCTCTACCCTTCCGCATCCCCCCTTTAAAATCCCTTCCTATGCTATTAAAGGGGAGATACCACTATGTGGATTACCCTCATGTAGTCTGTTACCCTAAAAAAAAAGTAAAACACACACTTTTTTGTAGGCTAACGTTTTCGACTATCAGTTTTCAGTTTCAACCATTTTCAAATTTTATTTATAGTCGCATCAACTTCTAGGTTATTGAACAATTATTACAATTAAATTGTGTCTGTTTCCTCTCTTGATCGAATTTGGGGTAGAACTTGATTGAGACGTGTGCACTCGACAACATGAAGCTTTTGAAGTCTGGTGAAGAAACCATAAACATTTTACTGTAGTATGTTCTTGTTTTAGTTATGTTTCTTACATGAATTTTGGTCTGAGTTACCTGAATCTGATATTTCGTCATTAAGGTGCCTTTAATTTTGTTCTTAATTATTCTCACTTCTTACTGGCTTTACCGAGATGACGCGGTAAGTTTTTGTTAGAATGTGTATTAACGCTTCAAAGTTGTTGATATAATCTTTCGATTTAGGAAACATTTGAATTGTGGAAAGTTTAGTGGGAGTTTATTCTGATCATCCTCATACGCTCTTGTTGGTTCCAGTTCTTTATGTATTTTTTATTCTACTGATTGTTCTTGGATCGCTTTAGTCTTCTTTCTTTGTGAATTATGAAGTTTGTTCGTAATTGCTGTCATTACGTAAATTTGTAGTTAATGTCGGTTCAGATGAAGGTGACATTTACGGAGTGATTTAACGGTCATGGGACAAACACACATTTTTTGTATATGAATGTATGGTCGGAAGTGATCGATTGGGGCACGAACACAAGAAATGAGACATGAAAAGAAAAACAATTATTTATTTAGATTTACCCCGATCGCCAGATTTATCGATTACTTCTTATGGAAACATCTTAAGATCATCATTTACGAGACTCCAGTTGACTAAAATGAGGACTGCAAGGGTTCACGAAAACCTGGTATCGTCAATCACTTATTCGACGATATCAATCAATTATTACTGTTCGTGGTCGTTATTTTGAGTTATATTGTAAACATTGATGGAAAGAATCACTTTGGCGACGATGATGTAAACATTAATTTCCTACTCATACTTCATTTTTTAGTTCGTGCTTCAAGGCGTTACTTCCGGTCATACTTTCCGATACAAAAGATATGTAGATTTTGGGAAGTATACCATCCCATGAAAGTTTGTCCCATGACCGTAGAGTGATCCTGTGTAATTACTAAAATTGGCCAAAAGATGTAGAGGTAAATAGTTGCTGAATAAACCGACATTTTACGAAACTGCGTCTCTTTCATTAGTTGTTTGATGAATTGTACGGTGAGCTTAATACTATTTAATATTCTAAATGGCCAAATGTGGGACCGACTCATTTCAGGAGATAAGAAAGACCGCGTTGGCGTGCAAGTGGAATGGGAATGTTTCTCTCTCATTTGCCTGTTGTAATCACCGTGCCCGCATACCACGCTGCACCCCTATCTATTCATTTGCATCCCCTCACCGTGGAGCCCTTAGTTTGCAGTTGTCCACAGCCCAAGGATTCTCCCCAAATTTGACCAACAAAATAATAGCGTGTTAGAGTAAGTTTTAGATCAAGTATTTCGTTATTCAAATTTAAGGAAGTGTCCTAAAAAACAAAGAAGAATAAAAAAATAGCAATCCTAAAATTCGGAAATTCACTTTAAAATTAGCTAGCATTCAAAAACAATATATGGGATAAGTTTATAATCAGTCATGAATCTATAAACAATTATTAATTATTCATATTCATAAACAACATACTCGCAATAATGTAATTTCAAACATGATATAAACTGAAAAGTTCTTAGTTTTTATTTGATTATTTTGAATAGTTTTAGTAAAAAACTGTTACAAAATCTTTTAACCATACTTGAATATTTTATATCCCTGTAAAATAAATTATGTGACTAATGCCTGCGGCCTTATTTTTCAGACAAAAAGGAAACTAATAGAGACCAATACTTTTATTATTTTTTTAATAAAAGTTTATAATGGTCGCGTCGACATCGTGGTCATTGGCGACCCGTATATTACTTACTGTAACGCGCGTATTTTATTTTAATTTTGCTTTATCTTCGAAATTTTGTTTGCTGTAGTTTGGAGAATTCTTTTGCTTCCCAATTCGAGACGCCCACCTGTCGTGTCTCAGGTAGACGCACGTGGCTATTTTAATACCAGGATAGTGTACTATCGGCCCATAGGAAAATCCCATGCGGCTAAGAACAACAAAAGCCAATGACGCTAAGGGCGGGAAAACGTCCAGCTCCGGAGTAGGAGGATAGATTTTAGGACAGTTGCAGTAAAGACGTTGAGGAGAGTTGCAATAAAGACGTTGAGGAGAACAGTTGAAATAAAGACGTCGAGGAGAGTGTTGGAAGGACGTGGAAAGAGTTGGCAGAGAGAACGTTTGGTGATAGGATCCAGAAGTGTATGCTTATCCAAGTAAGGGAAAAGCATATAGTAAATACACCTGCCCATCAACTGGTTGTACGAGGTCATCCGCCGAATATTGGAGAACAAGAACCGAGACGCTCCATCCAGGCTGCAGGATTCAATAAGGGAAAATCCGGGATCTCCAACTACAGCCAAAAACAGGAAACAGGAATAGGCAGTACGTATTTGCTGCAGGCAGCTAATCTCTGCTACGTAATCTACAGGTGCCTGTGATCAGAGGTTTTTTTTCGTTCTATACTAATAAAACAATTTCAGATTATCCGGGATGTTTATGCAGAGGTCAGTGGCCATGTAAATAGCTTGCACTTCAGCCGCCAGGGCCGATGACTGGTTATTTAGTGTTGTAGTGCACTGGTCAGAGCCGCTGTAGATTGCGCTCGCTACTCCTGCTGCTGACTTGGATCCATCTGCATACACTGATCTGGGAAAATCGTGTTTCTTGATTAATTCATCGTGTTCCTTGACCAAGTTATCTTTTATTTGCTTTAGGAGGGTTAGGTCTACTGGAATGTCTAAGATTTTCCACGGTGGGGTTGTTGCGAATGTGTTTTGTTCAATTTGTGGCAGTGTGATCCTTGCTGTCCTCAGGTGTTTTTCCAGCATTTTATGGAACGGTATTGCTTGTAATACTTCCCCACTGTGGTGGTAATTTAAAGACTTTGTTTGTTGTCTGATTTGGTGGTTACTTGACTCTATAGATTTTATGGCGTACTTGATTGATAACATTTTTCTTCGGAATGCCAGAGATAATTCTTTTGTCTCTCTCCTTACTCTCGTTATTGAGGTGGATCTTATGCATCCCGATATGATTCTTAACGCCTCTTTCTCAATTTTGTTTAGTTTCTTTAATATTGCTTTATTCGCGGACTGGTAAAGGTGGGCTCCATATTCTATTTTGGCGAGGATTGTGGCTTTATATGTAAGTCGCAGCGTATTATGGCTGGCCCCCAGTTTCTAGCTGTTATTATTTTTAGTATATTTATTCGTTTCTTAGTTTCTATTATTAGTTGTTCTATATGATTATGGAATCTTAGTTTACTATCCCATATTATTCCTAGAATCTTGTGATTTTTTGTACTTGTCATGGTTTGGTCGTTTATTTTTAGAGGATAAATTTTTTATTTGTATCTTTTTGAGAACAATATAGTTCTGACTTTGTCCGGTGTGAAGGAAAATCTTATTTTCTGAGCCCAGTCCGTAGTGTTGTCTCTAGATGATTGCATCTGTTTTGAAGATTCCTTTGGATTGTAGCCCGTTATGAGTAGGACAATGTCGTCCGCATATTGCATCGCTTCTATTGTGTTGATGTTGTTCATAACTAACAGGAAGAGCGTTACGCTTAGGGACGAACCTTGAGCTTCCCGTTTTCCATCTTAAACTCGTGAGACGACTCTTCATTCGTCTTACTATTATTTTCCTATCTTCAATTAGGTTTTTAATGCAGTGTAAAATATCTCCTGAAGAGAAACAAAAATTAATAATTTCCTGGATTTACTTTTTTTAACCTGCAGAGGTCCTAAAAGCGAACGTAAAATGATTTTTTGCTAATAAAAAAATTATTGACTGAAGGCCATATATTCATTTATTAAAACTTTAAAAGTTATTTTTCAAGTTTATTATTCAATATCAATTATAAAAATAACTTTGTATTGATTTAGTTTCAAAAGTTTCCATTTTGCACGGTTTTAAGGGTTACAGTTTTGTAAAGGATTAGTTCTCCATCACTCTATTACTAAATGACCACAATTTGTTTTCTCAAGATAGAACAAAATATTTAAAATTCTCTAATCATTCATTTTGGAGCCAATAGTTTAATATAAAAATTTATATTCATACGTTAATTTAAAAGAAAAATATTTGTAACTAAACTATTAAGACTAAGAATATAACCGATATCCGTTAGTTACCATAAAATTCAACTGTACGATATTTCACATATGATTTATATCATTGTAAAGATTTTGTATATAACGAAAATTTATAAAATCAATCCTTAATATGTTTAAAGATTTATACTGATATTACGATTTCGTTTTGTTTTTTATGACCACTTCGTTCTACGAAGTCGCAAATTTCTATCAATTTTTTACGTAAAGTGAAGAGTTTCAAGAGCAGCGCAATTGATTGCAACGTTCAATCTCAAATTGGAGTTTAATTTTCCAACGGCACAGGTACTCGTAGTTGTCGAACGTGGTCATTGCACCAGGCTCCAACAAATTTGCAATTCGTGTATTATTCACGGGCAGCATGCTCTACAATTCAATTACCGGCTTCAGAACACAATGCACGGTAATTGAGCCTAGAGCCTCGCCGGGAAAGAGTCTTCCTGTCGCTTGCTTGATCCTCGCTGCCTCTAGCTAAAAATCTTCTTTAAGCCAATTTTGCGATACAAAAGAGCTTCTTCGTACGTAACGTAGCAGCCATGCCGTCGGATTAATTTCTTTAAGATGAAGACATGAAAACATTCGCAAGATTTCAGTCTTCTGTCTTTGATCTTGTAGTTTTATCGTTATTTCTCTGTGAAGATTCAAAATTTCTGAGTGAATAAACACCAAGCTCTCTGAACTGTATCAATGAATTAGTTAACTGAATAAATATAAAGTTGGATTCGTTTACAAGACTCTCTCCTTTTACAATAACTTCGCAAAGGACAAACAGCATGAATTCTTCAGATAATTTAAAAGTTGAAAATATATGTCATTTGCAACAATGTAAATAAATTAGCGGTCTTTAGTTAGAAAATTTGAATCTTTATTCCAAAAAAAAATAATTAAACGACGTTTCGTCCATCTTTAATAACTCTTCAGTTTCGGTTGCAACAGGAAGTGCAGCAGAACATTGTCTCTATATTTTATGCATGAATTATGTCCTAAAAAGGACGTAAAATTATTTTTGGTAAATAAATAAAATTTGGCTCAAGGCCATATTTTTATTTATTAAAAATTTAAAAGTTATTTCTCAAGTTTATTATTTTATATCAATTATAAAAATAACATTATATTTATTTAGTTCCAAAATTTTCCATTTTGCACCGTTTCAAGGGTTACAGTTTTGTGAAGGATTATTTAAAATATTTAATATATGTTATTAGATTATAAATAGCCAAAAACTTTTGAGAATTTTTATTTAACAATTGTTTTGAAAGCCATATCAATAGTGCCACATTCTCACAACAATTTATACTTCAGAAATATTGTCAACACAAGATTATCTATAAATTACCCTTTAAAACATCCCATAACTCTAAAGCAAATGTGTTCTCTGATCCGAAGCAGATTTAATAATTTCGGTTTACTTCATTAAAGAAGAAGAAAACGGATAAGGTAACAAATTTTCAACCTATTAAAAACGTTCTGTGTTGACAAATAATTTTCGTATTAGAAGAATAATTATTTTTTCATATTTATTTTGAATAGAAACAATACGATTATTCTAGAAAATTACCTTAGTACTATGCTGTGGCCATTAAAATTAAAATTAATTAAATAAATTGTTAATGGAACTTCATTGTCCATAAAGTGATATTGAAGATATCTAGTAATTTATTTGAAAAGAGTAACAGTTTAAATTTTTTGCAGTAATTATTACGACGAACACTGTTCTATATATCATATAAATCTTTCTTGAAACTGATGTGTTTTATTGCTAGCTGGAGGAGAATAGTACATTGAAGATATTCTTCTCAGTCTGTATCTGTCAGATTCGGATATCTCGACTCCTACTGCTAAAACGAGTTACGTCAAAGATTTGTCAGTCTTTGAAACGTTACATCTTCTGTGTGCACGCAATATTTCCCTTCGGATTAGGTGCATATCTTTGCAAAACGGTCAGAAAGATCTTGAAATTCGTATTGTATTTCATTTCAACAACAGTATTGCTTAGAATTATTCCAGTTCTATTCGAGACCCGAAAAAGTTGTTTGATTTGAAATAAAAATTTAAAAATATTTTTGTACTCAAAATTTTATTAATTCTTATTATTTTACCAAGAATGTTGCAAAAATTTGAATAAAAATATAAGTTACGCATAATACTTAGATCAACAATTTAGATAATTTATGATAAAACAATAAAATCTATTTTACACACAAATAATGGATCTAAAAATAAAAAATTAATTTGAAACAATTTAAAACAAAATAGACTCAATTTATCTAACTAATGAAGATAAAAATAATAAGCAATTTGAAAAAAGTTTATGACACTGAAAATACAAATATGTAAATAATGTTTCTCAAAAATGATAATTACTTTAAATTTATCTATCCATCTATGTATTTAAATTTAAAGTCAATTATAAATAATTGACGAATACATCGATATAACGTAATACGACGCATAAATCTTGATATTTTAACTCGAAATAAATGTTTTAAACTGACAATTTACTGACGTAGATTTAATGATGGATGTTGTTCGTGGACCATATACGGCCGTCATTTTGGCGTACTGTATTTTCGAAAGAGAACAAAGTTTGGATGAAAACACAAACGAAAATAAGTTTGAACAATTTATACGTGTGTATGAATTGTGGTCATAATTGGTAATATAAAAGTGCTTCAAACTATTGTGTATATGATTGTATACATTGAAATTGTTTCAATTTATGGTTTTATGTAGGGAAAACTACGGTAAATTTCCAAATGTTCCCCTTCAATAAAAGTAAAACATAAATAATTTTGAAAACAATCAAAACGTTTTTCGTTTTATAAAAAAACATTTGTGACTGATGTTAAAATGTTTGAAACAAATATGTTGAAACGTGCGTATTTATTTAATCTACAAATAAGCAGTTCGTCCGATGGTAGATTAATAAAAGAGGTTACAACAAAAGCTTTATATTAAATAATATTATTATTCACAACATCAGTGTTTTCGAAAAACTACAAAACTCGTTACGAACAAGAAAGACTGTTGAAAAATTATAATATATCAAAGCTCAGTATATATGTAAAGTTAATTACATGGAATCACAAAAGCCAGGTATGATTAGTTAAATTCAATTTTGTACACTAAATATTTATTGACAGACAAACTTATAAAATATCTGTGAAGAATGTTGTATGTTTCGTTAGTAAAACAAGCACGATTATCAATAGTTTCATATAAAATGTGGTTGTGTGAATACATCTTCATTCATATACAAGCTAAACTACAAAAAAGTTACACTCGTATACAAATAAAACTTCTTATGGCTGATGATGTATTAGAAATAAAAGAAAGTGAATAAATGGAGTTTCTTTGACCTGTTTGAATAACAGTGTAGCTGAAATCTAAAATGTAGAAATAAAAACCAAGGAATTTTCCTAATCGTTGGAACCGTTTCAACTGTAATACTGCTTAAAAAGGGACTTAAAATTGTAAATAATGTAATAATTATGCACAGGAATGTTAACATACTTATTATAGGAATGACTCTGAAATTGTCGACCAACAACGGAAAAGAATGTTCAGAAGTGTGCATAAAAGAAATAAAGCGTTGATAAGTCTAATAATTAAATTTTTAATTTATTGTTTATAATCACATCAACAAAAATGTCAATGGCGACTTACGATATCTACTACATGAAATTATTGCAATTAGTTCATATTAACTATGCATTTTATTCTTAGTCTCAGATTCAATGTCTATTTATATTAAATCTTGAATGACGCTTCTGAGGTACATATCTCCCTTCTCGTTTATTTCTTAATTGTGACTCTTCTAGTACTGTCGTGCTTTGGGCAGTCGTAGAGGATATATGATCGTCAGTCTTGCATACCTCACATGTAGGTTGCGGTGTTCTAGAGAATAGATAAGAGTGCGTGAGGTTAGAATGGAGACTTCTTAACCTAGCAACAACCACCTCTCCGTGACAGATTGCCAGCGTAGGATATTTCCTTGAATTTGTCTACTTCCTTGTGAAAAGTCTCTTCATTAGTTCCTCTTCTACACTTGTTCCTCCAGTAAACTGGCATAGGCTTTAAAATTTAAATCTAAAATTCTAAGGCAGCATTTTAACGCTAACAATAATTGAGGCACTGAGGCATGCTCCCTGTAGCTAGACCGTAGCATGTCTCCAACGGTCCCATTCCTAGAAATTCTTACCTGCGATAGGAAAAAGGGAAAACAACAATTCATTCCATATATAAATTAATGTATTCCAAACTAATAAAATATCCTTATGAAATACATTAATATTGCTCCGTCCAGTGATGAGAACCCAGGTATTATTGTGGTAAACTAGGCCCGGGAAAACGGAATTTAAACAAAGTGCCCTACGTGACGAAGTTGGTTACCAGACTGTGGAAGTCTCAGCCACGCAGCGAAGTCCCTCGCAGCTGGTCATGGGCTTTGTAAACTCCGGTTGAGTGCTGCTGAGATTATAAATTCCTGCGGAGTACGAAAACTGCTCAAAACCACTTCTCCAGACAGAATGCTATTCATGCTTCAACCTCTACCGACCTGTGTGTCCAACTACATTATTATTGGTGTTTTGTAATTGTTTTTGGACGAATCACAAACCACAGACAATCTCACGTCGTAAATTACATCTTGTTATTCTGGTGACGTCAGCTAGAAGTTGAGCCCATCTTCACCTGGGATAAACCCTCAGCTTTTAAATAATGGAGGTAAAGTTATAACCCCCAGCCAGACTGGCATCCCGCTGATGGAGAATTATCAGCGAAATCGTTGGTTGCTCACGCGATTAAACAAAAGTGACTAAAGTATCAGCGTAAATAAATGAATGAGACGCCTATCCTCAATAACGCACTATAAGCACTCGCAAAGCATCGCCAAGTCCGGAAGAAACGTGTACAATAACAGTGGTATTAAAACAGAAAATAGTTTTACTGAAAAGTGTTTGATGAAACTGCTGCAGACATTTTTCGGGTATTTCATTGTCTATATCACATGAGATTTGTTAAAAGATCCAGAAGTAGAAGAAACTGAAGACGGGAAAGATATTTCACATTTTGCAATGCTTTTCCTCAGCATTTTTCACTTGTTGAGCTTTTTTTATCTTTCTATATTTCTCTTCTGATATGGACAATGAAATACCCGAGAAATGTCAGTACCAGTTAAACAGAATTTTTTTTATATATGGAAACATATGTTAACATGACACGATATCAACTACACCAATAGTAGACAAAATTGTGGGAAATAAACTATTAGGAAAAACAATTAAAAAATCGTTTCCGAATAAGTATATCATATATTTTTCGCTGAATACACTACTATAATCTCTTGAAAATTGAGAAAATGAATGCAGCATATAATAAATATATGCAGTAGTCAAAGATTAAGATTACGTGGACCAAACAAACATAATTCTTTATACAGAATATACGTCGGGAAAACTTACGCTCTTTATAAAACATAATGTTCAATGACCGTGTGGATGGAACAAGTACTTAGAGGTGATCCAGATTTACATGATTATTTAAGATTGCTAATATGTATAGATTTTTAATACTAGAGGTCCGTAGAACAATATAACTTGACTTGAGATTATATGAAAGTTATCTTCAAATAGAATATAGCAATGGAAATAGAGAAACAGAAATTTGGCGAATGTGTTCACCGGGTGTGAAACTTTCGACACAAATAATTTTATTGTACAAACAATTAAAGAAGGTCCGATATATTATAAGAGATCACTTTTTAAATAGCAGTCTGCGATGTAGGACGAGAGTTACGACGGACATATTGACGTAAAATAAGAAGTCTGAAATGGCAGAGGTAAAATGGCTGATGAGCAAGACAGTTCGAGTATTCGATTAAGACGACACCAAAAGTGACTTCCATTTCACAGAAGAAAAAGTACTATTATTTATTAAGTTCATAACTTGACTACATTTAAGAACCTCAAAGAACAGATTTTAGGAAGACGAGTCGGCAGTATGTATCTACGATCAACTTGTAAGTAATGGAGACGTCGCTCTTAAATGTTAATTTTAATTGCTCATTACTGTACATATGCTAAATATATTATGCATTTTGTTCTACGCGTGGGCAAAAGAGAATAGGAAACTGAATAATATGTAATAATATAAAAAGCAATACCTCGTAACGTGAACAATATAAATCCGTTAATTTTTTATAATTGTTGGGGTAAATTGGTGTGTCGAATTGGTCAGATAAGGGTTGGGGGAGTGATGGGGTGATTCGGGTTAGACTTTATTGGCCAAATGGGCTCCTGCCGTCGAGTTTGTGAACCGCGCTAATGGGGCTCTTGACCTCTCCTCCGTTATTGCGCCTTAAACGCAATTAGCACCGCAGGTCGCTATATTTCTGTATCCATAGCAAATTAGAGATGCGGCGTCTTTGTTGCACATCAGAATAGAGGTTAACATTTACTGGCCGTTTACAGTTCAGTCAATATTTTTTTAAATATCTAAAAGAATTTTGCAAAGTAATTTGTTCCGTTTGTCAAACGTTTGTGTGTTTTATATTGTTGAATAAATTCCATATATTGAAATATTAAGTTGCATTTAAAAACAGCGTCAGAGACAGTATAAAATACATTGACTGACCCAAATTACGGGGTGCGGCAGAGACGATTAAGCAGATTGAGGTGGTGAATACCCCGGCGGTGCTAACGGTAGGCTCCACGTGGTCTCCCTCTGGTCCGTCTGTGACCGCATTTCAATAGCCAACATGTAGCACATCGTTGCGTAGATATATTGAAAACAAATAAGAGCAGAGATGTTTAAATTTGACGTGGCAATGCTGTTCCTGATGGGAACACAATTCATTCCTGGGTTAGGCAGCTGGAATAACTTGGTAGCTCACTAAATCCGCGTTTATACGGGAGTTTCCAACAATACTTTTAGAAGAATTCTAGAGAATTGGTAGGCAAAATTGGTCGTTCAAACATTGTTGGTGACCAAAAATGTAGACAAAATTTGGTGAACACGCTCATAAAGAAGACGGGAAATATGTTCAAACACCGTCCTCACACACTGCCTGACATAAAGGTGTGGTTTATTAAATATGTTAATGCAATACCCCTCGAAATATGTATACCAGCTGTACAAAGCTATAGAGATAGTGTCCAAAAGTGTGTTTCTTTGAACCGCCGGCAACCTTCAGACATTATTTTCAAAACTTGCTGTTCAATAAATGCTATATAACTGCTGATTTCAAAATATACAAAAATTACCATTTTATAATCCCATAATACTACCTAATCTCCTCTACCACACACTCTGACGGATATATAGTAATAATAATAATAAACCGAAAAATATTGACGCAAATTAAACCAAACATTTTTTATTGAAGCCCTCTCAATAATATTGAGCAATAACCCTCTTCACTATAGGTTGCTTTTTTATTAGCGGAGATTTAAAATGTTACTAAATTCTGAAAAAATTTTAATGGATTGGCAAAAAAATTCAGTAATCATTGGAGATTTGCATGCGTCCTCGAAATACTTCCACGAGTTCTTCAGTTGAACGTTTTTCCAACCACCTTTTAACCTCCTTCTTGAATGCCATAGGCAACGCAATTAAAATAACAGATTAAAAATCACTCATTGAGAAATTATTGTGGATAATAAATCGTCGCTCCTTGACAAATATTATTTACACTTGTGACGGTTGCATCAATTTACATCCTTCAATAATATTGTTTCAATAATACTGGCGTTCTCAGACAATTTTTTCATTGATGACACATTTGATAGGAAATTTAAAAAGTGTTTTGTTTATAAAATTAATTAGGAAGTTAAAATAACCAAGTATTTGTAAATTAACATTTAGTTATTGTTTAAGGAATTAGACATTTTTAGTGGAAGAAGGATGTTTTGCCACATGTAATGAACATTATTGACATGAGCGACAATTTTTTTTATAGGGCAACTGGCTGCATGAGGGGGGGGGGATAATCCACATTGTGGCAACTCCCTTTTAATAGCATACGAAGGGATTTTAAAGGGGGGATGCGGAAGGGTAGAGGAAGGTAGCCAAGGGTTAACTAGGGCCACCGGGCTGTAGTTTAAGGATCCTACCAGGCAATTTGCCTAAAAGTGATGCAGGGAAAATCCTAGAAAAACCTGCATCAGGTAGGTCGGGCATTGGGTACTTGTCCCACGCCCTTCCGATAGCGGGAGAGGAGTTTTCTGTGGGGACACAGCATTCCCTTCTCCGTACCTCGACCAGTTTAGGAGGCAGCTGGCCGACTGTTCCAATGGAAACAGCGAACAACTCTTACCGTATGCCCAAGGTCTGTGACCCCGGAACACACACCTCTCAATACAGGCCGAGGTGCCGCGGCTTGTGGGAACCTTAGTTCAAAAACGGAGAGCGGAAAAGGCATCCCCAAAGGTAGCCCCTTCCTGTCTCTCCTACAAGGTTCTGCCTGCGAGAGAACATTTCTTGCAGGTACTGCCTTGCGAGAGAATAACCCTCGCAGACAGCTCATAAATTTAAAATAAATGCAATATTAACACATATAGTGTTAAAAACACAGACCTATTAGTGAGAAAAAATTATTATCAAATTTAAAAAATAGTATTTAGCCAACACATCGTTCATCCTTGATTGTGTCCTTTTCATGTGTACAGTATAAAATAAATTCAGTTATTTTAATGATACAAATATGTACATACATGACAATTTTTAACACAGATATGTATAAATATAATTTATAGTGTGTTACTTACAATTTATTATATGAAAAATTAGATTAACATTTTTCAAATATGTGGTATGTACCGGCCTAAATGACTGGCATTGACACAACTGCTAAGAGTATTAATAAGTTTTAAGTCCAATATTTTTTGTTTCCAAATTTTTCGATATGTTTTTATTCTTCAAAGTATGGATGAAGAACGTGGACAGCTGATACAGGCAAAGCTCTTCAAGGAGCTCATCAGCTGGTAGACTAACCTGTGTTAGTAGAGTATTAAACTTACTGCTGTAATGTGCGGTAGTTTAACTAATTCGAGCGGACACGTCAAGGCATAGTAGTTCCGAACTTTGCTTAACTGAAGCGCGATGAATTTTGATGCGCACACCTGAACAAGCATTTATAGGTGTTTGATCAGATCATTTTATTGTGGTATATTTAATTAATTACAAATTTATTAGGCCATGAACACTGAGCGCTGTATACATATTTTTGTTAAATTGTAAAATAACTTACCGAATACCAATACGATCACTTGACGATAAGTCGTGATAAAAAATATATTTACATGGGTAAAAATCAGACATTTTTATATAAATTACCTCGAGACACGAGTCATATAAATAACATATATTTAATAACTATTAACATATTTAACCAATTATATTGTAATTTAGTCTAAGAAATCTATTGTGGACAAGAATAACCGATGTCATATTATTAAAAATTTCATTTAATTGTTGTTATTAAAAGAGTAATAAAATGTAATTTGATTGATATAGACCGTTTACAGATTAGTATTAAGGGAGAAAAACCACACACAGTCTCCTATATTGTTAAAAAATTTAATAGATGGAAACTTTTGGCCTATTTGGTCACTTTCAAGCTGTCCAAGCCAAAAAACAGTTTGGCCATGTATGATTCAACATATAAGTGGGCATTATTACAGTGATTCGTACATCACAAGCAATTAAGTTAATATATGTGTGTCAGAATTACTATTTTATTACGTTGTCTTGTTATATGTTCTATAATTATAATTTTTTAAATAAAAATTTGGAAAAATCCACAGTGGCATTCAATAGTACATGCATAATAATTATTAAATCTACACAACGATCCTAGTTTAAATACCAATATCTAGTACCATAATGATACATTATTCATATTAATTCATAGTGTCTATAACGTTCGAATTACAAGTTTTGATAATATTTGAAAGAAAAGTGGCATTCATCAGTATATTCCTCTATATGATCTGTAAATAATTATGAAAACATACCTCATTTAAAGATATTAGCCTTAAAATTACTCCTTTTTAAAAACCATCTAACTCATCGGAAGGCGTTTCGTTGTCGGGTTAGAAGCTTTTACTTGGAATATAGAAAAATCTTGATATCGACGTTTCTTCATATCAATTACAGTCAAAAAATAATAATAGTATAATTAACTATTATTAAGTTCTAACTTTTTAAAATTATTAAAGAGGAAAAATGTCTAATCATTTTAAGTATTAGGTAGAAATATAACGTACATGTAAACGTCTGTTAAAAAATAATAATACTAAACTCGACCTTCTTGCAAAAAATTTATACCGAGAAACAATAACTAAGAAAATTTAATCGATAAGTCTGGCACTTTTAAATTTTCTTAATTATTGTTTCTGTATTTAAAGTTTGTCTGCGTTTAGTTATTATTTATTTATTATGGTCACAATTTCAGAAACAGCTTCCTTAACAGTAACACCTCATTAAATCCATTATTACATGACTTGGTTATTACAATAAAAATAAAGTATCATTAAGATAATTATAATTTAATATCATTGTTCACTGGTATGAGTTTAAAACTTGATCTAACGGCTCCTTTGTAAATAAGATTCAGAAAAGTCACAAACAAATGACATAGACAAATACAATATCTTAAAACCTAGTAAAGAGTCTCTCTCATACAATTTATTTGAAGCCCTGAGAGGTATGTCTGTGAAATATGAGTATATAGCTAATCTGTTTACATAATTACGTGCTGCACGGACGTAGACCTCTCTGAGAGCTTTGGTGGGAGACCATTACACCGTTCTCCCAAGGGTCGTAACTCGCTGCCAGGGGCTAGCAGTGATAATAGCGACTGTAACTTCCTCCACCACCTTGGAAAGCCATTATATAATGCCGTGTCTTAAAGATTAATGCAAGGCTTTCGTGCGATAGATTCGATCCTCCTCAATTCATTTTTATATTTCAAAGAATATACAGTTTCTATTGGAATATTTCAACGTTGATAAGTACTGTTCAGTCAATTTTAAACAAGACGTGTATTTTATATCGATAAATCTTAAACGACTGATAATTCATTGCAATAAGCTTAGTACAAAAGGGCATTTATTCCGTCAATCAATCCTAGACATGGGAAGTTATTCCATAATTAGGAAATTTTGACGCCTTCATCGGTAAAAATCAGGTCACAATATTATTTTCATGGAAATACAATTATAAATATGCATTTTTCAAACCGTCGCACTACTCGGCAACAAAATTTTGGAAGCTGATATTGTGAGACTGACATTTTTTTCAACTACATAGATCTATAGAGCTTCGGTTGCATTCGAATTGAAAAACGTCTTAGATTCGGTAAATAGTTTGGCTGAAGCAATAAAAATATACGATTTGGTTATAATATAAATGGGGAGAAAGTAACTAAATTTAATGACGTTGAACTTAAATCAAGGAAGGGAAGAACAAGTAAATTCTGCGTCTCGAAACGACTGGGATTACTTATATTTAGTGATTAGAATATTAAAAAATGGTATCGCAATATCAAAAAAACTTTCTTATAAATCTCTCGTTCGTCCAAAACTCGAGTATGGTGCAAGTTTTTTGGATCCTTATAATAGAAAAAAAATCACATATAAGGCTTCAGAGTGCGGAAGGACAATTTGTAATACGAGGACCTGTCACGTGTGACAGAAGGTAGAGAAAATAGAGTGGGAATCTTCGCTAACTGGATGGAAGGAAGATAGACTTTGCGATCTATTTATATTATACATGGGAAACAAATATTACAATGCTAAAGGTGATTACAAATTAAAAATCAGAAACAGACCGTAATAAACAGACGTGGGGAAATACTAATTCCTGAAAAGATCGATAGTCAATTGGAACAATTTATTTACAGCAGTGTTTGAGGAGAATATTCTAACAAAAAAGTTTAAGAATTTTCTAAATAGATTCGTAAACTGAATTTTTATTATTATTTTCCCACTAAAAATAACTTTTAAGTCTTTCTTTTCCCTTGGTGAGGAAAATGTTGAAACTGTAAACAAATTTTCTAAGACAATTTTCTAAGTCTTATTTAATTTATTAAATTTATTTCATTTTTCCAAAATTGTTTTATTTATTTGTTATACTTTTGTTTATACATTTGTTTTTACACTTCCACTGGGATCGATCACAGTCGCAGCAGATTATATACATAATTACTTAACTTGTAAAATTAATAAAAAAACTATGTTTCTGAATACGTCACATAGATCAGCAATATATAGTATATGACAATATATAGTATATGGCAGAGATTAAGACAACAACACGAGAAAAGAATTGGTCTCTAAATTCATTCACTCTCAATAAATTGTTTAGCCGTAGCACTTTTCGTGCTAACTAGGAGTGTGACTTCATTTTAGTGGAAATAATGTTATCCACAATTACTTTTAAAATACGAAGAAGCGAACTACTGTGATGTGTATTATTTACTCTAATTTTAAGTGCAATCAGAAGAAGCGAAACCTAGTTATAATACCATACATATGATTAAATAATAATAGACCCAAATCAGAATCTTAATAGTTTATAAAATTAAATACCTCGAAACCGTTTACTCTGGTGTAGAATTGGGTTACAGCTTTTTAAATTCACGCAACACACTCTAGGCATCTTAAATAAATATAACGATATAAAAATTCTCTGTTATAACTGGATGACGTGAAATTATTGAAGTTCATTATTCTTGTCATGGCAATCTAAATATTTTGTTTGTGAATAAAACATGTAGTAAATACGTACAAATTAAAATGTTGTCCAATGGCTTCAGGAAAGCTGCAAGCTATCTCGCAAAGAAAAATACAACAATTAGACTGGAGACGTCAGAATTAATTTCATCGTTTATAATTTCTGGGGCTAAATTAGAAAACTTTGACAGACGGGGAAAAAACTGAGTAAGACGGGTTGGTGGATGCCGATTTTGATCAAGCAACCCCCACACAAAGCGATTCGGCTCGTCGAGCAGTCAGTTAATTATGCGGACTGGAACGTAGTTACGGTGTAACGTTGTTGCGTGGGCGGGTCGTTTAATTACAGGTGATGTGGCTGTACCTAACAACCAAGTCACCAGAACCGAAATAGGAACCTCTGAGTACAGTATAGAATTTCAGCTTGGAGAAGAATCAATTACAATATTTGTTGCGTCTCCCAGCGTGGATCGCATCTTGTTGAATGTATTTACTTTAAGGCATACAATTAATCATAATTTAATGAATACATAATAATTACTTGTAAGTAGTCTTAATCAAAAAGCCAAATTTTCTTAGCCTCAAAGAAGGGCTTAATACTTCATAATAGGTTAGTGAATCAGTAAAATCAATAAAACTTCGAAATAAATTAGTAATCAAACTGGTCACTTTTTAATTGTAAAAATAAAATGTATGATTTCATATATGACGGGTTTGAAAGTGTGTATTTTTAAATGATCTGTAAAACGTCAGATGTAAAATATGTGCAGCACGTATTATAATTGAAATGTTTTTCGCATATTACCCAAAGATAATGCCGCATCGTGGAATTTTTTTTTATATCAGACTGTTACACTAACGGAATTCCCTTGTGGTAGATCGGCGAATCCGTCGAAATCAACGGTTCAGGTGATGTTCGGCGGAGAGAAAGTGAGGTTAAACTCCAGGCTTGTAGTCACTGAGTGAAAAATAAGCAATCACCTTTCGAACTTTTGGTGATGATAGTTCGGATATGTTGTGAGAATGAAACCTAGGCCCGAATGTAAATTTCGATGGTACAATATTTTTGCAACAAGTGTCCTTGTAATTGCCTATTCTCGCGTCGAAACGTCCTAGAGCCTGTTCGGAAGTATTCTTCAATCTCAGAAGTTTTAAGATTACGTTGATAAAAATTTTATTTATACACAGCAAAAAATTATTTTACATCAGTATAAAGCGTGAGATTACTCCACTAAGTTATATTATTCGATATGCACCACAAACTGGATTATGTTCGGATAAAACCTGTAGACAGAAAAAAAGTTACGTAGGTATATGAAATGATAATATTTCATAACAAATTAAATAATTTTTAATACCGATTGGGATCCGAAACATTGCAGTTCTGTCGTCAAACTGCAATTGATTTAAAAAATTCAAAATATTTAAATTTAAATGATATAATTTACATAGAAATAATATGTATTAAAGAGATGCAAATTTCAGAAATTTACCAGTTTGACTGACTTATTCTATAGAAATGATAATATTCTATTATTAGTTTAAAGATGGAAAATAATTATTTCTAGCCTCTTCTGTATTTTTAAAGACAAATGGTGACTTTGCAAGTATGGAATTCCATAATTTTTCCTATACGATTTAATGATAAAAAGCCAATAACAGACAGCTGAAAAAATTATATTAATTAATTATTAAATGTTTCAGTCAAACTGTGGACCCTCTTCAGGCAAAGGTAGCCTAGTAAAAGTAAATACGGAGTAATGTACATATACTTGTATAATTGTAGGAGAATGTATAATTCTGAACTATAATACAGAATAATTGTAAATAGGCATACATAATGAAAAATTACTTTTATTAATGTATGGAGTTTTAAATAGCACTTCATTTAATTTTACATTAACGGTGTTAAGACCATTTTTAAAGTCTAGCATTTGAGTGATTAGTCAACATTGATAATTGTTTTTCATATCTAAAATTCTAAACTTGTCCCAATTTTTTGTTTTAGAGTAACAGGCTACATGAGGATAATCCTAGTGATGACAACTCCCCTTGAATAGCGGAGGAAGGGATTTGAAAAGGGGGATGCGGAAGGGTAGAGGAAGGTAGCCAAGGGTTAACTAGGGCCCCCGGGCTAAAATATGTTTGACTTGCATATATTTTACATGTGTTCCTTGATTCTAGTTCTTTATTTGTGGCTGGCAGTTGTTACATTCTAATTTTTAAACTATATTGTTTGATTTACTTTTATTGTTTGTGTCTTTTATTTAATAATTGATTAACAAAATACTTTAGTTTTTTCAATGTTCTACTATTGGCTACTTGCCATCAAATTGAACTACACAGACGTAAATCTTATATGACTGAAAGAACGGATTTTGAATTAAAATGGAGATTTGAGACTATACTTGCTTGGTATCATTTACTTCTTGATTTTATATTACTGGAATGTAACGCAATTTTAGTTTAAATTACTATAATTCAATGTATACGTGAATGTTTATGTTTTTGGTTGTACTTCCCGTATAAAGGACATAAAAATTGTTTATATTATTAAATTCCATGATGCATATATTAATGCATCGTTCAATCGGGCGATTGTAACAACAAAAAGATGAAAAATATTTTGAGAAAGAGACACCTTTTGTATAATATAGTTCTCGAAAGATTCTGGTTTCAGGCATCAGTTCTTTTCAGTTTGATTTTACTTTTACAGCCAACTGAAATTGATTCCAATTCCTTGTAAAACAACTTTATTTATTTTCTATCTAACTCACCTAAAACTTTGACTCTGTAGCTGTAATAATGAATTATGTAATCCATAAGTTGATACAGGGTTCTCCATTTGTGGTGGTAAGTTGTTGAGTTGTAAGAGAAAAGCGTCGGAACATTAGATGCGAAGGGTAGGGGATCGGTACTTGTCTTTGGAGTCGCTTCCTGCACAGGCGAAGGGGTTGACAAAGTAATGGCGAAGATATGCAAATGATATTCATTAGAACACTGGCGGTGGAGGTTATTGGTTTTTGTGTGTGTATGCGTCTGAGCGGGGCTGCCAGCTCAATGTGGCGGAAGAACCAGTCCCCCGCCCCCGCCGCCTCCGCCACCGCCTTATGACGACACTTCCGGAAGGCAGTCGTTACGGCGCCACTGGCGTCTAGCTTCCGGTGCGTCGCGTCTTAAAAACAAAAGCCATACGAACCTTTGTGCATAATTTCCATAGTGTGCGGTAGTTTTCTCTGACGGGATCTCCTATCGCCTATCGTCAGCACAGACACGGCGGTGAGCCCGCTCATATGGTACGCGTAACGCTATCCTGATTAAATCAAAACGCATCTTAAAAGTGAAATTAGTTAAATAATAACCCTAATAGGTTACTGTTTGATTTGTTACAAAAAACAAATCACAGTTTCATAATTATAAAATAATTTAATGAATAATAAAGATAGCTAATTCAGACAAAAAAGTGATAATATAAATACCACACAACGTTTCTGGGATCCTTGTCTCTTTCGTCAGGTGCGAATAAAGCGACGAAAACGCAACGAAAATGGGAAAGCCAAGGGGTTATCTTAACAATAAGGGAGCAACGACAATGGAAAATCATTGAGTTTCATAGTGTCTGCACATTAATAGCTGTGATGTGTGATTTAATGTCAAGCATCTTTGAAATGACTCTGGAATTGTACCTGGTGTCAATGTCGAAAATCTTAGCATTTTGCCAATCACTTGTATATTTAGAATTGATGTTATGTTTGGATACTACAGATTGTTTATCAATGGGAAGTTTGATATTAGATATATGTTCCTTGATACGTGTATTCAGGGAACGTTTTTTTTTGCCCTATGTACAAGGAATTATAATTAGAGAAAGAGGTTTTGTAAACAACAATGTTTGCTGTAGGTGTCAAGTGGGTCCTTGTGGTTTTTAATCAAGTAAGAAAGGGTATTAATGGATCTGTAAATGAAGGATATTTGATATTCTTTGAATATTTGGATAAATTTGTGATGTAGAAATTTGTAATAAGGAAGTAAGAGAAAAAATTTGGCTTGAGTTGTTTGGTGACAGTGGGATATTGGATTTTGTTCAATCTGCTGTTTATGTGTTTAATAATAAAATTTAAAGGGTACTCATTGGAGATTAAAATGTTTCGGACAATATTTAACTTATGTTGATGGAACTGGGAGTTAGAAAGTAATATAGCTCTGTCTACAAGATTGTATAGCATAGCTCTCTTTTGGTTTAGAGGACGATCAAAAAGATAATTGAAAACACGTCCAGAATTTTTTCCATTTTTTCATTATAAAATAATTTATTTCCGAACTAGTAACAATTTCTTTGAAATTGGGAACGTATTTCGTTGTTCTAGTAATTGCCAACGTCCATTTTTAGTTGAACAATGGAAAAGTAATGGTAATATGTAACATTTACTCAATGAAACCTTAAGCAGGTAGAAAAAAACTTTTATTATGCCTGTTGTTGCTTACCTATTTGATGACTTAGCTAATTTTTTCTTTACCGGGGAAACAAGTCAGAAACAGAGTTGTGGGCAGGAATTATGATTTCTTAGTTAAAAATTTGCCTTTTTTACCAGGTAAAACAATTACTTACAGACACTTGGGAGAGCAAGGTGGAATTACTATTTAAGGCCGAATAAAATTGAACTTATTCAGCCTCATTACATTTTGCTTTTCTCCACAACTTAACTTTGATGCGCGTTTGAGTCATAACACGTTTAAGCGGTAGTCGACAATAGTGTAATGAATTATTTGTATCTGAACTGCACGGGATTTAATGGAGATTTTTCTCAAATGGAAATTAAGGATTGATTCATTTGTCTGTTCTAAAAAATATATATTTTGGAAGTGTTGTAACGAATAAAATCCAGAGAAAAAGGGCGAAAGTTTGAAACTAACGAAAAATTTGTTCATATTGGATGCCGACGGGATTAAGAGTTCTTGCATTAGAATCGGAGGACAAAAGTAGGGGCACTGTCAGTGCTTTCTGGAGTGATTGAGAAAACGTGAGATCTGTCAGTGAAGTCCTACATGTAGTGTGGCAAATGTTGCAAACCTCCTTGCGTTTTATACGTTTTTAGACTTCATTAATATTTAAGGGCGCCAGTTAATTTTTGAGTGAAATTACCGAAACAATTTTTTGATAAAATTCATTTATTTCTCGAACACTGAGAAAATACTATCTGTTTTTATATTTTTGTGTTAAACCACCGGACTACCGTCCCTCGTTCTAAGCGAAACTGAAGCATTGCCTGTCTACGTTTTAGATCAACAATACTGCGGCGCGGCAAAGAGACGCCGACAAAGGCTATAAACTGACAATGTAACATAATTATGTTTCAGTAGTTTTCGGCGTGAGACAGTCAGTTACCCGGTACCATAGGTCAATGGGAATGAAATATTGAGTACGTTGTCACCTGAAATGTACTTCTTAAAAGATGCAGGTTGTGAGAAAATCTTGGAAATTAAGTTAATTCCAATTCTTGTTCGGTCAGCTAGGATTTTGGTGCTTTCCGGAACGGAAATGTAATCTTCTGTTTGTTAATTATATCTACTTTCAATTTGCCGTCTTACTGGTTCTTTGAAATGTTTCCTGCATTTTCAAATAATTTAATAAAACAACAACTATTCTATAAGGAACGTAGGTTTTCCCGGTGTAGCTGCTGGATAAAGTTTTCTCTGGATTCCAACCGGGTAGCGTCGTTTAATTTCCACAACTAAAAAATTTGCCTCACAACGGAAATATTATTGAAGGAGATCAATTGAAACCACCGTCACACGTGTCAATAATGTTTGTCAAGGAACGACGACTTTTCCACAATAATTTCTCAATCAGTGATGGTGAATCTGTTATTATAATTGCGTTTGCTATGGCATTCAAGAAGACAGTAAGACTGTTGGTTAAAATGTGGTACTTTCGGCTGAAGAACTAATAGAATTATTTCGAGGACTCATGCAAGTCTCGAATGATTACTGAAACTATTTGCCAATTAATGAAAAACTTTTTCAGAATTTTGTAACATTTTCAATCACCGCTAATAAAAAAGCAACTTACAGTGAAGAGGTTTATTGCTCAATATTATTGAAAGGGCTTCAATGAAAAGCGTTCGGTTTAATTTTCGTCAAATTTTTCGGTTTATTTTTATTATTACTATATATCCGTCAGACGCTCAATATATTGTGAAAAAATGATATTGACTAAATAATATTGAAATAATTATGATGGGACCTTAAACGGTTTGGTTTAGTAACCAATTATCCTGGCAGTGACTCACAGATACTACATATTTTTAACGATCCGGTCTTGTTTTCTGTTTGATGTATGTGGTTATCTTTGAAGGTACAGCTGTCAATTCTTGTAGCGATCCAATCATAGCCTTTGTCTGCTTGGAAACTTCATCGTCTGTTACTAAATAATTTCGATATCATTCTCAAGAACATGAAAAATTTCAGATGAATAGGGTTAGTTTTCACTGGATTGCCAATGGATCAAATTGCCGAATCCGGGTGTAATAGTTTCGTGGTACTAAATATCACTTTCTACCCAGAAATTGTCACTTATATTCTCACTATAGTGTTTTGAGATATAATTACTTTTCAGCTCACGATTGCACTTAAAATAATCTTTCAGTTACGACATATCGAAGCAGATATAATTTTTCGTGTTGTGTAGAGACCAATATGAGTCCAAGAAAAGGCTGCGAGGTTCTCTCGCAGGTGAACCTTGCTGGAGAGACGAAGAGGGCTACCTTTGGGGATGCATTTTCCTTTCTCCGTTTTTGAACTAAGGTTCCCACAAGCCGAGGCACCTCGCCCTTTTTGGAGAGGTGTATGTTCCGGGGTCACAGACCTCGGGCATCCGGGAAGAGTTATTCCCATTGCAATTCCCATTGGTACAGTCGACCAGTTGCCTCCTAAACTGGTAAAGGCTCGGAGAAGGGAATGCTGCGTCCTCACAGCAAACCCCTCTCCCGTCATCGGAAGGCCGTGGGACAAGTACCTACTGTTCGACCTTCCTGATGCAGGTTTACTGGGGTTTGTCATGCAACACTTTTAGGCAAATGCCGGGTAGGATCCTTTAACCCCAGGGACCTAGTTAACCATTGGCTACATTCCTCTACCCTTCCCCATCCCCCCTTTCAAATCCCTTTCTACGCTATTAAAGTGGAGTTTCCACCATGTGGATTACCCTCATGTAGCCTGTTACTCTAAAAAAAATAAAAGAGACCAATAAGTCATGTGAAAATCAAATATTCAAACTGTAGCGCGGCACCCGAAATAAACACAAAAAAGAAAAAAATATGATTATTCCTTTGCGACTAATCTCTGGGGCACCACCTGCAGATTAACGAATATCTTACGCAGTAAATTTAGTAAAAGTAAAGAAAACGGAATAATTTTTTAAAATATAAAATAGGATTATAAGTTGCAGGAAAATTGGTAGTTGGCTCTTCTACGTTACTGCTCCTAATTAATCAGGATAAACCTTGTGGTTTTGGTTGCAAAACTAGAGTTGCGACACCCGGAAATAACCTCAGCACTGATCAGATATTGAAGCAGGAAGATCTGAACGACACGTGACCTCGAAGACAGCAACGTTCCCTCTCAGAGGTAGACATCAAATATCTTATAAAAGCTTGACATCAAGTGCTTCTTCAAAAAGCTAGACATCAAGTCTTCCCTATAAAAGCTGGACATCGAGCGTTCCTTCCAAAAACTAGACATCAAGTCTTCACCGAGAAGTCCTTATCTTGGGATCTCGTTCTGAAATATTCTGATTGCTTTCCTCCCGTACACGTTCAGATTGGACAGTTACCTATGGGGTCGCGTGAAGAAACACATTTCTGCCAATCACGTCGCCACAGTGTACCTTACTCTCTTTCTTTGTTAATCTTGGCCTTTGTTCATACAGAGGTCTTTTACCGAGTCGCCAAAATGCCCATGAGGCTTCGATATTTACCCCTAATACGATTAATACCGTAAGGAGTCGTCCGTTGTCTCCAGCCTCTAACAAGCATCTGGCCTCAACCTTTCGTTAATTTAAGTAAAATATGTTTATAATTAATAAATAATGATTGTGGAAAGGGGGTGCACCATAATACAAAATCCATACGCTCTACTGTCGAGTCTACACTAGCAGTTTCAATATGGGACTGAGTAACTAATTGGATATCACGATATGTCTCTCGAGAATGATCAATGATTGAAATTATTCTAATCTGCCTAAAATAATGATAATAATTTGTAAGAATTGAGGCTGATTTATATTTCCTGATGTCCCGTCTTCGGAATTGATTCTTTCTCATACGAGAGGGTTCAACACAAATACATTTATTCTAAAAGCTTTCTTCCAGGCAGACCTATAAAGTCTATCTTTCGCGGCCCGAGAGCTTTCAACCTTTAGAGCAGGAGGCAAAGTGGCGATGCGCGATGATGCATGGCTAAGCCGAGAATACTGTAATACCTGGTGCTGGCATCCGCGTCCCCTTAATTACAACTTAAATCGCACCGAGCGCCCGGAATACAGATGTTGCGGGTCTCACCTCATTTGGCTGTAGGAGCACGTGTAGGAGATGTCCGCTGTAATATTTGAAGACCGCGGTGGCGGAGGAAGGGGGTCCGAAGCTGACAACTGTTAATTCCGTTGCGGTGGTAGGGGCCGCGGCTGCCGGAGACACGCAGTCAGCACAATTTTTCGCTGTCCTCGCGCAATCTTTTATCGGCGTGCTAACCACAGAGCGCTCTCGGCCGTCAGAACCGAAAATTATCATCAGTTGTCGCACATGATTTAAATCCCTCACCTCTCAATTTGTAGAATTCACCCACTTTCCCCCTTCATGCATGACACACGTTCATCTCCATTTAATGGGTGGACCACGTCAGAGGCAGGGGTAACCTGGGGCTATACAAAAGTGAGGTGTGTGGAAAGAATAATCAATAAAAATAGAAAATTTGTAAATACAAATAATTCAAATTTATTCATTTCTGGTTGTAAATGGTCTGAGCTTTAAGAAACAAATATCGGGGCTGATTAGTATGACAGCATAATTACATCTAACGTGGCACTGAAAAGGGGAGAAGATGGAAACTGGAAATGAGACCCAGGGATACAAATTTACTCCTCGTGACTACGTAACAAAGAATCTTGATCGATGAAAAAATTAAACACAATCTTCCTTCTTTCTTATAATTTGGTTCAATTCTATGTTAGTATTAACAATAAAAATAAATTATTTTAATTTTCCAAGTAAGGGAAAGATGGAATTTTAATATGTCCATATAGTGTACCCTAGTTTCTAATCTAGCAAGTCTTAAGTCAAAGAAAACAAAGAAGTTATTCCATGAATGGTCGAAGTAAAGGGAACTTTATCCAATTAAATAGCAGAAAGTATAATAAAGAATCCTTAAATATAAATAGTAAGAATGATGGAACCTATTTGTAAGAAATTTTATTTATTAAAATCGTACATATTAAAGACGCGTATTTGTACATCTATTGTTGACACTACAATCTGTAGATTTACGTTAATGATGAATTGTTGTTCAAAATACGAGCTGGTTCCAAGGAATGCAACAAAGTCGTGTTGAGAAAGATTTGATAAATTAACTTAGATTCAACGAACGAAGGTTTTCCCGGTGTCTGTGATGGGTAAGTAATTCTACGGTTCCTTGGGGTTCTACGGAGGACGAGTGAAGTGCGATAGAGTTCGCCATCGAACCGTAGTGACGTAAACTTTCTTGATCCAGGTGATTATTGCCGTTGGAACTAGGATGGAAACTGTCAGGTGTAGAGATGAATAGAGAATAACTAGTCGACTAAATAAAACTACTGAAAAGTCTAATAAAGGATTTTCTGCCGTATAAATGACTTGAATTAAATACGAATAATGTTTCCATCGACATTGCTGCAAATATTGAAGTATATAATTAATAAAAAGTGATTTCATTAGGCAATAAAAGAAAAAAGTAAATACTAAAACTTTAGGTTCCTGAGGCTCTTTTAAAATAAAAGAAAACACTCGCTTTACGAAAATTTACCAAATGATTTCAATGGTGTAATACATAACACCTAATCTTTTAGTGTCATTTAATAAAATAATCACATACATTATTAAAAACTGTGGGTATGGGTTATAATATGAACCATTTTGATGTATGTAATTAATGAGTATAAACTGTTACTTTACAAATTATTCCCCCTGGCTAGTACTTTTCTCTTTAAGTAATTCTGTACCACAAAAAAGTTGCTAGGGATCCATGATGCCAGAGGAGGTGAGTTTTCTTAATGATTACCAGGAAGATTACCCCTTCCTTGAGCTGCTAGGGGGATTAGCATAATGGAAAAAGTTTCCAGCCTTTATGCTAGTAACTATTCCAGCCTCCTCCATTTCGACTGGAGAAGCAGTAATTAGAGAATTTTTCGATCCCACACCCCTCCCATTCCGCGTTACCACTCCACCCGTACTATTCAAAACACTTTCTGGTAAAAATATAGCGTTTGCGGCGATAATTCAAGTCCGAAGTTTTGGCAACAGTCATTTTCTCAACATTAGCTTCCAGAAGTGGAATTCAGTATTTCAGAGCAAAGGGCAAAACTGTGTGCGGTTTGCTGGCATCTTTGCGGCCAACGCCTCCGCCTGGTTTGCGGTTGTTTTGATTAGACGTGTGGAAACCTCAGCGTTATTACTGCTTATGAAACGTCTATGGAGCATTGCGGGCTCATCGGAAACGAAACATTAGCAATATACTTGCAGAATTACTGCACTTGTCAATTACAGATCGTGTACAATGTTTGTATTTATTTAAATAACAACAAAATAAATCGGGCAGCAAAGACAAAAACTTAAAACTATAAAATTCGCGTAAAAAATTTATAATATTAAGGAGTGTCGATTTACGGAAGTTAAGTGGTCTGTATGACAATAAAATAATTACTAATCGCAATATCTTTTTCTATACTCTGTAAGATTATGTGGCCTCACTTCAGTTTTATTTGCGCAAGCAGTATTGAAAAATTGAAATAAATCTCTGAGAAATTTGCCCGACCTACTTGATTTAAGTTTTCTAGGGTTTATCCTGCATCACTTTCAGGCGAATGCCGAGTAGGTTCCTTAAACCATAGCCCGGGGGTCCTAGTTAACCTTGTTCTAACCTTCCTCTCAAATCCCTTCCTGCGCTATTAAAGCGAAGTTGCCACCACGTGGATTACCCTTATGTAACCTTGTTCTAACCTTCCTCTCAAATCCCTTCCTACGCTATTAAAGCGAAGTTGCCACCACGTGGATTACCCTTATGTAACCTGTTACTAAAACAATATTTAAAAACGTGAGATTTATTATATAAATTTATTAGGTCAGTTCTATACTACAAGCATAAAAAAATAAAGTTTTTATTAAATTTATTATGATACAGACCGTTTGTCTTCCTAAAATTAGCAATATCTCCCTAATAAATTTAGGGAGGCATGTGGGATAAACTAATTATCTAATTATTGCTTCTTCAGTCGAAATGGTGAAGGCTGGGATAGTTACTAGCATAAAGGCTTACAACATTATGTTCATAAATATGTCTTGTGAGCGTTATGTTTTATACCCATAAAGATTACGTTTCTTGGTCAAAAGATTCATAGTCATGATATCTATTTAATGGATATTACCCTACCATTAAATGTATTCTAAAGCATTAGCATTAGTTGTATTAACTGGAAAGTTGGCTTAATAGTCTCAATGATATTACTATTTGAATTATCATCACCACATAGTTTAATTTATAAACATAAATACTAACTGGTAACTGGACTCTAGTTGTTTTTGTGTGAAAATAACTCTTGAAGTGCACGTAAGTTATACTTTGGGGTGAGGGGAAAGGTGAAAACAAAGTGTACCCCTCTGATATAAACCAAGACCTTCAATGTTCTGCATCGAAAGACTGCAAAGTAACGATTATCGTAAAATTCCGTATTTTCTACGATTGCAGAATAGAAATGACCTAATAAATTTTGTGTCAAATTTTGGCATATGCTAACGAAAACTATTGACTTAACTTTTATTTGTTTATAATCAGTATAACGATTTCGATTTTTTACATAAATATTAGTATTTTATAATTTATTTAGACGTAATATATACAAATATAGACTATTGTACTTATGTCAGAAACTTCAGAAAATAGCGATAAAACAAAGATTTATTCATCTACAATTTGAGGAATATATTCCTTCTGAATTAAATATAAGAAAACCATTTCCCGAAATAAAAATATTTGATTAAAGATTTCAATACTTGTTGAGCAGTTAGTATTGATAACAATGGCCAAATGTCGATAGAAATGAAAGAAAAATAAGAACAATGATTCTTCTATTTATCCGTAGATTTCATCACGTACAACACGTTTGTTAAATCTGAACATACGTTAATACAGCCAAGAAAGCCACAAAAGACGTTCAGTAAATATATGGGTGTAATGAAGTCATATATAGTAATTCAAGCCTTCGTATATATTTGTACATTAATAAGATAGTTTAGTTTCTTATGTATCATTTAAAATAACAACGTGTATTATATGTCCAAAAATTTTGGTATTATCCCATCGAAAGTATGGCTACCATACACACTATATTTATATAATAATGAAGGTTTGTCAAACTAAACTTTGAAATGGGAAAGGTGCTCTTTTCTCTATGAGTGAGTGTTAAAAATTAAAAATTTACTGAGCACCGAAATCTTCTGCGTTTTAATTCCCATAGTAAGAATAAATTTATCATTACATACTCATTATAGCAGTACTCTCGAAGGTGGCGCAGATAGAGGGAGGGGAAACAGCGTGGAATAAATACATACACGACACGGTCTGACGAGGTCGACCTCTAAACGCTTACTGATTCTAATTAGCTGCGCACGGGGAGGGAATAGTAGATACAAAGAAATACACTATACTCGACCGTTAAGAAATTTGACGCACACTATAGTTTATAGGATACTTATTTGTTCATTAACCATTATGAGGGTATACTAAATAATAATAAAATATTCTTTTTTACGGAATTAGCTATAAATTAGTTTAATAAAAAATACTCCAGACTAACATTGATGAGATTCTTATTTAATGTTTCTTCCTTTTTTTTATGAAGTATGACTTTAAAATAATAACGAGTGAGGCAAGTAAATATTTTTATTCAAATCTGTGTTAAAACTGTTGTACTCGTTAGACACCTACTAATGGTGAAATTGTAAGTTATAAGACGAATAAGTACTATAAAACAAATGTTTTTCGTTTTGCAGTCACGAAGGGGAGCGCAATTTTTGTGAGAGAGACGTACATAATTCTTTACAAATCTTTTACTTAATAGCCTATGACATGTAATTGTGGGGAAAATAATTTATTAATTTTTAAGTCAGTAATGAAGTAAGCAATGTGTTTTATATTTTGTTTCAATTTAATAGTAGGTTTTAATCAAGTTAAAGTTTTTATAATCTCATATCTTATTTGATTCCTCCTACATTCGTGAAAGCTCTAATTCTAATTCTTTCAGACGGTTGCGATTCTGTTATTAATAATAACGGACAGTATGCGAATTTGTAAAATTTGTTATAAATGTCAGAACAAAAACTCGAATCTTCGCGAACTGCCAAGGGACGTGAGTGTGTCTTAAAAAATACACATTACTGAAGAAATTCACTTGCATGCTACCTAGAGCGATTACGGAAGCTTTGAGCGAACGGGCTATCGCGTGGGTGGCGGGATTGCATGGGAGAAACTGAACAGAGCTGCAACAGAACGCAGATTGAGCTGAAAAAATTCACGAAAGAACTTGTAGAAGCACTATTTACCTTCTGCTCCGGTATTTAGCCTCAATATGTCTAATAAAATTCGATGAATATCGAACATCCATAAATCTTTAATATCTCACAAACATTTTTTAATAGGGTATATCAATCATGAATATTAAAAATTTTAATAGATATGTTAAAGTGGCTAATTTAGACATATATTGTCAATAATTTTAAGAAATGAGAAGTTATTTAAAAAGGTCTTCCTGAACTTTTTAAAAATACTCACCACACTTTATGTTTTAAATAGTCTAAAAATAACAACTCTTCAAATAAGTTTAATTAAGTAATCATGCAATAAATAGTTAGGCTTTACAAGTAAGGTATTACATACATTATGTATCATAAATCGAATAAAATATGTGAATTGATATTTATGCTCAATCTCAGAATCTAATACCAATAAACATTATGCATTGAAAATCATTTTAATCTGCATTACAAATAGATTATTTGTGGGCTATTGGAGTCTTAATGATGCTCAATGGTCACACACGTTAGTAGGTTTGCGTTAGCGATGGTCATATTTAATTCATGTCTAGGATGAATCTAATTTTTAAAATTCATATTCATTATTGAGAGTTAATTGGATATGAACTAAGAAAAACGTCGGGATTAAATAATTTTTCTGCTTTATATATTTGTGTCTTAATTACCAGCATCGAGTGGGAGGCCCGTAATCATATTATTCAAAAATTTGTAATTCCTGTCTATGTGATATTCTTCGGAAAAATTACGATTCTCTGTTAAAGAATAGTGGCAGCATCAGCAGCGACATCTGTAACTACGAGTAATGGCCTATTATTTTAATAATTACCGCAGTGTTTTCTACTAATGCAGAATGCCAAAAGATAAATTCGGTCTCTAAATATATATTATTACCTGGATGGCTGTATCTTGGAGACAAATAACTTTGCTTCAACAGAACGTTTTTGTGTATATAAAGATTTTCTGGTGGAAATAAAAATCAGAAAACTGTATTACGTCTTCAACAACGTATGGATGTTAGTTAATAAGTATTAAGAAAAACAGAATTGTTTACAAACCTATAAAATTTCCTTTAAAATTTTTTATTGTTTAACGAATAGATCATGAAAAAGTGAAATTGTTCACTAACGTATAAAATTATCATAATACTATGGATCATACCTCTAAAAAAATTTAATTGTGTAACGAATAGATAATGAAGTAACCAATACAAAAACAAAATTAAGTGAAACACTTTCTGCAATCCTTGTTGCTTTCGTCAGGTGAAGAAAAATCTTAACAGCTATAAGAACGACAAGTAGCACGAACCAGGTGAAAACTCAAAACGCTTTCAGCTTTCAACTGTGGCAATCAGTTGGAGCAAAAGTTAAGAAATACATGTTAATGAAGACTTACTCAATGGGCTCATTATTTGTTGTCATTAGTGTAAGATTATATTTCATAGACTCTAACAAAAATGTGGATTTCAGGCTTAATTAAACTCTGTAATTATAATTATATCCTAATGGTGCCATAATGTTATTAACAAAATGTTAATTTGAATAAAAAAATTTAATTGAATAAATTCGTTGATTGAAATGAGTACCTAAGAAAATTAATTTTTAAATATTATTTTATTATGTTTAATGTTGCGCGTGATTTTATATTATATAATTTACAATATAATGGTGTTTTTCTGCTTAATTTGCATAGTTTTCCATGTTTTATAAAACTACTTGTTTTTACTATTCAAATTCGGAGCATGTGTAATTAGGTAACGTAGGTTTTCCTGGTGTACTTATTAAATATAAAATTCTGGGGTTATCACCACGACGATGGAGATAAATTTCGCAGAAATGTTTTAATTAGCAATTGACCCGGTTGATGAACCAAGAATCTTTTACTGAAACATGCAATACATAGTTACATAAAAAGAATTTACGTTTTTTGGTAAAGAATTTCAATTATTTATCACAATAATTTAGCATTAATGGTTTATGAACTTACACGTAAGAGCATGAATGTCCTACGTTTTTAAAAGCATCATGCATTTTTACTCCGAGAAATTTGACACAAGCTATGAAAATCATTTTTTTAAAAAAAAAAATTCTCGTTCTAATTTCTCTACACGTTGACATTATTTAACAGAATATGGTAGCTGAACTTAAATTGTTTGCAAGCGTAATGTTAAATTTTTTAACTTTACTAACTAAAAAAGTTAATTTTTTGAGCCACTTATTCTATAGAATACAGTGACAACATTTTTGATTGTAAATGTGAAAATTGTGTTTTTCTCAGAATTAAGACGGAAAAAACTGCTACCTTAGTTGGTATGAATTTTTATTATTTTTATTAAATAAAATTGACGGAACACAGAGCCCCTTATGTTCTTATAATACATGTATCCGACGAGTTAAATTCCATTCCAATAAGTAACTCTTGATAAAAGGAAAATTATAGAACAGATCTTGTATCACTACGTTAAATAATTAATACGCAACAGAATGAAGATAGTTGCTTTTTATGTAACAATAGATTCGCCTAACGTATCCCATAGTGTCATGGCTTTAACTCAATGTGGGAGGGTCAATATTTCTGAAACCAAAGTTATCGATAATTAAGTTTAATTCATAACACTTAGTTTAACATGTTCTAAATTGAGTTACGAGTTTATTAGAAACCAAAACCTCTAATCCGCAGTCCACATGTCAACGAGGAAAAAAGATTGTCTATAAGTTGAGACACTGGAGCGGAGCTTCATGGAAATGAGTTCCCCTGCAAACAATCGTATAAATAACGCAATTCAATTCCGTTCTCCTCCCCTTCGCCCGGCAGCCTCTAGGCATTATTTACTCTGCGGCCGCTACACAGGACCTCGCTAATGAACGGAAAATAATTTGCCCCGAGCGGCGCTATTGTGGGGGTCGTTTATCTGGTGGCACCGGCGCCGCGGCGCTCGCACGTCAGTCGTCTTGCCGATGCGCCTGCAGAACAATCGCTCTGCATTTAAGTTGTTTCATTCTTCCTGTTGCTGTGCATAACGCAGAAATGTGGTTACTTCATCTGGAAGAACCAAAATACGAAATTTCATAAAAGGGAAATTCCGTCCCTGCTATTTCCATTTATAATACGGTAACAAATTAATATCTGATACACAGGGGTCGAAAAATTAGTTTGTTGACAATGAAATTCAAACAATTGGTTAGAAAAATTGGAATTTTATTTTGTCTCTGATAGTTTTCTGTGCTATAGACAATAAAATATACAATAAATTTAACAATTGTTGACAAACAGTTTATGTTGAAAAATATACAAATGAAAATATTAGATATGACAATACAGATACAATAATTTATGTGCTGGTAGAAGCATGAAGGTCCGCGGTAGTATGAGTGATACATACGTTCAACCGTTATAGGATCACAGGGCTATTATTAAAAAAGTAAAATCTATAGGTGATGTACAAAAGGTTTTTGGCGTGGACCTGAATGTAGTAATGAGGAACAGTGTATTCAATATTTCTTAGAAATATTCAGAAATGACACCAAATGACTGATATAGAACCGATTAATTAAGGCAGAAGAGTTACTCTGTTGGAAAGGTTTAAAGGCGAGAGTAAAGTCTAAACCTACTACTGGTTAATTTATAATTTAAGAACATCATGGAAGTAAAATAATTAAATTTCATACAGTAATAAATGTGTGTGGAATTAAAGAGGTTCCTCTGATTCGAAAATTATATCTTCCTGATTTGGAAAATAAATTTTCGTAACAGTCAATATAATGAAAGTTTAAAGACTGTATTAAAATCAATATTAGTGTTGGTTTTAAAAGCCTAGTCTAACCCAGTGCAAAGCTTAGTTATCATTTCGTCAAATATGGAAAAGAGTTAATTATTTAAGAGTAAATTTTAAACACTTATCAAGTTGAAAATAGTGTGGTAAATAAAAACTAATTCTTTGATAACTAAATCCATTAGTTTCAACACATAAGCTAGCTTGTAGTTAAGTTGTATATGGTAAGTCGTGTTTCCATGGAATCGCAACATGGATGTTTTCCAAGACTAACAAGAGGAAAGACTCACATTGACTATATTTGATCGATGAGTGAATTTGTGTATCTTTATTTGGAGCCACTCTATTTACATAAACTTTTAGAGCTGGTATATTTAGTTACTGTTTCAATCACGCAATTTTCAGCTACTGTTGTTTAAACATTAAGGTTCGTTGTTAGTATTTGAGGGAATATATATATATATATATATATGAATTATTAGGTATCTCTGCTCAAAATACTCTTATAAAATTCTTCATATTTTCAGACAATATCGAGTAGCAAGAATCTCCTTTTCAAGATACAGTACGCCTATCTCCGAATAACTTTTCATTTGACACCCTTTCATTTCATCCTTCCCCAGAAAAACTTTCAAAGATTTCAATCTATTTTCTTTACTTCTATCTTTGTTCATGTTTTCATTTCGTTTAAGGAAATACTGCAAACGAATCTATTTTCCAAGTTTGTAGTAATGTACAAACCCTGGTTTCTTATTATCAACTAACTGAGTGCGGCCGCTGCCCGGGTACTTATTTACCACCATGGTTAATGCGATATTTAAACTCATCGACTCCTATAACTCCTGAATCAACACTTATCTTGGTCATTTTTGTGTACCTTTTATGTAAACCTCTTCCACCATCACCCCTACCTTACCTTATGGAGTTAAAATTAGACACTTCAGAATTCTAGAACCATTCTGGTTAATGTGTAGCCCACCGGTAGAACTGGCGGTGAGAAGGGGTGAAACAAATTTAATATTACAATCTTATATGTGTAGACCCATTTCTACCAAATTTTATACAAATGTTACTTAGGATACAGGAACAGACACTGAGGGCTTAAGACACACCTACCGCCTCTAGCGGTGGAGGGAGTGGAATTTAAAAACATTCTCAAACGGCTATTATTAGCGTCGATTAAATCATTGTAGGGGACGCTATATTTGATGGTGTAATTCTAGAATTTTTAAGTGTCTACTTTCAACTCCAAAAGCAATGGAGGGAAGCACCCTTATCGTACGGTTGTCTGTGGAAAGGGTTTACATAAAAAGTAATGAAAAAAATACCGATATTAATGTCGATTCCAGAATTATAGGAGTCGCTGAGTTTAATTCTCGCATTAACCACTGTGGTTAATGAAATTTTGTGTTCCATGTTCGTGGAGGTGGACGCGGTTGACAAAAAGTTACCCGGAGTAGTTTTGAACTTATCAAATTAACAGGCAAATTATTTATTTTCTTAGGATACCAGTTATATTTGGTCTCTATTTAGTTGCAGGTTTTAGTTCTTTACTTCTTTAAGGTACCGGGAGTAATTTTAGTCATTGTAAAGTTAGCGAGTATTTCTTACTGTTTTGAATTCTTCGTTATTTTTACACACTCTTATTTTATATAGTAGGAGAATTCACGAGTACAACTAGTCATCATCCCGGTTTATTTGATGTTAGATGCTGAGCGGTTAGGTCGTGGAGGGGAATGAAAATGAGTAAATGTTTCAAACACTTACGCTATGGATACTGTTTAAATGAAATGTTTACCAAGAGGTTAGTGTCGAAGCAATTCTTCTCCGTTCTAATTTAAATCAATACCCAGGCTACACCGCGCACTCAGCTAGCAGCTAGCTTATATATATATATATATATATATATATATATATATATATATATTGTAATAATATATCAAATAAACAAACAATTATCATTTATTAAAACACTTTTCAATTACACAAATAATGAAATTTTATAAATTAAAAACAATTTAATTTATCTTGAAAACATTTTACATAATCGGACCCTCAAGGTCTTTACTGGGTTGATAAGGAAAACAGAACATAAATTTACAATTAAACAGATACAGTTACACTTAATGAAAAACGAAATGATTGATTGAAACGATTGAAACAAATAAAAAGAAATTAACGAAATCTATTAAACGAATGTAACGAAATAAACGAAATGTAACGAAATAAACGAAATATAACAAAATATGACACTTATTACCCTTTATTAGCAATTTACAATTATTAATTCAGAAAATATAAACATACATGCTCCACACTCACTTTATACCGACTTAACAGTCCCCAGGCTGCACTCACTCTTGACGACGTCACCCTCTCGATGAAATCAAACACCTCTGCTGGCAGACACACCTCCACGATGTACCTCTCACCTGTTGACGACTGATGTCCATCCCTGTGTCCGCCCTGCGGACCTGTACCGTCGATCTCTCCCAGCTGACACGTCCGTCTCCTCTCTAACACGAAATGATAATGAGTCTCCCTCTATCTCTCTGTAACTAACTCCTCTATAACTGCATATAAAATTGTTTCGGCCCCCATAACTTGGCACTGCGCCCGTCTCTGCGGACCTGCACCATCGCTCTCCCCAGCAGTCTCCTCTCTATAACTCCACTATAACTAACTCTGCCATTATCTCCTCTCGTATTTATATTGCGGCTCCCGGATATTCCCTTGTTTTCAGTTGTTTTGAAATTACTTCTTCGCCAAAACAAACACCATCTGTTAGCTTTCTCTCGCCCCGAGAGTCACTTAATCAATTACAATAAGCATCTCCTTTTAGTATAATTGCCTCGTCCATCTGTTATGATGCTTTTCAGGGTTCCGTCGATCACACAATTTGCTCTAATTATCTATCCATTCCTCCTCTCTAAAAGGTCTACTTACCCCTAATTTTATCATTATTTTTAATGTGTACCAACCACTCAAGGATACCCAGTCTCAGTTTGTAAACAACTCTGGTAAAAATATGAACCGAAAACATGTCCTTCTTTACTGGTTATTACAATATATATTTTATAATAATGTTTAGCAGTTTAATTAAATATGATTTTTTGAAGAATTCGAGCCCCACGTTGTGGTGCCATTTATGTACTAATCAAATGTAATAATTCAATTTAATTTAAAGAATTTGCCTCACGTTGAAACGCCATTTATGTAACAATTAAATGGAAAGCTTTTATTAAATGAAAAGTTTAAACAATTAACAAGCAAAAATATTTATTTTATTTTGTGGTAATAAAAGATAATTACAAACACAAATTTGAGATCTTCTTCTCTCAGGGCCTCTACTGGGTTCGATAATGAACACAGAAAAAAAATTGATTTAAAATCTTATTAACAAACAGTATACAATTTACCTAAAGAATATGTCGATAGAAAGAAATTAAAAGTAAAGAACTTTGATTGACAATTAAAAGAGAACGAAATCTGACTTTATCCTTTAATTAGCGTTTACAATTAATCATTAGTTTTGGTTTTGTTACTTACATACTGTCAAGCTGGTACCAGCATTCTTTTTAGTTTCGGAAGTACACTATTGCAGAATTATACACTGATTCTAAATGTCGACTCACAGATTTTACACTATTGAACTCAATATTGATAGGTTCCCAGGAACTCGGATGACCCTCCTGAATGTCAGCTATCTGATGTCTGCTTGCCTTACAGGAGTCCTATGATTCGTAGATTTATTAGTCTTTTACTGATTTGGATTTAAACTGCAACGTAGCTCCTTAAACGGTTCATTTTAACTTTTTATTCTTTCGGAGCGAACTAACTTTTATTTAGCTGCTTGCTGTAGACTTAAACTGTCAACTTTACTATTCCGCTCTTTGCTGCTCACTAGAAAAACTTCATCCGTCCACAGAAATCTTTCATCACCAACTCCATCCTAGCTGGCTGTGACGTAAAAAAACTGACTTCCTTTCCTGGCTGGCTATATACGTAAACTGCTAGATTTTCATGCGCGCAAAACGCCATTTTGACTTTTCAACAAAAGCGGCTGAGCTTTCTTTTGCATTGTTGCTTTGTCCATCTTGTTCGATCAGGCCGCTATAATGGATTTATCAAACAATTCAAATTTTATTTCCAAACAATTAATGGCCTAATTAATTGGCATTACAATATATTTCTTCTGAAAACCTTTCTTTGCCTTGGATATCCTGTCTCCTATTTCTAGTATGTAAAAAGCGTCAAAATTATCAGGCTTTGAAAATAATTGAAGTGTATTATAAAATATTTCTCATTTGTAGCAGTGAATTTTAAAAGGTTCCTCGACCGTGAATATTTTTTCAAAGAATTAATTGTCATTATTCATCTACATTCCATATTAATGTTTGCGCAACATTGATGATATGTAACGTTTATTTGTTTATATTCTTTACTTTTCGGATTTATGCATGAATATCAGTCATCAAAAGTTGTGTTTTGTTACCACATTTAATGATAAGGGTGATTCATAACATCGTCTAGCGTACACTGTCGGTTTCGCATCCTCACTTTGTTCTTTATCTAGGTTGAGAATGAGTTTTACGGCAGTCCTATCAATGTAATTATTTTTGAATATCCATCAGCGAAGTACAATTTACTGGAACAAATGCGGTTCAGAAATAATTGCATATGCTTACTTTTCTGATTTCAATTTTTCTTCTAGCACCTGTTTTATTTTATGTTCTTGACATCTGAATAAGGCATTCTCCTGTAATTTATCTCAATAATTTTTACATATTATGAGATCATATACTTTGGCCATTACATAAAAATAAATAAGCTACAAGATAAGTTTTAAAAAAAATTGCTAGAGTTAGAAAATTTTATACTAACAAATTGCAACTTCAGCAATTATTATAAATCAATATTTAATGTGTTACTTATCACCTAAATGAATAAAAATTACATTTCTTCACTACGCTCTTGTCTACTCTTTGGCCACAGAAATAAAATCTGACAGCATTGTTAAGCGAGTTGCATATCAAAGTCCGCGAGATCAACATCCGAAATTAAATCCATCACAATAAATACGAGTAAAAAAAGATCAATTATTTATTCATAATATAGCAAACCTATAACGGTGACCTCGACGTGATCTGAGCACGCAACCGTTCTGAGAAGGTTAAAAACGACTCCTTATTAAATATATTCAGATATCATTTGATTAAATTTTCATATCGTGGACTGAAAGTGTTAAGAGTGTGCCTAATATAATTACATAAATCGGAAAGTAATAAATGAAATGAAATGAATATGGTAATTCGTATGTTTCTGTTGTAACACACCCCAGCGAACTCTATAAACGCACTCAACTGTATAAAGCGACAGTGAAGGCAAAAGTCCCTTGCGATAATGGTATATGATTTACTGACGTCCATTCCAGCAGCCTCCCCCTTTTCTTGACCAACCGTTGTCTACTTAGGGGATAATCTTCATTGCAATGTTTCTTATAACACGATTATGGCTTTGGTCAATATCACGAGAATTCCGAAAGAGGGGACGATACTCATCTTCTGATCGTCTCGAATATATCTTCATCCGGTCTGCTGCAGTTAAGTAATCATTCCGGATATTTTAATACTCAGCATGTTTCAAATAAAACTACTGTATGATACGCATAACAAATAGTAAAATGTTACGTAACACTATAAATTCTCAATTACAGTAAATTCAACAATATAAAGTGTGAAAGTATTGAAAAATAAAAAATATATTTCTTACTACATATTAAAGACATGAATATTATATACATATTGTATTCGTTTTCTATATGCATACTTTTTAGGTACACCATAAAATCCAGAAATCATATCTCGTTAACCATTTTCATGTTAGTTATATCATTGTATTGGTTCAGGTATTATTTTTGAATACAGATCTCAATAGCTAAATGAATTACTGAAGATTCGAAATAAAATTGACTGAAAAATGTATCACTACATCATTGATAGCACATTTTGAAGAAAGTATAAAATGAAACAATATATGTTTTTTAATATGTACAGGTATGTTATAAATTTTAAAACCCCAAATAATCCCCATAAAAATGTCGTCCTTGAAATGCATTGATAATTTTATTGTCGTAGAGTTAAAAACTATATTAACCAAAAGTTCTCGGGATTCCAACACGTCGTTTCGACAGCGGTCACTGCCATCATCTTCAAGTGCAGTGTTCATGGTCATCCTATAAAAATTCCGTGAAATTGTCTTATAAATGAAATTTACTAATTTACTTCGATTTACAACCAGAAAACTTAATTTACCTAACTATGTTAATAAATGAAAGTAGTGGTATTTCACATTCGATGACGATTCGCTAAGGTTAACTATTCTTACCAAAATAATAGGTTTAGGTTGTCGGATTTTTTCACCTCCGGATTAAATTTGCGGTTAGAATCGATCAAATGATGGCAGAACCTTTTAGGAGAGATACGAAGGGGCTACCTTTGGGTATGCCTTTTCCTCTCCGTTTTTGAACTAAGGTTCCCACAAGCCGAGGCACCTCGGCCTGTTTTGAGAGGTGTATGTTCCGGGGTCGCAGACCTTGGGCATACGGTAAGAGTTGTTGCTATTCCCATTGGAATAGTCGGCCAGCTGCCTCCTAAACTGGTCGAGGCACGGAGAAGGGAATGCTGCGTCCCCACAGCAAACTCGGAAGGGCGTGGGACAAGTCCCCAATGCCCGACCTACCCGATGCAGGTTTTTCTAAGGTTTTCCCTGCATGTCTTTAGGCGAATGCCGGGTAGGATCCTTAATATATAGCCCTTGGCTACCTTCCTCTACCCTTCCGCATCCCCCTTTCAAATCTCTTCCTATGCTATTAAAGGGGAGTTGTGGATCACCCTCAAGTAGCCTTTGCCTTAAAAAAAATGTACAGGGTAATCCACATAGTGGCAACTCCCCTCTTATAGCATAGGAAAGGGATTTGAAAGGGGAGATGCGGAAGGGTAGAGGAAGTCTAGTATGTCCGCGGCTTCATTTTTTTCTATTCATAGACCTGTGGAGAAAGGTCCTGTAAAATAACGACACGTTCTGCCGCGAAAGTCTGGGAAGAAAAAATAAGGCGATGAACAGTTAGGGCTCATGACATGCATGTCTTGGTGCTCTAGAAAATAGAAAGATATGAGTTATAGTTCTAACACTCATGATCACCTGTTCCCTTTTGATGAGTCTTCATAAAGAGTCAAATTTAGGAAAAGTTATTTTTTACAGGAAACATTTAAATATTGTTATATACAAATGATGTTTTATGTTTTAACTCAAATATATTGTAGTAATTGGTAATTAAGACATTGTTCTAATTGGGAAGTTGGATTGTAGAGGACTCATTATTAGTGGATATAGAGCGGACGCCGCAACAATCCGGCGAGGCAAAGAAAACATTGTTGGGCAGTTGAGAGTTTACGCGCTCAAAATCTAAGAGACGAAGTTTGACAGTTGGGCAGCGGACAGCGAACAGTTCGAAAGCTTTACAGTGGGGCAGTCAGAACGAAAGAATGTGGTCCAGTTACAAACATGCTTCCAGTTATTAAAAAGTAAAGCAATCTTCAGTCGGGAAGGAGAGAGTGCAACTAATGTTGTATTCGGTGGTCGAGCGAAAATTCATCATGCTGGCCGTAGACAAACCAATGAAGGACCTTTTCAACTAAAGTTACGAGATCTGCAAATCCAGGTAGGAGTAAAGCATCGAGAACCTACGAATTTGTGTTAGACCAACTAACAAACTACGCCAATTAGAATTTGTTGACATTTAGAGTCTGTGAGTACTAGAATCAGTGATATCCCCAAATTTTGTGCACGAAAAACCTGAAATGAGACCTGGGCGGCCGTAAGTAGAGAAAAACTTTAAAATAATTTGTAAACCACTTTTTAAAGATAAATGTCAGATCGTTCTTTTATTATTTAAATATCGATAAAATGAGATCGTTAATTCTTGATAAATTTAAAACTGTTTAAATTCAATCTGTAGTATTATTTCTTCTACAACAAATTTCGTCTATGTTTCAGACGCATTAACTTCCATAAAAGGCAAATGTAATTTTGATTGTATAGATTCAGCCATTTATCAAACCCAGTTTAAGACCCTGAGATCCCAAATATTTTGTGTTTTAAAATTGTTAATAAATATTGTTTGTAGTTTTCCCTTAATAATCTTTTTATTTAGACACCATCATTGATTCACATATAAAGTAAATTTGTGTTTTTTTTATTTGTTAAATTCAGCCATTATTATATTTAATTATTACAATATACTATTTATAATAGAACATTGAAATTGTTATTCGATCCAGTATTGAATTTGCAACCAATTTCAACAACGTTAAATGTTCCTCTCAACAAAAACATAGTCATTTAAACATGAAACCAGCATTCCTCACAACTTTCGTCTAAAAAAGAATATTTTTGAGTGACGAAAGAAAAACGAGTCACGTAAGTTTTCGTTTTAGGCGAATAATTTTTAAATATTATTCTTTAACTTATTCTTTAATTTCTAATTTCCAAATATATTCCAAGAGGAAATATATAAGGCTTTCCCTGGTTTTCGAAATTTTAAATTATAACCTGTTAAAATCTGATGAAAATAACCAAAATTCTGATTGATCAAAACTGAAAACAGGTCTGTTTATAATCGGAAAACTTTTTTTTCAGTCATGCTACAGACTGTCTGACACTTACATGGAAACAATTAACCAAACTGGATCAATTGTCAGTGCGAATAAGAAACTGTTTAATAGTTTGCTCGGCTCAATTTTTTTGGTAATTACCGATTAGTTGTATTGTATTCTACTTACAATACAACATCTACTTATCATTAATTAATAATGTTCGTGATTTATAACATTTGTACATTGGTGACTAATTTTTTTTCCAAATATTCCTCACGTTCTCCAGTATCAAATTACGTTAGCCTATACTGATATCTATGCACCACAGTCTGAGCTTCTGAATTACATGGGGACTTAAGCCTATGTAATGTTCTCCATCTGTACTATTATGCACCGACACAAACAAAATTTTATTTCTGTTTAACGACTATTATATGACATCCATACCGTCGCCAGTATTCGAACCAGAGTCATCTGAAATTCCAGGTAATGATGCGGAAATAAGACCAACCGAGATGATTTCGCAGAAAAAAAAACGGTTTACACGCCAAAGTCAAAAAGACAGTCATCACACCAATTACCCATCTGTCAAAAAATTCAAAACTTCAAAAACGGCAAAAAATAATCATACCCTCTAAGTTTTTGGCCCGAAAAGGCATAATTTTGGTCGAATTTCTGCAACAGGGAGAGACCATTAATGCACAACGATATTGTGAGACCCCAAAAAGCACAAAAGGAGAATTCAAAACAAAAGAAGGAATGGAGTGGAGCGTGCTTGTTGCACGAAATCGTCCGTCTCCTCACAGCTTTAGCATCCATGACACTCTTGAACTTAGTTGTTTGGAATATTTTGAAGTACCTCCCCCCCCCGTATTTGGAGCCTTCATATTATCATATTTTCACTTTCCTAAAGGCAGGAAAAGGTGGAATTAAATTTGAAACTGATGAGCGGGTGCAGAAAGAGACTCAGAAATAGGGAAAGGAGCTGTCGGAAGGGTTCATAGAGGAGGGCGTAAAGAATCTTGTGCCAAGGTTCATCACTTGCAGTAAACGGTATGGTGAATATATAGAAATATAGTCAACAAGTGTATGGAAAATTTTTATCAAATACATTATTTCTAAAAAAATATAACAATCTAGTACACTTACTATCTAAACGTGACTCGTAATTAAGGGTGATAATTATTGCTGAAATTAAAAAGGCAAATGTAAAATATAATTTATATTATTAATAAAATTAAGGAAAAAGAAAACCAAATTAAATCAATAGGTGAGTTGGGTTACGACGTATTCATAATTTAATGTCTAATAAAATTAGAGGTTCATAAACTATAAGCGTGAATTTAATTATACACCTCATAGAAGAATCCGCAGAAACTTATAGAATATCGTATACCCAGACGCAAGGAATAGAAGAAGCAGGAAATCAGGATTCCTGAATGGGACTTTTTTTTTTGTTTTTACTAGATCAATTAGATTAATGATAGTACTAAGCTAAAGCTCTAAATAAAATGAAATAATTTACCACAATTACTGCCTAATAGATACTTGCGCTCAAAAACGGAAAGCAATTATTAAATTGTAATGATGTCTACATGCAACGTAGATTTCGGAAGTTTCAATAAAGTTTTAATTAGATTATGACAACCTTTGTGGAGGAATTGAGTGGACTTAGTTTGTTGAAGGATCGAGTTTTAGCAAATCAGTTTCTTGAATATAAATTGTGCATTAAGATATTTTTTACTCTAAGTATATATTTTTTATTTATATCGTATCAATACATTTTTATAAACGCGTTATGAATTATGTAACTACCCTATATATAAGTGAAGTTAAATAAATAAATCCACAGAAGCATGCATACAGCAGTCGTCAGTTATCCTGGAAATGATACAGGTATAACAGTTACTTGATGAAAACGATTTTTATTGCAGTTGTTCGCAACTTTATGTCCAGTATTATCCTTGTTGTAGCTCCGATGTTTGCAGACGGCCTGTAGCAATGTTTTGTTGAATCCCCTAGTCCTCTCCACCCCTGCTGCTGAGCGGTCACTGACATATGACTACTTTCCTGCCTTCCGCCAATTCACATTATTTCTGGGTCATTAGCCCACGGAATCGTTTCAAACTTCACCTTTATACAGAACGTCTGTCTAAACACATTTCAATTGTATTTACTGTCTTAAAAACTGAATATTTATATGAAATTTCACTCATTTATCCGTTCATAATTCGAATATTCAACGGTTCTTTTGACGTTAAATGTTTTCATAGGAAATTTCGTAATTACAGCTTCAAAAACTCTAAACTTCAGACTGTTGTGAGTTCTATTCAAATATATCCTATTTTTCTTATTGAAATATTGATGGCAATACTTTAGAAGGAAATTTTGACAAAGATATGTCATTAAAAAAATGAAACACCGCCGTTTATAAAATTAAGCATTTCGGTCAAATGATTTGAGCTGATGTACCCCCTCAATGAAGAGGGAGTGCTTCATAATTCTACCTTCATTCATTATATGTCTTCAACTATATTTTCTTTGTCTCTAAACGTTTCAACTATCAACCAAATAATTCTTCAAGTTACACAAAGGTGTACTAAATAAATATAGCATTTGGCGGCTGGCAAACAGCGTATGCTGTTTCCTTTCTGTATTTATCTTTCATTAAACTAACAAACATAAATTGTTAGACGGCTTAATAATCTGAACTATTCTACGCACCCTCCATCTTTAATGTTTTTCGTGAATTTTTTTTCTGAAACAATGCGAAATTTGTTGATTTGCCAGTAACAAACTTGTTAGCTTCTTTTATTCCTTTACAATTCGTACATTTAAAATTAATCGGTCCACAATAAATCTGGGCAACGCACGTTAAGTTTTGAGGAGCTCTACATGTGATGTTTCCTCTTTCGCTTTTTTGATTTTACACATTCCCTCCTCTTTGTTCTTTTCTTACGCTTTCGTTCATTTCATTCTGTCTCATTCGCTGAACACAGTTTCTCTTTCTGATGTATTTCTACACCAGTAATTATTTCCTGTAGCCTTATTAGTCGTGCTCTGCGTTTTTCTAAATTTATCAGTTAACTTATTATCTATAAGAGTGTATCGTTGTGACATATACGAAGATTTAAATCTGATATTTACAACAATGGTTTTATCGTTTCGATAGACCTTGAATATAATTCTTCTTAGTTAGCTTTTCTTTTAAGTCGTCTTAACCTTTTTGGTGGGCGGGGGGGGATGTTGTTGGAGGTTTGTGAAATGAATGGATTAATATGCAGAATGGATCTGTGCAGTTGGCTATTGAATGATGTGCTCTTCATAGAACACGAAAATGTTCGAAATTAGACCATTTTCTATTTTATAGTAATGAAGTAAGATATATAACCTCATTAAACAGTACTTTTGAAATTCACCTAATTATCACAATTATTACAATTAAGTCGGCATGCTAATTTCATAACGTAACTTGATTAACAGTCCTTCCACTGAAATCAAACGTTTTGGGTAAATGTATTGGTACGTTCGTAAGAAGTAGATTAATGTTCTAATGTAAAGTTGTGGGGTTAAATTGTAAAGAAATTAACGAGTGTCGGTTCATAACATATTTCAGAAGCAGGAGAATCTATTAAATTAAATAAATATTAGTATCGTAATTACTGGAATATAATACAATTCATTTCTGATGCTCCTTGAATTTCACATGCTTCACGAAGTAATGCAATTAATATTTGTGAAAATAATGGTGCAATTACTGTTGCTTTCGATAAAAGAATACTATCTCCTTTGCTTTTTACGAAGGGTACTACGTTCGGATTAAAGGATCAGAATTTCAAAATTGGAACAGAGCACGATATTTAGTAGGCTATGCCGGAAGAGAATATAACTTAATCTAATCAGCTAGCTGTTTTTGTCCCAGCGTTACTTCTATAACACTTTTTGGCGTTGTAGTATAGATTTGACATTCTTTTGAAGATAAAAGACCCAGAGATTTAAAAGAAACGTATAAGAAAAACTTGTCGGTAAAACACTGAATCATGTTGGCTGATTTAGTGGTAGATCGACAATACATCTCTATAGATAATATGGTGATTTCACAATTTTGCTGATTTATATAAACCATATTTATCGGAACGCAAACTATATTGGCAATGCTTTGGAATAATTAGTTTGTTTTTTAATAATTTGAAACAATAAAAGGGCATTTCTACTTGATACAGATTTTAAATGGAAGTAAATTATAATGCACTACATGTTTCATTTCCCAATTGCAACCTCCACTGGGGTTTCAGTTATAGATGTTGATGAATTTCGAAAAATTAAAATAAACAAATAATTCAACTTTATAACAACTTAAGCGTAATCATTAAGAAATTGAAATAGGCGTATCCCGGGTATTTCTATGTCCCAACCTTATCTTAGACAGGAAAGGAAATAATTCTTCAGTATAAACTAGTTTATATTTCTACTTCAGCAGCAAGAATGAATTATGAAGTGAGGAAATAACAAAGTTATCCACAAATCAGTTCCGAAATACCTATGAGACTTGTTGATTATGACCGATAATTGAATTTAAAAGGTAGATTCTATGGAATGAATGGTGCAAACTGTTTCACCCTCTTCCTTTCCGATTAATATACTCACTTCTTTAAGAGTTTTAGTGAATTCGTGGAACTTATGTATTTTATGTATATAGACATAAAAATTGCATTTATACGAGATATTGTTAAAGTAATACAATAAAAATAAAGATGAAAAGATTTGCGTATTTATATTTGATATATGAGAAAAGTCTTTTGCCACAAATGAATCAATTGGTGCTGATATTGGGTATATATAGTAACCAGAATATTTTAAGAAACAATAATTGATGCATTACGGAATAAATTAAAGATATAAATGCAGGAAAAAATTTAAAGCAGTGAACACGAAAAGAGGATACTAACGCTAAGATTTACATATCTAATAGTCACCTGCTCAAATGAAAAGTAAGTTTCCGTTAAGGTATTAAAATTAATGTACAACATAGATCATGGGAAGCTTCACGAAAACTTGTGGATTATAGCCAAACTGGAAGTAGTGACCAACTAATAATAAAATTCTTTCCAAAGAGCTCCGTTTTCGATGGAGGAAGGTAACCAATGTATAGCTGAGGAAGGAACTGTCAAATGTAGGACATCGCAAATTAAGACGATATACGTCAACAATAACAAATTTGCTAGGTTTCAACATTTAATTACGAACACTCAATAATTTTCTTGAATAATATGGAAGTTTATTTAATAAAGAAATATCTGTAATTCAGACTTGAGAATGGTATATCTATCAAACGTAACAGAGATAGTTAATAGCAAAAATAAACGAGTCATTGACCCATGCTAGTCTCATACCTGCAACTACTTCTACCTAGATCTGCGTTCATTACATCAGCTAGCAGTTCGTATATGAATATGTTACATAAAGCACACTATTTTCATTTCTTACTTGCGAATTTACGGGTCTAATGAATTCCTTAACAAACTAACGTTCTTTAAATTGTATCTTATCTGGTAATAAATTGGAGTATTTCTTTCCTTGCAACATTTCTTGTTTGTAAAATGATTATACCAATGAGCTTTTTTCCTTCTGCTGTTCTTTATTCTTTGCTTTTCACATACCTCCTCGAATATCGACGGAGGATCAAATTTCTCGTCGTCCGGTAACGACAAAAGGTCCATTGTTTCTCTTTGGTATTTCTTCGTCAGGCGTTTAATTTCTTCCGTACGATTTATTTGTGATACCTAGTTCTATATTAATACTTAAGGTGATAACATTACTTTCTATCATTAATTGTTTTCGTCATTTTAAATCTTTTGAGTATACTTAAAACGTATAAATTATACATAAAAATGAAAAATTAAATAATCAAAATTGTATCAATGGTGTATAATACTTTATTGTAGTTACCCTGTTCAGTGAATGCTTTGTATTCCATTTTAGGCTCTTTATTTAATTCTTTTAAAAGTAGGTTTGTTTTTTCTCATTAATTTTTAATTTTATATAATGATGTACCCTATACTTCTTGACAAAGGAAGAAAAATGGAATTCGAAAACTAAATAAAGACGAAAAACAGCACTTGAGTGAATGTATCCGCATTCAGCCTGCAAAATAATTTGTTTTACAGTGATATCGATGTAACACACAATCGCCCATTATATTCCCTCCACTTTTTGGATCAAATTGCTTCGTTAATGCTGGGGATGTTTTAACAAACAAAGGTTATACGTGAAAAATTATTTTATTTTTATTATGCGGTCACGTATATATGCTTAATAAATACTTACAATTTTTGAAAGCACGACTAAACACAAATTGAAATGGAAAGGAAAAATTGTAATGGCAAGCGCAACCGCGAAGGCGCGTGGCGCAGATTCGGTGAGGGAAGGTAGTATAAATACATACACGACACGATCTGACAAGGTCGAGATATAGACGTTTAATAAAGCTGTTGGTTGCTCACGGGTATCGCGTAGCACCTGCGATGGACACTAAACTGAGCCGCCAAGAAAATTTCACGCTATAATCATTAATTATAAATTCTGTATTAGAATTTACAGAATTATGCGTTTTAAAATATTAATTCTTTTAGATAATAATAAGGGCACATTTATTTTGCCAACCGTTTTAATGGAGCTATTTTCAAATCGGTGATTAATTATAATACCCTTATCTACAAGTTAAAGAAGATTGAAGTTGTCCACAGCTGACATTAGAGATTCCCAGAAATTGTCCTACACGAATAATGTCATAGAAAATTATTAAGGTTTAGTATGATTTGAATATTGTCCGCTCACGCACATCATATTAACTAGTCCTCATTTCCTGTTTATTGTCGACAATTTACACCCCTGAACAATTGGTTTCTTAAGATGTCAATATGAATAATATTTTCGACCTCCGAACATTGAAACCCGGAAACAGCTCATATTTATCAAACATCTTTTTCTGTGTCTTATACTTCCGACACGTAAGATTGTCTTCAACGGGAACATGCAAATTTATGGAGGAAAAAGTGGCATTATGAAATGAAATCAAGAAAGCACAGTTAAGTTAAAATACTTTCGACTAAATACCACCGCTAAAGAATCTCCTTTGTATTTCCAGCAGGGAGCCGCCGTTATATCAATTTTATTACGGGGCATTTTCTAGCCCTATCTGCCATGGAATATATTAGCATAATTTATTGCCATCACCATGTCCTAAAATATTCATCCCGGCAATTTCTGAACCGCAACTTTGCAGTACCGTTTCTTATCAGCTCTTCATTCTTGCTCTTGGCTGCTAATATTTCATTTATCTTGATCCAGATTCATAAAATGAAATCATTTAAATAGTCCTGTAGGGACACACGACGCGAAATTGTGTTTGACAGTTTATAAACGACTTTCGTAACTATTAATGAACATAACTTAGTTTCGCTACCTAAATTTCCATAACGCTATAGTAGAAGAGAAAACACCCTTAATACTTATTTGCTCTCTTTTCCTACCCTAAAGTGCTATTAACGTTATTCGTCAACGTAATTTAATAATCCTCGTTGGTCACTTAAATCAGTTCTAAAGAATAGTTTCAGAATTTATTATCATTGATTTGATGATTTAGAAACCGTGAAATAGAATCTGTGAAGATGTGTGATCTATCCAAAATCCTGTTAGAAGCTTTGACATATTTACTGTACGCATCACATTTTTGTTGTATTTAGTTCGCGCTTTTATGACTGCATTTATTGCAGTATTGCAGTATTTGCGATAAAAACTATTAACCCAAAACTATAAAAATTGTGAATGGTACGAAACGTACGAGAAATACATTTATCAAATCTATATTACCACTTGTAAGCCACTACAACAACATTAGTGATTAGATGATGGTCAATGTGGTGGGTATATAGAGAAGACAGATAAATGAGTAATATAATGAAAATTTAGAGAATAACAGAGAAAAGCGGATATATGGTAAGGTAAAACTAAACGATACACAATAACCAAGAAATTGACGCTACGAAGTTATAAAATACGACATATTTCCTCTAAATTACGTTGATTTCAATTACGTAGAACGTAAGAATAGTTATACTTACAGAAATTCAAGTCTTCTTAGTCGCTCTTGATCCAGTTGGTTGTATTTCAGAACTCTCCAAATTGACTATCATTCTCGAAATGTTACCTACCGATTGTAATTTGTAATTCCTTACTTAATCTTCTGTAGATGTATGATTCCAGTCCGACGTCTTATGAAGATATTCAACTCATGTTGCATTCTGGCCGTTACCAACATAATATGTTTAAAATTGATATACATATGCGCATTTTCTCCACGATTATCATCACTAGGACATTGTTGTCGAAAAAATATCTGACATTTATAATAATATAAATAAGCAAACTAACGGCATTGAGTCAGAAAATTCTTTATTGACATAGACACAAATTAAATATACCAACGTTTCGTTCTTTTTTAAAAAATTTAGAGGCAAGCTTTGCCTGTTAAAACCGAAAAAATTAGCAACAGGCAAGGCCCCTTATTTTTTTTTACATAATTAATTCATAAATTATTAATCCTGAAGAGGTCCTAAAAAGTACGAAATGTCGGTATATTTAATTCTTTTGTGTGTGTTAATAAATTTTTTTATGACTTAATGCCATTTGTTTATTTATTTATATTATAGTAAAAAATGAATGTAGAAATAAAAATTAAAAATAGACCGCGGTAAAAAAATATAATTTGTTTTGGGTTGCTTTTTCACTTCAATATTACGAAAAATGTGTTTTTGCATGCCATAAGGCTATTTTCCTTCAGATTCATTTAGAAAATAAAAATTTTGTATAATTTAATTGGTATATTTTTAATTTTGTATAAGTGTTAATTTTTGTGCTTTATACGATTTGTAATGTCCCTCCAGGCCAGTTCATCTGTGTGTGCGCTTCTTCATCAAAATAACATCTTGGCTTGCTTTTGAACCCTGTATAATTATTGTATTTGTATTCCTGTGTAGGGGTTAGAACTGATCGCTTCGTTTTCAGTACGATGGATTTATACGTGGAGACTTTCGTGTAATATTCCGCAGAACTATTTACGACGTGTAGTAGTTACCACCATCCTTTCTCAGCATCTCAACTTATTTTTTAAATTCCTCCCCCCCCCCCGTCTATCCCATTTTATTAATTTAGTCCATAGTAATAAAAGGTAATAAAAACAGAAAACAATCTTTATCCCTCCCCAAGATTCGTTGAAAAAATGCTGAGTTAACTAAAACGGGGAAATTGCCGCTTAAGTCCTGTTAATACGTATAAATATTATTTTATTATAGGTTTCACTTTTGTGCAAATGGAGTCGTCCGCGATGTTAAGTAGATAATGAAGCTGTGGTCTCTTGTAAATATAATAACACTATGATCTTAAGGCATTAAAATGGAGCTGTTGAGAGCCCTACTGAAAATGTAGCATTATTCTTTGTTGTGTAAGCTAAATGGGAATATTTCGTGACGTTTTGGTGTTGACGAGGTGGAAACCGTGCCCGTATTCGTCGTCGAGTGGATCGCCACTTGTTTCGAGCCGCGTTCCGCTGTTGCACATTTGTGCCACTTCTGCGGATTGAAGAAGCTCGCATATTGAGCGAGTGGAAAGCCTCGTTCTTCATTCCTCTCGGCTTCGTTTTATGATGGTTCGTTATCGAGAACTGGTGAAACAGAAAGTAGAGGCAAAAAATGTGAACGGTGGAACGAAAGCGGTGGAGGAGGGAGATGGAAGATACAAATGGTTAAGGGGATGGGAAGGTCGGCAAGAAAGAAAAGGCTGGAGGGGGAGGTAAATTTGCTAAAGGCAGTACTGGAGCAATCCAATAAATGAAACGTTGGAGTAGCGGCAGCTCCATCCGAAAGGATAGACCGCGGGGGATCTTCGGGCGCAGCGCTCACCGATTAGTTCATTTCGTTACGTTGTCAGGAAAGGAAATTGAAACATACCATTCTAACAAGAGACAAATGTTAAGGAAACTTTCCTTTCAAAGTGCACGAAAATTCTTTTATGAAATCCGACAGAATGTTAATTATACAAGTATCTAAATTGGCTTAGCGCAAGTCTCTGAACGATTTCATTTCTTTTGTGACATTTAATTTTGTCCGTAGAAGCTAATTTAGTGTAATTATTTCGATGTATTACAAGATATTCAAGTGTTGTTTGTGAACTAACACGTTCTCAGATAAATCATCGTTTCATATTTCAAGCCAGCTTGGATTCTTTGGTTTTAATCACAAAAAAACCTTAAACTTTTCCAAATTTAAAGCGCCTTAATCTATACAGAATAAACTAACAGTAAAAGTAATCAAATTATATTGTTTCGTAAATACTATCATAATATTAATATTTATTTCCCTTGTGTAATTATGTTTACATACAAATAATACATTTTAACTCATAAAATTTAAAAGTTTTAATTTAACGGCTGTTTTGAATTAATAAAACAATTTATGACCATACACAGACACTTATGGTTACAAAATAAATAAAAAATGTCTGTATAAGGTCATCAATTGTTTTACTCATAAAATGTAACATTAGATTTGAGCCTAGTAGAACTGAATTTTAGTTAGGGTTCTCATATAAATAATTGATCATTTCTACTTCATATTTACCAGGGCTATTCTGATAGGAGTAAATAGCATCACTTACTTTAATTAAAAACTGATTATTGCAATACCGATGGCGCTATTCAATTTGTGTCCAAGTAGTTCAGAAGAGAACAACCCAGAGAAAGCCCAGATCACTTCTGGTAATCTTCATTTCTTACCGTACATAAGAATTGCTCGAAACTATACAGTACTAATGGACAAAAGATAGGTCCAGGAAACAAACAAAAATTGTCTACCCAAGTATGAGACGTTACAATCTAGGTAAACCATGACGATGGTTGTCTCAGGATCTGCCAGGTAACGGACGAGCTAACATTTTAATCTTCAAGCATTCGAGACTTTTGTATCCCTCTCTTTTCCCGGCGTTTCTCTTGAATTGTTTGACTAATCACAAGCCTACGTTGATATGACGTCGTAATTATCTCCTGCTTATTTGTGACGTTTGCTCCTGAAGTTTCCACCATCTTGCAAGTGGTCCGTCGACTGCTAAGGAATTCCCGTCACAAGTACAGATAATTAGAATTCTGTTAGAATCCTCCATCGGACTGCCATAAAGTAATAAAATATTAATTCGACTCGTACATTCATATCTCATGATTGCTCATGTGATACGTACAGAATAAATATCCTACTTCAACATGAAGATGGCACGCAGAATGACAAAAGAAGTCACCTGATGGCGGCTATGACATGGAGCTGGTGGTAACCTACGCTCCTCTATAAATACAGGCCAGATAACACTAGACTAACACTATAGCTAGTGAACGTCATCGGAACGTCGCAATTACAAATGTTTAGTCGGTTAGTAGTCAGAGAAGTTTTTATTCATGGTAGTACTTGTCAACAAAAGCTAGGGAATGTGTTTGTGCATGTCTTGAAAGGTACGTAGCAAAATTTCAGCTATTTCGGACGCGAAGTTGTTGTTTGACAATCGTTTGAGTGAGTCGATGTGTTTTTGTGGAATGAAAAACATCGAGTATCGATCTGTCATTAAATATTTGGTTTCTAAAGGTAATACGCAAATCAAAGACGAGTTGGATGCTGTGTATGGGGACTCTGTACCATCAGTTACCATCGTGAAATTTTGGGTAGCACAATTGAATCGTCGCTGTATGTCGCTTGGGGACGATGAACGTCCGGGACGTACAAACATTGCAAAGACTGACGATAACTTCGCTCAAGCTCACTAAAGGATGCTAGAAATCCGTAGAATTAAAGTTAGAGAGATAGCAGGAGCTATAAATTTGTCCAAGGAACGTGTTTCTCATAATTTTAGGTATCAGAAAGCTGTCCTCTCGTTTGGATAGTCATAGAGTTATAATGATTAATATTCAAAGAAGAAAAAAACATTACAGGAGCATACTATGTTTCATTACGTGACATGCTGAAGGCAGAAATTGCGAAAAAAAACCGGCCACATTTCCAGGAAAAAAATGATGTTACCAAGCCAATGCGCCATCATACAGCTGATCGGTTGCCAAGGCCAGAATCTATGAATTACGGTTTAAACTGCTTGACCACCATTCTTACTCACCAAATCTAGACCCAATAATTTTTTTTTGTATCTCTAAGCTAAAAGTTGCGCTTGGAGGTCAGACATTTTCGTCAAATGAGGAGGCCATCACATTCGAAAACAAGTATTTTGACGGATTAAAGAGAAAGGAGTATCGATGGTGGGAGAGGGAAATGTGTGTAGACTTATTAGGATACTATTTAGAAAAATAAAAATAAATTTGAAGAAAAAGTTCTTCGTTAGGTCGGAAACTTTCCATACCAGCCTCGTACCTACTCAAAATTCAATAAGACGAGGTTAACTACTACAGATTTGATTTTTATTTCATCTATTTATTTAATTAGTCCTCGTATGACGAAATAGGTTACATCAATACATAAAATTACATTATAATTATTGGATGCTACAATTATTAACAATTAGAAGTTAACATAAAAATAACCAAAAATCGGGAACACAAATTTCCTTGTCCAACATAACTAAAAGAACTATACAGTAATAATAATAAAAATTTTAATTCTTTAACGTTACTAAGGGTATAATATAATATTTACAACTCTAAAGACATAATAGGTAAAAAATAAATATTTATAAAATTAACTATCATAAAATATGGACTCACATATCTCAGAATATTAAATATTAACCATGAAACACACATAATTTTGAAGAAACAAGCGGCAGCAAGTCACCGCACGAAACAGAACGTCGAGCAATATACCCCTTCCGTAGAAACTTCAGATGTTTAAACTTAAAATTATAGGTTGAATACTTGTTCTACTACAGATGGCTTGTAAAATTTTCAATATCTTTATTTCATGATTGAAGAAACAGGAAACAGTTACGACTCATATATTGACATAGACATATTGTATTGTGTAAAGTTTGAGAGGTTATTTTCTGTAAAAAAATATCGGTTCTCAAAAATAATAAAGGACAAAAGCTTTGATATTACACGAGATAAGGAAATCTTTGCATTCCTTAATATGAGAATGGTCGGAAATGAATAACTTTGATCATGAGTTTCACTTTCGTCACTAGTGCGCCTATCATAGGAAGGACACATATAATTAGTTCAGAGATTGCATTTAGATTGCTCCGCCTTTTTTCCACTAGAGGGTTGTTGACACTAACCTGTTGGGCCATCCTGCTGTTACAATGCTAATTCCCCTATCTACATACGATCCCCGGTCGTTTACCGTAAGATAATCCCCGATATATCGCAAAGACAAGCGGCGTCGCCCTTTATCTGCGTTCCAATTACAGCAGAGACTTGTTTTTTTTAGCATCGCCTCTTTTTATGCGACCCTCTCTTGTAAATCCGGCCTTGCCCTGACGTGGAAAGGCCGGTGGAAGGAGATAAGGTACACATACCTAAATCTCCTCGGCAACTATCGACCTATTGTTTGTTAGACGACTTATCGACTTGACGAAGTCAGTCCTGACAGACCCCAGATTGGTTCTCTAAAATGTTTCCAGTCTAAGTGCAAGATACTGTCGAAAAGTCTAGTATAGGATTTAATATTTTCAATTGGTTATATAATTTGAAGAAAATATTTTACTTACGGCAAAAATGGGTTGAAAACAATAACAAAACTGAAGATCCTTACAATAGCTGATTTCACTCTCATCTTAACGTATATCTGCAAATTATATTTATATTTATTATACATTAGTCCTCGGTCGAGGAAATAGGACACGTCATAGTATAAGATTACATTAAAATAATACACAGTTGAAAAAACATTGTACTTTACCAAAAAGTATATGATTTAAAACTACGTTAAACATTGTACTTTACAAAAAATGTATGATATAAAACTACGTTAAAGATATTAATGTGACAGTAATTAGTAATTAAACAAATAATAAGTGTTTTAATTCATCTTCACTTTCCATTCGACGGAGTTTCCAGTAGAAAATCTTACATCGATTCCTGTCCAACATGAAACAGAAAATAAGTCAGCAGTTAAATTCTATAATATCGTTATCATCTTAAAATTATAGCGAAACTTGATAGGATACCAGAAAACTATTTTGTTAATGAGATTTTTATCTGTTCTTCCTTTCTACGAACTCTTTTACTACTTTGTATGTAAATCGTGAAATTATACTAGGAAGGTGATAATTCTGAAATTAGTGATGACAGAATTACAGAATTTAGCAATGTATGATATTTTGATAGCGAATACGTTACTGTTAGAACAGTTTTAAAAATTTGATTTTGTAAAAATTAATGGTGATAAGAAATTAACTTTATAATGAATTAATTAAAATTGTATTGCCTTGCACTGCACTCTGATTCTGTTTTTTAAAAAAATTAATAATAATACCGAACAATGGTTATCCAATTAAATGATTATGTGATCTCTATTGCAAGTATTTTGACGATTTCAATATAGACATATTCGTCTTACAAAACGAATTCTAGAAAGAAGAAGAAAAAATTGATTCAATTTTGTTTCAGTCTGCAATGCCTATGATATTTTGGTGAAAAAAAATTCGTTATGAGTTAAGGTTTCAATATAATAATTTCTTGTGAAATGGTAGTAAAGTTACATTATTTCACATGAAGTTTAATGCAGGAAACATTGGCATCGTCCATGCTAGCTATTCGAAACAATTTAGATAATAATTTTCTCAATATTAAAGCAATTTTATTTATTGTCAGTTCTTATAACACTATCATTGTTTCTAATGGAGCGTGCATTGTACATGTGGTTTTAATATCATTTATTCAAAGAAACGTTTTATGTAAGTTTGGTAATATCGTGATATTCCTTTCCTTGTCGCCAGGCACCGCCAATATAATTACTGTAGAACAATAGGGCAGCCCAAGACCGTTGACGCTGCCTTTGTCCGGTCTAAGCCCGCAAGGGACATACTGAGCAGTTTTATTGAACTCTACGCACAAAACAAGTATTACACGAGGTCTGCGGCTTAATCTTCAAAATTCATGCCTTTGTTGCCGTCGTAGAGTTTCTCCGGGACTCTATTGTTGCCCCGTGTTGCTATCTGATAACCACGCAGCAACTCTTACCCAATGGAGCGAAATCCATTAATTCCAGCATTATTGGTTGGAGATTATAGGAGCCGTAAATGGAACTCTGGAAGTCATCAGTTAATTCAGAGAACCGTGTTGTAGAACGCGCAGCAAGATTTTGGCTAACGCTTCGGAATTATTTTCCATACCGTTTGTGAATTAATTAAAGAGGAAATGGTTATTCGGCGAATTCAAGGAGCAGTAAAAGTTTAATCATGCTGAAACATATACTCTTAAAGTTCCAGTTTAGTTTATAAAATATGTAGTATTTTTTCGAGTATTTGGATTTAATTCGAATTCCAGTGGTGATACTGTTCATAAAGTAAATTACAATTACTTAACTACCTTGCAAGATAGGGAAATGTAGTTTCTACTGCCCCAATTTCACACACACAAAATATTTGTCAATCTGAAGCTGTTTGAGGTCCATGATGCTCTGCTCCAAGAACTGATCTACAGCAATTAACAAAACAACAATGTTAATGAAACGGAGGCATCGGATGGGACGGGAACGGAGTGTCACCGTTTGATATATCTATTCTTTTCATAATTGCATTAAATATACTGCTCTGTTTTCTCAAATAAAGATTTTTTAAATTTTCTTCTACCGAGGTTGACCTGTACGCCTGTAACAGAAAATGTCAATGAGAAACAGTACTATCAAATAAAAATAACCTTCTAACTTGGTTCTTACCCAACACAGGGTTCGCTTATTCCACCATCACTTTGGTGATTCGTCATTTATAAAAAAAATATAAGGGGTTACAATCTTACCACGGAAACCTATATTTTACAGAAATTGATTTTGTATTAATGTAAATACAAACCTTTACGAAGATTAACTGACATTTTATTTTAACAAATATCACGCACATTCACAGATATACCTACTTAAAATTTTTTAATTGTATTCTTCTTAACCTCAATTTTATTCATCACTTTGAATATTCTATGCCTTAGATTGTTTCAGAAATCTCTAATACTCGAATTCAGTCATTAATAACCCCAAATGTCTCTCTTTTCTGCTGTTTCCCGCCCCGAACATTATTGAATAATTTATATGATTAATTCTAATGTAAATTGGCCAAAATAGAGATAAACAAGTAATATAAATTTACTAATTTGAATTAAATTCAGTTAAAATATAAATTATGCGAACAAATTATATAATTTATGGTTTAATGGAATTTAATTCAAATCTGTCAACGTGTATTACTTCTTTTACTGTGTTTTGATCAATTAGAATTTCTAATTTATCATATAAAATTCTCTGATAAGTATTTTATCTTATTACATGAAGAAGTACCTTAATTGTGGACGACACGTTGTATACATACGAAATTTTGGTTTAATTACTCTATAATTATCTGAAATATTGGCTTCATTTTATTCTTAAATTAGTGTTGCCCGGGCTGTCATAATTAAACTCAGCGACACCTATAACCCCGGATTTTATTCCAATCTAGGTTGCTTTTGCGTTATTTTTATGTAACGGCCGTCCATACCCAACCCTAAAAGTGCTCCCCATCCATGCCGAAGGGATTGAAATTATACACAAAACTATTTGGATCTGAAATGTAGTACGTACACCAGGGACTTCGTTTGTATGCTTACAAAGTGCATCATCTAATGCCAAACGACAAACCACGCCGACAACTATTTGCTACGGACATGATACACCGTATTGTTACGTCGAGCATGGCAATATATTTTGATAATTATTATATAAATTCTTTGAAATTCTCTAGCTATGATGCAACTTCATTGTCATGTGTACAGTAGTTTTTCTGTCAATCGCCTTTGAAATGTGAGATGTTTGAAAGGGACACGCTGTATTTATGCGTCGCAAAAATCGACCGTTATAGGAGGTTTGAAAATTTTCACCCCCGCCCTTGGCGTTGGTAGTTTAAACCCACAGGGTTTTTTCTGGTTAGAAAGGAACCAGTGTACTAAATTTGTTTCAATTTTCTGCACGAGCATAGATTAATAACAGGAAGAAGCCAACAAACAAACAAAATTATTTTTCTTAAATACTAGTGAGATAAGAGACAAGATAACAATCATGGAACAAAATTGATGTAACTAATATTTACGCATCTATAAATTTAGAAGTCCATATTACAAACAAAAACAGTATGAATGTTAACGTTACTTTAAGAAGTTTAAGCACTACCGGTGAACGTCTTCAGAGGGACTGCGAACGAGAAATATTTTGTCATAACTCGAGATAGCATACAAAACTTACCAAAGAAGACAAAAATCTAAAAATAAATTAATTAAAAATTACGAAATAAAATTGTTTATACAGCAACATATTGGGCACTTTTCAGGGGAAATAAGTATCACTTCGTACAGACTAAAACATCAGCACAATTGAGTAGAGGCTTCCATATCTGAGAGATATTTTTTCTTTGAAGTATTTATTTCCTCCGGACTTGGATGGTTGGTATCTTCGTCTCTAATATTCATATTCCCAACGTTGAACCTTTTCCAAGCCCTTATTTTTTTCATCGATAAAGACCAAATATCGGCTTACTGTTGTCAACAATTACGCTGCCTTGCATTTGCCCCTCACAGTGTAACTCAACCCACATTTCCCCTCGTATCGACATGTCGGCTATATTTCAGCGTAATCAAATCAGTTTGGGGGTTTTCCACTCAAGTGTGACACATCTTTGAAAGATGACAATGACTTACAAATAAGCCTCTCGAAGAGAGGTATTGGTGTAAGATATTCAATATTCTCTATCGATTCTCGCCAATTTTTAACTACTGGAAAAAGTTAAATAGTGTGCTGCAAATAATTTATATAGTATAAACCTGTTATTAATATTTTGTCCAAACTTTTTTAACGACATTCAATATCCTAAATAGGAAACTAAATTTGGTACGGGTTAATTGTAATATCTGATATTATTGAAGACTATTAACAAGTTGAATTATTCTTTCGTAATAAAAATTACTACTATCAACTGTATTCAAACATATACCTATTAGTTGATTAGTCTTCCTTCGCTACACTGTTTTATTAAATACTAACGTCCTAATCCATTATGACTCAGTCTGCTTAAGTTTCACCGAAACATCTACAGTATTATATAAGATATCATTATCTGACAAATAAAGTCATTATGCCATTTAAAATATTCTTACAGAATGGATAGAATATCGAGATTGGACTTCAAAACAATTGGAAAATAAATGGTTCAACGCATTATACATTTTTTCTGTTTGCTGATGCTTTACTTACACGAATTAATTTAGATGAGCAAGAGTTACGCTAACGCTTATAGCGTCGTTAGACGTTAAGTTGTGTTTCTGTTGTTGTTGGGCTATTCGAGGAGAATCAACATCGTGCTAACTTCTATGAGAGATGCTCTAATAACATGATGTAGTATTGTTAAATCTACAAAGTAGTTTCATATTTAATTGTTTCTTTGAAAATATACTGGTGATGTACTTATTTTGACTTGAGACAATTTCATTTTAGTTCAATATCTTTCTTTTAGGAAAATTTTAAACGAACTGATGTGGGTATGTGATTAGTAAATGTTTTGGTAAGTGCTGAAAGGTTATAAACATGCGATGGAATTAAAACAACATTCGTGTAAGACAATATCACAAGGCTGCAGTCAGGACCACGGCCAATTGGATATTATGATACAGTGTTGGTGAATTAAGTAACTTTTTATTTTGAACTGGACTTAATTACTCGTATGATATAACGCCAAATTTGGCCGAAGGTAGTCGACTTTTTGTTCTGTATATTTTTTTGCATATCTAAAGTTAGAGAGTAAAATAATTGCTAAGACACTGAGATTCAGTAAGTAGAAAGCGATTAAACTTTGCTATTGCCAAAGAGAATTAATATACACGATATATTATTTTATTAAAACTTTTTTCTAATATAACCAACATTAGTATATAATTTACTTTTAGAAAACAATTTTAACAAGTTCTCCTTTGCTGATCTCGGAACCTTGTAAAGCTAGCAAAATTAAAATAATAAACATAAATTTGACGCTATATACAATAACAAACATTTCCTCTGAATAAAACATTGATCCCATTATATGAAAGGCATATTGGTGTGAAGATGGAAATCTTGGATAAATTTATATTCATTAATGTAAAGAAAGGAAATAAGAACCTCTTGAGACATTCAGAACAATCTTTTATGTTCCTCTTCATTTTATTATGCTTCCTTCTCCGGCAGAATAAGAAAGAAAAACAGGAATGTTAAGGATGCCACGCTTAACATGGAGTATAAATAAACTCAAAAATTAAGGACGTCTTTTATAATGTCCCGTAAAATAAATTGTAACCGACAGGCGTTAAAAAGCGCGAGGTGAAGAGAAGTAATTTTTCAATGTTTCCAGACGTAAAAAGAATGGCAGTAGAAATCTCTCACACTTCCCCTCCGACTGGAGAAGGAAATAAATTTTGTAATCCGATTAATAAAATATGTAAACTGAAACGTACTTTTAATGTGGTGAAATAAATACGCAAGACACTTGAAATGTTTTCAACCCCAACATATTTTGCGCAATGACATTGATTATTAAAATTTATATTTGACCTTGTGAATAAGAGTAAGGAATAATTTGTATTTTATCTATAAAATTTGGTTCAAAAGTATCTAAAATATATTTTTTTCAGGTCAAAACAACTCCGATTACGTAATTAAGTATCGTAAGAATGTATTATGGTCAATTTGGTGTTTAAAACTACGACTGACTGAGATAAGAGCCATGAAAAAAAATTATTTACAAACATAATTAAAATATATTTATTGATTTTGTTCTCATGTGGGACACACACGCTATGCGTAATACCTATGCGTTCAAATTATGTTAGTGTTTTATTTAGACACTCAAATAAATGGACGCAAATTTGCAAATGGTAGAAATACAGTATGAATTAACCTAGTACTCCTCGATAAATAGTATGAACTTAACACAATATGCAACTAAATCCAAATGAATTTAGGGACAAGTGATAGTGAAATTAAAATATTTTAGCGTGTTCTACAATCGTAGCTGTCGATCTTGTAACCTTATACGAAATATGCGATTACACCTGAATAGATATTTGTACTCATAATTAATTTTGGCAACATTTACGAGAAAATTGCATTATACTTTACTAATACGGATTCACGAAATTGTTCTAAAATTGACCCTAAACACAGGGCTTTTTTTCCATAAACCGTTGCAGATGAATTGTCCCTAACGGTTATTGTTCGATTTACCTTTTAATCCAAATATAAAATTTTATTTGACTATTATATTTACAACAATCACAGTAACCTTCAGTATTTATGAAAGTTCGTACTCGATGGTTGGATGTAAATATAACTGTAGATAAACATGCTGTATTAACCTTGTTAACATCGGCCAGTTGCCTCCTAAACTGGATGAGGCACGGAGATAGAAATGCTGCGTCCCCACACCAAACCCCGCTCCCGCCATCGTAAGGAACTTGGGCAAGTACCAAGTACCTGACTTACTTGATTCAAGTTTTTCAGGGTTTGTCCTTCATAATTTTTAGGTAAATTCCGGGTAGTATCCTTACACTATAGCCCGAGTTAACCGTGGACTACTGTCCCCTAATCTTCCGCATCCCCCTTTTAAATACCTTCCTATACTATTAAAGGGGAGTTGCCACGACATGGATCATGTACCTTTGTAGTAATTTTGAGTGACTTCCCTACTTTACTCTAAAAAGAACACGGAATTTCACAACCAGAATAACAGACAATTACAGACAAGTCTAGCTCTAGTATTGACAAAAACTACAACGGTTCATCGAAACGCCTGCTCACTTCAAATTGTTTATGTATTGTTCAAAATAATTTTTTGTAATTGCCTATTATGCGGGCCGAAAGTTAGTTAAGTTATTTACTGACTTCGTTTGTTTTTTGAACATTCTGTATTGCTATATGATTGTGAACACTGATGAAAACGTGATTAAATATTCCATAGTTAGGGAGCCAAAAGCCGTTAATTTTTTTTAACGATTCGTGATTGAATATTTTATTCCTTAGTATTGTTTATGAAGTATCTGAATAAGCTACATGCAGACTAAATCTGAAATTTATTCATTTTTAACTTTATTACGTGATAAGTAATTTGAGAACTCACTTTGGAAGAATGAAAACCTTGTTGAGAATTACACATTTCGTATGCTGTTAACTTTGTGTTCTTGCTGATGGAACTTACAGTGTTGCGGATATTGAAGGAAGGGCCTGCTGATGGCCATCATGGACAATATTTCAGTGTATAACTGCAAGAGACGGCGCTGGAAGACGGTCAGCCAGGCCGAATTAGCCGATTGATTTCTGATAAGCTGTGGACAAATCCCCCACCGCGCCGTAGACTGCCAATATTTCCACACACCCCGATCCTCGCTTTTCCCTTCCCTCTCTGTTCTGGCTGTATTGATATTCCCCATTGATTCAACGCCAGCAGTGCCGCTGGAATCCTGATTAATGAGTTTCGCAGTAAAGGTATAGTTGGGGGGCGGTGATGCAGGAAGGGTGTTGGGGGTAGAGAAGGGGGCTTCTGGCCACATCTCAATTAAATCACGTCCAAGTCCGGAGCGAGCTTTCGCCTGTCCTTGCCCGCCAGGTGCGAATCGCTTCCCCTGCAGCAGGGAGCCCTTTATCTACGAACAGACACCAATTATTCACTTTATCTCTCTCTATAATTATAAATTCGCTGAATTAAATAACACCGAATCTCCAAAAATGATAAGTTCTTCCCTGCATTTCTTTAGGCGAATGCCGGGTAGGATCCTTAAAATATAGCCCGGGGGCCCTAGTAACCCTTGGCTACCTTCCTCTACCTTCCGCATCCCCCCTTTCAAATCCCTTCCTATGCTATTAAAGGGGAGTTGCCCAACGTGGATTACCCTCATGTAGCCTGTTGCCCTAAAAAAAATGATAAGAATCTCGGAAGCATTGCATAACTTTGCATTTTGACATTATATGAACGTATTTTAAAGTGAATCGTAACTTCTTGCCATTTATGAATCATCAATGATTTAATTCACTCTTAAATGTACCATCGAGAATAACATGATTTCTACTTTCAGTGTACTTGTAATTCCACTTATTGAAGCACGATTTTTTACTAACTCCACAGCCTTGAACCCTGGACTCTCGTGGACGTGTGGAATAATATTTAATACTTCCCGTAAACATTCTGACTTCCCCACGTTGCAGCACATTTTCAATTCTTCATATCTTCCACGACGAAAATTTTGAATAATACATAATTCATTTATTAAATAGCAAATAATCGAAGAAATATTCGTTTAACAAGTTCAAAATTATTTAAAAGTCAATGAAGGAGCGAACTTACAACATTCATTTCATTTTTAAAAACATGCTTAAACGGTAATTATCATGATGAATGTTAGTGTATTTATTTGTAACTTTACAGTTAAGCACTATTATGTTATGAAAGCGTGAATTGTAATGTAGTTGATAATGTTAGGGTTAACATTTTGTACGATTCTTTAAATGTGCTCATATGGAAATATGCTTGTTACACGAAATTATTTAAATGGCTGAAGTGATTATTTAATCCAACATTTTCATTAACTTCGTAATGTATCCGGTTTCAGATTTCTGATTTATTTTCTAAAATATGTCAATCTTTTATCGTGCGAAAGCAAATAGTGCAGCATGTATTTATGGTATCCACAGTTATAATTTAAAATAAGCTATACGTAGCTGCAAATAAAATGCGACAAATTTATAAATCCACGAGAATTCACGTCATCTCATTTTTTCCCTCGCGAGCAGATTATATCATGGGACAACTTTCACTTTATTGAAAATGTACAATGAGCAGTATTAATAATATCCTCATTTATTCAAATGCCTTAAATTGACGAACGAATATATTCAAATATGTAAAACTGAGAAACGTCTATCGGGGATTTATTATAAATTATATACTAGTAAATGTAAACGAAAATATTTAAAATGTATTTATTTACAAATGATTTAACAGAAGTACTTCAGTTGCCGCTAGCCGAAGAAATGATTGAATCTCTTTGTATTCTCAGGTTTAACCTTAGTCACGTCTCGGATCGAGATACTTGGAATTTACCATTTGTGCATATTGTCGTCGCCGTTAGCCCTATATCTAAGGATCATCCAAGTCATCGCCAACGTGTCTCAGGTTGTCTTCTATCACTGCGACGACTAAACGAGTAATAATGTCGACACGTCACCACAGCTGTGACAAAAGTCTCAATTTCATCGACTCCTTGGCTAATCTTACACGACAACGAAATATCATTGATCCAGGAAGTCAAGTGTTTTAGTAAATTTTATAGAAGGGCCCTTCTCCACCAGGGCGAATTTGTAATACGGGGAAAACCAGGTACTCATCGTGCTGAATTTTTATTACTATATTCCCAGGTGTAATCCGAGGTCTGTCGCAAAATTCTGGGACTAACACGCCGCTACTGTGGCGCCGTCCAAGTATACTGTTAAACTTGTCAGGTCCTTAATCATTACTAAAATCTCTAATAAAGTTATATAATATACAATATATTTTGAGGCAATTATAAACTATCGCGTTACGAACGTATATTAAATAATTGTAATTCTAAAACTACAGAATAATTTAAGAAATGTGTAAGATAATCACGAAATTATTAAATGTCCATGTTAAAATAATACTAATTAGATAAATAAATACGCAAATAACAGACAAAAATAAGTGCCTCACAACTTTTCTGAAATTCTTGTTCCTTTCGTCAGGTTATTAAAAAACGGCAATAGACGTAAGAACGACACATCGCACGAACCAGGTGAAGAACTCAAAAAACACAGCAAATTTTTGTTCTTAGAATCAAATTATAAAATCTGAGCTACACAGAGAAGAGAGAAATGTACGTATTTCATTAACTCTGATTATCATTACACGGTTAACAAGGTCATATTTTAAAAGAATTCCCAATTCCTGACCACGTGACAAATTATACATGATGGAACTTCATCCATACGACGACTAACCAACCCCAGACCTACACGAATCCCTTTCCTCTTAAGATTCGCCAACTCAATTAATGCTATGATATGCCCCAGGAGTTCGCTTCAAGTCATTCGTACGATTTTTCGGGCAATTAACCACATTTCGTTCTCCAAGGCGTTCGTCGGTTACCTGCACCACTCAAACGTCAAGTATATTGGCTTTCACAAACCTCTCTCAGACGTCATTCAAAATTACTTATTAAATAAATAAAATATTGAGGACATTAAATGCATATATGAACGTAAAGTAGCACAATAATATTCTGAATTTCAAATTTGGAGGAAACAGTAATCATGATTCAGTAATGTATAGTTAATAGTTTTCTCTAAAATAGAGAGAAGTTAATTCTTAAATTTTCCACGTAATTACTCAGCCCATTTGATATGTCCTGGAATTTACGACCTTTGAGAAGAAGTAGACATTAGGATATTGGGCATTTATAAATATAAGATTATGCAAGTATATACGTATTTATTTAATTAATTTCTTGATATAAACTGGCTTCATAGAAGTCAGTTATAGATCTGTGAATATATAACTTAAACATTAATTCCACCGTTTAGCTTTTAAGGTTTTGTTAAAAGTCTTTTAGTATAAAACAATTCTGTATTTTCAAGTACATAAATTCATCTCATCTGAATATTACAACTTACCTGCGCATATTCAATTATGATTGAGGTATAAGTTCAGAATAAAACCGTACCCCACAGACTCTTTTCACACACGCAATAGCTGCACAACTATGGTTCAGCTCATTAGCAACTTTGCAAGAGTCTACATAACAATTGAGCTGAAATTCAAGAATAAGTCAATTAGAACTTTGTAATTCTGCGCAGGGCTATAAAGCCAGCTTATAGAGTTAAATACGTTTTAATTACTGTTAACTTACCGTCGGAATTCAAACTGTTGATATGTGTGTGATTTTGGCCAGTTTCAATTAAGGCAAGCACGAAATCTGGGCAGGTGCCTGTTTCCCAAGACGTTGTAAGTTTGCGTGATAGTCTTATTCCAATTGGCTTTGTGCTCATACATCGCATGGTCGTCGAACGTAATTGCCAAAGAGCAGAAAGTAATTACGTAAGTCGTTGTTTATCTGTACGTACTGCATTACTTCGTTTGCTACTTTTAAACGTTCCATAATATGCTACGGTCATTTTTTGTTAATTAACTCTAATATAATCACGAAGTACATTATTCTGTTTCCTTCTATTCCAGGTAAATGAAAGAGAAAACTCTTCGAGCTTCTTAGTGAGTATGAATGTTGAACCTGCTTCCTCCCAATTACAAATCAAAACCAGGAAATCAGATAAAGGTATGTAATACACTGTACATTTAATCAAATCATTAGATCGAGACATTAATGAAAGTATTGCAGTAGGGAGACTGAATCCTGAGCAATTTAATTTTTGAATCATTTCACATGTGACGAGTGTATGTATACGGTTACTTAGATTCTGAGAATTCAGAGAATACGAAACTTCTATGACGAGATACAAAATAATTTGAAATCGCATATTGAACCTTATTAATTAAAATATGAACTGTTTGTAAGTACTAGAATATTTCCTGTAATAAAGTAAAAGTCTTACTAAATTTTTCGCGGTTAAACACTTTGTTCAGATTTCTCGATGTTGACGTTTCTGCGGAAATGTCAACAACGAGAAATCTGAACCTCAGGCTCAACCGCGAAAAATTTATTTATAATTTACATTGGAAAAGCTTACATTCATTAAAGTAAAAGTCCTTTTCAAGACTCATTTACATAAAACTGAAAAAGGAAAAAAAATTATAGCCTCTAATTGACCAGCCTGTGAAAGCTGTTAGCTTTCGCAGTCAGAACCTTTTAGGCTCCTTGACCAGTTTTGACAGGTGTATGTTCCGGGGTCGTTGACCTTGGGTTATACGATAATAGTTACTCGTTGTTCCCATTGTAACAGTCGGCCCGTCTCCGTTCCTAAACTGGTCGAGGCACGGAGACGGGAATGCTACGTCCCCACAGCAAACCCCACTCCCGCCATATTCCGTTGTTCAAGTACTCAATGCTCGACCTACGTGATGCAGGTTTTCTAGGGTTTATCCTGCATAACTTTTAGGTGAATGTCGGGTAGGATCCTTAAATTATAGCCCGGGGTCCTAGTTAACCCTTGGCTACCTTGCTCTACCCTTCCGCATCCCCATTTCCAATCCTTTCCTATTCTATTAAACGGGAGTTGCCACCATGTGGATTATTCTCGTGTAGCTTTTACTATAAAAAAAATTAATACCAAATGCAACTGATTCGTATTGGATTTAAAATAGATGTATGTTGATGGAAAATTCAAACCATTGCTTCTGCAATGCTTCCTCGACAAAGTATATACATTGATTTGAATTAATGAATTTCAAACAATTAAGTGGTAGGGAATGATTTATGGTCTTGCTGTCCTTCTATTTGGTATTTCAATGTGTAATACATAATCTGTAATAAAAAATAATAGCTATGAAAATAATGAAAAAATTAAATAACGTCCTAATTTTAACATTACGCATTACACCCAAAGTATTAATTGTGTACAACTTTCGGTAATAATTTTTGTCGTCAGCTCGGTTATATGTTGAGTATAATTCCGTCTGTATTAGTATTCAGTTTTTCATTTGTGTGTATGTCTTTTTTATTATGTAGAAATAAAAATAAAAATGATAACTCTTTCAGAAAAAGGGTACTACATTACACACATTTACTGTTTATTATTTTTCACAGACGATTCTAGGTTCATCTTAAGTAATGACAATATGAGGACAATCTATGAATTAAATTATTCACTCCCAAAAACATTACACCAGCCTCTATATGATCATTATAATCGATCACTCATACATGAGATAATAATTTTGAATTTACGAGCATTAATCATTTGAAGACGATCGAACGCGATTTTCATTATATATCCTCACTTATATTTTCAATGCTAACGCCTGATTTTTTAAACTTTAGGAATCTGAAGATAGTAATTTTTGAAATTCTGCGGTATTAGTTATTGTAGGTGGTGTGTTATAGATACAATATAACGCCTAACGTTAAATTATTCGACTGTAGATAGTTGATGTTTAAGTACATTCCTATATGCGTTTCGCTTATTAATGATAACTCTTATTTTAACTGTTCATAGTGTTGGTTAAATTTTCTTTATCTATTGTAACTCATTTTAACCTCAACTTCGATATAATATTTATGTCAAAATATTTACGTAAGTATCTATCTCACTTGAATGCATTCAAGTTGAAAGGATTCTTTTGACTATCATCATTTCAAGTTTAGAACTTTATGAGTGCATCTTTAGGTATCACAATGACATGAGACATCCAATTCATCTTTTACGGAAAATTCCGCGAGAAATGGCTTCCTCCAGCTGTAATTACTGAATATTGTTTTTTTTTATGAAGAAATTAATACTTGGGGTTATATACCTTCAAACACGTACACGCGTAAATGTCCACTTTTGGAAAAGATATTGCGAGGGTTTTAAAATCGAGTTTTTTCGAGTTGTTTGAGGAGATAGTGAGTGACAAATAACAAAGGGCTGCGATCATCTGGACAGACTAAGCGTAAAAAATGAAACGCTGATGTCTGTAGGTGCATGCTAACACGCGCATGGTGGGCAGGTAGCTCCTTTAGGATGACCGATGATTGTCGGGACGGGTGGCAATAAAACAGAGCGTCACGTCAGGTTGATAGATGGTCGCGTGCGAGCAGGAATGGCCGGCGGAATGCTCCGTTGTCCTATGCCGAGGGAGGCTGCTCTATTACTTCCGTTTCCTCGCACATTTGCAGCACAAACACTTCAAACGGATAATAGTCCAATCAACGTTGTTGATGCCTCACTTTTAAAAGAGCTCTCAATACTGTTACTGCGTTATAATCACCGCGAGTGACGGAATATATTATATCTGTGTTATTCAGTTTAACACCGAAATCAGAGGAGAGAAGCACCTACAGACACAATTACGATTAATATGTTATTACTTTCAGTCATAAAAAATAGTGAAAAGATGCAGCACACTTACTGGCAGTATTCTTGTGCTTTATTGTGATAAAGTTCTGCCAGGATTCGCGTAGGAAGTTTTCTTTTTAACTTTATTTAGCAGGGTCTTCAAATAAAATGCAATTCACTGCTATAATATACTAAGAAATCGTATGACTAAGAGTATTTGGAGAGAGGGTTATGTGAAATATATTTTCACACCTCTGGATTACATTGAGTTCAGGTATTTACAGGTTGCCAATTATTTGTTTAAGTCTTGTGAAAGTTTTCGTTGAGTCTTTTATGGGTGTTTTTTGTCCTAGGTTTAATTTCTTTGCACTTTTACACATCACTATATTTTTGAAAAAGTTACTGCTTATGTTGTTTATGTAGTTTGTTATAAATGGAACCTTATTGTACAAAGTGTGAGATATAACTATTTCATAAGATGGAAAATATATTTCACACAGTTCATCAGCATTGTAGGTAACATAGAAAATTGACTGAATGACTCGTTATACTTGTCAAGAAGCCTTTGGGTGGTATTCAAAGAACGTAGTAAAAGCAAAGCATTCGTCCCCTGCAGAGGACTGTTTGCCTTATAAATTAAATTGGATGTGCGTGTGTTTATGTTCCGTATACAAATTTTAACGCATCAATTTCAAAAAAATTGTGTGCAAATGTTCCTTGCGGTCGGGAAACAAACACTGTGCAGGTAAGACAGAACCAGCACTTATAGTAGCGTGGGTGGACTAGGATAGACTAGACTGTAATTTTTAAAACCTGGGATAACGGCCGATATTGTCGAGCAATAAATATTTTTCGGGGTCAGTGAGATTGATAGAACATCTCCCGATATTGTTAATGTCAAGTTCCAATTCCTTACTGCACATAAGGGGTGGAATGGAAGGGCGTACATAAAAATAATGCGAAAACACCAGGAATTTTTGCCGGATCTACGGCTGTGGAAGTCGCCGAGTTTGATTCTGATATTTCATATGCCGGTTAAGTAGTAGTTAAATCCATAGCAGTGGTGGTGGAAGAAGGTAAAATAAAGTTCAGCGTACAATCTTGTTGAGAAGAAACTGTCTATCATAATATCTCGGTGATAAGTTGAAGCTAACTTTTAATCGGTGTTAGTCGGGGAAGGATCATCAAGAGATTCACGATTTAAAAAAGTGAAGTTGTAAATGCCAGTTAAATCACCAGTTGACGAAGGTATTACCATCGAATTAATTCAATTTCCTGACTATTATATATACGTACCTGCCCAACTCCGGACGTCCAGTAGTTATACAAAAAGACAAAGTTGCAATTATTAATCTGTCCTCATTTTTAGCATATTAAATTAATGATTTTAGTTGCATTTTGATTTACTGCAAATAGCTTATACTTCACTACATTTATTTTTAATCTTAAGGGTTAAATTTGAACTTTTTTGTGTTCTAGTCACCGTTATACTCAAGTGAATTTATAAATTTACATTAATTTTTAGAATACGTGAAAAATATATTGAATGTAAATGTCTCTAAGCTGAAAAAAATTCTGTGAATACAATTAAATGGATTAGCTGAATTTATATGCGATATTCCAGATCAGGTGGAGGCTGATTCATCACCTTTCTCTTATTCTGCAGCTTATATTGTTTCCGGCGAAGAGGAGGGTTCATCACTTTTCGCTCAGCTGATCGAAAAACAAGAAAACGTACCAAAAAAAAAATTATAAGAGCACAAGTCAGTACGGATGAGAAATATATTAGAAGCAGCCTTAAACTGGATTAATAAAATTGTTGCTTATTATATATTCAAAATTAAATATATTTTTCAGTCATGAAACATAATTTATTATTATTATTATTTAGAAACCTTTCGGCTATATATTTCACATTGTTTTTGTGTATTTTTTTTTTAGATTTTATTTAAAGTAATTGCTTTTAGGCAGTTTAGTTAGAGGTATACTTGTACCTGCTCAACCCTTCTTTCTTTGTTTTACATAACAGCAGAGTAAATTATTTAATTTACGGTATTCCATTTTTTTTTATTGAAAAGAATATATTCCGGGAAATGTTTTCAGAACACTCAAGTTTTTTTTTTTTTACTTTAGTGGTTTGGAGTATGACTTGATATAGACCTAACTGCATTCCTTAGTGTACACATTAAGTGACACTAGAATGTAAAGTATTATTTATTTCGTGGATCTTACTATTAATAATTACTGTCTCAAATTTTCATATAAGAAGTAGCACAGTTTTTTTATTCAGGAATTTTGTGCCACTTCTTAGACTCAGCCCTCGCTTTTCCTCTACTCAATTTCAAGAGCCCTTACTCATTCGACTTCCCGTTTTCGTAATTACGCCATACAAATTATTCATTTATCTTTATGCCTCCCTACGTGTCGTTTCAATAGTCATGTTTCAAGATTTTATACACCGTTAAATACTTTTTCTTGTCATTTTTATTCCGCAGCCATTTCTCTTTTACCCGCACCCTCACCAAGTGAAATTTTCCACTCCACGTGCTTTCATCAGTTTTTGCTCAATTTTTTCCCCTCTATATTCTTTTTTTTTCATTTGCAGTTACCGTCAGGGTCAAGTCGGCGCCAATTAACCGAAGAGAACTGTGGAAGGGAGAGAAAGACGGAGAGAAAGAAGGATTGTGGGAGAGGGTCGAGCATCGCAGGAGAGTAGAAACGATGAACCACCCCTACCTACCTCCCACCAGTTTTATGCCTTATTAAATTAGATCGGAGCCTCCTTTTCGTTTCTTCTTGCAGCTCACGTGCTCGCCTGTTATTGCTACGTGTCCTGCAGCCTTGATCGCGGGCTAATTTCTTTTTAAAGTGCACGCTTCGCTTGTGAGGGCGGGGAAACCTAGTTAGTTGATGAGCAATGGTCTAGGAAAACATCGCGGCCTGTCCATACGCTAAGCCAATTATGAAAACGGTGTAGAGGTCGGCTTGTGTGCAAGAGCAGATTTTGCATTTTCAACACGTAGGATGTTATTTGTTGTCGGATCGTAAGGATCGTGAATAAACATGAGAAACGCAACATGCGGGAAAATCTGCAAGGATATTAAGGGTAAACTGACAACTTGTCACAAGAAGTTATAGTTTTGGTGACAAATTTGTTACGATTTCATTAATAAATTTTTTTTTGAATATATCACTTCTATTATAAAAGTCCAAATTTCGTCGTTAGTAGCGATAATAATAGTATTCTTTCAATATTTAGCCATTATGGAGTGCCAAATTTTCAAAATATTTTTCTTAACTATTCTTAATTTACAGGATTTTGCAGTATTTTAACAATCATTGAAATATTATAAGCTGTGTTACATGTTTATCAATATATACAAGTAAGTCATTTTTAAATGTACTGGACCCCTAAAATGCTAAGGTATTGTATATACATCATAATATGCTTATCGCATCACTGGAGCGTTTTAATTGTACACACTAATAATCGAAAATAAATTTAGATGAAGTTTAATTTACATTTAAATTTCGTAGATAATAGGAACTCAAGATACAAAATCTTCCGTTCAAACTGTGATATGAACTTATAGAAAATTTTCACGCCCACGATTAGTCATTCCATTATCTGTAACACTATTCTTAAATCTTTATAAATACCCGCTTCAGATGTAATGCCCTTAGGAAACAGAATCCTCTCTCCAGGCTATAAAGCATAATAACAAAATTTATATTAAACCTGTTTAAAGGATTTCTGATATGACACGTTTCCTCATATCCTGGTTGAGGCATGGAGACAGCAATGCTGCGTCACCACAACAAACCCCGTCTCCAGTCAACGGAAGGGCGTGGGACCAAGTGCGCAACATATCTGATTCAGATTTATCTAGGGGTTTCCCGTATAAAATTTAGGCGAATTGCCGTGTAGAATCCCGAAACGATAGGCCAAAGGTCCTAGTTAACACTTGCTTGCTCTCAGCAACCCCCTTTCTTTCCATTCATATACTATTAAATGGGAGAGGCCACCCCGTGGACGGTCCTCATGTAATCTGTTACCCAAAAAAGAAAGTGGCGTCTTTATGTGGTTAATTTGGTATTTCTTCTTTCAAAAATTCGTTTTTATCTGATTTATTTTAAATTTACTGTTGAAATATTTATAAAAGAAAAATACTTCAATTGATAGCTAGATTTATTTCTCTCAGGATGGCTTAAAGTTAGATATTTGGCATAAGCGGTATTTGAAACCAACTGCAATTAAATGCCTTACTGAACTGAATTTTACCAACTACATTAGATTGATTAAAGATTTCTCAATCCACCTACTAAATCCATCAATGATAACCCTATAATAATTTAAACCGAATACCATAATAACCCAGCACGCAGCTTACAGTCAACACTTCGCCTCGCTGACCCCAACGATTATCTCGTTCCCTATACTTCCTAGATTTATATTATAACTGAAGTTAGTTATATGACTTTGGCTAGGTTTCTATTGAACAACGTCTTAGCGAATCACTACACACGTAACGTGTTTCTAATATGTTTTACCTCAGTACCGGCACCTCTTGAACCAGTCAGATCCGTTAAATACTAGCGAAAATAGAAAACATCCTTCGATACATACTTATAAATATTAAACGTAATAATGGAGTTAAAGTAGCATGAAAATTTGATTTATCCCGTTCATAAATATGTATTGAAATTAAATACAAATCAGAAGAAATATTATATACAGTACATTTTATTCAGACATGTGTATAATAATTAATAATTTATCATAGAATATAATTCAAAATATAAAGTTAGGAAAGTAATCAAATGCTTAAATAATTCAGTTGCATACAGGGTAATCTTTCCAAGATATTAAACGTCTTAAAGTACGTGCTAAAAATACTTCCTGTCAGTCTGGAAACACAATGTTATTTCTCACATTTATCAAAAATTAGGGAAACAATGGACGTATTTGAAATTATTATAGGAACCACTACAATCTTCAAAATAATCTGTTTGTAAGTAATATATTTAAAAAATAATAAATAAATGTGTTTCCTGCAACTAAAAATATGCATTAATTCACTTCAATGTAATTTTTTTGGGATTAAAATGCAGAAATAGCAGAAGGTTTCGCGTCTTTGATTCCTTGAACGAATAATTGCCTCTAAATCTTAAATAAATCTAATTGGAAGTAATAGTATCACTTCACCCTGATTGTCCACAACTCTCAATCAGCTGGGGATCAATAGATAATAACGATCAAAATCATCAATGTTTCACTCTACAGTGTGAATTATAATTTTATTTGAAAATTAACTTTTTTATATAAAATATAAAACATCCATATACCAGTTAATGAAATATACTAGTTATTGAATACATAATGAAGAATATAGGATTGTAGCTTAAGATTAATCCGGTTAATCAAACAATAATCTAATATATTTCACAGTTTAAATTGAAACCAAATTAGAAGTTTTGTTTCTATAAACCACCATTGTCACAAATAGAAAAGGGTGATTCTCAATTCAGTAATATTGTAACGGACTCCTTTGTAATAACGGTTATCACACAACACGATTTTTTTTATCTACAGTAGTTCCTTTGAGTTTCATATTCACGAGATTAAACAGAGTGTTTGATTGTCTTCCGCAGGCCACATTAGGTGTAGCAGCTTTAATGATTGGTAGCTTTTGTGTAAGTACATGTTTGTGGGCAACACCTGCCCTCGGCCAAGACCACCCGCGCCCGCCTAAGCAGATATACATAAAGAAGAACGGCCGCCTTGGGAGCCGTTTTTCGAGGACGGTAGGGTGGAGACTGCCCCTCCCTGGAAATTGAGTTAGCTATGGCCGTGATGTATTATTTACTTGAGAGCAACCTTCACCAGATGAACATCACTTTGTAACTCGCCCAACCGATCGAAGTCTCACGCCGAAGTCCCGTTTCTTTCAGTCCCTTTACAACTATATCCTGTTAAAAGTTCCATTCTCCCTTGCGAATTATTCGTCGTGAAGGAGACTAAACAGACGGGTGTAAAACTGTTTACGTGGATTTTACTACCACGGCCTCCGTCTCCATGGGAATAAGCCATAAACAGGATAGGTCTCTGTGTGGTGCTGTTACAACATTTTACAGACGCACTTAAGACTAATCCTTTACGACAATAATTTTATGATCCGGAAATGGGTCTGCAGAATTATTTATTTTATTCCACTGCAAACTGTCAGATCTTAAGTCATTAGATCTTCCGTTTACATTTGTCTACCGAATTCGTACACAAATAAGAATATCCCCTGATGGTATAAAAACGCGTCATGTGCGGATCGCTCAACACCATACATTATTCATAATGTATATATATATAAGGGTATATATATTATTTTTCCAAATTTAAGGAAATTTAATGTGAGTTAAATTAATGAAACGTTTACCTAGGTCAAAGTATAACTGAACTAAGAATATCAGAAAAATTATATGACCGAGTACCTACTTTATAATTTCTTCGATGAAAAGTGACCACCATCGTAAATCTGCCAGTCACATCAAAATAATTATTTGCTTTAATAACCAGAGGCTATGCCGGGAAACCCAGAATAGGGAATTTCTGGGAAGGCCTACACACGGTCGTCGAAACGTACCATCATCTTGATTAATGTTTTTCTAGGGTATTTCCTGCATGATTTTTAGGCGAACTGACAAGTAAAATCCTTAAGACAACACCCCAGTGGCCCTGGTTAACACTTATCTACCTTGCTCTACCTTCCGCATGCCCCCTTTCAGTCCCTTTCCTATGCCATAAGAGTTGAGCGGCTAGACCGTGGATGACATAGCCTATGCACACATACACGCCGACGCTCTGGAAAACCCAGAGTAGGGAATTTCTGGGGAAGCTGGTCTAAAAATTATTTACATTATAGACCACCCTGGTGGGAGAAGCATGTATAAAACGAGAGAGAGAAAGGTTCGTATCTGCGGTGCTCTAATAATAACCTCCCTTATTATTCCTAAGCAGATTTGCACGTTAGGAATACATGGCGGTTATGTGCTTGGTCTTTGTCGAATGCCGGTTGTGGGCCTCGGGGCATGGCTCGTCTATTTCGGATCATAATTTCGCACCAATCGCCTTTATTCATACAGTCTTCTTGGTTCTGGATCACTTCAATAAAAATCCCTTCCTATGCTATTCAAGGGGAGTTGCCACCATGTAGATTACCCTCATGTAGTCTGTTGCCCTATAAAAAATTGAAGGTATTGTTGCTTTAACAATGGAAACAGACTACGAAACAGAACGAACAGCAAAGGAGAGGAAGCTGTTTGCTCCTTTCCTGAAGGCTCCATACACTGGAAAGTATAGCACAAGAATTACTTATAGAAAGTAATTCAATTCACTTTTTATTTTAACATGTTTTAAAAACCTGATTTTTGAACCCTGACATAGAGTTAATATTTTGCGTTGTAAAACGGTGGTTTTCACATTACATAAATAAAGAATAATTTATTAACGAATTTAAGTCATTTTAAATTTTAATTGAAAACAATTTCTAAATTAATTATTTTTTTTGGTATAATTTACGACGTATTTGTAATAAAACCACCACAGTTTCTAACAATGTCGGTTGAACGATTCATTACGCTTCAGAATACTCTATTTTACTAGATGTGACTAAAGAGAAATACGAATGATTTACAGTTGTGATTTATTGATATCAAAATCATTTAGACTGTTAGGTATGTGAAATTAAACAGACATTTTATTGTTTTTATGTACATTTTCAGGTTATTTCAACAGTTACTGACTCAAAAATTCTGAGTTATTCCTAAATACAAAATTATTTATAGTTCTGAAAACATAAGTATGAAATAACTACACTTCCCAAGGCTCTCACAAAGAACACAACTATTTTGGAATATTATACTTGGTATGATTAACAACATTCATGAGAAAACGTTAGCGGCTATAAGTTTACTCTTTGTTATCCATCCCTCATATTGGGGTAAAAACTCTCTGCACGGTCATTAACGTTAGTGTAGGCTTTCCCAGAAAGATTTATATACGGTGTCCATTATTGAAATGATAGTGTTTTTATTTACTTTATTGTTCCGAAGACTACAAACACTGCTTACCGTTATTTACATACAGAGGTTAGTATACTACATTCAATTTTTTACAAAACATTTTTTATCTTTAATTATCTTAGAAAAATGATTTGTGGCAATAAAATCAATTGAAAGCAATTAGAATTAATATCACAAGGGAAACATCTAAATTAGTTAGAAGATACAGAATAAATTTACACGGCAAAACTGTATCACAACAAATCTAAAAATATATATGCATTGTAGGTCAGACATTAATTCTGTATGTACAATCCCCACACGGTTAGTTTACTACGTCAATTTTTGTCTTTAACTTATTCCCTCTACCTCAATGTTACAGAACCAGGATTTTTATTTATAACTTTCTGATGTTCTTAGGGTCTATTTACGAGATTGATTAACGCCTTGGATAGACTAAAGCGATATTTAAACTACCAAAACTTGCCCCGTAAAATAAAAAGAAAATTGGACGGAATTAATTTTGAGTTTAACTTTGTCAAATGGTGGATGAAAATTTAAAAACGTTGAAAGATATTTACCGATTCATAGAGAAAAGGATCAGCCATCTTTCTATAAAGCGAACGAAATCACCAGTCCATGCAATTATGAGAAGCGAACAAAAACTAGGTTTTTAAAAAGGCAGCTATATTCTCTCAAATGGTAGTTTTATACCTGTAAGAACCATATCACTGCTGTATGAAACCACCTTAACACAATTCAAACAAATATTTCAGATCGTCTTCTGGAAAGAAGACAAATAAATTACAAAGGCCAGAAACTTAGACTAAATCGGTTTCGGCTCCCCTAACGCATGAAACATTCTGATTAACTAAAATCACTCAATTCTTGGAACTGAACAAACAAACATATTACTTTATTCATACAAATATTTCTAAATTAAAGATGAATAGCTAAAATTAAAATTAGACAAATTCGTGAATTACGTTTGGTGCTTGTCTGTGGACTGTGTCGTGTTAAGAAACAAAGATTGTCTTTGTAATGAAGTACTTTAAATACAAAACATCATTTTATTAATTATAACCTCAATTTCGACCGGATAACATCTCGTTCCAATTATAGTTTGCGTCCATAACAACGAAAAGTCTTTCTTCTTCCGCCAAGCGAATGAGGCATTAAGGCTCTTTCTTTGCTAAGTGCTTCACTCCGCTAGAGTTTCTTTAAAACTTGAGGACGACAATATTCCCATAGAAGCTTTAATTTAGTCACAAACTCTCCCTTATTCCCTGCCCCGGTACGACCATCTTCGCGATGAAGAAACTAAATTTGCTCACGGTGGCTTTTCAAGTGTATGAGCCAATTACTGAACATTTTAAGATCCTCGACTGAGGGGCAACACAGCTAGAATTGGCTTGATGTGCACCCCTTCAATTTATTCTCACTGTTAATTTCGTACCACTGCAGAACAGTCCTCACTCAGGTTATTTGCCTGTTTGAACATCCCTAGTGTAAGAAATTTTTTCATGTAAAAACTTTCCCGACTACAGCCGTTCGAAATGAAAATGTTTTTAACTAAACTTGATTGATTTTAAGGCTTGTATTGGAGTACATTTTTTTTCCGTAGTCAATTATAGGTGTGTTAAAAAATAATATAATTATAAAATAATTTAAAACCAATAAGCCATCGAATAATCATTTATTTATTCGTCTTTTCTTTTAGCAATATATTTAGACAGGCGTCATAGTCTTACCGACCTTTAAGTAAAGTGATAGTAAAGTTAGTTTATGGACAATGAGTAATCATATAACTATGGTCGCTGCCGAAAGCTATTGCAAAAAAAAAGTACGAATTAATAAAGGATTATTCGCTGACTTATTGGTTTTTAATTCTTTTATAAACTGTATTTAAAGTTTCAGTAGAGCCAATTTCAAAATAATAATATATTTTGACAAACATGCAGAATTTTTTATCATAAACATAAATTAAGCTAAAATTAAATAAATGTATACTTTTGTTAAAAATATATAAAAACCCTCTTCACAAGCGGTTATAAAGTTTAAAGACATCACATCACAAATTGTCAATAATTTAAAACCGGAGCTTTCCATAAGTCGTCTAACAAATCATTCTTTTAACTATTTGGAAATTTTAATTAGATAAATAAGTAAACAAAAATTAGAGCTAAAATACCACAAATAGTGTGGTACTTACTTATCACTTACTTTTGTTTAATATTTTATGTATACAATTATTATACTTTTAACGTGGATGTTTTCAATTTTAATATCTATTTGGAAATTGATAGTATTGTTACACACTAGAGTAATTCAAGAATATATAGAGAGAAATATTTCACATGCCTCAAGCCGTAAAGACCATGGTTAAATTGGATTAAAGCATCATGATGAAAACATGTCGACCGGACCAGGAATCGAAGCCGGGACCTCCTTCTTTCCGGACGAGCGCGCTATTCACTGAGATATCTATCCCTATCGACTACAGATCCGGTGTGCAATTCCTCCATCCTTTAGACATGAAGGAGACCATGAAGAATTGTGATAGTTAAACATTGTAGGTGAGCCCGCATCAAGTTTTAAGGGTGGTAGAATTTCGTACCGGATCTGGAGTCGACAGGGATAGTTCAGTGATTGGAACGGCTGTCCGGTAAGCGGGAAGTTCCGGGTTAGATTCTTGGTCCGTTCGACATTTTTCCATCATGATACTTTAACTAGAGTAATTGTACATACTTGCTATTATAGTATGAGGTATTTATATAGCCTAATATATAGGTGGTTTTCTATTTAAATACGTACGAAATAGTTTAAATGGACTATTAGTTTTAATCTGTCACTCCAAACCTGAGGTGCAGGCCAGACAGGAACTACTTTTAGTATTATAAACACATTTTTGTATAAATTGAAACACTATTAAGGATTCATCTGAATTAATGCACCTGTGTTTAACAAAATAATGTATGAAAATTACAAAGGAATAATAACATTTATATATATTTATAAAAATAGATTTATTTACAGTCGCATAAACAGCTCAGATTATTTGCGAATAATTAAGGGAACTCATTTTTGCTTTGTCGGGAACCGGATTTGACGAGAGTTTCTCTCGCACATAAACATCCATGCCCTCTCTGGGATTCTAACCCGGGACCTCTGTGATGCGGGGCAGTCACGCTGACCCCTACTCCACAGGAGGTCGCCTTACATCATTACTTACCGAAAATAAGTATTTTGTGGCACCACGAGATGGGATAGATGCTAGGACGTAGTATGAAATGAAACAGATTTTTAATGTGTGCATCTATGACAAAAGAAAGCAAAATTTCAACTTGTTACAGAGTTTTAACGAGGACGAATCATTGGCCTTCGTGAAGGAGGGATTTCTTATCGTGAAATAGCAGCTCGTATGGAGTGTAACATCAGGATAATGATGCAGTGCGCTCAAGAAATCCGAAAGGGACGTCAGCACGGGATGATGTACACCTTGACTGCCATCTCGACACTTGACAGGACGTTAATGCACTGCTACAGGTGTATCATAGTTTCCTTCAACAATTCTTTGACGTCTACTACACCGTAGACTGCGTGCAAAAAATCTTTTATACAGGATTTCCATGACACAAAACCATCGGCGCCTGTGGCATCAATGGACTTTTGGGCACAGAGATTGTCTACAAGTGTTTTTTTTTATGAATCCCGATTTTATTTAGGGTACATTGACGGCCGCATTCGTGTTAGACTCTTTACTGGTGAACGCCCCCTTCCGGAGTGCGTTATCCAACGTCATAGTGGACGAACCCCCAGCGGTATAGTCTGCGTATCATGGACAATCTCAGCAGCTATGAATAATCGGTCATTTTAACAGGAACCGTTTAATCAGTGAAGTGCTTGAACTAGAAGTTTTCAGCACAACAGATACAGCTTCTTTCTTGATCTGTCTATTCGCTGGATGTCACCCATTAAACATGTGTTAGGTTGCGTTGGTCCGCGTCTCGCACATGATCCTCGTACCACAGCTACTACAGATGAACTTGTGCTTCTCATAGAAGCAAGCTGAACTGCTCTATCTTAGGCACACATTAAAAATCTGATTGAATTCGTGCCACGTAGTATTGCACCGCGTGGTGGCTTCATCAAATACTGATTTATGACTTATAATATAGCTTATTTGCTTTGTTGTTTTAATCGTTTATTTGTGTCATTGATATAAATTTCATTAAAATAAGAGGAGCCTTTCATGGTTATGCAATTTCTACAATCATTAGTTTAACAACATTGAATCCTAGATATATATACTTTTTAATTAGAGGACAGGGACTAATAATACCGTTGACAGGCAGAACGTTCATTCGATAAAGTCAAAGCTATGCAATAAACATTTATTAGTTTCCCCCTCTATTGTTCTTTGATCTTGCATTTGCAGGTGTTTCAAGCATATATTGTTGGGTATGTATAGCAATAATAACTAAGCGACAAAATAAGTAACTATAAGATGAGCAAATCATTTCTTAAATTATTTTTAGAATATTATGATTTATGTATAATTAAACAATTTCAGTTTTTAAAACTCTTCAAACATCCAAATATAATACTTTTACCGTCTATTTCAACTTCATCCAACCAACTGTTAAATTCTTTTTTATGGGTGATGGCGGGGGGGGGGGATAATTGTTTAGTCAACTAACAAAGGCGCAGAGCTTTAATCGATCAACTCTTTCTACCATAGTCTGTTTTAATCTAGAAGTCTCCTGGAGTGTTTGTGGAGGGGGGTACAGATGCCATGGACGTCTCACGACTTATATACAGCTCACTGAAAACATTAGAATAACATTGTTCAGCAACACTGCTTTATTTCAAGCGTTGATTACAGGTCACACCCATCGCGGAAACTAGAAGCGAACAGCCTTCTAATTTACAACAGACTATAGTACTATAGTTGAATGAACTACTAGTCTTATCGCTCTACTGCATTCTGTACTTAACATATTTCTTTAAAATAAAATATTTTATCAGTTCTAGTGGAGAGCAAGAAAATTAATCCGATAAATATCCTGAATAACCAGAATTATTGGGGGTGGAACAGACATCCATTCTCTTCTTAACGTACTTTTTTCTCTGTTACTTATTTTCGATAAATTTATGTATTACAAAAACAGTAGGAGCATGCAAATACAGCTATACGTTTTGTTATGAAATTTTGCTATTTCTATCAGTCCTTAGGTAACCCATTTTTCTTGCTCTCAAAGGGCGTAGCAGTTAACGATTCTGTGCTAGCAGTTCCGTGATAATTGCGAATTCTCCCGGATTCGCGGTTTTGCACCCCTGCACAACGGCACCCTGCGATGAAATATTTATTGTAACGGATCGTCGACTTTCCCCGCCCAATTCTTTAAATCATTGCCCCGTCCAGCAGGCTATATTTCTTCTTTATAATCCCGCGGTGTCATTCCAGTGGTCCATGCAGGAGGGAAATCGAGGGGAGATGCTTCGCCGATCACACACACGCTCCAACCTTTCGCCACTTATATTTACTCATCACGGGAGTTTCCTCTCTCTTTCGGTATCCCCCTCTTTCTTCCCTCTCACTTGCTCTCTCTGTGCGAGGAAGAGAACCAATCTATGTTATCTACAGCGTTCGCAGAGCTATTTAACACGCCCGGAGAATAATTCGAGGCTAGCAGTTTATTTTCCAATCAGATTGTTAGCCGGCGGTGAGACTGTTTTAATCTGCGCTCGGTCAGCAATGTTCTGATCTCTTTATGGATCGTAAAAGTTGGTTTGAATTTCATTTCCCAGAGTATCGCCCCCCCCCCCGGCCCTCTTTTAACCGACGCCTCCGAAATTCGTTTTTCTATTAGCAGCCGTTGCTGTATGCTTGACCGTGTGCTCATTGTTCACTTGCGCACAGTGTTATTCCACTCAAACCATAAACGAGTGTAAATCACAATTAATACATAATTTAATTATGATAAATCCAGATTTTATGGCGCAATAAATGTATGAATGTTCTACGTAAATTTATTGCTACACTGTAAGCGATTATTTCCTATATACATTTATGTTCGTGTTTTTAAAACTTCGGCAGATATTTTCATTCTGAATATGTGCTTCCAAAAACAAATTTCATTTTCATTAAAATATTTAAACAGAATATTCTTTTGTCAATACTTCATCTGACGCTACGTTATTAATTTGCGAATCTTTTGGCCTTCTGAAATATTACTTTCCATTTTTCCTGCCTTGGTACAAGTCCTCCAGTTTGTGGTGGGCTTTCGTACAATTATTATCTATAATTTTATAATTTTTATAATATTTTTACGTTTCATTTTCAAGATCTTCATTATACTTATTCTCCTTATATCATCGGCTTTTCTAGTTCGTCCATGTATTTTTCTCAGTATCTTTATTTAAATTACTAGTATTTTTTGTTTTTAGAAGATTCTTTTAAATCTCGATTTAACTTAAATCTGTTACTACAGGCCTACACTTGATTTTATTTATTTTAACTAAATCTTCATTTGCAAAATTGATTCTTATTCCTGCATTAATCTATTCCTCTATTATATGATAGCTGTTAACAAATAATCCTACATATTTAAAATATTTAACTAGCTCCATTTTTTTTGTAATTAATTTTAATACCTGTTACATTGTGAATCTAATTCTTTGTATCTCAAATACCTTGTTTCTTCTAGTATATATATAATATTCCTGTGGCAACTAACTCCGTACATTTAAACTTTAGGCTTCGCTAACTTCAGCTTAGAAGTGTATTTTAGAGCATAATTTTGTTGTGAAATATCTAACCTAAATAACCATGTCTAGTTAGGCTTACTTTATACTAAAGAAATTACTGAGAATTTTTTAACGATTATTGTACTTGATATTAAATATTTTTTGTTCTGTTCCAAAAAAATCTCTCATCGGCATGCAAAACATAAATAATATGGGAAAATTATGCAAACCTGAGATAGTGAGATCACCGAAATGACTTGACGGACGAGATGTAAGGACATCAATTGGAAAACATCTCCATACTGAGTGGAACGGAGCAGAAGAATGACCATATGGATACACTGTAAACTGTTTGACACGTTTTAGAGAGTAATGGGGAAATACTTTCCAGATCCACAGTTTAACCTGAAAGATTAAATGTCACATTACCTTAAAGTCAGTTAAGTATTCCATATCAGCATTTTATTGTAATGCAGTAGACTTGTTAATAAATTCAGGAGTTCTTAAAATTACATTTATTTCCGGCATATATTTCAATATTACCATATCAGCAGGTAAATTCAGGAGGTAAAACCAATTGAAGTTACATTTATAATAATAAGTTACACTTATAATAAAAAGAAGAAATTCGGAGAATTCACTGTTTACTGTAAGTCATTACCTGTAAATTAATATTGGGGAATTAATTTAATTTGGTTACCAGGTGTATATTTTAACAAAGCGATATATCTTAGACGGATATCAGATAATTTAATTAGTTGGACCGAAAGATAATACAAAGGACTTGTTTGTACCTCCACACCTAATGCCGTTAAAAATATAAATTTTCTGTCTTCCTCATGAAGAAAGTCCCAGATTAAAAGGTTCCTTCTATTAAAATAATCTTTACTAATTACCGGCCCTATCCCTTCTCTGCAACAATATAATTCACCCTATCATTCCTTACACTACCCATTGAGAAGAATGTCAATAAAAAGTTTTCACACACTTTATTTAGAATGTAAGCTTGCATCCGATTGCCACGGGAGACACCTGGAGGAATTTTTGGACACCACTTCCGTTAATCGAACGATCACGTGAATTATTCAGCTGATTAGTTCAGATGAATTATCAGCCAAATCTAATATAATCTTCTCCTTATCCGCATATGCATGTTTAATGAGTTTTGGAAAATTAATTTCTATAATAAACGTCAGGCTTCGGTTTCTTGTCCTATTTCTGACTCGAGTCTGTAAGACTGTGATCTACTTCTTCAGTAGAAATGACCCTTAATGTGAGGAAAAACATTGTATCAACATTTCTGTAGCATCTGTTGCTAAAAGAAAGTCGGGAGTGGGTCCTCCAGGCTGCCTACTGCTAGAAACCTCTAAACATCTTGATGACATCATGGTTCCTAGCCTGGCGTGATTCCATCGCTACCACGAGCAACGGATCGTACATCTCCCGTCAGATGATTTCACGGCAATATGGGCTCAGAAGAGGATGCCTTCGGAGGGCTTTGGTAACAAGAAGTAGCAGAGTACTTGATGCCGCGGCTATGAATAAATCTGCGGCTCTTTGAATTCCAAGAAGCGGCTCTTGCTTGACAAGTGCCGCGGATAGAGTTATTTCACGCATAAGCTGCCACGGGCCGCGACGGCAGCCCCAGACAGTCTCATGCCGCAAATCATCACATCGTCTGGGGTGGATTCTAAATGGCGCTTTTTACGTTTCTCTCTTTCTCTGCCGAATAGGGCTGGATAAAATTATGGCTCCTAAAGCTATCAATAAGTAGGTTGGCATGGAAGAGGGATAGGGCACTGCCGTTTCCAGGGATAAATGATTTCGTAAGATAAATTGCTTATACGAAAAATGTGCTATATAAAAACACCTTATAATTAAAGTAACATTTTTTGGACATCTTAATTTAACTCCATAATATTTATTAATCGTTTTTATCTAACGTTGAATTGTCATATCCAACTATTACATCCCATCATCCTTGCTCTATGATGCCACTGTTTGTAAAAGAAATTTTTAAAATAAATTGTATATATTTTGTTGCAACTTATGCAAGCGTGAAATTCGTTCTACTGATTGAGAAGCGGAAACACAACCATATCTTCAATGAAACATTACCTAGATGTAGTGTTACGTAACTTACTATCAACAAATTTTTAATATAATTAATAATAAAAAATTATTATTCTAAGAGCTTTACAGTTTTGTTAATGTTTCATATAAGTAATCCGAAAGGTTTAATTCACTGGGGTGTTGAATAAGACGAGTCAGCTGCCCTAACAGATATACGTTTAACTTGGTCAATGTCTTCAAATAATATAATTAGTGATCAAACGGTTAACAATAATAGTAAATTAAAATAACAAATTAATAATTATCCTGTAAGTCATGCTAACGTTTCGTTTTCAGGCGACGGATAGTTCTTTCTTTTGGAGTAGGATCCCGTGCAGAGTCGCTGACCAGGTGATTGGCACTGATGAGTGCAACTTGACGTTCAAATTCTGCTTCATTCCCCTAAGGATGTCTATATACACAGATTGTAAGGCGTAGGCACTTGCTTTGTCACTTGAATTTAATATATTAATGAACGAAGTTTCCTCGGGCAGGCAGTGTCTGTTCCGCGTTCCTGCGGTTCCTTTTAAACTATCCTGGTCTGATCGGATGAGATGGTCGATTCCTGATTGGCTGCCGACGCTCGGTCGAAACTGGTACTGGGGGACTGGGCTACATTCGCATCCTATCAATTTAAAAGGAACCGCAGGAACCCGGAACAGACAGTTCACTTGAAGATGGTAACGGTGACAGTTGCCGAAACGTCATGTAATATCGATTACTCTACCCGGCTGACTGCCCGAGAAAACTTCGATAATCAATTACACCGGAAGAAACTCCGATCAATAACCAAAGATATTGTTTGCATATGCCTAGATTTGGCGCATTAAAACTTTTGAATTCCAGTGTGAGTTTGAGTATCTTGTCGAAATGTTAGAGTGTAGTAATTCTTGTAATGTGGCATAATTTGAAGTGCTAGTGTTTTTATGAAATTCTTGGAAGGAAAAATATAAAAGTCAAGACTCATTAAAACAGTGCCTTCGACATCCCATGTCTATTGCACTTGGACGTCCAGAAAAGAATTATTAAAAGACCCGACGACGCAAAATGTTGGCATGTCTGTTGCTTGCAGGCAAACTAAATTTCTTGCGGTCAGCATTGTCGGAACTCGCTTGGGTGTCAGGCCTGATACAACCCCTTTCTTTTAGGTAGAATTCACCCCGGAACTAAATTTCTATGGAGAGTATATAAGACTCGCGGGGAAGGAAACAACCTACTTTTAATCTGATTTCTAGCAGTTAAATCGGTTTCTTTCAGTTATTAGGAAGTAATAAGTTTTGAATGGACATTATCTGATTATTAGTGAGAGAAAGTGTTCTTGTCGACATTAGTTATATGGTTCCAACAGAGCAGTGTTGAAATGTAACGTAAGAGATTATTTTGGTGATTCAGCATTGGGAGCGCGCCAGAGGATAAAGAATCTGTGGACAGCAGTTATCTTCTAAAATATCAATAACAGTGACTCAATTAAACTGAGAAATCGTCAATTTGTACGGGTCTTGTGTCACTTGTTACCGTTGCAAAATTAGTAGTTTTCACTTGATTTTTATTTTAAGCGCATGTGGGGATGACATTTGCAGAGGATTGTATTAGGACGTTTGGAATTACTAATTCGTTACTATTTCGGGGAATAATAGGTTTGGGAACTGGAAAGGAAGTTCATGAAGTTAGAGTGGACGGTGGGCGGATTGTAGTCGTTTGAAAACTGGAGAGCATCGTTAATTAAACTGTGTGTTGGCCTCCTCAAGTGACACAAACTCGATGAATCACATTGAGAGGTTCCATGGTTTACTTGACATTTGACACATCGAGGTTTCGTGGAACAATATCTTTTTCGTGGGTCTGTATTGTTGAAGACCAAGGTCCTGGACAACAGTTCTCTTTCGATTGGGGTCTCAACTTTCCCGGGATATTGTTTGTGAAGGTTGTATATATTTCCCTTATTATTGTTTGATTTTAAATCAAGACAGAACACTGGTAGCTGTGCTTTAGTTATTCAGTTATGAACAGGTAGCTTTTAAACAGGTTCTTATTATTGTTCTCGGAGTTTGAGCATCATTGTCGAGTTATCAGACGAATGGTGAAGACCTCTGATGACAACGCGGAGGCAGAGTCCTATTTGATGTTTAAAAGTGTAATATTCGGCCTTCTTACAGTGTAGAATGGAGATGACTTTGTTGTCGGTGACTTAATCGAGATTTAATTTCACTGAGGTTGAGTGGTGAAATAACACTTTACACGTTGTTTTGATTTCAGCCAGGAAAATATTTGTTATACCGGTGTTATATAGTTTTTTTATATTCTGCTCTATTTTTGCAGTAACAATTCCTTCATTGTCTCGGCGAGTGGGACAAAAAAAAGTTTCGTAAAGAACACAGTTGTAAAAGTGTTGGTTGCCTTCCATTGTCTATGTCCGTCCGAAGTTGAACTCACATTTATGGGTCCATACGTATTCAGTGGTGAGAAATTTTTGTCAATAGGCACTTTTGGAGGGATTGGTAAGAATCGACGATAATAATTCACTCACTGTTCCTTAACAGTAAGAAGCCAATTTTTATCAAAAATACTTTCTTCTCGTTGGCTGTATGTAAAGAACTACACAATTAGAGCACACAAAAGCTCCAGCAATTCTCAGAACCTTTCACGATGCGGACTAAGCCTGTACTCTAATATTTATTGACAACGAATTCTGGCTCCTTTCTAAATCGTCTCCATTAGAGGCTATTATGTCTTGCGCGTAAGTAAAGACTTATGAATCGTCCATGAGCAATTACACCTTACAAACTGAATTTTGGTTCACAACTAATGGCTCATTTTTACCCTCTTGAATGAAGCTCAAAATTTCTCACGTGATTTTTTGAATTGATGGAACAGTTTGAAATACAAATTTATCCAACAACAAATCAACAGTCGTTAAAATTTTGTTAAGTTTGTTATTGATTTGGTGGGAAACGAAAACAGTCTGTGTTTATAATGGAGACTTACGTTGGGTTCTCATAAATGACGATTTCAGACTTATAAATAAAGAACAGCCAATTTGAAGTCAGAAAAAAAAATTATTTAATGAGAATTAAATTACGTTTCGCCGCAAGCTTTGTGACCTCTTGAGGTTGAAGTTTAACAAAATTTTGATTCTCACTTGACTGCCGTAACCGAAACCCGAAGAGGTCAGAAAGTTAGTGACGAAACGTAGTTTAATTTTCCATAAATACATATCTTTTTTCTGACTTAAAATTGGCTGTTATTTATAAGTTGTCTCAAAAGTCAGAATATATGTATCATTGTGACAATTTCAGCCCTATAAAAATTGTAATCGTAATAAAATTAATGTTAAACAAACCAACGTGATTAAATTACATTAAATTATCGTATTATCTATGGTTGTGTCCTACTCGTGACCAAATAAACAACAACAGCCCTGAAGCACTTTTGCTTTTGCTTAGTGCTTAGTGATATGTTCTCAAATACTTTGCTTAATGAAACCATATTTCATCTGCCTGGGTGTTTTCTAAAGTTAGTGTATATTACAACTTAGCCAATTTGCAATGTGTTCTATACTGGGCGCTTCTGATTTTTTCATGTGAGTCGTAGCCCTTCTCGACTCTTTCTGGACGTACAACATAAATGCCAGCTAATACAATGTAATCGACTTTCCTTTCAATAAATGCAACACTGCTCTACGCAGCAATTGCATTGGGAAGAGGACTCGACTGTTATCTACACAGTCACGTCGACGCCGTCACGACTGCGTGTCGCTGTTAATAGACGATGGGTATGGGTTTGTCAATGCTCTGGTGACTATAAACGGTCGGAGGCCATGACCTGTCAGGGAAAGGGGAGCGCTGCTGATAACAAAGGTTTAATTCTGACCAGAGCTACGAGGCAATTTTGGCCTGGCGGTGTGCATCACGTGGATAATGGGGTGCCCTTGTATTCGACGTGGTTTATTTGGACAGTTGTAGCGCCAGAGCAAGACACGATCGCGACCATTGTCTGCTGGCCTCGCAGTTCCAACTTCCGCTCTCACTCGCGCTCTACACATTGTATCGTCAAATCTCACTCCGGCACAGTATCTTCTAGAGACAGGTACTTTCTTTTTGCTTTTACAGCAGTTAATTCCCTGCTTCATAACCTTTCTTCCCCATTATCATTTTTCCTCAGTAATTATCTTTCCCGTCCATTTAACAATTATCAATATTTTTAGACCTCCTGCGGTGTAGGGAGTCAGGGTGACTGTCTCGCATCACAGAGAACCCGGGTTCGAAACCCGGCTAGGACACGGCTGTTCTGTGCGTTTGAGGAATCGCCACTCATTAGGTCACCAACAAACAAAGTCAACAAAGTGTAAAGTAGCTAATAACCGTCAGCAGTTAATGCGACTACAAATAAAATAATTTTTTTAAAAAGTTTTTACTGAATTTTTGATGCGGAAAAAGGTTTCATTTTCGTTTTTTGGTCATCAACTAAATTTGTAAATATCACTTCCTAACACTTAAATTAAAAAAACCATTAAAATGACATGACAAATAAGGTTTGTAATTAAAATTTTTTTATTTGTTATTCGTGAATTTCTGCATTAAATTTTTTGTACCGATAGTCAAATGTTCTCTGTTTTGAAAAAATGCAGTGGGGTTTTTGTTTTTATATTAGCGTACTGACTATATTAACCTGTTTTAAACAAACCTACTTATAACCTTTAGTCTGGAAACAAATAGCTGTTTATCTGCCAGTTTATCATGTAAAATACCTTATTTGGAACCGGATACTAAACAGAAATAACGTTTCTAACTCAATGTTTCAAAACTGTAAGACAAAAATTATCCTCTGAATGACCACTACCCGTATCCCATTTTAATCAGTTTCAATATAATTAATTATCAAAATTATAATTGTCAAATTTTTTGGAAAGAGATTGAGTATCTATTGCGCAAAGGAACGCCGTACTATACAAGCAATACAGCAATACTAAATGACTACAACAAATAAAATGTTTAATCAATATCATTTATTAAACGCTTCTACGTCTATTCTTGTTACTCATTTGTAGAAGTTTCACATATGTTAAATCTTCCTTACTCATCAGCATATTTTATTAATAGATCATTTTTGTAGTGCGCATACTTTACCTAAAGTTGTCCGTTATTAGCATGCTTCGTGCTGCATTGTACGGTCACAATAGGCAGTTGCCATGGTAACGAGCCTTGTTGAGTCTGCAGACTACAGTCTAGTCTCTTCAACGGATTTCATGCATATTTAATAGCGTAACGCGGAATCCCATGTCTATTTTACCCATTCGTAGACCATCTCAAATCGTACACTACTTCTTATATACAAACTTTAGTTTCGACGATATTACTTATAGATTTGGTTATATTTTTCGTATATGTGCTTACATATAACCTATTTTCCTGAGAATAATTCAGACACTATTAAAATATTTTTAATTGACGTTTATACTCTAAGAAAGAACTTAAATGATACTCATTACCTGATATATAAATATATATATATATTCACTTTAAATTGTTATCTGTATAAGGTTGTGCATGCCCTTAAGGGGAAAAGTTAACATAATACATGTGAAAGTATTAACTGTCCTCAAACGTGCCCAAATATGAAATATTTTGAAGGAAGTGCAAGTTTAAAATGAACATTGATTTAGTTATAATGAGAAATGTTTATGTAAGATTTTTATTCACAGAATTTCGTTTATACCTTCGCCTTTTATCTAAATTATTAATAACAAATATTTGAGTATTTTTATACTTGGATATCTAAAAATTATCTACCTTCCACGTCTTATGAAAAGTAAATTATTTAGGCTGTTTCATTAAAATTTTTGTCCAAACTGCAGTTCACAAAATAAAATATCCGGTTTGTCTCATTGCATTGGTTTCCTTCATGAAAATGTATGCTGCAAAACATAATCCAACAGCTACTTGCAAATTGTCTTCAATATTTGAACTCTTATATATTATTCCTGTTGTATAATTTAAACATAAATTTGTGTTCTGCGTTGTGGTAAACTTTTTCTGTGACTATATTTTTATATCATTTTTCCTGGTAAACTTGATGATTACGGTACAAATTTGTTAAAAATTTACAAGTATTATTCAACTCGTTTTCCTACACTGAATAAATAATATTCTTTCCAATCTTCTTCAGGCGTTGTTTCCCAAATGACTGATATATTTTTACATTGCATTTGATCTTTTAATCCCATGAAAAAACTGTACGGGTCGCTAATAACCACGATGTCCACCTCAATAAATAAAAACGGCAATTTGATTTAGTTTCTCTTAGACATTTACTTTACGCTTTTACTTGATTGTTGAGTAATTGGGCTTTACTTATCCTGAGTTTCAATTTCTCAAAATTTTTAAATTCATTCTAAATGCAAGAAAATCATCAACACCAAAACTTATTTTTATAGTATCTTATAATTAAGGCCTTTTTGAAATTTTGCTTCCCATTTATCTGAACTTATAGGCTTTCCACACTCGATACTTGTTCCAACGTTTTACAGTTTGCCTTGATCAAGAACAATTTTTTTTAATATTTCCGTTCCGGGTTGTAATTAATTCTAAAACGGATCTGGTATGCGTATTCTGTTCACCTGATCTGATAATTTATAATTTCTCTGAAAGTATATGAAATTTAGTGTCCGTGCAGTTAAATTAAGGTTTATAATTTTTTTTAAATTTATCAGAGAATTACTGTAGAAAATAACTTTTTTCACATGAAAATATTTTTCACATATACGAAAGAAAAATGTACGTTTAGATTATTTTAAAAAAGCTATTCTAAAATTAAAATTTTCGTACTCAAAATATGGTTAATTTGTGGTATTATCCGAATATGTATTATTTTATAGTTATCTATTATTTTATAACTAAATTTCGAAATAACTATGCTGCACCCAAACATGAAAATACAATTTACTCCAGTAGCCTAAAGTAAAAATTCTAAATAAAATACTAAAATTAACCTTTTGGTCATGTTACATTAATTATATTAATAAAATTATTTAGTTGATATTCATATTCCACATTCAACACATTACTTATTATTTTTTCCGCTTACTCCTTTTCGAAGAAGAACCTTTCTGTTTTGTGAGAATAGGGAAAGGATAATTCCTTACACAAAAGTGAAAAAGTAATTTGGACTGCTTACGTTTTTATTTTCAATCCCTTGCTGCATCTTTTAAAAAGATTTTTTAAATCAATTTTATGAAAAATGATTATCAATAAATAATCATATTTAATGTAATTTTTTAGCCCGGCTGCATAAAATGCATCGATTCATAATAATATTATGTTTTAATAATTCATAAATGTAAATGTTTCAATACTTGTGGCTATGTTCTTGACCATTTTGTCTGGTAGAATATTATTGAAAAGACTACATTTTCAACTTCAAAGAATGTAGGATCTGAAAATTATTCTTCATGTTTTTTCAATCAATTTCCTGACATGTGAGTGTCATAAATAGACATTAACTTTGACTTTAGAAAGTCGATTCTGGAAGGATCTTCCAGTTGACGGCTCGTGACTTAGGCGTCCATAGTCTTGTCTTACACGCCCTCTGAACAAGGTCTTCAAAAGCCACCAAAAGAGGAGAAAGGTGTAATATAAAGACGTTTCTGCAGATAACGTGATTAATTGCTTGATCAATCAAAGCCAAATGCTCGTTCTGGCGCTAATTTTCACCAGCTCGCTTCCTCCCTTTTGTGGCGTTAGCCTTTTGAAAGGCAAATTAATCACCGTAATTATCTGATTTGTTCTGGCAAAGTTGCGAGTCTTTACAGTTGAGTGATACGCCTTGCGATAGATGGAGTTTTGTTTTGTGTCGTGGCAGCCGTCCTGACAGGCTGGGGATGTGCCTGGATTAAACGCTAGATAAATGGATTAAAGCGCTCACGGGAGACGCTCCTCAGTTTTTAGTGAGACTGCCATCTGACAGCAATACGACGGTACTTGCTTCCGTCGCTCTGCAGATTAATACTGGCCTGGGTTCTTGTTTAACGAAGCACCCTCTAGCTCCCCTTTCCCCTGTTTGCAATTTGATTTCCCGTTATAATATATTTTGCCTAGAAATTAACAAGAATCTAGTCAATATCAGCCAGTTAGAGCTTCATACTCAGCAATAAAACTCTTCATTTTCTTATTGCTAATATTAGATTTCTGTTGAATACAAAGGATAGTTAAAATACAGTCTACGTATCTATTATCAACTATGATAAAATACTCTACGAAACATGCATATTGTGCGGTAATTTACGAAATTAGTATTGAAAAGTGATAAAATGTAGTTTTTAAAATATATTTCTTGCTGAAAATTCTGTAAAACATCGTTCCATTAATTGTAACAAATTTAATATGTAGTATTTCCCACGTTTCAAACAAGAATTGTGTGACGCTACTTGTACGCTTGAGGATAAGCAAGACACATGGTATGTATTGTAAATAAGTCTCTATATGCCATCTTACAATTATATATAATACAGATAAGTTTAAATTCTGGATTGTATTAATCCAATGCATAGTAAAGCTTAGAAAGTTATGTTCTCTACGCTTCCTCATTGCCGCACTGGACACTGGTGACATGCGGTCCCGCTCTCAGGCGCCTTGGTCGTAGAGTGCTCCGCTTTACGCGTCCCATGAGGTCACGAAGCGGAGAAGCTATTGCTCTGCCAACGCTGTATCGGTTTGCATTTTGATATCTGGGCCTGACTCGAGGGGACTCATAACCGCAGCTCCACGCTAGCATAACTTACAATACTTTCGCTATCCTCTGAAGAATATTAACATAAATTATTTACGCACACTCGCACGTTATATTAAGATCTGCGGTTAATCTAAATGTAAAATCTGAAATATCTCCATAAAATAACTTGCTAATTAACTGTGAATGAGAAAACATATACAACCGTAATATCAAAACCTAAAAACAAAATGAACTATACTTAATTTGCTTCTCATCCACGTATGGTCTGGTAAAAAACAGACTACGTCTTATAATTACAATTTTTATAATTATTGTAAGCTATTGAACATACAACGTTTCCCTGGTAGATAATCGTCAGAGAACTATAAGTTTTAAGGTGCCTGAGTACTAATTCATTAATTTTTATAAGTTTCAGGTTCAGTAAAATTTAGAGAAACATACTAAAATGAAATTTTCAGGGAAATAATAAAAACTTCTTTTGTCAACTGACTCGTTAAGTTGTCTGTCTCTATGATCTTGCGTTTTTCTGTACCTTATGAAAGGAACAAGGCTTCACGAACCGTTGTATGATATTTATCACTTATTTTGTCTGATTATTAATTTTCAATCAGACGTACATTTTTTCATTTTAAATTTCCCTATTGATCTCTTTGTTCATACCGTTGTAGTTTTAGGATAAAGCCGCAGCAGCAGGTAGAGTCAGACTAGGCTTCATCGACCGCCGATGATAATATGAGCTTTTGTGTGTATGCGCCCATGTAGATCGTTGAAATGGCTTTCCATTTCCTCGGAGGACATAAAAATATCTTTCCGAGCGAAGAGGGGAGCGAATATCGTGCTGTATAGGGGAACGAGACAGGGACTTCGGTGGATTCTGAAATCGGCGCAGAAAATTAGCCAATGCGGACAGTTTTATCCCATTACATTTCATGGTACTTTGTGTTGATAGCACAAGGGAAAGATGAAACCAGACTGTATTTCTTGTCCCGTTTTTCATCTGAGACACGATTGCGGTATCCAGGGACTCTGATGGCGAGGGGATGCGCAGAGTGACGACGAAGAATAATAATTCTCAAATCGTATATGCAGTTATACAGATGTGAACTGTTAGCTTCTCCTATAACTGCAGGGTCTTGCGGTAAGGGGGAGATCACATGTGCAGCAGATCAAACGGAAAGGGAGATTTTACTTGTTTTCACATGTGGCAAATAAGCGGATTGCTTGCTTCACGAGGGGAATGTGAAATCAGGTCCTTACTATTGCATACAAATAGTACTTGACTATACCCTGCTTTCATTGTTATAAGTAAAAGTTGTTTTATACCGTTTTTAAGTAGTATATTTCAGTACCCTTACACATATCATTCAAGACAAACTCATGAAATATGTAGGAAATAGGTAAAACTACACTTTCTAATGATTGTGTAAAACAATTAATAATACTCAAATTATTAAATAAACAAATAATCATAAATGTATTATTTATAAAAATATTTAGATTCTATTGTAAGTCAGTCACCGATACTAAAAATTTATTAATTATTTTCTAGTATAATTTCCGGATAACGGTAGATCCATGAAAACGTCTTCTTTAAACGCAAAATTTAACTTTTGGCACAAATATTTGTCTACAAGACTTGGGTCTAACGATTTTCATTAAAACCCAACGCATTGTTCCTGCATCAAGTTTATTTTATTTAATAACTTTTATTTCTTCATAGATCTACCTATTTAGGTTATTTTACTGGCATATCATCGCCTATTTTGAATGTTTTGGTTGCCTACGAATACGTGCCCATTAAAAATAAAAAAATTCTTCACCTGTCCATTAAAATAAATTAGGAGTACTTAATCTTAAGTATCTTTTTCGAATTGTGCATAACAGTTTAGGATAGCCTCAAAGTTATTTACCATTTCATGGAAGAATTCAGCCGAATTTTCTGTAAATCGTACAAAATCACTGCCCAAACGGTTGAAACCAGGTTTTGGAACATTCGTCATTTAGTCCTAATATGGCGGATGGCAGTTTTATAGTAGTTTAAAATTTATTTCTTCTCTATATACCAACAATATAAAGTTTAAAATGAAAAGATTTACGTCTGATTGAAAATAATGATTAAGAAAGATAACCAATTCAGACAAAAAAGTGATAATATAAATACCACACAACGTTTCTGGGATCTTTGTCCCTTTCCTCAGGTGCGAAGAAGAGACTAGAGCGACACAACTGCACTCGTCAGTTGACAAAACTCTAAGCCCTTCTTCGCACCTGACGAAAGGTACAAGTATCCCAGAAACGTTGTGTGGTATTTATATTACCACTTTTTGGTCTGAATTGGCTATCTTTCTTAATCAATATGAGGTATAGTCGAAATCGGATCGACTGTTCTCTTGTAAAAGAATTGAACACGACATGAATTCAGATGAATCTGTTTCAAATCCCCTGATGCATTAAACGTAAATTTATACTGAAAACATTTCACTAAAGTAATGCAAAAAAGGGTATTATTTTAATTATAAGAGTACCTAAACACTTTGGAATTATTTATGAGTGCTGTAATTGATATTGATACCAGTGTAACTCAATATTTTATATTAAAATGTTTTATAGTGTTTTTTCATTTTTAATTACGTGAAAATTAGTCCGAAACACTCAACACCATAAATTATGCCAATATGAAATTCCTGCAGATATTAGTAGTTGTGAATTTTTCTGATCTGTAGTCTATATGTAAAAATAATGGAATTTATTTATATTCTCTGAGAATATGTATGCATATTTAAAGGAAATGATAATTTTTTATTTTATATATAACTTATAAACGTGTTCGTATAGTTTATGGTTTATGAAAATTATTTAGTGGCTAATAACAGAATATACGTAGTTCTGAATGAAAATTTATATGAAAGTGCATTCACAGGGTAGAAATGCACAAGTATGGTCTTCATTTTAGCATAATATCAGAATATTTGAGTAAGAGTGGTTGTTAGTAATATACATAATAAGTGAATAAAAAATATATTATTCCTATCATTAACCTTAATTTCAGAAAATTATATAAAGCCAATAACTTCAAACTGTAATTCATTAAGCTTATACTAGAATTTAAAATTATACACTTGGATCTACTTTACTTTAATGATATTATCTTAATAGCATGAAATTATATCAAGTAAGAAAGAATACAAATGATTTTACCTTATAACAAGTAAAATAAACAAAAATTATACATCAGGGTAGTATTGTTGGCCTTTTAGTGACAAATATATTACAATAGTTCTTTAGGATAATACGGGAAGAAGATAGGAGCGCGTATCGAAACGTCGTAACGTTAAAAATAAAAAATAAAGTATCTGAAAAAGGTCATTAACTGATATATTAATTCAAAATAACTTTTAATTCCGTCTCCAAACGACAGTTACATTCCAATCTCAAAGAAAGTTAGGCAACAACTCAGTCAAATTATCATTCAAACTATATTCAATAAAAATCTTAAACAACTCGATACGTAAAAAAATATGTTTCGTTCTTGATGTACTAGTGAAAATTATATTCATTAAAGTACATATGTGACACCCTCAGTCAAAATAACATGTTGCTTCGTTGCTTTCCAAACGACGAATCTAATTATTGGCACCAGCTGAGGAACAAAAGATAAGCACGGATGAATTATCTCTGTCGCCTCTGTCATAAACGAATATAAATAAAATATATAACTTTCTGAAGATTAATTGAGGGAGCAAAAATTAGGCATAAATTTACATTTTTATTCATAATTCTACGAAACAGAGTGAAACGGTAGAAGAATAACGAATAAAAGGAAATTGTAAATTATAGAAATCAGTATAAGTAGTTTATAATTAAAACGTGGATGGGGCTATTGAATCACACTCAGAAATATGAAATGTAAAACAAGGAATAATTTTGATATTTAAATTCAGATAAACTGTAATGCTTAGACGTTAGTCAATTTTGAAACACTGTACTGCAAAATATCTTAACTTTCCCACAGTTCGCTCCTTCGTTGCTGCTGCATGGATGAGTCAGATATTTTTGTGTCCCGCTGGGCTCCAGTTAGCTGGAAAGTAGAGGCACTGGAGACGGAGTATTGCAATGTCATTAATTCAATCAAGCCGTCTTTGCGGTTCTATCTCCTCAAAGTTAGAAGTGCGCAATTTATTTAGGATCACGTAGGCAAAAGTTTGATGGCAGCAGGCAAGTTAGACACTATAAACGTCGTTACGCCACTTACGGGCGGAGTCTCCTGTCTCCCCACCTCTGCTTAGAGATCGGCGCTCAAACTGGATTCTTGGTGACATTTAACATTCACGTTATTTGTACTACCAAATTAAATTCTCTACGAGCACACGACCCCATAATCTTCCGAATTAATAATACATTAATGTATGAAATGTGGGACTTCTTTACGAGATTGCGATCGGTACGCAGACACATAGAAATGGTGCAATCAATGTTTAATGTTTATTTCTTAAACATTTTCTAGAAGTTTATTTGTTTGTATTGAATAATTATTCCATGTGATAAACTTACATATATAAACAAAAAAGTATAACGCAATTTCATTTTTATGGAGTGCATATAACTAAATACGAATAAATTCGTCTTTTAAACGGAATATGACGGCAACCATTGAAGAATTGAAACAGCTGTCGATACAAACCATTTGACCCATACTACGGAAAATTATTTGTACTATATTTATACTCATATATAAATTCATGATAATTACATTTTCTTGTATCAAAAACATGTGTAGTGTGTAGAAATCAAATTTTCTAGTTCGAATAATTCGACATGGTTTAGACCAACAAATATATTTTTTTAATATATTTACTTAAACGTGTCTCTATGTGCTAGTTCAATGTATTGACTAGATATAAATGCAATTGTAACTAATTTTTGCCTAAATTACACTACTTAATAATAATTAATACTCCTTAATAACTCGTTAGTCTACCTATGAAACACAGCAGCTATTCGGCTTGGCATGGATTCGACAGGTCATTGGAGGCTTTCTGGAAGTATCCGGCTCCAGATGTCTACACACAGGTCACACTATTCCCTTAAATTATCAGCCTGTGTTATTTCCACGCGTAACTAGTGACTGATGTGTTCAGTCCAGTTGAGAGCAGACAAATTTGGTGGCCAAGATATTAACATCAATTCACTATCATGCTTCTCTAATCTCTGTAGCACGATACTGGTCTTGTGAAACGATAAGCTATACTTATGGGAAGATACCATCGCCATTGGAGAAGCCATCAAATATTAACAATCTGTGCTGTGCTGAACGGTGTACTCCGAAACATTTGTACGTGCACCAGCATTATACTCTTCCGTCAGAATTGCCGCAGATAGCAGCTTTACAGAGCCTCCGACCAAGATCTTTGAAGAACTGTCATCCACTTGTGGTTTCACCGCCCTTCAGCCTGTTTCTATAGATCCCCACGACAGTTGCACGCGAACAGCCGACCGCCTTCTCCCTTCCCGAAATGGTCATTCGCAGGACCCGGGACATCACATTGTTCATTTGTCAAAAGCATTTATTTATGTGGACTTCCCAATTTTCGATACGTATCATTCCTACAATAGTTCCTCATTTGTTTATACTCCACTTATATACTTTTATTACCGCGTCACCGGCGGCATTCATTATCATGGTGAAGAGTGGTCATAATTTTGTAGCTCATCCAGTAAAAATATAACATACGTAAGCATTATGAATAAAGATTATTCATTTGTTGTATGAACGTCTCCAAAATTATGCGAAAAAAATTATAAATTAACATCCATTAATGTGTGAAAATGATAAATGGAAAAATTATCACTCATTATAGTCGATTACGATTCTTTTAGGAATATAAAATCATAAAAATAAACAATTATTCTCCGAAAAATGGAATCTTAAGACTTAATTAGGCACCTCCAGGGAAACATGTTGATAATCCGCGTATGAAATTATCAACTGTCGTTTTGGAGTTTCGTTTTCGTTATGAGTTTTATCTCCCAATACAACCAATCATTTGCAAAAATGGGTCAATCAAAAGAAAAGGACTTTAAAACTGTCGAGCAGCTTATGACTTCCCACTGCATTGATAACATATAATACACCATGGATACGCATAATGGCCAAGCCAGATGTTCTTTCCGAAAATTACCAAGTCATTAGTATGCGAAGTTCGTAAAGAAATTGTATCGACTTCCCCCTAAAGCTTGAGATAAATTCTCACATTTCTAGTACAAACGACCAAATTAAAAGTGAAATTTTAAGAAGGTCCATTAAAGCTGAGTAATGTAGGGGATAAAAAAGCAGATGTGAATAACCTAATCCTCGGACTTTAAAGACATCGCCATGTCATTGCCACGGAAACTTAATTTCTTTTACGGCATTGAGGAGAAAGGTCTACATCAGAGCGAGGGGGAGCAGCGCTCTTTATGCATAATAAAACTTGCGTTACTATGAATACGAATGCTGAGTTCAAAGGAAGGATTATTATCCCCTCTCTTTTCATAATTAGATCAAACGCTTGCTGAAATGCTTGCTAATGTAGGAAAGAAGGAACTGCTTCGGAAGGGGAAATGGTAGTCAAATTTGGAAGCTCCACTCTTACATTCACTTTTGTCTTTTCCCATTCACAAATTGAGTGGAATAGCTTACATGATACTGCGAATTATGGGAATAAACACAAGAAACTCATAAATTCCAAGGAATATGTAAATTTTAATATCGCCCAGAGTACCACTTTTCGTATTTTGATAAATAAACGAAATATTGGTACATACATCACATACATAACTAGTGTCAGCGTCCCGCTTTATTCCACGGGCCCAATTAGCGGTTAAAATACGAAAATCAATTCCGAACGAACTAAAAATGGTGTAACTATAGATCAATATATACATATATATATATATATCATATTTTTCATTTGATGTGTGTTCGTGAGCACCGCTGTAATATTAAGAGACGTCAACGTCACGGACTGGCGTTCGCAGTCTGTTAAATTCACGCATTCTGGATAACAAAGTTATGTTATATGCACTAATTATAAGTGTATTGTACATTTACAAAAACCAGCATAGGCTTCCTACCTCAAACAAGTCATTTATAAAATCTTTTTATGGGCCGCATTTCGCGTAAAGACGATTTGTTTATTAACTTAGCTAATGCCAATTTTACGGAAAAATATCCACGCCTATTCCACATATAATAATATGTATAAAAACTATAGGCGGTAAGTCAATTCTGTGACTTAATACGTATCGCTGATATGTAAGTGTTTGAAACACTTTCACGTTTTTTTAAAACTCTGTAGCTATTAATATTGTCACAACCTACAGACCTGAATTTTTCGGGAAAAATCGCCTGCGGAAGCTGCTTTCAGAATCAACCTTTCTGGAAAGACGGAGAGGGATACCTTTGAGTATGATTACTTCTCTCTTTGCTTTTCAAGTAAGGTTCCCACACGTCGAGGCACATCAGCCTGTGTTGAGTGGTGTATGTATATATTATGGGTCACAGATCTTAGACATACGGTAAGAGTTGTTCGCTGTTGCCATGTGGAACAGTGAAACAGTGGCCGAGGCACGGATAAGATAATGCGGCGTCACCACAACAAACCCCTCTCCCGCCACCGGAAGGGCGTGGGACACGTACCAAATGTCCGGCCTACCTGATGCAGGTTTTCTAGGGTATTATTCTGCATCACTTTTAGGCGAATGCCGGGTAGGATCCTTAAACCATATCCCGGGAGCCGTAGTTAACCTCTTCATTGACCCTTCCGCACCCCCCCCCCCTCCCTTAAAATCCATTCCTATGCTATTGAAGTTGAGAATTGCCACCACGTAGGTTACCCTCATGTAACATGTTACTAAAAAACTAACTTGAATTAAAGTGATAAAAACAATTATTTATTATAAACAAACATTTCACGCTGACGCGCCTATAGCTAAAAAGTCCCACGCATGCGTTTATCCATTAAAAATGGATTTAAGACTTTATTTTCTCGGACAAAGTGTAGATACAATTACATTGTCTGATTGTGTTAGAAAACTTATGTGGCTTTTAGCATTCTTTGAGTGTGATTAAATTGTAAAATATTATGAAATAGTTTATTTGGGATTTTATTTGTCAAATTAAAGGCATATAAGCCTTTAATTTAAATTAAAAATTCATTAAACTCACGCGTAAATATATGTTATTTTTTATAACGTATGTACACAGAATAATTTGTTATTAAATCAAAACGAGATTATAGCAGGCAGTACAGAAAAACAAATTTATTTACTTACAGCCAATTACAGTCACAAAATGTTGCTTAATAAACTGTAAAATACAGCAAGGGATGAATACAAAATTGTAAAAGCGTTTCTAGCGGACTCCAAGCCCTTGTGGATTAGAGAGGCGAGCAATAAGAGATTAGTCCGCCAGGTGGCTTAGCACCGCACTGTTCATCCGTCAGTAATTGCATACACTTGTTCCACTGTAAACTAGCCTAATTACTAGTGCATATTCAACACACAGTCGGATTAAGCGTCGTAATTAACTTCGCATACCAGACAGCAGTAAGTCCGAGAGCGCTAATCCTCAATGGTTGGTATGAACGAGTATTATCTTCTACTTGCGCAATTACTACAACGACTGTGGTAATGTCAAGAGCACTATGTAGTAAGTACCAAATAATTCGCTCGCTTCACAAATCAACAGTCGAGTTTGTTTAGCTGCTTCATGTCCTAAAGATGACTGCAGCAATTGTAAAGCAAACGTACTATTACGGCTTATCGCTCAGCTACTTGTTCCGGTGGTTTGGGTCACGAACTAGCTAAGTGATTTTGAAGATTCAGAAAAAAAAGTTCCAATTTATTATAATTTTAAAATCATATCTATTCCGTGCAATAACAAAATAATACTGCTTCAAAAGTAAAACACTCATTTTAGTTCAATAATTTGAGGTTTGAAAATTTTATATTTCATATTTTAACCGTAACACACATTAACTTTTTTATAATTATCCTTAATAACATACTACTCGAGAAATCTCATAATATGTATTCCTTAAAATTATATAATTATATAAAATTATATAATTTACTTGATTTTTAGGATTTAAGCAGAGAATTTTTATTTTTATTAACTTAGAATTGAATCAAGACTTATGGAAAACATTATTATTATGTTTGTAGCGTTTATAATTAAAACTTAAGACACATTATTACTTCTAATTTTATCGTATCCAAGCCAACACGAATCTATATTATTATTTTTTATGGAATATTTTTATGGAACCGCTTTGAGTGCCTTTTTTTTCATTTTTCGTGACTTTCTCCCAAATACCTAAATATAACTTCAACAAGAGAAACTTCTTGCTATATTAGCGCTATAGAGGTTGCACTATTATAGAAAAAAATTATCTTTGTATGTAATCGTATTTATTGTGATCGAAGTAATTTTAGATGTTGATGCCGCCAAATCTGATTAACGATGCTGCAAAGTGATGTTCTTTATGTAGCCTAAGAGTACGTAGTGAAACAAAGACTTTCTTTGCTCCCACAAGCACGACGTATTCAAATTATTATCCATATTTAATATTTAAGTAAATATTTAAGTTATAAATACAGGCTTCCTAACTCATAATTCAGCAAACCAGTAGCCGTTCGTTTTTTATTTTTTATTTCATAAATTACAACGGGACATTTGTCCATTTAAATATAAATACAACTTTATTAAGCAATATAGATTGTTGTGCATTATTTTTGATATAACAATATATATACGTGTTATAAATTCAAAAGTTTATAAGCTTTTTCAGAATCATAGGCATATATTAAAGATAACAAAGTTTTTTATTCACCCGTTTAAATTCCAGCCTTTTCTCCAACACTATCCAACAAACACTCACGTTTTACAATTATATGCCACATCTCTCTCTTAAGCGCTTTTTATTATTATTATTAAATAATATAACTTAGCATTATTAAATTTATAATTACATACCATAATAGACCTAGAAAATTTCTAATTATCATTGTCAATAATTTAGTATCAAATAAATCAGTATTTAAATTATTTACACTTCTTAATTGTAGTGATGAACCATCTGTCTCATTCTAGATATTCTAGATGAAACTGTAAAAATAAAGGGATCAATTCAAAGCTATATATTTTAGTATTAATCAGTTAAATTAAAAATCTGACATTTCGGATACAGATTCAAGTTGGTAGACTAAATTATATAATTTTGTCTACAAAAATTTATTTTAAATCAATCGTCACATTGGTTTATTCGAGCATTCAAATAGAATAGCCATATTCGTCTGTCATTCAACCACAGTTCGTTTCACTAAAAAATCAACTTTACTAAAACATGACACCACACATCTGTGATTATTAATTGGAGGTTTAAATAATTTACTTTCCCTAGTAATGTGTATCAGTTCTGCAGTGTTAAAGGACGCATAATTATTACAAATTTTTGTGTACCGGGGTAAAATTTTGCGAAACTATGCTAACGCGTGTGAAAATTGATCAGGTTGAAGCAAAAGGAAAGTCAAGATTGGTCTCTTCATACGTGTAGTAATTAATTCATACTATTTCACTTTAAAAACATATCTTACACATGAGTAAATTAACTACAGATGATTTACGTCTTTAATTTCCATAAAGTTTATAATATGTGGTATATCTTTTAGAGGTTCTCGTTAACAGAATTCGTTTTTTCATATGGATTTCATAAAATGTAATGCTATTTCGAAAACAACTTTTTAGTCATAAGAACGTGTAGTAAGTTGCTGGAGTGGAGTGAAGTTAGTGTATTGGGGAGAAGTTGTGGTGAAAGAATAAGACGTCCGGCGCCAGCAGACAGCACGTGGTCGTCGCGAAACAACACAGCGAAGCGGAGCGGAGCGGCGCGGCGGCCGGAGTTAAGTGGAAGAATAAACTCCGGCGCGTCTGCAATCAATACGCCGCTGGGCGGAGGTGCGGCTTTAAGGCGTAATTGTTTCCGCAGCAACTCTCATTGATTCTGCTCAACAACACGTGCATAACTGACTAATAGCGCCTGCCGAGCAATGGGACATTATCTCGTTTAACTGCCGCCTCTACTCCTCGGGATGCGGCTATAATCGTCATCGCTGCTTTAACGCTTCTCACAACCGCTCAAAAATGTACGATTGCTAAATAAAACAAATATTTGGATCTATTCTTTTAAAATTTATATACCCATGTCATTTCAAAGACATATATTTACTGATTGAAAATTTTCTCCCTATCTGTCAAGTAGTTGTTTCCAATTTTTCTTAAGGAAACATTACCCGAAAGCACACACACAAACCAGCATAACTACATATTTATACTCATCAATTAATTTACTCCAATTTCTCCAATCCTGCCGTTTTTTATTGAAACTATTGTTGCTATGTTGCCTGATATAACTGCAGGCTTGCATATAATACAACTACTCGTATGGTTAGACGACTAATAGAACTTTTCTCACGGTCTCAGGTTCTACTATATTACTTATCGCGGAATAACTTCATTATCGGAAAGTTACGATAATTGTACGTCTGACCCTAACATAATCATATATTTTACATACTGTTCACATGATTTATTACAATTTCTTTCATTCAACTCCAACATTATCGTATGTATAAACTGACTTATTTTTACTATTATTTGTAATTAATGTCTTAGAGCATTCTGCATATCATTAATAGCAAACAAGAACACTCACAAAACAGACACTTTTTCCGCCAGTTAAAATGCAATATATATCTTCCTGTTCTCTCTCTCTCTCTCTCTCTCTCTCTCTCTCTCTCTCTATATATATATATAATTTAGTGGTATAAATAAATTATTGAGTTCTTCATTAACAAATAAATTGTTATGAAAATTCTCTAAACTGTCTGGTAATTGACAGTTTCGAAGATGAGTAACAACTAATATATCTACCGAAAGATAAATGTTAAAACACCAACCTATAGCTCAGAAAAAGTTAATATCATATTTAAAACATAATATTTAACAAAGACAACGTTTCATCCCTTATTGAATTTGTAATGAATGTAATGAATGTTAAAAATACCAAACTATATTTCAGAAAAATATATTATCATATTTAAAACATAATATTTTACACACAAAACGTTTCATCCCTGATTGGGACCTCTTCAGATGTTCAATTATAATTCAATTCCGTTATCTAAAATAAATTTAAGAAATTAAACCTTACAACATGATAGTTTTTATTACAATTACGTAAAAATATTATTTATATGCGGATTCCACACACGTTGCAGCCAAAATAACTTATTAACACAGCTGTTAAGAGTTTTATTGAATTTTTATATTAAAATGAGAATATAAATTTATTTAATACAACATATAGATAAAGATTCAGAAATTTTATTTAAATTTTTTGTGACATTTGTAATATCAATGACGGAAACGTTATATCAAATATAATGCCTGTTAAATATGGTTTTTAAGTATGATAATAAATATTTCTAACATTTTAACATTTAGTAGGTCAGATTAATATTATTGTGGATGAATACTAATCGTCCAAGTGAAGTCAAAGCAAAGCAATAGATATTGAAAATTTTAAAGTCTTCATTAAAAATTAAAACTAGAAAATGTAGATTATTTCATTAAGTTTTCACCAATTCATTAATAAATTCGTATGGATGTTTGGCAATTGAGCAGGTCCATAGTATTATGGAATTATATGGAATTATTATGTAATAATTAAACTATTTGTAATAATGATAAGCATAACTATTTGCTCAGTAATACAGTAATATTTTTAAAATTCTTGAAAAAATTCTATTTGCACAATTGTTTCATATTTTTTATTTGAATAATAATACATAATCATTACAAAATAAACTAGTAAATAAATCAATAAACATTTTTATAAGAAAATGAACTTCAGTTCGAGCAGTTGTTTACTATACTATACGCCTCAAATATAAGAATCTGATTCGTTAATATTTTTACAAAATAATGTACATTTATTTATGTTAATAGTGTTTAAAATGTACTCATAGAATGGATATTCTTCTTCCTGAATAGATCTAAATGACAGAATACGATAAGGGTTTATCATAATTATTGCGAATACCATTTTGGCCATGTTGAGTCTCAAATTGGGTTCCTCAACTATAGGTTTTCATTCAATTTTGACCATTTATAAAATTTGCATTGTTTTTAGGGTCTATCCTTGGCAGTACCCTTTTTTATTCGTATTGTACTGATCTTTCGTACACGAGTTTATGATTCTCTTTGTTTCTTTCTGTTAAATTTATTTTTAAACTATTATTCATTCAGGTTTACGTCACTGGTACAGTTTATTCATTTTTAAGGAATAAAAATAAAATAATGGTTTTGATTTCAGAGCACCCTGTACATCCTAAAGTAATGTTAATTAGTTTCACCAATTTTCAACTTCTGCATCGAAGTTGTCTATCAAGCAGCAACTGACCAATAAGCTCAAGCAAACTCCTCTTTCCTTCAATGAGTTTGTCTCAAAGAAGTGTCTTGCGGGGTTTAATTATAGAATAGCAATTAGTATAAACCTTATAACTTTTCACTCACGTACCTCATAGCTGATTTAACTCTGGGTTGATATTTGTTATAGACAGTGTTGGCCACGATATTTTTTCCAGTTCAGAACCCTTATGGCAATATATAGGCATTGAATGTGCCCTTAAAAGAAGTTTCTAAATAAGATCACTAAATAACTTTATTTTTTTATGTTTATCATGAACAAACCAGAGTTTTTTTGTAAAGTTTCAGATTTTGCAAAAAAACAATAGATAAATTTGGGGGACTGTTTTCTAACAGAAGTTGAGGTTTGTAAATTTAATTTAATAAATTATAGTTTTGAGCATTTTATAATTTAATACGTTCAACTTGTCACAACTTATTTATTTTTATTAGTATAATTTCTCTTAAGATAGTTTTAATACATTTTGGACAAAAAAGGCCTGTTTCAAATTCTATTTCAGTTTGTTTAGTTTACAAAATCTTACCTCTTATTTTTTCCCATTTTAATGTGTAGTCTCCATATTGTTTTATCTTGTTTGTACACTGTAATTTATACGCCATAATTCTTTCCTGCAAGGGATCTCTTTTATCATGCATGTGTCTGACGCCCACTAAGCCCCATCTATTAATTAAATGCTGGTTACTAATTACAATATTTTTCCGGTTCAAAACTCCATGACAATATATAGCCATTCAATGTGACCTTAAAAACGCCATTGGATACGTCTATAATATGATTCACATATGAAGCTTTCATGTTTATATATTTAACTATAACATTTTTTTAAATCTTCGGTATCACAGTGCGAACTTACTTGCCCGCCAATAGATGCGGAAAAAAACGAGGCTGTGAAACTTTCCATTTTTTTGTGGTTTGACCTTGAATTTTAGTTTTACACTATGATAAGTTACAACTCGATTGAACGACTCGGTAACTGAGGGAGAACAGCTGGAAAATGTTGTTTACGAAAAGTCAGCAGCGTGTTAATATCAGGCTTACCTTGAAACTTAAAACGTCTGCAGAAGCTTACCTTCTGTTATTTGAATATTATAGCAATTAAAATGTGTACTGTTCCCAAGTTGAAGTCGGAGCTTACACGGACCCATTATTCTACATTTGAAGACGTAGAGTGAAAACTGCGGAGTTCCTGTGCTGTCCCGAGGAAAGTGATATTGAAAAAATGTTTATAGATGTGGATGGAACGTATGGAGAAGTGTGTTGACTTATCGGGGACCTCCTCGCTGTAGTTGTACGTCAGATGAATAAATAAAATTACACCTTCAGTTTTGTAATAGTTTTCTCTATCTCTGTATATCAACAGTCATGCTAAATAACACAAGTAACTAACGACCCGTGTGATAGACAGTAAAATAAATTAATTTTAAATAATATAAATTTTAAAAATTTCCAAGATTAACCTTTTTTTAATATTAACTCCCTTATCTAAAATAAAAGGATTATCAATATTAAAGGAATGATTAAAATCGAAACAAAATTTTGTCATAATGTTTATAAGACGGAAACTTCACAAATTTATGCTCCTTAATTCTAGTTAATAAATATCGTTTGGTGTATAATAAAATGAGCAATTATTGCAACTAATTTTATAAACAACATTATGGTAATCAAAAATATTAATATAATCTTTAATTTTTTTACAAAATAAGTATATTTGTTACATATATACTGAGGAAATATTCAGATAAAATATTTATTAATGATATTACTGTATTTAATGTATGTAATATTTAATGATATTACTGTATTTATGTGATTATATGTTAGACGTAATTATTTGACAATGTGAATTTCACGTTATAAAAAATAAGCAAAGTAATTCTTTGTATGTGAATATATGAGACAAGCTCTACTCCAATCGTCCCTAGAACGACGACTGCTGAGGATCCGCTCAAGGAAGCCTCCGTCGTCTTGTGCCGCTCTGAATGCCGGATGTCTCGCCAATTCCGGTTGTCTATATCGATTTGGCCTTTTCCGCACAAAACACACGCACCCACTGAAACAAAGGCGGGCGATGTAGGCAACAGGAGCGGTAAAAAGAGGAAACTTAAAAAAGGGACGCAGACGTCCGAAGCAAAACGAAGCTCTGCGGAATTCCAAATTACTTTTTCTGTTTCGACTAACGCCCTACGCTTGAACTTGATCCCCTTTCAGATCTGTGACGCGGAGGGGAATAGGGTTACAGTAGAAGCTGAAGGAATGGGACAAGAAGAGGGTGGGGTTATGATAAACTTCATTTGTTTTTATTATTCCCAAACAGCCTTTTTATCTCGTCCCTTTTGTTCTACGTAGACTACGTTGTCTGCTCTCAGTGATGAGGCGAGGGGCGTGCGAAGTGAGGGAGTATCAGTATAAGAGAAAAACAGCACGTGAAATATTTTTATTTTTCCGAGAAATAATTTTAAGCCTCAAAATTATGACGCACAAATATCACAAATAAGAATATAAAATAATAATTTGTTGTGCTTCACGGACAGTACATAACCGGGATAAAAGACTCAAAATCCTAAATTCGATACACCTTCTGTTATGCTGAGAATTTTTAACCTTGTCCTAAAAAGTTAGAACAACATAGTACATTGGCTATGTACATCGGCTGATACATACTGTTTCAAATTACATGTTCCCGGGAAAATGCGGATAAGCATGCCCTTTAATTTATGTATATGTCATTGCAGTATAATATCTGCTAAATTACGCATAAAACATGAACAATCACAAATATAATATTATAACTAATTATTAAATATAAAACTAAAGTTAGACATGGCTCACAGAATTTATAGATCACTGTTCTCCGGAGTTGTTTGCCATTTATCTTATATCCTTATTAAGATTTTAGATTTTCGGCACGTTTGTATCTGTGGCTAGCATGAAATGAATAATGATGCCTTAATTAATATAAATAACTCCAGTTTGTTTATTATTGCAATTAAATCTTGTAAGGAGGGTTTTAGGAAAAATATGTACTTTTCAGCCAAACAGAGTTGAAATTGAACCAACTAACCTGAAGATCAACATTTCACTTTTTAAATTATTTAATAAGAATAGTCTCTTGGTCGATAATTTTCTTAATAATGAAATTTTAAATACAACGTTGAGTCCCTGATTTGCAATAATTTCTAACGTGCTTATTTCCCGCCCGTTGCGTCATTTCCGCCCAATCAGGGACGACTTTTCTGACTGAAAGGCTGCTATTTTTATTATATAGTTTAAATATGTAGACAGATAATTATAATTACACTTATAGCTCATACATACTTAGTTACGTCTATAGTCGCAACGACTTTTCCTAGAAGGATTTATTTTTATTTTTAGAGTAACAGGCTACATGAGGGTAATCCACATGGTGGCAACTCCCTTTAATAGAATAGGCATTAATTTGAAAGGGAGGATACGGAAGGGTAGAAGAGGGTAGCCAAAACGTAAGATATATAAGTCAATTTATTTCTATCGTAAATAAGAGACAAAATTAGACGGTTAATAATGGGAATTTTTAACGATAGAGGTAGGACTACATTGTAATTATATCATTCATTTGGATGAATAATAATAAAAAATTAGGTAATAAACATATAGAATGTTTTGTTTAAAGAGCAAATTTTGTACAATAATAAGTTTGCTGTGCTTTCAGAGTGAAATTATAACCTATATTTGAATTTAAAAAACTTGGAAAAGAACGTGGATTGTCCTACAAGCATATTATAGAAAAGGCTTTGCAGATAATGGCTGATAGAAAATGGCAAAAACTCTGTAAGTTGAATCCTAATGAAAACTTATTATAAATTTTATCTTTTCATTTTGAATTCAATATGCGTTTATTTCTATCCCTATTTTTTTTTTTTTTTTTAGTAATAATCGTCATTGCCAAAAAATTCGGACTTGGTTGTTGTACATATAATTTTAAATAATTGGATAAATGATACAGAAAGACAACTTGCCTAAATGGAATAAATATGGCACTCTATAATTTTATATTGCTGACTATCTGCACCGAACGTGCATTCAAAACTAGGATTTAAGAACATAAATATTATTTAAAAAAATTCAATTTCCACTAAACACAATAACGTGGAATATCATAGGTTTTGACTGGACTAATTTCAGAATACTTGACATTGAATCTAAACAGGCTAGAATTAACTCTTAAATGATTAACTTCAAATTTTATAAGTTCACTTTAAATGTGAAAAGTGATACAAATTATGTAAGTAGGATCTATGACCCTTTACTTTGTGATTAAGTTCTTTGGCTTCATATGAAAGTCATCACAATGGTCGGTCCTAATATTTTGGGGTTTGTACTTCATAAGGTCTGTCGATTTGCAGAAGAAACGTCGTAAAATTTATTACTCGTATTAGTTAAAATTTTGTCTGTATTTGGCCATTATCATATTCAATAATATTAATAAACGGACTCTAACATTCTTCTTTAAATATAGTTTAAGTTTAAATGATTTATAATTTAATATTTGTTCCGCATGAGTGTGACCTTCGAGTAAATCCACTCGTAAATAATACTCCTGTCACTTCCTCCACATGCAATTGCAAGTGCGATAAATGTCTTGGTGAGAATGAGATTAACGCGTGGGGTTGGTTACATAATAGATGCAAGTGTGAATCGCAGATCGGAGACGCAGTGCACAAAACTCCTCTGGCACGCAATTACCTGCTAATGCTCTCTGTTACATATTCATGGGCCTCAAATTCAAATTATGCCAGGGCCTCTTTATCAGGCACAGAGATACATGCATAAGCAAATGTTGGTATGCCTTACTAAATTACTCATGCTTCGCCTATTTACTTGTGTATTTCTTCTTAAATCACGTATAATCTATGAAACACATGTACTATATAACAATAAAAACAGTTTAAAAGAATATTCAATATATAAATTATCAATAGAATTTTTTGTCTTAATAACTTCACTATTACAACATTCTTAATCACGATATATATAAACATTGTGTAATCGTGCACTTTTATATTTTGACGTTGTTTCATGATTTTAATATATTTTATAAGATGATCTAATGTTATGATGGAAGCGAATCTTTTTTCTTGAAAAAAATTGTCTACATTCATGCTACACGCAACATCCAAAGTTTTTAGCATAATCCATTTACAAGTAACTATTCATGTGACAGGCACCGTGATCCAAAAAATTTAGATTATTCCGAAAATAATAAAACAAAAGAAACTAAATGCAATATTATATTACAAGACCTTCGTAAGGTATATAAATTTTTTACTTTTTACCTTTTTCTTAAAAATCAATTTTAGCTTATACAGTTATTTGACGTGGAATAACTGAGATAGCAGATACAAGTACAGAAATTGTTTAACAACTTTGATTAATCTTTTTGTGTAATTTTTGTAAAATAGGGTTTAAAGTCACGTACTATTACTTTTCTTAATTTCGGTTACTAAACTGAAAAAAATAAAACAAAAATTTGAAGTTTATCCTTGATGTGGTGCTCCCCGAAAGCCTTTTCTTGCACCCACCTCGTAAAGTTTCATGTTTATTAGCTGCGTGTCTCCATCTCTGAGAAAATTCTTTTGCAAGTTGTTCGATGTGCGTGTCGCTAGGTTGGGGCCTATCTGCATTTCTAACTGCCGGCAGTAACTGGTTGCCTCATTGGCTGCACCCTTGCCAATAAAAATTCGCGGGGGTTATCTCTGAAGGCTGTAAAATTCCTTATTATACTATCACAAGGCATTCATTGACACAAATATTATTTTACCTTGTCGTCAAAGTCTTATTCTTGGAATAAATCCTTGATAATGCTTTATCTACATTCGTCTCAATTAGCATTCTGACATGAATTACTGTCAAATGAATATTTCACTTAGGTTCACTGGCTCGGTTTATTTCGCGAGAAGTGAAAGGGTGTTTTCCCAGACACCTTACACTATTTTCCTCTGATACTACGAATATAAAATTTCTAATACAAGGAACGTAATCAATTATACATACGTTTCGTAAAGAATTTATACGTTTTATTCTTAAAGTTTTGTCAAACTAATAAGCAAACTAGCTTTGAGGACCATTTTCAAAATATTTTTATGACCTAACCAATATTCATTTCTAATCGAAGTCACTTACAACATTTTCTGAATATAATATAAAATCTGTATAGAAAAAACAAAGAGTAAAATTCTGGCTTATATTAAATATAGAAGTTCCCGGGTACCTACAAAAGTATTTGATATGATATATATAAATGTCACTCAGAATTTAAAAAATCTCGTAAGGAGTAATATACTAAAATCTTTGTTATTGGAATAATATTCAAAAATTTATCCTTAAAGAATTTTTTTGACTTTCAGATGATTTCGTGGTAGTTCTTAGCAATTTGACACTGGTACGTCTCTGAAAATTTCACGAAAGAAAATTGAATTACAATTTTTCTTATGGAGTAAAAAAATTAGAATTAATATTGTTATTTTACTGAAATATTATAGAACTTGAAATATCCCATAGCAATCAAAACGATTTAAAATAAAATGTACGCAATTTATTGATTTAATTAAATGAATTTGGGCCTTGAGCCAGAAAATTATGTTTATTAAATAAATAAAGGACGTTTCGCTTTCTTTTAGGACCTCTTACGGTTCAGTAATTTTGCATATAAATACTGAAAAAAAAATTATAGAAAAATCTTTTTTGTTAAATTAATCAATTTTCTGACTCATAATGAATATTTATTTATATTATTATAAATTTCATATATTTTTATTATAATTTATTTGATTATTCAGGCAGACAATTGATATGCCATTAATTCAAAGGACCTGTACTGCAGAATGTATGTTCAATGTATTAATGGTATTAACGAACCACAAGAAGTCAGTCATTCCCTTGCTAGTTTACTGTTTTTCCCAATCTGTCATTCGTATTATTAAATACTTTTCAGTGTGGTGAAGTTCAATAGAAACCGTTCACAAATTTTTCTTCAACTTCATATATAGCAAAAGAATGTTGCTCTGTGGTGGAATTGTTAGTGTGTTGTAATGGCACGCTCATCTGAGGAAAGCAGCAGTAGTTGGAAGAAGGTGGCGTTTTATAACAGTTGAAAGGCGGACCCAGTGAAGGGGACACTGATTTCCCTTTTGAGTTGGCGAGTTGAGTTTAGGGAGAAAGGGATCTACAATGGGGCTGCTATTGTTCGGCCCAGATGGTGCCGACTGCGAGGGAGATATGTGCTTCTATAAAGAACTCTATCATAATAGCTGCCGCCAGTGCTCTTGTCGGTGTCCTAGTGAGGTTGTTGGAGAAATTGAGGGAGACAAGTGACCGCAGGGTGTTCACCAAGATACTTCCGGGGAAGTCGATTTTTATTACTATAGATCTGGATTGAATCTACACTATCACCTTCCAAGAAAATGTTCGGAAGTTACTAATATTAGTGAAACGCTATTTACGTACATTCTTATTTGTGAATCCCGACACAAATACTGCTGACAAGGTTAATAATTTTTTATTCCACATTTTTTGTCAATAATTCAACATTAACCCCCACAATTCATACTTTGAAGCCATTAATTTCGTGTATTTTTCCGGATGATTCGAATAATAATCTTTAAAATTCCAAACGCTATAACTGCAAAATTTTCACGCTTCGGCCCATTGCCATAGTGTCTAATATCACTGGTCAGTTTCAAGATACATTACGGCCAGGAAATTAAGCGGGCGAGATTTTTGCGGTGTTGTTATTTAGGGTTCCGGCAGACGCCTCAAGCAATTCCCGCTATCAATGACTCTTGATCTAGGCAACGCAGGGATATGAATTTATCGTTTCCCGCTGTACCCTTCCTCGCTTTACCAGTCACACATTTGGAAATAGGTTTATCTGTATGAGACTGTAGTGTGTTACAGAATATACAGAGTCTAACACAACTCGACCACCAAATTTCAAAAATGGATTACTCATATTGAGATAAGAAAAATTGTAGTGCAACATGATACCGATATTCATAATTACAGAATTATCCAAACTTCCGCATCTGATCGATTTGTATGAAGTTAAAGTAACATGTTTAAGCGCTCTGTTCAATATATACTGATCACACACAGCTGCTCTTCTTTGCATTGAGTTCTGAAAAGGACCAAAACTGACGGGAGAAACAATTAACTAGAGTCTCAGATTTTAGTCGAAATAACAAGTCATATTGCTGTAGGCAAACATCCGTAAAAGTTCGAATAGGTCTGTAATTATACATTTCCGGAACCATGCTGTAACACGCTTTTATCTTCTTTCAATATGAGGAATCCATTCCTGATATTTTCCGGCAGAATTTTGTTACGCCCTGTATAGATTGAAATTGACGTCCTTTTAATGACTCCAAATCTGTTTTTGCATTACATTATATTTCTATATGCTAAAACATAAAATAATATCTCAATAATAATTCAGAAAACAATTTAGTAATGTTTCTTAATTTAATTATACTACTTTAGATTTTATAAATGTTTATTTAAAATTTACCATCTGTTACTTGTGAACAATAATTAATGATTTTAAAATATACTTAATTTCTAAAGTAAACTAGAATACTGCCGAGAACATCCCAATGAAAGTTCTTTTAACTGTAAAAAAACTTAGCAAATAGTTTGTTTTAAATTAGTTATTTTCATGTTACAACAATAATATATTTTAAGTCCCCTAATCGAATATACCGCTCAGATCCGAAGGTTTAAATCGCTTTGATCATTTATTGTCCTTCCCCATCGGGTGTCTGGCTAAATTGTACAGTGAAATTTATTATTGCATTTAACACAAAAGTATTTACTTTCATCTTGCCCGGCCGCTATATTTATATCATTTTAAATTATGTGCATAGGTATAAAGACCATGGCGAATTGGCAATGCTTCTGAGTACTTTAATCTTGGCCTGATTCCAACATTGGAGGTGCTGGCGGTTCCCCACAGCTGTATCCCCTATGTCCATATAGGTTTAATGAAGAGAGTAATATGAATAATACGAAACCGTTTGTTATCTTCACAGTTTTCAGGAGCGTTATTGAATTTTAGATCTAAAGTTTCATTATTTTAATGGTACTTGATCCCTTTTGTTTCATTGCATGACATAAATGTCGCTTTCATATTTTCTTTTACCCACGTAAAAACGGATCAAAATAAAATTTTCATATTTTTTGTATAAACATGAATCTATTGGTTTATATGAATAGAATTGTTAGAAAAAATTGGTACACGTTTTCTTTTGGTTCAAGAAAAATGTCAACATAATAAATGACCTTATTAGGAACAACTGACGAAACAAGAGTTTCTGTAGTTTTATACATGCCGAAATTCTTTATTTCTCGTATATGTGTCTTAAATGTATTTACGTACGTCTTAAGATCATTTTGTTCTTCTTGTCAGAGCCAAATGTTTGCGTGCAGACGCCGGTAAATAAAGACGCGCATTAGGAGAAGTATCTGGAGGGGAAATAAAGTAGCATTCAGAATTTTGCAAAGTGCCCTTGCTCCCCTCACTCGTCTCTTTTGAAATATGGATATATTCTTCATTACATTCCCCATTTAAAATATATGACAATGATTTTCAAAGAACTGAGCCATTTTTTTGCTTGATAAATAAAAGAATACGCGCAGATGCCGAGCATGAAAGAAGAGGGAACTTGGTTCTGACTTAATCGGCCATCGTGTTACGCATTTATACAGCACGCAATTATGAAGTTAAAATATGGTACACGAAAATCGTATTTGAATATTTTAAATTAATAAAATAACTCATAAAGAATTACTGGTACGTAATTTGACTGTCTTTCTATACAACCATTTATGAATTTCTGTTGAAATATGCGATTCTATCTAAAGAAGTAAGAAATTAAACTTACCCGTCACTCGTACTAAGTAACTAGTATTTTAAAGATATATTTTAAATACATGAATGAATTAACTAACAAGAAATTAAAATTAAGAAATATAAAACGTCTCCGTTAATCACCTGACGAAATCGACAATCATTCCAGAATCGTTAAGTAGTATTTATTTTATCATTTAATATCCCTTGAATTGACTACTTTTTATCTAATAAATTAATTATTTCTCAATTCGTTTCATTGGTCTTTAAATTAATGTTAAGCTGGACATATTAATTTTTATTTAATATATTTGACTATATAATATATTTGACTGATTTTGGAACAAAATTCTATAAATGTTTATTTTTATGAAACCGATTAAAACACCTTTGCGGTTCAAAATACTTATGGATTTGTTTCACGTAGTGCAATTAAATGGTGATTAGATTCTCAATTTAAAAATTATATCAATACTTATTGTCTGAAATAGTCATTCTATACATAATCTCCCATTTCAGTTGTAGCATCCTTTAATTTATAATATTTATACTTTTATTACTGACTTAATTTTTCAGAATTATTTGTTACATTTATCTGCTTTTATCCAATTGTTGCCTGTCGTCTTCTTAATACCAACTAAATGGTTGATTTCTTTGTTCTTATTAAACTCTTGAATTCAGTTCACACCTGTATTTGTTCATTTCCCATAAAACATCTGTTTGTTATTTGTCCTAACCACAATAATTTTATACATCTTTTTATTTTCTCTTTATGATTTTATGCATATAAGTAAAATGTATATTCTGTGTAAATATTTTCTATACATAACCTTAATGTTTAAAACACGCCCGACTGTAGTTAAAAATTATACGATTTCAAGACCAGTAGACCTCATTTATTACTCTAATGTAGAAATGTTATAATAGTAACTAAAAAATGATTCTCAATATCTATACCATTGAGAAATATTCACTTAATTAAACCAACACAAGTTTAACCTCTTTGGGAGCAAATTAATTATGCGTAAAAAATATTACATAACGTGCTTGTGATTCAACTTATGGAAAAATAATTAATTTTTCTAAAATCATTAAAGATTGTTAAATAAATTCTATGCAAATTATAAATTTGAAAACGCGTAAAAGAAGTTCCATGATAACTTTTTATTGAAAAATTAAATTGTTTTACTCCCATAATTTAAATTCCAGCAATTTTAGACAATTAGTTCCACTACTATTAACTGTTAATAGCGCTGTTAACATAACAGTTTATTTGTAGTTGAACTTAAAAAAAAATTATTTATTTTAAATGTGGAAAATTGATAAATAATGATACACTTCTTAATGTAAGAATTAAAGTAATGTACATATTAAGATTATTTAATAATCACTGTTTGTAATTTATTGACGGGTCGTCAATGACAAAGTTGTCGACGCGATGATTATAAACCATTAAATAATAATAAAATATGTGTGTATTATTTTTATCATTTGGTAAAAAGTAGAATTAATAAATTTTTTTGTACAAAAAAACATGCTTTGAATTATTTACTTTATTTAGATATATAACGGATATAATTTTCGTTTTTCAAGTAATAACCATGTTGGAAAAAGTTTTCTTGGGCTTCTAACCAAGTAAACAATGTATTCGCGACGTTTCGGTGACTATACAGCCATCGACTTTTAACAGATATTGCTACAATTGTTTACTCGGTAAAAAGCCCGAGGAGACTACATTATTTAATAACTATGTTACTTCACTATCTATCGTGTGATAATTTAATAGCCCTTTAAGTTTACAATTTACAAATTGAAATAAAAAATTCAAAACTGAATCACTATTATAAAATTTCGTTCCGAAACGTTATGAATAAATATATTATTTACACATTAAACCGTAAATTAAAATTCAATAAAAGATTACATGCAAAAATACCTAGTTGTGGGGTCGCAGCTTTCCCCTCTCCCTGCCTTGACCAGTTTAGGAGGCGGACTGCTCTTACCGTATGCCCAAGGTCTGCGACCCCGGAACATACACCTCTCAAAACAGGTCGAAGTATAATTTTTTTTATGGCAACAGGCTACATGAGGGTAATTCACGTTGGGCAACTCCCCTTTAATAGCATAGGAAGGTATTTGAAAGGGGGGATGCGGAAGGGTAGAGGAAGGTAACCAAGGGTTAACTAGGGCCCCCGGGCATAAAATACTATAAATAAATATTCACCTGTGAGTAAGAAGAAAGAAGAAGTTGTAGACAGGCTGTATATAGTGTAATCCAACATAGTGTAGGAAAACTATACTTGCAACACACTTCAGATTCGTTTTATTAATAAAACAATAATTAATAAACTATTTTAATGACGAGTACGGTCCCTTTAATAGAACAATTTCAACAGAATGTCTGTCAACGTTGTTGTTCCACACAACCCCGGGTGTTAAATGTTATGCTCACACAGACCAAGTGATGCACGTCGTATCTAAATATTTTGCATAAATGCATACATAACACTACTTGTTGGCTTCCCTTTGATTCTGAGGATGTTAAATAGTTTGGAAGTTTATAGATCTAGTTTTACTGATTTCATTGGTAGTGTACTGAGGAAATAGCACAAGTTAATGTAGCATTACATGTATAGATAATTAAGTAAGAACAACTTTGAAAATTAATTAATAAGATAAAATGAAGCGCACTGAAGTAAAAAAAATTATAAACTCATATATAAAATGAAATAAATAATACACAAATGAGGAAATTATGAGATAAATATTTCTTAATTAGAAAAAAGTAAACTAGAAAAAAACTAAGTGCAATGGATTAATAAGTAATCGAGAAAATTAAATCGTTACGAAGTTTAAAAATAATGCCATGGATGAGAAAAATAATCAGTCAGTTAAATTATTAACATTATTGAGTTATAGTAAAAAGAAACAATTAAGGTGGACACATGAATGCACCTTATAGAACTTGTAACAGATAACGAATGGCTACAAATTCTCTAATTTTTCTCATTTCATCAATGTTACTTGGACGGCAGAATAATTCGTCCGTGTCCAAATATTGATGAGTTGTTTGAAGCGAGATTTACAATAAGTACTAATACTTAGTATTTCAATTATTAAGATATTTATAATGAGAGAGTTTTTATGGATAATGGTAGTCTAAATCAACAGTTTACGTATCGATTAATTAATTCATTATCACGCATTATACTATTTTAAAATTTTATATAAATATTCTAATATTATTAGCGTCTTTTATATATGTCGGTACACTATTACAAAATAGCATAATTAATGCTGATAATTCCGTCTTAGCCCCTCAAATCTTTAATCGTTCAGTACTCAGGGCATTCAACTTCAAAACTAAAATCTAACCAACCAAGTCTTTTGTATATTAAGAGTTAACTTGTTTGATTTGAACAATACGTTCAAGTATTTTAACTTTCAGGTTGACTCTAACCGAATGCCAGCCTGAGATTATCAACATATAAAATCAATTTCAGGGGTTGATAGAATGGACCTCAGAACGCTTTTAAACAAATTCTCTCACGTTTTTCTTCCATCGTAGCTGGTCGTTTCCAATTAAATATATAGGTTTCAAGCACAAAGTATTACCATACTATTCAAGTTCGATGGAGGAAAAATAAGCATAAGTCTTTATTATACCATAATCAAATTTTTTAATATTATAGAATCGTATTATAGAATCTATTACACGTATTATAGAATCTATTACACTGTAACAGACTGAACTTACGGCTATTTTTCTCCATAACAATGATAATTTCAACACAATAGAAATGTAGGTTACGTTAATGAATATTGAATATTAATTACCTTTGAGAGATCTGCGAATATTCTTGTTACTTACAGACTAATAAAGGCCAACCTTGGATTTATTTAACACGTTAACGACGGGAAGGATGTTTTAAGTTTCTTCAAGAGACTCAACCTTTCCTTGACACCCTAATGCTTGACGCACGCATTCCGCTTGGCATCCGTTTAACTGAGCAATATTATCAATTAACGATAGAAAAGGCATATGAATTTTTCTAACAATAAATTGAATATAAACTACTCCATATTGAGAATGTTGGCCTATGGAATTTTCAATCTTTCGGGCATCAGTTTGAATTTTGCTTAACAAAGTATTCTAGTATCTGATACTCTTAATACTTAATTTAGAATAGATTTTAAAGTATTAATATTATTATTACTTTGTAATAAAATGCTGTTCAAATCTTAACGTAACATTCAGATGGTTGAGAGAGAAATTTCTCGATGAAAAGGTTTTGATATTAATTACTTTTGTTACGAATATTGTATATTGCAATTACCAAATGGTTAATGAACCAAAATAAAATATTTATGTTAAGTTGTTTAATAAACAAAATGGATGCTACAAAATAATAATTTATTATATATAAATTAACATAGTTTTACCGGATTTCTAATACGAAAAAAATATTTACCTCGCTCTCTACAGGGATTATGTTGCCATTTATATAATATCAGATCTCTATAACTTAATGAGGGGTTTCTCACCCCATATTACAGTTTATCGTGTTTTGATAAATATGTGTACCAATTTTTGTTTATATCTGTCCACGCGTTTAAATTTGTATATAAATTAACGTAAATACATACATACAAATATACATTCTTTTTATTATATAGATTCATATTATAGTATTATACATTATAATTTGTGTTAATTACAGTATATGTATAAACATTATAAGCTGTGTAACCACTGCTTACAACATGAGTCGTTTTCGTTTCGTTAACTTTATTTCCTTAGATAATAATACCTAAAATATTTGATTCAATATAAATGTTGCAGTTAAAAATTTATATTAACCTATAAACTGATTTAATTTCTAACAGAAACCTTTATAATACTTTGAAAAATTAAACAATTTCCGAGTTTAGGTAAAAATCAGCATGATTAAGAGAATGTTCGTAATTTATTGACTGTGGAAGGAATTAATATCTTAGTTGCATTGAAAACAGACATAATTCTCAAGCAAACCGCTTATAATTCACCATTGGTCTGTAATTTTATTCACTTCTTGATTAAATACTCATAGAACGACCCTTGTCGACATGTTTTGCCTTTTAAACTTTAGAATTTAAAATTGCCTTCTGTCCCCCTCGGTTGGGGTGGGTTGTTGGATCGGAATGTCAATTAGCTCGTATCGAACGGAGATCAGAAACTAACGTTTCCTTCCTCCTCGCTCGGCGTCTTTTTTTCTCAGTTCCCCTTCTATTCGCCTCAATGAAGTATGCAAACTTTGGACCGAAGCTCCAATTAGCCCTGAACCTGTAGCCAAGGCAGCCTCTTTTGCTTAAACACACATTCCTAAGAAGCCTGGTTGTTCATACACGCAATTCCTCTTGAAACTATGGAACTGCACCACTTCAACTGAAATATATTTTGGATTGATAACTAAAAGTTGCACAAGACTGACAACTATAGACATCAAATTGAATAAAACTAAGATAATTTAGAAGTTTGCTGAGTTTTACAGTATGGGAAAGTGTTTGGTGTCTGGTTTGCCTTATATACAAGTTTAACAATGTCGGATATCTAATCAGTTCTTGAGTGTCCATAACTTTGTGTAGCATAATATTGATGACTCATTATCGTCAGATAATATGGTTAGATGTTCTTGCCCAGCCATTCAAATGATCAGCTTCATTTTTCAGATTCAGTTTATTATCTTTCATCCATCAGATCATGTCTGTTAGATAGATGTTGCCTCAAGTAAAGCTTTTCTTCTATCTTAACATAATTCCCACTACTATTAATTCATATTGGACTGGATTCATTTATCACAACATTTCTGAGAGTAACCTCAGTGACTACACCAACAAAACTCCCACAGCTGGAGACTGCTAGTCATCAGGCACGGTGTCGTCTTCCTTTCATCGCCTTACACTTTCTCATAGAATCAATTTTGATAGAAATCGCCTAAATATTGAAGGAAATAGGTGGCCCAACTTTGTACTGATGGATTAGTAATAATAATCTGGTCAGCCAGTGCAGATCCCGACTTCTTCTATCGGCTTCTATCTGTGGTCGTACATGTGATATACAAGTAATCGATTGCAAATATTAATCGTGTGAAGAACAACGAATTTGATGCGTTGGGGTAAATTCGGATATTAGGATAAATTTTCTCGTTGCTTCTAGCTCCAATATCATATTCAATATAGTACATTTTAACTGAAAACATTTCATAAATTGGTATTTTGTTACTTACTTTCAACACCTAAGTTTGTCATATATATTATAATTATTTATAAATCAGAAATACTCAATATAACTTAATCAAAAATTGCCTTCCTTAAAAAATCTATTAACACTGTGTTATACCAAAAACTTGTCCGGATGTTAATGCATGATATATTGTCCAAATAAAAAAACATCACTTAAGATTACAACTTTCAAAGTTTAAAAAATATAATCAATCGGTTTTATCAAAACGTATTACGGATTTCTCCAACAGGGCAATCAGTGTACAAAGTGACACTTGTATGCTAAATAATATATTTTATAAATTATTATGGAAAATAAGACTTGCGACCTAATTAATAATATCGTTGCCACAATAAAGTTACTCGGTAAAACGAAACAGGTTTGTAAGAATTTAAACAAACAATTGGTTTGGTGGTGACAGTCTGTGTGATGGTCATCCCTATCGTGACCTCTCCTCTTTAAAAGCATACTAAGGGATAGAAGGGGCCGCGGATTCCTCCGACTCTCGTGTAAGGTTCCAACTACGAGAACTAGTCTCTGAGAGGCCATTGACCACGAATTTAGCAAAATTAAAATATGATAATATTTGATCCATTCAAGACGCGCAGCTGAAAGATGAGAGTATTTTACGTATAAAAAAAAACATGATTCATAATTCAACAGGAAGGCAAGCTCTCGCAGGTGGAACCTTCCTGGTAACACGGAGGGGGCTACCTTCGGGGAATTCTTCCTCTCTCTCTGGTTTTGAAGTAAGGTTCCCACAAGTCCAGTCACATCTGTCAGTTTTGTGAAGAGTATGTTTCGGGGCACTGATCTTGCCTACTGTTTCTATGAGCACAGTCAGCCAGCAACCTCCTAAACTGGTCGAGATGTGGAGAAGGTAATGCTGCGTTAACACTTTCATCATCGAAAGAGCGTGAGGCAATTACATAGAACCTGGCCAACCTGATGCAGGTTTTCTAGCGTTTGCCCTGCATCACTTTTAGGCATCCTCATACTATATATATATATATATATATATATATATATATATATATGTAACGGACCGTAGTTACCGCTTGGCTACCTTCCTCTAATTTCCGCATCTCCTCTTTCAAATCTCTTTATATTGCTATTGTTGAATATTCCTCATGTGGCATATCACTCTAAAACACTTTTTTTTTAGGGAAACAGGCTACATGAGGGAAATCCACATGGTGGAAACTCCCCTTTAATAGCATAGGAAGGGATCTTAAAGGGGGGATGCAGAAGGGTTGAGGAAGATAGCCAAGGGTTAAATAGGGCCCCCGGGCTATGGTTTAAGGATCCTACCCAGCAATTTGCCTAAAAGTGATGCAGGGAAAATCCTAGAAAAAACTGCATCAGGTATTTCGGGCATTTGGTACTTGTCCCACGCCCTTACGAGGGAGAGGAGTTAGCTTTCCCCTCTCCGTGCCTTGATCAGTTTAGGAGGCAGCTGGCCGACTATTCCAATAGTAATAGCGGACAACTGTTACCGTATGCCCAAGGTCTGCGACCCCGGAACATACACCTCTCAAAACAGGCCAAGGTGCCTCGGCATGTGGGAACCTTAGTTATATTTCAACTGTGAGTCTGAACAAATCAAATGTTATATTACAATGAAAAATTAACGTCTGTTTTGAAAATTAATAATAAGAAAAATAGCCAAATCCAGACAAATGAAGTGATGATATAAATACCACACAACGTTTCTGTAAACGTTTTTCCTTTCTTCAGGGTCTTAGAAAACTAAAAACCACAATAGCCAAGAGCGACACAACTCCACAATTCCGTTGACAAATTTTAAAACTTTTGAATTCCCCATAATTGTACTGTTTAGGCTCTTGTGATTTTAATTTTCGTAGCACCTGAAGAAGGAACAAGGTTTCCAGAAACATTGTGTGGTATTTATATCATCACTTCTTTTATCTGTACTTGGTTATTTCTCTTATTATCAAACCTTATATTAACAATTTAATCTCGAGTCTTAAGGAACAAATTTTTTAACAAATATATTTTACCAATTTTTTAAATAAGGATTGTAATGAGGTGAGAAAATTAAAGGATTTTGTATTTACAAAAAGACTTAAAGTAAACTAATAGGCGAAAGCACGAGGACTGTAACATTTCGTAAAATAGCATAAATTTACCAATTCTCGTCGTTAATAAATAACTTGTGAAAGAGACGTTTAAGGCCTGACAAAGAAAATGTATGAATGACATTTGCCGTATATCGAGAAACAGTTACTTTCTCGTTATGCGTATGATTAAAATTGGATATAATTAAGGACCTCAGATTACCTAAAACACGTTAACCATTAATACCCTATTTTTGTATAATTGCATTAATATCTTAAAGAGATATTCAAAGTTTTACCAACAAGAGTAAGATTGTCATAACAGATGTAAGTCGCTAATGACCAATAACTGTAAATTAAATAAATAAATAAAGTAAATAATTCATCATAAATTGCTACTAGAACAATGCAATCGTGTTTCGCTGAAGTTATTCCACTTCTCCGTTTGGTTTGGTTTATACCCGAAGGAAAGTTTTTCCCTCGGTCTAAGAAGCTGTAGTTCAGTAATTTCGGTAGCTGTGTTGACAATAGACAAAAAACTGTATAATTGGGCCATCATTTGAACTTCAATATTTGATATGACCTCCCGGCAAATTGGCTTTTGGATTATAAGCTAACAGCCCCGCTTGTGTAGCTCGTTAAAGTATGCCGTAGCGCTTGGTGCTTGGTACTGAACAAAGTGTAGACGGTTTGCCTTTGTGTAAGTGGGAGGGAGAAAAACTTTATGAGTAGCAACAATTCAAAGTTTTAACAAAGTGAAGAAATATAACCCGTGCTACGAATACAAAATCCTGTCCGCCGCTGTGTAAAAAAAATTAAAGCGGAACCTTCTCGGAGTGGTAAATTGTGTCATTAATTTCCTTGCGAAGTGACGATTATTTAATAATGTTATTTAACTGACAATTTAGGGGCCATTCATGTAATGTCCAATAATTCCGATATTTTAAAAAAATGAATCGTGAAACAAATCTGGCTGTGCGTAATACTTTTCTATAATTGAGACTGGGATAAAATTGTATTTAAATTGAAATAAAGGTCAACGTCCTTGGTTTAAAGTACAAAGCCTGAGTATATTAAAACGTATAAAAAGAGATATTTTAAAAATAAACAATTCCCTCAATATTTAAAAGAAAATAAATATTAAAATTAGTCAACATACATAAGTCCTACCTATAAAACAACCTAAATCAGATAAAATATTCTGGCTGTTCGTCATACTTTAAGTCAAAATTATTTAATGGAAAATGTTATGAAAATTATTCCTTATGATTTTCAAGTTGGAGGATTCAAAATAGATAAATTTATGTGTCACTACACTGATCGATTTACCCTTACGTAAAAATTACTTAACAGGATACATATCTGATTGATTTGATTCGTACGTCCCATTTAAAGATTTTTCACTGGGTTGTGATACATTCGATAAATGTAGACACAAACAGATTGTTCTCAACTGTGGAGAAAAAATGGAACTATGAATAGACTTTACAGTAAATTACTCATAAAGCATTACAACTGGCTAGCTCATTGGCAGAATTTTCATAAGGGAGACCAAGTTTCGTGTATTGTTGGCCATTTCCGACCAGAGACGTTGAACTCCGAGTAAAGCGTCTGACTCAAGCCGGAGTTCGTAGTTTCCCGCAGCAAGTTTATTTCCTCGCTGAACTCTGGACTACAACAAACTACATAATGGTCGTTGACATTCATAAATAAAACATTAGTGGCTGCTATTGTTGTTGTGTTGGCGGTCCCGGGAGGTTGTCGTAATGAGCTGCCCTTCAGGGCGTGATGCCATGCAAATTGCTGCTGTAGCTACGCTCCTCTGAATCGTGAAAATTTTTTCACATGGAAGTGAGTTTTCCATCCATGGTAAAAAAGTGATGCATATGGATCTTGAATTTAATGTATCAGTATAATGTGTCCACTTTTTTAATTTTAACGGATTATGCTGATAGCATGAAGAGAATGTTTTATCACTTTTACAATATTAATCATTTTCCTTTCACTGCCACAGAATTTCATTTTTTCATTTCACTATACGACCGTAGATACGAAATAATTTAGTCAAATTTTACGTCCGTTCGTTTTGAATTTTGTATGACAAATCTTTCGTTACATTCGATGTAAGTGACCCGTTCTATTTCGGTTTTGCTAAATCGAAAGATTTATTAGTCATATCACATTTTACGTCTAGTTTCTTATTTTATCTCATTTACCTATCGTAAATAAAATTATTTCTTTTAACAAATATTCAATAAAATGGTCTATATAATGGAAACAAATCCTGGAACTTAAATGAATTAAGGAGATTGCTGAGAGCGTACTCCCTTAAAAAGTTAATCTTCAAAGTAAGACGTAAGAAGGAATTATTTCACTGCTTGATGACGTGAAATCATCGCCTATGCCTTAACCATTTTTTTACTTCTTCGTCAGGGCAAATTTAAAATAGGTTCACGAGAATAAATACGGACGATCCGTAAGCGTCAACAAAGCATACCACGCTACTGTTCAATTTACCGTGGTTGTTGGAAAGAGTGGCAAAATATCGGATATCAAGAATCTGTTTAGCGAAACAAGGCATAGTTTAAAACATTACTTTAGAATGTATTAAAAAAATTCAACTACGTGTCGTTTTCATCATGTTGCGCTTTTAAGTTCTGACCCACTCATTGGTTGACATCTTACGATACACAGGCTTAGAACGGTGCATCTATATTTATTTACCCAATCGTCTAATTTTCTACACGTTGTTATATGATATATCTATTATTTCTACGCCGAAAAATACTGTATCCAATATAAAACGTTTGTAATGAAAAATTATGACAGTATTGAAAATTAATAATAATTAAGATAGCCAATTCCAGACAAAAGAAGTGGTGATATAAATACCACACAACGTTTTCGTTTTTGTCTCCAAGGCGCGGAAAAAGCGAACTTAAAATGTAATAAAAGCAGTGAAGTTAACCTGTGAAGATTTCATGGCCATTGTTTCGTTTTATAGTATCAGTTTAATTATGCTAGATTTTCTATGCACAATTTCTGATGTAATTCTAGAATAGTACATCTATATCTTACCGCTGTGCCAATCAAATGAGAGTTTAGAATTAAAGATATGTTTGGTGACTAAAGATTGTTAGTCAATGGTAAGTTTTATATTGAACATAAGTTCTTTGTTACTGGTATTTCAGATCTTTTTATTTGCCCAATGTAGAAGGCGCTAGAGTAAAAAAATTTGAAAGCTTCAAAATGATTGCTACAAATGTCAAGTAGGTCTTTGTAGTTCTTTTATTAAGAAGGAAAATGTATTAGTCGAACTGTAAATGATGAATATTCTTTAAAATTTTTGACTAACTTGTGATATAAATATCATTCTTAAGAGAGAAATAAAAAGATTGAATTGAGTTTCTGGAGAGTATAGGGTTAGGGATTTAGTTATATCTAATTTTTATGTTTTAATTATTAAGATATGAGGGTATTAATTATAAATTAAAATGTATCGGACAATATTTATGTTATTTTGATGGAACGTGGAGTTATAAAGTAATATAGCTCTGTATACATGAGTGTATATCATAGCAACAAGGATTCCATAACCTTTATGTGGTATTTATTTTATCACTCTATTTTGTCTGTTAGTGCCTACTACCTCGTTTAATCCTTTGTCAAAATTTATGAAAGACCATAAAGATCGACTAAACAGATTTTTTTATCATAATTTAGTTTATGAAATTAATTTTAAAAATTTTGCTTTGCGTTATATCGGCCAGACTTTGATTACCAGAATTAAAGAACAGAATAACATTTCAAACATAGCCTCATAACTTAACATTGTTTATAACTAAATCATAAATCCGATTTTGATAAAAAAAAACACAGGTGTAACAAGATAAAAAACTTTGAAGTTTTTACATGGCGATTGGTGATATAACAGGATTACGGTTATAATTTCTGAATGCGCTATTTCTGGTATTCTGGTCGGTGTTTTGCCATTTGATAAGAACCTATTTGCAAAATTATCACCTAGAGCACGACAAAAATCCTCGACGCAGCAGTAAAGTTCTGTAATATCTTTCTTCATGGGTAACCTCTTAACTTACTCGAGCTTACCATATTTCCCCCTTCTTAGTTCTACTTTTATCTATTTTCTAATCCATAACTGGGGTAACAAGGATGCCTTTGAGGCTTGGTTTGAGCAGGTTTTGACTCCAATTTTAAGGTCTGTACAAACTGTAATTCTTGATAACGCTGCTTTCCATAAATAAAAAAAATCGATGATACATAAACATGAAACAAGATACGGTTGAAAGTATGATTTTTTTACAGAATCTCTGACATGTCATCTTTATTTTTGTATCCTTGGTTCTCTTATTTTCTTTGTAGCTCAGTTCGTCTATTTCTTATGTTTGACGAAGATCTACTGGTACTGGAAAAATAACCGTTATAAGTTTGATATATATTTTCAGTAATTCTAGTCTGTAGTCTAGGTTAAAGATTTGTTCTAGTATAGTTTAAACGCTTTATAAAAATATTGACGCAGACATAGAAAGTGTTCGGAATGTAAAAGTGAGTTGTTAAAAAAATGCACTGTACTGTAAGTGGTGTGTTTTCTCATTCGAACGAAGCAGAGCAGTGCTGCAGATGAAAACGTTTGAAATCTCCCCAGCAGAACCGTCGGCATTGTTAGTTGGAAGCATGAAGTGCGTCTGAGGCTCTTGTAGATTAATCAGTTAAGAGTAGCAATTACAAAGATTTTGCGCACAATTACCCCGGGCGTTGTTATCGGGGCGCGTTAACTACGTCCGGACCCTTCCCGCTCTTGCCGTCCAAATCGATGGCTAATTCAGCGGACGTGTCAAACGCAGGCCGTGGACTTATTTTAAAATTAAAGTGCGCCATCGTCATACCTGTAGGGCGTAATCCCTTTATACAAGTCATAAAAGCGTTTTTACGTCCGTGGTTGTGTGTGTGTGTAACGTCGTTACAAGCCGAGACCCGAATTTCGGCTAGCACTTGCTAATTTCTGAGTTAGTAATTGGCTTATATAGCACGGCGATTTCCTTTCTTCGCCCGTATGGAGAGGGTTGGCGTGGCTAATTCGCAGTTTTGCTAATCAATGGCGGTACGGCCACTGGACTCCCGTTAAAAATGGGGAATAAATAGCGCGTCGTAACATTAATGCTAATCTAGGTTGTGAGGACGGCGCAGTCTAGTTAACTCGTTCATTCATACATGTAAATCATAGTTATATTAATTGCCTGAATGTAGGCCTGGGTAGTTTGGCATGGTAATTACATCAACGGGTAGTTTGTATTACGAAATTAAAGCGTCGGTGCTATGAAACTCACGAAAAATTCCAGTCTCCGCAGTCAGCCATTAGCCGGGGGGAGTAATAATAATTTTTCACATTAAAAATGTATTTAAATATTTTATCATATGTAAATTCCAATCATTAAAATGTGAAATATGACACAAATTCAAATGCTATTTACGTAGCGTTGACTATAGTGTTCTTGGCATTTTATTAATGTCTCACTAATCAATATTCGGATATTGTCTAATTTCAACGGCTCGGTAAAGTCATTTACAAACGACGTTTTTTTTGTATTTATTATTACCAAATTAGGGAATTTGCCCAGTTGCAGGTTTTATGATGAAAAAAACAGACATCATAAAAATATTAACGTAACAAGAAAATAAATTGGAGTTCTCTCATTTCATCACATTAATAAATCATCTCAATTCATGGTATGTCCGATCTTCTTTATTAATACTTTTGTATTGTTATCTAAGTCTCAAGTATTGTTGCAGGCAAAGAATTCGTTTAGCATATTGACAATTGTTTTCAATATGACATACCACTTTCGGATATATTCCCACACACAATCCCACTGATCCTCTACCTCCTCCATATACCGGCCGAAGTGCATTGCGTATTTTGTTCTCTACTCTTATTCTGTCCGGAAAGAACGAAATATTTAGAAATAAACATGATATATTATTTAAATAACTTGATTTAAAGACGGTGGAGATAAATTTAGTTGTTATATTAAAGAATTATATTATCATTTATATTAATAAATTCAGTGACATCTACAACTCCAGATTTGACTCCAATCACGGTTGCTCCTCTACCATGCCGAAGGGCTTGAAATTATGCACAAAAACATCTGGAGAAACACTCACTATCTTTCCGTTTGAATCCGAAAAATTTTCTTCGACAAAATATATCGACCGTCTTAACGTGCTTGAAAATTTCCACCCCAATCCCTGGGGTAGTAGTACAGTGTTTGTTTAATGTTCGAAAGGAACACGTGTACGAAACTTGGTCATTTTTCTCCAGAGGGAGTAGATTTGAATGCGGAACAGACACACAAACACACGTAGTCTATTTTAATTACTACAAGATAGATTGAACCGCTTGATGAGCTGAGAATCTTTTATTAGATGTTACAGTATTGTATTTATAACTTGTCCCAAATCTTTTCAGAAAAAGGCAATTTGAAAAAGAATAGACTTCTTCATATTCAACAACGCAGACTTTCCAGGTGATATCGAAAAAAACTATTGATTTGTTAAAAGATTCTCGGTTTATTAACAAGGTAATTTATTTTTATTAAAACACAATATTTATGCAAAATTCATCTCGACCGTCGTCAGGAAATAGTTTTTCAGAAATATTTAATTTTGAATTTCCTATGCTGGAGCTTTCAGAAATATTTCCACAGTATTCTAATACATAAAAACCATGTATATTTTTCAATTTCAATTTATACAATTATATATATAATTATTTGTCTAACAATTTTCTATTATCATTAATTAATTCTAAAATTCTAAAAAAATTGTTTCTTAATTTAACTATTGAACTCATCAGTTTCCAGTATAGGACATGTGCCTGTCTTTCGGAATTCCAGTAGAACAATATGACTACGGTCCAGATGTAACATCAATATTCATACAAAAATAATAGTGATAATAAATTTAAATAATCTTAATGAAAACAGTGATGTAGTATTTTTTCATAGAACAGTCTTCAAACTAATGTTTAATAACAATATGGAGCGAGCTGTTTTTGTGAAATTTTAAATAGATTGAGGAATGACTTCGTATAAAGTAGGGTGATACTTTCAAACAGTAGAGTAGCCAGGACACATTTTGAGAATGTGTGCGAAGAGAACACTGAACTAGAACTCGCGAAATTCTAGTCAACTGAGAGTAGCGACCAAGCTGGATTAAAGTATATTTAGTAAAATATATATTGTAATAACAATAATATATTTATTACATAATAATGCCGATTATCGTATGCTGTACTGCAATGCTGATCTCTGGATTCACTCGCTGACACTCAATAAACGTGGGATGTAAATAATTTGCAATATTTTATGCAATTAAACCAAAGGGCCTACACGTAAGCTGAGCCTTTACGTTTACAGCATGATGCAAAAGTACGAAGTTATTTAATCATTTAAGAAAGCCTTTAGCTTCGTTTCTGTATAACATTTATATTACTTTCGTACATTTCGACTTTGTCGGTCCTGATTTTCCCCATTAGCGAATATTGTGTTTAGTATTCCGTGTTCGGGATAGCCACGTGTCTGGTGTTGATTGTGAGGCTGGAGGGCAACGCGTAGGACGCCGATATCAGCACGCCACAGCTGGAGGGTAATGAGACTGCTTGCGAAATTACAAAAATCCTTGCCGCGCTGGGCGTAATCAAAGCGCGACAGGTAGATATCCTTTGTTTTAGCAGAAGAGACGTCCCTAGATTTGTCCCTGTTGTTCATTTTTTTCCACTCGAAAGGCAGCCAGCTAGCAGTTCTGATTTCGCTTGTGTTCTCGATATGTATTGTTGATCATCTGAAGTGCCTCCGGTCTCGCTTGTTCTGCCGGTATCGACTTCTCCCGCAAGGCATTTAGTCCGGCCCTCTTCTTTCCCTTTCGCTGTTAATCATCGGGGAATGGCATGTAAAAGAGGGGTGGAGACGGCAACGGCGACTTAATAAGGGAGCCGTTGATTGCTTAATTGCGCAACTACTCAAAATAGCTTATTTATTCTTCAATCACAGCAGTTGATGAGTTATTAACATTAATTTTATTATTTCTCAGACTTTCTTTGCGAATTAATTGAATATTCAATCGATTGCACTTGTGTACATAGTGTCTTACAATTCGCGTAGGTTGCGAACAAATAAATATGTTGTTCAGCTTGTTAGATTTATGTGATTATATGCATTGTGATGTTTTATTAGATACATATGAAACAAATTGATGAAAATGCTACTCGACAATAAAATACTTTTGGTTGGAATCCTCACTTTCATCTTACGAATTGTAATAATATGACCATCGTCCCTCGGCTTTCTTAAGGGAAACCACTATTTTGGGTTCCTTTTTTTGTATGATTAGGAGACATGGTTTGACGCCTTTGGACGTTTACTGCAACCCTGAAGATTCTAAGAGGAATCCAAACGAAATCTAAAAGCCTTGAAGATAAGAAACAAGCCTGTTACACAGGCTTTTGATCAAATTTGGCACATTAGACTGTCATAAAAAAGCATTTCCTATCATGTGCTAAGATCATACATGTCAGAATGATACTCCAAATAAAACAGAACTTCATTTACTACAAGTATTATCCAATAGAATCAGGTGTGCCTCAAGGGAGTGTGTTGAGACCGTTGCTCTACATGATCTATACCTCGGATCTTCCAACTGCAAACAATGGAACTATGACAAAATTCGCGAATAATAAAGCCTTTCTGTCAGTAAATGCTGACCCTGTAGTTGCATCACAAAATCTACTAAACCACTTGAACCTGTCATTCAACTGCGTTGATAAATGGCAAATTAAGTTAAACGGAACGAAATCATTACAAGTTACAGTCACCACAACACGAGTAATGTGCCCTCCGGTCTTCTTAAACAGTATTAAAATCTCAGTAAATGACAAAGTAAAGTAAGAAGGCTTACATCTAGAGAAAAAAAATGATAGGAAGGAAAATATTAAAGTGAAACTCCATCAGATAAATTTAAAATTCAGCGAGATGCCATGGATAATAGAAAGAAGATTCAAACTATCACTAGATGATGTAGTACTGTTATACTGTATTAAGTCCAAATTCACTTACAGTATCGGGGATGCACGAAACCCTCTAATCAAAAAGATATACACAGTTTTCTATCTCAAATACTTGCATCCATCACTTACAAACCATGGTACGTCTCTAACTCCACCTTGTACAATGATCTTAACATACCATTCATTACCGAGGTAAGAAAGAGACTATCGGTACTCTTTTTCTAACATGTCGAAGAAACATAAAGAAATAACAGAAATAATTAATCCCCCAATACTCAAAATAATGTGGATCTACGCAAAATATATATATGACACCATCCAACTAAACCAAACGTTCAGTGGAATGGTCAATAGAGAAAAACTCTACTGACGCTAAAAGACTATATAAAAAATATTTATTCCAATTGTATTATTCCAGTTGTAGATTGGCAATTAACAGACAAATAATAAAAACAATTAGAAAAAGTATAAAGTAAATAAATATCAGTAATATTAATTTAAAATATTCAGGTATAATTTATTATTTAACGTAGAATCTCACTAATCACACATGAAAACTCTCATGAACCACAGGATGGCAACTCCCCTTTAATAAAAAAGAAAGGGATTTAAAGAGGGGGGGATGCGGAAGAGTAGTTCAAGGTGGCCAAAAGTTAACTGGGGGCGCCGGGCTATGGTTTAAGGATCCTACTCGGCATTCGTCTAAAAGTGATGCAGCACAAACACTAGAAAACCTCCATCATGTAGGTCGGGCGTTGGGTACATGTCCAACGCCTTTCCGATGGGGAGAGAGGGGTTTGCTATGGAGACGGATCATTTCCTTCTCCATGCCTCGAGCAGTCAGACAGCCGGCCGATGTTCCAATGGGAACATCAAACAAATCTTACCGTATACCTAAGGTATGTGACCCCGGGACATAGACCTTTCTAACCAGGTAAACGTGTCTCTGGTTTTGGGAACCTTAGTCCAAAAGCGGAGCGAGGAAAAGGCATTCCCAAACGCAACCCTCCCTGTATCTCCAGAAAGGTTCTGTCTGCGATATAATAGCACTCACATGTTCTCTTATCTATGAATTGTTTTTATTTAGGGTAACAGGCTACATTAGGGTGGCAACTCCCCTTTAATAGCATAAGAAGGGGTTTGAAAGGGGGGATGCGAAAGGGTAGAGGAAGGTAGCCAAGGGTTAACTAGGGCCCCCGGGCTGTAGTTTAAGGATCCTACCCGGCATTCGCCTAAAAGTAATGCAGGGAAGACCCTAGAAAAACCTGCATCAGGTAGGTCTGGCATTGGGTACTTGTCCCACGCCCTTCCGATAGCGGGAGAAGAGTTTGCTGTGGGGTCGCAGCATTCCCTTCAACGTACCTCGACCAGTCTAGGAGGCAGCAGGCCAACTGTTCCAATGGGAACACATAACAACTCTTACCGTATGCCTAAGGACCGCGACCCCAAAACATACACCTCTCAAAACAGGCCGAGAAGCCTCGGTTTGTGGGAACCTTAGTTCAAAAACGGAGAGAGGAAAAGGCATCCCTAAAGGTAGCCCCTTCCTGTCTCTCCTACAAGGTGCTGCCTGCGAGAGAACATGCCTCGCAGGTACTGCCTGCGAGAGAATAGCCCTCGGAGACAAGGTCTTCTATGAATTGTTTTTTTTTTAGGGTAACAGGCTACATGAGGGTAATCCACATGGTGGCAGCTCCCCTTTAATAGTATAGGAAGGGATTTGAAAGGGGGGATGTGGAAGGGTAGAGGAAGGTAGCCAAGGGTTAACTAGGGCCCCCCGGGCTATATTTTAAGGATACTACCCGGCATTTGCCTAAAAGTGATGCAGGGAAAAACTGCATCAGGTAGGTCGGGCATTGGGTACTTGTCCCACACCCTTCCGATGGCGGGAGAGGGGTTAGCTGTTGGGTCGCAGCTTTCCCCACTCCGTGAGTAAACAATTCTGAAGTTATGTTGAATGGCAAAGGAAATGTTATGAAATTATTAATTAACTGCAACACCATATGTTATTGTTTTGCTTAGTAAATTGAACAGCCTAACGTTAAGACGTGCATGCTGACAATGTTTAATTTTTATTTTTAATATTAAGACAGGTATATTTTAGGAGTGCAAATAAATGACACTTATAAATTTCCTTTATGCTTATTTTAACAATTGTTGTTTTAGAATTTGCAGCAAAATTGTTAAGTAAAGTTCCAAATATGTTATTGGCAATCAATCTTACCTTAATTGCACTACAGTGCAGCTACTAATCCATCTTATTTAAAGTATGCAACTGTGCCTCTCCACCAATACATCTTAGTTTACCTTGGAGAGTAGACAAGCAAGCGTATCGACTAAAATTGGCACTCTCCTACATGAAGATAAATGCGTTACCTTCCTTTACTTGTAGCTATGACATTTAATATGAGAAAAAATATACCATTTCTTTTCAATGCTGAACCCACGTTCAGTAACTAATACTTATAACATTTGAAAGTCATTTTGGAAATACAGAGTAATAAACCTTCATTTCTCATTCCAATCCATATCATTGCCACCGAAAAAGATTTCTCAACCAAAATCCATCATTATTCCATTTCTTTATTTCAAGCCAACTTAGCTTAAAGCTAAGGACACGACTGTAGGTATCCGTCACGTTGATCATTAGTTTTAATTATATCATTAATATTACATAAGTAAAGTCAGAGCTAACTTAATGGTTAAAATATTTTTTATATTCAGTATTGAAATATCATTTACTGATTATAGTGGATAGGAATACACATGTCACAAAGATAGAGCGTCCTTCCATAATACAACACGCATTACACATTTTAAACTTTAGTTTATTAGACATCGCTATATTAAGACAGAAAATAACTCCTGTCTCTATAAAACATTTGCTACTATGCTACAATGAATATTCTTTAGTTCATGAAAATCCTGAAAATAAACATATCGTGGTAAAAAAACTATGCTAAATGAAATAATAACAATAATAATTTTTTTACTCTACGCAGCATTCCCAGGTAAAAAAAAGAGATTAACTAGTACGCTGTACTTGCAGCAATTTTCTTTATCTAAATAAATATCAGACATTTAAAAGTTACTTATACAATATTATTATTATAATTTCTAGGATACCTAAAATTATATATTGTGAAATACGTTTCGTAATCAATTTTAAGTTTTCCGTCTCGGCTAATTATAACATCATTTACCTCAAATTGAATAGTTGTTGGAATTGAAAATTAATTTTATGTTCGCCTCTAGGCAGCCAGAACTAGTAAAAGACACGAAAAAAATTATATAAGTTGAGTACGAAAATAGTAATATAGAAGAGTAGTTTTCTTGTCTTTTATTATGAAACACTTCCTACTGGAACACTTATTCTTTGTTAAAGAATTTAATTATTGGCGCATAAACATGTGGACATTTATCTTTAGTCTTCAACGATACGTCACTAATAATTAAAATAATTTGTTTTAAAACAATGTGTTTCTACGTTTACAATAAATGTCCAAAATATTTTCCTTAAATATTTTCCATTAATGTTACAACTTACTTACAGTTTGTTTTCATATATTTCACTTGAAAAATTAATTTATTTTAGAGTAACAGGCTACATGAGGGTAATCCACATGGTGGCAACTCCCCTTTAATAGCACTACAAGGAAATTAAAAGGATGGTGCGCAAGGAAGCTAAGGGTTAACTAGGGTCCTCGGGCTATAGTTTAAGGATACTACGCGGCATTCACCTAAATATGATGCAGGACAAACCCTAGAAAACCTGCATCAGGTAGGTCGGGCATTGGGTACGTGTCCCACGCCCTTCCGATGACGCGAGAGGGATTTTGCTGTGGGGACGCAGCATTATCTTCTCCGTGCCTCGACCAGTTTAGGAGGCAGTAGGCCGACTGTTCCAATGTGAACAACAAACAACTCTAGCGTATGCCCAACTTCTGTAACCGCGGAACATACACCTCTCAAAACCTCGCAGAATTTTCTCATCTCGAAAGAAATTGATTCCGCTGTTCGACTTGACCCTGTGAGATGCTTTACATGCAACAATACTGACAGTAAGTTAGTTGAAAGTTAAACTGTTAACAAATCATGAATCGTCATGTTAATCACTGGAAAATACCATTCTTCTTATTGAAGGTTAAAATTTCTGTAATTAATGTTGCACGTTCTTAAAACATGAATATAGGAATATTCTATTTAAGAAAATGTGCGAACATAATATTCTTGCTAGGTGTCTTATATAATGATAGGCGTTTTTTCTGTTATAACGTATCGTAGACGAATAAATAAATGGGTTGATATGTGTGTGGCGTGCTGCATTCAGGAAGGGGTGGAACATTTTTTTATGATTTACAGAAAAAAAATGAAGTGGCCTAAGCGGACATCTGCCTCTAGAGGTGCAGTCAAACCAAAAAGTTTATGTCCTCGCCATCAAAATTATGGTGCTGAATCGAATCGTAATCATTTGTACGTATCCTATAGTCTGTTTCAAATGGGATCTGAGAATGAGAGCAAAGAATTAGACGAACGTCAATAGTGAATGACAATCAACCCTTACTGTAACTCCGTGGAGAATAGTATGTGACATCGTCGCACGAATTTGATTCGTCGGCGCAAGAAAAACTTTCAAGATCAAATCGGCTTCCATTTGAAGAGCACTATAGAATTCTTTCGTTCTATTCTACTGAATTTTATTAAATTTATTCGAATTCTGTACAAAAAGTTCCATTAATATCTTAATTATAAAACGGTAGAGCACGTTTTATATCTACAACCCTAGGTTAAGTTATTTACATTAATCTAAAAAAATGTTATATTACACTAAACACGTTAATATTAAGTAGGGAGATGAGAAATTACGATTCGATGCTTTGGAAAATGTATGAGAGGACCTGCTTGTGTACGAGAAGGGGCGGCGATTGCCCACATCCGGTCTGGAGTGCTCCCTCCAGCTCACACCACCCCACCAAGATTTACGGGAGCCTGCGAAAGCTCCTTAATTCCATGGGACGCGCCGAAGGATAAGAAGCTTCTCCCGCGTTATTTCCTTGTGACTTGTTAAATCCTTCAAGTCTAAAAGAAGGTTTCGCGGATGTGAGCGCCCGTCGGTTTTGAAATGATGAACTGTGAAACAAAATTTTCCTACTCTTTTATATAAATTCATTCCATTGTAAATAATCGATCAAAATTTCTTCTTGTTTTCCTTCCAGTTGAAGAATTTAACGGTGGATTCTCGTTGTATTTAAATTCATAGATCAAATAAATAATTGTCCGGTTGATCAGATACTGCGTTCATTCATAAAAAGTCCCTGCACATATCAGAGTGAAGGAAACGTATGTATACAAAAGATGTTGTGTACACTTTCACAGTATAAAACTGCACTGAGTTTCATAAAACAATTAATATTTAAACTTTGAGAATTGTAGTTATTTAATATATAAAATTATTAATTTTCAATATATTTTTCACTGTGATTTCAGAGAGTCCTGGGCTATAGAGTAGAAAGGTGATTAAGAACAAAAAATTTCATAAGCACTTAAACTGAATTAGAACGCAAAATATCTATTAACTGAAAGTTAAACTACGGAGTTTTTATAAAATAATAATGAAACATGCAACTGACAATGCTAAACTATTAAGTTAAGTCGTATTTAAATAATATATGTAAGTAAAAATCGTTTATATAATTACATGGCACTTACAATTTTTTCTTTTCTTTTTTAGGTATGCTCCACCAATTTCCTCTTTCATTCAAGAAAATTCATGATGCTACATGGTAAGATTATGTATTCAAATAAATAGCTAAGGTCGACTGAATAGGGTAAGCTCAAAAACAACGTAACGTATTTCATTGAATTTTCATAAGTTTATTTCTATTTACTGAATGTGCATAGATAGATAGATAGATTTATTCACCATTAGCCCTCTAATGAGGAATTAGGATTCGTCACAAATGTACAGTAGATAAATTACATATAAACAGAATTAATATTAATAGGTTACACACACACAAAAAAAAAATTAATTTCTTTTCACATAAAGTCTATAGTTTGCCAAAAATTTCAAAAAAGTAAACGTAGGTTTACATGAAAGGTACAATACATTCAAATTATTTGCTACCATGATTGTATTTCTGTTAGTGGTCGCAATTGGAGCATTTATTACAAACATTGCTTGAAAGGAGCACTTTGCGATGTTGTTGAACATAAACAATGTTTTTCTTTTGACGTCTCCTTTTTTGTTTTCGTGCTTCAACGCGTCACTTCCAACCCTACTTTCCTATATACAAACATGTATGATTTAATAAGCTGTAAAATCAAGATTGTTATATGGACACAAAATCCCCATGTATACACATAGAATTGGTCACATTGGAATACACCACATCAAACAGTTCATTATTTATGGTTTAAAAATGATTAAGGGTTAAAATTATAATGTTTACTGACAATTTGTATTTGAGCCTCATACAAAGTTTTTAAAAATAGGTTGCATATAAAAATTAAAAACACATTTGGCCAAATAAGTCGATTATCCATTATTTCATAAAATTACTGCCGAAATATATCTGTAAGTTCAATGAAATTTTTAAGAATAAATCGGGTTAACATTTTATTGGTCTTCGGTTGTAACCACTGGCTTATAAATAAAGGCAGAGTTTCAATATTTGAACTAAGAATATAAAATTGTAATGCAAATGTTACAATTTTACGGTACTCTAAGCAAAACAGTTGATCATGAAAGGATTACAACAGCTTAGAGATTACAATTGTAAATACTTTCTCCTAATATTTCAAGAAAAACCATAACATGTGAAAATTGCAGCATATCCCTTAAAATCAGATAAATGCAACTGGGATCAAAATTCTCCAGTGCAGTCAGTAATTTTTGTGGCCCATTTGACCAAGGTAAAAAGTTGTAATGGTTATAACGTAACGAAGATTGTTGCAATTATTGACGAGCTAATTTTTCGGGTTTTTCAACTAGAAGAAACCGCGGAAGATTAAATCCAACCCGTTGTTTGAATTCACTACATCCAGCAAAGTCGTTTTGCTAAACATCCATGAGCGCCTAGACTTATCCACACATACCTGAAGTCTTTTACTATTCCATACGATGAATGCAGTTTTCTATTTTCATCGTCGATGGAAACTTTTTAAAATATCTGTGACTGAAATCGCAATATTATAAAGCAGGTCAGCTCAATCATAAACCTGTCTCTGACGTACCCTTAGCGGACCAGTTATTGTAACACTCTTGCGTTGGAATCTGAAGCGTACTTTCTCGGGTCTGCACGTGATCGCGCAGTGACGCCTGACGCCGCGGCGCTGGTCGACAGTTAGGTCTGGCGGCGCAGGACAAATTAGGCCATGACGTCAGAGAAGGTGGGGCCACGATGGGTGTGGCGCTATAACAAGTCTTTCTTCCACTCTCAAAAGTTCGCGCTAGTATCCGATATGGAAACTAGGGATCGCTAAATTTTAAACTTTTCTTATGTAAGCCACTTTCAGCGAATAAACCCCGCCGTTATAAAGTGCAGTGTATTATTCATGCAAGCACATTATTTTCTATCCCGGACTGGATAATTTTTAGAGAAAAATTGTTCGTGTTCCTCTTGACCCAGACTACAATAGCAGAATGTCTGTACCTGAACGTATCGATCTCAAGTTTGAGCGTTCAGAAATACATTAGTTGCCGGTCTTGGTAAACATTTACCTACCGACAGCCAGTTAGGCGTTACATACAGAGGGACCACTTTCTAGATAATTTCCTAGTGTGCTTTATTTTCCTTTTCGAAGGTACAATTATACCACAGTAAGGCAGAGTGGCATCACAATGTTCACATTCAGCATCAACATACTGGACACTTCCTTTCATTATTCCAAAGAAACATGATATATATTTACACTTGCATCAACAGGTTATTAGCGACTCATTACTGACATGTCGGGAGACTGATTTGACGAGAGATTCACTCACGCACACAAACATCCATTCACCGGGATTCGAACCCGGGATCTCTGCGATGCGACGCAGTCACGCTGACCCTTACAACATAAGAGGTCGGAAAGGAAACAATGACCTGGAAAGTTATATATATATATATATATATATATATATTAGGCTCCTCGTACATTTATAAAGAAATGTAAAGAAAAATTATTTACTATTGATTTAGAGCATATTTTAAATTACACGGCCTTAATAGGAGACCAGCTCAGAAAGAATATTCTTATAAAGGAAAATGTATTTGAAATAAATAAAAATTATCCAGTTCGATGCATGTGGTGAGCCGTGGCACAGGCTTCTTTATGTGCTCCTCGAAGAACTCTCCAGTCAGCTGTTTCCCCCACTTCAGAAACTCTTTCTGCACTTGCTCGTCAGTTTAAAATTTAATTCCATCCATGTGTGTCTTCAGGGAGGTGAAAAGACGATAAACTGAAGGCGCCAAGTAAGGTGTATACGGGAAATGGTTTGAAACATCCCAACAAAACGAGTCCAAGTGTGCCTTGGTGGCTGAGGCTGTGTCGGAACGAGTGTTGCTGTGCAACAAGCACACTCCTCTCGTTAGCATTCTCCGCCTTTAGTTTTGAATGCTCCTTTGAATCTTTTTAGGGTCTCACAATATCGTTTTGCATTGATGGTCTCTCCCTGAGGCAGAAATCGATCAATAATGATGCCTTTCCGGTCCCAAGACACTGAGATCATGATTTTGTTTCCCAAAATTGGGGTTTTAAATTTTTTTCTAGATGGGTAATTGGTGTGACGACAGTCTTTCTGACTTTGGCGTGGAAAAAAATTTCGGCAGGTGTTATTCCGTCCACGAGTAGGAAGCGGATGACAGCACGTACCTCGCACTTGGCGGGATTACTTGTCGACATATTTCACGGACCTGCGATGCTCGCTCTGTCATGTGTTCCTATACTGCTCAGTTTTGCCAACCTTCAAAACACAAAATATCTCAGTCGGTCATGATCACAGAACACTTACTTTCTGAGCATGCTATCACAACCCAATTACAGGAGTTTAATAAAATTTCATTAAATCATGCAACGACCCATAAATAATACAAAATGTTTCATACCTGACAGCAGCATTAGGGTCTACAACTGTTACAGTAGGAGTAAATCAATAATTTAATATATACTCTTAAGAAATAATGTATATCGATTTCTTTGATTCCCACGCAATGTCGCACGGCGCACTGGATTGCAAAAACATCCTTTTCATGTGATTTCAAGTCAAATTATGAAATAAAAAGTCAGGAATGAGTCATTTTTATAAAATACAGTATTATACGTAGCAGGTATATCGCTATATTACATTTATATAGTAGGAATGAAGTTTGTTATTATGATGCTGTAATAGATTGTCGATAAAAATATATATTCAGAGTTATTATAATTGATTAATGTATACTGAAGCTATTAAAAAAAACGGTTTTCTAAAGTAAATTTTCGAGTTTCTATGGATCAAAAGTATTTTTCATTGGACGTGAGGATTAGCGATGAAAGTTTACACATTAGAAGAAATTATTTATCTAATGTTTAGATAAATAAACGAAGACATTTAAATTGTTAGAATCTCGAGTTAATAATGTAAAAATTAGTACTGGACACTAGATACCTATAATAATTTCTATAACACAAGAATAAATGTCATTGTTGTTATTTTAGGAAAGCTTTTATTAATAGCTTGGACAAAGGATGTTGATAAATGTTTGAAAATAGTTTCTATAATTCATATTTGTGATTTAAAATTATATGTTGCGTGTTATAGTGAAATCGGTCTTTGATATCGGCTATACACAAAGAAAAGCCTAGAAGTAAATTATTTTAAAAAATACATAAAAACGTTAGGTCATTTAATGTGTAAGTAACCTTTGTCGCTGCGTTTTGATACTAGAGTTTGTCGTACACTAGAGAAACTCATTGATGGGATAGTTGGTATTATGTATGCGTGTTCTGGTATTTATTAATTCACAATTGGGCAAATAGATCGGTGGCAGATACATGACAAAATTAGGTATTATCTAGCTTAAACTAACAATAATAAAAAATATGCATATATGCATGCAGAAGTACCTTGATGCTTACATGGCAAACTTTTCTTTGTGGATGGTGTTTAATTGATGGAAATCCTTATATTACAGGAGTCACAACCACTAAGGACCATCGATTGATTAAGATTGGCGCCAATTACGTTTTGACTACTGTGAGCATATTACAAAAACCCTCGCATTTACTATCATTATATATTTAATTTTTTAATTAGTCCCAATTAATGTTTCACAAATTTTAAATAATTATTTAAAATAATTTCATTAACGTATAAGTAGGCAAATCGTTCCGTTTGCAGTCTTTTTATGAAAATATTATTTTTTATAGTAACAGGCAACATGAGGGTAATCCAGGTGGTGGCAACTCCCCTTTAATAGCATAGGAAGGGATTTGAAAGGAGAGGGGGGGGGGCGGTACGGAAGCGTACAGATAGTTAGAGAAGGGTTTACTAGGAACCCGGGCTATGGTTTAAAGATCGTACACGAGTCATTCCCCTAAAAGTAGTGATACAAGGCAAACCAGCATTAGGTAGGTCGGGCGCTTGGTAATTTTCTTGTAAACGCTCTTTAGTATTACTTCAGTTTACTTTTATCCCGACGAGTATTGATCTTAAAAATATAAGTTGCAGTTTTAATAAAAATACATAACGTCTCTCCAATTCGGCTAAGCTTTAAAAGTTAGCCAATGTTGCTATATTTCAATCGCTGTAATTGGTTGATTCAAGGTCACATCCCTCGCGGGGACTAACCACCATCGGTCTTTTAATTTAAATAAAACTATAGTATTGAACAAAATCAGGCGTCCTTGCTCCAACTGTCTCCCATTTTATTAGAAAACAGAGTTACTACACTAATTGCAATAAAGTTTCCTCTACCTTATATCAGAACGTCATTGCTTAATTGTAGAGTCTTCCAAACAATCTCTCGATTTTGTGTAGAAACGGTTTCCTTAAACTTTTGACGATTTATTCCTTACCGAAAATACATTAACTTTCCAAAACAGCATCAATTCAATTGTCTAAGAAACAGTAAAAGATCAAAGGACTAAAGGAATACACTCCAGCGTCTCTAACGGGAAGAAACTTCGTACTGAGACAGCGGTTGGACTTGGATATTACAGAATTAATGTTCCAAGTACATAATTTTTGGGACTTTTAAATTAACTTTTGAACAATAATTTAGAATTGACACACAAAAAAATGTGATTCCTACCTGTAACACTATAATTTTTCCTTTTTATTTTGTCAACGAAATCAGGAAACTTGAAAAATCTACGCATACTGCATACCTTCGCTTTGTTTGTTCTTAATCTCCTTTTAAACAAACAAGGCGTTAGTACTTCCTTCTGAAATTGTCTCGACTTTGCGTAACTGAAGTGTACACCGCTGGAGGCGTACTTATGGCGGCGTCGTGGTGATCACGTGGGGGTCTGGGTTTGATGTTGGGCGGAGCTTCGGTGCGCGCGCAACTTGATCGGCGCGTAGCGACATCTGCCAGGTCTACGCCAGAACTACTGACTTCTGCGAAGGAAACCCACACAACCAGACTGTCCAGAGCAGGAGTATTCACGATACATCTACAGTAGCAGACAACCATAAAGAATAAAACTGAAAGAATAAAATTAACGTTCGCCCACAAATTAATATTAGGGTGCATTAACATTACAATTCAATTCAGATCAAACATACGTGCATATATATATATATATATCTGTTTGTACTTTAAATCTGAAGCGACTACTCCAACGTCAACGAAACAGCTGGAAACCTTTGGACCTTCATTTTATACGTTGCATGTAGTAAGTATGCAGTGCTCATATTCTCTATACGAACCATAAATGTTCTGTATGAGTAAAAATCAATATATTTAATTTTTATTGATAAAAAAAATTCTAAATTTTCTCTCGACACATATAAAGCAAAGTTGCTTGACGTTTCTTTCATATTCTGAACAACGTTAAAGTAGCTGTATCGTAGATCCGCTTTAAGGGCTACTGCCCTCGATACAAACCTCCCCTTGCTTTGCTAGCTATAGGGGTTGCGAGGGGCGGCGGGAATTTCTGGAAAGGGGGTGGCAGGAGGGGAGCTGTATCGAGTTGTTTCGAGAGTCGACACACCAGCGCTGCAATCGATTATGTCGACAGAATTCCAGATTCTGCCAGTAGATGGCAGCGTCGTATAGTTGCTTTACCTATACAAAACAAAAAAAGATAAACATAAATATGTTGTTTTACAATATAACCTGTAGTCGACTATATTGTTTTAAAGTTCCTTAGAATATACCCAACATTTCATTTTTGTTACTTTTTTAAGGACAACGATACAACATTTCTTTCATCTATAGAAATGTTTAAACAACACATTTTTTAAACACAAATTGACCATCTTAAGTCACCCGGAACTGTTCTTACTACGTGTTTAATATAAAGAAACTAAATACCTTTAGGCAAATATCTCCGAATAAATTAAAGTGGTCCATTTATTCATTATCAACACTTCCGTGCAATGTATACAATTTGTCTAATATAACACAATAAGTTCAGGATCAAACACACCCAAGATTTGGATCGGATGGAAAATTGAGAATTTGACAATATACTTTTAATCTCAGTCATATTCGGAGAAAGGAAAAGATGATTTGAATTTGTGCTTAAAGCTTTCTGAAATCAACTGCTTGCAGAGAAATAGGAAAGCAAGCAAGAATCAAATTACATTTTACATATTACAACTCTTAAAATAAAAAAAGAATGGTAAAAAAGAACTGACTGTTTCCGACAATAACAGAACTCTGAAATTCGGACCACATAAATTAGAGTAGACATGAAAAGTTCCAATAAGTGTAAGAACAATAATAAAAAATTATCAAGAATAATACGTAGTAGAATTAAACAGAAGAAAAATATCATTTAATTAATAATTGTAGCAGCGAAATGAAGACAAATAATATTTTAAATAACATTTTAAAGACATTTAAAAATCTTATTGATTTTTAATATATAAACTTAAAGTTTGTACTTTTCCTTGTATATTTCACCGAGTGCAGATCTAATATCAGCAATAATTCACTCATTTATTAATATTCTTGTAGATAATTATTGAACTTATTCAAATATTCTGAAGATAATACTAAAAGTGACTATTCTATTCTCTATGACATTGAGAGATGTATGATACGATTTTGTGGCCAATAATTATCTTCATAAAATATATGGTTGCGAATTTAAATATAATATCTACATCACTGGTGTAACACTTATTTGGTCTCATATACATATATATATATATATATATATATATACATATATTATTCATTAAAATGATCAAAATTACGAAATTATTAATACTGTAATTCGAAAGTAAAAAAGTGATATAAAAACAAATATTCTATATCGTGGTTGTTCTTAAGTGGAGCCCGATCCTTACGTTCGTATTTACGTTATTAATTTGAAATGTATTTCAAGATAAAAATATAATTAACATTCAAAATAATCTTACTATTCCCCTACGTCAAAGGACGAAGATGTCTAAGAAACGTGAGAAAATGGATAGTTAGATCACTATATCTGAAATTTTATAATCAAATTGAATTATAAATTAAAATTTCAGTTTTTAGTATTTTAAAATTTTTTAATGCTCTGTCCTGTATTGTATATATAATTACAAATGGCAAATGTATACTTTTAGGAATTGAATCGTACTAATAAAATAAATCATATCTGAAGGATATAACACATACGGAAGTAATTTCGTACTATTAAAATAAATTTTCCCTGAAACAGAAGAAGAACTTGTATTGTAGAACAAAGGACGGAGCAAGGTCTGTACAATGAACTCGAGAAGTATAAATATGACGAGTGTAATAAGGAGATGTAAAGAAAAATGTAACTCGGGTAAAGTTAAAGAGTAGAAACGGAAGAAGAATAAATATTTAGAAGCGGAGTACAAAATACAAAGTCGTTCAAATGGCTGTGATGCGGACAACTTGGAAGAAGATTGCGTTTTCAGATAAAGTAATATTGCGTTCACACATTAAAAATATGTTTTAGAGAAATATTAAGATAAAGGAATGAGTATATAAATGAATAAGGCATGTAGGCATGTAGATGTATAAGAGGCTGAACGATTACATCGGATCAGCAAAGAAAAAAGTAATTTTTTTTGTTGATTTTGAGTAAATTAATTTTGGGTAAATTAGACGAGTTTATGTCAACACAGACTTCCTATTTATAATGTACTTTAACACAAGAAATCAACTATTCAATTTGGAATCAACTGTTGTGATTTTTGTCAAAACTATTGCCAGACTGAAGAAAATATAGACAAAGTTAAAAACTTTATAAATGATGTAAATACAAGATATTAAGCCATCATACATACAATTAAAATGAGAAGAGTCCTGTTTATGCTTTTAATGTGTAATATTTCTGAAATTAACCTATTATTAAAATTAGTTGTTTTATCTAGAATAATAGCATTATAAAAACTGAAAGAATGATTAAGATACAAACAATGTTTATAAGTTGGAAAAATTAAATTGGTTTTATGTTCCTTAATTATAGTTAACTAAGATGGTTTGGTCTAGCTGATATAACAAAATGAGAAATATTGCAACTAATTTTATAAACAAGATTATGGAGTATGCAAATATTAAGACAATATTTGTGTTTTTTTAACAATTTAAAACACTGAAAATTAACGTATTTAAAAATTAGAGAAATATTTAGTTGTTTTTAATGACGTTTTAAATTCATAGATAAGGTATAATAAGGAAAAACAATAATTTTTTTATTTTCACATGAATCCTCATTGACAGAATACCTCATAACGTCTGTAGTGACTGAATTGAAAATAATCGTTGTTAGGAAGCTAAGCAAAAAGAAAGTAAGGCTTCACTTTTCAATCAGAACAAAAGCATTGTTTTATTGAGCGTGACTTCCCTTTAGCTGAAATGGATAGTCTCGACTTTCTCACACTAAGTATTATGTATGTATGTCTGTATGCGTGAGAGTGTGTGAGATGGCCGATAGCTGCTGCGTCAATACTTCGCACACGCACGCACGCACGTACGCTCACGCTACCTGCTATTAGCACTACGTTGTGATGGATGTTTGCAGTTTGCTTATTAACTACTCCCCGCACATTAATATGGACTCGCGTGTTTTAAACTTACTTCAAGTACGGCCAAACTTTACTGATAACCGGCAAATGTGTCATGGCAAAATGTTGTCAAGATGGGAGGGTTAGCTACAATTTATTCTACGCGCCGCAATTTTACTCGCTCGTTAAAATTCATACTTTGAGCGATGCATTGTCTAGTGATAAAATAATTTTTTCGAATTAACTATTTCAATATGAAATCAAGTTTAACTCATCATCACAAATTAGTATATAACGTTATTCAATAACCGGGATTTAATTCCAAAAATATTATTTTTTGGTTTCAGCTATTACCTAGTATACTATTGACGATAAGTGACTTATTCAAAACTACAAATTTATGCACATAATCTAGCAGGCAAATGTTTTTGGATCCTCATTGATAATTGTAGCCTTTTTCTGTTTGGAAAAGTTATATCCCTAGTGTTTTCAGATTTCATAAAATGCGTACTATAAAAGGAAAATGCTTAATATAAAACTTAGCTCAAGTAGTTAATAAAATCACCCTGGCAGTTGAAGTGGCTGTAATAAATTCTTTTAAATCTCAGGTCGAATGCTTGACGCGGAAAATAAAAATTCGACAGAGCTGAGAGTCGAAACTGCGTTCAGTGCCGATTACGTTGTTAATCCACGAGTACCTTCTAAGATACCCTGTTGATCCCAGCTTCGAAGATGAATCTGTCTTTCTTTTATGTGTTTCTCTCTCTCTCACGCCGACCTACAAGTCCATTTTCCACATTCTTTCATGGAATCATTCTTAGTACTCAAACATCAACTATATGTAAATTAATTATAAGTTATATTAATATAAGGATAGAAAATGCTAAATATAAATCTTAGCTAGAAAGTTTGGTGAAATTGAGCTCATGAGGCAGGAATTATCCATACTAGTTTTATAGCCCCAACGACGAATTTCAGATACGGAAACAACGCTTTGAAATACTAAAATTTATTTTTACATATTCTTCATTATAAATTATATATTCCAAAATTCCCCAAATGACAGAAATTCAAAGCTTTTATTCACTTTTTAATCATTTTTTTTATAAAGACTGTCCTATTAATTTTTATACGTTGTAACCAAATTACAGATACAAAATGAATTTTTTTCTCAGTATTTTATAATATTAACAGCAACACGAGCTTTCGGCTCTATTCATCATTATCATTCTGTAAAAATATAAATTCATAATAAAAACATTATAAAATTTATTATAATTATATTTATCGACAAAAATTAATTAATACATTTTCTACATACCTTCTTCGCGATAGTTGCTATTTTAATATACAAACATGTTTTATTTTTATGGTAACCAAGTAAGTAATATTATAATAAATTTTATAATGATTCATATAAATGTTTTAACTATTACAGAATGATATCGCCTTGTAAAATCGAATTTCTGTTACTGTTAGTATAAAAAATATGGAAACATTTTACATCAATTTTATGAATTTGTTGAACTTTTTACAGTATTTATACCAGAAAACCATTGTATGGTCATTTAGTGACCAATTATAATGTATTAATTAGAAAAAGACGGTTGTGATGTTCACTGTTATTTGAGACATCAACTTTAAATCATCAATTTCCTTAATGTATATAAGATGAATAATTAAAGAAAGAGAAATGTTTTGTAAATGAATTAAATGTAGTTAACTAACCGTGTGGAGTTAAAAAAATGTAAATACTGAAATTAATGTCTGACCTTCCATGCATATATATTTTTAGACTTGTTATAATACAGTTTTGCCCTGTAGATTTAATCTGTCTTTGTATGTAAATAACGGTAAGCGGTGTTTGTAATTTTCGGAACAATAAAGAAAACGTAACGAGTTTTCAATTATTATACTTTGCCAAATAGATCATGCGGGCTTCAGGATAATGCGATCGATACCCTCTTCTTTCATAACACCATCAGATAGTGGAAGATGTCTGGCATATCATAACTCATTGAAAAAACGTTACGTTGTTTCTACACTATTTCAAACTATTTTCAAACTTTTGCTCTTAACAAAACAAATGATAATCCTGATGAACTGTGATCACATTTATGGGATCTCGTTTAACCTTTCAAATTCTACTGAAAAAAAAAGCATTATACCAGTTTAAGCGCATTACATTTTTATTCACAGAAATTCATACAGAAATATGTTGCGGATATTTACAGGTATAAAATCATTTTGATGCTCTAAAAATCTAATAAAAAAAACAATAAGCAAGAGATAATAATAAGAGCTACCTTTAATATTTATATTACGCTATAAATTAAGGTATCATTAGGAAAATAATAATCTATTTTTATCGCGTTGAGTTTACACCTATTTTAATTTAGTTACAGTGAATAACAAGGTCCGTAATCATGCGGATGTCGTGCAGTTATTTAGACACACGACCCGCTGCACCGTGTTTCATAATATTTTATCTAACAACGCAGTATATATTGCGCAGTGAACGCAGTATCAGTGCATTGGGCTATATATACCAATATAACAAATCACTATTTTCTGCAAAGCCAGAATCATGGAGGGGTTAATGTCATGTATAATTAATAGCCACTGATGATTAAGTAAGTTAGGAATATTGTTGAGGGCTTTGTGAACCATGATATCCAAGATCCAACCCTGTTTGTTCGCCGACGTCGGTATCGCACTCAATTTAGCTATCCAAATCCGATAGGATATCTCATTTAGCTCGTAATTGAACCTCGATTAGGACTAGTTGAAATTTATGGCGAAAGCTGAACGATTTAGAAATGCAGTTTGCGTCATGCACGAGATAATCGTCGGGCGCGACTACGGCCAAACCCATCGCATCTGTAAGCTTCGTCAATACAAATAGCTAGACATGCAGCTAGCCGTAAATGTGCCGAATAATTATCAATATTCACGTTGCAGGTCAATCGCAGTCATGTAAATTCTCTATGTAGCTGAGACTGTTTCGTTTGCTATATCAATCTGTGTATCGTCAAAACTTTGGAAAATGCGCCACCAACGTATTTTGGAAACAAATTTATCAAAAACACAAAATATTACTATTATCAGCAAACAGTGTTCTTCGGTAAGTTGTGAGGGACATGATGAGAAGAACTGGGGGTTCAAATCCTCATAACGTCACATTCATTTCAGTTTTACATAGTTTCCACAAATCTGCTTAATACGCCATGGAAGAGGAAAACAATGTCAACGCAGCTTCCTTCATAATTCCTACAAAAAATCCTGGGAATCCTGAAAAATGTATTAAGGCTCTTGTCGCGTCAAATCCGTAATGCGTCATGTTAGCTAACAATGTTACAGTTGTCTGAATAGTAAAGAATCCTAAATTGATTGTATACAGTACTGAAAAATTTATAACATAAATAAATAGTTCAATTCTTCCTCAATGGAATTTCAGAAATTTTCTTGAATCTAAAATATCTTAAATTGTTCATCAATGACATACCTGTCTGTCATATTACTAAATAGAAAAATTTGCTCATAAAAACTACATAATTTTGTACTATGTACTATGTTTCACAAAACCAGTAAAAGAAATTGAAAAATTAAACAACTAGCTAATAATTAGAAAATTTATATCTAGAGATTCAGTATAAAAATCTCGTGATTTATTTTCTGATTGATGTAGTAAGTTACCATTCAAGAATGTTAATATGAACTCAGAATACCCTCCAATCAAAAAGCGAGCGATGCCGTTTTTTTATTATTATTAAAATTAACTCTTAGTCCGGAGACTTTACAGTTGTGATAATTCATAATAAAAGTATTTACAATTGTAACTTTTTAACAAATAAAACATAAAAAGATGTTTATAATTTGTAAATATATATCATGTAAACTTGGGGTCTTGGATATGACCCTTGTCATTCCAAGTTAGAGACGAGAGAAACCGACTAACTTGTTTACAAATAATAACGAAAGTTAGCCGGCATGATATTTGGGATCGATCTGATCATCGGGGAAACTTCATTTTATGAAAACCCGTCAAGGACGTTATGGGAATGATGGGAAGAACGGATATTTAGGGAGTATGTAGTGCCAGTTGGTAGAGGGGGGTTAGAGTTAGGTAATTCCGGAGTGATTTAGGGGGAGGATGATATCAATTTTAGTCTGCGATTTTGTGAAGGAGGGGGCGGGTTACTGTAGAAGAGCTCAATGGTCGCAAAGTGTAATAATGGTTAAAATAGCAAGATACAGACGAACCACGAGTTATAAGAAAGACAATCTCTTCTATTTGTAGAACTCTTCATGTGTAAAACTAACTTAATACTAACACATATTCGTCTCGTAAAATGTATTTTTAAAAGTACAAAGATTACTTAACAAATTAGTGTCACGTTGTATATTTAAGAAACAATTATTTTGCTTCTCTTGTTTATTATAAACAATGGTAACGATCCTCATTACATTTCAGTTTCGTATTTCACAAGTTTTCATGTCTGAATGGATATAGTAATAAGAATTACCGTTTTAACTTCAAACTTCCTGTTGATAACCACTCGGCACCAACCCCAGCATTTTTAATGTTTGCTCCTTTGATTGGGATTATAAAATTTTTTGGTTCCATTTGAAAGTAATTCGTCAGTTATATTAGATCCATTATTGATAATTAAAAAACCATTAAACAGCCTTATAACAATTTTATTTATTTTAATTATAACTGTCAGCAATTGACGTTATTAAACATGTAATAATCATTATGAAAAAGAAATAATATTATAATTTGATCTTAGCTCTGAAAACATGTTAAATTTATTAAGAGAAAAATTATATATTTTTATAATTCTACTTATTTTTTATATTTATAAATAAAACCGTTGAAAGCTTTCATTTAAGTAAATAAAATTGTTTCGAGATTGTTTAATGGATGTTAATCACGCTACATTAATTTCATGATTTATATGTAGTAAAATATACCTAACATATGAAACGAGACATAATCTTGCTATATCTATGACTATGTGACATTTGTAACGTTCAAAATAGATTTACATGATTTGTTTATTCGTTAGTCATAAGCTAGTTTAGAGCCTGAAGAGTTCTTCAAACTGTAGAGGAAACTTTGTGCTGCTTATAACACATGGTCATTCTGTTAAAAGCCATAATAATAAGAAAGATAGCCAAATACGGACAAAAGAAGTGGTGTTATAAATATAAAAATATTAATATATATACACACACTTATATCATCACATCTTTAGTCTGTATTTTTCTATCTTAATTATTATTAATTTTAAAAACAGTCGTAATTTTTTCATTTTTTATGAGGGCCTCAATTTAACAAATATGATTATTTATGTCTCATTCTTCAAGTTTTCTAAAATTTCGCGTGATTTAAGTGAAACGTAACTATTAATGTCATAACAAATTATTGATAATTTTTGTGAAACAGAACACGTTCAGTTGTTGGGTTAAGAACACTGCATAGTGGCGCCGTTCACGTGAAGCGGTGAGCAGCGTAGGCCCATGGGACGACGACCCTTGTTAACATGGAACTTGTTATCAAAACTCTTAGTGAGAAACTTCCCTTTCGCAGAAACTACCTCCGACATGGGCTCAGTACAGAGCTAAAACCTACACGTGAACTAGTAGATTCAAGTATATAAATAAAATACTAAAGGCACTTTTGTCTGAACATATTTGGAGTGCTTTTAGTACATCTTTTAAGTTTCATGGCTGAGCAGCCTTTTTTCTGAAACTGTAAAAAAACTTTGAGACTATCTTGTCATTCGCCATTTTAAAATGATAAAACTTAAACTGCAACCTACCTATTAAGTTTTATTTTTGAAGTGCTCGTAAATAAACTGTGTGTTGTCACAAGAATATAACTTTATAAGCAGAAACAAGTAGTAGAAAAAACTATTAAATTAAAAAAAAAAGATTACGGAAGCAGTGAAGCTGAAACGCGTTAATTAAAACAATTAGACTAAAGTTCTATCCTGTTATTAGTTCACAGTATATATCAAAAGGAAACACAAACGTTGCACAGTGTTTACATTCCAAAATAAAGGACGGAAACTAGCTAGTATTTAATAAATACATTTTTATATTCATCCAAATACCAAATTATATTTACTTTTACTTCTTCAAACACGATATTGATAATCATTATAAATAATAAGAAAGATAGCTAAATACAGACAAAAGAAATAATAATATAAATACCACACAACGTTTTGGAAGCCTTGTTCCTTTATTCAGTTACAGAAAAAATGCAAGAGGCTAGAGACACAACCGCACAAGTCAGATGTCAAAATTCAAAAGTTTGTCAACTCTAGTTTTCTTAACTGACTTATGCAGTTGTGTCTCTCAAAGTTTTTACGTTTTTCCTACACCTGAAGAAAGGTACGTTTCCAGAGACGTTGTGTGGTATTTATATAATCACTACTTTTGTCTGTATTTGGCTATCTTTCTTATTATTAATTTTCAATCAAACGTAAATATTTCATTTTGATAATCGTTATTATAAAAATTTAATAAACAGTCGTAAATATCGAATAATTGAGTTACAGTTCACTTCCCAAAAATTTGTGAAATAAGCTTAAAAATAATTAGATGAAAAATGTTTAATTTTAAGCTCCGGTTCGAAAGTTTAGTGAAATGGAATTTATGGAACAAGGTATAAAAATATTCGACAGATCCTGGATGTGAATCCAAAATACAGCTTCGTACGTACGTCATTTTCTGCAAAATAATCTTGTACTGAAAAGCGATGTTGTAAATCAAGATTACGAAGGAAAATTAGTAACGAATTGAAGATATATTCTATCATCGTCTTCAATTAATTTTATAATTGAAATCGTAATGAACTACAGAGTACCTGTCCTAGAAGGCTTTTATATTATGTAGTAATTTATAACAGATTAACCTATAGGGGAGACAATGCTTCCTGACTGTGCTGAAGCGCTGGCTTATATTTTCTCACGCAGTTTTGTAACAGGGCTACAGTCAATGGTTGCAGGTGATACATGCTGGCGTGCGGTGCCCGCAATGCTTGGTGATCCATCACAGTAATGATGATGTATCTTACTGGCTGTGTAACTCACCTGTTTAGCAGCCACAAATTCAACTAGCCCTCACTGTTTCAGGCATTTGTCTTCATCCGGTAGCCCCCTCCCAATGGCGTAGGCCACAACATTTCTCAATTCACCGAACCAAAATCACCGAAGCATCACAACGAGCTTTTGAGTCTGACTTTGATTATTCTCAGACTGGAAAAATTAATGACAACTTCATATTACAAAAAAAGCTCATTTTATAATTTATAAACCGTTGATTAATACTGGAATGTTTAAAATTTATTTAGTAAGTAAACAACTGGACCAGAATATCTATTGTATGACATTGTCTAATTAAATAATGTTTCATATGTAATTCCATATCGCAAAATAAATATGACACTGGTGTCGAAATCTTTCTAGTATTATTGGAGGCTGTGGAGTAATAATTCATACTAAATAGATTATAAACCTTATCATATTTATGACTTCACCAAACATTAATGAATTATCTCGTCATTGGGCAGATACAAATACTATTGCTTATTAAAATATATTAGGTGTATTAAAACCTGGAACTTTCTACAGTGACTAGTCTGATCGTAATATAAGAGTGACAGTTCTAGAACCTCTAAATAATAATATAAATCGGAAATTAGAAATTTTTGTTCCATCAAAAATGTAATTTAGTATACTCCATGCAAATCCAGTTACGGAGTCGAGATTTAGTGAGATGTAGATTGTATTTCAATTCCCAGGCAAAAAATATATTTTTTTGGTCGCTAGAAGGATCAGTTAAAAGAGAATTAATTACGAACTACTTCGAAGATTAAAGACAGTAAGGGGAACACTGGTATTATTGTAGAAGCAAATTTTCGTTGCGTGGTCCTCGGTCAGCGAGCCGTGAGGGAATCCCCGTGAGATGGTGCCACAGTTATCAGCAGAGAAAGTTGCACCACTCGCTCACTAGGGGCCTATCTCTCTCTCTACCGCTGTGCAAATACAGGATTGATCTCCTGGGCTCCGGCAAACCACCCTATTTTACACATGACGGACCCTGTGTTTCCCCATTCCTCTCTTGGCCCCTGATAAAGCATAGCGCGACACGCCCGCAGTACTAGTCGACAAACACAAGGTATCGCAGCGGATTTGCTTCGCGGACGAGCGCAATGGACACTACGGAAAGAAGAATCAGTGTGCTGAAATTTATTCTTTGACAACACTACGCTTTGGGAGTACGTTATTCCTACTTTCACCCTATGGGGCGAGGTAGCTTTAAAAATCTTTTGACTCTCCGTTTTCCTCAAAACTTTAAAGCGGTGAAATTCTGGATTCGCTACAAAGACTCTACATGGTGTTTATTTAGTAGTTAATTAGCAAATATTCAAATAAAACTCTGGTCTGCAATATAAGTGTATTTTACGTTCGTTTACATTTACATGACTGAAAATATACCTTTAAAGCACGTCACAGTGTTAACTCTTTAAACATTCATTTATTTACTTTATCAATACAATAGCTTTCCTCTAGTATTTTCATCTTGATAACATCAAAATGTATCTGACATTACCGTACTATCTGTTTCTAAATAAAAATAAATTGATTTCTAATATCGCTAATGATGAAGGGTGATTACTCAAAAAATATAAAATGCAAAAATTTTATAATTGCAATGGAATACAACATAAAATATTATTAACAATAAAGAAGACCGTCTTTCTCTGCGTAATGAACAAGCAAAATATTCTCGTGCTTCTGAGGGAGTGTAAAAGATCTAGGGGTGACGTTTCGATGACGTTCGCTGTCATCGTCTTCTAGTAAAGTTCCATATTTATTATAAAAAAACAAATGCTAGAAGACTATGACAGTGAACGTCATCGAAACGTCGCGCCTAGATCTTTTTCACTCGCTTAGAAACCCTAGAATATTTTGTTACTATTAACAATGTTTCTAAATATTACATTATGAAAAACTCAACCATTTAGTGATGCATAATGAAATATTAACAATATTATTTCTAATGAATTCAACATTTAGCCTTACAGTAAAATAAAATATTTGAATACTATAAGTTCTTTCTTGAAAAAAAGAAGGATGCATATATTAGATTTTATAAATATGGAAGTTGTTTAAAGTAAAGTCATTAAATTTTGATTAAATATTAATTTTTTTTTGCTATTTTGGTTTATTGGCCAAATAATCTGCAAAAGTAAACACGACTTTTTATTTTAAACACAAACTTCTATTTAAAACTCATCGTCTGGGCAACATTTCTTTCATCATGATTAACTTGTTTATGAAAATTTGAGTAAGATATTTGCGTGTAAAAAGTTTTACCATATTTTGCTGAGAATCGATATGGATTCATATTAATTTTGTTTGTTGTAATCTCTTCGGTGTCCTGTTTTTCCTTGAAAATATCTTTTATTACGTTTTTAAAACTATATTTGCATCAAATCACGTTTTCAACTCTTCTACATATACTACATAAACAAATCATTGTAGTTTTCCCAGCTATTTAGAGAAATTCTAAGTTGTAATTTCAACACGATGAGCAACAACATCAATCCAAGTCCATAATTTATAAAAATCTTATTAAATTAAAAATAATCATTATCAAATCGGCAAAGTTTTATTATATAATAGCGTCTTGATACTGTGTAAGAAACATCTCTAGTTTTTTTAAAATCCTACGGCCAAGAAGTGGGACATTTGTTTGGCAGGCTTCCCTTCCATTAGCAAGACGATGGTGTGCGAGAAAGGCACATTACACGGCTCATTAGCCGATCGTAGCCCGGAGATGTGATTGCCCGTCTTGGGGATCGCTGCTAGCCAGCCCGAAATAGCGAGGCTTCGTAGTTAGAATTGGTATTAACACTTACACGTGCCGATTCGCTCCCTTCCCCAACGTCCAAACTTTTGTAGTTATTACCAAAGAGATAATTACCTAACCACCATCGTGGGCGAGGTAGCTTCGTAGATCACAAGCGTACGCTTGACTGAAGTCTGCAGCCTAATAACGTGCCATTTCACACTAGAAAACTTTTAATACTATAACCACAATTTACATATAATAATATATAACGGTAATAAGTGAATTATGATACTATGCAAATCGTGTAAGAGTCTAAATTAAAGTAGTATTTCATGAGCTATTTTGAATAGATGCTTTCTAAATATCTAACATTTGATAGAGATAAAATCGATATTCACACAGAAAAAATATATTTTCTGAGTATTGCATCCAGGCACATGATTATGTAAGCTTTCCATTTGTCGGTAATGATAACACAATAATTTTCCAAACTTTGGGAAAAATTTATATTATATTCTAAAACTAATCAGTATGTTACTTTATTATATCAAACTTATATAGGAACAACAATTACAAGATGCCTTATTCTATTATCTCATGCAACCAATCAAAATCACCATTTTGCAAATGGATTTATTTAAATAAATATACACTTAAGGCGAAGGTTTTCTCTGAATATTCTAGTATCTTAATTTACAGGCTTACTTTTACTATAATTGGTAATGGTTGCCACCGGTCAAATGGTCATGTGAGTCTATCTAACAAATATTACGGTTGATGATTTTTTGTAATAAAAATGCTCCAAATTTTTTGGAAGGTCTGATGGTGAAGAATAATATGTAACAGATTCATCAGTAGTGAAGAAGAAAGTTTTAAACTATAACTACTGGAAGGAACTACTGGATGAACTGATTGTCCATACGACGAATCTCGAAAATCGTAGTTTAATTGTAGTTAGTACCCCACTATCAATAGGGTTTGCATAATTATTTAAACTGGCATTAATGCTTTGACTTATTAATGGAAAAATATTCAAGCAGAAAAAGAAACCTCTAATTATCCTCTAATGAAATCTGTATAATCTTTATATTTTCTCTAATTTTACAATGACTATAAATCCGCTACGTAGTTGTTTTCATATTCAAAAATATATAACACTATTAGAAAAGTTTGTTACAGTAGATGAATAAAAATACGCAACAAAGCCTTCTATCAAATAGACGATGACGTTGAGCCCTCTGAAAAGTCTGAGATTCGTCTTTTATTTCACAGGACGCAACGTTGTGTCGTGTAATACGAGACAAATTTTGCTCATTTTGTGGAGGATAGGGGTTCGTTTGTGAGTGAGCCAGCGTGCGCGTGAACGAGCATATGTGGGTGGAAGGGGTGTGACGGCGAGGACAAAGAGATCCCGAGAGAGGAAATGGCGGGCAAGCGGGCAGATTGGCAGGAGAATGCCCATATCGCAGCTCACAAAGCACCAAAAAAATCCATTAGCATTTAATCATCAATAATTTATCTATCATAAACATTACTAGGAAAAAACAGCGTTTGTGGATACCATTTTAACGAAATCTCTGTGTTCAGTGATTGTCGAACAAAAAGAGATGTGACGCAGTAACAACTGACTCCCTCAACTCATTTGTTTTTCCTGGTTTCAATCTGGTTGGTTGCAATGGTTAGAATTAAAATAATAAAAAATGTTGCAGAGACAAAGCGGAATAAGATTTTCGTTTAATATTTTCAAATTTGTCAGTAATGAATATTCCAATTAATAAACTAAATAATGTATAGAAACAATTATTCTTGCTATTTTTTTAAAAAAAAATTATGTACAGCCTTTGCAACTGTTTACAAATGATGCATGTTAATATTATGAGCATTAAGCGTTCTCATTTATGTAAGCATTTTGACTCCATAATATTTCAGTTAATTAGGCCTAATGATTACATTTAATGTTTTATTTTAGAAATTATCTATATAATTATTCTATTCAGTTGTTTGCATTTCTGTTTAAATTCTGTTTTTAAACTTAAAATTTCTGTAATTTTTTCATATATAGGTATTTAGACTTGTCCTATTTCCTCTGTAGAAGACTCATCAAGAATTTAAAATAAATAATTCTAGAAGCAATAGACGACATGTAAATGTTTAACTTACGAAATTGAGAAAACATTTCTCAGGTTCGAATTATATTGACCTTATAGTTTCATTATCATAAGGTTATTCTTTTACATTACAGTTTTCTAAAACTTTAAGTAACGTATTATTTAATGACTTTAAGATAGAAATGGCTTATAAATCAAGTGTAAAGAGTTTTATAAACATTCTGAAACTTAAAGTCATCGAACGTTTATGACACATACCTTTCAATGAAAACGAAACAAAAGAATGAAGTCATTCTATTTTTTATAATCAGACAACACAAGCATCAGCTCATAATATTAATTTGTCAACTTATAACACAGGAGTACTACAAAGGTATTCTGTCACAATAATTAATGGAAATAACTGTTTGTAATTATAGGGAAAATATAAAAATTTGTGATACAGAAAGTTGCCAAAGAATTTTTATTGAAACATTTATTTACTTTACTATTTTGTGTGGTGACTTTAATATAAGCATTTATATATGAGTGTCATGAGACATAGTTCGCACTTAACTAAAAAAATTAATTACTAATTCTATGGATATTAATAATAAAAAATATTAGTATTCATTCAGAAAATTATGAAAAACCACTTCAGCAAGCCACGGAAAGTGTATTTTGTATGCGATACTACCTAACTACATTTAATCTAAGACAGTAATTATGATAATAATAAGTACGTTTATTTTACCCAAGAATCTGAAAAAAAATAGCATATTAATTGTAACAATAACAATAAACCTATATGTTGTATGTCAAGTATGCATGAAAATGGTGATTATATTACGTTAAGTTATTGACAGACTGTTTTTCAGTACTTCATACATGTCAAAAATATTGTTTTACGTATCATGCATACATATTTTTAGCAAGTAAAATTTAACGCTCAATATTTGAATAGAATCCATGGTTTTAAGCCGTTTCGATAAATCAACACTGCTTAAAGAATAGAGTAATAATTATTTACAAACTTCAGAACGCGATTGTAAATTAATCTTCGTCTAACAAGTTGGATGACTGTTTTCTGTTCCAACTACAATTTTTTACCAACGTAATATTTGCTAATATGTTTTTCTGTTGAATTGCGCAGAAAGTTAAGTAAGCTTTTTTCACAAAAAATCACAAAAACGAAAAAATCTGTTTTTCGTACTTCAATTTTTAGGACCAGATATCCTCACCAGAGGCGTTACAGGAGAATATTCTAGTAGGGAAAAATTATATGAAACACGTTGATGGAATTTGTAAACAAAGTTTTGTTTTGGAAAGTATGTCAATGTCAGTGTCATTACGTTAAGAGAAATACCTCATGCTTCGAAGCTTCGTATGTTTGTTATGAGCACGCAATTAGAACGTGGTCCGTTAATGACAGTCATTACGAGCGAGCTGCAACAGAACAACGCACGCTATAGCGTATACCCTGTAGCAGCCCGCCTGCATCGATTCTCTCCTACAGGTGCCGCTCAATATGCTAACGAATGCTCTTGATTGTAATCTGATTGCAGCAAAACAACACTTCACATTTGCAGTTAGAGATGGGCCGGTAATAGTGTTGCATCTGCCTATTGAAACCAGAATGGCACCTAATTCAATTTCAACCAATTTGTATAGCTTCAATTTTAATTTGGCTCTATGATCTAGATATAAATTACACGAAAATGAGATTTTGCCTAAAAACTACATTGAAAATAATAGAAGGTTAAACAAATTTGGCTTGTTTTGATTTCCGTTTGATTATTCTTGTAACGACGTATGACATATTACATATCTCTCTTATTTTATGGGCTAGTCACGGTTTATATATTCAAACTGTGTCTGAAATATCAATTAAGAGACTCCTTAACGCTTAATATTTTCCCCTCAGCTAATGAATACCGGCATTTCAAAATCTCATGTGTCATGCTGATTATAAGTCTTCCTTGATGAGCCATATCATTGTTTTATAATAATCCTTCATTACACGGTTAAATGGGTATGAGACTTCAAAGCGGTTGGGTTTAGTGGGGAATTTTTCTTATGGTTCAAGAGAGACACAAGAGGGTTTACTTTTTATTACCTGTATCAACATTACTTACTCACTTTCCATTAATTTCAAACTGAAAATACGATTCAATATATTGCTGAGTACATAGGTGCAATAATTTCAATAATAATGTTTTTCTATAAATATGAGTAATTAATTAATTATAAGAGTTTATGGAAAAATATTTTGTAGGAATTTTAAAATTCCATTTTAAAACTTGTCCCCAAGGTATTCCAAATATTTTTAAATTATATAAATCAATTCATTACAGGCTACATATCCACAATTAATTTTATCATTGTCGTCCCAAATACTTATGTTTAATAACTGTACGCACCACAGTGGAGATGACTTTTTAAATCAGCCGCATTTTAAAGAACATTAATTACCGTTAATTTTCCCATTTAAAATTTATTACATAATATCAAATATATACAACAATTTATCTAATTCATGACTACAAATCGACGAGTTCATTACATTAAAACTTGACGTATGACAGTTTTACTGGGAACCAGAAAAATAAAACGCAGAAACACAGGTATGTGAAACAGTCTCCTGTCTGTCTTTCCTTTGACTCGGATGTGGCTGAAAGCAACGGGTCGCCCGACGTTTCCTGTCATGGAGATTTATGCTCCATTACGTGGATTGCTGATAGCTTCTTGTCACGTTAGATGCGTGTCAAACATACATGCGCGTGTATGTGTCGGTCTGCATTCCCAAAGTGAAACAAACATTTAATTATATGGCTTACCACGGTGTTACAGGTGACCACACAATTAGTTTCTTTGACCAACATATATATCGTTATCACAATTTTCTAGAAATTTCGAATACTGATTTAATACTGTACTTTTGAATAATAAATCAAATTATAAATATACTTAATTTTATTTAAATCATTGATACTGTATATAATTAGAATGTTGAAATCTAAACTGACATAAATTATTAATATTAATTATGAATAGAGTGTAATTATGTTTGCATCTGTATGTGGAAATATTTCTCGCAACTAATTAATAATAATTATTTTTATATCAAAATAAATTAAATTTGTGGAAATTAGATTTTGATTTATTTCATAAATCATATCCTAAAATTCTGTCAATTATTCTGTCTTTAAAATGATTCAAAATGCTAACACAATTCATGAGATGAATTTTAATGCTACATTATTTTTTCTTCATTTTCTTTATTTTACAAATGTCAGAAAACCTATCAATTTTGATGAAATAGGTATTTTATAGATATACATTTATTTAGCATACCGTTAGTATGAACTGAAGAAAACACATCCACATATCATACAGGAAAGTATGTGGTCACCATGAAATGAATTATGTTTAGGAATTTATAATGCGAAAGTAAATGTAGCAAAGTTTTAATAAAAATGCCCGTTGTCGGCGTTGCGTTGTGTGATTATTTTCCTTTAATTAGCGCACGAAAGCAAGTTTGTTTGCGTGGCGCTGTAATTAAACTACATGAGCCGGCCGGCAGCCTGATATTTATGCATCTCGTTACAATGCAGGTAATTATACCGTATGATTCCGAAATTGCATTGCCCTTTCCACCGAGCTTACATTTTATTGTATATTTATCATAAGATTAAAGCAGGCAATTCCGTACGAAATGAACTATTCTGTGGCATCAATGAGTTCTATAGTGAAATACAATTGATTTATTCCGGCAAATTAAAACGAAACGAGTTTATATGGTTCAACGTTTACGTGTATTGAGAGGCACCTTTTGGGGAAGAGAATGGCAGACAGAAAAAATGAAATGCAAATGATGGCTCGTTTCAGGGCTTTAACGAATGCCAAATTTAATATATATATATATATATATATATATATATATATATATATATATATATATACATTAATACACTAAGCTAATTACATGTACTGTACCGGCAACAGTAATTATATTTCCTTTACTCATTTCATATTTTACAACACTAGGTAGGTAATATTCGTGTTTAACAAAACATTTTTGAATTACAATTCCCTCAGTAATAACACTTCCCTGGAACTATTACTGAATAGAAAATGAAGTCCATATACATGTTTCAGTTGGGTATCGGTTGTAAATAGAAAAAAAAATATTTTTAACGAGTTTCATTTGGAATGGCTTGGAAATTGATAAAGTGAATATGGTTTTCAGAAAAAAAAATTCCAAAGCGTAAAACGACAGTAAAAACATTCGCAAGTGTCTCAATAAGGTATTCAGAGAGTCAAGTTTCGAAAAACTATGTTGGCATAGTTTAGGAATAATTTTGTAATAATTAGGACAGCAGGTTTTAAGGAAGTGAAAAATCTAAAAATGAAAAAAATGCCAGTTGAAAGGACGCATTTCACAACGGTATGAAGAAAGTTCTGAGGTTGAAATGCTTCGCTTCAGCGGTGGTAGTCATAGCACGACCAAAAGAAAGTGTACAGATATAAATCAGTTAGCAGTACACAGCAAAACATCTAACTTTTGTTATCAATTTCCTAACGATATAAACAGATAAAGGTTGGAATAAAACATGAAAATTGTAATTAATATCTGTTATTTATTTTAACAAAAATAGTTACACTGTTACTAGTAATAGATTCATACATTTTGAATTGGCTCATTTATAATTTATTAGATTATTCATTTCCAAAACCATTCTCGTCCCAATTGTAAGAAAATGATTCCTCAATTGATTTTCTAGTAGCTTTTCTCATAACGAGCCTCTTCATATGTTGCGGCTAATGATTTCAACCACAAAACAATTTTTACTGTTAAAAATTCGAAAAACCGAATTATATGATTCCGTTGTCTATAAGTTAGACAAATTATATAAAATAGTTTTTTAAATTAAAACAATATAAAAGTAATTAACTTCAATGCAAATAACGAAGAATGTAATGGATGGGTTTAAAATCAGGTACTCTTAACTAGAATATGTCATCATATTCGTAATTATTTTGCCACTTATAAACGTAGTTGAAAATTGTTTAACAAATTTTATTGTTACTATTAATTAATTAATACTAATCCTTCTCCGTCTATATTTTTCTTTAATTTAGAGACATATTGCCTCTAATCCCCCGAGTATGTGTGGAGAATTCTTCGCTGTTTTGTGATAGTCACTTTCCCAAACTGGTTGTGATTACGGCGAGTGTCCTGGCCTCTCCTGAGTATCCTGTGTAACCAGTCTTTCCAACGCATGTCATCGTGTCCTCATGTCTACGTCACACCATTAAGTAAATTGCCTACGGAACGGTGAAGCGACAACACTCTTCAATTTTTTTCCATATATATCGTACCACAATAAAACTGAATTAATAAATAATGAGTGTTATAAATATACCACCTAATTTAGTTGGTTGCTTTGGGAATTATTTGAAAAGGCCACTACGCGTCTAGTTTGATGGTTCCTTATCAGCTCCAGACAGATAGAGACTTGGATTTTCCTGTTGGCAAACTTTCTCACGGACAATTCATGAATAAATATTTGTGCCATACATTTTTATTCTTCTAAGGCGACTAATATTATAAATAGTGTTTCATAAAAAAATGAAATTCTGTCTGATTCATATTTTGTAATCAGATTTATTGAACTGACGAACAAAACGCATGCTGAATATCCTGGCTAAACATTCATACACGTAGGTAGATATAAAAATTTCCTCGACAATCGCAATAATTACTAAGTCACTTAGTCTAGCTACATTTTCGTAGCTTTAAACTAGTCTTACACGATCAATGTCAGTCTGTTGCTGATAATAACGGATAACGGATTTAAAAAGCATCTTCAAGTAACATCGAAGACCTTGCGTCATAGCTACATTACAGAAATTGCCTGAATGATCGGTAAAACCAGAAGAAAATAAATAAAAATAATTTTTCAATACCTTGTCGTATTTACAAGTCTCTGAAATTTATTATAATCCTATCCGTTTTACAGAACTTTTTTAAACTAGAAAATATTTTGTTCTTACACCAAATGACTCTGTTTACCGTGGTATATTACCGTAACTGTATGTCCTGAATTTATATTTTTATATCAACAATTTCAGACCATTTTGCGTGAAAAGCATAACGTGTAAGTTCAATCAAGGGAATGCTGCGTCCCAACAGAAAACCCCTCTATCGCCAAGTGCCCGACCTACCTGATGTAGGTTTTCTAGAGTTGGTCCTGCATCACTTTTACGCAAATCCCGCGTATGATCCTTAAACTATAGCCCGGGGGCCCTAGTTAAACCTTGGCTACCTTGCTCCACCTTTCCGCATCCCCCCTTTAAAACCCCTTTCTATGCTATCAAAGGGGAGTTGCCACCACGTGGATTACCCTCATGTAGCCTGTTAAAATGATTTCATAATAACGACAATATGTATATCTACTACACGTCGCACAAACGTATACCGCTTAAATAATTCGTCAATAACAGGAAACATTGACACATATTCAGTAACATATCCTTAAATAATTCTCTATTTGCACAGAAAAATTTTAAATGTTAGAGCATAGGTGTATGTTTATTACATTTATAGTCCACATGAAATTTTCAAATTCATATAGTTTCAATCATATATCCAACTTAAAGAGATATATGATCTCTTCCCTTTGTTCAACTTCCATAAATCATACATTCACAGCAATTATACCTCACACCACGGTAAAACGTTTTTTAAATCTCAATGTTTGGAAGCACTCACATTTGTGAGCATTTATTTTTAAGAGGTGAACAAACGTAAAATTGTAACCAGAATTGATCAAATTGAGAAAACACTGAAAATTACAACTTTAATCGATCCAGGTAAGAAGTACATAAAGGAATATAATACATTGTCATATTAATTTTATTTTTAAAAAGATCTTAATAACGTCTAAACTATGGTATGTTTTTATAATACAAAAATAATGCATTACTAAATTTTAAATTACTCAAACATGGTAACAAAATAGTTTACTATTTTGCTTGTCAGTTATCGTTAGTGTTAGGTATATTTTGCGAGATACAATTATTATTCGACTGTGGATGAGGAAATGTGAAACGTTGGAGTAACCAAATTTTAGAATTTTATTTCAGGAAATATAGGACACACAAATACAGTCGTGGTCCCAAGAAATAGAATTTCAATTAACAGGTGGGTCTTCATAGGAATTTACCTCCTACGGAATAAAATGATATTGAAAGTGAGTATTTTATAAATGTTAAATTATGGTTTGGTCGATAATATATGTCGTTTTTGTACGGTTTTATTATATTCATTTATGAAATAATTTATATGTACATTGATAAAATACTTTTTCGTTGTTAACTAATGTTCTAAAAAACATTAGCCAATAGATTAACTTTTTTTCGACATTTTATGATATTAGTGATTTGGTGAAAAGTTTGATTTTATTGACTTAATTTATTTTTGTGATATGAGAGGTAACGTATTAATAATTAACATATACGTTCATTTTAAATCATGATTTTACATTTATTTAATAATTTTTTTGTAAATGTAACCAAAGTAACCCTTTCTAAGGAATTAGGTCCCGTATTGTAAGGTTTCAAACTAATCCGATGGAGAAAAATAATTAAATTGTGTAATATTTTCTTTATGTTCGTAAGCAAACTATTAATAGAGAACGCAAAATTAACATCAACTTATGTCCCTATAATCATTGTTTCGTCTATTTATATTTCGTAATAAAATGTATAAAATTAGTTTGTGCTTTAAATAAACTTTCAATAAGTGCCTAATATTGAATATTATCTAATGTATTTCAGTGGTGTTTAAATTTTGGCGTCTCAAGTGCAACAGGATTTCATCGTAGCTCCTTTATTTAGTTTCTTTCACCATCGCCAATTGTCATATGTTAAAAGGCGTCGAAATAACTTGAAATATTTTCACGCGTTCCATTTATTGTATGATGTCGTCGGCTGTGGCAGTCTAGCTTCCTTCCATTTGCGACGTTTAAAATGCGCTTCGTGTTGAAAAACATGAAATCTTGAGGTCGTTTGTCTCCCAGCGTTACTTTTCCATGCACAGAGCAGCTCGCAGATTGATGAGGCCTGGAGTTCCCGCCGAGCGGTTTGCAATTCCCAATAAACTAATGGACTTCCATGTGCTGTTTATCAAAGTTAAGCTCTAACCAGGTACGCTCAGTTTCGATGCGTTACTTATAAAACATTGCAATGTCTCTATATACTTCTCAGAGTATTCAGGGTATTCTGTAGAACCTTATTGACTGTTTAAAGGATACAAATTGTTCTGAAAAGATCATAATAATATTCAAAGATTTTAAATCCTTCAATTAGAGAGACCAATACAACGAGCCTATTGTAACTACGTTAAGAAATTCTCATGAAAGTACGCCTTCTCCTAATGACTGAACTATTTCAAAATAATAGTTCAAAAAACCCATGTCATAAATTTGTGCGTTATTCCGCCCAAAATAAAATTATTTATTATTAATTATCCATATATACGCGTTTATTCTCTCACGTTTACTTACAGGGTTATGTTACAAATAATTTTGAATTGTTAAAGGAAATACCGTTTATCCGTGTTTTTATCATTAAATAATTTTACTTTTATGACAGGTCATGAAATTCAATATTTGCGAATAAATGTATTATCATGGAAATTTATTTACTTTGTACATCGAATACCATGTTAGTATTGCAGATGCATTCATGCTGAAATGTTGAATGGACATCATTTTAATTATGAAATATTACAATAGATATAATAATTGACATAAAATAATTTTAATTTTAATGTAATGTAGTTCTGAAATTTGTTGGAAAACGTGTAGTATTGATCGGGTATTGTATTACCTCAGTGAAAGTGAAGATCAAAGATTAAAAAGGGAAACGGTACTTACACAGCGAACAGAAATTCAACAGAGAAAATTAAAAAAAGGATACATTATTCACCACACAAAAATAGACAATTAAAAATTATTATTTAAATAAATTTAATTTAACAACATGTTTGTCCCAATATGGAACCTCATAGGGGTAATAATAAACACATTAAATATTATATAATTGCACAAAAATATTAGTGTATAGTCAAAGATTATAATCAGAGAAGAAATAACAAAGATAGATGGCATAGAAGGTTGGAAGATAGCACATCCTGGATTAAAATAATATAAAATATAAATTTAAAAAAGAATAAAACAAATGATTATTTTTTTCTAAAGAGACGTGTAAAAATGATAGCATCAATTGAAAGTAGAGATTACTCCTACGTTTAGAACAGCAAAGTGTCCGTTCGGCTTCAGTAAAAAGGAAAATGTAGACATACAGTACGACAGTTCGAACACGCATGTAGGCGTAGACTTACTATAATAGGTATGGCCCTAGAGAGACACCAAGCTCGGTATTTTGAATCATAATGAAGAAGCAGGAGTTTTTACAGTATGAGTCTACCTGAGGATCACATGCGTAGTGGCCTGTCGCCTTTAATAGCATAGTAAGGGATAGAAATGGAGACGCGAAAGAGATATCCAAGAATCCATGAGTTAACTAGGGTCGCATGCTTTACATGCATTCATATAATGCAGGATAAACCCTAGAGAAAAGTGCATCAGATATGTCGGACATTCGGAACCTGTCCCACGCCCTTCCGTCGACTGAATATCGGGGTTTGCTGTTGAGGTACAGCATGCTTATGACACATTTGGAGGCAAGTGGCCGACTGTTCCAGTGGGATGCGAAACAACTGTTGCCGTATGCCTAACATCTGCCATGCCCGGAACATACTCCTCTAAAACCTACCCGTATCAGGAGAAAGTGAAATGGTTGACGTACGACAAAATTTGAGAATCCTGCTCGTTATGGAATAGTGGAAAGTCAAATTTCCGAAATATTTACGCTGGGCAGGGAAATCGATTTGTTGAGGTTCGTGTAAACGGATGATTTCAGTTTTTGTTTGAAGCTGGGTGGTCAGAACAGATGCTTGAAATTTTATGTTTCTGTCCCACAAGTTTTCATTGGTTTTTTAACTTCGATGCGCATTTATACCATCGGAAACAGCTACTTTTGTCTTTCTTTCTTCCTTGCATTTTTTTTTAATTAAAGGTTTATAATTGTCGCGTTAACAACTTGGTCATTGGCGACCCATAAATAAATTGCAAATAGTGCTTGTTTACGTAAGTATGCTGCGATTCACATTGATTCCAATAATATACATAAAATTGAACAGTTTGAAAAATTAATTATACATTTCAAATGTGGGTTTCTTACATTTACATTTTACGAGCTTTATTAAAAGCAAATCTTCAGCTCAGTTGTTAAAGATCACCACGTACAAACTGGAGGTCCCGGATTCGATTTCCGGTCTGGTCAAGATATTTAAATATTATTACTTTAATTTTTAACCTCTTTTTCTGAGAAGTGTTTCAAAGCATATCTTGCATTTAATATTATTGTTACACAATTTAATTATTGTCCTTTTCTTAAATATTCAATTCCTTGAAAGACAAGAAACGAACATTTCTGTTTTCTTTTATACACTTTTTAGAATACTTAATTAAAATGTGGACTTAAAGTTTAAAAATGTTATGTTAGTTATTTACCACGCAAAAGTTTTTAACAATCTTCAGGAAATTTCTGAAAACTAAGTATTTTCTCCCTAATTTTTATTTCCCACCTTATTTAATAAATAAATTATTATCTAAAGCGGAATTTATGACAACAAGCGAAACATATCACTTTTGAAGTTACGGATAATTAATTTTTCCTGTGCCTAGCATTTGCCTGAGATTCGAATTGAATCTATTGTGTGTAATAAATGGGTTTAGCTGGCGTGTCGTACGTAATGAAATCGAATAGCCGTGCAGGCTTGTATCGCGGGAGGGCTTGAATGTGTTAAATCGCGGCTCGTGAAGGCCTTTCAGGAGCGGGAGTTAATGACGGGGCCGCATGTCAAGATAAACGCAACGGCCGCTTCCTTTCTGATTACGGCGGCCCTTTTCACTGCATCCAAATTAGAATATCGGCCGCCTTGGCCTAAGAAGGCCAGTTATGGTGCTCTCTGTTATCTCGATGCAACGGACCATTGCTCCGGAAATATGTCAACGTTGAAACCTTCTATAACGGTGCCGTTTTCTATGAGCTTTCGTGAAGTCATACATCAAAGTAAACCCAGGATGGATCCAGCACTTTTTAGTTCAGAAAATGACTACATTTTATTAGGACATTTTGTTATTATGACGACTGAGGAAAATTTTAAGTTTATAAAACGATGACTATATATTTTAGTGAGTTAATGTCACTCTAACTGGAACAGTCATACGAATATGAGATAAACTTTATGTCCAATATTTACGAAAAAAAAAGGTGAAGGCGATATTCGCACATACCAGGATAGGTCAATATGTAACTCCAACAAATAGAAAAATACATTCTTTACACTGATTCATTTATATTTCTAAACATAATTTCATTTCAATTCGCTACATTTCAACCCAGCGTTTCTCCAATTTTTTCAAGTTGTTCAAAAAGTAAGTATTCCGAAGGACTTCAAAACATTTATCTCCACGTTCCAAATGAATTTATTTCCCGTTTTCTCATATTAGTACTAAGCAATATGAAGAAAATCACAGGTGGAGCCAATTCTGCCGAATACGAGTAATGCCTCTAAATCAGATATTCAAGTCAACAATTTTCGCTATATAAACTTTACCCGTGTATTATCTTGAAGGATGACCATCCTCGTCTTGGAAAAATTGGCTATTATTCTTCAATTAGGGTCTGAAGTCTCCAATAACGACCATAACAATAACCGTCACGGCCAATTTCACAATATTTGTCTTCTTTTGGTCTTGCATAAATCCAGTTTCGACTGTCTCTGAAGTATAGTGTTGTATCCGTGTTTCATCAAGTTATTTATAGTCAGAAAAGCGCGTCAGGTTTGTAATGAAGAAACATATATATATATATATCTGTGTGTGAGTGTGTGTATAAAAATAATGAAAATTAATTAAGTATAAAATGTAATGTATATAAAATTCGTAACGCAGAATAAAAACTAAAAGACACAATCAGATGTCCGCGATAACAAATACCAAATCGGCACTGGAGAGGCGGATGGTCGTGCCCGCCACATTTGAACAAGGATTTATCGGCTCTGGAACCGGCAAATCCAACATCATATAAAGGTGGTAATTTTGGAAAGAAGGTCCGTTTACCTATGACTAAAAATTTCCAATCCCTGGGTCCATCTACACCCAGAGGTGGTAGGCATTAGTTGAGGGAGTGGACCGTTCAAAACGGTGATTGGTGGGGAAAGAAGGATAAAATAATGTGAAATTTCTGCTTGGTGAGAAAGAGAAAATGGAGCAAAAATTTACGATGTAAACAATGCGCGGAGACCAGGAAGCCTACGAGAGAATTCTCTTGCAGGTGATTCTTCCCAGAGAGCTCTGGCGGAGGCTACCTTTGGGGATGCCTTCACATCTCTCTGGTTTTTTGAACTTAAGTTCCCACATGCCGAGGCGCCTCGGCCTGTTTTGAGAGGTGTATGTTCCGGGGTCGAAGACCTTGGGCATACGGTAAGAGTTGTCCGCTATTCCTATTGGAATAGTCGGCCAGCTGCCTCCTAAACCGGTCAAGGCACAGAGTGGGGAAAGATGCGACACCACAGCTAACGCCTCTCCCGCCATCGGAAGGGCGTGGGACAAGTACCAAATGCCCGACCTACCTGATGCAGTTTTTTCGAGGTTTTTCCCTGCATCACTTTTAGGCGAATTGCCGGGTAGGATCCTTAAACCATAGCCCGAGGGCCCTAGTTAACCCTTGGCTTCCTTCCTCTACCCTTCCGCATCCCCCCTTTCAAATCCCTTCCTATGCTATTAAAGGAGAGTTGCCACCATGTGGATTACCCTCATGTAGTCTGTTATCTAAAAAAAGTGCGCGGAGAGAAAGTTTTTGGATTAACACTTGAAACAGTCGGAGAATTGAATATAAATTTGAAGTCAGAAGTGAAAGTATTTTAAGGCTGAGATGAGTATTTGGAACAGCCTTTAAATATAATTTAAAAATAAAGGCCGAAAAAAGTTACAGTTTTTTGTGAGATCTGACTGAGCCTACAAATTCCAATTTAGATAATTCGAATAACACAGCCCTACGCGCGCAAGTGAGATCCATCGACACTTAGAAATGTGATCGACAAAGTTTCAGTTCACGTTTTATAAAAGTCTACAAAATTATTTTCTACACAGCCCACAGCAGTGAATACAAAAAATTCATGTTTTGCAATAAAAATAATGGATTTAAAATCTCATACAGCCCTATTCCACTTTTTCTAAACATTTTCTAAATAATATTGTCTAATTAATTTAATTTTAAAATCAATTATTTCGTTTAATATAAAACGCATTGTTAAATACATTAAATTTTTTATAACATTATAGAAAATTACTTCATTTTTAAGAATAATTGATATAGCAGGAAATATCCTAGACCATTTAGGAGACCATTAATTACTATTTGTTTCACAGTCCTCACTGACTCTGGAAAATTATTGAAAACTACTTAATAACAGAATAAATGAATAAATTGTCTTTAGCAAATTTTAGATAACGGTTGTTTAGTTCCTTCACTGAAACCCTCCCCACCCTTTCTCTCGATTTCGGAAAGAAACTGCTGGCGAGAAGAAAGAAGTGGTAACGTGAGAAATATAGCAAGTTATAATAGCCGAAGCTGCTGCTATCTGAGGCCGAAGCAATAACACCGCTATGAGAACCAGTAAATAACTGCAGCTGTTGCAATAAAGTGCGCTCTCTCTCGTTGAAATACTGCTGACCGCGACCGGGGAAACAATTAACGTATCCCCTTACCCAGACCAAGAGAATTGGAAACACGGCACGACACGACACCTTGTGGTCCGCGACAAGAAATGTGAGTTCGATTCCAACATAAATTGGTCGAAGTAACAATTTTTTCTACCTCAAACCTATTGGAGTTGCCTAAAACTGAAAGTCAATATGGCATCAAGGACATTCATATTCTCATAAGACCCTAAGTAACTTAATATTTTGTACTGAATTCAAGACGACACTAAAATACACAATTTAGATAGTGTTAAAATCAGCCTCATTCGTGTAATACAATTGATTACGATGGAAAATTTTCGACCGAGCCAAGTATCGAAGCCAGCCAGGTCAGGTCAAGATATTAGATGTTTTTCGGAAACCATGATTCGAAGGACTGAAGTGATTCCAATTAACTATTTTAACAAAATTATTATATAACTAAATTCTGAAACAGCCTAATCTATTATTTTCCTAAGTGTTGTTTTAATATTTTCCTTTATTATTTAATTACGTCACCTTCATTTAATAGTTCAATTCTCACTTAAATTTATTTTCGCAAAGAATAGATACTTTTAAGTGCTTCTAAGGAAAGATACTGCGTTCAATAAAGTGTGTCCAATATTCAATAATTTTAATAAATTCTGTGTATTTCTAGTTTTATAAAACATTCTAATCTACTATATTCACTTACCATTAAAACTACTAAAAGTGTTGAGTAATTGTAGGATCCATTAAATTAAAATAAAACTAGAAAATGAACGAAGACAGGAATAACAAATAATATAATTTTATGAGATACTAAACGTTTATTGTTTATCCATTTTAGACATCGTCTTAAGGGTAATCCGGTCATTTGCCCAAAAATAAAAATCATTATTAATTCATGCGTGAAACAATTTCAACCTAATTGGTACTCATGTGACTTACGATCCAGAAATAAACAATATGGAGGTAAGCCAACTTTAGTACCGCTATGATGCGGGGAACGGGGTGTGTGGCATTATTAAAATATTGGCGTCCAATAAACAGTTTACGGTGTCCCTGAGATTAATATATCGTATTAGAGTCTAATTTCAACATAAGAAAAATGTATGAAAATATAACGATCACATTAAGTGTTCTATCAATACTACATTTTATTCTGTTAAATCAACAGCTCTACAAACACAATTCAGGAAAATGGTCTTTTCTGGAAAACTATCCGTCGTAATATTGACCTGTTTGGGGTGCGTTAGTCGGTATAATTACCCAAAGGGAAAACGTTCATCCGGCCATTGTATTTCGGGATTTTGTCCTTTATCAGCCTTAAACACTGCAAATGGTTCCGAGAGTAAATCGTACCTTTCAATTTATTCTTGCATTACTTTCCTTGCACCACACATTTGTAAATAAAAAATTAGCATCATTGGTGTGATGCGTTTTTTTCAACATTGGAACCTGTTTTCACTCATTTCAATAGATTTATGCAAGTGTATTTTTTAAACATCGCAAAATCTGAATTACTGCACGTATTAGTACATAACCGATTAATTTTATGTATAAACTTTCAATTTGAATACAAATTTTAGTACGATTTAACTTTTCCAAAAAATACACTGCTTAAGAGGTAAATATAAATTTCGTTTGGATGAATATTATTGTCATTTTAAAACATACTATTATTGGGTCGAGAATTATGCAAAACTGCTTAATCAATTGAACACTGAGGTTACGAGCAATACGTGCATGTGCTTATCAGAATTTCGTTTATTCACACTAATCCAGAATTCATCGGTGGTACGCATTTGATCAAAACACGCCACGTTAACGATTCAGCAACTAAATTAAAATTTATTATGTGTATATATGTAAATAATTTACTGATTACGGAAAAGTGTTTGAAATTCAGGAATATTTTATTTACCAGCTAATATCAGAGTTCATATGTTATGTATTCCGCTGTTTACCTGTGTCCTGGCAGTTAACAGGACGATGTAATATCAGTGAATACTGTTCCCCAGTCTTATCAACCAATCACAGAGTTAATTATTTTTCTCTTCTTTTTTCGATGTTATATCTGCCCCATTTTTTTTTCGAGTGTGTCAACAGCATTACAGAGAAATTCAAGCGAGGTACAGGAAATGGGGGTAGCGTGTACTTTCGTCAGATTGGAGAGGCGGTAGTTGTAAGCGAAGGGGAAAAAGTGTCGGAGTATGGGGTAATACCTGACCGGACTCCAGGACCGAGCCCGGAAACGACGTTGATGAGGGGGGCACGGAATCAGCAGCGTGTTTACCGCATGGGAGGGTAGGGAATACCGAGCCACCACTGGGGTGAAATAAACAAGATGGCCTCTACGGACGTGCCCTGCAACCAGCCAACGGCATTACGTGGCCAATCTGTCCTCTATTGCCGTGTGGCGAGGCGTCGTGATTGGAGCACCAGGTGCATACATTTATTTAAATAGCAGCATCCTCGGACAACTATAAATAACGAATGCTTGCGTCTCTGATAACATTACGTCAATTAGAATTTCGCATCAGAGGTCTACTGATTTTCACAAACTATGTAATGCTGCTGCGTCAGTGTTCCACCATATACTCGAATCGTAAAAATATGGTAAATAATTGCGTTTTCTACTCGCACAACGGAGAAACAGAGCTCAAATATCATCATAAAACTTTTAAAAAATTATACATTAATGTTACGTTTCCCTGATTTATTGATGTGACATTTCCATTTATTACAGTTAATTTAAGAATAAATGAGTTGTCATTGGTTCTGCTTCTGAACAGCAACCTCTCTCTCTCTCTCTCTCTCTCTCTCTCTCTCTCTCTCTCTATATATATATATATATATATATATATATATATATATATAAGAAAATCATGTTAATTAACAAAAAAATTATTATTGAATAAATTTAACTTTTAAATATTTAAGTTAATCTGAATAAAATTTTTTCTAAAAATTAGAAGAAATTCTAAAATGTAGTGGGCTAGATTAAAATTTGTGAGAAAACGTTTGTTGTTTATATTACGATCCTGAAAATCAAATACTCTCACTCCCACGAAAGGTTAAATTAAATTAAATTAGAGAGTTAAGTCATAAAAAACAAAGAAATTATTATAGAAAAGGCGATCTACCCACCCATCAACAAGGAATTATTGCCTAAACATTTAATGCAGATTAACTTAAATACTTTAAATTTAAACTACTTCATTCAGTTTTTTAAATAAACATAATTTTCAGACTCAAGGTCGTATATTTATTCATTTATTGTTATAATTGTCAGATATTTTGTCATTACTCTTTTTCTTGCAAAAATTCTGTATTACGTAAAGAAGTCAATTGGTTGATGGGATCACTTAAAAGTATTGTAAATGAATATTGTTCTTAATGTAGTTGAAATCGTTACTAAGTTATGGTATACATTATACGGGTGATTTATTAAATATAAACAGAAAAACTATTAAAAAATCTAAGGGATTTCCTTACAGTTATTTTTAAAATAATCTTTTGTAGAATCGTAGACCCAATAAGTGAAAATTATAAAATTAAACAACACTGTTTGAAGTAATTAATCGTTATATTTAGTGAGACTTAAATCTTGGGAACATAGTTATGCCAATTGGACTTTATGGTATTAAGGGAATATATCGCGAATAGACTCAGACGTTCTGTGGCTTCCAAGGTAGCTGATGTATGTGGAAGATGCCCGAAGTTTTATTCTGTACTCTGCTAATTTATTTACTGTTAGCCCACGTTTCTTATTTACGGGAAAAGTATAGAGAAAAATAATTTCTGAGGTATAAACATTAATAAATTATTTATCCATATATACTACATTAATAGGGATAGTGTTGTTGAGTATCTAGAAAATGGTTTAAATCTCGTCTCGGCCTATGAGAAAAAAAATTATAATTTAGTATGTATGCTGGAATGTTTATGAACCAGTTAACTATAATACAGCTTTCGTAGGTGTGAAATTTCAACGAGTGTAAATTCTGAACTATATTTTTCCCGTCGTTTTTATTTGTTTCGTTTACGATACTAACCAGACACTCAAAATGTCAGTTCGGTATTTCTGAGAGTAATTATCATTTCCGACAATACTTTTTATTAGTCACATTACACCTGGTACTCAAGGAATACATACATTTCCTTTAATCCTAGTAAGGACTGGTAAAAAGTTTTTAAATGACATACGTTTTCTGTCCATTTATTTTAGGTGGCCATAAATATTCTGTATGTTAAATTCTCTCGATAAAATGTTCATTACCTTTCCTGAGTGAAAATGATCGTGTTAATCATGAATCATCACACTTCTTGTCGTTTTCCTTGTCGCTATTGGTCTCCCAGTTCTTTCTTTATTTGATACGGTTTTTCACATCTTTTTAAACTTATAGTAATAAATTCTTAACACCATTTCCGGTTTTTATATTATAAAAATTTCAGTGGACTCTTGCTAATGATTAGTAATTAAGTTCAGCTACTATTGTTCTATTTTTATTGTTAGAACAAATTTCAGATTCTATATTTGATTATTTGCCTCTTCTCTCCACTTTCTATGCATTTATTTAATGCATATATTGTACACTCTATAACTGTCTTCATTATCCGCTGGTTGCGCAATATGTTAGACTTACTTCTCTCATCTTCGTAATAAAATGATCCAAAAGCTGGCACATCTAATGTTTTTCAAAGCTTTCTAATTATCAATTTTATTTTTACATTTAATAATTCAAATTATTCTGTCAGTGCACATTTAAAATGTAACCAATATCAGTAATTATTGATACAGATTCCCATAATCCTCGGCTCCATTCATGCAGTTTCGTCAGTCAACTTGTACGTGTGAATCAACAGTTACAGGATTGTTCACTAAAAACTGATTGTTTTGTGATAAATAATTTTAATTACATTTATTGATTAAGAGATGATATGCTATCAATCGAAGTTCAATTATAATGGTCATTGAACCGATTCTGGCCCAGTCTAGATTATTCCATCCTGATCCTTTAAAACAGTTACGTGGCCTTTGATCTTCAACTTTGATTGAAAATATCACTTCTGTTCTTGACGATCAATTTACACACAATATTCACTCTTCATTGAAGTCTAAAAAATGTGATTAAATAAGTTATAGTTGAACCTGGTTTAACGTCTATACAACGGATGGAAAAATTACGTACCTGGCGGGGAATGGATCTAGGTAGAGAGAGGTCCTGAGTTAGATTTCCGGTCGAGATGTTTCGTTTGTAATCATTTCAGACATTTACTATGCGATGTAATTCCTGAAAATTGTTGTGCAATCTATTTCAGTTGCTTCATATAACGATAAATGAGTGCAAATTTGTTAAATATTCTGCAAGTTTTGATGTCACATAAGTTTCATGTGCTTTTAAGCTGTGTTGAAATTATCTCCAGCAATAAGCAAAACAATTGGAAACTTACGCATGAACTCTGCTTCTATAATATTCCTGCTTTGTCAAAATGCGTAGCTGCAGTATGAATAATGGTTATTAGAAAGTATATTTCAGCCATTGATATTCGGGTCAATTTCTATGGAGATGTTAAGTTGAATGCCGAAAAATCACATCGTCTTGTTTTTAATAAACTAATTCTCATACTTATTACTTTTTTTTTATTTAGTAAAATGAGAGGAAATTCTGGGTTAAATGTATATTTAGCATAAAGGAATATTTTTTTTCTAAACGAAGCAGTTAGCCGACTTGTATTTCAAGGGCCAACAGCTTTACTCGCCTACCTACCTGCAGGCTAATAAGGCGAGACCTTGCTATCTTCAAGGCTCCCGTGGGATGACTTCCTTCCCTCGCTCGATGACGTCTTTATCCTTGAGATAACTGCCGACACAACACGGCACGTCAGCGCTCCTAGGGACGCGTTACTCCTGCCTTCATTATGTATCTAACCTGCTCAGCTCAGACCGATTAAACTACTCATGATATTCTTAAGACAGTTCTCCTACGAAAATAATGAAGATAGATTAAAAATTAAATAACTTATAGTGCAGTTAATTAAACAGAAAGGTAAATTAATTTAGTCACTTATTGAAATGCTTGAGCTTAATTTCTGGATAACGTTTCTTTCTCATGTATTAAATGTTTTAACAATTAAATGTTAAAAAATAATTATGGAGATAGAAAAGATTGTCGTGTAGTGAATAATTTAATATTTTCTAACGTAAGTAATCACAATGTGCGTTTTGTTCGCCGTCAATTTGTAAAATAATTAAAACCACGTAACGAATTAATGGAAAATCCAAATCATTAGGTTTTTGCATTTGAAGTGAATTATATGAAATAGGTTGTGGTTGCAGCAACTATCAGAAGTTCTTGATTGCTTTCAATCAGCGTAACTGCAAATAATATGTTCCTGTATGATACCTGTTCCCGAAATTTCACCACCAGATTAATTTTACGACAAGGTCACATAATGGATATCTACATTTTGGCACGCTGTAAGGTGTTCAGTAATGGTTACATTTAAACGAAATTTCACTATGACGACTGAAACTACACATCAATAAATAATCTTCATTTATTTTATTGTGGGATTAAGTCTGTGACACAAATACAGATAAAACAATTTCCTGCCAGGATTAAATTTTACTTGTACATCAATGTACTAAATTTTAATTATCATTATTTGATAAAAACAATTTACAAAACACTTTTTATTTTTTATATTATGACGACGTTTCGATACCTTTTAGTAACTTCTTTAGGCATTGACAAAATTATCACAATAACACAAAACGAGACATTAAATTTACACAGTTTTGAAAGGGGATCCCAGGCAGACTATTCGCTTGATGCTAACAAGGTTTTGGCAAGGTATCGAAACGTCGTCATAATATAAAATATAAAAAGTGTCTGTATAAGGTCATAAATTTCCTTTTATTAATTCAAAACAGTCGTTGAATTAAAACTTTTATCATTATTTGAGTTGACTTTAATTCTTTTTCTTTCTTAATAACGTGACATATACAGTCAACATTTAAGGTGTGAACTTCTATTTGGACGAAATTAACATGCGCCATGCTCTGTCCTTTCAGCACCTGAAGAGATCTAAAATTCCAGAATAATTGTCTGTTTTGGTCACCACATTAAGAATAACGTTCAACAGACATATAAACGTAATTTAATAATTTTCTTTAAAAGATACACGTGAGAATAAATGTGTATACAATGTCATCTCTCTGCTGAAATATGTTGGTCAATCTGTGTAAAACTCTTTTCAACCTGAGTCCTAATTGTCGAAGATAGCGTATTTTTTTTATTCCTTATTATTATTTTGTCCCATAACTGTCTCAAATAGCAACCTCATACTGACTCCTACTCACTAAATAATTAAGAATTAGTAAGATAATGATTATCTCACTCTCTACAGCTTCAACATTTAATTAAGTGTCTAAATATATATTTTTGAAAGATGATTCAACACCATCAATAGCAAAAGTTGGAAACGACTCTTTACTACGGCTATTTACGCATAACACGATTAATATTAGTTGAAAAGAAAAACTGCAATTGCACACAAGGAATATAATTGGAAGGAATTATTTTTAAATATTATTTTAATGTGTTAAATCATATTTGAGTTTATACGTTTCTGAACACGAGCTTCTAAGTCATTTCAACTTAATAAATAAATATTTTATATATTAATGTTAGTTTTGTGGCCGTTTTTAAGCCACTAAGAGCTGGTTCACACCCTTGGCAGTACTTACGGTTTGACATATGTTAGACAGTGCGCATTATCTTGTGCTTTGTAGCCATGAGTCCTCCACCTAAGCACTAATGTCCATCTCTGTGACTACGCGTGTATTAGCCCCAGGCTTCACATGTCCGCGTAGCTGATAGGATATCTACCTGTTTATCTTCGTAACTGACTAACTGTTATAGTCCCCTCGGCCAGCAAATATCGTTATGTATGAACGCAGACGTAATCATGTCACATTGCAGGTTTTATGTACCAAGTCCACCAGAGGTCTGATTGTCTCTCCATTAACCTATATGTGCAGCTAATGGAGAGCGTCCGCAGCCATTAGTCTATTACGGGGCGATTGAAGGCTTCGTGAACCAGCGCCTTAACACAATGAGCTTTACACATTGCAGCCTTTCATAGGAGCTGACTACTATTTTACAATCATATTCCACAGACCCGCGAGATTAGGTTAAGACTTCATAAACTGATTATATCAATAATGACAAACAAATAAGAACTCTAACGAGCGTAGGCTACCCGGGTTAATTGACTTAATATGTGATATAGTCACACAATTATCTTTTAATAATTAAATAAACAACACAGCTAATATGTCAGAAAAATTTATTAAGCTATAAATTCTTTGAATACAACGTTCCGTCCAAAATTTCGGGACTTCTTCAGGGATGCGGGTAAAATAAATTTTGAATTTAGAGCCATAAACATAACGAAATATTTTTAGGTACAACACAAAAAAATTTCTCTGACATATTTGCTGTATTGCTTATTATTAATTGAAAAAATTATTCGGGTCTACCTGACGAAGGCGAAGAAGATAAACGCGAAAACTTCGTGTCTTGACAGAAAATTGACCTGGATGATAAACCGATAAACATTTCCGAAATATAAAACTTTCTCAACATTAGCCTAAAGAAGACAAAAACGTTACAAGTATAAAACATAAAAGGCAAATACTAAAGATGAACTCCAATACTTTCAGATTATATGAAACATTACTTGTATCTGTAGAAAACAAGCTACGTAAAAATAAAATAGTATGTTTGGAAGAAAAATGTTTTGGTTCTTGAAATATAAATTTATAATTTTCATTTCCGCTTTAACTTGCAAAGAAGATGGTCCATGTAAGTTTTTACACTTTTTAGAATCCAAATAATCGTACTATAACTTCAATAACATCAAAAATAAATTTTATATTCTATAGATTTATTCAATCAGGTTACATTTTTTCCTCAGTAATATCCTGATTAAGTCCCAAAGTCGCTATGAAGCCTTGAGTATCTATTTTGTATACATAATTTCACATCAAATGTATTTATTGAACATTAAATATCCATTATCTAACTTATTGGCTAAATTATTTACTTTGTCAATAGAAATTTATTATATTAAATTAAAATTTAAAGACAACAGATATCTGGGATAGATATTCTCGATTGTAAAGATTCTGACGTATATTATCACGAGATATTATTATACTAATTATGCCCGTGTTTAAGTAAACAAGAAAATAAATAATTTTGTAAAAGTAATTAGAATATTTTGCCTCTGTTTTCGCAATATAAGTGCTTTCATCTGTTATTGAGATGTAAAGATTTAACACTACTCAGACATATTTACCGAATTAGTAAAGAGTAATCGTGTGTCACAATTAATATACTGTGTTAACAGAATTCTGTTTTTAAACAGCTCACATTTTATAAATATTTACATAATTAATGGACCAATTTAACATGAAGAGTAATTTCGAATTAACTTAGTTTTGTCCGTAATTCGTCAAATGAGTCTTTGCTGAAATAAAGTGCAAATAATATTGTAGAATAATAAAAATATATGAACTGGCACTATAATAAACAATTTAAGCTCTCTAATTTAAGAGTGGTATAATTTGAGACATCAATGAAATTATTTGAATAAGGGAAGTCTTGTCAATTTCGGTAAATGGGCGTTTGTTAATTTTGTTGGAAACGTCGAGGTGAATGAAAAATGTCAAGCTGCAGAAAATAGCAAAAAATGAATGTGACAGGACGTCTCCAAATACTAATATTAATAATTTTTTTTACTTAATTCAGTTATCCTTCGCTGCTTTCTGTCATTTCTTGAATCTACACATAAAGAGTTATTCCTGTCTTCTTTAATTAACAACCAACAGCCACCAGACATTTGCGAAAGGAGCAAGAAGAGTTGCGGCAGTTCTATATTTGTTATTTCGGCCGTAACAGTTAAAGAACCTGGGAGGCAATTATTTGCTTTTGGCAACAGAGGAAAAATATAAAATTTTGTGTTCCTGTGAAGTTGAACGGCAGATGCGCACTGCGGGACGAAGAACGAGAGAAAAGGGCGGGGGTTCCAAGAAAAGGCCACGCCCACCGGACACGCCTACCGTGGCGGCAGTTGTCGTTATTGGAGGCCCCTATCATCTTGAGGCGGTCCATCGCTGACCTCCGACGCGCAGGGCTGCGATCAGCGCCAGAAGCGAGGTTGCTCCTCCACGAGACGCACGTACCAGCACAAGTAGAGCCGTCCGTGTAAGTACGCGGACAGTAACAACTGATTTTCAAATAAAATGCCACCTTTGCGTTAATGTACACTGTAAAATTTCTAATCAGCGACAAAAACCACTAAAATTTACGTCACCTAAAAATTGCAGCATGTATTTGACAATTAACAATCTATAATTATTTTCAAACAAAATACCGTCTAGGATACATACATATGATGTAATCAGTTTCAAGTAACAAAATACTATAAGTATATTGCAACGTCGATTTCTACACCGAAAACCTGGTACGATATATAAAAAGTGGAATCTTAAACAGAAAAGAATTATTTAAAAACAAAGTAAGGAACTCTTTATTGATATTTTACAGGAAATATGAATATCTCAATATGCCGATCAGTAAAGCAACCAACATGAAACCGATTCTAACTTGATTAAAGAAGACTGATTGACGATTCATAAAATTCTGAAGTTCAACTTTAATTTACACACTTAGAAATTTAAAAGTTAGAGATAACAGAAATTGCAAATAGCAAAGAAACGCAAAATACCTGCAAGACGTCCGACTGCTGGAATTGCGCTTCTAAGTGGTGGATCAATTTAAACCAAATATCACAATCACAATTCGACATGTGAAATGAAAATATACTCTCGATTTTCTGCATTCTTCTTCTTACAGTCAAAAATCAAAATTCCTACTAGCATCGTAGTCTCATAGCATTGGAGACCAACATGTAGCAAATATATCTTCTTACTTAGTTTGGGTTTACACAAATCAACACTTGGAGCCGCCACTGAAACAAAAATTTGGTTGTCATCTTAACTGATGTTGTGTCTTGCTGATTTGAAATATTGTACAATATGGACGCGGGATGATTAAAGAGGCCGATACACTTTGCGTCTTACGAAAATGAAATAGATGTTAAGAAAACACTTCTTACATCATGCTGGAAAGAAGAGTGAAATAACAGGAGTGTGGGCACATTTCATAGCGACGTGTTGCACAAGCACAGGTCTATTATTACTAACTGTCACTATATGTGTTTAAATAACATGACACATGTGGATGAATGGTGATATTATATGCCTCTTATTTTTTTCATTAATCGCTTATATTATTCTACATAAATCATAACGTATATATATATATATATATATATATATATATATAATAATTACTACTCAAATAAAAATTTCTGATAAAATATGCTAAACTCAACAAATGACGTAAATCTCGAGTTAAATTTTGAAAGCATGAATTTTTTTAATAATAAAATACGGGGGATAAATGAAAAAAATTTACTTTTCCCTTTATATAACGGAATTGGCAATGAACAATATAATGCCTTTTCTTGAAGAACTGAAACAGATGATCTCGTGAACGGATTTAATTATTATCGGGAAATGTTATATTTCATATAAAGCGAGACACAAGCGATAAATAACTAAATACAATCCACTTGGAAAATGCTTTATATTTTTTGAATGCTACCACATGCTTTTTTCTAAATGTATATTGTTCTTAGGTAGAGGCGTATGTTCAAATTACTCAATTTATTTTAATGCCGTATTTGTAATATTTATTGCTAAGTAATTGGCCTAATATACGATGCCTACACTCAACAAATTTTGAGTGCAATATATATGGATAGATTTTAAGGCTTATAAAAATATATGATAGTTATTTTTATAATCTTTACTTTTTTCATCTCCGAGTTGAATTACTTCATTGGCAACATTACGACAAGCAATGATAAAATAATTGATGTAGCATTAGTTATTCCAAGTCTGTAAGAATTTAATTTAAAAACATGATTTACAAAAAATTAAAAATATTACTATTATAAATAATCAATTACATATTAAATAACACTTACGTACATTATCAACAAATTCTCTACCTCGTGTTCAGACTTTGATGTACAGCTTTATTTATAAAATTCCTTTAATTATATAACTGCTAAAACTATTAGGACAATGAAATAAATTATCTGTTTATATATATCTTATATCTTAAAATAGACTTTCAAATGACAATAAATTACTATAACTATACAAATTTCATTTCATATTTGAATTATTTAGGATTGTTGTAAAGATGTGTTTGTTTTAACAAAGAAAAGGTTTTTTAATTTTAATATTATGATCTATGATAATTAAATTCCACTGAAATTAAAATATGAAACGTCTGTTTTAAAAATAAAATTTATATATAAATAAGTAGCCAAATAACAGACAAAAATAATTGATAGCATAAGTTCCACTAAATGTTTCTTTAATCCTTGTTGCTTTCGTCAGGTGATTTAAAAAAGAAGAGTTGTAAGAACGACTCACTGCATAAACCAGGTGGCTAACTCAAAATCTAAAGCCTAACTTTACTTTTGACTTTGTCACCTGATTTGTGGGGTGTGTCATTTCACGGCTCTTGAGTTTCGTTTTTGAATCAAGTAACGAAAGTGAGACGAGGATTTTATTTATCCATTCATTTTGCAACAATCATACAGATATGTGGAATAAATTTTCTAGGAGTCTGTTTGCGACTAATAATTTTGTTATTAATTTTAAAAGTGGGATCTATAATAATTATAATAATTAATTATTTCAAATATTTACCTGTCAGCCATCAGTAAATGCTTGAATCAAATTTGGAGGTTAAAACAATTAAGTTTTCTGGGAAGTAATTCATTTTTGAAATTTCTGGTTTCCGTTTGCTTTTAACAGAAATTTATTTTTTTCCCATAAGGAGGTTCTAGATTTCGTTTCGGACCATGGGCACAAACGCAATTGGGTTTCTTTATTTTTCTGAACATTGAAAAAAAATTATATTTCTCCCTCCTCCGAATTGTGAAACTACATACGAAATTCGGCGTCATTGCAAGTAAAATATGCATTGTGGTGTTTATTTTCTTACAACAATTGCTCAAAATATCAGTTAATCAGAATTTCCGCAGTAATATAGGGAGACAAAAACGTTTTAAGTAGTTGAATGAAAATGTTGAAACGATTTATTTAACAGATTGTTTCTCGATAGCCTGAACGGTGCATCAAAGAAACTGACTCTTTCAGCTGCACGACGACCATTTGCTGCTCTTTCTTTTGCATCAGCTCCCCTTATCGTTGTTCCTCCCTCTGTAGAAATGCAGCAAACCTTGCGAGAGGACGTAATGATTTCAGCGCGACGGAGACAATGGGAAGATCTCATTAATTCTAAAGTGGTCGTGAGTAACTTAAAGTTAATGCTTTGTGCTGAACGCCATGTAATGCTGGAAATTAGTGTTTACGCGTGCATCTTTGTGAGTTAGATCCCTTTCTACAACAAAAGAAGACGCGAACGGACTCGGTTTGCTCAATGCAATCGCCTCAAACGTACTCTGTGACAAAGTTAAGGGGTTGAAGGAGCAAGAAAGAATAGAAGAAAAGATTTACCCATTCCCCTCTTTTGTTTTGTCGGATCCTTATCTTAATTAAACATCTGCTCTTAAAGAAGAGTGTGGCAGCTTGTAAGCAAAGTCTTTAAGAAAATGGTAAACAAAAGATTTGATGCTCAAATTGTAGCTGTGTCTCCTTTTAGGAAGATCAAATATCACGTTTTGAATAGTACGTACCGAGAAAATTAACGCTAATAAAAATAATGTTTTATTTATTTAAGACGTTTTAACTGGAGTTATTCAGAGCTTTTTCACTTGAGGCTTAGGGTCCCGATTTTTTTTCGCGATTCAACTCTTAATTCTTCTGCGTCTTCATAAGCATATACTGAATATTATTATATTCTTAAGCTTAGGATGTTAAAAAGTAACTTATTATATCTAATGGATACCGATTGTTACTTATGGTGAAAAATTTAATACTATCACTTGTATGAAATTGATGAGAATAACTTAAAGGTAAATCAACACTGTAAATATGATCTGTTTTCTAAAACACGAGAAAGTAAAAGTATGTATACCGCTACAAAGAATTTAATCACCTCATTGCATTGAAGATTATTAAGACGGTAGATTGTAATTAAACCAACACTTCCTGACTTGTAAATTATTCCGGAAAATCTTGAAAACAACCGATCTTTCAATGGATCAATATTTGTCTTGTAAATATAAACACTTCAGCATTAGATATCTAGTTAGATAAATACGTATCCAATTAACAGTCAAAAAATTAAGTGTCACCATAAATGCCACACAATGCTTCTGCAATCTTTGTTGTTTTCGGTAAGTGATTCAAGATCGCAACAGCCTCACAAACCAGATAAATATTGGCCTACTTCTTTTTATAATTGGCGAACCTAATTTTATCTCTGAATTGGCTACTTCATTATTCAATATTTGCTGTGTATTAACGACGTGAAACAGTTGAATAACAAATGAAAAACCTTTTAATACTTTCAACAAGATAGTTGAAGTTCTTGTTCTGCATTGTGTCAATAATTATAATTAAATATGAACAAAAAGTGCATAAATTTTATTACTTCAATTTTTATTTACATATTTCAAATAATATTTACACCCGATATCCTGTAAAAAAATTCTCTTTGCATTTAAGATTAACTGATGATTTGACACACATTTAATTTTTTAATTGCCAGTCGGATTTTTTAAATATTTTCAAATATTTCGTTAGTTTCCAATACTAAGATTATTTAAGATTTATCAATTTGAGTTTTTTTGCTGAAAATTCACAATCGACACAAAAATGTACTCAGTTTAATATGCTCCTTCTACAAATTTTAATAAATTTCATGGCATTTCTGCACGAAAACGACTACTATTGTAATGGCGCTGTTTTCTCATGCATCTGATTTTTTAAAATTTATTTTGTTTTATGTTGCATTAACGACTAGGTCGTTAGCGACAGTTACATAAGATACATTTAATAATATTACATTACATTACATTACAGTATTGTTACACTGATTTTGTGAAACGAAATAGTATACTTAAATTGAACATAAATACGAAAACTAGTAATTACAATTACAGCTCAGTACATTTAATAATATACGTAAGATGTTGTGACACTTGAATATGTTTTTAACAAGTTCGTGTACAAAAACGCACTGAAAATGTCATTAATTAAAAACAAATTCTGATACCCACTTCAGTTTATTTAAATAATTACAATTAATGATTTAATAACATTCTGATCGTATTTCTACAGCTTCTTATCTCAAAAACTTAAAATGAAATAAAGGTTACAGATATTATAACAAATAATTTTCAAGCAAATATAGCTGGAAATTCAGGTGATTAACATTTCGACTGCAGAATATTTTTTGACATTTCCTCATAATTTACGTATCTTTAACAACATATGATCCTACTACCTTCAAGACGTTCACTAATCTCATGTAATTATGGTTTATAATGTGTACAAACTGCCCCTCAGCCTTAATATTTTTCCCTGGTAAGCATTTGTATTTATATATAATAGAAATTTTTTGAATGACATTCCACACTGACTAAATATAATGGAAGAATTTTTTTTGCGGCGTCCACTAAATATTAAATTCGTAATGTAGTGTTGAAATTTGTAGACAACGGTTGGTAGCATTATTAGACTGATAATAGAATAAGAAGAACGAAGAAGGACAAAACAAGATTAACTGCAGCAAATCAACAAGGAAGACATCAAGTTAAAATAACTGAAAGAATTGCAAAAAATATAATAAGTCGGTTTTGAAAAGAAATAATAATATAAATATAATGTAATAGTCAACTGACAGAAAGAATGAAGTATTGTTATAAATACTACACAACGTCCATGGAAACTTTGTTTGTTTATTCACATGCTAAAAATACACAACATCGAAAAGTGGCACAACCTTTACAAGCAGAATAATAATTATTTTCTTAGAAAAGGATCTGAGAGGGGGGACGCGGAAGGGGAGAGGCTGGTAGCGAATGGTTAAGTAGGGGCCCCAGGCTACAGTTTAAGGATAATATTTTTTAGAGTAACAGCGGGAATGTTATCCACGCGAAAGCAACTCATAGGAAGGGATTTGAAAGGGGGATACGGAAGGATAGAGGAAATTAGCCAAGGGTTAACTAGGGCCTCGGGGCTATAGTTTAAGGATCCTACTCAGCATTTTCCTAAATGTGATGCGGGACAAACGCTAGAAAACCTGCATCAGGTGGGTCGGACAGTAGGTATTTGTCCCACGCCCTTCAGACAGGGAGAGGGGTTTGCTGCGGGGACGCAGCCGACTATTCCAATGGGAATAATAGACAAGTCTTCTTATTGGCCCAAGGACTGTGACCCACCCCCCTTTTTTTAAAGGTAACAGGCTACATGAGGGTAATTCACATGGTGGCAACTCCCCTTTAATAGCTTTGATCAAAATAGATTTGAAAGGGCGGATGCGGAAGGGTAGAGGAAGGTAGCCAAGGGTTAACTAGGGCCCCCGGGCTATAGTTTAAGGATCCTACTCAGCATTCTCCTAAATGTGATAAGGGACAAACGCTAGAAAACCTAAATCAAGTGGGTCGGGCAGTAGGTACTTGTCTCACACCCTTCCAATAGCGGGAGAAGAGTTTGCTGTGGGGTCGCAGCATTCCCTTCTCCGTACCTCAAACAGTTTAGGAAGCCTCGCTTGTTGGTTGTTGGGGGTGTAGACAGGCTATGTATAGGGTAATACACATAGTGGAAACTCCCCTCTTATAGCATAGGAAAGGGATTTGAAAGGGGGGATGCGGAAGGTTGGAGGAAGGTAGCCTAGGGCTACTAGGGCCCCCGGGCTATAGTTTAAAGATCCTACCCGGCATTCGCCTAAAAGTTACGCAGGACAAACCCTATAAAAACCTGCATCAGGTAGGTCGGGCATTGGGTACTTGTCCCACGCCCTTCCGATGGTGGGAGAGGGGTTTGCATCTTTCCCCACTCTGTGCCTTGGCCAGTTTAGGAGGAAGCTGGCCGACTATTCCAATAGGAATAGCGGACAACTCTTACCGTATGCCCAAGTTCTGCGACCCTGGAACATACACCTCTCAAATCAGACCGAGGTGCCTCGGCATGTGGGAACCTTAGTTCAAAAAACCAGAGAGTTGTGAAGGCATCACCAAAGGTAGCCTCCGCCAGAGCTCTCTGGGAAGGTTCACCTGCGAGAGAATCGTCGCGCAGGCTTCCTTCAGTGAGAGTAATAAAAATGAAAGTATGGTATTATTTTCCTCTTATTTTTCCGATTACCTTCTCTTTCGCTGAAACCGAATAATTTGATTTATTCTGCTTGTAATTGCCTTTCTATTATTTCCAAAAAGGTTAATTTTATCGTTGATGTTGTGTTTCCTTTTCTGTATTCTTTTTACTGAGACAATGCAACCTATTATCACTTCCAACAAATATTGTAAATGCGTGCGTGCCTGTGATTGAATGTTGTAAAGAATGAGTTGATGGGAATGAATAGTCAGATTAGGTAAACCGGGAATGTTATTCAAATTTTTTTCGTAATCCGAATAAAATGCGTAACGTTACTAGTACGATTTTATATGGTAGAAGTTGCGTAAATTTGCGTTCAATTTGATTGAGAAAGTTTTAAAATATTGACTCTGAAGTGTTTTTTTTAAGGGCAACAGGCTACACGAGGTTAATCCACGTTGGACAACTCCCCTTTCATAGCATAGGAAGGGATTTGAAAGGGGTGATGCGGAAGGGTAGAGTAAGGTAGGCAAGGGTTAACTAGGGCCCCCGGGCTAAATTTTTAAGGATCCTAACGAGCATTCGCCTAAAAGTAATGCAGGGAAAACCCTAGAAAAACGTGCATCAGGTAGGTCGGGTATTGGGTTTTTGTATTCGATTTTTATAAATGCCATTACATGAAATTACAAAGAGTTCCTATAAACTGTGTTATGTTATAAGGAAAAAATTTCTCTGTCGAATATAACTATAAGAATTCAGTAAAATAATTACAAAATATTGATAGGATTAAGAAAAATATAGTTACATAAATAACAAAGATCAAACGCGTAAAACTTTTCTTAATCTTATTAGGTACTGTATAATATTTACTGTGTACACCTATTAGTAAGTAATTACTTAAAACAAATTAAACAAACACTGAGGAAAATAACTGTGGAGCTACATAATGTAAACGAAAGTTTTGAACGTATTTTAATGATTCATATGTCAAATGTTTAATTAACAATAATAATAAGTCTCTTTTTCAACAGGGTAAAATGGAAGGCTTCAGTATTTATTCAGAAACAGAGCTTTCCGTCTACTGTGTAAAATGTTCAGGAACGAAGGCACTTTACAAAAAAAATTGAGCTAAGTTAAACGTCTATTCTCACAAATTAGTCGAGACAAAAATTTTGACACAAACTGAACAGAATTTTTGTTTCAGTGAATAAATCCTCATCAATTTCTAACTATCAACAGAATTTGAGTTTTTATTTTTATTTTTACCGCATAACAATCCAAATCTAGGTTACAATGTAAATAATCTATGCAATTGCCTTGCTGTGAGCGAAGTAAAAATAATTAATTAAGCTCTGCAACTCCAACTTTTCCAGTAGTTTTCCAAGTAGTTTATGTTGAAATCACCGGTGACTATAATTAGCTTGTTTTAGGCATTAACTTCACTCTTTATGGTTTCAATGAGGCGAATTCAAGTTTTGAAATCATTTCCTGGTTTTCTATGAACGAAGAAAATTATTACTTCTAGATTTACAGTAAGTCAATCGCAACAATAAATCAGTTTTGTTGAAAGCAATAAAAGGTGAATTCGACATCAAAAGTTTTAATTAGTATCCATTCACAACCGAAACTAAATATTTTAAATAAAAGAAGGAAATTTCACGTTTCATAAATGACATAATATTCTATGTAATTACTATGTAAGTATTTCAGTTCATGAATTTCGCAACACGATTTGACACATTTATTTTTCGAATATATGATTTAATTTTCAAAGTAGAAACCAAAACAATGTTTTCCAATATACAACAATTAAGAGTGTCGCAGTCTAAATTACGTTATACGTCATAATGCGATTGTTTAGGTGAACACACTCCTATCTTCATACATCTTTATTCAGTGCATCTGTCTTGACAATGCCGAGTGACATTTGAATTCGAAATGGCGGCTACATTTTTAGAGCAGGAGCGCATCTTGTCTTTGCAAGTCAAATGTAAACAGCACTGTTCCCTCATTGGTGTTCATTTGAATGATCGCTAGCTGGCTATTCAAGCAAAGAGCTCCAAAGCTTCCAGTGACATTCATCTCCTGGGAGACAGAAGCGAAAAAATGTACGTTCTGTCCGAAAGCACTTCCCATACGCAACCTCTAGTACGCAATTTACATTTTGTGATTGATTATAGGAATGAATAACAGGGGACCTGTCACAAACTTAAACTTTCCTTGCATATAATGAATCAAACCTTTCTCAGTTTCATAATTTACATATCCTTTGAATTTTCTTGAAAACACTACATGTATTTGCTCCACTCTATACGATCTCATACAAAAAATTGTTTGATAAGTCGCTTTAGATTCGTTCCAAATACATTTCAGTGATAAGACAATAATGAAATCAAATTTTTATTCAAAACCAAAGTTTGTGGAGAGCATTATTTAAATGTTGAAAAAATCTTTTGTGATTTTGACCTCCTTAAGGCGCGTTTACACCAAACAATGTCAACAATCTTTGTCTCCAATAATGTTGGCAGCCAATGCTGGCAACAATTGGTGTAGCCAACAAATGTTGACAACCTTATCCATAGCAAAAATACAGGTTCGACGGCTTCTGAATTCAACTGTCAACTTTTTACCCACAGCCTGACTACAAATGGTTTCAAAATTTTTTGTCCCCAACAATGCTGAGCAACCAATTTTCTAGAATGCTTCAAAAAGTTGTGAGAATTGCAACTCTGGCTTTACTTGGGTAAACAGAAGAACATCTAAATAATATAATAAAATAGCCAAACACAGACAAAAGAATTGATTATATAAATACCACACAACGTAAAATACTGTATTATGCAGTTGTGTCGATCTTGGTCCTTGTGTTTTCTTGGCAGGTGATGAAAAGAACCAAGTATTTCAAATTATACGTTTTATATTCACATTTCAATATCTAAATAAATGTAACTGTACACTATTTTATCGAAAATAATTCAATTATGATAACAGTTTGTACAGCTTTTTGCATTATCCACTTAATGTATAATGAGGAAACGTGATTCTACTGTTAACTACTGAAAATTTACTAAGATGTTTGATGAATTTGACAGGATCCTTCATTAAAGAACCAAAGTTCTATCATCATAACACGACAGTTAATCCTTAGGAATAGGCGAATACCCAAAAAATTACCAACTAATTGATAAGTTCGTGACTGGGAACGCATACCAAGTGCTGAGAGTTTCACAAAGTAATATTATTATGAACTGTCATAGTTAAGAAATTTTAAGTCTTTAAAATAAGAATTTCAATCCTGAACTGTAGCCACACTGTATTAATGTACACTTCGCTAATTGTTTTTTTATCGGTTCAGAAATTGTAAAACTGATAAATTAAAATGGAATTTGTATAATTATATAAAAATACTTAATTCTCAACTTTCAAGAATTAACTTCGTGGTATCAGTGACAACAGCATATTAAATGAAATCATTATTATAGTACGTTGAAAAAAAGGTAAACGACAAGTTTATAGCCACAAATTAGGTTTTTTTTTCTTATAAACTCTCTTTAGCATTACAATAGACAAAAACCGTAAGCTTCAAGTAGGCTAAATTTGACGAACACAACACAAAGTTTCTGGCGCAATTGAATTAGGAGATCCTGTATTCTCGTTAGTCTTTATTGCTCTAGGTAAATACGTTCCGCAGGGCCGAGACTTCTACAGCCATCGATACGGATTTTCCTCACACAGTACGCTCATTAGATATGCAAGAGAGTTTTAGACTCAACGTTTCCCCTCATTCGTTTCCGTGGAAGAAACGCACCGTTTTGGAACAATGGAGAACTTTCTTAACGATCTCCTGTTTGGGGAGTATTTTGAATTTTTTTGTAACAAGTTTAGAGCTCGCAAAGTTCAAGAATTGGTCGTAAGTCTTAAATTAACTTTGCTTTATAAGTCTTGTTTTAAAGTTTTCAGCATGTATGCCGCAATGAGAACTGGATTACTTTAATAAATTGGAACTGGTACTTTCTCTTCATATTTAAATATTAGCAAAACAGCCTGAGTAGAGTAAATCACGCACGGTGACTTCGCGTCCGTTCCTACACGAACTTCTATTGTAAATTTAAATTCGTATTGCCAACAATTTAGTTGGTACAAGTATATAATTTTTCCTTTAACTGCTGAAATAATGGATCTGCAATTCGAAAATAAACTTGTAAAGTATTGTAGAAATACATTACTTTTGACTTGATGAAAGATCGCTATTTATATAATTGATAATGATTTTCACTATATAAAAACTTTAAAAAATAAATTAATTGAAATTATCAAACGTGAGCATCATAGTGTAAAAATCTTACAAATGCATACAATACTACTCAGTGGCTTGTTCCGAGAAGTAACTTTATTTAAAATTTGTACCGAGGAAAAATGCTTTCGGGTTAGTAAGGTTAAATTGTTCCGCTTTTGAAAATTAGACGCTAATGGAAATTATGTAGACAGAATTGGAAATAGAGCAGATTATGTGTGCGGACACTATCACTGCTGTAGTTTTATTACTTTACATAGTTATCCTCGTAAAACTGGTTGCTTGAGGTGACGTAGTACATAACTTACAAACGTCACCAGCCAGCACTGGTTGGACGTCCGTAAACCTCTGCCCCTTCAGATCTGATTTCAATTTGGGAAACAAGAAAAAGTTCGGGGAAACAAGTCTGGGAATTAGGGTGGGTGACACGCCTGAGCTGTTGAGAAGGAACTTCGGCACCAGAATAGCAATGTGTGGGCGGGCATTGTCGTGGATGAGAGTCCTTGATTGACTTATTGAGACCGTACCCGCTTGATCCGTTACAGCAGCTACTTCAGTATTTTAACGTACGTAGTGGCATTTAACGAGGAATTATTTATGGATAAGACGCTCACAGTCGAAGAACACCACGAGCATTGTCTTTATGCGAGATCTTTCATCTTATTGATGTTCGGCGACCATGGACGCCACCGCTCCATTCTTTGACGCTTGTCTTCGAGGCACCAGGTCTCGTCGCCCTTTGACGACGGCTTTTAGAAAATTCGGGGTTCGATCCGTTATGTCGATTAGGTATGAATCCGAAGTTGCATTTGTTCCGGCGTCAAAGCGTAGAGAGCGAAGCTTGCGTTTACCAAAATCCTGCGATTACTTTACAACAAGTTTATTTTCGAATTGCAGATCCATTATCTCAGCAGTTATAGAGTGCCAAGACTGTCATCTTACATTACACATTCTGAATTTTTGGTGGGACACGATTCTCCTTCGGTCTAAAGCCCCGTTTTCTAGATCATGGTAGACACAAACAACCAAGGCCATGTCGGGGATTCGAACCCGTAACTATGAAGTTCGAGACAGTGACGCTGACCACTATACCAAAGAAGCCGGCCAACATGCATGCTACAAAATAAAAATTATATATGCAAATTAATGTTGTCTTTAATTTTTTATCGACTATAACGGTAAACTTTTTGTAAACATAATTATGACAGACTTGTTATTTGACTAACATTGCTCCAACCTTCATGTTTGCTAAACCTTTACGTTTCACAAAATCTCTTTTTATACCAGACTGGAGTAACTCCTGCTAAATACACATTTGTTCGCGCAATAGAAGTAACTGTTTACTCATTACAGAGAAATAGCTTTTGTTAGTGTTGGTGAATGTGTGCTGTGATGTTTCAGACAAGGTGTTAGTGTTTATTTTGCAGCTCCAGGAACTACGAGACGAAGATTGCCACCTGATTTAAATATTTTCCGGTATCACACAGTATTAATGAGGAGAGAGAGTGCTTGCGTTTACGCATTCCGTGTGTTGTTTTATTGAGATGCTCGGGTAGGCACGTGTTGCGGGTTGGGAAAGTCGGTCTCTGCGGGAATAAGTACCTCTCACGCATTCAAAAACAAAGCCTAAATACATAACAAACAGATGACAATTATATGAGAAGTTTGGAAAAAACTTTCCATATAAAATAGAAACATTATTGAGGCCGGATACTTCCATAACTCCAATACATTTCAAGTCATACTATTAGGTTGTATTTGATCACGGCGAAAATTAAACAACTAATAGCCTTGTAGCTCAAAAGGACGGGCTTTTTATTTCATTTCTCCAAGTTCTATATGTTAGTCCAAGTAGTGAAAAACCAAATTTTGCAATTCTAAAGCCGTCGGCAAAAGTTTCTGTAGCCACAGCGTCAAGCATTCTACTGAAAATAATGTTCAGAAATAAATTGTATATCACAAAACTCTACGTTGAATTGTATATTTGATTACGAAATTTGGTTGAATGAATCGTTAGAAATAGTTCGTAAATGGCAGGATATTTCAGACCCTTTTCGAAATGAATTGCAGTTTGTTGTATTTATACAGCTGATATCTCAGAAATGGTCGGTTGTACACTAATTTGTCATACAACTAAAGTTGTAGAGAATTTAATTTTCTTTCCAATACATTATATTATTTTAAAAATTATTTGCAAATTGCCGAAAATACATCCATTTTTGTGGCTGATTGCGGCTGAACCGGTCGGTGTCATATTGTGATGCTAGAGCGGTGATAGTTAAGTACATAGTTACTAATCTTAAACATATATATTAAGTATTTACTTAACTTTTTAAACCTTTTCTTTGAGTTATAATAGTTAGACTTCATCTAAATATTGTTGAAGGTTACTTATAATACGCTTTCGTAGTTTTTAGGCCTCAGACGGTCTCCCGAAGCCTTCAGAATTGGAACACTCGTTTTTTAAATTCTGGCCGCAACCTATACAAATAGGAAAAATAAAATAAAATACCCGCCTTTTTGCTCCGACAGCCTTTTTCTTAAACATACTGGGTTATAACTGAAGCTGTTAAGAGTTTATCTTTGCAACAACATGGCCCCTTTATTAAAATGAACTTGATAATTTCAGTTTTTTTCGTTTATTAGTTAACGAATTTGTCTTCACTTTGATTAGGAAAAGATGAAAATAGTATTTACCATATCTAAATAAAGAGCCTCAGAAATAGAAGCTTTTCGTTTACAAATACAATTTTATAGATAGTACTTGCGTTCCTTTACAAAAGTATTTTATCAAATAATTGTATCAGAATATACAATTACGAAAACATAATAGTGAAAGTTTGTACAAGACTTCAAAAATATCAGTGACATTTCCTGCTAATGTGAAAAGACCACGTGCTTCTTTTGTTTATATAGATGCACGTTGCAGCAAATAAAGTTTATATGTCGTGTCAGAAAATAGAGAATCAATACTATATACTATTTTCTGCTGGTGGAACGGACAAAAAAAACTCACTGATAATTTGTCATTGTGGGCGTATATACCCTAAACAATATACAGATGTCCAGATTGCGTGATAGAAACTTTTCGGGCTTCTCTTCCCTCACATTAGTAGAATTACTTTTTAAATTACAGACATAATTACAGAGGAGGAACAATTATTCTTGTTAAATTTAGTTTTCAAACTACGTGCCCACAGCCACTGCCTCTTTGCTCCGAAAAACCTTGCGTTTCAAATTACGCGTGGGAGTGAATACGAACATCGTGACTGGGGATTTGAAAATTGTAGTTGGCAGATATGTTTTTGCGAATGCAGTGTTATTATCAAATCTAATGAAATAGTTTGAACGTGGTGCATTCCTCATGGAGCATAATCCACGGTTTAATATTAAATACCTGAAGCCATGTTTTCCCAGCGGGGAGGGGCGGCGCAACTATAGATATCCGATAATTTATGTAAATACTGGCGATTATCGAGCAACGAGCTGGCGCCATGATAGAACGACGCGTCGATTCCGGGTCGCTTCCGTTTTCGGGTTACGGTGCGTGGGTCGCCCACGGCCCATTGCGCCTCCCCTATAGCCAGTCCACAATATGAGCCTGTCTCTCTGCGGTCTCAACCCTTCATTCGTTCTGAGTTTTAATGCTCACGATCATTTATGCACGTTTTTCGATTGCGCCCTGATCCTGTGAACCCCCGCAAATTGCACAGCCCTTTTTGCGTTATCAGTGAAAAAACCAATGACTATTTCTGAGGCATCTTCAGACCCAGGAGATGAATTACGGGTTAACATACTTGTTTTCAGAGGTAGTTTATGGGAACAATGAATTGATAAGGTCAAGAAAGGCGGCAAACGTTTGTGCATTTTGTTACCTAGATGCTTGGCAATCTTCATGGTTGGCTTTGTTGATAATAGAAAGGCAAGATTAGTAGTAAATATCACGTATATGTAGAAGAAATCCATTTAGGCAAGTCAGGTCAATGTTCTTGGTAATATTAAATAGCTCCATTTGAAAGGAGAAATATTTTGAAAATGTTGGGTTCTAACAGGTCTTAACGTAAACGAAGTTAAATAAAAATTATTTATTTACAATAATAGGAAGCGTAGATGATTAAATAATTATAAAAAACGGTTTGAAATACCGTTGGGTAATATAGGCTCTGAAAACGTTTTGCAGCAAAGTGACTGATGACAAATACAGATTTCCATGATGTATGGTCATGATGTCCTCGTTCGTCACACACGCGGGCAGCTGCTTCTCGAAACCGATTGAATCCAACACGAACATTTAAATATATTTGCTTGGTCCGGGGTTCCAATTCTTCCATTCTAAGTCTGACTCCCTTGTTTCAGTGTTTACCCGAATTCTCACAATAAATCATATTGGTCCCTGATTTTCCCACTCTTATATGAAGAACATCAAGACTTGTAAATCCTCTGTGGTCGTCAAGGAGGTTGGTCTACAGCTCGGAAACTGTCTGAAAGCGAGTTCTGGAACCGTGGCGTCTTGGGGTGTGATCCCTTAGTAAGTGAACAAGCAACCCTGGATTGTCTTCTAAGTCTACTTTGGGCACAGGAAAAACCTGGCTCAACTGCCAAAGCATGGTTTTCAACTACTTAGAAACCAAATCGGTGTATAATTTTCAGTCTATTTTATCAAGTAAACTTTAAATATTCAAATGACGCGATAAAGGGATCCTTCAAAATAACGCACAAGGAACGGCAGTACCCTTGACAAATAAATATGTATACACGACAGTTTACGAAATAAACATTTAATTATTTTGTATGCTCTTTATAATCCAAAGAAATTTAATTAGAACGGAGTTGATTTGTATAAAATATTTAAAAACATATTTGTCAAATTGCAAATAGACGCTCAATTACCCATTATGTGGAATCACTTCTTAACCGGAACGTCGCCATTAATTTCTCACTTAAATGTTGAATAAAAAAGTGTAGAAAAAATATGCTATGTTAAATAAATTTATGCTACTTCATCTATTCGAATACGTCGAAAATAACTGAATTTTTACACGTCATAATTTTTTCACCGAATGTTTCAACGCCCCGTGGAAAAGAGAACATCAAAGCAAGTTTCCAAGACGTCCATTGAAAATGAATCCTAGATTATGACAAAAGCTCAGGAAATATTTTAGTGTCGTATGATACCACCCCTATAGCTTCAGATTTGGGCAATCCGAACAAATTTCTATGTTACACAAACATGAAATAGCAATTTGTACTTTACAAAAATTTATCAACACTAAAAACGCCATGACTCATTAAAACGCGAAAGAAAAATATCTCGCAACACTAGTATATATTTCGATAATTATCAAAAGTGATTCTTAGAATTTCCAGTAAATATTGAGTGTTAAACGATATTCGCCCAGTTGACTAATTCAGTAGAGGCACGGAGATGACAATAGGAGCCCAACAACGCGTTATACTCACTCATAACTATATTCCGCGTCAAATATCTAGGCGGCCCAGTTAGTGTCTTTCTTCGCAGATGCCAACCGCTTCCTGGGCGCAATCAATCAGCTTCAGTAAGAGAGTAGAGCTCGACCACGTTAGACCGTATTGTGTGTGTGTTTATTCCGCGTTTCCTCCCTCATTCAATCTGCGCCACAAGCCATAGTATGTGAATGTTACTATAGTAATCTATTCAAAAATGAAGGTGAGATAAGAAGAATGAACCTTATACTTTTAACTGTAAGATATATTCAGTCATATTTAAACATTTCAAGTAATGTGTATGAAAGAATAATATTAAACTTGATATATCTCTAGAGAATTCTCACAGGAACATTAATCTTCAAAACATGTCATCATTAGTTAGTTAAGCAATAGGTTAAGTATTTACACAAAAATATGTTTATTGTATGTAACAACAGACATTGTAAATAAATGAATTAAATTATTTCCAATCTGATAGAATTGAATGAAATTGTTACAGCATTGTTTGGGTTTTCACACAGATTCTCTTTTTTACTTTATGCTTTGAAAAAAACCAGAGCATCGATTGCCCAAAACGTTTGTTCAGCCTTTACAATTTCTAATATTAGAAAGCACCTTCCAATGTTCTTTACCTCATGGAGTATGTAATACGCAAAAGCTTCAAATTTATTTCAACAGTTTTGTATTCTGGTGTAATGGTTCTGTTCCCATAGACATATAATTCGAGTTTGTTGCCTTTGTCTTTCTATTGACGACCAGCCCTGCTTTGTCCGCTTTGATATTATATTGGTTTGAGCCCAGCTCGAAGCTTCATATTTCCTTAAGCAATTTCGCGCCGTGGAAGACAAAACGCATCCTTGATTGCTTCGAGGGCCGTCTCTCCTGGACGAGCCATCCGTCTTGCCGCGCCCGCTCGCTGCTCCTGACATACGTTCCATTAGACGGGAAAAACGCGCGGCCCGTAATTAAAAGAGCGGCTGTTAATTATGAGTGGGGTGGTGGGGGGAAGGAGCGTGTGCACGATGAAGAGTGATGCGGAAGGGAGTCGGAGGATGTCACTGCCTGAAGCCGCCGACAATTAAATCACCATTTGTTCTTTCCCTCTCCGCGCTGAGAGGGAACAGAGATCCACTTCTGCGCTGATAAGCAAGGGTGAAAAAATTGAGGCTAATGACCAAAAGTCCTGAAGGAGCCAAGCGATCACCAAATTAAATGTTACTTTGTTCCACAAAGTAATTAAATGGCCAAAAGGCCTGCAGCATATGCATACAGCGAGAGAAAGAGCGTCATGAAACCATCAAACAACTATTAGCATAACTTTCGGATCGTTTGACATTATTAAAAAATTGTTTTGTTTTACTTCATTCAAAATTATATTCATCAAATATTACTGTTATTACAAGCATTATTATTCTTAACCCACAGACTAAATGTCATTAACAGTTTTCAACTTTTTCCCCTTAGATAATATTTAATTTGAAATTCTAAGACCATAAATTTATCTTCATCTTCTTGCCACTTTCAGCACTCTATCAAATTACTTCTGATTGTTTTCTTATTCTGATAATTATAACATGAAATTGAACGCTGAATAACTTATGTCTTGACTCGTTTGGTTCAAGTTAACAATAACCCTTCTTAAGTTTCAATTTTATCAACATGTCTTAATTAACGCTTTTTTAAATTTGGTACTAGCTGGGTTGCCGGCGTTGTCCGCGAATTTATTTTAATATGCCCGAAAAAGTATTTAGAGAATCATAAATAGTCCCGATACCAAATATAAAAAATACTCCTGGTGGGTTGAGAGAGTTGAATAATATTCTTGATACCTTAAGATACAAAAATATTTATGGTTTCTTAATACAGTAAAAAAAACGCAGTTATTAATTATTCTCGAGGTGCTCTAAACGAGTAAAAAAATTTCATGTACCTTAAGAGACAGAAATACTCCCGGTACCATTGAGAGTGAAAATACTCCCGGTATCTTTAGAGATTCGGAAACGCAATACCTTAAGAGAGTGCCGTATAAAAGGTATTGGCATGTTCATTTTTGAAATCCAGGCAAAAAATATTGAAACCAGTTCACATACTCGAGAGAAAAGAATTTTGTAAGAAAATTGCAACCAAAGTTATAGTAATTTAATTTCCCGGTACCTTAAGAAACGCAAAAATACTCTCGCTAATCTCAAATCATAAAATATTTCCCCGATACATTTAGTGAGACAAAAATACAAGACAAAATTGCGTCCAAAATGCTCCACGTGTTTAAGATTGCAAGCGGAACAGTCTTTTCCCCTACCACCCAATTCCTGGGGATTGAAGTACAAATAAACCGACCAGTTCAATGTAATATTTAAACTCAGCGACATCCATAGCCCCGGATTCGACTCCAGTCTCTGAGTCGACGCTGGGGCGTTACATTCTCCATTTTCGAGACACGGAGACTGTAGAATACGTTATAAATCAACCCTAATGGTATCAGCTGTAATTCAACCACGTCTGCAGATATAATTGTTGTCTGATAGCAGGAGAGTAAAATTATTGAAAAAAATCATCAGTTTGGTGATACTCATAAAAATTACCTACTGCTCAACTGATCGCTAGAATTGAAGGAGATCCACGATCTTGATATTTACCTTCATTTCGGTCATAACATCACAATAATTCTCAACAATGGCGAATCGTATCATATTCTTTTGTATTATTGTATATTGATGGCCAATAAAAAAGAATTGGAACATAATGAAAGAAATTTTATTGAATTTATAGTTTAGTTGAAGATAAGGAAGCAGTCGTATACGATAACAATTTGAGTAAGGGAAAGTAATTCTATAATGAAAATAATGTACGAGTTTTTAGTGATTTTGTTATATACAGTACAATACAAGTCATTTTTCGTTTAGTTTAGAAGTTAATTTTGTTATGATTTAGGAAAAAGCATTTAATTTTGCCATTAAAGTAATGGTTTTATTTCGGTAGAATATCCTGACTCTAACGAGTTTTCATATATAACAGAAAATGTGATATAATTATAAATGAATTGCAGAAGTCAGAATGTTACAGAATTAATTTTTTCTTACTGCTTTATCATTATTTAAACTTGCTTTTAATATAATTGCAATGCATAGAAACCTTCCCTTGATTCAATTAGCGCTTAATTTGGTAAATTCAAGGTTCTTTATCTAGACTCATAATAAAGTGACTTCGTAATTAAGATCTGCATTTTTGCTCTTTTCTGATGTTGGAGTTAATTTTTGTGGAATGCTGTGAGAGCCTGGTATCCCAAAGGAAAGAATTCCTGCAGACATCCCCCATCCCTTGCGTTGCTCCTCCTTTGGCTCCGCACCCTTAAACCGCGGGCATATGCAATATTCAGTTTGCTGCCCAGTCAGAGATATTTCGTTTCTTTTAATGAGCAGAACACAGAGTGCAACGGAGCAGGGAGTAAAGGCTAGCCCGCGCGAACATGATAAGTAATTCCACCCCTGCTGCAAAGCTGTGTACATGTCTGCTAAGTATTCACAGGAATTCCCCGTTACTCCGGTTACAATGGCACTGTAGCCACGCATGCAATTTTCAACCCACTGAACACCACTTTGTAATGATATAGCCCATTTGCAGCCGTAGCAATTCTACACCAATTGATGCTAAAGCACTCCTGCGTGACGGGTGTACATCAACCCAGTCGGAGTGAAGTATTGCAGAGTGTTGGTAACAAATCTACAGTGGCAACATGATACTGAGCGTTTGAGTTTTCAGTTAAGGCTATCGTATACTTTCAGCTAAAAGAGAATATGAGCCAACCCATGTCTCGAATGCATCACAAACTGTCAAATGTATAGAAAATACTGACCAATAATTAAATAAACATCTTATTACGAATAAATCATTTTACATACTTAAAATGTTTACCACTTTGGAATGGGAAATATGTGAATATTTCCAAAATACTAAAATGTCGGTAGACTAGTCTGTATATAGTTTGGCAACGAATAATTTAAATTACCCTTACTGAATATCACGATTATAGTGATATATATATATATATATATATATATATATACCACTGTGAACAAAAAGTAAGGTGAATTTATTTATAAAATATAAATTCTTTATTTATTCTTCCAAATCAATTTCATCCCCTTCAAAGTAATCCCAGTCCGATAAAACGCACTTTTTACAACGCTTTTTCCAGTCCTCGAAACAGTCGGAATAGTCTTTTTTCCGGTATAGTCTTCAAGACCTTCTTCGATTCGTCCTCGCATTGACATTTTGAGTTTGCTGAATAGTCAGAAGTCACACGGAGCCAAATCAGGCGAATATGGTGGTTGCGGAACGATATGAGTTTTTTGCAAAAAAGTCGCGATGAACCAATGCAGTATGACATGGTGCATCATCGTGATGAAGGAACCAAGAGTTGTTCCCCCTGAATTCCGGCCGTTTCAGACGAATAGCTTCACGCAAACGACGCATAACGCTAAAATAATATTATTTGTTGACAACTTGGCCCGGCGAAAGGAATTCATAATGCACCACACCACGATAATCAAAGAAAACTGTCAACATGACCTTGATTTTCGATCGATTTTGCCGTGGTCTTTTCGGTCTTGCTTCACCTTTTGCACGATATTCGCTGGATTGGTCGGTGGTTTCAGGGTCGTATGCGTAAATCCAAGTCTCGTCTCCAGTAATAATGCATTTCAAGTGGTCCTGATAGTCAGACAGCAAAGTTTCACACACATAAACGCGACGCTTTTTTTTCCAAAAAATTGAGCGATTTTGGCACCAATCGAGAATGGACGCGTTTGAGACACAAAACATTCTTCAAAATGGTTTGGGCTCAGCCAAATGATATTCCAACACTATCAGCGAGATCTCTAATTGTCCATCGACGATTATCAAGCACCAAATCTTTGATTTTTTGGACGTGGCCTTCGTCGGTAGACGTTGATGGTCGTCCAGAGCGCGGTTCGTCTTCAACGCGTTATCGGCCATCTTTCAACTCGTTGTACCACTTATAAATGTTTTTTTGTGCCATAGTTTGATCACAACATTTTCAACGTGTCCGCACAAGAATATTCGTTCCGCAAACAAAATTTGATGCACGTTCTTTGCTCAACAAAATTACTCATTGCAAAAATCAAAAAATTTACTTTTGGTTGTTTACAAAAACACGTGTAACTCGGAGATAATTAAACCTTTTAACAAACAAACGCTTGGCAAATATTATAGACAGTCCTACCAACCTACGGAAAAAAATTACCTGCCTTCCTAATACTCGGGAGTTTTAAATGACAATTTCACCTTACTTTTTGATCACAGTGGTATATATATATATATATATATATACACATATATCCGTCACTGAAACAAACTGCAAAATATTTGTTATTAAAATTATTTCTAAATGAGAATAATTCGTAGAAAGTAGTAATAATAAGAACTATACATAATATATATTATATATTTAAATGCTTAAAAATTTAACGTTCATATATTTTAAATGCACTAATAATTAATTAAAGGATAGTTCCGGAATTTGAAATCTTCACGCTCAGCTCAATGGAACGATATTTATATTTTAAATAACCGAGATTTATTTCATATATTATAATTATAGAATTTTTGGAAAAATAATCGGAAATACTGCGTCAGTTTTGAGCTTATGAAAATATACATTTGTTTCAGAATTCCTAGGGATTGTAGAGAGGATGTACATAAAGGTTTGATAAGGAACCCATGTCAGAAAATGTTTCTGGTTGGATGAAAAATAAGTTTGAAGATCGAATCGAATTCAAATCCCCCACATCACGGTACGCGAAAAAAATTGGCTGAGGGCGACTACTGATATCGTGTGTCTTGTGTTTACAATCAGTTCTGCTGAGTTGGCTTTCACACCAGTTGTCATTCAGTAAAGGACGAGAGAGTACAAGATGTTTGAAACACGTTTGAATGTTACACTCAGATGTTGATTATTTACGGTGAAGGTGGGCGCAATGGTGGAGTTGCACAACGCATGCATCAGGAAAGTTTTCCGCAACACCGCACTCCATCATATATCATTTTTGTCAGAATACAACAACGTCTACGAGAAACAGGTACCTTCTGAGCTAGGAGCGACTCCGACTCTTAAGTCCTTCAGCACGTAGAACAGAACAATTACTTAAGGACAACTGATGTGAACGCCGACTCAACAGAACTTATTGTAAACTCAAGACACGATATCAGCAGTCGTCCTCATCCCATTTTGTTTGCGTATCGTGATGTGCAAGATTTGTAGTCGATTCGGTCTTTAAATTTATTTTGCATCTTAATTGTACATTTCTGGACACGAGTCCCTTATCAAACTTTACCTACTAAGCCTCCTCTACAGCCCTTACAAGTCTGTAATAGGAATTCTGAAACACCCTGTATATTGTAATCTTCACACTAAGAAAGAGTTCGAATGATAATTAACACGGAGAATTGATGACTGGTGGACAGAAATAATTCTGAAATGGAACTCAAGAAAGCATATGTGACCGGGCAGGAGATCATTTTGTAGATGGAAACATCTACAGGACTAAACTCAATAAAGGCTGACCAATCTTTGGACAATGTGTCAGAAACATATAACTACAGTGAATGTGTAAGGGAGTCTCAACTATGTAGTATGAGTTGAAATAGCATCTCAAAAAATTACAATAAATTAAAAATCACGGCCGTTAATTAAAACAATATTTACACTTTGTCGTAACAAGTAAAAATGATTGATTTAGTCAAATTCTAACGACATTAATACGTTGGTATTATTTTTAATACAACGGCAGAAGGACAAAAACTAATAAAAGCCATTAACTAGTAAAATGTAGGAAATGATGAAGCAATAGGTACTATTGTAGGAGGTTGAAAGAAATATATTTCTGCTTCTGGTAACCAATGGTAGTATAAACTTTTATAAAATGATTAATAGGAAAGGCGGCAGTGGAGAAGGGATGGTTCGCTTTTCCGGTATTGATAACTAAATTCCGAGCAATCATTATGTCGTATGATTTTTTTATGAATTTTAGTCATGATTATTTCATGCAATTTAACGGAATTTTTGGATACTAATCGGTTTTACTCCTTATGTGTTTTTAGTTCAATGCCCATTTTGACATTGTTTGTGTTTCTTTTTCTGAAATCACAGTATGAGTATTGGAATTTAATTCATTATCAGCCCTACATTTCACCGTAATAACTCTCAATATAAGGGTGTAATGTGAAGTTGTTTAATTAAATATTCGAGGTAAGATCAATTTAACCGTTCTCAAATAATTTTTGAGGAAATTCCCTCGATGCAGCACAGAACGGGCCGAACACTTGTCTGGCGGGTCGTTCCTATGCTAACTACCTTCCCCTGGAGAAGGAGCAGCTTCCGTTTGACGCGTGGTCCTAACAAGATGCTGGAACAGCGTAGCAGCACTCTCGGAATAAAGAATTCAGCGGCCTTTGTGCATGTCTGCGAAGTCGGATCCCGTGGCACACCTGCGACCGAATATCGCCATCGTTCCTTGCATTATTGACACACAGTGTTGCCAATCTCACGAGGATATGTATCTCTTTTAAGGATTTTCAGGCTTTGTGGTGCTTAAAATCAGTTATTCACAACTACTAAAGGCAATTTAAATTAAGATTTTTAAAACAATACCTCAAATGTTAGCTTGGGTTTTGGTTAATTAAAAAATTAATTAAAAAATTAAAGTATGTGAATACTAAGAATTGAATGGCTAAATATCAATTCATTTTTATTATTTACCATACCTTTCACCACTATAAATAATTAAACTATGATGGTAATTCATTTTTCTTATTTTTTCTTGCGCCTACATTCCACTGAGGGTCTAGAAGTTCGAAGACGGCTGCCGGACATTCTTCCATGACATTCCAGATATTTTTGGAACTGCACGTTGTCAGCGTAGCGTTTCTCCTTCATCCGTAATCAGTTTTCATGATCATGCCGGGATCCGATCACGGTACTTCTACGATGTGAGGTGGAGAGTCTGATCACTACACCACCCCAGGTTGGCAGCGGATATTAATTACTTAATAAGAAACTGAATGAAAAAACATTTATTCTACCTTAAAACTGTTATAATTGATTTCCTTTTTCCACAAGTACAAGTCTATAGAAAGGAATTACATACGTGCTCTATTAGGAAGGTTTACAGCTGCAGCATATGAGGTCGGAACCACTCATGTGTTGTTTAAAAAAAAATATTTAAAATATAACAAAACTAATTTTATCTTTGTGGAAATTTTTACAAATTTATATTGTTGTGCCACGGCTTTATAAAGGAAACTTAAATTTCAGGGCCGCTTATTGAGCCTCCAATAAGAATAGTTACATTAAATGATAATAAATTTTATAAAGCATAAATATTACTAACTTAAATTATTATTATTTTAATTGAAATGATCGAAATATGAAATCTGATGATAATTATATTTACACTACAAGGTTTAAAATTAAGAAAATTCCTTTTAGTTACTTTACCCTTGTCTGGTCATCTGGCCTCGATTAACACATCACAAAGAGGCCATTTTGCACTGAATTTAATGGTATTTTAGTTTGCAAACACTAATTACTTTCAAGATACTAACTGTTGATATTTGTTTAAAGAATCTATGTTGATAACTTTTTCTCCGTTCTCTAAAAATTTGGATAATTACTCGAACATGGCAAGAGACAAATACAATTCCAAACTGGTGACTTGCAATTCCAGAATACAACATTTCTCAGCTTCCAAAAACACATTTGCTCAGTCGTGGTCCCGGCAACTTTGAATACGGACTCGTCTCAAAACACACATTCCTCCATCCTGCTCTGAGCAACTCTGAATCTCTCAAGTTCCGTACGTCTCAATGCTGCCTGAGACAACAATGTCCTCCGTAAGAAGCAATACAGGCTCCCTATTCTTGTCAGCAATCCCTAAGTTATAATGGAATGGCCTCATATTTATTAAATAATTACATATGCGTAATTACCAATATATATATATATATATATATATATATATATATGGGTGTGTGTGTGTGTTAGCTGGCTTTAATATTTTAGCGATAATTTCTCTGCCGTTCAAATAATTTGGAGCTAGTCACCTACATCAAGTTAGACAAAAAAAACGATATGATTCCACGAATAAATTATTTTCCAGAATTGTATTATGTGACTACCGTGTTTGACCTTAAACCGCAATCTTACACGATTGATCGACTCAGTTGTATTGTGCGAGCAGTTGAATATAATCGTGAATTTACTCTACGCCGGAAAAGGTCGGATACGAAAAGTGATCGGCGCTTTAACATCAGGTTTCACGTGAACTTACAAAGTCGGATTGATGGATAGTTCTGTTTGTAATGAATGTTGTTACTGCTGTTCAGACACGTTGTGTTATAATAAAGAATTGTCCCAGTTACATTTCTACGAAATTCTCAGAAAGGGTGATTATCGCTCAATTTCATAATTTGAAATACATTAGTTTTTTTAAGCTCAAAAATGTAAATCTCCATTCCAAATTTCAAAAAATTCTGTTCAGCCGTTCTTCCACCGCTACTCATAAAGAAAAAAATATTGAAAATAGTTAAAATAGGTAATTTAATAATTACATCGTAAAAACGACGCTCAAATGTGATTTTAACTACAATAAATAAGATTAAGAATGTCTCTTCCAGTTTCTTGATTAAACGCATACACCACGGTAATTCGTTGACGGAAAAGGAAATAAAACTATTTTTGATCTTATTTAAAAAGGAAAGTGTCGTTTTGTGATCATCAATCCTCTCACATTTCAATACATAAATTTGAAATGCCGTACCTTATAATTAAATGAGAAATTACAGAATAATATTTTAATATTTTTACCAAATGAAATATTATTGTCAAAGAATCTCTGTAATTTCTACACAATTACATGTTTTACAGATTTATTTAAATTTATAATTCCAATTAGATCAGTTATTTGTTTGAAGTAAAGTTGTGGATGCGTATCGCCTATTTGGTGATTCCAATTACAAACGAAGGGAAAAATTTTGCAACTGATATAAAATTTCAATTTTATAAAAGAACCACAATATTTCATGAAATTTGACAACATTTTTCATTTCCGTAAAAAGTGTGCATGAAATTATGGACAATTCGATTTTAAGAAGATTTTTGATGTTATGTCTCATTAAAAATTGTATTTATTTGTACGGTTTCCATTATTTTGCTATATTTATGTTAGCTCTTTTTCAGTAAAAATGTAAGCGTCATCAAACAGCAATTGCATGTAAGTTGTTTATATTTTTTCAAGAAGATTATGTCTCTAAAACCGTTCCGCTGAATAACAGAGTGGATAGTAACATTTATATCAATAGGTCGATTTTTGTTCAGTGATTCTAGAAAAATACCTTCGAGGAAGGTAAACAAAGTAGAGGTAATTTCATCAATACTATAATTTTTTTTTATGAAAATGTCGATAAATATTTCTAACGAATTACCTATGTTGCAAAATATCACATTGGATATGGCCCCTCCAAGTTCCATCAGTATTCTGCGTCCCTTGAAGTCGCATAAAATATTTAAAAATTGAGTACTACATAAAACAAATTAAAATCAAATAAAATATTGACGAGAGCAAGCCGTACTTGGCGGTGGGAAAACCCTTCATGAAATATCCACAGAAGAGTAACGCACAAACGCCACATTTCTGACTAAACTGATATAATCATGTCTCATGCAGAATTCATAACCTTTATTTTCATATGAATGCAGACGGCTGTAGGCCCTAAGGCGATTGAATGATTAATATTGTTTGTGAAATTCAGCAGCAGCAGCAGCAAACATTTCCACCGGCTTGTTGCTCCAGTGCACTCGACTTCAACAAATTGCTGGGCTACCCCTATTTGATAGCGTTCTGCCGCAGTAAAGTTAGGCTTTTATTTTTCAGGGATCCATCAGTTAAAAGAGTCCTTTAGCTGTGTTTGCAACGGTCGGGGAGAGCGGAAAATTGGAAGCGGCCTGTCGACCCAGCACAAGCTTCGTAATAGTGCACATGAAGCCATTTCTGACGAGTCGTTTACACTTAATGCTTTGGAAGTAATTTATACGCCATTCGAGCAGCTTCTCTGTGTTGCGGTAAACGGTTACACAAATTACCGTTCAATCTTCTACGGTTTCTTTGATCTTGTGTTATGTCGTGCGCTATCAGCGATTAATTTTTCGCTCTTCACTGCTCCTGTGACACTTCCGTTTTAGTAGCATATAAAATAATTCGATACTAACGTATTAATTACCTGTACTCATCACAGTCAAACATTAGGAGGTTCAAATAATTTTCAATGCATCTATGCCATTTTGCGGATTACAGAGAGAAACACGTGCATCGTAAATTAATATATGCACTGCACCGGGTCATTTCTCAAATAAGTATAAGATGATTTTTCTGATATTATTAATATCATTTCTCTATTACTAAAAAACTCTTTAGACGATCATGTCTTTATACTTGTGAAAAGAAACGACGATACATCTATTTTAATAAATTTCCGCAATAATTTACATGTTAATTAAAATATTACATCAATTAGTTGATGAGTACTAGTTTATATTGTATCAATATATATTACTACGTTTCGCCAATATTTGGGACTTCATAACGTGAACAATGAAATAATTTTTTTTATTAATGATTGATTAATATTATAATCTAAAATTTCTTCAAATATCTTGAATATTCTGATAAATTTTATTGTATACAGTTCTTAGATTTTCAATTATTATTATTATTTTAATATTATGTAATATAATTTTTGAAAAAGTTTTAAAGGTTTTTATAGTTTACATGCCTATTGTAAAAATATCATAGAAATAATTATAGATTCTAATATTAATCATAATCTTCTCTTCATTATTCATCACCTTCAGTCCCAAATTCCGGACGAAACGTACTGATATTGATCTAATTGTTTTAATTAAATTGCTAATTAATAAACGGTTTATGGCATTTTTTGTATTATTTTTATTTATTGTGTTACTATAGTCAGTTAAATATTAATATTATTTTCCTTCTATTTTGAAAAAAAACCCTTTATTTCTTTAATTAGAACAGATTCACTGTAGCAATCACATTTCCGATATTTTTCTCATCTTGTAGCATTTAATATATCTGGTAGACATAATTCTAATACAATTCATTACACAATATGATTGATATTCAACCATAAAACTGTTGAGAACAATAACGGACTTGGAGATATGAACGTATTAATTTCGTTTCCTGGAAATATATCGATTGCTGATGCGATAAGGGCAGGGTTTTTCTCTGAAGTAGTACTATAAATATCTTTAGACAACATTTTTAATGAACGTATAACGTAGCCAGGTTACAAAGTTTGGTGATGTATTAATATATTTATGGAAACGTCTGACGTTTTCATGGTGTTGAAACAAGACAAGAAGCAATTAAACTGTAACGATTCATATACATAACTATATTATACATGCAAAATAAGAAATAATAATAAACCATGTGTCAAATTTTTAACAAACTGTTTAAGAAATTAAATTAAAAATAATAATGAAATGTACATTTTTTGTCTTGTGTAACCGTTCCACTGCATTAGTTCACTTGGTGGTGAGCACCCACTTAGCGCATTTTCATTCTCTTCGCCCCCAAGGGGATGATGTCAGTATTGGCGCTAATGGTCATTAGAAGCTGAATTGCAGTTTAAACCTCAGTCAATCAATCTCATGCTGCTAGCCATGAATGGACATTTTGCGGAATTCTTCCCATTGCGTCCGTTGGCTGAGGCTTGCGAGTCGTTAGCCTTTCAGTCTTGCCACAATAGGACGATACCAACTGCTGAATACAAAACGCGACCTCGCCGTCGATTGATTGGCACGAGACGGCCATGCTAATGAGAACGAACCGCCAAATTGGAGGGGTGCTGCGGCGAATAATTCCTCCTCGCACTTATTAATAGCTCGCGCTTCGGCCACAGTAATTGGCTGTGTCAAAATTAATTTATGTTGCGGCGGGCATCTTTCACGTGCAGCCAGTGTAATTGCATTTTCCCCGCGTCTGTATTTATGTGCCCATTGTTGGCAGGGGGCTATGCAGTAACGGACAGGTAATCCGATTTTATGGTTGTCATGTTTTAATACTTGGACCTCTGTTTCCGCGATAGCAATTTCTACTTGTTTGAATTGTGAAAGTGTCGAGATGGGATGCGACTCATAACCAATGTATCACCCTCTAGTTTTATACGACACGTGTCGGTTTGCTGTTAAAACATGCATGTATACGGAGGTTCAACTTTTTTCGCCGGTGGACATTACGCAGTCATCCAATCTGGTTTTGCTAAAATATAAGTACTTTCAAAACGTCAATATTATGAGATACAAGCAATTAGTTTGAAGAAAAAAATTATATTTACAATTCTTGGTTGTTACCGAACATGGAAATACATAACCGTTATACATGGCATGAAAATACACAGACTTTTTTAATGTATTATTTTTGACAATTACAGCTGTGATGAATAATGGCAACATGATAAAGTAATTTATAACTAGTACAGTATTGATAGTGGTTTATATCTCAATAAAATCTTCTCAGGCCAATATTTACGAAAACAGTTTGTGTATGTCAAATTAAAATTTGTTTTGGTATTTAACACAACGACAATTACAAATATTCGATCATATTTATGGTGTAATTAAAGTGATGGTAAATTCATTTAATTTACATATTTTACATTTACATATCAGTTTAAGCATAAAATTGTACAGTATTAAAAAACCTAAAGTTTCTACCATAATGTTTATTGCATAAATGTTATAATTTATATTTCTGGTATTAATGATTTTATCATATATCCAAATTAACGTGTAATAAACCGTCAATCAAGTGGCTATTAAGTTCCTTTTAGTAACTGAATAAATTTTGGAAAAATAATTAGCGTATGGTTTTTATGAAAAGTTCTGATAAGGTTGTAATTCTAAATAACATTTAATTAACACATGTTTTGTTCCACACATTTCTTAAATAATTTATTTATGTTGATTTAAGTGACCAGCTAATCACGTCACAATCATTGTAAACTGCGGTTACGAACTGAAAGTGAATTAATGCATGCGGTCTTAATTAAGACCTGTGCTAATATATGGCCTTAATTACGATTAAAATATATAATATCCGTGCAATACTAATAAGTTTTAGCGCGAAAACATTTTTTACCGAAATGATTTAGACAGCACGTCAATCCAATTTATTCTCTGGAAAAAACAAATATTAAAGAAACATTTAGATATAACAAAAATAAAAAAAAGGTCTATATTGTGGGTAGCAGAAGTTTGCTCTTTGTCGTATTATAAAAGAATTCCAGCTCACGAAACACAGAAGTACTCTTCGATTGAAGTCTACCAAATATAATGTTCTAAGATTTATATATGCATCTTGTATCAAATATTGACTGTTTTACCAGAAGACTTAATATCACCAATTTACTTGTTCGTATGTTTTCAAAAAAATATAAAGATGTACTGAGGCCGGAAATATATTTCTGGTGTAAACGCGTGTCATTTTTATTAAGGACTAGCTGGATGCCCGGCGTTTCCCGAGATGTCATTTATCTATAACACCCGATATGACTCCAATTTCGGTTGGTTTTCCGCTATTTTTATGTAACGCTCCTCGAACCCTATCCCTAATTGTGCTCACATCCCTTGCCGAAGGGGGTTGAAGTCATTGACCTAATATATCGGCCGTTTTTACATGTTAGAAGATGACCAACCCCACAAATGTGCGATAATCAAAAAGTATTTATTCTACGCAAAAATCGACCGATTACATTGTCTGAATATTTATACCCCCGCACACCACCTTTCAAACCCGTCGCGTTCCAACAATTAGACTCAGCGACATTCATAGTCTCTGAATTGATTCGAATCTCGGTTGTTTTTACATTTTTTTTATTTAACGTACCTCCACCCCACCCCTAAACTTGCTCCCCTCACAGGGTTCGAAATTATCCACAAACATCATCGGTATAAATACTATCAAAGTAATTAACCCCAGGAAATAATTATCGCAAATATCGACCGTTTAACATGTTTGAAAATTTCCACCCCTGACCACTCCCGCTTCGGGGACTTAAACGGCAAGTTGAATGTCGTAATTAAACTCGGTGACAACTATAACCCCGGATTCGACTCCTAATTCGATAGTTTCTGCTTTCTTTTTATGTAATCCCACTTCACGTCCGCCCATAAGGGTGCACCTCTCCAAAGCCCGAAAGGGGTTGAAATTATACACAGAGAACTTGTAGAGAAATATTATGAATCTCATCGATGCCGAAATATATTTATTCGAAGAAAAAATCACCCTGTTAACATGTTTTAAAATGTATTCCCCCGCCCAACTCCGCCAAGCCCCTCACACCCCCACACACCACCGCCAACCCCCGTGCATTTCCCACGTTGTCATAAATACATTCACCTATATCTCCAATCTGGGATTTATTCACGTTATTTTCTCGTAACGCCCCTTGACCCCACCCCTAATTGTGATCTTTCACGTGTGTCAAGGGGTTGAAATTAAAAACAAAATCGGTAGAAATATTATCAATAACATTGTCCCGACAAAGTTTTATTCGCTACAAAAATCGACCGTTTAACATGTTTAAAAAAAATTATTCCGCCACCAACCCTTCCTTCGGGGAGTTAAATGGTTAGTCGAATGTAATAATTTAACTCATTTACATCCATGACCGTGGATTCGACTCCAATGTCGATTGTTTTTGCATCATGATATTGTAATTTCACTCCACCCCCAACTCTTAAGGGGAGCTTCATTCCCAGCCGACACCCTCGCGTGGCCCAGATTGTCATAAATAAATTCAGCGACAACTATTACCTTCGATTTGACTCGACTCTCTGTTTTTTCGGGTTATTTTCTTGTAAATACCCTCCACCCCCACCCCTATCATGCCTACAAACAACATCGGTAGAAATACTATCAACGTCAATGGCCCTGGCATTTATTTATTCCACGCTAATATCAATGATTTAACATCTTTGAAAAATTCCACCCCGTCCATTCCTGCCGCAGGGGATTAAATGGGTAATTGAATATCATCTGTGATAACATCGGTTCAAACACTATCTCTTCGATCCTTAAAAATATTTATCTGCCTAAATATCGAATGTTATAGCATGTTTGATGTTTCTACCTCGTCTCCTAAGTGTGCTTCCCTCTTATGCAGAAAGGGGTTATGTTTTACGAACAACATCGGTATATATATTATCAATTGTCATTGACCTTGACAATTAATTATTTAATGCAAATATCGAACGTTTAACATATTATAAAAATTTCACCCCCGTCCACCTCATCCACTCCCGTCCCTGGGGGTTAAATAGTTAATTGAAGGTCATAATCAAACTCAGTGACATCCATAACCCTAGATTCGACTCCAATCACGTTGGAATTATTTTTATGTAATGACACTCCACTCCAACCCCTAAGGGGAACTCCCCTCCAAATCTCGAAAGGTGATGAAATTAAACACGGAGAACATGTACAGAAATATTATTAATTTAATTGATCCCGAAATATATTTATTTGACGCAAAAAAATTCCGTCAACATGTTTTTAAAAATTCTAACCCCCGCCCACCTCCGCCCAACTCTTCTTACCCTATCCCACCCCTCGCGCGTTGTCCAGATTGTCATAAATAAAATCAGCGGCATCCATTAACTTCGATTTGAATCGAATCACGGTTTTTCTCGCGTTATTTTTTATGAGGCCCAATCCACTATCACCCCTAACCATGCTCCTCCTTCATGCCTCAAGAGGGTTTAAAATTTTACTCACATAACTTGGGTAGAAATACTATAAATCTAATCTGAAAAATATTTATTCAACGCAAATATCTGCCGTGTTTGCATGTTTCAAAATTTCCACCCCGCTACCTCTGCATCTGAGGGGTAAATGCTAAGTTGAATGTCATAACTAAACTCAGTGGCATCCATAACCTTTGATTTGACTCCACTCTCGGTTGTATTCGCGTTATTTTCCTGTAAAGCATCTCCACCCCAAACCCTAAGGTTGTAGGGGATGAAAATTATATTCAGATGACATCGGTAGAAACACAATCTATATCTTTGACCCCTAAAAATATTTATCCGACTGATATATCGACTGTTTTAGCATGTTTAAATATTTGCACCCGATTCTGGGGATGGTAGACGCGTCTCACCCCGACAGTGGTCGCAAAGAACACGTTTACGAAATTTGGTGAAATTTGCTCCATCGGTGTAGATTTGTATAAGGAACATAAAAATATATATACAAACAAACCCTCTGCTTAGAAGATAATAATAATATTATAAATTATATATATTACATATTGGTAGATTAATGCAAACAAATAAGTACTGAAATACGAATTATTGAACTTTCTGCTGCAATTGAGTTAGTTCGGTGGTAGTCACAAAGAACAAACATTCTAAATTTAATAACATTTTCAATTAATGTAAAATTTATTAACAAGTTATACATAGGTAAAATTAATTTTATATTGCGTTCACTGACAATCAGTTCACGTTGAAACTATTATCTGTTTATTAATACAATGCATTACTAACGTTCGCTAAAACATTGTTACCCTCGTTTCTCTTTTTACTTTATTTTAAAACGTATAATAGTAAAAAAATATCGGATACTTAATTACTGGCAATAATTTTTTAATTGAACTTTTAGATTATCATTAAAGGAAACAAATATATTTTCCTTCACTGTGAAATCTTATTAAGAGCGCATGATGTTTGCATTATACAAAATTAATATATTTTGTTACTGGAACCGTTCGCTGTTTTGGGCTTTTGAAATTATGAGAAGAGAACCGGAAGGGAAATAAATATCCCATCGAAAGAAAATTGATTAATTTTTTTTTCAATTGTCAGTCTATCATCAGTTTCCCATAATGAATTTAGCCGTTCACGTAAACCATTTGTGTGACTGGATTTTATAACGACGTCGTTGGGTGACATTAGTTCCAGCCGTGTTTCGAAACGTCCATTTAGTTTTCATTTGACGATGTTATTTCATTACGAAATGAGATTTTAATTCGTTTAGGCGATTAACTATCGATTCGTAATGCGATAAAACGGACCAGTTATGCATACTTTGTTTCAATGACATGGCATCGAGTTTGCTCTTTGTGCCTTTGTTCTGTTAACAAATAATTTCGTCGGGAATTTTCTGCCAATTATTTCTATATTTAAGAACGTAATATAAACTTTTATCAGAAAGGCTTCCAGGATTGAAAGCAAGCTGAAAAATATCAGCCAGTCGTAGGTCAACTTGGGATAAATGAACCAAATAACTAACTATATTTTTACCACAAATTTAAATTAAAGTGTACGTAATGAACATGTCGTGCTTTTTTTGCTGCTATTTCGAGAATTGTATATGATAATTGTAATTTATATGAGCGCTATATACCTTTCTTCCTTCTACATATTTCGTGAAAATTGTAATGATATTTCGCATGTGTTCTGGTTCATTTTCTTATTAGTGTATTTGAAATTAAATTTCCATAAATGTATGCAGGCATGCGGAGATAATTATTACATAAGATTCTTTTGTCAAAATCATTTAATGAATTTGCAACATTTCAATTCGCAAAATTTTAATTTTTACTGTATTTCTCTTTTGTGGAGATAATTGTACACATAATTAATCCTAGCGTCGTTTTCTTCCAAAACAAATGATTGTTTATATCCTTAGCATCAACAACGTCTACGAATTTATTACGCAAGATAACGGAGACAGTTTTTAATGAACATTTAATTACGCTCATGGTCATTAGGTTTCCTTCGCTCACTTTGTAATTACGTTAAGTAATTTAAGGTTTAAAACTACGTAGACCTGATAATACCGGTAGTCTCAGCTTCCCGCATATTCTCTTTCGTGTCCCATTATTAGTTTTGAGCTGGAATTTTTCCGTGTAGCGCTCAAATCCATACGCTTCACTAATTAGTTAATTAAAGATCGCAGCTTAAAAAATATCAAAATGTACCTATAAACAAATTTTCGTTATGTAATTATAAGAAATTTGAATATACTTAACAGAACAGAAAATAAATCACTATCATGAATTCAATCTCGTCAGTTATATTAAATTCTGATAAAACAGTGGATCTTGAGCCAATATTATTATATTTTTTTTGTTGGTGAATTAATTTATAAATATCATGATATGTAAAAATTAATAACACTCTTTTAATTGTTCAGAGCGAAAAAAGAAAGGCATTTATAGTTGAGGTCAACCAATTTTTCACAAATACAGTTGGTTCATATTTTCTCCAACTTACCAATAACCCTAGAAAAAAGTTTTTGGTTTATAAACACGCCACGAAATGCATCGTTTTATTCACCTGTTGAACAGTAGCGAATCGACTGCCTCTTATAGAATATTTAGAAGAACCAGACGTTATCGTATCCAGTTAATTTCCAGAATCGACCACAAAAATTAGTATCACTGAATAGCGTTTGTGCTCGATTTTCATTTCAGAAGAACTTTAAAGCTATGTCTTGGCTTCGGATCTGGTGATGGACCTATATTGAATCTCCAATTATTATTAGTTTCATACTACAGAAAAAGCATTACGGATCGTTATTATTCTGAAATGTAAAGTGTCGCAGAACTGCAGCATCAGTGCAGAAGGAACTGAAGTGATAACGCTGTAATCAGTAGCAATATTGTGATTGCAGATATCCATACAGAGAAAAAACGAGGATTAAAATAAAAGCGGATTATTTACCCTCGACCGTTTTCATCCTAAAATCCAGAACGTGATGAGCTTTGGTATCGAGATCAGTACAGACACACTCGTTTCTTTATAAGTATTAGACATAAAGTGAAAACATAACCAACTATGTAAATCCTATTAAAATAATGTTATATTATAAATTTCACTTATTATGAATGGAAAATTATATTACAACGCTATTTTCTCAATAAAGTAGAATAAAACTAAAAAATTAACAAAGGCTTTCAGTGTAAGTAATAGAGAAATTGACAAATTGAAATGTAGTAGATGATATGATTCTCAATAGTTTTCATAAATTGGTAAGTTATGTTAATAAATTAATCTATATTTTGTACTATAAGACACAATATACTATTTTCATTGATGCCATGAACCTACAGTGTGTTAAAATTATTGAACGCAAATTTGTGTTTTTCCCAATTTATAATACATGATAGGACTTTCCTTTCCTTGTCCGCCCTATTCCTTAATTACTAAGTTCGGTGGAAGTAATAGGAAGAAAAAATAATTGAAGTTAAAATCAGTAATTGGTCATGTTCCCAATTTATTATGATTAAGAAATAATCCAATTTTCAGTCACAAAATTTTATTTCTTAATTTCTTTAGTACTATATGATGTACTGATTATTACCTCACTAACGAATATCAAACAGGCTCATCGCGCATTCAACAACGTCTGAACTCACTTCAGGAATGGAGAATCAAAATAAACGAAAAAATTCGTCTCTATTATATAAAAATCCGTGTCCACCAATATACGTAGACATCTCAGAGATTCCTCATTCACTGTCCATTATTTGAATCTATATCTGGATAACATGCTCAATTGAAAAATTCATGCAACCAAGAATAGAAAACAAATGGATATTAAACGTAATTTTTTTACGGGTTATTAGGATGCAACAGGACGCCTATCCCGAGAAAAAAATTCTGTTCTACAAAACAATAATTATTCCGATATGAAGTTACGGGATCAAATTATGAGGATTTTCAAGTAAGTAGAATTCTGAAATAATCCAAATATATGAATCTAAAATCATAAGAGACATTGTCAATTCCCCCGAGTATATTACAACGACTTTAAAATCCACGCTGAAATGGAGACTGTCCACGAAAATAGTGTTAGTCATCACAAAAAGCTCAAATTACATTCAAATCTGTTATTAAAACCTCTATTAGAAAATGATGAAATATGAGAACTTGAAAGAAAATGGCCAGCACATCTGTAAAAATTAATGTAATTTAAATGGAGCGGATCTCGTCGGGATGTAATATAAAATTTATAAATAATATGTTTTAGCTACCACATTGGCTTATAAATGACAAAGTATTATGATTGCTGATTTATACTTATTAAAACAATACAAACCACAGCAAAACCACAAAAATACGTGAACATCTTCAAATCTTTTGTTAGACCAATATTAAAAGTTGGTTATTTGCTAATACACTAGAAATGAATATAATCAGTCTAAACAAAATAAATGTTTCTAAAAGTGATTAAAGGAGTTGAGCAAAAAGACAGCAGAAGCTTTAGTACGGCAGAGTTATTGCTTGATTTCCGTGATCATCGATATTCACATTACGAAAAGTTACCTTCTTCGTTGTTCTATAAGTTGAACGCTTGACGCTTGTTTAATGGAAGTCTCTTGTTACTAGCTAGATATAATTCAGTTTTGAGAGGAATTACATGCATTTCCAAAACTTTGGCATCATCACACGGCAGTCGGGAAGTCACAACGATGTCGTGACATCCGGCGAAGGGTCTCCTGAACTGCGGAGACACGGCGTCCCAGGCGCCTCCGGATGCGAAACATTTCCACAGAGACACGCACTTCGGACGGCAATTACTTCAAACTCAATCAATAACATACTGTCGCAAGTGGGAAGTCAAAATTTATCCCACAAATGAGAACTTAAATTGTCCGAAATTATCAAATCTGTTGCTCCTCATATTTCATATAAAACAAATAAGTTTGATAAGACGTTGTCATCATTTATCACGTATTAATTTAAATTTTATTGTAATGCTATAGAGTATTAATAGAATAAAAATACGAAGGCTCTTGAAAGAAATCAATAGACATTTCAGTTTACCCTTAGCACATTTAGATGTATTTGCTTTTTTTATTAGTCCTCGAAAGAGCATATACAATAAGTCAATAAATACATACAGACTATAATTCTGTGTCGTACTAACAGATTTTATAATACTGGCAACTTAGTGTAAAAAATACAATAGCATTGACAATTAATAAAATACATAGCTTAATTACTTAACATATTTTAGGTGTAAACTAAACACTTATATCATCGCAATACTGATCTTGAATGCAGCGTGATTTCAAACAGAAATTTTGCACCGATTCTTGACACAAGACAGCAGTATAATTCAATAAAATTACAATATATATATTTAATCGACTATTACGTAATTACGGACAACTATAAGAAGCTCTATTTATTAATAATTATTTACAATTATTTATGAATAAACTCTGAATGCTTGTCTTATAAATCCAATGAGAAGGCTTTTGAATTCATTTTTGGAAATGTCTAGTGTTTAGCAGATGATTTGTGACGTTTATTGAAAATAAACCGACGTTAATCCAAATTGCAACGTTAATTTTTTTTTTAAAAAAAATATAATACTAGATACGATTTAACTCGCGTACGTATGATTCACAATTATATGTATCTGAGTTAAATAATATTTTCGTGTCAGGTAAAAGGTGGATAGATCCTTTACATCAATTACCTTTAACTTAAAGATTTAATTACAATTTCTATTCCTTATTTTTGTTGAACAATATGAACAAACAAATAAAACGAAATACTTCACCGACATAATTTACTTTGAACTCCATTATAACTGTATGTTATAATTAACCGTTAGACTAAAAGTATTCAACTAATGCGATTGAGAGAAGGTTGGGTTGGTTTGTAGAGTTATATTTTTTCGTTACTTTTCCGAGTATTTATTATGTTTTTAACCTGTATCATTCAAGACTGCAGCAGGAACTAGTTAGCCGGAAGGAGAGGACGGAATTACAGCGATGTTAGGAACGAAAAGAGATGACGTCACAGCAGACGTCATCCGCGACCCGTCTAAAACTTTTTACTACACTGTCTTTACCCTGCTCCGTGTTCACACACACAATTAGACTGATATTATAAATCATGAATCAATAACATATCTAAAGAAAATCTTTAACTTAAACAACTTTGAAATAGTGTTATCAAGCAATTGAAAATTACAAACAAAAGAATCAATCGTTATAATTTATAACCCTATAATACAGAGTGTAGCATATATTCAACATAACTTTTATTTTCACCATAATAGGCGTCTGTTGGTTTCTAAGAGAGCTAATTTGTAATTCATATATGAAACAACAAACACTTAAGGAAATGTGTAATTTTAAGACAGATTTTTCTATCTACCGATCATCTTCAGAATATTTATTTTCTGTGGTTTTTATGTTTTTTTCAAGAAACAACATTTAAGCATCATTTTCAGCGTATTCTTATTGCACTAAATTAATAGTTATCCAATTAATGTGAAATATTAATAAATCAGACCTAATTATATTTATGTTGAAAATGTTAAACAACATGAGCCGAATTGACTTTGGTCACGTTTAACATTTTGTAGTTATTTTTCCAGTATTGTGTTGACAAAGATACATCTAAAAATTTATTTCAAAACATACAAAAAAATCATGCAATAAAGGGTTAAGATAATTCTGATTACGTAAGTTCCTTGGTACATGAATGAACCAAATACTAATTTTCTAACAAATATTATTGATCGAGACTTAATTTAAATCTTACGTTAGCCTTTATATACAATGTAATTAGTTTAGATAAACACTTTTTTGGCGGTTCCTCTTTATCGTCATCCCCGAAGTCTTGATCAATCATACGAACAACAAAAATTTCAACTTTTTTTTATTAAAGTGTTGTCTTTCTGTGATACATAAAATTTCCATGTTTAATTTACTAAATGAAGTGATACATCTTTTAAATTAATGTTGCCGGCTATGCGGTGTATTGGTCAGCGTGGCTTCCTCGTATCACAGAGGTCCCGGGTTCGAATCCCGGCGAGAGCATCGATGTTTGATTGCGTGAGTTATACTCTTGTCAATTAGTGACCGACAAGGCAAAAGTGAGTCACAAATGACCTGAGATGTTGATGCGACTGTAAATAATTAAGTTTAAAATATTGTGAACCGTTAATTTCATCTGATAGATTAACTTTTAATTACAACACTCGCATTTGTACGATGAAAAAATAAAACTATCAACGAAGTTATAATCAAAGACTTAGCATCCGTTTCACAGATAAACCGCATAATTTGAATGTTATGTAACTTATTTCGAAAAATAAATGTTTAAAAAATTAACTTAAAAAATTATACTATATAAGTAATGGGTCATGTTAAATACTTAGGCTCTGGAATAAAGGTTTACAGTTTACACATTGCATTGGACTGGAGTCCGACGAACATATTACTCTCGCTTTTGTAGTTTGAATATTTGTAACGAGTGACATTGTGAGATGAAAATCACTTTTAATGTGTTTCCTGTACCTATACTATTAGCATATAGCACACTGAGTTGCTGAGTATTGCCGAAAGACAAGTTGTTCCCTTTTTAGTTGATCAAAAATCTGAAAACCCAGAAAAAGAATCGTCAGCATGAATTTTAATTGTAGAAAAGTTTAGTTTTCTCAGTATTAAGACAAAATCTATGCGTAGTAGGCCATAATTTTAGATGGTTCATGGCAAACTCGACTGTGACCTTTAACTTTTCCGAGTCTGTGTCGGTAATGATCGTCTGCGTAAAGAACTGGCTTTATATAAATAACTAGCCACAACATTTATATATAGAATTAAAGGTCATGGGTGAAGAATGGGGTCTCTTTGAACCAGACCAAACCAGACAATCAGTGCCGTTTTTATTTTTACACAAAAAATCAAATTACATTTATTCGTCTTTTAAAGTTTCATTATTTTATAACAATTTCAACGTTTAAGTAAGCGAAAGGCATTTTCTGTTTACATGATAACATTTATTTAGTGCATCAACTGTACGTTATTGATTAGTGAATTGAATATAAACTTTCCACTTTATATTCATGTATTAAAGAACTAACTGGGTTCCCGTCCTTCATATAAGGAACTTAGCGTTAAGGTTAGTGCTTTGCGAAAAATTGCCTACTTTCTATACCAATGGCGGGATTGTGTGTAATATTTTTATTAACATTATAGTATCCATTTTTATGCATTTAAAATCTCTTGTACAATTTGACTCTACAAGTTTTCAACAATCCCTACAACGATCTTACAATGGAACTGAAATGATTTTCTCACAAGACTGCAAAGTCTACATCTACTCAAAAATCGTTACCTCCCATCCATAATCTTCCTACAAGAGACTAACTTCAGAAACCAAGAGCACAGTACTCTAAAAGGATTCGATTGCTACTTCAAAAATCGTATAAACCCATCCCATGCGAGTGAGGGAGTAGCTATATATGCCAAAAGCTACCTAGAAGCAGAAGAACTACAAATAAACACAAACATTAAGGCCGTAACAATAACTCTAAAGGCCTCCTCCAAACTTACTACCGGTAATACTTACCTGCCAAACAGATACAATTTTACTCCAAACGAAATAAAAAGTATCATAAATCAACTCCTAGGCGATTTCAATTGCTTGGGGAACCGCAAATAATGACAAGAGTGGCATCAAAATGCAAGACGCCATCTTCCTTATAAACACCACAATCTCCAATCACGAACAACCAACTAACTTCAACGTATATAATGGAAATCTTAACTGTATTGACTTAGTCCTATGTTCCAGTAACTTTTCTGACAAAATCAACTGCTACACAGAATCTCATCCTTTCGACAGCGATCACTACCCAAAAATAGTAGAACTTGAACTAACAGATAAAAATACAATTTCTACAGCAACAACAAACAGATAGAACTTTAAAACTGCAGACTGGCCAAACTACCGAAAACATATATAAAACGCCCTAAAAAAAACTCTGAAATTCCCTTCGACAATGATATTGACGACATATTAAACAAATTCAATTCTATTATCATAGAAGCCGCAGACGCCTCTATCAAAAAAATTCCAGAACACCTAAAAAGAAGGCTGTACCATGGTGGAACACCGACTGTCTACAAGCTCACCGCAACTATAAAAAAAAGCTTTTAACTAATGCAAACAACCTGTATATAGTAAAATACTCTACAAGCAAGCTCGAGCCAATTTCAGAAGGACTGTCAAAGAAAGCAATAGGTCGCATTGGATAAACAAAGTAGCCGGTCTAAGCCACAACAAAGACATTCAAGACGCGTCTAAACAATTAAAGCTATGCAAGGGAATTAGAATTTCAACAAAATTAGCTGCCTCAGAAACTCCAACAAAGATGCAATTACAACCGACCAAGAAATAGAGGACAACCTTGCCAAAACCTGTGCAACTAATTCTGTAAATCCTTCTTAAAATAGAAACAAGATCGAGAATAATTACCACTGCCCACTCCAGATACCTCCGAAAATGGTATTCTGAATGAACCAATATCCCTCCGTGAACTAATTGAAAATATCCAATAATCAGAAAACTCGGCCCCAGGACCAGTCTGCATTCCAAACCTCCTCATAAAAAATTTACCTCCATCGGGACTAGAAACAATGACACGAATCTTCAACAAGATCTGCACCACAAACTGCTTCCTCAAATTATGGAAAGAAGCAATAGTCATCCCTATACACAAACCAGGAAAGGACAAAACCGACCCATTAAATATTAGACCAAAATCCTTACCATGCAATATGTCCAAGCTCCTGGAGAAAATCGTAAACAACAGGCCGAAATGGTTCATTGAATCAACCATATCATAAAGGATGACCAATTCGGATTCAGCACTATTTAACAGCCTTCCTGAACATGTAAAGAACATAAACAACTGTGGATGTTTTCAAACTGAAAAAACGAGCCATTAGAATTATATCAGGTTCAGATGCTAGAGAAAGCTGCAGGCCGCTGTTCAAAAGACTTCATATTCTGACTACCTAGCGCTTACATATTAGAAGTACTAAAATTTGAAAAACTAAACATGAACCTTTTTGCAAGTAACGGGGACAATCATGGAGGAACCGTTCAGTTCTCAGGTCTGACAAGCACAGCCTCAGTCTCTACGAGTCTAGCGTTCATTATTCCGGTATCGCACTATTTAACAGCCTTCCTGAACATGTAAAGAACATCAACAACTACAATGCACTCGTCAAAGAGTGTAAAACGTTTCTTGTAAATGGAACTTATTACTCCGTACACGAATTTTTTAATCGGTCTCACATTCGTTGAACTGCCTTGCCTACAAAATTGCCGAATATGTTATAAATATGTAAATAGTTTGACCAGTTTTCCCCTTTTGGTTATGTTTTTCCTGCCTCTGCTTTCTGTTTTAGTAAATATCCACGACGACATCCCTCCGTTCCTAGCAACAGGAGATGAATACCAGGAAGTGATTAGTGTAGTGTGCCTGTTTCCTAAAGATAGTGTGTATGATTGTAGTGACTAGACAAATGTGAACAGAAATATGATTTTTTTTGTGTGTAACCTGTTAATGTTAATTCTGTTTATATGTAATTTATCTACTGTACATTTGTGACGAATCCTATTTCCTCTTAAGACGGCTAATGGTGAATAAATCTATCTATCTAATTTGCGGTTGGCAGTATGTAGTGCTGAAAAATCTCTATATTACGACGTTACATCGAAATCGGACCACTGTTTACATATCAAAATGTTGTGTAAGTCCGGAATATTTACTCAAGATTACAGTTTTATATTGGTATAAACCTTATGACTATATTTAAGAATTAAAAATAGTTTTGTACTGAAAAGTGAACGAAATAAACGATTTGAAACGTGTTCTACGTTAATATTGAGGATGGTCGTTTCATATTGTTGACAATCTTCTTACGACGAAACAAGTTTAATCGAAATCAGTCCGACCATTTCCTTCTGAAAATCCGATATAATCAGCGCGGCTGACCGATATCAGTTTCAAATCCGCTAATACCTGAAACTTAAATATAAATTAATCACTGACGTATTATTATAGACCTCCATTTAAGTTATGACTTTAATTTTAATGTACGCATTCGTAGTCTTAAACGTTAAACCATTACATGTATGAGGATATAATAATTAAAATTTTGCTTCTATTTTTTTTACAGGTAACGTTTACTATTCCATATCTGTTTCGACCTTCGTAAGTATTGAACAGTTTACTTGTTCCTTCAAATATATTTTCAATTTCATATGTAATCACTGTAATAAGTAATAAGTCCGTAAGCCTAGGAATTAGACGATGTATACATTCGCCTTCCAACTATAATTTTCGCTGTTTTTGTGTGTTAGAGAAAGTGCTATTACTTCTGCCGGACAAGTGACAAACGCCCCAAACGCGCTCATGAGGACACACGCCATCTTGCGCCCACAATAACATTGCGACATAGCTTTTTTTTCTGGTTGCACAGCTGTAGCTTCTTCGCTGTTCTGGCAATAGTTCGTTCCCATATAGGAAGGCGAGGGAAGGGGTCTCATGTGTCACTGCCATCGCGTTTATTAAAACCACACTCGTGTTGGATTCCAATGCAAAAAGAAAGAAAGCCTTAATACCAAGAATAGTCCGATAATAACAAAACTCCCCAGTACTATATCCGTTTAGCTTATGGTAGTGATGAATTATTACAGTTGCGGTTTGCATATCCCAGAATTCCCGGAGTAACGTACAAACACAAGCAGCCAGACTGCATATTCACTGCGGACCGGGAGGTCTGTCTGGGAATAGCTGGCGCCATTTTCTTGTTGCAAAACCCATTGCTAATGTAGTGGTCAGCCAACTAAATTACAGCAAGTTCCAAGTTCTCACTAAGAAGCACGCAGTTTCAACTAGGATTGCGCCCGACAAAAACGGGCGTATAGGCCCATTGTTATGCTGTATCTCACACGTTAGGGAAAATATTTTTCTGCCAAATTTAAAATTTGTTTGAGCATTGTTAATGGTTGATATTGGAATTTTATTGACTTCTCAAGTATAACCTAAAGAACGCAACTTGTTCCGTAGCCATAATTTTAATTCAAATATAAACAAATTGCTGATATTTTTATATTTATACTACACGTTTATATCTGTATTTATTATACAAACATTCCTCTTTCCAATATCGACACCGGCCAATTTACGTTTGTAATTTGTCTTCTAAGGACGAATTATATTGCTCAAATTTCTGTCGATTCTAACATAACGAAGAAGCTTAGAAAATTCCATTAATCCTCCAAAGAAGTATTTCAGGAAAGCATTCCTCACATTCCTCTACCCAAACAAATGAAAAATAAATTAATTAACTGACATTATAAGAGGTGCTTTAATAAATAGACTCGTATTTTTTTCTCCTTAAATAAGTTACTTATGTGAAAATTTTGAATTTGGCCCGAATCCTCAACATTTGTCTACAATCCATTGCAGTAACAACTTCCTGCACCCTCTTTCAAAACGTCTGACATTGACGAACGCATTAGACAGCGTCCTGTGATTGCATTCTTAAATGCGGAAGGTGAAACGCCCTTTCGCTATCATGAAAATCTGAAAAGTGTATGGTGATGGAACAGCGGATGTCAGCACTGTTCGGCGATGGATTCGTCACCGTAACGAAGCTGAAGGGCAAACACCGTTGGCTGTTAAAAGCGAAGCGGCAGGCCGATTACTGCAGTGACTTCACCGCAGTGGAATACATGCTCTTGCTAAAAGGTGGACAAAACCTGTGAAAAAGGACGGAGACCATATTGAAAAGTAAAAATGTATTCATTAATGTTATGGGTTTATGGTGTGCAATTTGCGTTTAATTGTCTTGACAAATAAAAGAGAAAAACGATAAATAATAGTTGGGGGCATGTACTAGTATAACGCGGAGTTAGAAAACATTACTCATCATACGCGGCAAGACGTATTGCATTGAGAGTGGTCGAATCCCACCCGCGAAACTTGAAAAAAAGCTGTATTAATCAATAATTTTGCATACGCTACATTGTTTTAAATGATTTGTCAATAATATAATAAGCAATAACATTCTCTACTTTTATTTGTAATAAACTGCCTCCAAACCGTTATCACAAGTATAGTATTTGATAATCTCTTATCCTGTGATTATGGAAAATTATGAGGTACATAAAATTTCTGATCTATAATTATTTTACATCATACATTTTTTTGTTATTGACATAGAAAAGTTTTTCATTTACTTTAGATGTCATATTTTTGAGTCGTAGCAAGAATGATGGGTTATTGAAAATTATCACAAGCTCATTCATTGATCACACAGAGCGAAAGGAAACCTGAATATTGGACCAGAATTTCTAAAATTGTAACATCAGTTCTGCAGTTGAGTATTTAGTGTGATTAATCTAAGTAGCCTGATATATGAAACGAGAGATTTTGACTTTAGGGTGTCAAATATTATAAGTATTTCAAGGGCAGATAAATCGAAACAAAAACGCATATTATATTTGCGCAATAATTCCATGTAGTGTTCCAACTGATTGGAATTTCATGTGAAGAGAGACATATATGAATATTCATAACTCTCCGTGTTAGCTATCAGAGCGGAATATGATTCCTCTTGTCAACAATTTTCGTATGTTATTGTAGTGTACGAGGGTGAGCCAATAAGTGAAGCCTCCTATTTTATTCTCTTTTATTTGTCAAGACAATTAAATGCAATTTACACAGCATAAACCCACAACATTAATGATTAAATTTTCACTTTTCAATATAGTCTTCGTCCTTTTCCTCAGTTTTTTCCACCTTTTAACAAGGGCATGCATTCCACTGCGGTAAAAAGCGTGGTTTTGTTTCCTAAGCCATCGACACACAGACGTTTTCACGGCCTGCTAATCTTTCTCATCCTTCAGACAGTGACGAATCCATCTCCAAACAGTGCTAACATCCACTGTTACACCTCAATTTACATTTTTCAAACTTTCATGAATGCGAATGGGCGTTTCACCTTCCGCATTTAAGAATTCAATCAAAGAACGCTGTCCAATATCTACACGAGTGTCAGACATTTTGCAAGTGTGTACAGTGCTACCACCAGTTGATTTAGGAAGTTTTAATTGCTCTGGAGAAGAATATATGAGGAATCACGCCAAATTCAAAATTTTCACATAGAAAACTTTTTTAAGGAGAAAGAGATAGGAGGCATTACTATTGAACCACCCTCGTACAATACAAGAATATACAAAAGTTTTTCCATAATTTTTTCAGGAAAAAAGCTTTGTGAAAATAGTTCTCGAATTTATTTCGTATCTCATTTCACTTTCATAATCTGTAGTATTCAGAAGTCACGTACTCGGATAAACATTTAGAAAGTTATTGTATAAGAAATTTGATATTCAAACAAACAGCGAAAGATGCAAGAAAAAGATTCGTTATGTACTGAGATTGGAAACTCTTTAAACTTCGAAGAAACACGTAGAAATATGTCCTGCGACAAATAATGTTTGGCAAAGTGGAAAGAATGTGACGCAAAATCATAAAGTTTGACCTATTATGGGGCTAGAATTATAAGTCACATACACGCCCAGATCAACAACCGTTCGGCAAATTTACGAAAGATGGTTGTGTAGAGGGCGACCGCATAAAGGGCTGGAGTAACGAATAATTTGTACAAAACCCATGCACAACCCAGAATTATTGTGAAGAAGAATAGGTTAAGAGCAAGAGAAAAAATCAACATTGTAAGTCAGGAGAGAGAAAAGGTTTAAGTTAAAGTGAGAGTGAAAAGTCTGGGTTCTTGGTACACTTAAAAATCAAAATTTTTATTTAAAAATTCTGTATTCAAAGAACGGTGCTCTCTTGACATCATTTTAGAAGTTCCAACCGCCTGCATATGAGAGCTGATGATGACTAGTGCTTGATATCAATCAAATGGATTTAGGTGTAAATCGATTCAGACACACATTTGTTTGTAATTCTGTAACGTTACTTCATTCTTCTGTCAATATCAATGGACATAGATTTTCCATTTATATACATCAATTATAGTTATATTTAATTGGATTTACTAGTATAGTTAATGTTTGGATGAGTGAAAATTATGTTAATAATTTTTTCGCTGTTGAGCACCACGTTCAGATTTCTTGTTATTGACTTTTCTGCGGTCATTCTCTAACGCTGTCTTTGTTTAAAAGGACCAGCAACGCGCGGAATTCAATTATTAAAATATTACGCGACATGGAATCACATGTGTCCTTGACATTGTCGTCCTCAACGGCTAATCAGATCGCAGCATGGAGTCTAGGAGTCCGACCCGATAAATACGGCGCAGACGACACGCAGCTACATAGTCTGAAGACTGCGGTAGAGAATGACCGCAGAAACGTCAACATCGAGAAATATGAACTTGGTGCTCAACCGCGAAAAATTTATTAATAATTTACACCGGGAAAGCTTACATTCATTAATATTATGTTAATAAAAGTTTCTATACAAGCAAAATACCGATCCAAGAAAAATAAGTAAACCATTGATTATTTATTATATTAAAAAATTTAACTATGTTAATGCAGTTTTTGAGACAAGTCACCGCTTAACTACCATTTGATCCTTGTAATTAAGTAAGAAGTTTTTAACGCGACCCAATAATTTGTTTTTATAGCCAATTAAATAATCAGGCATATCATTCAAAGTAAATTACATTGTCTTAATAGTAACCTTAATTTGACAATATAATTAAATTCACATATCTGAACCTCTACTTATTCTGTTTGTTACTGAAATTTTCGTGTATATCATTACAAAACTTTTACTGTATATAAGACGTAGATTTCTCTCTTGTTTCAAAGTAGCGCACATAACGTTTTACGAACAACCATTGTATAACGAAAAAATAATCAGCGGCTTGTTAGGCATTACGAGGAAATCCAAGAATATTTCTTTAGCGTTCCTTTGTGATCTTAATTTTTTCGAGGTAATTAAGTTGGCCGACCATACCACGTAGTTTAATGAATACTATTCCTGCAATAAGATTACGGGTTTTTGTTCCCCCCATGGCGAGAATATCATTTTCGCGAGAAGCAATTCTCCGTTTTTTCCCTCGGCTGGTGTTTATGCTATGGCTGGGTGACTCCCTCCCCGTGCAGCACAACTAAATAGAATTAGAGGCGGGACCCGTAAAGAGAGAGCGCGAAGAAAGCATGGTCAATGCGACGTCGGAGACCGATCCACTGTGCACCGCAAATTGAGTCGTATACCAGCGGCTGAGGAATGGGCGAGTGTTCTTCGCTACGGCACCCCGGAGTCTTCAGCGTTGCAATCAAACGTCTCGAGCCCCAAACCACGAGACCCGATGTCTAATATCTACTCACTGGCCCCTGGAGTCGTAACGTTAGAGATTCTTGCAAATTGCCTCGGCAGTAGCTTCTTAGGTGCACCAAATATCTCTCTGAACGCCTGTCTCTTATGTTCATGGCGGATAAAAGCTCCTCATATTTTATCGTCACCGAAATAAAACTGGTGCTTTAATCCAAAGTAATAGTTAGTGTTGAAATAGCTAATGCAATTATGGATCAATTAAACAGTTATAGTGCAGCCAGTAAATAAAGGTCACTGAAGTAGACAAACAAATACAATATAAACTATAGCACGTAAAATGTTAGCAGAAGTCACTTTAATGATTTATGGAAACAAATCATCTTAGCTCTAAGGCGATTGGAACTTCATCTCTGTTCATTGGAGGAGAAATTATTTAATTGTAAATTTAATTCGTAAATTATATTTTATACGTAAAACTTATAAATACGTAAAATAATGTTTTATCAAAATTTCCCTTTAAAAAATATTCTCAAGTCATAACATTTATAAGAATAAATATGTATGTTGAACCACTCACCACATATAAAAATATTAAATTAATTAATAAATTATTGTTGAACTCACGAGCAATTTATATAAAAATAATATATGAATTAATTTACCATTCGACTTATTTACGTCGTTGCTTTCTTTTTTTCTGAAGTGCGAAGTTTATCAACAATATTTCTTTGGTTATTTTTATTCTCAATCATTATTAGAAAATAATTTGGTACATGCAAAGGTCTAAATTTGATCTTATTTTGAATTGAATTTTTTTATAATAATTTTACTACGTACTTATTATTTTTAAATTTTGTTGAACCGGCATGAACGAAATTAAAAACGATGTTGTAAATCGCTAGATTACAAATGAAGAAGTCTTAAAACTTAATAGGAGGGAACAAAGAACTATGACGTGAATAACTTACGAAATAGGTCAGTAATAGTCAGGAATTATTTCTCTGATGATCCACCAGCGACTTTTTCTAAGAGCAGGGAAGTTCTCAGAAGTAAAATTAAAGATTTCAATAAATGTTCAATCCAATTGTAAATGAGGCCTGAGTAATAAATAAATAAATATAAATATATATTGTAATAATTAAATATAATATGAAAGTGGCGTTTCTAAATGAAAGAACTTAAGTGAAAACTATTAAACAAGATTTATTAACAATTTTAAAACAAGTATAAAATACACAAAATATTTGGGATCTCAGGGTCTTGAACTGGGTTTGATAAATGGCAGAATTTATATAATCAAAATTACATTTACCATTTATGGAAATCAATGCGTCTGAACATAGACGAAATTTGTTGCGGAAGAAATAATACTAAAGATTGAATTTAAACAATTTTAATTTTATCAAGAATTAAGGATCTCATTTTATCGATAATTAAATAATTAAAGAACGATCTGACTTTTATCTTTTAAACACGGTTTACAAATGATTTTAAAGTTTTTCTCTACTTACGGCCGCCTAGGTCTCATTTTTAGTTTTTCGTGCACAATTTTGGGGACATCACTGATTCTAAGTTCTCACAGACTCTAAATGTTCACAGGCTCTAATTGGTGTAGTTTGTTAGTTGGTTTAACACAAATTGGTTGGTTCTCGATGCTTTATTGCAACCTTGATTTGTGGATCTCGTGACTTTGGTTAACAATGGACTTCATTGGTTTGTCTATGGCCAGCATGATGAATCTCTACTCGACCACCGAATACACACTAGTTGCTCTGTCTCTTTCCCGACTGAATATTGCTTTACTTTTTAATATTTGAAAGCATGTTTGTTACTGGACCATATTCTTTCGTTCTGACTGCCGACTGTAAAACTTTTCGTCTGATATATTCGCTGTCTGCTGCCCGACTGTACATTTCCTGACCGTTCGTTCGTCTCGCAAGTTTTGAGCGCGTAGCCTTCTCGACTCATCAACAATGTTTTCTTTGCCATGCCGGTTTGTTGCGGCGTCCGCTCTATATCCACTAATAATGAGTCCTCTACAATTCAACTTTTCAATTAGAACAATGTCTTAATTACCAATTACTACAATATACTTAAAACAATAAACGCAAAAATGATAAATATAAAGTATATATATATATATATATATATATATATATATATATATATATATATGAATTTCTATCACCGACCGTGCTCTGAACTTTGAGCAGTAGTCTATTGTTGTTTCAATACTAAGAATGATCGTAAGTATAATTATAAAACAGTTATTATAAAACTTTAAAGAAAATATTTTATAGTAATATAATGTGGAAAAATGAAAGAGTAAGAGAGATTAAATTGAGCACAGAGGAACGAAATAAAGAAGTCATTGTATGGTCACAAACAAGAACGTGGCGCAGTAAATAGGAGTGAATAGAAAAATAAACAGAGTTGTTACTTAAGACCCCAACGACATTAGACGTGATTCATTATTAGTAGATTGAGCAGTATTATTTTGAAAATGTTATTCCTTCGAACCTGTTACAAGACGTGTAATTTAATATGGTTATTTCATATTTCGGATAAAAGTTTTGGAAAATTATAGTCATATTTCGGAGTCTAGATCACTCTTTTCCAAGATTTTATTATTAACAGAAAAATTTACAAACGATCGTCACTCGCTAGTTTACTAATCAACGGCCGAAACACGCTTTGCTCCTTTCCGAATGTTTCATCACTCTTACGCTATATTTACGTTTGACTAGCTAATTTGCAACAAATTTCGGTAACTAATACCCCAATTTACTTCAAATGTACGTACATCAAAATGTCTAAGGAATACTGAAAATTGAATGAATATTTGTTTAATTAAAACGGTAAACAAAATATGTCCTTTATATCGTGCTTACTTCCAAATGTATTCGTTCGATACTGAATTTTTAAAATACCAGCTCTGTTGTTATTTTAGAACAGAACATAAATAAAAAATTAGGTAACGAAATTTCTATAAATAAACATTTAATATATATGAGGAAAAGACTTTTCAGTAGTTTCATAAAACAAAACTACATACATTCATGTTAGTTGATGCAGAATTCACCACTATCAAAAAAGGTTTTAATGGTATTATAAAATTATTTTAGTTGTTGAAGTTACAGAAGTAAGCGTATTTTACACTTTACACAGGACTAATTTTAGGAAAAACTCAAGGGCGTGATGAAAAAAATTATATCTCTGACCAAAAAATACCAAAAGCCTTGTTACTTTTACGGCATTATATTTACAATTTATAGTAATATCAATTTTGTTAATGGAAACCCAGGACTAAAAAGGATGTATAGAAAAAATAAATATCACCTATAGTTTCAACCTATATGTTTAGTATTGCTAATGTTTTGGAAGGGAGGCCGTGAGTGGCCGTTATTAAGTTAACACTATATGTTGAAGAATCAATGGAAATAAATAATTGCAAAAGAAAATCAATTACTGGAAGAAATAAGACTTTCAGGTGATATTGTTCTCTTGTCAGAAGAGCTGAAAATTTTTGAAATAAGTATACAGATGTTCGGATTAAAATTAACGAATGTAGTAACTAAAGTAATGAACATATACAATAAATAAGAAAACGACCCCACTTTAAAAAATTTCCTGTTTCGATGTGCTGAAAGAATTTTTTTTAGCGCTAAGGATGGTTTATGTAAAGAAGACATATAAAGCTAACCTCAAGAATTTCTTTAGGTAATAAAAACAATATTTCCAGAATATTTTCTTAAACTGTAATGTCTGGAGTACAGGATTGTACGTTTGTGGAACGTGTACAATAGTAAAGCCTAACAGGAGTAGAGAGAGAGCATTTGAAATGTGATGTTGCAGAAGTACGTTGAAACTTAAATTGCCTGATAAAGTAGGGAACGAGAAAAGTTTGGAAACTGTTGGGTAGGGAAGAAGGCTTTGGAGCACATTAACAAGAAGAACCGCCAACGAGATTCCTTTAATCACAGATGGTTGTTAATTGGTGCAAAATAATAGTGATCGTATTATACATGTGAGATAATGGTACGGAATAATATCGAGAGTCATATCAAACCTCTCACTAGGTACAGAAAGTGAGGCCGATAAAGGACCAGTATAACTTCTTAAAAGTTGACCGTCCATCTAGTTAAAGTGAAACACGTCTAGATAGGTCACCAACTAGTTGAAATGAGAAAATAGTGTGCCAAGTGTACAATACCGTCGTATAAGAGAACTGCGAAACTGGTTGGCTTACGCACTGGAAAGCACCGTTATTCACACAATCCTTTCATGTAATTCAGTTTTACAAAAAATAACAGCATTCTCGTGGTTCACATCATATTCACACATGGTAATTTCCCAAGTTGAAAATTCTGCCTAAAAGTGTCCGAATTTGAATAAATAAAAAATGTGCAGAACTCTTCAAAAATCTAGTCAGTTATATGTGATCTAGATTGTTTCCAAAAATAGATAGTCTCAAAAGGTCGACCTTACAACAAACTTCTCTATTGAAACTGAAATGTGTTTCAAATCATAAAATATGTTACAAATTATTTTTAATGTTCGTTGGAAGATAAATGCTTTAAATTGGGTACTCTTCAAGAAACTATCGGTCTGTAACTAAGGCAAATAATATTTTATATGTTTATCCTAGTATGGAATATTGGACTTATTACTGGGTGTCCGGCGTTTCTCGGGCTGTTATAATTAAACTCAGCGATGTATATAATCCCGGATTCGACTCCAATCTCGGTTGTTTCGCGTTATTTTTATGTAAAGCATTCCACTCCCACCCGTAAGGGTTCTTCCCTTCCTTTTAGAATACATGAATACGTAAAAAACATAGGGAGAAACACTAGTAATGTCACTGACCGTGAAAAATATTTATCCGACAAAAATATCGGCCATTTTAGCAAGTTTGAAAATTTCCACCTCCGTCCGCTACCAACTCCGGAGGTGGTACCAGAGTCCTACCCCCCACAGTGTTTGTTTCCGGCTCGAAAGAAAAACGTGTACAAAATTTTGTCGAAATTGCTCCAAGCGTTAAGATTTTTATGCGGATCATACATACAGACACACATATACACACATTCAGACAATTTGATTTATAAGATTATAATATAAATAATCAAAATATTACATCATGAAAATATGTACATTTTTTAAATTTGTCACCTGATGAAGTCCCAAACCGAGGTTAAACCTTCTTTGTGTTCGTAATATATGCTATTCTTCTCAATTGTTGGCTACTGTATTCATTTAAAAAATCTATGTATTACCAGGACGGAGATTAGTGATAAAGTGAAAAATGGAATTCATTACTGATGCAAATCCTTATTACGAATAAACACGTATATTAATTTATATATAAATATTTATAATTTATAAAGTCTGTTTTCTGCAATATTTTGAATCCATTTAAAATAGTCAAAATCAAGAATTATCGTCATTCCGTATTTAATATTCCTTATTTTGCTGAAATGTTTCGAATTCGTCTTATCAGACTTCTATAATAATGATATAATGTTGTGTGAGCTACGTGCAATCTTCATAAATTATTTTTTTAAAAGGCAATATATATATATATATATATATATATATATATATAATTATAATTTTTACTTCACTTTTTATTCTATCAAAATTCATGGTCGGCAGATGTAACTTCTAAGCTAATCGAAACATAAATAATTGAGATTTTCTTTCACGTCATTTCCGTATCTTAACTGTTTCATGCTCAGAAGTTATATGACAATTCTTATCCCAGAATTTATGGTTTCTTCTATCCAGCACATAAACACACTAAAATTTGCATAAAGTACAGATTTTAGCATAATGCGGCCCTACGTATGGATTAAGGGGACCAGGTTCCTACTATTCAGAAGCAAATAGTGCTCTGCAGATATTGCGCTGCTTTGATATGTTTAATAAAACGTAAAATGCATTCTATAACTGAAGTAATACAAGGCTAGAGCGAGTTTCCGCTGCAGCTGTAAGGACGCTGAGTTAAGAAAGTCGAGAGCGAATTAAATAATGATGCGTCGGGTTATTTATAGCAACTATAATCTTTTCTTTCATGAAACGTGAGACGATGAATTAATTATATTTGTTGGCCGTTTTTCTTTGATCATGACTATTTTTTAATCATTCATAATAGTTCGTATACTGACTACTTTATGTAATATATAGTTATATTATAATCATATTTTCCAATATATTGTGAAAAATATTTCAAGGATTACCTACTTAATAAATAGTCGCCTCTAACTACAAATTTAATAAATTATGTAAACAAAAGTTATAAATATATATCATTGAATTAAATTAATGAAAGAATATATAAATATATAATTAAATATGGGTATTGAGTTTTCTCATTAAGAAACTTTGATTACGGCTATTTAAATAATAGAATTTATAAAAAAAATACACATGAATATTAGCATCCATTACTGCATAGCATGCTTTTGAACTGGAAACGCAATCTCCTAACTAGTAAATATATAATTGCTTTACTTGCAGAAAACCTTACATTATTCCCATTTTATTCTATAGCTATATTCTAGTTGGATCCAAATAAGTACAGGTACCAAAGAAATTTTAGTTGTATAAAATTTCATTTTAATCTCCTTCCCTTCAACGTTTTTTTTATTTACGGGCGTCTTTACTTATAATTACTTGTTTAAAAACAATTGACCTAGATGACAAAACAATATAGTACTGTAAAATTCACCAATTATTTACCTTTTATTTCACACGTTGGGCGCCAATTTTTAATATTTACTTTTTTATACAACCAGTTTAGACCCACTTCGGAGCGTCAATTTATAATAATCGGTCTTATATTAAAATAATACGTGACACAAGAAGTTTAAACAAACAATTATTATTTATTAAACACACATTTTACATTTACACAAATAACCCAATGAAATTTTACAACAGTTAATAAATAATGTTATATAATGAAATTTTATCTTTCTCGTGGTCGTTTACTGGGCCTTTAATAATACGAATACTTGTTAAACAACTTTTACAATGTAATAAAGAAAAACACATACAATAAGCAAATTTAAATTCTGAAATCTGAAGATTAAACCTTTACTTAAAAGTTAAAACTATTAATACTGTGAAATATTGAACTTACAATTTCTCTGGTAATCCATGCAATTTGGATCACTCGCATACTAGCACTCACTCACTTTATACAGGTCAGAAAGAGCACCAAGTTGCGCTCACACTTTACACTTCCACAGCCACCTTTCCACGTTGACCTCACTCTCACGACGATTCACGACAAATTCCTACAAACAATTTATTTATTTATTTCGGCCACTTAACTCGGCCCGATGTCCACCAACGAACTCTTATGACAGACTGACTTTCACGACGAACTCCTACCGACGATCGGTGCTAATAGATTGACTTATTTACACGACGAAACTCCTATTTATTTCGGCCACCTAACTTGGCCTATCATCTACGATCTCTCCTGACGACTGCTGACCGATGACCAGCCGATTTATCTCGGCCACCTAACTTGGCCTAATCCGGTCTCAACGTCCACCGACAAAATCTACTGACAGACTGATTACTGATCTCCTCTTACGACGCCTTATATTTCCTCCTTCTGCGCACTTTACAACGAAGCCGTGTGCACTTCTCCCCACACCCTCGTCTAATTTTCCATCGGTTTCCCAGTTATCTTCCATTACGTCGTCGTTGTGTATCACTCGTGTCCCTTCTGCCGCTGATAATTCGAGTCCAAACTGCGACTCTGGCTGGCCGTCTGCACTCGGCCCCACAGAGTTCGAGCGTACCTAGAGAGAGTTCGGGTGCACTTTCGCTTCTCCCCCCAGAGTTTGATTGCACTCAGAGTTCGTGTGCAAATCTGCACACGGCACTACAGAGCCGGGCGTAGACACATTTAACTCACCCTCCTTTAATTTGCCATCTGTCGCTCAATTATTCCATCATTATCTCCTTCTGTCTAACCTGCGTGCCTACTGCCGTTGACCACGCGAGTCCAAATATTTGTTTATTAGTAATGATTTCTTTTAATTACCACAATATATATATATATATATATATATATATATAAGCTGATGTGAACTTTTCAAAAGAGAATTTCTGGTTATATCGAGAAAACTAACAACTTTTATAAATACTTTGTATTTGCATTATTCCCATCTCATGGCAGTAAATGTCTATATTCACATTAAAAACATGGAAAGTAAACAAAAAATATTAGAAACTTAAAGAAATATAACTCTGGTAGTATACACGGAATGAAATTTTATACATAAAAGTTTCAGTGGTATCTGAACTAAATCTGGTTCCCATTAGAATATGGCTATGTAACAAAAGAAGATTAAAGTAAGCTTTTCTTCAAGTAAAGCAATTATATATTTACTAGATAGGAGATTGCGTTTCCAGTTCAAAAGCTTGGTATGCAGTAATGTAAGTAAATACAAGTAAATATTAATATAATAATTTTATTTCACCCACTGTGATATACGTATTGTTTCAGCAAAAATGGAACGTTCTCGCTTATTTAAAAGTATTGACGAGCAAACGCGTTTCAGGTGAGCGGAGGGAGAGCGTCGGTTTGAAAATACCGTGGGGCATATGAATTTTGCAATGACTGCTTTGAAAACACAACTGACGACGGATGTTATTCTTCTTTGCGTTGCGACGCCCGTGGGCTCTTTGCCTGAGGAAGATTCGCGTGCGCTCAATCATCGACTTCGCCATTAGAACGATTGGAAAAGTTGCCGAGCACACCTGTCACTACCAAATGGGCGATTGTTTCATCCCATCGTAAATTGTACATGAAAATCGAGCTTCCTATAAAACTCGCTTACAGGAATATTATTTGACATTTAAAATGTTTGCGTTATTTTCGTTGTGGACAAATATCACACAGTGTGACTAATTGTAAATCACTGTTTTATTAGCTTTTCAGATAATTCACAAAATGTCTTATTCTTCCAGAAACATTATATATATAATCTTGAACTAAGCATAATGAGAATATCGTATGAATGGTGAGAGGGAATTAACGGATTCTAATGTGTTAATCCTTGCACTTACATAAAAGTGATTGCTTTACATTATATTAATTTTACGTTCTCATGTCAGGAAGTTTATATTATATATTAATAACTAGCTGGACGCCCGGCGTTGCTCGTGTACTTATTTATATAAACCCGAAAAAGTATTTAATTCTTTATTAATCTTTAGTCAAGAAGTGATTTTACCTAAATCTGACTGTTCCCAGTTCCGTACATTCTTTCGACCGAAAGTGCATCAATCGAACAGCTACAAAATACATTGAATTTTATTACATCAATCCCAACAATCATACCTCCGATTTTCTTTACGAATAGAATACTTAAGTATAATCCTCGAGTATTTATTGCAGGATATAATTTTCCCTCAGTCTTCAGACATTACGAAAGATTAAATTGATTAAATTCTCAGCTATATTCACAATGTACACAAATGATCGTCATATTGGTGTCACTAATATGGCACAGAAATTAACTTACATTTTTTTTCAAGGATCGTTTTTTATTATCATTCGATGGATTATTACTGGATAAAATAATACTTTTTATTCAATCAAAATATTTCCGCTTTATTTTATTACGGAAAAATAACATTTCCTTTGTTCGTCGCTTAGTGACGTCTCTCTCTCGTGTGACGTCATGGTCTCTTTACGCACAGTAATTTAACACAAAACGATCACATTTTTTAATCATAATTCTTTCCACCTTTATGTTAGAGATGTTGTTTTCAAAGCAGTTCTTTGAAATCCACGTGAGATGGTCGCAAAACTCGTTTATTCGTCCATACTTTTTGGTATGTTTGTTTGAAAAAAAAGTTATTATTATATAAGGTTGATCTCGTGTGGTGCCTCCACCTCGTCCTGAAAGATCCTCCTTCGCCTGTTACTCTACATGGTATGATCTATGTCACCGGCTATCGTGTGAGGACTTCTCTACCCAACGACTCTTTTTATCTTTACCCGTCTGTGGAGATGGAACCCTCGTATAGGTCCATGAAATCTCATGATTTCCAAAAATTAGGATCTCTGGCTGGTTATTTCTACCCCACTCTAAATTGTTGGCCCATAGCAACTTTATCCCCTGATATCTCTTGGGCTTCAACACAGATTTTGTGACTGCATTTTTTCGGCGTGGGTGTGACCTATCGACGCACTGAAGCCGGATTCATAGAGCAAGCGCAACGTATTTCATTAAGAAACTTTTAGTAAATGATTAAAATGACATTTACTTGTTCCCGCACACGCAGTCCCTCGTCACTCTGATGGTGATGACGATTTCATGGCTACCCAAAACATTTTTATAAAGTTTGTCGGTTTTATACATGTTTGCTGCATAAATAAGTTAGTTAAGGTGGCGTTACTTTAACAAATGATTTTCAGGGGAATGTGATGTTGCAGTAGATATCAGTCGATTCTAAGATGTGTTGGGGCCCCATAATGCAATAACAACGTCATTCTTTCTTTTTAAAGAATCACATCCAATAGAAGGTCTGGAAGAGTGTGCTGTAAGACTTGCTAGGACAAAACGATGCACATGTTTTTGTTAAAATCACCCCCGAAAATTTGTAAAAGTATAATTTATTTTACTTATAAATTATATAGCAACCGCCCAAACAAATCACTTTGAGGTTTGGGTTCACTTTCATAATTATTTCACTTTCAAATTCATAGTGACATACTATATCGTGAAAATGTTCTAAAATAAATTCTAATTTTTTTCTGTCCCAGAAATTTATAATAGTCTCTGTGTATATAAATATAGTAGGTTTTGTAACTATTTCTTGCAATTTTGCCTAGGATCCTAGCTGTACATATACACAAAAATGGTACATTAATGTCACACGAGTGTATACAGTTAAACACATTCCAAAACTAAACGCTCTGAACATAAAGAAACGATGCAATAACACTGTTTGCAATCCTTTCGTACTCAACTGCAAATAAATATTTAATATGAGCACAGTAGTTTGACAATTACAGATTAATCGACTGAGATTGTTATTGAATCTGTTTATAATATTTTTACTTGTCATGCTTGACCAATTGTATATTTATAAATCTTTAAATAGACACATTGTTCGTAATTACCGATAAGTACTTCTGAACAGTACGTAAGTTACTTCGGTGAAGCTTAAATACAAATATTTTAGTAATAATAATTTTCAGTATATTATATTTTGAAATAATACTTAATGTTGTATTTAAAATAACTTGACATGTTATTCTATGTCATGTCATTCTTGTAGGCATCCCTTTATTTGCCAGACAGAATATACACGTGTTTTGAAGGTTGCGTTCAATGATTACTTTTTTTTACAGTAATAGGCTACACGAGGGTAATCCACATGGTGGCAATTCCCCTTTAATAGCATAGGAAGGTAGCCAAGGGTTAACTAGGGACCCCTGGTCTGTAGTTTAAGGATTCTACCCGTCATTCGCCTAAAAGTGATGCAGGAAAAACCCTAGAAAAACTGCAGCAGGTAGGTCAGGCACTGTATACAAATCCCATGCCATTCCGATGGTGACAGAGGGGTTTGTTGAGGGGACGCTGCATTTCCTTCTCCGAGCCTCGGCCAGTTTAGGAGGCAGATAGCCGACTATTCCAGTGGGAATAGCGGACAATCTTTACCGTATTCCCAAGGTCCGCAACCCCGGAACATACACCTCTCAAAACAGGCCGAGGTGCCTCGGCTTGTGGCGACCTCAGTTCAAAAACGGAGAAAGGAAAAGGCATCCCCAAATGTAGCCCTCTCCGTCTCTCCAGAAAGGCTTTCGTATTTGTTTCGCAACTTTTACTGACGAGAAGTGACATTTAAATATTATAAAAAGCAAGCCTGCGAGATAATTTTTTCGCAGGTATACCTTCCCAGAGAGCTCTGGCGGAGGCTACCTTTGGGTAGTATGCCTTTGCATCTATCTGGTTTTTTGAACTAAGGTTCCCACATAACAGGCTCCTCGGCCTGTGTTGAGAGGTGTATGTTCCGGTGTCACAGTCTTTGGGCAAACGGTAATAGTTGTTCGCTGTTCCAATTGGAACAGTCGGCCAACTGCCTCCTAAACTGGTCGAGGCACAGAGAAGGGAATGCTGCGTCCCCACAGCAAACTCCTCTCCCGCTATCGGAAGGGCGTGGGACAAGTACCAAATGTCCGACCTACCTGATGCATGTTTTTCTAGGTTTTTCCCTGCATCACTTTAAGGCGAATGCCGGTATAGCCCGGGGGCACTAGTTAACCCTTGGCTACCTTCCTCTACCCTTCCGCATCCCCCCTTTCAAATCCGTTCCTATGCTATTAAAGGGAAGTTGCCACTATGTGGATTACTTACATGTAGCCTGTTACCCTAAAAAAAGGGAAAAAAATATTTAAATATTCTACTTTCACTTTTTAAATGACAGAATTATATGATTGAATAATTATGAAAATTATTCGTCATTATTATATTAATTGAAATTTGGTTCCAAAGAATTAATTACTCAATTTTATGTGAGAATTATTTCATCTTCACTTAGTAATTAAGACAGTTATAACTAAATAAGTGGTATCCAGGTTACTGTCCATATTCTTATAAATTCGTTCAATAAAACTACAACAATGAGTACGTATTGTAACTTAGGTTTATCTACTCTGGTGTGGCCACATTGTTAAGGAATATTCAAGTCACAACTTGTAAAAATAGAACGAAAGCGATAATTTTGTTTTCGCATTTAATAAGGAATAGTTTATTTAATATAATGTTAGCCAGGTTTTAGCGCCGTTACTGATAATTCTTAGTACCAATAAAAAATTTAATTATATATATTTGATATGTACAATCGTGAAGATGATCGCAGTATATACTAGCTTTTACCAGAGTCAAAAGATCTTCAAACTCAGGCTTAACTGTGGGAAGAAAACTTGGCATAGGCTATATGGACTTTATATGTTGAAATATAGCCAACAAAAAATAGGTTCATTGTTCTTATATATTTTGGTGTCCTCTTCAACCTTTCTCTGTAACTGCACCCAACTGTTTGAAATTTTTCGAAACACTTCCAAACTCAATGGATTTATTTATTTATAACTTTTCATTTCTTTTACATTTTTCAACGTAACCCTCCTGTTGTCGCGACGATTACTGTCAACTGCTTCGCAACTTTATATTATACTTTTTAATTCGTTGTGTTCACCGATGTGAACTAGACTTCAAACATCACCCTTAAGAAATGGGTTGAAATTTACTTCACCTGACAACAATTAATTCTTTACTCCTGGACAATTTGAAGTCATAAAAAAGATATTTAGTATCGATTAGACTATCAAAATTTGGTTAAACTTCAACCTGAAGAGGTCACAAAGTTAGCGTCGAAACGTAGGCTAATTTTTCATAAATATCTTTTTTCTGACTTCAAATTGGCTGTTGTTTATTTACAAGTTGTCTCAGTAGTCAGAATATATATATATATATATATATATATATATATATATATATATATATATTACAATTAACGTTTCAGATTGTTATACACACGAACACCAATCTGTACCTTACTTCACTTCTCTGGCCTCGTTCAGCTATCATCAACAAAATATGGTTACTAATATGTCACAGTGTCTAATTTTGCAGTTTAAACTGATTCTACACATTAAAAATTCAATAAAATTACCGAATCTCATTAATATTAAACAATGTTTTCTTGCTTAGACATTTAAATTTACGTGTTAAATGTTAACTTCAATAGGAGTTTCAATTTCCAGGTCACAGTATATTCTATTAATTATGAAGCTATTCTAGTAAATTTAATTATGTGAAGTTCAGAAACTCCTTAGTTTTAACGTTAATAACTATCTAAAGGAAAATATATGCACGGTTGTTGGAATTATTCTTGGGCAGTGAAAAATTCGTGTTGGGTTTACGTGACGTATACCACGATGTGTGACTGAGTGAGTCTTCCCCTGTTCTTAGTCGTGTTAATGGCTACTGTTTACGGCCAACGTGGCAATCGGGATTACGACGGTACTGTTCATAGTAAATCACAGGACTGATGAAAAGTGGCCGAAGGCGCCTTTGGTAAGGGTTTAATTGCACATCTCTTATGTTGATGGTGCTGCCACGAAGACCACAGATACGACCAAGCCAATAAAACGCAATTTACGAGTTGTTGGGATAATAGGGCGACGAATCATAGCTCCGGTCGTTAACGACGATAGTTGCTGACGCCCCTTTTTTTCTGGGTAATATTAAAGATAATATAGCGGCGGAGAAGAAAATTGAATTACAAGCACTCGAGACAACCACTTCAACAAAACAATAATCACGAATAAATTATTCATCAAATATAAATATTACAGAACAATTAGGAAACTAATTTGCGATGAAATAGCCATACATAATATTTATTTGTTGTTAGATGACTAGATAAGTCAAGTAGGTGAGATTATTTCACATATCAGTGGATTTCATGAACTGTCAAGTAGCACACGTTCCGATCAGTACTGGCAATTAAATGTTGTTGTTAACTGCAATAGTATAGTACAATTTCCGTAGTAATTTAAAAATGTGCTACAAAAAATTGCGGGAATGAAACGAAAGAATTTATACCCATTTGATATGCAACATGATTTTTTTTTAAGTTTCGCAGTGAAACACGATGTGAGGTATTATACGAATAAATGACAGAAAGCTGAGTTGTCAGAACGGAAGACTGACAAATATTTACATTTAATTTAACACTTTAAGTTTTAAAGTTGCCAAATGATGTTTAAGGGTCAGTGAAATATCCAAATGAGTGTATTCATCTCTTCATAACTCTTGATACACAAAACCATAATATTTTTGGCAACACATGTAAGAAATATAATTAATTTCATTCACACAGTAGAGATTGTTGACATGTTTTTAAAATACAGAAAATTTTCTTTTTCAGATCTTTTTAAAAAAATTATGTTCAAATATTTATTATTTAAAGCATTTAATTAATTTTTGCTATATTCATTTTAAACTAGAATTTATAAATTTGAATGAATCATGATTCGGAAAATCTCTTCGAAAGTAATATGCTACCTCAAATTCCATATGTAGGAAATTCGTTTTCTTCTAAACCGTTGAATGTTCTCCAAAACATGTTACCAATTCCCTATCGGTAAAATGAAATTTAAAGCTCCTACAAACCCTTAATGACATTTCGTGTTTCTTGGCACACATGATTTATTCATACGCTTTATCAATTTGAATATAAATAAGCAAGTCATTAAAAATGAAATGTATTGGAGAAATTTCGTTTGCAAATTTTTTGCCTTCTTTGTTTCTCGTGATGGATAACATATGTTAATAATGCTACGACTAGAAATTTATGTGCTCATTTCAGAACCAAAAAATCAATTAAATATTTTAAAATATGATCTTCATCGTGCCATCAAGGAAGTTTGAAATAGATGAGTGATTTTTGTCATTTCAAAATGGGGAATCAAAAGCTACGAATATTATAATTTTTATCTCTAACTTTTCTTAAGGTGATACAGAAATTTATAGTCTTTAAAAATTGCCTATAGGAAATTATTCCCATTTTTATGTGCAAACTGTTGAAAGATACGCTAATATTTTACAAACCACCTGTAATTAATACTGAATGACCATATTTGTTACAAAATTTCCTTGCTACCAACAGTGGACATTTTATGTTTTCCGACACCCCTTACAGTTATACGATATTATTTAAAATTCTCTTCTAATACAATCGACGTATACGCGTCCCACTTCATTGTCAGAGGTATAATTAATGCGTTATGCAAGCATTCTTTTTAAGTATTTTAATGAAATATTTGAATAAACAAAAGCAAAAGTATTTTGAAATGGATGCTACATAGTAAAACATGACAAAGGACTGAAAAGCATGTTAATGTATGTTTACTAAAATTATATATTTAAGTCAAATTTTTAACGGTTTACGTACAAATAAAAAATTTTTATTACTGATTCATAGTCAAAGAATAAATTTGAATTTATATTTTTGAAAGAAAGTGAATTATTCTTTTTTTATTATTAATATCTGTCAGTCTAAACTTTATTATTTCTGAAAACCCACAATTCACACGTATCACATTAATTTCAGTTGTGTCAAAGCACATATTCAAGTCTATACTTTCGTTGAACTATCAATCATGGATTAATAACTTGACCGAAGTCTGCTGCGTAACATTTTTTTGTCAATATCAACTACATTTAAGTTTGAACGAGGAGTACTCATTTCCTGTAATAATTAATATTATGAAATTTCTGCGCGTAATGTATTGAAAATTGCCTCTGTCATTATTTTCTCCAGCAGCAATAAATTGATGGCTGCACAAATGTATTATGTATCGTTAATTTGCTAGATCGATTACTGCAACAAAAATTAATTACAATACGTTGTGCAATTTTCCATCACGTCTGCATACTTGATTTGCGAATTTATTTATGCACGTTATGGGCTAAATTTTGAGTTACTAATTATAACTCAAATGAAGCAATTACAGACGCATCGTTTATGGGCTTAAATTGTTATTAATGTTTCTATTTCAAATACGGCTTGGTTGTTTCGTTAGCGTCTGCATAAACCAATCACATTCGAGTCTCATGTACGTAACATAAGATAAAAGTTATGAATATAATAAACGCTTATCTGAAGAAATTTATTATGTCTGTGTTTGATACATCTGAAATCTGTCATGTACGTAACTAAGCCATAGCAATTATTTTTTCAAAATATTTGTATTTTTTAATACCACAAAAATTGGAGAACTTTTTATCCATATCGTTATAGTTTTCAATATATATGTAATTTTCAACCTAGAATTTGGTACACTACATAAGTATCTATTTAAGTATGCGGGATTTGCACTAAGACTACAAAAATGGATAAAAGCAGCAAACAGTCAAATTATGTCAACTGTTATTAAATTAGGACAACGGGAAACTAACGTAATAATAAATTAAATATGGGGAAAACGAACCTTTTTCCAAGATTTAAGTGTAGTGGACACCGCCTTGCATCAGAGGTCCCGCGTTTGAATCCCAGCATGTGCATGGATATCTTTGCTCGTCGTGGTCAGAAAGATTGGGGCTAACGTAAAATCGATACGGTGACCACGTGCCACATAAAAAACAGCCAGGAATGTGTCATTGAGGATGACAGTCTGGTCGTCGTTCTGGTAGGCCAAGACCAATGGTGCCACAGAAAGTAAAAAAGAAGAGACTCAGAATGTAGGGTTTGCCAGAGGGAAGATAACTTAAGTAGGCTAATTAAGTTATGAAGTTCCTGAAAAATTTCTACGTTCTCCAAGTTTCGTCACCTGTTACTGCTGGGAAGAACTTAAATATTAAATAATATCAATTATTCTTCATTAACTTCTACTCAATCGAAAATGGAACTGGTCCTGATCCTTGACTCAGAACTATGAATATTTCGCTCTTGATGATTCCACTTAGCCAGCCATGAAAACTAAATCCCGGATTAACTGTGGTCAAAACTAAACCTAGGAAAACGAAACTAAAATTGTCCACACAACCATGACTCGTGATGAGATTGGGCTACCATGAAGAGTTAGTCTGCAGCTGCGAAGTGGCGTTCAACGTAGCTGCCGGTCCAAAAGTTTCAGGTTCGACGCTGATTGATAGCGGGCAAACTAATTCATTTTTGAACAGTGTAATATTGTGGTTTCAGAGTGACTGTAATCTGTGATGACTACAGAACAACTTTTCGACAGTCCTAGAACTTTGGCGACTTGTGTCTTTCTGTTTTTGGTCTTTCTCTTTTAGTTTTTCACTAATCACAAGTCCGGGATGATATGACATCGTCGTTATCATCTGCTAGCTGGTGAAGTTTTCTCCATAAGTTATCACCATGTTGTTGGTGGACAGTCGGCTGTTACAAAAATTCCTTAGACACGTCTGGACAACAGAATTAAGTTAGAATCTTCCACCGAACTGGCGCCAGAAGCCATAAAACTTTCTTTCACTGGCGGTTGACTTAGCAGCGAATACTCGCACATCCTAGTGGCTACTCATCCGATTGAAATACTGGCTCAAATCTCAGTGTAAAATAAACCTATATTGATGAAAAAACGCATTATGCAGTTAATTTATTTATTAATCAGATTTTAAGTAGAATTTGGTGACAGTATTCAATAAGAAATAAGTATTAAAAGTTATAGGGCGGCAGTGAAAATAGTTTATTTTCAATGTAGACATCAGATGATGATATTGAGATAAATGATTATTCTATCGGTGTAAAAATATGAACTTTTCATAATCTTCGACGGTAACGACGGATAATAGAATCAAAGCCGTGGCCCAATGACGTAATTATCAGAAATTATATCACCAGGAACGGAAAACAGGTTAACTTTCGTGACGCGTTCTAGTAACTTGAATTCCAAATATTATATTATATTTTTAATTTGTTAATTTAGCTGTCTTAATAATTTTCCATTCAGATGTCCATATAAGTACCCTGAGATATATGCTCAAACTGTGTTTTCAAATTATTCTCGTGTCCTTAAAATTCCATACTAAATTAAATACTTTTAATAAATGTCTCGGTGTATTTATTGTGTCAGTTGTTTATTACAATACGACGTTTCTTAGTTAATAAAAATCGCCGTCATCAGGGAAATACTGATACAGAACAGCATCAACATATTACCGGAAGTGCTGCTTCCTTTCTATGTAATCAGAGTTCCTTTCTAATGAAATAAACTCTCGGCTATGCCAATATGAATATAGAACCTGAAACATATTAATATATTGTATTAGTAAGTACCGTTTCCTTAGAACGATAAAATTAAATGGTATTTTTACCAATTTGGCTACCTCACACTTTTGTATAATCCTTCTTAACAACTGAAGAATTATTGTCACTAACGCATTCATATTCTCATTGTGAAACTGATATTTCTCCCTCCCGTATGAGTTTGCGCCGCTCACCTATTTGGGCCTTAAAATTTATTTTACCGTTCAATAAACTGTAGAAATATATCAATGAGTATGTGTAAAAATAAATCTGTTATACATGTGACAATTTAAATAAATATGTTGTAGAATAAACATTAATCAAATGAAAATAAGCCACCACGTTGGGGACAAATATGTGGTATTCAAAAGATTAAAATAATTAAGGGAGGAAATCGAAATTAAACAATTACTTTTTAAAAGATAACAAAAAATTATTTATTTTACAAATTTGAACTTCGTTGATTTTATACTTTAAATTAATGCCTAGCCTTTTGTGAGAAATCTCAATTTCAATATCGGACCTCTAATAAATATACTAAAAAATGAATTTTAATTTACAATAAAAAAGCTATTACTAATCTGAAAAGTTATATAATTCAAGTAGAGTTATCGAAATTTGTTGGTAAATGATATACATATATATATATATATATATGTATATATATAAGGTTTACAGATGAAAATTTGTTTTAATTAAATGCCATTTTTGTTTGGGCTGCTCAGGTTTGTGCACATGATTTGTTTGATTTTTTTTATTAACAACACTTTTCACGAACACGCCATTGCACTGATTCTACTTTCTTATCATTATTGAAACTCTTAGGAAAACTTTCGATGCCTTTCTGTTTCACTGAATTTCTAACTGTTTGCAGATCACATACAGCTCGCTGACTAATTGCTTTTTACTGTTCACATTCTGTTGTCTCTGAATATATGATTAAAGTGTGCTTACATGATGTTTTCTCAATATCTGACAACCACTGGGAACTGGCGACTCGCAACTAGAAACTGAGAACTGGCAAATGAAAACTGTCGACTCGCATCTGACAAACACTGAAGTCCGCCAAAGTTCTGAACGGCTATATATGTCTTTTTGACAATATCTCTTAGCAAGCACTACCGGCTCCGCATTCTCGCCAAACAATACAGTTATTTATAATGCCATGGCCTCAGAGCCGCCAATAAATAGAGAAACAATTTATTAATTAATTACATATTTGTAATTTCTGCAATATATTTAATGTACGTGAATAATATCTGAGTTCCGTATGTAAAAATCGACAGGAGCCAATTCCTATTCCTTATGCGTTCAGGGTCATAGTAATTGGTCCGGAGACCAGGTCGTTTTCTGAACTAATATGACGGGCTACTGTAGAATATTTCAGCCCGTCCACGATGCATTCTCTTACGAGACAACTGTATATTTATATAATAGTATAATAGTATTATTCAGAATTATTATGTAAATGGTCTTTGTCATTCCGAAGCACAATAACGGTATTAACGATTATTTAGCTGTCATATTTGGTACTATGAGTATGGTTTTATTTTTAGAAAATAGTTTCTGATCGAGGAGACCGAATGAAACTACTTGTCGGTTGATATCGACAAACGCATAGCATCAAATGCTCAAATTAAATTCCGGCGAGTTGGTTTGAATTTATGAATGCGGGCGATAATTGAAACGGGGGCACAGCTGGAATGTCCGCGCGAGCTTGAAGTGGCCGGCGCGGCGTAGAGTTACCAAAGTAGCGCCGCCGTAACGAGAAGTCGTGAGCGCTCGGGTGACTCGCGCGACACACGACACCCGACACTCTCACACTTTGAAACTCTCGACCCCCACCAATTAATTCGTCGCGCATTAATTTAGTCGCGCTTCCTTTGCCACAGGTAGCAGGAGAAGCAGCAGGGGAAATCCCTTCTTTACCATTTCGTATATTTTGTTACAACTTGAAAGCTTTAAACAAACCGAATTATTCTAGTTCTGACGTTTGTTGCTAGCAGTAATAATCATCTGGTGATCGTGATTACTAATGTTACCATAAACTATTGGACAAATGCTCAGGAAAAGATTCAGGTAGAAACCAGCGTTTCGAATGGGTTGCAAGAAAAAATCAAACCTTTCAACATAACGGAAGACTTCTTAATTCCGTAAACGTGAAATAAGTACATCTGTATCCCTAGGAAAGGGTACGAATATCACGTAGTATACCAAATTTTAAATTGTGTTTTCCAAACTGACTACAAAATCTTTAGTTCAACATTCCTATTAGTTTCACTTTAGATATTTCAATTATTTGCTTATTTTCTATTTAATGTACTATAATTTTATCAATTGAAATTATACACTTGCACTAAATTTTCAAACAAGTATTTTATATATATTGTAATAACCAGTAAAGAAGGACTTGAATTCTGTTCTTATTTTATCATTTTGTTTACAAACTCAGACTGGGGATCCTTGAGTGGTTGGTACATCTAAAAAATAATGATATAATGATGGATAAGTGGCTTTTAGAGAGGAAAAGGACTAATAATTGGGGCGTTTTGCAGCTCTTAGGGCTCATTAGTTGTGAGCAACATCTGGACAACGGAATCCTAATGACATAAAATGACAGAAGGTTGTTTGTACGATGTAATTATATTAAAAGGAAACGTTTAATTTAATTGATTGAGTGGCTCTCGGAGCGGGAGAACGGCAATAGATGGTGTTTGTTTGGCGAAAGTGGAAATGCAAAAACTGTGAAAACAAAAGGAAGATTCTGGAGCCAGGATATAAATAAGAGGGCAGTTGGACAGTTGAGGGCTTTTTTATCATTTCGTGAGGACGGGAGACGGACGTGTTAGTCAGAGAGAGCTGTGGTGCAGGTCCGCAGAGACGGACGTGGGGCCAAATTAAAGTGGCCGAAACAATTGTTATGAACAGTTGGGAGTTTGCAAAAAGGAGAGATCATCGGATGCTAGGCCATGCTAGGCGGCCGAGAGTAATTAGTTGGACATCAGTCTTCAACAGTCGGTGGGAGTTTCATCGTGGAGGTCTGTCTGCCACCAGAGGTGTTTGAATCGTCGTGAGGGTGACGTCGTCAAGAAGAGGTGGCTGTGAAAGCTGATGGTGAGCGCAACCTGGTGCCTTTTAAGCCTGTATGAAGTGAGTGTGTGGACCAGAGAGCGTGTAAGTTTATTTTTCTGAATTAATAATTGTAAGTTGCTAATAAAGGGTAAAAAGTGTCAGATTTCGTCTCATTTCGTTTCATTCGTTTCATTTCGTTTCATTTGTTTCAATCAGTTCAATCATTTCATTTCGTTTCATTTCGTTTTCTATTTATTGTAACTGTATTTGTTTAATTGTAACATTTTGTTCCGTTTCCTTATCAACCCAGTAAAGACCTTAAGGGTACCGAGTCCAATTATTTAAAATGTATTCTAGGTAAATAAAATTGTTTTGATTTATAAAATTTCATCAGATTTGTGTAATTGAAAATTGTGGCTTAATAAAAAATAATTGTTAAAATTCATGATTTATTTTATATATTTGAGGTATTACATAAAATGGCGCAACAACGTGTGGCTCGATTTTGATAAGGAAAAGGACGGTAAATTATAATAAAAAACTAAATCTGACTAATAACCGAGGTATTGGTGCAAGATAGTATAGTTTGTTAGGATGTGAATGCAATTAATTTTGGGATTTTACGCGTGTAAAAGATGAAGTACGTAATTAAATATACATTGTAAAGATATTATTAAGTTTATGTTGCTAAGAAATAGAAAGCAATTATTAGATAAGAAAGAAATAGAAGTGGAAAATAAAACAGTTGAAAACGATCAAACTAGAAATGATATGGATGAGGAGGAAATTGTGTTTCAATGTGGGCAGGAAATCACTGACGATTTCATAGATCAAGTACTAGATAAGTCTGAAGATAATGAGATGGAGCTGGTGGGAGAAGAATTAGAGAAATTGGAAAATGTAGAAATAGAGAGTCAGAATTTAGGTGATAGGATTATTAATGATTCGCAGAGACAAGTAGGAGGGGATAGTGGATATATGATGATATTAGAATTATTAAAGAAAAATATGGAAGAAAATAATAGAAATATGGCAGATAAGAATAAAAGTATTCATAAAAATTTGGCAGATATTAATAAAAATATTGCAGATTTGAGTGCGAAAGGGGAACAAAATTTGAAAGAAATGAGGGAGGAGATAAAGAAAGATATAACAGAAAATAACAAATTAGAGACAGATATAAGAGAATGGAGAAAATAAAATGAGTGCTTTGATAAAATTATTGAGAGCATTAGAGAGGACAGGAAGGGGATAAAATCTGATTGTGTAGAAAAAATAAACTATCAGGATGTAAACATTGAAATAGAAACTTGTGAAGTAGCGAATAAAGTGGAGTTATGGGAGGAGAAAGGTGATGAAAATTTTAATGAAATGAATGTGGTAGTTAGTGAAAATAATTTAATTTTGATGGGGCATAAAGCTGGTGATGAAGGAGAGATGGATAGGTTAGATATTGATGATGGTGAGAAGCAGAAAGATGAAATGTTTGGAGAAATAGAGATAGTGGAAAATATTAATGAAATAGACGTTCACAGGGGAATAGGAGATTTACAGGGAGGAATTGTGAGTCAGAATAGTATGGAAATGTTTGTTTACAAAGATGAAGTGGGAACTACTGATGGGAGGATTGTAATGAGAATATTAGGAAATATAGAAATGAAACTTATAATGATTAAACAAATGGGAGTAAAGAATTTAAAACAAGTAATTGCAAAAGTTGAATAGTATTTAAATATGGAATTTGAAAAAAGGACTTTAACCTTAATGAATGGAGGGGAGGGAGAAGATGTAAACAGAGAACATGTGATCGAATGTAAAATTTATTTGAGGTATTACAATATATTGATAGATAGATAGATAGAAAGTTTTCAGAAGCCTCAAACCGCAAAGACCATGGTTAAATTGAATTAAACTATCAAAATGAAAAAATGTCGATTTGTCGGCGCCAGGAAGAGCTTCAAGGTCAAATCGGCTCCCAATTGAAAGGAAGTATAATTTATACAGTTTTATTTTGTGATTGGTTAAAACGTTCTCAGTCGTTATTTGTGTCCCTATGTTCGGAGGATCCGATGTGACCTTAACATTAAGTAATTCTATGATATTTCGGCTAATTCTAATCATCCCCTTTATTAATTATTTAAAAAAATATTTTATAGAGTGAACCTAAAATTAAGATACACAATATAAAGTTTATATTATCAAATCTCATATAGTACAATACGCCTTTTGATTTACATTATTCAAAGTTAATTATTTCTACATCAAAATTACCAGTTAATATATAAAAATTGCATAAATTGTTTAATTTACTTTTAAATACCAATTAAAACAGGTTCTCTCGGTCCTCGAAATTCGCCATATTCATTTCAAAAGATTTAAGTAAGGATTATTGAATACACAATTCTAGTCGTAGGAACACGTTTCAATGCATATTCATTTATATATGACATGTTAAAATAAAACATGTTAAGAAGTAAAAAACAACTGCATACTGCAGTACCGAAAGCTCCTGTTAGTTTTTAATGACAATTAATAGTTTTATATAATTGTTATATGTGAACCTGTAATTGGTTATCTAAATAAATTAATTACGTATGCATCCGTTCTTTTGATTCATTATAGAAGAAATTAATATAATTCTCACTTTGAGATGTTAAATTTAAAACAGAAAATTTACGATGATAATGTAAAAATTTTACAAAAAGAAAGCCATAACCCAAAAATGAAAACCAAGCGCGGAAATAGAGAAATATAACTCAAAAATATTAGAATTTACCACCAAGGATATTTAATATATAATTGTAATTCAAATTTATCCGTGAACATTTTGGTTCATGACTTCCGAATGAGCGTTGTATCAGTCGAATAACATAAATTCATGAACATTAAGACTGAATTGATCTTAGTTAACGGTGGAACAAAATTATAGCAGTAGTTATATTTACCCGAGATGATTTAACTTTAAATGAACGAAACCGGAAAAATTTGTCAGAGAGAATTTCGTAACATAAAACATTAACACATTTAGTTCTCAATGTGTTACTTCATCAGGTGTGAAGTTGATGTGGAGTATTATAAATAATTTCCTTACATTGACAATTTGTTCTATTAATAGCAGAAAATATTTATGTAATAAAAATAACTTTTATGTAAAGTTTCCAAGGCATATTATATATTTTATATAAGTTATATAATAATTAAATATGGAAATATATTGAAAAAATAATGATCAGGTATCTGAAAACAAATTGAAGTCGTTAAAACTGAACTTTTAGAATAGTTAATACGTGAAAGAGTGAGATAAAATTACGTAAAATAATGGGAACACTATGGAAAACTAAATATTTTGTTATAGTTACTAAAACAATCCATTATACTTCACATTACGATAATCATGGTTCTTCCAGAGCTTTGTTTCTAAGTACATATTCTTTTATCCAAATTTGGATGTTAAATCTTCCCATTTTTTCAAGTTTGCTCATGTCTCGATTATTGAGAACTACAATTCAATTCCAGTCATACAATAATTTTGTAATATAATTTCGGACATGCGTGACCGCTTTGAATTTGCCATGGCCGCGTTGCTATGTCGTTAGTGTAAGGGGCAAGCAAGCTTTCTCGGAATCCACATAAAGACGTTTATGAGAACGAGTTGCACCAGAGCTACGGTGTAAAATCTTGCACTCGTAGTCGTAGTCTCCTCACGGCTACAGCTGAGTGTGAATCCTGGTTCTTGACAACCAGTTTATTATACTTCAAGACGTCTTTATTAAAAATCTTTATGAAATTTCTTTTCTCTTACAACGATTCTTTAGTGGCTGCAGTAAACGTTAGAGCATTCGAACCCAAAGCCCAACTCTACCAGATTTCTTATTCTTAAAATTACTTTAATATCTTCTACTCCGCTGATCAACGTGGCAAGCAGAGATGTTCACTCCTTAGATGAACGAAGTAGTTGGGCATTTTTAATTCTCATAACAGCGGTTCTATAATGTACAACTATTTTTGAAGTCGAATTGTAAGTTCAGGACATTAAATTAATTTTTTTGTCAATCTGGCCCGTTACACACGTCGATTTTTATCCCGGAGAATCGCTGCAGTCTTAACCGCAGTAGTCCATTGAAGTGAAATTAAGCTTGCACACTGGACAGTAAATAATCTCGGCAATGAAATTATCGTGGGTGACACCTTTGAGCCTCTAGCAATGAGCGATTACCGCCACTTGCAACTAGTGGTCTATGTAACCCAATGCATTTTTGCACACAGGGCGGGTTTTCTACCGCTGGAGTTATTTTAATTCTTGATTTGAATTTTCGTATGGAAAGGTTCTTTTTTACCATCCTATCTTTTCTGTCTTTTTTTTTCATATTTCAAATATGAATAATTTTGGTGATAATAGATAATGAAATACTTCTTTCGTTAATTAACGAAAGACCTGTTTTATGGAATAAAACACTGAACATATTTCGCGTCATGCTGTCTCAACTCATCAAACAGGGTGTAGAAAGCTCCAACCGCCTTCTTTTCTTTCATTAATTGGATAAACCTAAATTCTTCTCATTTCCATTCGATGGCGAGGTAACAGTAATGCTAGAATCTGCTTTCTGTTCATTTTGATCTACACTGTTCACAGCACTCTCACCTGAGAATTGTATGACGAAAAATTTACCCCCGCGATAATAATCGCTATTCTGAGCGGCGTTGATAATTTTACCTCCACGATAAAAATCAGAATGTGTGTAACGGGTCTCAGATTTACCTTAACAAACGTTTGAATAGCATGAAGTATTTCAATACAGTCCGCAACTAGTTGATAGGTTTTGGACTGCCTTCACAAGTGTATTGATTTTAATTAAAAATATTTTCCTAAATTTGTTAATAGATTTATTTTAGATCACATAAACAACATGGGAGTTAGCGGCCGTACAGTACAGGGATTATATATATATATATATATATATAATTGAATTATTGAGGGATTACATAATTTATTATATGTCCTCAAAACATTTAATTGTCGTCAAGAAGTTGATTATTATTTTTTGATATTCAGATGAGTAGATTATTATAAAGTTCGGGTTGCCGTGTCTCAGGATACGGCGTCTTTCGTGACGGAATTTTCGGCATGATTTTATCAGCTGATCAGTGATAGCAATATTACAGAGATCACAAATTGTGGGAGTGCGTTAGTCTGGACTTGGACGGATCTGATTCTTGACAGGACAATTTGGTATTTTCTAGATGCCTTGGCAGTGGGATTGATATCATGGAAGTTGTTGACTGATTTGTGAGTTGAGCTGGATTTTATATTGTGCTAAATTTGATTCCAGAGGCGGGATAGTTTGTATAGTGCCAGTTTAGAAACATCCAAGAATGTGTTGGCGTAATTTTGAGGGTAGAAAGAGTGGCAGATTTTTTAAGCTGGTCGGCGGAAACGTTCCCTTTAATTCCCTGCGGCGGAATCAATGCCAATACTATCTTCGCTCCAGGCGTATAATAATCAAATAATATCCGTGAAAAATTAATAACATCTCCAAATAGTGCGGCATAATGAAGGAATAGATTAGAAAATTGTGGACCATAGATTGAGATGTAATGTGTAAATTTAGAAAATTACTGTTAAATTTAAAAATAAAAACTACTGAAAGATTACTTAACTTTTATGTATGACAGTTAAATAAATTTAAAAACTGATGAAATCTATTTTTCCTCATTTTAAAATGGATGCATATAGTACCATAGTTATTAGCAGTAGTTACCACAGAATAATTGAAGTATTAGTGTATTTTATATATGATGCCACCGGGCCCGCGAATTATGATAAATCAATAAATATAAAATCTATGTTTCACGGGACAGATAATTACTGACGTGACGGATTGTTTTAGCCATTGTTGATAATTTATTATATGCTGTCGCTACTTAAGTATAAGTGAATAAAATTTATTCGTGTCACAACTAGGATCATTTGCAGAAACAAAAATGATATTGTACGATTCATTTTAATAGATTAACAAAGGTTGAACCTAATGAATGGTTCGAATGGAAACGTGATAAAGTTTAAAATAGATTGCTTGATGCATTGCCGGTGCGTCCAAACCTGTTGCTCGAGTCAACGAAACCTGCTATTATCTGTGTATTGGCAAAGCATTCATATAATTCGATAATAACACTAATATATTATCCTATAAACAGTAAAATTATTAACCGGATTTTTTAATTTTATCACTAAGGTCCAACGATATTGACATACTACTATTCTTCCGTTGTTCTTTTATATTATTACTATTACTATGATGAAACAGTTTTGTCATTTTTACTTTTCAGCTTATAAAGAGCATGAAACCGTAAATTATGTTACCGTTTTTTCAGTTGTCCATTCTATCAACTGTTAAACCCTAATTAAATTCATTCTATGCGAGAAGTCTTAATTGACTTTGGTGTGTACAATACATCGGAATCTATTGACTTTTATCACCTAATCATTACGTTAGGCGGCAATGTTATTATGCATCCGAAATTAGGGCGAAGGCAACATTCTCTCGCTTTATTGGCACACTTGAGTGCATTGAATGCGTTGCAGTGAATTCTGTTGCGCCTAGAAATCTAATGCAACTGTCAGCAGCTAATTGTCTACATAAAACGTTTATTTTACTTCAGAACACAGTATGCACATACTATAAATATTACAACAGTAAATATTAGTTTAACGTGAAAAAATTAATATGTGACCGTTGTTGTAACATGAAACAATCCGATTAACGAACCAAAGACCATAAATGTAATTACTTTAATTGGTTTATGTTGGCGTTTTTCCGCGAAAGAAAAAAGATTTGTTACCCATGTAAATTTAATGATTAAAAAATTATATATTAATTATCTCAATTTATCTCTATAACAAATCAGACTGGAATAATTGAGGAATATTGAAATATTTTCTTGGACACACTGCGACTACATTTATGGTTTAATTGAACCTAACTTCCAAAATAGGAATTACAAATGATATATTATCAGATACAATCATAAACATATTAAATTTGTTCTTTGTTTGAAATTATAAGTAAGGAAATAAATAAAATTGCTTTGATGGAAATCCTAACACACCTTTAAACTTCACGTTTCATTTCACTTTCAAGAATTTGTATTTAACATTATTTCACGTAAGCGCCCATAACGCTAATAAAATTTATATTCAAACGTATAACAAAAATTGAATTTCTCGCAACGCCTTGAAACACAGTGACTAATTTACTTGTTTACACTATTTATAAATATTCTTCGTTTTGAAAGAATGGTTATGTTTCGTACTCAGATAAATTCAATCGTAATGAAATATTTACTTATTTAATTCAAACGTAATTTCAGTAATGAATACGGATTGAATTTATTGCACTCAAAGCTTTCATTATCTCCTCTAAGATTGTCTTTTATCGGAGAATTTATGATATAAGAATTGAAAACTTATTATGTCTGCTTCGAACGAAAAACAAAACAAAAACATTCACATTTCTTTCTATTATCGGTAATAAATCATTTGTTCTTGATGCTGGTATCAGAAGTCACACACACACACACACGCACACACACACACACACACACACATACATATATATATATATATATATATATATATATATTTCTTTACTTAAGATAATGATATACCCATTAAACTTAAAACATTCAACCATATCAATTACAATATATCGTGAACGCGAAGGAATTCAAGAATCCGGTGTCGTGGATTGAATTATATTCCTGTACGTTAATACAACATTATATATTGTATTAGCAATATCTATTTCAATAAGATAAGGAATCGCCAGTAAAAAGATTAAATTAGGTGGTAAATTAAATACCACCAAACGTTTCTGCAATCCTTGTTGTTTTCGTCAGGTTAAGGAAGTTCGACTGAAAACCTAATGAAAGCAACGAGGATTCCAGAAACTTTTTGTGGCATTTAATTTACTACCTAATTTTATCTGTTTACTGGCTACTGAATTATTTTTTATTTAGTTTTAATCTAATACAGTAATTTTTATATTTTCAATTTCTATTTCATATAAGTGTTATAGATTTTGTTTACAAAGCATTTGTTACCATGATATCCATGTAAAAATTTAATTTTTACTTTACTACTCCTAATTTACTTATTTTTCAGAACACAATATGATAGTGTGTATCTCTTGTCTTTTAGTGTATCTGCTCCACATTACAGAGGTCCCGGTTTCTAATCCAGGACCGGGGCTTGGATTTGTTTTGTGTTTTCATACCGATAAATTAGTTCCCCGTAAAAGTGAAATACTACAGAATTCAACAATAATTGGTGGCTAATGACCTACTATAAATAAAAAAAATATTAATACCACGCTGAAATGTCGTGTGTGTAATTCGCGGCATTTTGCGTTTGATACGAAAGTTTTGTTTACTGATTTTAGTAACTTAATAACAGTATGAATTTTTTCGGCTGTTTAATTGTGCATGATAGAGCACATTGGGAAAGTTATGTTTATTGAGATTTTATTTAATGGAAAATAGCAGAATTGATTGTCACTGTTGTTGTATAGGACACGGTGATAAATAGTTCAAATAGTGTACCAAAATGAAAGGGAAATAACTCGTTTATCCGTTTATAAATGAGGTAGGAAGAAAAGATCGAAGGAGGAAAAATGGAGAAAGCAAATTAGAAGTAAATGGAAAGAGTGAAAAAATCAGCTGTCATATCCACAAATTTCATACTGTTAAAATAAATTATTTGTGAATCTCTTCCGATTTCAGAGCCGTGTGAAACGTTGAAAACGTAATGAATTTTTCAAAATGCTGAAGCAAATTATGGTGGTCGGATAAATGATTATTTTAAAATACAAAAGTATATGTAAGCAGAGAATTAATTGAAAATTTTCATTTATAACTTATTATTTTAAGTTTTCGTTCTTTCTCTCCAACATCCCTAGATTCTTGTATTCATCGAGTACGTGGAACCAATTGTTGTCTGTGTCTTAGCGCATGTCTGTGTCTCCCATACTCCAATGGAAGAGGCGCCCTCTCAGAATTTCGCTCTTCTTATCAAATTGCTTCGTCTGGTCGGGAGGTGGGTGCAATAAGAGACAGCGACGATGCATAAAGAAAGGCGATATGAAAATGGAGGCGGCTCGTCTGGCGTCGGTATCGCTGGGCCCGATCATATGTCCCGTTTACCCGAGCGGCTTCCCCGTCGCAATATGCGAGAAGATCGCTTACAGCACGGGCCCAAAATTAGCACATTGCCCGCCATTCAGATCACAAGCGCTACTACGTTGTCCGCACATTATTTACCTGATTCAAGTACTTAACGCTTCTTACAGTATTCAATCAGATAATCTGAAACAAAAAAAATTCAAAGGGATAATGACTAGTGTCTGAAAAAAGCGAAAAAAAATCTACATATGGATCTTATAAAATATCATTAATGATGTATTATTTATTTAGGAGTTTACTAAGTAACAACCATATCTGTAAAACTTATTCGAAATATTTATTTTATCATAATTTATGTACTAAATTAGTATTTACAAATATTCATTAAAAGAGTCCCACTATCTCTCAATATAGAAAAGAGATTTATTTAACCTTATGTGGCAAAATGTGTAGCTGTAACGTTGAATGAGAAACTTAATTTTCCAAAAATATCAGGATCCCCATTATGGTGATTTTTACCGTCGAAAACATAAGAGTATACATGTATCGTTCAACTTGAGAGACAATTTACATAACATTCAGAGTTAAAACCTATGCTTGTCAACTTAATAATCAGTGATTTAGAATTTAAGTTTCAAATTTTCTACAATAATTTCATAAAGTCACACTCTCAATTGGTTTCCTATTCGGACGCAAAATGTCGAGGTTGCAGTCTCTCTACAGCTAAACCGAATTTAGTAAGGCTCTAATGAAAGTGTAAACACACAAACACTACTACATCCATGTCCTTGCCAGGTTTCTAACCCGGAACCTTTGTGATAGACCGTGAATTAAAATAAATTATTCGTTGTATTTTCCAATGCCTTAATAGTGTTAGAAGCTGTGTCAGTTGTCAGTTTTTATTCAAAGATTTACTTGAACCAGGAAGGTAATGAATGCTCCACCCTGAATTAATGATATTCAAACCAAACTCAAGAAAAGGTTTGGTACTCGAAATAAATAAATAATTTTTTTACTCCAGCTATCCTTATTTACGATTGTTGCTATTAACAGCCTAGGATCTCAGATTAAGTTCCGTTGACGTCGTGGAAGATAATGAATAAGTAAATATGCAGATAAATGGCGTTATACCAGAAGTTAGCGCTTATCATTGAAAGAAATAGAAGTTTAATTTCAGTAAGGACGAAGCATGTAAAATTGACATTAAGAAATTATTATGGAAAAAATTAAAAAAAACAATTCTTTTCTCAATTATTTATAATATTTTAATGTATGTGGACCCGGTACCTCCCACTTACCGGGCGGGTGCTCTGACCACTGAACCAATCCAGACCCGGTGCAACATTCCTCCATCCTTAAGACTTCATGGGGTTCTCCTACAATTTACTTATCCCAACTCCTTCATGGGATATTTCAGGATCTGATTACGGAAGGATTTTTAATTCAATTGATTATAGGATTTTATATTATATTATCTTTATATTCAAAGATATATAGAGAGAAAGCTTGTATAAGCCTCAAGCCATACGACTATGGCTAAGTTAATTTTTAACGTATGTAGATGGGAAACAGGATTCTGTCGTGAGCACTTAACTGTATTTAATTGCAGCAGTATTTATGAAGAATTTCGTTATATATTTTTGTTACTGTTGTATAATGAGTGTAATGTCAGACAATAGATTAAAAATAAGCACCAAACTGAACTTATTGCAATTATAAATTACACAAAGACTAGTCATTTAAGTTAAATTCCTCTAGTTCAATTAAAGGGAATGCTATGTATGTTAATGCAGAGAACCCTTATGATAGATACAAGCCTTTCTGGAGTCGGTGCTGCTAATTTCCCCGCTGGAAGAGCTCCTTGGGGCTAGAGAGTCGCCTATCTGGATTCTAACGACACCCTAGACGTAGCCGATACCTTTCAGGCGTCGCACTCGCTCCCTCGGGACTCCGATCCACACTCGCTCACCCTCGCGTTCCCTAATAAACCGGACAGAGCGTCCAAACATCCTTGGGGGATTCAACGTGATTGTCAATGATTCTCCTGTAGTAATAAAATTACTTATAACTACGTTTGTCACGCGTTAGTCTCCAATGCAGATTTTTGTTTGCCACACTTTCGCGCCAAATCGAATTTTAGAGTTATTTTGTCTGCAAATTTGACAAGCCGAATGAATTACCTGCACCGAAAATTTGATTTTACGCTAATACGGATTTATATGTTTCCAAAAATCAACTTAAGTGACATTGAACAGAACAAACACATCAAAGTTCTGAAAAATAAGATACAACTCATGAAAATTTATCACATACATTTAAAAAAAATATTAATCTAGTATTTAAGTGTAGAAAATGGCTTTGTCATGTTGTGAATTTTTTCTTTCTTTCAATAGAAGAAAATAATACTTCTTAAGCTATTCTAAGATATGAAGGTGAATATAATATTTTATAAAGAGAATATGTATACTTGTATAGGCTTGATTAATTACAAAACAGTTTACAAGTAACTATTAATCATTATTTAATAAAGCCTGCACGAATTTTCCAATATTTCTTTAATACGTATAAAAACGTAATTATTTACATTACTGTTTAGAAATAACATTATTGAAATCATATAATTATCGAGAAATATTCCCACCAATTTGAACCTTCAAAGCTTTGGCACTTTGCATCATATAATTTTTGCACTTATTGTACTTATCCTATTTCTCCAGTGTTTCTGCAAATAATAATTTTTTTAGATGCAACTAGACTATATTATTTTGCTTTCATAACAAATACGATCTGAGGGTAATATATTTAAATAAAATAAATTTGCGGACGTACACTATAGTTCTTTTCAAAAGGAATCAGATTTGACCTTGAAGCTCTTTCATGTGCCGTCGAATCAATTTCGCGCAACATTTTCAAATATTATAGTCCACGCTGCTGCAGGGAGGTTTGTTATCATTCAGTATGGCAACGTTTGTCTAATTCTTTTCTCTCATTCAGACAGAATAGCTTCCATTTGAAAACATCATAAATTGTTATCGTTATTACCGACCTCAGGACTGATTGAACTGTCCTAACAAACATAAGGCTGTTATAAGTAAGTAAAATTGTACAATTACATTACAGAAAGAATTAAGTGTAGATTGACTGCTTTGTTACAACAATCCAAACGTTTATGAATAAATTTATTCAGTAGAATGGAGTAAAAATGGAAGAAAAATATATTCATTCAATTTTGTACCTCTAAAAATTATATTGTTTGAATTACATAATTAAAAGAAAACTTCAATTCTAAATAAACAGGTAATAAATATTAGCATTCATACGTAAAACTATTTCGAGGTTATTATTCATTTGATTAAAATAAACTAAATTCCTGAATTCTGGAATATGACTACTGAAACGTAATTACTGAAATACTGCAACAAATTTCATGGTTTGTCTCGGAGAATGAACTGTATTATTATATTTGTACGAAAACTGACGTTTCAGGTGAATATGGTAACATGGTTGGAAATTCTAAACAGGTTTCTACAATTTTCTGATGTTACTCTTGCTAAAGGCAAAAAATAATTCAGAATTATTTTAATTTCATTCCAAATGTATTTATGTTTCAGCCCCTTTCGACACAAACAAATATACTTGTGTAATGTTAACTAAGTTAATTACTCATCCTTCATAAGTGGATGTAAATAGTGTGCACGATTATCTTCTCGGCTTCCCTCAAAACAAAAAAATCTGTTAAATTACTAATAATAGGTCCTGTAAAACGAAGTCAAATTGGACAGATTAAATTTTTAAGTTTTAACTTCGTCAACTATTGGACTGAAAATTAAAGTATCCTCAATATTATTCCCTGTTTCAGATTGTGAAGTTTTTTATTTATATTTAACTTCTAGATCTTTATGTTAATGTGTATTTTTTGTTTTGTATTTAAGTTTATAAATATTTTTATTAGATATATAATAATATTGTAAAAATTTCGTCAATTTAGGATACACTAATACATAAAACGTAAAGATAAGCGAATATCTATCTTTTCCTCAGTTTTATTTTGTACAAAGTTAATTGCCATGGCATAAATTTTAAATTTTTGTGTCGAAATTTCTTGCAGATTTATCTGCTGGTGTTGTCGCACACAAAAGTCTTATCGTTTTTTTTAAATCCCTTCTTACCGTATCTACAAAAAAAACCAAATTTTTCTCTCATAACGTCAATAAAAATCTTGCTCTCCCCAATACGAGTAAACAAAGGACTTGAAATCACAAATTCTGTCTCCGTCTCCGCGACCCCGTTTATATATATATATATATATATATATATATATATATCAGGGCGACTGCCAAACTATCATCTTCCATGACACATTCTGAATTTGAGAGTGACATGTGGTCATCGCGTCGATTCTCCTTCAGTCTTAACCCCAGTTTTCCTGACCAGGATGAGCACAAACATCATTCCGTTGTCGGGATCCGAACCCGGAACCACAGTAACTCTGACCTCAACATTACAGCATGAAACGTAAAAATATTTATAACCTTTTTATAAATAATATTTCAGTCTCAAAATGTTTAATCCAATTTATGTTATTGATTTTAAATACAGTTGGGTATTACATATTATTTATTACGGATAATAAACTTTTTATACAATTTTAATGTTATTTTGATATTTTTCTACCAAGTCAATTATATTATAATTGTTTGCTTTTAATCAACGAAACAAATGCCATCAGTAATTGAAAATATTTAATTGTGCCTTGAGCATTCACAATTGGTTTTATAATTACTTTGTAAACAACTGAATGAACTGTAGGAATCACATTATTTCAGTAGTATGTAAATACAAATAAATTAACTAACATTACAGTTATCATTTAACTTTAATAGATTCTCGAAGGTCGTTTAAAACAATGAGGCGTACAATTTTCGGTCCAGTACGGCACGACATGCCGTGAAGCCGCTACTTAACATACTTAGTCGCAGTTTAACATGTGCATAATTTGCATTAATATGCACATGCTATCTCTTTCGCCGCGCAGTTGCTGCGAGCCGTCCGTTACGGTTCGCTGAAATACATGGCTGCACAGGTAGGCAGCCAGCTATGTGGAATCCGCGATACTATGTACATAAAGCTCTGTTGATTTTAATTACACAGTCGAGTCTGTGTAGCGTATTAGAGCCATCAAATGGCATTGCAAACAGGCTGCCGTCTTTCCGCCCCTGGCGATGTGCTTAGACGGTTAATAATGCACGTGTATGTATAACTGACGTACACGTGGAATTAAAACAGCTGCCATATATCAAACGCTCTATTGTAACAGGAAGTATATTTAACAATGTACTTATTTATTTTAAAGTGAAACAGACACTCTCGAGTTGAAACTAATATTTTACAAAGGCTATTATAATGATGCCTATAATTTGGATAATTAAAAAAAGGCTTTAAACACAAGTTCATTCTTTCATCAAGTTCTGAAACTATAAAGACAATTTAATTTGCAAGATTAGTTCCTTCCGAAATTACTCTCATAATTTGTTCTCCAATATTTTATATTCCTATAACTTTTTTCGTGAAACGTAATTAAAGGTGTTTTTTTGTTAAAAATGATAGGTTTGAATAGTAATGAGGTAAGTGGAAAAAATTACAGATAAAATTCTTCATTTATTATGCAGTGTATTCACAGATTATAATAAATTTTACACACACATCAGACACACACACACACAAATATATATAGAAATGGTACAGAAATGAACAGTATATTGATGCTATATGAATAACAGATACGCACGCACATGTCGCTCTCTTTAATTGAGATCAAAATGTCAACGTAAAATAATATTTCATCAGAATTGAAATTTAATTTACTTCACTTCAGGATAAATCCTACAACAAACGTTCACGTGACGCCAAAGAGACGTGTTGCCTGTAGCTCTGTATACGTCACATGCAGAGCGAATTCCACAGTGAGTGGCTACCCAATAAAATTGTTGCTGAGCAAGCCTCTTCCGTGAATGTTAAATTTTTTTTTCTTCCTCCTGAAAAACACTAAACTCTATATCAAAAATATGTCTGTTGTGATGACATTTCATTTCGTAGGATAAGAGAATCTCAATCAGTTTCTCGAAAAAAAATTCACCAATACTTTATTTCCTCAACATATGTGCATTTCATTGTCATTAAATAACTTTCCTTTCACAGTAAGTGTAAAATTAAGTATAATAGTGTATAATTGGAAAAATGTATTTTATATTGTTTAACTTTGGAAGACAGACACCGCGAAAACAGATAGGCTTTTCGACATTAAAATTACACGTTTAAAATTTTTAAAGACAACTGTAAAAACGTATACAGTTTTTGCTGTAGCGACAGGATAAGTATTAAATTTATCCAACAAATAGGTCGATATAGTCATGAATATGATAACGCATATTAATAAAATACTGACACATGTTGGTAATTTATTTGTGTATGTAAACTCATAATTTTCTATATTAAATGTGTTTTTATTAATTTACATTAATTTTTAATCCATTCGAGGATTCAAAGTGAGAATCCTGTTTCGCCGCCTGTATCTTCAACAAAAGCTGCAAAGCTGTGCTAATGATTCTCTACGAGGATTAGGTCCAGAAACGAGTTAAAGTATGTAAAATAGTGTGGGACAAGCTTATCTCTGAGTGTGTTTAGGGAATTAATTCAACTCGCTACTTAGAGATACGACCGCGGATTTTTTCAGTTTAATTTTATATAACAATTTTTATTCCCGCATATGTAACCTGAAATTGGTGTGATAATCCTCTTTATCTAAATGTTCCTATCACTTACCAGCATCTACGTTATAAGTGGTTAATCTTTACAAGTGTGATAACTTAAATACTACTAGATATTCTCCAATAAACAATTTTTTATTCCATTCACAGAAAATAGTATATTTTAAAAACTATAATTCATAAGTACAATAATTGAAAAGGTATGGGCTGCAATTTGTTTCAGTATATATATATATATATATATATATATATATATATATATATATATATATATATAAACACTTTTTCCACAATCTAAAACCTATTCTACTTATATTACGGACATGAAACAATTTATGATAATATATTGGTCGCTAATAACATATTAATATATTTGAAAAAACCTTACCTAAGGTTGAAAAAACGCTATGAAACTAGATGAATACGTACGTATTCATAAAATTATTTTTTTTAAAAAAATTGTAACTTAAGTGATGATGGGATAACAAAAGGGTTTAATAAATTGAAATTATAATATTTATGTATTTGAATAGGAGAAACTGATAACGTATAATATAAAATTTATAATTATAATATTATCTTTAAACACTTCAATAAACGAAGAAGTAGCACTAGTAAAATGTGATATTAAACACCAATTTGTTATACCGTAAATTAGCAATAAAATATATCAGGAGTATATCTCACGACTTTATTTAATTATTCTTCAATCTACCAGTGATGATATTTACCATTAACCTTGTGTATTATGAAATTATCAGTGTATTGATACGAAATATTTCGGATTATGGACGAAGATTTTGAAAAGCTTAAAATACAATAATTTACCTTTTATCTCTTTAAAATTATCCCTCTGACACAGGAATGGGTAGAATAGGAATTAAAACCTCAGATCATCCATATTTTGTGCAATAATAGTATATATTCTGACTATTAAGACAACAGCCAATTTGAAGTCAGAAAACCGATATTTATTTATTGAAAATCATATCACGTCATCGCTAAACTACGACCTCTTCAGGTATTAAGTTTAACAGTATAAAACCAAACAACTAATATTTCTTCAAATTGGCTGTTGTTTATTTATAAAGATATTTCGTCCAACTTTAACTAACTTTTAAAAATTTTATTATATCCTTTATTACTATGAAGACTTTAGAATGTAATTTATATAGGTGACTATATGACTATTAAAGAGTGTGATTACCAAGACTGACATATGCTGAATTTATAAATGAATATAATGTATGTTGAAATAGCACAATAGTTTAGCTATTATTTGAAACATCAATTATAATGGTAATTAAAAATCTGAAAATATACGTTGTTTCGTAAAAATACAGTTATACGAGTGCAAATAATATTATTTAAATATATTAAAAAAACACCAACACGTATGAAAAAATTTAATACATGATAACTCATAACTTCGTCAGGCCTAGAGAACCAATTTATATATATATATATATATATATATATATATTATGTAACATTATGTAATTTTATAATTATATATTATACAAATTATTTTATTTAAATATATATATTTTACATAACACTAAAGAATTTTTTTCACTACACCTGAATATAATGTGTAATTTTCTCTGTTTTTTAACATTGTAAGTTTTGACCATATTACATTCACAGAAAGTAATATAAAAACAAAATTAGCTCAAATTTCACATTTGTGTGTAACTCTGCAGGAAACGTCTAAACAAAAACTGCATATTTACTTTCATATGCTTATACTCGGTGAATTTTGCTGAAATGTGTTTTTTGAGAATTTATGGACAATCATTTACGAAAATTTATATATATATATATATATATATATATATATATATATATAGAGAGAGAGAGAGAGAGAGAGAGAGAGAGAGAGAGTATCAAAAAATTCGTGGAAAATATTATTCATCTTGGCAGTAAAATAAGTTTCTTCTTTAAAAATAATTAATTATCTTTAGGCAAGAAAACATAAGCTAGTTCCAAAACGCGCAATTCATTCGCTGCCTGACATCAACTAGGAATTGCAACGAAGGGGCAGGGAGACTGCTATACACTACTATGCTTCAGCGCATGCTCACTGACACTCAACCCTTTCCCCGTGATGCTGGTAATTTTGTTTGTGGGCTCGACTACGAGCCGTTGTAATATCTGAAGCCGCCAGAGCGCGTGATAAAAAGAACGAACTCCGTGAGGAAGAATAACTTTTAAGTATGACTTGTAACCTCCGGCTTCATTTGAACACCAGGATAACGCCATGGCGAGGGAGTCAGGAAACTGTTCCCCCGAGGGTGGCAAGGGGGATGGTTAAGCTGCATGCATCCTAATACATACCTGCTACGTCAAATAACTGCTCACCATGTCTGCTTGCTCGTGCCAAAAATCTGAGATGGAATACTGATAACTTACTTAAACTTTGTAAAAGTGAACAGTGCATTTGTTTTAACTCAATGTAAAGTAATATATATACACTTATTTAGTAAATAATCAATTAAAAGGAAAACTTAGATGAAAATTTCATAAGATCTAACAACGAATTTGCTGAAAATAAACTGAAGTTACGATAACACGACTTAATAAAACGAAGATAAGTTCTGAGATAGCACATGACATAAAGTTTATGCTTTATGTTACTTTTAATTCGATAGAATTAGAATATAATCAACGCTTGAACTGTATAGCAATAATTTTATACAATACAAATCCTGTTATATTTTATTAGATCATCGATAACATTGTGGGAACTCATAATTATTAAATATTAAGAGTAAAAACTAATAAAAAGTAAATATAAACTATCGAAAATAGACAATATTCTTGTAAAATCAAAGATTTTTCACGGAAACATGATATATGATGAGCGTGTAATGACGGAATCATACTAATAAAGAATACTGTACAAATTTTAGAAACCATACAAACGTGTATTCTGTGAAATATGATAGTATAATTAGTAATTAACCACAATATTATAAGATAAGCTTTTAAATTACTTGTCCGTGGTAAAAAAAAATCTCATATGAAAGCAGAATGCAGAAGATTTAAGCATTACGCCACATTCATGTGTTTAACTAAAACAAAACAATAAGTAAAGTACTTTTCTTCATAAGAAGATAGTATGGCGTCATGCCGAAATCTATTGTACAAACTCGTCACTGAATTTGAGTTTACACCGTTTTTAATCCTGACTGTTTCGACGGGGTTACAGTAAATTTATAATTATATTACTTGCTATTTATGTCAATTTACTCACTATTATAGAACGTACCAGTAACACGTGACACTTATTTCATTAACGTTAATGGGAAACTAATATTATAATATTGACAATGCAAATCTTATTTTAAAATTGAATAAAATTTTGGTAAGTTATGATATAAGAGCGTATTCTTTGAAATAGTGATGTTTCTGTAAAAGGATGAATTATTTTAGCATATTTTGAATCTTATAAAATTCTGTTACGAGTTTTATAAACTACGTGATACGCACGATGCTCACTTGCTTGACTTGTTTAAACACTCCATATACGTAGTTAGCCACGTGAACTTAGAAGATGGTGACTGAGGATGCGTTGGACATCTGGGACCAGACTTCATGTTTACATAGCAGACGTTCGTCTCTGTGAAATGAGAACCACGGAAAATGTTCTGTTTGTATAGTGTTCGTGCTAACACGAATTCATTCATTGCTAGCAGCGTAATGCGAACATATTGAGCTTGGAGGCGCAGACAATGTAGCCGTTGTCTCCAATTCTTATCTCAGCTTGTTCGCGATACCAGAATCCATTTTGGAAATGGATTTTTCTAATTGCAGTACAGGGTCTTATCGGGTGTAACTACTTTTTATTCCACCGTAATAGCACTGAAGCTTTCCTCTCATTTAAGCGACCTTTTAGAAAATTTTCTTATGGTCCGTACGGTCGAATATAAGGAGGTCGTTAAGTTTCTACATAATTGTTTAAAAAACGGGAATTACAATCCTTATTAAAATTAACTGGAATCACAATCCGTATTAAAATTAACTCGAATCATAATCCGTATTCTAAAATGTCTGAAACTCGCGATAGCGTTATCACATTTAATAAGTGAATTAATGTCATAGAGATTTTCCACTCATCTCTATAACCGATAAGTTTGAAACGAAACACACATCGAACCTACATTTTACAATTATAATTATAAATGTTTCAGTATTTTTAAAACTATATTGTTAAGACTTAAAATAAAAAATATATATTTCAAGGAGGTAACATGTTAAACTATAATTGAAATAGTTAATATTTGTACTATTATGGGCTGTATTATGAATAATGTGTTACTTAAAAATGGGACTTATTCGTACGTCAACATAAAAATAATTGTTCTTTGCTTTATTCTGTATTTGTCATTGCTTTAATTACATTATGTTGGCGTTTCTATTAAATAATAGAATGTTAAAATGTTAATACCAAATTGTTTTTACTAGCCCAACTCTCGAAAAACATTTACATATTATTTTATATTTACTTTGTACCATTAACACGTGGAAGTTAAATGCTGGAAATTTTGTGCATCAAAATCACTTTATTGAGTATTATGTGTTCAAAATTGAATTATTTATCTGGGCATAACATATTCAATTGGATTGAGGATATCGTTCATTAGAAACACAAAACTTCAAAGCAGTGTTGAACAGAGAAAAAAACAAAGATTATTTTTATGTTGACATACGTATTAGTCACATTTGTAATCATTAAATTATTCATAACAACGCACTTACTATCAAAGGTGGTTGTGAAACAATTAAAATTAATATTATCTAAAATATGCTTAAATTTAGTAAAATAAAAAAAGAGATAATGCCTATAAAGACAAAAGTAATTTTAATGAAAATATGGCACATTCATAGTTCAAAAATCAATCAGTTGGATGTCTTGAATTATCCGTGCACTACTGAAAAGATGTAAAATAACTATTATATTTTCAAACTTAATTCGTTTGATTACTTTAAATGTGGAAAATCGGTAATCTAAGTACCTAAAATAAAAGAATTCATAATTTTTTTAAAAAATTGGATAAGATGGTCTCAATTTGTAAACCCAATACAAACAAACTATGTGTGGAATACAATCTGCTTATTCTATAATTTCACAAATTCCATTTTCAATCGAAAGATACGATCGTGTTAAATCTCCAATTTGCTAAAACTGCAATACGTTGATCTGAATAGCTTGTCCATAGGAATGTAATGTATGTCTAGTCGTATCCAATTACTGGCCAACGTTTGAGCTGTGTCATTCATCAGATATGAATATCCTAAATCGATGAACATCCAGTTTTCCAATTAATAGGAACTAATGAATACGATGGACACTATCGACGCTTTTGGCTTTTGGTCTCAAAATTATAGCGCTTTAGCTTTTGGTGTGAAGTTAATTTGAATCTGTTGCTTCGTTAACAATATGAAAAAAAAATTTAATTATTGGATATAAGTTCGCATATATAATTGCAACAATAAAGTTTTTAATGCCATTAATTTTTTCATTGTAATTAATAAATTGGTACACTAAACGAAGAGTTGAGGAATATTGTAGGATATCAGTGTGGCCACCCTTTATACATAAATGAAAACTTTGCACTCGGTTCTAATTGATATAGATAGCTTTTGTCTTCAACTTGTAGTACTGACAAGATAGGGCTCACAACAATTCCTCATGTCCTCCTTGACTGCCCCCATACATAGCGAGATAAGAAGATCAACCATAGCCACCCATTCAATGAAGGAGATTAGCAACTCATCAACAAAAATAAATAATTTCATAGACTTTACGATGAAAACTGAGGTGTATAAAGCAATTTAAATGTTAGACAAATGTAGAACTTAACTGATGTAAGTCGCTAATGACCAAAAGGTTAATGCGACATTAAACTGTAATAATAAAAAAAAGAAAAAAAAGATAGGGCTAGGGACTAACTTTCTTCTTTAACCTTCTAAATCATTGTTTCAGCTATAAATTTATTTAAATATTATACACTTTGTTAATTATTATTTCTATCTAATAATATGATCTAGTCAACTCTTGACAACAAAGTTGTAATTTAACAATACTGTCCAGTAAAAAATAAATTGTGCAAAATGAATTTTAGTTAAGTTTGATACATGTACGGGATAAATGTTTTCAGTCAAACATAATGAAAATTTACAGGAAAAATTATTTTTTTTATTTATACAAAGTAAGTTATACAATTATATTCTTAAGATTTTTTCAGGTTTAAGAGGGTTTTAGCATGTCTTGTTCAATTCTCGCATGTATCCGACCTTTTGACTTGCATCCAATATTTAAATAACAAATATTTTTAAACAAGTAAATACATCTGCATGACAGTCAAAGAATCATGGTAAAATAATAGTGTGTAATATGCTGGGGGAGGGGGTATTTGTACATGATAATAAAATTTGATTGATTTTAAAATTTAATTAATTCTAATTAAGAGTTTAAAAAGTTCTGCTGGGTCCTTTTCAATTGGTAAAATAGGCGAATTAGAATTTGTTCACTCTGGAGTTTAAATTTGAGATAATTTACATTAATTACATTCAATATTCAAATAAATTTCTAAAACGTTAAATGGGCAAATCTCTGGCCGATTTTATGAAACTCAGAACATACCTAAAAAAGAAGATGGGACTTATGTGAGGGCATATACGTGTGGTAGAAATCTATAATGTTAACTTCGCAGACAGAAATACACCTGTTCGTCTTTTGTGGTCGGCTTCCCAGGTTGGTGGACGCGTTGGTTAACCAGATAGTCTTCACAGCTTCCTCCTTTACAATTCTTCGTCGCTGTAACAATTTTCAGCATCTAGACAGCTTCCTCTTTCGGTGGTCGGGTCTTTCTTTTTCTTCTCAATTATGTACATGTAACCTCTGTTTTTTGTAGGTGTAGACAAACTATGTATAGGATAATCCACATAGTGGCAACTCCCCTCTTATAGCATAGAAAAGAGATTTGAAAGGGGGGATACGGGAAGGTAGAGCAAGGTAGCCAAGGGTTAACTAGGGCCCCCGGGTTACACTATAAGAATCCTACCCGGCATTCGCTTAAAAGTGATGCAAGGAAAACCCTAGAAAAACCTGCAACAGGTAGGTCGGGAATTTGGTACTTGTTCCACGCTCTTTCGATGGCGGGAGAGGGGTTTGCTGTGGTGTCGCAGCTTTGCCCTCGCCGTGCCTTGATCGGTTTAGTAGGCAGTTGGCCGACTATTCCAATAGGAATAGCGGACAACTCTTACCGTATGCCAAAGGTCTGCGACCCCGGATCACAGGCCGAGGTGCCTCGTATAAAAGCCTTAGTTCAAAAACCAGAGAGATGTGAAGGCATCCCCAAAGGTAGACTCCTCCAGAGCTCTCTGGGAAGGTTCACCTGCGAGAGAATTTTACGTTTCACTGCAAGTGGTAGCTATGAACTGTCCTCTCCAAGAACATCTTTCGATTTGTTACATCTTACTCCGACACTTTCTCCCTTCCCAGATTTCCTTCCCCTCCAATATGTAGATATGTCCTGTTTCCTTGCTTGTCCAGCTTCCAGAACTCTCTTAGTTCCCCACCAGAGGTTAGAAAACCTTTTCACGTGTTTGATTTCAGCCAATCTATGTCGATTTTCCACTTTCGCGGGCTTATCCTCACTTGTTGGATGTGTTGACCTTCGGCGATTTTGGTGAGGTCATTAACTTCTAAGACAGGGTCACAAAATCAGCTGGCTCTGTCTGAAGGAACAGTTTCTCCAGGTCCTAACTTTTATGATAATTTACTGCGAGCCGCAGCTCGGCTCTGGGTACACAGACGTTTTTACTCAAATATTAAACATTAATCTTGAAATAATTTGGGGTGTGTTCTTCTGCAACTATTTTATGTACACGACTTTACAAATTTTAATTTTGTTTAACAATTCTCATTTAAAAGAAAGATAAGGTGATATTTAATAAATTTGGTGCAACTTGTGGTTAGAAATTAAACGTTCTGGTCTAGAGACAACCGTTAGGCATAAAAAATAGTTTTTACTGGGTGACTTACTTAAATAGTAATTTGATCTGGATCTTTAATTTATAGCATCACCTAAGCTTTCAAAGAGCTTCTGTACGTTCAGAAAGAATATTACATTAATATGTTTCTTATGAAGGAGAAGACAACCATATAAATCGACATGATTTGATATAAACAAATTTTACTTTAATTTTTTGTTAGATAGAGCGTACGGATATTAGTTAACATTTATCATTTATAACAAAATGTAACACGTTAATAGGACAGAGGATATTTTTCGTCAACACTGCACGGACAATTGAAGTATATGATCTTTTGAATTATGAATGTGCTTCAGTTATTGAAAAATATTTCTGATGCTGGAATTAATGAGTAATTAAGAAAGATAAACAAGTTTTACAAGAGATAAGTTCCATAAACGAAGTTACATTAAAACTTTTCGTGTGAGAACGTGACCCGTGAGTTACATCGGATTATGTGTCAAGAGAATCACAATTCAGTCATACGGTTTGCTTTAATTTGTATGCATTAGTCGGAGTATGAAATGTGATTGTCTTGCTTCAGAGATGAATAGCACTCAAGAACGTGTACGTTTCCTGTAAGTTCGTAGAGGAGGATTACCATTAACAACATTATGTTGATATCTCAGTGTGAAAGTTATGATTCACAAGTATCGCCATTAATAAGGAAAATAACATTTTAAACAAAGAAAACGTAACTGAAAAAATTAATTTAATACTTATTATTAGTTATCTCTGAACTGATAAATTCAGATGTCAGAAAAAATGTATAAAGGTCTTACCTTAGTTGAGAATTTGCGGTGACATACCTCATCAAAGCAATTATTATATTAATTAATAATTACAGAGGTTTGGTTTCAAAATCCATTACTTTAGTAAAAGAACAAACATAATTAAGAAATTGTTATAATACAATTCTAGGATTACAGGCTACATTACCGCTGCACTTAGATTCACTAATAAACGTGTTCACTAAAAGAAATTAAAGGATGAGAAACACGAATTAGTGATTGGTAGAGGGATGAATATCGTGACTCAATATTACTCGGAAACTCTGGAGAATGTGATAGTAGTAAACGAGAGGGAACAACATTGTAAAATAATTGCTGGATTCGCTGATGATTATTGTATTAATATGCTAACGAATTATAAAATATTAAATATGATTTGTATTCCGTAATATAGCAGTGTTAAACATCCAGATAGATATATTTCTAGAAGCCACAATATAAGAAAGTTATGTCAATATGTAAGAGAGGCCAGTGGAATAGTGTAGTAAAGGTGAAAATTAATTATATTCAAATCAATTATGTCATATTAAGCTGAACGGGCAAGTATAACGTCAATTATGTTCCAAGAGTTAAGATACAGATCAGAAACATGTACGAAGGTACATTAAATTTAAGCGGAGCGCAGAAGGGATGACAGTTTAAATTATTGTGGATTGAATTACGTGTGGGAAGAACATTAGATTATAATCAGTGTCCGACGGTCAAATAGAATTCTGATCTTCAACCACTAGGTCTAAAAGCAACCAAGTAGACACCGAAGTAATAAAAATGACAATAACATTTTGTAAATAGTAAATGGATGAAATGAGCCCAGAGTATTGACCGTTAGGGAAAAAATAAGGTATTTCCTTGGAATTGATGGTAATTGAAAAGTTTAGGAGGATAAACTATTAAAGAATAGTAGAAAGAAGTAAAATAATTAATAATGATTTAGAAGTGAGCTCAACTTTTACGTATTTCGCTTAGAACTGGAATGAGCTGAATAGATTGCGTTTTTTTATGTAATTAATTTTTTCCCACATTCTCGTTCCAAATATTGCAGCTTAAAGATATAAAGTAGCTTCTTTTACCAAGTTTTTGACACGGATTGTAAAGAAAAATTTTTTCTCAGGTTCATTTATTCTTTAGAAATCTTATACAAGAATAAATTGTGAATTTTAACTTTTGGAGCTGTAGTCTAGATTTTAATATGAAAATTTAGCAAATTATCAAATGAATTTCTTTCCAAATAATTACCAAAAGTATTCATACTACTAAGTGCAAACCATTTTGTTATCAATATTTCCTTTCCACTGATAATTTAATTCCATCGGAAGATAGAATACATTGCATGCACTTGGTGTGCATTATTTTGAAAAAAAAAAGTATAACATAATAGTAGTAATATACATATAATAGTTGCAAACGAAGAAACATTATAAATGAGCTTATGTTAAAATCACTTGCTTGTAAACATCGTATCGGTTACTGTTAGCAGCAGTTTTGGAAATATTCAAACTTCAGTTACTGAATATTTCAGAACTTAATATAAATATAAATACTTCAATAGCTAATTAACAATTATTGCTGTAAAATTTATAAATCACTCTCCGGAAACATAAACCTAAAATACAATTGTGAAAAGCTTAAAGTCTATCTTCACTTCACGGAACAAATTAGGAAGTTGCCTCATAGAATCGCATGCAAAGTTTGTATAGTAGTTCTTCCTAACGCCCTCAATTTCCTTCGCTGAAAACTTTATTGGCCTTTACCCCTCTACGTCATAAACGAAGCTGAACATATTAATGGTCTTAGGCAGTTTGAATTAATAACAGCCTTCTCTTGTGGTACAAAGTAAGGCTTGAAATAATTTTAGCGTCTAAAGCACACGTCTTTTGATCTTCTTTGAAACAATCAATTTTCATACAATACTTTTGACGTAATTCTTATATGCATTATTGAAATTGAAAAAAAAAACCTTTGTATTCAATACTATGAAATTATTGATGGTCAATGTAGACAATTTTATACAGATACAAATTGAACTTAACAAAGAAAAATACCAAGGTTTCGATCATACAATGAAAACAAATTACCACCAGATAGCTGAAGTTGCGAAACTATCTGTTACATACTTCACGTAAACCCTAGAAACATTTGAGTTGTTTATAATATACAACAGGATTATTCAATAAGACAATGTTGAATGTAATATATTATTGATACGTGAAAATTATGAATAATTAACTTTGAAATTACATGAGTAGAATTTAATTCATGTTGGAAAATTTAATTAAGCGAGATATTTTAGAGAAAGTTTTTATTTTTCCATGAATATACGGTATAAAATTTATCACACTTGAGTATTTCCTAATTTAAAATAAATATTTGACTTTCGCATTGAATATTATTTGAATTGAGCATCTTATTATATAATATTTTATCAACTAAAATATTGAACTTGCAGTTGTTTGTTTAATATTTACTTGATTAAATTTAATAAGGTATGTAATTTTTGTTTGACCACATAATAAAAATTAATTTTAGAACAATATTACCCATCCGTAGCATCAGTAAATAAACTCTATAAAACAAATTGATTCTTAAATATACATCATTCATATTGTCAACTTTAAATTTGAACGAAATTAATGCATTATCAGGGAAATACAGAAGCAGACTCTGACTATTAAAGTACTTGCTATTTATTAGTACTCCCAATGCACTTCTTAATTTTTATGTCTTTGGTTCTAAGAGTTCGAGCCGGTCTCGAAACGTTTTGATTGGAGCACCAGGCGCTCGGTTGCACAGTAATCTAATGTTACAGCTCCCTCATGGATCACTTCAAACAATGGAAAAGGATTGCTCCCTTGTGAGGGAGGCCGACATTTTTATCTCGGGCTTGCTCCGTCAAGCGGCTCTAACTGGAGATCAACCTCTCTCTAGGTGAGCTTCAAAACTTGTCTGCTGATGTACAGAATATAAGTTTATATGTTTGAAATAACTGCCGTGAACGTGTACCGAGTTATTAGATACAGAAAAAATAACAGTTTTCGGTATATATTTTAATTGCAATAATCTATAATCATACTAGAAATAACTAGCATACTGTAATTAAATTTAGCATCCTGTTGCCCAATAACTTCACTTCACTTCGTTATAATTTATATTTTAATAGGTAAAAAAATGGTATTAAGTACAACTACTTCCCCTAAAAAACTACTCGTTTGTGAATTATTCAACCTTTTTAAAAATGATCCTAGAACTACCTAAATCTTTTGTGCGTTATCTTTATTCTTTGATGATTATTCACTCTCTGTAGACGAAAAGATTTTATTTCTTGTCATGCATGTATTTGACGAAATTGTATGCCACGTTACATGTACATATGCGTAAAATCTTTTTTCTTCTCTGCCTACAATTACCTCCGTATTTTATTCTCTTTGTATTTAATCATATACACATATTTCTCGACAAGTTAACAAGGGGTTTCTTATAAGGTTCTCAGAGGACAATAACTTTAATTTATTGTTTGCCAAATGAGCGTTAAGTTTTTTCTTTCGTTATTAAGCTAACTTAAAAAAAATTATTAATACCAGAGGATATCTCCTACGGTTTTTTAAATTTACAGTAAGATAACTTTTTAAACATTTACAGCTAATCACTTTTTCTTCTATAACCATTTGTGTTGTAATGTAATTTCACATCCCGTCGTTCGAAATAAGCCATAATAAACCTCATAAAATATACAGTTTACTTTCAATTGAAACTTAATAAAAACTAATAAAGAAGTTCTTTTACATAATGATTCCGAAATTATATAGACCATATTATAAATAAAATTATGGATATATTAATTTGATACAATTTGATTATAAATTGGAAAATAAATTACATAACAGGATTAAAATACATTTTCTGCTATCTTACATACAGTTGGCTCAGGTTGTACCATTCAATCACACAAGTATTCTGCGTATAATGCTTTTCGATTGGGAGCCGTTCTAGCTGTCAGCGAATGAGAGTAGAGTATTAGACAAACGTTGCCTCATCGGCAATAATGAATGACAACTAATCGTTACTGCAGATGTGTGGAAAATAATATGTGACAACGTCGCACGAATTTTGATTCGACGACGCTAGGAAGAGCTTTAAGGTCAAACCAGTTCCCATTTGAAAATAACTATAATTTTACCACCCAAATAAGCGTACGAGTGTCGTGCTAAACAATTGTTACAAATATAAAACTTATCAATGAGGATTCAATAGGTCACGTTGTCCGGAATGCCCATAATTTTTTTACTAGAAAATTAACAATCAGAACTATATAATACATGTTCCATGAGTTAATGTGATGATTCAATAATACAATAACGTGAGCGGATACTCATCCAATAACGTTATCCGGATTGTGAACTTATACTGCTTTCACGTCTTTCGGCCATTTCTTGTTCTGGAGTCTGCTGTAGGGAGGGTCATGTTGCAGGGTGGACGCTAGTTCGTTTTGGGTGAAGTTGGAGACACAGGAAGTGGCTGGCACTCCGGATGGTGCATTCTTCTTGAACGGTTGGCATTCCGAGGTCCGTATGTAATGTTCGATTGCTGACGTACCAAGGTGCATTTACAAGCATTCTGAGTGTTTTAGATTGAAATCGTTGGATGATGTTGACGTTGGATTTGCAAGAGCAGCCCCATAGCTCAATGCCATATGTCCAAAATGGTTTTATTATTGCTTTGTAGAGTAAGATTTTGTTTTCAAGCGATAAACACGATTTTCTCCCCAGTTCCCAGTACATTTTTCTCAGTCGCAAGGTCGGATTCCTTCCATTTTTTAATATATGTTTTTTCCACGTTAGTTTCTTGTCCAAATGTAGATCCACATAGCGAACGAGTTCAACTTGAGTCAGAAGCTTTAAATTTAATTAACTTGAAATACAGTCCGTCTTAAAATATAATAGTTGGAACTGTGGTAACATTACAATTAATTAATCGTCAAATGTATTTTAAAATGTCAGAAAGTAATTCAGAAACCGAAGTATTTGCATTGTTATGATAATAATATATTCTAATAGATTAAGTCGTCCAACTCAGTCTGTAACTAGTATGTTTTTTCTCCTTCTCTTTTTCCTCGTTGTTTACAAGAGTTCTTTGATATTACGGAATGGAAAGCGCGTATACTACGGGTCGTGTGAAGAGGAATCCAGGTGCACCTTCTCACATGGCCCTAGCTACGCCCCGTTGCAACGTTGAGGGTTAGTTCATCTGATAGCTTATTTGCCCGCTGGCCTTGTTTTGACAGCCGCTGTTTCGTGTGTTAACAAGTGTGCCCTTTGTGTGTTGTCGCAGACATAATGAACTGCTCTTAACCAATGCGGCAATAGCTACATGCCATTAGTGCGCTGTGTGATGAATGTGTCACCAAATGTCCTACAGTTGTTTATAGCTATGTTGCGTGTATTATTTGACAATTCGATACCATTATGTTATGTCAACGACTTTCTGAAATATAACTTCTCATGAAGAACGCGTTGTTTAAAAGGATTAACATCATTTGGAAACTTAATAAACTAACTAAATATTGCAATAATAATAGACCGTTAAACGAAATTAACATCAATATAATTACGTGATTTATTTTCTTAACATTTCAGTTCTACAGGATTAACGAATTTTGTAATTAATTAAAATTATGACGTGAAATTAATGGTGATTGAAATTTCATTTGTCACTAACACTAAGCCGCACATTTCATAATTACAGAAACATTTAAATTAATAAAGTAGATTTTATTAATTACTAGAAGCGCTACAATTTCATTACACTATAAGAGCATTACTGTATAGGAATGAGGGACCTTTATTTAACGTAAAACACTGTCCGCTTTTACTTTAATTAAAATTATTTTGCGTAGTTGTTACATATTTGATTATATATGGTTTTTTGGGGCTACTGGTCACTACAATATTTCAAAACATATAAAAGTATAGCTGCAACATATAAGTTTAAAGATTAAAAATTAAATAAATATTTAAATTTAATAATAGTTTTCTTAATTTAGATTGCTATTATTAATTACAACTTACGAGTAAGAACTCCCCAGAAATGTGTTTTGATAATTGATATTACAATTAAAATGTGAAAATTTCACTCAAAAAAATATTAAAATTATGGAACGTTTTCCGTATTAAAAAAATATTGTCACTTTGTATGTATATGTTCAAAAACTGTATTATTTGTAATAGAAGCAAAATTAACGACTTTAAGTTAATAACACAAGAAATTAAAAACTCGTAAAAACCTAAATTAATTTGAAGAACATAATTCGAAATATTATCGAACAACTGTTGTGATCATTGTGAATACTATTGACGGACTGAACACGTCAGAACACTTTACAAAGAATATGAATACAAGATAAAAATTAACGGAGATTATCATCAAAACTCCTGTTTAAATGAGAAGTGTCCGGTTTAACATTTCTGAAATTAACCTTATATTAAAATTAGTTTCCTTATAATTAAAGGTTAATTTGAGAAATATAGAATCTTACAATATCTTCTAAAATAACTTAATTGAAAAGGATAAAATTTAAAGGAATGGTCCTCCGTAGAGTACTTTTAATGGACCTGTCTATGAAAATATTTGAAAAAATCGATTTTTTTTCTCACTGTTATGAAAAATAAATTCCGGTTGAATTGATAAATGGCTTGTATATATTTTCAGTCTCTAAGAAACTTTAAAACACGTTTTAAAAATGGATGCATATGGACCACGCTTTAATGCTTTGTCTTTTCATTTTTCCGCAAACTAATATTTGGAAATTTGGGCATGAATATATTCTGAACCACTAAAGTTAATCAAATAAAATTTTGTATGTAGATTTAAAACCCAATTCTTTCAATTAAAGACTACAATTCTATTGGTTGTCACAATAAACTATAATTTTCTTACAAGAATAATACGGTAAAAATGGACTTCATTTAACCTCTTTGTTAAATGGTCATTTATATTATTTGTATAAATTAATCAAGAATAAATTTAAGTATCTTTGAAAATGTATGTATGCATGTAGAATGAAAATGATATTTAATATTTTTTTTAAAAATAAAACTTGTAATAGAAGCAAAATTAACGACTTTAAGTTAATAACACAAGTTATTATATCTATAATTCTATTTTGTTAAGAAATCTTCTTCTGATAAATAAACCGGGATGCATTTTATATATTTACGAATATTTTTGCAAAAGAAATATTGCGTGGAGCGCCCCGTCATAGGCATATTTATAACAGTATACACAATAAACAATTATGTAGATATGTTATTATTTTTATTATTTGAATTTAATTAAATATAAATATTGTGCTCAATTTATTCAGTCGCCTTTCAACACTAATTTAAATAGAAATTAACACGAAAAAAATTTACATAATTTTAATTACTGAAGTATTATGACAGAAATTTGTCTAGTTGTACCTAGTGTATTACATGAAAGCTTGTTATCAAAATACTCGTGCATTATGCTTCGCTGTTTCATAAAACAAAAAGGTTTTTCAGTGCAAGACCGTTGGTAAAATTACATGGAAGTGAATTGAATGTAATGCGTATTCTTGGTAGTGTGGATATTAGCATATTGGTTGCCATGTTTTTACGTAATTAACTGCTGTTCCCTCCACAGAAAACAAATGCAAATAATGGTATTTTAAAATTATTTTATTTTATGACGCATTATCGCGTAACCTCCATTAAAATGGACCTTTTCGCTTTTTCTACTAGTGGTTTATTTAAATTATATTTTCCTTAAAATTAAATATTTTATTTTACTATATATATTGTAATGATTAAAATAGAATTAATTAAAGAATATTTAACAAAATTTATTAAGATTAAAAAACTTTTAATTGCCAAATTTATTTTAACAGGTGTTTTTAGTTTTAGTTTAACAAATTTACAAACAAATTTTTATTTTATAATTTGTGGCGTTCAAGGTAAAATACAAACTTTTATATTTTACAAACAATCAAATCTAATAACTCTTCTTCTCAGGGTATTTACTGGGTTTGATAAGTAAGAACAATCAAGATTATAAATTAAATATTTAACAATTCAAACAAATTGAAACGAACTGAATACGAAATGAAAAGAAACGAAATGAAACGAAACGAAATCTGACTATACCCTTAATTACCGTTTACAGAATTAAATTATTTTTCTTTGTACTTACAAATGTCCTGCTGGTACCAGACTTAACGTTTTCGAACTTTGGGTACACAATTCACAAAAAGGCCATTAATCCATGACTCTACACTTGAACAAACACGCGGTTGTATTTATTGGATTATTCCTCCAGGAACTCGATTATCTGCAACTCCGGTCAACCGTCGGACGTATTAAATTTCAATGCCTTTTTGCGGAAAATGTTATTTCGGAGCGCCTATGTATCTTAACGGGGCGCTAAACCTTTCGTTTCAGTTTTTCAGATTTTTATATAACTTGTCTCTCCGTCCAGACCATTTTACAAATGTATTGATTAACATATAAGTCTCTCAGTTGAATTACTAAGCCTGGGCCATGCTGTTCGTACTCTTAAATTTCGCTCCCTCTGTCGACCATAAGATTCGCCAGACTGCAACCAACTAACCTCCCGTACAATGCGCGCAGTTCACATCAAAGCTAACCGACAAAGAGCTTGCCGTCATTGTTGTCCTGTAAGAAATTGTACCGCTGAACAATCTCGTTCATATAAACAATTGGTGGCATCCTTAATTAGTATTACAATATATATATATATATATATATATATATATATATATATATATATTTAAAAGATTATTTAGTATTTTTATTATCGACGTGAGTGTAATTACTTTTAAAAGCTGGAATTAGTGCAAAAATTAACAGTTTCTTCTTCGAAACTCACTATACTCAGATTTTTTCGATATAATAGCATCAAAACAGTTTTCAAAATTAATTTTTTCACGCTACATGATGTGATCGGCAAAAGAGATTGAAATTTTGAGCAATTTTTTAAACAGATATTTGTAATGATATATTGGAACTATTTAAAGATTCGAAGTTCTAACTGTTAGTGCTTAATTCATAAAATATATTATTTTCGATTTTAAGAAATATACCGGGATGAATTAACATTCTAGTGTTGTTTTCGAAAACTTTTGGAACTTAAGATGTCGACTTTCTCGTTAACTAGACCCAAATTTGTCGTGCCCTTTTTATAGCTTTTTTGTGGTTCAACTGGTGTGTTTCAGTTAATATTGTAACAGAGAGAACCGTTTATAGTCAACGACCAATTTATTACTCAAGGCGTTACAGATTTTTCTCTTTTCAATATATTCACGTTATATTGTTTTTATTAAACATTTCACTAGTAACAAAAATATTTAAGAGATTCGGTAAATTAAATGTAGCATATGACAAATTTGTAGTGAAGGATTTTTTATATAGTCATTATATTGTACTTATTAAACATTTCACTCGTAACCAGAACCTTAAAGAGATTCAGAAGCTTATTACGCACCATTTGAACAACTATGTAGCCTTTTAAAAATAAGGATAGATGTTAGTGTGAAAAAGCCGATAAAAGTTTATTTATTAAATACTCCGGGAAAGTCTTCACTCTTTAATTAAATATTAGTATTGGGTTACTCTATAGCTTCCAGAACTTCTTAAAATAGTGACTTATGTAGAATCTCACTTTAATTTATTTATGAAAATGTTTGAATTTAGTATGTTAGCATCGTACCAAGACGAGGTCCCGAGTTAGATTCTTATTTCGGTCGAGTATTTTCCATTATGATCCTTTAACAATATTATTATTTGTTTCGTAAATGAAGCGTTAGTACAGAATTGATGGATGTTGAAATGCAGATCTAACTACCTGTAGAAAAGCAGGTGCTGTAGACACATCGCAGAAATTTATTGCAATTGAAATAGACTGAAAGAATTGCATATGAACAATTCAGTCCACCGTGTTTGAAAACTTTCCTCTCTGTTTGCTGATTACCTTTGTCTTTTGGGTCTCTACAACGATGTATTTGTTTTACTCCGTTATGTGCGGCTGCGCTCTCAGGTGGCGTAGAGCAGCTACCTGTTGCAGGCCTCGCTACTTTATTTGTCTTGGCTTGAGACGTGGCAGGCTATCGGCACGGCTCTACTTGTTGCACGTACCTTTAACACGGTGCGATAATCGTTCCTTAATCATAAAGACCTCCAGTTACACGGTTGTTATATGCAGGGCCACTAAATCAAGTTTATGGTTCATCGCTCAGACCTATTTTGTTCCAACTCATACGACATATGGCATATGAAATAGACTTCGGTTTAATGTTGGAGAAATTACGCATACTTTTACACATTTAGATGCACTTTTCCGGATTTTATAAGCTCCTTTACCATCACCAGTCTGGACTAAACCAAACCACAAGTATACATGTCGAATATTTCGAATTTGCGTATTTGAGCCGTTGATTACGTAATAAAAGAAACGCAATAAAAATAATTATATATTTTACAAAGTGAGAATCAATTGTAGTTTGAGCTAAAAAAATTTTATATACATAGCATGTAGCAAGCTTTATTATGACATCAATACAATTAATCTGAAGTAACACAAATTTTACAACTCCAAATTACAACAATAGCAACATAACTAATCATTATTTAGAACTAATATTCGACTATGAAAAGAAACTATTTTACATAACGAATTCAATTATATTAAACGAATAATCTCTAAAAAAAACCTTCAACATCAATGAATTTCTTTGTTTTTATAACTTTGTACCTCATACTTTGTCTTCAGCTACAGTTTGTCTTCATCCAGTTTTTCAGAAAGACTTGCAGTCAGGTCAAAACGTAACACGGCTTAAAATAACAAAAAATTATCGGCCAGCTGCCTCCTAAACTGGCCAAGGCATGGCGAGGGGTAAGCTGCGTCCCCACAGCAAACCCCTCTCCCGTCATCGGAAGGGCGTGGGACAAGTACCAAATGCCCGACCTACCCGATGCAGGTTTTTCTAAGGTTTCCCTGCATTTCTTTAGGCGAATGCCGGGTAGGATCCTTAAAATATAGCCCGGGGGCCATAGTTAACCCTTGGCTACCTTCCTCTACCCTTCCGCATCCCCCCTTTCAAATCCCTTCCTATGCTATTAAAGGGGAGTTGCCCATAGTGGATTACCCTCATGTAGCCTGTTGCCCTAAAAAAAAAAATTAACATATTTTCATTAAGCTTCGAGGACTTTCCCAGTAAACTGCATGTATGAATTTCTCTCGGGTTTCCAAGCGGGTTGCACACGTGTTCAGTGACGTTTCGATAACTTTAACCTGCAGAAGATGACTGTGCCAGTCATCGAAATGCCACTTCACATGTTCAACTTCTGTTGGAAACCCGAGTGTAATTCATACAAAAATATTTAATGTCTGTAATTACGGTCAGTATTCTAAAAATCTGAAGGATAATTTTAACCTCTCTGTTTGATCACAATCCTCAGTTTTCTCGTAATGAAATATACAAAAAAAACTGAATAATTTTATAATTTTGCTCGCGAATTCGACTCATGAATCATCTAAAATTTCGACTGATTTTATTTACATACTCTGCAGTTATCTTAAATTCAGAAAAAAAATTGTGTTTTAAATGACGAAATTTACCTCAAATAGAAAATTTTTTGCGTTTCCACTGTTCACAGTCACATAGTCGCATTAAAAATCAAGCTAGGAATACATCGGTGATTTGATTCATTGGGACCCCATGTATTAGCTATAAAAAATATACAACAGGGGGCACTAATCGTCTTTAAAAATATTAATGAAACAAAAGTTTTCATTCTGTAGTGATTGAAGAATTCATAATCGGAAAGTTTCTTTCCTACTTTTGTACAGTAGAATACTTTTCAAACATGCGTCTGTTGTTTAGTAGTTTTTTCTGGCCATACCTTTGTCAAAGCGGACGTTGTTAGCTGCTCCCAAAGTGTTTAATCACAGGCAGAGAAGTCCACTAGCTGGGAGAGAAAAATTGTGCGAAAGACAAATTTCATTACTTAGAAACGAAGATTGTGTGTAGCGCCGCAGATTTGCTGGAATATTAAATTCATTAATGAGGTGTGCTCTGTGTACTCAACTGGGACATGCATGTTTTACGGGCCCAGTGGTTAGCACGAGTGAGCGAGGGGATGGTCAGGGGTGCGAGATTATTCGCTGAATAAAACAGCACGGACGCTTGCCAAATGACCCCTTCTGTATACACAAACCTTTTACAACTTTTAACACGGTTTCCCACTTTGTGATTCAAGAAGAGTAAAGGAACGCGTTTTTCTTTATCAGCCAGCTCCGTGCACAAATTAAACTGGAGCCATGTGGAGTCTCCAGCCTCAGCAAGTTCACCCACCTTTGAATTCTTCATGGGGGGAAAAATTACGGAAGTGGAATTACTTCCGTAAAATACATATCGGGGTGCTGAAATCTCCGGCAGACTTTTTACTCATTAGTTAATCCTGGTTATTGCATGCTACAATTTTCCACAAATCCTGTTAATCGTCATGTATTTAGATTTTTATCCTCTACTTTTATGTTTCGTTCGAAATTTCAGGGTTTTAACCATTAATAGCATAATGGTTAACTTATTAACCATAACGATTCCGTTATAACAATTGTTATTCCAATAATGTGGTGAGTTAAAATATTCAATAGACGCAACCTTTTTAATACTTAAAAAGAAGAATAAATATTCCATGTACGTCGGATCAAAACACTTATTTTTATTTATTGAAAGTCATAATGTGTTTATTAGTGTAATTAAATGTTTCTAATGCCTCCCTACATTAACTATTTAATGCAACGTACCTTAATTAATTATTAGGGGCAGATATATATATATATATATATATATATATATATATATTGTGATTTTTCTCAGCAACATTCTGCAGATAACACTTTGTATCGCTATTGGATGTTGAATATATTCTGAAAATCTCAATCTGATAAAAAAAAAATGTGTCAAGAAGAAATTCAGAAAAAATATTTAAGTATTCAGTTATCTACATCACATGCAATGCACACATTCAGCTGTAAAACATACGTTTGCTTTCACAAATATTTCACCGATAATTTTTTTGTTTGTTACTGCGTTCTATACTTTCCTCGTCGTGGGGCGTACTCTACAGTAGTTATACCCCTCATTTGCTTTCTGCTTTAATCCACCATTTCTTTAAGGACACACAAAAATCGACGTAATCAGCTTTCGTCCTCTGGTAAAATTTTTCTGTTTTAACAGCTCCATTACTCCAAGGAAAGTATTATAGACTGATGCCCTAAAGTGCAGAATACTGTAATTAGGGAAACCAACTTTGGACCAAGTTTTGTTGTTTGTATGAGTTGGCCCTTCCGTGAAAAACTTCTTTAACAGAATCTAATGATACTTTTTCTGTTATCGTTTTAATCACTCTGAATTACCTTGGCTCTTCATAATAATTAAATTCTGAACTAAAATTAATTATATATAAATAATCCGTTCAACAACTACATGAAATTACTTGAGTAATCACGGTTTCATTTTTATAATGTATTCTTGAAGGATTTTGCATAAAATTATTATGAACGTACGTTATTGTATGTAAATAATACGTCAAATTTGTATTGAGAACTATTTTCAGGTCACTGAAATTGAAACATTTTATAAAATATTTATTTGTTAACAAAGGCTGGTTTGAGGTCTTATCAATTTCTAATTAATGAAGAGAGTTTATTGTATTAGTTAAATCCGCTTTTATATTTCTAATATGTATTTATGCTTTGACAGTTCAAGTAAGGTGGTTAAGTTTTTATTGTTTTTCATCCACAAAGTTAGAAAGTATTTTGTTTTGAAATTGGTTGGCAATGACGTTTGGAAGTTGAGATCAGGATAGACTCTCAACACCCGTGCTCTGATACCAGACTATGAAGAAGGTTCCATCGTGTTAAAAACGTCGTATTCAAACTGGATTTACTATTACTCTGGTTCTCCCTTATTTTGTCGACTGTGGAAACGATGACAAATTCTCTATTAATAATTAAATGCTCTCAACCCAACTACATGAAGTTCTTGTAATCACAGATTTAATTTTAAATATTAGCATATAGAGAAGTTACAACATATTAGAATCATGCTCTAATATTTTTGTGCATTAAATTTGGAATAGAGATCACAATTTACTGTCCTCACTATTTTCATCATATTGCTTTCATTTCAAATATGGCATCGCGGAAGGTTTTTACATCGTTCGATACGATATTTATAGAAAATGAAACGGTGTTTTGTAAGTGTAACGAGAGTGTGAGCGGCACCTGCGCCCTGGACCTAGTGGGCGGGGGGCGGAGGCTGTGGGGCGGCGGGAGCAGGCGCGCGGCGAGGGGGCGGGGCGGCGTGCCCCCGTTGCCCCCGTGTGCAGTAGGGCACAGGCACAGCCACAGCCCAGGGCACCCGCCACTCTCACCGCTCTTTCTTTGTGGAAATCACACATTCGGAGAATTTGTCCATGACATTTCTTTGCTTTTTACACAAGACAAAGACATTGGGTTGAATGATGTGCAACATGTGACGTCAAATTTGCAGATCAGTAAAAGATATTTTACTTTATGAGTGGTACTGACATGCATTTGTTTCTGCAAAAATATTAGTGAATACATGTTTAAAATTTGACGTTACTTTAGTTTAATAAAACATTAATTATTTCTTAATAGATGCGAAAAATCGTGTGTTAAATCATACTTGAATAGTTTTAACCACTTTCTGGCCACGTTCATTAAATAAATTGTAATATCGACAATAATAAACTTTCCAAAATTATTTTAAATATATTATCGTTAATGGATAACTCAATCAAAGGTATGAGTTTTAATATGGCTATAAAATAATTTTCTCGAATTCAGAATAAAATACTTTGCCGGGAATCATTTCCATCAAATGCGCAACGTGCGTTTCGTTGTATTGCAATACAACAATTTGAAGTGAAAACTGATATTAAATCCATGCTTTTACGATTATTTTCTTAACGATATGTCTACGCTAAAACTTTTTTATATCATTTCACTGAAGTTTTTTGTATTACTCGAATTACAACCGGATATAATTAAAAAATGAGTATGGTGAAGAAATGAAATAAATAATGTCTCTCTGGTATATTTTACACGCATTCATGAATTTATTATTATAAACAAACTATTTAAAGGCTATAACATGTACATAGGATTTAAGACTAAGGTTTGAATTTAGTTTGTTTAATACCTGACACAATATTTGACAGTAATTCGTATAACCAGAAAGTCATTTCATTCCAAATTTTAAATAATAAATAGGAAATAAGGTTAACGTCTCAATGAGAAATATTAATCAAGAGAAATGTTACCTTTTATTTATATGAACCACAATTAGTAGACTACATTGAAGAATTGGTTTTAGGATGAAGCCTTTCTTCACGTATACATTTATAAAAGTATTGGTATTAAATATGGTCGGTATAAACTTTAAAAATTGAGTATTTTATTATGTATATACTATTTATTTTAAATTTATAATATTTAAATGTATAACGACATTATTGTGTAATTTATAAGTTTTTTACTCATATCAGCTCATTTATATAATTGGTTTAAGACCTTTCCTTTTTTCCGTACTCAGTATTAATTGAAAAATTTCAACTTATTTATCTCAGTTTCGAACTCAACTATGATTGTTAAATCAAGGCTTTCAATATTCAAGTTTATTCTGATGTATTTGTGTAGGCGTTATTAATTTTTACTCAAATTCATTTTAATTAATCTTCTCTAATATTTTACAACAATATAGACGTTTATTGTAACATTCTTGTAAGCATATTATAATAATTTAGAAATATTACAAGCTTAAAATCAACTGTAAAGAATCAAATATAAAATGAATTAATTTGATGAACTTTAAAACAAGTAACTAAAATAATTCAAAGTGGATATTTTCTGCATTTATTAATCAAATAAGAAATATAATTGTAGGCTAATTTTACAGCACGCCTGTTTAGTTATACGAAAATAAGATGCCAAGAATTATTAAACTAAAGAGTACAGGTGTTTCAGTTCAAAAAACTATTTCTTTGTTGATCCTGTACTAAAATAAATACTTTCCAGAGTTGAGATTTATCTAAAAATAACAATTATTATAACTATATAATACACGCTGCTACGATTTCAAAATAAATATACAGGATGTGAACGTGAGAAAATTAAGGTATTTCAAAGGTCTCATCGTTTATTTATGTTTCTCTAACGTTGCCTTTAACATTACTCAGAGAGGGTGGAACTCAAACATTTAAGTATTGTAAGTTAAATAAAAAAACTAAAACATCTTTTTATTGTTTTAAATACTTTGCGTCTGAAAATTTACCTTATATTTATTTGTTACGGATTTTTGTCCATTTTACATTAATAAAATAATTACATAAAATTTTACATCTTTAATCAGCATCAATATTTCAATATTAACAGATTTAAAAATAATTTTTAAATCTTTAGAGAAACGTTCAAATTCTAGAGATGTGCAGAAGAAATATTTTAATATTTATGGTTTGTAGATGGGTCTGAAAAATTAATTCTTTTCTAAAAACTTTATGCTATACAGCTCTTGATAATTTTTTTACTGATAAGTAACCAAACTATAGATCCAAAAATTAATATTGGTTTCACCGTCGATACATATAAAATTTTAATTATTAAAGAGATAAAAAAAAATAAACATTCATTCATCAATCGCTAAGTGGAGGTTTAAACTGCCCTTAGCTATAATGTAGTAAAAATCTGATATAGGAATATTATGAGACTTAAATTTGTTGCTTAATATGTAGGCCATAAGCCGAAATTTGGTTTTATTATTCATACTACTATTGCGGATATAGTTGTTATTCACCCATAAACATTGTATAATCACTGAAAACAAAACATAAGCTTAATTTGCATGAGTATAACACCACCAATTATCGGTAAGAAAGCTTGGCCCACAACTGACATATATACGCACACAAAACATGAAACAAGTTGAAGTTTGGAATTTGACCATCGCATTCGATATGCATGAACAGAGTCCCTTTCCCCTCGAACCCCCATCTGTTTACGAGGCGTGCATGTGTGTCGCTCAGCCTGCGACGCATATTTATGACATAAACTCGAAATAAGCCCCGCCGCACTGCCACTGCGGAGTCTCCACTTCGAAATGGGAAAAAATGGATCGCAATAACCTCAAAATGCTTTCTAAAGAACCGCCTTATTATGTTATTCAAATTACAGCTTTATTTACAGACGGAAAGGAAAAAATGGAATTGTCATGTATAATTGCCAGGGATCCTTTAATTTTATACTGCATGCTTATCATTTTAAGCTATTTGTATTTAAGTGACACAATTTCAGTCATTTTTCTTCAAAATATTGTGTATAACTGTGAACGTTTAAACGACGGACGCATGATAAGATAATTTCGAACAATGCGTTTCTTTTTCTGAAATAAGATATTTCCGAAATATTTATGGAATTATATTTAAAACTATTTTTGTAAAACCTCGATCATATTTCCGTGAGCTAAAAATATTACCTTAATATTGAGTCGAAATAATTGAATAGCACAATATTTATATAAGTGGCCATAGTTAGAAAATTAATTATTACATTTTCTTCAGATATTATTTTAGTATATAAACTACGACGTTTCGTCAAAAATTGTGACAAAAAATAGGAGAATGCAATAACTAACAAATTGTAAACTATTTGATGTGATTGTGTACAAAATCCATATATATTTAATAATTTTCAATTAGAACAACGATCCATCATTCATAAATATCAACAAAAATTACATTTTAAATTTTGTTTATTTTTTGTACTTTATGCAAAATAGAACTTTTCATAAAAAAATTACGACGTCATGGAATATATAATAATTTTTTATGTGAAATAATTATAATTTTTCACTAAACTATTCTTTTGTTACTTATATGGCCAATTTAAATTAAAAACACCTTTATTTCAGCTTATTAAATTGTGTGTAGCAACAATTTAAGGAAAATGAGAGCATATGGAACAACAGTTAGAAATTATACTCAAAAAGTTCTAGTCTATAACTATTTGATAAATAAAGCGAAACCAAAATTAATATGAAGGACGTAAATGCATTCGAAACTGTTATTTAATTAAAACTGTCGAATTTAAATTGAAAATGTTTAATTCGAATTTTTAACCACAGAAATAACAATTACGTCATTGGTTGATTCTGTGTAAGGTTTACACAAATTTGTTTGCAAAACTAACGCTTCTAACGACGGATTCATCTCGGTTTTAGAAGCAATTGTTATGTTCATTACCAATTAATGTTTATATGAAGACGTGCAGTATCTTATTGGACTTTATTGTGAAGTTAAATTCCGTTAAACCTAGAGTGCAGATAATTAAAATTGTGGAACCAATACTATTAATAACTGATGTTGTCCAATGAATGGTCTATGGATGTATTTGGGGTAGTAGTTGTAAAACGAGCCAATGTTGTGAAATAAATTAATGGAAAATATAAAGAAAAGGTGGAATTGGAATATTTTTACGGATCATCATTCTCCAAAGAATCTCCCGTTGTACTTGTTGAACAAAACGTTCTCGGGTTTCCACCTGGGTTAAACAGCGATTATAGCGTTATATTATATATAAACCTATACGTATATATAGCGTTATATTATATCATAATAGTTATTTGACCCGCGTTGATACCCGAGAACGGTTTCTTCAATCAGTCTACACATTTTCAATTTATATGCATTACTTGTAACAGAAATTTTATATTTAAAAAATTTACAGTCTGTTGGTTTAAAAGTTAGTTGTCATATATTTTTAATTTGTAAGAATACGAGATTACCTGTAGGTAATAATTTTCTAGATCAATATGACTGATGCTTATGGAAAGACGAATATCGCAGTGTCAAAAACGCATATCATTCTTATATGTACCTAAGAATTATGATGTTTTATACGTTATATAAAAAATTAAAAAGATTAATATTCTTATATTCGTGTTCAGCACTGAATTTTCTTAGCGGAATGAATTTTAGTTCGGTCTCTTTTCCACAGTTGTTCACTTGCGAATACAGTAGATTTTTGCAGGTGTCCGGGGTCATCTCGCTAGGACTAGCTACGAGGATGCTGCGAGCCCTGTCATCATGCCTGGCTTTGAGCCCCCTTACACACGCACGCACACAAACCTGCAAGCCCTTTGTAACAGCGGACACGAGATGTTCTCATTAGGGTACCGCAGAAGCGACACAAGAGATGACCGAAACAACAACAACCCGGGCAAGAAAAACAACGCCATGAGTCGGCTTACATCTTGGTGCTCCTTACCCTCGCACCCTGTTTTGTCTTTGATGTTTTTGCAATCCTCTAGCATTTGCGTGTTGTATCGCGTTGCTGCTATGCACGGAATCTCACAAAGAGGCGATCTTCACATGTTTGAGGGAAGAATTCCTTCATCGTTTTGGAGAAAGTGGCGAGAGCGTGGTCGGGGTATCGTGTAGGGATGCGAGAAGGGGTGAGGATGGAAGGCCGAGGGAAATGAGACAGTGACGAGACGAGGGCGTCAAGTAATCGCACGCCAGTGTCGGACTTTGTCGTGTTATTGTTGTAGAGGCGCACAAAGCTGCCGATATTAGCATCGCTGTCTCACTCCCACACCCCTTCTTGGAGCTGGACACAGGGCCTGTGGAATTTGCTCAGACATTCCTGACCCATGAGTAAAAATGGCCTTGCTCAACCATTAACGGCTTTTTGTGATACCCTTCGTTTCTTTCTCGCGGAATTTAAAACTGAACTTTCTTCCCCTAACATAAAACGCATGTGATTTTCAATTGTTATTTCAATCTAGAGGGAAACAAAAATATTTATAAACAAACCACCCAATCCAAATTTTTTTGAATAAAGTTGATTAAGTCAATGACTCGCCCCGGTATGTCTTGAATGAAACAATCCACAATGATCACAATATAACGTTCATAAAAGATGTAATACATAAACGAAGTAGTTCAACACTACGAATAAGTCTGGAAACACATCAACTCACTGATGAAGCCAGTACTTGAAAAACAAGACTGAAAAGGCGCTTAACCAGACAACCTCAAATAAGTTGTTGGGGTATCCTCGATGGAGGGATACTAATCCTGGCAATGTTGGACTTTTATTATTAATTCTATGCTAGCACGCTAGCACATAAGGTTATACAATTATAATTTTTCTTAACATCATTCAACATAAACCTCATTTCAACCAGTTGTTCCTTTCAGTTACGTTAATAATTCAAATAGTCACGTACTCAACCATGAATTCTGGTTAATTCTTGACTTCCTTAGCTCTTCTTTCAAAAATATGATCTGACTACTTATATTTCACTACTTATTCCACTGTTATTTAACTTTTCATGAAATCATGGTTCATGTGATCCTTTGTGAAATATATGAAAATTTAGAACTTCATTTCTTCAAAAAAAAATTTGTAAATTATCGTCCGTATTTTTATTATTTTGCAGTTATCCTCAGCAATTCCTGTTGATTTACACAAATTAAATTCGTTAAGCAGATAATTTGAATGGGTAAAAATTATGTTTCAAAGGACACGAAGAGAGAAAATTTCAATAAACACGAATACCTTAGGTTAGAATGGTCTCCATTTGTAATAAATATTTTTGTAAAGAATTTGAAAATGCTAATTTATAAAATAAATGCAACATGTAAAATACTTTACCTGTGTGTGTTCCCAGCATTGACATATGGATCAGAAACTTCGCACATTATTGAGTAAGTGACGTATGAGGAAATGTTAAAGGTTTACTTAAGGACGAACATATAATGAAATAATCGGTTGAAAAATTATATAATTATATGTACACCATTATCAGGTACACGAGTGACCTCTAAGATAGAACTTCAAGCAGATCTATTGTCATTTCGTGTATGAACGGGCATCTTTATTTAGATTACTAAGAGGTCGTTCGCTTCGATTGGGAACAGACAAACGAAATACAGTTTTTATTCAGTTTTGACAAAATAAAAAAAGTTTGTTGTGGATTAAACACATATTCGCCGTTCATAAAAGATAAGGGAAAAAGTAATGGTATAAATGCAAAAACTTGGCATATACAGAAAAATTGATTAATTTTAATTAAACTATCAGGATGGAAATAAGTCGGCCGGACCAGGAATCGAACGCGGGACTTCCGGCCTGTCGGGCCGCCGTTCTAACTACTGAGCCAATCCATGTCGACTTCAGGTTTAGAGGGAAATTCCTCTATCCATTAGACCTGATGCAGGCATGACCTACAATTTTTTTACAATCATAATTCCTCATGCCTATATTATAGGACTTCAAATGAAGAACTGACTTTATGTTAATAGATCAACGGTTTTACAATTTTCAATTCAAGAATATACAGGTAGAAAGCTTTCACAGCCCTCAATACGCAAATGTCCTGGTTAAATTTAATAAAATAGTATATAAATATAATAAATATTTCAGAAGAATTTAATATTTTGCAAGCTTTGATCGAGTTTTATATAAATATTCTGCTGATAAATTTAAAATCTCCACTCTAAATGAAATCTCTCCGTAATAAACCTTCGAATTGCATTAACTAGCAATTTTTTTACACTGTAAGCTCTTCCATTTCGAATTCACTCAAAGGACAAAAATAATGGAACATTAAAACAACAAGAAAGGGTGATAATAATACTAAAAATTATATATTGAATCTAGATTATTATTTCCAGGAATTTTGTTACATTATTCATAAATTAGCATAATCGATTTAAATATAATTAATTTCTTGCAAATGGGTACCATTCTGACAGTAGAATAATCCAATCAATGTGAGTATCTACATTAGAATAGCTTAGACGATAAAGAGTTTTGTCTTTTCAGTTATCACGTTATCATAGTCAGGATTTTCCCTTTTTGGTAATTTGTAACTGAATTTTTTTAAAGATATTTCCTTTATAGGTGGACTCATGGCTTATAGATTTCCATTGAGCAATTATTTAATTCCAAAAATTATAATGAACCCAAAGATCAATTTCTGTAAAAAAAAACGTGATATGTCTTTTTTTATGTTTTACTTACCGTTTGCTTAGAGTAGTATAAGCTATTTTGAGACAAAAGATTTCTTCACACGGAACTGGCGTTGCGGAATGCCATATTGTCGCAGTGTGTATGCGTGTGTTCTTCGATCTCTCCCAAGTCTCATGTACGCGACTCTCATAATTTACATTTATATTCCATTTTGCATAATGTTTATACGTTTCCCCTTGTCCCCCTTCGCCAGGCTGCGTTTTCCCGACCGCGTCTTTATTGTCGCACCGTTTTCCAAGCTTCATCTCCGCTCCGTTGCTTGCGAAAATGGGCTAAAAGATCCCGGTAAGGATCTATACACCCAGCAGTCTCTACCCCATCCTTTTATTTCCGTACCTACTGTTTTTGAAAGAATAAATTGAAGCCCCGAGGCACGCTACGGGGCCTTACCGTAGAGGTTTACATTTCTCCAATCTTCTTCCCCCTCTTTGAGCAGAAGGGGCTTTTATGAAATAAAATAAGAATCATAATGGGAACAGTTCTGCGAGGGAATGCTCATTTCGGTTCACTTAACATATGACTTTCGTCACAAAGAAGTAGGGACAACCTTGTTACAAAGTGTAAGTAAAGGTTAATGACTATTATTCCTACGTAAGCTTATAACGAAATGTAAGTAAAAGTTAAAGGAACTTATTCCTTCGTACAATTTCTAGGAAAAAGCGATTTATTACTATAGTTATTATATAGGAATTTATTAGGCTCCTGAATCTATTACATACTAAGGTGGAGTGAAATTTATTATTTACAAGAGTTGAGTGTAAACAATTTAGTAATGAAGTGACAAGTAATGAATTCGGTAAATACCCATTTAAATTTAATTGAAATACAATATATTCATTTTATTTGATTTCTTATCAAATTTAACCTATATTTTATTAGTTCGTAGTGATTGATAAATAATATCGTACAATTGAGGCCAGATTCCCTTCTCGAAAGAATTAAATATAATTACATAAATATAAAGTAACTATCCAAACATGCAACCGGTTATTTCAGATGTTACTTTCTAACACTTTATAAATGTTGTAAACAGAGAGAGAGAGAGTCTGTTCACAGGGAAAGTTACTGATGTGAAATAAAATACTAGATGTTTATTTTTATTTTACATGACTTTTTGCTCAAAATAGTCACCTTGTGATTCAATACAAAACTGGAAGCGTTGACAAAGTTGTTCGAAACAATTCTGAAACTCAACCTTCGGAGATTCCTCCAATTCCTGGTTGAAAATAACCATCAATCGTACGGAGGGAAATATGGAGAATACGGAGCGTGTTCCAGCAGCGCGACATGTTTTTTAGCCAAAATTTTTTTGCGCTACAGGCACCATGTTCCTTAGTTCCGGTATCAAGGTCAAACCCGAACAACACTCGTCTTAAACGAATTAAAACACGCATGTAGTAATCTACTTTCACCATTTGACCGTTCGAAGGGAATTATTAATGGCTAATCATAGAAATCAGCGAGCATTGTCTTGACACAGTTCTTCTGCAAGCTCACTTTTTTGGGTCTCGGATATTCTGGACCTTCCCATTCCGATCTATGGCGCTTGGTAATTGGCTCGTACTGAAAAAACCATGTTTCTTCACCTGTTACGATGCTAGGCATGAAGTTTGAGTCCCTAACGGCTGATCTTTTCATGTATCTGTACTTTTCGCACTCTGCAATATTTTTGACAGTCAGTGAGTGAGTGGGGCAACATCTTCATTTGTCGAAATTGCCGTAAATTTAGAATGCAATAAATGTTGTTTTAGATATTACAGTCAGCTCCTCAATGAACCTGGTGGATGTACAACGATCATTTCAAAGAATTTCAGACACTTTTTGAACATTTTTTTTCACTCGAACTGTCGATGATGTTCCTGGCCACGGACCATGTTCAATTATTGTTTCTAGCAACACGAAACCTTGCATATAATTTTAAAGCGTCTTTACGATACACTGATTGACTACCATACACTGTCTGTATCATTTTATAAGTGTCGATGGCGCTTTTACGCAATTTTTTAAAAAACTTAATGTTTGTAGGTTGACCCATTGCTCCTTTTATGACCGAAGCTCAAAACATACTGTAAAAGATTCCGTTATTACGAGCAGTCTGTGATGTCATCACTGTTAAATTGAAAAAGGTAGGTGGTCTACATACCACGCTAGTTAATTTATGCATCCATTCACAGGTGGGATTAGTAGTTACGCGAATATAAGATCAGTCGCCTTTGCCTTTGGGGATGCCTTCATTCCTCTCAGGTTTTTTATATATATAATAATATATAATATACTATAATTTAACAACAAGTTTGCTCTGATATGCTTTGGCGACGACTGGCCATACCATTCTCTAGCAAGAACAAACAGATTACCATACCTTAAACCTGTTGTCCATTCTAGTGTGCAACTTATGTGTTTTCTGCCGCTAACAATTCGAGTCCAAATTTTCTAACTATTAATTAATAATTTCCTTTTAATTACCATAATATAAAAAATTAATGTTTTAATGTATTATTATTTCATTTTGAATGAGTCTCTCTCTCTTGGATTGTGAGCTTTTTCGAGTCAGGCTAGACTACCTTCTAAATTCTCAAGCACCGCTCAAAAATGAGTCCAACGTCGAACGCGCAGAGATGGAATATACATAATTAGTATAGCAGGCTGCATGGGACACGACACCCAAACCACCAAAGCTCTCTAAGTATACAAAATTTCCTATGTTAACTAAAGAAAAAATAATTGAAAAAAGACAACTTCGAGCTAGATGGCAACTTACCAGATACGATGCTGATATGGAAGCACTAAAAAATTCGACAAACCGCTGAAGCAGCTCTTACTACAACACAGAAATAATAGCACACAAGAATACATGGAAAATCTATCAGAATTTAAAGACTTCTCATTGTGGAAAGCAGTTCGCTATATAAAGAAACAAACACATCACATACCTCCAATAAAAGTCGAAGATGGGATGTAGGCTCGTAGTGTCTCTGATTAATCTATCAACTTTGCGAGGCTCCTAGCTGATGTTTACATGGAAAAACCATATCTTGAACAAGAGAAAGAAATTGGGAATTCAACTACAAAAACTATACTGGCTAATAAGATGAAACTCTAAGTTAAACCTGAATAATAAAATTATAGTGTACAAAGTTGCCTTAAAACTCATACAGACCAATGGTATTACACTATGGGGAACCGCATGTAAATCCAATATTGGCATTATAGAGCGGTTTCAACCTAAGACTCTACGTGGTATTACTAATGCATCCTAGTACGTACCTAATAGTCCTACTAAATGCATTGAAACAGCAAAATTCGAAACCACACCAAAAGGTACAAAGACAGACTAAGTGTCCACCCAAACCGACTTGTCCATAATTTAATGTCAGAAGAAGAAAAACCTAGAAGACTCAAAAAACTCAAGTCATCAGACTAACCATCACCTTTTAACTAAAAAGTAATTAGACATATGTTTTATATAAATGTAATCCTAGGGTCATTCCATGCCAAGTGACCAAATTTTCAAATAAAATTTTAAGTCACCATCTCCAATCTTGCTGAAATTTTGTGTAGGGACAGATGTGTCTGAGAATTAGGTAATTAATCCTGTCACTAATAAGCATGTATGTTATATGAAGAGGATTTAATGGAGCTTTCCTCCACAAAACTATTGTATTACTATTATTAATATCTGAAAACATAAATATTACTTGGGTAGATTGTAAACAAATGGAGTTTTTTAAAAAAATTATTTCCTTGTCTGCCGTAGATCCCATTGTTGCCTCCGTGGAAACCATTATATTGTTCTCGCCGTGGTTAAGTGTTCTGTTGCTAAATATCCATACCCTTGCAGATGCTTAGAAAATCAATGGTTTCAATTTTGCCGGCTTTGAGATACATGCTCGTCTTATAATGACAGCTATGTACGTTGACAAAATCTACTTCTGTCATTGGGATACTTGTTGAACGCCGCGTGTGTACGAAGTGTTGTGACATCGTTCTTCCTTTGTCCCGTCTGTACTTATGCTCATAGAACGTCCTCAAGATTTCTCCTTCGTTTGCTCAATTCCAAATTTTTGTGTAGAAAATTTGGAATTTGCCTCTTCATAATTTTCTTCCAATTTACTGGTCGTCTCCAGCCATTGAATGGCTAAACCTTGGACAAAAACCGCATACTTAAATTGCTTAGGTATTCCTTTCAACACAAAGTACTGCTGTTTTTTTTCAAAGAATCGTCGAGGATTCAACCCATTCCTCTCATTAAAACGTAGCAAGTTGATTTCTGCCCCATATTTATTGGCGGTGTTACTGTTGCGTGTGCGGTAACAGTACTGGCTTATACTTTACCCTCCAATCTGTCCACTTCTTCGATGATATGGTTCATAACCGTTTCTTTATCTTCACTATCTATAGCAATTTATTCTCTTAGTTCTCGGGCAGTGCTATCTATAAGTTTCTCCAATTTAATCTCCGTTTGTTCTATTCCAACTTTATCTTCCAATTCTTTGTTTCTATCTGAACTTCTCTTAATAACTCTTCTTTATGTGACTGAAAATCACGTTGGACGTTACTTTTTACAAATTATATTTCAGTTTGCATATTGGACATTTGACCCCTCATTGATTCTTCATAAATTCTTGCATCCTCACTCAAAGCTTCAATTTTCCTGTTAGAGATCTCAAACTTTCTGTCCATATATTCTTTGAATTCGAAATTATCAGCTGTTAGTTCTGCTAGGCTCACATCATGCTCTGCCTTTAATTCTGCGGTGTTTCTGTCAATTTTCACAGAGTTTGCACAATTTCTGCTTTTAAGTCTTTCATATTTTTATCTCCCTTCTCCTCAAATTTTGAAATATCTTTCGTCAATTTCTCCAAGTATTCAAGTAATCAATCAAATTTATCTGTCTCCTTTTCTCTAACAATTTCTTCGTGATGAACGGACATATCTGAATCTCGCTACATCTGCTTCCCGTATCTCAACAATTTCCTCGGTCCTATTAGCCATGTTTACTGTCTTTCCTGACCTCAGTAACATAAAAACAAGGAAGACTTTTATGGACATACTTCAGCCGAACTGATAGAACACAACTCCCAATACAACTCTCCAGAAACACAAATAATTCAGCCAGAGGGTAAAACAAAATTTCGACAAATCTTTTCAGTGCATAAACAAATAGCACTTTAAGTTTTAAATTCCGTGTTTCAAATCGTGCCCCACGTTGGGCGCCATAAATGTAATGTTTGAATGTATTATTATTTATTGAAAGAGTTATTGGGTTTTTCCAACCGGGTGGTATAGCAGAAACACGACGGTTGGAAACCGAAGAACTCTTTCAACAACTAGTTCACCGGGAAAATCTGCGCAAGTTATTATTATTTAGTTCGGAATGAGAGTCTATCTCTCTTAAGGGTTCGCGTGGGAAAACGGATTTTAAATGAACACTTAATGCTGAAGCAAATTTAAAACAATTTACTCATTTTATATCACAATATCCAAACTACAACCACAAAGAGCATACTGCTTATTGATAAAACTAACAAAACCAAAAATGTCACTCTTTCAGGTCAGAGATAAATCACTCCGCATCCTCTTCTTCCCTCTGGTAAAAAACTATACAGTTTAAAACCACTTCACCTCACTAAATATATATATATATATATATATATATACATATATATGAGTGTTCGTGTATGGAAAGACGTAAGTTAGGACAAAATGTTTTCTGATTGAAACTACTGTTTATTCATGGTATATTTACGTATAATTTAATCAAAGCAATAGAATTATCCTCTTATTCTTTTGATGATCTGATCAGTTAATAGAACAACACTTCTAACCGCGGAGAAAGATGTAAACAACATTTACAACTAAATTTATGACAAAAATAGGCAATGAATAAAATAATACAGTTGTTAAATTAAATAATGGAAGCATGACAATGTCCCGGTAATTACAACCGATATTCTTTAGAAAATAATTTTTCTACAATTGTAGTTTCAAAAATGATAATTAATACTTCCCATCGTTGGACATCCATCTTCAAGTATATGTGGGTTTATTCTGAGACTTTATACTTGAAACTATAAAAAGATCATAATTTATTATGTATTTCTGAGTTTTGCGTATTTGTGTGAATAATGAATGAGTACCGGGAAGAGGAGAGGGATAGTTTTTCAAGTGGATTAATTACGAGTTTAGTGTAAGACGGAAGGATGTCAGGAAGAGATCGAGCAGAGCCGATTCCGAAGCTAAGGCGCTTAGACCGGATCGGGAGCCCGTTAGGGAAGCGACAGCGGCGTCTTCGTCTGTGACAGACAGTCCCAATTTCGACGACAGCTTCCGGAAGTCTGAATGGGGAAAAGAATTTGAATCATCCGCAGATGAATGCCCACCGTTTTTGACTCGGTTCTATTGCGACGGTCCTCTGACGTAATTGGATGACTCTCCTTCACATTACTTTCCTCCTACTCTGCACAATCTAAATTGCAGTAAAGATTTTAGAACTTTCTAAGTATTAAGAATAATCTTTCGTGGATTTAGAAGTTGTAATGGTTCACAGAAATGGTCAACAATTACAGGAAAGCTGGAACGAAGTATTTGGAGTTTTTTTCTCATACATTTTTCTACCACGACTGTTGTAGCCTTGTCGTTGAAAATGTTTTCACCTAAGAACTCAAATTTTCAAAGCGACGAGAAAGTATTATACAACTTGACACACCTTTGTTAACATATAACGATAAAATAAACTTAATTTTCCAAGTGACGCGTTTTTTTTGGTAATAGCGACTTTGTATTGGGATTTTTTTTATCATTATAAACTTACAATCTACACCTTATACACCAAGCTTTCTGTAAGTAAACAATTGTGTCAGGGGAATCATCTATTAACCTTTCTCTCTTCACATTATTTGACTTACAATATTTCACCATGAACAATATTATTTATTTACATTTAAATTCTAAGTTCTATACTCAATTTCAAAGACTAAAATAACTTAATTATATATACATCAATTAAATAAATATGGTATAATATTTAAACTGTATGCATGAAAAACAATTTACAAATTCATAAAAAGAGTATTTATTGCCGATTCCGCCAGTTTATTTGGACATAATATTACAGTATTGCATTATAGATTAATTTATGAATGAATATTATTACAGTTCTTTTTGATAAAATTTATTATTGTAAAAATTTCACTAATTTTCTAATTTTAAACAGATATATCGGCTAGGAATAGTTTTCTGCGATTAATGTTTCCAGTTGTAATATAAACCTTAGTTTCAAAATGTAAAAGTTTCATAAATGCAATGTAAAGAATTAATATGGAGAGACGATTCTTTCTACTGCACATTTACGTTATGTTCTAAAAATAAATGACGAAAACGAAAATATACAGCATATAACAATATTGAACATAAATATACAGAAACCGTCTTTCCTTCAGGGTAATATTGAAGTTATAATATTTTATAAAACGATACAAAATTACAACCGTTAAAGAATCTTTTTTAATTAGCTTTAAAAATTTTAAACAGCTCAATATAAAATCATTAAATAGACAATCTATTTATGAACTGCTTATAAAAATATTCAATTAGTGTTAAGCAGGAAATACCGGAGAAGAAACCCAAATAAAATCTGACAGCTGCTCTGAATATATTTCTTTAAAACAATATAAAACATTCTAAATAATGCTAACCGCTTCATCTTACATTATTGATGGAAATGCAATGCATCACTATGTTTTTATTTCGACGGGAGAGAAATTAATTATGTGGATGTGAGAAGCACCAGTAGGTGTCAGTAATAACTTCTAAGATGGCGTTCTGTAAGCACGGTGAGAGACAAGAGGAGACGCGACAAGCACTTCGAAGGAATACTTAATCAAAATAGAGTGACACAGCACACCAGACAGGCAGCATCTCGCGTATCTCAAAGCAGCTCAGCTCCTGTATCACAGTCTTCCATCGTCTTCACGAGCCGCTTGTACTCAGTCATTCCATACACAAAGTATGCCCTCTAACAAACATGCATATTCCTTTTATTTCAAATAAACATTAAATAGAGAGAAAAAAGTCTTATGCCACTTCCAGCCAATGTCTATGGTTCCAACAGCTCGTTTACATTCTTTAGTCACGATGACAAAAAATGTTTAATATGAATACAAACGTACGTTGTAGTTCCTCAAAAGTAGTACAAGTATCTTTAAGATCTGTATTATCAGACAAGCACAAAAAAATTTAAATTTCAGACTAATTCATTCTACAGCGTCTGTAACTGTTTTATGTTTCACAAGAGTTCTTTAATGAATATATTATATTATATACCCCCTACCGCTACAGCCTGGTTCCATTTTTCTATAGTGTGTTTGAATTTTACATACTACAACAATATGATGGACGCCAGAAATAAATATAGTAAAAATATTTAATTTATTAGATCCATATAAAAGAAAGGACACTATAATATTTAATTAAGGATAAATTATTATTTATTATACAGTCTTAATAATATTAAAAATTCATTACATATTTATACTCATATAAATAATTGTAATTAATGATATACGGCTACCTCAAAATTAAAATAATTTGAAATGAAAGGCTTTCTTATAGGGTATAGTGACTTTCTATATGACAGATAAAGGCTTTAGTGGCAAGTATCTAGGAAATATATTTCAATTAATGTGTTGACGAGATACAGCAAGTTAGTCGTATTGTATACTCGGAAATTCTGTAATTGTTGTACCGACAAATATCAGTTTTATGTTTCTATTTCTGAGTAATATTTTAAAATTTAACATTTCTGTAAAAAAAAAATCAAAACATTTTCCTTAAATTTTATATTACATTTTGTAAAGCGCAATTCTATACTTTTTAAGAGGCCCGATAACGTGCTTTGAGATAAGATTAAAATATCGTGTTAATAACCGTGGAAATTTGTGTAAAATTTATATAAAAAATTCATTATATGTTTTAAATTAAATTTTTTGAATACTATTCTTATTTATAAATTCTAATCTATTTCTGTTTCATCAATACAAACCTATAATTAATATTAAGAATAACTATTAAAATTTAAATAATTTCCAAATTTTATTAATTGCATTTAAATTGAGCAAACTAAATATTTTATTAAATGATGCTAAATTCTAAAGTAAAATAAAAATTAATTTTTTTAAATACTTGAAAATTGAATATTTAATTAAATTTCTTCCTAACTATGGTAAAAGTCTTTAAATTAGGTATTTAAATATACATACGCATCTGTGTTTGTGTGCTCCAGTTCAAAACATGAAGTACAAAAATATTTGTTCTGCTTTTCTTATGAGTTTTTATATGAAAACGTTACCAAATATGGTTTAAATTTTCCTGTGAACTGGAAGTGTTTTAATTTGATTCGTGGATTATAAATATACCTTCAATCAACCTTCAATAAATAAGAAACTACATTAATAATTTACGTAAAAATATATTGTGGTTCTAGTAAGAATGCAACACACACTTAAAATAATTTCAGATTACACTGACTGACAAGTTCATATAGTCCCTAATTATTGTGCAATACTTCCTCGGTTAAACAAAATGACTAAAAATTTCACTTTTAAAGAGAGAATAGTTATGCGGGTCCATACGAATGTGTATGATTCTAAAGCAAAATTTCCATTCGACAGCAGGCTGCAACGCGTCCAAACGTTTTACGAGCGAATAAGCCACGGTATCAGGGGCTTTGGGTCACGGAACCAATGGCATCAATTTCCTCAGGGGGATTGCATCGCCCCTCCGCCGTCTACGAACCACTCTTGAGTCATCTCTCCCGCATACGCACTCTATCTGGGCGCCTATCGCTCTCATCAGCAGAATGAACTCCGCAAACACAGACTGCATCTTCCCTACTTTTATCAATTCACATCAACGCAATAAGCATTTATTCCACGGCCAACAATCTGAGGCTTAAAACAAATAAATTTGCTTTATAACGTATACTAATAAGAAGTTATTATTCTTATAATTTATTACCTTTATGGGTATTTTCAACTAGATTAAAAAATAATACATATTCAGAACGTATCAGTGTAGAATCTTAAAGAAACTATTGCATGATAGGCAAAAACAGTTGGACGGTCTTCGCTCAGTGGCCTACTAAGGTGGTGAAATGATTTTCTCAAATATTTTTGCTTATATGGCGAAATAATTAATTCTGGTAAATAGAATAACGATAATTTATATGGATTTTATTGAAAAATGTGTATTCTCAAAATAAAATGTGCCGTAATTAACGTAGTTTTAAATAGAATTTGAACATATTTACACTCTTCAACTAAGTGAGCACGAAATACTCATACTAAAACGACTTGTTAATATTACTTATGACCGGGTATGTATTTGTCTTTATCAGCCCATTTAGTTATTTAGTCATTCCTCATCTTATATCTCATCCCTCAACCGCCGCTTTCCCACTGGTTATGAATATAGGGCTTATATCGGGAGCACCATAGTTCATATCAACGGTAAATTAAACTATAGGTTCCACACTTATACCACCTTTCTCTTTCTCACCCCTCTACTCTTGTATTTCTTCTTAACGGGCATGACGAATGACAGCAGCGAATCTCCCATAACTTGGAAATCGAAAAAATATCACTAGTTTTTTAATTTAAAATGTGATAGTAAAAAATTAAAACCAAATTATAATAAAAATGAAAAATTTACGTCTGTTTTGAAAATTAATAAATAAGAAAAATAGACAAATACAGACAAAAAAGTGATTATATAAATACCACACAACGTTTCTGGAAACCTTGTTCCGTTCTTCAGGTGCTAAGAAAAAGCCTTTTTCAGTTTTGTCAAATAAATTGTGCAGTTGTTTCGCTCCAGACCAGTGTTTCCCAACCTTTTTTACCATGCACAATCTAATGTCCCTCTACGTAACATAAGCATATTTTTTATATGTTAAAAACTGAATTATTTCCTAAAGAAGCCTAATTTCAACTTGTGTATCACGGTTCTTCTATAGTAATAAATCTGTGTATATATAAAAAGTAATAATGTATTACAATCTGAGATCACAAAACCTACCGCCCATTCAAACTTTTGTACGAAATTAAATTCTTATTTCATTTAACACGCGGAATTGTCGCTAGACTACTGTAGACAAGACGTGTCATAGTAATCGTCCAACACAGTATGTACTATTTCTTTTCTAGACATAGACAACAACAGGCCTACTCACTAAGTACATCGTAGTTTATATTTCTCCAATCTTTCAATTGTGGCTCAAATGCTTATTTAAAGTTGAGTTAACAACAATTTTTCCTTTTGTATAAGTTAGCGGTTTTAATTCAATTATCCCCATGAGGGGTGCGAGCCCCACGTTGGGAAACACCACTCTGGGCTATTGTGTTTAATAGTTTTTTTAGCACCTGAAGAAAGGAACAAGGTTTCCAGAAAAGTTGTATTTATAGCATCACTTCTATTGTCTGTGTTTGGCTATTTTAGTTAGTAGTGAATTTTATTATACTCTGCTAATATAATATTTTAGACTGTAGTAATAGAATGTAAATTTTCTACCATTGTTCAGATATATTTTTTTGTGTGGTATTTATGTTATGAATTCTTTTGTCTGTATTTGGCTTTCTTTCTTATTCATAGTTTATTTCGACCACATTTAATTGTTTCCTGAGTTTCATTTCGGTTATCTCAGTCAACGTAGTACGCCCATGCCTTTTTTACTTTTGTCCTTTACTTTTGTCAAAATTATTAATAGAAGAAATGATCGTATACAAAATTTTAGTAAAATTAAACAAAACAATTTGTAGATGTTATTAATATTTTACAACTCATATATCAATTTTATCTAAATTGTAGATTAAACCTCGTAATTCCTGAAGGGTTCCAAAAGGTCATCGTTGTTGTAATTCAAATAATTTTGTAATAAAATACATAAATACTCTTCTCACTCAATGCCAATTATTTAATTATTGTAACAAATGTCAGTTGTTTTTTTATCATAATTCTGATTTTATTTTCTACAATAGCTTATCTAAGGGTCGGTAAACACGTTTCTACAAATACATTGTTGACAATGGTAGCAAACGTGCAACCATTTTTCACCATTACTAAATCGTGAAACCTATTAGCCCGTTAACGCCGCATACAAGTGAGAGAAATACACGAAAAATAAATATTGTCATCAACGACAACAATCAGTTGAATGGGAGGCGTTAGAATGTTTCAAACAAATATTCTGAAAATAACTGGTTGTAGAACATAAGAGAATAGATTTGGCTGCAGTTCGTAGACATACCCAATGATCATTTAGCAAATTATATTTAATTCGGAGTAGCAGAATAAATACGGTGAAATTATTGAATAAATGACTAAAAAAAATTTCAATTATACTAACATTGGTTATAGTCAATGGAATTATTGATTCACGAAGTATTGAAATATTTTATATGAATCTATGATCCACTTAGAGTTATTTGGTTTCGTTAAAAACACTAACATTGGCTTAATACCTTGGTTTTTTCATAATGGTTTTTTATAAAATTAGTTGCAATAATTGCTCATTTTGTTATATTGGCTATCTTTGTTAACTCGAATTAAGGAAGATAAAACAAAATTAAAATTTCCATCTTATAAACATTCCCCAATTACAAAACATTTGTTTATATTTTAATCATTCTTTTAATTTTGGTCATACTCTTATTATAGATAAGAAAGATAATTGTAATAAATGGTTAATTTCATAAATTTTACACATTCAAGTATTAAACAGGACACTTATAACTTAAACTGTGCTTATTATACATTATTAAATAATAGTTTTTAATTTATATCTTGAATTTATATTCTTTGTTAAGTGTTGTAACTTTGGCTATATCTCTTCAGTCTGGCACTGGTATTAACAAGGATCACAACATCTGATCGAAACTTCCACAAATTTTGAAATTATATCGTCCAAAATTTAGTTTGGGTATCTTTTCTGTTACACGGTTTGTTAATTTCATGTGATATTATCACTCAGACGTCATTTTTGTTTCTATAATGAAATAACTCTGTGTTGCAATTTTTATAATTTGGTTGACGGTACTTACAAAAACAGAGACCAGAATAATCCTATCCAGTTTATAAGAGCCACATGAAATACTCGATATGAAGCTGGGGTAACATGCCAGACTTGCAATTGGGTCCGTTTTAACTTTTGGTCATCTAGTTTAAAGGTTTTCATTATTTTCACTAATTGGCAAGATTAACATTGCCTAGTAGTCAGGGTTCCATATACATGTACCATACATGTAACATCAGTTGACTTGAACAGCATTTTCTATAATAAATTAACAATATCATTTAAATATAACCATAGGATATCTTTTTTTGTAGATAAGAGCTTCCCCTTATTTATCCAGAAGAATAATAGACTACGTCAATGAGTTGGTTTCGTGGATTATCTTTCAGTTCTTTGGTTGGGAATAGTAATTCATTTGCTGGTTTCTTAACGTTTATTAGAATTTTACATTTTAAAAACATTACGTCAACGATTTATATTGGTTTTCAAATGGTAACTGTTCTGGATGTCAGTGAATGAGAACAGAAAAATAGACAAACGTTGCCTCATCTTCAATAATGAATGACAACAAACTGTCCTTCCGCAGCATGGACAATAATATGACAAGGTCGCATGAATTTGATTCGACGGCACAAGGAAGAGCTTCAAGATAAAATCGGCTACCAATTGGAAAAGAACAATGGACATGTATTCGTAACAGCAGGAAACAATCAACCTCCGTAAAATAATTCTAAATTAATATTTCTCCGCGTCACCCTAAAATCTTACATGGTAGTCTCAGAAATATATTAAAATTTCTTTGCACTGACTGGACAATCGAACAAATTGCCACATAACGAACAGTTAAGTAAGCCCGTCCCATTTTCCCGCAACAAGGTGAGTCATATTGAACTGCTTTGAGGTTTTCCCTGGCACTCTTTTTGGCTAGAAATTTTCCAAAATACAACCTCGCCGCTTCCTGACAGACCGGAAGTTGCCTTGCTACCAGTTTTCAACTTGAGCGGTCTCTGGAGATGATGGACTCCTGGGGTCGCAACCCGGAAATGAGTTCCATTTTACTGGACTGCCATCAATACGGATCGCTGGGCGCGCAAATATACCCTAGCAGGTCCCTAGGGAAGCGAGTGCCCACCCCCGCACATCGCGTTGCACTAAAACCTCTCTAAAAATATAACAACATTCGGCGAGATCGCGAATTCTCAACTGCGCTGCACGGACAGCCAATTCACAGCTTCCCGGCGATATTCGCACAGAGAATTGCGCGTGCAACCTTTATTAAGGTAATTGCATGTTTTATTATTCACAAAGAGGAACGAGACAATGTATGGATTGTATCGGTATTTCCACAGTGGGTGTTCAAAAATTGCCGATCACAATGGCTTTCAGTATTGATTTATACTGACATTGGCATTCGGATATATTAAAATGGCAAAAAGGACCAGCACGCATGCATGAAACATTAACGAAGCCGCTCAAGCTTGTACCGCTGTATTTCAACACTAGAAACGCTTCAATAGGTTCAAACAATTTCCAGTTTTATTTTTCTACTATTATAACTATACAGTCTTGCGCTATAATCCATAAGCGTATAAAATTCACCACCAGTCAGCGGCAAACAAATGTCAAGGATTATAGCCATACAATTCCAAATATAATACACGAACTTACATACAGAAATAGTTAGGCTACCTGCAGCATATTTATTTCCAGAAACCTGATATTTCTGGAAGATGAAAATGTTTCATTTTAGGAAATGTGAGCTGCACGAACACTCATACATGTTTTCTCTTTCGAAACAACACTGTGCAGACCCGTTTTATTCATAAATCTAAGGATTAATATTGTAGATTGATTAAATTTCTCATTCTAAAAAATTTAACTAAGACACACCAAGGTGATTCTTGGTAAAGAGTAATACAGATATTTTCGCGTACTTTTACCTGTCAAAAATTCTCCAAATTCAAATCAGTATCTTACTTGGATATGTATTTAAAAGGAATTGTATACACATTCTGAAAAGAACACGCTCAGTAGACGATATAAACGCAAATGAACAATACGTAACGAACTTCGGTTAATAAATTATTGTGGGGTGAAATGGCGTGAACAGAAATCTTATTAAATCAAGCAACCCATTTTTAGAATAAATTATTTTTAAATAAATATTGAATTCTCATATTTGTTTTTACCGTAAATTATTCATCAATTTATGAAGTTTTAACGACCGTACGTCAGTGAAATTGCACTAGATCGAAATAGAAGAAAGTTACTCATCATGTTTTATCATGTTAGTCACGTAGAATTTCATAAGTGGTACCAAATATTTAAAATATCGTTAATGAAACCAACACAGAAACTGTAGAAACTCTTTATTGCTACCAAGAATTTATTTCGGTTGAACTGTTACAAAATATGTGGTATGTTATGAAATGGACAAAAAGTTGGTTATTAATGAGATAAATAGGTAGCCAAATAACAGTAAAAAGTGATAAATAAAAAGTAGAGAATGTTTCTGCAATACTTGTTGATTTCGTCAATTGATTCAAGAAACGCAAGAACCGACACAGCGCACAAGCCATATGACGAACTCAAAGCCTCAGAGATTTTATATTTTAATTTAAACGTTGGTTTAAACAGTTTTATATAGAAGTATATAATCTGAATATTAATAAATAAAATAGATGAAACGAGTTTTTTAAATTAAAAATAAAAAAATTATATGAAAAAATAAACGTAATGTGCATTCAGTTAATGTAAAAACCTGATCATAAATATAAGACGCTTACTCAATCATTACATCCAGTAAAATTTTCATGTGAGGAAGAAAACACCTATCCCTATCTCTTTTGATCTGTTAAATATCCTTATATTAAATGCTATGGCCTCAATGAGCCTAAATAAGGTTATTAGAGATTACGAAATATTCTCTACATCATTCATAAATATATTGGAATCCTTTTACGCACACTTCAATGATAAAACGAAAAATAAGTAGAATCACAAGGCTAATAAAATTAGTAAAAAAAGCAAGACATTGAGTTATCTTCTTTTTAAAAACAGACTATGAGAACATTACAATGGAATTGCAACAGTCTCAGCAGAAGGAGAAATAAAATAAAAAAGATTGATCGAACTCTATAACCCGGTAATTGTACCCATACAAGAATCGAATTCTAATGAAAAAAACACCTTGCAGTTACGGGATTATCAGGATTTTCACTGAACTAGAGCGAAAAAGGAAAATTAAAAAACATTATGTGCGAAATGCCTTTCTATCGAAAATGAAAGATATTCACATCTGAAATTCTAAATTAATCCATATTGCTAAAATTAGTAATATCCTATGCACATAAAATTGTGGATCATTATCTAAAAGTGAAAAATAATTACAATATTTGCTGTTGTTCTTATTCAAGGACATGTTAAACAAACTTTTTAAACTGCTTATTTCTATTTTTATTATTGAATGAAGAATTAATCACAACAAATCGTAAATAAATAATCACTTTTTGTAAATTATGTATGCGTCGCCAATGACCTCGTTGTCGTCGAGACCAGTACAAAGCTTTAATAAAATAATAATGTAAAAACAGTCACTGATTTGTTATGTAATATTTAGTCTTTAATTAATGATTCATAATTCGTCCAATTAATAAATAAAAGTCTACAATTTGCTCTACATAATTCAATTTCTTTGTTAATTTAACCTATGAATTTAGTTTAATCTCCTTGCACAGTTTTATCTATAATTCATTATCGTTGTTTTAACGTGTCTGCTTGCCGAAACATGTAAACGTGATCAATTAAATTATTATTTTAAGTGACTTTCTACCATTTTATTTATTAACTTAAAAGACGTAAAATGTAATTAATCTGAATATGTCAGAATAGAATATGTCATTAGAACTTGAAGTATTAAATATAAGCAGAATTTATTTAAACCGTGGACAGCAGCATCAGTCTTAAATAAATATTTCAACTACTTGATTATAATTTCAATAAATACGTGAATAATGAGAAAAGTGATTATCATCACACGTATTCGGTTTTCAGCTTGCAACTAATTCGAGGCCAAGGACAAACCTTTACGATAATTGCTCTCCAAAGAATGTGAAACCATCAGCGACTAAGCAGCCAGCGAGTGTCACAGAAATGACGTCGTAAAGACGCCACTTCCTGTAGGTCATAAAAAGTCCTCGGTGGCCTTTTGTCCTTGTGTGATGCCGCTAACTAGGAGCTGGGTAAGAGTTTGATGCCTAAGCGAATTATCGCGCATACTGCGTTCTAATCTGCATTGGAACCATCTCGCGTGCTATCAAGCAGGTTAATAGTTGCCATAAAATGTGTTTGCGGACAGAATAGGTGACATCAATTGCGGTAGCTAAATCTAATAACGAGAGGTCCCTGGGAAAACTGAATTGTACGCCCATTAGAGCTAAATGCGTGTGGCAGACCGATAAAATTGATTTTCCGCTCCGTACACATCTGATTAAAAAATCATTCAGAAATGAAAACGTTGTTAAATATTCATTAAAGAGATTTTAAACTTTAAGTATCTTATGATGGTACTTGCTCCTTGTCGTGTTCTCCAATCGAATCAATTTACTTACGAATTGTAAATAGGTATTCGTAAAAAAATATTATTAAATATTAATAATTGTCTGATTTTGAATTCATTTTACAAAATGGGAATAAACGGAGGGTATAAAAACTTAATGCTTCGATGGAGAAAAAATAATTATTTTTCTCCATTTTCTAAACAATGACAATAATCTTCATCTAGTATTGCATGAAAATTTATGAAAATATACTCTGAATAATTTTAGAGGTCACTTATATTTCTGACCAAACATCTCGGAAAATAAATTGAATCACACACAGAAGTGAAATTAATTAAATCATTTAAGAGTAATGATTATTTATTGTATAAATTAATTTATATTTAAAATATATCTTAATTCAATAGATACTAAAAATCAATATATAATTAAAAACATTAACGTTTCAAAACTGTAAAAGCAATTTTATAGTTCTACTTTTAGAGAATGAAATATTAAGACTAGTTAAAAAGAAATTAAGTGAACTACATTCCGATTATTTATTGTTAATACTTATGAATTAGTCACATACAATCATAATGAATAGGTTTTGATAATAACTAAAATAACTTTTCTTTCACAATAATAAAATTCTATTTTGAATTTGAAATTATTTTGTCTGTCTTGTAGAATTGCAATTGCTGACTTGTAATTAGTCACACCTCGGTTATATTTAATGTTATTATTTGCACTTCAAATATTATCCTCATATATAAAATAAATAAGTAGCGAATTAACAAACAAAATTATTTTTTAATCTTAAATCAATACCATACAATGTTTCTGCAAACTTATGAATTTTTTCGAAATATATTAAATTGTAAGAGCTTATCACTTAATTTTATCTTTTAATTAGATAATAATTTAAGAATTACATTTTTTTTATATTTTCAATTATCCTTATCATTTCTTCACGTTTCAACAACTGATTTTCTTCTGAAATCAATATACACTATGGGATTCCATTTCAAAGCTAGTGATCAACTATTCCTTCTTGAATGAGCGTTTTTCTTAAATGTCAACTTCATCACGTGGACAGTAATCAGTTAATCTTCGATTTCGAAACACTACTTTATTTTCGTAAATTGAATGCAGTTTGGTTTAACAAGTGTGTTCACGATTGGTGTGAATATCTCGGTTATGATAGCGTCATTGCAATTTGAGTGGCCGAGTGCAGATGATACCTAGCAGAGCAATGAACACGCGGTGCAGCGTCGTTAACGCTATAAGGACGTTTATTAGGCGCCGGGTCTGACGGTAGCAGCTGCACCGTTCAGAGTTCACTGTGTGTTGATCAAAGGGCTTAAAACACTGGGCGTAATAAGCTAACAGGGCTGCGCCCGCTTGCCTCTGAAATTCTCTTCAAGGCTCGACGGCGGCAGCAGCAGCAGCTCCCAAGTTTATATTATTACACAGGCCTCCCTTCCCCGGGGAAGATCTCTACCGCCTTTGTTTCCAGAAATGAAGTTGTTGCAATAACTGTGAGTTATGTTATGGTGATAAGCGGGCTTAGCGTACCTCGCGTTGCCCCGGATCTACGTTGCTCACACGGCAGATTGATAGCGGTCAATGAACGACCTCCGAACTACGCATCTCTCTCTGTTAAGTGCAAATGAAGTTATTTCATTGGGATAAATGAATTTATTCTCCAAATTTCCATTTCAGATTGCTGTCGTCAAGATTTCCCGACAGTCAAACGATAAGACCGTCAAGGATCGTGTTGTGGAACTCTTATTACTTCCATTTGAGAGATTCATAATCACGGAAATAGCATGATTTACATCAAGGTGATTATAAGCGTCTGAATTATAATTTACAAACGTTCGTTTGTGTATTATTCATGCGCACGAAGTGAAGTCAATCCCAGGTCCTAATCTAGCTTTATAACCGGGTTATTAGTTCTGTAAATCTTAAGAAGTTGATGGAGTTGAAATTGTTGGCAGTAGGCGCAAGCAAGCTGGTGTGCACTGGCAAGGAGTGGCGAAGGGGCAAGGGAGATTGAGCACCGCTTACTTCCCCTTTCTCCCTCGCCCTCTTACCACCATTTTAATCTTCAGCCTTCCCCATTCGCGCCCGTCTCGTGTGTTTATTCTGTGTTAATTAAATTTTGTTCCAGCTCTAATTGGGAGCAGCAAGTCCAGCACATACCGTCCCTCAAACAGCGGTCGCCGTGGCTCGAGGGGAATAAATCAAACTGCGTGAGCGATGTGACGTGTTTGTGTTTATGCCTAACTACCTTCTCAGGTACAAATACTGTTGTGATCCGACTAATTAATGAACAGCAGATTCGAAAAAAATAAACAACGTATCCTAAAATGAGCAATCATGTACGCACCGTGCTTCAGGCTACTACGAAGTACCAGTTTTTATTACATGTAACAAACTAAATTTAGTGTTGTTTTATAAAATGGCAACGTTCGTTTGCTGGGTCAGAAATATCAAAATCATGCATTTAGGAATTAACGTGTACATATGCTTCAGTGACAGTTACGTAGCCGACATACGTAGAAAATTTAGAAGTTGTACAGTAACAATGAGAAAAGTAATAAAGCCAGTGGAAATATATCTTTCAGAGGAATAAATCAATATTATGACGGAAGATACTATTAAATATTCCGCTAAGAAAGAAATTAAATTTAACTTTACTGGCATCATTTTACAATTACATTACATATTTATCTGTCAGATAATATGAGTACTCAAGAACGTCACCTGACAATTATTTCAAATCAATTAAATTTATTAATTATATACCGTTCGTTTGTGCTTTGTTCTTAATATCTTATTCGCCGCATTATGCTCTTTACTTCAATTTAAGTTAAATAGTACTTTTCCTCCTTCTTTCCTCCATTTTTTACGTTAATTGTATTTAAACAAATATTTAGATATTGGTGCTCAATTACACTTATCATTAATTTTTATAAAGAATTAGAGGGTCATCTTTTTTAGTTGTAAATTACAGCTGTTTATTTATTTAACAGTTTACGACCTCATATTATATATTGTGGCACTTTATTTCGTACAGGGTGGGCGCCATTAATGATAACAATGATTGTCATTAAAAAAACTTTTAATTACAAATATAAAAGATTTGTTTACAATTAATACTTGTGAATGTTTTTAGTTAAGTATGAGACCCTAATACCAGGTTTCCCGTGGGATGAACAATTGGCAGTTACTGTAGCATAAATGAAAAATTGCAATTGAATGCTCTGATTTTTGGCTCTAATCACTTCACTTTCTCACTATTACCACTTGTTTGCATCGATTCTACTCTAATTTAGTCGTGACTCAATTAACACGCTCGAAGATAGAACACGTGGCTTTAATTCCTAACACATTCAATATGCTCGTTGAAACTAACACACTCGAAGTTAACTGTAATGGCTTTAACATTACTTTTGAAAGCTCTGCAAATATAAAATGAATTTTTACGAGTGACGCTTAAGATCGATCTACACGACTTTCTTTCATCACGCCGCAGCCATGACTACTCCCCAACAAAGCCGTCTGACCGGGCCAAGAGATTAAAAATAAACAAAAACTCTGCATTTACGATATTTCTTATACAAGTATTCGGGGATACTTTCCCGAATTACAATACTGAAAATACTTATTTTTATACATTGGAAAGAATCGAATTTTCTAGTCGTATTTATAAATAAAATATTATTTAGAAGTCCAGATGATCACATTTGTTCTTTATTTACCTGTACTAGTTTCATATACTAGTTGGGATTCATAGGGTATACGTGTTCAAATCTCAATCAAATTAACCACGAGTTTTTTCGCAGACTAAACCTTTTGCCATACAATTATATAAATTATGTAACATAATTAGACAATGCAAAAAAAACTAGAATTAATACAGCGGGGACGTTTTAACAGACGTAATAAAAATGTTACCATTTTCTCTCAATCAATAAAATTTAAGTTCATACTTAGAAAATGTTAAATATGGAGAAAATATTTTTTGTCTCCTCTGAGATAAATAATCAACTTTGTATACTTATGCTCACTATTATGCGAAATGTCGAAGATTGTATTCGCGAATTGAGAACAACATTTTCGTAATAGTGTAAAGTTGACTGCGTGCATGGCAACAACGTGTGTGTTCAATATTGTTCCGTCATGCAAGATCGCGTGGTTATGCACTGCAACTGGCTCTCCTGTGATAATTCCGTGAAGTTCTTAAGCTTGCGCAGGAAAGTCCTGGAGATTAGAGCATTGATTCATTGCACTTATGAGTACACTGGTATTCGATCGTCATGCAGTGAGACTACACCAAAGCAGCTGGATGATATAATTTTAATTTCTAAGGAAATAACAAATATAATATTAACAATCTTCCATTCGTATTTTTCACAATATTGTGATTTGATAACTGAAGGAAGAAAGACGATCTGAACAGGAGAGTCTGTCAAAGTTGTAATGATTTAAAATGAGTATTAAAATTATATTTTAAGAAATTTAACCTTTGTTGGAGTTTCGTTTAAATAATAGATTAATCTCAATGCAAACTGAATCATAATTTACTTACATATAAAAGTAATAAAATTTTATAAAAGCCTTTTCACAGGGAATTGTAGGATTAGTTTCATCGGTCATGGATTGAAAATTTAATGACGTCTACATTTAACATTACGGTAACCTGTTGAAGTAAATTTTACTGGTTTTCCGTTTGTTCCTTAAATTTTCTGTTTGCTAGTTTCGTTCTCTTTCCAGAAGTTGATGAATAAACAGTCGGTACTTGATGACGAAATTCCGTGAATTAAAACGACAAAATATAACATGACTCGGTATCCCGGCTGCTCTTGTTCCGGAAGGAGTAACTTCCTGTTTGGGATTTTCCTCTTTCCGGCTTCAAGGCATAGATATTAAAACAAGCCGTGACACCTAGTCCGGATTTGAGGGGTGCATGTTCCGGGGTCGCATATCTTGGATATTCAGTGAGAGCGGTTCGGTGATCCATGATCCAATTGGAGCAGTCGGCCACCTGCCCTTCAAATACAGTCGAGGATTAGAGCCGGGAAATATGCACCGGACACCAAACCAAACTTCCGTCATCGGGCTTGAGACAAGTACCAAGAGCCCAACCTACGTCATGCTGGTTTCTCTAGGAATTTCCCTTCATCACACTAAATTGCAACACTAAATCACGCAAAGAATATTCCAAAACTTTTTCCTTCTCGATGCCGTGAACTATATCCCAAAACTTCTGCTAGGTGTTATAAAGATCGCTGTCGATTCCAGAAAGATTAATTCTAGATTACTCCACTTACCCAGCTGTCTACTTCAATACTCCTTGTCACATTTGTGGCAGATTGAAAGAAATACATTTTCGGGTCCATTTATGCAGAAAATATTAACTGGTATCTAAGTAAATTTTAAATATTTCAGAGACCAACATGGTTTGGTTTAGTTAGAATATTTTCCAATAAAATGATAAAATTGAATGAATGGCTACCTAATTTTATCTAATAAATAAAAAAGAGCGTTTGTTTGTTTGTATGTATGTTTGTTTGTTTGTATATATATTTGTATGTTCCTTATACAAATCTACACCGGTGAAGCAAATTTCACCAAATTTTGTACACGTGATCTTTGCGACCAGGAAACAAACACTGATGGGGTGAGACGCGTCTACCACCCCCAGAAGCGGGGTTGGACGGGGGTGGAAATATTTAAACATGCTAAAACATTAGAGTTGGATAAATATTTTTATGGGTCAAAGATATTGATAGTGTTTCTACCGATGTTATCTGTATAAAATTTTCATTCTCTAGACCCTGGGAAAAGGGCACCCTTAGGGATTGGGATGGAGATACTTTACAGGAAAATAACGCAAATACAACCGAGATTGGAGTCAAATATAGTGTTATGAATGTCGCTGGGTTTAATTATGACAATTAAATAGTCATTTAACTCCGAGGGGTGGAGATGGACGGGAATGGAATTATTGAAACAAGAAATCACAACCGATATTAGTGTTGAATAATATTTTTCAGGGTTAATTAGATTTCTAATATTTCTACCCAAGTTGTGTGTGTAAAATTTTAACCCTTCTTGCGGCATGATGGAGGTGCATGGTAATGAATGGTGGTGGATTGGGACTCATAAAAAATAACGCGAGGAAAACCGAAATTCGAGTCAAATCGAAATCTCCTGGGGCGGGATTGAACGGGTGGAATTCTTCAAACATGTTAAATCATCGATATTATCGTGGAATAAATAAATTCCAGGGCCATTGAAGTTGATAGTATTTCTACGGATGATGTTTGTAGGCATGATATGGGGGGGATGATAGGGGGTGGAAGGTATTTACAATAAAATAATTCAAAAGCAACCGAGATTCGAGTCAAATCGAAGAAAATGAATGTCGCAGAATTTATTTGTGACAATCTGGGCAACGCGCGGGTGTGGGCTGGGTTGAGATTGAGCTGAGCGGAGGTGTACGGTGGATAGAAATTTTAAAACATTTTGACCGGCAGTTTTTTTTGTCGAGTAAATATATTTCTGGATCAATTAGATTAATAAAATTTCTCTACATTTTGCCCATGTATAATTTCAACATCTTTTGGGATTGGGAATGGATCTCCCCTTAAGGGTGGGGGTAGAGAGGAATTACATTATAATGATGCAAAAACAACCGACATTGGAGACGTATCCACGGTAATTGATGTCAATGAGTTAAATTATTACATTCAACTAACCGTTTAACTACCCCAAGGAAGGGTTGGCAAGGGTGTAAAATTTTTAAAATATATTAAACGGTCGAAACGTGAATAAATCCCAAATTGGAGGTATAGGTGAATGTGTTTATGACAACGTGGGATATTCACGGTGGGTGGTGGTGGTGTGCGGGGGTGTGAGGGGATTGGCGCAGTTGGGCGAGGCAATAAATTTTCAAACATGTTAACCGGCTGATTTTTGCTTCGAATAAATATATTTTGGCATCAATGAGATTCATAAAATTTTTGTACATGTTCTGTGTGTATAATTCCAACCCCTTTAGGGGTTTGGAGGGGTGCACCATTAAGGGTGGGCGTGAAGTGGAATTTCATAAAAAGAAAGCAGAAACTATCGAGATTGGAGTTGAATCCGGGGATATAGTTGTCACTGAGTTTAATTACGCCATTTAACTTGCCGTTTAAATACCCGAAGGGAGAGTGGTCGGGGGCTGGAAATTTTCAAACATGTTAAACGGTCGATATTTGCGATAATTATTTCCTGGGGTTAATTATTTTGATTTTATGTATATCGATGCTGTTTGTCGATATTTTCAACCCCTGTGAGGGGAGCAAGCTTAGGGGGTGGAGTGGAGGTACGTTAAGTAAAAAAAACGCAAAAACAACTGAGATTGGAATCAATTCAGAGACTATGAATGTTGCTGAATCTAATTGTGACAACCTGGGTAACGCGATGGGTTTTGGAGGTGGTGGGCTGGCGTAGAAATTTTCTGACAATGTAATCGGTCGATTTTTGCGTGAAATAAATACTTTTTGATTATCGCACATTTGTGGGGGTGGTTATCTTCTAATATGTATAAACGGCCGATATATTTTCTCAATGAATTCAAGCCCCTTCGGCATGGGAGGTGAGCACATTAGGCGTAGGGTTCGAGGAACGTTACATAAAAATAGGGCAAAAGCAACCGAAATTGGAGTCATAGAGTTATAGATAAATGACATCTCGGGCAACGCCGGGCACCCAGCTAGTAATCAATAAAATAGGTTTGAATAGAAAACAATCAAATGGAAATCATCATTTAACTTTTCATTTTTAATTCATGTGACTGCTGAAAACCGAAACGGATTTTCGTACAGTAATAGCACGTCTCTTACTATGTTAAGTATGTTTATTATTTAACATTCTTCCGTGTATATGACATTTTTTGTGAGTTTATTTTTTAATGTTGCAGTGTAATTAATTTAAAAATCATTTTGGGGTAAATAAAAGTTTGTACGTTACATGTTTAGTAATATCAAACATGAACGCGGTACATGATTTTGGAACACAGTACTCATATTTTTGCTCCATAATTCGTAGATTACAATCGATCTGGTGCGGGGTTACGTTTATAACGCCGTCGCCCCTCCGCGGGATTACCGTGGCTGTCCTACGTCACGTTGAGCGTCTGATTAATCAGGAGTTCCGCAAATCACGGCTCTCGAAAGCGTCCTTGTCCAATGTATTAAAGTCGTATATTTTCAGAGCAGTGTTACGAGGTAGAAAGAATACGATTTGCCGCTTTACACTGTCAAAAGAGCACAATTGTGGGTTCTAAATCCAGATATATGAGCAAATACAAATCGCCACCGGCTTGGTTTAAATAATTAGTCAGGCTACAAATCACGAAAAATGGAATTCTGTAAGTGTAGCAGGGAGACGAGAAGTTCTAAAGCATCGATTAAATTGAAAATATTTTGAGCTGGGAAATATATCCGTGTTTGCAACGTTCTCGAATTACAAAAATGACTTCATAACCTGGAACTGAAACAGTTAAATCTTTCGTTTGGTTTCAGATAAGTTTCGTTATTTTCATTACAATAAATAATAACAGCACCGAATATAAATTAATAAGATTTTAATATGAACGGAAACGTATTTAGAATTTCTTTAAAATATGCATATTTGCTGCAAACAGAACTGCCGGAAATAAAAAGCATGAATTGTTATTTCACAGGTAATTATATAAGTTTTAATCGTAAAAATTATTTCAACAATCGTCACATTTTCAATTAAATATAACAGCGGTCAAAATTTCTTACTTATATCAATACCTTCACTGGAAGATTTATTATCATCAGAAATGTGTTTCTTCGGAACATCTTCTTTTTAGTAAATTACAGTTTATTTTCATTAACTATTTCTGAATTCTTGCAGTCTGCAATACTGTAATAATAATAATAATAATAATAATAGCAATAATAAAAAACAATAATACGTGTCGTACGAAATATATAAGCACTAGCATGTTTTAATGTAAGCAGCTTCTCATTTATATCAAATGGTTTTGTCTCTAAATTTTGTTTCGATTAACCTGTTGTTCGCCTGCGTAAATAACGACGCGTTGCCGATAAATGTTTATTATTGTTGATTAATTTATAAGTTCTTGCTCAGAACATCTTCCATCTTCTCGTCTCGAAGTTCGTCCCATCCAATATATCTCATAGTTTTGATATAAATATTTATGACCAAATAAGTGAGAATAAAATTTTTAATAAATAAAATAACGAAAAATTCATAGACAAACAACATTGGGTGGTCTTAATTAACATCTGAAGAGGTCCTAATGATTGGACGAAGAAGCGTCGTGTTTGTCTCTGAAAAATTCGTAATTTGTTTGTTAAATACTTTATTTTGATTTATTGGACAATAAATATTCAAATGATAATTTTAAGAACGCTAGATAATTTTCAAAACATTTCTCATGCTTTTTGTTATCCTATCGTAGACTATAAATAATGCCCTTCTTCCTCCCAAGGATTTATTGCTGTATTTCCCATACGTCCATAGTACTTTCCGAGTAAAATTACCGAAGAAAGTGTTTGATACAAACATAATTCATTAAAAATGCGGTATTTATGAAATCTTTAGTGTTGTGATTTATTCTTAAAGTTTGGTGCAATATGTTTTCTTTTTCAATGTGTTTTTTAACCCGTTCATTGAACTTTATAACTTCATCACACTTTAAACGTAAACAGCAAAACACTGCGGTCGTACGTTCAACATTACGGAATAACACTTGTGAGGTCACTTACGACTGGACATAACGATTGAATATGATGGAATAATTGAAGCCAATAGCAGTTTCTCTCACCCTGTTTGGCAAATGTCCACATAAATATACATTTGCAAACTGACAATAATCGCTTCTAACCTCTTTGTTTCGCGTGAAGGAGCGCTAAATACTGCGCTGGCCAAGCAACAAATAGCGCTCGCTTTTACCAATATTTACTATGAAGCCGCGGGTTCCGGGCAGCGGCCCGCCCGCAACCCATTACATTGTAATAATAGATGGCAGTTTTCATGTGTTATTTCGCCGCAGGGAAAACAAACTATTCCCCTGCCAGCTTGTGGCAACAATGGTCGATACATCACGGACCAATGCTCGCACTCACGCACTCTCAGTATCAGCAAGGCACAACTTTATGCCCAGCAGCAGGCTATCACTTACTGCCCTGTGGATAAATCTTCACTACGTAGCATTACAGCTGCTCACCTACGGAAGAGACGCAGGGGCAGTGAATAAGCATCATTATAGTAAAAAATATCGATGTGATTCCAGTTATGAAACTAAAATTTTATGTAGGGTTAGTTTATTACTGCGATTTCAGTGTCATATTAGGAATATAATGCGTTTAAGACGTTCGGTTTCTATTTACAGTTTCAATATTATTTTGTTTTTTGAGAACGACGTCTTTATTGGTGAACCTGTTGTAAATAAAATTCTCGGGTCTCAACCCGGGCCAATTGTCTGTTGAATAACAACGCTTTGAAAGCAAACTCCGCCATCGTCATCAGGTTAACTATTTTGCAGGTTTACGTTTTCTAACTCTTCCAGTTAATCGATCAAGACCATTCTTATCATTTAAAATGAAAAATTTTTGTCTGCTTGAAATTTAATAATAAAAAATATAGCCAAATAGTGATCATAGAAATGATTACATAAATACCACACATCGTTTCTGGAAGCTTTGTTCCTTTCAGGTGCAGAAAAAACACCAGAGCCTAGAGAGACACAGCGGTACTAGTCAGTTGAGAAAACTCATAACGCCAAGAAAACGCAACCACAATGGAAAAGCAGAAGGGTGTGGTAACAATAACGGAATAACGACAATGAGGAAACAGAAGGTTTAGCGTAACAATAAGGGATCGTAACAATTGTATCACTTTTTTTGTTTGTATTTTGCTCTTTTTTTCTGCTCGCGTCCACATTAAAGTTATTGGCGACACCATTAGGTATTTAACTAATTGAAGGGGGTGTGTGTCGCATGTCTCACAGGAGAGTTGAGGGTCCCTGGAAAAATATGAGTGAGTTAATTTGGTGTGGAGAATTCTCAAGCGGGAAATGATCATTAAGCCAATATGCGATTTTGGTATTGAGCTCTTGGATTGATCGAGAAAGTCTAATATGGTAATAATATAAAGAATGATCTCCAATGCCCCATGCTATGTCTCTGATAGATTTAATAAAGACCTGTAAGTACCACACATTAAATATGTCATAACTCAAATTAGTATAAATAACCACATAAAACTATAGAACCACACCAACACGCACATGAGCCCTCGTTTGGAAATACAAAATATAACAAGCCTTAATCGAATATGGCAAAGTGATCATAGGATGACTTGTCACTGGAGAAGACATCACATCAAACAAGAACTACCTTGTTATATTGTAATATTCTGATTGCTAATGCAATATACATAAATGAAGTACAATGAAGAAAAGTATAATAAAAATCAGGTGAACCGTATTCTTGTATAAAACTGACAATATCAGAGTGACAGACAGACAGGAATTACGGCTCTCCTAATTCATGAAACGTAAAGATAAATTAAATCACTATTCTAGTAAATGGTCAGAGAGTTGTATTAATTAATTTATGTGAAGGCTATCAAAAAAGTGTTATAGTACCTATCAAATCCATTCCTACGCTATTAATGGGGAGTTTCGACCACGTGGATTACCCTCACGTAACCTGTTACAAAAAAACTTTTTTTTAAATCATTGATGAACAATTTGCAAACCAATTGTGAATTTTCATTGAAGCCTGGCCAAGACTGTTTTTGTTTTTTGAGCTCAAACTGTTAATTGCGTTTTTTTTATAATTGTAAAATCTGTATATGATAGCTATTTCACCTCACAAATTCAAAAATTACACATTACTCAAACTGTATGATTCCTACTAGTAAAAATAAGATAAAGTTCACAGCATCGGAAAAAAAATATATGCATTCTTACAAGGATGCAAACTCCAAGCTGAGATAACTGAATATTTAATGATCGCAATTTAGAATGATAATGTTAAAATAGAAAAACAAGATCAAGATTAAAAATGCGGAAGCATTATGTACAGTTGTACATTTCATTTTATTTATATTTACAAAAACTGTAAAAATTCGTTTCTTTTGAAAGTAAGCTATGCAGAAGAACGAGGGGGCTTCTAAACCTGTAATTTCTTATACTTGTAACTTATGAATATTATATACGTCACCATGGTCAGAAATAAATTTTCAAGTAGCAAAGTTATTTCGTTATATTAATATAGTAGATGAGAACAATTAACGTACATTGCTTAAGAAAATATCTGTTCGCCCTAACATGGCAAAATAATTTATTTTGGAATTGCACAGAAGTATATCATGACCCCCTTGAAGACTAGTACGATCTGCAGATCCAGGAAGTGATTTATTTTATCCTCGTGCTTCTCTGAACCCACTTCAATTTAGCACGTGTCTTCATAAACAATAGAGAAGCGGCAGATTCAATTCACGTGACAATTCTTTGATGGTTTTCGTACACATGATTTCTCTTTCTCGAGAGTACGTATTCCAATACTTCACTGAGAGAATATATTCCGGCACTTTAAAGCATTCTACTGATTTATCTTATGGATCGACGTTCCTGACGTTCAGATAAATTAGCTTAAGTTTTTGAGCTATGTCACATTAATAGACGCGTTGCAGACGAAAATCAATAGTTATAAATAATTAATAACTCCGAATATTTATGATATAATAAAAATATTAAAATGAATTTTTGTAAGGTGTTGGTGATTTATTTATTAATATAAAAAATAAATTTTAAACAATTTGTGCAGTAAACTAAATCATTCATTTCCGCTAACCATATCTAATGGCTAATTATAATCATTAAGTTTCTATGTTGAATTAATTGATTTATATTAGAACAGCGCATTACATTGAAAAAATAAAGTTTCATAAATGTTTAAAATTCCCATTTACATTAATTAATACTAATACTCGTGACATTATTACTGTAATATTTTATGGTCTTTATATTAAACTTATGAAAAGGGGAAGTGAGGAGGCCGAGAGGTTTTACTAACTAGTCTTTCCAATTTTAACCTTATATGAATTTTTTCCAGTTAATTAAACTAATTCAAGAAAAATCTCTGACAACAAGATTTATTTCAGGATTAATTTATTTATTAACAAACTGATGAATCCATTTCTTTATGACTAGTGTACCATTCTTAACAGATATATATCTTAGACTCCAATTTGTCCGCTTAAGTTTCCTAGTAAATGTTTGTCATCTCCATAACGTAGCACATAGTTTATATAACTATAAATAAATTTAAGTTAATCCAATAACATTTTCATTACGTAGTCCTAATTAATAGTTACATTAAAACTGCTAAGTTTTAATCAACAACCAATTATTTTTATTCACGTCCATTTTTGTTAATTTGTGATTACAGGACATGAAAGTTAACTGGGCACCATCTCCTGGAAACCAACCAAAGCAAGACACTAGCAGTGAGTACAGTTTTCTTATCCGACTCTTATTAGCATGCTGTAATTAGACTTAAACCACAAACTATGATCGTATCATTTTCATTAAGTACTACGAATTTTGTGGCCAACAATTAAAAATAGCAGCATACATACTAATCTTCCTTGTATTTTTTAGGTATTGAGGTATAGTATATAAATTTTTCTGATGAAAATTTAATTTTTTGTTAAGCGAATTACACAATTATGTTAATGAATGCGTAATGTTAAATTAAATCTCTTGGAATCAGATTAATGAAAATTTTAAAAATATATAACACACATAACTTCTTCTCATTAAAATGAGCCTATTTGTAGAATAAAATGTGACTATGTTGCAAGTTGCACACATGAAGCAATTTCATTTACTGTATTTATGAGTCAAGATTTTGAATTAATTATTTCGTTTTAAATTCGGTTAAGTAGTTATATGTAAGCAAGGTGAGGTTTCCATTTATTATTGATGATTATAATTACGTTTGAACAAATTTTGTTCTCCCTAAAACCTAGTATTATTGCATATCAAAAAACCTTTATATTATAAACAATGCTAATAGATCAAAATTGTATGGGAAAAGGCTTAATATTAAGTTCATAACGTCACAATTTTTTTTATAAAATTAGAAATTCCTTCTTGGAATATTGAAATGAATTACATTATATAGTTACATTAATTGTTTTAATTCTACGTACAATATTCATGTTCAGTCTTAACTAATTGAGTTTAAAGCTGCCATTCCCATAGATTCTATAGCAATTAATCTACAATTCATCACACAAAACAAGCGATTAGCATACCTGAAAGATTATGTTTCAACTCCGCTGTACTTGTCAATGCCTCAAACACGAAAATTTTAAATGCAGTATTTTTAGAAGTAGTTTATACTTAACGAAAGTGCGATTGCAATGAAATATAGTGTGTCTGTTCTGCCATAATTCCAGTGCTAAAGTAATGGAAAATTGTTCTCTCCTGCCATTAAGTGCTCATATCATGCTAGTAGCTACATTTTTATTTATTTTATGTGGATACTATAATCTCTTTCTCCCTACTTACTATTTTACTTTCTACTGTAACATCCTATAATGTTTTCAATAGGTGGATCAGCATAGGTCAGCCTGGGTTCTTTTCCGAATGCCCCAAATATTCCATACGCTGACATTGATTTTATTGTTGATTCATTCATCACAACCGGCAAGAGCACAACATTTTCGACTCTATACGGAGCTTTCCAACTCAATTTAATTTCTAAATTACTTCGTATTCTATACTTCTGTTTCACAAAACCTCTCCTGTAAACACACTTATACATTATTTTATAAGCATAATTTCGTAACGTGTGGTATCGAACTTTTGTTATCTTCTTTGCGCCTTCAAGCAACAAAACTATTTCACTTCTTCCGACATACCAGAGGCAAATTTCAAATAAAGTCGATAGGTCAGTAGCAAATCGTAACCTTATTGTGAAGCTCACCTTGTCTTGATTAATTCCTTTCAATATCTACATATTTTAAAAATCTGCTTTCTTATCTGACAATATAAAAGTGCTACTGTGAAATATTAGAACAGGTTCGGTCTCCTTGTAATTTTATACCTGCCACGAATTTTTATTTTATTTCCCTCATGTATGATTAACACTTAATAATCGTAGACGATCAGATTATTTGGTTGCATTTTATTAGATCGTCAGGTTAGTTCCCCCTACTTTATTTACTTACTTCCCAATTCACTTGAGTATAAATTATACTAAAATTCGATAAATAAAACAGTATAGTAAGTGCCTAAAGTCATGAAGTATACAGTCGCAACGAAGTGGATGTGACGATATATTTGGACTCCAATAAAAATAATTTCAGTTCGAGGAGTTTGTCACAGGTAAACGTCTGTTACAAGGTCACAATAACCTCACGAAAACAATGTAGAGATAAAGCTGCCGGCACGGAAGATGGCGTGTGAGAGAATGCAAAGCGACGACGCAGAATCAAGCCAAGGACGCTACGAACTCACGACCAGAAAACAATACAACAAATCCGCAACCGATTCCACGACGTACTCAAATTTTAAAATCGGTAGTAAAAATATTAAATAAAAATCTTTTTACACATAATTACATTCTACAGTCGGAAACAAATCGATGATGAAGATTAATTTTGCTGTTAATGCGTCATGGCGATTTGAAACAATAATACGTCGAACATGTCATAAATATTAATTTTCATAATATTATATTTCAGAAGTAATTGTGAAGTGATGCCCACACTAAATTATTGTACATATTTGTTATTTCAATCTGCATTTATAAAGCAAGCAATGTCACCGGGTTTTTAACCTGTTAAGTAAAATCATTGCAGTGACGTGTTTAAATTATAAACTGAAGGTTTTTACAGTGCAATCGACTGAAACGTAATGTTTCAAACTACGTACTAATTAGAATCGAAGACGAAAGACAGTTTATGTCGAAAAAACTGAAGACCTTTGATGAATAGATAGACACTACTTCGAAGGACCAGCAAGAAATCACACGATGTTCCCTAAATCATTATTGATAAATTTTGGGTCATATGTTCTCCTTAATTAATAGTTGTCTTAAGATTTTATAGATATGGGCCTATCATCAATCCTTAATGTTACATATTACGTTTTACAGGAAATAATAACAACTATTTATCACTTCAGTGTCGTTACTTTACTTACAGCTACTGTAATTTCCAAAAGGTTTACCTATATTTATTAAGGAAGAATTTTCGAAACTATATTTTGCTAATTTTGGATAGGAATAATACGGTAGTGAGTATTTATGAAGTTCATAATAAAATTCTAATTAAATAACAACACGGTGAGAAATAAAAAAAAATTTTGCCTTCAGATAATAAATTAATACAACTATCTGACCATTTATTAGAATAGGGTGATTTAGTTTATCTTTACGTTTCATGAATTAGGAGAGTCATAATTCCTGTCCGTGCTCACAAGAACACGGTTCAACCGATTTTGATAATACTTTTCTTCATTGTATTCTATATTGTATTAGCAATCAGAATATTACAGTACAATTATATAAGTAATTATAAGGTCTAATCACAAGGTGATGTTTTCTCTAGTGACAAATCATCCTATGATCACTTTGCCATTTTCGATTAAGGCTTGATATATATTGTATTTCCAAAAGAGGGCTCATGTGCGTGTTGGTGTGGTTCTATAGTTTTATGTGGTTATTTATACTTTTTTGAGTTATGACATATTTAATGTGTGGTACTTACAGGTCTTTATGAAATGTATCAGAGACATAGCATGGGGCATTGGAGATCATTCTTTATATTATTACCATATTAGACTTTCTCGGTCAATCCAAGAGCTCAATACCAAAAACGCATTTTAGTTTAATGATTGTTTCATTGATTAGGAGTTTATTTTCAAGTGTTAGTTTCGATGCCCTAGCAAGTAACCACAGCATTTTCTTGACTTTTAGATACATTTATTTTTAAACTGCATATTCTTGCAATTTACCTTGCTATTTAAATTTTGTAATTGTTATATAGACCCGTAAAAAGCTTTTTACCAATATAATACTACCAGACATATATTGTGACATGTAGCGGACGATCTACAACTTTAATTTTGGTCGCTTTTTAAAACACAACTTTCAGAAGGATTTTTCATTATTTTATAGAATTTTTTTTTTTCAATATCCAACTGGCATCTTCCTTATTACGACTAATCTTTGCTGACGAGACTAAGTAGAAATTTTTTTTTAGAGATAGATCGTTCAGGTCAAAATAAGGATTAAATCAAATAAATTTTGGAATAAATTGAGTTAAAGGTAACGCGGTTATAAATCCCATGTTTATCCTATCAATATTATACAACAAATGTCTTTATTTGCCAAAATAAAACAATAGTGAACAAGTTTTCCTATCGTATGAAATACTATTGGAATTCTGGAATTCATAATACCTGAATAAAACGGTTTATATATCAACATGAAACAATAATAATTCTTAATTCGGTCTATCTACACTATTTAAATATTGATTTTCCTTTTGAAACAGTGGGTTCAAAATATGTTCATGAATATTATTTAATTTAATAAATTTCTATCACTTTCATTGTAATTAATTTTTCATATCATACCTATCATTCATATCATACATATCAAATCATACATCCTTTTTTATTATATAGATATTGTAATAATTAAAAGGTGGTATTAATTAAAAGAATCAATTAACAAAATTATTAAGATTTAAAAATTTATTCTTTAAAGGTACAAATTGTAATCCCTACATTATACGCCGAATTACATCAAGTTAACAAACAAATATTTTATTTCAATTTTCAATTCGTGGCGTTCTAGGGAAAACACAACTTTATATTTTACAATCAAATACGTCGAAATTATCTTTATCTCAAGGTCATTACTGGGTTTGATAATAAGAACAGTCCAATTTAATAAACTAACATTAACAATTCAAACTCATTGAAGCTAACTTAATACAATATGAAAATAAACGAAATGAAAGAAACTAAATGAAAAGAAAAACGAACGAAATCTGACTTCTACCTTTAATCCTCCTTTACAGATTTTAAATAATTGTTTTGTACTCACGAATGCCTTTATGGTACCAGATCTGATTCTTGGAGCTTGAGGACAACACTTACTAAAAAGGCCATTATTCACTGATTCTACACATTAAATTTTTAATACACACGGTCGATGTTCTCGTTCTCTGCCACCTGGAACTTTGGATCTGCCACCCCTCAGTCAGCCCTAGGACATAGGTGTCCTTGATGCCTCTATGTGAAATTTAGTTCAGTCTGTGTGAAGCAAAACCTTTTTCTTCCAACTTTGCGATTATTATTTGAGTCTCTCCGTCAAAACTGTTTACTCGCGTTTTATGTAAACTAATAGATCTCGCAGTTGAACTTCTTGGACCGCGTTATTCATACTTTTAGATCAGCACCCTCGCTCTCCCGTAACCTTTGCAGAACTGCTTTCCATACCAGCGACCAACTCTATCATTCCTCTACCAGCAATTAACTAACTCTCGTACAGAACGCAGTTCACAACAAAGGCTACACCGACCATTGTCGTTCTTTGGCAACTCGTACCGCTAACAATCCAATTATATAAAAACAATTAATGGCCTTTTTAATTGGTATTACAATATATATATATATATATATATATATATATATATATATATAACAAGATGTAGTTTACGACCAATAGCAGAGTTTATCCAAAGAAATGACGGTTAAAATAAAAACGTTTCCGTACATATCTGTACCTTTTTTATCCTATGACTCTTTTTCCTTTACTCCAAAAGTTAACAATATTGAAACATTTTTATGCTTAATAAACTAGCTTAAGATACATTTCAGTGTCAAAAGAAAACCTTGTTCTGAGGACATCGTGTCAAAAAAATGTTATTTCAAAATGATTGATTCTTAATATTCTTTGGTGTTGGTCGTAAACAACATTTTGTTTCATATAACTTCTATAAGCGTAATTGAAGCTGTAGGATATGCATGTTAACGTGTAATATATTTTATAAAAATTTTCAGATCAAATATTGTTTTAAATGAACGCATTAACAAGTACGTTGGGAAGTATTTTTCAACATTACATTTACAAATTTGCGAGTTGGTCGGCTCTTTGTGGGCTTGACGTAAATTTTCGACTTAAATCTTGTTACGTGAATGACACGATGAAAGAGGTTTTTCATACGCTGTCAGAAGGGACTTATGCCATTATTTAATAAACAGGTGGTAGTGAATCCTCTCTGGAAGTTTAGTAGAAAGACTTGTGTTAATCAAAGCTAAGCCTCGCCCATTCGCCGCTATAAAGTACGCTGATCCCCAGTAGCAGCAAGAGACAGTCATGTAATTACTGAGGACAGCGGTACACACTTTGATCTCAGCAACAGCTGACTGTCTCGCTGCAGGGCTAAGACTATTTTTTCGTCTAACGAACGGGATATGTAGCGAGCGAGCTCTGGCTGGTCCCGTTATTATAGGTAACGCTGGTGTCCCGCCACAGGGCACCCACAGTTATATATAATTAGCTGCTGCTTGTCTACCTTGCGTCGTCCCTGCCCTTACCCTTCGGGCTACGAAAAGGCACAGAGACAGAGATAGAGAGCGAAAGGGAAAGAGGGGAAGAGTGAGAGAGATGAGGGAAAAAGAGAAGGGGGAGGGAAGGATCTATCTCTCCACCTGTTCTTCTCTATATATAGCGAGGCAGAAAAATACAGGCACCATACTGTAGAGCTTTGTTTTGTGTGTGTAATGGGTGGATGCTGCAGGGCTGAGGCAAACTTTGGCTCGCGCACGCGCATTCTAATGAACGCAGTAAACTTGTTAGCTGCTGGCCCCAGCCGCCCTCGGACTGGAAACAGCCCCTTCGTAAGATGCAATAAGGACGGTGCGTTTAATTCCGCATAAAATCATTGCAAACACTGTTCACCGCATGAGGATCTGCAATCGAGTTAGGGGTTCCTTTGCCGCTGCCGCAACACTTACGTTATTTCCGAAAATTATTACGCTAACATTCTGATGAGCGAAGCACGTCCATCCAATTATCGATTCATTCCAACTAGAAAGCAGCTGCCTCCACTACTTAATTATACAGATATAAACGTTATTTTATTTGACTGTGTACATATTAATAAAAAGTGATATATTTAGACTACAGAGTTCAAGGTCCGCTTTGGAACAACGCCGAATTGTAATGAATACAGGAATGAAATGTATAAAGTTTTGTTTTAACGATTGCCAGTCATACCACAGAAGGAATTTTCCTTCCCTTAGTAGGTGTCACCATTCATTTCAGTAGTTCTAATTTTGATGACGTTAACATTTTGTAGAAAGTATAAATTAGATTAGATTAATTATTCATTCCTTTAGTCATCGGTCGAGGAAATAGGATACATCACAATATAAGATTACATGAAAGAATAATTATTACAAATACACAGTTTAAAAAAATCATTGTACTTTACAAAAAAATATATACTTTAAAACTACATTAAATTAATATGACAGTAATTACTAATTAAAGAAATGACAATTGTCATCTTCAATTTCCATTGGACAGTTTCCAGTAGAAAATCTTACATCGATTCCCGTCGAACATGGAAAAGAAAATAAGTCAGCAGTTACATTCTATAATATTATGGTCGTAAAAAAATAGCGTAACTTGATAGGATACCAGCAAACTATTTTATTAAAGAGGATCATCATTTGTTCTTCCTTTCTACGAACTCTTTCACCGAGTAATATGCTCCATTAATTAACAGAGATTTACAACTCTTTATAAATAAATTTTGTATAATTTAAGTTTTTATTTCTCCCTGAAGACTATTGAATAGATTTATCCCGGAATAACAAATGCTTGATTCAAAAAGGCTTAGGCGATGTTTTTCTATGCGGAGTTGAGAGCGATTTCTAGTGTATAAATGATTTACTCCGTTTATAAATTGATGTTTCTTCAGACAAACATTAAAATTTCTGGAATATACGTAGAAGGAAATGTTAAAAACCCAAGATTCCAAAACGAAGGCTTGCAACTGGCATTACAATCCGCACCCGATATGATTCGTACGGCCCTCTTTTGAAGTTTAAAAATTTGCAACGCGTGATGTGAACGACCCCAGTTTGTTATGTCGTAAGACATGACAGACTGAAAATATGCATGATATACCATTTTACGTGTATATATGTCACTTTCCCGAGCTAACACACTTTGTGAAGCAAATTTTGCTAAGTTTTCCCAAGAGCTTATTTATATGGTGATTCCATTTCAATTTATTGTCAATAAACAGACCAAGAAAAGGTGCGTGCTCCGAAATGTTCTCCGAATTATAAATTAAACTTCTTTTGTTCGAAGTGAAGGTAACGATTTTAGTTTTCTCTAGATTATATCATCTTCAAGACCATATAATATATAGAAATTAAGATATGACTATTGTCAGGTACAAATATAGTTAAATGGGAGGAATAATTATTCGTGCTAATACTGGCGTTTTAACTGATCGCTGTCTGAAAATTCTAGGGAATTTGGAAAATGTAAACACGAATTTAATATTATAGCTACGAAACAACTCGCAAATAAATAGAAATATGGACAATAATAAACACCCAATTTTCACAACAACAACAAAACGCGAGAAATATGAAATGAAAAAAAATGGTTGGAAACTGTAGAATTCATCGCGCGAGGTTTTGATTTCGTGAGACATTTGGGGCCAGTTCCACCCCTTAATAATACTGTATCTTATAGTCGGTAAAGTATATGATTGACAGTAAAATGTCATGAATGTGTTTAGTATATTTCTTGCGGTACAGTGTGAAGTGATCTTAGTCGCCATAGATAATGTTCCGCTGACTACAGTAGTTTAGAAAATCCCTGTAGATGTTTTGAAGTAGCATGTCTTAAAGGATATGGAGAATGTCAAGTAATACAAAGTTCTTAACAAATAATTAATTTCATAGTATGAAAGTGAAATTAGTAACTCATTTCACAAACGTATGACAGGTTAAAATTACACTACAATTAGAAATTTTTAATTTACAGTAAATAATAGTTTTAGTTACACTGTCCTCAATATAAAAAAATATTTGAAATCAGTATAGTTTAAGGTAACTATATACAATATTTAAAATATTAAGGATAGGCTTTTAATTATTCATAAATTCTTGAGAGAGATGCGAATGCGGTAATGATAGAAATGCATATTAAAAATTCATAACATTATGTAAATTCAACCTAATTGTATGTGTCTACTTCTTTATATTTTATAAACGTATTTTATCAAAGATCAATTTCATTTCTACCAAATATGTACCAAAAATGATATTGAAAGCTAATAACAAATATTCAAGTTTGAAACGCGTAAACAGCATAATCCATTTCCAGCAGTACAAGTTGAAAACCTGAATTGTTTCATATGGTGATGCACAATACTACTGGTCTTACAAAAAATTGTGGGAATTTTTATGGCACGTAGAAGTTTAACAGGAAATCATTAATTGTTTATGTATTAAATCCTGAAATTGATCTACATAAAATAATATAATGATATATTTTTTTGATGGGTTTCATTTTTGTGTATTGAATAAAATTTTATTCAATTTTGATTTACAAACTAAATAATACCATAATAAATCAATGGGTGGTACTACTCTAATTTACATTTAAATACATTTTCTTTTCTTGCGGCTATTTAAATACTCAATTTATGAGATAATAAAAAAAAGGGGGGGAAGTTTCCCAGTGTTTACGGGCTTGTAGCAAAGTAATAGTTCCGGTAATACATACTTTCATCACCTTTTATCTGTCTCGTCTGAAGTGCTAAGTTCATAAACCTGGTGAGAATTATCGTTCTTTTGTGTACTGGCTCGTGGCTGTTCGGAGGATTTGTGACTTTTGGTTGACGTTCTTCCTCTAGGGGTTCAAGGAAAATCTCGTATTCGATCCTCCATCGATTCAAATTTTGCTTCCACACTCCTCAATTTTTTTTTTAACTAGACTCAATACTAATTCTCCATGTGTCTTCATATGACACTTCTCCATGACATTTGCCCCGATCACGGCTTTCAGTCGAGCAACTTTTGGAGCGTCTTCGTAGGGTCGCGGAGTCTGAAGCCTCCAATCACTTTAACTAATTGGTGGAAAAATCGGCGCCTGGGTGCCAACTTTTCCGTGGCCAACGAAACTTATTTACGTTAAAGTGACGAGCGAAATTTGATGCCAAGTTTTATATCCTTAATCTTTCGTGGCCGTCACGTCCTGAGTCTGCGACTTGTCGTTTTGTACAAGTTGCCTTGAACGATTCTGTGCCCGTTATGACATTTCAAATGAAATTTTTATAAATAAATATGTATTTTCAAAATTAGATCGTAAATAATTCATGGATAAATTATGCGCGTTATACTTAATTTTTTACTTTGGTTCTTTCCATTTTCTTATATTCGTTTCTTCAATTTTAGCGCAGGTGTTCTATTTCTTGAATGGATTGTCCCAATAGGCAACGTCTGTATAAATTTTACTATATAATTCGTTTTCCAGAATATTACGAGCATATACTTTTAAAATTAAAATTATTTCAATAATTTTATTCTTTTTAATCCGTATTTATTTTCTAATAGATTGTTAATTGCTTTTCAAATATACGACGCTGTAAAATGTTCACATTTTAAAAAATTTCAAAATTTTCGTTGTTGACATTTCTCCTCTATACGATTCCGTAAACCCAGATTAGTTTTACAGTAAAAGTTAATTTATTAACGTCAATTTTCTCATTGAAAGCGGAATTTTTTTTCCTAATTTCACAATTCGTTGCTTTCTTCTGGTGAATATAAACGATTATAATTCAAATAAGTATGAGATCATTGTACTGATATGAGCAAATAATTTATGAACATTCTCTGAAGCAAAATTTTACAAACGAACAACGTTGGTCCTTGCTCTGGTGCTGTACTGGAATATTTCACCATTCACCGGGAAATTTTTAAGTGAGTAGCACTAAATACGATATTATTATCGTAAAAACTTTTATTGTTAAGTGCTAGATAATTATAATATTGTGAGCTTCACTAAAACACTTTAGTTATTCAATCCACGTTAAAAAACAGCAATATAAGCGATATTATTGAACAACGTATAATAAAGTATATAATTTCCTATAAATTTGAAAACATAATAGTCCGAAGTAATTTTATATCAAATTTAAAACATTATAGTTGGAAAAGACAACGTTTCATCCCTTATTGGGATCTCTTCAGGTGTACAATTATATTAAAGTTATAGTTTATTAAAATTTAGATTTGCATAAATTTTAATAAAACATGAATTAAAGTAATTGCAATTGTACACTTGAAGAGGTTACAATTAGAAAAGATATGTTGTGTTTCTCAAATATAATGTTTTAAATTTGTTGGTAAATGTTTTCTACTTATTAGACCAGGTGAGCTGTTCACATTTATTTAATAACTAGCTGGGTGCCCGGCGTTGCCCGAGATGTCATTTATCTGCAACCCCCGATATTACTCCAATTTCGATTGCTTTTGCGCTATTTTTATGTAACGCTCCTCGAACCATATCCCTACATGTGCTCCCCTCTTATGCCGAAAGGGATTAAAATTATACACAAAAAAAATCAGTAGAAATACAATCAATATAATTAACCCTGAAAAATATTGATTCATCGCAAATATCTGCCGTGTTTGCATGTTCCAAAATTGCCACCCCGCTACCCCTATCTAAGGGATAAATGCCAAGATGAATGTCATAACTAAAATCAGTGGCATCCATAACCTTCGATTTGACTCCAATCTCGGTTGTATTCCCGTTATTTTCTTGTAAAGCATCTCCACCCCAAACCATAAGGGTGCCCTTTTCTCAGGGTGTAGCGGATGAAAATTATATTCAGATAACATCGGTAGAAACACTATCAATATCTGTACCCCATAAAATATTTATCCGACTAAAATATCGACTGTTTTATCATGTTTAAATATTTCCACCACAGTTCAACCCCGCTTATGGGGGTGGTAGACGCGTCTCACCCCGACAGTGTTTGTTATCTGGTCGCAAAGAACAAGTGTACGAAATTTGGTGAAATTTGCTGCACCGGTGTTGATTTGTATAAGGAACATACACATATGTATATATATATACTTACAAAAAAACAATCTGCTTTATATATTAGATAAGGCAGAATATTGTAATTGTTAAATCATTTTATGTAACTCAGATTAAAAAAGATCTCTATAGCCGATTAGTATAGGTCAGTTATCAAGAAATAATTATTTGAATATATTTTCAGTTTTCTGTGTATAGCTTTAAAGCAATATATGACCTCGCCTCACTGAATTCACATAATATGAGGTTATTATCGATAACTGGATACCAAAAGCCGAACATTGACAGTTACACGAAACAGCTTATCGTTCAAACAATTTACTAACTTATTAACAGTGTAATCCTCCCAGAAGGGTAAGCACTATATTATTTCTGAAAAGTTCATTGTAAGTTAAATGAGAAGTGGCAGTTTGTTGCACAATTTCGTCAATGTTGTGCAGTAATTTTTAACGCGATGTGACACGAAAGCCAATAGTTACCTGTTGGGAAGACACGTGACACGGTATTGAAATATCGGCAGCGTGGTGCGTTTGTAGCCACGGAAATAATTGCGCGGGCAGGCGGGTACAGTGAGGTGTGAAGTGGAATCCAGAGCTGCGGCCGACGTTTTATGCCTTTTTGTCGGCGTCAGCGGTGAGCCTCCGCTTCGGACGGACAGAGGAATTCGGCTGCGGCCACACGAACCGTTCTCCTATAGTCGATATTAAATATTTGCGGCCGGGTGAAATGTCACATGGCGAAATTCATTTTGTGTGAACATTTCATTTAAGAGTGGAGAGGAAGGGGGCTCGTGTTTAATTGGCTTCGCGCCACAAGCGGGTCGTAATTTTCGAATATCTTTGGGATAAATAACTCCTGAACGCGGCTACCGACTCGCGTTTCCATCTCTGATGTGCCACTACAAAACAGACGTATTGGTTGCTGTTGAAACTCCGCAGATCCAATTAAGCACGGCATATATTCACAGAATTTCATACGTGATGACCGGGGTACAGTCTATTCATGTAGACAATTGTTTCTATATGTTGGGAGGTTATGAACTAAATTATCAAAAAAGCGTGATTCTATATATCATATAAGAAGAAGGATATTAAATTAAAAAACAATAATTTCTTGACAGTTATGTAACTTAAGAAGTAGTTGTAAATTTACATGGACGTCCTACTATTCCATGATAATAAATACTGAATAGATACGATGACAATTTCATTAATCGTCAATGCAGTCGTCTCTGTTTCGCGATCATCATTGGGAATGTGTTACTGATTATTTATTTATTATGTACATGTGTACCTTCAATTATACGCCAAAAATTTAAAATTTATTATGTATAATTATAGAAATTAAATTTTTTTTAACGAAACTGCGTTTTAATTACAAAATGAAGGTCTTTGAAAGGCCTCTGGTGAGAAAGAAAATATTACCCTGCATGATGCCCAAAACAAACAATTTAACTGGCAGTTTTCATTTTAATTTACCTTTCAACAATATAAAATTCAAATTTCTGTCTTTGGTCATATGTAGCGTGCAGGAACTGGAAAATTCGGCAGATCCAGCACCTTGGCGAGTTTTCTGCAATTTAGCCTGCACAGTCAAAAAGTTGAAATGAAACTGCCTTGAAATATTAATGTGACAACAGGAATTAAATTAAGTAATATAATGCGGCTTCTTCATTCGATAACTTGTCTGTCTTGATCTTTCTACGACGTCTGTTTAGTTAAATATTAAAACCACGCTAACTACACGGTCTCTCAAAGACAAATCCACGACCAATCTTTTATAAATGGCAGCATTAAATATAATAATCAGGCTCTTTGAGCTGCCTCTATTCTAGCCATCAGCTAATACCCGCACCACCGAACACCATATCTTCAAAACATTTGACAAATATATTATGAAATTTCCAACTTCTCTGCATTTGAATCAATAAAATGAATTGGACTTTTTTTTTACAAATATTGACAATGCTATCGTCAAATTCATATCTGGTCTGAGGCTACACGAAATTATCGCGTGTTCTGTAGCATTTTTGTCTGTAATGAGAATAAAACACAAATGAACGCATTTCTATATTCATTCATTTGTTTATAATTCATTTTAGTCGCGTTGGGTCAGATACATTGCCATAATATCAGTGTTAGATTGAGGTAACACTCATGATATTAACTTAGCAGATGAAATGCTAGAAATTGTAAATACAATGACTTACTGATTTGTGAAACACTATATTTATCTATAAAATTTCTTTCTAGCCTTACAAAAAGAAAAAATGTTTATATCATCCGATGTCCCAGATCATCTTTTAATGAAGTTAATGTTATGTTTGAAGAAAAAAGCCCATTTAGTGTTGAGGTTACCATACGTGCTCAGCGTAAGATAAAACAAGAAATTAGTGGAATGAAGCTTCGATTAGATAATTGGATACTTCACTAAGACATCTAAATTCACCGTCGGGCAGTATTTACTTAAAAAATTCTGTACTTTTCTGTAATAGAGATTGATGTAATTTTCCCATGGCTCATAGATACCCTGAGATGGAGATCTAATTCCTCTTATATAATTTAGATTTTAAAATTCTACTACCGTAGAGTATGAGCTTTTGCTCTGATGAGAAGAAGAAGGTGTAGATAGACTATGTATAGGGTAATCCACATAGTGGAAACTCCGTTCTTGTAGCATAGGGAGTGAAGGGGGCGATGCGGAAAGGTAAGGCAAAGTATCCAAGGGTTAACTAGGGCCCCCGAACTATGGTTTAAGGATCCTACCCCGCAATTCATCTAAAATTGATGCAGGGAAAACCTGCAACAGGAATAGAGGACAGCTCTTACCATATTCCCAAGGTCTTCGATCCCGGAACATAATCTTCTCGAAACAGGCCGAGGTGCCTCGGCTTGTGAGAACCTTAGTTCAAAAAAATAGAGAGAAGAGAAGGAATTTCATTTTGGGTGTAGACAGGCTTTGTATAGGGTAATCCACATAGTGGCAACTCCCCTCTTATAGCATAGGAAAGGTATTTGAAAGGAGGGTGCGGAAGGGTGGAGGAAGGTAGCCAATGGTAACTAGGGCCCCCGGGTTATGGTTTAAGGATCCTACCCGGCATTCGCCTAAAAGAAATACAGGACAAACCCTAGAAAAACCTGCATCAGGTAGGACGGGCATTGGGTACTTGTCCCACGCCCTTCCGATAGCGGGAGAGGAGTTTGCTGTGGGGACTCAGAATTCCCTTCTCCGTGCCTCGACCAATTTAGGAGGCAGCTGGCCGACTATTCCAATGGGAATAGCGGACAACTCTTACCGTATGCCCAAGGTTTGTGACCGACCCCGGAACATACACCTCTCAGAAAAGGCCGAGGTGCCTCGGAGAAGAGAAGGCATCTTTTTTTTCTTTTTTTTTGGGTGTAGACAGGCTATGTATAGGGTAATCCACATAGTGGCAACTCCCCTCTTAGAGCATAGGAAAGGGATTTGAAAGGGGGGATGCGGAAGGGTGGAGGAAGGTAGCCAAGGTTTGCTAGGGCCCCCGGGCTTCCCCAAAGGTATTCCTTTAAAGCTCTCTGGGAAGGTTTACCTGTGAGAGATTGCTATGACATTCATGAAAGCTGAAATTTATATGTTATTTAAAAAATTAAAATAAGAAAGAAAGAAAAGAGAGAGAGGAAGTATCAATATATTTGTATGTAGTTGTTTTTATTAATATTAAGTATTACATAATGTGGCGCCCAACGGTACATGTATTTATATTTCAAATACTTTCAATAAAATTACGACATTATATTTTCTAAAAATAGTACATGTAGTGCCTGATGTGAACTTCCCAGAATATAGTGAACTTCATTAATTAAATAAACAGTTGGTCGACTGTGTATGTATCAAATCCATTTTTAGACCCAAAGCAAGGGTTTGAACGTTGGTTTTCGTAAAACGTGGTTATTATTACCGATACAATTGTTTTGCTTTTTACATATTTATTACTGCGTAAGACATTTTAAAACATAATTTTGGTGCAATAAAACAATTATTTTTATTTTCTTGTCACTATCTATACAATTATCATTTTCTAAAGAGTGCACATTGACCATGGACACGTATTTACGTCCTCTCAAATACGTTCAGTTTATCATATATCAGTTGAAGTCTTTTAGTGCTAGTCAGAGGAAACCATCAATTGATTGTCGATTAACTGGAAATCTACACGTTGAATCTCCTGCCCTGACCTTAATCATGTCATTCGCCCCATCGTTTGCGGTTGTTTGGAGCCCATAGACGTGTCTCAGCCAAGGCACTATCTCTCCGAGTTTCTCACAGTTCCTATGTTGCGTGCAGATCAATGTCATCCTCAGCAGATAACCGCTCCCTGTGGGTAGAAGGCCGGAAGCAGCCGGAAGCGAGGTTTGCTGGTCACTTCCTGGACCCCCGCCGCCTCTTTGCGCTGCTAATTACGCACGTCTTAATTAGGAGCCAGCGGCGACACCTCATTCGCACCTGCGTGTCTTTCCCTGAAGGTAATTAATACTCACTCTTCATAATTGCTGCCAGTAAGGTGACGTCGTTTAGAGGAAAATAATTTGATCCTGTTCTTCGTTATCGTCAACTATCCCATCACTTTAAGAACATAATCACGTTAAACGTATCCTTTATCCTCGTCTTTCTTCATCCCTCCCTCTTCTATAAAGCCCTAATGATAAGGCTTGCTGAAATATTTCTGCAAAATCAATGCCTTAAAGCTTTTGACAAGCCTTATTACAGAGCTAATGAATTTTAGAATTTTCTACACCATGCGGAAAAGGATGCAATTCTTCCTTTAAAATTGAAAACCAAATTATTTCATTATGCTAAAATATCCAGTAACACTAACTAAGCTATATGCATAAATAGTTGTAAATATTAAACGATCATAGAAAACTAATAGCGATTATAGATATGAGAATTCATTGTCTCCTTGAAATAAATTAAAAGCAGAAAAAGTAATCAAATTATGTAGCCAAGAGACAACCGAACGAAATTGGCAGCAATAAGCATTGTATATTACATCATATTTTTTTTAAAAAAAGTTCTCGGGTTTCCATCGCTGACACTGAAAAAAGATGGCAGTTCTAGTCGACGGAACGTCGCTGTTCTCGAAGACAACATCATAATATTTTCTTAATTCTATTCATCAGGAATGCCTTCCGAATTCCATTACATAAAATTTGTCAAAATTTTTAGTAAATCAGAATTTTGAACAGGACTCCGTAAAAATGCAAAAAATGTTCTCGTATTTTTTCTTAGCTCATATCCGAGCTTAGCCGATTTATAATTATTTTAAAATTGCTGAAAGAAATTGTAATTTAAGACGTAATTAAAAACCCCATAATTTTACAGAAAATTAAACAGATTTAATTTATAAAGTCTTAACTTTCTACAATGACTACAGAATTCTGAATGTTTGTTAACGTATTACCATAATTTCGAAATAGTTCCGAAAATTCGTTAGTTTCATTCTAACCAGAGTAAATAACAGTTTCCTAAATTTCACAGTTATTAATTAGAGCAGAATCAACCTAGAGTTAAATAATTTATTTTTCAATAATTGCGGTTTGGTTATGAAATTTCACATAAATTATGCCTCAAAATCGTCGTTAATTTCTCTTTTAAAACTACTGCGTCAAGGATTTCTTCTAGTTCAGTCATCATTATAACATTGCCCTTCTCTTGCGTTGTCAATAGAGAATCAATTTTCATTTTAAGCTCTTTGTCGAATCAACAGACGAGGTCGACCTTGTAAAGCATTGATTAAAGTTGTCCTCACATGTTTTACCTGGGAAATTTAAAACGTTTTACCCAGACACGTCATTATAATCAATCTGTGCTCCGAGCTGAGCCTAGTGCATTACATGCGCAACCATTCTTCTATAAGTCAGGCTCGACTTGCTATTTTCAGCGCATAAATAATTTAGGATTGGTACATTCAAATGAAAATTATGTAACAAGTGGCTAGACCAGACCGACTGCAATAGCAACGCTCCAAATTGTAACATATTTGCCGTCGTTACAGACCGCCAGTGCCACGGTACAACACAAAGCTTTTAACACAGACACAGACGCCATTAATATTTTCCATTGGCACCGGACTAAAGTGCGCCATAGCAGTAATTGCCAGATGTTAACATTGTTTTCCCCTTTTGCCAAGCTGTTTTGTTGGGAATGTCGCGGTATTTTGGCCCCCGTGCGAACTTGAAACAACTTCCATATGCGGTTTTCCGTTCCGTTTGAGAATTTGTGCAAAACGGGAGTTTTGTTCCCATATCTCGAATTCAGCAACATACCCGAACCCTTATGACGTGGCTATAATTTTGGTGATAACGTTTGATTTAAATATTTAATTCTAAGGCAGATAAAATAATAGCGTACACATTTAAAATTTACCAGGTTAATAACGTCTTTAACACAAAAAGAATTTGTTGGCTCAACTAGGCGATTATAAGAGACCATATCTTAAAATGGAAGAATATTATACAGCTAGGTTTAGAGGACACTATCGTTCTTTTCATCTCTGAAATTTCGATTAAGACGATTATTCTAATGAAATGTGTCCAATCAACAAAGCCTCAAAGTTGACCATCACCAACTCCAACAAAATTCATTGGATGTTATATCAAAAGTTCAGGCTTGGATAAATTCTGCATCAAGAAGTGAACACATCAAGGCAGAAGTTGTAGAAATAAGTTTCCACTATATAATTCTTCTTTCGATGCAATTTATATTACAGTCATGTAGTGATTTGACATGTTCAATAGTTTATTTCTCCATGATATCATTTCAGTGCTGTTATCGTTAATATGAGTATTCTTTTTTATTCACATTTTTTATAAAAGTTTTGGATATATTCAAGACCAAATATATCTATTTTTTTGTAATAAAATATTAATGTATAAAAAAACCACAAACTATCTATTTCAGCAATTTTAAAATAAAATCGGATTTTTATACGAGCTCAGAAAATGTACGAGAATTTAGTTTGCGTTTTTATGGCATCTTAAGCAAAAAATGATTCACTAACCATTTTTAAAATAAATGTACATTTCATTTAAATTTCTTGACATGGGACTGAAATATGCATATCTTTTCGTTCTGTTTGGCGTTATTATAAATTTATGGATAAGCAACGACTTTAATGCGTTGTTCAATCTAAAAGTTTGACTTGTGAATGGCCTATATATTCAAATAGTGTAACAAGTTATATGTTATAAACGCAAATATCAAATTAAAATAGTTTAATTAAAGTATCAGAATGGGAAAATGTTGACCGGACCAGGAATCGAAACAGGGACCTTACGCGTACCGATCAGAATTTCTATGATCTGAGTTATCCCTCCGAACCCAAACCCTCTGCGAAATTCCTCCAACTATCAGACCTGATACACACTCACCTACAAGTTACTACATGGAAATCCTTACATGCCCTAAATTATTGAGACCTCAAATGAACGGATTTTTATTATTAAAATTAATGAAGGGTTAATTTAATCTGATACTTTAATCCAATTTAATTTAATGAATTCTATAGATTTATCTTGTAAAAGCTCTTTTTTTAGGGTAACAGGCTACATGAGGGTAATCCACATGGTGGCAACTCCTCCTTAATAGCATGCGAAGGGATCTGAAAGGGGGGAAGTAATAACAAAACCAAAGCAGAATGTTTTTGCTGTTTTAGACGTAGGTACAACCAAAATTATCGGAAGGGTAGAGGAAGGTAACCAAGAGTTAACTAGGGCCCCCGGGCTATGGTTAATCTCATGAGTGTTACCTCAATCTAACACTGATATTAAGGTAATGTATCTGACCCTGTCGTTTGTATACAATTCGCCTAAAGGTGATGCAGGGAAGCCCTATAAAAACATGCATTAGGTAGGTCGGGCATTTGGTTCTTGTCCCACGCCCTTCCGATGTCGGGAGAGGGGTTAGCTGTGGGGTCGTAACTTTCCCCTCTCCGTGCCTTGACCATTTTAGGAGGCAGCTGGCCGACTATTCCAATAGGAATAGTGGACAACTCTTACCGTATGCCCAAGGTCTGTGACCCCGGAACAGGCTAAGGTGCCGTAGTTCAAAAAAGGAGAGGAAAAGGCATTCCCAAAGGTAGCCCCTTCGTAGCTCTCCTACAAGGTTCTACCTGCGAGAGAATATCCCTCACAGGTACTGCCTGCGAGAGAATAGCCCTCGCAGGCCTTGCGAGAGAATAGTTTTTTTTAGGGCAACAGGCTACGTGAGGGTAATTCACGTTGGCCAACACCCCTTTAATAGCATAGGAAGGGATTTGAAAGGGGGGATGCGGAAGGGTGGAAGAAGGTAGCCAAGGGTTACTAGGGCCCCCGGGCTATGGTTTAAGGATCCTACCCGGCATTCGCCTAAAGAAAAATGCAGGGAAAACCCTAGAAAAACCTGCACCAGATAGGTCGGGCATTGGGTACTTGTCCCACACCCTTCCGATAGCGGGAGAGGAGTTTGCTGTGGGGACGCAGCATTCCATTCTCCGTGCCTCGACAAGTTTAGGCGGCAGCTGGCCGACTATTCCAATGGGAATGGCGGACAAATCTTACCGTAAGCCCAAGGTCTGTGACCCCGGAACATACTCCTCTCAGAACAGGCCGAGGTGCCTCGGCTTGTGGGAACCTTAGTTCATAAACTTTTTTTTTTAGTGCAACAGGCTACATGAGGGTAATCCACGTTGGGCAACTCCCCTTTAATAGCATAGGTAGGGATTTGAAAGGGGGGATGTGGAAGGGTAGAGGAAGGTAGCCAAGGGTTACTAGGGCCCCCGGGCTATGGTTTAAGGATCCTACCCGGCATTCGCCTAAAGAAAAATGCAGGGAAAACCCTAGAAAAACCTGCATCAGGTAGGTCGGGCATTGGGTACTTGTCCCACGCCCTTCCGATAGCGGGAGAGGAGATATTTCCTTCGGTTTTTTGCAAGTATTTTTTTTATAATTTCTAATATATTTAAAAACAGGCAGAAATACTGAAAGAAGTTATGATACTAATTGAATTTATAAGGAAAATAGATGCCTCAGTTTTGAATTACGTAATCAAATCTACTCCAATAATGGTGCAAATGCATTTGTTTGGAAGGAAACTGAGTAAAATGAATTTAATAATTTCATATATAGTTGAACCTTGAACTAACGTATTGATATCACAATATTTACCTCCCTGAGCATAATAATTAGTAATCTCTACACTTGTTTTTGGTACAGCCCAAGTTATGTACGTTAAAACGTTCGAGATAATTTACGATATTTGTAAACCTTCGTAAAAATTTGATTCCGTGAAGTTAATATTTAGGTCGCACGTGTCTGTTCCGTTTCGTAAGACTTGTTCCTACCTTGGCTGTAGTTTTGGTAGGGCGACGTAGCTGACTTCGCATCTTCCGACCCCTCGCGGATATGAGATGCGTTATCACTCTTGCCGCCCGCCTTTCCACTACAGCAATAATACCATTAGTTCAACATACCGTCGCTGCTATCCCTCTTATCTCGTAATATACTTCCTGCGCATTTATTTCTCTCATACACAGAGACGTAGCTCAAGGGTGGGATGCAGAAGCCGGCGTTTACACAATCATCTTCAAACTGGAGCATGTAATATACTAGAGCTCTGTTTTGTTCGCTTTCTCAAGAATACATTTCGTATATTTGAAAAACATAAAACGAAAAACCTGGTTTGGTAACATGAAACATTTATATGCGGAATGTGATTTATGGTACGAGTCAGATATGAGATAACCACGAACACGTTTCCAATTATGAATAAATATTAATAATCAGTCATAAGTACGAAGAATAAGTTGCACTAGAAACTAATTTGAATCACCCCTTTCATGTTGGTAGATTATTTTCATCTATAGGGAAAAATTGATTCATACTTTATTTTGTGAAATATTCTATACAGTAATAAAAATTTTAAAAGATCTAAACAATTTCGCTACTTTTCTTGTTGATGTACAGTAATGTTACTTTTGGGGCTTATTAATAAATTGATAATACTGTTAGTTCATTTAAAAGTTTATTTAAATATGAATACAATGGTTAGTTAAAATAATTTGACTCAGCGCATGATAATTTCTAAGCACAGGGTGTGGTGGGCCATTAATGAATGTCTCAGTTTTGTCCCGAGATACTCTATTTACGGATTAATGTTTGTTTACCGAGCTATTGTGTTGTTTGCTGATTTGGTGGCTGCGAGGACGAGGACCAGCGTTGCAGGTAACGGACCACTTGGTTCGGCAGGTACGAAACGCTGCTGCTTTACACACTCCAGACTCAATTATTTTTTATTGTACAATTATCAGTTTCTTCTACTTGTTCACTACTTCTCCGGCTAACTATTTCTAATTCTGATTCACTTTTCCGACTTTATGCCCCTCCTTGACGAGTTCATTCAACCTCTCTTCTTGTCAAGTCCAGGTAACTGCCTCGGATTAACTTTTGGCATTTTTAAGAAGTATGCTCCTTTTACATCTAGTTCCCGTTTCGGATAAGATCCCGAAGGTAGAAACTGATACCATCTGGTAATTTATTACCCAAAACTTGCCATTTGTTGACAAAAACCAAATGCAACCCGTTATTATAGTTTAAATTTATTATTACTCCATTACAGTACTTCCTTCATTCCTCTTAGTCAATACAGTCCATGAATGGCTGTGCTCTGTCGTACAATGGTTGCCCACTCCCCTCTGTTCTCCGCCTTTGTTAGGCCTATAAATTTCCTTATTCCCATCTTCCTGATATGCACCTTGACATTATCCAACCATCTCATTCTTGGTCGTCCTTTCAATATTTTTATTCCTGGTCCACCTATATAAACTTTCTTCCTATATCCATTCTTTCAAAATGTTCCAGCAACCTTAATCTGTTGCTTTTGATGACAACCACTATATGTGGATTGTTGTATAGTACTTTCCATTCGCTACTTTTCATCCTCCACGATCCATTATCATTTACAGGAGCATATATTTCTCTTAGTATCTATATTTCGAAATAGTTCATCAGCTGCATTTAGGGTCCATGTCTCTGCAGATGTCACCACTGACTTCAGCACAGACCGGTATACCCTCCTTTTCAGATTCCTGTTAAGTTTTCATGATGTGAACACGCGAAATATTTCAACGAGAGATAAATCTGGTTACTAGATGTCAGTCGTCCTAATATTTCTTCACTTTTATTGTTCCCTGTTGAAACTATTTTGCCTAAGTATTTAACGCTGTAACTTATCCTATAATTGTATCTATTTAACTGTATCAAATTGTCTTCCGCCATTTTCTTTGTCCGTGATAAGAACATATACTCACCTATTATTTTATTTATTTTAAGTCTCACTTTCTGAGCTGCGTTTTCTAATCTCATCAGAATAGATTCCAATCTGTTGATGACCCGATGATTTAAAAATATGAAATGATAATGAATCTCCAAACTGTCCAACTGTCCTCTTATTTATATCCTGGCTCCAGAATATTCCCTTGTTTTTCACAGTTTTTGCATTTCCGCTTTCGCCAAATAAACACCATCTGTTACCGTTCTCCCGCTCCGAGAGCCACTCAATCATTTAAATTAAACGTTTCCTTTTAATATAATTTCCTCGTCCATCTGTTATGATGCTTTTCAGGGTTCCGTCGGTCACAACCATTTAGCCCTAAGAGCCGCAAAATGCCCCAATTATTAGACCTCCCCTTCTCTAAAAGTCACTTACCCATAATTTTATCATTATCTTTTATATGTACGCGCCACTCAAGGATCCCCAGTCTGAGTTCGTAAACAAATCTGACAAAAATAAGAACAGACTTCATGTCTTTCTTAGCTGGTTATTACAATATATATATAAAACCTATAATTCAAAATTGTGAAAACTTTGGGACGGTAGAGATGACGAGTTGTATTTGCTCAGAGAGAAAAATGTACTTGTGTTTTTTGAAAGAATATTTTTGTTTGCGCCAATACTTTTATCAAAACTCAAACAACGTGACAGTTGCAGGACGCTGACGAGAAACGTGTTTCGAAAATAAATTAATTTTTTTGTGGTGTTCAACGTAGACAATTCCAAGGAAAATAAATAAATTAAAGTATAATATCAGAAAATGGATTTTTAATACAGTTAAATTCTAGAATTACTTCTCACGAATTACAAACAAAGGAATACATCGATTCTTCCAAATTCTGGGAACTTCCCAGGAAATTCATTGAATGTAAAGCATACCTAAATAAGTATACAAAAAATTTTTTCGATTTTTCTGACTTAACTTGCATTATTAAATTTGGTTATGTTAAAAACATGTTAGATTAGAAATTTGTGAATTGTGTTGTCTAGTTTATTTGAATCAAAATTTAAATTCATCAACATCATGAAGAATTTTTTTTCTATTATTAATTTAGGAGTCTGTTCAAATTTATGTATTACGCGATGTGGGACCAAACATTGTATTATTTTTTTGTAATTTAATGATATGTAATACTGAAATTTAATTTTAATAAATATCCTCTTTTATGGCTTTATTGGATAATTTATTCATTTTATGTATATATATATATATTAAGAAGGTGGTCTTCATTAATAGGAATAATTAACAAAATTATTATGTATTTAAAATTTTATTGTTGATAATTACACATTATAAGCCCTGCTTTACACACCGAATTCCGTCAATTTAACAAAAAAATATTTCAATTTTATTTTATTAATTCGTTGCGTTCAATGAAAATATAGCTTTAAAAGTTTACAATAAATTACGTTGAATTTCTCATTATTTCAGGGTCACGACTGGGTTTGATAGGAAGAACAAATACAATGAACTAAAATATTAACAATCCAAACTCATTGAAGTTAACGGAATACAATATTAAATACAAAACTAAAAGAAAACGAATAAAAAGAAAAACGTGAACGAAATCCGACTATACCCTTTAATTATCGTTTCGAGTCTTTAATAATTGTTTTGTACTCACGACAGTGCTACTGGTACCAGTTCGGACTCTTGTATCTTGAAGTCAACACCCACTAAACAGGCTATTATACACTGATTCTACTCATTAGATTTTGAACACACGGTAGTTGCTCTATCCTGGAACCTGTATTAGCTCACCCTCAGCCAGTTGCCGGACGTAGATCTCCTCAAAGTCTCTCTATGCGAAAATTAGTTCAGTTTGCGAAGCCAAACTTCTGCTTCCAAACTGCGATTTTATAAGTCTCTCCGTCAAAACTGTTTACTTGCGTTTTATGTAAACTATTATATCTCGCTGTAGGACTTCCTAGATAGCCCTATTCATAATTCTGGATCTGCAGACTTTTACTGTTTTTATTTCTCTATGTGGACCGAACTGCTATGTCCCAGTTCTCGACGCATACTTTTTTGTTTCGCGTCTCCCCGCAGACTGAGTTCTCTAAGCGCGCGGTGTCCAGTCTTGATTGTTAACAAAGAAAAACTTGCCTTTATTGTCGTCTTTAAGCACCCGTACCGCCAACAATTAAATTAACAGCTTGTTTAATTGGTATTACAAGATATATATATATATGGCAGGTTATATATGAGGGTAATCTACGGGATGGCAATCCCCTCAAATAGCAAAGGAAGGGATTATTAATTTCTCATAAATATCAATTTTAGATTTCAAAAACACTAGGAACACTCATGCATCGAAGATATATTAAATTCAAGACAGTTCAAGTACTTCTTTAATTGATTCTGAGCAATTTCATTCATATACAAGCTAAGTAGATACATAATGTAGTCACTTTGATAGTATTTATAAAATCTTAGATTTTGAGTTTTTGCTGCCTGTATTAAACGACTAAAAAGAGAACAGGGAGTGCTATCACTTGTTGGCATGCAGAACAAATATCCACATGTTTTATATTTAAATGATATACGTGTTGAGCGATCTCGACGCCTCAGCAAAAAGCCAAACAATGTAAGACTAACAATTAAAGAGAGGCTTTAGTTATTGTCAGTATTCATGGGCGTGCCAGGCGGCCGGACGGCATTGTACAGTTTTCTGTAACGGCTTCGCCGTGGCCTGTTTGCTAATTCAGTTTATCTGCAATTCGCATGCACGAGCCGAGCAGCACGTCGGCACAGCGCCAATTAAACAATATGGCGGCGGCGCATCTTCGCTACCTGCTGCCGAAGTCTCGCAATTATGCGAAACGAATGGCGTCAAGGGCGCTTTATTAACGAACTTTGGCCTTGTCTGCACTTAAAAAGGCTATCTTCCCTTATATTTCAATACATGTCTCCTTTTGAATTCCTAAACACGTTATATGAAAGAAGCGAAGTCATGGGAAACTGCAACTCGATAATTACGGTATTTGTTCTAGCAGGTACAGTATTCATAGTTCAATTAATTATTCATATTTTTGTGGATTAGAGTATATATATATATATATATATATATATAAGTATGTGAACCTTAATATACTTAATTATTAGTCTTCAAAGACAGAAAAAACGTTTTAAATTGAAGAATGCAATTATTAGTTTAAGAAATTTCTAACACAAAAATTAAATTATAAGCATTCAAACAGCAGTCATAACCGTAATTGTAAGTAAACTAGGCAATATTTTTCTGTAGTATTCAGACATCACATATAAGAAATAAGGATATACAATATTAGCTAAGAGAATGAATAAATGTGATAAAAGCATAATAGGTTGCGTCAATTTTTCTAATATTGTTATTTAAATAACAGTAGACGCTGCATTGGTTCTACTTTCACAACTTTCGTTTTTTCAATTCCTTCGACCGATGCGTCAGCGAGCTTTTGAAATTTTAATTTCATTCTTCTGTTATTTTTATAATCTCAATTTTTCAGGTGCAGATGATTTGGCGATTTAGTTTTTCATATTAATAATATTTTACACTTAATTCCAGACGAAATTTTTCAATGTGTTTAGATCTTATCAATGAATCTTATTATTCTTGAACGCTTGGACCGTTCGTTTAATCTTTAAAACTCCCTATTTTATTTATTACTACCCTTGGATTTTAACATTTTAATGTATGCGTGGTGTTTAGATTAATTCCTTTCTAAGTAACCATTATGTGATTACTATGTGAACCTGCAAAATCCTCCATCCGTGACTAAGTTAAATTTTTGTATCTTATCTCCATCTCGAAATGGCTTTCCAGTTCAGTTCATAGTTATTTTTATTCCTTATTCCAGAACATGGTCATGCTCTTATTCATCGTTTTAATAATACTTTACATTAAGTTCGTTTTTACTCTGCGGTGTGCTGATTGTCTGGTACTTGAACCATCATGTCACTTTGACCAATTATGTATCTGATACTGGTGTGGGCACACATGAGGGTAAAGAGAACAGCAATCCGGGTTTCTATATATATATATATATATATATATATATATATATATATATATATAAAGCGGCACAGAGATTCACTAATCCAATTTATTTATTTATTTAATGTAACTGAATATTTTCTCAAGTTGCATATAAGAACACATATGAATATGAAAATGAAATTAAATATTTCAGAATGTCATTAATAAAATTAAAATATTACAAAAATCAATTATAATGAAAATATATTTCTTAATAAAACATATAATATCATCTAACGACAATATTCGGTCAAATTTTTGATATGTGTAGTACAATTAATTAAAGTTGTCCACATGAATTCTGGTCAACTGTGAACGATGTTACGACGTCATGAAATTCATTCTGGCCTACAAAGATTCACAGCAAAATGTTTTACAAAAAATCTAACATAGACCATAAGCATATTTTGATTCAGACACGAGTTTTCAAAATTCAATAATAAGAAGAAGCTTTGTGTTGCATTTCCAATGCTTGATCCTCTTTCAACTCTAAGATCTCCAATTACTCAGCCGCTTTTTCAGTATGAATTATTTCTGTAATTGGAAATCCATGTTCAATAATGTCAGAAATAAATGGGTTCACAATATATGCAAATTTAGATATCAAACTTTTGATTTCTTCAAGCCTATGTTTTCTTACATTTTCTTATATGTGTGACAAATAATTAAATTTTTTGTTCTTAAGTTCGTAAGCATGAGTATAGATTGTTCTTCAAAAATGAATACAGTGTGTTACCAATTAGTAATATTTTATCTTTTCATTGTCAAGTCAAAATTAAGTTTTTGCAAATGTTCTTAGACATCTGTAAGGAACATTAAATTTGAAATCCAAGGTTAATTTTCTAATTCTGAATATTTTTTGCCCTTTTGTTTTGTAAATGTTATTATAGAGAAAAAATTAAAAATTAAATTTTAATGAGAGCCGCACTTGACTCAACGTAGAGCCGCATTTGCCCATCGTTGATTTAATGTCTTCAAGACTGTCTTTATGATATAAAATCGGAAGACTCTAAGACTAATTCACACTAAGCCAGAATTTAATTTCTGTAATTATAAATATCAGTTGTAATATTTCGTCAACATCAATAAATTTATTGAATTACTCTATGAAATTACCAGGTCCCTCTTCTCTAAAGTCTCGCGTTTTTATTTATGTCTACCTCTTTTTCTATTAAAACTTAAGATTCGTAACTGTGTTTTACACTTCTTACACTCAACTCGTCAATGCGACAGATTTCTTGCTCATATCTACATACATCACGAACCCCAAATTCCGGGTAACAAATGTTCTCAAACGACAATTTTTTTTTCTTTAATTGTACGTAAAAAACAACAGCTGCGTCGACGGTTCCCTTACTTTTTCAAGCTTCAGATGAACAAACAGTTAATTTCTTCAGCTTGGAAACCGCCTCTTTCCCTATGGCCCTTACTTGCACAAACAGAAGTCTGAGAAAAGGTCTTTTGAAGTTAATTCTCTAATTCTGGCCTTCAGCTCTCTCAACTGGCCGAATTTCATATTTTCTGCACCTATACATGCGTTTAAACACGTCTGCCAGCCAGTTTCTGTTGCACTCGATTTCTCTCTACATAAATTTAATCTCACTGTACGTAAAGTTAATTCTGTATTAATGCACAACTCCACTTTAATATTTAAATTGAGATTCGACGTTTTCAAGTAATTTGTTTAATTATTTATTCATTACTTCCATTTATATAATATTCCCTGCTCTCACAGTCAAAATAATACAGTACTTTCATTTGCAAGGTCTCAATCCAACCAATATCAATGTAGAGGTAGATTTTACTCTGCAGGAATCTACTTCTCCGTTAGAAGAATGGCAGAGTTTAAGCGAAGCCGAATGACCTGGCAAGACAAATATAGCAGTGGTCGACCAAACGAAGCGACCACGTGACGAGAATCCACAAAATGGTATTGTGTGACTGTCAACTGAAATTTAATGTGTGTAAGCAGAAAAGGTACGGAATCAAAAGTTGTTGTACATCGCAAAGTGACTGAAAATTTGGATATGAGATACCTGTGCATTATATGGATGCCGCGTTTGCTTACAAAGTAACAATAACAATCTATCAAGAGTTTGGAGACGTGTCAGAGTAACAAAGTCGAGTATTCGCGTCGATTCATAACCATGGGTTACGCATGTGTCCATCAGTCAACACTATAGATGATGGAACAGTCTAAATGGACTGAAAGGGAAAATCAGCTCCAAATGATGTGGAAACAGTTCTATCTGCTGACAAGGTCATGGCGTCAGTTTTTTTGGGACGCGCATGGAAAAATTTTCTTTAAGTGTCTTCAAAAAAGAAAAAATCAACGGCGAGTATTATGTGAATTTATTGCAGGGATTGATTCTTGAAATAAAGTTTATGCGGCCGCATATAGCGAAACAGAAAATGTTGTTTCATCAAGATAATGCACCGGTTCGCATATCTATTACCGCGACGGCCAAAATCGATGAGCTAAAGTTCAAATTGATTCCTCACGCTCTCCATTCGCCAGATTTAGCACCTTCGTATTATTTTCTCTTTCCAAACTTGAACAAATGCCTCGGCGGTAAACGATTTGCCAACAATGAATAAGTGGTGTTTGCGGTTGATGGCTATTTCGAGCAACTCGGTGGTTCTCACTTTAAACGGGATATCGAAGCTATGGAACGTCGCTGGGAAAACTGTATCGAACAACTGAAAAACTGAAACTACGTTTACAGACATTGATATTTATCCCAATTTCTTCTTTTTTTAGGACGTGTTCTTCTGCGACTATTCCCGTAGTTCTGAATTAATGACACTAAAGGATGAAAGTCTATTAATGGTTTAAGATACAGAAATCCCTACCGGATCTGGAAGCGAACCCACTTAGTCAATGTTTTTCTATCCTTATCAGTAACTTTTATGACATGTCAGTAATTCATTGCTGCCATAGAAATGAAGATATACGTACACGTCTACTTTACTCAAGTATAAATTAATTTTAGGCGATTTGCTGTGGTGTAGAAGTCAGAATCACTGCATTGAATCAAGCAGATGATGTTTGTGATCGTCATGATTAGTAAAACTGGGATAGAAGACGCTGTCTACGTGCCAATCCAAAAAACAATCCGGAATGCTCCATAGAAAATGAATCTGGCAGTCGTCCCTAATAGTACTTGTAGTACTAAAGAGGAAGGATGGAAGGAAGGAAATCTTGTAAGTGATATTACAGAAAAATAATGTTGGGTGAAGTATATTCCAATCCCAATCCCAGATCACGCCGCCGTGTTCAAATAGAAACTTAAATATTAATTTATTTATTTATGTGTTTGTGTAAAGGCATCGATGAAATTGAATTTCCAGTACACTGAAAACCTTAAGTAAGAATCGTAATTAAACAAAAAGTTTAAAACTATGTTTCAGTAACAGCATTACAGTGTTTGAGCGCAAGAAAAACACTGATGACACGGTCCTAAATGAGGCTGTGGCTAGAACGTGGGGAGCTGAAAGATTATCCCCTGCATGGTGTGAGGTGGAAGGTGAGAGTATGACCACAGCTGGGCATTAAGCATTCCGGACCATCCTTAGCGGCTTACAACGCCTCGCTAATTGTAGAATCGGGTCAAACGTCCTGCGTTCCCACGCGCAAAAACACGAGAAAGCCCTCCGATCTGGAAGAGAGGCTGTTGTTGCTGAAACGCTGCTATCTCAGTTACGCATATAACTAATCGCAAAGTACCTCTGCAATAATAATAAAAATACTCTATTAGGAAGTGTTCAATTGTTGTTTCCGACATGCTGACTTTAATTTTAAAAATTTTATTTCATTTAACTCTTCACAAGCTATTCTGAAACTTCTTACTCAAATTAAAATATAGTTTAATATTTATATAAATAAATAGCCAAACAACAGACAAAAATAAGTGCTAGTGTACATTTACACAGACGTTTGATTTTATAATCTCGATAATGTAGTTTGCTTCACATTTCGTTAGGCGTCGTAAATTACAGTATTAGAAAAGTTTGCATGTGTGTACGTATTTAAGTATTGTAATGAATACGGGTGTGATTATTTTAATATTAACGCAGATTTTATTATTGTGCTGTGGACACAAATTGTAATATTGTGATACTTGAGATAATATGATAATATATGTTATAAAAACTTGTAAGTTTTGCAGAAGTGTATGGGGATAGACCCGCCGAAATCAGTGATACATGGATATAGTAGTTGTCTTTGTCTTTTTTCTGCAAAATAATGTATGTTAAGAATGATAAGCATGAATAAATGGTAGAAGTGAAGGAAATGAAATTCTAAATTATTTAAATGTCATGGAAGTCTTGGTTGAAGGATGATTTTCTCTCTAAAGTATCACGTGAAAAAAGAGAAGGAGTGGCTTGGATTGTGGAAATCGAGAGACAAATTGAAATTTCTTTTATATGTAGAAATTTAATAATAATACTTTAATCATTGCATAACACGGCTCTGATTTTTAATAAACGACGGCAACATCCATGTGTCCCTATTGAGAGAGAGTATCTTTTTTCCGTATTTAAAAAGCCAGTATACCTGTAAATAATATACAAATATATATAACAATTAAATTATTTCATTATTGAGGTGCCAAACCCCTGTTATATTAAAATTCATTACAATAAATTGACGCCTAATTGTGTGAAAAACCTTTAGAAATTAATAATTACATTATATTATCTAGAAATGTGGCGGATACATGAAATTACGAGAAAAAAATATTTTAAATAAATAAACTCTACGTGTGGATAATATTTCAATTATAAAAAGTATATGAATTATATATTATATTATGTTTATATTAATCAGAATAATAATGTAGAAAAAATTAATTAGATGTCAATTTTTTTATAAAAACTTTATATATAAATTTAAGAAAGTATTATTCTGCCGTGAAAAAATAATGGGATTAAACCGAAAATAGAGATTAACTCAGGATATAAACTAAAGTAATACCATAATATTTTTGAAAAACTATGTGACATTTAAAATAATATAAATACGTAAATATACGGCCTTAAGTCAGAAAATTATTATGTTTATTACAAAAATTTAATTTTATTACTGTTAGTTCATTTAGGACCTCTACAAGTTGAAAAGTTTTAATTGTATATAAATCACGCATAAAATTTAGAGGTTCGGCTGGCTCGAAAGAAAAAGATAATTGGAAGTATAATTAAGAACTTATCCTGAAAATGTTGAGTTTAGATACCAATTGTGAATAATTATATTATTTGAAATCGTTATCATAATATCTGGAATAGAGATCCACTTATTTTCTGATAATAAGAATTATTAAATGAGAAATATTTTGGTTTCTGAATTAAATTGAAAAAATAAATATTTCAGAAAAAGTAATGTTGATAAATAATGTAGTCTTTCTGGGTTTAGAAAATAAATAAAGTCTTCTCGGCCTTCTATCATGGTATACAATTGTATTCGCGACGTTTCGATGACGTTTACTGCCATCGACTTCTAGACTAGACGATGGCAGTGAACGTCATGATTACAATTGTTTACATGGTTAGAAGCCCGAAAGGACTTTATTGAAAGTAATGTTAGTTATGCGTGGAAAAAATATTCCTATTTTATTCATAATTAAATAGGTAAAGATTAATTCAGAAATTGCAACGAACCAAATTAAAATATAATTGTCTACCGAGATGTTTTGTATTTAAATTAGCTTTTGTGACGAGTTTTTGACAGACTAATGATTTTCTTAAGTTAAGCCTGTTTTAAAGCGATCATACAAAAATGTTCCATATTTATATCTATTACCTGATGAAATCCCAAAATTGTGGACGGAGTGTCTTAATGTAATGATGTTTTATTTTGCTTGATTAATACCTATTTCTTCTGACAAATTGGTTGTGTTTTATTTATTTATTAAAGGTAATTGTGAGATTCTATTAAATATTAAATCTTTGGCGTAAGTGACTAATACATTTAGTGAGTATACTTCATTTAAGAAATAATATAATTTTCTATTTGTTTTGTATCTGTTCCATGTGTATATTTATTTGCAGAGATAATGTCATTCTTTCATAGATATGATATATTAATTTTAAGTAAGCAATGAGGTACGTATATTGACTATAGCAGTAGACAAAAAATTCTTTTTCATTTTGGTTTTATTATATTTTGATTTTATTATTTGACATTTGAATAAATGATCTGTCATATTCATCTTGGAAATCCTTTAAAATCAATATATAGTTTTGGAATTATGTTCACCGTTTACATCTTATCTTCAGGTAAACTCTTTTAATTTTTTGAATATTCGTATAATTTACTATTATTAACGATTGGTAAATTGTATTATATTTTAATTTCAATCATTAAGTATAAATGAGACAAATTATATAACTTTTAAAATTTATTATCAATATTGCCGACAATTTCGAGTTAATTATATGAAAGAAAGTATTCCACGTTTCAAGTCATAAATATGAGATATTTAATAATAAATGTTAAACATTAAATTTGAAATTAGATGACGAACCCTGATGTGAGAAAGGACTGGAAGATATACGTAGAAGTTGCCGACCTGAGGGTAGGGTATACTCGAGGGAGCAAGGAAAAGCTCCCTCATTCTCCGTGATTCAGTGATAAACCCTGATGAAGGTGACTGATATCTCCCACGAACCACGAATTGCTCCCATGGCAGACTACCGCTAAAGAAAGCATCTACGCTGGTGTATCTGTTAAGTAGCTTATGACGACGCTCCCAGAAATCTCACTCACTGGTCAAGTTTATCCGCCGCCGGGGTTCGTACAGTCTCACATGGACGATTTAGTCCGTGATGCACCTCCCTTGCCAGCGAAAGGCGGATTTAGGTAACGAGGGTGGGGACCGAAACTCTCGCACATCAGCTTTAAACCAGACAATTCAGAGAGGACAACAGTATCCAATTACAAGTTTTGCTCAACATTCAATTGCTATTTCAGCTCAATAATCAGTAATAAGCGAGTTCATTTCTAATAATATAGATTGATAAAGTACAACATATGTTAGAGAACTCTAAATGACTGACAGAATTAACAATAAACACAGTTTATAACACCGCAGGAATATGACGTCATAAAAACCGTCCACAAAACAAGCTATTTCTGGAGCAGCACAAAAATATATTTAAACAAGCATTTAAATAATGATTTTAGTGTCCAAAAGGGTAATATAGCTTTGTAAATGAACGTCAATAGGCTTGGAGAGATTTCTTTTCACGACGAAATTACTTTATTTCATAGCTCAACGTTTTTACATTGAAACGACGTTTCTTATTGCTGAAGGCATAACTTGGCAACGGATTTTAGTATACGATGCTCTCAACTGTGTACGCCGTAACTCGTACTGCTTTGAGTTTTCGAACTGTCTCTAGTCTCAAATGCTGGTGACTATTTTTAAATTTAGCAATTTCTCCGATTCAGTGAGAGTAATCACCTTAATTCGGTCATATTTTACGCAACTTGCGATTGTATACTTGTTCGATATACATACGTAAAGCTTAAATGTTATTTCATTAGTTTATTGAATGTTTTCTGCCGGTCATGAAAAAAATTTTTTTTCTTGAAGTTCATTGTTCTTCTTAAAAATATTAAGTAAAACATGTAGTAACAAAAACACATGTGTTACATCTAATAATAATTAATTAATCAACGTAAAAGTACCTTAAAATACCGAAAAATTTACCTGGCTGTCACTTGTTAACCAATTGTTACTTTCATGAACATTAGAGTAGTAGGAAGTTTTATTAAAAACTTTTTAACTATTTTATACTATTTGTCCCCACAATTTCAATATGTTAATATTGCTATTTTTCACTGAACATTATTCTTCTTATAATATTTATTTCGTATTTTCCAGAAGGTAATGCCACAATGCTGAAACATTGGTATTGTAATTCGCGCCAGTCTTGTTTCGCTTAATATAAATTATGAATGTACGGTTTATTGTTATATTGAAGGAATTAAGTAATTATATATTCTGACCATTTGAGAATTAATTATAAATAAATCAGAGCCTTTTTACGTTAGAAAATTATTTCTAATAGAAATTTTACAAAATTTTGAAATTTAGGGACTTTTTCTGCTGACGGCTGTGGCCGAAATATCTTACAAAGTCCATGGGCGAAATTATTTTTCCTGATGAGTTTCCAATTGTACTCGAATAATGGAATTATTTATTTGGGGGTACACCATTTCTAATTGTAGCACAGTGGAAAGGTTTTATTTATTGAGTTTAGTTAAAAGACTTTTTTATATGATATGAATACTACCAAATTCATGAACTTCTTTCTGCTCTACCCAGAATGATAATGAAAACTACAAAAATAATCTAGTGTTGTGAGTTAAGCGAGCAGGGTTCGTAGATGTTATTATCAACATAATAAGATAATTGACCATTTTGCAAAATGTAGTTTTGGTATACTTTGTACATATATTATGAATCCCATTTTTATTAATTTATACATGAAGTTCTAAAACCTCCCCTAAATACTTTCTGTCTGTATCGCAGCTATGGAATAGCCGTCACTTGTGATCTTGTTCGTCCCAGGTCAGAATTCTCTCCGCCCTTGGACATGTTATCTGTCCTTTCCACACCCATTTCAGATTTTCCTTTACGTTCCACCGTGACAGCAACTGTCTTCCTACATGTTATAGAGCTATTCGGCTGTTTTTCGTGTCTGCAGACTAGTGTAACTTGTACATTGTGCAACTCCTCCCACTTTCTGATCGCAAGCCAATATATTGGACGATCGTCACGGTAAAATAAAAATCGTCTAACTTCCGATAGCGTATTTTATTTTATTAGCATCAAAGTTGCGTAAAATGTGTAATAATAACAAGGTCATTTTCTTATATGTTGTTTAATATTATATATATATATATATATATATATATATATTGTAATATAGAACCAATAATTTAAATAAATTTAATGGTTGGCCACACGTTAATGACGCCAATTTGTAATGAATTGAATGTTAACAAAATTTAAGCAATTGATTACTGGATGAATTTTATTTTATTAAATTTTTAAAAAATGAGAAGGATGCTAAATGATTTACTAAATTTTTAATTAACAGAACAATTAATTTATTCTAAGTAAAATTACAAAATTTCTTGACGTGATTATTTACATTTGTGTTCTTGCTATTTTACAGATTTTATCAACTCTCATCTCAGGGTCGTTTATTTGGGCCTTATAAATAGAAGCAATCCTTTTACATTTGAATTAACAATCAAATTTTTTACATCATTAGAGTTAAACAATAAAATAAACGTGAAACCGAAATCTGACGATTTGATCCTTATTTAACGTTTACAAAACTTTTATTAAATTTTTTCTACTTTCAGTCACTTTGCTCGTACCAGGTATTTGTTTTGGGCTCTGATCCACTATACACTTTTTACATCTAACAGGCCATAATTTCAAAGAATTAAAATTTATTTCCAAACACTTCTATCAACTGGAACGATTACTCCGTACAGCTCCTGTGGTCCTCGGCATTAAGTCTCTCTCTCACAAGCGAATATGGTATTTCTCGTTCTAACTATTGGTCAGCCAGATTGTTATCAACCCTCTCTCCGTTTTTGAACTAAGATCGCCCACAAGCCGAGGCACCTCGGCCTGTTTTGAGAGACGTATGTTCCGGGGTCACAGACCTTGGGCATACGGTAAGAGTTGTTTCACTGATCCCATTGGAACAGTCGGCCAGCTGCCTCCTAAACTGTTCGAGACACGGAGTATGGAATGCTGCGTCCCCACAGAAAACTCTCCCGCTATCGGAAGGGCGTGGGACAAGTACCTGATGCCGGGTAGGATCCGTAAACTATAGCCCGGGGACCCTAGTTAACCCTTGGCTACCTTCCTCTACCTTTCCACATCTCCCTTTCAAATTCCTTCCTATGCTATTAACGGGGAAACGGGGAGTTGCCATAACGTGGATTACTCTCATGTAGTCTGTTACCTTAAAAATTGTGATCAACTCCTTCTCGATGAAATTTGCGAACAGTCCTTTTTCTCTTATTGGATTTTAACTGTGGCTTTAGTTATTGAGTTTATATGTCCAAACTTTACTCAATATAACTCTATGTGCAACAACTTTTACTCGATCAAATTCAACCTTCGACTTTTCTTGATGAATTTCTGCCCGCGACTTTTTTTGATGAATTCCTGCCCGCCACTGCTGCCGTTAGACTCGAGTTTTAGAATGCCTGCCGCCGACAAAGGCTCACCTGTATATTGTTGCTTTTGATATTCTCGCCGATATCAATCCACCACTATAATATATATATATATATATATATACATATATATATTGTAATACCTCAAATAAAAGTACCAATTTAAAAAAAAAACAATTATTTTTATTCAGACACAATTTACAATTACACAAATCTAATGAAATTTTATAAAATCAAAATAATTTTATTTATCTTGAATACATTTGATAAATTAGACTCAGTACCCCAGGGTTTTACTGGGTTGATAAGGAAACGTAACACAAATTTTACAATTAAAACAAAAAAGTTAAAATAAATGAAAAACGAACTGAAATTATTGAAACGAAATATGACTTTTTACCCTTATTTAACAATTTACAATTATGAATACAGAAAAATAAACTTACAAGCTCTCTGGTCCATGCAATTTTGATCTCTCGCACACCGGCACACACTCACTCTATATAGGCATAAAAGGCACTAGGTTGCGCTCACACTCTGCTTTCACCGCCCCCTCTTCTTGATGACGTTACTCTCACGACGAATTCAACCAACTCTGCTGGCGGACAGATTTCCACGTTGAACTCCTACCGACTTTTGATGACTGATGTCCAACTGATTACTCTCGGCCACCTAGCTTGGCCCTCTTTCCGATGATCTCTCCTGAATACAAACTCCCAACTGTTCATAACATTGTTTCGGCCACTTTACCTTGGCCCTGCGTCTGCCCTGCATTCCTGCACCAACGCACTCTCCCAGCGGTCTCCTGCTCCTGACTAACTCCTCATAATACTCCTCCCTGACTAACTGTGCCTTTTATCTGCTCTCATATTTATATCCCGGCTCCAGAATATTCCCTTGTTTTCACTGTTGTTTTGAAAATTCATGTTCACCAAACAACACCAGCTGTTGGCTTTCTCCCGCTCCGAGAGCCACTCAATCAATTAAAATAAACATCTCCTTTTAATATAATTGCATCGTCCACAAAACATTTGTTATCATGCCTTTCAGGGTTCCGTCGTCAAGATATCGTCACAACCATTTAGCCCTAAGAGCCGCAAAATGCCCAATCTTAGTCCTCCCCTTCTCTAAGAGCCACTTATCCATCATTTTATCATTATAATATATATCATTATATATATATATACATACATATATATATATACATATATATATACATATATATATATATATATATATATATATATATATTTATATTTTGTAATAATTAACAAGATGACGTTAATTAATTTAATTTATTTAATGAATTTGCCTCTCGTTGAAGCCGTTTATGTAATAATTAAATGGAAGGCTTTTTATTAAATGAAAAGATCGAAATTAACAAACAAAGTATTTATTTATTTTGTGGCAATAACTCTAAAACAATTACAATTTAAAATATTTATTTATTTCTCAGAGCCTTCACTGGGTTTGATAATGGATACAACAAATTGATTTTAAAAAAAACTAATTAACACACAGTTTATAATTCACCCAGACAATATATCAGTATGAAGAAATTAAAAGAAAAGAAATTACCTCTGATTGACAATTAAAATAGAGCGAAATCTGACTTCTATCCTTTAATTACGTTTACATAAATCATTATTTTTGTATTTTGTTACTTACATCTGCCCTGATGGTTCCAGCATTCTTTTTGTTTTCGGGAGTACACTATTGCAAAATTTTTACACTGATTCTAATATCGGCTCACAGATTTTACACTCTTGAAGTCAACCTTGATAGGCTCCCAAGATCTCGGATGATCCTCCTTTTTGCCAGCTATCTGATGACTGCTTGCCTTATACAAATCTATGATTAGTTGATTTGCTAGTCTTTTACTGCTTGGGACTTCAACTGCAACTTTACGATTCCTGGCTGGCTACAGACTTAAAACTGCACTCCTTTCCTGGCTGCTGATAGACGTAAAAACTGCTAACTTAGCAATATTTACGGGATAATACTTCCGTGAATGTTTTTACTTTGTCTTAAACTCACAACTTTGTTTAATGATACATTGAGCAACGGCTAGTCTCTGCTCTAGTATCATTTGTTCCGTCCTTCGAAATGCCCCGTCAGCAACTACTATCGTAGTCTCGAGTTTTAGCGCGCATACGCCAATTTTTATTTTCCGACAAAGTAACAGATCCCGGGTCCATTGTCGCTTTGGAAGCTCCTGTCGCTACAATAAAATTTTATTAAAACCAATTTATGTCCTAATTAATAGGCATAACAATATATATATATGTATATATATATATATATATATATATATATATATATATATATATATATATATATGCTATGAATTTAATAATAAATGGTCTGCGTTAAAAGGAACATAATTAGACAAATAAGTAGCCAAATAACGGAAACAAATTAGTGATAAATAAATACCGAAAACTTGATGAAAGCAACAAGGATTACGGAAACGTTGTGAGTTATTTTGTTTAGAAATTATTTTTGTCTGCTTTTGACAACTTATGTATCTAACTATATTTGCCGTCCTTAAGACAACCATTTATCTTTCTCATTCTTTGTTGCTCCGTCACACATGAATATTTTCATTAGAAATCAGATAGTAATGAAATATTAAATTTAACGAATTATACATTAATATAATTATTAGCAGCAAAAATGATTAATAGTTAATATATTACAATTACAGTGAAAAATTTGAATAAAGATAAACCACTCAACGTTGTATCCAGACATATGAGATCTGTTCCAGGATTAAAATATTATTCGTAAGAAAAATGACGTAGCTTAAAGATTTTTTTAAATACAACACGTTCAAAACTCTTCCCAAATATCATAATTAACAAAATAATGTTGAATTTATTTGTATAATAGACATAAATTAACTTTACACAACGTCCATGACAGAATTTTATTTTTCCTGATGAGTACCTAAATGTTGGGATGAAACGTTATAAGGTTTATCTTGAATTATATTTTACACTAAATGTAATTTATAAAATATTGATGTAATTTTTATTAATCGAATCATCGAAAAACATTTCTGACTTTATTATTCTTAATCCATTATATTAAGAAATAAACTCATTTGGGTCCATAGTTGTGTTCTTGATCAAGGTAAAACCAACTCCAGTTGAGGCTATTTATTATCTGTGTCCTGTTTTTGTATTTTGTAATTGGTCTATCGAAAAGTTTTGAATGATCGTTACGGTCATTCGCTAATATGAATCCAATAAATTATCTGCATAGTTTTTTTTGCATCAAGTGATAATTGCGGGCGCGATGACGAACTGAAATATTCACTGAGTTGGACGCCATAAAATTTAATTATTTACTATATGTAACATTAATTGCTTTCGCTGTACATTTGACGCAACTCCTTCAGGTTCATTCGGCGTGCTTATTTGTCGGCACGGAGCTTTCTATTATGTGCTCGCAGACAGCAGGAGGTCAAGCAGTGGTTGTACCAGTAGCAGTCTTCTCATTAGCGGACTGCGTCTCTCCTTTCAGCAGCACCTCTGTAATGCCGCCTCCATTCTCTTCTCCTAATTATACCCTTTTAGTAGCTGCAACAGCCACCTGCTGTGAAATTAGAAGTTATGGCGGGGGTCGCAAATCGCAGCCCTGGGGGATTCATAATTGCGGAGTGCCAAGTAACGTGGAACTTGTCTGTGTGCCTCTCCGCTCGGTATGTTTGCGCTAGAGATGGACACATGCATCTGCACTCAGTCTCCAAACAGATGTGGCCTGCGGTTTTAATCTCTCTCTCTTCCATTCATCCTGCTAGAGAATAGGGAGAACTGTGCTCTGATCTGCTCAATTCTTTCACGCACAAATTTATTGAAATATAAATATAATTTGAGGATTTCAGTTTGTATAATCTTACACTTGTCATAATCGAAGTCCAGTTTCCAGATTCCCCTATATGTCGTTGTATACAGTTGCACATCAGCTTCTACACTTCATCATTTCACTCAAAAATTAGCTATGAAATTAATCTCTTTCCATCTTCAATAACCACTGATTCTCCTATTAGCTCTGTTAAATGATTACAGTATTTTTCGCATCACCATATGAATTATATCGATTTGAAAGCAATATATACAAATAACTAAATTAACTGTGGAAGATGAAAGGTAGAATTCGTATGGTGATGCCAAAAATACTGTAATCATTTAACAGAGCTAGTAGGAGAATCAGTGGTTATTGAAGATGGAAAGGACATGGATGGAAGCCAACCATGAACTACGCCACACGAAGACGAGACTGACAATGCTCGGCTTTCACCATAAAGTGTGCTTAAACAAAGTATTTCATGAACCAAAAGACGAATGTGTGTGTGAGTTGTGTTTAGAAGTCTGTGGGACATATATTGTAAAATGTAGGAATAGACGTAAATCTATCGTAGCTTACAGCAAGGAAAGGTTGGAATGTAATGCACTGCATGTGTGCGCTTCCAATATATTATTATATATTGCTTTCAACATTTGTAGCTCAATAATATGCTTCCATATTACAAATGAGCACTGTTATGCTTCTTAAGTCTTCACGAGTTTCCGGCAGAAATTTCGATTTATCTTTTCCTCTCACATCGCTTATTCTTTTTCACTTATCTCTTATCCTCACTTATCCTTAATCTTAATTTTGTGTGTGTTATTATTGGTATATTGATCCCATTTTTTTCTTCCGTACAATAGGCAATGGAATACCTCTGAAATAATTTTTGACATAGTTTTCTTAGATAATAACATCAAATCATAACTTTCATCCGTCGACTTATTAGCATTTTAAGTGCCATACTTGATATAAAAAATTCATAATGAAGTAATATGGGTGCCAAAGTAAGTTGTAATTGATCACAAGCCACAGATATGCATACATATTTTCCAGTTGTAATTCTGTAAAATGTAATATAAATAATGTATTTTATTCGAATTCACTACATACATATTTTCCAGTTGTAATACTGTATAATGGAATATTTTATTCAAATTCACAGCTTACATATTTCCCAGTTGTAGTACTATAAAATGGAATATAATTCCTGTATTTTATTCAAATACACTGCATACATATTAAAGCAATTTATGATTTATTATATAATATTTACAATGTAGAATTAACTTCTCGTTTAACTTCACGGTCATCTGGTGGACCTCGTTAGTCGGAAATTATTTATAACATCTACATTAATTGTACTAAAATAATTGTATTGAAGAGAGAGTTCATAATAATGGATTATGTAGGTTAAGTTCGTCTTTACTGAAGTGTACGAAGTCGTCTTACATAGATCTCTATGCGTGTTTCTGATATCCTAGATCATTAATTAAGGCCATTAAGCGCTGATAATTGAATAAGTCTGACCATCTTACCGAGAATTCAAGTTCTTAAGTATGCGTTCGTCATCTAGAACCTCCTGAGCCGACGCAGGGTGTGGCTTCCTTAAGTTTAGAAACCACTTAACTTTTCCTATAATTTGATTTGGAGTGTGTTTAAATTAGGATACTCCGAAAATGAGTTCTTGCGGGCCCCAGCGTATTGAGAAAATGGAGTTTTTATTACGAACCTGGGAAATTTGTATCGTTTATTAAAAATTGACTAGCGTTTTACAATAACCTTTCGGTTATAATTAATTACACAGATAACTTATAATTACACGAGTTGCTATATATTTGAGCGTACAGTGGCGGATAAAATTAGAGGGATATTTGTGTTATTTCATCGGTAGAGATTATATAGCGATATATCAAAACTAGTAACTTCAAAACTTTATTTATAATCCACCCATAAACAATATATAATGCAAATTCCTTTAACAGTGTATCAGAACCTACTATCAGCGCCCAAAGATGGCAGCGTTAATGTGAATGAAGAGGCTAAATTGTGGTACAAGTTGTGGAGATCCTGTGATATTAATTAACATTTGGACCCCCTTCTTTCCACAACTTAGTTGTAAGCAGCTTACCAGCTCTTAGAGCTTCTTACGGAGCTTCTGGGAAACGGTCTCTACTGCATTCACATGCGCACGTACTCGCGCTAGGCGGAAACAATACTCTCAAGTTATTAGATATTGCCTCCTTATTATTTGCTGATCATAAAAGTGTCTTAACTGTACAATTAATGTGAACGTCAACTTCCTTACTCGGGATAGAAATTAATATGTAATATATTGAAAGTTAATTTGTAAACTTATAAAATATTTATTTTAAATGAAGTGAGCTTACATTACAGCGATAAATATTTTATGCGGTTTATAAAAAGCAAATACTGTCTTAAATTAGTCTTTTTGCGTTTATTACTTCACCATAAATGTACAGTAATATATGCCATATTTTCCTCAGAATATTAAGTTATCCGTTTCCACGTCACCATTAATTTTTTCTTTTTATTCAATTTCCATACACAAATTGACAAATTAATAAATAAACTGTAAAGATTACGGTTACAGTCAATAAGAAAACTGTATTTAACATACTCGTAATTAGTGCAGCTGTGACTTTTTTCTTAGTTTTTTTGCGATATAATTTATGTTCAGACATAATTAAATAATTCATTGAAATTTGTGATAGGCAGATAAATAATTCTACCAATGAAACTTTTAAAGTAAATTTGAATTTTAAATTAGTTTATTAATGTAATTAAAAAATTTACAATTACTTCTCTTCTCATTATATAATAATCGTTTCTGTTCCACTTTTCTGAAGTTAATACAATCTCCTCAAAAAAAGTTCCAAGTTTCTGGTGTTAAATTATGAAAATAATTAATCAAACGAAAACTTGAGAAAGGAAGGAAAATGAAATTAACTTACTAAATATATATTTCAATTATTTCCGTGTTTTCGTCCTCAGCGTCCCTGTAAAGTCATTTAATAAATAATTTTGTTCAAAAAGGGTATCTATTACGTCTAATATTATTATGACATCGTAAGTTCAGAGTTTTTATCTGGACGAAACGTGTACATTCAGATGAAAAATGGGATGCAAGTTTATTTCACGTTTCGAACTTAAGTAATACATGTTTAACGTGCAGAAATATGTAATAAGGACAATAATTCTATCTATACAACTACTCGAATACCGTAGTCATCGTAGTTAACTACAAAAAGCCGAGGAAGAATAAAGTAGATTATGGGGAAGGGAGTAAAACACCTGTTGCTTTAGTTGACGCGTCAACTTCAACTTTCTTGCGATTAACATCAATTATAATCTGTTTACGATCGGAGGGAGAGCTCTGTTTACAGTTTTATTTATAGATTGCCTCGCTTGTTATTTAAGATTTTATGAGACGTAGTACTTAAATACAGCCATTCTGAAGAAGAAAACTTATTTAAGAGTTTTTAATACATGTTTTGATAAAACAAACGGACATATATTTACAATTTTGTAAATATATTTCCAATCGCATCAATTTAAAATATGTCTGTCCCAAACAAAATAAATTTATATATGATACAGCTCTTTTCAACAGAATGACTATTCTAAGATCTAAAATTATACTTACGAATTCCTTATAAATACATTAATTATTTTATTCCTTACACATATACTTATTTATTGTCCTTAGTTACGACGCAAATATTCAATTATTTGAAACTTCATTGAAATATTATTTTAGTGGTTATTTTTTTACTATATTTTAAGCTACATCCTGGCTATTGTAGCCAGTATAAATAAAAATCTATTATTAAGGCGCAAAATTTCATATCCGATACTATTATCCAAAAGAAACGAAAAATATATGTATACTAGATAATTAATGTATTACTGATAATTGAATGCCGCATTCTTTAAAAATCCAAAATTTCATTAACATACCACGTGAATATTTAAACGCGTTTTTTGTATTCTTTAAATAAAATTCTAAACTTAAAGTATTTAGTACAAGTACTTGAGTGAACTGTAAATTAAGTCATATAACGAGAGAATATGAGTCTTAAAGTTATAACTGTACAGAAAATTATTACGTTTATTCTTTATTATCACTCTAACACTCAATTTATTCTGACAACACTAACATAATAACGTATTAATTCAAAGGAAAAGTGAAACTACACTAGCAGCACGAAATTAAAATTCGGAGTTATCTGTTATGAAGTCTCAAAAAGTATACATTAATTTAAACTACCGTTAACCAATTTTATTCTGTTTACTTTAAAATTCCAAGAAGTCACAAATCCTGCAGCGTCGCTTTAATGGATATGTATTTCCGGAATCACGTGTCATGCACATGTCAACACTACGAAAAATCAAACAAAATTGCAACTCTGTCTTTAAATGAAGCAGCATACAGTATCCAGGCAGGAACAATTAATTGCTTAATTGAAAAACTATGAATCCAAGTTGTGTATCCTATATATGAGACTGTTTAATTATGATTGTGGTTGTTGCAGTTCTCTTTTTATCTCTGATTATTTAATCCAATTGTCATTCTATAGCATACATCAGTTGTTTCCAACATTATATTGGTAAAAGTGACACTTGGATGTAGGAAAATATTCATTTCATAGAAGAAGGATTATGGATTTGAACTGTTTGCCTGGTTAAATACTAACGCCTTTACCTAGAAATAATAAAATACTGAAAGGTTTGTTAGACAGGCTAGATAAATTTATTTAAGAAAGTAGAGTAGGAATTGTAAGTATAACATATATTTTATGAATGTCTAATTACTTAATAGTTGATGTGTTCTGTTGTTAAATATAAGTTTTGGATACAAAATAGTACAATACAGTATGATCCCTTATTACTGGGAAGTAAAATAACTGAATTAACGGAATTTTTTAAATAATTAAAATATTAAATATATTGATACTAAGGAATGATGGGAATGTTTTATTTTCAGGGAAAAACCTGGATATATTCGTGGAATATTTTTCTTTTATATTTTAATGGAAATATAATATTACCTATAATTTTTGTTTACTTCAATTTCATAAATTCATTCATTCAAAATAGCTTAAAGGTATTTTCAAACGAAACGATAGTCGTAGAATGTACTTTCATTCGTCAGAAATATAAGTTTACAAATTGTATAAATCGTCCTTGATACTAAATTTCCCGTTATTATATAAGTAATTATCTCTGCTGTTGAAAATAACTATTTGATGTAATGAGAAATATTTGATAAATATCAAAACAACATATTACAAACATTGAGAGATATTCCAATTGTAAGCTGTAATTATTTAGTGAATCTATTTCATTTCTTATTCTGTATTGATTCATTAATAGTCAAGGAAGATTCCGAAAAATATCCATTTTGAAAAAATCACTTATATTATAATAAAATTAAATCGGAACACATTAATAACTATCTACTTTAATGTTTAAAAAGAATACTGGAGTGACACCTAATTATAATGATGAGAAAACCTGCAATACGTAATTATGTATAACTTTACTTCACTGGTATGATTTTTAACTGTGCTTAAACTTCATTCGATTTTTTAATTCAGACATCTACTTTTGATGAACAGATTCGACTTTTAAAATTAGTTCAGCCATCGATCTTCTCGGCGGAGAAGCAGCTTTAATCTGCGAAGCCTGCTTGTTGCCATTTTTTCCCTCTGTATGTCCATTTATTGACAGGTGACAACTGGGTCTCCCAAAGGATTTGTCCCATTTTGTCTGTAAGCCGCTCGCGCTGGTTGCAGCTTCAAGCCGATTGGCCTTCACGCTGGCTGACTTCAGCCGACGGAGAATTGCAGCTTCCTCTAGGCCAAGAATGTAAATAATAAATGCCCTGCTATGTATTTAGCTTTCAGGGATACAGGGTAAAATAACGTGGCACTTTTAGCTTGCGCCTTGCAAACGTTACCAGACTATTTTTTGTCATTTTAGACTATTAATATCGAAGCAAAAGATCACTACAACGTATTCTTTGTGATATTTAACGCCATTTATGAATGGATATTTCAAGTGGTAATTCAGCTGCGCATACCTGATTCCGATTTAGCAGAGCTCAATTCCTTTTGAAGCTGAAGTCCAGGCAATGCGTTTACGTTGTGTAGGCTGATGTACGAAGCATCTGGGTTCTGCGGAACAGTATACATACTAACACACAATTCCCCAAAACATCCACAGCTATGCAATTATGCAGAGCGCTCATGCACGATATAATATTGAGTTTGAAAAAGAAAACATGCCGATGTGAAATGATTTTTAATCAAAATTACCATTTCGGTTTCTAGCGCACTGAATTATGGACTTATTTATTTGGGAGATTTCTGACTAGTTTGGTAAATATTATTACATATTGCTATTAAATATTTTAAAAATATATTTATAGGGTAATTTATATCATATTACTATATAAAATTAATGTAAGAAGATCTTATTTAAAAAATAATAATCTTCTGCGTGTTAGAAATGATATTAATATTTATTCGTTTAAGATGACTGTCATTTATTAATATTGACTGTATAGTACAGACAGTCCAAAATATACTGGTAAATTAAGTTGGACGATTACTTTAAATCGTACTCTATTCACGCGATTCTAATTACAATGGAAATTGGTATGTTTGTTATATTTTACGATTTTTGTGTTGTCTGGTGTTAAGACTGTTGGGATGAAATATAAATTGACTAACTGGTTTCACGAAGTCTTGAATGTTTCTCATGGTGGTCCAGAATAACAGCAAGATGTACCTTGTACTGCTAGATGATTGAATTTTGAATCACCTTTGTCGTCCTATGCAGCCCATTTTGTCAACACCTTCCCTTCGTTTCCAAATGGGCGTATTTCCTTAGTTCAAAAACTCTTCTCTCATCCTATCGTCACCTTGGTCTTCTGAAGAAAACGTGGCTGCCAACATACAAGTTTCGTACACGAGGGATACATGCAAAACGAAGTGTTGTTTTTATCTCTAATAATTTCTCCCAATCCATTTCGTTCAAAAATGGAGGTCGTCGGCTTATTGACGTCATCTTCGTTCCCTCCAGTCAGGCGAATCATTCACTTAGCCTACGCCACAGAACTCAGACTTCCTTTAATTCGTAAAGCAGCGTCGTTTAGAATAACACTGTATATACCACGTGGATCCCTAAACTAATGTGGTTTCTAATTAATCTACTAAATCTGATATTTTCATAAAAATTAAATAGATACGGTTATAAGTCCAATGTTAATTTAATAAACAGAATTATAAATAAAATGAATATACCTATTCAGTGATGCCACATTCCATGTATATATAAAAGGAGGGAGAGAGAAACAGTCTTATTACAGTATGGTAAAATTTATTAATATTTTATATCGCGCAAGAAAATTTAATAATTTAAAATTTAAAGTAGTTATTATTCTTTTGATGATTTTTCATTTTGATGTACGAATAACCTTTCTAATTTTCTTTTTCAGTTTCAGGTTAATTTGTTCTTTTTATTAGAATTTAATGTTTCACGGGGGACATATTTAATTATGTCAGAGTGTAATGTTTTGTTCTCGATATGTGTATTTGCGACAGAACGGAGTACACTTATGACAGTGATTATTTATTTATTCATGTTCTCAGCTAAGACAATACTTTGAAGACAATACTTTTCAAAACGTGGAGAAAATATACCGGATTTTACCATTTTAACAAAAAACTAAACGAGTGAATTTTCTTGCAAACATATAACTTGAACATTGTAGTAGTTTAAAAAGTAATTTTAACAGTATTTAAGATATATATATATATAATCGCTTAAATGTTTGTTATTTATACAAATTAGATAAATGAATAATCAAATAACAGACAAAAATAAGTCATAAACCGCAACGTTTCTCCTACCGTTATTGTTTTCTTCAAATAATTACATGTTAAAAAAATTGATGTATTACGAATTTATAACTGATGCCAATGCGTTATTACGTTGAAATTTCTGGGCTTGTCACGAAATCTGCCCCATATCAGGGTCAGAATACTACACGCAATTGTTATTGTTGTTATTCTCGGTTACACAAACACACTATGTAAAATAAAGTCATTATATAAAATAATGTTAGTGGTGATTGTAACATATAGCAAATACTTATCTGGATAAATGTTTACGCAGTTATTCTGATGTTTATTGCGGTTTCAAGAAGGTATGTGCTTTGAATTCACTATAATTTCAGATTAATTATGAATAACATATAATTGTAAATTTATTATTGTCAAAAATAAGTAAAAAGTAACGAATAATTCAGAATTAAATAAATAATTGGAACATTTTTAAAGGAGGGCAAAAACGAAGATTAATGCCACATTTATTACTACAAATAATATAACAGTCCAAATAGGTGCTTAATATAATTTTCAAATTTCTGCATAGGATGACACATACAGATTTTTGTGACATTTTATTCAATTAATCGTGTTTCGTTCATTCCAATAATTTCAAGCTTGTTACGTTACATATTTCTTTTATTTTATTTTTTAGGAAAAAGCGTTTATACTTACGATTAACACTCCTGTTAACCATTCGTCGCTGCTGTTTGCAAAATTATTATTTGACGGTTTCTATTTTTGCGGAGACATTTAATAAGTGTTCAGCTGTTATCAATGTTATGGGGAATCAGTAAGATTGTACAATTCATCTTCTCATTGGCCTTACGATTCTGGAAAACAATGTAATGGCTCCAATCCCAATTATTTGTCTTGAGCCCTGTCTCTTTCTATTGTTGTGTGCAGTTATGGTCTCATTTTAATTTTATTGAAAAAGACGTTTTGGTATGGATCTAGCGAAACGAACTATTTTTTACCATATTACCTTTTGCTTCTAAAGTACTTTGAATTTATTATAAATTGTTAATTTAAATATTGTAGGTATTCAAATTTCTGGGAACTAATTAATATACCATAATACGGTTCTATAAATCAATTCAAACAAGTACTAAGAAATTAAAATTCTTCTATAATATACGAGAAAAAATTAGGCTCCTGATGTTCTTGTTCCCGTATGTTATTGATTATGATTAATCATAACAATTATCATCATTTTTTATGAAATATCACATCATAATTTTATAAATTTTCTACTATGAGAAATGCGCTAATCTAATAATGAGAATTTTTAGTATACAAGTACATCGTCCTTACTTTTTCTTTTTCCACTTAAAGTCAGTGATTATTTTGCAATATCTCCGATGCTCATTAATATTGAATTTATTTTAAATTACACGATTCAATTCCATTTTGTCTGTGTCCAAAATTTGGAAAATATAAAATAATATTTTGTATAATACTGCAACAAAGCTCTAGAAAACAATACACACAAGCACATTAAATTAATTTGACGTGAGGATGACAGGTGACCAGTGCCACTAAGCAGCTGCGTAATTTTGAGCAAATTATTTCTCAGACTTACACCTTTTGTTTTACATCGATTCAAGAACACTTCTATTAATAAATAACAGATTTGCGACTTATTCTATTAAATCAAATTGTGTCACAAAAGAAAGGTAATTTTTAAGTATTGCCAATGTATAAAACTTTTACATTGTGGTACCAGAATAGTCGTTCTATTGTTGACAAAATGTTCTGCATATCTTGACTGTATTGTTTTCGAATTATATGACATGCTAAAAAGATGAGTCTTGCAGATCCTTAAGATAAGTGTTGATGTAGATTTCCCGCGGTGAGCTTACTTATTTGTGCTTCCAGCAGGGCTGCTGTCCGGCGTCGACCCCGCCCCTGGCGGACGCACGGACAGACCATGTGGGTGCGTTGTGTGCCACGTATCTGTTTTCTTTCATTCTCCTATGCATGATCTTCTGTAAATACCAATGCGTTTGCTCAACTTTACTTTGTATAAATATTTATGCATCATAATTTTCCATTTATCTAATCCTTCTCGTTTTATAATACTTTTGCTTGCATTGCATATAATATATAATGTTTTAACTTTTTAAAGTTTTTCCTCTTTGTTATTTGGTATTTCCCTTTTTATATATATCCTTTAATGTCCTGGTTGTATTTCGTGGAACCAGTAGGGTGAGTTGCATTGACATTTCAACCTAGTTTATCTTCATAATCAATTTAACTATTAAAAATGTTTTCAAACTGTAATACACTTTGTCCCGTGTTTCCCGTTATTCTTTGATTTAATTGCAGTGCTATATACAAAATATTACGAACTTCTCAAATTGGCTAAATTATTCCCTTCAAACTTCTGATGACTGATAAAATTGGTTATGAAATTTAAAATAACTATTTTAAATATTGCTCTGTATTTTATTTCATTCTGTATTTTTAATGTTAGTGTGAGATGTTGGTGTTGTGAGCTGAAATATTTTGCATACTATTCTCAATTTAATAAATATTAAATTGTTGTTTTATTTTCGTTTCTAATTACTAACATCTTTACTCCTGCGTAAATGTTGAAACCAGACGCCGTATTTAAATTTGAAGTAGTTCTAATTTTCGGGTCAGTTACAAAATCTTAATAGAGAATGTTGTATGGCTTTATAGGTGGTGTTACAGCAAACATTTGTTTAAATAACAACTCAATAAACGTATAAATTGAAATAAATGTTATATATTCCAGTTGAACGTCAATTAATGGCCAAATGACTAAAGTAGGTTACCGATAGAGTTAAGCCACAAACTGCTGGAAACCGGTGTACGCTATTTAAAAACAAGTTTCAGCATCAGTGTGGTAATGAAAATAAATAAATATTGGTTTTATTATAAATCATTGAAATTAAAATTATATTATACACCATTACTATTAAAATTATTCTACTTGTATCTATTAGAATTACAAGAGTTGCAATCTTCTATTTATACTAGTTGAAAAAGCTTTAAGTTTCAAGTAAAACGAGTTGAATACAATCTGTATTGATGCAAGTAAGCCAATTTTGATATCAGAAAAACTAGGCTTGGGAAAATTAACACTGACAAGAAATTAGTTTAGACTAATTTTAATTTGGTTAGGAAATTAAGGTTGTCCTAGTTAGCGAGTGATATATATATATATATATATATATATATATATATATATTGTAATACCTCAAATAAAATAAAACTAACGGTACCAATTTAAACAAACAATTATTATTTATTAAGACTCAAGTTTACAATTACACAAATAATCCAATGAAATTTTATAAATCAAAACAATTTTATTTACCTAGAATACATTTTAAATAATCGGACTCGGTACCCTCAGGGTCTTTACTGGGTTGATAAGGAAACGGAACAAAAATGTTATAATTAAACAAATACCGTTACAATAAATGAAAAACGAAATGAAACTAAATGAAATGATTGAAATAATTGAAACTAAATGATTGAAACGAAATCTGACTTATTACCTTTATTTAACAATTTACAATTATGAATACAGAAAAATAAACTTACAAGCTGTCTGGTCAATGCACTTTGGATCTCTCTCATACCACACACCCTTACTTCACACAGGCTTAAGGAGCAACAGATTGCGCCCACACTCTGCTTTCACAGCCACCTTCTCTTGACGACGTCACCCCCACGACGAATTCAACAAACTCTGCTGGCAGACAGACCTCCACGATGAAACTCCCACCGAATGTTGACGACTGATTTCAAACTGATTACTCTCGGCCATCTAGCTTGGTCTACCATCCGATGATCTCTTCTGATTGCAAACTCCCAACTGTTCAAAACATTGTTTCGGTCACTTTAACTTGGCCTTGCGGACCTGCACTAACGCTCTCCCCGCTGACACGTCCGTCTCCAGCCCACACGAAATGATAATGATCTCCTCTCCAACACGAAATGATAATGACCTCCAAATTTTGTTTGGGTAATAGGCTACATGAGGGTAATCCACGTTCTGGCAACTCCCCTTTAATAGCATAGGAAGGGACTTGAAAGGGGGGATGCGGTAAGGTAGAAGAAGGCAGCCAAGGGTTAACTAGGGCCCCCGGGCTATGGTTTAAGGATCCTACCCGGCAATTGGCCTAAAAGTGATGCAGGGAAAAACCCTAGAAAACCTGCATCAGGTAGGTCGGGCATTTGGTACTTGTCCCACGCCCTTCCGGTAGCGGGAGAGGAGCTGTCCAACTGCCCTCTTATTTATATCTCGGCTTCCGAATATTCCCTTGTTTTTCACAGTTTTTTGCATTTCCACGTTCGCCACACAAACCCCAGCTGTTAACTTTCTCCCGCTCCGAGAGTCACTCAATCAATTAAATTAAATTATTTCCGTTTAATCTAATTGCATCGTCCAACAACCTTCTGTCATTTATTCCATTAGGATTCCGTCGTCCAGATGTCGGTCACACTATTAGCCCTAATTATAGTCCTTCCCTTCTCTAAAAGTCACTTATCCATCATTTTATCATTATCTTTTATATGTACAAACCACTCAAGGATACCCAGTCTGAGTTTGTAAACAAATCTGAGTAATAAGAACAGAATTCAAGTCCTTCTTCACTGGTTATTACAATATATATATATCATCATAACAGTTTCATCTTAGGTCTTAAAGTGCAACATTTTTTAAAATACATTTGTATATGTTTGGTTCAAAATGGTTTAACATTTTGTTATTTGTTTCTAAATGTTCAAGAAATTGCTTTATTTTTGTCACTGATTTATTAAGTTGTTTCTCAAATAAGAATTTAATTATTTGATTAGTTTCTGTGGTTCAAAGAAAATAAATGAATGGCATGAAGGCTGAATTTTTGTGTATATCGTACAGTATAACATATTTTTAATTTTACTACTAAATTTTTTTAAGCACGACAGATGTTTTCAGCTTGGTATATCATGTTTTGGAAGAAGAAATAATTGTTATCGATACAGATTTTTCCTAATACCTCCAAAGGAAGAAGCATTTTGAAGACGAATTAATGACTGGCGTCCAAATATCGACATGAGTACATCAAGAATCAGACATTTTAACGTGTAGGTCAGGTGTGCTGGTTGAAGAGTTTTATAGAGACCACCTGTCAGAGACGTAGACGGCCGGAATACGTTCTCGCTGCCTCAACGTAGCTAATGGAGAGGAAGGGGCAGTTTCTTTCATTAGCGCAGTCTCCCCACGGTCGTTATATTTCACGATTAATTAGTTGAGGCTGCAGTGCAGGCCGCTGTTGCCTGCCTCCATTGAGTGGGCGCCAAGAAGCCAGCGTCGCTTCGTAATGCACATTACGTACTGATGAATCTTTTATCCTCCATTCAGGAATACGCTAATATTTTCGCCAACGTATATCATATCATAAAAAACAGTTTGTCTAGTGTTATTTCACACATAAATTAGTCAAAGAAACGGGCTTCGAATGAGCTTAGGAAAAGAAAGCTTTCTAATGTTTCTGAACCCTATTAAATATTTTTCTGTTCCTCGTGTGGTTCACGGAAGACTACAGCGACCGAGATACTTTCATCTTCATCTTTTATGACTGATGTACTTGAAGTGGCACGTGGCCAGTGTGACGATTGCCTTGGTTTTTCTTGGCAATGAATTTCGATCCCACGTTACGATTTCATACCAGCACACTTTCAGAAATCCACGCAAAATTTAAATCAAGAATAGCTGATTGGGATTAGAACTTCAGACATACCTCATTCCATTTACGAGTCACGGTTAACAGTTCTGAAGTGGATACATCTGATTTACGTTAAGGGCGATCACAATGCCATCTCGAAGTTATTATACACACGCTTATTCTCATCCAGTAACCAGAGACTATTTGCCTATAAAATGATCTCGTAGAAGATGGTGAGTCAAAAAGGGCAATATATAATATTCAATAATTATTCTATTTAAGAACAGAAGAATGATATCAAACGAAACCCAGCCACGGACCAGTGGAAGTCTCAGGTTCGGTTCCCGGTACGGTCTTGATTTTTCCATCTTGATCCTTTAATTATTCTATTTTGTTAGACAAATCTTCAAAATAGAAAATATTTTCACCTATTTCCTTCCATGCGAAACTGCCTCGCTAAATTGAAACTGGGCTGCCAAATGAATAGGTAAAGTATTCAAAATTTTATATTACTATAGCCCTATGTTTGGGATACATGTTCGTATTAAATTAAATTATCCTCCATTTATTTGTACTTTATAGGTGTTACTTCAAATTCTTTATGGAAATAGTAGATTATGTTCAAATATTTTGTGTGAATGGCAAACATTTAACTATGCATGCAAATAAACGCTCAAGTTATGCTATGATTTTACTTTAATTTAGCTAGTGAATAAATAGATTAGTATTGTATTACTTATTATTAAAAATTATTTTACATTTTTAGAGAAAAAATCGTAAATTAATTTTTATCTTTGACAGATGCATATGTAAAGTACGTTTCTTAACGTAAACGTATTTTCTCCTAGCTTCGTAATATGTGTTATCAAAAGTGTGTGATAAAATGAAATATGATAGTGGCGAAGGTGGAACGCGACATGATATTTCAGGTGCTATTAAGAAAGAGTTGTTCGATAATCCTTAAAAGTCATATTGTGGACGGAAAGGTAAAGCAAATGTAGCCTGTTGCTCTTCCGCCGCTTGGAACGTGGCGCATAAATCTCGTATCTAGCAACTTTCATTTACACACACATCAGTAACAGTCACGCATAACCTGCCATTAGCATACTGCGTACTTCCTAATGCAGCCGGCACGAGGCATTCATTTTCCTTCATTAGCTCTTTGAATCTCCACCACAGCGTTTCTTAGTAGCAATCGTTAATTTGTAAACATTGCTATTGGGGTTCGAGTGACAATATTTACTCCATTAAGTTTTGATTAATTTTTGCGTGGCGCCATTTCGTCTAAATGGATGTTATTAATTAATGTCAAAATGCCGAGATGATTGAAAGACATAATACAATCAGATTCATTATCCAAATATGATAGTGATGAAGAAAGATTTAACAAAATTTTAATTATTAATATCTAGTTTTATTTTATGAGCAACGATTTCACCCCACCCCTAGACGTGTTCCCTATGACAATAGGTTTGGAAATTAGACACTTAAGTAATCAAGAGAGACACTATGATTTTGAGCGCCCCCGTAAACTATGCATTTTACATTTTTTGCATTTTTTAAAATTGTCACCCCGTTTTACCATCACCCATAAGTGAGCTAGAGTTGTCTTAATTCCACATTGTTTTTTCATGGATCGTAAGTGGTACGTGTACCAAGAGTGAATGAAATTGTTTCACGCATTAATTAGTAACTTTATTTACAGAAATTATACAGTATAATGAGATAACACTTTAAACATTCATTAATATTACGATTTATTTCTTAAAAAACACACCTTTCTGGAAAATGACTAATCGTGATATTGATCTGTAGGACAAAGGTTAATCTAGGTATTGAACTTTTGGGGAAAACTTAATCGGTATAATGTACTTTCGGGCAAACGTTGATCGGGATAATGTGCTGTTGGACAAATGTCATTCGGGAAAAACATGCATTCTGTGACTGCCTCAATTTCGTTGTTCAGAGTTGAATTTATATTTGTTTATAAGCCACGAAAATATTTTGCTATAAACATTCAATTCGACTCCACGCACCGGAATAGACACTTTTCAAGATGATTACGCATCGAGACATTGATACCTTGCAATATTAAATTCATCCCACACGGTTTGTAGGACATTTGAACTGGACGAAAGACGCGAATTTCTGTGGTCATTAGTACATTAATTATAAAGTACAGATTATTTGTATCTCAGTTGTGATTCATAATCGGAATTTCTTTGCATTTTGTACCTTTGAATTGACGTCATAAAAATAAAACTAACAAATACAAACACACCGCCTTGGAGACCTTAAAATAAAAAAACATGCATATTAGTTTCACTTCTACTGGCCTAACTTTCAGAGCTCCTTTTCAATTGCATAATACATAGGCAAAGTCTGAAGACCAGGTGCAAAGAAATAATGCCCCTTGTTGCCGGATTACTTCGCGTCGCTTTCATGTGGTACATGATGAGCTGTTTCTTTGTCTGCGGGTGGCACAATAGCTGCCCGTCGTCGTCGTCGTCCATGTTCTGTTTTAAGACGCGATAAGATTGTGTGCGGCGTAAGCCGGTGCAGGCGAGCCTTTAATCTGGTTTTAAGTGCCTGCTGTTTCTTTATTGAAGCGCAAGCAGATAGCAAGTGCAGATATATCTCGTCTCCGCCGCTTTGTTTTGCAGTGGGGTAAAACCTTTATGACATATCTGTCACTTCCTTTCAGATCCCTGTTACAAATTATGACCCCGAAAATGTTCAGTTCTGATTATATTTTTCACCACAATTATTTGATACGATACGAAAGCATTGGCTGACTTAAGTTTTACTTTGCGTAAATTCGGTATTATTGTTTATACTTATTCCACCTTAAATAGTCTTACGTTTGAAGTATGTAAAATATACATTTTCTGGATCTTTATGCTGATTAACAATTTTTTTGCAGAACTTGTGTATGTACCGTTCTTGAAACATACGTCGGTCAAACCACATTAGCTAATTTCCTAGTCGAATAATCCAATTAGTGGGTTAGTGAATGCCTCTGAATATTTTAAAGAAATATGTAAAGTACTGTAGCAGTTACGCAAGGCGCACAAACGTCAGTTTGTTCTAATATATTTCACATGTCTCCATATTTCAAAGAAATAAATAATGCCTAATTGTTCTAAGCTGATATAAAATTTTAATTTTCCAATTTCGGCTTTGCGTTTAAAAATCAAAAGTTACATGAAAACACATCACTAATTTTTAATCATCTTACTATCATTTAATTAACGTTACGTAAACTCTGATTTGTTTTTTTAAGTTTGTACTCAAAACGGAAAAATTGTAATTCAGAGAGAAATTGTATTTAATTTCATAGAAACTGCAGTTAGTGGGTCCCCATGAAATTGATTCTCCGCTTTGTCGTCTGATTAAAGATGTTAATTTGTATGCCGCAAATTCAGATTTGATGGGAAAACAGAAGACAAACTTTTAATTAAATGATACGTGCTGCACGATTCGAAAAGGCATTTGGGGTTTCCCTAATGCGATATACTTATGCAAAAAGGATTAAAATCCATGCCATGAATCTGCAGGCTGCAGTGAAAACAAATTCGCCATAGCCGTGTTCCGTAAAGCTGCTGTGTTGAGACGAATTGAAATTTATTTGTAATCGTAACAAAGTATTTAATATCAATGTATTGAAACCGTACCATATATAAATATCATTAATTCATATTAAATTAATATATTTAGTATAAATCAAAATAGGTATACTTCTGTCATCAACGACATGAACCTTCTTCTACGGCAACGACTCCAGAAAAATCTTGGTTTTTTATAAAGCATTCATCAGAACCACTGAAATTAAATAATTGGTTCAAATCGTATCTTTCATTTTTGTTACTCGGTGTATTACTGTTAAACCATTAATTCCAATTTCTTCTAAATATAATCAGCATCTAAATTCTAGGAATAGAATCTGGCTGAATCAGATGAAACGAATAATTAAAATTGTTTTCTACTGTGGGAAGACGGTTTTCAACTAATTACTGTAACCAACAAAAAAATTTCTAATGCACGATAATTATATATATTTTCTTACATTCCAATCACTTTTACACAACTGCAAGGTGACGTTTATCGACTTAGTTGTGGTTCACCATTAAAGTATCTTATGGTGGTACTTAAGTAAGAATTCCACTGTTCAGGAGAGAAATAAACATTATTCTCCCGACTGGCAACATTTCAATGCGAAATCTGCGATACCAATTTCAAAAATTAAAATTATAAAGCAGTAACAAAATTACTGAAAAAATTGGTAAAAATAAAATTTACCGCTCCCCGAATCTATTTATTTTTTTATCCGCTTTAACGAAACCAAGAAATGGGTTACAGCAAACTAAACAAGAATTAATGAGTGCAGCGCCTTACAAATCGACTTCTTGTCCAATGTCTGACAAGTACAGTCTTATATTGGATTCTAATTTTACCGTCTAAACTCCAATTTACGCCTCTCGCTTCTTTCCAGTTGTTTGTTTCTGCAATTGAAAAATTCCGGTGCATGGGGTCCTGAAGCTTTGAGTATTGCAATACGTGAGGGATTGATGGGGCTTGGGACGACGCCATGTTTCAAGGCGTCGAGATGTCAGCCTCTAGCGCCATGCCTTAACGTGATGACCCGACCCTACCATCGCTGCCAGGTCTTATTAGATTCTCTTTGATACCCTGTACAAAATTTACATGTATGTTCGAATATTACCATCTGTAACATACAAACAACCAAATATAATACATTCATTGCTTAGTCGTACAGATAATGTAAGAAACAGCCTTCAGCAATGAGAGTTTGGATATTCCTCATATTTCTTTTATTCTGGAAATTAAATCGTACGAAGTGGGCGTACATTTCATTTCACAAATAATTATATAGGCAATTAATGTAGAAATTTATCATGAAACATGAAAAGAAAGAGTATAGGTCGAAAACAATATTTCAGATTTTTTTATAATTGGGACATTAAAATATTAAATATTTTTTTATAAAAAAATGTTTTTCAAATGATTTTCAAATAGAAGACGTCGACTGTAACACCCAAGTGTCAACTGCTATTTGCTCCCATGTAACATTTCCACTTGAAAATCTGCGAATAAATATGAAGATATTCAATTTATATCCCTACAGAGTTGTCAGTGAGTACTGACAAAATTCTTAAGGGGCGGCTCGTGGGAGCACCGCCGTAGCTTCAATATAAAGAATAGCGCGGCCAAGCCATCCTTGTCGCTTCAGCGTTTGAATTAAAAACTCCGGCAAGGATCTAATTTCCCTAGCCACTCGCCCCCGTCGCGTCTCCCCCGGCAATGCGTGTGCGATAAATAATAAGTGGGGTGTCTTCGCCACTGGTTGCTCATCCATCACTGCTTCGCGCAGGTACCAGAACAGGTGCGGACACGACGCCACACCTTACGTTGTATTTTACACACAGAGAAAGTTTTCTAGACCCCTTCCCGCTTAGCTCTATGAATGAAGTTCCCACAACCAAGTATCTTACAATTTAACAACGAAAATATATACACAATTTGTAAGGTCGAATTTTCACCGACTGAGGAAATTAAGAGATAATTTTTCAATTTGTGGCTTAGTTCAAATTAATTTTAATTTCTTAAATTAAATGGCGGTTAAGTCTTTTGGCTATTCTTGGGAACCCTCCAGTTTAATTGGCTTCGTAACACGGAACCAGCGAGTAATATTATGTCACTTCTAATTTCTGTTTATTATTACACTGTATAATTTTTAAATGCATCGGCAAACAGCTCGGAATATGCAATCCCTAATAAAAATGGAAAATGAATATTTGCACAATAGACGTTATAAATAACGCCGAGAAAGGAACACAGTTCACATTTATGCGTCAACTAATTTATTATTTTATGCATTACAAAATAACTTAAAAAAATTTTGTCCAATAAGTCTTTTGCAAAAAGTGGGGACCACTGTTTTATTTTTCTTTCTGTCTCAATTGTTTCTCAGTAAAAACTTGTAATTATAATTCTATTCCAATTCACCGTTGGATTTTAAGAACTTGCCTATGCTGAAAATTTTTGTGGGCTGAATATCGGAATGAAAATACTAACTATGAGCAGTTAATCATCATTGTTCTTCAAACTATTTTTCAAAATTAAGTATACGTTAGTAACGTTTGGGCTTTCAACCGTATTTGAATAGACTTAGGCCACGATATTTCGATGTCGGTCACTGCCATCGTTATCACGTGATAACAGCCTATTCTAACCTCGTCGTAATCCCCCTGCGTTAATGAAAACTTTCTCTCCTTAAATTTAAATTTAACACGAACACGTACTTAATTTTTACGAATACCATTTAAATATGAAGATCTTTCTTGTGTTATAGGCAAACAACGCTCCCTATCTTAACAACGTGAACGCATAGTTATGGGTTAAAATTTTTCTGGTGGGTGTGTGAAAGATTTTAGTTTATCTGGTTAAATTTCAAACGTCTCGTTCAATTATGGTTACGAGAAGTGTAAATACTTCTATGTTAACAAAATATTCGGTTATCTCCGTAGTATAATTCAAAACAAAATGTCTCACTGTAAGGAATTCTGTGATTATTTGTGCAGTCATCCACACTGTAAAGCACCGTTTACTCTTTTTTATATCAAAACTGTTACGATGAGCTCATATTTTATACTTAACCGAAATATTGATTTATTGCTCAGAACCGGAGATTGCTCTTGGATCAAACTCCATAAAGCCTCTCTGTTTCTATCACACGGAAATTTTAATTTTATACAACTCATATCTGTTATTGAACCTTTTCCGGCCATTTGAACATTTATACCGTATAACTGTGGTGCCAAATGCTATTTCTGGCGCAGGACGGGTGTTCTCCCGCACTCCTCGGCCCACGGAACGAGCAAAGCAGTGCTGTGATTGTGTGTTACCAAAATCCATGAAGGCTGAGGGGGTGTGTGGGGGGGGGGGGGCATTGGTAGCGATTGTAACGCAGCCAACTTGCATCGGGCCGGCTTAATGTGAACTTTCCACCACCCGATCTCTGCCCCCTTCTCTTCCGCCCATACACAGTAATCCCAGCACCATTTCCCGCTGCTCTTCCGGCTAGGTTAATAGTTAATGCTAATGCTTTGCTGAGGCTAATAGCCTTGTATGCTGGGCTTGGGTTTGCTATTCCGTAAGAGATGAGTTGTTGTGTGAACTTGAAGAAGTGAATGCATATGCCCAATGACAGACATTAAAAGATATATATCGCAATATTTTTTCAGGAATGTACATCGTATCATCAATAGGAATATATTAAGAATTGCCCAAAGATAATATTTAATTATTATTATTGTTATAAATAACGAGTGTTCTTTGCTATTATAGGGTGAAAGCGCCTATTCAACATAGGATTTATTTTATTATGGATAAGTGGATGGCGGAAACATACTAGTTATTTAATATTATTTTGTAAGGGAGATGATCGATGCAGAATTATTTTTTATTGTTGGGGAAATAAATCTATTTAAGCCTGGGATGGGACGATGTAATACGGTAGGAAATTGGGGAGTTGTAATACTCGGAACTTTTGTTTTAAGTAATGGAGTATGACTTCTAGGGGATACGTATATTTGAATTTAGATTTACAGTCAAATTATATAGGAAGATGGATAGTAATTTTGGAATGTTGTGGTTGTAGGATCCACGGAAATAGGCAAGACGTTGGTGGATAGGATGGAAATTTAGAAGGCGATGGTGTTGGAATAGGTTGACAGATGGGTATAGGAAGTGAAGTTAAAGACAGAAGCGAAGGATTCGTCTTACCAGGGCCCTTAGAGTGGTAAAAACAATGTGGCTATAGCATATTACAGGACGGAAATTTTGTATGTATGGCGAATATTTTTTTAACTAATTTTGTATTAAGATTTCAGATCTGTTTAAATTCCTTAATATATCATAGTCACATAGTGTATCTCTACGCGTTAAGAACTTGGTTAGTTGTCGGCTTTAACGTACCTTGAGCGCATTTCATATTATTAATTCATGGTTTATTATTTATTTCAGTGTCCACCCTGTTGAATTAGAGTCCCCAATGTCGCTTATGGTTGCATGGATTCCATTTTGTTATTCTCGTTCCGCGCAAAACGATATGAATATTTCTGATCCGTTCCACTCAGTCCTCGTGAAAATACAATGCAATGTAGTGTCCTCCTCAAAACAATTCTTCCATACTTTTATGCTAGTATAGAATTTTTATATTAAGTTTGTAGTAAAACTAAATATTAGTCAAATATTCACCCCTTCAGGTATAAAGGCATAAATTGTATCATAACTTCATATAGGCCTACTATTCTTTTCTACGTAATCGAACGCCAGAGAAATTTTATTTCATGAGATTCTTTGACCCATCTACAAGCTTATGTTATGAAATTCCTGATATAATTATTATGGAATTTATATTTACAAGTTTTGGTCACTATATTTTAACTTTAATTTTAGGTTACACGTCTGAACTGTTTCTCTGAAACATTTTACGTGAAGTTTTGACTCTTCTGTTGATCTCTTCGTCCAGTTTTTATAAAGAAATTGTTCCGTATATAGGTTTTCAAAACCTTGTTCTCTGACTCAGTCAATTTCTTCAGACATCTCCTAGTCAATAATTGCAATTCACAGAAACGTTCAATATTCCTCAGATAACCCTGAATGTTAGGCTAGGTGTCAGATTTACAGCACTTATGTATCGTGTCGAAGATATACTTGCCTGAAATATTTGAATATATATCGACTTTTGTTTCTTTCAAGTTGACAGCTGATTTAATACATTGACGTGTTTCACTTTAAAACTGAAATATTTGGTTTGTAGTTAGGAGATTATAATGGGGAGCATTTAATGTTTTATCATGAAGTATCTTGGGGAGGATTTTCAGGTATGTAGGTTTGGTCCCTCTTACATAATAATAGTTTAAAATTTAATTTTAACCAAGAAAATAAAGGAGCTGTTTCAATAAATATGACTTTGTCGGTGATATTAATCAATTCATATCGATTTTAAAATAACATTTCTCCTATAATACGATAATACATTTATGTTTATATTATGCAAATAGTCCGATTGACGTGTTTACAAATATAAAAAGTGCTTATTTCATACAATTGGCTTTCCCTTACTATCTCTCCGCAACGCATCATAACTCTGTAAGGAAGTGGCCTCTTAATAAAATTAAAATATATATAACGGAAATTAAATCATTATGCGTAAGTTGATGCCACTTTGACGTGATGCCATTAGTATTCATTTACATATTAATGGGGAATTATGCAGGCAGTGGGGCAGCTCGAGTTCGTTCTCCCGGGAGCCGTTTTTCGCGCGGCTGCTGCGTGAGGGCCGGGCTTCTATTGCATTTCAGAGCCTTTCCTGTCCAGCGAACCTTCACAGCACTCGTGTGCCTATTCTTCCCGTCAACTCACACAGAAACAACACTCCAAAAATGCGCTCGGAATAGTCACGCGTCAATTCAATCATACTCATGTCGTCTGAATTGATATTCGTATACTTCATAACACGTTGCAATGTTTTTAATTTCTATTAAAACTTGGAATCAATTTTAAGGAAGAGGTAAACTGGAGTGTAAGTGTCAAAGAAGCTGCCTGTTATACTGCCATATGGCCATATGTAATTATGTTGAAATCAGAAACTAGTTGTAACGGAAATTAAATCAGAAACCATTATTTATTAGCATATATATATATATATATATATGTGTGTGTGTGTGTGTGTGTCTGTGTGTGTGTGAGAGAGAGGAAGAGGGAGAGAGTATGTATGTACATTGCGTAACACTTGCAGTTATTACTAGGACAGGGCACAGCGTGAACAATAAATAATATACATGTAACATTTATGGTGGTAAATTGAATAGAGTTTGTTTAGACTTACCTAATGTTGTTAAATACTTGGTTATATTTGTTAAAGATCAAGGTTTAAGGTGTACTTTGTTACATATTTGCGTGGATATAATTTGTTTCAGACTTGATCTTGTAATGCAATATTATATGGTGGTAATCCAACTCTTCACTGTATTAAGGCCATATGGAACTTTTTAGTGGGTTGATGCAGAGAGATTCAACCATGGGAACCATTAGCCGTTGCATTGGCTTCTCTCCGAAGCGCTCAGATGTGGGGCTGCAGGAGGAATGCAGGTAATCTGCAGATAAAGCTTCCTTAGCTCCCGTTAGAGAAACGATTCCCGGATATGGGATAGATTCACTCTCCTGAGGGATGCAGCTGCCTGATTGCCTCCGTGTAAGGAATTAGAGCCGTGAAAAATTGCAAGCGGAAGGTTTGTTTCAGCGAAAGACTGGATCAGCTCTTCAACCATAAAGATGTTCTATTTTATCCCCTCGGAACTGGAGAAACGAGAACCTTAGGATGTATAGTAAAAGTACTCAATAGAAAAGAAGAGTATATTCATTTACAGTGCAGAATCTCATTTGTAAACTATTGTTCTACCGTAAATTGGCAACTATTGCCTACTTTCAGTAATCTTCTTAAAGGCTCTGTCTTTGCCGCATTTATATCATTTATACCCGTTAGGAATCCTGATCATTAATATATATGTTTTGTGTAAGAAAGATCTAAGATGCTGCTCTTTAAAAAAACAAATAAATGTATAAATGAAAATAAAAAGAATAATATATAGTAACATATTTTGAGGATTTTTTAAAAAGGAGAAACAAGATGTGCTTACTAATGTTTGGCGCCAGAGCAGTTTCCTCGTTCCGCAGTCCGTCTTGGTATGAGTTCATGGAAATTTTTACCTGCCCCTACAAAAATAAACGCATAAATTTAAAATGAAACTTGACTCGGAAGTCACTGTTAGAATATAGGTGTACTTCTCTCATTACTCGGACCGCTATCAAAACATCAGGGACGAGAAGAACTACGACCAGAATAAAAAACTTAAAATTTATTTACACAATCATTAAAGATTATGAAAATTGTTTATCAAGAGTGTTTATCTAAATTTGTAAATCGGTGTCTATCCCTGGCCATGTTGCAGCTTCCAAACCACAGTCTCGACACAAGTAATGTCTGAAGATCCACTGATTTTGGGTAATAGGTGAGAGATTCTCCAGTCCTACTCCTCTCATTTATAAAGTTCTATCGTCGTTCGTATGATTTCAAGTGTCGCAGTTCCCTCGCAAAATCTCCATTTTGTTCCCTTTTTAGTAGGATAGGTAATAAGAAACCACGGAAGAAATGATGTTGAAATTGATAACGTTTCCATCGTTGGGAGCCACCCTCTTGCCTCGAGCGCGGGAGAGTCGTCGGTTGTTCGGCGGAAATTTCAAAACGTGAGGAGGCAACATAATTTTTCTCTAACTCGGCTTCGGACCCTGCGCCGAAATTCATGAAAAGTTGTTTTCACCAGGTATGAAATACCCGATAAATTTCTCACTAAATAAAATGTAAATAAAATCCCTTCCCCAATATTGTTATTAATTAAAAAATAGTATAGTAATGTACTAAAATCGCGTTTCAAAAACGGCGATACCGACAACGTACACATTTATAGTGTTGTGAAACAATATTGTTGTTTATTATATATATTAATGATTTAACCGTTGGGAAAGTAGCTTTAGAAGACTTTGGACATTTTTGAGCCTTTAAAATATGAATTAGTGAAATAAAACACGCGGGTTAATTGGCATTGTTGTCCAAGGCAAAAGATATATTATTACAGTTGAGCAGATGTGCAATATGAATAGTCTGGAAGAGAATTTTTTTTGTAACAACGTTTATGAAAATATCAAGCAGATACTTAGAAACTTAGAAACTTATAAATTGGCAGTCGTTAAATATATTGGAAACCTAACCGATTACACTTATTGCGCTAGAGAATTTAGACCAAAAATATCCATACCAAAGTAATCTGATCTTTGAAATATTATTTATAAAAACCATTGATAACAGACCTTGAAAAAATTGACAGGCGAAACGTCGCTTAATACGGGGATGACCCGGATGGAAATAAGAGAAGCCTTTATAAGAATTGTAAGTGCTTTATGAATAAATGCTGTAATTATGTCTCTCTTAAGATGTTTTCAGCCTTCAGGTTTCTGTTATAAGGTCAAGATTATAATAAAATAATACAACTGATGTATTTCTCTAATAATTTTAACATTATAGTAACCTAGTAGTAATTCTTGGAAATATATATTTTAAAACCATATTCACATTGGTGTATTAAGATAGTCAGTATGGTAATAATTGTTCAAAACTATGAAACTGGAATCTATGGTTGTAAAATTTGAATTACAGTATTTTCAATAGTATTTAAAAATATGCAAACCGAATAACTAATTACGTAACCTTTTTTCAAATAATTCCATGATGTATGATAATTTAAAATTAATTTAACTATTATTATGGTTTTGGAACTTACTTATTTTTCATGAGTACTCTTCTAAATAAGGTTACATTTTCTCTTATTCATTATTTCGTTTAAAGCTTAATTTCTTTTTCTTTTGTAGCTGATATCTCGTGAACCAAAATGAACTCTGAGATTTTAGGCTGGGTTTATTTACTATGTGAGCCGCAAAGTTTTAATGGATTTGTTACTTTTTCCGCATGATCTACTTCCTTTCGCCGCTGTTATTTTTGTGTACCTCTCGTTGTATTTCGTTGCTTTTGCTTTAAAACAGCAAGCGAGGAAGGATTTAGAGCGATATCATTGTGTTGTTTCAAGCATTTATTAATTAATTAAGCCCGCGCCAGGTGGCTCGGTTCTCATAGGTTTGTTTCTCTTCCATTTTCTTCAGCGGGTTGAATAAAAATATTTGTAAAAGCAATGAGGAGAGAAAAAGATCTCAAATTTAGGTAGCAGACGCATGCAGCAGAAAGGAGCTTAACGACGGACCAATATGTATCATTTTCCAAATCCTTAATGCCACACGAATATCGCTTTGTTTTCCCGAAATTGAACCTAGAGTTTCTGCATTATGAAATTAGAAAATTTAAAAAAAAAACTGTTTTCGATTTATATATTTTTTAATATTTTTATTATACGAAGGTTACGTAAAGTTATTTAATAATAACTATGTACTGTTTTCATTTAGTACATTTACGTCGGATGCTTTTTTAGAAGAAATAATCTCAATATAATTATATCTTACTAGTAATTAATTTAAAGTATTGTATTTAAGGTCGTTTCCACGTTTAAAAAAATGTGCATTTTGCATATAGCTTACACTTTATTACTTAACCATCTTAGTAATTATTATGTTATTAGTTTTTTTTATGCTAGAGTTTCGTGTATTGTCATACCGGATTTAATCCTCCATAGATATTATTCTTTTATTAATTTGAAACTATTATATTTTACGCTAACAGAAACTACAAGCATATTGAATTTTCTCATATTTATATTACCCAATAGTTAAATGAGTGTTATAATCGCGTCTTGAAAATATGTGAGTAATGATAATTAACTTAAAAATATGTTTCTATTAACTCTATATTTAGGAAGGTGTAGAATTTCAAATAATTGTTGTAGGAGATAACTTAATCAATTCTGCATTAAGAATATCTGAACAGAAACTTAGAAAATAAGTTGAAATGTTTCTAACAAACCCTAATTTAAGCTTCATTATTTCAGTTTTCTATTGCTTTAACTAAGATATAAAGATTTCCAAATTCTATTAACAATAATGAGGTCATAAACAACCTGTAAATTAATATTACTGAAGTAATAAAATTCATTGCATAGATGTTTTAAAGTAACGTGATATTCATGCTTTGTTTCCGGCAGCTCAATAATTTCCAAATTTAACATTATTGTCTGTAACACCAAGTGGTGATTTGTGCACTGTGAATACTTTTAGTAACACAAACAATTTTTGAATATGCAAGATACAATAAAAAATTAAATATATAATTTGAAAATTAATAATGTAAAATTATTTTAATTAAAAATTGCATATACTTAACAGTTGCATATTTTATAGAAGCGTTAATGAGTATTTTTCATTTTTAATGGCGCTTTTAATAAATGGAACACATTAAGAAACGGAAGCAAACATTAATTCCTCACTGGCAACGCTTTCGCATAATTAATATTCATTCGGATTCAACAAATCTCCTGAGTAGCTTCATTTTCGCTGTCGTCGACCAACAACGGGCACGGTAATTAGATATTCATGTATTCTCACTGTCCATGTTTTGTCTTAGTAATGGTGGAGATGACCTGGGGCCATTATGCAAATTCTGCTTCTTGTATGAAGAAGAAGAGCACTGGTCGGTTGTAATCGCGAAACATTGGGATGTTTGTGTGTATATACGCTTTATCAAACGCCACTTCCAAAGAAGAAAACACTTTCCTGCTTACGAATGCAATAAATTTCTCCAGTAAAGATCCGCGGTCTAAATTATAACAACATTATATTCATTATTAATTTTTCATAACAGTTATTAATGCCCAAATATGTGATTGAAGATATACATTATACAATAATTGACTAACATCTCCTTAAAGGGCTTGGTAAAAAACATAGCTTTTAAATAATAGTATTTAATTCCCTAAAATATAAAATGAATTTTTATAATTGACTGTTATTGTTCATAATCTACAATTTAATTTATGTAATTGAAAAAAACGTTATTCAAAAATAATGTTTAATTATTGTTTGAGAAACTAAATATTATACTGTATTTAATATTATGTATACTTTTAATTTATTAAATTCTTTAACCATAATATATTTATATTTCTTTTTAATTTTATAATTATTGATTTTTATTTCTCGGTGAAAATAATTCCATAATTTTACGAACTTTTTTTTAACATACATTGAGTTTTAACCACGCAGTGACAAATTTCAAGATGAGTTGCTTGAAATTCGCATCGATTTTCTTATAAAAAAAATCAAGAAGTTATCGTATATTTATTAAAAAACAGGCTTCACATACACATGGGCATTCATGCACATTTAATAACGACAAGAAAATTATTTCATAAATCATCAATAGTTGATAATCTGGATCACTAAAACCTTTAAATTGACAATTATTGTGTTTTCCTGCACAATTAAATGTTTATTTAATAAATTGTTTCATTATGAATGTACTGATGAAGACTTTTACTTATTTATGCATATTCGACTACATCCCCCATATTACCACTTATAATATAGCAAAGAAAACACAGTTCACTAAAGCGATGAACCACTAAGGGTAAACCACACGCTCCGAAAGTTAATGTTCCCGTAGCATTTGTGGGAATTAAAAGGAGCATGGTGCTAGAGCGATGGACATTCCAACAGCTCAGTCCAATTACTGTAGGAATGCTCGTGGTACGCTGATTCGCTGTTGGAGACCTTTGCCTCTGAAAAGAGAAATACATATCACAATTTCCCAGATTACATTCACGTATAGGTGAAATATTTCTGATATAAAGAAACAAAGATGGAATGAGTTTGTTATTTATTCAATAAATCAAAAAATCAATTTCGAGTAGCTGTTTATGTTTTATAGGGTTATATGACAAAATTAAGAAATTAAAAACTATCTACCGGCTTCTTCTTTTGAGGGCATAAAAAGAAAAGGCACAATGATAATAATCTAATGTCAAATTATAAAAATGGTCTGCTGATATTATAACGTGTAGATATTCGCGATATTAGGATAAAAATACCATTTGGTGTTACAGACAATAATGTTAAATTGGGAAATTATTGAGCTGCCGGAAACAAAGCATGAATTTTACGTTACTTTACCAATGCAATGAATTTTATTACTTCAGTAATATTAATTTACAGGTCGTTTATGACCTCATTATATATAATATTTGTATATATATATATATATATATATATATATATATATAATATTTGTAGATGTAAAAATCAAAATCAATTTATATTCTTATTTAATGGAATACGTATACGGTTCATGATATGAAATGAAGAAATAATATTTATCGGTTGTTTGAAATGGATATTCTTTTTCCGATACGTGTTTATTTTGTGGGCGTTTTTAAGTGATGGACGAAAATTTATTTTTTTATGGAGAAAAATTATAATTATTTGAATAATATTCATTTCCCTCGTTTGCATTGGTTTATCATTCACGAAATATTAAGTCACTGTATTCAGAATCAAATTATCTATTAATATCGACAGATTAATTGTTATTGTCTTTATATACGGGCAATTAAGATCATAAAACAGGGACGAAAGAAATAATAGAAGTTTATTTCATTTTTGGCGAATACTATGAGCAGTATATCGTAATTATTATTCCTTGCGATTTAAAATTTCGTTGAAATTTTCAGAGAATAAAATATTTTTATGATTATTAATGTATTATTTAAAGGTAATATGAATGTTTGTCAGTAAATGAATTTCAACCCAACAGGCATTGTGAATGACACACATAATTTTTTATATATCACCCGCCTTCCACTCTTACCACTACGGCTGCTCCCCTACCATAAAATTATTTGCTGGAATCAGGCTAAATACTATTGCATCCATAAATATCCGAAAAATATTTCATGGACTCTAACTTTTCTTGTTTTTTAGATTGTAATTGATAAGTGTACTAATTTCACTTGAATTTACTTTATGCGTTTATGATTAAACGAAGAGCACACACACATACATCAATTTTTAATTTTCAGATTAATAGTAACATATACACGTAACACTCAATGACATAACGGACACTGATTTATTAAGTAATATTTATATTTAAATCCATGATATGTAATTTTCCACAATTTTTTACTACTTATCTTTATTTATTTTTTATTATACGACCTTCATACCGACAAAGTTTAAATAGAAAAACAATAACTAAGAAAATTTATAAGTTCCAATCATTTCAACACGGATTGGCGTCTTTTTCTAATGGCGAAAAATGTATGACTGAAACATAGTTTCAAATAAAATTATCAATTTTTTTGGCCTCATTAATATTTTATTAACTTTGTTATAACTGTCATTGACAACATTAAAATATTCAAGGAGTCAGATTAAACAATGAATACACAAAATTACTTGTACATATATTTATAACACACATTATTTGAAATTCGAGGACATCTTAAGAAAAGAACTTCTGTAATTAATACTTAAGAATAGACGCATAAATGTTTGTAAGATTGTGTAAATCAGTTTTAACCTTGATAGATAATCAATGGAAGAATTTCAGAAATTAATTTGATTGCAGGATCTAATACATTAACATTATTCAAATGAATCTATGGTCATTTTAATTAGTGGGAACTGAATGTTTGTTTGATCTCACAAATTTTTGGAAAATCACTATAACAACAATGACAACCATAATTCCGGAAACTGTACTTTTTTTTTCACAACTCCACTCGGTGACTAAAACATTTTATGTGTGTTTTTATGGCGAATTTGTCAATTCCTCTTAGAGTGCGTCCGTCTCTGAATCGTCTAATTAAGAAATAAAAGTTGACAATTGTAACTGAAATCTAAAGTTTTTTTTGTGATTTTTTTATTTAGCTTTGAGTCAGTGGCTGCAGCGGACGCCTGTGTGTCGGCGCCCGAGGCAGGTTCTGCCGTTTGACATGCGGGTCTGCCGGCTCTGCCCTCTGTGATTGTGCAGAAACAAGTCAGCATCGGATGTCAGCCACCTGCCGCCTCAGGCAATACGGATTGTTTCGGCTTTGTACCAGTTAATGTTCATATTTATCATTTAAATTTGCTTTTGATACAAACGCAGGTGGCTAAAAATGTAATAAAATTTTATACGCTTAAAACCGCATCTCAATTATGGTAATAGTGAAAATATATTTTACTTTTTTAACAAAGCTTTTCACATTACCTCACAACTATTTCGCCTTCAGGAATCACAGCTATCGATAAAAAAAGTTGTTTAGAATATTTATTTTAGCCTGGTTCTTCTTTTAAAATTTCAACTGAATAATTTACTGAAGTTATGAAAAACAATACTAAAGCACAAGGGTCTTTATAAAGACAATAAATATTGAAAGTTGTAACAACAACAAAGAAAAAGTTTCTACTTTAAAGTATGTCGAATTCTCGATCAAAGGACGACTTGGTTAACTGGCAGGAAACTTATTTCTTGAAACAAAAACACACGTCAATGCTAACTTACCCAGTTAGTTTTTCATAAAATTCTTCTCTGCATTTTTCCGACATTTTCTGTAAATCATCATACCAAATTAATACTTGTATACGCATTATGGGAGGAAAGTTTTTTTTAGGGCAACAGGCTACATGAGGGTAATCCACGTTGGGCAACTCCCCTTTAATAACATAGGAAGGGATTTTAAAGGGGGATGCGGAAGGGTACAGGAAGGTAGCCAAGGGTTACTAGGGCCCCCGGGCTATATTTTAAGGATCCTACCCAGAATTCGCCGAAAGAAATTCAGGGTAAACCCTAGAAAAACCTGCATCAGGTAGGTCGGGCATTGGATACTTTTCCCACGCCCTTCCGATAGCGGGAGAGGAGTTTGTTGTGGGGACGCAGCATTCCCTTCTCCGTGTCTCGACCAGTTTAGGAGGCAGCTGGCCGACAATTCCAATGGGAATAGAGAACAACTCTTACCGTATGCCCAAGGTCTGTGACCCCGGAACATACACCTCTCAGAACAGGCCGAGGTGCCTCGGCTTGTGGGAACCTTAGTTCAAAAACGGAGAGGAAAAGGCATACCCAAAGGTAGCCCCTTTGTATCTCTCCTATAAGGTTCTTCCTGCGAGAGAACATCCCTCGCAGGTAACCTTCGAGAGAATCCTCTCGCAGGCTTTCGAGGTTGGGTGGAAAGTGTTCTTTCTGCATGTTTTGAATATCAAATAACAAGGAACAGGTGTTTGTATAAATGAATAAGTTTCCTTTTAGTTTATTTCGTACCTAATGAGTTGAATGGTAAGAAAAGCGAGTCATGTCTAACGAAATTAGTTAGCAGTAGTCCCGGAAACTGTACACTTTGGGACAAAATGTGAACTACTCAGGCGTCCTTTACATATCTTAAAATTTTGTAATTTTGGAGTGACCTGTATAGACAGTTTTAGCAAACAGCTTTGGAACACGCTGATATAGCGAGAATTTTCAGAAGTAAATCCTGTATGCTAATTTGCCTTGGAGTTATTCTATAATCAGATGGTTTCATCTCTTTAAAGACGGTCAAACTCTTTATTCAAAGCGTAGAGTATGTCATTAATATACAGATTCTATTAGTAGTCTCATGTAGTTTAAACTATCCTTGACTCCTATCTCTGTCTCCGTCTACGTTATTTCCATCAACATTTACTAACACCTAATGTATTTCAATCAAGTTGACTAGTATTGAATAAAATGAATTATAAAATAAAAAAAATTTACCTCTGATTGAAAATCTGTAGTATTCAAACATATAATAAATTCTAAACGTGATTTGAATGGTAAAATGCGAAGATTTTAGACATTGACATTCGGTACAATTCCAGACTCATTTCAGAGATGCTTCACATTAAATCAAACATCACAGCTATTAATGTACAAAAAGACACTATGAAACTCAACAGTTGCTATGAACCATTATTATTACGTTGAACCTTCTGTTTTCCCATTGTCGTTGCTCACTTATTAATACGCTAACCCTTCGGCTCTCCCATTGTCGTTGCGTTTTTGTCGCTTTAGATTTTTGTCAACTGACAAGTGCAGTTGTGTTTCTCTAGGTTCTTCTTAGCACCTGACAAAAGGAACATGGATCCCAGAAACGTTGTGTGGTATTTATATTACATTTTTATCTGAATTGACCATCTTTCTTATTCATTAACATGAATTATAATTAACTAAAAATTGATCAAGCTACACAGAAAGTCCTGTATTATATTAAACAACTGTCTTGAATTAACATAGGTAACGGCAGGTACTAAAATTAATCATCGTTCAAAGCATTTAGGTACTGCTGTTGTTGACGTTTACTTTAAATGTCACCAGTAATCTGGCAAGGAATCGGTACGAAACATAAAATATGAGGAATATGGGATATTTCTTTTTGAATGTGCGTAGTTGCCAAATAAATCATCGATGAAATCAAAGTGTATATCACGTTTGCATTCCACCGCATTAAGAAATTATGTGTAATTCTAATCTTGCTTTGGACTGTTTATTATGAATGTCTGGAGTCTATCCATAAAATATAAAACTGAACATAATTACATACATTTTGTAAATCTATAAAATCGGAGAAGTGGATTTAAAAATCATAACTTTGCTCTTGCATTTTTTCAGTCAACTTTATGTAGAAAAGTTGTTCGGCATTTAATTTATCACTTATTATTGTGCGATATTTGGCTATAATTTCGTTAGACATGACTCGCTTTTCTTATCATTCAACTCACTAGGTACGAAATAAACTAAAAGAAAACTTATTCATTTATACAAACACCTGTTTTCAGTAAAAAATAACGACTTTTTTGTCTTCTTAAAAGAACAGTTAGCATTCCGATCCACTTCTATGTGGCTAATTTCGCTCCATCACACTTGGTGTCTCTTCAATCTATTGTCCAGCGACCAAACTTAGTGGTATCAACTCTTCTTTTGTTTCTACAGGAGACTCATAAATCAAACTCTTCATACGGCCTCACGAGAGGAAGTCCAATGGCCGTGATCGAGGAAGCCACGCGATTATACCATCTCGACCCATTCGTCTTTGCCCGAAACGTCGGTCCAAATTTCGAAGTGCTTATAGCACGGAAGCGGAATGTTTCCGGGAATGAGGTCCTGTTTAAAGCATGACCTATTCAGTCCCCTATATAAGCCCTAAACGTTTTTAAGGGGAATATTCATGCCGCCTGTATAGTGATATCTTAATCAAAAATAACGGTAGTACTACGATTCGGAATAGTCGTTTTCCCAATATAGCCGTCGAATTATTTTATGAAAATCGATTTTCTCGGTTTCATGTTCACGAATATCATTCCCTTTTGAAGGCTAAGTTTGTATCAATATTCTAACAGCTCATATGAATGTTTACCGACCTCACCGTATTTATCTTGATTTCAATAAACTGCGTACTATAGTCATAAAAAAATTTTAGTGATTGCCAAATTACAACTTTTTTTTTCAGTAAAAAATACCTTCCTTGCATGAAGACACCTACACTGCAACGCCGCAGCCGGCTATCGCTAAATTATTCGGAATCGTGGCGAGGTCGCCCACTAATGTTGGGTCGGCGTGCATACCAATGCGGGAGGGCAGGTGGCCCTCGTCAATGTTGCATGGAGCTTCGGATTGCTGATATGCCTTAACAAAAGCCAGACTTAACTTTATATGCGAACCAATACACCAGCTCCCCTGCATCCCCCAAGGAACAGTCGTATATTTCCCCCTTTCATCTCTGGCTGTCTTATATATATTTTTTTTTGCTGCAGCTCTCCGTTGGCTTTACAAATGCTCCATGTTCTTCTAAGAAATATATGAAAAGAAACAGGCCGATGAAACAAGTGCAGACGCTAACAAATAAAGTATGGCACTTTCAGAGAGAGTCATGGAGCTGGCATTCGAGGGTGGGCGAAGACGGAAGGAGTTGGTGGCCGGGGGGTGGGGGGGAGGCGGAGGAACGAAGCCTCTTCGCGAAAGCATGGAAAATACGGGTCCTTAAGGGTTTATGACAACCATAAATAAAGTATGTCTGAAATATGCCATATTTATACACTGCGTTGTTTAATGCTTGGCTCTGAAAAATTCTTAAGGTCCTAACTGTAATTTAAAGTTGGTAATATATTTCTCGATGGACTAAAGATAGAAATGAAGAGCGTTGGTAGCAGTGAATTTTAAATAGTCAGACCGCAATAATGTGAAGTAAATGACAACTAGTAACTCAATATTGGATTAATTTATGAATGCCGCAACGTATAACATTACAATTAGACTTTTATGAGACATTATTCTCAAACACGTTACTAAATATTAAGTTCTCCATTCTGAAATTCATATCTATCAACGAATAAAAAATAATGTTTGCGGTATATGTGACGCAAGTTATTTGAGGACATATTGTTTATTTTTTTGCGCTTTGTGAAACTATGTGTAACATAAATTTTAGTAATACGGATATCAATTAAAACTTCAAGACTGGTAAAGTTAGGTTTAAAATTTGTAACCTTCGATTACAGTCCTCAAACCAATTTATTTGACGCAAGGGTCTATGGCCACAACATTGATCTGGAAATTTTTACACAACACGAGGTTCGCGTGGCAATACGTCCGAGTGCAATAATTTATCGCATAAGGTATTCGTCATGTGACAATTTTTTACGTGTTGTATAAATCGATTATACATTTGGTTATGGCCGAAAGCCTCTTGTTTCGAACAGAAATTAATTGGATTGGAGGGCTGTAGTAGGTGGCTGTTTTTAAATAATACCAAGATTTGGTATCAATTCAATGCCCTTTCGAGGTTCTCAAGTCAGACAATAATTAAACAGTATTGCCAGTCAAAGTATTTACTTACTCTGTAAGTATATATTCGATTTATACACCCATAATCATCTGAAATACAGGTTTGGAATTTATGAATGATACAAAATCATATTGTACAATAGCATAAAATGAGAAATGTTTTCTCAAATATTTACCCGATCTAAATGAGCTTTATCGGAGAAAACATAAAAACCTATATTTCAATAATAATTGGTAATTGGTGAAGAGTGAAATCAGTTACTCAGTGTTAAGACATGCTGTTTACTAATATCATACAGGAATATAATAAATGGTATAAAATCGGAATAATTACATAGTTCATTCGACTTTATGAACCTTTGGGCATGTCTTGAAGCATATATGAGCAAAATTGTAACTTGGCAATACACACTGGAATTATGTAAAGATACATTTCTCGTGCTTATGTTAAACATGCACTATTTCAACAGGAATTACACAAAGTATTTCCCGAAATGTGGCAATTCCTGAGCTTTGACAAAATAGAGCAGAATCCTTTGTACGATTCGAGCTTGGAGGGCACAGTCACACACCTGCACGCAACCGGAATGTATAACCTCTTATATAATATTCCTGGGCTTGTATGTGCTTTGAGACCCTGGGGCCGTTCACTGGAGCAGATTGTTTGGATAAGACCAACGGGAGCGCCCACTACAACTTGCACCACAACTTAATGAATTGCTAATGAATGGAGAGCCTTTAATACTGCGCGTTTGTGGGTGTTTGTGTTCTCTGGATATGCAGAAAGGTGAATTAAAGTGAAATAATATTAGACCACACTAACAGGCGGAAGGTGGTCGACACCAAAGGGAAACTGTGGTGCGGTGCTTAAGGAATTATGGGGTGTTATTCGGTTTAACGTCGGTAACGTTAGCCCTGATTCCGTACTGCTGTCCCCACGGTCACCGTAACATCGAAAGTCTTAAATAGTTCGTAAACACAGATATAAATACCGACGTAATCTGGAAACCAGCTTGTCCATACCTTATAAAAAGTATTCGTAATTCGTACATTCAGTTAAGCATACGTTTTAGTTTATTGTGATTATCTGTAATTATGAACTGATAAACAATACTTATAAACATATATTAAGCTCTCAAAATAGGAATTAACGTTTAACGGGTTTCGGCCCGACGCCATGACAATCAGTAGCTACTGAAACCCGGAGAACTATTATTTTCTCTGAGGGAACACCTAAAAAAGAATCCTTGTTCATCGTAAGACGCTGTCTATTCAAATTAAATAAATTTTTAATATTGTAAATTAAAGTTGAAAAAATAATCTGTGTTTTTATAATGTAAATAAATTATCTTGCAATCAGAATTTATTAATTAAAATTTACGTTTATAAAAATACTCAAAGCGTTTACTCACTATGTTTAGAGACCTCTTCAGTTGTATTTAAAAATAAATATAATGAAAAAGACAATAGTTGACTTTCAAACTAACAAATAAATTTACTATAGCATACTATAACATAATTAACAAAATCTGAACCGAATCGATGTAATCCATTAAAGAAAAAAAATTATTAATTCCAAACATCCTGGACCGATGTGGGAGAAAACAAACAAGACAATTCAAACGCATCACAAAACGTACATGGTTGTATGTTATTTTTTACTGCAAGAACTAAATGTCAATCATACATGATTTTAAATCATAATCGTATGTGGAATTAAAATTTCGTGTATTAGTTTCCACAATTCTTGAATTGATATTGGAACTAATATGCACATTTCGCTCAACAAACGAGTTTAATAAGTACATTCAACATCTAAAATTTTTATTTCCATCCAATAAATTCTGTTATCATTCATAAATACAGGTTTTGTTAAAACAGTTTATAAAAAGGTTGTTTTAAATATGTAAAATGTTCTGGTTCGAAGCTCTCGCTTAGATTGACCGATGTAGCGGACTCAACGATCTAAACACTCAATTTTGTATATAAAATTATGTTTAACAAAATTTGTAAAACATCTTTAGAAATTTTTTTTGTATTATAATACATGTAAATTTTATTTAATAAATTGTGGCTTATGGTCACGAAAATTAATTTTGTAATAAGAGTCATAATAATATTTTAAATAGGATAAGGATAATACAAACAGGCCAGAAAAAAGCGTAAGTTAGGCTTACACGTGTGAGATCCTTCCCCAATTTTATAGTTCTAAGTATTTATCGAATATAACCAGTGTGTGAAAATTCATTATTTTATTGAAAATAATTTCGAGTTTTTCACTTTAATAGAAAAAACCAAATGTGTTTCCTCAAATTTATCATGGAGTAAATCGATAATCAGTAAATATGGTTCTTGGAAGCGATTTGTATCTCAGATATCACGAAATATGAAATTACATACATGTAAAAAAAGAATTTCTCTTGAAATGTAAGATAACATCTGTTTCTCGTTGAACTGCACGGGAATATTTTGTGAGGTCTGAATAAAACAAATGTGTTCAGAATTCAGGGAATGGTGTTTGGGTGCATATCGAACAAGGGCTGTCGAATGACTTTTGTTTTCTAAGCCATCATCATCATCTCTGCTTCACACCCTCGCTCAACGGTTTCGGATTCAGATCACGATCGGGACGTGTGCACAACATCCCCATTGCTCCTCGGAGGGGAACAGCGCTCGTGGACCTTGTCTGCAAGGGCTTTCTGACCATAACAGAAGTGGTACTCTACACAATTTCCAATAATTTTTTTTGTTTAAATATGTTCTCCTAAATCGAAAAGAGTTCGATACCATTTTTTGACATTTAACGGAAGGAAATCTGTAATTCTGTGGCCATTTGAAATGTATTCAAAGAACGTTCATCAAAGACAGTTTGTGCCAGTATCAAATTGGACTCTTTTCTATTAAAATAAGAGGAAGTTTGTTTTTTCACGTACCTTACCGAAGACATTACCTATGCTTGATGAGAAAAAATACAACATATTGTTTAACAAGATTTATGTCCACGCATTCAATGTAGATTACCACAACTCCAAAATCATATATGTATATATATATATATATATATATATATATATAAGAAAATTTAAATAAACACAATGCCTCACGTTAAGGCGCCAATTTGTAATGAATACAAATTAAAGAAAGTTAAACACAGTTAAACCACGTTGGGGTGCCAATTTGTGGTAATCAGTTAATAACATTAAAATAGTCCCTACGTTAGAGCAACAATTTCTATTAATTTAAATATTAAATGAAAGGATGCTTTAATTATAATTAATATTTTTAAATAAACAAATAAATTGATTTATTAATGCACAAATAGCTAAATTTACAAACGTTATCCAATGAATTTTTTACAACACTTACCACATAATTAACTTTCAATTTATATTATTTATTAGTGTTATACAATCAAAATTTACTCTCTCAGGGTCTTTGCTGGGCCTTGAAATAAAGAAAATATTTGTTAACAATCAAATTTTCTATGAAGCTATTATCGACTTCAATGGATTATTTACAATGCAAACATAAAATGTTAACTTTAAATTATAAAGGATATTCTAAAACCGAAATCTGACGATATTTACCTTTACTAAATATTACCTTACAAATATTAATTCAGTGAAATTGTAACTTACAGTTTATGGATATCAGGGCAATTTGCCTCGTTCATTCACTTACACACTCATTACACTTTTTAACAGGCCATTTTCAACACTGGCTAATTATCACTGTTGGTTTGAGAAAATTTGGCTTTACACTACAATATTTCGACGAAGACTCCACTCTGCTATATCACGACGACTTTACTCTGCTATATTTCTGCGATGACTCCTTTACTCTGCAATCTTTACATGACAACTTTACACAGTAATATCTCGACGAAGACTGCTATACTCGGAAATCTTTACACTGCAATATCTCAATGACGACTTTACTCTGCAATAATTCAACAACTTTATTCTCTCCACGAAAACTACATTTGGACGAAGACTCTTTGCTGTAATTCAAGAACAACAACTTTTTTTTTTATTCCCTGCTATGCTTCGATGACGACTCCTTTAATATATATCGACGACTTTACTCTGCAATCCAACGACTACTTTATTCTGCTATGCTTCGACGACCGCCGGCTTCACAACGCTTATAGCAAAAACCAACAGCCTACAATACCTTAACATGTGGCATTATTGCCCATTCTTGTGTGCACCTTATGTGTTTTCTGCCGCTAACAATTCGAGTCAAATTTGTTTAAATTATGAATTAATTATTTCCTTTTAATTACCACAATATATAATTTAGTAATTAAAAAGAAACGTAATAAATTAATGAAAAAGATTTTGGGACTTGCATTGTTGGTGGCGTAAACATACGATTTGTGTACCATAATAATGGGGCTATAATGCTTCCTCGCTTGCTGTGTGTTGTAAGAGCTCGAAGCGTGTGTTGGCGAGGCAGAGGAGTACAGTACAGTCAGAAAGAGTGTGTTCGGAGTCGCCAGTTTCCAGTCTTTGGGCAAACAACTGCGACGATACTATGCCGACTGTTTATTTCCCTGAGGCAGAATAATTTCGGAGTCTAGCATACGTTCACGAATCATACGATTCGTCAGTTCTTGGGCGCCAGGTTATTTTATCATGTGAATATCCAAACTTTGATGATTTTAATAATTCATTTAATGATTGAACAGCGAAACAATTGGTATCGTCAAAATCAGCAAGCATGAAGTGTAGTATGTGGAAATAATAACCACAAGTAAATTCTGTGAAAAAAATGGCCTGTATATATAAGTGTTAAGAAATAATCGAGTGTGTACGAGTCCCACCTTTTCGCACCGCAAAACTATAAGGTAAATTAAACAATTTATTATATGTAAACCCAACAGTAAATGATATTTTATCGTCAGATTTCAGATTTCAATATATCACTGATTCTTTAAAGTAAGAATTTTCTCACTTTGTAAATTTTAATTGTTTGTCGTAAATATTCTTTATTGGAGGCCCGTTACTCGACCCTAAGATCAAGCCGTGGCTTATTATTAAGTTTTTACCAACACGTAATATAATTTCAATGATTATAATTAATTTTATGTTAAAAAATTAATTTTTTGCATATTTAGAACTATGATCGTTTTAATTAAAAACCAATCATTTTTAATTTTAACTTTCCTATTTTAATTATCATTTGATAGTAAAAATACTACATTTTGGCCTCTTCATCGTGTGGCACGTTTAAATTTATTTAATTTAAATAATTTAGAATGTGTTTACTACAATATATATATATATATAAAGGAAACTGTATATAATGTATATTATAATGACAGATGATTCAACAAATTCAGTTAAAATAAAAACGTTTTGGTACGTAATTATAACTTATTCAGATTGTGACTTGACTAAAAATTACGTAGTAAAATAATGAAATTTGAAATTATAAAAGTTTACTCGGTTTTTCTTCAATGGCGCTTTTAGTGAACGTTTATAGTTTCAAGTTCCACTAATTTTGCTACACGTTTTTGGTCCTGTCACTACCTGAAGAGGTTATAAATAGGTACCGAAATGCTTATTTTTAACTCATAATCTGTGTGTTATTGGTCATAAAGTTAATTTCATTTTATATAATTAAAAACAGTCTGAAAAATATTAATCAAATATATTTAACGACCATTAACAATCCCTTAACATTTTTTATAATGCAAATAAATAACATTATTTTATACAAAACCGTTTACGTATAAATTTTTACCCTCATCAGGCTGCATTTGACTAAACGTATGTCGTGTTGTTTTAATCGTTTCCTCTGTGAACAACAGTAATGAAATATCAAATTTATTGATATGTGTACTTTAAATTATTCCACATATTACGACATTATTTAGCTCAATATGTATATAAATATAAAATTCTAACTGGCAAAGAGAACAATGCAATATTTCAAATTTCTAAAATAAATATTTTAGTTAAATATAAAATATATCAAAAAATAAAAAAAAGTATATTTTGTCTGGAATGCCGTAAGGAACGAATAATATAATACATCAAATCACAAATTTATATTAAAAAAATATTCTTCGTCTAAAGAATTTATCAAAAAATAAAAACGCAGTATTATTCTTATCTAAATGTTGTAAGGAACAATGCATTATCAATAATAAAATATTTAAAATCAAATCATAAATAAGTTATGAACATAATAATTTTTCAAATCACAAATTTATACAAAAAAATATAGAAGATGTTAAAACACATGGTATTATAAAATGTAATTATTTTAACTCTGATTAAGGTTGTATAGTTCGATTAAAGTGAAACAAGTTAAATTGGATTACTTCAAACTTAACTTGTATTTAAATGTTAAATGGCATCTTTAATTATTTTCACAACCAATCTTTGAATCTGGTAGACTTCTTAGTAAAATAAACCGTAAGGAAGTTACGAACAAAGCTTTTTTAATTGTTGTGGAGCAAATAAACGTTAGAACCGTGGTGTTTGTAAAAATCCTTTTCTGAGAGCATTGTTAAGGCGGACGTGGCGAGAAAGGAAGCGTTTAGGCCCTAGTGGCCACACCGTCTCGTCCCATTAAACCATCGACTAGCAAAGAAGAGCCGCCAGAAACCATGGCGAAAATTGTACACTCGCTGCAAGCAAAAAGCTAAGTGGATTACGTCCGGCGTGTGGCTAACTCACTTAGCACTGCCGCAATATAAATGTCACTAGAGGAGGCAAATTCACTTAGCCCAGAAATGTCGAAACATCTCCCACGAAACGTTATTTTTGTGGACCCGTTGCGTTATAGCGGCCGGTCATTGAATTGCTCACAAACTTGCAGAAAACAGGCCACAATTCTTTTTCGCTTGCCAGAAATAAGTTATTTTTATAATTTATGACAGAAACGTTTGTCGTGTTTCTTTTCAGATGTGTTGAAACGTGAAAACAACATAACTTTACATAAACTTACGATGTAGTTATGTGCAGGGTGCAGCTTTCACTGTATCAGGATGAGTGCAGTTTCGTTCAGCAGAGGATAATTTTAAGAGTAGTATGCTTACTTCGCAAAAAATTAAACATACATATCTTCTCAAAATAACACTGAATACTTCTGATACTGCAATGAAAAACTACTATAGTACAATTACAATTTGAATAAATAAACCCAAACACGTCTTCAAAATTTCTTTTAATCACATATTTACACATTATAAGATTGTGCGGTGAACCTAATTACTTGTTTTAGAATCTAAAATTTAAATTTTTTTTAGAATTTGTTATCCGATAACTCTGAATGTTTAATTCTATGATGAACCAAATAACTTGTTCGGAAATATACGGTGTTCCTTTTTTTTTTTGTAAATGTCAACCAATTGGATATTAGTTCTATATATTCCGAAGTACGTCGCTGATTTTTGATTATTGTTTATCATTGATATTTGTCTAAAGATGAGTACGTTCGATTTTCCTTGATTATTCATTTTTTAAAATTGTTATTACAGAATTGAGAAATTTGGCTTTTAGTTTGACATCCCTGTTGCCAAAAATTGTACATATGTACAGTTGCATTTTTGTTTACTATATACATTTTCAAAATTAAAAACGTCTTCACAAATTTTCTGTATCCAATTCTGTTATTTAAGAAATACATTTTTAGAGACGGATAAACTTGAATGATAATTATTACGAGGGTTGGAACATTTCCTACTCAAAAACGTGATTTTTGAACTAAGTCACGCCATATATCGTCTCCTGAAAATATGTTACATTTTAATTATATGATGTGGCAAAAATTAATCAATCCGATTTACCTGACGTATTTTCCAGAGTTTATAAAAAAGTTTAAGATTAAAGTAAGACACTAGAACCATAATCCTACTTTCATAAGTTATCAAATATAACTGTAGAAAATACCTTATTTTCTATATCCTGTTTTTATTAAAAAAACACTCGTAAATTTTAACGTAAATTAGGAGTTTTCGACTAGTCACTTTCAACTGGAAATATATTTACACCACATAAGCAAAATTTAAAAACATTTTATTTTCTTAAAAAACAATATCTTTCAATAATAATTTTTTAAAAATGTTTTAAATTGCGCTGTTATCGTGTAAATATAATATATCTTTTGTCTTGAAAATGGAAGTAGTTGAATGATCATAATTCATATTTAAATACGACAGTGTTTTTATAATAAAAACAGGATACGGAAAGTTTGGTAATATTTCAACAATTATAATACACGCCGTAATAGAAACAAAATTGACGTCTGTATGAATAATAACAAGATAAATTAACGACCCGTATAGCAGAAAAAAACATAAATATTTTCGTTAATTCAAAAAACTAAATAGTCTGTAATTTTTAAGTCTCTTAACTATTATCCTTATTTTGTAAAAAAAATAAAAAGGTTGTCTTAATACTTAATAACATTGTTGTTTATGAAATAGGTTGATATAATTTATTTTTTTGTTATATTGGGCAGACCGAACGATCTTTGTTAACTAGAATTAAGGGACATAAAACCAATGTAAACTTCCACCTCTTAAACAATCTTCTATTATAAAATATTGGTTGGATCTTAAACATTCTTTCAATTTTGAGAATACTATTTTTTTAGATAAGGAAGCTAATTTTAAAAAAGTTCAATCTCATAAATGTTACATATTAAGACAAACAAATTTTCTTTAAATGTTAAACAGGACACTTCTCATTTAAACAGTATTTATGATAGCTTATTTAATAATCTTTGTTAATTTATTTTTGTATTCACATGCTTTGTAAACTGTTGTAACTTCGACTGTATCTCTTCAATCTGACAATAGTATTAACAAGAATCACAACAATTGATAGAAACGCTACAAATTTCAAATTATATTGTTGAAAATTTATTTTTGTTTTTTGTCTGTTACACGGGTCGTTAATTTCTTATGTTATAATACACATCCTTTTACAAAAAGGTAAATGTAATGAAAAATAATGCAATATTCTCAAGTAACCTGAAATGGGAGTTTATAAGGAAGATGGTATATTTAGATAATGACATTTATAATTTCAATATTTGAATAATCACATGAATTTGACGAGTAAGTGCAAGTGAAGTGATATTTATCGCTAAATTCAGTAAACGCTAGTCTGTCAGAATTTATTATGCTTAACAGAGGAATAAGTGAGTACTTACGTAACGATTGGCACAAAAATTTTACCTTAAATTTGGAATTAAAACATTATTTTGGTTTCAAATAAATGAATAATAAAATATAATTGATTAAAATGCTTAACACAGAAATATAGTTTACGTTGTTGAAGTGGAGACTGTTTTATTTGTCACTTTCGTACCATGTAGTACTTGTTTTTGGCAAGACGTGAAGTAATTCTATACATTAGGTAATTTGTAACTGGGAAAACAACATTAAATCTGCATGCGAATCACCGTTGTAGGCGAAAAACTTAGTTCTGGAAGTTGAGGTACAATTTCACAAAAATTGCTGTTTCATCCAGATCGTATCTTACACGACATTCATAAATTTCTGACTTCGCCGTTTTGCAAACGTCGAAAATTTCATTATAATTTTATCTGATTCAAAAGAAAAGAAAAACCTGTTCTATGTATTCTGTTAAGGAACTGCAAGTTTTTTTTAAAATGTAACGAATCGTTTGTGGTTGAAGTATTAGGACGTTGAAAACTAATATGTTTTACCATAGAACGAGAAATTTTATTTGATGAAGAACGGCATGTGCATGCGTTACAAAACGTGAGATGAACAGAAGAACGTTCCTTTAAATCCATTCGCTCGCTGGCTTAATGTGTAGTAAAAACGTGAATCAATGGGGAAAAAAACCTGTCTGAAAACATTCTTTGAAAAATACACCGCAACCGGAACCAATGCGATGGATTATACCCGTACATATACTTAAGTCTATTCATTCTGTGAGTTACAACTGCAGAGTCGTTGAGGATAATGGATATTAATCATGCAGTTATATTATACGTCTTTATGTTTGTTAGAAGACGTTATCTTTATATTGGGATTAAAAATGGTTTGTTCTAAAACATTGCAGAAAAATCATCAATTAAAGTTATGTATTGACTTGCGAGTAGAAAACGATTATTCAAAGCATAATTCTTTATAGAGCAGAGACATGTAAAATAAAATTAGCTAAACAAAAACTCGAAAAAGTTGAAATGGACTTCTTAAGAATAAGTTGTAGAGTTTCAAAACTATAAAAAGTTAGGAATGAAGAGCTAAGAATAAAAATGAAGATAGAGGGCAAAGTCACGGAAGTAATAGATGGACGACGATTTAAATGGCACGGTCATGTAAAATTTATGGCAGATCATAGATGCCAGAAGAAAATAATAGAATAGACCTCCCATACAGAAGAAGAAAACGAGGAGATGATTTATTATCACTCGCAGACAACTTAATGATACCAAATTCTTTTAACTAACCTCAAAATTTGCATACGGTAAGAGTTGTCCGCTATTCCCATTGGAATAGTCGGCCAGCTGCCTCCTAAACTGGTCAAGGCACGGAAAAGGGAATGCTGCGTCCCCACAGCAAACTCTTCTTCTGCTATCGGAAGGGCATGGGACATGTACCCAATTCCCGACCTACCTGATACAGGTTTTTTTAGGGTTTTCCTGCATTTCTTTAGGCGAATGCCGGGTAGGATCCTTAAAATATAGCCCGGGGGCCCTAGTAACCCTTGGCCACCTTCTTCTACCCATTCGCATCCCCCCTTTCAAATCCCTTCCTATGCTATTAAAAGGGAGTTGCCCAACGTGGAATACCCTCGTGTAGCCTGTTGCCCTAAAAAAATTGATTTAATTTCTCAGATTACACACATTTTTATTGTTAACAATTTAGAGAATAACGTTGTATAAAGTTCATTTAATTGTACATATAGTTCATTGAATTTCCGTGCATACTTTCGATATCTATAGTTCAGTAACTGAACAGCTATAAATAAATTGAATTTTGTTGGACCACTGCCAACAAATTTATTGCCGTGCGAATATTTAAGTATACTTCTTGCGTATTGTAGGATATAATTTCCCTCAGTCTTCAGCCATTAGGAAATATTAAATTTATGAAATTGATAACTACATTCATAATGTAAACAAATAGTCGCCACATTCGTGCCACTAATATGGCACGATAATTTACTTACATTTTCCGCAAGGATCGTCAAGTATTTTGATAGATGAAATATTGTCGCATATAATTATACTTTGTATTCAAACAAAACAGTTCTGCTTCATTTCATTACAAAAAACTGAACTATTTACTTTGTTGTGCAGTATTGTCGGGTAGTAACGCCTATCTCGCGTGTGCAGTGACGTCACGGTTACTTGGCGCGCAGTAATTTAACACAAAATTATCACATTGTTTAATTATAATCATTTCCACCTTTATGCTAGTGGTTTCTCACCCCACAGTACTGGTTATTGTGGTTTTAAGAATATGTGTACCAATTTTTGTTGCAATGTGTCCACGCGTTTAAATCTGTATAGAAATCAACGTAAATACATACAAATATACAGCCTTTTTTATTGTATACTAGCTGGTGCCCGGCGTTGCCCGAGATGTCGCTTATCCATAACCCCGGATATGACTCCAATCTAGGTATCTTTTACGTTATTATATATTACGTGACGCAACTCGACCCCCTATCCTTAAATGTGTTGTCGGCCGGTTACATTGTTTGAATATTTCCACCCCGCAACCCTATGTGTGCTTAGCTTTCATGCCGAAAGGGGTTGAAATTTTACAAGAAAAAACATCGATAGATATATAATAAACGTCATTGACCTCAACAATTATTTATTCCACGCTAATATCGACCATTAAACATGTGAGAAAAATTCTACCCCAGTGTAGCCCCGCCCCTGATAGTTAATTGGCCTTTCGAATACCATTATTAAACTCAGCTACATCCATAAAACTGTATTTGACTGCAATCTCAATTGTATTAGCGTTATTTTCTTGTAACGTGCGTTCACCCCTAACCCTAAGGATTCTCCGTTCCCATGATGTAAAGGGGTTGAGATTATAGTCGGTAGAACACTATCAATCTCTTTGAACCCTAAAAATATTTAACAGACTCAAATATTGGCTGTCTTAACATGTTTGAATGTTTTCACCCCCGTCCACCTGGGGTTGGTAGTCGAGTCTCACCCCGACAGTGTTTGTTTTCTTGTCGCAATGAACACGTGTATGAAATTTACTCCACCGGTGTAGATTTGAATAAGGAACATACACACAAACACACACACACACACACACACACACACACACACATATATATATATATATATATATATATATATATATATATATATATAAATATATACATACATACATACACTCTGTTTTATTTATTAGATATAACACCTAGCTGTATGCATATGCCACAGTTGCTCTGCGCTCTATTTTGGTTCATCAAATCGTCTCCGAATTTATCAATTTATAGGACGCCAGGTTACCAAAAATAATAATTTATATACAATTTATTCATCATATTTCATGTAATACTTCATTTCGTGTCCTCGATGCCGTCACTACGTGCAGTAAATGATTGGAGACGAAGTAATGAATACCTCTTGTTGCGGTGTACAAGGCAGTCTGACCTTTCTCTACACATAAACTGTGGACAAATACTGATGAGGCACCCGTTCTTATGTTTCTTCTTCTTTCTTATAAAGAAACACAAAAACTCAAGTTTATGTTCTAAATCGTTTAAATTAAATATGTGATTACTGTATTATGTCTGTCGACATTTTGTTCGGTGTTTTGTTGGTTACATCGGAAGTTACAATCAGATCCTGGCTTAAGCGTGACAAGTAGCCCTCCCCGTTTCGAGGAACCGGAAAAACATTTGTCTTTGTGCTGTTAATTCTGTACAATCCCACGGAGGAACCCAAACAAAATGTAGCGCTGCTGATAACTTGCAGGATTTGAGCTCGTTTTATTTTATTTTTCTCTCTCCGACGCCGTGAATCCGCAAGCCTGGTTCCAAAACAGGGATCGTCGCTTACCAGTGCTGATCTGACGCGTTTCTGCACCATAAACTAGTATTAAAGCATTTAAAAGCCTGTACACGGTCGGTGAAATATGAGCGCGAGCTTTTAAAAACCGCCAGCTACGTCGTTAGTGCAGTGGTAAAGTGTATCCAGGACGCCCTCATTTACAGGTCCTTAGGAATAAAACCGATTTATACGCTTCCTTTGTGGTTTTCTCGACGAAGGTTGCACTTCAGGACTGAGGATTGTGTGAATATATTCGTTTATACCGCTCACGAGGAATAGAAATAAATCTCAACCTTTACGCGTATTACTGATATTAACGTAATTTAAAACTAAGTAAATTACCTTTGCTATACTTAAAATTATGATAGAAAACTGAATGTCCGAATTACCCGCGTACTCAATTGTCTACAAAGTACTGACACTTAATTAAAACGAAACGACTAGCGTTAGGTGCATTGCAAGTGGCATATATTTACTAACGCTTTTTTTACTTTAAAATAATTTGATATCTGTCGAACACGCAAGTGAATGAACACTTCCTATTTAGGTACTCAGTTTTGAGTTTACAGAATAATTACTTCACCCCAAATATCACTCTGGTTGCTAATGACTTTTTAACCTCTAGGAATTTTCTTGGGCGCAAAATGTTTGCAACATTAGGAAGATTCGATACAAATAAATTTATAAAAATATATGTACAAAACATACAAAATATCCCAGAGAACCTTTGAATGAACTGCAGTCCTCCTTTAAATTGCGTAGTAAAAAACATTTTACTTACACGAAATATATAAAAATAATACATTAAAGTTAATCAAAGTTCTCCAAAATACTGAACAAAGATGTAATGAAATAACCTTAGATTAGGTTATGGCAAACGACTTACAACCAACTGCTGCTTTGACAATGGCTTCGTCAGGAATCGACGAGTCAAAAAACAACTCAATGATTCGATGACATCTGTAGGGGACCACTAGATTTTTTCAGCTCTCAAGGAACATCGAAATTGCTCCCTGTTCTTAATATACCTGTTGATATGAGCAATGTTAATTAACCGGAGGTGAGGGGAGCTTTGAGTCACCTCGTAACTTTCATAAAAATGAACGTAAAATGAACTCGTGTGTACTTGTGCACGAATGGTAACAATTATCGAAAATATTTCTTAAACGCAATTTAAACCAAGTAAAGTATAACCACTTTACCTTAAATGTTAATAAGGAAACCGAATGGAAATACAAATTCTAACCAAACAGCCGCGTGTACTTATAATAATACGAATATCGTTTCAAAATTCTGTTCAAGATGAAAAACCATAACTTGACTAGGAAAATTAATCTTGACAAAATACGGAGTGGTCATTATTTCATTGTCCTGCCATTATCTTCAGATGAACGGACACGCCTCATCTTATCGGCAGCAAACAAACATAGATCTCTCCGTTTCATTTGCAGTATGAATCTGGCCACACCTATCTAAGTACCTACCTCGTATGTTTATTACCTCATGAGCTAATATTAATGTATTCCATTCGAAAAATCTAACTTAAGATTTTTATACCTTAAATTTCAGTATACTTATGTGTTTACCTTTTATCTTTCATAAACATGTTTTATTCGTTCATTGTTTCAAATTTATAAAGAATAAATTGTTACTTAAAGCTTTATTTCTTATAAGAGGCACCAAAACATATGTGTATATTTGTTTGGAAAATATTTGTAAAGCAATTTTTATTGTTGGACTGTAAAATGTTTGTTGGAAACGTAAGAGGATATTTTCATTTCCTTAAAGAAAATTTAATTATAATTAAACCAATTAATTATTTTTTACTAACGAAATAGAGTATTATTGGTTAGGACGTCACAGGAATAAAAGCCAAACTTGAGTTTTCTGAAAGGTAATGAATAATTATGAACTTATTTTGGTAGGTAAATATATTTAACTGGCAGGTTATTTTATGTTTCTTTAAGTAAATATGTTTTGACAAAACAGAATAATTTTGAATGTTACTTTTCAAATTATTTTTTTTGTATTCATTTAACGGTGTTTTTAATGGAGGCTTAGTTTGACGTATATATGTGGCTTTAACATCAAAACCATTAATTTTGTAAATTACGTTATGCTTATCAAAAGGATCAATTTTGTCTTGCAATTTTTTTACTAAGTTTAAATTGTTATGAGATTTAAAATCAGTTCTAATACCACGCTTCTCAAACAGTCTAATTTATGTTGTAATTTATGTATCAATGTAATGTAAAACTCCAGTTTTAGTTATCATTTTTAATTTGAAAATTGTTTCTGTGATACCTGATATTCTTCAATCTGAACTTAATTTACTTATTTATAAATATAAGAGGATATGAATTTAGTAAAAAAATATTCTTGTCATTAATTAATCTTTATGGTACTTAGTATGACGTAATTTGAAAGTTTTGTCGAAAAACCATTGTTTAATTTTCGTCAAGGTATTGTAGGACATGTAGTTAAGAAGAACGTTGTATTCTTTCAATTATAAATAATTTTTAGCCTTAAAAGGCTTTGTTTAATTTATAATTCGTACTGATACTTATCTAAAAATAAATATGTATTGACAGTTAAAACCTGTATCAAATATGATGCTTTTTGGAACCAATTGGTTATTAATTTATTATTTCTGACAGTTATAAAAATATCTAAAATACTAATGTAAAGCAATGGATTAATTATGTTCGATTTCAAAAGTAAACTTTTAATGATTAAAAAATTAACAATTGAATATATTAAGTAAATAATTCAGTTTAATTTTGAGTGAATGCAAAATATCTAAAATAAGAAATTGGGTTGAAGTCTAGTTTGGAGATACATAAAGCTTTCAAATCTCTCATCCCTATTTCGAAAAAAAAAAAGATAAATGATTTCCCGACGTAGGGGATACCTTAATTTCATGATAAATTACGTTGTTACTTTTGGGTTATTTGCATCCAGTACGAATTATGTTCCAACATTAGAAATTTATGTTTAATAAATAAAACTTTTATTTCAACTTACTTTTCCTTTGCATTTCTTTTGTTAACTGCAATAAGAATCTTGTAGTAATTTTAAGAACTAAACCTCAAATTCAATGTTAACGTATTTTTTAGGCTTCTGTCTGCTTCGATTTTGTCTTCACAAAACTGTTTTTAAGCACTGGCCAATCGCGTGCGTGTTTATAACATGGGTAAACGTTAATTTTAAATTCAAGTCTTATTTCTAGGAAATGTGCGCACAATTAATTTATTCCATTGTTCTGTGGTATTTTAATTTTGGTTTTACCTGTGACTCTTGCTGCCCGCAAAACTCATTTTCTTTGTCAGAAAAGTGAAGCCAGCGAGCGCTGTACAAGCCCGTAGCATTCAGTCACCGCCCACAGACACATGTGAGCGTGGAATACGACAGACCTAATAATAATTTTTGGTAAAAGAGACATTTCAGCTAATTGGAGAGTGGCATTGCCGAGGGAAAGGTAATATCACAGATAGCTATTAGTATAGCAAATGAATATTGCGGACACGCACCTGCAACGCGAACACGTAGTCACAGTGCTGTCCCCTCAAAGGCCTCAGGCTTCTGTTGGAATCCATTTGTAGCTCTTTCAAACGTACCATCATCGCTAATTAATTTCGTAATTATTAATTAGTAATTTAATTAATCAATGCAACACCTCGAGGGCAGATCTCGTTTTGAGTCACGTCACACAGAGTTCTGACATTAATGTGTCACTGAAAGATGAAAAACAACAACTAGTTTGTTACTAACTGATTTATACGTTCTATCGTATATCTGTTTGATATTATTACGCATATCAACTAAAATATTGTTACGTTCTGCTGCAGTACTGGATTAGAAATGGAAAGAATACGGGATAGTACAATATGATTTTCAATTATCAATATACTCCTATAACAAATTCAAATTTGTTTTTATAGTTGACATATTTATCACAATGTTGATTTTCATGGTAGAAATACAAGAATCTTAATGCGGATTTTACCTGCTAAAATTATTACACAGCTAACTGGGTTTAAATTATACTGTAACAATATAGTGAAATTAAAATATGTACACTCAATAAATAAATACTTATTGGATTTTAATATTGAAAAACTTTTGTACAAATATTAAAAATCACTTGTTACATAAAAATATTTGTTGCTTGAAGAATTACTCGTTAAAAAAATTAATTGCTTCGGTCATGAATAGACCTATTAAAAGTTTTCCCGAATGCGTACTTATGTTTCATACAAATACAATCTTAATTTAACTAAAGTGTAAGATTGGTTAGAATAAACATATGTACAAATAACATTAGCTTCGGAAAAGTGTGTGAAATGTTACTTGACGGGCTGTACAATAAACAGAATAATAAATTAACGCGAGTTTTTAGCGATCTCTCTGTTTGACCTACATAAGATGCTTTGCAATTAGTACATTTAATTTTGTAAACTACATTATATTTCTGTAGAATATTAAATATTTAATAACCACAAAAATAATTATAAATTAAATAGTCAAAAATTCTCAGTTGTGTACAAAAACACGTGCACCACGAGAATCAGAGAAAATGGAATAATTTCAGATGAATAATTAAGATGTTTAATTGATGAGTGACATGTTACCTATCCTTTCCACTTTAACAGATTTGAAAGTAAATTCTGACACCAATAATTTGAATAAAATCAACTATATAATATAACTTTAAAACCTATTAAATATTTTCTCTATTTTTGTAATATCATATAGTAATGACATTAAAATCATTATAGAATTATTAAGATATATAGAAAACATTACATTGTTTTCGTACCCACTTCATTGTAATCTATGAGTTTTATTTTTGTTTGCAAAGCAGCCAAAACCTTTTCTCTAAATTGTTTTGCATGATTTATTATACAAAACTGTAAGTTAAATTAAAATCATTCATAAAAACTTTTGTAATTAATCTGAAAAACATTATACAGAATAATGTTACTAATTTCAAAATTTTATATTAAAACTCAAGCGATCCTAAAACAGGACGAAACGTCATTTATTTAACGTTTTTTGAATAAAAATAACTGACATAAGGTCATGTATCTCCTTGGTAATATCTTTCAGCGATCTCACGTCTTTTTAGAGCTGTTTCATACACGCCGTCGATTTCTACAAAAGATCTGTCTCCTCTTCAATCAAGTTGGGGTTTTTAATTTAGCGAAAGAATTAACTATCCGACGACTACAGACCACATGTCATAACGTATAAGTTGACTGACAGCGAAAGATGTACACCAAGCCTCCGTTACTACATTTATGGACATGTGATAAGTGCAGAGAAAATTATTATAAAACTTCAGTTGAAACCAAATATGTTTCCTATCACAGTATTGTATGTTTTCAATGATCCTTCTTTTGCAATATACACGATTATGAAAAGTCCACGACAATAGCAATAACGCTTTGTTACAGTAAACGCTCTTCATATTTACATATCCTGAAATATGGCGGTTCGTATATTTACTTCACGCATCAGCCGTCGGCAAAATTCTATTGCCATTACGAAATACACATTTGGCAGCTGCTATTTGTACAAAAACAAAATGTGAAATTAGCTCCGAGATAAATTCACGCAGTGTGGTCTGCGAGGCTATTAAAGAAACAAAAATCATCCCAATGCTTTAAAATGATGTTTAGAAAGCAGATATATTAATTGCGCTGTTGAGGATTTTTTGTAACATTCCATTTAAAACTTTTGTTGATTTTGTAATACAGTTTTGCATTTACGCAGATATAAAAAAACAGACACAAAAGATATACACGGGAGTAATATTGTTTTACTGGACATAAAATTACAACGAAACGTTAGACATGCACAATAACATACTGTAATTGGTTATTTTTTGTTGAAACGTCCATTAAATATATTTTTTATTGTTAATAGTTTCTAATTGATAATATTCTACTTTAGTCTTAATTTATGAAGTGGGATGAATAATCTGTTCTATGTTAGAAATATTAAGGAAAGCTATAAATTACGAGAATAATGAGTTAGCATCCCATGGTATAATAATCTATCCAAATGTCGTGTTATTTGTCACTTTTGGTTATTAATGAACCAGTTGGTGGGTTAGGATGATTGGTCGGTTTCACGGTGGGCAAATACAAATGGCGTTCATTGTCCAAGGAGATGAATGTTCCACAGTGGCATTTCTAGATTTTCGGAGCAAATGTCAGCCGATGCTTTAACAATGGATGACCTGCACTGCACAATTTCGTATTACTGCCAAACAGCAGCCTGTACCTCAGCAAATCGTTTAAAGCACTTTACTAACGTAATCATAAGGTCCTCGTCCTCAGATAACTCTAGAAATATGATCCTGAGGTCTGCCGTGACGTGGCAGTATTTTCAGGTGATCTTAATTTCTCAACTTATCTTCATCATAATCAGCAATTTATATTGGAACCTGTCAGATTTTAAGCAAACTCTTGAATATTACTGTACAAGAATTGGTGAAACATGAAAACTTCCGAAGGTATAATTTGATAAAGAATATTTTACTTTAAATAATGTAATTCTAATACATTTTTAATTATCTATGATAATTTTATTTACATTTAAAAATATTAGCACCCAGAATGACATTATATGAAATTTACAGGATATTTATGAACCGCATAGCAGATTTTTTTTAAAAAATAGATATGTTGCTTTAGATATAAACGTCATCCACTAAACGACCCACCACCTCCACGCTTCACCTGTGTAAACAGTCCTTCTCTAAAAAACATTTTTAAATTTAGGCCGTTTCATAACATGTCTCAAGTTTGGACTTTTCCTTCTATCCTCCTGCAATCAAAATTTTCTTTTCGGACCTTAATGTTCCCTAAATTTAAACAAGTTAAACCAATCGTAGTGGTAAATTTTCTAGTTAGGTGTCCTTTCGTCGACGTTGGTAACTGGGAGTCATGTTTTATCTCCCTACCTTTCCTGCAAATTCATCTGGAACATCATATTCGACGCACCGGCTCCTGTGAATCCCAATCATCTATTTCTCATTCACTATGCGAGTTCCACGTTCTGCCTAGTTTCTGTATGTATGCATATATATGTTTGTATATATATCACGCAAAAATAAGTGTGTTACAATATATGTACAAAATAGAATTGTATAAAATCACTTGCATACTGTTTCTTCCCGAAATCAGAGCGAACGTTGCTACCAAAATTTACAAAACCCGGGAAAGCACATTTACATATACTAGAAGCTTTGTATAAATATTTTCGGCTCACCGTGTTCCATAATTGTTGTGTTCATAAATATTTACGTTTATTGCTCAACATAAGTTGTATAATTTATACATGTTACGTAAATGACACGATGTCGCTGACGTGGAAACGATGTAATTTTAGGTATGTCTAAAGACTGTTAGAAACGTAGGTAGCAAGCATTGTCATAGTTGTGCTTCATAAAATTAGTGTTTTCAAGGAGGAGGGTAATTGGAGAATCGAAAGAAAGATGTGAATTTACAACCGCTGAAAGGCTCTTATTTATTACTGTGGCACAGCCGAATTTAGGGAACAAAGATAGAAATCAGGTGGCCGCAGGCTGCAAACGTCCGTACAAAGGGTGCATCACAGGGAAGACAAATCCTATTACAAAGAGTTAACAAGCCGTGAGATTGTTTAGGGAAACACGGCACAATTATTATGGCAGCACAATGCTTGTGCAGGATTCATGCTGCGCCAACAATCCGCAATATTCTGAATTGACTCTGATTTTATTACATCACGCAAAACACAGTTTCCCTGATGTTACAAGGCCAACGTAAACAAAATTTCATTTTATTACTCATTGTTGTATACAACAATGCAATACATGTATAATTCCATGCGAAAGTGTAGGTATACAGACACGCTCGCAACGATACAATTGTCATACAAAGTAATTTATGTAGTTATAGAATTTTAGTCCATATAACAAAATAACATGATGAAAGTATTCATTGCAGCATTTATTGTATGTAGTAATTTTTTGCTAAAAAAATGTGAGGTGCATGATTTGTATTTTCAGTGAATATCCAGCACAAATATTTAGAGAAATTTACAATTCAAATTAATTACTTTACAAATTCCCATACTTAAATTTAAAGAACTTAAGGTCTCATTAAATTTTAACTCCAGTATGACATTAAATCATCCAAGTCATTTATAAAGAGTTTTTCATGCTGTCTGTAAATACAACTGTTGATTATTGTGCAAGAGAAACAGAAAGGTCCAATAATTTCAGTTTTCTGTGCAGAATGTTTATTTAATTATTCAACTCATGGCTTTTGAGAATAGTAGTGTGAGACATAATTGCATAGTAAAAGTTCACTTTTATACAATACAAGCCAGATTTACAATTCATATTTAGTGAATTTAAATCAAAACTCATGAAACTACCTTCTTGATTAATCCAAAATTGTTCGAACCTTTTAATCACCATACTATTCACGCAAACCACATATTTTATATTACTTTTTAAATTTTGAAATACAGGCCATTGTTTGCATACATTTGCACATACACTTTCACACAGTTCATCAAACACGTCCGATACAATCATTTACAAGCTACAGACGATCACGGATCCACACAACTGACCCCTAGATGTTTCGCCCGTGGACAACAATAACCGTTACAGCAAGCATTATTATCGCCAGGGCCCAATATGTTTTGACCGTGATCACCGGCCAAAGTAAGAAAATGTTCAAAAATACAGCAATCAATATCAACGGCAGACTGAAACTATTAACTGACTTCTCACAGCTCCACTGCCAAAATATCATATGTCTTTTACCGAAATCTACTCTTCAACTCTGATTGGATATACGTCCGGGCACACCATCGCCCAACGGCGACCTTCTCTCTCCAGAACTCCCGACGAACAAACTCTTTAATTGACCAAATTATCATCATCTCCACTAGGTTGTAGCTATGAAACTTTCAATTATTTCCGTTATCAGAGATCAACCAGCGTTCACATTTGACTAGAAGACACGTGTGTCCACATATTGTCTCAAGACCCTTTAAAAAAATAACAAACTTTGTCTAAGAGCTCTATAAATACAACTTTCCCACGCTGACTGTTTTTATTTTACGAAATAAATTTTATAATTATTCAAGTTTGAAAATAACACTATTACAAAAATTGTAGTATATATGTTTTTCTCATCTATATATTTGTGTATTAATTACAGAAAAGAGTTTATTATTACGCCTTAATTCTATGTTGACGATATTACTAAATTGATATTTGTATCACAACAGTGTGTGAAGCAAGTACCTCAACGGAAATAAAATTTAGTAACTTCAACTATAGTGATGAAATCCGTCAAACTAAAAATCCGTGAACAATAAGTTGAAGAAAAGTGTTACAATAACCTGACTCTGTAAATAATCCATATTTTCAGGTATATTCCCATTATTGTATTTTGGGGCAGAATAATACTATTATTGTATTTATATACATGTAGTGTTCTTTTTCATAATGGGATATTATGCTTTATATATTTAATATAATATATTATATATTATAATTGAAATATTAGTCTCAAATTGACTTTATTTGTAATAATTACATTTTACTGTAATTAAATGTAAAAAACTAACTTAAAATACGCTATCAGAAGTATTTATTAATTGAAAATTAAGGCATTATTTATATAAATGAAAAAGTAACTACACATACGTAATTACATCGTAAAATGTATATATTGTACACCTAAAAATTTAGATATGAGAAATATTTCCTGAATATCCCGTGAAGCCATTGTAAACGGCATCCAGATATTAATAAATTCTTAGTTTCTGCACTTAATCTGCTTTAACATTTCATAATTCATCTGAGATATAATTTTCACTTCGTCATAAAACTTAATATGTTCGACGGTTTTGGATATTGTAGAAATTGTAGATATTGTAGAAATGGAAACTCGTCGAAGAAAAATAAAGTCACTTGGGGGAAAATATGAAATTGCTGGATGCGCCACCTCTGTGTGGATCTCAGATTTTCCAGAGTTAGTTCGCCAGGGAAACGCTAGGCGGCTCCAGTGTAACGCCCGAAGTCATAATCCATGCTGCGGCTGCCGAAGAGGAGAAGGTACCTGTTGAATTTTGACAGGAAGTATTTACAAATGCGTTTCGCGCACCGAGATACTCGACCAGTGCCGGAAACACGATCTACATAGCGAAACATTCTAAAATAATCAATTTCAGACGCTGCATTTTCATTAAATATGGAACGAAGTAGGTTTTATCCGTTTCAAGGTTTCCTATTGAATTAATGTCAAGTCTCAGGTCAATTGATTGATGGTATTTGTAATAAATAATTATGATAAATATAGTACCAGTTGAGATATGCCATGGTTTATCCCAAGAAATAAACAAAGTTTACACACGAGCTTTCACTTACACAAAATGAGGTGGAACGTAACGGAATATAAATATTTAACAAACTTCTGATAACAATTAAGAACACTCAATTTGCATTGAAAACAGAGGTTTAAGATTTTCTACAATATAAATGAGTTTTTGGAAAATAATTTTATATATACATAAATATGGCACCTGAATTACATAATTTAAGAAGTAATCATGAATAAATTGAAAATTATAACAATTATATTAATTTTCTTCTGAAAAAGTCAATTTTAATAATTTCCTACAGATAAAATAATATCTTGTTATACATGAATCTTATTTAAATTGAAATACTAATTTTTGGACGAAAAGAATGCAAAACTCTTGACACTTTCCACATACTTTTGAGTAGTTTCCCATAGTAAATGAATCTATTCTATTCTATAAACGATATTAGAGTTAATAAAAGGTATTTTTTTTATAACGACAGGCTAACTTGTGGTGGCAAATTTCCTTCAAAATCATAGGAAAGGATGGAAAGGTGGATGTAGAAAAAATGAACAAGGTAGCTAAGGTTATCAAGAGGATCCTACCAAACTTTCGCCTAGAAATATTGTATTAAGTAGGTTGGCCACGCCCTTTCGATGGCTGGAGTAAAAAAGAATAATGGAAAAGACACCTATTTCAAACATTCCGCAAACACAGAAAATTTCATCAGCGCCATGTTTGTCAAACGTCCTTGTAAATTTTCGCACTATTTATACTTGTTTGTAACGTTTTATATGCTTACAGACTACAATTATAATTATTATTTAAAGAAAGTTTAAAGAATATTTGTAATCCTTGAATTGAAGCATCCCTACTAGTTAGAATATTTTCTCTCTCTCTCACACACACACACACACACACACACACTTATATATATATATATATATATATATAGTAATATAAAATTTTAAAATTATTTAATTAATTTAGACAACTTATAGCGTTTATTTACTTTATTTTAATTTACTATGATGCGAAATTCAATGTATTGATGAAGTTTGTAATATTTAAATAAATTTAAATTTTTCTTTACTGTGCAGTTCATGATTATTTAAAGAAATGTTTACTTTAAACAATTTAAACCAAATAAACGAAATTTTCAAGTTATCAAACTTTAATAGCAGCTCTTAACTAGTGAAGGTTTGAAAAGATGAACCACAGATTTGATAAATATAATTTTTAAAGAAGTTATTCACAACAGAAAAAATGTTTACACATAAATTCACATAAAATTTTCCGCGGCTATTAATTCAATTTTTATCCCAGGACGTTTTTTGCCCTCAGAAAAGTATAGAATTGAAATGATATTTACATAAAAATCGTTCAGTTTAAATTACTTAAATGATACAGTTTAAAATATTTCCTCAAAAAAACAAACGCAAAACGAAATGAAATTTGACGTGACAACACTTATTTAAAGTTATGAAATTTTTACTAAATTTGAAAATAATACTTTTTACACGAATTTTGATCCGGATTTCAAATTAAACACCACCGATTTTTCTCCAGGCCACTTTTTTAAAAAATTGAACTTTTTAACCCTGAAAATAGGCCATTTTGTTCCTACAATCACACCTTCGCTTTCACCGCACACACAAAGTAATTATTTTAGAGCATCAGACAAAAGAATTTTAGTCATCGCCTCAAGTCAGTTCGCAAGTATGATCGCCAATAATTCGTCAATGCCCAAGGTATTACAGTGGACATCCGTCAGTGTTACCATCATCAAAATAGTCAGATCACGATATATTTTGCCACTCGGCACCAGCCCAATAAATGTTCAGAAACAAAAGCACTAGAATTCAACTTTATCTTCCGCAGAAACCTATAAACCATACAAATTTCTTTGCGTAAGTTCAACGATGTGGATCAACTCTTTAAAATACTTTATAATTTTTCTTTTAAACACTTCAATACACCTTGTCTGACTCCGGCCTACCTAACTTAATGGTGACCTCTCTCCTCGACGAAGACAACGTGAAGACTGACAATATTTACTGCATAAAATTCACCCCCTCCCACTCGCATTACACTACTCATTAGTGAGAAATAAATATATTCTGGCTTCTCACAGTCCTCACAGACTCATCCATTTGATGATCGTGTTTTCAATGTGACCGTCCAAACACACATCTGGAAACGCTCTATATCCTCGGTTCTCGCGTAAAATAGTGACGGTTCTAATGTTATTTCAAATTCATGGCCATTATCTTACGCAACAAACTTTATATTGAACAATTTTATAATTTATATTAACATTGGTGTATACTACAAGTATATATTTATAATCTCAATTCTATAGTTAATTTTTAAACATTTATTGTGCTATACCAAAACGTTATTGATTGATTGATCACAATATTTCTAAGAATTCCCAACATTCCAAAAACATATTTTCTTTATATAATTAAATACAAATTATCATTCAAATTGGAAAAGTAGCCGTAACAATTCCGAAGAAAAATATTTTTGTCTGCGATCATATAAGAGTTGCTTTTTCATTTACATGGTGTAGTTCTCGAAATTATAATCACCTCATGCCCCCAACCGCACCACCAACTTTCGCTGCATTTATTTCAGATTAAATCATTAAAACTGTGACATCGGAACAGAAAAGGACATCAGGAGTACACATTCAAAATGTTCCCCCTCCGCATCTTAATAAGCGAATTAGTAGGGGACCGGATAACTGACGTACTACCACCAGCTGAGCGGATTTTTATTAGTTAATTTAAAATTTGGAGCGAGAAATGGAGTTGATATTTGTCGCGGGGCTTTACATGTCACATACGATGCGTTGACGGGGCGGAAGCCTCTTGCTTACAGTTACGTGACACGTTTGATTTAGTGGACGAGTCGGCACAATGCTTCCAACGTTGGTTTTGTTACGCTGGACGCTTACTTAACTGCTCAATGCTAGCGCAATTCCAGTTCACGTACTATGAAGAGACAATGACACGGCAGGCCATAATAGCTTTCGCTACAATTGTTGTTACAAAAATAAAATAAACGTGTCATGTTAACCGTTGCTAAACAGACAATGTAGTCAATGTATTGCGGGACACATAGTTAAAATGCCAAGTAATTACGTCGATGGATTTGAAATCGACGACAATTTTGTTGTGAACGCTTGTAAATAATTTATTTTATACGATAGGAAATTTTACTGTTCTCGTATAATCGCCATTCTTTAAAAATTGAACTAATCATGAGATTTAAATCGTTTTTTAGGTGTAGAGGAAACATTTTCAACAAGCAGCAATTAGACATGAATAAAATTGACCATGCAAACATATTAAAAATTAAATAAATAAAATTGCTAATAAGTTTGAAAATTAAGTATAATATATGTTACAAACATCCTGCATTTGGGACATCATCAGGTGGTAAGTTTGAATCCAAATTTGAAATGAAGAATATATTACATAATTTTGTTATTGCTCTTATTATAATATAAAGAATCCAAATTTGACATCAAGATGATACATATATTTTTTTTACTTTACCACCTGATGAAATCCGAAGACATTATGAAACGTTCTGTATTTTCATTGTTATATAGATTATGCTTAATTTATCTGACTTATTTGTTAATTTATTTTCTTAATTGTAATTAACAACAGATAAATATCTAACAAATGAAAATGACTGTTAGTGTGTGTGTTGTAGGCATGTTTGCATGTATGTTTCGCATACAAATCTACAACCGTGGAGCAAATTTGACCAAATTTCGTACACGTTTTCTTTAGAAACTGGAAAAAAACTCTGTGGGGGATAAGACACGTCTTAACCCCCTGGGAAGGGGCTGTAAATTTTCAAACGTGTTAAATCGCCGATACTTGCGGGGTCAATGCGATTTCTAATGTTTCTCCCGATGTTGTTTATGTAAAATAACGAGAAAATAAGGGAAATTGGAATATAATCTTGCGTTATGGGAGCCGGTAAGTTTAATTATGAAATTTAAGTAGACGTTTAATACGCAGGAGCGAGTTTGGACGGGGATTAAAATTTTCAAATTCGTTAAAACGACCGATATTTTTGTCAATGAGACAGGTATTTTTGTGTACAATTTCAATTTCTTTCGGCATGGGAGGTGAGCTTCTTTATGGATGGGGGTGGATGTGCGTTACATAAACGCAAAAATAATCGAGATTGGAGTATAATCAACGGTTATGGATATCGCTGACTTTAATTGTGACAACCCGGTCAAGCCGGGCACTAAGATAGTATTAAATGGAAATATAAACATATGTAAATGTTAAACAACAGACGAACCTGTTCATCTAACTAAAAACAATTAACAGAATCAACACCGCTAAACGTCTCCGTCTATACTTGGGTCGTAGCTTTATGTTTTAAGCTGATATATATATATATATATATATATATATATATATATATATATATATTTATATACGTGATGATAGTAGAAAATCGCAGTTGAGACTAACAAATTTACGTTTAATTTATAATGTGTTAATATCTCCCATATCGACTTCCGGTAACCACGTTTGGAGGACTGCAATTAACAAAAATATTGAAATTGTTTTCAAAACAAAGTTCTATGAGACATAATGTATACACCAGCATTGTATGTTTAATACCAACATTCAAAATAACTAAGCCATACCAACAGCGAAAGAAAAAATATACAAATATAAGAGAGCGAGGACTTCCTCTGTGTAAATTATGAATTCTCGGATGTACAACCGGGTTTAATATTTATTATTACACACAGTTACCACGGTGAACTTTTTCAACGTTGTCAGGTGAATACCGGTTACATGTTTTTAGATTAAAAACTATTAGCGATTAGAGATTTCAATTATTGCCTTAAATCGCCATGGAGCTGTATATATTATTGTGAAAAAAAACACGGCTGAAAATCCAAGGATGTTTACCCCAATATAGCTTGAAATGTAGCCAGTCCAACAAATGAGTGAACAATGAAACTAATACAATGAAAACTATTTAAACGGTCAGAATTTCCTTAAAAATTGAACTGACGTAGTAATATTAAAAAAATTCGTAGAAGCAATGTCTATTAATTTCAGTTACGAATATATTTTCAGGATTATTCCCTGCAATCCAATAAATGTAAACTCTCAAGGAAAAACGAAATTATTTTCTTATGTAGACATTGTTCAATTTTTTTAAATTAAATGTGTTTACAAATAATAAAAAGCTACAGGAATCAGTGAATTATTAAAAAGTGTATACATCTTTATTCACCCGTCTTAAAAAAAAATTCTCAACTGTTTTGCCAATTGTCCTCGGCGAGGATAACCCTTGTAGGCAACACGTGTGTGATAAGATAAATACGTCCGTAAAGGACGAAAGCTTGATGAACAATTTGCAAAACAATGTTATATGTTTAGGGCTGGTCAATAAAATCCTATAAATATTTTATCGTGATTTTATTTCAATAATTTTTTTAGTAATACATTTATTAAAATAAAATATTCCTAGTTAGGATGAATATTTCAGATTAAAATTACATCAGCTATATTTCGCGTTTTCCATGAAATTATAATTCTCTTGCCGATAGTGTACGTTGGTTTGCTTATATGTTTCGGTAGACGTAAACAATTTATGTGTTTTTACTAGCTTGTATCAAGCTGTTTTAAAATAATAACTGCAAAGTAAACAATTGTTTTTCACTGTCTCATAAATTTTATTTCTACAAGAAACTATCCATACTGAGAATAATGAAAGCTGTTGATATTAAATAAAACAACCTTTCAACCACTAAGCCTAAAAACATGAATTTCCAATAATTGTGTTAGGAACAAAAATGTATTGGTAAGCTATGGAATTGAGAAAATTTTGCTATAAAAGGGATGATTTCGCATGTCAGTTATTTCTAGACGTATGTAAATAATTAACCTTGAATGAATTTTTTTTTGTAAATTGTCGCAAACAGGAATAAAAGTATAATTTACAAGGAAGACACGTATTTTTCATAAAATGTTTTCTTGAGTGGACTGAGTGGAGTGCGTTTGTGTCGGTGACAAATGTCAGGACATCTGTGGAGGCACAACGTAGCTACGCTGCCGCCGGTAGCTGTTGACTCACTGTACCATTCTTTCCTTGGCGTCGCAATACAAACCCCGACGTGTTTTGTTTTCAAACAGTGTCAGCCTTTTCGACTGTAGTCATGAGATAACCGCGAATGTCACGCCGAGCCCCGAGGTTCTGCTGTAATGCTGTTTGCTCTATGTCGGGACTGTTCTCTCTGATCTTTGCTTTGTTAGCTTTTGGGGTAATTCGGAAAAACGAGGCAGACCAGGTTGATTTAACTAAATACGCAAACCAAATTCTAGCCGTGTAGCTCATAAACTAAAATTTTTCACATAAGGAATTTATTTATTAATTAATAAAAAGCTGTTCGAAAGTGACTGATGTTAGTAATTTATTATTCTTTAAAAATATACTTAAGTTGAAGTAGTCACAGATTTTCGATATTTAAGTAACAGAATTAAACTAGTAATATGTGTAAAAAATTGGTATATATTTTATATATATCAGATTATGTTTTCATACTATTTCTTGGATTTACACTTATTTCTATATGAAATAATATTCTATATAATTATATACTGTGAATAAAAACTCAAATGTATTGTTTCCAGAATAAAGAATTTTATTTCAATAATTATTTATATATTGGCCTGCCAGCGATGTGCAACTACAATGTACAAATGTATTCTGGAAAAGAAAACAGTAAACTACTGGGAAAATAAATTAACAAAATATTGACGTTAAATATTAATTAAGGTTGAAAAAACTGACATTTATCATCATATAAATAAATAAACGAACTGCATTGAGTCATAAAAATATGTTTATTAAAATAAATATAAAAAAATAATATATCGAAGTTTTGTCCACTTTAGGACCTTCTCAGGTTTCATTTAACAATTTAGAAATTAATAACAGAAGTAAATAAATTTTTAAGCACAATTAAAAAATGTAATAATTTCTAAATTGTAGAAAAGGCTTGAAGAGATCCTAAAACAGGAGAAACCGACAGCATATTTAATTTTTTTCTTGTAATAAACATAAAATTTTGACTCATGCCGATAATTATTTATTTTATATTACTTAAGGTTATTCGACAGTTATTGAGATTCCGCCTAATTCATTAATGTTATTTAACTGTAAATATGTTCCCGAGTTCTATATATAAGTTGCTATTTAACATAAAAAATTAAGAAATAAAAAATACTAAACAACGTTTATGCAATCCTAGTTTTTCCATGTACTTCTTTATCTAGTTATCATACTTTTAACACACATTTCCTATTCTATATTTCTATGAGTTGTTCTTACCCTTATCAACGTTGATTTACCCTTTTTCGTGGTAAACTATTCCACTCCCTAAAGTTTGCGAATGCAACTGTCAGTGTAGTTTCTCCTGTCACAAAAGTGTGATGACGTAACGGTGTTGTCATTTGATAACACTACAAGTTTTTTTAATTAAATAAATTATAAACTGTATAATTATAAACTATTTCCGATCGTATACCCAGTTACACGGGGAATAGATTTAAATTAATTATATCGTTTTAAATAATCATTAATAAAAGATAAGCACGTGGTGAAAGATGCGAATAAACATTTATGCAACTCCCTCTAATGAATATCATAAATATATTCATGAAATTGCTCATCGAATCTAATGAGCTGTAGCCGCCACGTAGCTGATGAAAAATTTGTTATAAATTTTATTTTGTTTGTATTCGTTTACATTTCAATTTATATGTCGTTTCTTGGCTTTGAGATTAGTCTTTATTAATTACTATAAGACAGTGACAATGTAATAAAAAGTTATTATTTAGTTAAATAAATTGCCAATTAAAATAACGGCTAAATTAAATATCACACAACGTTTCTGCAACCTTTGTTGCTAGCGTCAGGTGATAGAAAACACGAAAGAGACGAACTCAAAAGCAAAACTAAAATTATTTTGAGTTAGTCACCTGTTTTTATCTTTCTGTCGTTCGTATTTCTCTTGCAAGTTTTCATCATCTGACGAAAGGAACCAGGATTGCAGAAATGTTTGTGATATCTAATTTAGCACGTATTTTCGTCGCTTATTTGGATCTTTATTTATCTAATAAGTATACTTTTTCATTGACGTTTTATAGTTTTTGAAACAAAATTTATTTATGTATTTAGTATCCTACAATTTGACAAATATCCCAGTGACATTTAGATGATAAAATTATTTATTATCTAGTTTAGACTAAAAAAAATAAAACATTGTCTTCATAATGTAACTGAGTATTCTGAAAAGAAGAAAAGAAAACTAACTCTGACCGGAATTATCATGGTTGAACACTACACTTCGCTTTGAATCAGATTATAATTCTAATTAAAAATCTTGGGGAAACACTTCAATTCATACGTTTTTTATATTAACCAAAATTTTATTTCTTGTTGAGGGTTTTTCTCAAACACTCAAAGGTAAATTATTCCAGTTACTATTTAGAAATAATTTTTTTTTCTCATTTGGATTTGTTTCTAGTATTTTATTTTAAACTTATTGTCTTACCTTCCCATTCACCTTCGAAATGGCCGGTGAGAGCTGTTCTCTCGCGGTCAAAACCTTCTGGAGATCCTTTGAGGATACCTTTTCCTCTCTTTAAAATAAGGCTCCCACAAGCCGAGGCATATGTACGGGGGTCGCAGACCATTATTGTCCACTATTCCTAATGGAATAATCGGCCAGCTGCTTCCTGAAGTGGTAGAGGCACGGAAAAGGGAATGCTGCGTCCCCACAAAAAACCCCAACTCCCACCATAGGAATTCTAGGGTTTGTCATGTATCACTTTTCGTTCCCATGTTCAGACTCTATTCTTATAAAATTAGCTGCCATTTTATTAACATTATCCAACGATTCTATTCCATTTTTTTTTGTAGGGACCTCAACAATCTGCCCCATATTCCAAAATTATTCTCAATAAAGTTAAGTATGTATCCCCTTTGATTTTTAGCTACCGTGTTTAATATTTCCCATCATGACATATAAAGAATTTCAGACTTTTTGGGTCGCGAAATTCACCTGATCCTCCCACCCAAGGCTGTTGTTAAAGTAAATTCCTATATATTTGCAGCTCGTCACTCTTGGAATTAATACATCGCCCAGACTACATTCCATCTCATTTAACATTTTCCTTGTAAACAGAATTGAGCTGCAATTAATTTCCATTTTATTTTCTTTAGCCAAATTATAGACCTTATCTAGGTTTTCCTGTAACGCTAATGTATCTATACCATTCTTTATCCTTCTAAAAATGATGGAGACGTGCTCGAAATGCTTGAGTCCCGAATTCAAGTTGTTTGTTAGATCGTTGATAAATATTATAAAGTTTAATGAGCGGGTCACTGAATATTGAGCATCTCCCGACCTTAAAATCCCTAGATCTGAAGTTTTTCCTCTAATTTTTTTTTGCGATCTCTACGTAACCGCTATTTAATCTATACCTGTTTAATTTATCCCATAGGATATCGTGTGGCACTGTATCAAAGGTTTTGGCAAAGTGTAAGATTACCATGTACTCTATTCTAGCCACACTGTCTACTTGGCCAGATAACAGCTTAAGCCCCGAAAACCATGTTGACGGTTTTAAAAAAAAACATTCTCTGTCGAGTTTAGATCGAACCTAGGATTACGGTCACACAACATTCAAACTTCATAAAATTTATTCTCACACTTTATATAAAACTTTCTACATACATGGCATTTATTATTCGAAAATATGTGTAAATTGGTCTGAAGCTGTGTTTCCCAACGTGGGGTCCACGCCCCACAGGGAAGTAATTTGAACATTCAGGGGGAAATTCGAAAATGAGCTTGTCTAAAATTTGAAAGTCGCTCTCTATAATTAAACTCATACAAAATGAAAAATTGTGGGTATATTAATGTAAAATAAGAAATTTGGTGCTCTCCACAGACAGATTGGAGTAATATAAACTACGTTGTACTCTGAGAGTATTGTTTTCTATGTCTAGTGAAGGAATAGTACGTACTGTGTTGGACGATTGCTATGACATGTGACAAGTCCTTGCCTACTGTAGTCTAGCGCCAACTCCGCGTGTTAAATGAAATAAGAACTTTATTTCGTACAAAGGCTCGAATGGGCGACAGGTTTTGCGATCTCAGATTTAAATAACTTATTAATGTAGAAGAACCGTGATATTTCTTTAAGAAATAATTCAATGTTTTAATACAAATGTGTATGCTACATTAGGAGAGGGGAGGCCATTAAAAATTCTTAGGTAAAAAATAGTAAAAAAAAGTGAAAAAATTTACGTCTGACTGAAAATAATGAATAAGAAAGATAGAGATTGGGAAACACTGGTCTAAAGTATCCTTTTAAAAAATTTTCCTCCACAGACTTTTTGAATGAGATTGCGTCCACGATGTAATGCCTTTATTTCAGTGTAGGTTCATGTACTAGAAGTCTTGAAACGTAGTTAAAAGGCAGCTCTTTGGAGCTATTATCTGCAACCAGTACTCCGACCCACATGTGGCATTACTATGTTATTAAAAATAAAAATTTTCTGCTGCTCCGCTGTTTTATCGATGAAACTGCGACATTTTCCAGTGTCCTTGCGGACCAGGATCTCTATTTCGCCGTGTCACCTCCCCTGTGTACGTATATCGATGTGGCACAGTGTTTAATGAAGCTGGTTTGGAGCGGCTGCATTGTCTCATAAGAGTTATAGCCCGCAGTTGTATTCACTAGGCTACTTCGGTGGCCACAGTATTACTTATATAGACACATGGCCCCATTACAAATACCGCATTCGAACTTATTTTTATTGTTGTGCTCTCACTGAACTGATTTATCGGTTTGAGGTGCGGCTTCCTGCTATTAGATGCGAGTGCGGGAGCAAATATGTTTTTGTCTTGTCACCACTTCGTGAACGATTATCCGGAAACCAAGATTTCTGTTCGCTGCGAACAATGGTTCTATAATGCATATGCCACCAAGACATTTCAACAAAACCATTGTTACATTCATCCATTTATTAATCTAGCTCAAAACTGATAATAAATAATTGAACTAATCTGGAACAAAGTTTCAGTTGTATGAAAAAATTGATACTTTCAACATTTTTCAATTCATCGTTATTATTCTATTTATTAATAGCTTCCTCCAGAAAACTTAAATGTAGGTACAGTAAATTTATAATTCCCTCTTTAAAGTTAACACACATAATGCAAGTCATCCCATAATAGCTTTGTAATTTGTCGCTAATTTCATTTGAATCTAATGTTGTTTTCCTATACTTTAAAATTGAGAAATATTAAATTTCACCACAAAAGACTGTAATACTTCAGTACTAATCAATCTAGGAAAAACAATAATCAGTCCACAATATCAAAAGAAACAATTTATTTCTTATTATTTCATCTTCAAAACACATCTACCAGAAGCTTTCGGTCTGCTGACCATTTCATCTGGAAAATGTATTATAAACAATGACAATTTTGGAATTACATTCATGTCTTATACTACACACTGATAACATTTTACCTGATGATGAAAAATAAGACAGAAATTATTTATTTTGATATTGTGGACTGATTATTGAATTTTCCTATCGTTATTATTTTATGTATGTTTTTTCGTAATATAAATTATTTGTGAATTTCATAACAGGCTCTGGTTTTTCATTACAATTTTATTATTAAAATTCCCTTTTAAAGAAATAAATCGAGTAATTCTTACTTTTTACACGCAGCGAAACAGAAACAGATGTACCCAATATTACGATAACATTTGTATTATTTAAGATAAATAAAAATATGAAATATTAATAATATATTACTTTATGCGTGTTGTTTTTATTATTAAGACAAATTAACCGACCATTATAAAAGGCATTTTAAAATATTTAATTCAACAAAACGACGTTTGTATGCATTTTTTAACTTTAATCAGAATTCTTGTTTCTACGGTATCAAAATATTTTTTTAAACTGATGTAAAGAACAAACAATATAATATTACAAATAACAAATTTATATAGCATTTTTTACGATAGATTGTATTGTTTGTTCTTTACACCACTTATGACCAATATTCAGATAGCGTAGAAACATAACATAAAACACCTGATGAAATTACAACAATTTAAGAAACTTTGATTTGAATAAAATATTTTAAAACGTCGGTTACAATGACCGTTTAATCAATATTAATTTTAAATGCTTAATATTCTGAAATCTTTTAAGATGTGCGAAAAACATCATGCTACTTAATAAGCTCAACTTCTAAAATCAGCCTTTCATTTGGTCTTGCGTTATTTACCATACGTTTAGTAAAATGATAATAAAATTCTTTTAAGTATTAAAAATTTTAATTTGTTTTTACATGTTTAATGAATAATTATTAGTATTTTGTTTTAATATGAGAAAGGTTTTCATGGGATGATTAAATGTAAAGTGGATGACTTGCGTCAAAAATTAATGTCAAGTTTATATTTTCTAAATTCTTAACTGCCCAGCGACAACAAACACGGACTCGTCTTTGTTCAATCGTGAACTTACTGCCTTCCTGGACTGCTGTGTTTCACAACTACAGTCTAAAAGTTTTCTATCATTCTGAATGAAAGAGTGGATGGTAGAAGAGTGGATGTCATCTACGACATCCATACCACCTTTAAGCAGCATTTCTCTTATTACTGCTTTCTTATGCTATAACTAAGCTCCAACTTTTCTGATTTCTAGCTTCTACTAATTCTCTTCCGGTTCTCATTTTTCCACACCACGTTGCATAATAAATTGAATATGAAATTTTCATTGCCTCGATCTCCTTTTACCTAAATCCTGTTCTCAGCTACTGTTAACCCCGCGATATCTAACAAACGAATACGATATCTCCTTCTCTGTACAACATTAGCTTGCTCTCTCAGTCCACCTCTTGAACTTTTCCAGAAAAACTTTTCAGATCAAACGGAGTTGTGTTTTACGTGATGTAACGTTGACTAGTAGAAAGAAACGAAGCAATCGTCTTCTGTGCCGCCGCCATGTAAAACAGACAGTAAATTTTATAAGTTCAATAATCAAGTCCTCTGACTACAAAACACAGATTTTTTGTAAAAATTTTGCTATGGTACCCAGTAACTATGCTTAGTTTCTTACCATCCGAAAAATAAGTTTCCTTGGGATAAATCGAACTTGCTTCTACGACGAGATATATTTTGTTATTCTTGACATTTTATATAATTTCTCGTCGTATGCCTATATGACTAAAGTAAATATTTACACTTACATTTTATTTAGGAAACCATTGTCGCCAGGTCCTTGACCTATCCGAGATACTGTCAGCTCTTTTCTGTGAGAAGTATTATTCACCTCCTAATTACCGCATCGCATGCCTGCCGTATTGATTTTTATATCGCGAATCTCGAGACCAAAAACAAAGATCACTCGTTACAAATCGCAACGATTTGGGTTGGAAGGCAAGTTTGCGGTGATAAATGAGGCACATCGGCATGTTTCGCCGCAGTTGCGTTATTAGGTCACGGGACATGCTGCGATGCCGTCGGGGAGGAAATGGATTCGTATCTCACATGAGCGAGGTTTTCGGTAGGTGTAGCGTGTAATAGCCGACGCGTCGTAAAGTGCTTTAAGAATGTAATCTGACGCGAGTACACAAACAATGCAATCCGTAAGCCGGGTTTGCGACGCTACGCGACGATGGCAGCCAGCGTTAATGCGAGGAGTATGCACAAAGCCGCGCTCTGATCAGCGCCGACAGCCGCCGAGTAGCTGATCGCGTATTCCGTTTGATCTACGAGCAGTGCCTGTTTATTGATGGTGTCGCTCCACCGCTGTCTGTTACCGTGAGATGGACAGGAAGGGAAAACTATGCTGAGATTCCCCGGGGAGGGAGTGGGGGAGGATCTTCCTGAAGAGCATATCGTTACAAGAAATCTATTTCTTGCGCGTCTCGTGCTTTCTCCCCCGTCGGACAGGCTTTTTGTTTGGCTCATCCCTTTAGTAAAATGGCGAGGGAAACGGAGAGAGAAGGGTGCGGGGGTTGATGCATCTTCCGCCCTGGAGGAGGTCGCCTTTAGTAGATATAGGTAGTTCCGTCGGGTCCCGGAGGGCGTCGCCGGGCGTCTCACGCTCTCAGTGTGCGAGAAAATGCACAAAAGGATGCCATAACTCCAGCAGCCAGTTACCCTACCCGCCTCTCTCTTCTCTGAATTACATTTCTCTACGTCCATGCACTTAAAAGTCACAGCAAAAGTACTCGTGCTTCGACGAAAAAGGAGATGGCACATCACCTCTTATCGAAAAACGTAACATTAATCAGTCGCAGTTGATTAAACGTCAAGTGTCTCTTGATGATTACTGGGCTGAGGGAATATAAACTCGCATATTACAAAGTATCCATTTTTATCAGATAGTCTTGAGATATTTCAAATCTAGATCAATAAATTCTCAAGGCGAAAGATTTTACATACATTTCTAAAGCAATAAGGAATCTAAAGCTGCATAAAGTTGGCTCTATTCCTCCTATTCATTCAAGTGTTACACATTCAAAGAAGTAGAAAGAAAGAAAAATGATCTATACTTACTCAACCAACATGTTTATTTGGGTTTCTGATTGTTTGACTGGTAGAGTTAAAAGATGACATCGTATAGTAATTCAGACATAAAGGCAGTGTGTAACTCAAAATACATGTCGATTAACGAATTCTTGAAGCGAGAAACAACAAAGAAGAAAATAAGTAAGCATAAAGAAACTTATTTTTCGAATAGTGGAACTTGTGGTCGATTTCATCTCGGAGCATCACCTTACCATTCTGCTGAACTCGTGGACCTACGTAGTTAACCAAAGTCGTGAAAAGGGAGACATCCCACCTACTTATGGAATAAGGATTAACTTTGTCGTTTTTGTTTGTGTATGAGGGAAGATTAGGGATTGGTGACGGGGAAATCGCTATTGGCAATTGTTGCTAGAATTTTGATGCAATTTTTTTGTTTCGGCATATTTATCTTGCCGCGAATAATATTAAGATACTAGCTGAGTGCTCGGCGTTGCCCGGGTTGCAATAACCCCCGATTTTACTCCAATTTCGGTTATTTTTTTGTATCCATTGCGGAAGGGGTTTAATTTATACACAAATAACATCGGTAGAAATACTATCAAACTAAGTAGGTCTCAAAAAAATATTCAACGCAAATATCTGCCGTGTTTTCAAGTATAAAAATTTCCACCTCCGGAGGTGGGGGTTAAATGCAAAATGAATGTCATAATTAAACTGAGCGACATTAATTACCCCCTAATCTCGGTTTTATTCGTGGTTATTTTCGTGCAAAGCCATTCCACCCTCACACCTAAGCGTGCTCCTTTCCCATGCCAACAAGGGGCTGAAATTATACACACATAACTCTATCAATATCTTTGACCCCGATAATTTTTTTTTCCGACTCAAATATCGGCCGTTTTAGAATGTTTGAATATTTCCACCCCCGCTTCTTGTGATGGTAGACGTGTCTCACCCCCGCAGTACCATTTCTCGAGTTTTGAAAAATATGTGTACCAATTTTTCTTGAAATCTGCCCACGCGTTTAAATTTGTATCGAAATTAACGTAAATAAATACATCTTTTTTTATTATATAGAAGATGTAAACATGCAAACATGTTTTTACTCTATTAATTGTTTTGTCAAAATTGAGAGCGCCTCAAATTTTATTCCACCCAGTTCAACCCATATTACGTGTAATGAATGTAAACTTTCCCGGTGTAAATTTTTAATAAATTTTTCACGCTTGAGCACCAGGTTCAGATTTCTCGAATTTTACATTTTCTGTGGTCACTCTCTACCGCTGTATTTAGACTATATGATATTTATTAACATATTATGTTTATTAACATATAATAACCAGACGTTTCTAATTTTTTTATTCCTTGTTTTGTCATATCTTCTCATTTTCTAAATTATGTTTTCCTTTCACTACTCATCCCTCTACAATTTTACCTTCCATTATTCAGATAAAGTAAACCGTGAATGGAAAATTTCTCTCAATGCCTGCGATATAGGAAAGAAATTTTAGTATTGCTAAACAACATTATTTTCTCTGCTTATTATTAGTAAATTGTTCCTTAAATATAAATTGTATTGTTTAAAATAGTCAGGAACTATGTTAATACGAATCATGTACCGACCAATAGATGAAGGCAACACTGTTTTCATTGTCAGTTTTAAACATTTATATTTTCATATTTATGTACACATACACATATGTAAACAAGCCTACATATCAATATTAATTCTTCATCGTTGGACGACTCTTTTCCTACTGTGAAAGTTGGTTTGTGTGCTACTCATTGATCTACAACATTTAATTTGTAAATGCTAGTGTTTTTTAATAATTTTTAAATCACTATTCACGTTGATCTTGATCACCGACACTGTACTGCAGCAGTATCCTAAAATGGCGACCTGACAGCTGATAGGTGCATTTAATTTTTCCGTCAATAACGTTATCGAGACTGTTAGGAGTACCTTTCAAATAACCAGTAGCTATTCTATTTTTTTAGTTACATTTTTATTCCACTGCAAAATAGATCTTATTATCACATACCCTTTAAGGATTGTCTTCAAAGTTGACCCTTAAGGAATATCATATTTCATTAGGGAGCATGTGTCGTCCAGTTTTTCTTTTAGGTGTTATATTCCGTGTTGACTATGTGCAAATCTTTCACTCCCACGATGCGAAAGCCTCCATCCATCCATGGCTCCATGTTCTCACAGATGGGAGCTCAGGAGAAGCTCAAAGGAGAAAAGTATCAAGAGAGCTCAAGATGCCAGCTACGAAGATTTCATAGCCGGAATAACGTCCTCATCATTTCATGCACTCCAACTCTTTAAGTTGTTTGATTTCTTTTAAATATTACAATTTTTGGCAAATACTTTAACTATTTTTAAGGAATTGTACAACTCCAAAGCCTAATGTAATCATTTTCCTACTTTATATTTTTATTTGGATGAAATGCGTTTGTTTACATAATACAAACAAATAAGTCAAAATAGATATATCTATAGTTGTAATGATACACCTTCGTGGCGTTTATAATAAAGAGAAAACGATGATTTTTCCAATGGTTTATAATATAATTGATCAATGTTTAACCGATTTTTAAAATATATATCAATTCCCTAAGCCTGAATTATTATTTATATCATATAGCTTTAATACGTTTCTAACGTTAATTTTAAAGTCTTAGCTCTCATTCATGTTTTAAATAAATTAAATATGATTAATAATTTAACTTGTGTAGAAATTATGTCATATATATTTTTCAACGCTAACAGTAACATAATATAAAAATAATTGAATAAATTTAATATATGCGATGTTTATGACAAGAATTATTTTTAGTATTATGTTAAATCCAGCAATATGAAATTTATTTTACTTTCAATTTATAAGAATTATATTCCATAATTTTCAGGCATCAAAATTTGTAGTGTGACGGAAAAGTAATTGTTCAATTCTCACCATTTCTCTTAACCTGTAAACTGAATCATGAATTAAAACAGACAATTTATAGCAAGATTTAAATTATAGGTGAGAAATTCGATTCTGCCGAATTTGCGTAATAGTTGCACAAGTTGTATTTGAAATAGAATCCCTACTGGAGAAATTTCATGCTTCCACCGTTCTAATCCAGGAAAAGATTTTCCTCCGGCAGTGACAGAAGGGGAAAGAGAGAGAGGGGGGGGAGGGAGAGAGCGTTAGAGAGAGAGCGCGCGTTAGAGAGAGCTTTAGAGAGAGAGAGCGTTAGAGAGAGAGCGTTAGAGAGAGAGCGTTAGAGAGAGAGCGTTAGAAAGAGAGCGTTAGAGAGTGAGCGTTAGAGAGTGAGCGTTAGAGAGTGAGCGTTAGAGAGAGAGAGCGTTAGAGAGAGAGAGCGTTGGAGAGAGAGAGAGCGTTGGAGAGAGAGAGCGTTGGAGAGAGAGAGAGAGCGTTAGAGAGAGAGCGCGTTAGAGAGAGAGAGAGTTAGAGAGAGAGCGTTAGAGAGAGAGCGTTAGAGAGAGAGCGCGTTAGAGAGAGAGAGCGTTAGAGAGAGAGAGCGTTAGAGAGAGAGAGAGAGGTTAGAGAGAGAGAGAGAGAGAGAGAGATCCCACAAATATCGTTCACTCCCTCCCATGCTAGTTTCGTACGTGTCAAGTCTGTCTCGGCAATTACACAGCTGTACCACTCAACACCATTAAAAAAATAAATAACTCCACTGAGATTTCAAAATAATTGCTCCTCATAACTGACATTGACGTATCGGTTCGGACACTACAAATTACATATATCGTATTGGAATACAGCAGAACAGAAAATATAGACCTCCATGCTTCCAACAACGAGTGTGCCCTTTAATCTGTATTATGAACTGATCCCTAAAGCATTTGATATAAATTGATGTAAATTATATTCCTTTTTAAATAACAAAATATATGGGCAAAACCGTATACATTTTACGAAAATAAGAATTTAGGGTTTGACGTGTTCGCAAAATTATTGTGTCAAAAAACTCTGTTGGATAATCGTAAATAAATTAAAATAAAGGTTAAATTAATTAAATGATATGATTTGTGGTTATCTTCCATTGAAAACATTTTTTCTGCTCAAGAGATAAATTAATTTTAAAAATCGTTTCTAATTTTGTATGATAAAAAATTCTTTTGGATGAATAAGAACTAATAGATATTATCTATCTATTGACTCAAACATACAAGCACAAAGTTAGTAATAATTAACGAAACTGTTGTTTTTCTACACAAAACCAAACAAAATTCTGTGGTTTTAGGGGTCTGATTACCTCACATCATAGAGGTCCCGGGTTCGAATCCCGGCTAGGACATGGATGTTGTGCGCGTCTCTTTCCTTACTGAGAAACCCCCACTCTATAGTTCCCCAACAAAGAATTTCATCAAATTATCTTTGCAGTTAATGTGACTGTAAGTCATATTCATACGAACGCGTGTTCCCAAAAAATCAGCTAATTGTTGAAGACATTTCAAGAATCTTCTAATAAATAAAATTGTCTGTAAGTGTATATATTTGTATATATTCCGCATAAAAACACCGTGAGGGTAATACACGAAAACCACCCCTAAAAGGAAGGGATGTAAATATTTAAACGTATTTTTAAAAAAATTGTGTATAATTTCAACCCCTTACGTAATGGAGGGAATCACCCTTACCACCTCCTGAGGTGGGGTGGTAGGGTTGACATTTTAAAGGCAATGTAAATTACGGGGAGTATTATTAACGCACAAAGTACCGGAATATTTTTGACCGTATTAGGGTACCGGGAGCATTTTTGTTATTTTTAGAGTAGGAAGAGTATTTTTACGTTTCTTAATGCTCCGGGATTACTTTTCACTTTCTTAAGGCATTGGGAGTATTTCTGACTCCCTCAAGGTAGCGGGAATAATTTTTACTCTGTTAAGGTACGGTGACTTTTTTTTGACTCACTAGTCCAAATACGCATTACAATTTTATTATAAATTAGCCATCTCTACTATTAATCAAGATATGATGATTCTTGAATGGTGAAGCCTTTTGAAGATTCCAAAATCACAGATTACAATAAAAGCAACAATATAATCAACAGAAATAAAAAATGTCTTAAATAACTCTAATTCGCGGTTGACAATTTTTCAGTTCTTACTATAAGTCCCTATGAACGTCGTTTTACCGGACAACGCCATACGATATCTCCGAGTGGCTTTGCTTTCCATAAAACAAATAAAACGTAAAAATATTACTTATTATGTTTTTATTTTACGTCTGGTTTTTTTCTGAAGGGAGTATTTTGAGTTCTCTTATTTAACCGAGAGTGTTTTTAACTCTCTTCCGGACCCTAAAGTGATCTCATTTTTGACTCTCTTAAGTAATGGCAAGTAGTTTAGATTCGTTTAAATTCCAGGGAGTGCTTTTTACTCTTATGTTACCAGTAGTATTTTTACTCTAAATTGCACCGGGAGTATTTTTGACACTCTTCAGTTACATGAAGAAATTTTGACTCGGGAGTATAAATAGTGGGTGAATTTTAGACTGTATTAGAATACCGACTATATTTATTCAAGAGAAAGTTTTATAACATTTGGTATCGGGAGTATTTATATTCTTCTCAAGGCACTGATGAAATTAGCGTTCCCTCTATATAGGTGGGTTAAAGGTTAAATCATTTCTTGACTAAAAATATTAATGTAGAATTAAATACTATTTCGGGCTTATTATAAATACCCGGGCAACGCCGACCACCCAGCTAATGAAGTGATAAAAATTTTCTTAGAAGCTCTTTGTGATAATAATGTTCTTACATCTGTTGGCTATTACAGTGTGTAAAAATTATGTGCCCGAGCACCAACCAGGCTTATCCATATTTTTGGAAAACATATGAAAACGAAAAAATTGACTTTGAGGCTCCAGTCCTTGAGTATGCGTCACTGGAGTTTTCACAAATAAACAGTTTTCTCTCTCTCTCTCTCTCTCTCTCTCCAGCTGTTAATAAATTTTGCTGTATGCAACGGAGAAATGTTGAGTCAATAACACGCACACACACTCCCACCTGGCACAGGAACGCATGCGCTGCCACTAAACGCCTGATTTATTCACGTCCTCGCTTTGTGTTGGAGCTCAAAAACAAGGCCAGCAATATATCAATCCCGTCCTTGCCCATTATATCCCTGCATGTTACGGGAGAAGCAGAGGGGTCACACTTGTCACGACACATTATTATTCTTTTTTCTCCCTCTACAGTTCCGTAATTTTGAATTATTGGCACTAGTAATGAGGCATGTGTCCCGCTTCGAAAGTGTTCCGCGCTCTGAGGCCTTGTACATCGCCATTGCGATGGGGCTAGTCTTGTTTACACGGACGTACAAGCGCTCGCCAGTAAATCGCTTTAACATTAATTGCCCCGTTTACTGAAGTCGCCAGGCTTCGACTGCCACTCGATTCCGTTCTCATCGCTTCACCCTGAAAGAAATAGTAGTGATTTCAAAGCCGCCATTCAACATTATTCACAATTATTTTTAACAATTAAAGAAGAGAACTTTGTATATAAAATTCATATTTCAATTGAATTAACTGATACATTAGGTAAGATTCAAGTCATCCATTCAAGCGTTCATAGATTTTTCTCCTTATACGGAAAAATTCATTTCTTTTCGGAAGCTTCCTTGATCTTTAATGACGATCCATCCGATTTGCTTCAGCTATTGACAGATCGCAGCCATTCGTCACCGGAGAGAGTGCACACTCAAGACGTGATACTACACGACTCCGTTGTGCTGTCATTCAGAGATGGATCACAATCGGATAAATGAGCTAACAGCGCCAGGAAATTTCTCCAAACTATGAGGAGCGAATTTAAACTGAATGGATCATTGCCACAAATATTTGTTAACATGTTTTAAATTTTATGATATCTTTATACGAAAATGTGGTCCCGATTAATAACTGTAATTTCATTTAAACTATTAAATTTAAATTAATACTGATGAGATAAACCATGTATTTTAGTATTTTGATTACAAAAATACGGTCACGGCCCATCATAAATTTGTCTTATTACTTAGTCATTTTTAATTTGAATATACATCAAATATGGTAAATACTGGTAAGAAGAGATTGATACACGACAACTCACAGTCACGCGTAATAAATTAATTAAAATGTGTCATAAAAAATCTGGACTAATAGTAATATTATTACAATTAATTATATGCTAATGTTACTGCAGTTATTTAACTATTTCTCTTTTTCACATTGTCATTTCGTTAAAGTTTTTCATGAAATTAAATTTTCAATTTTTTGACGTTCTGCTCCTTCCCGACTATTTTTCAGAAATAATTATTCGCTGATATTATCACAGACTTGCGCTCCTATAATAATTTTAGTAATTAAATTAAACAGATAAAACATGATGCATTAAAAATTCTATTGGTTAGTAACGCTATGATTCCCTACATCAAATCTGTAATTTTATTGCTTTAGAATTTGTTAAAATTTGGATATATTCATATACAAACGGGATATCAGCATATCTCTTTGGTTAGCCTTAACTTAAAATGTCAACTTCACTCGTGTGAGTTTTGGTTTATTGCACACAAAAAACCTAGATTTTATTTTGTGTTCTATTATGAAGCATTTTTCGTCATGGAATTATTTAAATAGCTTAGAAAACAATTGAGAAGGTTCGAAAGTAGTTGTTGGGAGAAGCAGAGACTGGCAGAGTTCGAGCACAACGCAATGACATTTCGTGACGTTATGTGACACTTACGACAGAATCATTTACTTGATTACATTTATTTAACCGTAGTGAGTAATATATCATTTAATTATCTTTTAAAGTCAATTTATTTTTTATTTATAGCATTACGACTATAAACAAAAATTAAAGTGTCTGTAAAACTGATTCATTAATTCAAAAACAGACGCAAAATAAAAATATAATAAGTAATATTTTTACGTTTTATTTGTTTTATGGAAAGCAAAGCCACTCGGAGATATCGTATGGCGTTGTTCGGTAAAACGACGTTCATAGGGACTTATAGTAAGGAACAGTACTGAAAAATTGTCAACCGCGAATTAGAGTTATTTACGACTTTTTTTTATTTCTGTTGATTATATTGTTGCTTTTATTGTAATCTGTGATTTTGGAATCTTCAAAAGGCTTCACCATTCGAGAATCATCATATCTTGATTAATAGTAAAGATGGCTAATTTATAATAAAATTGTAATGAAAAATCTTACTCCATCTATACAGTTTAACATATTTTTTACAGTTGGCGTGTTTTCATTCCTGATACATCTATTTTTCTCAATTTTGTTTTCTATCAGCCACCGGAAGTATCTTTTTGAACTGCGGAAAACGAGTGGAGCACTAATATTTGCTTCTCTAATATTTAGAAAGGAATTCACAACATTATAGCTCGAATTGGTTTACTTTCAATTAAACTTTCTGGCTGTAGTATTTTTTCGGAAATTGATCTTAGTAAATATGACATTCATTTTGGATTTAAAATCAGTTCTGATAAATTTATTTTATACCTTCTTTTACATTTATAGCTTTCCCCTTTATACTTCTGCACGTGAAGTGAACATTTCCGACCCAGTTGGGTTTGAAGTTATAATTGTTATTGCGATTATGAAATTATTCGCGAGTTACGTACAATTTTGCTGCGGAATTCAAAATGGTGTATCGATACAACCTGAAGTATTAATGTATAAGTTTTAACAGTGTATGTGATGGATTCTTCAACTAATTGTCTCCAGTATCAGATTTCTCTCTGCCCTACCTTTCTGTGAATGGTAGCGCCTCTCACAAAGCAAAAGTAAGCGCAGGACGCAAGTAATAAACGGCTTAAATTTATTGTGGAGCGAAAGCAGCTGTAACTCTTCTCGCTCATCGCTGAAGTATGCTGTTGGCATGGGGAAGGGGTGCGTGTGCTGGAAGCATATTTCACTTACATTACGCTTGTCCGAAAGATAATGATTCATGCACAGTAGTTAAATAATTAATTCTAATTGTGGCCCCTAAGTCAAGCACTGCAGGCTGGTCTTTGAAAGGGCATTGCACATTAATTTCTTAGATCGTTGCCATAGCACCAGTTCACCTCCAGTACTGGCTTACGTTTCGTATTAGTTCCAACTGTTATAAATTACTCTCAGAAGAATCGTTCCAGCTGGTTACGTGATTTAAACCGTTTTATTTGACCCTTCTTTTTCTCTCACACTTGTCTTCGTAACATCTGTATTAATTATGAAATTATATAATGTTAAGTATGGGTTCATTTATACAATAACCTTTTTACGAATAAGAAACCCAAATGCCAGAATTTCTACTTTCTCATCTCCACATACATGTATCCATCTTCCGGTATTTTCAGTCCATTGTGGGAATCAGAGAGAAAATCTACAAATGCCAATACAAAAAATCGGATCAGCAGCCTTCAAACATTAAATTAAATTATTTAGTACTCTCATACCCTAGTTATGTGCCCACTGTAAAATCTTTTAAATGATGTACATTTACAAATATGCACCTGAAAATTTTGTAGTTTATTATATCACTTCAGTTCGTTGTTATTATTTTGTATTTTTTCCTAGGTTCATTTGTGTAATCAATTATTCCCAGCAATTATATACGTAAGTAGTTATCGGAGGCTGCAGAAACGTAACAACATTCATTTTTGCTATTTCTTTCCCGAAAATCTACTGTCTCGCGTTTATGTCTCTGTACTCTATCTGTGGGAAACGACGTTATGAGTTTTCAGCGAGGAGAAGTTTCGGAATTAGATTGTTCCCCACAGGCTGAAAGTGGTGTGGTACTGGATGGGGGAGGAAGCCTGTGTGTGTGGACGATGAAGTCGTTCCGCCACAGATGCTGGACGGATTAAATTGGAGGGACACCTGAAATAGTATTGGACTCTGCAATCAATTCCAGAACACAGCCACATTCAAGCGTTATCCCCACACAAAGCAAGCCCTCATATTCTACATTTTCGGAAGTGAGTCTTTGTAATTTTTCTCTTCACTACACATAAACTTAAAGTTTAGTAGAGGTCTTTAAAATAAAATAAATTTTTAAAATAGTAGTATGCGACGTGTTGATGAGAATCGGTAACTTCAGACAGAAATAAAGACTGTTTTAATTCACAAATAGGGTGATTTGTACAGGAAAAAATTGTTTTGTATTAGTGGACAATCACTTAGAGGCTACATGGAGTGCAATAAAAATTATCAACTCTCCAGGATAAGATAAGAACATATGCAAAAAAGAGTGATAATACGGTATGGCGGGAAAAAGATTGTAATACAGTTGATTGTGACATTTCATCGACTCCTAGTATTATTCTTTTCTCACCTCGCCTACTTGTTCTTGGTTTCCCTCTCTTATTCTCTCTTCTTCACCCACAGATTCTCCAAACTACACCGCACCGTGGGAAAAACCTATATAATAGTAACTCCGAATTCATTCACATGATTCCTTTCGGAAAATATCATAGAGTCCATTGTTTGAATAAGCATGTTCATACTTATCGAATTAATTTTTTTTATCAAGATTTAAAGACCTTATATGAACTAATGATGTTTTACAGCCATGATAAAAATGTAATTTATACTAAACTTTTATAATAATTTTTAAATGAATTTTTTCCCGTTGGTGAATATAAGTGAAAAGTACTACGTAAATTAATCTTAATTCCAATTGGTATGTTTTAGAATTGCCATGCTTCGTAAAATATTGTCAATTTTAATTAACTGTACTGTGTGTCGATGATTTGTTAAATACTTATTATGCTCAAATAGGTTATTATTTTATTATTACGAGAAGAGTTTGATTATGTAGTCATAATTGATGTTATTACTGTTATTTTTCCGTCAGTTGTAATACAATGAACTTTATTTCGAATATTCCACTCTTCGTTCTGATTGAACATATAGTGATGCATATACTGAAAATTAAATCCTTTGAGTATATAGAATAGTAGTTGACCGCAATGTGGTATATCTACGGGAAGTCGTCTTTGTAATTTAAAACGGCGCAATTGGAATAAATAGCATTGTATTTAGAAACAATGTGACTTTGAAAATAATTTACATATTATATTTAAATATGAATTATATGTCTCAAAAAATTCATACAGGTAAATGTAAGACAATTGATGTCGACCAATGAATTGGATAAGTTGTCCCATCTAATAATTAAAAAGTATTGTATAGAGGCGTTATACATTAACTTGAATAGATACTTACAATTAATTATACTTTACAATGAATCAATTTGTGATACGTGGGCGCCGAGCTGTGTGAGATAACGTGATCCAATGTCGCTGAGTTGCTTCCGAACTCTGCTAAAGTCTGCTTACAGATACTATAATATGTGTGATTATCGTCTGATAAATAACTGTAAAATGTTTTGTTCTTCTAAACGCACTGTACTCCAGTCACTGAAGACGCTAAATCGATTCTTGGAATATTAGTACTCAATTATGTTTTGGAAAAAGGAAGTGCATCAGCATCTATGCACATGGTTTCATAGCTCTATGACAATAAATCTAGTTAACTTAAGCAGATAAAACAAAGTCTATACGTCATTTATTTACTCTAAATTTTGACACATTGGATAGGCAGAATTTTGGTTTACTGAACAAGCATTCAAGACTTCCAGACTAACCCGAGCTTAACTGATCATCAACCAGATTGTACACGGACTACGTATTGTGTTTCTCTAGGCTCTTCTTAGCACCTGACGAAAGGTACAAGGATCTAGAAACGTTGTGTGGTATTTATATTACCTATTTTTGTCTGTATTGGCTATCTTTCTTATTCATTAAATATAAGTTACTTGGAATTTCTGAAATAGTATCTTCATGGGCCAGAGAGTAGAAAATTAGGGAACGATCCAGAAAAATAAATGAAGCTGAAGCATCGCAATTACATTCTTTCAAAATTTATTTATTGGAAAATTACAGAAAATGGTAATTTTATAAATAATCTTTGCAGTTTTATAATAATTTTATATCAGATAAATGATTTCTGTATATAGCTTTTAGGACAGGAAGTTGGTTGTATGCTGTAAGCATAATCATAGTAGACATTTTAAATATAATCTAACTAGTCCAAATACGCATAAAATTATTCAAGACGCACATTTCCATTTGTAATCTATTATTTTACTTATAACTTAATAATTAATGCTTGTACTGTATTTTAAGAGGCTGGACCTACCATTTTTATGAGATTTACAGATCTTATTTACATACAGTAATGCCAAATCGCCAATCTTGAAGATTAATTGCCCTCTGGGGCACAGGGTCACACAACAAAGTTTTTTAAACTGATTAATGTCTTAATATTTACTAAATTAAAAACCTGCTTTAGTATCCATATTATAGCTGTTGGGGAAATTAAATCTAAAATAGCTTGTTTATAAAATAGAATCGTATTGTAATGTTCCAGGCTTATTTACGTAATAGCTGTTAAAGTGAATTGAAAATCTGCAACTTAGAAATTAATTAATTATAAGATTAATTAAATACACGGAAATAATATTCTTACTTTTTATTTTTAGACTAATATACGTAAATTTAAAACGTTTCATATTGATAATATTCCAATATTTCGTGTATTAATATATACCCAGTTCCATACCAAACAAATTGAGACACTGGAATGATACAATAGCGAAGGAATTCAAGTACCTAAGTGCAGGAAGCGATATTTGTTTTTAAAACATTAGTTGTAATGTTTATATAAACAAATGCAAAATGATGTTCTAGTTTTTTATTGTTTCTTTGTTTTTAATGCAACAAAATTCTGGTTTTTGAAACTTGCTTTCTTCGTCACGTTTTATAATTACTAGCAAGTTAAGAATTGTTGTTGCCTCGAGGTGGAGATATTTTCATTTAAAATGAAGTTTGGCAATTGACCTTATTCCAGTGCACTGAAGCTCAGGGACTCTCAACGGTCGTAAAGAGTTCTACAGACGCGCTTAAAATTCGACGCAGCTTCCTCCGACCCACACTCCATAGATCTGTGACTAATTCGTCAGAATTAAGGGTCTGCTCGTGCGTCCCGCGATCTTCAGTCTGCCGCAGGTGCTTTCCCTTGGGATTTACATGCTGCTGGAGTACGCGAGTTCCCAGGATATTATTTCACAAAAGTATTGCTGCAGGAATATAATTCTTCGCTTGTATAATGAATAAAACGTGCGATTCAGCTATGCAATGTTTGGATAAACATTTCCGAAAAGTCTTTTTTTTTCTGTTTCCTGACTTCATTTTTTTATTCTACAGATTGTCATCCAGTGAAGCAGCGTAATGCAGTTGTTTTTAATCTCATTACAGTTTGGAACATTTTAATTCATACCTGTTTTGAATTCCGTTTCAACATGCGCTGTTATCCATAATAGGGGTGAGGGCTCATAATTCTGAGGATATATCGACAAGAATGTGTGAATAGAGCTACTTCTATTAAGTCTTCGTACGCAAATAATAAAAATAAAAATATTTTCCGTTCGTTAAGTTCACCAGTAATAAATTTGTTTCAACTAAAATATTTAGTTTCTGTAATTGGTGTATATCCGGTTATTACATTATTTAATTTTGTTTCAAATTTATCACAACATATTTTTTTTAATACAAAATAACTATCATAACGTTCTCTCCAAACCTTGGAGTACTTCGTAGAAATATTTGAAAATTCCACTTCAAACTTGCTATAAAATCCGTTGTTACGGACGGTATCCCAATTAATTATTTACAATGATTGATACCGCTCGCGGTAAATAACATTCATTTGGCATTTAATTTTGCTCTGGCGATGTTAATTTTTTAGTACAGAATTCGTCCCAAATGGGTCACCGTACAACAATACCGCGATGTTAATGAATTCGCATAGGTCATAATATTAAATATTCTGATTGCAAATTAAATGTAAACACCAACAACGTCAGTTTCAATTATTTGGCCATTTAAATACTGAACTCAACATGTATTGGCTGATAATTATGTTTCTACTACGGTTTCGTTAATATGTTCTGCAATTTCGTCTGTTTCAATGAAACATTGAAACCTGAACGGCCGCGGGCCACCATTTGTAATTCACATAATGGAAAGTAAATGTTTGTCGAAAAAAAAATTAGCATTTATCATAATAAGTAAATTATATATATATATATATATATATATATAATATTTCGGGAGGGTGGGGAGTCAATCTGATCCTGGAAACCAGTCAGACAATTTAAATGTAACATAATATTTTTTTATTATGTGAAAGACTAATTGGCTCAGAAAAAGTAACGTAATTGGGAAATATAATTTCTGTACGCAACATTCTGTTGTTTTATACGGGAGTAAAGGATAATATTAACAAAAAAACATTGGTTTATGATGATACGTAAATTGGCACAAATTCAAATCGTAATTAAATTATTCAATGGTCAGTTTTTACCTTTCTATTACGCACCATAGAACGACTACAATATTCCCTGTAAGGGCAAGAGAATTCTTTACTTCTGCTGTCCCCATGGCTGAGTAAATAAGTAATATTGCTGTCAGCTCTGTTCTCCCCTACAGCCAGAGTCGTACACGATGCGGCGTAAACTGATGGAAGTTGCGATCACGTCGGGGCGTGTAAACTCCTCTTCTGATGGGACACGGAGACAGCAAAGTTTAAAGCTGTCGTTTTACTGTGCATAGGGTAGATCAATACACAAGGCTTCTCTAATACATCCTCCGTGCGATCGCTATAGGTAACGGACAGAGCAGCTAATCCTAAATATATTGCATTTGTACTACAAATTTTTAATTTAAAATGTTAATTGTACTACATACCTGATAATGTCGTTCAATCTGTTATACGTCCCCAGTTTTCTTTGACATGTATAACTGCAATAGTGGTTGTACTCAATTGATTATTGGTTAAAATTTGTTATTAATATAGAAATAAAGTTCAAATTATTCCATTTTAAAATGTCTATTTGCGGGGGAAAAAATCGTTTAAATAATGACCGTTGTGACGAACACACATTTCGAGACATTTATAGAAATTTTCCTCCACTCTTCCCATTGTTTCTTCGTTGATTTGTGCGATTTTGTTTATTATTGCAGCTTCCAGTTATTCCAAGGTACGTAGCTTTTCTTCGTATACGTGTGCTTTAAGGTAGCCTCACAGATAAAAATCACACATATAAAGACCAGGTGAGCGGGGGTGTGAAGGAACATCACCAAAACGAGAAATGAACCGACCAGGGAATCATGCAACAAAACTCTTATTATTTAAACGATGTTACTTCTCGCAAATATAACTTTCAAAATGGCATAATTTGAACTTTATTTCTATATTAATAATTATTTTTAACTAATAATCAATGGAGTACTGATTTATTTAAAAACGTCCGTTTCCCATGGTCCATCCTGTACTTTCAATTTGTAGCGTTAGTAAGCAATAATTGCGAAATACCTCAAATAAGTCTTATTTTTCATTCAAATTTTTTTTCTTTCGTTAACTGTTATTCTGAACTTTTAGCAACTATTATAATATATTGTTAGACTTCTTATAAATTTCCTCAAATGTGGGTAATAACTAATGAAAATTCATACATTATAAATTTATAGTTTCTGTAAATAATTATTTCAATTTCTTCTTTAAATTTAAGTTTGTTTGTCAAATTTATTTTAATATTTTCCACTCAACAACAATGCCTTAAATTAAAAAAAATATTATTTTTAAAAAAAAAATCCCCTCATAATATTACTGTCGAAACCAAAACTATTTCAATGTGAACGATCGATCAGAACGGAACATTATATTTTTAGATTTTTTTGTTTATACATATTTAATATATACCGGCAATTTTCTTTTAATAAATAAATGAGCAATAGAGTCAATATGTCAAAATAATTTATTGAAACTGAAAATTCGTTTGAATACGTTTCGCCCACAATTTTGGGACGTATTAAGGTAATCAGGTAAAATAGAGTTTGGAATATTAAAGCCATTGACTGAGTCCTATGACGGTTGTAGTAAAACATGATCCAATTACCTGAAGAAGTCCCAAGATTGTGAGTAAAACGTTGTATTTAACCGTAATTCTGGTTTAATAATGTTTTTAGAGATATTGTTATTACTTATTATTTATTTGCTTATAAATACTTTTATTGTGCAGTGTAGACGCTAAAATTATAACAAATATGAGGACGATTGATGTTTCGGTTATTTACTTTCATTAATTGATCGAAATTGACGTGATATAAAAATGATTAACATCAACTTTCTTATCAAGCATTGTTTGTTCCTTTATATGGAACGTTAATTAGTAAGTACACAATTGCGTAATTTATTTTGAGCTTTTAAGAAATTTAAATTTTAGATCGTGTTATACAATGTGCAAAAAATTAGTGATACCTCAGGTTAAAAATAACTTTAGTGCATAGTGAAATATATTTTATTAATATCGTCCCTGTTTTTAAGACAAATGGTCGGTAGTGTATCAGAGTTACTATCTTTCCCTAAAGTTTTAGTCATCTAAAGCAGAAAATATTTTTTTAACAACATATGTTAGAGGTGTAGAGCCAACAAAACTTACATCAGTTTAAAGATATAAAAATATAGTTTGTTAGCAAAGACTCCGAGGATTCAGGTATGGATTACTCGAATAATTAATCCGAAGTACTTCGTACTACCGTATCGAAAAAATTATTTGCTATTTAAAGAATGGCGAATTAGTTTATTGTGTTTTGTATTGAACATAGAAAAGAATTGATTGTTACTTTGGTAACGAACAGTCAATAGGGCGCAGAATCCAGGAATCCTACACAAGGAACAGCGTTATTTATATTTGCAGACGCTTCTAGCCGACCGACTTATGATATTCACAGAACCGTAGCTCGACGATATTGTTGCATGTTCAGTTGGCATAAACAGTGTGGTTTTTGGTTACAACTCACCGCCAGCAGCAACAGCAGCTGCATACAGACCTTCCGCTCCTCTTCGTTCATATTTTATTCCGTAACTCGGGTGGCGTTAGGGGAGTGTGGGAGTGATTTCTTTTTCGTTTCGTTTTAATGTTCATGCTATGTGCTGTTTCTTTCCTCAGTAAATTTTTAAGCGAAACAAGGAGTGAATATTCATACCTCGGAGCACGAGGCGTGAAAACCGCAGAAAACGTTTGGGGCTTGCGAAAGTTCAGAGTACTAACGCGGTGTCGGGCTGAAACAGAACCCAGCGCTTCTCTCACTCCTTTTTTCTCCCGTCCTCTTTTGCTTTCTACTCTTAACACTCCCTACTTCTTGTGAGTTCCCTTGTGGCTCCGTGTAGTAAACATATTCCATAAGTTTCGCAAGTTGGAATGAATAGCTTGCTACTTGGTACTAATGCCTGCCCACGGGACGCGGTTTTACAGAGTACATTCGCGTTTTATTTTATTAATTTTTATCGGCCTTAGGAACCTCGCGTAAGAAAATAAGACGTGCGCATCATCGCCGGCGAAGCAACTTTAATTGTTTATAGCAGTATTAAAAAATAAAGCTCTTCGAAACAACGGCATTCCTCAAGAGATATTTAACCATGCCTATTTAATTAAGTTACTGTTTTTTAAAAACAACAACAACAAAAGAACGGCCAGTGTTTTTGCCGGGAATGCTCGTTCCTTTTTCTTACCGAGCAGTTTCGTCTGGAGTTTCGCCCACCCGCGATCTGCTGCAGAACAGTAATTAGTAAGGACCAAAGTTATTATCGCCACGGCGTTTGGCGCCAGAGGGCACTAGTGGGGCTTAGCGGCCGTGGTGGGCCTGGTGGGGAAACTTCAACTTACAACCGTCGACAAATCACTCGTCGTTTGTGATTGTCGCATTTAGGTGGCGGCGATTTTGCAGTGTCACGTCCGTAATTAAAGGAATAAATCTTGTATAACATAGGGATTCTTTGCAAGCGTCCGATAGTATCAACTTTGAAGGTACAACTTTAAACAATTTTAGGTCACCTCCAGGGAAGAAATTTCATGGTGGAACATGTAGTGTAGTACCAATAATGATCAATTATTTAGTTCTATATTCTTTGAACATATATCATCACTACGGGGTTTTCTTGATTGTTACAGCAATTGATACTAGATATTTTCAAATTCACTTGACTTTCGTAATTACTCCTCTGAGAAATATCCGTGTTATTATTCTCTTTCATTCCGTATTCCATTCAATTTAATAATTGTTATTTTATAGAAACAAAGTTATTTGACAAGTTAAACCGAAGAACGTACGTTTTAATGGATATTAGAATAATTATCATCCTGCTTTTCAATGAAGCTTCAATGGTCTCATGCCGTGGATCATGTGTCTAAAGCTGTTTTGTTTGTGCAATTTTCAAAGAATTATTTTAAACAACACAATGTTGAGTGCAATGAAGTCATTAAATGATTGCACAAATGTAAGGGAATGTATGGAGTTGAGTGTGTTTACTAAAAATAATTTTTAATAAAAAATAATATTTGATTGTTAAATGACTAATGTTTACGCAATGGCGAGGGCGTAGCACAGGTTGGCGAGCTAAGATGTCTGGAAGTGAACCCTCTTGCTTTTATTTTGACTTTTGCAATGCGCATATGACTAAATGATGATAATTAATTAAACTCGTTGACAGTATCCTTATTTTATGCGAGATGGTCATAATCCTGATTTGGACTTGAAAATCGAAAGTTGACAAATTTAATTTGTAATAATTTCTATAATTAGTTCCTGGTGCTGTTTACGTCATATTTTGAAATTCTGATCATGATTGAGTTGTGGACGAAACAATTACCACATATCTCAATGCAATCTGGAATCTAACTTCGGTTATCCGTGACAGCGTATATAGAAAGATTTTATTCAACTAAATTCGTTTGTAGTGAAATGGTTGAAAGACGAAGTGAGTGATTTTGTAATGAGACAATGTGTGAGGTACGTCCTTTTCAGCATTTGGAATGCTCTGATTGGGAGAACCACGCAGAAGTCTGGCCTCCGTAAAGAACGTAATAACTGGGATTAGCGCCTGCATTATTGACCAGCCCCTCCCCCACATTCACCCCCCCCCCTCTTTCCCTTGCAGCCACGTCTGATCGGAGAGCAGCCGCATTAATTGCAAGCACCGGAGTTCCTGTCACTAATGAATAAAGATAAAAATTTTAATTCTTATTTGACCGTACGGGCAATTTTCGTCATATATATATATATATATATTATATACTTCGTTTTCCAACAATTTCATTCTATTTCAGTGATGATCTCATTATATATGTTACATATCAAAATTGGTAACAATTCAAAGTAAATTTAAGGAACTAAACGCTGTAGTGAGGTGTGGTATTTGATAATAATATGGATTTTCGTTCCAATCTCCCGTTATCGTAATGGCGTGAGACAAGTACCACGAACCCGAACTACCTGGTTCTCGTTTCACTATGCTTCTCACCAGAATCCCACATTACGGTGAATGCCGGGTAGGATCATTAAATACACACTCTTGATAGCCTTGGTCTTCCTTCCGTATTCCTCCTTTCCATCCCTTTCTGTGCTATAAAATTGGAGAGCAATCCAAGCGGTTAACCGTCACGTAGCTTATCATTAAAAAATGTTTAATAATTTATGATATTGAATACGCATATAAATAGTGTTAGTGTAAGTTAACGTGACACTGTGATAATATTTTGGTAACTTCCCACTCAACCAACTTTTAACTGAAAAATAATAATTACAAGTTGTTTAATCGCCCAATTCCTCTCATAATGTTTTCGTTAAGTCTTACCTTAGGGTGCATTATTTCACACATCACAATAGCCGTTTAGCTTTTAAATATTTCAAATAATGAGAATCCTCTTTATATTATCTTGTAAACTGTTCATTGATGAGCAACACATTTTCATTTCCCTGCGCGTTATAGAAATTATATTAATATTATAATATTACAGACTTCGTAAATTAGTGTGTATTATTCACCCACATCTGCTCAAACTATGCATCACAAATATATGAATCCAGACAGGCGTCGTGTAGATACTACTATAGATCCTAGGATAGCAGTAATTCGCTAAGTAATGCTGGCGTTGCTAATATTCACATACATTCATACACATTGCACGAGCAAGACATAGGGCTGTAATGCTGTGAATCAATACTCAACTGTGCCAGACATTAGTTAAATAACTTTTATATGTACGCATTTTTACCTGTTGTTAACCCCAAACTTTTTCCAGGAAACCTTAAACTTAAAATTGAACTGAAAGAAAATGTACGACAAATAAAAACAAATTGATTGTATTAAGTTATGATCAGAGCCATCATCGATATAAAGTAGCATACTGTAATAGAATTAAAGATTTAATGGGAACGACGTGTTAGTATCCAAATCCTGACACTTTTCGTTCCAGTAAGTAAATACTTAATTTATTCTTATTTTTCTTTTAATGATTTTCGAGTTATTCAACATATGTAAAGTAAATATTATACACTAAAAGGTTAATACAGACGACTCGTTCTTAATAATTTGTTATAGAAAAAGTATACACTTGGAAGCAGAAAAAACATATTTTGACTGTCACTTGTTAAAAATCAATATATTTGTTTGGTAGCATTCGGCAACGTGCCATAATAATCCTTCAAAACTTAGTGATAAATTAGCATGACAAATCTCTTAAGTAATAATAATAATATAAATGTTTTGCATTTTTTAAGTATCTTAAGACATTTAAAATAGAAAAACTAATAACAATTTTAAATAATGCGTACAGTGTATTTCGTAGTAACAAAAATATTCACGTGCTCCACAACACGTCGCTTGGTCAACAAATGTATTGATTTTAAAACCTGACCGTAAAATATGTTTTATTTCTACATCCAACTGTCAAAATTTAACGGTCAACCAACCCAATGCAAAAAGCGTATATTCATTTTTATAAATCTGAAAAAACAGTTATTCTTATTTTTACGTTCTGAAAAAGATCTCGTTGGATTTGATTGTAAAAGAAAAATATATTCTTTAGTTTTATACAAAGTCTGGAATTTTGGAGATTTAAATTCGTTTTAATTCGTTTCCATTTCCCATATATATGGCGGCTGTTTGCCCATTTTGTGAATAATTTATATATAAATAAATAAATCGAAAATTATATTATATTTTAAGATTTTCAGATAATTATTAATGGACATATGTTATTAAAACATAAAGTCAATGCAAAATTAAAATTTCTTCATTTAAAAATGTACTATGTCAACGACGTTACGTCCTAAAATTAGCAACTATTCAAATAAAAACATTGAATAATTAGGAGATTTCTTGTTGGAGTCCTAAAAATGCACGTCAAATTTAAAATCTAGTTTTGTTGATAGTTATGAATGTAGTCTGGTATTTTAGTGAGCTAATTAATATTGACTATTTAAATGAATGAATATTTAACTGCATTCTTAAATAAAAATTGTATAATTTTACATTTAGTCTTAAATTATTTATTTCATTACCTGAAGAGTTTCTAATTTTAGGATGTTTTATACTAAGAAATGATCATTTTTCATGTAACTATATTTTTTGTTTTCTGGCCATTATTAGTTAAATAAAATTATATCACGTAATTTATGTCTTTATGGTTGAATTATATATTGTTTAAAATTAGCATAAAAATACTGTTGTGAGGCATCGTCGCTCACGATCACGATTTATACAACTTTATCTTCGAATAAGACAAATCCCTGTTGTTTTCTGGCCATTATTAGTTAAATAAAATTATATCACGTAATTTATGTCTTTATGGTTGAATTATATATTTTTAAAATTAGCATAAAAATACTGTTGTGAGGCATCGTCGGTCACGATCACGATTTATACAACTTTATCTTCGAATAAGACAAATCCCTGTTGAAACCTTTATATCATTTTCAGCCTCTGATGTTTTGAAAGTAACTATGCAGACTAGCTAATGCAAGTTGATTCAAACGAATTCCCAAAAGATATTAAATTCATTTGACTGTAATGGAACCAAAATAAACAATTATTTTACCTTTAGCATCAGTTTTTGTATCTTTAAAAAATATTTATACAGGAATTTTTGTGTAGATTTGAATAAGAATTAACTTAACATTTTCGCTGGCCATAAATGATTTCCGTCAGTATTTTGTTACTTGACGTAAGTGAAAGAAATTGTAACATCAGAAATGTATGTTTCCTTTTAAAGGTCAAAAATTATTTTACACAATTTAAGAGCCCCCAGAATGCTATCTTTAGCATCACATTCGAATACTCAAACGTTTTTTCTATTGGAAATTTCATTAATTCTTATGAATGACCTAGTTCACTTGATTCTGAAACGCTCTTAAAGACTAGAGTATGATGGTGAATTAAAGTCGTTGGAAAGAAAGTAATTGAGCAAGTAAAGACACCGAGTCCTCCATGTGTTAACGATCCACAAGCCTTTGCCCCAGCGCTAAGCTGTATGTAAGATTAAAACTAAATGGCCTGTGTAATCTAGAGACCTTGGTTAATGTTTCGCAAACAGGGAGAAATTGTCCAGCAACTACAGTAATTTGAACCTTCCAGTTTCATTCGCATTATTCCCTGCTAGCAGGTAAATCGCCGTCATTTCTTTCACCACTTAAAGTGTTCCTTTTCTTCAATGCCACAAACTAACTTTAGAATTAAGAGAACATCAGCGTGGTAATTGTTCCATAACTCTCTCATAAACTTCAGTACAATCTCTTTATAACATAAAACTTATGGAGCAATAACGAATGTAAATATTAGTTACAGGATAATATTTTCTTATCTACTCAGCTTAGATTCTTGGCTTGTTCAGAATACAATAATAGGAAAAAAATTCTGGAAATATTGACGTTCATGGTTAAGGTTCAAGACTTTTAGTGAAGAAACATTTAAAGCATAAGTTTTCGTTATCCAACTTTTTCAATTTAAATAAAAAATAAGACATTAATATTTGTCTCTTTTATTAATATTTGCCTATTTATTTTCAATAAAAAATAAAACCTATTAATATTTGTCTTTTATTCATATTTTGGCTACATTTTAATTAAATTTCTGCGTTTTTCAAGGATGTAAGATATTTAATCAAAATTAAATAAAGGTAATTTACGTTTTTATCTGGAGTTGAAAAAATTTTAAATGGTGTGCATTTTATACGTTTATCGAAATTTAATGAAAAGCTTTTCCTTATAAACAACGTGAGAGACGTTTATGAAATTTTTTAATAAATTATTGAGTTCAATAATTACATTTTGTAATGTTTAGTACTGATAATTTATAATTTCGTCAGTTTATTATAAATTTTTGAATGTATTTAAGATCCAGTATCGATTTCAACGTCGAGCGTAGATATGAACTTTTCTGAGGGATGGTTTTGAAGTACATATTTCGCGAAATCTAATCGCATTACGCTTTTATGACGCGTCTGTCGGATTTTATTTATCCTGTAAGAGAAACTAAATTCAATCAACTTAGCTACACAGTATTACACGTGCGTTGTAATCTCTAATTTATTGTTTGACTGTGACGGTACTAAGCCTGATCTGTACGTCTCTTTGACAAGTAAATAACGTTATTTTCCTGTAGTAATCCGGCCAACACGGAATTGAATTTCCGTTGTCATCCCTATCTGGCTCGTTTCGGCGTGAGTTCCGACGGCTAATGGCCCGAGAGGCAAATATAAAACAAAACGTCTGACCTATATCCACAAGTTAGGAAGGCACCTGCACGAGTCATTTGCTTCTATAAACATGTCGCGGGACCGACGGATCAATGCGGCTGTGGCCGTTCTTAACAGCCATTAATCTCCCCGAGTGAGTGCGTCATTCAAAGTCCTGAATGGAGAGTACCGCGTTGTGGCTGCTCGTATCATTCCATTCGCGAAGCCGGCCTATACGCGGTTTCATCTACATCAGATTACATTAGCAAATATTTCGTCCTCAGGTCTCATTGTTCTGGATCGATTCCTGCCTCTGACGAAACCAATATCCTACTTTGTAGAATACATATACGTTTGTTGTATCATTATATTAGGAATAATGTTTGATATTTACTTAAAATGAATTTATTGTCCATAAAAAATACTTTATAATGACGTTAATTTGTTTTAGTTCATGTTTAAATCATTTTAAAATCAAAATATTATTAATATATTTTAAAATTAATAGAAGAAACAATTTTGGGACATTTAGTCGTACCATTTATATTTAGAAACTGTTTAATTTTACTATAAAAATTAATTATTACCTTTGCTAGCATTCATGTTCTACAATCTAAGAGATTGAATTTTATCGTATTTCATATATCATTGTTAAACGAAATTCGTTTTTTTAGTGATTAGTCTTGTTTAATTAAACTAGCGAATTAATTATCTCCATTCTCTCTGTCAATATATTGTAAAGTTAGTATTGTTTCTTTCATTATAACGATTTAAATGTTATTAAATGCTATGAGGATGAGAGGTCATAATTTTTTGAAATAGGAGGTTGTTGCGCGTGGGCGAAAAGTTCGTGAGTAACTAGACGCCGTTTGGAGGAACGCGTCCTCACCCGAACGCAGACGCCGGCTTTCTGGCCGTCGTTTCTTCCCCTCCACGGCGCACCCACCACCCCTCCGACGCTCGGCGTTCGGCCATTTCCGCCACCCCTCATTCGGCATCCCTCGCCATATTCCGGCACCCCCTGCCCCACAGCGACGCGACGCCTAGCGCCAGAGTGGTGGCAGGCGCGCAGCAGGGAGGCCGTGCGAGAAGCCCAAGAAGTCATCCAGCAAATACTTTAGCGTTTTGGGACAAGTATGATGAAGTCGGGACAAGCAGCCGTCGAGTGAAGATTACGAGCCCAGCCTGTTCATCTCCCAGCCATAGTCGCGCTGTAGTAGTGACGCTGACGTTGTGAGCCGCCCGCGAAGTACTCTATGCCTGCAGCCAGCCTGCTGCCCTATTTGCCGGTGACGCTGAGCTCCCGCTCTCCGACAGTTCCGATGCTGGCCATGTCGACGCTCATGATGCCGGCGACCATGACGAACCCGGCGGCGGCGGCAGGCGCCGGGGGACCCATGGCCGTCGCCGCGCCGCAGCCAAAGTTCGACGCGGCCAACGGAGGGAAGCTGCCTCTCAACCACGCAGCCGCTGCCGCCGCCGCCGCCGCAGCCGCCGCCGCGTCGTCCGCCAACAAATCAGGTACGTACCCACGTGCTGTCGACCTCAGAAGCTACCCCACGTGTGCAATATCGTTACTGTCTTAGGATGTCTCTCGTTCCGTTCCCACTCTATCACCATTTCCCTTCAGAGAAATGTTCAATCACTTTTTTCTCTGAATCTGCGACGTTACAGGGTCCAGGGAGAAACATATTAGTAATGAACTCCTATAAAAAGTTATGCGATACAACTTTCAAGTTGAGATTTATATTCGTTCCTTACCCGAGATATTGTTGCTTGTTATAGACTGTTTGTATACGTAAAAGTTTTGCGGGTAGTCTCCTCCCACCGCCTCACTCCGGCCGCTTGCTGCTCATGCATGGGCAAAGTTTCGGAATCAATATTGAAAATGTTCTTGGCGGAAGTTTCCAGTGAACGCAAATCACTGTATTTAGGTTGCCGCGAGGAGAGAGATTCTCCGTGACTCTGGTGAAAGATAAATACCTCCCAGTATGTAAAGTCCCCCCTGCGTGGCGTGACTGCCCTTTATGGCAGCGATACATTCATTCCCGCCGTAGCGATTTATTGATCGTCTGTTGTTTCCTAAACACGATTTCGGTACTTTGTGGAGTGTTATGGCGCGCTGTAAATCTTGGATGTTCGGTTTATGGGTGCATTTTGTACTATGTAGCAGGAGCCCATGTGAATATAAAAATCCGAGTTGGGGAAGAAAGAATAAAAGACTATGTACGTTATGGAAGTCGTGAGATTTTCATCGTTTTCCGTTACGCCGAAACACGAACCTATGACTGGAGCCTGAGAGACAGGTAGCTTTTAATTTCGTCGCTTGTTCTTCCTCCCGTTGTTCCTTCCCGCACGCCCCTTTGCTTCTCCATACTTGGGAGACTATTAAGGTCTTAACTTTGGGATGGCTAAATTATTAAAGGCGATGGCTTGCGGTGAACTTCAAATTGTTGGCAAACTAAAAGGCCGCAGTTTGGTAAAGTTATTTGGTCGATGTCCGCTTCGCTTCTCTTCCCCACTCCTTTTACGCTGTGGAGCCAATTTCTGTCTACACATAACTTATCATAAGCTTTGTCGGTCTAAATTCAATTTTATATCAATTATCTACCAAAATGAGATTATTACCGTGTGTCGATTTCGCGAGCGTGTGTTGCTGAACGTTACGCTTCTAATTTAAACGTAATTAGACATTTTTTGAGTCATGAATTAAAATCGCAGTATGAAACTGAGATGCGAAATACTTGATAAATGTAACTCATCAGAGCATAACGTGATTATGCGTTTTTGCCGAGAGCATTTGTATCACCTGTGGTTCACCTGAAGGCGTCTCCGGATGTACGGAGCACCAGTCCGTGACTCGAAGCAGCTGCGCCACGTGGCTTTCAGCTGGCGTCCTGCAAACCATATCCCCGTAACCACTGTAACTACGAACGACCGATCCAAGTCCACAATGGATAGTTGCTTTCATTTAATATTTCTGCTGTAGAAATCCCAAATTACCATTCTTCGCCAAATAACAATCAACATCAGTGTAAACATAAATGCGATAGAAGCTGTTTAGGATCGAGTAAATAATTTTTTCAAGTATGAATTGCCAGTTTGCATATTTTTCAGCTCCTACCGTTGGGAAAATGTAATCGACAATCGGCGTCGCATAAAGAGGAAACAGTAGAAAATACGTTTTATATTAAAATTTTGTTGTTTTTAATTGAAATTAGTATAAAGCTATAAAGAAATATTATCAATAAAATGATACAGAAAATTAGTTAGGGGTCCATTGTTCTAAATAAAATGAGTTCGTTACTTTGAGTTTGTGGAACGAAATAGTGTGGTTATCCTTTCAGAAACTAGTTGTTCATTATTCCGAAAGATTTATTGCAAAATGCAGATTAATTTGATGTTTATTTTTTTGAAAATAAATAATTAATGTGATACTTTTTTTATAATAAGTGACGTACACTTTTATGATCTGTTCTGACTTTTGTAAGCGAAAATTGTTTTCTTCCATTATGTTTATCGAGCATAAACGTTTTCAGCTATGTATTCGTCTGTGTCAAAACTGTCTATTAATATGTGTACATCCGAAAAAACTAAGAACAGCAGAAATTTATAATCTTAACGAATGAAATCAAAATGAGCAATGAAATTGTCTATTATACTTCCATTTGTGTACATTGTGCAGTTTGGAGAGAGAGTAGGAACTGTTCGATAAAGTTCAAGTTCAACACCGTATATTCAAAATTAAACTTGGGCTGAGAATTCTAAAGTTCATTTTCAACAGTGAACCTACGCAGTATTTATATTTCTAACTTTATTTGTGTTCACTATTGTCTGTTTGTGTTCCGTGTGATATATTTCATATTCTTTGCATTTACGATAACTGCAGGAAACATCGTTATTTATTGAAAGGCCAATTACTTCCCCTGATCATGTTACAAACGCCACCCTTCATCCCTCCACCAGGTTTACCGAGACATGCTGGAGATAAACTACAGTTGTGTGTATATATACATGCGTGCGTGCATCTGTTTACGCAGGATAGGCTTCTCTTTTGTGCTTGATCTTGGTAATTGATGTCGGCGTATAATAAGGAATCCGTGTTCGCCCATTCCGTCAATGGGGCTATACCGCCGTCTTGTTTACCTGCTTCTGAGGCAATCTATATTCAGCACTCACAATTGGGGAGAGAGGCCAGGTAAACAAAACGGGTGGCCGTAATTGGTTTAGTTACCTCAAGCACCTTGCTCAATTATAGCTTGAGTAGACATTGTCAAGAGAAACGTGCCAGGCAACCACAAATGTGTTTACTTCAAAAATCGCTAACCTTAGGAAAAATTATGAATTATTATTTTGTCCGAGTACAAACTGAGACTGTAGGTTTTAATCGAATATCTTAGGGAGTTGACAAAAATATTTTCAGCAGCGTAACTGACTAAAGTTACGGCAGTTTTCATGGAATCAAACAATGTCTAAAACCAATTATACATGTAGAGGAAGACTAAAATTTGTTGAAATTGAACAGAAAAGAATGTTAGAAATTATTTTCTATATACGTACAAACATGAATAGAAATTTCCCTCCTGTAACTAAACAAGTGAAAGAAGTGGAACGTGAAAACTATCAGATGTAAAATACTTTTAAATCAAAACGGAATCAGAAGTATGTATTTTAATGAATTTCTGCCTATTTATAGTTTTGAAACGAATAGATTAAAGACTGCATATGTTATTCCAGTTTTATACGTTAAAAAACCGTGATATTGAACCAATGAACATCAGTAACGAAGTAGAATTTGTCAGATAAATTCAGGCACTAAAACGGAGAATGAAGGTAGATATTAGGGATTTATTAATCGGCGCGTGCTACGGCCGGTTGCGCGTGCGAGTCGGCGTGCAACAGGGCGCAGCGATATCTGCAGCCAGATGGCTGGATTTGAAGAGAAACAGGTTGCTTTATTCTTCCCAAACGGTCCAGCTGTTCTCTCCATTGTAACTCTCCATTATTTATTCCCTATCCTCCCTACCTGTGCGCCCCTTCGCAAGAGAGAAGCACAAAGCTCAGTTACATTTTGTAAAGCCAATGGTTTCGGTGCTTAGATGTAATATGGAAAACGAATCGCCGAACGCATCTCCCTGGGAAAATCTCGATGGCTACGGATAAAAAATATACGCATGAAATACAAAGAAATGATACTTTTCGGCCACCACGCTAGTTTCCATACTGCAATATTACATATAAATTTGATGCAAAGATTGATACAAACATTGTACAGTTAACGGTTGTAATAGTAGCAAAGTTGAGTGTTACACTCACAAAATTATTTTTAAGCATAGAATTTGATAAATGCTTTAAGCGTGTTGAAAATAAGTTGGAGAAGACGAAAACACCGTAGTTGATCAAATTTCTCAAATCTACATTTTTTCCCCAATTTTGTGTGATTAATTTTATATATAGTGTTCCAAATTTATAGTAATTCCGAGATACAAACCTAAAAAACCTAAAAGAAAATTCTTCCTATCACTATTTATGTATAGTCTCAAACATCTAGAGTATTTATGTATATATCATTCGTACATTTGTAAGTAATATCAATTTGACTTGTCCTATTTCCTCAGCAGAGGATAATGGAACTAATAAATCAAATCTAATCTAAAGTATGATTTACTGTATAATACATGGCAAGGAATAGCATATTTTTGTATCCCTTACCTTCTTGAGCACCATCTTAATTAGATGCGGCCACTGCAGAGGACAACGACCATGAGACATATCAACTGGGATAGAGATGAAAGAATTGTAGAAATAGAATCTTTTTTATGATATTTTAGTCACATCAACACATGTTATGGACTATTATGTCGAATATTCCCAGATACAAATTACCTTATATATATATATGACTTTCACTCATAAAAAATACGAAAATTCAATCAAATATTTAACGTTTATAAATACAGGTTTACGTAGATAATCTCCAAAAAGACATTAAAATAGTTTTGCCTTATTATTTTCATTAACACTAGTACTACTCCGTTCTCTATTATTTACAACTCCTAACAAATGTAAACATAGTTTTTCCTCACACACGCGTCATAATTATTTTTATGATCTGAAAACCAATAAAAAGATCATTAACAACTCTGTAATATAAACGCAAATTAGTAATAATTATTGTAATTTTATACCTAAAACTTATACGCCTCTACCTCCTTTCAACTTTTATAAATCATTTAGTAATCTACAAATCTATTACCTGTAAATTTCTATTTTGGTTACGTATTAATAATTACTTCTGAATTAAATTAAAACTATGTTTTACTTGCTTGTTGACATATGCTTGATGCTCGAAAAAATTTCATTTACAGTGTAAAAATATGTAGCCTATACTATTTTTTTAAAATTCAAGTTATCTTTCATATTTTGAACGTTCTGATCGTACTTTTGAGTTCACTATGCTTAATTTCTATATAGGTATTTTGATTTCGCTTTTATATGGAGTATCGTCGTTCAAATCTTCTCTTCCTTTAATTTTTTTTAAAAATTTACTGTGTCACCCTTCGTAATTGTGCCGCGATAGGCAGAAGGGTGGAAGGAAAAGAGTTTACAGTGATCAAATTGCTGACTTAATAATCCTTTAAATATAAAGCAGTCATGTGCTCCCCTAAATGTAGGAAGAAAATGAGATGAAATCATTGTCTATATATATTCTCTTTCCCCACGCACTATTTTTGCATTGTAGGGTGGGAGCGTGGCGAGGAGAATGGCCCAGGAAAACGGGATATATTGATAGGTATAACGAGTCCGTGGTAAGATAGCGCTCCGCCCCACGCCGACCTAGCCTGATGATATCACCTAGATATCGCCCTAATGGCGGGAGGGGAAATGAATCGATATGCGCGCCCTGACTAGTAATGAAATCATGGCTATGGAAATGTGGTTCTACTCGAGCCACTTTGCGACGCCGTGGACGCCTGCCAGGGGGCGTCGTTCATTAATTGGCACAGGCAAACAAACACTCGCAAACGTCCCAATTAACGAGTAGCCCGCTCCCCTGACTAGCCTTTTCCTCATATTCCTGTTATTTGCCCAGAGATTTTTTTTTCCATATCTAAAAGCTCACAATTTAATCAATTTCTCAGAAATATACGAATATACGGAGAACAGGCTTGTGCTTAGACGGTAGCTGTTGTCTAGTTTCTTACTTCAGCAGCCACTGTTATCGGTGTCTGTGGCCAATTTTCACGTCCATCAAAGTTTGGTTTCGTGACTGTACTAAAAACCCAATGCAATATTTTTGGCGCAGGTTCTACGCTTTCGTGAAGTACCCTCGTCAGATTTAATTGGTTTATATTCCGTGGCTGTGCATTGTAATTGAGGTTTTGTGGAAAAATCGGACCAACTAACGCCAAGTGATTATTTCGATGATTCAATGCAAATATTTTTTGTGTGACACTTTATCTGCACGGAAAACGAAAAAGTAAGACAATAGCAAATTTTACTCATTCGTTTTAATTTACCAAGCTATAGTAAACAAATTGTTAGGTGTATTATTTTCCAGAAACGCCCAATATTATAAAATGAAGACATTAAATGGTAGCAAAAAATACTGTTTTGATGATAAATGATCTTAACGCTCAAATAGAGAATAAATATAGATATATCTTGAGGAAGTATATTACTTGTATAATTATATTTCCTCACATTAAATGTATAGCTATTGTCTTTTACGCGGTAATGATCATTTTATCTTAAATATAGTGCATAAATATATTTCTGTTTCGTATCACCATTTTGAAATATTAAATTATGAATTAAAAATTATTTAAAATTTGCGCCTCTGTAAAATAATATAGCTAACATTTCTTTAATTGTAACTGTCCGTTTATACGAAATGAGTTAAATTACATATTTATCCACGTTTTTTTAAAATTTTATTTTTTAAGGTAACAGGCTACATGAGGGTAATCCACATGGTGGCAACTTCCCTTTAATAGCATAGGAAGGGATTTGAAAAGGGGGGATGCGGAAGGGAGAGGAAGGTAGCCAAGTGTTAACTAGGGCCCCCGGGCTATAGTTTAAGGATCCTACCCGGCATTCGCCTAAAAATAATGCAGGGAAAACCCTAGAAAAACCTGCATCAGGTAGGTCGGGCATTGGGTACTTGTCCCACGCCCTTCCGATAGAAGGGTACTTGACGAAAGCGTAGAACCTGCGCCAGAAATATTGCATTGGGTTTTAGTACAGTCACGGGAGAAGAGTTTGATGTGGGGACGCAGCATTCCTTTCTCCGTACCTCGGCAAGTTTATGAGGCAGCTGGCCTAATGTTCCAATGGGAACAGCGAACAACTCTTACCGTATGCCCAAGGTCTGTGACCCCGGAACATACACCTCTCAAAACAGGCCGAGGTGCCTCGGCTTGTGGGAACCTTAGTGCGAAAACGGAGAGAATAAAAGTCATCCCCAAATGTAGCCCCTTCCTGTCTCTCCTAAAAGGTTCTGCCTGCGAGAGAACATCCCTCGCAGGTACTGCCTGCGAGAGAATAGCCTTCTCTGACCGTTTCAATCCACGTTTTATTTTCTGTGATGGAATATAACGAGAATATAAATATATATATATGTGTGTGTGTCAGAGAGAGAGAGAGAACGTTTTATACAGTTCGGGGGGCATCTATCGCATCCTCATCTCCAAGCCTCCCTATCTTTATATTTTTAATTTTCCAATCCGTTTTCTTCTATATTAGTTTGAATTTGTTTCATCCAATCTTTTTCTGGTGGTCCTTCCCTTTTTCGTTTCGTGTGTGGTTGCCAATCTATTATTTTTTTGGCCACCTATAATTTAGAACAGTAAATAAACCTTAAATCAAGTATCCGCTGACTTTTATTTCATACGGCTAGACATAGAATGTAAATCATGGAAATAAATAATTAAAATTATTGCCTCGATAACAAGATGGTATAATCGCAGACCTATACATTTTAGAGTAGTTAGTGCTGAGATTAAATCAGAGGCTGAATTCAGAATGTGGATATACCTTGTCATATGAGTACATTAATACGAGAATAAAAGCGCCACTAGTTGCGGTGTCGCTAAGTGAAACAGTCGACGCATTTATTTGGCAGATTGCAGACAGACCGACTTGGAATAATTTAGAGAGCACGGATCACATTGCGCATTCATCAACAACCGTGCAGTGCTTCCAGTGTACTAGTAGCTGTCCCCACCTGCACTTGTCAGACACTGCCTCATTAATTACTCATACGTGTTTCCGTCGAGCGTCGCTGCCATGCTGAATTTCCGCACAAAAATGAGGACGACTTCCTGGAGAACCGGACCCTCTGCCGGCGTCTTGCTCAATCAGACTTCCAACTTCTTCAAAACAAGGAGCTCGTGAATTTCATTTATAATGTATTTGACGAAAACAAAACAAAGAACAGCGCTTGCTTCGTTTCCTTCAGAATTTATCACATTTTAGGAGCGGAAAGTCTGCAGCTGCTACATACGAAAGCATTATCATTTTTGAAACAAAAATAAACTCCCGCAAAATGTGAACAAGTATCGAGAAATTCTATATTAAGAAAATGGTATAATGTAAGACGAATAGTTTCATTGTTCGAAACGTTGCGAATTTAAAAAATTGCAGTAGTATAATTGATCATTCTGCTAACGATAAACGCAATCTAGGAGCCCTGCGTTTAGGGCATATTAAATTTAATTCTGCGAACGTAATAAATGACTTCGCTTTGAAATTTTCCAATAGAAGTGAAGGCGAAAAAGAATAGGGTGTCTCGATGTAAAAATTCAATTCAAAATATTTCAGCAAAAGATAGATTTATTTGCGATTTTTTCTCCTTGCAGAATGCCGCTCCTAGCTGCTGAAACATGTTATAAGAAAAAACATTTATCGTCGACTTGCATCTGCAATCCTGAATTTACCAGGTTATCGCACAGGCCACTAAATCACGGAAGTTTGGAATTTAGATCATCGACCTCACAGGGGTGTGTTAGTCTGGTGTGGGCTGAACCTGAAACTGGAATAGCCCCGGTAGTCTTGCTAATTTCCTTATTTCGATGTTCTGCGTCGTTAAAATTGTGTCCTTTGTGCCGCTGTATTGCGTAGGATTATTTCGATGGACGTGTTCGCCATCGTTGCTGGCGAATAAATTTCATAGTTAATAATTTGTTTTTAAAAATATGATATATCGCAAGGAATATATGTTACAATTCGTCTAAGAATAATGTAAATTGGTGGCTGTCATTATTATAATGTTATAAGGTTGTTAAAAATATGCAAAAAATATATTTATATTCAACTTATTAATACGTTTATACAATTATATGCTAATATAGGTTCATATATTTTTAATATACAATGCCACTATAAGAGCTGACAGCTTGTTCTTAACTACACAAATATAATACATTTTCTGGTTGGTTGTCGGGTAAGCTCGGGTTGAATGGAAAATATGTCCAGACATGAATATATAATAATATTTAATAAAAGCTGTTGAGTACAGTAAAATGTAGACCTGTGCACTGGGGTAAGATTAATGGTTTAAGAGTTAGGAAACCACGTGATTGACGCTGAAGCTCTTACTGGATCAGCGAAAGGTAATGCACCAATTCCCAGAATTGCCTTAGCGCCTTCAGAGGCTGGATTAACGTTCGCTTTAAGGCGTAGACAGCTTGTGGTAAAGTCAGTATTTGCTACTTAAATAAAATAATTCGTGTTTATACCTGACCTCTAAAACAATAGTGCTGCTATTGGAACTGCTTACATTTCTTTCGCAGAGTTAAATAGTGATGGATATTGAAGAATTGACTTCATTTTTTAGAAATTACCATTTTAAATGGATATTCATAATACAATCTGGAAAATAGGTATTTAAAAATTTATGTTTAATTCTTAAATAAATTTTAAATGTAAAAAATACGACGACTTTATTCGAAAAATGAAAATAATTATAATTGAAATAAATACTATAAAGAACGGCACATTAATTTATTTAAAAAATCTAAGAACTCCAATTTCAATAGTACAACTAGGAAAAATACAATCTGCATAAACAAGTAAAACGGTTTCTTAAGACAATGTTGAACGTTGTGTATCTCATAATTTATAAAGAGAAAACGACCCCAAAAAAGTAAAGAGTTATTCTACACTCACATACAAACACACACACACAATATATATATATAGACTATTTTTATTTCTCTTATGTAATAACTTGTATAAAATATTAAAACCATGGTTACCAAGGCTGGACGCAATTGGTAGCTATAAAGAAATTGTTTCAGCTAACAGTAGAAGAAACAGTTTAGTTTATAAGATGGCTTGTTTTTTTTAAAAAAAATTAACATAATCATAAGCCCCGAAAACATTAAATTTTTGTGATACTACATCGTGGATCCTATAAAGGTAATTCTTAAGTGTCCTAACTGAGATTGAAAGTAAAAATAGTCTGAAAATCACTCAATATTTCAGATTTTTCAAGCGACTTACTCCATAAAATTCCTTACAGTCTGAAAATTGTTACGTAATTAATATTTGAAATCATTTGTCCAAAAACTAAAACTTCGTTTAAATCCTTACGCACAATCTTGGAGATGACGTAATTATAATTGCATGGATGGCCTGCCTATGCAACTGTCACTTGCCATAAGTGCAATCGGCTGCAGCAAACGCAAATAGAATGCATTCCAGATGTAATTGGACGCAGCTAACGCTTCCTGGCTTGACCTCATAGTCCATTCCGTTCGTGCAATGGTAATCCCAACTTCAGTTTTTTTAAAAAATTAAATTTAATGGAACGAGTACCGTTGTTAAATTGTTTGCGTTTCACCGCACGTCAACGAATGAAACTCGACCTCAAAATTAAATACTCTCCCTACATTTGACGCATTTCCAACATCGTTCCGGTATAACACGCTTCAGCTACCAATGGAATTATCGCTATCTCACAGTAATACTGTTTGGATGTCACACTGCCGTGTTTCGTATGGATAAATTCTACAGATTTCTTAAAAACGCGTGTCACCAAAATTTCAATTAAAAATTGTGGTGCAAGGATTTGATTTTGAACTACTTCTCTATTTTAGAAGCTGTTGTTTCATGTACATATTCATTTTTAGAAGATTGTTCGATTATTTTTTACGATAAGATATTGTAAAGATTTGTTGGCACATGTACATTTACCGTAAGGTTATTTTAGTTTTCTGGAATGGACGTTTAAATTTCCGTTGTACCTTTCCTAATGTAAATCAATATTTAACTTCAGATTCGTAAATAAGATATTTAATATCAGCGATAATATCAAAATCAGTCAGAAAGATTGACTTACTCCAATAAAAGGTACGGAAACTCCGAAAACGGACTGATAAAATATTTTTCTTTACACAAAAAATTTTGTTTTATACAGAGAAAACTAGAGAAGTACGTGGGTTGAAATATTCGTTCCTGTTTAATTTTCTCATTTGTTTAAATACTTAGAACAAGCAACTGCCAGGATAGGATTCTAAATATTATAAATGAATGTTTCCTATTTAGTTTACTAATTAAATAGAAATTTTCTTGTCGTGCAATTCTATTAACGTCCAATAAATTGTGATGCACCTTGAAAGCAACGCTATATTTGTGTATGTTTAGGCCTGCAGCGTTAGTATTCGCAAGGTGGCATCCCCTTTACGGCTGGGCGCGCTCCGCCGAAGGGCTCGCCCGGCATCTTTATAGCCGGCCGTGGGGTTGCCAGCCCCTGCAGATTTATCAATAGTGGCGTCCTTTTCAAAGCGCCAGAGTTTGTCGCCGTGTATTTCATTGAGATGGTTCGCTTGTTTGCCATTCTATTTGATCCTGCAAACGAGAGCTGCCCGGGCCCGACACGCCTGCCCTAGTAGTTCTACTGTAACGTTTATTATTATACTAGAGTATTATAATAATCCATTATATGACAACGTACAGAAATTCTTCAAATCTTTATGTTTACCTTTCACCTTATACTTGTTTCCCAAAGAACGTATAAACCAACCGAAGCTCTGAAATAATCGCCCCATACCTTCCTCGAATTCATCAACGCTGACATGAAGTATATCACAACTACCTTCGAAACGCAATGTGTTAACGACTATCATATCTGAAAATATCTCGACACTAGATTATAACAAATATCTTAATCGCATTAAGAAAATTAAACCTAAATTATGTTGATCTCAATTATAATACTTCTGCTTCACCGTATCACACTATAAAGGCCAAACGCGACATGTATGTACCGCAGGGATTAGAATAAGTACCGCTGTTACTGTGATTTCAACATAATTCACACGAAACCTCCCGATAAGTCTAGTTATTATATTTGGTAATAGTAAAATAAATATAGTGCCACACTTCAATTTAGTACTTATAATCGAATAATTAGAATGCAGTAGACTTCATAAAGAAATTAAAAATAATTTATAAAATAATCGCCACCCTTTTCTGCTGTTCTTGAAAATGGATCGTTTATTTACTGTAATGAATAAATTGAATACCAAAACAAAACTGTAACGATACATTTTTGTGAAATTATATTTAAATTAAGTACAGTACGGGACTCTGCACCCTGCTCGCATAGTTCGCCCAACCTCGCGACTCAGTTTATGGACTGATTCTAGTATCAAATTCGTTCCACACGTAAGTCAAAGTATTTTAAACATTAATTTCTAACCACAAATATAATTTGTAATATTAATGCAACACTTGGGAATTCGTGCTGTGGCTGTACTGAATTTAATTAGATTCCAGTAACTCCTCAGCATGGAAATACAATATTACCAATAATCTATTTGTATAGTACCTGTTTCGTATAGACTGACGCTCGCCACCTTCTGTAGTATTTGTAGATACGATTTTCGCATTAACATTAACACTTTCATATGTGAAATTTATTCTACTACTAATCTGTTTACATATATTGCAGAACATAATGTCACAGTATTAAAATTTATGTGCGTAATTCGCTCCATTTTGGTACTGTTTATTGAAGATTATTTTTACTGTTAAATGGTAGTTGGATGTTTTCTGCGACCGGAATGGGAAAGATGGCGACGTGAAAGATTAAGTGATGTAGAAAGAGGACGGTAAAGGAAACTAATTCGATTAGCTGTCCAGAGAAAGAGACTAGAAGAAATGAACAGAAGGGAAAGAACAGCACAAAGAGAAAGGAAGAGGTTCAATCGACAAAGTATAAGAGAAAATATCAGACGGGGGAGGGGGGGTCTTAAAGGCCAACAATATATCCGAATGCTTAATATTCAACAAACGTCGTCGAGCTTTAATTTGGACCGATAACTTTTATAATTACTTATTTCACTACTTTATTTTGGGCAAAAAAAGACCGCACTGTACTTAATTTAAATGTAATTTCACCAAAATGTATCGTTACAGCTTTGTTTTGGTATTCAATTTATTCATTCCAGTAAATAAACGATCCATTTTCAAGAACAGCAGAAATTGGTGGCGATTATTTTATAAATAATTTCGTAATTTATACTGAGAAAAAAACAAAAGTGGATTATAGTTTCAGTGGAACCGCCATCTAGCATCGGCTAATTTAACTTGTAATACTTAGTTTTCTTCAATGTCTGTTAATTTTAAACTTCAACGCCACGTCATTTCAACGCTGGAGTAAAATTATATAGGCATGTCTCCAGTAATGAATCACGACGATTGACCCGGGTACAAGGTCCGTTCTCAACGTGCAAATGATGACGACCAAACAATTTTTTTGCTTGAAAAAAAACCTGCACTATTCCGGTGTTTATGCTGTGAGGAAGGCATTGGATTTAAAGTGAAAAGATAATTGGTAATTTTTTATGACAATATCAGAGCTATACTTACTTTACGGGGTAATTGAGTAAACGGTTGCTCCCTACGGTGTTAAATGTGTTATGAGCACGTTCACACTATGAACATATTTCAGATTAAGCCATCAAAGCCGTTTGAACGTTAAGTGGCCTCAGAAGCTCCGAGTTCCCTAACCACATAACGGTTCAACCCATTCTTTAACTAACCAATGCAGCCAAGACATAATGAATATGAGAATGAGAAACATCTTGGCGTGTTTCTGGCTGATTACAAAATAGAAATCACCCAGATGCATCTCAATCGCAAATCCTCACGAACGAAGTTCCTGTGTGACACATTGACTTTTTGTATGGAATTCATGGTGTTATATTTTACGTTCTGGATAAGTTCTTACGTTTTTTACAGACAAAAAGTATTAATTTTTGTCAGGGAAGATTTTTAAGAATGTGACTTAAATACTGAGATTTTTAACCGTAACAGTCTTTAGACAATAGCATCATATGTATTACATGTTATATAATAGTAATAATAATTTGCTTTGCTATTGCAGCTATTTCCCGCAGAGTACAGGGAATTGAGAATCTCTATTATCGTTTAAGTTACACATTCCCAGAATATTATTATTAGCTGCCACAAAATTAAATTCTAACGACATTAATTTCTATTTGACATATAATACATATAGTTCAGTTAAATCTGAGAAATTATGAAAACTGTTCTTACCTTATTCAAACAAATTGCAGATTTATTATGTATTATTTTAAAAATCTAATAAAACCAAACTCATTATCAACCCAGATCGTTGCGGGAAAAGTGTCCGTAAGTTCGACTCACAGCACATCGATTTCATGTCAATGTGTCACCCTGTTGACAAGATAATAAATACACCGCGAGGAAGTTGTGCCGCCTGAATTATCGACCCGTATCCAATCTAAATCTCGGCTTCAAGTAGACGGTCCCGGTTTTGATTTGCTACAAGATAAGCAAACGTTTCTTAGAGACTTGAACAGCTTCTTTTGATTTGATTCCGTAACTGCGGCAGAGCAAAACGGCATTGTGTACGTGGGAAGAACTAATCCATTAACAAACTAAAAGAATTCTTAATACACATATTAATATAGTGGACTCTTTTATGGCTGTTTATAGTTTTATTAACACTTTGAAAAGTAATTTATAATCGATTTTCTGCAATCCCTTTGTCACTTTTGAAATTTTCGTTTACGTACTTGAGGACATGGGAACAAACTAATACAATCTACGTCTAGTAGTAATTAAACGTTTCAAATGTGGCCTGACGGAAAATAGAAAAAAATAATAATCGTGACTTTATTTATCCGAAGCCTCCAAAAAACTTATCGATTTACAGATCCAAAGTTGAGCTGTATCAATGCTTAACATGTTTTACATACATTCTATGGCCATAGAAATAATAAAAACAGCATGGTTTCCAAAGTTGTTAATTGATGTAAAGGACAAAACTACATGCGTATGCCACTTTTGCTACCACTGTGTGCACCATTTGTACAGTTACAGGACCAATTTCTACATTTGCATATTACAGAACACGTTTTACACGCCCGGACATGTTTAAAGCAGTGAACTTTTTTCCAATTTCAATACTTGTGCCATGTTTTACACATGTCATCCTCACTGAAGGAATATAATTAATTAATAACGTCATTTATAAATAAGATTTTATTGCATTGAGGTTCACAAATTAAGTAATTTTTTTATTGGAAGTTATAAATACAGTTCGTGTTTCCGATTGTGTTAAAGAATATTCGCAGCATGTTTCATGTATATGTATTCTTCGAGGTCTTCGCATTCTTTATTACTCTCTGCTTTCACGTTTTTTTTATTTGAAAATATGGAGAATATTACGAAAAGCATTTACTGATAATTTTGGTAGCATCTTTCTCAATTTCTTATACTATTTTATTTATTGACTTTCATGTTTCCATATAAAAACATTGTGAGGATACATTTCCTCCAAATCACATCAATATGAACATTTTGAAGTCATTTTAAGTTTACTGAGGAATTTTTTCAAATATTTAAAACACTCTAGAATGATAAAAAAATTATTATTGAAGAGCATAATATGAATTATTTAGGTTTCTTTATCACATATCCTATAATAATATATAAGAAATCAAATTGGTATATTTTTTAGTTAACATAAACGTAAGCCGTCTGCGGTATTAAATAATTTCACCCAATTTTATTCGTAACTCTGTGACGTTCTTCTTATCTAAAATATATGAGTTTAAACTATGGCGTCTATCTGAGTAGTAATTGATCTGTTTTAAAATGGCCAAAAATATTATTGCAGACGCTGAACAAATTATGGTCTTGAACTTTTTGTTACTGCAGTTTGGACAATGTTATCAGGTATTTCAGTTTCTATAATAGACTCTTTTATTAAAAAGTAACAAATATTGCCTGGTGAATTTCTGAGAAGAAAAATCCAATGTTTCGAGCAGAAGAGGGCTGATAGGGGAAACATATTTTGATTCAGAAACGGTCACAAGAATTACAAGATTAGTACATAAATAAGCGTACTAAATTAAACTTTCGATTTTTAAGGCCTTCATTCACGACTGGAATACTGATTAATTAGTTGAATTTATTTCTGTACGAGATTTTTAATTGGCGTGCCCAGTTTTTATTCTTAACCATTTTCCCACTCCTCATGACGACGAACAGTTTCTTACTTTTAAGAATGTTGGTTTACCCCTCCTTTGTCTCTTATAATTTATTAATGACAATGAAAATTACACGATATAATTATCGTTTAATACAGTGAAGCACAAAAAAATCTTAATTAAAAACAGTCCTTAGTGCCATAAAGACGTGTATACAACAACTTTCTCAATGAACTTTGCCCACCAATTAGCAATGAATATGTATGAGCCTCAGATATTACTAGCTTCCGGTTCATTTTCCTGTGATCTAGTGAATATCTTATTGCTACAATGACTAATCAACAGGTTTCCTTACTATACAGGATTTTATAATACCATATCTAGAATTTCGAGATACTGGAAACTAGGAAATCCGATGGTAACTGAGAGTTCTGACGGAACACTATAACCCCAATTTTTCGCTCTTCCGTAAGACGACCATTACAATTACACAACCTATACTATTTTTGTTCAGGTTTATTCTTTTTTTTGTAATGGCGGGGAAATTGATTTGTAATGACGTTAAAGTGAATTGTATAGACCGAATGGAAAGTGCATTTTGATTCGGCAGCTCAGGTTGAGCTGTGCATTATGTGCGTGTCCCCAGGGAACGCCGGGGGTGACTTCTTGCGCAATGCCCTCTAGATATTTATGTGATAGAGGCTTCCCCTATTGGGTCTGGCCCCTCTCCATTGTTCTGCCGCTTTGCATACGCGGTGTGTGCGTACGCCTGGCAACGCACAAAGCATGCACGCGTCCTCAGACCTGACCAATTCGTCACAAATATCAACAGAATTGGATTGCTTTAGTAACGCAGCTACGTGAGTTTTCGGTCGCCTTGTTTACACACATCGTTTTACGGTTGTGCAGTTTTCCTCCTACTCTCATCTTGTTTTGCAAAACCTTCGCGCTCAGAAATGTGTTTGATCTCTTGAACACATTTAACTGATTCTAAAGAATAACGACCCAAACTTTCTTAGCCATGTGCGACAAACAGGACGCAATCTAACGCTGAAAACAAATTTATAAAAGATCAGAAAACGTTGGCTAATGATGCCCGGTTACAATATATTACATTTATTCAGTTTGTAAAATACAATTGAATAATTTATTTTTGTTACGAAGTTAAAATCGTATCTTAATGTATCTCAATACAATTATTAAGAGTTCGCAAATCAAGTTAATTTTTAAGTATATTTATTTCTCTGAAACTAAATACTATCAATATAGTTTTATCACCATTATTTTCGACAGCAGTAAAATTAAAACTAAGTATTAGTTATACATCTAATCAGAGAGCTCTGGAAGAGGCTACTTATGTGACTGCCTTCTCTTATATCTGGTTTTTTGAACTAAGGTTCCCACAAACCGAGGCACCTCGACCTGTTTTGGGCATACGGTAAGAGTTGTCCGTTATTCCTATTGGAATAGTCGGCCATCTGCCTCCTAAACTGGCCAAGGCCCGGAGGGGGGAAAGCTGCGACCCCACAGAAAACCCCTCTCTCACCATCGGAAGAGCGTGGGAAAAGTACGAAATGCCCGACCTACCTGATGAAATAGCCCGGGAGCCTTAGTTAACTCTTGGCTACCTTGCTGTACCTTTCCGCATCCCCTCTTTCGGTCCCTTTCCTATAAGACGAAAGTGACCACTACGCGGATTAACTCGTACATAACCTGACTACTTCTTTTATACATGTATTCGCGGTGAAATTGTAACTATAGTTCTTTTCAAAGGCAGCCGATTTGACCTAAAGATTTTCCTCGCGTCGTCGAATCAAATTCGTGCGACGTTGTCAAATATTATTGTTCACGAAGCTGCAGTAATTACTTATTGTAATGAATTATAGACTATGTGGCAACGTTTACTTAATTCTTGGTTCTCATTCTCTCACAGACAGATCGGCTCCCATTTGAAACCTATTATAGCTTCAATATTATCAGTTCTTTGCCAAAATTCGTTAAGGCCTCAATAGTTATTGTTAAAAACCCCTAAGACTGTAAATAAGATCTTAAAAAATAAACATATGAGTGTATTGAATATTCGTAAAAAAGTTTTTGTCTTAATATTAAAATAATGTAAATATTTTATTTTTATTCATAAGTAAATTTAAATGTTACAGATCAGTTTTTTTCATAAATATTAATGTTGTGAGATTTGAAAATATTTTTTTGCCATGTTATCATTGATGCTGATTCGAATATTTAATATTTGTTGGAATCTCATATCATATATCGTTAAAGCGCAGATGCTTACGGCTGATCAGACATTCACACGAGGTCCTCTCCTTGATCAGCGCACGCTTGTTGATCATTTTTCGAGACGGCACTCCTGTTGTAACCTAATACACGGGCAATCTACCAAAGTGACGCAGTTACATTGAGCACCACTTACCATATTGTAGCGGTAAAGAGAATGGAGTTGTGGAGAGGGTGTAAGAATTGAGCAGAAGGGGGTTAGAGGAAGCGGGGGTTGTGAGTCGACCTAACGCGAATCACACACACACACGCTCCCTCTGAAGACAAACTTCTAACCAGTGACCCCCTCCCCCCCTAGTAGTGGCATTACGTTCGGCCAGCGGGGATTCTTCCTTTCCCATCGCATAACAAACCTTATAAAGGTCGTGATCATAAATAGAAAAGTTTTATGTCTGAGCGTGATAAACGGATCTTAAATTGAACTTTGGTCGTCTGTAAAAGTTATAGTTGAAATTTTCATGAAATGGGAACTAAAATTTCCGGTAAAAACAAGTTCACGTACCTGATAACCAAATTTACACACACACACACACACATATATATATATATATAATATATAACTAGCTAGGTTCCCGGAGTTGCTCGTGTATTTTATTTATATAAACCCGATAAAGTTTTTTATTCTATTAATCTTTAATCAAGAATCTTTAAATCAACTCTAAATGTTCCTAGATTCGTACATTCTTTCGACCGATAGTGCATTAATTGAACAGCTATAAAATACATTGAATTTTATTGCAACAATCCCAACAAAAATACTTCAGAATTTTTTTACGAATAGAATACTTAAATATACTCCTCGAGGAATGCAGGTATAATTGTCCCTCACTCTTGAGACATTACGAAAGATTAAATTGTTAGCTATATTCTTAACGTAAACAAATGGTCGCCATATTGGAGTCACTATATGGCACGAAATTAACTTCCATTTTCCGCATGGATCGTAAAGTAATTCTTATTGTTTTTCATTATAGTTCGATGCAGTATTAGTGGATGAATTATACTTTTTTTCAATAAAAGTATTTCTGCTTTATTTCATTACGGAAAAAGGAACTGTTTTATTGTTTGTGTGTAGTAACGTCTCTCTCTCTCTCTCTCTCTCTCGCGCGCGCGTGACGTCATGGTCTCTTGGCGCGCAGTATTTTTACTCAAAATGATCACATTTTAAAATTATAATTCTTTCCACCTTTATGCTATGGGGTTTTTACCTCCACAGTACCGTTTCTAGTGTTCGAAGAATGTGTGTTCCAATTTATGTTTCAATCTCTCCAAACGTTTGGATTTGTATAGAAATTAAAGTAAATACATACAAACAAATATACATCCTTTTTTATTATATAGATTAAATTCTTAATTCCACTGTTTGTCAAAAGCATCCGTTCAAAATCGCGGTCTACAGTTTATTTTTCTTGTTTTTGTTTAACTATAATCCCAGAATAACCTTCCTTCCTTACTTGACCGAACTTTAGCACTTAGCGAATATTGATGGACAATAGCCTGGAAGTATCTGTCGGAGTTGAACAGGCGTGTTTCGTCGGGTGTTTCATGGCACGAGTGTATGCAGCAGGCGCGCCGTGGCAGCTGTTGCAGCATGCATGACCGCGTCCTACACGTCTTGCAGGAAGTGACAGCACGGTTCAACATCTTACTCGCCTGACATCGTCTTTACCAACCGCACACCAGACATTGACGCCATGAAAAATATTACATAGACTCGTGGTTTCCTATCGCGGGAAGCGAATAAAAAAACATACACTTGTAGCACTTTATTCACCAAATTTAACCATATCAATCCATTTTTCGAGGAGTAGATTCCATTTATATGTCCTTTTAAATTCGTCAGTTTCTATTATTGCCGATCTTTTTTCTTCAATTTTCTACGATTATGAATTTATATTCGCTATTTCTTCTGCAGCCCTGTTCAATGATTTTCTTTACCACATCAACTTCATAACGTATACTTTTTTTGTTTACCTCCGTACTATTTTTCACGTTACTTTACACGTTACATTAGAGTGTGACAAGAGTAGGTGAAATTAGTCACCTCGATTTTTTGTCACGTTGTTATGTGCGACACCTGATAAGTGAATACTACGTAACAAAGTCTCACATTAATAAATAATGTAGTCTTCTCGGCGTATAGAATGAATAAAGTCTACTCGAGCTTCTAACTGAGTAAACAATTGTATTTGCGACGTTTCTATGCCATAGTCTTCTGGCAATAGTGTTAGTCTGGTGTTATCCAGACTGGTATAACCCAGACTAACACTATTGCTAGAAGACGGTGGCAGTGAACGTCATTTAAACGTCGCAAACACAAATTATCATGTTCATTGCTCAAACACGACGTTTCGTTCTCCTCTGGGACCTCATGAGGCATGACAATTTTAATAATTTTGTTAGGTTAGAAGCCCGAGAATACTTTGAATAAATTCTCACACTCTTGTGGCTTATTTAATATTATCAATGTACGTCGAGGTTCACTTTATATTGTTATAAGTCGACCGTAAAAGCCCGTCTTTATTAACGTTTACGTCGTCGATCGATAGGCAATATCAGGTGAAGCCCATTACTGGCATCGGGGTAATGGCTCCTGCACGGATTCGAACCCGAGACATGAGCTGGAGATATTGGCGCGTAAACTACGCACGAAGCATGTCGGCACGTGCGTTCCAGAAGGGTCAGCTTCTGGCACGAGAAAATAACACATTCTGCATACCATGCGTTGGAAACAGACAATGTTGTGATGCAAAACATTAATACTAAAAGATATGCAAAATTCTTTACTCACCTCACCTTTAGAAAAACGGGATTGGAGGGATAAAATTTATTTTTATTTCATATTATATCACTTCGAGAAACACTGAAATATAAATATCCCTAAATATGTCCATGCTTATGTTTTGTAAGCGATTTTTAGGTATGATTATCGTTAAACATAATGAGAATAAAATGTGTTTCTGTTGCTTAACTATCCGTAAATATTATTACTCATCATAAATGAAAATTATAATGATAATTCTTACACAATTTTCTTCCAATTACAATTTCTACTTTTTTTATCTTAGGTTTGAATACGAACTTAGACTGATTACTGGCTTAGCAAACCTACCGTTATTAATACCTTGAAAATAGGACGTAATTAAGCATACCAAACGTTTTCCCCAGGGCGAAACATAAAGGAATATATTCATGGGTCTATATTTAAAGTACATGGCCAGAGGGTTCCGATCGTGAAAAGAGAAGTGAGGGCAAAAGTTGCGGAACTCTTAAAAGTTAGTTTGCGAGTTTGCCTTTTGAATTTGTTGATTCTGTGCGGGCGTGTTGATGTGTACAGACTTGATCAGCTTCTGAACGCAGGAGTGTCGGCGAAGGGAAGAGGAGGGGCTAATACCTCTTGGTTTGAGTAATCAGTGGGAGTAAGACGATGTCGCGAGCGCTACAAGATGATCGATCTACGCGACGCCGCCTGCGCAGGCATTACCTCTATCTGTGTGTGCGTCTTACTCACCCTTCCTTAGGTACAGACAACTTAGCAAACTATGCCCCTAAGCTGTACGAACAACTCGTCTCTATAGTTCCACGTATAAGCCCACGGGCTTTGACTACGTGGAGGAAAGCCGTTTGAGCCTAATTTTAGACGCCTTGCTGAAGTAATAATGGAACAGTTAAGAATGTGCAATAAACCAATTAAGAGGTAATTAAACATCATAAATTTATTTCTCATAAATCTCCTTTATAAATTTGTCTACTCCTTACAACACATCATATAAAGGTCTAAAGGACAACATTACACTAATCAAAATGCAGTAACACTCGCCATTATTACCTATTTTTAATCTGTATTTTTAAAAATGAACGTAATTGAGTTCTTCTGAATATTTATATTGTTTGGTCATCAGTCTGCTGACTGTTTTGATGAATATCCATCCTTCTGCGGCCGGGACCAACCTCTTTGAACCACCATATTTACAACCGCCGAATTTGTCTCATCTGTATATAATCATCGTTGCCTCCCCTTATTGCCATTACTCTCCATCACTGAGTTAACTAAACTTTGCCTCAGCTACGTTACAAGTGTTTCTCGTCTAACTTGTTAGTGTGCTTCAAAGACTTCTTCTCCCATCGCCGATAGTTTCTGAAATTTTCTATTTTCTTACTTTATCAAAATAGTGACTCATTATTATTCTGATTGATGTTGTACGCATTAAAAATATCAATTGAAAAAGTCTGGATTTTTTATAATAATATAAATAAATGGTCAAGAGTAAGAAAAGAAAGAGAATGCATAGTCTTCTCTGGCTTCTAACCGAGTAAAAAATTGTATTTCAGACGTTTCTATATTTCTAGAAGACGATGGCAGTGAACGTCATCGAAACGTCTCAAATACAAATTATTATGTTTATTGCTCAAACACGACGTTTCGTTCTCCACTTGGAACTCGTCAGGTATGACAAATTTTAATAATTTTGTATACAAACCACCAGTAAAGGTTTTACTGCTTTGCGTGTTGTAACCGAAAAAGTATCAATTTATTAATAAGTGGGTATGAATACAAAATGATCTAGCAGGCTTGATCGGTTTATAATTACGTTTATTTACTGGGAACAATCAGAGAAACCGGATTATTATTTTACTTGTGGTTAAATCTGAGCCCTCAACCACACAAGTTTTGTTATTTAGTTAGTTCTTTGAAATAAGAATTTGTTAATCATCAAACTTAAGAAATAATGGTTAGTATTTATTATCGAATTGAAAATATAGTACGTCCGTTTTGAAAAATAATAATAAGAGAAAATTGCCAAATGACAGAAAAAAATATGAATTGATGTTATAAATACCACACGACGTTTCTGGAAACTTTGTTACTTCTTCAGGTTCTAAAAAAACCTCAAGAGCCGAGAGCGACACAACAGCACATACAGTTGAAAAACTCAAAATTTGGCTATTTTATATGATTCTTATAATTATGAAAGTAAGGGTTATTTTCAACATATTTAAATTTTGTGATTGAAATTATTATTACTCTGAAAAAATTGACAAAAGTATTTACGAATGGAAGATTAATTATATTTAGTTAAGACTGTTATAGACAGTCAAGTAATTTGAAAATATTTTCGATATTCAGGAAAGAAAGGTCTGATTAAAGTAACTTGTTCAAACAGTAACCGCTTTATGCTTTAGGTAAATATAAGAAAAGCTGAGAATTTTATTTGAAGCTAGTAAAGTTTTGCGGAGTTCTGTTCTTGGTGTCTTAATGAAGACGCTGTTTATTAACGTAGACTGTGAAACCTGCACTTCTGTCAAGTAGTCGCTTCGGTCGCCCCCTTCTCGCAGTCTTCAGCAGGCGCCGACAGCCGAGTCCAAGTATCCGTAACACTAGAAGCATAGTGTAATATGATAATTCCTTGTGGGTGGTGAGTTACACCTGTCCCCCTCCCCCGCGCTCCATCTCGCGCGCCATCATGTAACTTTCTCATCTCGCTCGCTGCAGGAAGCCTTCCCCTCCCTCTGTCTATATGAGTTTTCATTTGTGAGCGGGGAGACAAATCAGGGCGTCTTGAAGCGCCGGAGACCGTTACGTGTGATATTAAAAAACAAGGCCAGATTTTCCTGCCGGCATCTGTGGCTCGCCGTCAGCATCTCTACCCCGGCGAATCGTTTTATTCAAATTCGCTAAATTTTATGTTTGTTTTGTAATCGCTTTAAAATATTTTTGGCGTACCACTTGAATAATCGTTACTGTTAAACATTATTACAGCGATTATTTTTAATAAATTATTAGTACACATCGGCACCGTGCAGGAACAGTCACGAGGCAATTAATAACCAGATTTTACGTCTAAGAAAAATATTTTTCCCCTTTCTACGAATAAATTATTATTCGATAATATTCAGTGAGTAAAAATTATTGCCCTAGTTAGGCGGTTATAGACAAACCGTGAATAATACAATAACAACGCATATCGAGCATGTATAAGGTATATTTCAAAACTTGAAGAAATACTCCATATATATATTGTAATAATCAAACGAGTGGACTTTTATTTGAATGAAATATTAATCAACTTTACAAACAAACAAATTTATTTTCAATGTTAAATAAACAATTACACAATTTAAAATTTATCTCAGGGTCTCTACTCGGTTTGATAACGGCGAATCATTTTATTTCTCAACTTAAACACAAATTCCAATTTAAAAGAGAAAAGATTTACTCATCAATTAATAATGACGAAATCTACTTGTCAGCGAAATTAAACTAAAAAGATGGATTCTAATTAACAAAGTTTATTAAAAGGAGCGAACGAAATCTGACGTCTATCTTTTAATCAGGTCTACATACTTGGTTGATTGTAAATTGTACTCACGGTTGCCCAGCATTCCGGGATACCTTTGATTTACGAAGTACTATGACTGGTTTTTGCAATTCTTTTAAACTCACAGATTCTAAATTTAATATTTTTAGATCATAAATCAGGAACCAGGATAATCTTCCTTTCGTCTCTCTCTCTCTCTATTGACTTCTGCTACTTCTGCTCGGCTATTTGCTCCAAAAACTGTTTGTGTTTAGCAGGTTTCGTAGTTCTGCTCAAGTGAATATTTCGTCTTGAGCAAAATGTTCATGGACCAATCAACTCTGTTGGTTGGTAAACCTCGAAATTTCTCAGCAAATTTCCTTTGAATATTTGAAATTCTCTTGTCTATTTCAACTCAACCAATTTCTGTCGTGTCTGACTGCTCACTGCTTCTACTTAACTTTACTTTTTAAAAGAGTAACTCGTCTATTTTAATACGACCTGTACTTGACCAAACCTTCCGGCCAACTGAACAACCGTCTCGCAATTTTGAGCGCGCATACCTCTTCCGACAAAGGAAACCGTGTTTGGCTACATTGTTGCTGTGTTCTGTACCGCCGTCAAGAATAGATTTCTCAAACAATATATTTTTTTAATTTATCAATTAATGTCTTAATTAATTGGCATTGCACTATATATATATATCTATATCTATATATATATATATATATAAACATTTTCTACGATAAATCGTTTGCCCACAAATATTTTTCGTAACTAGAGCAATAATTTTTATTCACTCTGTAATTTTCCTCTTACTGCCTTCAGAATTTTTTTCTTTTCATAGACAGTTAATACCCAGCATCACTCTCATGCAAAATAACTTTTTAAGGCTTCCTTCTTTTTTAATTATATCAGAAATATTTACGTCTTTCTGTGGTCCAATTTGCACAAACATTTGTATCTTCAACTAATAAAGAAACCAACGGTGTATGGTGAGCTCTGACATTGAGATTAGGATTCATTCCGTCAATTTCACAATATATTTTACTCGCGAAAGGTTAATACACAAAAGAGAGAATAAGGAATCAACAGTTCTGTTTAATTGTAATATTTATTAATTTTTTGTTTTGTCTATATCACGGTGTTTATTATAACACTTGGTGACAATGTTAACTACTTTTGTATTATTCTAGATAGGTATCGCTTAGGAATATTTAATGCTCATTCTAAAAATCGCTCTGCGTAGTAAACAACTAATACTAAAAGAGCATTAACGACTAGATTAAAAGAGCATAGAGCGAATTATAAATTAGCCATAGATAAGCATTCGGTTATTTCAAAACATATTCAGTTAAATAATCATAGGTTCAAAATGAAAAATTTACGTTTGATTCAAAATAATTGAATAAGAAAGATAGTCAATTCAGACGAAATAGTGATAACATAAATACCACACAACGTTTTTGAGATCCTTGTTCCTTTCCTCAGGTGCGAAGAAGAGCCTAGAGCGACACAACTGCACTCGTCAGTTTACAAAACTCAAAAGCAACGTTATCTCAACGACAATGCGAGAGCAGAAATGTTAGCGTAATAATAAGGGAGCAACGCAATGGGAAAGCAGAAAGTATAGCGTAATAATAAGGGATCATAGCAATTATTGCGTTTCATAGTGTCTGTTTGTACATTAATACCTGTGATGTTTGATTTAATGTGAAGCATCTCTGAAATTAGTCTGGAATTGAACCTGGTGTCAATGTCTAAAATCTTAGCATTTTGCCAATCAAATGTATGTTTAGAATTGATGATATGTTTGGAGACTATAGATTGTTCATTAATGGGAAGTTAGATATATGTTACTGGATACGTGTATTAAGGGAACGTTTTGTTTGTCCTATGTAGCAGGAATTACAATTAGTGCAAGAGATTTTATAAACTACACATATTTTGCTAGAGTCTCAAGTGGGTTCTTGTGGTTTTTAATCAACTAGGAAAGGGTATTATTATCTGTAAATGGTGGATATTTTCTTTGAATATTTGGATAAATTTGTGGTATAGAAATTTGTAATAAGGGAGTACGAGAAAAAATTTGGCTTGAGGTGTTTGGGGACATTCGAATATGTTCAATCTGCTGTATATGTGTTTAATAATAAAATTTAAAGGGTACTCATTGGAGATTAAAATGTTTCGATCAATATTTAAGTTGTGTTGATGGAACTTTGAGTTAGAAAGTAATATAGCTCTGTCTACAAGATTGTATGCCATAGCTCTCTTTTTGTTTGGAAGACTATCAAAATGATAATGGAGAACAAGTCCAGAGTATTAGGTTTTTCTGAACTAATTTGTGATAATCTTAAGTATTGTGAATGGAAATTAAGAGAATGGTTAAATTCAAGTTCATGGGTAAATTGTAAGTTTGGATGATAATTATTGAAAGTATTGACTATAAGGTTGAGTTGAGAGGTATTAACAGTACTAAAAATGTCATCTACATATACGATGTAGCAAAGAGATTGGACAGGAAGTAGAGTAAGACAAGATTTTTCTAAATCTCTCATGACTATCTCAGCCAAAAAAGGACTAAGTTGGCTTCCCATGGGAGAACTTTTTATTTAATGATAGTGAACCTGATTTAACTTGAAAAAAGTGGAATTGAGGATTATAGCTTACACTGGACTTATATCTGAATTGGTCAACATTAGAATTAATAAGAAGAATTATATTAATGTACAGATTGAGACTGAATCTCTAAATAAAATGTATGATCTTTTGCTTGGCACGTGATATCTCACTGTTGTCGTTGGCTAGTGTAAGTAAGCGGTTCAACAGGTTAACCATAGACAGCATTTTCATCACTTGGAAAGGTCCACAAATTGGTGGAATAAACGTTGTGTTTGTGTTTAGTCTTTAACTGTATGTTATATAGGCCATATAATTTCTTTTATGAATATATGCATCACTTTTCTTACTATCTATTAAAATATTCAAAAATAAGTGTGTGACTTATCAAAATATGAAAGGGAAAAAAATGTGCAATAATTTTTTTTCTCCCCGATAGTGGAACATAGTGCAGGCCCTACTACAGGAATGAACCAGCAGTTAACACCCAGAACAGAACGCGAAGCACCGATGTGGCAGCGTACAGCCATCGCTATTATGAATTCTTTTATTTGCCACAACACAGTAGAATATTCACGTTGCAGGAGCATTGTTTCGCGAAGAAAGAGCGAGCAATGTGTAATTTGTGGTATTGTTCTACATCGCTGCCAAATTTGAACGAGCACTTGTCTATATTTTAACGCACGCAATTGGCACTTTCACATGTTCGCTTTGTGAATGTGTGCGTTGCGAGGGGCGCGGCTGGTGATATATCTCTCTTATTGAAAGCAGTCATATTGAATAATGGTGGTTTATTGGTATCGCAGACATTGGTGTTGATGTCCGGCCCGCGCAGAACCGCGTGGGAGGCCGAAGGGGAGCGGGCGTGTGCCGCGCCGCGCAGCGCCGTTCGATATCGAAAAACTATTTTAGTAAATGGACGGAATGTGTCAAAGAACCCGTACGGGAGTGACACGGCTTTCTCCTCTCGGTTGTAAACCTTCGACGCTCTGAGCTGATTGGATGTTTCACGTCGGCCGCCTGATTAACAACGCAAGCTTTTCACCATAGCCAGAGCTTTATTCTTGGACACGGTCTGTAGCCTAATGGGTTGCGGATTAGGGAGACTTGCTAGTTGATTCTCTCGGCGCTTGTAGCCTAGGCATTTTGCTGAGTGACTGCGCATGTAGTATCTCTGACTGGATTTGTATGCAGAGCGCCATTCTGGACTCACATCTGGCCTCCATCCGCGATTCGCTCGATCCAATATTAACTCTCAATAGAATTTACGCTAATCTGCCATCCGGGACTACAAAGGTGGGCATCATGACGCTATATGTATAAACGTTCGGTCAATTAGACTTGGTCCAAATATTATGTCTTCAGGTTTATAAACAATGTTCTTGAAGAGTATCCGCATCCGCAGTCTTGACAGAGAAAATTACAGAATAACGTTTAGGCACTGAATTTTTTATGCAGAAAATTTATCTTTCACTTCAGAATGTAAAGAAGGAATATGATTTCCTCGGGAAATATGACATTACGAACTTTAAGAAATTTGAAGTTGAATAGGGAGGCAGCAATAAACCCTTCAATGCATATTACTTTTTCTGAAAATGTAATAAAGGCTGTATTAGATGTGCATTGTCAAAAATATAATGAGGTAGCCAATAAACAAAAAAAATTAAGTGGTTTGTGTGGCGACAAGATTTTACACCTCTTACGATTTTTCTTTACCTGTCTAACGCAAAAAGGATTGAAACAACGTTGTGTATTTAATTTATCAGATAGTTTTGTCTTTTTGTGGGTTTCATTATCCTTTGGTAATATTACTTTTCCTAATTATTAATTTTGTGGTTCTGGTCGTGGTCGTTTTATTAGGCTTGCACCGGCATTTAAATTTTTGATGTTACTCTTTACGTTTATAAATTATTGTTGTTCGTTTACTCGAATTTAGACCTTCGTGCACATTTTAATACGTATTGTCTCCGAAATTAACAACGAAATTTTTTAAATGCTCTATCGATTTAGATGTAGTGGTGGTTTGTGAGATTTGAAGATTGCTTTGTAAGTGGCAAGTTTGGGAAGTATGGGAAATAAACATTGGAGACAATTTGTTCATCCATTAATAATATTCGACTATATCCACACACTTGTGAAAATTATTTAAATGTATGATTTAACTATTCATTTTACAGCTGAATATATTGACTTGGTCGACTAATTGATTATTTGTCTTTCTGTAAGTTCTCTTCAGTAATTGTAACACGTTCCACGATTTCGTATTTTCAAAAGTAATCCCCGTGTTACTTCTCGCAAATGTGTAAGTAGATGAAACAACTAACTATTCATCGGAACCATGGCCCATCCAGACTGAATTGACAGAATTTCATCCTGTAAGTGCTTACTATGTTATTCTTTAAAGGATTTCTGTAGGTTATTCAGCCAGTTTAGCACGTTTAAGATATTATAAAGGAAATTTACTCAATTAGTACTGTATCGCACTTTTGTATGAATTACATATATAAGTTCTGACTTGAGGAATGTAGTACTTATTGAATTCCAGAATCCAATGAACTACAACTGTCAATTGGCTTTTACTTGAATATCATTCAATGAACAGTCCTCATAATTCATAAAATAACAAATTCGAGTTTCAATTACTCTCACATATATGTAATTCTACTATTCTATCCGTTAAATTGCATACAGACAATGGAAACATTTTTGGTGGAATTTTTGAGAATTAATAATATTCCAATCTTGAAAAATAATTTTACTTCTCATACATTAATTAGCAAGCTGATAATTCAAAGTTTTTTCCCCTTCAAAACGAGAGTCACGGATCTTGGGTGAATCTCGTATTGTTCTTAAGCTTTTACACTTTTACAATCGGTAACATTATATTTGGTAATTCTACTTTGATGACAACTTTCAAACCTACAATATTTATTTAAAATTTTGAAATTGTTTGTTTTCGTAAATTAAAATTGAGGTATTATAAAACTTCTGTGTTGAAATTATACTAATTACATAAGAAATAGGCAAATAACAGACAAAAATAAGTGCTAAATAAATAACACACAATGTTTCTGCAATCCTTGTTGCTTTCGTTAGATGATTCACAAAAAATGTAAGCGCTCATTTTTGTTTATTGTTTTAAAAAAATTAAAGGTTTATAATAGTCGCGTTAACAACTTGGTCATTGGAGACCCATAAAAAGTTACAAATAGTGCTTGTTTACATAAGTATGCTGAGATTCACATTGATTCCAATAATATACATACAATTGAACAGTTTCAAAGAATAATTATACATTTAAAATGTGGGTTTCTTACATTTACATTTTACAATTCGCATTTGTTAATCATGTATCATAATAATTGGATAATTAATTACATTAACTTATTTGAAGCTGCGACTGTTGAAGATTCCACTGTACTGCAGTCATAGTCTGTTTTTATTAGTGGGAGGGGTCTGCTTCTGAATATGAATCACTCTCTTGTTTCTTGACTATATTTATGAGCCTTTTTATTCTACTTTTTGACGTTTTATCATTTAAGTGTGGGTAAAAAGAGTCCAATATATTTATGAATGATGTAGAGGATATTTGGTAATCTCTAATAATGGTTCTTGGGTTCTTTAAGTCCGTAGCATTTAGTATAAGTCTTTAACTGTTCCAAAGAGATAGCTGGAGCACTGGTTTCTTCTTAATAAAATATTTTTAGTGTACCTAATGATTGACTAAGCGCCTTATATTTATGATCCTAAATGTTTTGTTTAGTTTTCTTGGGTGTATTAGTGCTCGTCTTCTGTTCAGGATTACTGCCGTCTTTCTTATCAACTTGGCTTGTCGAGCTCGTAGATGCAGTTCTTTTTTGTTTGTTAGTTGTGAATTATCCATGTCCGTTTTTGGGGGGTTAATTATTTGAATTGCGGGTGCCGGATTCTTACACTGAATTTTGTCATAATTTTCATTTGCAGTCACATTATTCTTCAGTATTACTTCGTTTATTTATCTAATTAGTGTAAAACGTTTTTGTATAATAAACAAAGATACTGAAACGTACATTTTATTTCTTTGCGTGTGCAAATTTAATTACAAAAACGCAGTTCTTAAGAAGTATTTATTGTATATTATAGATTTTTGGTTTGCGTAACTAATTTTGAAATTATCGGAACATAAAAAGTTCGGTGTCAAGAGTAATTTTTTATTTTATATCTATCCGTAGAGGAAATTTTAATTGACGGTTTTTGGGAACACAGGTTGGAATAATACACGTGCCAGCCTTACGAGTTGACTGCTGCGTTGGTGGCAAGAGTGAATAAATATCACCAAACGCTTATTAAATTTATGCAATATAAAAAATTATTTTGAATTATATTCATTTCATAATTACTTATTTATAAAAAATTTAGAGTATGTGAAAAATTACTAGATTTGTTAAGAAATGATATTACAATCAATGCGTCATTCATTGCTAAAATTTCTGTATGCAAAAATATTTTACAAATATTATTTTATCTTCATGGGACTATATATCATAATTGGGGAAACATCAATATAATGATATAATGATCAAGCTTATTTTTATTTCTCACTTGTAATTACTATCGTTACGTCCTGCGTCAACCTGAAGACACTTCCTAAGACTCACAAAAATAAATCAACAAATATATATATATATATATATATATATGTATACGGTATATATATGTGTGTGTGTGTGTAGTACGTGAGTTATTCGCATTGTCATCTTTAATTCATTATCGGTTGCATTGACGGAGACGATCTCTGGCCTGAGCCGGTGGGCGACGCGACGTTACGATAGGTCCCCTTTCTGCCGTGATTGGCAGCTGCGTCCAGCCTCAATAGCTTCCTCCTGTCCAGCAAGTAAAGTGTCCACACGAAACCAGGCGATAAATCTTTAATCGTATTCTGGAGCTGAAGATGGCGGCCTACTTGGTCTATATCAAGACTTCCAAGGAGGTGGGGGAGCAGCTCTTAAAGCAGCGCGCGCCATGCAATATGTAAAAGTCTTCAGCACATCGCCGCATCGGTATTTACGATCCTGATATGGAAGTCACTTTAAGGAACTTAAAAGCCAATATGCCTTTCAATGGCCAAGTAAAACGTTAAAGACGAAAAACTGTTGATGGCTACAAGGATGGCTCGTTATCCTGCAAAATATCACTTCTTTAATCATATAATATTTACTCGTAAGGAGTTTGCATTTCTACATAATCTTGAAAAATACTTTAATTTTTCATATTATTATTTCTTGTATTATTATTCTTCTGAATTGTAAATGCAATCTGAGGTAAATACCAAGTCAGGAACGAATGAAGTTACAAAAAAAATGAAATTTCCAAATTATTAGTATAAATTTTTATTTGCACCCCTCGTTTATGCCTTTCAAATCCCTTGCTAAGCTATCAAAGGGGAGTTCCCATCACGAGAATTACCCTCATGCAGCCTGTTACTTTTTTAAAAAAATCGTATTATTCATACATTTTTACATTACCATTATCCACGTAAATATTAAATTATTTTAGAATATTCGGTCATGTCTATAATTTTTTTAAAAAGTTTAACCTGAAGAGGTCGCAAAATAGTTGATGAAACGTTGTTAATTTAATTTTAAAAAAATTTAAGAAGACAAACTGTAATAACACTTCACTTAAGTAATTTGGTAAAAGGACTGTGAATATGAATAAAATAGAAAAACCCAAACGTCCTTAAATTTTTCACTTTATTTCATAAAGTGTTCGTCAACATGTAAAATGTCATGTCAGTAACTTATTCCGTATATGTATAAGGGACAAACCAAATGTTTAAAAGAATCAGGTAAATGATACAAACCCTTGTAATCTTTATAAATAATATGTAATACGTATGTTTTTGAAGAAACATTGTATAATTTTGATATTACAGATGATTGTGTCTGCATCGGTCGAAAGGTACATGTTGACGAAAACCTTGTGAAAATAAAATGATTGTTTATGGGTTTTGAATCTGATTAAATTTTCGTGAACTATCATTTTCACTTCATATATCCACTACAACAGCCTTAGATAATTACAACCGTAATTAGTGTTGTCAAAAGTAATAAAAATTTCAAACACAAAATTTAAATGTATTACACATGTTCACATTATTCCGTACTCATAATCTTGGTAAATAATATTATATATTAAGTTGGACGATTAACTAATTCTTGTTTCAAGGGAAGATTTTTTTAGGGTAACAGGCTACATGAGGGTAATCCACATGGTGGCAACTCCCCTTTAATAGATTAGGAAGGGATTTGAAACAGGAATGGTAGAGGAAGGTAGCCAACGGTTACTAGGGCCTCCGGGCTATATTTTAAGGATCCTACCCGGCATTTTCCTAAACAAATGCAGGGAAAACCCTACCTGCAGGTAGGTCGGGCATTAAGTACTTGTCTTACGCCCTTCCGATAGCGGGAGAAGAGTTCCTGTGGGGACGCAGCATTCATTTATCCGTACCTCGATTAGGGAACAACGAACAACTCTTACCGTATGCCTAAGGTCTATGACCGCGGAACATACACTTCTCAAAACAAGCCGATGTGCCTTGGCTTGTGGGAACCTTAGTTAAAAAACGGAGAGAGGAAAAAGCATCCCCAAAGGTAATCCCTTCCTGCCTCTTCTACAAGGTTCTGCCTGCGAGAGAACAACCCTCGCAGGGAACTGCCTGCGAGAGAATAATCCTCGCAGACAGATTAGTTCAAGGAAAGAACTCAATAACAAAACTTGTGTGATTGGAGACAGATTTGACCACGGGAGTTTAAAATAATAATGATTATTACGTATTATGTACGTATTAAGACATGGTCGTTTATATTGAGTCTAAATTTTGTTTCTTCTAGAGGATTTTCTCCAAACAATTTTCCAGGTCAATTGATCGAGTCTTTTAGTAATATGCATTTTACAACCGTTTTTGTTTTTCTTGGCTTTATTTTGAAAATGTGATCAGTACTGACTTGGTTATTTCATTCTGTCCCGTATTTATCATAGTTTGTATGTTCTTAGCATCTATACGTTCTGACGTCATGATGAAATTTGACAGATGTAATCGACAAATATAAAAAATTTGTGTAATGCATAATAAAATTGATATCTAGTTTAATCTTAGTCCCACCTTAAAATTATTTTCAGTAATTATTGCAAACAAAATTAATTTGATATTATAGAATGAATGAAAGCTAAGAAATTTATTTCGCATACAGAGTATAAGAATTTAAAATCTTATTATTTTCTGTGCGGATCGATCTTGAAAACAGTTCAGAAACGGATTTTCAAACTCGACATATTTCCCAGGAACTCGTGTGATAGCACGAGGCAAAATGGAGAAGCATGGAAGCCCTGAGATTTGGTAACAAGGACAAGCGTTTGGACCTCCAACTTGTGGAGTCGGTGTTAGCCTGGATTACCGGTCGACTGGTGATATAGTGCGGCAAGACCCCTTGCGCTTAGCTTATCTGCTAACACAGCCAAAGCTGCGCGACCTCCGACGAATCACAAGATGCCCGCCGCGATAGCCACTGAACACATTGCTGTCTGGTAACACCTTTGTTCGCCACCGTTACCACGTTTGAGACGCACTTTCCACAGCTGCGCTGGTCCCAAGAACAACCGTACAGTTGCTGCAAACGTTTCGTTTTTTGGAACTTTTCCAAAAAAAGCTTTGTTTAACTCGTAGTACGTAATTATGATTTTAGTATCGTACGGTGCATTTTGCAGCATGATACAAATATTCGAAATTCCGCCTCTTATATATTTTTTAAATAATCTTCGATTGTAATTTTTTAAAATTATGCAAAATGTATGAATACTAATTTTTTAATATGAATTTCTTTAAAATCTGAGTTTTAATTGATAAATCGTTCAATTAGAATTATGAATTCGCTGCTTATGCCGGTTGCAGGACAGCCCTCTTATGATTGGTCGTTTTGTTAGATTGAAATGGAAATATAATATGTAATCAATTTTTGTTAGAAGATGCTGTGATTATATACGCATTTAATTTAACTATCGGTGTTTCGGCTTTCATTGGTGACCCTTGTCATGCATTTATTTTATCGTACACCATTTCCCCTGCAACTAATCGATTTGGAACTGTTATGAAATTGCCGTACCTCTGTTTCAAATATAGCCTATGACTGCTTCAAGGCCCATGCTTACTACTTAACTATTTTGTTGTTCATATTACCCAACATTCTTCCAGAAGAATAATTTACGAACTTTACAGTCCAACGCCGAGGCATGCCTCGTTTTTCCTTCTTGTAAGGTTGTTTACTTACTTCTATTCGCTTGAAACGAACACACTGGTGCAGATAATGCATTGTGACATCTCATTACGAGTCATTATCTTATGATAAATTCTCAGTGTATTCTTTGGAGAGAAATAATAGCTAGTGGTATCAAAATAAGATGCACATTAGTCCACTGCTCTGTAATTGTAGTGAGGGTAGGCCGGAGCTTAGTTTAACACGTAACTTTTGCAGTCTAGAATCCATTTCTGTAAACTGACGCAGGGAAAAATATTTTTAAAAATCTTATTGTTGTTATAGCCATTTAGCTACTTTGTACTATGTTGACCTCCTTTGTTATGGAACTAACGAAAGGGGATTTCTCACTGTGGAACCACAAGTACACAACATCCCTAGCCGTGATTTGAACCGATGGCCTCTGCGATGCCAAGCAGTGACGTTGACCCCACACTGGAGGTCGGCGAAAAATGTCATGTTGAGTTCGGGATATGACGTTCGTCGAAAAACTTATCCATTCAGAGATGATAAGTGCAGGGAGTGATAAAAATACCTTGCCGCTGTCTGTATATTCCGTTCGATAAATATATGATAAATGTTTATAAGAATGATAGTGGCGTTGCCCCAAGAGGAAGTTCCACATTGACGCCAGTACTTCCCCTCCACCACTGCGCATATAAACATGCCATTTTTCACGACCTATATATGATTGGATCACGCATTGGTAAAAATTTACAGCATCAATAGGAAAAAAGATACATGTGCACATAACATAATAGATATATAGAAACTTAGATAAATTTGAAATACACATTCATAACAAATACATAATATAGAAAAGTGAGAAAATATTTTCAGTAAGATAATTAAAAGTATATATTATTAAGATAAATTAAGCTATATTCATCTCGTTAGGAATAAATGAAAGAAAAATTAAGGTAACATTAAATTAATTGTAATATGATATGAAGAACAACAAAACTTACTTAAACATTAACTTCATTTTATTTTTATCAATTTGTTCTTGAATAAATCCTCTTGAAGTGCATTTTTCTTTAATTATAACTTCCAGAAGTTATTCTGATATTATGTCTGAAACCGAAGTGATATTATTATTTCAGGCAAGTTTTCCTCCCTTCTTCTACACCTCACATTATTCAAAGAATTCTGTCGCAGTCAACTTGAATTGTAGAGTCTCAAGTTCGTTAAATATAGCAGATATTATCAGTTAATGTATTAAACTACACATGTTGGCTAATTAATATTATTATTTAAACATTTCCCGTTTCTTTATAAATAATTTCAATTGCAAAATTAAATTCATGTGCCAAAGTCTCGAGTTTTTTAATTAAACGTTACGCCTTAGTAGTGCTCAATTATTTAGCTTAGCAAGTAAAGCAAGTCCCCTCCCCAGAAAGGGGAGATATTGTAGGTAATAATCGGTGCAGCTAATTGTTTATTTGGAAGGGCGTTAATGGCGCCATTTCCACATGGCTGCAGTTGACACTTGAATAGGCACAGGCCGCCTTTGCAGACCTCAAGAATGGTCAGGTGTCCGCGTTGTGGTGTGGGCGTTGCGGTCGCTCAGTGTTTCCTTTCTGCGCCAACAATGGCTTTCTTTGTTACCTTCATCAACCTTCTCTATCGACTGTCACTCCACAGTGGAAACATAAATGAAGCGTTTGAACCAGAACAAAGCGTAAAACCAACGCAAACCGTTGAAATACTGTGTAGTCAAAAGTGCGACTCAGATCCGCAAGAAATAATTACTCATTATAGTTCAATGATGTGGTTGAGGCCGCTGGTCTTCATTCATAATGGATATATTTTCCAGGCGGTCTTTTCAGTTTTTTCTTAAATTTACTCACAGTAAATCAGAAAACATTCCTCCTGTCAAAGGAAACGTTGATGCGATGACAGTCAACTATATATATTTGTGCAGTTTTGCAATGCCAACCTTTTTTCAAGTATCCTGATTTATGGAACATGCAGGAACAGATGGTAATTTCTGTTCCTGGATGTGGAAAATGAATTATAAGATTAATATATGAAACTTAAATTTTTATCCCTATATTTCTATAATTTATTTATTGGAGAAAGAATTTCTTCTGGCTTGCCGGTCGTAAGGTTATATTTTATTACTATTACAGAAAAAGAAAATCTTTACCGTACTCTATAGACTTCAATGTATAAGGACGGGAAATTGGTATACTGTCGTTACCCTACTAAACTTCCGCCTTTTTTAATCCGAAGTCGCGGAAAACACTCCGTTAGTCTCACCTGCGTGGATTTCAAGAATACATAATTTGAAATACATTATAATTTCGGTTGGGGTTTTGGTGTTGTTGGGAGGTGCATACTGGCAGTGGAGGGGGCGGGAGCAAGGAAGCCGATTGTCTACTGGGGGTGTGAGCTGACCTGCACGCAAGTACTCTAGGTGTGGAGCTTGGAAGACGCTATCCCGCAGCTGCTTTGATCTCACTTACACGCAAGTAAATGTTTAGAGAAATGAAACAGTGAGTTTTGTCAAATATTTATATTAAATGTGAGGTCATATCACGTGTTTTTTAAATTCAAAATAGTTAAATCTACAATCTGGAAATATATACAGCCCCCCCCTCCCCCCCGACACCAATAAAACTTCCTGTCATAAAATCAACAAAACGAGCTAGAAACTTGTAATTTTTTTCTATTAATTAACATTTCAATTTTTGAATACTGATAATATTTGTGTTTTTTATATTAAATTTTGTATTAATAAATGTTTTGAAGTTGTAAACAATTTATGAAAATTGGACCATTGAAAGTCAACATTACAACATATAGATAACAAATTCGTAGTGCAAACATTGAGAAGTGGGAAAATATTTTCAGTAAGATAAATAAAACTATATGTCGTTAAACGTTAATTACTCGGTATATATGGATCCTATTTAAAATATTTAGTAAATTGACCAATTAACTGTTACTAAAGCAGTATATTCATTTGCATACCTTCCGATTTAGTCATCGAGCATAGTTCGATAGACTTTCTCAGGTATTACTTTAAATGAATGTCAAATTAATGATTTAGAAAACAAGCCGAGGCACCTCGGCCTGTTTTGAGAGGATCGCAGACCTTGGGCATACGGTAAGAGTTGGCCACTATTTCTATTGGAATAGTCGGCCAGCTGCCTCCTAAACTGGTCAAGGCACGGAGAGGGGAAAAGCTGCGACCCCACAAGCCCTACTACCGCCATCGGAAGGGCGTGCGACAAGTACCAAATGTGCAACCTACCTGATCCAGGTTTCTCTAGGGTTTTCACTGTATCACTATTAGGCGAATTGCCAGGTAGTATCCTTAAACCATAGCCCGGGGGCCCTAGTTAAGCCTTGGCTACCTTGCTCTACCTTTCCGCATCCCGTCTTTCACTCCCTTTCCTGTGCCATAAGACGGGAGTTACCACTATGTGGATTACCCTATATATATAGCCTGTCTACCATTTCTTCTTCTTGTTCATCTTCTTCTTCTAAAAATTAAACAGTATTTTTTCTTCAATTCTGACTAAAATTTATTATCTTATAAATTATTATTTTAAGTCTGTTAACCTTATACAGACACTTTATTTTATTTAGAACGTAACAACGTTTCGATACATATTCGTATCTTCTACTCGTTTTCTTCCAAACTAGCACCAAAAACAATTAACATGTTATTAAGTTCACAAAATTTAGAAAAATGGTTCCGAGGGACAGAATTCACTAACACCAACGAGGTCGTGGCAATATTGTTACGAACATGTATCGAAACGTTGCTACGTTCTAAATAAAATTAAGTTTCTGAATAAGGTCCAAAATTGATTTATTTAAAGCCTGACGCTAATGATTTTTATCAATCGTGTAATCTTTATTAATTTTGATATTGGTCGGCGCTTTTCTTAATAATCTATTATAATAAAACATATACATTAGATAAATTTTCAATATAAACATTCGTTTATTATAATTAGTTTACAACATTGAATGAACATTTATTTACAAATTATTAAATAAAATACAGTGAAATGTTAATTCCGTTTTACGGCTTAGTAATCTCCTGATTTGAGACTTCATTGACGCTTTATATAAATAGTTATAAGATTTGTTGAAAAGAAGTTAATAATCCGGTACATGAATCAAGATTGGATATTTGAATACCTATTTTTCGCATGTTAAATACCTATAAAACGCCAAACTATTTACGTAGCAGTTAATGGACCTGAGGTAAAATATAATGCATCCCGATCTTACGAGTGAATGAACGTGTAATATAAACTATTGTTTATATAAACTATTGTTTGAATACTAAATAAATTTTGTGTTGCTATAACAATCATCCAACAGTATTCGAATAATAAAAACGTAAAAACGTTTATGTTGAATGGGAATGTTAAATGGTATTGTTTTCTAAACTGGGAACAAAAAAAGTTTCATTGTGTCGAGTGGATTTATAAAACAAACTAGCTGATTTAGATCATAGCTGGTAATTGAACTGGAGGGAATATCTGAGGCTTCGGCAAAACACTGGCAGATAAATTCAGTGCCAAAGTCAGCGATACGTGCAATAAATGGCGAATGCACTCGGCAGACGCAGTGTTTTCAGAGCGCGCCCTCTCCTCTCGCTTACCACCCAAACGTGGCCGATTAATTAAGCATCGTGTACTGGATAATGGGTGCTGATGAATTCCATTAAACCCGTGCCGCAACATATGTCGATTCTCACGACGAGAAACAATTTAAACATTACTTACAACATTATTTACCAATTTACTTGCTGAAGCGATTGAAACTTCTTGTTTGGCTTTGCATGAGATGAACAAAAATCAAACAACGCATTTATAACTAATAGTTTTTAAATATTTAACATATGTTACCATCATCATCTCATACAAGTAGGACAATTGATTGAATCAATTTCACATAACTGAAACCTAAATAAAATAGAATATTTGGTTAAAAGTGTAAAATTAAATTAAACAATAGCCAAATAACAGACAAAAAGTTTCTGCGGTTGTTTTTCCTCACGGCTTTTGTGTTTTTAATCGCCTAACGAAAAGAACAAGGAATCCAGAAGCGTTGTGTGGTATTTATATTAAAAAGCCAGTACGAATATAATATTTTGTTTTCAGTTATGCAGTATCACGTTAAAATTTGAAATATGCAAACATTACTTATTTTCTTATATTTAAAAGTATAGTTCCCAATGTAATGAACAGTATCATAATTTATGACTGTTATTAAATAAGTTTTAAACGTTAATTAAAAGACGCTCATTGCCTTTGATGCTATGACGTCAAGCTGTAAACGTTGTGAGTTCTTCACTATTTCATTTACAACCCTTAAATTTGCGTTTTAAAATTAAACTTATGATATCAGTCAATGAACGTGATTAAGATCTATTATTTATTTTTTATTCAACGTGTCGTAAAAATTAAGATATTTTTAGTGATAAAAAATCCTGTTTACTCGACTAAGTTCATTTTCTCGTGTGTAAGATGGAAGTAAGTATTTCTGCCACGAGAGAAATACGACTATAGCCTGGCAGAATATATTGCACTGGTGTTGAAGAGTTTTACATGATTTACTTTAACTACTCCGTAGGCGTATATTTGGCGTAAATTTATTTGGAATTCAGTTACTTTTTTCTACCCCTCGTTCATGTTTTTGTTTATTTATACATACATATATAGCCTGACGCGGTGGTAATTGGAGTGTCAAGACCACGTCTAGTGCGAGGAGTTTCCTTATCACGGGAGATTGGATGCAGACCTATCCTGTTGCTCGGAGACTTCCAGCAGCCATATTTTACAGCCTTATCGGGTCGCATGGCCCTAGTAGCCATTGACACTAACTATAAATAAAGATGGCTGTATGGTCGAGACAGGGTTTATGTGGCTTGGGGCTGCCAGCTGTATCTCCGCTCTGTTGATGTTCCTTCTACATCCAGCCACCAAATCCTAGGAATTTCAATTGGAGCTGTTTGAAGATAATCTGACCAGAAATGTAAAAAAAAAAGGAATGCAGAGTTTCTACAGCCAACCTCAATCTACAGTTATTCAAATATCGTGGAATAAATACTGAGAGCCCAACAAACTTGATTTTAAGGCAAATACTGGGTATATTAATCATAGGCCACCTTCTGCAGGTCTTCCGTTGACTTTGAGGAAAAAGTTTTTTTATAAATTTTACTCAGTTAAGTCAACGCAAATAATTCGTCATGCTTTGTTGGCACGGACTAATGTTTGTGAGTGATCATTTTATATTTAACGTGTGCTTATAATTTGTTCTCAATACTGATTTTAATGGTTTGATGATAAGAAATAAGGTTTATTCTGCAACGCGCATATTTTTGCATTATTTCAATCAATTTTATTCCGAAGTTGATCACGCAGCAAATGAGCACCGCTCATATCATTACGAAGACCAACCTGAGCGTTCCATGACCGGTATTTCTCTTGTCTCGAGAGCGAAAAACAAAATTGTAGATGGGAGTGTGCTCTTTCGATCAAATTTAGTTGTCTAACGCTACTCTTCTACACGGCGCATATAGTCTTATAATCATTTTCATATATTTTTTATGTAAATATAGTTATATAAAATTAAATAAAACAATTATTATTCCGATCAATTCTTCTTCTTTATTTGAACAGAATTAATAGTCGAATAATCAAGATGAATACAAGGTAAAGCATTATTTTGTAAGTACATTGTTACCTGTTGTCGCATATTTAGATAATTAGCGTGCTGTAATGGTGTGGTATTAACCTTCCATGTAAACCAGCGATGCAAGATGTGTTGTTATACGTGCAGCCCGTGTATCGGTTAGCTCGTAACGAAGCACAGTTTAACTGAAACATAATTAGAGTTGGATCTCCGCTGATTGGAAGAGAAGGCGGCATGTGACCCCGATGAAAAGGTTGCAACCCAACCCAATAAAAGATCGAACTATCTGCATGGGTAAGTACAGGGGGCAACTAAGTGAGGCGGCCCGACGCCAACTAATTGGACAAACGGGAAGCCATGTTCCAATTTGCCAGCGGCCGTCCCCCTGACAAAGCGACTGGGACCGCAAGCCTACATCTCAATGGCGCACCGAAGGAAACTGCAGTCCGCATTTCTCAGTACATACTGTTCCATGAATACTTATGAAATTAGGTTACTTCAGTTCCTTGGTTTCTATGGAACATTAACGCTTTTTCGGAAAGCCGGAGATGGAATCTATTTTTCAGTGTATGGAAACTGAAGTCGTGTCTAATATTGGAACTTCTTTCGTGCAGAAAATTAGAAGAAAACAACGTTAAATTACTCAAGCAGATATTTTTCAATTGGTTTCGACCTCCCGCAGCGTGGTTTCGTTTCAAGTGCCACTACGTTATCTTTGTATAAAAGGTACAGAAATGGGGTCTATAAAGAGATTAAAACTTATATTTACCACGATGTAAATTTTCTCAGTAGACAGCTGTATTGAAATCTGCCTTTCTAAGAAAACCAGAGATCAGTACTTGTTCCCCAATTAACTTTAACATTTCTGACATCCATCACTGTTTACAAGACTTTTACTGATAATACGAGTGTAACTGTATTTCAAATAGTGTATTTTATAAAATTGTACACATCATTACTGATTATTTCATTCAGGAAATTAGGAAGTTGATAAAATTAATTTGTAATAAAATTGGTCAGTTATTCCTGAGATATTGTCCTTGATTACAATAAAATCCAGAGAAAATGTTTCGTAATTGATTGATTATTTAAAAAATGAAACAAAAAAAAACATGAATCAACTTATTTTAGTCATAAGTTTTCAAATAATCACGAGTATTCGTAGAAACAAAACATTTTTATCACCATAAAGAGAGTATACAAACTTGTAGTTTACCGTTCCTAGTATAAGTGTAAAGCAACACTTGGACTAAACATAAAGTACAAGTTTCCTTAAATGAATGATCACGGAAATGACTGAAACTAGCGTGTCAATCACTAATTAAACACTAGAATTAGTTCCTTAGCAACCTTTAAGACCACGTTCCTCAATTTAAACTACGGCCGGTACCTTCATTATTAACCTTCCAATTACAATTAACGTTTAAGATTACCCCAGTGTATATGTAACTATGGGTCGTTACGGGAGCCATAGCAGTTTCAAGGGAACAATTAAGATTGCTAATTACAAGCAGGGCAAACTAGCCCTCCAATATCTTTAGAACCACAGCTGATTTCAAGGAGTCTTTACGGTCCAACTGGAGCAACTCATTCACTACACAATAGCTACTAAGCAGCCTATTTGAAACCTTCCATTATACCCCTTCGTACAATTACAGCACTCTTAATGAATTTTAAGTTCGCAGAAACTCGTAACGAAAAAGCTTTTAGGAAATAATACATTATCCAGGAAAATTTGATGGCTTATCCTAGATTAATCATAAATGTTTCATTTTGAGGTAGCGTTTTTTATTTATTTATTTTTTTCCAAAGTTATAACATGGATTACACTTTACAGAGAACTTAGATTACGGTAGACCAATATGAGATGATAATAACGACGTGTTTAATTTGTAGAAGAGCTCAAAATTAGCATGTTTTTAACACTGTGTCAAGAAGTCAGTTTCCTCTGCTTGTAGCCCCGAGGTGCACTAACTACCTCTTCAGGAGCTCATATATTATTCAGGCGTTGCTCTTCTTCATGGCCTGCAAGCTTGTTTACTTGGCTCTGAAGCCCACTGATCTGCTAGCTACGAATTTCTCTAAAGTCGGCAGCCGTCCAACAGTGGGATTCTAATTAAGAATTACTTTTACCCTTACATATTAAAAAAAATACTTACTAGAACTTTGCCTTTAATTTTTTAGATTAAAAAAGGACAGCTTGAAAAGATGTATATCAGTTAACTTTTTGTGTTTTTTGTTCAACGTGAAATGTGAATATTGATGAATCAAATAACGGTACAAAACAGTTACTATAATACATTACGATCATGAAATGATTCTTTTGTCACTCAACGAATTGAATTTTAATCACAGTTATATTTTCTAAAAACAGAAAATTTTATTAAATGTATTATACACTATATAATTATTTTCATAAGTCAAATTATTGGAATAATTGAATCGGCTGTAGTGTTATTCAATTTGTTAATTTTCGAGTACATCAGAAAAAACATTCATTTTGTTTTAAACGACGAACAGACTATTCTCCTTGTTACATGCATTCATAAATAAACAAAAGTTACGGTATGCAAATTCAAGGATTCAGAAAATGTTAAATGCGATCGTACCCGTGACACTAAAACTTTGAAAATTTTTGTTCTTATGTCTACGTGGCCCCTGGAAATAATAGATGCTTTAGAAGCACACAGGGTAGTGCGCAGATCTGGCATCGTGAAGATGCCTCTGGCAGTCGGCCAGTTCACTGGGGTGGCACAGGCTGCTTTATGGACCAAGATTTAAAGCGAAACATGATCCTGAGGGTCACTTTGCAGAGAGAATAACACAGCCCTCTGGCTGGCGAGAGGTCAGCCATCGTTCAAATAACGATTTTTAAAGAGATTAACTAAGCCAACCAAAACGTTTCATGAATCAACTTGGTCCTATAAGCTCTTACATAAAAATTGGAACACACTAAAATGATTACATAGATGAATAATGCGATTATGTGAGTTATTTTTATCACTTTCGACAATCCATGTCTATTGATTTGAAACCTTTAAGTAAATGTTAAGAAATAAAACATTCCCTAGTTATAGAATGTCCTTAGGTAACGATAATATTTCTGAATACAATACTATATATGTATTAAAATTTACTTTAATATTATTAATTTGTCATACAACAGGAATTCGGGACTCACTTTTGAATATGTCTTTTGACTCTGGTTCTAAACTAGTGTTATAATATTAAATTTATATAGATAATGGTTGAGAGGTGAATTTAGCGAGGTCACAAACGTTTGGCATACGCGAAGTGTGCTCCGCTGTTCTCTTTGGAATAGTCGGCAAGCTGCCTCCAAAACACGGTTTAGGATTGGAGTAAGGAATGCTGCGTTCCTACATCGAAACATAATCTACAGTTATTCTAATGTCGTGGGATAAATACTGAGAGCCCAACAAACTTGATTTTTAGACAAATACTCGGTATATTAACCATAGACCACCTTCTTCTCCTATTTAAATCCCTCCTTTCCTATCCTATTATAGGGAAGTTGTCAGAACGTAAATTAACCTCAAGTTGCCTGTTTCTTAAACAATCGTCACTTTCCTTTAGGACCCTGGAAAACTAGTTAGTTACTAAATTATTTGAGGCCTTTATGCTATCACAGGTCTCCATTTTCTTTTGATATTGATCACTTGTTCATAGAATGAAGTTGCCTATTACTCTTTTTTATCGGGTATTAGACAGAAATGTGTTCTTGCATTGCTTCTAGCCTTGTATTTTTGTTTCTATAATTAAATAGAAATTAGTCTCTAAATGCAAACTTGGAAAACATTATTTTTTCCGTTTGCCACTTATTACTTGTATCCTCAAGGATAATTAAATTCCTTTCAAACACGCCTTCAAACAGTAACTGAACGGAAAAAAATTTCGGTTAATTTCGGAACAAATTTGTTTCCTAACAATGTCCGACGAAAATGTTTCGCAACGTTGCTCATAGACTGTGCAACACTTCAAAAACATATCGAAGCAAAATGTCAATTATAAGAGACACATAGTTACACGTGTTCTCTATCTGACAGTCCGATCAAGGGAACTTTTTTAAGAAGAAAAGAATTGGGAATAAAAACTAGTAGATTTCTATTTCAACACATATGGAGATTCAATACTATTTAACTAACTTTAATCATTACACCTTTAATTAATAATTATTTATATTACATTACTATATAAATTGATTTTGTGTGTTTATTACATCAGAAGGAATAAACTGTGATAGAAAATAATGTTTTGATAAAGGCATAAAATCATTTTAATATTTTTTAAATTATCAATTGGACATGAACTGAAATTAGAAAAACCGTTCTTTTTTCAGAAAGAAAACCGGAACTGAATTGATACATATTTTTGAATATGAACTTGAAGGAAAATCAAACCGAAAAAAAGAACCACTGGAAGTCCTACATTTTAGTCAGGAATGTGTGCGCCACCTCAATCAGAAAGGTTTTGAAGTCGTTCGCAGAATTGTTCTCAATTCTTGACACGAAAAGTTCTACAAATCATTCAATTTTCATAAAACGTTATTTCCTAATGATACTAAGGAATTAATTTGCTCGTTCGCATTTGGCATCGACTATAAGTAAACTTGGAACATGACTGGTGTTATTGTTATTTGGCACCAGTTTTAGTCGTGGTTCTTTGAGGAATTTCTTACTTAATTCAATGAAGTGTAGTGTGGAAAAAATCGCTGTTTTATTGGAATTTTATGATTTGTCATTACTAGTATATAATTATTGGGTACATATAACCAAAGGCACTTATTAAGGATTTGCGGCAGTAGCGGTCTAACATTAGACTGAAAACTTTGACGGTTACAAGGATTGCAGAATAAAGCATGGACGGATAATAGTTCGAAATCAGATAGTTCCCGTTTCGAGTCTAGATAGGAATAATGGCTTCGTATCTCCGCCAATTAACGCCTCCTGTGTTAGATAATCTGTTCAAGGTATTTCTGATGCTGAAGTTGGTGAGTTACTTTGCAAGATTGGATCGATTAGAGCACCAAGACAATGGGCAGTCCTGGCGAGCAGACGGCGTGACGGGGCTGGACTCTTCATGGCCAGCGCGGGGCCATTAAACGCGCTATAACGAGGTGGAAACAGCATTATTCCAGAGCTTTTAGTGCTCGCGACGGCCAATGAAATGCGGACGCTTTCATCACCATCCGGTCAACTCCCCGTGGAGATGGTGGATGCTTATCCCACGAATAAAGACATTCGAGACATATTTATTGGCTAAAAGCATTTTAATCAACAGCCATTCATATAGTAATATATTTTGATTCCTGCGCATGTTTTTGGATATTTAAAGCTGTAACTAATATTCGAAGTCGTTCACAGAATAATCCACAATAAAATTCTGAAATAATGATTTCAGATAATATATTTAAATAATTATTCAAAATTTACTACCTTTACCGAGGAAAATTTTCCGTAGTATATTAATTACAGTATAGTTCAGTAAATATGTATTCATTTTAAGACTTATTTATGGGCCATTAATTGAGGTCAACTAAGAGAATAGTATTTATCAGATTTTATCCGAAATTCAAGTGTTAGTTGAACAGTAATTTATTATAATAATACATTTACAAAATACAGATATATTTGAAGAAATTAGGCTTAGTTTAAAGCTCAATTTTCTTTTTAATTTGATCCTGATGTAGAGGAATCGTTCTGGGCGTAATTTATTACATTTGTATTTGGTAAATATGTTATTAAACATCTAGGATATTATTCAATACAAGCAATGTTTTTTAAAAAACTTATAAATTCGTAATAACGACTGTTGTATTGGATGAATCTTAATAACTTGTAACAGTCTTCATTTATTGACAACTAGCTAGTGCTCGGCGTTGTCCGTGTACTTATTTATATAAACCATGAAAAGTATTTAATTCTATATTAATCTTTAGTTAAGACGAGATTTAACCAAAATCTAAATGTTCCTAGTTCCGTACATACTTTCGGCCGATAGTGCATTAATTGAACAGCTGTAAAATACACTGAATTTTATTGCATCAATCCCAACAAACATAGCTCCGAATTTCTTTACGAATAGAATACTTAAATATATTCCTCGAGTAATGCAGGATATAATTGTTCCTCAGTCTTCAGACATTACCAAATATTAAATTAATGAAATTTGTAGCTATATTCTCAATGTAAACAAATGGTCGCCATATTAGCGACACTAATAAGGACGCGAAAATTAACATACATTTTCCACAAGGATCAAAAACTATTTCGTGTTGCTTTTTATTATCATTCGATGGAGTATTACAGTATACAATTTTACATTTTATTCAATGAAAATTATTTTGCTTTACTTCATTTGTTCGTCGCGTAGTAACGTCTCTCTATCGCGTGACGTCATGGCTTCTCGGCGCGCAGTAATTTAACACAAAATTATCACGGTTTTCAATAATAATTGTATCCCTATTTGTGCTAAGGGTTTCTCACCCCCACAGCGGTTTAAAGAATGTGTACCTAGTTTTGTTGCAATCTGTCCACGCGTTTAAAGTTGTATAGAAATTAACGTAAATACACAGATACATACATTCATGCAAATATACATCCTTTTCTATTATATAGATATTTATTACAACATATGTAAGTCACAAATTGTTCAGAAACTTTCGGCTCTCATAGCCATATTCATCTGAAATTAACTTCTTCATGACTCGGCGAACAGCGAACAAGTTTTAATTTTTCCAGAGTACGCGAACGGACTGCTAGAAAATAAGTCCATTAGAAAAAACGTTCATTGATCTAGTGTGGGAATATAGTATTTTGTATGACTTGCGTCATCTTGATTATAAAGATGCAGTTAAGAAAGGAGAAGCATGGAGAGTTTAAAATCCGTCATTATATAGAATCAGTCAGAACTGAATACATTTTACTCGGAAAACAACCCTCTAGAATTAGATTAGATTTTATTAGTTCCATTAGTCTTATACTGAGGAAATAGGACAAGTCAAATTGATATTACTTACAAATGTATGAATGAGATATACATAAATACTCTAGATGTTTAAGACTATACATAAATAGTGATATGAAGAATTTAAAGTGTACATATTTGAAATTAAAATAAATAAGTTCAGGAAGAATATAAGGAATACTTCATACGTAAATAAGGGAGAATAAGTTAGGATTACAGAACATTATGTAAGTAACAAAACATAAATATAAAGTAAGGAATAAAAAATATTTGAAAGATGAACTTCACTTCACAAATAGCACTAAAAAGTTTCAAAAAATAACACTGCACTGAACAAATAACAATCCTATTTGTATATCATTTTCTTGTACTGCTCTAGAAGAATTTATCTGGCAGCTCTTCTCAGTGGCTGGAAATCTCGTACGGACGACATGAAATAAACAATTGTGAAGTATCAGTTGGACGTACAGTCAATAAAGATTTATATTAGTATTCCATAAATTAACCAGTATCTTCTAGGGAACTAATTTAAGTTTGGCTCAGGCCGATTTACAAATTCGTTAAGAGTAATACGCGCCGTTAATCAGCAGAGTTTTGCATTCTTAATAAATAAGAATAAAGAAGAATAAATAAGAACATTTGAAATATATAGTCTCTATATCTATGCCTGCATTAGTTCACTATTATTTCCTTTTTCGTCTTGTTGCTAAATTCACAGCTAACAAAACAAGCATTTATTCTTCGTCAGACGAACATGGTTATTACTTGATAAAGAAATAATTCGCACTTGTTCTCCATCACTTGTACGAGTTCGGTTTCGTTTCACGTATCTGAATGTTATACTAACTCTAACGGTGGTCCGTAAATTAATTTCTTGTGAAGATGGTATACAGTGAACAGGAATCGCTATTGAAATAATATTTCGAGAATAATCCAAAACAATTGGTCCGTACCAAGTGTAATTGTTGCACAAAAACTGCCCGTAATCTTGAAATTTTAAATAACGGAAATAAACCTGGTAATTTCAGAGTGAAACTGACTTTATTTCATTTTGTGGTCAAAGTTCCCGTCCATTGTTCTCTTTGTTTTGAAACGAAATGTTTGGCAGTGCATTATCACGTATGAAGTGCAAATATCCTTAATTTCAGAACTGTTTTCATTTACAATGTATCTCATACACTTTCTTTACCAAACTGATGAATATCAACCCGGGAAGGGATTAAAACGAACCTCATATTCTCGTACTGCTTCGTGACGCCTCTATGACGTTGGAATGAGAAGACGGTCATCGTGAATAAACGCAAGTAGTTCGTCTGTCAGGTTCGTCAACCCTATTATTTATATATTCGCTGTAACATCACAATCGAAACGTTACAATGAAGTGCTAATGTTCTTGCGCGCAGTGCTAAATAAAACAGCGCAGCATCTCGACTGATGAATAGATGGCATGGACACTCAGTGCGCCAGTCGTAGAAATAACGAGAACCGTTGCAGTTAGAATTAATAGCCGCCTCGTAGCTTTATTTTTCGCTCGCCGTTCCCTCTACGCATTCACCAGCGTGTTCCGTTTACCATAACTTCTGGGTGTGTGTTGTGTGAAAACACAGTCCGCGCTGTTGTTTTGTTGCTAGCCGGCTCGGGTCACTGTTTTAAAATTCATTCGATAGCGCATTGTTCAGGTTTATGTTTACCTATCCTCGGAATGAGGCCCTTTATTACAATATTTGCCAGTAGTCACACACGCGGTTTCCACCGTTCAAACAGCGATGACTGGGCTAGACGCGTGACACGCAAGACTGAGCAAATAAACTACGTAAAGCTACACTTGCTATCAATTATACATAGTCATATATACAAGAAATTGTATATTGCTACGAATGGTATCTTCTGTAAATAGTAGAACCATTTATAATGGAATGACAGTCAATGACGTTGATTCTTTCAGAATCCACTAAACTACAAGACAATTTTACCCAAAACACTTCATATTTATATAACTAAGATTTTTTCATGATTAATCATACAAAGTAAACCAAATGAATAATACATAAATACTAAAAACAATAATTAATTATTCTTAAACGCATTCCAAAAAAAATTAATGCGGTTATTATCCACCACGCTGATGATGGCTGAACGATAAGGCAAATGAAAGAATATGTGTTGAAAAAGATAACCAATCACTTCCTAAATTACATTTAAATTAATGGAAACAATCAAAAATTAAATGTACGTAGTGGTAGTAATGCAAATAAATATTTCACTTAATCGAATACCTACTCGAACACATATTTTATTTCCTCATTTTAAATAAATGATGTGCAGGACTCGTGATTAATACAAACTATTTTAAACCAACGTCCAAGTCCTCAAAAATTTATTTCATTGAAATAATGGTAATTATGAACTACAGCAAAGTCTTTAATCTGAGCATTTTGAGCATTAAAATTATAAACGTCGTGTGTATAATTTGTTTATAAAAATTTTCTGACTAACAGGCTGCTAATTTTATTTAAATATGAAGTCAGATAGTTATAATCGTTAAGAAGTTTTATTCTTTTGTAAAACTTACAAAAGTGTAATTAAATTAAACGCCATTCATTATTTTACATAATTTTATTATTATGTTAGCATACATAAGTGTGATAAAATTAAACGTCATTTTCATTTACATCAATTTAATAAAAAAATTCACGTAAATTAATGATAAGAGCTTCATTTTTATTATACTATTGTATGGTTTTAAAGCTGCTTGTTGCATTTTATAACTTACATTATTTCTATGAAATAAGATTTTTGAGGACTTGGACGTTGGTTGTTATATATTACTGATGTAAATACTTTTGGGTATTCACTAATTCATCCTAACAAATGTAGAATATTAGCTGGGTCCGTTCACTCCAGGTAAAAATGTCATAATAAAGTTTAATAAACAGCATAGGAAACTAATTAGCCCCTGGTAGGAACCCGCCAACATTATAACTGTGACATTTTTAGCCCCTTAAATTATGAAAATAAAATTTAAGACTAAGTAGAATAAGACTTTATGAATACGTGATAAAAACGTCCTGTGATTTCATGTTCCAAATAATCTACCTCATTGATTTCGTGAGAGAATAGATTTTTAATTATTTTTCTAACGACCGTTAAAAAATTCTCAAGTCACATCGAAACTTCCGGCATTATTAAATTTAAACTTTCTTAGTTATTGCTTCTGCATTTAAAGTTTGTCTATATGAAGGTCGTATTTAATTTTATTATTTTTTAACAGACGTTAATATATATGTTGGACTTACAGTTCAGTTGATAAGAGCTTAAACAAAGCGACGGGGAAGACTTAGATATTTATTATTAAAATACAATTCTCATAAGCGTTTTTTTTTGTAGACCTAAAAGACAATTTACACATTATGAAGAACTAACTTTAATTACACTTTTCTAAAGCGAATCATGGTATCTTTGCGACGATACTGAATTACCACAGTCAATTCCGGTATCTTATGGGAACATGTTTCTAGTGTCCTGTGATTCCGTGATGCAACAGTAATATTCTACTTAATTGATTTAGTTTTTTTTTTCTTTTTGAAGTGTTGTGGCTCTCCATGTTAGAATGTATTTCTGACAAATAAGCATAGATTCCCTTTGATGACATCCTATACTCAGGACACAAATTATGATCACCAGCAATCCCGTAATGTTGGACAGATGCCGTTTGTAACAGGAAAGTGTGACAGTCAATGTGTTCCTGTTTTAAGTAGGATAAAAATAAGATGAAATTCAAATTATCAAGCACCAATCCTCACTTTCAATAAATTGATTATGTTCCGCACACCACATCCACCGATTATTACTTTAATTTTCATTGTTTTAACCTCATGTGTCCTCATTTTCTTGGAGCATAGTTAGAAAAATTGTAAACTTGTTTTTTAGTGAGTGTTGCTTAGGGCCTTGTACGACAACTCAAAATGTTCGAGTAGCGCGCCTTGTGAGAGTATTTGTGGAGTGATGATGTTGCCGATCCCCAGCGGTAGTCCCAAGTCACTGGTCCGTGGAACTGGGACGCCCGTTCGACAAGACAGCTTATACTAGTTTCGATGCGGAACTCTCTTCGGAGGACACAAGATTGTCGAGGAACAAAAAAAAAACTTTCGCAAATAACGTTAGGAGTGTTATTACTCGATTTCGGCAAGAGGGGAAGCACAAATCATAAAAAAGTTTCTCCAAGTCCATTACATTTTTCTCGCAGGCGAGGGCACGAGAGTAACAATCATTGTCCCCGCTCCCCGTTCCGGAGAACGAGAAATGTTATCACTGCACCTGCTTTATGGAGGCAACTCGGCGTCTGACAGACTCCGGCGCGCTGCAGTACACAGGGACCGAGCCAACTTTTATTGTCACGACACTGCAGCCAAGGGTTAGCAGGCGGTCAACTGCATTGCGAAACAAAGACATTGTATTTTTGTTCCATTTGTGAACATAACTGTCCGCGATTTTTCCGAAACGTCTAGGAAGGATAACCGAGGGGCTGAACCGTCTTGGATTTACCATTCTTGCTTGTAATTGCAAAAATAATGCCAAAAATGAGAGTAAACCGAATAAAACGCAATGATGAAAATTTCTATCTGTCAGTACTGAATTAAAGAAGAGGAAAGACTCAGGGAAACGAAAGAACCTTACATCATGAATATGATGTAAGTGACGAGACGTATATGAGCATGAGAGAAAATTCCTTACCACCTGAATGTTTTCCACAGCTTCCAGGCAAAGAGTAAGCTAGGGTGTGGCGGAATTAGAGAAGTAGGCATGTTCACTGGCGTAACCTATACAAGGTTTTTTTTCCCCCAACAGAGTCTTTTATTTATTATTCTCTGTTTTCCTGTTTAGGACGTCCTGTAGCAGCATTTTCTGCCTCATTTAATTTCCTTTCCCCCTTCCAGATCCCGTGCAAAGCCACTCCGACACCCTCTTTTAGCACCGTGCGCAGCGGCCGACCGTTATGCGTATATGCAATTAATCTAATTGTAATTTAGCGCCCGTGCTCCGTGGACTCGTAAATAACGCCCGCCTGGATAATTAAAACGCATATTTGCGGCCTCTCTGACTGACCCGGACAAACGTTTCGAGCCGCATTAGCCCAACTGCTGCACTTATATTGTGCGGACCCCACCTCGCAATATTCTGGCCTGGAATGCCGATAGAGGCGGAAGGGAATGCTCAAGGTGGGGGCTATATTTGGAACGTCTGCCGAAAGTCTGAAGGCGTCTATAAGATCCGCGGTACGGTATGGAATAAGTAATGATTTCGCTAGACTAGTCGGCATCCACATTTTTCAGTCGAGGACTGACTGGCGGGCTGTTATTCTTGCCGCCTGTAGATTCAATTTACGGCCAACTTCAAATTCACGCACAATGTTCTTGCGAATTGAACGAGTCGAATAATAACTGTTGAGAAACATCGTGAAGAATGGTTGAGCAGTGCATTTCAAATAACACTCACTTACAGCTAATTGTAACTGATTCAATATATTTTTAACGAGAAAAATAAAATTTAATAAATAAATAAAAAATACGGCAAATATATCAGAAAAAATTATTAAACGAAAAATTCGTTTTAATGCAATGTTTCGTTCCCAATTTTCGGACTTCTTCAGGTAATATTCATAAAATAAAGTCGTGACAGCGTCCTATGACGGTTGTAATATCTGTTTTTTTTAGTAAATCTATAATGTAATACATTAAATTCAATCTCGTGTACCGGTATTAATTTAGTGTTTATAATAATAGCGATAATAAATTGTTTTGAAACTCTCTGTTAATTTTTAATAATATATGTTACAGTTTACACGTAAACTTCATTGCTGCTTTGCATATTTTATCAAATATTAAAAATAACATTTAGCTCCACCAATTACCTGTTTATTGAAATGTAGTTTGCTGATTACAACATAATTTCAATTGATCAAGAAAAGAGTAAATTAAACATTAAAATAAGTTATTTTGTTAACCGCTGATGAAATTAATTTATATAAATTAAAAAAATAGATATAAATCCTTTTAAAAACTTATTAATACATGTAAATTAGTCCTGGCGAAATCCTGCTAAGAAATTATTCATCTCTTATTCTGTGACTAAATGATTCGATAGCTGAGAAATACTTCATATAAAATGTATTCGCTTTTGATATTTTAAAAAGAACTTCACTTAAAATTATTTAATGAAAATATCAATTAATTTTTTACATATAATTATTATAACATTATTTAAATATGGTTTTCACAGTTTCATGTGATCTTGAGCACATTTTGTGTCTTTGTGTGTGAACTCGTGTGTAATTAATTATATATATACCATTTATTTTATCGTTTTAAAACTCTCAGGACATTTTTTCGGACCGAAAAAATATATTTTCTTGTCATGTGAAGCGGCAATTGACATGTGACTTTTATACCTACTACACTGTAATTGCTCCAAAAGACATGTGCTGGTTTAGATATAATATTGTTTTTTCTATACGTACTTTCTGTTCGTAAATTTATATCGCGTAAAATATTCCGAATAACTATCGGTCGACTTAAATAAATAGTTCTCTAATATTACGTAACGTGTTTATTAGCTTTCAAAATCTAATTGGCTTATAAATATTTTGGAGGGGTGTAAGTTTTGTCGTCTACTAATGTAGTCGACGTGGTAATTGCTGTCAATTTGAATTTAATCAGCATTTGTAGATACCGTTTATACAGTTGCCTTGCAAAGAGAAGCTATTCAGCACACAATTACACACTCTTTTATCGTCTCGTCTGACAATCCTGTTCCCTTTCTCTTCCCTCAGCTAATATTTTTCGCCTCGCGCACGTGGCAATAGGGCCAGTCATAACTGTAAAATGCGATGTTTCAGCTAGAATTGAATTCAAATGATTGCAGCGTATAGCTTATTGATTAGTTGTGTTTGTCGGGGCAACACGGTATTGTTTGACCAACTGATTGTGGGGATTTCCCAATGGAAATTATTGTAGTATGTGTATACATCCTCCAGAGGACTCGTGTTGACTTCAATTATTATAAGATAAATCGATATGTTGAATTGCTCCCCACACAATGTAACTGTCGAATGGTCATAGGTGGCTTGTTTCGGCGTAGGGGTGTGGGTTATAGGTTGCTGCGGCTGATGCGCTCAGTTTTCGGCATTCCACCAACACAGAGTTGCAAACTGGAACAAAGTAACAAGCTAGAAATGAAACGAAAATCGAGCACTGCTCGACCAAGAGAGGGACGGCCGCTCTTTTGCTAAAGAGAGGGGGAAATTGAGCTGCAGTCTCTGTTTGCGTATCGGGGATCTCAATGAAGCCTGCTCTATCAAACACTCGTTTAGCGTGGGTGTCCTGTGCACTGTGTGGTGTGTAAAGGGAGGTATCGGATGAGAATTGTTTAGGGTTTTGTTCGTTACGAGTATCCTACGGGAAACTCTGTTTTTCCTTTATTCCTTTAGTTAACGGCGAGCTCCGTGTTATGCGACACACACCTATGCTCTCTCTAAACTACACGCATAAGGGGTATGAGAAAGGTTTTTCGTCTCTAAAAATAACAGTACTGAAACAAAAAGACACAGAAAATTTAATACAAAATAGCAAATTTGAACTTATTTAAAATACTTATCTGTGAAATAATTGTGATTATCTGTCGGTCAAAAATTATTCAGGGAAACTAATATTTACTTCTGATGCTAGTATATTAGCTGTTTAAGAGATTGAAATATCAATATTAAATCTGTACAAAGTTACAAACATACGTAGTCAGTAATTTTTATTACATCGGAAAAGGGAAAGAAGGAAAACCGAAAGTAATTTCAATTTTCATACCTGGATGGATTTCCGATTTGTAATCCACTTTTGGTACTACCTTTCGTTGATATTTAATTAATGAATTTATTTTTAGAACAAGTCTGCAGATGATTTGTTCCACTCCAGAGTTTCCATATTCAATATGAAGCAATAACTGTTGTTGGATTTGTGTTGTCGAATGAACAACAGGAAAACTGTTACGGGCTACGGAGTTGAAATAATTCGAATTAAAGAAGTACTTTAGATTAAAATGGAATTATATCAATAACACTGTAATGGTTTCAAATTTTAAACTTTGTTAGTTTGATCCAAAGTCCCTGTGGTTGAAACTAATACCGAAAATTATACGTAATGGTTAGCACGTTTCTCACTAAGCATACAAATATTTTTTTATTATTATTTTTATTTTAAAACCTGCATATTTGTTTAGAAATGCAATTCATAGACTATATAATTGCCATCCCCTTCTACCAGCATGAACATAGTTTTTTTTCAAATGTTGGACTCACGTCCCCGGGTGTAACACTTGAATCTGTAAAAAGCAATTTCTATTGAGATATATTCTTAATTACGTTGTTCCATATTTTTTATATCAGTCACAATTTTACAAAAAATCTATCAATTTACTTTTTTAGTTTGGTATACTAGTATTTTAGATTCGACAACGATAAAATCTTAATAATTACATCAAAATCATTGGAGTGAGTAAAAACAAATTCTTTATTTTATTGTGACTGGTATAAAATATGAAGAAATAAAGTTCAGAATATTACTATAAATATAATAAGTTCAAAGTGAAGATGTGCTCATTTTACGATATCTATTCTTTTTGTATACAAAATAAAAGTTATAACACATAATTCCATGGAAAGTCGTTCTTTAAAATTCGCAATATTTAGAAAGAGCGTGTCGATTCCAATCCTTGGTGACGGATTTTAGTGCAGAACATAGAAATTAAGCAATTTTTCATGAAGTAATTATTGTTACCTTTCACCAATAGAATGAACTAGTTTATTATCATTAACTATCAGAAATCTCTTTGTATTATCGGATGTCTACGATATTTTCTAGGCAATAGACGTAAGCTGAAAGATCTTCCACGATTTATAGTAACATGGTAATCTTATCTTTTACGTGCTCTTAAAGAGGAAAATAAGCCGTTTTCCCTCAGCACGTACACGAAATTAAAAGCTGTGGCAAAATTAATGCATTATCTCCGTGAGCGCGTTCTTATCCATAGAAAGTAAATTGCCCGATAAGAGAGAGGCAACCTAAGTAACGACTGCATTTTTCTGCCCTCACGTGCTCTTCCAACTTCGATCTGGAAGCGTTTGTACAAACTTCGCCATTAAAATCAGGATCTTAATGCGCACGAAGCATGCTTCATTTAGCACATTTTAATCATAAACTTGGAAAAATAGTTATCTTCGCATAAATTAGTCGAGTCTAAACTAACACTCTTGTGGTCTACTGAGCAAGACTGAGCATTTTAAACAATTAAATAACAAAGTAGTTGGTATTTTAAACAATTGATTAATTTCTGTCCGATGTAACTACAAATTCATGATAATAAAGACGTACCACGCTGAGAATACTGGTTTCACTCTTAATCGCATCCCCCGTTTATTCTGAGTATTGTTGGAACAAACTTCGTGTAGCTATGTTTGTGTAGTAATATTTAGAAATAAATATTTCATAGTTACACAATTAAAATGATTCTAAGAGTATATATTACGAAATCGTTCTTTCTGAAAAAAAAGTATTTAAGAAAACATTTTGGGATTTTTTAAATAATTTTGTTTTATGACAAACAAAATACGGTTAATCCATTAGCGATAGTTATGTAGAATACATTTACATAAGTTCAATAGTTACGTGCAAGTAAAGGTTACATTTTTGGGGGAATTTTCGGTAAGATGCTGGTGTAGTTTCAGCTCGTTGACGATTGAATATTCAGCAGTCGCGCAGCATCTCCAGTCAGTTTATTCCAGTATTCTAAGTATTGCCTTAATGAATTACATCAAGTATTAATAGGTATTATTAATAATACATTAAAACATTTTCTTGTTATGTATTTATAAACACATTGCGTTTTTTCATAAAATATTTCTTGCAATACTCACTATTTAAATGGTTGTGCAATGTTGTAACATATGTTATAGTAATTTAATTTATGGACGAGAAGAAACACTTAGTATGCTATTTCTCATGCTTTCCAACACATTTTACAGCAATTTACTGACTTATAATATTCACTTTTTATGTCCAAACATACCGTGGAGAAATTATTTTTATTCCGCCATATTTGCTATTCTTTCCGATATAAAATCACTTGCTTTATAGAACTTTCACAATCTCCAACAACTGTTTCACTTCAGCTGTCGCGAAATGTTTGTTCACAATTGTCAACTTCATCGGAATCTGACTCATCAATATTTGATTCATTACTTTTCTACCATTAATATTTACTTCAGTTTGTTTACTACAAATATTTAAATCTTATATAAAACAAGACTGTAATACAAAAATGACAGTAAAAGGAAACTAAAGGAAGAAGTCACGCGGGGATACTCGAAACCCGCAAATCGTTTGCTATTTTAGTAGTGCCTTACAATATTTCAGATTTACTTTTCCTAGAATACGAGTGACTGTATGAGAGAAAGATTCACTGGGTGCCAGGTATATGAGAATGGTACATTTCGTTTTACTCGGCTTATAAATACTGTGGAGATCCTATATACCACACGAAGCATCTTAAGGTTAGAGAAACATTTGGTACATCAGCCATAAAGAAAAATATCCATTATCTGAATTTATTTAATTATTTCATAAAAGTTATACCCCAGGTTAATGTAGCACCGGTGATTAATCTTAGGATTTGAATACTTGTACTAATAAATTAAATAGAAATAATTATCAAAACCGTCTTATTTAGTTTTTTATCCCTGCTCTTATTTGACGGCATTAATTTTTCCTGGAACTACAGGGCGAGATCTGACTTTCAAGATATGAAAATACACATCGAGCTCCAGTTTAACTTCTTATCAAAACAATGATACGTTTCTTTTATCTCTTTCCCAGAATATATATCACATTCCATAAGTGGCATAGAACGTTTAGACGGAACTCTTGACACTTTTGCTAGTTTTTTACGATGTTGAACTTACATTTTGAATAATCCGTAAAAGGTCCACTTATTTCGCATGAGGATTTCACCGTAGCGAGAACGTATTTTGGAAGGATTGGAGGTAATTGTGCATCGTTTTAATGGATCATAGTTTCACTTGTACAAAGTTATCAAATCCCACGTCTTTGGGTAAATGTTTTGAGGAAGTAAGTAGTAGTCCCAGCAGGACGTAAATGAGTTCCTAGTTCCGATATGTATGGCACAAGTTCCGTCAGTTGCAGTCGAGTTCGTTATCCGTGAAACATCTGCCACTGGCGCAACAAACAGATAAGGGTATCAGACAACTCACGTCACTCCCCAAATCCCTTTCCCGCGTCCAATTACACGAATTTACATATTCATGTTCGTCCCTGCGCTGTCCAGTAATAGAAAACATTCCGCCAAGTAGAGAGTAATTCCGACCGCTATCAATCCCCCCTCCAGCTGCACGAGCCTCCACAATCACAGGTAATTGTAACGTTTAATTCCACATCTTCCTCTTTGTTTTATTCGCGGACCTAAATGAAGCGGAGTTCGGAAACAATGCCCCCAAGTTCGATTCGAACCCAGCAAAATTGGATTGCCAAGTCGTGCATTATTTCACCTGGCCACGGGGCAGATGAAATCAAAGCGATTATCCAGAATGGTAGATACTTCTGAGCGTTAACTGCTTCAAAGGACTTAATCGGACAGAGACGCGCCTTCTGTTATGCATAAAGGAAGGATCTGGCAATATCAACGCCAACACTATTTAATATCTGTAAGAGAATCAAATTCTATAAAACTACTACGCTCTGTCTCCATGCACATCTGCGAACTTCAATGAATTCCATTTTAACTCATTAATAATAATAGACGTTATGGATGTTTCAGTTTGCATATTATAAATTAACTAAAGTTGCGAAGTTGTAATATTTTTATATTATTCACCTACAAGTTAGTTCTAATAAGATTTGATGAAACATTAGTTTTACTAATTGCCATTCTGTAAGAATTTAAAAATTTTCCCAAAGACCAGAGCTATTAAAAATTCAGAGTTTATAAAATACTCAAAAATGACGTGTACCATCATTAATAACGTTCAAAAGACTGAATAAATTCTTTATTAGTCAATTCTCAGGTTGCCACTATCGTAAAATGTGTACGGTTGATAATTCATAACTTTCCTGAAGTAAACATGTAATTGAATTTTTCTGCACAGAGTACATTCTCCTTCTTAGAAATGAAGTCGTTTTCTAAAACGTAACGAGAATAAACCTGAAAATAGTGATATATTTTTCTTTTGTTTCACAAAATTGTGCGGAACAAGTCATTTAATAAATCTCAAATCAATGCAAACATAATAATAAAAAATATCCAAATAATAGAAAAATTAAGTGGTGATATAAATACCACACTACGGTTCTTGAAACCTTGTTCATTTCTTCAGGTGCTAAAAAAAACGCAAAAGTTAAGAGTGACAGAACAGCACAATACTGTTCAGAAACTTTTGAACATCTCAAAGCAAATTAGTTCATCATTAAAGTCGCAAGTAAACTGTCTTTTTATACTGTTCTTCGCATAACCGCGCAAAAGACTGGTACCTGCGTCAGATATCTCTACGTCTCTGGTACTTGTTATTAAATACTAATCAAAGCAAAAGTTAAACATATAGCGGAGACAAGCTGCCCGCAGTCATCGGTGGCTGCATCCTTTCCGTGAGTCACGAACGGCAGCCATGTTGGCAGGCCTGCGTGCGAACCTCACCACATGACACTTCCGCAATCTAACTAAAAAGATAATTACCTGTCGGGGCCACTGGAAGAATCGTCTGCGAGCCACCCCGTCCCTCCAGCCCCTCTCATCATCCCACGCACACCATTTACCCGCAGCAAAATGTCCTAATTAAAGACGATTCGCGACCCAGCTCATAATAGCTTCTTGCAACTTTCTAAGTATTTTTACGCCGAGCAGTACAAACTTTTGCCGTAATTGGTCACAGACTGTAATTATGGTGTAACCCGTTTTGATTGCTCGTAATGAGAAGAGACGAAGTTGGAGGGAGAAAATTTTTAGCAGAGTTTAAATAAATTTTTTCTTCTGCCCGATTCATTTTATGTGGTGATTTCGTAGAAATTAATTTATCTCTCGTATAAAATGTCAACGAGGCTCTTAAGGTGTATAATGATAGCTCGAAACTGATCTGTGTCGATTGTTCATGTTTTTACTGAACTTATAAACTTTGGTAATTAATACATTGGGCTTGTTCCGAAAAAACGATACATAAAATATCATCTGCAGCTGAGATATTCGTAGCATTAATATTTTGAATGACAGCAGAGGCAATCCGAACCATTATAAAATATTATTGTCGAACAACGAAAATGAGCGGCGGTTCTTAAACGACTTAAGTCCATTTTAGGAAAGCGATGAATGTATGAGACATTCAGGATTCTGCAAAAATCTGTATTAGGATGTCCTGTTTGAAATTCGTTCTACTACCCTTTGGCTCTCTTGACGCACGCTGTACTTCGTTACTCAATCGCACTACAGTCAGCTGACTGTGAAAATCTTTGATTGTTTATAATCTGGGAATTTTTAAAGAGGCAATGTTTCGACCCTTTGTTCTATGTTTGTTTAAAAGTCCATAGTGCTTGTTCCAACATAGTTAGCTTCCTGTTTGAAATACATAGGATCAAAATAGGGGTTGACAACGCCAGAAATGGGGCTGAAGGGACATGAGGGAGGGAAAATTCGTGCAACGGAATGCGGTCGATGTATGTGTGTGTGTGGAATAATGTATTGAGGCCCGCGGCTGCAGCACCAGCGATCAAAGAGACGCTCCGCCATTATCACGGCGGGCATTATCATACATCACATCTGTGCCGTCGCCTGTGCACTTACCGCTGTAGGGGAAGACCCGTCGCGTATCCGTCACTGTCCGCGCTGGATTACCGGGTAATTAAACGCCCCCATTCATAAGAATTTTCTCTGACTGCCTCATCCGGGATCCGGAAATCTTCCCAACAAAGGGTCCGCACCAGTATCTTCTGACAAGCCTGGAAATCAATGTTTCCATGGAAGTTGTCTGAGAACAATCTCTTTGCCAGCCAATAGGCTTCCTGTCTCATCAGTTTCCCCTTTATTAAGTTCGGAGCATCTAATTTCATTTTACAAAATTTTATTTTTAGCACCATATCTGTGTGTAACATGATGTTAATCTCATTAAATTGGTAATAGGAATAATAATAGCCTATAAGTTAGAAATTTATTTTAATTATTCAGATTGAAACATAATACATATCAAACACGACGTTTTGTCCCTGATTGTGACTATTTCAGGTGTAACGTTGGACTATAATTTTTTTTTAGAAAATTTAAGTTGACAAAAATTTATCGTGCAGTTTGCCCACACGTTACGGCCAAAAAAATGATTTTTATGAGGAAATTTAAGTTGACAAATTTATAACGTGAGATTTGCCCACACGTTAGAAATTTTTGACAACTTATATTTTCTCATAATTAATTATAATTGAATGTTTACACCTGAAGAAGTCAAAATCAGGTACGATGTATTAAGTTTCAAATTTAATAAGTTTTTTCTGTCTAATAGGCTGTTTTTGTTAAATATGAAGTCAGATTGTTATAATAGTAAATAATAGACTTTGTAATATTGATAGTGTATTATAATTACAGTAAAAATAATTCTTATAAGATGTATGTTTAGCAAAAGAATAACAAAAATATATATTACCATCATTTAATTGAGTTTTAACGTACTGACACGCAGATACTTTTGTATTGATTACCGGGAACTGAAACGTATTTTCTAAGAGGAAAGATATGCACAATATATGAAAGCTATGCATCTGACTATTTTATTGTTTGAATGTAAATGCGTTTATGATACCTTAAGACGCAAAAAGACATTGTAAAACTTCGGTGTTGCTGTATTTGCCCTTAAAGAATCAATACTCTAATTATAATTCTTTTAATATTTCTTTTTTACCCTAGTAGTTGTAATAAATCACAAATTATTTTTGTATTATTAATGAATTATGTTACAAATTAACCACCATAAGTTCAAACACATTAACTAAATAGTTCTTTTCTGCTTTTAAGGTGACAATGCATTGACTTCAATTTATAGAACTTGTTACGACCTGCAAAATAATACTTCATACGCTCAAAGCATTGATTTTAAAAAAATACAGCAATGCCAGTACCAAATCCACTCTCAAGGCTTTTAAATAATGACAATAAAACAATATGCTTTACATTTATATAGAATACGTTATCATTTCTAAAATAAAGTAGCGTGGTCGAATAATAACGACTTGTCTTTTCTTTCGTGTCAAGTGTAATTAGTAGAGTAATTTTGAGTTTTTATGTTAAATTTTTGTGTGACAATGGCAAGTTTCCTCTTGCAAACTGGCTTCAATTCGCATTTAGCAAGACAGAGGAGGTGAAGCGGAGTATGGGGACACGGTTAATGAGGAATCGATTCTCGAAGTGCTACTGGTGTTGGCTATACCGTGATTAAGAAATTATATCTCCCTATCCGAGTCAGGAAGGGAGCTGAAAGTTTTCTGTAGTCATGGCAACAGGGCGGGTAAGTCTGCATACTTATGAGGCTGGTCGTGTGGGCGCCCAGAGAGACGAATCCTTACTTAACGAATCTCCAAAACTTAATGTCAAGCGCGTCAGTTCCAGACTCATTTGGCAGTTTTCACGCAGACGGTTGCTCGCTAGAATAAATCGGACTTTAATTCTGAAATTGTACACACTCACAAAAGTGATAACAAAGCAAGTGCTTATGCAATCGTGGCGGCGTTAATTATACTGACTTATATATTATATTATGTTCGGTAATTGAGGCTCCATTCGTTTCTTTCTGTCCTTCTATCTCAAACTTTGTATCTCAATGCCTTTAAAAAGTAATTTTAGTAAAACATCAATAAAACGTTATAAAAAGTATCAAATATGTCATATTTCGTTAGCACTCCCAAAAATCTACACAGTTAATTCAAGTTTTATATTACAATTACATTAAATTTATGAAAATGTTTACTTCTGGACAAGAAACATTTACCCTAAATATAAGTTTCTTAGAATATGCTTTTATAATTTCTGTAGTAAATTAAATAATTTACTTTATATTTATGTCTTCTGAAACAATCAAGATGCTGTATAAAAAGTTCCCATTGTCATTTTCGCTTTTAAAATACATTTTAAGTATACAGTTAGTATGTATGTATGTATGTATGTATGTATGTATGTATGTATGTATGTATGTTGGACACTAAACCAATATAATAATATACAATTTCGCAACATTGCTATCTGAAAATATTGCAAATTAGATATATGCCAATTTATAGATTATTATACTCTCCTGAACCGTGAAAGAGTTACGGTGCCGAAATTTTGTGGAACTTCTATCAAACAGCTTAACCCAATGCTGCAATTATAACTGTGATCGATATAAACAATATTCGTAAAAATATTATTACTTCCGTCATTTTAAAACCAGCCGAGAAAACATTGACAACTTATTTCTAAAAAAATATTTTTTATATAAAACATTATTAATCAGGCCGCAAATAAATATTATTTTGGCAGAGTGAATTTATTTGAATTATCTACATTAATTCTATTACATTTTAATACGAGTTTTAGTTATATCTTGGAACAGAATCTTATTAATAATTATTGAGTGTAGCGGGTATTCCTAAGGCTTGTTTCGAGAAGATGGAGAGTGGTGCACCGGCTGTGTTGCGGGCAGGTATAGCGAGTCCCTCAAGTAATTGTGAGCCATTCACTCCACCGCGCACGTATCGTTCAGGCCCTCGACTCAACGAGGCGCGAACACTCCGCTCAAGAACTCGGCACGTTGCATACTGAACAGAACAACACACTAGCTGCCCTTCACTACCTTCACGAAATTGCAAGGTAGACCGCGTAAAACACTAAACATAAACAACAGAAAGCAAACAAGTCGAAATGTAAAAAAAGAGTGTGTGATACAACGTTTACTAATAGTTTCCATATCATGATAACAAAAGAAAGTCCATAAATAATATCATAAATTTAGGTATATTTTCGGTTAAAAATAACTATAAAATGTCCGTACAAATCAATCACCACATTTTATTTGTATTTCGTTAAACTATGTAATTATAAATTCTAAGAGTTAATTCTACAATAAAGTTGTTTGCACATTACATATTCGTCGTTCATTACGTTCTATAAGATGGTTAAGACTAATTTCGTTAGCTATTGAATATGGGTTGAAATATATTGTGTTCATTTATTTATTACATTTAGAGGCTTAAATAATAATACATACTATATGACGTAATATTTAAAATAAGTCAGTTATTGTATTCCATATTTAATCATTATATTATATTCCACAAATAAAAATTTTATGAAACGGTATTTTACTTGCACTTATTACAAGAAATCAATTAAAGCAAATTCAAATCTGTTGAATGTAACGTTCGCCTATTTAAAATTATTAATCAGAGAGAAACGACAATATTGTCCATAGTCAAGCACACTATCATGTTACCAAAACAGAGATTTTTGACTCATGTTAATTTATGAAATCCATAGCATTTTTGGTATTAAATTATTATTTTAGCCGAAACCCCAAGAATGTTTTACTTATTTACGAATTCATCACGACTTCATTGGAAACTTATGAGAGTTTCTAACCCCGTCGTGTGGAAATATTTAACGCCGGTCTCTAAATTTTAAGCGACAGAGAGGTAAAACAACCAAGTACTCCCTTCTGTAGAATGAGTCCGCTCCAACAGCACTAACATTAAAAAATTTACGATCTCATGAAATAAAAATTGAAAGTACGTGTGGACTGGCGGTGCAACCCACGATTCTGACCTTCCATTATAGCATGTTCCTTATTCTCTTTATCACATCTGTTAGACCCGTCCCCTTCCTAATCAGCTACTAGTTTATTCTTGTGCATGTGATTTCCGCTACCGTTCGCATTGTCCAGAAACAGTTCTGTTCTATTTCCAGTGCAGCAGGAACAATATTCACAGTTTTGTATATAAAATATATGTAAATATTTTGTCAATTAAACCGTAAGAAAATTCTTTCGCCGGTAATATTTTTCACACGTTTTAGAAGATCACATTAAATCATTACCAACATTTTTGTTCCAAGGAAATATTATTTTTAACTCATTTTAAAATATTTAAAATTAAATTTATTCCTTACACGTTCGTTCTATTAAGCACTGTACGAGTATATCTTCACGGAAATTATAAGAATGGTAAAAGTTTGCTAGCCTATGTTATGGAATAATTTGGAAATTTCGATAAATTCATTTTCTGATCCTATTTAATTTGTAAGTGGTTTCGTATACTTTCATTACTTGTCTTAAGCTGCATTAAAACTTTGAACAAGCGATTTGTTCACGAGCCGTTGCACAATAATTAATTAGCGTAGAAGGTAACGCGTAGCAACGTTTGTGTCAAATTCTGTAAGCGGCGGAAGGATGTGGGGCGGGGACGACTTCGGCTGAAAAGGGTGATGGATTCTTGCCGTAGTGTTAGAGCTCCTTCTAACACGCCCCCGTTCCCTTGCTCTATTGAATTAACGTCGATTATGGAAAGGTGCCGGAGATAGGCTACGTAAGGTAAAGACGACGTCTAAAGTTTCTACAAGGAGCGTCGTTTACGGTAACCGCTTTCCGAACTCTGCGAAATAAACAAATACAATATTTTATGAATAGTCCACTGACTGCCACATATACAGGGTGGTACAGAATTCCTATTACAGACTTCTAAATGTTGTTTGGGACTTGGTAGACAAAGTTTTGATAAGGAACCGTTGTCCGGAAATGTAGCATTTGGATGCAAAATAAGTTTGAATACCGAATAGGTTACAAATCTCACGTTTAACTTCTCGGGGAAAAAAAGGGCTGAGGGCGACTGCTCATATCGTGTGTACTATGATTACAGTCAGTTCTGCTGAATCGGCGTTCACATCAGTTATCATTCTGTCATTGAGAAGTACAAGACGAGACAGTACAAGATGGTAGAATACACGTTTGAAAATTTCGTTGAAATGTTGATAATGTACGACGAGGCTGGACGTAATGGTAGAGCTGCACAACGCATGTATCACTAACATTTTTCGCAACGCCTCACTCCCTCACATTGTAAGATTATAACAACAACTGAGAGAAACAATTACCTGCAAAACAAGGAGGGCTGACTGGTGCTCCGTGGACGCGCCGCACTTTCGAATTTGAAGTCCTTCATCACGTAAAATATCTACTAAGTCCCCTACACAAGCCCTAGAAGTATGTAATAGGAATTCTGAAATACCCTGTACACTTACGGCATCATTGCCTAAAGACAAAAAAGTAGAACTGAACACATCGTTCAAAGCAAAGAAAAGTTAGATAGTGAGATTTAAGTAAGGAAGAGAAAAAAATCTGATGTGTAGTTAAAGGATATACAAAGTTATAGCCACAGTGCCGTCTTCTTGTGTAAATGCTGTCTGTATAGTTCACAACATCTCTAAAAGTTTACTAGTTGGGAAAATTGGGCCAATCTACCATTTGAATCTTGAAAGCGTCCTTTTTGTTGTATCCCCGAGGACCCATTGTTTCCCACTTAGAAGTTTGTTACGAGGCGAATGAACCGTATTTACTATATCATTATGGCTATAACGAATGCTTTGCAATGAAATACAGAAGTATCGTCCTCAAAAATTATTTTTATAGGTGGCTATAAAGTAATTTATGTTGATGATGAATTATTCTGCTACAATTATTGGTGTCAGAAGTAATATTTTACCAATTTACCTCCAACATAATGATACTCTGTAAACAGTTTATATATGAGATTTACAAAGAATTTTTATAATACCGCTTTTATCAATTTCAGTTTAGTAATTTGGATAGCAGATATTCCTGCCTGCTCCATAGCATTTCTGGAACACCAATGGAGCGAATCTGCTGAGCGTATCGACAAGCTACAGGGAAAGACGGTAGGGCAGTAGGGAAGCGGTGGGAATGTATCCCAGAGGCATGCGGCTGATGATTCAGTGGCGGTCCCGTTTCATATCACTTGCTACTGCTTGTTAGACGCTTGCTTACTTTTCGCGCAGCTCCCCGTTATTGGATTTTGGTGCAAGGGCGTTGCCATAGTTACAGCACCCTTTTTAAACCAATAATGTTCCATTATGTAGCAATCAAGCTGCCTGGGACGATGTTGATTGCAAGTTATTGGGGCCTGACGAAGGGAAAGAGAGCGAGAGAATGAAAAGGGCATGTTGGCTGGACTCGACGTCAGATCCCTCCTGTGACGGAGCACGGAAAAGTTATGAGGAAGAGGAAAACAAAATGTTCAGGACCATTGAGCCTTTAATAAATCTCAAGGAAGTAATGAATTTATAACTGGCAAACGATTTGAAGCCAGGTCTTTTTATAATATCGTAAATGACTTATTACGCAGCAGATAAATCGACCAAAATAATTAGGTAACGTGATTTGCAAAGATTTGTTTCCTCTATAGGAGTAAATATAAAATTGGAAGAATACGTATAATTCTTCCAACTTTTAATATTTTACTTGTTGAACGAGTTGTAAATCACCAAAAAAAGGACATAAAAACAGAGATACAGAATAAAAGCCCAAAATCAATTCATAATTTTCCTTGATTGCACGTATACACGCTAGTTTAATCATCATCCTTGCCGCTGCAAACCCATTCAGGTCTCTTAGCCAAGCTGTCATCTTACATGACTCAGTCTTGGTTTAGGAGTGTCAGATGGTTTGTATGTTGATTCTCCATCGGTTTTAAACCCGAGTTTTCCTGACCATGATGAGCACATACATACATGACCATGCCCGGATTCGGTTCCAGGACCTGTGTAATGTGAGGCGGTGATGCTGACGGCTGCACCACACCAGGTCAGCTATGTTTAGACACACCACCCATTACGATATAACCCCGATCCCTTCGTCTCATGTTAAACTTATGGAATGGAGTCTTATTTCTTGCAAAATTTTACAATGTCATGTACTTTAAAATCAAATATATGTAAAAAAAACTCGAAAAATATGAACATATAAACAAATTCAGTATGAATCTTCAAAGTTAATATTAACATATGTTGCATCTTTTCATAGTTCTGTACTCTTCAATTTTTCCAGTACACGTTTTCTGAATTGTTAAACAGATAAAAAAGCGAGTGCAATGCGATTCCAGTATTCTAATTTTATACTCCACCTCTGGTAATTTTTGAAAAGAATTTGTAAATCCTATTTCATAAAATCTTTAGTGTCTCATAAAATATCCAAAACTATTTGAATTCGAGCGTTAACAAAAAAAATTTTCTTAACATTTAATATAACAAATTTGTGGAATAAAGGTATGATTATTGATCCTGGTGATACGGGAAAATCTATGGGAATTGAAAACGAATTGCGACGTAAACTTTTCATACGTTCTAAAATGCTTCACCGCATGTTACGCTTCCAAGACGCGAAGACACACGGTATTCAAAGCAGTAGGCTTGGAGGTGTGCCTGCCGGATTTGGCGACTGCAGGGACCTGGTATTGATTCCCGGAGAGTGCATGGGTGGGCCAGCAATTTGGCAACAATCACTGCTTCCGTTCGACGCGCTCCTCCCCTCCTCGTCGTCTGGCTGCTTCTCCTTTCCCTCGCTTCCACCCTTCTTACGCCGGTTCTTTCCCTTCGTGTGTCTTCGTTGCCATAGCGGCGGCACAGGGAGCAATTGACCGCTGGCCAAAGGGGGTGTCGTAAGCCAATAAGAAGTTGCCAGCATACAGTAGTAGTAAAGACGGGGATTATGTCCTGGAGCGGAAGGAAGGATTGTCTCCCTTAACACTTCGTTGTGGTGACCGGAAGCAATTTTGAGAGATGAAAAGTGACTCGGAGTATGACACAGGAAGGGAGGGAAAGGGAAACAATAAAAGAATACAGGGTGCCAAATATTGGAATAAGCCGTTGCTGGTGCAGTGACTTTTGTTTCGGCAAGTTCCAATTTTTTTTTGTCTCCAGAGGCCTTACAATAAGTCGGATACGAAATTTGTCAGCAATTCCAGTGAATGCTGTCTAAGATGGTAAAATGACGCTTGTATTGTTTTCTTGATTCATCAACTGTTAAAAAGAAATTCTCTTTTCTTCAGTCTTTGTACGTCAGCCCAAATGAATAATGAGGAGACCAACCAATGCATATAAATTTATGCACAAACATTCATCCTATTAATTTGCAAAATCATTTAATAAAAATCTAAATTGTAAAAAATAAAAAAATAAAAATACGCTTTGTTTTCTGTCATCCTCGACAAGGTGATTGAATCAGCTGTACTCATAACCAGACATAAAATCTAGAGCAGCTGCATGTTCGTAAATAGTTTAAAACCGTTATAAATTTATTTTAAATGGATCCTTATTTAAAATAAGCACAGGAAGTGTATTATAATCGTATATTAAAAAATTGTGGTAAGCCATTGTATGACTATTGCCAGTCTTGCACTAAAACTCTAAGAAAACGCTTTGTTTAATCCTTACTTTTGCGTAGCTTTCATATATTCGGTATTAAATGCAAGTAACAATTTATTTAACAAGTAAATGAATAGCAATGGATCAAAAACATCAGAAATAAAGGCAAATTATAAAAGTGTATGCTTATTAATAATCAAAATAAACAGTTTTACAGTCCTTTACCTCTCTCGTTCTCTCATGATTTACTCGGAGCTGACCTTCGTTGGCGGTGTTACCAACACTGGCGGGCAATATTTCTCCGCCAAGACAGCGAGTACAAAGGGCATCCTGTTTCCAGGTCCTCATAAGAATAGGATAGTCACTAAAGCCTGAGAGAAGCCACGTCTAGTTTAGGACAATGCAGAATTTACCTTTCTGCATTCAATATAATATTACATATTCTTGAGTCAATTTCTATAAAACCAGACAAACATAAAAATGCATCAAGTATTTTGGATATAATTCATTATGTCCAACTTTTTACACTGAGATCAGATACTTTAATACCTTTCAAATCCTTAATAGAAAAATTTTTAAGGTACACTTCCACCAATCAAAAAACACAAACGTTTTGTTCTTACATGGAAATAAGTTTTATTTTATTATGACGTCATTAGTACTAAAAAATTAAGTATTTTATTCAACGTCTGAGAGCAGCGTTCTATTTTACATTTTGAAATTAAGTTGCCAAATTTTAAAGGAAAACAAGAATGATTTATATGAATGAAGATTCAAACAGAAAAATTAAAATATGTAAATCTTGTGTGGGTAATAAGATTATAATATGGACTGTTAATATTCGATTGGATATTTTTTTGGTATGAGGGTTGTATAAACTTTCTATAACATTCGATAACACTGATTAAATCAATTCAGAATATTCTAAAATTTATTATTTGCAATTATTTTCGATTCTGTGAAGGTTAAACAATTTCAACCGTTCACTAATAGCGATGAGAAATAAATTTCTTATGATGTTAATCAAAACTGGTTGAAACGTAAATATTTTCAGTACTTTTGAGACCGTTAAAATAACAGTTTTAATTTCTCGCAGACACATAAAATGCTAACCTGAGATGTCGACCCGTTCAGTAATAAACCAAAAATTATGTTATGACATATTTGACACACGGATCTCTCCTCTCCGCTCCCTCCATTCGCAGCGATGCAATTGATTCCGAGCTACCCGCGCCTCTGTGATGAACCGGATTCAGGGCAAATTTACTCAGCATTGCGTGTGTCTGTGTGCGCCATAACTCCTATGTAAACTCCCGGAAGGAAACATTAACGTAGCCGCTCGAATGCGAGCTTTATTGTGCTCCGCGCGCCCCTTTTGTTTCGCTGTGAGCTCACTCTCTTTCGCGCCAGCTCCCTTCACCGCCCTCGATTTCGACGGACCTCTGCTTTATCGAAATGTTAGCAAAAAAAGGGTACTTCGTATTTATGTGCAATCTAAATTATTAGATTTTCAGCTTTTCATCAACTGAAACCTATTAGAATTCGTTACACACTATGGAAGTGAACTACAAGCAAACCTGAGGTATAAACTCGACTTGTCAGACCAAGAGTGATAAAATGAGAACAAAATATTAAAAAGAAAAATGAAACTCAACATTAATTGATAATTATTTAGTTTCATCAGAAACACTGGCTCTGAATATATGTGAACTGATGTGAATTTGTTTGAAGACGTAATTTCTAAAAAAACGACTTGTCGAATCAATAAAAGTTGATAATGAAATCTGGTCTTCTCAAAAGAGGACATCCTATGATATCTATAATACCGAACCTCCTATAGATGGAGGAAGGGAGAGATAAAATACTTAATTAGAACCCCCCGTGTTTATTGCATATTTTTTGCTGAAAAAAATCATTTATTTGGCCATATTATTGATGAAATTTCATTCTCACGTGGCGCTGCAAATATCGGAAAAACTCATTTATTCGTTTTCAATAAATCGAAAACTGATTTTAGAGTTACCTTGGAATACCGACGTGCACGGTTAATATTGAGTTTAAACAATTAGAGCGGGAGATCTCATTGAAGCTTTTAGAGTAACCCCCGATGTGTGGGAATAGGGGGGCAAATTTATTGTCATTTGACAGTTCTTTTTTAAAAAAAATATCGATGATATCTAATGTACAGTATGCATATTGTGTTTTATCTTGAGGGTATTACTCGAGATAAACCAATATCTGTACCCGTTTCGATTGATTTCGATTACAGCACCATTAGCGAAACAAACTACTTCAATAATATGGTCAGAAATTTGGAAATTTCTATTCATAATCCAAATCTGGAATAAATAAGGCGGTATGTATTTTATATCCCCCCCCCTCTCCAGGCGCTAGCAATGGTGATTCGAGTTTAGTATCAAGACGAACAATTTTCATTAGACTGAGTAAAACACTGGCGCCTGTAGTAGAGTATTTTTACAGTGTATCCCAAAACTCTTGTAGTTATTATTGTTCTGAAGGAAGACTATTGTATAAAACTATCCCTGAGTGGTGAATATTTCTCTGGTAGAGAGAAAAGATCTTAGACCTGAGCGATTTCTAGTCTCATAATCATGAGACTCGCCATTCGTTTGAAAAAGATTCATGTTCCGCTTAACAAACTTTAAAATTTCGTGAATAAATACGTTGGGAATAGTTAATATTTGCAGACTTTTGAAAAACGGTTTACAACTGGATTTATTATCCGTATTAGAAAGTATTCTAATAGCAAGCTTTTGCAACTTGAATATTTCAATGCTCCTGGAGGAATGGCCCCAATTTTTAATGTCATAACACATAAGGAAGGAAAATACGCAAAGTACATCATTTTCGTTGTGTTAATGTCAACATGTTGGATTAAGGTTCTGAGACAGATCAGAAAATATTCCCGATACCTTCAATCCCTCATCCAATGAATTTGAAATAAAATTTGGCGACAAAAATTTTAGGAATAGATTCCTTATATTAAGAAGAAAAACAAAGTGTAGTACAACATGCGTCCGAAAATACCTAATTACAGAGTTATCGTAAGTAAGTAAGTTTATTACAACACGGGTCTGGAAATGCATAATTACAGAGTTATCAGAATTTCCGTATCAGATCAGTTTTGTTTGAAGTTCAACTGAGTAGTTGGAGCACTCTGTTCACATATCAGATTGAATGATTGAAGTGACTTCCTTTCGACTGCTCTTTTTTGCACTGAGTTTATATATATATATATACTTTTAATTTTTATACTGAAAAAATAAGTTATTTAAATGATGACTATCATGTCATATATGCCTGAGTTTTTATTAAAAGATTCTTCTGTTCTTTCTGAAATGAGTTATTTTCCAGCATTAATTTGCAAGTAAAAAGGAACAACACACGCTAACTATGTTCGTTATTTATTCAAATTACTTTTCCCAGGTAAACTACTGCCAGATACAGTCATGCTCCCAAGCTGAATCTTGTCACTATCTAAAAGGTTTCATCCAACTGCTTCTTTATGGATTAATGATTCAATGCTTTTTCCTTACATAACTGCCGATTTTCTATTCCGAAGTGGATACGAAGTTTCACTTACCTATTTTGTTTCTCTCCCCACAATTATAAACTGGACCGATTTATTTAATTTAATTTCTCTATTTATGAGATTATCAATTCATTTTAACCGCATATTTGTAATTTACATAAAATTCTAAGTAATAAAATTTAAAGGAAATGTGAAAAATTGCAGTATATATATTGTAGGTTATTAGTATACAATTTTAGATAATTTTTTATATCATTCAATTTTGGCAACAATATTTTCTAAATTCATGTTTGTGATGATATACCACGTCTTCATTTCACCTGTGTTGTTGACCTAACAATATGATGTACGAAACTTTATGAATCTGGATTTTAGAATTACAGCCAAGTTAACATTTTATAGCTCTTTTCCGAGGTTTGTTATTTTTAAGTAGAAAAAGAATCTTTCATACACAAATGTGAATGAACTGACTCACTCAAATGACCTCATTTCAGAGAACTGTGTTGTGTATTTGGGTAAACATGATTTTTGGCTGTTTAGTAGTGTGTAAAACTATAGTAATAACCCATTTCTGGTCCCCGGAGTCTTATCAGTTGTATTTCAACGTATGAGAATTGGTTATTCATTAATTTATTATAAATTAAAATTTATAAGCTGCAACTAAAGCTTATAATTTTATTTTCTCCAAATTGAAATTACACAGTATATATTTGCTTTAAACACTACTAGAATTAATGCCGCATAAATGTATGTATGGAAAAATATTTTACCTTTCTACACTGAAGATATCTAAGAAAAATGTAACAAAATCAATTTTTTTTCTTCCAAAGAAGAATACATAAAATATTTTGATTACTGAACTTCCTGACGAGCGTTGGAGTCTTGCCTTTAATATACGAAAATTCATGGAAATTTATAGAATACTCACTTATTTCTGATGAAATGAAATACACCATTTGAGGTACATTAAATATGATAACTTAAAACATTAGGTTTATTTTTAAAGATTCATTCATCAACTACAAAGATTCTCAGCTTAAATTTCTTGTAATAGAATAATTTAACTGCATTGGAGGTATCACTAAGTTTCCAGTGTTGTCGAATCTACCTTCGCGTCGTATAAGACTTTGGCGTCCTCTTAGTCAGTGTTTATGACGCTAACTGCAGATGGAGGTAGTCTCTGCCGTTAGGTGTAAAATATGGGCTAAAGTTTTCGCTGTAAAACATCAGACTGTCTGTGCTTGTTTGCAGTGTGACGTCAGAACCGAGACCATTCAGGAGGCTGTCGTGGCATTATGTGTCCGAGGAATTATGACTGCCTTCTTTCACCTGGACGTCTCCTTTCACTTAAATTATGCCGCTTCGTGTGAAGCATGTTCAATCTAACCTCTGCCTTTACTGAAGCTAAACAAAGCTCCGTCGAGCGATAACTCCCAGAAGGGCAGCAACACCCGTCAGACGCTCCTCTTGCGGTCATTAGGTTCATAAAGAAAGCCTTGTATAAGCTTTTCAAGATTCGTACATCAACTGCAAAGTGTCTCAGCTTAAATTTCTTGTTACTTTTCTCTGATTTATAATAATTATTTACAACTATTGTATCGAAAGTATATATATTTTATTGTATGAATAGTTCTCGTACTTCAACCGACTGAAATTTACGTTATATTTCAAGTCCTTATGGCAGCTTACTGCGCCAGAAGATGATGGTGGCTAAAGTCGTCGAAACGTTGCAAAATAATATATTCCACTCGGTTAAAATCCCGAGAAATATTCTATAAATATATCTACGCCGAGAAAATATACATTTTTTTATTTATGTTATTCATTTTATTTTCTGTATCAAATCGGATTTCATTGTAATTTACTATGATCGAGACCTAATCTTACTTCCTTATCTGTTCGAAAGAATTTAAAAGATTCATTGGATTGAGTTTTCTTACTTCTATAAATTCCAGTTTGTTCGCCTTACATTTATAGCTATTAAATGAAAGTTTTTCACCTTTTTCTTTTGTAGACGAAAGTTTATTTGTGTTTAGACTTATTTTATACAATCCGTATCGATCTACTACTGTCACTCTTCCCACTTTGTGTAGTTTCTTCTTTTTCAAGCCACCGATTTTATGCTCTTGCAGTGTTTAATTCAGTAAATTATCATTAAACCGTTTATTTCACAAATTTATTTTTAATTATAATTAAATTCCTACTTTTGTGGATTTAGTTTTTAAAGAATATTCTTCTGTTATTGTCCCTGATTGCGACCTCTTGAGGTATAAAATTACAATTCAATTAACTAATTGATTTTTAACTGAATTCTGATTGTACACCTGAAGAGGTCCAATCAGGGATGAAACGCTGTCTCTATGAAATATTATGCTTTAAATAGGTTTAAATTTCTCTCTCTAATAGACTGTTGTTTATAATATTCAATTTCGTTTTAATACAATTAAATTAGTGAATTACATCACATAAAAATACGAAGAAAAGGTATACAAAGTTTGAATCTAACTTCAGGACCTCTTCTAGTATTATATTAATATAAATCAAAATGAAATATAATCTTATTAATAGGGTATCTGATGAGGTCCAAAAGTTGGATTGAATCGTTGCATACCTTTACCTGAATTTTTATAAGATATAATACTCTAATTTAATTGCATTAAAATAAATTATTCTGAATTTTATGCCAGATTTATTTCAGTCAGTAATTTATGTTGTTGGGAGTTTTAAGTAATTTATTTTGATTTAAATATATGTTGGTGTTTCTAATATTACTAGCCAATTTAAGAATGTTCGACAAAAACGTTGGCTTAAAATAAAAATTCTTTAATTATTTATCGACATAAGTTAGTTTAGAAATGTGGCACTGTATATTGTAGCTACTAAATACTATACAAGCTATTGACCTACAAAATTTCTCCCCTATGCTGTTAACATAGTATTTCAGAGTCGTTAAACATTATAATCAGTCCTAACTTCTAAATATTATTTTCTGCAGCCATCATTACAGGTTCATTGACAATCACAAACAATTTTCAGTCAGAGTATTGACCATTTAATCATTTATCAGTTTTTTAATATACTTCATATGTTTAACATGATTTTTTTTCCCTGTAAATAAAAATGTCCTATTACACAATTTATTAGGAATTTTTATCAGCGTAACCCAATGATTATTTAAAAACTGACAAATTTTTATGATGACTTCTGGTCACTCACACAGAGTGGTCTGAAACACACTCAGTTCCTAAATTATTCGTTTGATGCAACAAACTGTTTGATGGACAGAAACGAACCTAGTTACGTTAAAAATTCATCAACTTGATGATTTTGACTACTCGCTAAATTTACTATTCCTAGAAACTGGTCTAATGCACTTTCCAGAGAACAAATAAAAGTAATGGAGTTTCAGCAGTGTAAACGTTTGTGTTTGTGCACAACCCTTTGGGCCAGATAGATTCAGTGACCTACAACAAACATTTTTGAGGCAAATATCGTGGTTGTCACTCCTGTCAATACATTCGTACTAGGTAACAGTGCTATTATTACTCACGCTACTACAGCATTGTCTTCTTGGATACGGCATCTCACTTTAAGTCTTTTCATTTGACATGGTTACATATTACTCCTTTTTACATTTATAAATATTGCTATACGTATAAAATTAAATATAAACAGTTTCTTTTTCATCAACTATGTTTCGAAACCTTTAGTATTACATTTATTTTCTTACATAGTTGGAACCCGTTAACTAATTCTTAAACCAATGGTAGGTCGATAATTTCACATTCTAGCGTCAATGATTTTCTATCGAATGATTAGTTTAAAAGCAGAGTTAGCTCTTCGTAAGTAATTAAGAACTTTGTCCAGATTTAGGAATGAGGCACGTGACACTGATGTTCCGTGTTTCTACCCTATTAAATGCGGTAGGTTCTTACGTAAGAAACAGAAAACTGTGCGGTGGCTTTAAACTGCAAATAAATTTATTGTAGTAAAAGTTGTTATAATTTTTCTATTTTCAGCAGAAATATTTTTAATTTTTAGTAAAACGTTAAATTAATTTTTGAGTACGTCTTTCAGAATTAAGAAATTTTTATAGTTCAATTTAATTTTGGGCCTTATGCTACCCACATGTTGTGTTCCTTTGTCATTATTAATAAAAATCCAGTCTATTAATAATCTGTTTTCCATAATATAAAGAATAATTAAGTAGTCCAACGTTAGATCACTTTCTGTATCATTGATCACTTTCCAAAATAATTTGAACTGAGGTAACAGGGCGTGCAATCTAAGCATCATGATATTAATTTTAAAATTTACCGGGAGGGCAGTGAAATCTGTGGAAATACTTTCAGTACTCTTTGTGGTGTGGACATTAAGTAAAAGGAAACATTTGAGAAGAGAATGTGTCGTGGAATATTTGCGTGATAATTATATCAGCACGAGGCTGGCGACGCGCTTTGCCCCAGCTCCATCTCGTTAGGTTCACGAAAGGTCCGACCCTTGACCCTTTTTTGCAGTGCTTGGGTTTAAGGAGTGGCGGGGGAGGTGCTTGAACAAGCTCTCTATAACGCTGTATTATCAACTTCTCGGTCCCCCGCAAGCAGGGCTCTCTCGCCACTCCCCTTTCTCTTATTTACAGTCAACCGCAGAGCCCGCTCACAAAGCTTCGATATACTCCAAACAAACTCCAATGCATCGACAACACTGTTCAATTACAGAAGAAACAAAGAAAGAACGTATTACTGCTCGTAATAGGATTCCAAAGGTTTGAATGCATAAATAAATTGAGGAATACATTTCATTGTATCATGATATTGAAAGGGCCTAAAGGCAGTCTCTTCCCTTCATCGACAGCTCTATCCTTCAAATTCCTATGAACATTTTAACTCAGCAAACTCAAATTCTCGTATACTGCAGAAGAAAAAAAGAGCTGCTTCCTATTATTTATTTATCTTATTATCTGAAAATAATTAGTGTTAACATAACACGAATTGGTGTAATTGATTTTTGGCTCTCCAACGGACAGACTAAATGTGCGCCCTATTGTTAAAGATATAGTCAGTAAATTAATAGACATTTACTAACTGGAGTATGCTTTTCTTGTAGTTGGCATTATTGAACGTATGTAATTTACTCATCATCTAACAGCAAACAGATGCTATTCGTGCCAATATTTTTTTTTCAACACTATATTGATATGTAACGTGAACTACGTCTCAAAGAACTAAAAAATATTCCATTTAATATTAAAATTTATAAAATCAGTATTACAGTCGTTTTTTTTTAACAGTATAAATGTATTAATCTAAAAGTTTCCCATTAATAGCTTTTCTTCACTTAGTTAATAGCAAAGATCTAGGGTAAGTATGCACTCAACTGTTCTTGTGGATGTTTCTGAACACCCAGGACAAGGCGCTCCGCCTCGGAAATGTTTGTTCCGTGAACTTCTGCTTTAATAAAGCGCCTATAAACAACACCTTACTTATCTGTAAGCCCCCTCTAACTACAGCCGGCGCAGATTAGACGAGGCGCGCTCCTCCTAATATTTAATTGAGCCGCAAATTCCCCGATAACGGGCTGGAAGCTCCTCTCCCTCGGCGCTTCGCGACGCCTGAATTGTGTTCGTATAGCTTGGAATCTGTAAGCCTATGAGGTAGCCACCGTGAGCGGCATTACGAGCCGGAGGAAATCGCCCACATGATGGCGCAGCTCCGCCTGAGAGTCCAGTTTGCCCTCCTCTTCCCGCGGGGTTGATAGAATGACACATTTTGCAGAGACGTGGTCGGAAAGCCAATACGAGCGGTCGGTAACAGTTGTTCCCGAGCCGCCTTGTTCGGTCCGGCGTGACTCTTCTTCCTACTCCATCCTCAATCGGACCGTATTCTTGATAAAGTGGCGCCAGTGTCGTGGCATTCCGGACACGCCATTCCAGTTATAAGATGACGCACGTTCGACCCCTTCCAAACTCTACCACCTCCCAAATAGCGAACCATTCGTCAGAACTCTGTTGATATATCGTTCGATGACCGTCGTCTGAGCGTCCATTCAATAAAGGCGTGAAGAATCGTGCCTTCCATGCGATATAAACAAGAAAAACTTTCGGAATTAAGAAATACTTGCTCCAATAAAATTCTTCTCCGTATGAGAACAAATTTTAAATATTAGAGTAATATTCTGCAGCATCTCCTGCATTAATAAACTGATCAATGTCATTTAAATAAAAATAAGAAAAAAAATCGGTACAAATAACTCATTATTGAATAGTATTTGTATTATCAAATGACGTAGGCTTTCCCGGAGTACTGATTTAGTAAATGATTCTCGGTTTATCAACGGGGTCAATTGTTTATTAAAACACAACATTTCTGCGAAACGATATTTTAATGAACAACTGGCGTTGCTGATGAACCGAGAATCATTATAAACATTTTTTGTTCCTTGTTCGATTTCGTCATTGATATTCCGTGCTACAGTTTACTTTAATATAAATGATAGTTACGACTAAGGACTAATCTGACGTTTGACATTCCTCGATATCTCACGAAATGAATGAAGAACGAATTTCTCCTGGATTCAAAACTTTACTGAAAGAATGCGATTATGAATTTTATGTCACAAAAACTTATAAAATTAAAATATTTAATAAATTTTCAGCTTAATATGTTCATATATATGTTTCCTGAATATATTTTAAAATTAATGTTCCATATCTCACAATCTATATTACACGACTTTAACGTTTCTTAAATCAAACCAATGTTAATATACACACATACATAGTTGAAATTACGCATTTTGTACTTGTAATTATTGATATGTTATTGATCTGTATTATTTTTTGTACCATTTTCTTAACGTTCGAAACGTATACATATAATTTATTATATAATATAATCGGTAAAATATTTCCTAAATCGGAGTATTTGAATTCTAGTATAGTTTCGTCTTGATTAAAGCAATGAACATACTAACGCCATGATTATGTAGATCATTGTTAAGGATATACAAAGTTTTTCCTCGTTTGCAAGGAAAATTATTTAATTAATAGAGAAAAGACTATAACAGTTTTATCATAACTACATATAGAAAAGTTACGCCCCAGAAAAGCTTACCTTCCGACTTTGTCACGTTCTTCAATGAACAGAAACCCGTTCAACTGTTCTGTACATTTGTTATTCAGTTGCAACCAACTCCGAAGCATGAATGGCATCCTTATTAGTTTTCAGTAAGTCCTGTGTCTCAGGAGAGGTGTCCTTTGCTTCTTTTGAGAGTTGTCGCTCCTGTGCTACGGTACACCGCTGGCCCCGCACTAAACGCGCCGCCATTAAAAATGGCGTTCGCAGCTAAAGAGAAAATAAAGTGGGCGCAAAAAGCGGCGAGAAGGGTTTTCGGTGTTACAGGTCGGAGAAAGCGCCTGGGCTATAACGTACGCAATGTCGGGACTATAAAACGACCACGTTTGTAGTCATGAAAAATTCACCTATTTGTTGCCGAAGCGCTTTACTTTAGTTTTATGAAGGGTGTTTCCTAACACGCAAACCCATATCCTAAAGACACGTTTTACTTGTACTAAAGTCAGGGCAGATGAATAATTTGCATCGTAAAGCCAGATAACCTGAACACAATGTGTGAAAATATTTACTCTTACATTAGTAGGCTTACTAACACGATCATAACCTCAAACACACACACAATATCTATATTCCAAATATTTCATCATGTTGGCAAATCTATTACGAGATGAATAATTTAAAAAAAGTTTAATTCAATATTTTTCAATAATTGTATATTGATTAGAATGTCGGTCATAAATTTTAATTATTAAAGTTTGTATAATACCCCTGATGAGAACCGGTATTCTCAGTATGGGGGATACTTAAAATAGCGTTGAGAGATAACGTCCATGTCTCGATCATTTGTTTAACCTATCTAATAATATAGATTCACGAAAGCTAAATGGATAGCTTACACATCTTAATATTATATAATTATAATATTTTGATTTTGCAAACTTTAGTCACAAATTTCCTATTATATACTGCCACACTGATTCAATCTAAAAAAGTAAAAATATTTACGCAGATTACGACAAGATAAAGGTTACGTAAGAGAGATGTCGCATTGTGACTAGGCTCATGACGAAGGGGCCTGTGATACTAGTCCGCTGTGCACGACAACTCCCAGACTCGGCCGTATTTTTAAGTGGACTGGCGCCAGTCGCTTTCATTTGTAGCACTTTCTGCAGGGAAAGAGGCGACACCACAACATTTCTGGCAAGACCTCCTGTCTCTGCGTATCCTTGTCTTTTGAGCAAATGCTCTCCAATCTAACCGACGACGCGAATGCAGCCAAGATTGCAAATATTTCAGGAATGAACAGACTGAAAGATTTAACTTTATTTGTAAATGCAGAACGTATTGCGACAATTTTTCCGTATTTAAAATTTTTCTCTTGAAGATTAATGTTATTCTTAAATCATATGAATAATAATACTTTTCATCTGTAGAAAAGAATCAAATTTTGCCATATATATACTGGATTATTCGAAATTGGATTCAGGCACCGCTATAATGTGAACTCTGTAAGCAAACATCTCTCAGAATACGTGACTAAAGATCTGATACCGTCTAAAGTGATTATCATATTCGCAAACTAACAGATTGTTGTATTTGGGTAGAATAGTCTCACACTCAAAACTACTAACAACTTGCCACTACAAGAAAAAATCGAAATGTCTCATGGATGCTGTTGGAAAGCAGCCTTCCTGGTAGATCAAAGTCCTCAAGGGGCTGCAGAACCACGGAGAAGAAGTTTACCATCCAACTGATTGAAGAAACTAAGCGTAGCTATAGCAGTAGTCGAGAACGATGTCGTGTGACTGAGATTGAAGGAACGGGTGCTTTCGGGATGCTGTTCATAATAAATACATTCACGGAAAAGATTTCTAGGCGCTTACTGGCAGCGAACGAGGAGGAGCCAGCACCTGCGAAGAAAGACACTCTAATGAGCCGCAATCGTAACTGCCGCGCACTTAAACAATATATGATTTTTGTTCTTAATAGTAAAATGGTTAGTTAATATTTTTACATTATTTTTAGTGCGATAAATATTAGTAAAATGCTCTATTATGTCAAAACTCAATAATATTAAATATTAGGTTCTAAAAACTACGACGTAGACTAATCCTATATAAAATATATTTAACTCTTGATCATAGTTAGTCCAAAAAATCAGTTTTTTCTTTAGAAACTTATTACATTTAATGAAAACTTGTATAATGGCATAACACCCAATTTGGACACCTCATTATAATACATTTTCGAGCACTTTACTGGGGTCTTTCTTAAATAATAATTCATTAATCGTGAGGTTGCAGTTAATTTATATAAATATATCATTGTCAAATAGGACTTTTGATTTGAACATAACACATTTTCTGCTGGAGGTGAGAGAGAAAGATGAACAGTGAATTATTTTTGACCTAAACGAAAGCTAATTGGCGTTATCATTGTTTTGTTGTATAACATCTTCTGATCCAGAACTAGTAGTATTTAATAGATATGATATATCATTTGTGTGATATCAGTTAATTAATACGCCATATAAATCAATGCACATAACGTTGCAGATTACATTTTGATAATAATAAAAAATCCTCGAATTTTTATTAATAATAAATTAATTATAAATTGAGATATATAATTTACGTTGATCCTATGGCTAATTCGATTGCTAATTTAATTCTAATTGACAATGACAGCGCATTTAAAAATGTTTATTGGTGGTAATACGAGACGACTGGGGGCAGTTGCTAATCGGGCCTTGCCCACGGCGCCACTTGCTGCTGACGACTGCAACTGTTATGAGTCCCCGGTCTTTGTCCTCCTCGCAAAGCAAGAAGCCCAAAGGCAATCTTTCTCTCCTTCTTTTGTGTGACGCGCCAACTGCAAGACAATGGAGAAGTTTCCTTCTGTGAATACGAGTGGTCAGTGTAACTGATTGCCACCATTAGCCGGTCGACAGTGAGACATCGCCGCATCAAGCAATATCGGGAGTTCTCTTCTGCTGCCGGTGCCTAATACAAATTCCGCATGATCACTGTCGGTTCTGGTTAATCAGACAACCGACTCCCTAGCGTCTTGTAGTGTTGCTGTTGCTGAAAAAAAAATTTCATATGCATGTCGATAAGAGGATGTCATTAATGAACCAGAATTTTCTTTAGTCGTTTTTTAAATATTATTTCATATTCTCAAGTATTTTAGTACTGGAAATAATTAAATAAATAAATAAACATAACTTTCGTCTACTATTTATACGTAATTTTAATTATAAATACGTCTGTCAAATTTACACTCGAGCACAAACACACACACACACACGAGTTTAGCATTAAGAAAACAGCTTTCAATTATGCAATCGTTACCATTGTAAAAAAAAATTCTATAACAGAAATTAATGGAAATATAATTTTACTTACTATATTATACATTATATGGAAAACGCCCTCAATATATTAATGAATGTCTGAATTTGTACGAAACAAATTATATATATATATATATATATATATATATATATATATATATATATATATATACTGGAACATGAAGACATTTACGGGTTTCATGACAAAGTCTTTTACACGTAACAGTTGAAAATTCAATAAAATCATTAGGGCGTCAGCTGTAATTTATCACGTAAGTTTGTAGTGAATTCAAGCGCAATCTGGAACATAACGATTAAACAGAACAGAGCTATTTTTAAAAAGAATGTCGCCTCTGTAGTCGTCACGTCTGTCATTAATTGCATTTCTGACCCCTCCCCCGCCCGAACCCTATCTCTTCACAGTTGGAATCGCTCCAGTCCATCTGTCTATTTTTTTCAAAACAATTTATTTTACAGTTACTCTCGATTGATCTGATTACTATCGAAAAGCCAATTTTGTTTCAGTCTCAATTACTTAATAAGTATATTATTGATTATTGACACTTTTCATTCATCTTTACATAACCAATAAAATATAGAGTACTGTCACATTTTCTTTGTAATGCATCTTTCCAAAATAAACAGATATTAAGTAATATTGATTGAAGTGTTTTGATGAATTATTCACTTTTACTGCTCGTTAATCCATTATTACTCTAAATTAATTTTTAATTGTCATTTAACGCGTGAAAAATTCTAAATTGCTGCATACCGAGTGAAAAATCAAAGTAACTTTTTTGAAAACTCAAGTGTTATTGTATAAAGTTTCAAGCAACATTACTATGGGAACACTACAAATTATCGTTTTATAGTACAACATAATCAACAAATTTACTAATATATACTCAACAAATAAATTTAAAAAAGAAATAAAATAAAAAAGACTACCCGTTGTCAGTCAGTTGTGAAAAAAAAGTTGATGTGGTTATAAATGGAAATGAATTACATGGATAATATATTACAATGACCTGGGAAATAATAATATGTAAAATAAGCGACCTTGTTTCCGAAAATGGTTTATAAAGAAACAATTAAATATAGTGACGGTTCGTGTTTGTTTTAGGACCTCTTCAAGTTTAGTATAAAAATAAAAAGTTTATATAAAATATACAAAAAATTTGAGGTAAGACACCAAACCTTTACCTCAGATCGTCAAGAGGAGAAAAAATCTTAAAGTGGTAAATCTGACAAGAATGTATTGCGTGTTGTGTACTTGACGGTAAACAGGTGATATATGCTATTATCTGTGATATTATTGTTAGAGATTTTTTGATCAAAATTAAATATAATCTGGCTTGTGACTCGACTAAGACCTTCTTGGGAGTCTCCTGTGTGTTTATCTTAGATCCTCGAGGGAAACAAAAATTTTTTAAGTGGTCAATTTTCAAATCTGTATTAAAAGACAAAACGGAGGTGCGTATATGTGGTAATTTTGGAAGGCAGCTTATATAAATAAAGTCGCCCCTATGACTTTCGTTGAGCGTCCCAGCTGTATCTCGGTCCTTGTGACACTCTCCTTTTGAATGCCGTATTTTTTCTTCCGTAGCACTTGTATATTACTCCCTATGCCGGTGTTTTTATATTGTCTCACCAGACAAGATTAGTTCAACGCCTACGGCTGATATATTTCCTCGTCTGAGGGTTGAGTACTCATCCTCATACGTCCTCATACGTTCCTTAGCCCTTTTAAACTGTACAATTTCACAGATTTACGCCCAGTCATATTTATTCCGAGATAATGCTCTATTTTGGGCAGTAAACTAAATATTGCAACCTCTACTGATAAGTCATTCTCTAGTGAGACAAATCCTAGGAAATTTCTGTATATTGGAGAACCTTTCATATTCTTGGGAAATCATTATGGCTGTGGTCTCCCGTTTCCTTCCAGCGGATATAATGATGAACTCAATGCAGTACAAAGGTATCTGGTGCTCCCCAATGGGTTTGTTGTCATTCTGAAAGTGAAAGACACACAAATACACGACATCCAAGCTCTCGGAGGTATTCAAACCCGAGACGTCTTCGATATGAGAAAATGGCGCTGACCATACATCACAACAGGTTATTATTTTAATTAACTACAATTTGACACTAAATTCAACAAGACAAGGACTGAAGTTTTACAAAACTCATGTCTTTTCAATTGGCATTAAATTTTTTAAGAAATAATTAAGTATCAGAGGATTAACGACGCAAGATATATTTAAAGTTTTATAATGAGTGAGAGACATTTCATGCAGGGGGTACGAATCAGATACCTCATTACAGCAGGAACTGTTAGATAGGTATGGATTTACAAAATATTTTCTAATCAAAGCCCCAGGTATTAGATGCCGCTTTCAACTGAGATTATTTCTGTTAGAACCCCGTATTTAAAATTCTTTCATTCTCTTTCTTTGCATTGGAATATTTGATTAAATTTATGTGTATTTTATGATAAGAATAATATATGTACTTTTTAGATAGATTCCTTATAGTAAATTTGAACATTTGTGAAAGGAGAGCTAAATATAGTTGGCCAAACGCTGCAGTTCCCCTCACGGATCACCAAGTTGAGATGCGTTAAAATGTGTCAATTCCAGTAGAATGAGCAGAAAGTCGACGACGCGAGTACTTGGTTTATATTCGGTGATTGAATAGTTGATGACGGGACGCAGTTAATCACGGACTTGGAGTGATATGTGCCGCTACACTTGGCGTGTGGGGTGCTCGGTTCAGGCGATGTTTGGCAAGGCGCCCGCCCGATTCCCCAGTGTTATGACGCGGGCGCCCATCAAAGTGATTTCTGCCCTGGCTGCGAACGATCCTCCTCCGCCATTCAAGGGAATATGCTACACGTTCTCAGCACTCGCATTATACTTCGACACATAAACACTAGTGGGAATAGGGAGAGACGCGCCTCGTATCACAGGACACAAATTCTGCGAAACTGTCGTTAGGTTGCGGAAGGCGCAAGAGCTGACTTACGTACGAACAACTTATTCATGAAAACGCGGTGAAGAGGTTACATCTTCTTAAATTAACAACCATACTGCTTATACCAATCTAATTATTATAAACTGTTAGAAGAAGTCATCAAGTACTATCGAAGGATTCAGAAATTGAGAACAGTCTTGAACTCGAGCCACAACTATCAACACTTTTATCTTTTGCATTTGTGGGTATAATCATTTCTAAAATATAATCAAGTTGATATCCATAGTAAACCAAACAATTTTAAATTGAAATATGAGTGCAAAATTTGTTTCAATGAAATTACTTTAAAAATTCTACATTTTATTTTCACAAACTTGTGACAAGTAGACGGTGCTTCAATAAAAATGGATCGACTTCGAACCCACGCTAAATACTTACAAGAACGATTTCTTAAATTCAAATTGATTAGTCACAGACACATGGTATAAACATTGTTAAACATTATATTAAATATTGTTTTCGGTGTAGAGAAAATAACAAAAGCTACTGCTAGAAGATCAAACGTCGCGAATACAGTTGTTTACTCGGTTCGAAGCCCCAGAAGACTTTATTCAAACATTAAATAGTTTGAAAAATATTCTTTAACTATATTTAATTCATTCAGTCCATTTATTCTGAAAACAATTAAATTAACCACTCGAAACCGGTTGTTAAAATATTGCGAAATCGACCGAATAAATAGTTCTCCGCACTGATGACATTAATAGAGACACTATCCATGTCTAATTCAGTCTAAAATAAGTCTAATTTTGACCTCAATCACAATGGGGAGGGATGATAAATGGTTAATAATAAATATGTAAAATTACTGATATTTCTGTCTCTCATAATAAGGGGATAGTACTAGGAGAACAGAAAATAGAAAAGGAGAATTTAGGAAAGGAAATAGTAAAGAATTAGGGTCCGTGTATGCCCTAGAACTCAAGCTCAGAGGTTGGAAATGAACTCAAAACTTGAAGAAGAAAGATAAGATTTGTTGAAGAATAATTTGGAAAGACCAAGAGCAAACCATCTCGGTCGACTGTCGAAGAGCGACTCTGCCTATTTCTTAGAGCTTACCGAGGTGGGAGGGGGGGGGGGGAGAATTCCTCAATATATCAAACCCAAAGTGAGGATCCAATTAATAAATGTCCGCCAAAAGTTAAAACATAGTCAGATTTTTGTGTCGCCTTGCATTCTCACGCCAGTGGCAAAATGTAAGGAGACACTACATGCGATTTTAGATGTGGTATGGCAGACAGCCGTCTATGCTGCATAAGGTGTCGTTTTAAACTCATCCTCGCCGAAGAAATACAAATTTATAATAAGAATTTAGTAATGATCTCAAAATATTATTACATGTCGACCTAATTCTTTTGGAGATCGCTGAAACGGATAGAAACACTTTCCAAGACGAGTTTCAGCACATATTAGTATAGTATAAAGGAAAAAGGAGGGCATATATTAAATGTTGAAAAATACTGAGTTTATTGTTCAATCGCTGAGATAGGTAGTGATGTTAGCGATACCGGTTAAGTTCCAGTTTAGGGCTTAAACATGGATGGGAGGGTGAGAAGAAGTTAATTATAAAATCACGAAAAATTTCTACTTCTATCCTAATTACATTTAAGCCCCATTTTGGTCTAAGAGCTCTCCGTATAATGTTGTAGACGGTTAAGTGTAAATAAGAAGCAGTTATAGAGACTGTCTTAACAGGAAAGGCAAAGGCGATTCCGACAAATTTTCATTTTAACGTTAAAAGATTGCATTTTCTGCTGAGATTTTCGTTATCATTCACAATCATCAAGTCACAGAGCCAATCTATTTAATACCGCGGAGTGATTCTGTCATATCATAACGTTTCTTCTCACATCTATAATTTTATGTGGTTTACTCGCGTGCGGGCTCACTCCATAATTTATATATCCTTTCACCTGAAGTTGAACCTCAAATTATTATTTATAATCAGGTTAGAAGTTATTTTACTATTTAAGTATAAGATTGGTATAAATAAATCATCGGTCAATCATCTAGTGTTAATATATACTAAATATACCAATTGTACATTAATCCTTTGTAAATTCATAGTTTATATTTTGATGTAATGCACTATGAAAGATTCAGCGCCTCAATACAGAATGTTTCTTTCACAATAATGAAAAGGATTATTGTAATCGCTTAAAAATGCATGTAAACTTATTGTTATTAAATTCATGAATACGTTAACGCATAACAATAATTACGTGAATAAACTACGGTTCGAAATATTACTTTGCGGTCTTTACGGTAAAGGCATTGTGATCATGACTTGCAATTTCATACTTGTATTATCAACCCTCGAGGTTATTAGTGACAAAGAACAAAACACGAATCGAACAATATTTAAATTAGGAACTTTGTAGATTAAACCCATTTGGTGGATTCTGATCAATTGAATCACAAAAGTGATGCATTGTTCTAGAGTTTATGGCAGCCGTGTGGAAGATGTGGACTGGGATAAATTAGCGAGGTGGTAGTTGCGGTGCAGTGTATGGAAAACCTATAAATCGCCTGCCAGCCTACAGATTTCCAATAGTGGCCCTAGCTGGCACGTTTCCACCGCGACTCTGGGCTAACGAGCATGGCGCAGATTAACGGGGTGTCCTTTCTTCAAGGTTACCCAAACAATAAAACTCGCTTTCTATCGTTATCGTTGTTTATTCATGAATTTACTTAATTTTTCATCTGGCTTGTAAAATCATAACAACGAAATTATTCCAAAAATTTTAATTCATCAACGCTGTATAAATTTCAATAGTCACGTTGGAAATGCGTATGGATAACATTCACAATTACATTACATTAAAAATCGTAAATAATTTCAAAAACTTTCTGATAGAAGCCATGCAACATTATATGGTGTATATTAAATGGTGTGCATCTTTTAACACCGATTCACAACTAGAACAGTAATATGTTGTTTATCATATATGGCCGGTATGTCTTTAAACACACAACAAAATAAATATAATTATTAAAAGGATAAGTATTACTTGCTGCCTTCAATGAAATAACTACATTCTGTATTACCAATACCCTCTAGACTTATTATATAAACCTCTTTAGTGAATTCTAGTAACAGAAAATTTATAGCATATTTATTAAACTACCATTTTCCGTTGATGTTTGTCGTCGGTAGATAAAATGAGATATTTTAAACTAAAATTATGCCTACTAGTATGTATGTATGAATAGGTCGTGATAAATAGCATGGAATGATGGAATAGACGTGCAGTAAAAGTGAGAAGTTGTCGTCTAGTGGGAACTCCCTCTTGCTCAACGGCTCTATCATTCATAAAACTATTCGTTATATTCTTAACACGATACACACTGTGTTTCAAAAAGTAATCATCGGATTTGACACGTATATATTGCGAAAATAATAAACAAAAATTAATGTTAATAAAGGAAAATACTTTTTTTTTGCAAATCAAAGGTTATCAATATGCCTCCCTTGAGGTGCATGACGGTATTCAAATTCGTCTCACACTTTAGGGAGGATGTATTGAGTTCCTGCTTCCACGGTTGTTGTTATGCGGTTCTGCAGTTCGACAATTGTTGTTGGAAATGGAGGCATGTAAACTGAGTATTTTACAACTCCCTATATGCATTGATGGAAGGCTGATACATTTCGTCCAGTACGGCGAATCCATCGTCGAGAAAGCCGGTCATTTAAAATTTCGGAACCACAAAAAAATCAAGAGTTCGGGTTAAAATCTGAATAGTTATGATTTTTTTTAAAATCCGATGATTGTTTTTGAAACATCGTTTACAGAAACTAGCAAGGTCTTTTTCTAACACCTTGTACTTATTTTACGAATAAGTTTTTTGACGTCAAAATATCGGAAACTGAAAGAAAATATGTTTACTGTCGTCAATGTTTTCAGAATAGATTTACACAGCCAAGTTTCCGTAACAAAGGTTCGTGTTTACTGAACTCCGACCTACCCGCACAAAAATTACAAGGCAATGTATTTAGGCACGACTAGCTATTTTCCTCTAGCTATATATATGTATGTAGATATGAGTTTGAAAATGGGAAATAAAAATACTGGAAACTTTAAATAGACTTGAAAGGGCGGAATTTGATTTGCTAATGTAATTAGTAATAATTTAATGTCATTTTGAAATATGGGAAACTAAGTTGAATGGATTGAGACATAAAAAATTTTCTATTCAAATAAAGTTTGAGATTATAAATAATATGGTTAATTATTTTTTACGTTGTCTGAATATTAAACGTAGAACCTAAAATTAAAAGTATCTACGTAATGTTTTAGAAATTAATTAAAGCCAGTCTGTTGTGCCAAATAACTCATAATTTTGCGCTGTAATAATAGAAGATATCAGTTTAATTTGAAACTGCCTTAAGAGATAAGGTTCTTCTCTTCATCTTCCTGCTCCCGTTTTGAGACTTTTCGCAAACTTCATAACGAGTAATGAATGGCCTCCTTCAAACATATGACGCAATCAAATGGGGGGCCGAGCTCTTTGCAGTTAGAAAAATTGTGTCGTAGAAGCTTGTGATTCTGTCGGCGGTGCAAATATTGGTACTGCGCAGACAGGACGCCATGTTGACGGACGTGTCGGTCTAGTTGGAGTGATACTCCACATCAAAAGAAACAAAGTCTGTTCTCTGAGAATTTCTGCAATTTTGGCAGTATTACTTGCCCAACGTAAATCATCGTTGCCACCTTCATTGGAAAACAAACCGAGCCGTCGTGAACGAGATGTAAAATATTATTAGCACTGAGGATCCCATTTTTTGAATTAGTGATTTTGAGTAGTAATCGTTTCAACGTCGTTGAAATAAATTATTATAACAACCCGTAAAAGTACTTAGACGGTATGAAGACACAGTATGTATAAAATTTCATTTTGACAAATTCGTATTTATGACATTATGAAACTACCGTAATCTATTGTTCATAAACATCGATGCAGGCCATTTATAACTAATCAAGAAATTAAAAAAGTTACGTTTTCAAAATTTAATTACGAATTAAAGCTTTTAACGCAATGTAAATTGCACCGCACAAAAAAGAATTAATTATATGAAGTTACTACAAAAGCATCGGATAATCAATTGCGACCGGAAGCCCGATTAGACTCATTTTTACGCCCTCTTTCACCGTGATTTTAAAATACCATAACTCATTTGTCGAATGAGCTTTCAAAGTTGTCCCACGACACAGAGGGTAATGCGCATTCTTCTGCACTTGGCTGGCCCTTTGATAAAGTGCAGTGACACCGAGCCCAATTATTTCGCTGCAGTTAGCTTTTATAAACAGTTGAGCACAGTTTGCCTAACAAAGGCCCCGTCAGAACACTCAAAGTGGAGTAATATTTAGTGCATCCTGCGAAAAATCATATTCTGCCGAGGCATGCATTGAAGTACTTATTTTGAAAGAAACGGTATCATATGAAATTGAATGCACTTAAAATTTATGTAAGAAGCTCTAAGTTTGTTCTTTGTAACCCGTCAAAGTGATACACAGAAAAATAGTTGACATCATCGAAAACATTGTTTAAATACGATGGTTTTATGTTTTACACAAGTTTTGACTATTCTTTTAGGTATCTAAAATGAAACTGGTTAGTTATTATTAAATATAATAATGAATATGAAATATCTGACATTTATAATATAAATAAACAAACAAACTGCATTGAGTCGAAAAATTGTGTCTATTAATAATAAATAATAAGAAAGATTGCCAATTCAGACAAAAAAGTGATAATTTAAATACCACAGAACGTTTCTGGGATACTTGTCCCTTTCCTCAGGTGCGAAGAAGAGCCTAGACCGACACAACTGCACTCGTCAATTAACAAAACTCAAAAGTGACAAAAACGCAACAACAATGGGAGAGCCGAAGGGTTAGCGTAACAATAAGGGAACAACGACAATGGTTAAACAATAGGTTTAGCGTAATAATAAAGGATTATAGCAATTATTGAGTTTCATAAGAGAACTATGGTATACAATCTTGTAGACAAAGCTTTATTACTTTCGAACTCCTAGTTCCATCAACACAACATAAATATTGGCCCAATGCCTCCAATGAGTACCCTTTAAATTTTATTATTAAACAAATTAACAGCATATTGAACAAAATCCAATATCCTATTGTCAATCGTCCCCAAACACCGCAAGCCAAATATTTCTCGTTCTACCTTATTTCAAATTATCACAAATTTAACCAAATATAAAAAGAATATCAAATATCCATCAAACATTGTGTTGTTTACAAAATCTCTTGCTCTAATTATAATTCCTACTACATAGGAGAAACAAAACGTTACCTTAATACACGTATCAAGGAACATATGTCTTTTATCAAACTTCTCATTGAAAAAAAAATCTGTAGTATCCTACCACTTAATCAATTCTAAAGATACATTGACACCAGTTACAATTCCAGACTTATTTCAGAGATGCTTCACATTAAATCAAACATCACAGCTATTAATGTACACACTGAAACTGAATAATTGCTATGACCCATTATCATTAGGCTAAACCTTCTGTTTTTCCATTGTCGTTGCTCCCTTATTGTTACACTAATCCTTCGGCTCTCGCATTGTCGTTGCGTTTTCGTCACGTTTCAGGATTCTCAACTGGCAAGTGCAGATGTGTCGCTCTAGGCTCCTCTTATCTGACGGAAGTGACAAGGATCTCAGAAACGTTGTGTGGTATTTATATTATCACTTTTTTGTCTGAATTGGCTACCTTTCTAATTCAATATTTTCAATCAGACGTAATTTTATTAATATTATTATTAATAAAATTGAACATACTGACGTTTCGTCCTTTTTTTAGGGCTCTTCAGATTTAATAATATATACATCAATCAAGAAAAAACTTTAGAGGCAGTTTTTGGCTTGATTTATGTATGAATTATTAAATATGAAGAGGACCTGAAAAAAGGAACGAAACGTTGGTATATTTAATTTTTTTTACTATTACACATAATTTTCTGACTCAAGGACGTTTGTTTATTTATTTATATTATAAATGTCAGATATTTGTTCACGATTATTAGATTTGCGAGTAACTAACCACTGTAATTAGTGATTATACATTAAATAGTTTTATGTGATCGCTTATTAATCCATCTGGAGTGCCTTTTGAAACCTAGCCGATTATATATATGCTTCATGTTTTCACTGTCCACGTTTTTAGGAAAGATTTTATTTTGTGCTATTTATTGAAATTTATCATTGATATTTGGCTAAGTAATAAAAAGTAAGTAAGTTTTGTAGTCTGAAAAATCTTACTGTTATAATGAACATTATTTTCTATTAAATTTAAGGGTCGAAAATTGCTAGGCTACAGGCTTAGATTTTTATCTTATATATTGAATCGATATTTTGATTTTTAATATATTATAACGCTTCAAACAGAAAATCGATAAGAGAAAATTCGTTGCGTCCCTTTCGCTCAAAACTGTAATGATAGAGAAATTGACGGCTGAATTTCGTTTCTATAGACATTCGAATGTGATTGATATTCATAAAGTTACATTACTTGAAGGAAATTTCATTATGATTTCCAGCACGGAGCAGATATCCTGCCGCGGCATGGTATGGTCCACTGCTTTTTAGAGACGTACAAAGCAGGCGCGTCTTAATCGTGGGCGGGGTATTTCAATAAGCACGTCTGCTTTGGCCGTAGCGTCGCCTGGCTGTGTTTAATGTAGCACACTCAGCCCAACTCATTACTGTCACCCAGACACCTCACTCCGTCTATAAATTTCGTTTGAGAACTTTGAATACTGGGAATTTTGTATTTCATTTGCCGTTCACTTACAGAGATTTATTCCGCTATAAGACTACCTCCAGATAAATATCAAAGCTTGGCGTCTTAAATGGAAGTAGGAATTAATATCTTAATATATACTGTTAATTTGCTTTCACGTGCTCACTGTAGGAAAATACAATCCCCATGTCACTTTATAATTGAAAAATAAAATTAAATCATTTGCAAATATACCACTATGCTTTCCTTCAAGATCAAACACTACAACGACCCACTCAATATTTATAGCAAACATAGTGTGTTTTACAAAATCCCTTTTCCTGACTGTAATTTCTAACACATTGGACAATAATTTCCAGTCAATCTGGCATTCCCAAACATTCTATTAATTCCAAACTTTTTAATTGACAGTAAGAAAATACTGTATATTTTGACACCAATTACTATTATTGAATTATTTCCGAAATGTTTTATATTAAATCTAACCTTACCGCAGTTAATACTCAAACAGATTTTATGACGGTTCAGCAATATCTATGATCCCATATCGTTAAGTTAATTTTTTACATTTATATTAATATCATTGCTTTGTTTACATCGCATATATTGCGCCTCATGAATTTCAAAAAGCTCGAACGTATCTGTTTCTCGCTGTATCATTATTTAATTGTTAATTTAGAGCACCGCGTACTAAGTGGAGATTCTGGGTTTGATTCCCACCCGGTAGAGATTTTTCCATCCCGATCCTTTAATTCAGTTTCATAGACATAGTGCTGGGCTTTCATTGCAAGTATTTGTCTAGTTTTTGTTAATTTGTTATGTTTGAAAAATACCTCATACAAATAGTAAAATTTGGAACATTCCAGAACAAACTTAATTTTACTTCATACCTTACATATTATGTATCAAATTTCCCCGGTTAATTTACCAATCATGTACGTACTATAGAGATTTATGAGATAGCTTCAGCAACTACGATTCAATTCTTGAAAACGTGAAAACAGGAAAAGAATTACATTGGATACACTGAATACAAGTTAAAGTTTCAGCGTAGTAAGGCTCCATCACATGCATCACGAAGAGAAATATTAAAAATAATTTTAATATATATTAAAGAAATGAAAGACACCGATTGAAAATCCATTATAGAATGAAGTCATGTGTCCTGGAAATTTAAAAGTTTGAATAATTCTACAAAAGACAAATTCAGAAATCCATTGACAATTTTAAATGTGGTAGGTTTACAACTTTCCAAGCTACTTGCTATCATTAACGTATTTTAAGAATATAATGACTGAGCTACATTTATAAAATAAGTTTAAGAAGAACAGCACACACATGAGTCTCTTTACCTAATAATTACTAATTTTCTGGAAAAATTCATATTGCAAATATTTTTTAGAATCATCCATATATACCTCCAGGTAACTCTTGAGAAATTTTACTTAAAAAAATAATATTTCGTAGTATTTAGTATTAATGTGACACCTCATGCTACAAAACTTGTACCCTTTGAATGTTTTCTTATTACATTATTTTTATTTCATGTAAAAGTAAAAATTTTGAAGTTGATAAGAAGAGTTATAATTATATATTACATCAAATTTTCACTGTATATCAATAGTTATATGTTCATAAAATGTATTTATTTGAACTTTCTACAGAAACACTATTCTATTGACCTGATAACATAATTATTGGAATTATTGGAATTTGGCCTCAATTTTCATTGTATTTTCTGATTTATATACCAGAAGACAGAAATTTCCAAACAAATTTTAATTTTTCATAGTTGCAAAAAAAGGATGGAGTACATTTTTAACAAACTTACAGCCTACATTAATTTAGTTAAATTCAAAAGTAAACTTCACAAATTTCAGATTAGTCACTGCTTCTATTCTGTGGAGGATATTATGGACAATTAAAATTAAACTTTGATGTATATAATTAGTATGAACTACAAAGTTCGTTCACCTGTAATCTTAAAAATTTAGAAATAGGCAATACATAGGCATGTATAAATTTAAATTAAAGAGAAATTAAAACGTATGACTGAAATGAGTTGCTCATTTCAATTTTGTTGCTAAAAAATTGACCAAAAGTTAAGGAAGATTGTACAACGTGAAACTTTCCTCAACCTTGAAGCCTTGCTTGGTCTTAGTGACAATACAATTTATTTTATCTAATCTATGGAATTAATGTTAGTCGATCACTTGAACCTTTCCGACATTTCAGTACACACTGAATCAAATAAAAAATTTTTAATACATATATATTTATATGACTTAAGTATATAATTAAAATGTATGAATACAGTCAAATTTCCGTGATCAATCTAGGAGTTCATGAGGTGTGCACTGGTGTAATCAATTTTCATGAATTGCCACATTATTCCGTGAATATTAGCCAAAATTGATGATGTATACATAAATGTTGCTCATAATATCTAAGCCAAATTTAATGTTATGTAAACGAATTTTGCTTTCTAAGCAAAATTCATTTATAAATCATCATGTTTATCATATTTATGTAAAAATGTGGAAATTCAGCGAATTGAATTACACATATTTACACGTACTGAATATCTAGTTTCAGGACAAAACGTTGTGAATTTTACGGTTTTTTTTGTTAATAATTACATCTAATAAAACAATTGATGACATTATACGGACACTTTTTATTTATATTGTAACTACGATACATTTTTGTATCTTTCCTCAGTCTTGCTACAATCTTGTTAGCAATAAGTGAGTTTTATGCCTCTCTCTCCATTTTTGAACTAAGGTTCCCACAAGCCGAGGCACCTCGGCCTGTTCTGAGAGATGTTTGTTCCGTGGTCGCAGACCTTGGGCATACAGTAAGGGTTGTTCGCTGTTACCATTGGTACAGTCGGCCGGCTGCCTCCTAAACTGGTCGAACCACGGAGAAGAGAATGCTGCGTCACCACAGCAAACCCCTCTCCCGCCGTCGGAAGGGCGTGGGACAAGTACCCAATGCCCCGCCTACCTGATGCAGGTTTTCTAGGTTTGTCCTGCATCATTTTTAGGCGAATGCCGGATAGGATCCTTAAACTATAGCCCGGAAGCCCTAGATAACTCTTGGCTACCTTCCTGTCCGCTTTGGCATCCCCTCTTTCAAATCCCATCCTATGCTATTAAAGGTGAGTTTCCAACATGTGGATTAACCTCATGTAGTTTGTTACCCTAATAAAAGGGACCGTTTTTCAAAACTGTGTGAATTTAATAACTTTTTTGTTGTGTTAGTTTTTTTAATTTCGAAAATACCTGAAGAAGATTCAAATATGTATCGAAACGTCGTCAGAATATAAGTAAAAAGTGTCGGTATAAGTTCATAAATTGTTTTATTAATTCAAAAACAGACTTGAAATTAAATCTAATAATTACATCTAACAAATTAGCAGTATTCATGCGTATTTAAATAATAGTTTATACTTTTCTGCGAAGGATATTCCTAAAATGTTCGTTGATTCGTAATTCACTCAGGGTTCAGTCAAGAAGATGTAGACTTTCTTCGTGTTATTTCCAAAAAATAATTTAGCATATTTGTGCGTGCATTAAAAAAATTAAAAATCTTTACTAAAAATGAATATGTGCTTAATTGTATCTAAGTAAATATAATATATGATCATTCACTGAAAATTATTTTATGTAAAGAAGAAACTTCGTCGTGATTAAAATATATCATGTTATTTGTGTATTTTACGGAGAATTCTTTAATGATACTTCGTTTTTCGCTTGGTAATTTGACTTTTCCAACTTTTCGTCGAAGCGAAATTAATTACTTGTGAAAGCACCTTCGATCTTGTGTTATCAATGTTAATGCACTATCAAGCAGGGCAGCCGCACTCAACACGTTATCGGGCAGCAGAGTACCAAACAGGTGGGAAGTAGCGCAATTACGTATGCAGTAGAGTGAGCGCGCTTGCGCCGACACCACGACGATTATTCTGCGCTTAAGGGCGCCGTGAATCTTCCAAAGGCTAAGCAGAGATGCATGGCCTGCTCGCGTATTCCACAGGCACTGCTACTTAACCGCCGCGCCGTACACATCTGAACTCGGTCCATCTCCCTCCTTAAAATAGTAGATATCTATTTTCCCAAAAGCAGTCCTTTACTTGCCGCACACGTCTTTTGTTTTCCCCGTAAAGTTTACTTACAAATTGCACCATTCATCCCAGACTCAGAATCCCGTCGAAAACCAGTTGAGAAAGAAGTGTAAAAGATTATAGCTTCAAAAAAAGTTCCTCTCAATGTCATGTAAAACTGACTTTCTAATTTCTAAGATGCAACTGTGAAATTGTCAATAGTTGTTATCAACTTTATTGATGGAAGAAAGTAACTTAAATATTTACTTAACACCGCGCTTCGATGACAATATAACTGATAATATGAAAAATCGCCATATTCAGAAAGAGAATTGATGATATAAATACGACACAACTTTTCTGGAAGCCTTCTTCCTTGCTTCAGCTGCTAAGAAAACTAAAACCACATAAGCCTCGAGAGACACAACTGAACAATATAGTAGTCAAATTCAAAAGCCTTTCCCCTGTATTTGGATATTTTTCGTATTATTAATTTTGAAAACAAACGTATGTTTTTTATTTTTACAGTATAACTACTAAATTGAAAACAATAACTTTTAACAATAAAATAAAATTGTAACGAATTTTTCAGGCATCATATTAAAGGGCTTCCATAAACAGAAAAATGGAATCAAATAAAAACAATTTTTCGACTACAATCCCCGCAGGCTCTAAATTCATATTTATTATAATGTAGCAAATGTGCGTGCATTCAAAACTGTATTGAATCTTTTTATCTAAAGATGTCCCAAAATTGTGTACGAACGTTTAATGAACAGTTTTTTTTGGTTTAAACAATCAAGAATTTTTTCTGATATATTGGCTGAATTTTGTATTTATTAATCAAATGATAATTGCCAGATTATTTTAAATAATAATACAGTTTAGAATAGTTTCTTTTATATGAAAAGAAGAAAATTAAGTTTACTGTTTAAATATAATAATTTTAATTATTTACTGAAAAATTAGGCTAAATATCTACAGAAAAATTATAGCACAACGTTTCCTCTGATATTGCAGAATTCACCATTTACACTAAAAACTTACGAACTAAACATTTGAATAATATTGAAGAATTGAGACATTATCTAAGATATCGGGAAGAGGATATAGCATCACAGATACTACTCAAATAGTTTGTAACATTCTGAATATGGATAGAGTTGTTTAATTTTATATGTATGATTTAAAAAATTAACATCTGTAATCTGCTTGACATGTGATAGTTCGTTACTTTTTCGTGCACCAGACGAGTTCTGTAATGTCATGCGAAACGTTGTGCTTTTTTTTTGTATTTGGCCATATTTTTAACTTATTCATCAATTGAACATTCACAAACCTATCCATTTAATTAGTCCTTTTTTATTTCTATTCCGTTTTTTGAAGAATGAAAATCGGAATTTCTGATGTCGAATCAAGGGGCATAAGAATTTAACTAATATTAAAAACTAAATTATTGCATTAATCAACTATTGTCACAGACTTAAAATAAAAAATATCTAATCTCTGACTTAACGAATTCCGTTCTCATTCCCATCGCTTTTAAGCAGACACTTGGAAATTCTGATAATGTGAACTGATGTACTGCAATTTATTTTTCCCCTTGTCTCAACTTCGAATATTGTACAGGAAAAACTTTTGAGTTAAAAGACAGCGACCCCACCCCCTTGGACTAATGCGCAGCAACAGTGTGGGTTTGGTATCAGGTAGGCAAGCGGGGTTGATTGATGGTGACGTGAAGATTTTGTCTCGGGATTCTATTACGCCCATAATTGCGTTCCTCTCTTGTCTGTATGGGCCCTCAATCCAACGCTACTCCCCCGCACCCTCCCACCCTTAACCAACCCCGAAACGACGTATCCTTTCGTCGCATATACATACACACATATTTTTTCAACGTTGAGCACATTGTGTATGTCGGAAATAATAATAATAATAATTATAATAAAACAGGACACACGGCACGTACATAAAACGGACCTCTCCACGCAAAGTGCGTCATTGATGAAATTCTACTACGGTGGTGGTCTAATGCCATGCAGGCACACACACAATCATGTGAAAGTCCTCTGGATCGCTGCAGGCCCGAAAAGGATAGATATCGTTAGCAAGAAAATGATATCCAATTAGTCTCGTGATAGATTTCCGCTGACAAATACTATCCATTATGGAGCAAGAATTAGTGAAATGCACCACGAAAAATGCGGTTTCGCGTCCAATCATTACAAAGGGAATTCCCTTTCGGTTTCAATTTTTTGTTTCTCAGCCGTAGTTTGGTTGGCAGGAATAAATCTCTCTTTTTTCGCGGCCGCAGTTATAAAAAATTAGTGCAGTGCAATCACGCACTATGACGTAGTTTGATTTGAGTGGTTGAGTTATGGCTTCGTTTTGACAGCTTCCGGTAAATTAATTACGTGTCGGACACGAGTGTTTGGTGAACATTTCACTTTTATTCAATCCTCTCCCACCCGAAAAATCCATTACAACGGCCACGAAAATAGCCTTAGTGTGTATATAATTGCAATACTGTTCAGCATACTGACCGCTCCTCTGTCATGCGCTAATGACGCCATTAATTCGTAGAGTTTCAAAACTATGATCCGTAAGTTGTTCGTTGTTCCGTTTACAGGCCTGTTGTTTGTGAGGAAAGAAAATAAAATTGAATATGAATAAGAAACCAAAGCTAAAATTTCTGACCATACTTACATAATAAATAATTCAGGGCTATTTTGAATTATGGTCCGGGATAAATTATCATTTAGTATCGTGGAAAGAACTAAAGGTGAAACGTGGATTCTGGTTGTCTGGGATAACCTTTTACATCTAGGTATAGCAACAAACTCAAGGCGTACTGTGAGGAGAATACAATGGCTTAATTTTACGAATCTGATTTATAATTTGCTTTGCCTATCTAATGCCTTTAAACTTTTTCTACAGTCTTGTTTTGGATGAGGCAATAATTTTTCACAGGACAATTATTGTTATATTATAAAACTGTTATTGGTAATTGGTGGCAATTACAACAAAACGCGTGTCAATATTTCTCATCGTTTTCCTAATTTTTTCCTGAATTTTTATCAAATTTGGATTTGCCTTGTAAAAAGTAATCATAGTAAAGACCAATTATCGGAAAAGTCCTGTAAAAGCATGCATCCACTTAAAACATTAAAACGGTCGCGCGTTTTGTCATATTCAGTCACATTAAAGAATTTAAAACTTAGTACGACTTTTTTTCCCCTTGGTGACTAGACGAAAACTTCCCAAAGCTAAACTCGCGCTGTGTGGGACCCTAAAAGCGTTAGACTAAATTACAGCCTTCAACCCGAGCACAATTACATTTCCTCTCCACTCATGTAGAATTTACTTTCTCCTCTTATTCTGAACGTGGTTTAAATTGCTTCTGACAGGACGCGTTGCGGTCGAAACTGATTATCACTTATGAATTCAAGGAGGAGCAGACATCAGAGCAGAATGGTGTTGTGCTCAATCGGTGAAAAATGTGCCCTCACCACGCGGAAAACAAATGGAGGGAAGCCAGATAACGGACTTTTAGAGAATTGCAGCGATTTACGTTATTAATATTTGCATGCCGTCCAACTTTTAAGTGCACCTATGCTTCTACCCAAGAGAAACGATAAACGTTTCTGTCATCGTTAGGACTACTTCCCCTTTCACACTGAAATTCAAGCTGACTTGTGATTGAACGACTTTTGCTTAACATCGTTAACACAAGTAAAGTCTCGCAAATAAATTATTTCCGCGCCAGTTAGAACGGTAGAACTTAATGATCAAGAAGAAAGGACTTACGAACTCTTACACTTAATTATTGATTTAAAATAGGTAAAATTGAATTACATGCGAAAATCTGATTCCACTCCTAAATTAAATTAAATTCTTAATAAGGTAAAATAGCCAAATGTTGACAAAAGAAGTGATGATATAATAATAATAATTATTATTAAGAATTTAATATTACTACGGCTGTTGTAATGTATATATATTTATTTATTTATTTTAGTCCTTAAAACATACAGAAAAACAATTATTAGAAACATAAAATTTATTATTGTTTTGTTAAAAAAGGAGTAATTTTTTTAAAAAATAGTTACAATGAGGAACGGCGCAGAATTTAGTTTTGCGGCTTCATTTCTCAATTAGGGCAAACTAAATCAAAAACACACCAAGGTGACTGGAAGGACTTTTTAGTATCACTCTCAATATTTTAATATTTTTAAAAATATATATAAAAGAACGGAGCCGAATTTATTTATTTTTACGACGTAAAGAATCGATTTTGGTAAACCAAACAAAAACCTACCAGGGAAACAGGAAATACATTATAATTTCATTTCTCCTAATAAAATATGAAATTTAAATTTTCTGCTCGTGAACAAAATTAGTAATATTAGTATAGAAATATTTAACTGTAATGGCTCTATCAGTCTACAGAATAGTCATTAAACGGTACTTATAACCCGTTTCATAACCATTATTAACAATACAGTATCTTTGATAAGTCAAATTCCTCATAATAATAGATCCTCATTCAAAATCTATATTATGATTACGGTATTTAAAGTAAGAAATAAGGAGACAAAAGTTGTTTCCTCTTCATCCGAGTTCTATTATTAGTCTTTAACGCCAAGTTTTTAAAAAATTTCCAATATTTAGCTCAAAAGCAAACGTAAATAATTCCAACGAAACGTAAAGCAATTGCTTTTAGATAATTGAAAACATTTCATGTCATTCGAAGTAAATTGGAAACCACATATAGTGACACAAACTGGGAAATAACAATGTCTGGTAGACATGAACTGAAGAAATATAAAATTGGGCGATTATCAGTGCGCCTCCAGACAATCAACGATACATTTGGTTAAAGGACATTAAGGAAAAAGTACAAGGAAAGATAAGTGACTGCATATGGATCGCTGGGTGACCTATTTTAGGAGCTGTGGTTTGGGATCTATAAATAGTGGACACATTCAGACATTGGATATGATCGAAAATGGCCACGAAAGTAGTTAAGATGAATCGTATTAATGACTTAGAGAGTTAGAGAACGAATTTTGTGCAAGGATAAAACTATTCAATACTTACAATATGCGTCATTCTAAGGGTTAAAATCGCAGGTATCTACTACATGAGTTCGTTTCATGAAATTTAATTTCATGATCAGACCTGTCACAGTGAAGATGTTTAATTATGGAATGTAATAGATTCATTTGATACAACTTGAGTAATCCGTGACAAAATTAATTTTTGTTTTTATTTTATTTTTACGGACGAAAACTTTATTTTATATCTGATTTAATATTATAATAGAAAAAATTTGCTAGTATCACGGTGGTTTTAAATTTACTCTTGACCAAAATAGATTAATTACGTGTTAAATACTCGGAATGGAGGAACGATTCTAGTCTGAATTTATTCATAACTCATTGAATTCTCAAAGAAACGTTCTTCGGCAGGCCTTTATCGGGGCACGCCATAGTAGCATCCGCTCTGGTAGTCTTTATCCGTCACCGAGGTCCCACAGATTAAGCCTTTAAATAATAGGCTTTGTGCTTAGGTGGTGGCGCGCTATAAAAGACCTCGATGACAGACTCCTTTCAAGCCTCGCCACGCTCAGACTCAGCAAGTCGGTCCAAACGAATGGCCTTATGTTACAATACGGATCGTTTCTCTAGTGTGAGGTACTGTGTTCAGTTTTAGGGAAAAATATTAACATGACTATTTTCTTCCATGGTAGATAACTGCGATTTTATCCCTTAGAATGACGCATACATATTGCTATTCCTTTGAAAAATTAGTCCTTATAACTAATGTAACGTTCTGTAAAATACATGAAATACATTCCGCATATAATTTTAAACTATTTCTTATTACATTTGAGCTCTCACTCGTAGGCTTTAATCCCGTGCAACACTTATGAAAAGTTTCTTCCCAATTGAAATTTCTAAATATGCTCAAAGGTCATTCTCCTCTAACTTACATTTACTCATTTTAATTATTCAATTTAATGACAAAACTTGTGAAGGCCATAGTAACCCCCATTTATTCGATTTTAAGAGACGTTTTCTGTATTTATCAACGTTGCCACGAACAGTATTGTTTCGCATCTCCTGGAGGCACGCTGTTGTTGCGACACTGGCGGCAAGCCGTTCCAGTTAAATATGTTCCTCTTCCTTCCTGCGCATCCATCGGCGGGACGGCTTCCGTACCGCTTCCTCAGTCTAGCAGGTGCGCTATTCCAGCCCAACTCACACTAGACACGATTTATTTTCAACATCTCCTTACATTTCGCCTACTGCTTTCATACGTCTCCGTGAAAAAAATTACAGTAATGTATATATATATATATATATATATATATATATATATATATATACGCGTTGGAATTGTTTCACTTAAGTAAAATATTTGGAATATTGAAATAATAGTAAATTAATTTATTAATCATAATTAATAATAGTAAATTAATTTAAATAACCCGCCTAGTGTTTTTCTGGTGATGGAATAACCTAAAATAATGACGTAATTTTCTTCAAATTATGAAACTATTTAACTGTTACTCATTTCCCAAATTGCGATGTGCGTTAAACTGAAGATCACTACAAAGATAAAGAAATACCTTTCTTAAATTTAAAATCGCTTTTCGTACCAGAGCCAGCGTCTCACAAGGAAGTGTTCTGGGGCTGCTGTTGTATCTAAGATTTACTGAAGATCTTCCAGTCTCATCAAGTACTACAGTTGCTACATTCTCTGAAGATACAGCGATATTATCATCCCATACAGACGAAAACATACCATCTGAAAATTTGCAGATTCATCTAAATGACCTGGCATATTGGTTTAAAAAGTGGCGCATACATATAAATGAATCTAAATCAACCAATGTAACATTCACAACTTGAAGAGGTACTTGCCCTACTGTAGACCTAAATGACAAACCAATATCTCAGGAGGAAAAATTTAAGTACTTGTGAATGCACGTAGATAGGCGCCGTACATGAAGAAAGCACATATTCACAAAACGAAAATAATTGGGCCTAAAATTTCAGAAAATTTATTGGCTGATGGGGCGGAAGTCACACCTTTCACTGAAAAGTAAAATACTACTTTATCAATGTGGTCATATGGGATACAGATTTGGGGCACAGCTAGCAGATCCAACATCGATATTATAAAGAGGTTCCAGTCAAAGTACTGCGATCCTTGATAAATGCTCTATGGTTTGTACTGAATGAAGTAATTCGTCAAGACTTGGGACTATCCACTGTTGCTGAAGAGTTACGTAACAGTAGTGTCCGCTACCAAGACAAACTTGTAAAATATCTCTTAAACTCGGATGATGAAGAGCCTAGGCTCAAAAGATTTAAGCCTCTTGGCTTTTTTTAAAAAAGATTAACGTGAACAAATACTCTACAAACTTCTAGTTTTGATTTTGAAATATTTTCAATAGAAAGTTTTTCACCGTGACTTTTAATCTATATGTCGAAACAATAACTAAATGTCTCTTTTTAAGACAGATTGTTAGAAATATATAAATTTAAAAAATCTCATAAACTTATTAACAACAATATAAATTATATATGTATGTTCCTGTTATTATAAAAATAATTATTATATTAAACCAATTTCTATTATAAAAAATATGAATAATGGAGAAACAATGCATATTGAAGCGTATTTAAGCAATATATAAAAATATAAATAAATCTTTATAAAAGTCCTTAAAATGTTTTAAGTAGACAAATTTTTCCGTTATTCATGGAAGTTTTCAAAATCTAGTCGATATGATTTAAATAAAATACATAACCATAGACTATTGTGGGAAGAAAACCAATTGAATTTAAATCGAGCACGGCATGCTTATCGGTTAAGTATTCTTCAGACAACCTCAGATAACAATGTCCGTGGAACATAGTGTGATTGTATTCAGACCGAGGTCCCCGAATCAATATGTCTGACTAACGCTTTGTGCCCAGTCCGGCATTTTTCCGCACCACGTATCTTCTCTTTGGAGTCCCTTCCATTGTTCCACAAAATAACAAAGGGGGGACTGAACTATCTATTTTCTTTGATTTGTGTTTGTGGTGTGCAGATGCTTCTCGGCCTCAAGGAGGCGTATATTGGTCTCAAGAATTAATTCATTACATTAAGTTCCAGAAAGACAGCGAACACCGGCCCTTGCATTTCAAACTGGAGCACAATGGAAAACTATTCCCTGTTGGGAACTTGTGCTGAAAGTTAACTACTCCCGGGAAAGAAAATTCATTTGAAGATTTTTCTGACAAACAATTTAATTTTAAATTTATTTCCCATTATACATCGCCATGAAATCTAGGTTCATATATTCATTTAATGCCTAAATATATTAGTAAACCGTCGTCACATTTAGTAGGAGTACATAAATAATCAACTACATTATTCATTTTTGTATAGAAAAACTTTTGTCGACTCAGGGCTTAGAATCGAGTAAATTTACGTTGCTTGCATTAATGTATCAAAATCCGATGTCAAATAAATTTATTTCTGTGAAGCTGACAGTGTTACGCAAGGATAATAATGACCGATTTCGATTAAACGTTTTTCGTCGTTATATAAAAACGTAGAAATTGTTTAGTCAATATTAAACTTCAATCGGCATTTACAAAAAATTTTGACGTTAAATAATTTATAAAAAATATTTTAAGAAAATTTTTATTTACTTTATTTATTCGAAATTATATTTTTTGTTGTTTTATTTTATATGAAAAGTAAAATACGTCTTCAGTAAAAAGTATCGTTTGTTTGGAAAGCGGTACACCAAATAATGTAGATATTTGGTTAATGGCGGACAGGAGGATGAGAGAGTAGTATATGGACTCCAATGCCTAAATGGAGATAATTTTCCTACTTAAGTTTTGTCTAGCATTACTTGAGCGTTGTGTTTTCGTGATGAATGTGGGATTGTGCAATACCTTGTCCATCCTTCACACATGACGGATGTGTTGCCCACTCTACACGGCGCACGGTGAATAAACCATGTGCACCGATGTTCTATTGTGCAACCGCAGCAGCCAATTATCGGGTCGTTGATAGGCCTCGGCAAGACAATGGCGCCGCCATTTCTCCGGACCGGCTGTCCTCCGAGGTGTTGCATGTCCCGACGGTATTACGCTAATATGAGCGATGGCGCACCTGCTAATTCCGAGTAATGAAGTGGGAGGGGATCCACCCTCTGCGCCAACGATTAGCAATCAAACCTCTGCTCCAAAGAGTTGAATGACCCCGTCTTTGACGCCCCTTCAATCTATTTATACAAGTCTACCGTAGATTTCGATTATGTTTTCGCCGATTACTCCTGCGAAATAGTCGATTAGGAAGGAAGCGGGCAAAAGATCAAAAGAATAATTTCCGATTGTGAAAGGTGCTTCCAAATTCGGAGTAAATTTCCAAATATCTTACTACTTATTAACAGCATTCTTCTTTCAATGGAACTCTCTGATATACTATTTTACCCATCTTCTTTATGCTACTTTATCTGATGTTTTATCGCCGGGAAATTTGTATTCCGAGAAATATTTCTAACATTCAATAAGAACGAGATGAATTAAATGAAAACAAGTTAAATATATTTAATAGTACATACAATTATTGTTACCAATAACAGACTTTTTCAGACTAGAATATAATGAATGCAAAGTTAAACCCCGTAAGAAAAATAAATATCTATAAAATAAATGAGACGAGAAATAAAAGTTATAGTACCAAGAACTGAAATGATTTTTCAATTAATTACGCTTAAATACAATATTAAAATTTTTGGCCAAAAGTAAATGAGGTTATAAATTTCAATACTTGGACCGCAGTCGGCGCGATTTTTTCAGAAAAAAGTTAATGTTGGAGTTCAGAATTTGTAGGGATATTTCAAATAAGAAACAATTTTTTCGCTTATTATTTATCTACATTATATATGATCATTTCATTTTATAATTTTATTTTATGCATTCCAGCAGTAAATGGTTTCCAGAATAGAAAATATTTAAAAATTGTTATATACTTTGACGATGCAAGAGGATCAGCTGCGTAAATGTAATAAATATTTAACTGGTGCATATGTTTGTCGCTGTTTCGTATCAAAATTTGATACCACTAAGCATTGATCAAAAATATTTACAACCTAATAGACGTCTTTTTCTGAGTGAAAATATAAAACAAAAATTATTGTAACTAATTTTTACATTTTCTGATGGTGTATTCTTTGTAAAATACCATTATGTGAAACAATGAATTGACATACATTTAGGGTTCAACGGAACTAAATAACGTACTTCAAATACTTTTCCAGGCTTCACAGAACGGTACTTGCCGTTTATTATTGATGAAGAAGATAAACTCGCTTCTTAATTACGTACAATGTGTGCTTAAATAATTGTTTTAACCACGGAAGACTTTAGTGACCGATAATGCTATAGATCGAGGCTTTTGGCCTGAGTTGTGCCAAATGTTTGCAGGTGGGCGCGTGCCCTGCGTGTGCAAACGGGATGTCTAATTGACCGTGTGATTGAGGCCACGTTGGACATGTCTGGCCTCCTGCTAATAGGCCTCGTATTCCCTACCAAAATTACATCTTGGATATTTCAAAATATGCAGTCTAATTACTGTATTCTTATAAAATAAGTGTCGTATCATTGTGTGTGACGTATATCATAAAAAAATACCTCACGACAAAGAATCTTTTCGGTTTGATTATATTGTGTTATTGCTGAAAATATATTTGTGATATAAACATTGATTATTTATATTTTATCGCGTGAATCTTTTGGTATTGAATGTTAGTGTATAATTTTTATAAATAGCTGAATACCCTCACAGACAGAGATACATAAAGCGCTAAGGTCGCTGAGCTGCAATTTTAGTCTGTTAAAATGCTATTTTACATATACAGCAGGGTGTAACAAATCTCGACGGCTAAATTTCAAGAATGGATTCTTCATATTGAGAGAAGAAAAATCAGTGTTTTACAATATTGGTTCCGAATGCATAATTACAGAGTTATCCGTTTTATTAATGTTTATTAATATTAGAGCATAACGGCATGACTTGTTATAGGGACTTCAATACGAGACTAATTCTTACATGAGAAAGCATTTTGCGAATAAAATTTATGTCAACATGGGTACTACTTAGCAACCGCGAATGATTACGCGTCATGTCTGAGTTACTTAGTCGTATCTTCTCGCAGACACCGCAATGGACATTTTCCTTGCTTCATATTGGTAGAGGTGGAGCAAATACTTGACCACCACACTTTCCTTACTTTTAACTCTGCTGAGCTTGATGTACTAACTATCCATGTACGCTTTATGTCAGCCTGTCAGACAGTACGCACGACACCAGGCGTTTTTTGTCGTATTCAGTCAAAAGGACGACACTTTGAACATTTCATGTGATATGTGAACAGAGCGCTCCAACTAGTCAGTTGAACTTCATACAAACCGATCAGATTCGGGCCCATGTTGAAGTACACTTTTTCATCAAGCAATATGAGGAATCCGGCTGAAATTTAGCCGTCAAGTTTTGTTATGTATATATATATATATATATATATATATATATATATATATTGTAATAACCAACTTAACTGGAGATTTAAATAAATTAATTTGCCCCATGTGGAAGCCAATTTTTAATAATCACCTTTAACTAGGATATTAAAGAAGAAATAAGCCAAAATGTAATAATAAAAAACTATTAATTTAAATAAAATAAATGTGAAAACTTTGTCGCACTAAAATATAAATATATGACAAATGATAAAATTGCTTCTAGTTGTTGCCAAATGTTCTTAAAAACGAGAAGGCTAATATAGTTGTACAAATATAATTAATTTGATATGAATTTTAAATTAAACAAATTATTATAATTCAACAAAACAAAACAAATTTATTTTCATAACAATACAAATTTCAATCTCAATTTTATTTCTTTACTTCACATTAAAATCAAATTTTACAAAGAAATGAAACTCAAAAATATATCAGGGTCTCTACTGGGCTTGATTGAAAGAAAAGAATATTCAATTTACAATGTGAAGAATTTAAAGAACATAAAAAAATATATAATTTAAATAACGTTACTAGAAAAACATAGAAATCTGACACCTCATCTTTTAAAATAATTATTTATATTTAAAATCTACTTACAAGTTGCATTTTGGGTTCAGGAACATGTTTTACTTTTAAAATAAATTGCCAATTCTGTACTTACACAGATGTTTCACTGACACTTTTCACAACACTGCATTTTATCCCTTTTGTATCCTTATTCCAGATTCAAGGTTTCCAACGCCTCGTACAGATATTACGCGTGCGGCCACCAGTCAGTTCGGCCGGTATGATTACCAACTCCAAGTTTTCAATTTATTTAGAATGTTGCGGATCTTTCAACGTGCATCACAACAGATTTCAATACTTGCTTTGAAAGAATACTCTTTTCAAAATAGTATCAACTAATACTTCTGCTTTCTCCAAGTTCCAACATCAAACCCACCTTCGAGCACAGACCTTCAGATGCTCCAGATACCACAACCACCCCGATCGCTCTCTGATTTTCGACTGCTAAAATATTCGCCTCCCTCAGGCTCCGCCTTTCAACTTACTAAATTCTATATATCCTCTCTGTTACTACATCCATCCTATTTGCTCTCCGGCTTCGAATTGAACTTCACCTTCGAGCACCGGCATGCGGCTGCTCCAGACACCACAACCACCACGTCCGCCTCTGGCTTACGACTGACTGTTATCCAAATCATCTCTCCAGACTATTCTTATTTCTCACGATTTTATTTTCCCAAACTCAAGATCACATCCGGCTTTCCCACGCTAAGAGCTACTCAAAATATTGTTGGATAAACAATCCCTGGTCTTGTAATTGAATGTCAACAAAAACCGCTTTCCACCGTTCCGTTGGAGACTTGTCCCGACGTCAGTTAGACATAGATCTCCAATTATTGTTCTCCCTTTTATGAGCATTTATCCGCCGTCAATCATAATTTTTTATAAGAGCCGCCCCAAAATCATCAGTCTGAGTCAGTAAACAGATTTTAATAATACCCGGCATTTACCTCTAGTCCGTGCAGTGAAACAAATATTACAAAATTTAAACAAAATAATGGCCGTCTTAATTTGCCTTCTTAATTGATATTACAATATATATATATATATATATATATATATATATATTCTAATTAATTTATTACTGCAGATATATGATATTTAAAACATGCTTCTAGAATGAATAGATTGTCTTAATCGACTGCATTATCCTATTTTTCTATATGTTGACGTTTTTTGATTTCACGGATTCATTTAGATGAGTGTGAATTACAGTTAAGTTTGTAGTGTCATCAGGCGTTACAGTATGTTCCTGATATTCCTGAGGATCTGTTAAATCTTCGCTAAGACGTTTCGGAACCAAATCATAACTCGAGCGCAAAAGAAGTGTCCAATATTAATATATTTTATTCCAGCCTTTATTGTAATTCCATAGTTAATTGCTTGTTTTTAATTTATATATATATATATATATATATATATATATATATTGGTAAACTTATCTAGGAGACTATTTTCTTATCCCTCATGCCGATTGTTGAGTCAATATATAAACGGGGGTGTGTAGAAGTATTCTATGATAAAAATACTTTGGTTATTGTTGACGGTTCAGAAAGGTTATGAAAGTGTGGCCTAAAAGTAAATCATAAAATGCAATAACGCAAGGATGCAGTGATGGCGTGTATGATATAAGGAAAATCAGTGTGATCGTGCCGGCGTTCTGAGTAATTTATTATTTTTCGTTCGATTTTATTAGTGAGTAATATGATGCGCGTACCCTCAAACTGTCGTGTTGACTGAATTTGACCGAATTGTGTCGAAAGTAGCATAGTTTTATTCTGTAGCTTGTTAATTTATTTCAACCAAAATTATTATATGGAGTGCAATGTGTTGAGATGAAGATTATACGATTATATTCATAGATACAACAGTTTAGTTGGTTGTTTAAAAATATTATCAAACTTCGTTTCACCAGAATTATATTAATACGCATATGGTAATACCTATCCAAAATAAAGACATTTCAAATTTAACAGTTTTGATTTTTGAATTGTCTGATTTCTCAATATATTTTTACGAATAAACTCGGTAGGTTTCTAATACCGCACTCTCACTCTCTTTCTCTCTCTCTCTATTTGTCTATCAATCTATATGTTTGTTTAGCATATGCATTGTTTTATAATGACGCGATGACTTCTGTCTGAAGGTAATTTACTTCAAAAATTGTGAAGTCTCTAAACAGTTCTTTCCAACGTGTCCGTGGGAACTAAGTAGATAACGTGAAATTCCCTTGCAGAACTTAAGTGTGCAGGTTTATTGCAGCGGGAGAATTTGATTGCCAAATCCTTAGGCGATGGCCGCACCCAACCCGAGCCGGGTAATTGGACCTAGTGGAAATGACTCGGTTGTCTGCAGAGAACGAGTGTGTGTGACTCTTAGCATCTAGCTTCTTCAGCGTAGCTTCTAACAAGTACCTTCTTCAGCATTATAAAAATCTGTCAAGTAGTTACGTCAGTGGTGAACTTTAATCATTGCAGAAAATGTTGATTATATCGATATTGAATCAGTTATTCATTTAATTTTTCTATCAATGTATCATCTTTCTTTTTACTTGTAACTAACAATATAATTAATTCACTACATTAGGGGTGATATATATATATATATATATATATATATATATATATATATATCACGGGTTCATCATACTGTTTTAGTAAAAGTTTAAATTATAAGTTTATACACAGACCGGTAAAAATTAGGTTCACAATTCAAAACAATCACCTGTTACAGCCCTCATGCTTTTACATTTCCATTAGAAATGTAGTCAGAATAATAAAATTACAAAGAAGCTTTCATTATTTTATTAATGTGCTAATTTTTCTAATGGAAATATAAAACCTTGAGAAGTGGAATATGTTGTTGTTTTAATTTTAAAAGTTTAATAATTAGGTGAAATAGAAAAAAAAAACAGACAAAATTAAGTTATGATATAAATACCACAAAAAGTTTCTAGGATCCTTGCTCATTTCGTCAGGTGATTGGAAAAAAGAAACACGAGAGCGAGGTGCGACAACTCTGCACAATCAAAAGCTTTTGAGTTTGTCAACTGTAATTCTGTGGTTGTGTCGCTCATGGCTCTCGTGTCTTTTTTTCCAATCAACTGACGATAGGAGCAGATCCCAGAAATGTTGTGCGGTATTTATATCATCACTTAATTTTGTCTGTTTTGGGCTGTTTTACCTCATTATAATATTTGATAATGACGTCTTATATTCTTACGTAATATTTTAAATAAAAACCTTAGGAGGCAAATGTGGTCTCTTATATGGATAAAGAATAAATATACAAATAAATTTTTCCATGACCGATAAATAAAGGGTTGATACTTGTAAAATTGGTGTTCATCAATGACAGAATTATCCATTGACACGAGTTTCTATTGAGAATTATTATGCGTTAGTTGGTTCTTTATTGTAGCATTTGTAACAAAACTTGATTCAGCCGTAATTCTAGGTGCAGCCTCTTCTGCTCTATTTATAAATTGATAACTATTTAATGACTTAGTACCAAGCAAACAAAACACCGTCGCCTTTTTTATTTATTATCTTTCAATTTTCAACTCTTCCTGTCTTTTAATCTTACTTCCTACGGCTCACGACGTCATTCTCATGTGGTCTCTTATGATTTTTCAATATTGCAAGATCCATACTTCTTTCTTCTACTTTTATTTTAATTACAATTGCTCATGTTTGTGATGTGTAAGTTATTACAAAAAATATTGTTGAAATAAGTAACTTAACTATCTTTTTAGAAATCTTAATTTTATTTTTGAATATTATTGCATTCCATCCCTATGCAATCCTTCTCATATATATTTTTATATTCGTTTCGAGTATTAAGAATCGCGTTATATTTTTACCAGCCTATGTTTGTTAGAAACGAGGGTATGAAATAAAAAATATTTATATTAAAGAAAAATATTATTATTTTAATATGCAGTAAATAAATTTATACCAATCGAAATAAAGAACACAAACAAATTATAACTTCAATTTAAATAATAATATGTATCGCACAGCAACCAAATATTACTATTCCCATCAACGCCACATCCATTTCAATTCTGTATAAATAGCATTTTCGGTTTGACGTAATTGTATGGATAACGAACTGAAATAGCAATGTTGACTTTGTGTTGCAATCGACATCGCATCGCAATGGATTCGTTTATGAGCTGTTAAACAATGTTTAATAGTCAATTACGATTAGGGAGTGTTTAATCGCGCAGTTACCTTGATTATTCTTTTTTGTCAGAAATTAGGTAGTAGGATTCCGAAAACAAATAGACTTCCAAAAGTTTAAATTTAATTTTCACAACAGCGATCTTTTAAAGGTGCGCCACGCTTCATAGCAGCAATCTCCTTTTATTCGCCTGAAAATTTCCCTCGTTGGTTTAATGCGTCGCTTCGAATTGTGAATAAGAGCATTGTGGCTGCGCACGCAATCTGACAGAGCATTGTGTTGCTCGTTTCCTTTGAGGCTATTGTAAGCTGTATCCGCCACTCCCCCACCCACACCAGAGTCGAGGTGCGAAGTCCAGACCTTACTACTCGAGGCGGTCAACTTCCTATAGGCATCAGAGTTACAACGCCATTAAAAATTAAGCTGCACACTGAACGCTCGCCAAAACAATGCCAAAATTACAAACACTTCTGGAGCAAACTTACATTTTACAAAAACTGACTTTCACTAGTGCGCTATTTTTACCTATTCTAGTGCTTAAATTTGCTGCATGACCACTGAAATTATACTCGATTGTCTGTAGAAACCATTCGCCTTGAGGAACATCGAGAATTTGGCGGTTATTTGACACGGAACTTTTGTGAAAGAGGAGGAATACGTCTCACGTAGCATCGAAAGGAAATACAATTCAGCGTTTTTCAATAATTTATTTTTGAAAATTAATGGCCTCAAAAAAATTTTCTATTATAGCGAAAGAAGCTTAAATAATTGGAATTGATGGAATGAATGAATATCGATTGTCGCAGAGAAAAATCGTGAAGTGAACTATTTATTCATTTATAAATCGATTTTCTGGTTCGTATTTCAATTTATTCAGCACATATTACGAGTAATATTTTCGTATTATTTGTATTTATGATGATTGTTTTATTTAGAAGTTACTATTTTTTATAGCTAATTTTTCATTCTTGTATTTACATATATACCCGTGAAGTATATTTTTGAGTTGAAACTTTAATGAAAACCTCATAATAACTGTTTTTTCCTAAGTAACTCATGGCTGGGTATTTCCTATTCACCAATGATGTAATGGCTCAGTAATGAGAGGACAAATATAAAAAAAACATTGAGAATATTTCGACGCTGTGAGAATATTAACACCAAAATACTAAGTTTTCATTGACAAAACTTAAAAATAATTGTTTAATTTTTTCGTAAAGGATTTTTTGCGTGTTTTTTAGTTGTATAAAATGTATAGGTGTGTAACGTCTGACTAATTCTGCTCTTCTGTTACAGAACACTACCACATATTCGTTGGCGACCTGAGTCCGGAGATTGAAACCCAGACGCTGAGAGAAGCTTTCGCGCCCTTCGGTGAAATTTCGTAAGTAGCCTCGATGTGTTTTGAAATACGTTTAATTTGAATAATGTGTCATTAGTGCTAATGTCCCCTGGCACTGTGCAGTGCATATTTAATCAAGGGTAGGCTGGCGGGTGGGTGGATGTAGGCGCGGATGCGTGCACCCTTCCCTGCACCACTCTGCAAACTTCAACTTCCGTCCTCTATGATTTTCCCCGGCAGTGATTTCAACCGGTGCCGCTGTATCCAGTAAATGAATATTGCTTTCGGTGTAATTCATATGAGAGGGGTGTTTCTGAATTGCAAAATTATGCACATTGACCTTCAATTTTATGTTTCATTAACTGAAATGAAATGCTAATTTGAATAGCTTTGCGATTAGTCTTTCGTATTAGTAAAATGTTTCGTTTATACTGCGCGGATCGGCAATATTGTTTAATTTGTGACGGTAAGAGATTATGTGAATTTAACACAAAAATGTGACGCATTTTATGGAGATAATTCGTGTTAAAATGTCGTTACAAGTATCATTATTTGAGACAAATCGTAAAGATACATATACACATGGAATCTTGTTATTCTTTCCTATTTTTAAAAGTAATCAATAGACCTACGTCACCCAATAGTCGTCTGTCTCAATGGATTATACAAACCCGTTACTTTAGGCTATAAACGGGAAAAACAGAATCGGCCACGTGCCCTTTTAAAATATCCAGAATGTAAGATGACCGTCGACTTGGAGTATATATATATACATAATTATAATTATCTGGTATTTTAATGTTACAATAAATAAATATGCCATACGCCAGAAAAATATTTATAAAGCAATCGTTAAGAATATAACTTCACGCGTTATCAGATGTACATTGGAGTAATTTTAGAGTGTTATAAAGATAGAATGTATACACATTATAAAACTCCAAGTCCTAAATTACTCGATTGTACACTTGATGGAGTCCTAAAATGAGGACGAAACGTTGAGAATTTTTTTTACCAATAGCTTTAGTAAATTTTTTCTGACTTATAGTCAATTTATTTATTTATTATATATAAATTGTTTGAAGAAAATTGAATACATATGTATACCAGTCTTCAATTTGCTCTTTCGGTTTAATTTATTCACAATTAACGACAAACAATGACGCGGAAATTGGATTAATTTATAATTATTATTATTATTTATAAAATCATAAAATAATGAAGTTTCTGTTTTTTAAACACAGGGAGAGTAGTGTTCGTGAAATATATATATATCTAGCTGAGGCTGCAAAAGTTGGTCAATAGCGGCTCGCATCTTATTGAGATAGATGGTACTAATCCCCGGTTACGTCAATATTTGTCCAACTAATCCTGTAGACACATTACCACTACTCATCATATAGGGTTGACGAAGGCATTGGCTGATATATATATATCTTCTGAATTAAGTACAGACATCGTTTTCGCTTCGGGTGGATCAAACTAAATTGACGATATTTTTCGGCTTCATTCGTCCAATTCCATCAGTTTATTTTCAGAATGTGTCCAGTACAGTTGGTTTTCCCCGGAAATCTACATGTAATCATATCTACTGTTCATTATTTGTTTACCTGTTTGTTTCTTTTTTCCTTCTGATCTCAAAGTTTTAAAGGTAATCTATTTCTCATAAAAAAACATTATATTGTTATAAAGCACATTCTCCTATAAGTTCTATATACTTCCCTTTCTTCCATACCTGCAAAATTTAAGTTCCATGTTCGAGATTTCAGTCAAGGAATATAATGCTTTGGATATCTGCAACAGTTTATTCCGGCCATCATAACAGTTTTCGTTGTCTTAGACACTTTCATCAGATTATGTCCACAGCTTCGTGATGCCATGTTTCTTTCGTGGCGTCAAATCGAATAATAGAGGAAATACCCTTGAGAAATGTGTTAAAATTTTATTATGTTATATAAAAAACAAGAACTGATCAGACATCTTTCATCTCCATTACTTATAATTCTTTGATTTGAGAGTCTTATAACATTAACCCATTAGAATTCCGTGCTTTTCGGCTATTATTAAATTGCTTCATCCCAAAGTTGAGAGACGGTGTAGACTTCCCAATTGCCTCAACCTAATCAAGATTGTTATTTTTCAAATAGGACTCCACTTTTTCAAGATTAAAACGGGAACACAACATACTTCTCAGAGCTCCATGCTCACTCGTCGTCACGAAAATTGAGTTCCTCTGAATTAAACACGTAACACACACATTTGATCCCGTTTCCTATTTGACTACGATTATCTCTATGTTGAAAAATAGCAAGTTTGCTATGTTTTGCTCAAATTCTCCATTTTAATGTTTACATTTTCATATTTTATAGACATGTGCTTCACGAAAGTCAGGAAAATGCTGCAGTAACTCCCTGAACTATAACAAAAACGGCGATTCTCATGTCGCTGACTGGATAATCTTTGAAAATTTAACTCTTACCAAACCGATTGTTAATACGTTGCTTGAAGGCAAGTTTAGGTTTTTTTTTTCAGAATTGAAATATAATCAAGCAAAACATGGCTGTCTTTAAAATTCAAAAGTAGTTTTTTTGAATAATATTCTTAAAGGGAAATAATTTTGATACTATTTACTTATGTAAACCCTCAAAAGGTTTCTATTCTAACTGAAACTAGCAAAACGGGTGTTTACAATCCTCTTTACGGAAATGGAAACAAAAAATTAGTATTATAGCTTTTTAAAACTAAATTATTTGAGTTATACTTTTAACGAACTTCTTCTTTTTTTTTTTTTTTTTTTTAGGGCAATAGGCTACATGAGGGTAATCCACTTAGGGCAACTCCCCTTTAATAGCATAGGAAGGGATTTGAAAGGGGGGATGCGGAAGGGTAGAGGAAGGTAGCCAAGGGTTAACTAGGGCCCCCGGGCTATATTTTAAGGATCCTACCCGGCATTCGCCTAAAGGAATGCAGGGAAAACCTTAGAAAAACCTGCATCGGGTAGGTCGGGCATTGGGTACTTGTCCCACGCCCTTCCGATAGCGGGAGAGGAGTTTGCTGTGGGGACGCAGCTTACCCCTCGCCATGCCTTGGCCTGTTTAGGAGGCAGCTGGCCGACTATTCCAATAGGAATAGCGGACAACTCTTGCCGTATGCCCAAGGTCTGCGACCCCGGAACATACACCTCTCAAAACAGACCGAGGTGCCTCGGCATGTGGGAACCTTAGTTCAAAAAAAAAAAAAAAACAGAGAGATGTGAGAGCATCCCCAAAGGTAGCCCCCGCCAGAGCTCTCTGGGATGGTTCACCTGCGAGAAATCCTCTCGCAGGCTTCCTTTTCCATGGCGAACTTCTTCTACTTAGGGTTCATTTCTTATATTAAATTTCATCAAAGCGTGATTCACGAGAGTTTTATAAAACAGTATATTTAGTTTCAAACAAACAATATCTGACAGAAGGAATCGAATTTAAAACTTATCTTTTATTCATATTCATATTATATTATTTTAAAAACATAACCTTTACTCACACGTAACTAAGAATTGGAAGGACTCGTAGAATACGTTACGTTAACACTAAAATTTTGTATATAATAGTTCTCTTGCAATGTAACCTTTGTGTAGTTTGTTTAATTCTGTTAGATATTGAATAATCTTAGACGTAAATATTTACTGACATATACTGTATTTACAGTTTTATCCGTACGAAATTTAGGGAAACTGGCAGAATTATGGCTTTCAAACCTTTCTAATTTTACTATTCAACTCATTTTATTAGTATTATGTTAATTTCATTTAGAATCAGTAATTACATTCGTGTATAAAATTTAAATATCTCGGAACAGTTTTTTTTCACTGTTTATTTCCTTCCAGGAATTATATTAGTATTAAAATTTATTTATTATAATGTTTATTATAATCTTCAGTGTGCTTTAAAAACACCAACATGAAAGTTTGGGCTCTCTTTCGCAGATGGATCTACTCGATTAAGTCCAGTGTACAGATTTGATATAAAGGAGAAATGAAATAATGTGATTGTCAATATTCTTGAAAAATTTTAGTGCCAAGTACTGTACAGTGAAATATCAGACAAACCGCCTCAATAATACCTCGTCATGAATAGGTAATTGTACTTTCAATTTAAACCACGGATAATCAGGTATATTGCGTTTCTTGAGATAATTGTAAATGTATGGTATATGTGAAAGTAAATGTGATCCAAAGCCTAATTGCGACAAGTTCAGGTAGCGCCAGTCACGGAGGGTCTCCGTGTACTTATTGTTCACAGGGGGGAAAAAGTCAATTTCCTGATGGCGCCATTGTTGGCTGTCACTCCTGTTTGACAGGCTCGGAAAGATAAATAGTCCCCGTTCAAGAACAAAGGCGTTTGTACCATTAGCATTCCGTGGTTCTGTTTACTATATCTGTGATAAATGTGATTGGTCCTTACATTCGGGCTTGAGCGGTCTCCGCTGACCTGGTTTCATTAAAGACGCCTACATTGCCGTATCCAATCGAAAATGGTTCTTTATATTTAGCCTGAGTCACAGTTGTTATATCAATTTTAACTAATTAATTTAACATTAAATTTCCGTTTCTCTAATTCTCATACTCTACGATACCTGAATAACTCAGGTCCTAATATGACTAATAATTTCAACAAATGATTCTAATTAACATCTAAATGGAATATTCAAAAATGTTACATATAATTTTTCTGATATTTAAGAATCAATTAGGAAATGTGTCACCAATAAAATATCTTATAATATATTCGGTTACACGTAAATGAATCTACTCCTTAAAATTATATGATTTAATTAGGTAACATATTTTAAGGTTGCTTACATTTGATAAATACATCCTTTTTTCCTTGTGCTTTTATACTTTTTTATATTTTTTTATATTTTTACCTAACGTAAGTTTCAGTTCTGATGAAAATGATTTCATAAATTTTTCTATAAATACTACGTAAAACTCACAGTCCCATCCTAGAAAAATCATTTTTTTGGCCTACACTTAAAATATTCAAATTGAAAAACATCACTTCCCCAGTCGGTTTAATATGATTACCGATTCATCGTGACTTATGCATGCTTTGCTCGAACCATCAGGCATTGGGTTGTTATCTCAGGAAACATGCGTTGTTTGCGTTCAGTTCGCGTCGACGAGTGTTTGTTTTTCAACGTCACCAAAATGGTGAGCTATCAATGGTAGCGCCTGTTTTGTTTTCATAGCTTTTTTCAAGCGCTAGTTACTTATCATGTGAGCGCGCATGCAGGGTCGTGCCGGATTGTATACAAACCCGCATAACATCCGTCATAAAACTGCGACGGCAATCTGTGCTGTGTTAACCGCTTGTATATCGATGGATTTTCCTCCTATTCAGTCCTCTCAATTATTAACAAGTCTCCAACAATAAAACCAATTCAGTCTAGAGTGGTTTCATTTCATAATTATATACCAACAGAAGAAATCGTCTTATAAACAGGCTTTCAGGCTGCGCTATAGGAAAATCTAAACTACGATTTACTGGAAACATTCGAAAGTAATAATTATTTAATTGAATTTACTGATTCCAGTCTGTTGCACGACTACCTAAAAAAGTATTTTACTGTATTGTAGAATTATAAGAAAGTTGGTACCACAGTTTCCCCACAAACGTTGACCTCAGTTAAATGCGTGACATCCCTGACTCTCTGAAACAGACTGTTCTGATTCACGTTCCCTAGTACAACGTTTACTGTTCGAAACGTTGGAACTCCCTTTCCGTTCCTCAGCCTTTGCACTTTTATTTTACCTCTCTACTCTGCTCTACTCCTACATAGGAATGGATTACCCGAAAAATGTTTACCAGAACGTTGGAAGCCCTGGATATTCCGATATTAAAGCACAATTTTCATTATATCAATCATAACCATTATTTTTCTTCTGGTCAATCTAAACAATCATTTTTAATGTTTATATTTCACATATAACCAGAAGCGCTTGAAATTATTTTTCCCTAGATCACTGAGGCAATGAAAAGTTCTTTCCAATACACAAGGAAAGTATCAGTCTTACAATTTTTAGCGACTGAGATCTGGTCAATCTTGACAGAGAACAGTCTGCAGTTTAAATATGTAAGCTTAGTTTACTCAGTTAGTAATTCAGAAACTGGAAATGAAATGGAATATTTAACAAATACTATTTATCATAATATTCTTATGAAACATTATCAAAAAATCTTCGAACAACTTTCAAAAACAATAAAAATAGCAGACTATTAGTCAGAAAAAATTTATTATGTTTATAAATTGAATAATTATATTTTTTGTGGATAGTAGGCTGCTATATTTATTATTTACTTTAAATATGAAGTCATATAGTTTCAATTGATAACTTTCAAAAACGTTTGTAAGCCCATTTAATCTGTCGATATGGTATCATTTAACTATCGGAAGATTAAGCTGAAATAACTCATGTTTTCCTCAATTTATATAGTCCTCGGAATACTCATTGTCTAAGTTCTTAATCACAGGCTATATCAGTGGACATGACGTTTATTGACCGTGTAAGGTAAATGTTTAATTGTGATTTATACAGCTATTATATTTCACTTATTCATTGTCATCTATTGAAAATAAAATCATTACACTAACACTTGAGAGTAATAAGTTAACTATTGAACCCCCAATAGTTTAACATTATATTCATTCAGGTAAATAATTCTTAATTGCACTGTATATCTACATCCTACACATAATTGATGTTGATATAAAACTTAAATTTTCCAGACAACAAATTTCTTTTAAAAAAAACATTCATCTAGATAGACTGATTAAATTTTTAATTTTTAATATTTTTCCTTCTATGCATATATGTATTCAGAGATGTAATGTACACGATTTTTAATTGAAATAAGATTTCTATTTCTTTTAGCGTAGATTTTACGAATTAATAAATCGATTTTTTTGTCATTAATTTGCTTCATGAAAAGAATTTCTGATGTATTGGTTCATACAAAAATTATTTACCTATTAAGGCTACATGAGATTACATGAACATTTTCAAGACATTTAAAAAATGAAGATGCCCGATTAATTTTTTATTCTTTTTTAAGTACAAACACATATTAATCTCCAAAATTTCAAGAACAACTGATAAAGCTATTTTGCAAATTAAAACAAAAGACATCTATTAATAATTTCGATTGCAAAAGCGGACAAATACAGTTTATCCTGGATTATGGGCTAGGGTACAAAAGTTATAATTGCATTTGATTCATCGTGTTTTGTGGAACTGTTACAATTTTAACTAAAATAGAAACCCACTTTGAATTGCGGTGATTTAAAAAATATGGCTGCGGATTAATACATTTATAGCGGCGTACCAGGTAAATCCTTTTCATTATAATAATTTTTTATGTGCAATCGGGCTAATTTTTCAACATTAAAAATGTTATTTGTAATTTTTATCGTTGGTCGTCTTGATTAACTGTAAATCATCCGAATGATACTATGGTTAATTTTAACACATTGCTTTGTAATTTGAAGCTTCATGTTGTCTTATTTAGAACATTTTTATTTACTATATATAGATACAGAAATGTTGTTCAATTGCTTAAAGAAGGTATATTTTCTGAGTATTTATTTTATATATGGAGTACTTCTTTTTCTTACATCTCTACTTTGGTTAGAGTTCGAAACTATAATCAACCACTTCTCTGTTCAGTTCTGAGACATACTAATACTGACCTTTGAGCTCATTTTCACTTGGGCTTGAACATTATCGTTCGAGTTGCTGCAATGGTCGGCATGCTCATATGAGAGCAGTGACGACGGCTGTTGACAAACGGCGCGAAGGATTGCGGCACGACAAACACGTAGAAATACTGCGTGGTGAAGCCTGCATTCCCCTCCCAAATGAACCGGCCCCGTCCACCGGGTAATTCACTGCCGCTAACCGGCAACACTGACAATGCACTAGATTCATTTCCACGAAGAAAGCAACGCCGAGGAAAACAATCCGCAATACTGATTAAACGGGACTCGGAAAGCCGAATTCAGAATGCAACCCTTGTCTACCTAAGCCATTTGCAAATCATTAAAACCTTTCTCTTTTATCTGAAATGTTCTTGGTGTTATTCACATTCCACAGTTAATAATAATACAGCAAATATTTATATTTTAGAAATTATTTATTACTTCAAATATATATTATTTTGAATATATTAGGTAATTTGATAGAAATGATCTGGAAGAATAAACTCTATAGTGAATTAATTGAGAATCAACATTGTTAAATGTAAAATATAACTGTGTATATTAAGATGTATAAATTTAATTAGAATTTATTGATAAAATATGTATTACTGTTTGTTTTACATGGGATAAATAATGGATTATTTCAAAAATATTCGTGAAAAGTGTATAAATTGAATTTAATATTTTAGCAATGAATTTTTTCCATAAATTACTGGTGTATTAATGAAAAAAATTATTGAAAAATATTTTTCTTAATTTCCAATATGTGTTGCGTTATTATGACACCTCATGCAGTATCAGTGCTGTGTGTGGTTTGATTTATTAATAATTGAGGTTTAGGCCTTTCCGAGGAGGTGAGATAATCCCAGCCCTGTGACCGGCTTAGATCCTTTGGCCAACGAGATCGCATCTAGCCGAGCAGAAATGAACACCATAATTTAATGGGTCGAGGTTCCTTCTGGCGTGGCAGAAAACTTGGCTCTGGCGATAGCAGCAGTGCAAACATGCTATAAAGGTGTCTACGGGTCGTAGCTCAAGGAACACGAAGTTGTCGACTCGAAATGAAAACAAGAAATTACATGTGGTCAGTAACCAGTAATGAGTTGTATCAGCGAATCATAAGATTCTAGATAAAGGGATATTGGTTGCCATTATTCCAAAAATGAAATTATAAAAAAAATTGTCATAATACATTTTTAACCATTAAAACTCATGCGTAAGTCCACAAATATTTCACACAAAGTAAAGCGTCAGTACTACGTTAATATAAAATATCTAGTACGCTTCATTTTGCACAAAAACACATTAATGTTCTGAAGAGTGTGATTAAGTCTGTTGAGGTTTTGTGTTCATTGTAAGAGGCAATAAATAGAACTTTCGTTGACTTGTCTGAAGAATTGTGGTCGCGATGTTTTTTTTATTTCCTCGAGTGGCATATGAAGGTATTTGAAAGGGGGGATGCGGAATGAGAACTGAACCGTTTCATTAGATTCCAATTTATTTTTTCTCTCCGTTAACGTTTAGACGAATAAAATATTTCACCAACAATATGAGAAAATGGTCTGAAAGTTTTATTAGAAATAATCCAATAATAATCAATTATTCAAATTAAATATAATAATATTTTTTATTTGGAAATTTATCTGTCAAACGAATTTGAGTAAAATTAATGGACGAAAACAGACAGTATATAATTAAAAATATTAATTAATTAATTACAAGAAATACACATTTTCTCCACAAATCCGGGGACCTCATCAAGTGCACTTAACATTTAAGGCTACAAAGTACGAGGACTTTGTTTAAATAACATTATAGTCCCCTTGAATTACTGTGCTTTTTAATGTGAAAGATGTTTAATTTAATCTAAATGATTTAAGAGATCAATACTTACATACATTGAAAATAATGTTAGTATTATAAAAATTAAAAATTTGGCTCTTCTGATCTCAATGTTATTTATTACAGGCTGTTTATCTACATGATGTATTATTTAAAGCTCTTTTAGTTTAATCTATAGAAACAGGAAGGCAATCATTACAAAAAATATATATACAATGTTATGTTCAACGATAAGTATAGAATGAGTCTTAAATATAAAATATCCTGTAACGAACGTTGCCCTCTTTTATCATAAATTACTTTATGTTTTTGAGTATCCACATTCACCCTGCAGGCTTCGCTTTTCGTCTCTTGTCTCACTCAAAAACTTAACTTCGGGTAATTATTCTATCAACCATTAAAATCAAAAATATTACTTGTATAGTCCCGGTAAATGTTATGTGAGCTTCCTTTATTATTATTTACGTAATGTTCAAATATATCTATGTCGTATTGAATATCTGTCCTGTAAACAATACTGTTGATACATATCTATTTTTTTTTGTAACTGATGTAAATATATTCACTGTATTGGGAAAGTAGGTTTGTGGAGAATTAATTTTGTTAGACATTAAATAGAATATCTCATATTATGGAGCATGTTAATTAATAGGTGCTCATAGCGCCCAACCAGAAATTTAGTTGTCATTTCGAAGGATGGTGGAGAATTTTTGTCGGTCAGGCTGAGTCTACGAAGTCCACAGTTCGCATCGCACCTGATCACGAACGCCTGACGCTCTCAGTGAACGCATCCAACTCCCACTCGGTCCGCTCTGCGAGTTATTACTTTGTGAGTTATGACTCGTGCACGGAAAAAAGCATATAGCCAGTGCAGAAAACTCCATATACCCCTCCTCTACAGCAATCTTAAAATAAACAGAATATTCATCAAACCTGTCCCGTCCCCCTTCTCGCTTTGATCCCTGTTTGAGCTGGTGTAATATACGATAGTTCCCGCTAACATTAGTCACCAGCATAAAAATATAACTCACACTGCAGTGTCATATTCTTTATTTATGCTCTACTTTAATGTCTCCCCTTTTTTAAATTTCAGGCGACAGCTGCTATTAGCACAACTGAATCTCGATTATCGTCTGCAAAGGATCATTAATTGATAATTTTTTGAAATTATATATTTTTAGTGACAAAGAAATAGCTAATATTATACTGTAAAGAAATAATAAAATAAATATAAAAATAATATTTTTTTCCTGAGTTTAGAAATCGGAAGAAACATTTTGCGATATAAAAATTGTGTAAAAAATTAAAATCTAAAGAAAATTCTATCAAATAAAAGAGTAATTATTTTTGGAGTGATATGTCTAGTAAAATGATAGTATCTACTATAACAAAAGGTGAGAAATTCTTTCATAATTCATCCTATGTATTTGATTTATTCGGGCCTCGGACGATAACTAGTAAAAAAATTAATTGAAATAGGAAACATATTTAAACATCGTATCGAGATCAAGCACAATTTCCAACTATAATAATTAAATATCCCGTTCAAGGGGACCATGAAATTGTATCTTATTTACAGAAATGTCGTTTGTACTGGCTTGTCTGGCTTTTTCTGTTTGCTCCAGTTACAGTATTACGATTCCAGTAGCAACATTACTCTCATGTAAAAGGTTTTCACTTCATTTAATTTATATCTAAAGATCGATGTAGGGTTGGGAAACTGTTTTTCTACCTGGGTGAAAGATGAAAGGCATCTGTAAGGCTCTGGTTTCGACGTGACCTATGAGATGTACAGTCTCCGGCCAGTAAAAACCTAGCCCGCGTGGCAGATTTTACACTCGGAAAAAATTGAGGATTCCATTCATTTTTCCATTGTTGTAAAAGATTTAACGCGTAACGTGTTGCAACGCTTGCGATTATCGACGTATCGTAAATAATTGTCAATATATACATGCAAAATTCCGAGTCTTTCTATATTTTCATTATTAATAACTTTCTGTCCATCTGTATGGACTGGTATAAATTTTGTCATGAAACTGGTGAATCATAATGCTATTTTAACTGCACTAACAAAATACATTCTTAAATATGTACGGAGTAATATGTATAATTCCCAAATTTCTGTTTTATATTATGGGAGAGAAATAAGTTATAACTTCAGGAAATGAGAGTATTTTATAGAACATTATAAACATTTTGTTTATTCATTTTTGTTATTGAAATTTCATGAAAGTGCTGAAACTATTGAATTTTGATAGGAGAAATTTTAACCTATAATTCTATTATGATTTATAATGATAAGATTACATCCCTGAATGGTATCGAAATATTATTCGGAAACCACATTCATCGTCCGAAAATTCACCATTTTAACTAAAGATAACTCTTGGGAACTGACGTCACAATGTACACGTGATATCTTTTACCTAACAAACACGCTGAATATATAACAACACATTGTCTTCGATAATTAATATTTATTATCTTATTTTGTCATATCTCTATTATTTGTAGCAGTTAAGTATTGGATATTCATGTTAACGGTTCACTATTTCATTATTGTTCAAGAAATAAAATTAAGTAGAAACGTTCATGCTAATTGTTTTTGTGTATCATTGACATTGACAATCAAGGAATTGTTGAGTAATGTATTTCTTTTCCACTTTAATTATTTAACCACAGTCGTTTTTACGTTACTTTTCTTTTATGATACCCAATAGTAAAATGTGGGTATTTAAATGCCCGACCTACCTGTTGAAGCCTTTTCTAGGGTTTTCCCTGCATCACTTTTAGGCGAATTGCCGGGTAGGATCCCTAAACCATAGCCCGGGGGCCCTAGTTAAACTTTGGCTATCTTCCTCTACCCTTCCGCATCCCCCCTTGCAGATCCCTTCGTATGCTATTAAAGGGAAGTTGCCACCATTTGGATTACCCTCATGTAGCCTGTTACCCTAAAATAATAATAATAATAAAAATATGGGTATTCGGCTATTTTCAACTATTCATTTTTAACTGATTATATTTATGTTGCATTATTTGATAGATACATGGAATAATATTTTAATTTAGTATACTATATTTTGGCATAACTTTAGTTCATCCTAGCTCTTTCTTTCCAGACATATAAATTCTATGATTCGTTACTTATTTTCTGAATAACTCGTACTGTTTTTTGCGTCACTCAGTGTAAGGCAAGTTTGCGGATGCAGAGCACAATATATACTACTAACATATGTCCTTTGCAAACCACCTGTGTAAGTTAGCCAAATTAGAGATAACTATAGTTTTTTCAGTACTGATGGAAGATATTCGCACAGACTTGAATATTAATTACTGTTTCTTACAAATAATCTGTCGTATTCCAGACCACTGGCCTAATACTGTGACGTAATCCAAAGTCACTGAATTTCGTTCGCACTCTGCTAAATTATCGCCTTCTCCATAATCTTGGTATCGTACACAGTATTATACATCCGATAAATACGTGTATATTTATAAAAGCCACCTTAGGATTCGACTTCAAAAACAAGTTATTTGTAAAGCCTCTTTACAGACTAAATTTCGAGTAAAAATGATTTTCTAATGACATGGCAAAGGCTGGCTTTACCCACTACTATCTGTGCTATAAAACGACTTAAAACAGTCGGTAATCCAGTCTTAGAGGACGCTAAGTCAGTTCTGGAAATAGAACTGCATTACCTTTCACAGACCCACTATCACATTATCTTTGTAACTATTAATCCTGGCCTATTCCTTAAACTTGCATTTGAGTGTACCAAACAAATATTTATTATGAACAAACATTCAATGTTTACGTATGACTTCTGTACTAGCCATAACTTAGAAAATCGTACAAACTGGGTATTATATATAATGCTGCAACACCATTATTTTTTCTAACGTCATCAAATTCATTCATGATCAATATCCAAGAAAACGAAAATAAATAATATTCAGAACATGTCTCAATTTTCATAACTAATGTTATTACACCAAAAACTTTCTAGAAATGCGTTCATCACATTTTTAGGTTGAAATTACGAGTAAGAAAAGCGAAAATGAATCTTGTCAGGGTTCATATATTTATTTATAGGTACTACACAGAAGTTCGTCAAATTATGTAGAAACCATCATTTAAATTGAAATAATAAAAGTTTCTATTGTCACATAATAATGCAATGTTTGATACTACAAAATATATAATCATAAGTGATTAATTTGGTAATATAACATATTCTGAATTATTGATACAAGGAAACAGACCCAGCAAGGACAACGGAAATTGATGAGAGTTAAGAACTGGATAGAAGTTGTACAACATAGGAAGAAATGGAGAGCAGTAGTGGAACAGACCAAAACATTCCATAAAGGAACGCTGTAGCGCCTTATCATCAACAACAACATATTCTTATTACATTTAAGTATTATAATGAGATAAATAAATAACAAAATAGCAGACATAATATTATATTTTTTAGTGATGATTGCTTAGTGTTGTAACACTCATAATATGTACGATTACTTTTGAACAAATTTGTATTACTTTCACAAAGTGGATGGCATGCAAGTGTAACAGATAGCTTTTTTGCGCTTTGAACTTGTAAACTAAATGTAATTTTTTATGCTGATAGACAGTTAAAGACAGGTTTCTAACAGATTGAATGTCAGCAATTTGCGCCGCCCTAACACATTTTCGGAGCATATACGACTGCGAAGACGTTTGAGAAGGATTTTTGTTTGAGTGGGCCTGAAGTGCAGGTAATGGCCATGACACATCGACGCTTCTCCGCAAATCAGTGGCAACACCTCTGGGCGGCAGTGCGTGGCTAAATGTTTGCCTGGGAGCCGCCCCTACCTCCGGTCTCATTAGCCCGGCAGTGGCGGTAACGAGTCCCTGAGCAAGTTTATCGATTACCTCGGGACACTGCTGAGAAGTCGATCGGTCTATTTAGCGATCTGGACAGATACGCCGACCCTTCCCAAAAAACCAAGCTGCTGAATGGACGCTGCGGACAAATTGGACGACCCAAGAGGGACGCTAAAACGCGAAGCTACTCGACTTGGGAAGTCGGCGAAAAACGTGTAACTTAGTCCCTGAATAATAACTTGGAGCTCCAGCAAAATGCCTGCGGGGAACGGAAACCTTAAGGGCACGCAATCACTGCTTTCCGTATACATGTTTTTATGACGAATTTCAAAAGCGATCAAAATATATAATACTACTCCAGAGCTGGCTAGTTGAATTATTAACGCAATTGTTAATATAAATAAACAATAAGAACATTTTTAACAACAGGGTACATCTTTCTTTCACAAATGCTTGGACATGATTCGTTGGTGCACTAGGTTCTCAATGATTGATTTAAATACCATCTGAACCCGTCGGATTAATGAAGAAGTATGACTGGGAACAAAATAACCAGAGCGTGTGGGGGGAACTTACATGCATTTGCCTTGAAAAGGAGACCAGGCATTTGGCACAGTCTCGCCACCCTCAAGAATGATTAAGGAAGGGAAGGAAGTAGATGAATGTAGTCTGTATACGCAGACAATAAAACCTAATCCCAACCTTCAGCTCCAATCCAATTAGTACGGTTGCTGACAGACTGGTACCATGGGAGCAGTGGACTACTGCGTGTCCACGAGACTCGTCTCTCAAGAATCCTCTCAAACACCCAGAACGGGTGTTCAGAATTTAGAATTAATAATTATTAAAGAAATTAAAGTATTAGCATGTGAACAAAACCAAATATTGCATTCCTTACTATGAATCCTTGAAACTGTATGATATTATAATTTGCATTTTCACATTGACTCCATCTGCATTAAACTAAGTCATGTGTTATATCTATTGCAACAATTGAGAACCTGTGTATTCGTATAATTATCTACTGCAAGCATACCATGCATTTTCTCATAGTATACCATCTTACACTTAGGGGGGAATGGTAGCAAGGTTGGGAAAATATTTATTCTACAGAAAAAATCGATAAGAATAATCACGGGTTCCAAACATAATGTTCACTGTACACCATTATTTTTAAATTAAATTTACTAAGAATTATCAGTATATTTATAAATCCTTGATAACTACGAAGACAAACTTAGGTTTTTCAATTTTTAATTGAAAATCTATTCTATTCATTAAGGAACATTTTCAATGTAACCCAAACATGGATTTTTAATTATATATTATCGGTAATTGTTATTACGTTTACGCTTGAAGATTTCTGTATTTTGCAGTTTTTAGGAAATAAATAAATAGATTTATTTATTTGACATATGCTTCTTATAGACACCATTAGTAAAACTAAATGAGAGTAACGAAGAACCTCAGAAGCAATTTTAACCTAAATTATTTAAAATATTCCTATTACCTTATGTTTGGCAACGGATTAGGAATCTTTATTCGAAGAAAAATTTTATTATTTTATTTCTATCGATAAAGTTTGCAATTATGGTGGTATTTTATGCGCGGACATTAATTATTAATTAATTATACTAATTTTTTAGTATTATTGTAAGTAGTTTTAAGTGAATTACTGCTAGCAGTAGTACACACGAATAACAGCATACAATAATTTTAATTTATGTAACATATACCGCACCTTAAAATTATGAGGACGTTTTATTAATACCGTTTTTAAATGTTTTTTCAATAGATGGCGCGTAATTGAAATCCATTACCTATCTAAAAGTAAATCACCGAGTTTATAACTCTCATAGCCTGTTGTGAGCATCGATTAAGCATTATCCGCGTCATGTTGACTTACTGAACATTACTTTCTCTTATGATTCAACCACAAAGTTTTTTTCTTTTCATAAATAACGCTGAATGATGTTGAAGTATCACATATCTACACCTCCTACTTGATAGATCCATGTATTATCTAATTATTCCAGCGTGACATGTGATAATATTTGTAGCTCGAGCGTCAAAGGAGCTGTTTTGAAGTATAAATAACAAGGTAACTGAAAGTAATATTGCATTAATGATGTATTCTAGCATTAAAATTATCGTTTACATTATTATTAGCTGCTTTTAAACAAAAATATATCTCAATACTTCACTTTTTTTATCTTCAAGAAATTAAACTTTCGTAGATGAACTTACAATTATGACAAATTTATTCACGTGAAAGTTTATTATAATTATACACTTCTCCATTAAGCTTATACTTTTGTGCAATATTATAAATGAGGTAAAATACGAAACTGATTAATTAAACTCTAGATTTTGTGTTATGTGTATTTAGAATAGATGTTTAGGTGGCGGTAAATTGACGACGTAAATTGTGTGAACCGGGTTGCCTACTCAAATATATATGTTCAGTAAAACTCTTGTGTGGGCGAAATAGATCCCTTCCGGAAAATCGGTAACTCGTTTTCTGTTAGTAACTCAAATTTTGTTATCTGTACATCATGTGATTCAGTAAACCTTATGTAAAAAATGAAGTTAAGTTTAATTTTAATAATCGTTACTTGAAACTATGTTTGTGAACATCGTGACTGAAAATTCGTTGCTGAATCCGCACATAACATTCAATAATAGTTTCTAGATAATTTACGTAATTTGGAAGAAGTGCTCGCGATTAATGGATTTAAATGTCTATGTAATTTTGTTAAGTGGCGGTCTACAACGATTCAATAGAAAATAATTATTTGATTAAGATGGAAATTTATAACACTGTGTTTTGAAAAATATAAATCTAATGCATATTAAAAGTTTAACATAAAAAAATTATACATTTTTTTAGCGTCCTATACTTACGGTTCTCTTTTTTTCGTTTTTTTTGTTGACAGACTGTATTTAGTATAAACATTATGAAGAGGTCCAAATATTTTATTTCTGGATTCTATTTACGTTTAAAATAGTTCCCAAATATTATTTTTATCCGTTTATAACATAATTTATTTGTCAAACCTGTCAATATATCTTACAAAATTTGAATAGATCCGTATTTATACTCTATTTTTGACGAAAGAAAACCATCCCGTGAATCCATAACAGCAGAAATTAATGACTCCTCTGCCAAACGCACTTGTAAGTGCAGGCAGTCATAATGAGCTTGTAAACTATTGTTTCCGTTGGCTTGAATGGTCCTCCCCTTACTATTCTCACAAGTGGAAGAACTCATTGATTGAGTTGTCACTGTTTTAAAGCGGTTCACTGGGCCATGTTTCGAATTTATCGCTCGCGCGAATCATCGCAACGCGATTTCCAAGTAGTATTCTCTGATCGCCCCGTTAATATAGAACTATTGTTTGTCGTCCCACAAAAAATAGAAACATATTTCGAAACGGGTAGAAAATTGTCAAAGTTTTTTCGCCTAAGACCGGAAGAGTTGTGCAAACGTTACAAAATAAGTATTTTAATTTCTAATTATATTATTTAATCTGTATTAATGATTAAAGATTTTTCAATTTAAAGAACAGACGTTAAATATTAAATTATTCAAAATGCCAAAAGTAATTAATGCGAGTGACGATGCACTAATTACTTTCTGGCTTTGTAATACATCCACACCTTTTTAATGTCTCTAATGACACCAAAATAATTATTATCATCTTAAAATGTATCCTTCTTAACCAGTGGAGTTCAAATACTTTAATATATAATTACCAGCTCAATTATATTGTATAACAAGTTAACGTTAAGTGTATGATTTAATTCTCTTGTTGTACTTTATTATTTTGTTAATTACGTGTATACAAAATAATGATTATTTAGAGACAAAAAATATAATTCTTTGACTCATTCCACCCGAGTTCACGTTTCATTGGAGATTATGAATAATTACGTTAGTACTTTTATTTCCTTATGTAGCTTACGACTCAGGTTTTAATGTTTTGATATTCCTTATTTCAAGTCTTCTTGAAATAACCCACCATTAAAATGTTATACTTTCATTTGAATATCATCCGCATCGTTAATTTTAACGCCTCAGAAATCGTTGCAGTTTAATTTGTGCTAAAGGGAGTTTTTAATGCTGGAAGGAAGGGGATTAGACCAGAGGTGAAGGAGATAAAGCACGCTTCTGTCTGTCCACAAGCTTCAAATACGATCTTAATCCGAATAACATTTTTACTTCCTCTTGGAGCCAAGTAAAGTGCAAAAAGGGTATTTACATATTTAATAAGTTCTAAGTAAAGTGGTAGGACAGAGGTAATCATTTGAAGAAGGTTAAAGTCGGAAGAACTCTTTTATGCTATAGAACAAAAGAGTTGAAACAAATGTTGGATACACTGCTCAAACGTCCGGCTTTACGTGTGTAGTCTCATCCTGAAGTTAAGCTCAATAAGGAATTCTGTACAGCTTTCTTCGGCATAAAAAGGGATTACTTTACCTTGGTATAACGTGCCCAACGAACCATACTATTTGTCCAATAAAAGGTCATGATACAATGCTTATACTTACGTTAGTTTACGAAATAATTGTTATTGTGGCCACAGGAAAAGTAATTTTATATCTATAATGCTATTTTCTGTGCCTGTGATAAAACAAAATATTTTAAAGGAATTCAATAAAAGTCAATGGGTACCTAAGATGCTAACAGTGCAATAGTATCTTATGTCAGAGAACAAACAATGAATAATCAATTAATTTCTCCATCTCTATCCGCCTGTTTCTAATTCATATAATTGTTGTAGGCCTATACGAGTATAGTTCCATCACGCATGGCTAATTTACACTGCATAACGTATTATTCATACGATAATATATTTATAGATATTCCATTCCCCTGAAGTTATTAATATTTCTGATTGGTTAGATTAAAGAGTGGCAAATCAAAACTTCGTTAACGAGGTTTGATGTTTCGCAAAACATCACAGCATTGGTTTCCCCTTTTTTAATTATAAAATGAATTCGGATGCGTTACATTTTTAAGAGCGGAATGAGTTATATTCTTCCCCCTGCGGAACCCTCGACTCCGTGTAACAGTCCGCCGTACTAATAAATCTATCTTGTGGTGAAGGCGGAATACGAAAAGATTAAAGTAAGTAAGAAGGGGGTGGACAACAAGGAAGGGATAGGCCGGGAGATGGGTGGGAATTAAGAAAGTGTATCTTTGGTGGCACAGGCGGAAATAAATACCGAAACTTTTGTCGTTAGAGTCTCATTTGCTGCCTTGGAAGCGACTTGAAGAAGCTGGGCGAGCGAATAAGCCACGCCGCGCGGAGCAGAGGAATACCTCTCCTAGATTTGCATAAGTCGGTGCGCACTAACCATCCCAATGAATATTTATGGATTCGTATTATGGCGTGGCGTTTTGAATAGCTAGCAAGGGGACGGTATCTTCCGTGGACTTCACCCGTACCAGCATTCACACACCCACACGTCTCATAATCCAAAAGATAAGCTCACTAATTGTGCCTAATTTACATGCTAATTGCTCTGGGGACCGATGCCATTTCCGAACCTAACGGTCGTGGAAGGTGACGGCGAAGCATTCGAACATAGGTTCCCTAACAAATAGAAGCACACAACTTTTTCAGTGCAAGCACCTTTCCATTTCGAGCCCAAACAGGAATTAAATGTGTGTTTATCGTAGCTTAAATCAAAGAGAGAGTTTGAAATTCGCAGGTATAATTCCGGAGATCGGAACTGAAATCAATAATCAAAGGAGACAAAGAGCCAAAACTTGACAGTGTTCAAGAAGAAAAACTTAACATTAAACACTCGAACGAATTTTTCATTTGGCCCAACAGACTTAATGTCTTAAACTGATCAATCTGACTGTATTCTCGTCAAAAGTTTCACCACCATGTCTATGAAAAGGTACATCGTTACATGGTATAGTTACAGCATTTTGGTGACTAGAAAGAGCAAAAAGGAAGCCCAAGTGCCTAAGTCAACAGTGTGAAGTAAATCATTGCACGCTACACATTTGATTTCCCAGCCAGCCTCTCAACGACTGCATACAGCGGAAATCGAGTGCTTCACGTGAATGTCAGAATGGACTGCAAATATCCGCATGAAAAACTTGCTTTCTGAAGCCAATATTTGCTGCTACAAGTAAAGACAATGGTGGTTCATTTAGTAGTACTTTGGCTTTATTTCTTTTACCGGAAAGTATTCGTTCGTCTCCTTTAGTTTTGTTGCATCAAATGCTATTGTTTAGTAAAATACATTCTGTCATTCTAATAATAGGCATTTTGCCTCATTAGTAGGTATGTGATTTCGGATATAGAAACAAACTTGCTGTTCCTCAAGAAACCATTCAATTGGGGAGGAACGGGTGGGGGAAATAGCCTACCATTAGTCGTTTGTTATATTTGTAAACTGAACAGTTATCATTAAATAAGAAATACAACCAATATATCAGTAAAATTTATTAAACCAAAAATTTGTTTGAATACAACGTTTCGTCCTCAATTTTGGAAATTCTTCAGTTAATCAGGTGAGGTGAAATTATAAATTTAGAGCCAGGGACAGCCTATGACGGTTTTAGTCAAAAAATATTTCGACGTCACATTTATTTATAAAAGATAATTGTCAGATTATTTCCAATATGAAAATATATCATATTTTAAATATTCAATAGCCGTTTATGTAATAGTTTTTCTTATAACTTAAACCCGCTTTTGTGATGCGTTTTACTTTATTCTGGTTCATTGATAGTTATAATAATATTTATTTTGATTTATTATGTTTTCAAAATGAATAGTCTAATAAGCACTATATAGATTGGAGCATATTATCAGAGGGCGAATTACTTCTCAAAATTAATGAATGAAATGCTATACGTCAGATCATATAAAAATATTATCAACATAAAAAGAGATACTAACAATTTGAACAAATATTTGACACTTTTCATAATATATAAAATATAATTCATAATATTTAATTTTTATATTGTTATAATTTTTAAATTCTAACTTATTTCCACTCAACAACATAACTTAGTTTTTAGTGGTCGTACTCGTTTTTAATTTTATATTTCGGCCAAGACAGAATAGACCTGAATAGAAAATTTTTTAAGATCACCTAAATTAATATTGTTCGTTATCTTCCAAATTTTTCTTAAAATTTATTTTAATCATTTTAATTGTTTTGTTAAACTTCAAATTGAAAAGGTTGTGAGCGACGCAACGTAGTTTAATTTTCCATAAATAAATATATTTTTTATGACTACATATTCCCCGCTGTTTATTTATAAGTTATTCTGAATTATTTCCAATTTTTTTCGTTTTACTGTGCTTTTCGTGTGTGAGTTACTGTGTTTAATGAAAAGCCCGCACAATGTTTCTACAAATCGTGTTGCTTTCATCAGGTGAGGGAAAATCGTGAAATCTGTAAAAACGACACGGCACAAAAAAAGTGAGGAACTCAAAACAAAGATTCCTATAGCTGTGACGAGTTTTCATCACTTGATGAATGGAAAAAGTATTTTAGAAATTGTGTGTGTTATATATTTTATCTCTTAAACGTCTCTATAATGGCTACTTCACTATCTACAAATACGTACATTTTTTATAATGACTGTACCGTCTATATAAATTTCAATGCAGATTTGGATGAGTGCAAATACAAAACGTTGTGTTGCACTAAATATCTGAGCTGAAGCAAATAAAATTAAGATAAATGGCGAAAAAATCAAATCAATAAGCTTAAATAATTATCATGCAAAAATACCAAATGAGAGAAAATATCTCAAAGCAAAACATCTAGTTTCATTTTTAGCTCAAATTTAAGGTGGGAAGAAAAATTAAATTCTGCGTCTTGTAAGTCATACATCCTTACATTTCGTAACAAGAATATTAAAAAACGGGAGACGAAAATAAAAATCTCTGGTTCGTCCCATACTCGAGTATGGTGCAAGTTATTGTGACTTTTATTAGAACACCACACAGAAGAGCTAGCAAAACTTTAGAAGGGAACAGCAGAAATATAATACGGTTTTGACAACCAGAAGGAAGAAAGATAGACTTTGTGCTGTATTGAAATCGTACACGTGAATTAAAGCGGGCAAAGGCATACAGGAGAAGCTTGAACAAACATATTATATTGGGAGAGGTAATCACAAATGTAAAATCAAAACGAGACCGCAAGAAACAGACGCAGGAATATTTTAATTCTTAAACAGATCGATAGGCGAGTGAATCAATTAATCTGCACCACTATTTGAGAAGAACCTTCCAGCACCAGCAACAAGAAGGTTTAAAATAATCTAAATAGGTTCGTGAAGTGAAACTTCTTTATTATTACTGTAACTTAACTTTTTTATGTCTATCTTTGGAAGTATAAATCGTATAAAGAATTTCGTCCTTCTTAATATATAATGATTTAATTGAAGTTTATTTGAATTTGTGAATGTTTTAATGGTTCCCAATATGTTGGTGGCGATTGTGTTAGAGATGGGTATAATTTAAAAGCACAACGACCAGGTTTTTCTCATCATGTCATTTTTTCCCAGTGGCGTGTGTTAACAAACGATAATTTCTATTTGCCAGTTTCCGTCAATGTTCGATTGCCCCATTAGCAGGAATCACCGAGCAATTAGTTATCCGCAGGTAGCGTTCGTTGGCTGGGCTGAGACAGTCTGATAGCAGATGCGCGAATGAGGGGTACGGCGAATGGGACAGTTTTTATCCCGTACCCATATCTGCAAAGAAGCCCCTAAACTCGTTATTGACTGCGCCAGCAGAGGCAGCGCTAGTAGATTTGATTTACGAGTTTCCTATAAAGAATGAGCAGGAAGGCGGCACTTTTTACCGTAGAGGGGGCGGCATGATGCTGGGTGCTAATGTTCGCCAGTCAATTGGCGCGCACCTGCTGCCAACTGCTGAAAATTCTCCACTTCTGCATGCATAAAATCTACACTGTTTAGGTCAACCATTGCCAATGGGCCTTCCATTTACTGTTTTTTTCCCACTCTTGAATGTTTATGAAAATATTTAACTAAAATATTTATATGTTCGTGTTTCTGTCATTTACTTGAAACACAAGCTCAAAAATTTATTTTATAAAACTTTGCACCAATACAAATTAAGGTTAATTAAAATATTATTTTTATTTGAATATTTATAACTACATACACAATAAAAATTTTAAGTTTTCATTTTAAACAGAATGGAACCTTCATATTACCTTATTGCCAATATTAATTCAATTCAAATGAAATACTGTCAATAAATCTCAGTTCTAAAGCTGTGAAAGTTACTTAACATATTAGGATAGATAAAACTCTACGGGAATCGAACCCAGGATTAACGTTTAGTATGCAGTCTGCTTAACCACTGACCTATCCACGCCAGATATCGCCATCAATTTTACACATACAATATCAGTATATGGCCGCTTTGTAATGTTGTGTGTTTTAGGTTTATTTTATATTACAAAATATAGAAATTAGATGGTATTCCTATAAGACTATTGTTTTAATAAATCCTATGATGTAATATAATTACGTTTAATTAATATAATTTATTTACAGATGAATATGACATAACATGTTGAAATCTTCTGTTCTAAAATATTATGAATAATTTTAATGACACAACTAATACTTTTTTTAAAAAAGAAGCGACTGTATAAATTTATTTTACTGCTAGATAATTATCAAATTTAAGTAAGAAGATATTTTTACAGTACGATAGTCGTTGTTCATTCCTTAACATTCTGAAGTATGTTTACTGATATATATATACGCCCGTGCAATAACGTATGTAGACCTCGGCATGAATAATATTTCGTTTTAAATCTTACAAAACCAAATTAATCTCGTATTAGATACCGTAAAACGAGACCAAATATTTCCGTACATTAATCAGCTTATTTACGACTTTGTGATCCAACCATCGCTCAGTAAATAACCTTATACCATCTCTGGTATTCTAAATAATTTATTTTAAATGGAAGCTTTCGGTTTACAATTAGCATGAATGTAAAGTAAATTCATGTAAATAATTTTTATAAAAAATCTTTTATTATATATAACCAGGAAACAGATGATTATGTCAATTGTATGCCGAAAGCTTCCATGTACAAAAAATTATTGTATCTAATAGGTTGTGTGATAGTAAAAGTCGATGGCACTGACGAATAACATAAATTATTCTGTTTATCAGATAATTTAAAAGTAATATTTTACAAACACATCATTAAATGTATTTTTACTGAAAGACGAAACATTTAGCATAGTAAAAGTGCGTTGTTACTTTGATGTATTAAGTGGATGATTCTTTTACCCGCTACTCTTTACGGAGAATAATAGCTGTTCGTGTATTATTATTTCATAATAATATTTAATTGTATGTTTGGCGAAATATGGAAAACCAATAATCTTAACATCGTTATATTTTCACATAAGAATGACTTAATTAGTAAGCTCCGTGAATAGCTGACACCTAACTGAAACGTACCAATAATCTTCCGCTTTGAAAAGGAATCATACAGCCATTTCTTTCCCTTTTGTTGATGCATCCATTATTGCAGTTACCTGAATTATTTCCTTCATTTTGCCAAGGACTTACAATTTTTTCATTTATTACGTTATTGGCCCTCGCGGTTTATTCTGCTCAATAATAACAGCATTGTTATATTAATGCTATGGGTATATAGCGAAGAAAATTCTAAGAATAACTTATTTTTATCTGACATGGGCAATTACTGCCCTTAACAATGCTCAGCGGAGAGGCTGAAGCAAGTCTGAAACTTGCGAAGACCAGTTTGTTAGGAAGGATATGAAAAGACCGAAGCTCACCCTCGCTTCCTCGAGGTCAAACTTGCGAGAAACAAACATCAGAAGCAGGGTCGTTAGCGCCGTCCCGCCTTCGGCTTCCGCCGGACCAAAAGAAACAATCTTTCTGGAATCGCCACTCAGCAGCCTCTTCTAATATGCATAAGTCTGCGGTTCAATATAAACAGCTGCCAACTTCACGTGGTAATGAAGCTACACTAAGATATTAAAATAGCGCAGTTTATGTAGACAAACTACTACACTGGTGCATTAAATTCCCTACCAACTTATTCTGTGAAAATATTAATTTACTAATTTAACTTATTTTCTTATTTGTTGTCAAAAGAACGTAAAGCACATATTCAAATTTTCATAACTTACAGCAGTGGTTTCCACCCCCTAATTTTTTTTATTTTGATTCATAAATAGCGACACGTATTAACTAACAGTTGAAAGTAAAATCCAAACTAACAATATATAATCAATTTTTCAATTTTACAGACTTTTAATTGATGAAATATAATTTTAAAAAATTTAATGCGATGGTTGTGGTTGATGCTCTTCCATAATACATTTTCTATGTGGTGTTAAATTAGTTGATAATAATTCCAAATCACCGATCTCCGTGGTATTCAATTATTTCTAATTTTTCTTAATAAAGTGTTATTGTGACTGTCTCAAATAAAAAAATTATTGTTTCGTTGTTTGGGATCACTTGACTTTTTCCTTGCGCAAATATTTACAAATCCAAAATTTGGAACAAAAATTTGTATTAAAATTGATTTTATCTTCCAAATTCTCTCTACGACGGCATTCGGTCGATATATAAAAGCTGACTTTAAATGTGTTGATCACACTTTGCAAACGTGTTTTATATCGATACATATTAAAACGCATTTTACTCACTTCCTTAAAAATTAAATAAATTTTTAAAATATTGTAATGTAACATCACCTCTCAATAATATATGGAATTCCGAATCCCCTTTTTAAACTTCCATTGACCCCATTGGAGATCCCTGATTCACAGAGCTTCAATAATAGTTTTATTGCTTATTGTTTTCATCCATTAACCTTTAAGAGGTTTCTCAGAAACTTTCAAATAATTACAAAATCCCTGTGATCTATGTAGATAATTATTACATTTGACGATTGCCGATACCCAAGATCTATATTTACGGACTACTGTAGTCGGAGCATCATAATCAGTCAGGTTTTCACTTTTTTTACGAAACTTAATATTTAAAATAATTGACGTATTTACTTTTTAGATCTAATGTACTCTATATTGGTGTATTATGAGGCATGTCAAATACCGATGATCTTCTGCAATATTTAATAGCATAAACATATCTTTACTTCTACTAAATAAAAAATTACCGGGACTCTATGAGATGTATGTAGAGCTTTCTTCAGTAAATAAATTTTCTGTTAACACGTAGCAGTCGTTAACGATGTCTTGATTGTGCTTATGTAAAGCATATTAAATCGCAACACCTAGTTAGTTGATTATTAGACTTTATAAATAACTCATTTATTACTATAGCCTTCTATAACTAAAACATAATTTACCTCAGCATTTATTTAACTTACAATGTAAATTAAAGGAACGATTAGAAAAAGTAATTGTTGCCTCGTTGGTAATATATAATTATGAGAAAAGCAGGAAGTTAAATGTGGCCCGACCCGCGCGTTACCTGCTCAATTCCTGCGTTAGTAAATTCGGTTCAATAATTCCAATTACTTGCTCGTAGAAAAGCTAATAACTAGCAATACGAAGACCATTCTGTGGCCTGCTTTGTGGCATTGTCTGGCGCGACATGCATTATACATGTGCGACAGCTACAAGAGAAACCCTGAGTTTCATTCTGGACTTGGCAGGGAGGTTTGCTGTCGATTTTTGTTTCTCAAACCTCCAGGAGTTTCAGCTTTGAAAATAACTGGTCCGTTTGATAATTGTCATCAATATAATTCGGTTTTTGAGTTATAAGCTTATGAGAAGTTAGTGTCTCCAACAAAGGTTATAAATTGTACACAAGTGTTTGCCATAAAAAATACCTGACAATCAGTCATAAACTTCAAAAGGAATAATTATGGTTAACAATTCTTGAAGAAATGGATTGATTTAGAATATAAGCGAAGAAAAATATCCATCATAAGATTCTTCCCCAAATTTTCTCATTTCTGAATCACAGTATCAAGATATAATGATCAGCTATTGCCAGTACAAGTCATAAAACAGAGGGTTGCCGAGAAGGGTAAGGCTTTTTCGTAACAGCCATTCTTTAATTAATTTTCTAGAGGAACTCTTTTTCTAAGACCTCTGGTCATGAAAGGTCTTACGCCAATGCAATACATATGTCAAACCTATAATCGTAATCACTCTTGATGCACTAACATGCATTGGATCACTCCTTCGGTATTAGCCGAGAGAATTTTCCGAAGAAGTTTTTGTTTCGCGTCCTGACTGGTTGGCGTGGGCGAGTTTTTACTCTGGTCGTTTATTTCTCCCCTCTAACCGCAGCCCATGATGGCAGGATAAGGCTGTGCGCCGTGGTGGGGACTTGAGCCACTATTACAGGCAGATAGGCCTAATCCATCGCCGCCATCTTCCGGCAAAAGGGCGTCGCGTGTCCGCTATGCTTCTATTTGAATGCAACATTCCTTCCAAAATATTGCATAATGACGGCCAATTATTTTCTTATTTTCCAAGTCAGCTATTGAGGTTCCGCAATCGTTTCGTTCTCCATAATATTAATGAGTTCATTTCATACTTAAAAGTCTGCCCCTATTCGGTAGTCACGAGTTCCTTCTACATTTTGTTGGATTGTAAAATATTATAAAGTTTCAAACAGAGTACTGGAAATGTTTTTTCAACTGAAGAATTTTTTTATGAATTATTTACCTCAATGCCACTTGAAAGTGTAGTTAGCAGTGTAGAGGGCTATTTATCCTGACAACTGATTATAATGAAGAAAAATTTGAGAATAATTCCGATCTGTAGGTGTCTTTGCCTTATTCCAAGAAACAGCAAGTGGTTAAAGAAAATAATTCAGAAATTAAATGTTAGCCATTTTTATTTGATTCATCATCTAGACATTTAGTTATATAAACTTCCGGCTACCACTAACAAATATTCCTGTTAAATTAAAATGTGATCTTCACAAGCATTAAAAGCTACTCATATTCAATAGAATAGTCTAAGTATTATTAAAATTGTAACTTTAATACTTAAATATATATTTTTATTTATAGTGTCATTAACTTCTGTCGTCATTAGCGACTGATTAGTTACAAATGTTAAATAATGTTAAGAATTGAATATATTTGAATAAATTACATTTATCGCGGTATTACAATTAAATTTTCGAAAAACAGTTTATTATTCTCATAAATTGCATTATTACTTTTTATTAATATCGATCATCCACTATTTCGTGGATGTATCTTTCTCTCAGAGCGTTCCCTTTATACTGTTTGAAATCCTTGAGTGTATGCTTTTAACGTCACACTTGTAGATGGTGAAAGAACGTGCAGGTGGGTTATTTTAGTATGTCCAGTCATAATTCTTGAAATGACGATTTCCTCTCTGCTCGGGTTTGAAGGTATTGCGTAAATATATGTGTTGCTTTGATGTATGAATTCAATTTTTAATTTTTTCCAGTTTTCGTTCCAGTGTTATTCCAATTTATGTTTAAGTCATTTTCCAGACGTCTCGGTAAGTGTTGATTAAGTTTGGGGACCGATTGATTGAGTTTCATGTAAAGTCATGCAACTGTAATTTTCGTTCCAGTTTTTGCTACTCAGATTTTTAATTTTTTTTATTGTATTAATTTCAGATGTCATTTTTTGGTTGGCTATGTTCTGGATAGCTGTTGTTGGTTTTAGGTATTATATTCTACTGTCAATTTTTTATGCATATCCATTATATTGTTTTGATTTGTTTATTATCGGTCAACTTCGGTTATTTTCAAGCACTGGAAACCAAACGATTAAAAACGTACATTTGGTAGGCAAAACGCCTAAAGAAATCAAAGCCAAGTTGAACAAACAGCGTGTCCCACTAGTCTGTGCATTTAAAACAGTTTATGTTTGGATGAATGGATTTATACATGGTCAGACACCCACAAATTAAGAATAATATTCCAGACGACTTTTTGGGGAAGGCTATGCCGGAAATGATCCAAAAACTACACGATATGGTGTCAAATTGCGCAAACTTAGCGATGTCAGATACACTTCCTATAGCACACGCGTTACAATATTTCCTGAAAATTTTTGTCTCAAAAAATTATCAAATGATAGATGCCACGCTTTTCGCAATGGTTTGGAGCTTCTTCGTCGCAATCTTGACTAATTTCTACGTTGACGCACAGTCGATACAGTGAGTTTATACAGGCCAACCGTCGCGCGGAAGAAACCGAAGACGTTAAAATCGGTCGTGAAGGTGATGGCTATAGTTTTTGTTTTTAGGATTCACGTAGAATTATGTAAAACACTTCTTTAAGAAAAATAACTTTAAATTGAGTCTGTTTCGCGTCGTTAATGGACCACTTGAGCCAATAAATAAAGAAAAACACCCAAATTGGGCCAAGAAGAAATTTCAATTACAACAAAAAAGATAATTTTACGGGAGAGATTAATTTCATAAGTTTAAATGAAAAATAAAATTTTTTTTCTATAAGTTCTATTGCCACACCTTAAATTGTACGTAGTCAGGAACTATTTTTAATTTACTACTAAGAAATTAATTATAAGTACTCATCCTAGCATAATGACTCTTTGCACATCCTTTAAAAATTGCTTTCCCCGATTATCTATGTAAAAAGATTAATCTGAAATTAATACAATCAGAAAGTTTACAATATAAATGAATAACTGTCAATAACTGTAACAATAACCTTAACACATAGTGTAATTTCGGTTATAGCACGTTTAGCACAAAAAATTGTAATAAATGTTATAAAGAGGCACGTATTTCGTTAACTTGTGTGCCCCAAACGTTCATAAACAAATTAAAGTAACTTGCTTCATCGTACAGAAAATTGAAATTCACTGATGTACTGTCTACGTTAGAAGAGAATTGGAAGGGTATCAGGAATATCTTCGAGCAAAGTAGGCCAAGAGAAAATGACGTAATGGATCCTATAAGAAATCTGATATGACAGAGGACAGGGCGCTTTGCGAGAAGAGTAAATGACAGACGAACAACGATTCACGGAACCTACGGGATCATAACACATCTATAGAAACGTCATTTTGTGGCAGGAATAGTGACGTCATGAAACCGGATAGATCCAACAGTTAAAATAACAATATAGGAAGGAAATTACACGTCGTGAATATTGCAATTTTATTTTTCGTAATGAAAACGTAAATCTACTGAGACTGCTTGCTACTTTAAATAAGTCGTTGTGTGCGTCCAGTCCTCAATCTTGGTTGGCCTCGCCGATCTTCACAGTCTGAACACTTATCACGGAGTTGCTGACCAATTCCATTACACATGATTTATTCCTTGTTTTAAAAGTTTATCAACAGTTTTATTGGTGTCACTTAATTGATAAAATATTCCGTCGACTCTTGTAGTTTATTTTATATACGAAACATTCATATTACAAATCATAAACAGATCAGATATTAAAACTGATTTGCTTTTTAAACACAGAACTGAGTATCTATTATTTTATCCAAATATTTATCAGAGAGAAATTCGTGAATACAAGGATATTTTTCACTCAGAACTAAGTGTTCGAAGTCAGCCACTGTTTCTTATTAATTAATGGAGTTTCAATATTTACCGTATAAAATATAGACTTTCCGTTCGATTCTCTATGTATTTTAAGTATTTGTAATTGAATAGTAGTGATGGTAGTATCTTTATTTCTCAACGTAGGCCTGGAAATCATCACTGGTTGTTCCTCACTCGGTGAACCTTATTCCAAGTTTTATCCCGTTTAGGCACTAGAAATAAATATAATACAAAGCTGCAAATGATTCCAAAATGACTAATTACGTAATTATTTGTCTCGAAGCTCTGATTTGGGTGCGTAACCGCAGTTCTGCAGACAGATACGTACACACTGAGATTCTTGGACTGCCACAACTGTGCACGTGTGTTTAATTGCTCCCGGCCCAGCACTTTAAGTGTTTCGGGACCTTTAACAATGCGCTTAAATCTCCACCTCCCCTAGTCGCCCGCTGACAAGTGGCATTCTTTGCCCGAGATTTATACCTTCTGGAGCATTAACTGTCGAGCTTGTGCGGTATCGATATATCACCCGGCGTGTCCTTGCGAAAATCCTCACCAGCGGGCGGGATAATTATTTCAGGGATGAGTTTTAAATTAATTTCGAACTGGCTTAGGCTCTGACTCTTCGTCCGTTTCCGGTAAGGAGCTCCCTCAACAAAGGCACTCGCTACTCTTTTAATTGGATGTTTTCAGATGCAGATAAGGAGCGTTGCGTATCCAACTGCTGCGCCGCCTTCGTCTTGTCTGAAGGTTTTATTCCTCTGAACAGGTACTCAAATGGATCTGTACATTCAATACGCCAGTTTTTAATGAGGGTTCAAATGCCTATAAGCTGGCTATGTCTACGAAACCACCCACACAAAATAAAATGTCACATCATATTTTGTCAGAATTAGAAATCGTTTAAAAAATACGTCAGAGAAATCAGTTACTAAGAATTTGGTCTTACATACGTAAATTATATGGAAAATATTGTAACTATTTGCTTAACGCAAATTCGTTTCCTTAAAACATTTAGTTAATTGTCAAGCTCTGCCTCCAAACACTAACCATATACAATCACAAAAATTATAAATACTTTATTTTATTATTAGTTGAGTGACTAGGTGAAAAACAAAACGTCAGAATCCCGAGTTAATTTCTTATTCAAATTTAAAGTTATCTGATATATCAGAAATATAATATAATGATTAAGGTTATATATATATAATGGGTTGTATGAAATTAAAATTTTATAACAAATTTTTGTATAAATTTCGGCGTTTTGTCGTAAGATTCTGTCTTTAAGTGATAACAATAAATAGGGCACTTTTTGACTTATCTGGTCATTACTTATTATATTATAATTCTCTATTCCATTGCTCAGTTGTGTGAAAAAATTCTAAGACTGTAATGATCACTGCTCAATCTTACTACTTTATTCAATTGTAATATCTGAATAAATGAAAATTTATAAAGGGACAAACAATAAAATTTATTTTACTTTTATAATTTTTAAAATTAACACAAATCATATCTCAGTGTCCTATTGTGGTCCTTTAGGTGAAACCCAAAATTGTGAATTACACTGTATAATCAATAATAATATATAAGATCAGTTCTTTACAACCGAGGACCGAGATAATTCATAAAATCATAACAATCCCTTTTAAGTTGGGAATCAAAATGAATTCTCCGGTCACCGACGGAGCGCATAAATGACTGGCAACAACCACAAAAATCTATAGTGCCGGGCAGTGTTTTTCCTAGTGGGTGATATACCCTCCCCGAGCGCAGCCAATATGCTCCAGTAAGCGCCTAGACCTTGACCGCGTTAGATATTTGTCGTTTATGTGTCTCCCTCAATTTGCGTCACCTTCCATCGTTCGTGAATACTTTTTTAGCTGGTTACAGTCCAGTCTGGCCGTCTGAAAATTCGTCTGTGGAAATAACCATGTCGGCTGAGCAATATGCTATCCAAACGTACACTTTTATGTAGGAAAGTAATAGCTACTTCGTGAATTGTTCAACTAATCTATTCTATGTAATTCTTTAAAAATATTAGCTTACTTGAACTAAATCTTCCAAAAGAATTGTCGTTAATTGCAAAATATGTAAATAACGTTTGTGTCTCAACAATATAAAAATATTTTAAATGTAACTGGTTCCATTGTTTTTTATTGTGGTAGTTTCATAATGTTTTACGTTTGAAAATAATGAACCGGATGGGAATATAAAGAAAACACAGTTTTCCTTAACGTACCAAACAGATAATCAGATTCAGACATACGAATAATATTTGAATTTTTTTGTCTATTTTGATAATTGAGATTTAATTGTTCTGAGTTTATTGTCCCTGCGGAGTCTTTGCACATTTTGTTACCGTTGTAAAGACGAAGTAGTCGGATTTTGTGGTTACGGGAAGCTGTGCGGGGGGCACAAGGGCTCAGACTTTTACCACATTAAACGGAAGAGGTAGTATCATCTTTATGGATAAAAGTTGGAACATATTTCTATTTACAGCCTCTGTTTGCCTGAGGACCGAGCAACGTCAAACATGTAAGCTGCCACAAGTCACTGGTTGAAATTTTCCTTTAATGCCCCTCTTGGATGCTTGCGGATCAGATAAGCCAGAGAAATACCTACGAGGTAAAGCAGAGGTTTTGTTGGTGATAAACAGATTATTTATTCGCTGCCACTGTTACAAACACGATGTTAATAATAATGTTTTTTCCCTTTAATTGAACAACTTAGGTTGTAGAGGACGCAGTTCTTCTGTTCCAGGGGAAAAACTGTTACATTTTTTTCTTTGTGTGATTCGAGCTTTATGTTTACAGCCCTCGTCAAAATGACAGGCACTGTGTTTAACTTGCAGCGCAATTCCTGAGCGAAATTTAATGTCCTGCCATAAATCTGACTTTAATTATATCATTTCTGACAGGAAGCGTTAACTTGGGCTCGTAGTAAACAAAGAACAGTAAAAAGAGCAAAAATAGGTAAAACAGTCTTAATATCTCTGAATTTAATATGCAGCTACAAATTTTGTACATTAATTATTCACGGAAGGCGTGTAATTAAAATTTCATTCAGAAAATTCAGAAAATCGATTAAAATATAAAATTATTTTTATATTATTAAATACATGTCTTTTCTATTTACATTCGGTAAATCAAAGGAACTTAAAGTATTATTTTAATTTTGAATGGCAACAAAATTATACATAATATATTTTTGTATTTAACGATTTTCTGTACTGAATAATATTACATTACCATATATCCATATGTAAGAGACCTTAATTTATAATTTTCCCGAAAATCTGAATTAATTTTCATTATTTTAATTCTTATTAGTATATCTAATGCATTAGTATGGTTGTAAATATTTAAAATTAATTTGCGATTAGTTATTTAACCGTAAAAATTTAGTGTATAAACTGGTGAAGACAGAATTCAATCGGGGACTTAAATGTAAATGATAATTTATGTATTTAATGTATACTGTCTGATTAATAACAAGGTAATTTGGAATTAATTTTTGATATATTTTATGAGCGGATTCCTATTCAATTCTTGAAACCAATGTATTTTTTTTGCATAAATTTACGATTTATAATCTAATAACGGCTATAAATTGGTGTATTCCTTGGAACAAAAATATTTTAATGAATTTTATTAAATGATATATTTAGTTATGGTGATCTATATTATTTGCAAGTTGTATATGCTTAAGAGATTATCATTGCTGTACGCTCTGTTCTCATATAAATTATAAAAGAGCACATACGAAAAATATATATCGTGTTTCTCGTTCATTAAAAATTTACAAACAGACAAAATGAGTTCCTGTATATACAATTATTATGCTGCAAAACTCTGTATTGATGTAGTAACTTTAATCTGTCTGTTTCCGTTCTTCATTCCTCAAATATTGTCAGATGCGCTTCTGCTGGGCTTAAACCTGTGATAGTCTAAGATATAAAGTATAATAGTATCCGAAAGGTTTCTTTCATACTGGTCTACTTTTGCTAAATGAAAGTTTCGTAATTCTCAGATAGTATAATATGGTTTCCACACTCAAGAGTGGAAACCAGATTACATAATAGATGGCCAATGTCTTTGAATCCTTAACAAAACTTTTATTTTGTAGTCTTGTATTGCACAAATACAGTACATCAAGTATTGCTTAATATTTCATTGTTCAGTACATTTCCATTAACTTAAAACAATCCAAAAGATTTACCGTAATACCATATATGATTATATTCTTTCTGCGTATTTCTTACTTCGATTTTGTTTCGACTTATTAATCATAGTTCAAAAAATAATTTCAGAGTAAATCAACATTTGCATTCTGAAAATATTTATTTTCATTTTTTCTGTAGCTTTGGATATTTTTTATTGTAATCGTCTAAGAAACTGGAAAGTAAAGGACATCAGAAGAACAATATAAAATCTTTCATTCAAAATCCAATTAATTTCGTAAGTCTATAGATAAAAACTGGACTCAAGGAAAAAAAATATGTCTAATAATACAATTACATATTCTAATATTAAAATAAATAATAATTACAGTTATGAACGTTATATAAAACATTTAACTGAATTTAATCGTTATGAGTCTAAAGATATCAATAGTACTCAAGAATAATTAAGAAATTAATCTAATAAAGCAAAACACAAATTTAATATTAAAATCAACACATTAAAGTACAATTATTAAATATTAATGTACTTTAATACGTTATTCTATAAAAAATTAACAAAATCCATGAACATAATTTAAATTAAATTAAAATTACATTAAATCTCACTATTCCAATAAATTTAACAAAATTAAAAAATAAAACTGAAATTCCCTGAAACAAAAAAATCCCTTTCAAAATTCCTTGCCAAATTTTTCTGGTGAATTATTTGGGGTGCATCACAAAAAGCTTTAAAATGTGAATTTAAATCATAAACTCAGCACGAAACTCAAATCAAAACCCAACATATCCCCATATGTTCATAGTAGTCTAACTAATTGTTTTAATTTAGATCAAATATATGTGCTACATAAAGAAAATACTAAACTTAAGCTATCTATTAACAAAACTCAAAAAGGATATGGAAGGAAGCAAAATAGGATCAATTTTTGCATACATCAAAAAATTAAAAAGAAAAAGTAATTTTATAATTATACAAATTGTAAACATACTGTAAACTCTAAAAAATCAATACAGTAATGTACAGTATCTCTGGGCAAAATATTTTTAAATTAAATAAAATAACTGGAGCATTTGGCATTTAATATAATTGATTGCTGTGTACAAAAACCAACTTTATGAAATGTGATAGTGAGATTAAATAGACGAGAATTTTACAGTTTAATTCGATAAACAACATCGAAAGCTTCGGAAGAAATAAAAAATAATTAAATGTATTAGTTTAAATTTGTATTTTTTATTATTTAAAAAACTGTTTTTCTGCACATTAATTTTCCCTCCAAATGTTATTGTCTTGTGTTGATCTCTGTAAAGATTATGTGACTCAAAAAAGTTATTTAAAATCTGTGAATATTTTTTACAGAACTTTATTTTTAGACTAGATTTCTGATTTAGTTTATGTAACTTGATACCGGAATATTCTTAATTTAACTAACATGTCATTTATTTACAGTTGAAAATAGAACCCTCAAAGGAATATCTTTTTTGTAAATATGAACAAAACGTGTGCGTTTGCATGAACTGGCTGCTCTCGTTAGAGGTCATGCGAGGTTTTCAGCCACGCCCTGCGCGTTTCATGTGAGCTTCGCTAATGTAAGTACAGCCGCTAATTGTTTATCTGGCTGGCAGTCTCCCCCTCTCCCCATCATCACTTCCTGGAAAGAGGTTGCCGCAAACGTGTAATACGCTCCAAGTATCAGAATTGTGGGTTTGTGTCATTTACTGATTCCCTTATACGTTTATCTTACAAATTCAACATAAAAATGTTTTTAAAAAGGCTTAATTATCCATGAGACAACAAGGTTACAATTACAACAATTATTTTTTAGTCGATAAATTAGAAAAATTAGAACAGTCAGTCGACTGTTGTCAATCTTATGACTTTTCAAAAACCGATGGTGATAAATATTAAATGTCGAGTAGCAAGGAGCTTGTAACTAAGATATTCCTCAAATATATCTCAGGCAAGAGTACATGTTAAGATAATATCTGAAGTCGTAATTCGTGAAAATAGGGAAACAGAATTACCACGAATCAAACAGATGAGGCTGAAGGTCTCATTGGTAAGTGAAGAATAAGCGAAATTTAGTGAGAGGACAATTTTGAAGAATGTTGTCTCGTTTTGCACCTTTGAATAGTTGATCTGAGGTAGAAAAGAGAGCATGAGGAGAGAAAAGACCTTATTATAATGTATCAAATACAGAATTCTTAGAAAGAAGACTATTTTACGATATGGTTTAAAAATCTTACCTTTCTGGAGCAGAAAATCGGTGTAATTTGAGAACGAGAGGAGAAAGCAGAGCTTTGTGGAGATTGGAGAATGATCTTTGGGAAATGGAACAGAGTAACTCAGCAAACGAAGGATTCGCGTTCCGGAAACTAATTCAGGGCGAAAAGGACTTGCATATCAGCCGAACACCTTACGTGGAATGCAAGGCATGAACATCCCAAGTTCCAGAAACCAACTTAATCGTATTATTACGTATTAACCGAAGTTTGAGTCCTGTTTACATTTTAAAATAGAATGGACTTCTCGTAATTATTGCAGTGCCTCAATATAAGACTCTGAACCGCAAGTACTCTTCAAAATAATTTCATATTTAACTTAAATGTAACAAATGAATAAATAGATTCAAATTTTCTAAATCATCAATATCAATTTTTATAGCATGTAAAACTTTTATTATAATCATTGGTTAGTTATCCATAGAGGAAAAACGACCGTAAACAGTAGAGAAACAGCAGAGAAATTAAGAGCTAAAAATATTTGAAAAGGCATAGAAATACAGGAAGAATTGAGGAACAATTATAATAAAGAGTGAAACAAGGGACTACTCAAATGTTTCCAACAGCAAAGTAACTAATCATCACAAAGAAAATAAATACATTTAGAGCTACAATTAGAGAGTTCGAAAATTCATGAAATGGTAGACATACTATATACGTCCTAGCTCTAGATAAATAACTATTTCACCATCTAGCATCCCGGAATGGAATGATGCCCAACCATTAGCGATAACAATATTTAATTCATCATTTTCTACTAATTACAAAACTAGTTTTAATATTCTATCTGTGGAGTAAACATATTTTTCTGCATTAGTTTCATATTGTATGATTTTATTTAAAGAAATGAAAATAAAATTTAAATATTTCTCATTTTTTAATATATTATAATTATTTAACAAAAGATCAATAAATTTAACAAACAAACGGCATGGAGTCAGAAAATTGTTTATTAACAAAAAAATTGTTTAGGACCTCACCAGATTTAATATATAAGGAAGTAAAGTTCTTTTTCCTTAAGAATAATTACATTACATTTTAAAATAATTAAAAAATATTTTAATTAATTTATTTTACAAACAATTTAGGTATAAATTATGTAATAGTTTTTATGCCTTGCTTTTTGCTTCCGAAATGAAACTCAGAGCTGACAATGAAGTATGGCCGAAATGAATGTTTCCTGTATATCGTAATAATACTATAAAGTTTTTATTTAAACATAAATTTCCGCAAAGTTAAATTAATTAAAATAATTTGTAGTTACTCTTGAAAAAATTTATTTACTTATTTTATTGATTTCTACACTGTATATTAAACCTGAAGAGGTCCTAAAGCAGGTCAAAACTTCGGTATATTTAATTGTTCTGTTAATACTCAATTTTCTGACTCGAGACCGTTTGTTTATTTATTTATATTATTATAAATGTCATTTATTTCTTCACTATTATTATTCATAAAACACCGTTGATAGTAGGCCTATAGTTTATGTTATTTTACATTACATATTAAATTGAAACAGTCACATAATGGAAACATTTCTACGGTTACTAAATCCAAGGATGTATTTTTTCATTCTTATTCGTTTTTTTTCAACAGGCACAATTTAGTCTTCTGCTATCAAAGGTGCGCGTTATGAATATTCCATAAAGAAGAAATAAATAGTCCTCATATTTATTTGGTTGTAACATTATTGAAATTCAGATAAGTAACTGATAATAGTTCAGAAACGTATAATTAATATGTGAAAATAGGTACATTTAGAATGTAGGTAGCAGCAGGTTAATAAGGTTTAGTTTATTTGTACGGAATATTTGAAATTAATTAACTTCTTTCTTCTTTAGCACAGTAACATTTAAAATATTCTAAAAATATCGGTATTTAATCATTAACAGTAAATGTCGGATGATAATTTTCATACAAAAGAATGTTTACGAAATTACATTGCTTTTCGTCTTTTCGGAATGAAATCAGAGGTGCACATAAAAATATATTTTGAACCTTCAATACTTGTGACTGTATTTGGGAAGGATAGGGGCTTAAAGTACTACAATTTTATTTGATTACTCACCGTAGAATTCGCTGTTACTTTGCTTCATATTTTGGAGATGGCCCAGGTGTCGTAAATCGTGAATATTGGCCACATTTTTGAGACCGGAGTGACGGAAATATTATTAAAGTTGATAAAAGGGGGCAGACATTTGCATCAAATTTGGAAATTGTCGTGAATAGATCCCAGCAGTATTTCAACAAGCGATCATCAGTGCCGCAGGCATTCCCTGCAGTGTTATTGTCGTTAAGCACAGAGGGGCTCTACAAAATGCATGGCTCCCCTCTGGATAGGCAGTGCAGATCCCTCACACATTCGCCAATTGCCTATCTCTTATTATGCAATTTGCCGTAGGTTGTGTCGGAACTGGCTTCAAATGTTCGACGTAGTTCGCGAAACAACCTGCATGGGACTAATGATTTACCCTGTTCGTAATGATAGGATTCGAGGCAAATCCCGTTCTTGCGATGAACCAGAACAATATCTGTTCCTATGGTGGCTTAAAATGATGGTTTGGGTTTACATCGTCAGCTAATAACAATTTTCCAATTGAGTTCCGCACATGTGTGCAGCAATTCACGTACAAATTATCCACAGAATCTGTGGAAATTAAGTCCCCGTGAAAATGTTATAGAAACAAGAAACTGTCTGCAGTAATTAGTAAAAGGCTGGAAAAAATTCGTTTATTGTAATACCTAAAATTGTAATAAATATTGATAACAATTTGTGTTTTCTTTTATTGACGTGTTGCACACAATAGTTACGACTTTGAAATAAACTTATTTACTTCTCTAAGATGAGCAATAAAGATAGACAACTGACGGTACATATTAATATATCCCAAGCAATATCTGAGTAAAATATGCAGCTTCCCACAGAAATGCCATGATTTGATTTGTAAATTTTGTCAATGTATGTAAATGAGTTTGTAATTTAGGATGGATCATACTAATGAAGCGTTACATCCGCTGGAAATGGGAACGGGCCATCATTATTGAACTTATTAGCATTATTAATGAACAAGTCTTGTGACGGGCGCCGAAGCAATCGTAGTTTGCGATCGTAACCTCGATTAATATTAATTCCAAATTCTAGACGATGCAGATATTATTGGAAACATACGAATATTTTATTTTATGTTAATTTATTGATTCCTCAAAATTTATTTACCTATGTTATCACTTTGGCGAACATAAAAGAATAATAAAATTATATATACAAGTCCCTTTAAGTCATCAATACTCTAATAAATTTATTATTTTGAGTATATAAAATACATTTTTTGATTTAATTTTTTTTATATTGTAATGTATTTATATTATGGATACAAATAAGGTTTCAATCGGCTTGGATTTCCACGTACAAAATATGTAACAGAATATTTTGAGGAAAGAAATAATTATCAATAAAGTGATTCGGTATTTAAAGCATGCCTTGTAAAGAAATTTAGGTTTAAAACTGAATATAATCTTGTTTGTTGGTTAAAATAGCATCACTTACGTGTTCTATGAACATCGCTTCTACTCAGGCATTTAGCGGTCTCGGTGGTTTGCCGTGTTCATCTCCTATTCATATATTCACCTCACATCCTCATTTACCTGTGTCCAGACATGCCTGACTCAATAAATAACAGATGCTCAGCAGCCACATCTAAACATTTCACAATATCCTGTCACCAGGCGCATGGTCGAGGAAAAAACCTTTTTTGGGAAAATCAATCTTGGGCTACCGATATTCCAACTGTACCATCATCTTATACGATTTCAGTTTCACAAAAATATTTTTCGTGGTATAATCACACATCTATTTTTAGCCGTGTATACAATTATATTCTACACTTATTCTTCCATTTAAATTTCGCTCAATTATTTCCCTTTATTGTTTCCATATTATTTAGTTTTATAGAAACGTGTATTATCCACTAACGCTTCAATAATTTTAGTCGTTTCATGTAGATGTCCTCTAATTCATCCTCAGAGCATTTCCTGAAATTCATTACATACGAACAGTAATATTTTACTTTATTATTAACGTCGAATACATTCTACAAATCTCCACTCCATCAACGAAAGGTTGGATCGCGCATTGGTTGACGACCTTCTTCTTCAGTTTTTCGGTATTATTTCTTTAAATAATTTAGATTAGTTTAGTAAATACGAACTTTATCCATGTCTCAACCTGTTACCATACATTATTATTTTGTGTCAGGTTACGAACTATAACATTTAATCTTCATCGTTACGACATACTACGCTTTCACGTTGCATAAGTCCATCATAGAACTTTAATCTCGTTTTCAGGCACACAGTTCTTAGCTTAAATTAATGCATCGGTAAAGTGGAACCTCGATTTTCCGCCTCCTAATTTTCTGCCTTTCTCGATTGAACTTTAAGGTCGACCGCTCTCTGCTTTCCTCTACTCCGTGAGTTCTCGCACTGTCCACAGTAATTTTACATACACGTGTTATTATCAGTATATAGTACACATAGTATATAGATTTTTTGTTAAATTTTTTTAAAAATTGTTGTATAAGTTTTTTTTGTAAAAATTTAGCAGCCTTTGGATTAACCGTCGAGGACTTTTGATTTATAATATATATGTGTGTGGGAAGGAGGGGGGGGCACAAATTATTTAGGTTTCCACCTGTTTTTATGTCATGTCTATCCAATTTAAATTTCTAATGACTTCATCGGTTTCAGTGAATGTGTTTTATTATGTAATTAATATCTATTTCTATTGACACTAAATCACATGTATATCAATACTTTTTAGCACTACTGAAATTATTGCGTTTTCCGAGCACATGAAGGACTAAGTTGGGTAAAGACAATTGTGACCTGGAACCCAACGATCAGTTGAGACTCAAAATACCAGGTTGTAAGCTGCCCACTTAGAGGAAATTGGGGGAAACCTGTTCACTTCTATCTACATACGGCGTGTATTTGCTTTCAGCTACTTCATTTATCTTCTGTTATCCATGGACTTTTCCGGAAGTTCCAATCCCAAATTGTTTCACAGTTTCTTCCGCGTCTGCCATTTTGTAATTACTACATCCGCTATCTGGTTAGTGTAGTTCCTTTATAATTTCTCGTAATCATTAAATTTATAAGTATCAAGTCTGGGTGAACTGACAAATTTTCTGTTTCGTTTCTCTCCCTCAAAATATATTTCGTATTTCACCTTTTATTTTTGTTCGTTGGAGAACATTTGCGACTCTTCATCTGAAGAACTCATTATGTGTGAACGTATACTATCTTGTATAGTTTATGAGCATGAAGTCGAGTTTATTATACTCCATCATATGTAATAATATTTTAAGACTATACATATATGAAATCAACCCCCTGTTGCTATTTGACTCTAGCTGTTTCTCAGTGTAGTATAAGTTGGCAGTATACAATTATTATGTCTTTAACATACCTCCATAATAAACTCATCATATGAAATACTATTTGGCTTTTTACGTACAGGCGTTCTTGGCTCATTAAAGGTGAGACGGCAGAATTATTTTACTTTTCTAGAAAGAATTCCTAGCTTCCGTCTACTCAAATATTCCTCCTCTGTCAATATGGAATAGAAGCACTGAAGATGTGTGTCGATAATCATGGTTACTGTTCATATCAGTGAGGAATCTGGTTCATGGCGCTGTCTCAGCACATGTTAGTGGTCATATATATCATCCTCCTTTTGGATATAGGCGCTGCCACCCAGATGCTCATTCTGGAGTACATGCGCCAAATTTTCTGAGTACTGTCAGGACATCAACCGCCTGCATCCCCGCCACAACGTAATCCATATTAATCATGCTCACATAAAATACGGTAATATGCTCGCCTCTAAGATATAATATTTATCCGTTGCTGCTGGCTTGCGAGCAGTCTTGGTAGAATTATTGCACACGTCTCATTCTTTGTGGTATAGTTACCTTAAATGGAATGTATAATTTTTTCCCTCATCATAATTAATTTGGAAAAATTTTTCGTCGGTCCTATGCTTATAAAGTCTCCAATTGTGCATCAGTCTGGCCGTACTGCTGAAACTATCTGTAACCGACAACAATTTAAGAAAAAACGCGAACGTTAATTTTAGCGATATCAGTTCTGTGTACTTGTGATCCAGTGAATTGTAGGTGAAGCTAGATTCTAGCTATATATACAACCAGCTGGGTGTCCAGCATTTCCCCGTGTACTTATTTATATAAATCCGAAAAAGTATTTAATTCTTTATTATTCTTTACTCAAGTAGTGATTCAACCTAAATCTAACAGTTCCTAGTTCCGTTCATAATTTCGACCGATAGTGCATTCATTAATTAAACAGCTATAAAATACATTCAACATACCTCAGAATTTGTTTACGGATAGAATACATAAATATACTCCTTGAATATTACAGGATATAATTGTCCCTCAGTCTTCAGACATTACGAAAAGCTAGATTCATAGTGTAAACAAATGGTCGCCATATTTTCATTACGGAAAAAGGAACTATTTCCTTGGTCCATGCGTAGTGACGCCTCTCTCTCGCGTGACGTCAAAGTTACGTCGCGCGCAGTAATTTAACACTTAATTATCACTTTTTTAATTATAATTCTTTCCATATTTATGATAGGGGTTTCTCATTCCACAGTACCGTTTCTCGAGTTTTGAAAATATGTGTACCAATTTTGGTTGCAATCTGTCCACCCGTTAAATTTGTATAGAAATTAACGTAAATTCATGCATACATACATACAAACATACATCTTTTTATTATATAGATGGATAGAGGAAACTGGTACTGCGATTGGAGTCGCTTCGGATGGCTGAGTGGTTAGAGCGCTTGAGTAGAAATCGGGAGACCCATGTTCGATACCATGTCCTTTCGACATACAAATATATTTTAATTCAACACTTAATTTTCAAGCAAATGACACAAACAATTAAGTCAATATATATATCCTTCTATGTTTGTTTACCCTTAGTAGCCGAAACAAACTAATTTTAAATTCTTCTGAATGTCATTCAAAATTGCAATGTTTCTCCAATTATCCTTATCATTACCGACTTGACAGTTGATTTAATATCATAGCTACTTATTTGTAACAAACGATTACTTTCATGGGACTCTGATTACTCCTCAAGTCATAGTTTTAGTTTCACATCCGTTGGATATGTCTAGAAGCTATTGGAAAATAATATTTGTTGAATTTCAAGTTATTGGCTCTCAAATACGTTTGTATCCAGAAATATCAACTTCGATGATGAGATATTTCCATCTCTTAATTTCAATGATAATACCGTGGAGCACCATATTCTCGTTTTGTGTGTAAGAAAAATCTTTAGTACAATTATAAAGGATTTATTCGTTATACAGTAACTAGAGTTAGGTTAAATTTGAACTGGAAAAGGAAAACTGCTACACGACCCACTGAAATTATATAAAACGCTAACATATTACCTTACAAAAAGGGTTATTACATAGGCCGAGTACTCACGTTTCGCTAATTACTACATATATTTTCGAAAACATTGTTTAACGTGGATTATGCCCCAGGGTATCAGCGAACGAAGGTTTACAAATATTTAATGTAGCTTCAATCACAATAATCCCAATGATAATTAAATTTTAATTGATTTACGCTTTCATTAACTTTTGCAACCGCAGTCAATTTCTATTAAAGTTAAATTGCTCCGGACTGCCTGTATTTATAGCGTCACCTGACTGAAAAAAATCATTTATTTTAAATTACGTGGTTGCAGACAAGGGTTTGAGGTTTGCTAGTGCACAGCTTCTCTGTGGGCCGCTGCAGAACAGTTTCGGGAGATAGCGGAAGCACGATGCTCGTGGATCGATCCTGGGGGTCTCAAGTACCATGCTTTGCTCAACTGTTTTAATAGGCTGCGAATACTGGGAGCCGATTGCAATAATGAGCTTCGTTGCCAGGAGAACAATGGAGTGGTAATAATGGTCACCAATGCTATAAGACCCGTCCCGTACCGTCCCCTCCCGCCCCTCCCCCGCGCCCCATGCCCCGTCTGGAGCGCTGCTAAGCCTCCCGTACTATTATTACCCTCACATTACACACACACATATATACAATGTTTACCAGATATCCGACTTTGTGCTCGCAGCAATGAGCTTACTTCGCCCGGCCGGTGCGGCCCAGTCGCGAATTGTAATCGATAGCGCCACATTCAACATTTATGCCGGCTTTGAGAAGCATGGAGAAAACCTCTCAAGAATTCAAAGCGAGGGGGCTTTAGAGGGAACATGACTTTTGGACTCCATACATTTGTATGTGCAGGCGTCGGCGGCGTTTTATGGCGCTCAGTTCGGTTCTTTGGAGCATATTTAATATCGACGTTGAAGCCAATTGTTTGGAATAAATTTATGTTGGAACTCTCCGACGATATCAATAGCATTAGTTGTAAGTTGATAGAATGAAAAATAATATAGTATATTCATGGAAAAAGAATTGAATAATGATGCTGACTGTTTCTCTTTAATGATTCTACTGTTAACGCCAGATGAGACGTGCTTCCTGTGTTTTACATGTAATATAATTTCACACGTAACTCGGGACTCCAAGTATTATCTACCATTTCACAGGAAGGAGTGTCAATATATTTCCCTCTTGAAAGAATAATGTGTCTATATTACTAATTCCCTCAAAGGAACAGTTTTTTCGTACAAGTAATTTTGTTACTCCAAATGTTGTATATGCTTTTTTGTGTGTAAATATCCCAATTATATCTTCACTCTACATCACTTCTGAATTTTTTTCTCGCCTCTCTGGCACATCCTATGGTTTTAAAGATTGTCTATGCAATTGATAACCTCAGTTTCAAAGACAATAAAAAATATGGTTCCGTAATTTGAACAATTACTGAGCTAATTAACTACTTAAATCAACAACCACAACTAGTCAGAATTAAAAATATAGGAAAAGCAAAGTAAGACGAAAACATGTGCGCAGTTCGTAAAATTTGAGATATATTTTTAATTCGAGAAATTAATTTTCTTTAATAAATATAAATGATTATTTTGTGTTTAATAGGAAAGGGATTGAAAGGGGGGAAGCGGAAAGGTAGAGCAATGTAGCCAAGGGTTAACTACGGCCCCCGGGCTATAGTTTAAGGATCCCACCCGGCAATTCGCCTAAACGTGATGAAGGGAAAACCCTAGAAAAACCTGCATCAGGTAGTTCAGGCATTTGATACTTGTCCCAAACCCTTCCCATGGTGGGAGAGGGGTTTTCTGTGGGTTCGCAGCATTACCATGACCGTGCCTCGACCAGTTTAGGAGGCAGCTGGGCAACTATTCAAATATGAATAGTAGACAACTCTTACCGTATGCTCAATGTTTGCGATCCCGGAACATACACGTCTCAAACCAGGCCGAGGTGCCTCGGCTTGTGGGAACCTTAGTTCATAAAATCAGAGAGAGTAGAAGGCACCCCCAAAGGTAGCCTCCTCCAGTCCTCTCTGGGAAGGTTCATCTGCGAGAGAATATTCCTAGCAAGCTTCCTTGTGGATAGGGCAGCACAGAATTTTATTTTTAATGCTGAGAAGCAAAAACACGTTCACAATTATAATAATTGCGAGAAAGTAAGAATATTTAGCTTCGGATAAAACAGTTTGTGTGGCAGGTAGGTTATAAATTATTTACTAATACATACACTCATCTCGTAAGTCATTACATACTTTCTTTTTAAATTCTGTTCATCTGAGTCATTATCATCTACTCATAAACTCAGATGATGTGACAGTTTTTGTTGATTTCTTTGTTGGAATATATCGAAGGAATTACGTGAACGTTAAAGCAACTAATTAATAAAATGAAAATAAGCTGCTAAGGAGCTATTCATTAAGCGACGGGCTGAAAAAAAAATATTACAATAAAATATTATCGGGTTGGAAGTACATCAGAATTAGAGCTGAAAATTTCTAGTGTTTTATCTAACTTCCAATTCAAGGGGAACAAATATGTCGCGCATCTGAAAATACGTGGGCCTTTCTAAATTTCAGAATGACAACAATAAAAAGGGGAACACAAATTCAATAGAATTACTTCATAAGATTTAGGTACGCTCTACAAAAAAGATTTGATACAAAAATTGCAAAGAAGGAGAGCCAATTTCAAGATTCGTAGAACGGGTCGAAATCGGAACAAGGTTAAAGCTTTACGGCGGAAGTCGTTGCAAAGTCGAAGGCTGGAAAGATTGTCAATGAAGATTTATTTACATCAGGATACGAAGCAAGAGATCCTGCATTTGCGTTAAACTACAGAAGCCAGTCGACAATTTAAAAATCAAACTAAAGCCACGAGAAAGTCTTGTAGGAAAATATTCATTTCTAAAGAGATCAATCAATTATTGGACAAAATTATCTGCAACGGTACCGAAGACATATTTGGGAAGCATAATTTGTGTTAAAAAAAAATTTTCATTGAAAATCGTTTTAGATCGGTGTTAGGTAACAGATAATAATGTTTTGTTTTTAAAATGTTTTTCTTATCGTAAAATAAAAAAAAACATCGGCCAAATGTCAGAAAAAAATTAAAAATATAAACTACACTACGTTTCCTCCTTAATTTAATACGTCCTCAGATATGAAATCGATTTGGCGTGTCATAAATAACTTTTATACATCTGCAAATTCTTCTATCATTATCTCCCAAAATATGATGATATATATATATATATATATATATATATAAGTTAATTTTTAGTAGCATGCTATTTCAGCTGTGTTTGCTTTAACTGAAAAAAATCAGATAATTAAAATTTTTCCTGTATATATTAAGTTGTATAATTAGTTATTATCGAGTGTATGCTCAATTATACAGTTCTTAATAAATACACATATGAGGTAGTTAAAAGCACGGAAAAATATGTGACTGCAAATTGTTATTAAAGTTGACGTCAGATCAACCTTAAAAATGATTTAGTAACACGGCTTACTGTATAATAGGAATTGAATAAAATTAAGTTTAGAGATCCTTAGAGCTTGAATTATTAATTGTGAGGTATAAATTGAGTCACAAATAGTTATCAATCGATGAATATGAACTGAATGTGGTAGTACAATATTATTCGTAAAATATATATGAAAATTGTTTTTTATAGTTGATGAAATAAATATTGTGACAGGTTCTTTCTTTCGAGGATGGTTTGGACTAATTTTATGAGCTATATTATTCATAGGAGCCACACATGGAGGAGTTGTCGCTTGGCGAACAACTCAATTTGCAAGATTACCCGGTGGGCCGGAGGAAATTAAAGGCCATGAATCGTAGCGGAGTTCACCACCACTGACCGCCTCCCGCCCTATCCCTATCCCTTTTCCTTCTCGGAGCACAAAGGGCCCTGCGTATTGTCACGCGGTAAGTTCTGCTCCAACTTGTTCTCGTCGCAGGAAACATTTCGCTTGGGAAGACGCGAGCTCATTCCAAAACAGCGTCTGCTAAGTCCCTCGGAGGAAAACTATCAACAACACGAGATACGCTGTTATGAACGTCAAGAACAACGAGTAGGGAGGCAAGTTGCTCCTCGCAACTCCCATTTCACTGAACCGTTTCCTTTAAAGTAGCCGAAAGATAAAGTCTTTTATACTGTTCTTGCAATGAACGACAGAATCTCTGAACAGTGCCGAATTCCCCACTTGGCATTCTAGACACAATGTGTACGGTACTAGAAATTTTTTCGGCTTACAAAAGAGGAATACAAATTTACTATTCCTTTATCAACTTCGTTACGTAATTTTATATGCAGATCCATTAATATGTTTCTGCTCAAAATCTTATTAGACTTGAAGTTGAGAAGAATTTATTTTTCAAATAACTTGCTGATATGAATATACTAAGATTTAAAAGTTCTTATGACTCCTGCAGCCTGTGTGGTTTTACATTAGAAAATTGCTTAAATTCAATATCTTACTCAATATTTTTTTAAACATCTGTAATAAATTTTAAGACATACTTATTTATGCGCGTTGAAAGGGCTGGAGAACGCATCAGGATATTTGTTTTTACTCTTCGATGGAAAGAGAAATAGTGATCGAGAGAGCCGGAGATATACGGAGAATGTGCGTGTGTGCGTGTTACAGCAGTTGAATAGTAAGCCAGCGAGTCTGACTAAATAACAGCCTCGCCAGTTTGCATCTGTATTCTCTCTTGACTGCCATTCTTTGAAACTGTTTCATTGTTTCCGGGAACCCTTCATTTCTATACTATATGCGAAGTTTAATAATGATAATTTTTAACATAACAATTAAAATATTATAAAATTTCGTAATAAATAAATAATGTGAGTAATATTAAATATAAAATTACATACAAACTTAAAGACCCTCACTTTTTAAAAATAATTAACGACATAGTGATTGAGATTCTAAATAACCTGAAGGTTGCTGATGAAAGTCGTGCTTCAGAAAATATGCAATGAATTGAAGTAGTGGGATGAGATAAATTAATTTTAATATTTATGAGTTTATTAATCATTATTTAAAAATGTTTGGCTTCTTCTTGTTCGACGCCAAGTACACTGATTTTTTTTTCGATATAGTTCCACTGTTAATTAAATATCTTACTGGAAAATCTTGTCATTAATATTTAAGTATCTATATTTAAAGGAAGGTTTAGCCAACTTCTGTGCTTCCCAGTCATTTCAGATGAAACTTGGTAAAATTTAAAAAAGTATGTTTAGTGACAAGAAGTTTCTGAAGCTGATTGGCTAGAATGATTAAATCACTACTCGGGGAAAAAGTTCACTTCATCCCTTCAATGTTGAAAATAATTTATTTCGTAACTTTTTCGTGCAGAAAGTCAGCTTTTGTTTACTTCACTCAAAAACGCGTAATAAATTATATGAAAATAAATAATTACTTCTAACCAAATAAAAGTTCGTCTCGTTTTATAATAGCATAAAATGGTGCGGATTGTCATAACAAGAAAACGTACTAAACCGTTAAGTATATACATGTATTTTGGTGTATTTTGATTCTTTTGAAATGTTTATTTACCTTTTCTCTCAATTTATTTGTAATTTAGTTTTTTTTTCTTTGTCCGCTTTTCGCGGCCCTTAAAATATTTTTAATTCTACAACAGCTATTATGGGTGAGCAATTTCTGTATTCGAATTCTCTCTTACAATTTCCTCTTTACACTGTTATTTTTATCATAGAAACACAGCTGTAAGTTGACTTGATTTCTGTACATATTTATTACAATCTGCTTTTCTTGACAATCATATTTGAAATATTAGGTAATTAATTCTTCCGTGATATTACATTTGTAAGCTTATTTCCGTTAGTTATGAATTTCGTATAGAGATTTTTTAAATCAGTTTCTTCAGTCGCAATTTTATTTCGCAACTTACAACTTTTTTATCGTAGTCTTTGATGTCTACACACTACTTATGTAAAGTGATTTTTAGTTCCCTCCGCATACGAATTTGCCGTTGCCCGTTGAGTTGAGTGAAGTGGGTAGTTCTCGTATTGGACAGAGAGACTGACATACGGCAGATTTCTTAAATGGTAAACTTGTTAATCTCCTTGGAATTTGCCAACTGAGGGCAGTCAGCGCATTAAGGCGGCAGCAGTGTGGGGAATTCCCGACGCCAATGGCAAACACAGTGCACTGAGACACGCCCACCAACAGCAAACTCCGGCGAAGTTGGTTTGGCTCAGATTTCATGCATTGTGTAAATTACAGACGGCGGTGGGGAAGGAAGCACTCAACAAACAACCCATGATCGTAATTTACAGTCGTTGGTTTTGTCCATCGCCAATCCATTAGCGCACCATTGTGCACTGACAGCTTAGCATTCTTTCGGTCTACGGTGTTCTTGCACACCGATTAACATTCCTACCAATAGTTTAGAGCAAACTACTGTACCTTTCGTTTTCTTGCACGCAAATATAGCTTTGTTAGTACAAATTCCTAAATCCCTTCTTCGACTGGCATACAAGATACGAAATATATTGTAATAAACAGATTAAAAATGCGTCTAAATGGCTGTGGCTAAATAAAAATAACTATGTGAAACAATTAAACAAAATTTATTAAAGTTTTAATTACATTATAATTTCACAATAATATTTAAAATCTCAGGGTCTTTACTGGGTTTGATAAATGGGTGAATTGAATTTAAATTATACTAACAAAACAATTGAAGAAAAGAAATAATTAAAGAAAAGAAAATAATTGAAGAACGATCTGACGTATCTTAATGAAATGGTTTACAAATAAATTTAGAGTTCTTTTACTTACGGCCGACCAGGTCTCAATTTTGGGGTTTTCTGTGCACACGTTTTTGGGGATATCACTGAATTTAGGTTGGTTACAAAACACTTGTCGAAACTTTTGGGTCTCTCTTCTGGAAACTGGAAACTGCAACTCCTTCCGGATTAATGGGTGGACAGATTGTTACAAATTATCTCTCTGTGGAATTGATGACGGTCACGGTACTTATAGATTTTTATCGTGGCGTGATTTATTAGGTTACTCCTTGTAACTGTTCGACGAATTTTACTGTCTAAAACTTTTTACTCAAATTTTACTTGTAACCTTTCCGGCTAGATCTATCTGCCTGCCATGCTGTTCGCCGTCCGACTGTAGACTGTTCGTCTCGTAGAATTTTTTTTTGACTTCGTACGTCTCAACAATGGTTCTATTGACTCGCCGCCCGCTTTGTCGCGGTGTATGCTTTATATAGTCTAATAATGAGTCCTTTACTTTGCAATTATAACAATGGATTAATTACTAATCACTACAATATATTTGAAAGTTTCGTCAACTTCAATTTTCGTTTTGATAAAATTAGCTGAAACTATTTTGAAAAATGTAGCCTTTAATTATGAAATTAGACCACATTTTACTGAAGTTCTCCAATTGTTACAATTTTACTATTGAATTGGCTGTAAAAATATTAATATATAACTTGATAGATAACATAAATAAACAAATATACGGCCGTATTTCAGAAAATTATGATTATTAACAAAGCATTAAATAAACGACGTTTCATTCTATTTTAGGACATCTTCAGGTTTAATCTACAAATTAGAAAATCATAGCTTAAATTTTTATGTGAAATAATTAGTACTAATTACATAATTATATATTATATAACTTGCATAATTATTTATATACAAAATTGGAAGTAATCTTAAAATAACTATAATATTTTGTAATTGTTTTTAAAAAACTGTACAAATAATAACGTTATTAATTTCTAAAATGTAGATTAAGATATCCTAAAATAGGGGGAAACGTCGTTTATTTAATATATTGCTTATGAACATAATTTTTTGGCATAAATTTGTTCATTTATATTATTGTGAACGTCAGATATTTACTTATAACAGATCCTTTTTTATCGGTACCAGAGTTTATGTCACGAAATAGCAAAAAGTTACTATTTAAAAATATATTTAACAATTGTACACAACTCGACGTCACGATTACGTTTTAAAATTCTATCCATAATTTATAGACAAAATACTAAATGTTATTTTATAAATGCCTAATATATTGTAAGTAGTTTAAAAAAACACATTGAATCGTTTACGTCAGGTGAAAACTTCAATGTTCTAATTTTTATAATTATCTTAAATTTACGAGAAAAATGTTGTGTTTCAATATCATTCTGAATTACATATTAACGTTTTATTGGTAGTTGTTAAATTTAATTGAATAGAATAGCAAATCTCGGCCGGACCAGGAATAGAACTTAGGACACACTAATAATGAAAGCTGGCATGTGACGGGTAGTCTAAAATTATAATTTAGTGGTTAGAGCGACGCATAGTTAGCGGAGGTTCTGAGTTCTATTACTGGTCCGGCAAATGATTTATTTCATCCGTCAATTCAGTTTCATAGCTGTTACAGTTGAGGTATGATTGTTATTGAGGAGGTTATCGTTCTCTTCAGTAAATTATTTTCCTGTTTACCTTTAAACATTTGTCTCCTATGCTAATAGGTTTATTATATATTAAGAATATAAATAAATTTTAATTTAAAATAAAATGTAGTTTGTGATTAATAGCACACAGTTGATTTAAAAAAATTGTGTTCAGAATAACAACGGTCTTGTCATATTTTTACCTTCTTCAGGTTGTGACTTGACAGAATAGTTATATAGTAAAATTAGTAATACTTGGAATTTTAAACGTTCACTCAGTATGTCTATGAATAATGCTTGAATAAGGTTGAAATATGTATCAAGCATTGTTATTTTAAAATTATTTTTTTTAAAAAACGTAAACTTCATGTTATTGGTTAAAACTACATTTTATTTTATATTATTAAAAACATAAAATCAAAATAATTAATTTAAATTTAATTTATTGATCAAACTAAATATTCTGTTAGTTTGTAATTATAATTACCAAGAAAGAACGCGGAAAATAATATGTATGAATAGTATCCCTCAAATTAGTGAATATTTAATTGCAGTTTGCAGAATAAGGTTTTGCAATGGTAAACTAGGTGCACCCGATTCCGCAGAAGTGAGTGAAGTGCAGATGGAAGCGTTTAAAAACAATACTTGCGAATTTATTAAATGCTATACCACAAAATTACGTTTAAAACACCAGTGGCTCGGCTGGCTGTTGTCAGGAAGAGAAGACGATAGTGGAACTGTGTAACAGAAGGACTTAATAATTACGTTGAACACTAATAGGACAGCAGTTTATATTTCCATTGTACATAATTGTTTTAAAAATTATTTAGGCGTTACATTACTTATTACAAATACTGACAAACACAGAACTTTTTTTAAAGTAAATTAACTCATTTATTAATGAAAATTTAACGAGTTTAGCGAAATTATAAGTTGATTGTATCCAACCAAACATACGAATCATTAGTACGAAAATGCTCAAGTTACAAATGTTGTCTTATTAATTCAGACGAATTTATATGAAACAGGATTTCTGAATAGGATCAGCGAGGTAATATCATGAGAAATATAAACCATAGATTGTCTGAGTTTATAAAATGAATAATGCTGGACGTCAACTGAGAAGATGTTATTTCCTGGGCTACATATTGCTCACTATGAACGATGCTACTTATTTCATAATGAACATGCTAGGTGCGACGGGAACAAAGAAGGGAAAGATTTAGTACAATATCGAACAATGATGAAAAGAATTTAGTCATAATTGAATGAGAAAAACTAGTTTGTAGAAGGTGTAGTAGAAGCCTTGTTTGGATAGTACGGGGCAAGGAAGTATTGAAAAAATAATTTTTCGGAGCTTATAATAATGAATTTTGTAATTGCCAGAAAATATAAACATAGACTTGGACTAGTTGAGAGAGGACTAACTTATCGCATCACTGTAGTCCTGCGCCTCAATACTATAAAAAAATATATGACATTGGGTCATGCTGGAGAACATTGGATTCAAAGAGTTTGTTGACTGTAATTGTAGATTGGGAACATACTTAATTGGTTAGGAAGCCGCCCACTCAGTAGCCAGGTCTGCAGTGCTGATGCAGTGACTTACCTTATGGGGCGGAGGGTTGAACACAGAGCTGGCTCCACGCCACAGCTTCTTGCTTCACTCACACCTACTGTCTTCCGCACCAACTCGCCTCCTTCCAATTTGAATAAAAAACACTTTCAGGACTAAACACAACTTTCGAATGCTCCCTCGCTTCTTATATCCAAAACATTGTACTTGCTACTCGTTACACAAAAAAAGAAAGTTTGCAAAATTATCTACCGATGTGAGAATCTAAACTTTAACGCGTGGACAAAATTGAACAAAAATTGGTACTCATATTCTTCAAAACTCAAAAGACGATAGATACTGTGCGGTGAGAAACCCCTAGCATAAATATGGAAAGAATAATAATTTTAAAAAGTGATAATTAAGTGTTAAATTACTGCGCACCAAGTGACTTTGACGTCACGCGAAAGAGAGACGTTACTATGCGACGAACAAAGGAAATAGTTCCTTTTTCCGTAATGAAATGAAGCAGAAATTTTGAATAAAAAGTATAATATTATCCAGTAATATTCCATCGAATGATAATTAAAAATAATACGAAGTACTTTACGATCCTTGCGGAAAATGTAAGTTAATTTTCGTGCCATATTAGTTACTCCAATATGTCGACTATTTGTTTACACTATGAATCTAGCTAAGAATTTATTCAATTGAATCTTTCGTAATGTCTGAAGACTTAGGGACAATTATATCCTGCAATATTCAAGGAGTATATTTAAGTATTTTATTCGTAAAGAAATTATGTTGAATTTATTTTATAGCTGTTCAATTAATGAATGCACTATCGGTCGAGATTGTGAACGGAACTAGGGACAGTTAGATTTAGGTTAAACCACTTCTTGACTAAAGATTAATATAGAATTAAATACTTTTTCGGGTTTATATAAATAAGTATACGGGAAACGCCGGTCACCCACCTAGTTAATAAATAAAATCAGTTTTATCTGACAGTCAATAATTTTCAACGATTTTTCATGACTCGATCATTTATCTACATATAATGGGTTCATAGGAGGTGTTTATGAGGTACTATATTTACTGGTAGACAAAACATTTTGGGCAATGCGCAGCGTAAGACTAATAAAAATTGTTGAATACTAAAATAAATACTAAACTACTAAAAGTGTTTCTAAAAACTTACAAATCGCGCAAGAGCACATTAATTGCTAAAAAAAGTTAATAACAATATTTAACGCCTGATTTTACTTAAATAAAAAGAGAAAAATTTGTGGTCGAGTCGTCACCAGTATTTTAATAATTTTTAATAAGAAATATAGCCAATACAGACAAAAAACGTATTGTAATTATTAAAAGAAAGCCTTCAATTAATTTAAAGAATTAACCTCTCGTTGAAGCGTCAAAATGTAATAATTAAATCGAAAGCGTTATTTAAATGAAATAATCAACAAGAATTTAAAACATATAATTATTTATTTTCACTATGTTGCTTTAACTCACAAACAATTACAATTTAAAATATTAAATCTCAGGGCCTTCACTGGGTTTGATAATGGACACAACCAATTGATTTAAAAAAAACTATTAACAAACAAATCACATTTACCTAAACTATACGTCGATAGAAATAAATTAAAAAGAAAAGAAATTAACTTGACAATTAAAATAGAACGAAATCTGACTTCTATCCTTTAATTACGTTTACATAAATCATTAATTTTGTATTTTGTTACTCACATCTGTCCAGCTGTTTCCAGCATTCTTTTTGTTTTCGGGAGCACACTATTGCAAAAATTTTTTTACACAGATTCTAATATCGGCTCATAGATTTTACACTCTTGAAGTCAACCTTGATAGGCTCCCAGGAACTCGGATGATCCTCCCTTTTGTCTGCTATCTGATAACTGCTTGCCTTATATGAATCCTGTGATTAGTAGATTTGCTAGTCTTTTTACTGCTTGGGACTTAAACTGAAACTTTACTATTCCTGGCTGGCTACAGACGTACAAACTGCACTCCTTTCCAGGCTGCTGATAGACGTAAAAACTGGTAACTTCGCGATATTTACGGGATAATATTTCAGTGAATGTTTTTACTTTGTCTTAAATTAACAACTTTGTTTCATGATACATTAAACGACTGCTAGTCTATGCTCTAGTATCATTTGTTCCGTCCTCCGAAATGTCCCGTCGCCAACTAACTATCGTAGTCTCGAGTTTTAGCGCGCATACGCATTTTTGACTTTCCGACAAAGTAACAGAGCCTGAATCCTTTGTCGCTTTGGAAACTCCTGCCGCTACAATTAAATTTTATGTCTAAACAATTAATGTCCTAATTAATTGGCATTACAATGTATACCACTCAACGTTTCTGGGATCCTCGTCCTTGTCAAAAGGTTTTGAGTTTTGTCAACTGACGAGAGCAGATGTGTTGCTCTAGGCACTTCTGCGCAACTGGTGAAAGGGACAAAGATCCCAGAAACGTTGTGTGGTATTTATATTCTTTTTTGTCTGAATTAGCTATCTTTCTTATTAACTATTTTCAATCCGACGTAATTTTTTTTATTTTTTGAATAATTTTTAGTTATGGCCTGTAATGATGGCCGCTTTTTTTCTTAGTATTTAAACTTAATATGAATTTTCAAGTCACTCAAATGCTTTTTTTACGAATTTATTCGTCTTACGATCAATGAAGTAAAATTCTTGAACTATAAACGTGCCAATGTTTTCCGATGTTACCCAGATTGATATTTTACAATACGACAGATTGATCAAAGACAAAATCTACGAAGTTTGAGCGAATACGAGTAAGGAACCGACAATTAGTATTATACGTTACGACGAGCTTAAAAGATCTACGCAAACTTTTTGAGACAAGGGAAATACCCTTTTTTCTCGTAAAAATTTATGTAATTAGGAACGGACCTTGGACTGTTGATTTCCGTATATAAATACGCATTTTCTTTCCGTCATAAATAACATATTTTAACCTTTATTTCATGAATCAAAACTCCCATATATTAAACTTAAGCTTTGAATCTTTAGATCATAGCCATCTGTAAAACACAAAATCATAAAATAATTGAAGAGAAAAGAAGAGCAATATTATGAAGTAAAATTCAATGCTGATTTTATTTTTTCTTGAATTATTTTGTTTTACAGATTTTCTTTTTCATTATATATATTTTTAGATGAAAAATGTCCCTTATCATAGAAAAGAAACGTTTTGTGTTATATGTATAAAATTTTATTATTAAACCTGACTTACGGCCACGTTAAATTAATTATAATCATAAAAATTTAAAGATTCTGTTTAATATGTGACGTTAAATAAAAGTTAAAAGATGTAGATGATGACTAAAAAAATTGTGTATTTATATAATTTATATTATTTTAACTTATTCCATACTTTTCATATAAACATAATAATCAAATAATGGAATTTATATTTCGTTTGCCTATGTGTGCAATGTTTTGAATATAATAATTGACGTACCACAAATAGTTTCATCTTCCTTAATATATTTGTCACAGTTTTTAGAGTGGAATTAGTACGCGTTGTCACGCGAAGTCGGAGCGTGGTTAAAGAATCGTCGGGCCGACAGAGCTCTGCCACTGAATGCTTTTAGCGGATGGGCTGTTGGCGCAACTGCTGCTGGTATGTTCTATGCCTCCCATTACCGTATTTCTTTCACGCTGCAAAGTGGAGGGAGAAAAGTGTGCGGGAGAAATATGTAGGTCAGGGCTCTAGTGAAAGCAATGATGACTATCCTCAGGATTTCGCTGTACGTACCAACTCTATGAAAACTTGCAGTGTTTTTCTTCCTAACAAAACTTCTTATAAATCTTCCTGGAATATCGATGTAGTGTGAACAAGAACGATTTCTGAGGGTAGAGTTCTCTGAACAACAGATAAAACTTTACTGTATTAATAACTTAACTTCAAAAGTTATATAATTTATTTATTCTTATCATAAATCAGGTTTTTAGGTTTCAAAAATTAATGTTCAAAGTTGCTTTTATTGTATAAGAAAAATCGTCAAGCATAACCATAATCGAGAAAATTTACGTGAAATTCATGGGAAGCCAAATTATTAACAATTAAAAGGAGTTCACAGAGTGAGATAACTCTCTATAGCATCCTTTGCAAGTCACCTTCTGATAGGGGTAATTTTAATGACTCCCCAAATATGGTCCGATCCAGATTCATTTATAAGGCTTTCGTGGAATTTATGCGCCTCTTTTTCGCAAATACCGAGTTTAGTTAACTGTCTCTCGAGTTATTAATTATTGATTTGAATTCTATAGAATTTATTACAAATTCACTGAATTCGTACTTCATTTCCGTTTCGAATTTTAGTGTTAAAAATAACTGTACGCTGACCCAAGTACACAAAAAGTTAGGACATTACCTAAAATACCATTTTCCAATTTCCAGTATATATATATATATGTTAATAATATTAACTTTTTTGATAGTAATAATAATATAACAAATTATATGACACAAATAATTAGACTATATAGTTATTTGATGACGATTAGTTCCCGCGACGGGAATGAACCAATGGAATCGCGGCGAGTTAAGCAGCGTTGCAGTCATGGTGTTATTCTACTGTTTTGAGTGAGTGGTGTGACCTTGGAAGAAAGTGGTAATACTGCTCTCTTCCAAGTGGAAAGGCCTGGAGACTTATAATTTTAAACGGATTATAGTGATCGTATCCTACGCAAAATGATTCATTGTTTTTATAAGAAGTGAATTTTCGTTAACACTTAATCAAAAGTTTACATTTCCTTTTAATACTACAGATTTTGAATTCTTACGCCTTTTCCTGCTATTTCATAATTGTCATTGCAAGCATGCACCTTGTTGTTCGATTCTGTATGTATTGTCGGGGAGTAAATTATAAGAATTTGTTAACAAATGCATTTATAATACTTAAGAAATTGTTTCTTTTTTCTTGAAGTCGCGATGTTATTTGTGATCTGTAAGCAACGCAACCCTGTTGCAGTAGGTTCCCGCCTCTAGGTTCCTGTAGAAGCAAGGAAGCGCTGCGGGCTCCTCTAACTAAGGGAAGGGAGACGGGGAAGTCTGTTTTCTTGTGACACTCCCAACTAGCACGTGCCCACCTTGTCGGCGCCTCGCCTTGCCACACCGCTTCTCTAATCCCTCCAGATTACCCGGAAATTGAGTGAACCACGCTTGCTTGTTCCCGCGATTAAGCTGCGGTGCAGGATTACCAGGACTTCGCTTGTAATTCCTGTTGAAATCGATCGCCGATTGTGTGTTTTAATACAGAAACTCCACGGGAAGGAAACTTTGCGAGCTACGTCACGCTATTGCTGCGGAGATTTCTGCCGGACATCCGCGAACAACAAATCCGTAGAGCTCCTTGCCTCAATGAATTTACTCGACTGGATATATAATCTCATCCCTGTCGCTTGAGGAGTCTAAATCAATGGGAATTAATATTATAAGACATTTATTTATTCCGTACGTCGGTTATCAAATTCTTATAACGTTATTAATTCGTCACTTCCATTTTTACATGCAATTCAGTTTTGAACCAGACTAATTCGTACAAGTATAAATTAGCTTATATAAATTAGCTGCTGAAATAATAAAATTTTCATTTTGCCACAAGATTCAATAAACTGATATTATTTTTTTTGTAAATACTAAAGCCAAAAAATTGACCTAAAATAATTATATATTTATTCCGATAAAGGACGTCAGCTGATTTTGGAAGCATTCAGCGCGTAATTCCATAATAATCTGTAAAATACAGTAAAATAAACAGTACCATATCAATGATGCATTATATTACAATGATTGTGTGTCACATATTAGAATCTATAATGTACTATCCTTAAAATCTAACCCAAATAACCAATTCTGTTCCGTCAAGTCCCATATATAAACCAGGAGAAATATACCAACATCAAAGAGAATAATATTAATACCATTAAAGCCTTTGATATCATGCAGCATTTACTATTGACGTTCGTTATTCGAATAAAGATATAATTTTTGGAGGACAATTTTTGTGGCTTTCAGTATATCCAGAACCTCTTTAAGTTTCCTAATCATATAATTAATTGAATTTGACAAATTATTTTTTAAATCAACATTCATCTAACGTTACGTTTACATTTACGTTACATTTACAGAAGTTTAAATGTTAGTAGAAGGTAACGAAATTTGTTGAATACATTACAAATTACAACGTATTTAACCATAATGATGGCTTCCCAATCCAAGATTTGAGTTTCATGCCAGAATTCAAATTTACAATCACTTCATACGGATCAAAACCTAATGTTTTACTGATATTTTGCTCTGATCAACTTTTTAGTATTTTCTGACGCACTGATCAGAACTTTCATCAGGGGTGCGTGGTTTCGAAGGCCAAGTGGTTGGAATACAGCAAAGAAAGTGACGATTGAATAGAAAACGTGCAGTGGGGTCTATATAACGTTTTTAGTGACAGAAATTCTTAACTAGTTCTCATTTTGGTCATTCGAGAGGGCAACTGTATTGTTCCCTAGTTCCGATACACTTTATGTAAGTTTCAAGGAGAATGCGGGTTAGGTAGTTTGTAGTCAGTCTGTGCTCTCAACATTCCTCCCTGTAACACTGTCACTACAAAGAGCGAAGAGGGTATGTTTGTGGCAAGTAACAGCAGGGAATATGTTTTTCCCCCAAGTTCGCTTAAGGAAAAAGCATGAGTATATTTCGTTTTAGTTTAAAATAAATTCTCCAGGTGTTGCCGCTTGGCTTCCCAAGTCCAAAAAGCTTTTATTATAATTTACGTCCTTATACATAAAAGTCTCATAATTATTACATTGTCTATTTTTCAAAGCCATTATTATAATATGTGAAATAGTTCAAATATTTTTTACGTTTCAATTAATTCATTTGGAGCAAAATAGCTAAATCTTTTAATTAAAATTATTTTAGACATCTTCAAATTTCGTGCGTCATGTATATTTTTGGATTTAGAGTAAGCTTCAATGGAATTTAAAGCTTTCATCTGTTGACATTACATTAATTACATAAACCGCACACACAAAATCTAAAAGTAAATCTACCATTTCCCTATCGTCAAATGTATTTATGTAATCCATTATTATGAAAACATTTGTTGATCTCTTCAGCTGCGGAACGTTCTGCTGCATTGAGTCCGTAATCTGAAAATCTTGATGACATCCCGCCGATATCCGGCACATGGGTTGAAATATCCGGTGCGCAGACCCCCATATATGAACAGGCGATAAAATCGGCAATAATGCCGAGAGGTTTTACTGCACAATGCTGGACCACTGATTCCATAGTAGATACTCCACTGGCCTCTCAAAGAAAATAGCTTTTTCTCTAAAAAAATTAAATGTTAATTGCTAGTAATGAAACTAAATTTACATTCAGATAGATTTATGTGATTAATTGATTTCAAGTTAACAATAAATACCAATTGCAAATTTTACACTGAAAGCTCAATACAGAATAAAAACAATAATTTTGTAACGAATTTTCGAATTACATAGGATTATACGAAATAAAACATTTTTATAGATACACAATAATTCGCAGCATATGGGCTTTCCTTTTATAATCAACAAACTACTGTGTTATTATTGTACTTACAAACATTATTTATATTTTATTACAGAGATTGTAAGACAGATATTTACGTATATTACCTATAAAAATTATGTAAAATAGGCATCAAAATATCCATTGAAAACACTACGCCTTACTCATTTAATAGTCTTAACATGATTATTGTAGTGTACAGAGGCGCCATAAAGTAAGTCGGGGTTATTAATTATATTTATATAGTTCATTATATTCTACGTAAAAATCTTGAACACTTTATATTCTCGGCTTCAATCTCGCCAGGATAATGTTCACTTCTCAGGTAGTATCGGGAAAGAAAACACCGTCATCGGCTTTCTATTGTGAAGGTTAAAATTTTGTGTCTGTCGGGGTTAATATTTCGCCACACGTACGTACAAGATGCTCGAGCCAAATGGTCACCGTCGTTGGTGTCTGTACCCACCCGTGGAACTTTGCTTAGAAAACTTTTGAGATTTGTGGGGGCACAAATCCGCTTGAAACTAATATCACCAGAATCCAAAATCTTGAGGGCGGGATTTCGGCTAAGCGATGCGTGAAGGGAACTCGCAGAGCAATCAAGAGTTAGTTAGTTTTTAGTTTGAGTTTGAGTTTTTAAGTTCAGGTATTGGGAAGTCATCGAAGTTATTAAGAAGTTAATTTTTGTGATGTTATTGAGAATTTGGTTTTCGGAAATGAAATTAAGTTGGGTTAAAGATAATTTACATTAAGTTTCTGAGAGTAAGTTTGGTTTGAGTTTTTAGAGATTTCAGTTAGGGAAAAGTCATCGAAGTTATTCAGAAGTTTTTGAGAAATTAGCGAGGTCCTGATCTGGTGCAGAATTTTTCACTGTACGAACCCGTGATTCCCACCGAGGAGTACCTGTAAGTCAGCTGGGTGGGCATCTTCCAGGAAAAACGAGAGATCCGGCCCACCTACCTTAGACGACTACCTGACAGACCTTCATCAGCGGTAATGTGCCGTGACGATAATCTCGTCAAAGGCGTCTTATGAAAGACACCGTCTTTTGAGTCTAATAACCCCTGAGAGAAAGTGCCAATGTCTTGGTTTTAGAGTTTGTAAATTGCCGGTGGAAATTTCAAATTGGTAATGAGGGCGGGAAATCAATGTTTTCTGTAGTGTGTGTTAGTAAAATATAAATGATTTATTATTGCATGTAATGTCAACCTGCAATGAAATTAAATATTTTCAGAGATACATAATTAAGTAAATATATTTAAATATCTTAAAATATACAGTAAAAATTCTTACTTAACAGTTAAGGACATTCCATTATCAATTTTGTAAATTATTTTTAATTTCTGCTGATAAAGTGAAAGGAATACGTTCGTGAGCCGACATTTAACCTGGAATCGAACTTCAATCATTGAGGGATACAGCGAACATCGCTATCGGTTGCATTATCATGGACCGCTGGAAATCTAAGTCGAAGTTGCGTCTTCCCAAAGATTTGCAAAGCTCTCTGTGTAATGGTTTTTTGTTACAGACAGGAACGACCTTGGCAGGTCGCCCCGGCGTGGGCTGGCTTGGCTGGGCTATTGTTCTCCAGATGCAAGCTCCCTCCCTCTCCGCTCTCTATAATTTAGCGCCCTTCTCACTTTTCACAGTGCCGTGTAAAGCAGACCTCACAAATACGCCACCTAACACATTAAGGGAAACAAAGTGAAACAAACTACAGAGTTCCGCGGATAACGTTGCACACTGGCCTATCTTGGTCACGAAATTATATTATACAGTCGAGACTGCGCCTCTGTGCTTGCGACCCAAAATACACGTTGTTACAGCCGAGAGAGGGCGAAAAGTTAACTAATAGATCCCAAAAGATCCTCTCGTTCGCATTCATGGCTTTTTTGAAAAATAAAATCACCGAGGCGAAACGTCGATAAACTATGATCATTATATGAATTACACTTGCGCTATAAAAATGAAAATTTAATACTTATCGAATTTAATGACTTTTTTTTCTGAAAATAAATATTTTTTTATTACAATGAATTTTTTTATAATGAAAACTGAGTTACGGAGTAGACCGATATTTATTTTTCACAGTACGAACGCGGAGTTCACAACTACTGAAAATATTACGTTTTAAATTGAAAACCTTACCATAATTTCAGTTCAATTTCGTTTCAACAACTGCTTCTTTGTCCACAAAGTAATTTCTAGTTCTGCTTCGTAGTCCCCGAACTGTTAATTTTGGAAAATTTTGATAGAAATTAATTCCAACTGACTAAAAAACACGTGGAAACAATCAAGGCTGTTCATTTTCCCAATCACTACCTGGTTATAAATGGAGACGCTCTAAAATTCTCTTCCTGGAATATGAAACTACGTTATATGTTGTTTCTGAATTCCTAAATATGATAATAGAAGTTAAAATAAATACAAGAGATGAGATAACTTTATGTAGGACAAATTATTTATGCGAGTGTTATTAAGTAACAGGAGTTATTCCACCGCGCAAAGAAAGTCAGACGATTGAAAACAAAATTAGTCTGAAGACCTGAAGATGATTAACTGTTACGGTGAAATAGAGGGACAAAATTAACTTTGTAATAATTAATGTGAACTAGAATAAGTGTAAATAGCAGTAGCTGGTTCATGCGACTCAAAATAAATGATATTATAAAAAATAGTCTGATTGTTTAAACGGACTCCAGAAGTGATAATATTTAGCTAATTATTATTTAACTTATCAATTGTGAGTATATAAATAATATGAATTATAAATATATGAATTATCGCACAGCCTCATTTTTGTATGTATTTTCTGATGTTCAAATTTCATATGGCTTCTGAATTGTAAATTTTAATTTTTTTTACCATATTTTTATTATTAAATTTTATTGTACTAGAATTTTAATGTAAATAATAACGGAAGTCACGTGCGGTAATAGAATGATATATTTATCTGTTATTCATTTTTGATAAATTTAATCACGAGAGAGAACGAAAGAATGTTGGAGGGAGAGACAAGCGAGAAATCTATATGCATCTTAGTGTACAATAACAGAAGCCTCGTTTAGTAATAGAGCCAGACGGAAAGAAACGAGAAATGGAAACGCTGCTTGGGCCACCAGGAAACGATCACTCACCATCGAGTGATTCTACCAATTGTATTATATTAATGTGTAAATATTTTTCATTTCAACATGCAATTTGAAGTTAATTTCTCCATTTAATGACGGTTACAGAGTATACTCATATTCAGAGTCTAAATTGTTCATTGCTAATTTTTTTATCATCCACGAACGCTTGGCACTGTTGTTGTGTAACAGACTCGCTGGTATACTGTTCACCGGCTAAAGCACACACTGTCATTATATCTCCTCTCTCGCTCTCTCTTTCCGTTTTCCTTACGGCGCCAAAAAAATTTCGTGCCGCATTTACCATAAATATATCCAAGTTTCACCGACTATTAAAACGTTTCACTTAAAAAACCAATCATCAATTTTTGGTTTATTCTCTCAGCGCAGATGACCTATAAATGGCGGGAGAAACCGAGCCGTTATTCTAGTGTTGTTTTTCGTGTGGCTATTTTTATAAGATGTTTCTAATAAATAGCACGGGTGCACGAGTGTTTTGAATACCTAGGTACAAAGTATGGATGACATTGATATTTATATATAGACCTTTCTAGGAGTGATACTATATATTTGTTGTTACACGGACTGTGGTACGTAAAATGAGTTTGTATACGACTAAGCTGTGTCAAATGCAAAAGACGATTTGAGTGTAGATGATGGATATTGGAGTGTAGAAGGCTGTAAGTTTTTTGGGGTGCCTAAGTCCCGGCAAGTTTCTATTGCACTGACACTACATTTCCATGCGACACATGTTTCCTGCTCGCTTCCTGTAGTTCCTCTTACTTATAGGCCACACAACAACCGCCGTACTTCACCCTCCCCCTCCCCGCCCTCTGAGCCTGCAGTAATGAACAGGCCTGGAGCCCCGAACAAGGAAGCTGAATTATGCATCAAGACGCCCGTGTTAAACATAAAACAACCTCCTGCACGTACTTATGAATGGTTAATCCACTTAACGGGATCCGATTACAAGGGATTGACAAAATTATCTTAGGGATCGTTAGCTCCTATTGGGACGTGTAATCACTACCTCTTTTCTACCTCTCATTCAAGCAGCCTAAATATTGAAAACACTTTGCCTCGTTCAACGAATAGGTCGGTAATTTTTATGTCCCCGAGAAGTATATAACGTCATTGATGGAACGTTCCTATGAAATTTAAATTAATTCTAAGTTGAAGATTTTTGATATTCCAAAACCCCGAGCCCGTAAGTATTTGGAGTCTCTGACGATGGTAAATACTATTAAATTAAATAAGCAAAACATTATTGAGGATTTTCAGTGCTAGCAACAAGAATACAAATTATTTTTAAAAAGTATTTCTTATGAATAATCACAAGCTGTATAGCTGTAATATTTCATTCTGTTCCTGGGCAATAATTATAAAATCCATCTATCCAACGCCTAAGGTTTAACTGCATAACACATCTTAGTCGCATAATTAATTATTATTTAAAGACATTTAAAATTTAACTAAATAGTGACATTTTATTCGACAGTTCAAAACATACATACTGAAGATCAGAAGAAATGTTTTTAAATGCATCTCAACCTTGAAGGCCGTGAAACTGAATCGAAGGATCAGGATAGAAAAATTTCGACCAGACCGGGAATCAAACCTGGGACCTTCCTTTGTCTGAGATATCCGAGTCTACTCCCCATCACGTACAAGCTTTCTCCACCTACAATTTATATGTAAGATACAGTTTTGGGCAGAAATCCTTAAACGTAGCACCTTTACGAGGAGTATATTTGGCCATTTAAACTTTATTATCGTCATGGAAGGGAAGGAATTCCTAAGGGCGAATCAAACTTTATATTTAATGACCACATTTGAAATGTTGGTAAATCTACGAACAAAATAAAGGATTCCAAACATGAATGGAGGATTTCATAACAACCCTATTTAAATTGAGACATGAAATTGTAACAAAATATATTTGTGTGTATGCGTGTAAAGGGGATGTTAGTTTCCCTTGATTGAACAGTAGTGGAAGGAAACAATGTCTTAATACACACACGTCTTGATAAACCAACATTTGGCGTAGTTTACTTATGCGACTGCGAATGTCAGTAGAATATGCTTAAATAGGCCATATATGTGTCGTATCGTAAGTAGCTTCTAATTTTATTCTACATAATTCTCAGATATTGTACGATTTTCGTTTCAACGTAGATAATGTAGAGGTTCCGATACTTCAGAAGTGCTTTTTTTTCTCTGACGAACATTTGGATGTAAAATAATCGAAGTCGTTAGACGATAAGGAGCAGATTCGTTTTTCCCCTTTGTTCGAAAGAAAGCGTTTATTTAATTTTCGTATAAAGCGATGGGTAACTTGCGACGACGTTTTGTTAAAAAAAATGCCTCGGAGGGAGTAATCGGACCATAAAGGGGTATTGGAAACTTTTAAACGTGCTCATAATACCATTTAAACTTAGAAGCATGTAATTCACAGCACGATCTAAATAAACATTCCGAAGTTGTGCAGTCTGTAAAGTTGAACGCTAGCCGAAAAGTTCCCGTCCAAGCCTCAGAGAAAGAAAACAAAGAGAGGAAGGCCGAAGGGGTCTGCAGCCGTGTGCCCTTTAATAAAAGCGCAGATAATTATAATGACCCGAAAAGACAATTTTATCTGTCTCCGGATGCACAGACCGTGGTTTGTGTTTTCTTTAAACTCTTCAAGTTAATTTCTCTGCAAAGCGTTTTGAGCGAAGAATGAACCCTTGACGTCCATCTCTACTGGGTTCGGTATTATTATATCAAACACTGATATCTGATGCAGGCTGCTCACTGAATGCAGACACGATGTTTCTTAAGAGATATCGCAACAAAGAGAAGATGAAAGTGCTCTACTGATTTAATGCGATAAAACTCGGCAAATTAAATCCTGCGGCTTTCGGAGAAGGGGAAAGAAGCCAGCCATGGTACATTCTTCCCAAGACGGCTAAGAAATATACAAATCGAATATCTAGCAAGCTAATATAATTTAATTAAAGCTGTGGCGAAATTAAAGCAATACTTAAAAATTTGTATTCATGGGAAATCGAGTTGTGGCTTCGTCTAGATATGATACATTCCCTTACATTAACGTTTACATTGTATTTGTGGTTTGTTGAACACATTGTACTCGACAAATTTAATGAAGTCCAAGTTTATAAGGCGAACGCGAGATTACAAGCAAAAGTTGCTGTTCTTTTGTCGAGTATATTAAACTGTAAATTCTTTATCTCATATTTATATGTATCAAGAAAGTACTTTGTTATTACTTACCTTTCTCTGAATTTTCCAAACAAAATTTAATAAATAAATTTTACTTTATATGTGTGTACATTCCTTATACAAATCTACACACGTGGAGAAAATGCGAACAATTTTTGTACGTGTTCCTTTCGAACCGGAAACAAACACAGTTGGAGTAAATCACAACAAGCACACCGGGGCGGGGGGCCGAAATTTTTAAATATTCTAAACGTCCCATTCTTGATACTGTTTATCTGGATATTCTTTCGTTATTGAAGGGACCACAAACGAAACAAGCAATCGTTTTATTTGTATATAATTTTTACATATAGAAAATTGTAGATTGAATGTGATGAATGGATAAAAATTACTCATATGATACGTATTTTATCATGTTGCCTCTTACGAAAATATTTTGTTATCGGCTAATTTATCGTTAAGACTTCCTGGGCACATTTGGTGAATATCCGTAATTTGGAAATATTTTCCTCAAAACAGACACGATATAATTATGGAGCGACTGCTTTCCCGGTGAATCTGTTCTAGATAAAATTAGTTTTAAAACATTTTAGAAAATGAACTGAAGGGTATTTAACCGGCAATAATCTGAAGATATTAATAGTTTAACGCAGGAATTAAAATATTAACAGTCATAAGTAAAATTATTCATTCAAATAGTCATATAAAATGTCAAGAATTTAATTTTAAAAATAGGCCCACGAGTGCTTCAGTTTTGTGGTTGTTGCCCTCAGAATTATTTTAAACAATCATTGTGATGTGTTGTATTTTAGACAGTGAATTAGGGACAGAGTTATATTAACAAGAGGTAAACTTCAAGGTAAATACTGGTAATGAATGCACATCCTTAAATGGGAATTATTATTGGTTATTATTAAAATTACCCGGTATCGACGTGATATGAAAAAAAACTAATCCATTATGCAGATTTTTTACAGTGAAGTCATGAAAATATTTGAAATGGTTGTAAGCAAGGGGCACGTAAAGATCGGGTGAAGTAACTTTACAAACTACACGTGACTCGGTAACGAGACGCACGCCTCAAGAATATGGGGATTAGCAGTCTAGTGATAGCCACCCCTGAGCTGTGTGGGAGAGAAGAGGAGAAGATCCTTCTTCGTCGTGAAACTTTAATCTCATTCACAAAGTCCGATCGATTGGCTCTCCCCACGAGATTATACAAGCAAAGAAAGAGGGTAGGAGGGACATTGGCACTGGCATTTCTAAATATTGATTCCCTCTAATGAGCACATCGTAGTCTCCGTTTATTCACGTTCACGCTGCTTTTTCGTATAGAATTGACATTCATAAATTTTCTGATATGCTCGTTTGACGTTGCAGTAACATCTGTATGATGTAATAATTTCACACAAAAGCGTTTTAATCTAAACACAAACATGAAAGGCGATGTGTTGCATTATAGTCGGATTGACTTTCAGCTTTAAAGCAGGTTACACGAATTGATTGTTATATCGACTTAGCATGATTTAATTATCGTAGATAGATTCTGACGAGCAGGGAAATGGTTTCTGATCCCGCTAGCGAAGCTGACATATTTCGGAATTCATGTGTCGGAAATATTTTGCCTATTGCCTCATGCCATTATTTGGACAACAATTAAAAAAATCTGAATAATAATCGAAGTAACTGTTAACGTTCAATGATTTATCACACCTTCGTCCAATTTTTTTCGTAAATTGAATAACGTATGTTAAAAATTTAAATTTACTTCCATTAATTCGTGTTGAAATTTCCGACACGCTCAATAAAATAAAATAAATATTTATTACTTAAATTAGCCATAAATTTTCGAAGCGTATTTCCTGAAAGCGTTGGCGCTGTGTAAAGAAGTTCTGCCATCTAGAAACTCTCGTGTGAAAGCAATATTTTTGCCGATGGTGTCGCCTGGAGTGTCTGAAGTGGCCCAGGATCAACACCCGATCCCCTGTGCGTTGGCTTATGAAGTCTGGCGCTCGGCTTCCAATTCGCAGCCATATCCGAAGGGATTGTGACGTTCTCATACTGAGACGCTTGTACTCGAAATTATAACGGAAAAATTACTTCCGTAAATGAAGGAGAATGAAAGCTTGAAGTTACAATACTTACATTTGATAAAAATCTTGTTACATCATATTCGCTTTGATTAAAATCAGGGTACAGATACTTTAAAGGACAAGGAAATACACACCAGCTTCAAGAAAAGTAATTCAAATCATTATATTTCATAAAGTTGGTCCCTAGTGAAAATTAAACTTCTGAAATACTTCGTGGTACATGAATAAAACATTTTTATCCTGAAATCTATATACATATGTTTTCCAAAATTTAAGTTAAAAATCTATTTTAATAAATATTAGAACGGAGAAGTAGTGTAGGTATGATAATCCGTTATCTGGCAGCTCCCCTCTTATAGCATACGAAGGGACGGAAAGGGGAGATTCGGAAAGGTAGTTCAAGATAGCCAAGGGTTAACTAGGGTTCCCGGGATATATTGTAAGTAACCTACTCGGCAATTCGCCTAAAAGTGATCATGGGCAAGCCCTATAAAAGCCTTCATTCGGGCTCTAGGTACTTTCCCACGTCCTTCCGTGAATGGGAGTTGGGTTTGCTTTGGTGACGCATTCCCGACTCCATGCCTCGACGGAATTTGGAAGGCAGCTGGCCCACTGGTTAACCAAAACAGCTGAAATCTCTTACAATGCGCCCAATGTCTGCGACCCTGGAATATACACCTTCCATCACCAAGCTAAATGTCACGGCTGATGAGAACTTCACTTTAAAATCCATGGATTAAGAAGAAAATCCCAAGCAGGCCTAGTTTCCTCCCTGTGATAACGCATATATTGTTACGAAACATTTAATTAAGTTTAAAAATTTACTGGTCTGAGAAACTCAGAAACTGAGAAATTAACCATGTAAATTAATATTTTAGAACTTAAAATCAAAGGAAGGAGAGGAAACGGGCGTGACACCAGATTGAGTTTATCAGATGTTTAATTCTTTGAATATCGATGATATCGGCCATGTTGCTAGTATCCGTTAAACGATTTTTTTTAATAAAAGTTTATAACGGTCGCGTCGACATCGTGGTCATTCGCGACCCGTATGTTATTTACCATAGATTACATAGCGTTACTGTTACATACATTCTTAACATTAATTGCAATCGGGTTTCTATATTTGTTCACTTATGTTAGCTTCCTCGATAAATTTGATGATGTCCAAGGCTGCTGTCATTAAAGTACAGAGATCTGCGATGTGGTGTTTTGCAATTGTATTTCTTCTGATGTCATTGTACCTGCTGCAATAGAATAGTAAATGGGGAATATTTCGTTTTTATTTATCATTCTGGAAGAATCCTCACGACCGAAAAATGTTAATCCTTTATAAACGCCACAACAATTACCTCAGCTCTCACAGAATATCGAAAAAAATATATACTCATTCTAAATTCGAGATGTAGCATAGAATTAGAAGACTCAAATTTTATTTTTGAAAAAAAATATAAATAAATACGTTTCAATACGTAGTCATACCTTGTTTAAATCTTCCCTTTATGGAAGAATCAAAAAATTCAATGAGTCATTAGCGAGTTATTTTACTAAGTATACCAGCTTCATGATTCAGATATGTAAGATTATATTCTCGAGATATGCCGGGACAGTAAATTTAAATTCTGAGATTTAAAATACCTGTGCCTGCTGACATAATTTTTTAAATATTCAACTTCAATTGAAGGTTTCAGTTCCTTACATCCATAATTCGCGTCGAACGTGATTCTTACAGAATAAACTGACATATTGGAAATTTGATCTAGTCACATCCAGTTACTATCACTATTCTATATAACCAACAGCTAGACGAAATACAGTTTTAATTGTTTGCAGAATTTAAGACCTCGGACGTCACATACAACATATTTAAAAATCTGGAAACACGATGGCACAGTTTTGAGGGTATATCATCGTACAACCACCTTCTTGTAGTTGCGGAACAGCACGTAAACAAGCCGCGATAATGATCAAAGTTGGAATAAACCTACTTACGCATGCAAACAGCCTCGACGTTAACAGCCGCAACCAATTGCGAATAAAATTGCTTGACCTGGATCTGCACGTCGCCGCCAGGACCCGTCTGCAGCATTAAAACTGGCTGATGCGTCACGCAGACTAACGGATTCCGACATCCAGCTCTTGTCACGCACCGCAGACTTCAGAAACGTCGACTTATTTACATGTATAGTGTCATATGACGAGAGATAACAACAGGTCAATATCGCTTACCATACCACTTTTTCATTTCATCTAACCAGATATAACGTAATATACAGACTTAACTAATCTAACACTTATCCATTTCCTTAAATTACTAAGACTTACAGATATAAGATACCTTAGAATGTAGCTTAATCTGACCAAATTATTTCTTATTCACTAGTTTTCCCGTAGACCCACTATTCCTGATTTACTCAGGGTGATGAAAATTTCTGAGCCCCATATTAGGAGAAGAATACATTACGTGTTTATGGAATTATTATTGTTTCCTTATATAACATAAAAATGCGCTACTCGTCGTTGTATAAAACATAACTTTTGTAGCATAAGATTAATAAATTAGGATGATAATTAATGGTCATATATGACAGAAAATTAAAATTTATGATATAAACTACGGTGTAACTTACATACTCTATATTTCCGTCTTTGAAATTGATATTATATTAGTTTTATTTTTAAATTCTCATTAATTTTAGATTTGGACGTTCTGCAATATCACACATAAACGTAGATAACTATTTATTGACATTACCTGAAGAGGGTTTAATTTTAGGACTAAACGTCCTCGTTTATTTAGACAATAATTTTTCATGTGAAATAAATTAAAATTTTGCATTTATTATTCTATATTTTTTACCGTTAATAATTTCATTTTTAGAATGTGCAATAATTTCAGTTATGATGAGCATTGTTTTATAAGAAAGGAAAATTACCCATTCTTGTATATATATATATGTTGTTCTAAATTTGAATTCTGAACTAGTCATGAAAGAGCCCTTAGAACTTATATTGTATCTAATGACATGATTAATTACGCGGTTGAAATGAATGTTTTCAACTGAATAATTTACATTAGACGTGCTTTCTTTATCATTTTCTTTCGATTCCCGGTTGAATTCCAACAAATTGTAACTACAAATATTTTCATATATTGCTTAAACATTCAATTAGGTTTATGGAGTTATGAAATCTTGAAACAGTATGACAAGTATGAACATGTAATGACTATTATAACATATTTCTGGTTATAAAGGCGAAATGTGTCGAAAACTCACAAACGAATACATTGTTGAGACTGTTTTCCAGTATTATATTTCCAAGTATTAATTTTATTCTAAGGTTTGGGTCCTTACCAGTCACAGTTATTTATATTAACTCCGTGTTTAATGAAATTAATACGACAAAAATCTTTAATTTTATACATTAAACTTTGACATTTTGCAGTCGCAAACTTCAACGAATTTTGTTACGTACACCTTCCTTGTAACCTAAACTGATTTCCTACATTAGAAATTCCTATTCGCTATTTCATCGAATCACATTTTCCGTTATCAGTTATGAGAATTGATTCTCTGCCCTCCACAAAACTTTAATTATACATAATTTGTGGTATGAATGAATGCTATTAATATATTAAAAATAAAAATTTCTTTGATTAATATTTTTTTGTTAATGTCCATCATGATTCGTGCATTAATTTATATGGAGGAAAGAAAAAAGAACAAGATTTTTAAACAGTTTCAACACTATTGTTAGGTCGTATAACACTCGAGAATAAAATACTTTTATAAACCGTCTATAAATATATTCTAATTAAAAATAAAAATGCCGTTAGTACTGTGTCGCTTTATTAATCAATTCTTCTGATGAATATTCCCAGAATTCAAATATTTTCAGTTCTTCAGACATAGTCTAATAAAACATGAAGGTAATTTCATAACTCTGAATGTAGTTGGCCAAGAATTATATTCACTAATTATTTCCGGACAATATTTGCAGCAGGGCCAACGGAGGTAAAGAAAAGGGAGAAAAAAGTATGCCGTGATCCAATTGTTATCGCAGACAGGAAATTAAATTTCACTCGAAGTCAAATCGTTGGATTACTGTTCGGCAGACGGAGCTTAAATATTTTTTCAGGTAATTATGAATTGCTGATTGTGTCTTTTATCGTTTGTAGATACAGTAGACAAATAAGGATGAAATTCAATCTCGTTCTGCGGAAATGAATTGTCATTGATTTCAATTTCTTGGTCGGCCTCATTTGTCAGATCTGTGGCCGATAATAGGGATCCGTAGAATATTTCTCATGCATACTGAATTTTGTGTTTTGTAGAACGTTATGTTTTTAATTCACTTCTGTGTGATGGAAGTATCTGAGGATCATTCATTTTGTGAGTATTTTCGGGAAATGAACGAGAGATGTAAAACGTTTTTTGTTACTATGTATATTTTAATGAGTTTTTAGACCATATTTACGTATTGGAACATTATTAATTAATAGTTTAAAAGTCATGAAAATGAAATGTATTGAAATAAAAAAAGAGGCACAAACAATTAAAATATAGCTTAAGTTGACGTACAAATTAATTGAGATTATTAACGAAGTAATTAGAGTATCTTAACAAAAAAACATTTCAATGTAACTGGAGTATAATATAACCATTTCACATTTCACCAAGCATGGAAACTTTGACGGGCCTAAATTATAAGACAAGTCTAATAAATATACTACTAAGTTTGACTAATTACGAATTAATTTTCTATATGGAATTGGACTATTATATCGTCCTATAATATAATATAAGTTATCACTAGTATATTTTGTAACTGTTATTTTATTTAATAAACCATAGTGATATTATTTGACTGAAGTATTCATCTTGACGAACAGCTTCCAATGGTACCTTTATATATTATATTAAAAACCATCACATTTTTAAACACGTTGTTTTGTATGCGATTATAATACGGTAGTTGGAAAATGTTTATTTTTATTAAAATTCACCATTTCTCTGGATAAAATAGAAATTGATTTTCGTATCCTACAAAAGAGGGTGGGTATTTAATTAAATTCCATTTATTCAGTTTGTAAATAGTATTTTCATTGAATGTAAGATTCTCTGTATAACATAATGAGAATAGATAAAATAACACAATAAAAGCAAGTATTATCCGACAAATGACAGTTATTTAAGAAATATAAAATCAAAATAACAACTAAGTTTCAGTACTTTTTCATACCTTCAATACGCTGTGACTCTTTCTTTCTAAATTAACAACATATTACTAAAATATAGTTTTTATACATATATATGATAAATTTATAAATGATAAAGATAACTGAAAAAACACTAACCTTTTTTTTTTCATTCAACGAACGTAAAATATTTTAGAATTTATATTATAATTAAGGAACATTTTTATCTGAAGGTCACGGTGTTTGGTCTGCTTTGTCCTAGTCTTGACACGGTGACTGTACTGTTTGTCAGTTGGAACTGAAATGTTGATAAAAATTGTTCTGTAATTATATAATAAAGTTACAAATTTTTATCGTTTGCTGGAGGACAAAAAGTGTGTTTTTTCGGTTGACTTTTATGGTTTTGATACTTTTAGTATAAAAAATTGTATTTAGTCATGTCTTACTCCACTTGTGATAAAAATATTAATTTGCATCCTGATTAGGGCACAAAAATAGTGTAACATTGTTGTTGTTTTAAATGATTTTGTAATAAATTTAATAAATTGCGGTTATTGGCCGAAAAATACTGTATAGTAATAAAGACGGATAAACAAAATGAGAAAAAAGAACATCATAATTACATACCCTGAAGATTTAAGCATTTTAGAAAATTAACATCATAATTAATGGGGCTTCTAAGCTATGTGTTTTATCTTTTTCATAGGAAACTTAAATCTGAAAATTGAATCGGGCGATACAGTAACCAACATTACCATCGCTCTTAAAAATATATCGTCATCCGAATATTTACATTCCAATATACATTGTTTCTTAACAATATTTCTAATTTATTTATTTTAAATTTAATTGACAAACTGTGCTGTTACGGGATTTAACTTGAGAAAATAGGAATTACTAATTATTTTGTATGTCTTTCCCGTTTCTTTTAATTGAAGTATGTACGTTAAACTGACGGTGGATCAATAGGCAGCGAAAGCACTACTTTCAGTTTTCTAACATGGGGAAATACTGATCGTAGAAAGGAAGCCATAATTGATGAATATGCATAGATTGTTTTTTACTTTTTTCCCCACTCCACCTTGGCTCTGAGAGAGGTTCTCTGATCAACAGGTAGCTCAGGAGCAATTGATTTACGATAGTTCGTGGTGATGCTGTTCGCAACGAAGCACAGCTCCTTTACCTGGCGCCAGTTTAAATTAGTATTTCCTTCGTCTTCCGGAGAAGTTAAATGGAATCGTTACCTTGCAGAAATTCAAGCAAACCGTTATCAATGGAAATCGTGATGGAACGATAACTAATGATAGTTTCTGGAATTATTCTCAGTCACTTGGGTAATTTTTGTTCTATCTTTCGATTGTATGAATATAATATTTTTACTTTCCATAACTACTTTTAGATTATATTGAATATATTTTTCATAATTAAAATGTTATTTTACGTAAATAAGTTTATGGAGTGCCTGTAAAACAATACAATGTGTTTTAGAAAAAGCAAAATATGAGCCAGTTTTAATTTTGTTGACGATGAAATGGATAGAATTATAATATGACCAACAGTGTTATCTCACTGGAGTAATTACTGACAGGTTATGTAACGACGTTGAAGTAGTATATGACACACAATTCTATGACGAGAGATAATATAACGAATAATTCATTATTTTCAATCAGACGTAATTTTTTATTTTTTTTCATTGTGAGAGAGAATTTAAACTGAAAAGAAAAAGGAATAAGAAAAAACCTACGCAGGACGTATTAAATTTCTATTAGCGAAAATTTAATATTATGTATGTTATACACAAACATAAGTACTATAATACCGTTCCCAGAATAAAAATACTTAAATTTTTATGCTATCCATACTCTCAAAAAGGATGTGAGATTCCGCACGGCACAACGTAAATCAGCTCTTGAATGCATAGGGTAAGATAAAGTATCCTATACCAAACCTGCATGCAGTTGCACAATTCACCGCATGAATATTCCAAATATAAAACATTAAAAATTATCTATATGAAGTGTTTATTTCCAACAAACATTTAATTTTAAGACTCTTTGGTAAGAACAGTGAAGTCCGGTCCTTTAACGACTTAGTGAAAAGGCTAACAAATCATTTGCAAACATCCTCGCTAAAGAAATAAAATCTTTACTTGGTCCAGAACGTAAAATTTGAAATCGTTCTCGTGTATTTCTTATCTCATTCTCGAACGTTGTGACTGATTATTATATTGCAAAGCATTTCATGAATCATTTCAAATAAAAACAAGGAAACGCTAAATTTTCAAATTATTTATTCTTGAATTAATCAAGTGTATATGAATTGTGTTTAGAATTCTCCCTCTAAATTCTTAATTTGTGGCTCAAATGTTTAAGCTTCACTTAATTTATGTCAAACCATTGTTCTAAACTAAAGCAATATCTCTGCAATTTTTTATACAAACTTATTTTATCGTATTCATAAATATTAAGGCTATTAATTGTTGTTATTGTATTTTTATTCAATATATTTTGAGAAATGTTTTGCCTGATATTGATATTGGTAAATTTGAATTTGGTTGCAGATTTCGTAAATTTGCATCTCCCACTTGGAACTGTCCAAATTATTAATTCCTTCTTATTTTTTTAATATTCAAATATTGTTTCCATCGTTTTTTTTCAGTTAGATACAGTAATCCTATAAGACGTTCCTGATAGACAGAAATGTTCATTCATTTTCCACTTTTATGTCTGAACATTTTCATACAAAATTTTAACTATTTTTTGTACAAATTTAAATTGACTCGTTTAAATTTTGAAGATAAATATGGGGAATTGCTGTAAGCTCCGACAAAATTGAAAATTAATAAATTATTTTACAAAAATTTATTATTTTTTTTATATCGACTATATTTGTGTCCAATTACAAAACTTTAATGGGTCAGTCATAAAAACAGTATTTTATAGGTATGTATTTACAAGTGATCTAGTTATTTAGTGAATATTTACCGTATTTAAAAAATCAAATATTAACTAGTTAGAAAATATATTTAGAGTATTAACTGTCACAAAATATTGAATTACAAATCACACAAGAATAAACACCAAACCTGACACACGCACACTGGGATGAAACACAAGTGACGGGCAAGTCACTACACGAAACAGAACGACGAGGAATCTACCCTTCTGTAGTACTCCAAGCCGTACATGAAACAAACAAAGAAAAGACCAACAGAGACTAAGCAAGTTAAAGAGTATTTTGCAGTATAAACAAAAATAAGTAATTGGTAGGGAAACGATCAAGAAACTTCTGTACGTTTCAGTAGAATATTTTCACACACAATCACAAAGGTTTGTAGTTGTTACTACAAAATACTTTGTACCATATAGATAGTTTAGGTATTTACCCATTTTTTCTTTAACTTTGAAACTGTCTGTCACTATTTTTCTATAGATTTTTGTTTCGATAACTGGAACGTTTTACTTACAATGGCTTACAAAGCGGTCATCGTCACTTTAGAAAGAGGAAATATTGGAATGAATTTTTATGGGAACTTGTACTAAATGATTAAATATTAGTCTGTATTGCGGCAATTTCCTTGCGGACATAATTTGAGGACGGAAGTGAGACCAGTTGGGTGCCGGTTTGCACTTCCGTCTCTTAATTCGGTCTGCATCGGTCTTCGATCTCTCTAATTGGTGTGTGAGGTATGTAGCTGCCAATTAATGAGCGGCCACACTGCACTCTATGCAAATGAAGCCGTTGTTTTGTTGCGGCATCGGGGGCGTACGCGGGCTAATTTAACCCTGGTGTAATGGGCGTCGGCCACCGGGCCTAAGTACCAGCGCTGCCTGCCTGCTCCTCGACGCCAAAAATATTCAAATTTCAGCCAACCTCCTCCAAAAAAAATATGGAAGCCAGGAGACTTTTATGCAAATAAACCGAAGTACTACTCAGAAAAAGAAACTTAATAACCTTTAAAGTTCGTCAGGTTAGTATAAACTTAAATCAGTAGTCTTACCAATTGACTACTTTTTTTCCTGCGTTATGTTTTTTTTCTTCTAAATGATACATACCTATAAAATCGCGGGAATGTTTCCTGTGAGAGGGTAGACTCAGACTTCATAATTTATGTATTGAATTTTCCTGTAAAGGTACATCCTTTGCAAACGCTGAGGTAAACGCAAGTCTAATAACTTAATGATGGATATCGCGTTTAAAGCGGCTCTTCACTTTAAAAATAATTCTGGAAGGCTAGCCTGATATAAATGCCTTCAATGTTATGATTCCTGTCTTAAGTAGTATCTATGATCATTAGTATCAAACGTTTCATTATATATATTGTGATAATTAAATATGTGTAATTATTTAATAAACAAAATTTTACGATTTTCATAATCGGCGGCGTAAATGTGAGGATTGTCTACAACAATATGGAACCAATAATGCTTGCTTGCTAATGTTGCATTGTTGCCTCAGGCAGCACTGAGACAATCAGAAGTTGAGATATTCAGAGTTGCTTGGACCATGAAGGCGAAAAGTTAGGTTTTGAGGAGTATGTATTTCAGAGTTGCCAGGAAAGCGAAAGGTGTTTCTTTTCGTGGAGGTCCTGATTCAGAGTTTCTGTTGCCATATTTGAGCGAGTGTAATTAAGCAGCGGGGACATATTATATTAAAGTCGCAGGTTTTGGAATTACGAGTCAACTTAGCTATGATTGCCCTTAAAAAGTTGTTTTGCCACCAAATAAAAATAATATATTTATATATTTTATTTTTACTCCTGTTTTATATTAAAATTATCAAGCAGTTAACGACCAGTTTGACAGTTTTAAGTTTTTAAAATGGGTCTAAAGTCATTTTATAGGTTGTATTATCTGTTAGGGAATTCTTTTTACTTTGTTAAACATATTCAAACTGTTACATTACCTTTATCAGCTTTGGTGAACATTAATTTGATGTTTTCTATGAATTTTTGTCTCTCCCTATTATATTGTAGTAATTGTTTTTCGGTAAATGGTATCTGTACAATTATTTTTTATGTTTTTATTATAAATTACTTAAACTGACTTTTTCCGAAATTCTAAAACTGGTCATTAATAATATATCATAAATAATATATATGACGTAAATATTTAAAATTCGTTCGTTGCCGACATTTCATAATTTGTACGAGTCTTTCCTCGATGATTTAAACAATTTACGTTATTCATTATTATTGAAAATAATAGTATTAAATGATTATTATGTTTTCAATTTCAAAGTTTAAGACTATTTAAAACCACAATCAGTTAATATTTTAATTACTTAACAGTTAAGTAAGTAATTTTATGGACTACATTAAATAATATGTAATACAAATACGATTCAGGGTCGGAAGGTTCTTTATTTTCTGTGTAAGTTCCTTAATTGATATGCAAATAAAATTTTCAATTACTTGGCCTGTCTGTTATAACATTCTGGAGAGATATATAATAACATTCCAGTTCTGTTCTTTTTTCTCCCCTTTGTTTGTCTTGAGAAGCATTAGTTTCGCTTTTGTTAAAAAAAACATTCAAAACTGTTGTCTTATATTTCTGGAAATTTCAACAAACGTAAATCAACATAGGTCCGAGTACGTGTCAGTGGCTGGCGAGGCTGTGTGTGGGAGAGAAACATGTGTGAATTTACCTGTAACAGCTGCTGAACAAACAACACGCTCTAATGTTTAATAAAATGTATGCGTTTGAGCATGAAATGTTACACAGCAAGTAAGCAATGCTAAGCTTACTTAGTGTAGATGTGCGCTAAAACAAGCAGCGGCATCTTGTTTCACTTACAACGGTAAACTCTGGTGACGATGGCAAAGGTAAATAATTAATGAAGAACTCTGAAAATATACGACTGTGAAACGCAGGTTGAATCCACAAAGTTATTTTACTCTGTGATTCTGCCATCCATAAATGTTTTTTTGGTAAACAGTACATGAACCGACATATTCATTTTATATAAATAATTTAAAGGGCACTGGGATCCATTAAACACTATTTGATTGCCTTACATCAACCTTTTTATAACAGCGTTTAAAATATTAATACAACAAACTGGGCGTTGATTTTAATATCTGTGCGAAATAAAAAATATTTATTTCATTATATAATATATTATAATATTTGATCTAATACCGTATGCAGAAGCTACGCTTGAAGGATATGGAATCGTGATTTGTACATAATTAAATACTATCTTATAAATATACATAATATATTTATTTTTCATTGAATATATTTTTGTAAACAGGTTCTGTCAGTTAATCAATTGAATAGAAGACGCGGCTGAGCAAACACTAGGTTATTTCTTTTTCTTAATTTTATTTTATTATCCTTAACTGTTTAACTCTGTCTGGAAGCCTGTTAAAAATAGAAATACCATAATGAACTTCTTTCTGTGTAACTAAAATTGTGATTGTCGTAGTTGGTCTTGGATAGGTGCCTGTTACTTATCTTAAAAATTTTAATGATAGCATGTACTGGTATGTAACAGCATGAATGCCAATTTTTTAAGACACCCCAGCAAGATGTTCTTTAATAAACTTCGAGTACAAGCCTAATAACCGTTTTCTGAAGATTAAAGATTTTGTCTTTCCCTGAAGAATCCTCCCAAATAATAATTCCATATAACAATACAGAGCAAAAAATATGCAAAGGAAACTAACTTCCCGATGTTGAATTCAGTTCATTTTGATAATTTTCTAACAGCTCAGATTAATTTCGTTGCAAGTTTATTAATGTGAATTTTGAAATTTAATTTACTTTCAGCACATTATCCTAAGATAATTTTGTGACCCTATTTCTACAGAATTAAGTGTCACATATTTTTTATGAAATTACATATGTTTTTCTACAACTAATTAATAATCCATTAGCTGAAAACCAGTTTAGTAGATTATTCAATGCACCATTGGCTACTTCTAATTCCTTGTTCCTATTATTTACTAAAATTCTGGTCTCATCAACAAAGACAATAACTGCAGAAAAATGAATCGTAGTTTTTGATAATGGATCCAGAATATAGCCTTGTGGAACCCCTGTCTTTATTTGTCGTCACTCAGTACGAAAAGTTTTACCATAAACTTGCATCCTTTATTGTTTTCTTTACAATAATAATAATCTAAATCTTATTTAGAAGCTAGGTAATTCACCTACAACAGGTCGAGTGGGATTTTTCTTAATAGAGTAACTGACTACATAATGGTTATCCACGTGTAATAAACTCCCATTTAGTAGTATTGGAAGGGAAATTATTGGAGAAAGATGGTCAAGGTTTACCTAGAGACCGCGAGCTATGGTTTAAGAATCCTGCCCGGTATTCGCCTAAACGTTATGCAGGACAAATCCTAGAAATTGGCGCTTGGTACATGTCCCACGCCCTTCCAAAGAAGAAGAAGATAGGCTATATATAGGATAATCCACATAGTGGCCACTACCCTCTCATAGTATGGGAAAGTGAAAGGGGGAATGCGGAAAGGTAGCCAAGGGTTAACGAGAGCTGCCATGCTGTTTTTTTTAGGATCCTACCCGGGAATTCGCCCAATAGACCTACAGGGAAAACCCAAGAAAAACCTGCATCAGGTAGGTCGGGCATCTGGTACTTTTCCCACGCCCTTTCGATATAGGGAGAAGGGTTTACTTTGGGGACGCAGCATTCCCTTCTCCATGCTTCGACCAGTTTAGGAGACAGTTTTCCGACTACTCCAATACGAATCGCGGACAACGATAGAATGGGAATTATGTCGAAGAGGAATAGTGAGAGAATATAAATAAAATGACTGCGACAAGAACAATTTTACGACGTAAAAGAGAAGGAAGCAAACATTATGTTTATCTTTGATGAAAGGGGAACTGAACTGTTCATGCCATACTGGTAAAGGGCTATCAATCAAATGCAGCGAACTAATACATTTTCTCGATGAAGTTGAAAAGAGTTGCTCTTAATTATACAAACACCAGCCTACCTTCTCTCGCAATATCAATTGAAAAAATCCAGACAACAGAACATCAGTCTCATATTATCTCAGAAAAAAACATCAACAGAACTCGTCATTAAATTCCTGTATTTGAATTTTCGCTGCTATTACACTTCTTTCCTTTTAACATATTAATGCCTGCAAAATGGAGTAATGCTGTACTTTATATCTTTAGAATAGTAGGCATTATATTTATTATCTTTTACTGATTCTATAACCGCTTTTGATACAAGGGGATCTTTTTGATTTATTTAATTTATGAATGTTATTTAGTTTCGACATAAATGAATTCGATATTGTGCTATATTTTTCGAAATCCATCGTTCATATGGAAAGTCAAAATATAAAGTAGTGGTAATCATTTCTTGAATAAATACTCTGGGACAATACTTACGTTAAAAATACCGTACTCCAGAGTTTTTCAACTAATGTGACTATCCCGAAGGTCCAGAAGTGTAGCGTAGAGAACAATCTCTAGCGCCAGCAGAATAGCGTGCCATCGGCTCACCTACACCTGCGATCCTATCTTAAGAAAAGTGCTCCCAAGTTTTTTTATTCGTTTACGTTCTAGAACAATCGCAGAATTAACTGAAGTCTTGGCCAACTTGTGTGCACGCTGTATACAGAATTGCACTCTACGAATATTGAAAAATAAAACTTCAATAAGCTACAGGATGAATGTGTCTTAGCTTTCAGGCCAGTTAAAAGTGTTTCTCAAAAATATTTCAATACACGGTCATACAGCGCGTGAGTCATTAGGTGATAATCCATTGATAAAACAATCCAACTTTTTTCAGTACGTTCGAAGTCAATGAGAACAGAAAAAAGTTTTTCATGTTTACCCGGGTATTTATTTACCAGAATCTTATAGAATACAGAAAAAGTAAAAAATATTTTCTGATTACTGTAAAATAACTCCAAACTTAATTATAGACAACATACTTAGTTTTAAATGGAGAAAAAAATATATATGAATCCACCCTTAGGCATATAAAAAAATACCAATTAGAGAACAAGGCGATTTCTAGCCAAATCCACAATTATTAAAATACTGTGGCTTTTTGACTATGAACCATAATTAAAATTGAAAGGGAAATCCGTCGCAATTATATCCCAGACACAAAAATATGTTTCACACTCTACTTTAACAACTAATTAAACGTCATTTGTACAGTCACCCATCAGGTTAGCGTTTCGAATCTGATCTCAGATATTTTTGACATTTTATTATTAATTCCTTCTCGTCTCCCGCTCTAAGCTGATGTCAGCTGAAATTGGCGTCAAGTAATGTTGACACCGATAACCTTACAGACTCTCAATGATATGAATTATTTTGAATATTTCGTAGTTAATCCTTCCTCATCCCACCCGATGGTGATGGCGGCTCACGTGTCTTAGCCGGCATCGAAAGTGACGCCGACTATGTAAGCGAAACCCAAAGCTATGGATTCAACTCTAATCTTGGTCACTTTGAACACTTTATTTCCTTCTGTTGACTCATTCACCGCCGCAAGCTGATGAAAAGCTCAAAAACTATTTTTAGATACTTGTAGGCCCTACCGTTCGTTTTCGTGTTATCTTTACATTTCAAGCCGTTTTAAATCTAAACCCCATGGTTGTCAGGACAGTGTCACTCTCATGGTTTGCCAAATGCTTGGTTGAAATTGCTCCATGTGTTTTAGTGTATGTGAAGAAACGTACACCCACACATTCATTCTATGTATAAGCGGTGATCAGAGAGTAAGAGTACATAGCCTGCAGTGAAACGCGTACATGTTATGTCATACAAACAATACATCTTCCCGACAGTTCAAGCAGTAGGCTATTTTTCAACATAGTCTCACTATCGGTTTAACTCCTTGTCCGAAGCGAATCGTCCTCATTCAAGTGAGGAAAACCATCACGCTATTTTAGCAGTTTCGCTGAGACGTCATCGACCACACTCCCTACAGCCCGGACCTCACTCCAAGCGACTCTCACCATTTTCCTCACTTGGAGGAGCAACTAGGAGGCCGACAATTCGCTTCAGACGAGGAGGAGCAACACTTCACGACGAAGTCGCTACACACGCAAGGACAAGATTCTTATCAGGAGGGAATATTTAAACTCATCCCACGAAGCAACCAGGGCCGAAACCGATATGGAGACCTGCTAATATAATAACCTAATATATTTATTATCGGGTGGTTGTATGAAATAAAATTGTGATATTTCACTGCAGGATTGGTAACCTTAGTTTCTGATCAACACTCGTATATTGATTAGAATTTTGGCATCTACTAAATAAAAGTATATACGGAACCAACTTCAATGGCGAAATAAATTTTCGATTAGCATGTTTTGTTGCCAGAATTTGGATAGAAAAGTGCATTTGATTTTCGTAAATAGACTTGTTTAATATGGCTTGAAAGAAACTATAAAATTTTTGGTGCTACTGTTTAGAAAAATGAAGGAAAACTTATAAAACTTATAATGTTAAAATGTTTTAGAGACGTTTAAACGTTTAATCTCCGTAAAATATAAAAACAATTGAAAATCCAAGTTAGTTTTGTCTGCACGGCTGATATGGAATCTAGGCATAAGCGGAAGCTCGCACTATCGAAGAATGCCATTAGCCGTCATCTGCTAGTAATCCATGGTTTTTTGTGGGCCGATGCACGTAGCTGCACGGGACACGGTTTGGCCATTGGCGACGGCCGCAAATCGCCCGGGACCGGGGCGCGAATCAATGGCGCGCCATAACGCAATTCCAGAGCCGCGGTCGACGTCAGGTGCGCGCCCGGTGGCCTGAATAAGTGCGTCGCCAATTCCATTACCTAAAGCCCAAATGCGTTCCAGTTTTCTACGGTATCGACTCTCACCCAACCAAGGATCAGTGATCCTGAGTACTCCGCCAGGTGGACGAATAGTTTGGTCAGTCTACAATGTACACTAGATTAAATGACTGTGGATCAGTACTGAAAAGCGATGCTCAACTTCGGATTTACCGATTTAAATGTTATTCATTTATATGATTCTTCTAGCCGAGAAAAAAAACTTGCTTGTGATGCTGGTCCAGAGATCAAAAACTTTCCTTTCAGGCTTGGTACACGGGTAATATGAAAATACTATAAAAATGGAAAATTTTCTGAATGGCCCTGGATTTTTTTTTTTGAAAAAACAATCTCTGTGGAAGCTAATTTAATTTGTCGATCACTGCTCCAGTTTGTCGAACCTTTCCCAATAATAGGATCCAGTGACCTCGTTTATTTTCATGATGGAAGAGGATATTTTTGTGAGTCAATGGATGAGAATAATGTTTATCAAGGTTCTCTTTTGGCTCCTGGTGCGATTTCACTTTATTAAAGAAATGTTTGTCCAAACCACGAAATTCTCTTCCAATCATTTCTACTTTAGAACTCAAATTTTTAGTCATATACCAAATACTTTTTGTTTTTTAGAAATTTTGTGTGTTGCGAACTGATACCATATTCGATGCACACTGTGATAGTCTAATTTTCAAATTGCCCAAATGTATTGTTCAAAATATATTCGTCACCCTCATGTAGCCTGATGCGCTAAAAAAAAAAAATACGGCCAACATGAACGTTTAAATTTCTGACTTATATTCAAGCAACAAAATTGAACTTGGATGCTGTGTTACAAATAGAATATTCTTTGCCGTGTTAAGTTTTGAAATTTGTTTTATACCTTTCAGAAAGTAATATAGCATCACTTTTATGTAAAGTTGTTTCAGTAACTAAAACGATCAAGGATCATTCGCTCACTTCATTCAGCCTCAGTCGCTACCTGGCATAACATTACCATGGTTATTACTAAACGATTTAATTTATTTAGATATATGTATACAAATAAATATATCATTAATAAGGAAGTAATTATTTAATTGTTGTTTTGTCATTCCACGTTGGAAAATAGTAAAAATTTCGGGAACATGCTATAAGCTATAAGATGAATCTCATGATTATAAAGAAGACATTCTAAAAGTTAATATTTTCCTACGTTAAAATTTTATATAACACGTTTAAAATGGGGACAGATATGTTCATATAAATACATTACACATTTCATTACTTTTAAAAATACTGAATGGATACTCGATTGTATTCTGGTAGTTAAAATTAAATCGTAATATTAAATGTGGCTGGTAGAGCAGACTATTTGTGCAAAATTAATTAAGCTAAAATTCAAGTTACCTGAAATTCAGACTCCCGATTTCCTTCCGTTCCATTATGTCGATTTCATAATAAACCAGGGCTCTGAAAAATTGCTTTATTTCATAGGCATGAATGGGAGGTCTCGCCCGAAAGCAATAAATCCAGGAAAGCTTCTGGGGCGTGAGGCTGCCTGATAAAGGCAGCAGGCCAAAGTTGTTCCTTTGTGTAATGAGTGTCGCGTTTCAGGAGAGGCGCATGAGATATCAAAAAGAAGAGTATTCAACGCGCCCATTCAATCTTCACATCGGTCTGACATCGTATTACTCTTCAAATAACAAATAAATGGGTTTCTAATATTTGTATTTATTTGTAGCACTACGTAACAATTCTATGTTTATACTTTAATTACATACGACTATATTTTATATTCATACATTTAAATATTTAACTGAAGAGAATCAGCATAGTGGCCCACTTGTGTGCCAATGTCGTAAATGTGTCAAGGGACCTGAAATCCCGATTGCCCATAATCTCCATTGGCGTCATAACAAGAAAGAAAAAATATATTAGTATATATATAAGATTTTGGAAGGAAAAAAAATCAGGACGTAAATAATAACATCATGCAAAGAAAGATCAGAGTTATTTCTTGTTCCACCTCGTATTCTCCGTAACTTACTATAACCGTTACGTGAAAAATTGGACACTTAATCTTCTTTAAATTCATTTAATATTGATCAATTGTTCAATTTAATCCCCGTGTAGGTTAATGGAAATAGTTCTTTAATTACTTATTATAAAAATCTGTGATCTTAGTACAATGGATAAAATTTACTTTTAAATCATTTATCTATGGAAATACTAATATTCCAGAAAATTAATAGTATGAAAGACAGCCAAATACAGACAAAATAAGTGATAATATAAATAGCATACAACGGTTCTGGAAGTCTTGTTCCTTTCTTGAGGTTCATAAAATATGTAAGAGCCGAGATAGACGCAACTGCAAAAAAACTAAAATAATAAAAAAAAGGTCAGTTGACAAAACTCAAAAAAAGGGCAGCTAAAATTCAGAAGTTTGGTTTCCTATTTAACAAAACTTTTCCCAATTACTCCACACACAACAATTACAATGACAATTTGTTCAAAAAGATCAGTAAGCACACAATTTCTAAGTAAATTGACGTAGTATTCCTTGGGAACATATTTAGTTTACCTACTACATCCATCAAAAAATCTCAATCCATTCCAGAAAATTATTTGCATAACTTTTTGGACTCTTTTGCTTAATTAAATTGTATGAAGATATATAGAATGTCATCAAAAGATGTGGACGCTCTGGTAAATAATTACGTACATTAAGACTAAAGAAAGACTTCCGATAATGGTTCATCACCTTGGGAATCAGGGATGTATTAAATATTCTTGTTAAGTGAGTCACAGGCCCTTTTATAAGAAGATACCTCACATTATAAAGATGCACGCATGCGTCTAATTCAAATATAATTCGATTAATTAAATATTTTACACAGTTCTGTAGTGGTAATACAGCTTAGTACCATTTTAAAAGTTTGGATACTTTGAACAGAATAGATAAAAGCCTTAGATAACAATTAATCGCGTAAGCAATAAATCATGAGAGACAGTCAAGTTACCACATGAAATTTTCATCGCTACGTTCCCAGTTCAGTGTCCCGTGCCTCTATCCCCAAACGGGCAGCACAATGCTTTGTCACCCACTTCAACAATGAGCCTTTTGTTCGATTTTATATACGGGGTTAATTCCGTTCTCCCCATACATGCGTGTCTATACACGCGAATAGATAAGGTCAAGTGTGCATTAATGCCGACAGGGGAAAAAACGATCGACGTCTGTGCAATATATCGTCGTTTATGTGGCGTCGAGTATCGATAAGCAGCACCATTCCCTGGCGAGTTCGATTTATAATTGACGTCATTGTATCGGTGCGATAAAGCCTGTGGCCTTCCATCTCTTGTTTAGGCGCTGACCGCGTAATGGCTCTGTCAAGGTTCTAGTGAAATATTGTTCCCATATTATATGTAGCCTATTAGTAGACAGTGAGATAGAAAAATGAAGAGCATGTTGTGGCAGCCGAGTAATAAGCTGCCACATTTGGACCCACGGCACATAACGGATAATTAGTTCAGTAAATCAGTTACTACCAATCGGACCCATATTCTCCAGAAACATTCACGTTGATTTCATATCTCTATTAATGTCCCATTACACAACTTTAATCGATGGAAATGTCTATATTTGCAGAATGGTGATTTTATTGATAACAGTTTGAATTGTTCTAAAAAATAACCGTTTATTCATGTGGTTTTTATTTACCGTTTTACAAATTGTTTAATTTTCCACATTTTGTGTAAGTTATAGGACACAAATACATTGTAATATTTATAAGTTCGTCTTCTCACTCTCTCACGTCACAAACAGCCGCCTTGTGTATATTTACGTAATTTTGAGGCTATATATTTTTAATAATTACAAATTTTATTACCATAACATGTAAAACACTGAATTTGATTTTTGAATTAAAATAAATTTCTTTTTGAACCAGTAGACTTAATTTACAATTTTATATAATAAAATTTACGTAATGAGATTCTTTCTACTCAAGTCAATGCAAGCAGGACTAACTATTAAAAATGTTTAGCAAACACAGAAAATTCATAGTGTCGTGCAGGAAGTACTTAATAAGATTATTTTTATATTTGTTTCGTCATTATTTACGTACGTTGGCGTGACCACCAGCGTGGCCCACCATTTAGAGGGTCCAGGGCTCCTTGGTTCTAACCTGCCGAAGGATGTGCGTGTCTTCCCGCGTCGTGTTCGTACACATCGAACGTACTTGAACAGAAAATCCAGTCCAACATGAAGACTGTGTCTTATAACTTAAGTCAAGACCTAGTACTATGACTTCTATTAAAATGAAGCAATACTAACTGCTCGAATTCAACGAAATCGAACACTATGATGTATTTTAATAAAAGTAGCGTCAGAAAGTTAAACTTGATAGATCTCAGTCAAACCTAACCGCTGAGTGCCTCTGCGACGTGTTTCACTTGTGTTTTCTCTGTGCTCTTCTGAAAAATACTCACAATCTCTAAATCTCTTTCTGCTAAGGTAAAATCAACTCTCATGAATCGTTGTATGTCTCAACTGTAAAAATATCATTATCAACCATTTTTTCTAATTGATTAATACAGCATTATATATCCTATAATAAAATTTAATTAATTGTCCAACTCTTATATCAGACGATACCAATTCATTACAGATTTCATAGTCCAACCACCTCTACTCCTTTGCCTGGTTTAATTATATAGTCAGGGGGACAGGGACGGAGCCAAATAATAATAGGTATTTTAATAATAATTTATATGATAAAATATTTCAGTGATAATCTCTTGTTTAGAATATCCGCAAAACTAAATAAACTAAGGAAAAATATCGTTTCTTGCAAGAAAATTTGCTGCTTAGGCTCAGCGTAACGTGACCAGTCATGCAGACCTTGATTCAAGTACAATCCCGTTCCTATGTATACAAAACACCGCTATAGCTCAGCATACAGCTTTTAATGTATTGGCTTTGCCTTCTGCTCAAACATCTGCGCTGTGCGCCAAATGTCCCACATTCAGATATGATGTAGATTGGTAGGCAATAATTGGGATCCGGTTACTACTGCGAAGTGGCAAGTGGTCTGCTATGCATATGTATGGCGACGGACGCTCATGTTTAGTACTAGCATTTCCAAGGAGCATTGATCAAGTTGTCTGATACTCTGCTTCCTTACTTGCGAAACACTCTCTTTACTTTAGACATATGAATAATCCCATATGACACCTTTCAAGTGTCAACATCGAGTATTTCGCCATTTCACGGAAAATGTATAAATTCACTGAAATATTATTAATATATTCACTGAAATATCGCCGCGCACCGCAATATGTCTATCATTGCTGCAGTCACTTTTCCATTCTTCTTCATTCAGACAAGAGTTAAACATTCTCCTACTACGAAAAACACCGCGCAAAATAGTGACAAGATTATAAATATAAATATGACAATACTGTGACTATACTAATTCTATGGTTTATTGTATATCACTTACTATATATTTCTAGTTTTGTATTTGTTGGTACTATTTCATAAAAAAAAGTCACACCCTAAATTCTTATACCAAAATATTACGCCAATATATTTTAGACGAACTATGTGGGAATTTTATGCTTCAGTAACTTATTTAAATAAAAAATATAGAATATTAATAATGTATGTTTGATAGTAAGTTGAAACTAACGTGTACAATACATTGTTAAGAGATGTATAAAAATTAAAAATTTTGAACCAGGAACAAATCTAATGTCAGGCAGAAGTTGTTTACTTTCAAAACCCCACTGTAGTAAAAAAATAATGTGAGATTTATTTTACTCCAATAAATTCCTGAGGAAGCGCATTATAATGGACCTAGAAATACCACGAAGCAAGTAATATTAAACAGTCTCTGAAAACTGAAATATGCGAACTGCTTGCCGTCTAGGAACGTAAGGCATTTAAGATGTTTAGTGGTTAATTAAACCCTCCTCTTACTGAAGAAGTAAAATAATCCAATATAACCTCAAGAGAACCCAATTTCAATTTTACGTCCATCTGGTCGGTTTTTGTGCATCTTGCAATCAGAGAAAATTCTGCTTCGACTAACAAATCGTTTTATTTTTTAAAAGTGTAAATATTTTTTCAAGTCTTATCCACTAACTTTATTAAAGAAAAAATTTAATAACTTTATATTTTTAGAAGGGCAACGTTTAGCTGTATACCGACTGATTTAAAGGAGATTATAACTTATATTTTTGCGAGTACAGTAGAATGCAGCTTTATATATTTTCCGAGTAATTAAGATGATTCGTTTAAAATATGTACATATTATTAAATGTTAACATTTAATCTTTACTCTTATTAAATAATTATGAATTATCTGTAATTTGAGATTATTCGTCATTTTGTCGGAATGGTTTCCTGAAATGGTTTGCAGCTACGTTCTTTATTCCGTCGGGAGTATGTGTGCATTGGCATGTTTACTTCACAAAAATATTTCATTTAACATATCTATATGTCTTATATTTCGTTTTACATAATTATTTTGACAACAATGAATAAAATTTCCTGTTTTCTTAACAAAGTATCACAGCTTTTATTCCAACCGTAGAACATCGAGTACTGAAATGTGAAATAGTATTTCAGTTTTACTTAAATATTGCTAATACATACCCGGTTCTTTGTATTATAAATCATGGTCTGACAGTATTGAACTATGATGTGCAATTTCTTTGATACAAAATTTTGTAGATCTAGTATATATTTCAGTTTTGAACGAGGAGCAGTTAAATACTTGTACACTTAAATAAGCATGAAACGTGAAACATTTTTCTCTTCGAGAGTCCAAGAATTTTGGAACATGAACCAATTGGTATCAGGTGCTCAGAAGCAGTCAAAGGATAGTCTTGTCACGATACAAAATCCTCTCACGGATTTTGTCATCTAGAGGATTATGTGCTGGCTCGAACATCGGAGGAACGGTGATTTTTCTTGTATTTGTTTACATTCATTTGGGTGTATCTTAAGTATCGGACCAGACGCTTCTAACAGACAAAACAAAAATTTTCTTTCAGCTTAAACACATCAGTTTGTCTTAAGACGTTTAACATTTCAATCAATTCGTATCTAGTATTAAATTATTACGTTATATCCGTAGTACGGTTCAGCAGATCAAGAATCCTTTCAACGTAAATAAGAACCTCCTTACGACAAATAGCATTGGCCTAGGAATCGGGGAAAGGGTTCGAGTTTTTCACTAATATGGATACTAAAATTAGGAATTAGTAAACGAACAGGCGAAGACTTCGATACGGTGATACAGGAGAATAAAGGGGCAGAATGACTTTCGGAATTATTGGAATCGAAGGTCGAAACCACATTATGACCAAGGGAAAGAACGACGAGGGAATTTAGGATGTCATAAAATTATCTCATGAAGTGTGTGTGACGTGCTTCATAGCAAAACATTAAGAGGAATAGCGAACTACTACAAATCAATCTCAGGGGCGATAACTGATGATGAATTACACTTTGGTAGTACTCATGACTGAGATATATGTAATTCAATTGTTGATAAACTCTCACTGCCAAAAACCTATCGCTGAGAAATCGTATCATTGGACATGAATCATTATCGAGTCTTTTCAAATCGAATCAATGGTGTTCTCAATTTTCAAAGAGAGGGAAGAAAGTTGCCCTAACATCTAATGTTTCTCAGTATCATCCTTGATAATGTTACAGAAGCAGGAAAACCTCTAATCAGGATCAGAAAGTGAACTCGAAATTCAATCCTTGCCATCATAACTTATAACAGCGCCACCTCGTTATTAATATTGCGAGAAAGCTGGTATGTGCTAAGAAATTTATGAGACACTGAGGAAGCGCCGTGGATGCCTTAATCGATGGACGGGGGTTATTTTTTATTTGACGTGCCTATTCTATTGTTTGTTAACATATTTACACGTACTAATGAAATGCATATAAAATGTTGTCAGACCAAGTTATCATTAGAATATAACAAAATAATTCTTGTTTATACAGAAAGAATTTGACTTTTAAGTTCGTCCTGCAGTGTTGGGTATTAATGATATAGGATAAAAAATTTATAAATAAATAAAAAATCGGACTTGAGTCAGAAAATTGTTTAATAACAAAAAGTTAAATATACCGACGTTTCGTCCTTTTTTTATAACCTCTTCACGTTTAGTAATTTCATATATAAACCATACAAAAATTTGGAGAAAAGTCTGAAAAAACGTGCCTCTAAATTGTTTGTATTATTTATATATGTAATTACTAAACCTGAAGAGGTCCTAAAACAAGGACAAAAGGTCTGTATATTTAATTTTTTGTTAACAAACAATTTTCTGAACCAAGACCGTTCATTTATTTAAATATGATATTACTCATGTCAGATATTCATCATTATTATGATAATTTTCTATTTAGACCTGTTTCGGGACTTTGTATTCGATAATAAACATAGAAAGTAAGTATCGTAGCAAAATTACATCTTTTTTCATATAGTATTTTGATTTTTTATGAAAATTGTAAGTTGCTATCAATTTTCAATTAGTTGATATTTATGGGAATCCCATACATACGCCATTAAAATATTAACAGTCTGTACAAGTTTCGTCGTCATCCTTACATACAAAGTGAAGCATTAAAATGTAAAAACGGCTCCGTGAACGCCCTGGGTTTAATTGTGAGTCGCATGGCACGTGTGCTTCGTGAGGGAGAAAGTATTACGAAGAGGGCAGATCGCTCAGTGATTATTCTTAGCCCTCCACTCTCTTGAATAATTTGTAGCTCATTACTGGAGCAGAAGCATGCAAGATTAATGTCATTGCATTGACGAAAGCGTGGTTGACTTGACTGCACAGCTTTCTTCTGGCCAAGAACCTTTTCTGAACGTATATTAGAAAATCTGTAATTCATCGAAGTCATTAAGTTTTGTTAGAAATATGAAAACTGACGAATTCATGCCTATATTTCTGTTTTGCTTCTCTTGTGTTAGAATAACAAGTCTAAAACGAGTAATAATATGTATATAATTATTTTTGTATGTAATTAATAAGGATCTTACAACGTTGGACGAATTTAAAAATATTAATATTTCAGAGTTAACTTATAAGAAGCATGAATCATGAATATGATAAATACAGTGTGTACGCATTAACCGTAAAAAATAGGACGGTAAGACGGAATACATCAGTGGTATTGGTCAGAAAAACACACACGTGCACTTGTAAATTCATCAATTAATAAAATTCACCGAAACAAATTTGTGTGATGCAGGAAATCCCAAAAAAAATTTAAGTAAAACTATAATTTTAGTTGATAAAACTCTATAAATAAAAACATATACGCCTGGAGTGAGAAAATTATGTTTATTAACAAAAAATTAAATATGCGACGTTTCGTCATGTTTTAGGACCTCTACAATTTTAATAATTTGGTATATGAGTCATGAAAATAATTTAGAGGTAAGGGTTTGCCTTACCTGGCGATGTCATTAAATTATTAAATCCGAAGTGTTCCTCAAAGAAAGTATGAAACATCTGATATCTGTTTTGTGTTAATAAACGTAATTTTCTGACTCAATGACGTATATATATATGTATATTAAAATATTTAGTAGCAGTGCCTTACCAACAATGAAATAAAATTTTAAGTAAAAGAATATATTGAAATACATAGTAAATTTAGGAAAACCGTACTTTCATATTAATGTATCATATTTTCCATTTACTTTATTTATTTTACGTTTACCCCGTATCACTATCAAGTCGATATCTCCTGACAATAAACCATGGGGAGGTCCTAAGATGACTGTAATTTTTTAATTATTTTGGAAGAAAACATTTATATTACAAATTTATAACTATACGATAGATTTTTTCATTAAATGACTTCCGAGCTGCAAAATAATTTTTTAATTATTTTGGAAGAAAACATTTATATTACAAATTTATAACTATACGATAGATTTTTTCATTAAATGACTTCCGAGCTGCAAAATAATTTTATTTTCATATTTCAACAATATAGAAAAATAATATGTTTGCAAATGTGAGGGAACAGGAGGCAATTGCGTAAGACACGGTAGCAGAGGGTCTGACGGATAGAATACGAGGATCACAGTTAATCAGTGTTATTGACGTTGCAAGGCAAGTCCGAGACTTCCATTATATCCCTACCGCCCTGCTCCTGTTGCTGATGAAGAGTTGTGGTCGCTCTCTTATCTACTTCTCCGGGCAAGGAATATTCATTTTAATGGAGCCTCCTCGCCTCGTAGCAAGCAAGAATTATGGCCACGTCAGTGCCTAATGCAGTCTGTTTCTAACCCCGAACCTGCGGGGATGACCTCAGCCGTAGCAGACGTTCTAAAGGTGTTCCTAAGATAAGAGTATTCAAATTAGCAGCTCTTTGAATCGACTTCAGAAAAGAATAAATCTAAAACTCAACTAGCCCTCGACAGGCATCTATGCTATTTCAAGGGTTTTTTAAAAAAATTATTCACACATTCATGCACGTAATCAGACAAAAAAAATTTTAAGCTGCGTCAAATATTTATTCTGACATAATAAGAATTAAATTCTAATTAGATAAATAAATTGCCAAATAATACGTGCTGAATTAAATACCACACAACGTTTCTTAAATCCTTGTTGCTTTCGTAAGGTATTTCAAAATCGCAAGAGCCGCATAAACCAGCTACTTGGTTACTGGAAAGTTATTTAGTTGATTGCATTGCCTTTCTGAGATATTAATTCCTGGTTTCATTATATATATCAGACTGTTTTAAATTTAACTATTCGGAAAAAATTGTGGAATTTCATTATTTTGACCTCCGCTTTTCGCATTCCGTGATTTTTTCACTTAGTCCAGTATATTATATACATAGTATCAATTAAATATATTTATTTCTCAGATTTAATTTATTACGCATTCCGAAATTTACACTTCCGCAAATGACTCATTGACATGATAAATAAACTATTTCATTTTATAAAAATTCAATGTTCTTTGCATTTTGGTATATATTATATATATTATAAAATAATTTCAGAAAACTCAGAAAACGTAATTAATTTATGTCGGATGTAAGTAAATTACAAGTAGGCGTAGCATCTCATGAAATTAATTTGATTATGACATTGAAATAATTAGTGGAATTTCCATATTTCAGTAATATGCATGTCGCATAAGTAATTTGTTTACAAGCATTTTAATTTAATTATTTTATAAAACTAATTGTAAAATTTACTTTCTTTTGCAGAGACTGTAGAGTAGTGAGAGATCCCCAGACATTGAAATCGAAAGGTTATGGGTTCGTTTCCTTTGTCAAGAAGGCGGTAAGTTAAATGTTTTTTCAAAATTAATTTTTATACAATTATTTTTCGTATTTAATTGTGAATATGTTTATAATCGCATATTCAAAATGTGGTAGAATGAAAACATTATTGAGTAATCACATGGGTATTAATATATTTTGAAACGAGAGTAACTATTATACTCCTCATATTTTTATGAAACTTTAATGGAATTTGCTTACAGAATTTTCATTCGGATATTCATTTTCGTAAAATCTTTAATGTCAGTACATTTATAATAGTGGGATTTGAGCAATACAAATGTGAAGTACTATTAATTTAACTGTTTCATTTCAAAAAGTATTTGAATTTAAAAAATAAAGTGACTATTTTTTGAGAGAGCCTGTCTCAGAGACAGGCAAGTAGAGACAGAGGTAAAGGTCGAGGTAAAAATAGAAATAAGGGTAGAAATAAAGAGAGAGAAGAGGGAAAGGAGAGAGACAGAGAAGAGGGAGCTTAAGCGGAATAGAGAATTGGCCGTTGGTTTTCGGAGACTCGGACTATGCGCCTTTCCGCTGCAGTAACTCAACGTAAATCTACGCACAGCAGTAAAGCGAAGGATTTGTATCAACAGTGGGCAGCAGTATTTGTGAGGCTTACAAAGAGTTTACACAATTAATACTGACACCGTGTTGACATTCTGTGCTTGATTAATGGGATTTGTTCCTGCAGTTCTATTCATTCGGTCCCGGATCTGTATTGAACGGTAGCGATAAGTCATCTGAGGATTAAATATCCCGTATTCTGCGTATCGAGACTCATGAATGATTATTGAATGTTTGTATTTGTTCACCATACATTATATTATTAGTAATCCCAAAAATGTTCCACGCAAGCTTAAACGTGTGTAATATTAAAATTTCGATTCAACAAAACGATTACATTTTTTTAAAGTCTATGATTTTATGATTAAATGTCTCGAAACATATTTTACCGATGGAGTTAATCGTCATTCGTCATTTATCAACTGCTACGTCAGAACAAATAGTTCGACTTTAATTAACAAATGGCACAATCCCGCGTATTTACTCTGTAATGTTCATCAATAGGAAATGTTTTTTTCTGTCCATTTGCAAATTAACCAATGACGCTGACAAAACAACATGAAAGTTCTGCCATTATATATGAATATATATTTTAAAAATCTTGAAGAATCTTTCACCGACACAGGAATACATCCACAGGATAAGAAGTTATTAATGAATATATGTGATCAGATTTATTTGAAATGTAGTTTTTTATGAAACCGTTAAAAGCACCAAACTATTAGTCTGAAAATTTTTATTAATTATTTTAAAACAAATTGAGTTTCATCCCTGATTCTCCTGCTGCAACATGTGCACAAACAGAACGTCATAAATTTAATTTTCCTTAACTGAATTGATTTGTAATTGTACACCTGAAGAGGTCCCAATCAGGGAAGTTCCTTTGTGTTTTTCCAAAATATTATGATTTAAATTTGATAATAAAATTTTTCTAACGAATAGGATAGTGTTTTTAACATTTATTTGAAAAGAAGTCAGATTTTTATAATAGTGGTTTCATATAGAGTCTTAATATTTAAAAACGTTATATATAACTTCAAAATTTACTCTTCATGAATACATAATAGTTTTAAACGAGTGTGTTATTATCGGATAAGTTATTTATTTTAAAAAAATAAATTTTTACCAAAATTGAATACGGCTCTCTGAGAATTTTATTTACTCTGAAAATCCAGTGTACTAAGTTAATTTTCTGTATATTAATACTTGAAAGTCTTTGTACCTGCAGAAGGTAAAATTTCTGTACGTAACATGATACATGGTTTTATACATTTTATTTACAATACTTATCGATAACATTTAAGTAAATATTTGATATATCATTTCGAAATGTTTAATTGTTGCAGATACTTGTTAATAACCAGACAATAACTTAATTAATTGGAATTACTAAATTAAAAATCAACCTAACCTAGATATTTATATTGAATAAAATTTTATGAAATTATAACAGAAAAAGCATCACGAAACCAAGTTTCATCCCTCTTCAAGTTTTGTAAAATTCTATAACAAAATATAATTTCAAATTCGTATTTAAGAAATTTCATGGGAACCAAATTTTACAAACATGTTAATTTATGTATGTATTTCTTTAATCTACAAATGGACAGTTTTCCCGGTAGTAGATGCATGAAATTATAATTTAATTACAAATTAAATAAGGGAAGTACAATAAGGGAAAATAGAGTAAATTAACATAATTATTATAAAATACAAGCTAGGTTTAGGGAAATTAAGCTAGGTTTATGGAAATTAGCTAGCTTATAATACAATTATAAAAAATTTAGGACATGACTTACAATTATTTACATGAAATGTATGGGAACATAAATTTGCAGGGTCATTAGGTCACACGTTGAGGACGTAATGACTTATATTTACATGTCTGTTGAGAGTATGTGCTTCAATACATGTATTGAAAGAAAATATATAATATACAACAAGTCTGTGATTTTATTATTAAATGAGGCAATACATCTTTTACCGATGTCGTGGGTAGTAATTGTTAACTATGCTGTTTGTCCTATTTAAATTATTACTATCATTTTTTTACATTAATGGCCGAATCATTGGATCTAATATCAAGAATTTCGCTTATCAATCTGTAATAATATTTGCATTCATCAGTTATTTTATATTATTTCAATCGAATTTTTTTAAAAATAAATGTTTGGACAGAACTAAAACGTCTTGTCCGTTTTAATGTGTTTATCGTGTTTATGTTTATTCATAACAAATTTATGATTTAATGATCGGAGGATATTTAATTTAATTAAGGAAGTCAGATAAATATAAACTGTTAATTCAAATGAAATTAACTAATATTTATTCTTTTAATAATATGAGTTTGCAACGTTGTCTGAAAAATTTTAGTTTCTTAGTTGCCTGAAGAAACTATTCGTTTTAGCGAATCTATTCAATAATGCATTGTTGACGTATTATTACATTATCATATTGGATGTCGTTACGCATAATTCTAAAACAGTGAGGCAGACCTCGATCACAAATTAGCATGGATTAACCCAGTATCACAAGTTCTCTCTGAGTAGATATTTGCTTCGCGGAGCACCAATGTAATGCTAATTTAACACATTTACGATGCGTTGTTACTGGTGCTTGACTTGATCTCTTGTAAACTATAAGGGTTGTGGGAATAGTTTTTAAAGTCACGTATTGACGTTTGATGTAGCCAACATTTAAAAAAGATAAATATTTAATCCTTGATGTTTTTGTAATTATTTTCCTGACATTGTACGCAGTATTATATCAAATTTGTATTCAGGGTTCCATTGACGTGCTGCTAAGTCGTTAAAACTATATTGTAGTATAGTTACCGAATTTGTTGTAATTTAATGATTAAGAGAATACTATTCTTCATATTAATCAAGGTTTAAGGATAGAGGATAAGAACTGAAACATGAGTACTACTGTATAAATATACAGGGTGTAACCAAACTCGACGGCAAAATTTCTGAAAAGGATTCCTCATATTAAGAGACGAAACAAATTGCATTACATCACGGATCCGGAAATGCATAATTACACAGTTATCCAAACTTTTATGAATTTTAGTACATACCTCGTTATCTGGACTAAAAAGCGACTCTGTTTACACCCTATATTTTGAAAATTAAGAATTTGTTATATCTAATTCGCATGGTAGATACAACCGGCTTTAAAGTACAGATAAATATATTACTTTAAGAATAGAAATCGACTTTTGCACGTACTGAATTTTTGGTGGATATTAATGAAACCGCAGGATCGGAGCAGACACACGTTGTGGTCCAATTACATATCAGCATGACACCGCCAGACCGCGTACTACTGCACAGTTTACAATTACTACCCACGACATACAGAAAAGACGCCACAACAAACCACGGCGTTTACTGTTGTTACCGTTCAAACAAATCCTGCGTGATTGGTTATGTTTACTCGCTCATATTACAGCCACTGACAAGCTAAATATTCCATGACAGTTATGGAACAGTGCTACTCATTTTCGTGGTCAACGTTCGTCCTCTTTACATTACGTGTAATGTAATCAAGCAACTAAACATTCGTGCGAGACTTTTATGCTTTGTGATTAATTTAATAAATACGCTCAACAAAATTTCTTAAAACAGGAAATCCACAGACGCTTTCATATCTGGCGTTAAATAAAACAACAATTTTATTCGTCAAGGAATAAAAATATTTCGTAGTTTCTGTTCAATCCCATGGATATAGAGTATAATAATACCAAAAAAAATTATATTTGTACTACTTCTTTCACATTATAACGCGTTGTTTATTATAACAGTACATAAATGATAAATAGGTTACTAGATAAATTAAAATGGCATAATAATTATAATTATCTGATATATTAATTTTACAATAAATAAATGTATATAGTATTTATAAATAAATTAATATAATAATAAATTATTGGCAAATATTAATTAAAGAACATAGCATTGAATACAAATTGTTAATTTAATCTGTTTTATATAATTTTTTACAAAATATTTGTCAACATCAGCTTAAATATTTTTTCTCTACATTCTTGATTTCTAATACCCAAAGTGCTAAAATATTACAAAATAAACTTGGTAAGGTCCTAAATTAAGGACGAAAAGTTATGAAATTACATTTTTATCAATTAATTTATAACATTTTTTCTGACTTATGGCCAGTTTGTTTATTTATTGCAAAAGTAATATGAAATACAATTCATGCTCACCTTTAATGATTTATTGCTATGTGCGTAATAATTTATCATTAACGAAACAAATCTCTTTAATAATTTCAATTTGTAAACATTTTATACAGTAGTAACAGATTCAAAATTAGAAAACCGTAGTATTTCTAACGATGGGTCTTGTATGAATACTATACATAATAATTTTCCAGTATAACACTGTACCAGCTAAAAGATATAAAACATTTAGATACCCAACGGTAATAGTTAATTATGTATACAGTGTATGCTTGTATTTAAAGCTTCAATTAATATATTTCGACGAAACAGATTTGCAGAAAGCGTTCTGCATACAAAACAACTCTCCTTGAGGATATTTATAACATTATTCTCTCACAACTTGAAAGTATTGTTGTTAGTTTTCAGAACAAAATTAAAATAAAACTTCTTAAAATCAAACTGACGTCAAAGTAGTTAATTAACTTAACAGACATAGATATTGATTAAATGTATCTGATAATCATCCAGTATAAATCTCAATATTGGTGTCAGGTGGAACGTATTACTTACGTTACAACATTTACAATAGCTTATTTTTATAAAGAAGTGCAATGATTCAGCTCCATTGAATGAATTGATAATTTAATAAAAGTAAGTCAGTGTTTATAAAAACTACAGTGAAATGAGTTGGAAAACGATAGTGTAACTTTTTTGTTTGCTTAGGGTCCACTTAAGCACAATCCTAATGAAATACAGAACATTACCACGATTAAGTAGATGATGATTAGTACTTGAATTATATTTCTATAATTGCAGAAAATTACAACGTATATCCTGATCAAATATCAATACTTGCGCGATGGTGAGACCGTTAGGCCTTTCTAATTTAGCTCTAAAGGACGCCAGGCAGCGAGAGCAATAATAAGAGGGGATCTGATAAATGGCCATTACAATAATGACCTCCGTCCTATTTGAAGCTCCCCTTCCTCGGAAAGTGAATTACCTGTCTCTTTCGTCCCAACATGCTGACAGCTGCTTCCAGCCAACACACAGCGTATTACTACACCTATACACGAAGAATTCTTATTTATTTGAAATGTTAAAAAGGAGTAATACAGTTATATGTTAAATAGTGTAATAAAGTAAGAAGATTACTTACTTTTATATAAATTATAAACGTGGCTATTATTATTAAAAGTAGTATAAAAATAATACTTTCCCTATTTTATAAACATTGTTTGCATTTAAAATTAAAAATGCCAAAATATGATTCTTAATTTCAAAACTAAGTTCTAATAGACTCACAATAATGTCATTTTTTTCGAGATAATTTAAATTATAACTATTTCAACATTTTATCTACTGAAGCTTATAATAAACTGGCACAAAAAAGGTTTACATAGTTTACTTGTTTCTGTTCACTATTTTACTCACGATTAGTAACCTTGTTTAATTATTGCATTCTAAAATAATGTATATTGAGTTAAAATTATTTAGAGAGTTTTGTAAAAATGTTTAAAAATTTTATAGGACTTAGTTGGACTGTTGTATATACAATTAAACTTAACTGAACTTTATACAGCGGATAAATAACAAGATATGATGTGGTGAATGTTTATAAATAATTAAACTTGCCTGAGGAACAGAAATTTAATTTTATTGGCTGATAAAATATTTATGTATAATAGGCATTTTTACTCACATGAATTAAGGGACATCATTCCTTAAATTGAAAAATCAAGTGTATTTATTTCGTAGAGATTTTATAAATGTTTAAATATAAACACAACACGAATACCAATTTGTTAAAGGGCGTTGTGTCTACAGAAAGTTGGCTAGAGGGTGAAATATTACCTGTTTGGGATGAAAAATCGAGAGGCAAAATGTGGTACCGTCGATTCCACTTCTTAGTAAACCAGTTATTCGATCGTAAAAATGTGAAAAGGAGGCGATTCGGGGCCGGAACGAGATTTGAATTTGTTGATGGCGTTACATAAAGCTGCCAGCGTTAAAGCGAATAATTCCCGGGAAATCTTTCACCGTGACTGCAGAGCTTTGTCGGCGGCCAAAGAGCCCTCTTGTAATATTAAGCGCGTCTCCTCTGACGACAAATAGCAACAATTTGTCAGTGTACAATGGACGCCGGCCCAGTGCTATTGATTGGCGGGCGAAGTGTCACCGCCAGGGTACATCAACACCAGACAAAACAGTTAATGGACTCGACCACCACTTCGGTAATGGCAGGTGCAAGAGAATTGATCAAATTAATTGACCAATATGTTGGTGGGGACTGCGTTATTTTGTTCCAATCTGCAGCTGTCCGTTTGTCAACCTGAACTGATGATCGTCCATTACAGCTGCTTCCGCGTGGCGGCAGCTTTAACTGTTTGGGTACATATCTCTAACTCAGAATTTCCTTGGTTTCTATCACCCTTATTTGTTTTCCATTAGAGCCCATCTTGTTAAAGATATATAGCTACCTAATGTCTTTAAAAATGTATATAAAATAAATATATTACAATACCTAAATTGACGCATTTGTATGAACTTGATTTTCGGTGGAATAGAATGTAAATTATAATAAAGTAATTTAAAATCATTAAGCACGATCAATATTTGTCAGTGTTTTTTGCTTACGTCTGAAAACGACATTCTGGAGATGATAAATTTACAACTGAATTAATGTTATCTCGGAACAATAAGTAACATCTACTAATTACGTGTCTACTGATACTAAAAATCACAATTGCCTATATTCCATATTCGCGTCAAATCTCGTATTAAATTTCTTACTTATCAATTTCAGGAGTCATTTATTATACGTTCTTTATATTTCCCATGAAAAAATTAGTTTACAGATTATTTGCTTCTCAAGATCGTGAGATCTAAAATGGTTAAAAGTGATAAAACATTACTGGTCCATATAATTTTACTTAATTGAATAAATTACAATGAGAAATTAATATTCCGTATACATATATGTTGTTCTTGTGTTCTGTAAGATTTTTATTGACAATTTCAGGTCCGTAAAACGCATAACGACTAATTAAATATGTATTTACTTAAATTTTTGCTTTAATAATCGGGGACCTCTGATAAATGGTAAATATATTATTATTATTTAATATAATCTGACTATTTGCAGATTTCTGTTATAATCGTTATGACTCTAAATTCATATTTTTTTCTAATTTATAATGTATGTATATATGCTTACATTCAAAACTCAATATTACCTGATGCCTCAAAAATAAAGAAAAATCTTTATATTTTTATAATACATAATATGTAATGCAAGTTATTCCATTTTAAATTATTGTATAAACAATACGCTGTGAAATAAGGCAATATATAGTTAATAAGTAAAACTTTCAATCACTTAGATGAATATAATACAATTTATGTCACAATTTCCCAGATAACTTAAAATAAATAGGAATCTTTGATACTAATATAAATACAGGTATTTGGCTTATATTTAAACAAATAAAATTAAATCATCCAGCATTGACGAAAACCCAATTTTCAAAATATTTCAAATCTGCAATTTATCGTTAGATGAAAATAACCTGCAGGCACCAAGAATAAGCATTTTTTATTTCTGCTAATATTGTGTTAGCCACACCCACTGAAAGATGAATATTTTATGGCTTTGGTTAGGCATGCATCTCTGTCCCGCTAACATTTTATATTTGTTGAAATACATGACTGCGTAAATTGTACTGCAAACTCTGTTCTATTTAAATAAAGGTCTCACGGCCACTCTCCGCAGCGAAAACTTTTATTCCGTTTATTTAATTATTTAGCAGTGTTTTTAACCTATGTGATGCGTCTGTTATTTATTTAAATACTAACATTATTGTGTTCTCCACACAAACATTCACAAAATAGTAATTTCAACACATACTTTCTTTTAAAAATGTCTAACTAAAATAAATTTGTGTAATAATTATGACGGTTTAAGTTCCAATGTTAATTATATTGACGCAGTATAAATATTATTTTACGGCCCGAGTTATAAAAAATACGATTTTCAACACATTCAGATTGAATATGAAAATGTTACATATTTATTAAATATGGAGTTCCACACATAACATCCCGGTTTCACTTATCGGAAACGTGTTAAGGCTCCCTTAGTAAAACAGTTTTAATATTCTACTACCAGAAGGTAAAGATATATCACCTCATTAAACATATATTTGTAATTCCAAATTTATTAAGTAGTTGCGAAAAAAATCGTTTCTCTACTATGAATATCGCTCGTGTTGTTTAATCAGTGACATTTGGAAGTGAATCTTACCCTCATGTTGTTGCATGTTCTTTTCCCTCTTACACTTACAACCGGAATCTTGTATAATGTTCTTTTCTGGGGCTCGGTTTCAATCATATTAAAAGTTTGAATATTTATCTCGGATAATATCACATTGTAAAATACCGTTACAGGTTTAATAAATATAAAACCTTATTCGCTTCATATACGGAACAAATTTTTTAAAATTATATGTGAACTGTCGCTACATTAAATTCTACTGGCGTTTGTATTGGAATATACCATTCAAAACTACCAATATTTTTTTATTAGCCAATTATTTAATTTTAGAGTGCATGAAATCTTTTAAATCTTTGCAAAATAAGTATCTTAATCTTCAGACCGACAATAAGCTTGATGTTTCTTTTTAAAATTTCTCTGATAATGGATACATTTCAATTCAACTTTCTTATACTTCATTAACAGCAATATTAAATAAGACTATAATTTTAAAGTGTAGTGACGTTTGTTCTGAGTTATGTTAGCTGATAAGGAGTATAAAAAGTATTGTCACTATTGTTATTTATATGCTTCGTGCTTCTTTGACCATAATATATGTACTATGTATATAATTTACCGTGGTCCAAGAAACAGACACGCCTCAGGATACGACAATGACGTTGATTACTGGACGCCGCGACACACGTGTACCATGCTTCCGTCCAATTTTTCAGCGCCACCCACGCGTCGAGGCTGTGCGAAAACCACACCCTGACGCCGTGTGCATGTGTCCGCCCAACTAACACCTGCTAACACGGACATTTAATTATTATTTAACGTCATACAATCGGGCCCCACCCACAAGCTGTGCGATCAATTTGTAGTAGAGCCAGAACGTCCGAGGATGGCACCGAACGGAACATCATCCTAGGTGTTTTGTGCTTTATTAAAAATTATTGTACGTTCTTTAGCGTTGTTATTCATAAAAGAAACGTGGAAACATTGCAATATCCATAATTAGAGTGTGCGCCCATTCAAAGGGTAGGAAATTTCGAATATTTGCATTGTCATACCTGTGGGTCCAGCTCTTAAAATTTTAATATTTAATTCAAACTTTAAAGCGTCATTGTGGTCTATTAATTATTCAATTCTTTGTATTTGTTTATTTACATTATTGTGAATGGAAGATATTTTTCATCATTATTACGATTTGAAGCTTGGCCTGAAATATTTTATCCATTATATTTTGGTCTTACACAGACCTTCAAATATTATTATGTTATTAATTAATAAATTGTAGATAACAGCTAAAAAAGAACGAAACGTCGTTATTAATTATTTGATAACAATCATAATTTTCTGAAATAAGGCCGTACATTTGTTTATTTACATTATTGGCAATAATACTAACGTTATTGCTGCTTTCACTGTCCTTAACACAGTTACGACTGTAATATTAATCTATATATCACGAAAAACATCTAATTGCAAACAAATGTTGTATCTTAATTTGAAGTAGATTCGTCGAATGTGGAGTTCATGATACCTTTGTTTTAAATAATACATGACAATATAACTCCTTTTTTGTCTCTTAAGAATTTGACGGTGAAAAATTCTAATAAGAAAATACGAGTGATTTCAAAATTAAACGTTTCCCTACGCCAACCTATGTCTTTAGCTTATTTAATAGTCTAAAGTATAACTCTTTCTCGATATAGCTTCAATTTGGTATTTGTCAGTTACCTTCAGCAACGGCGGCAAAATCTCAACAGATTTTAGTCAGTAAAATGAGAATTTTACGTTCACTTACGCTATATAGCTTACCACTAGGTAAACTGTATTCTGTTTTCGTTTTCGTAAATTTATTGTGGATTCTATTTTTTTTTAATTTTCTTCGTGGTACAGTCATATTAAAGGTATTTTATCCCATTCGTGTCTTATAATTTCATTAACTTACCGTAAATATTACAAAAAAATTATTTATGTGTTTTATCAAGCAACGTGCTTTATGATTGAAGTTAATTGTTAGGAAACACTTTTTTAGATAAAATCAGAAGATATATATATAAACATTCATTTCTGTGAATATACAATATTTGATGGGTTAAGAGATGGAACCAATGGAAACACTTACGCAGTTCCTATTCAACACTACTGAACATTTTGGATTTTGTATCAGCTTTACCTCTCGAAGAAGTAAACATTCCCACCATTCAATAACATAGATGGTACCTTCAAACATAGGTGGAAGAATATGATGAAAATTTTTGTTTCTAAATCTTGTAAAACGCGTTTTTGCAGATTTGAAAATGGCAGAAGGTTCCGAAAGCTTATAAAATTTAAAATTGTGACGGTTAAGTTGGTATTTTCAACTATTAAAACGAAGTATATGTTTTTTATGTCAAGAAATTTTTACTGCTTGTAGATTATGATTCCGATCGCTCCATAAATATTAAAACTTTAATTATTTGTATTTTTAGACATATACAGAGGCAATTATTTTCCGCATATTTGAGATTATCTATCAAATAATTTTTTGGATGCTCTAAATTTTAACAATCTTAAAAACTGAACAAATATAGGATTTTTAGTGTAGTTAATGTTAATGTAGTTATCATTGCAATTTAATTTTAAGTTTCTCTCAGGTGAAATACATATGAACGATAAACCTGCATCACCGTTAAATCTTTCGCGGTAAACGTTTCCATTGCTGCAATTTCCTGGAGCCTCTCAATTGTGGCTGATAGCAGGGCGCTGACGTGGTCGAATACTTCCCGCGAACGATATTGCAACACCGGCCAACGATTTGATAGCGTCACAAGTCCGACGGGCCACCCTCATGATCATTCGGATCGAGGTGCCGACTTCCACTATTATGCGTCCCATATAATTTTATAGTTAGCCATCTTCCACGTTTTTCCGCAGATTAGCGAGGACGCTTGGATAGGGGTAATAAGCTGTTAAAAAGGTCCACGCAAATGGTAACCGCCAGATAGCTGGCATTTTTCTACTCTAATTTAATTGCCGCAATTTCAATAGGAAGAGTTCCAGCAGGAAATGAGAGATGAGAAAGATTCCTTACATTCAATGGGGCCATAAGAATTAGGCAGTAAAACAGCGGAACGCGGATTTCTCATTTTTCCCTTGTCTCACCTCCCATTCGCCGTCGCTTGCAGCCAGGGTTCCAATTTCATCGCGCGGAGCAGTTTACAATGCTCTAAGCCGTTATATTGGTCCACCGGCATGTGCTCTTGGGCGGGGGTGGGGTCTTTATGGAGGCATAAATACAACGAGAATCTGCCCTCAGGGTTCAAAACCTGAGGGTCATTTTATAAGTTGTTCCACAGAGGCTTTTGCGCCGGCGGAATGGCCTTTACGGTGTCGCCGAGGGTAATGGGTCTCACATAAACGTGACGCGGGATGATCAAATCGCGAGATTACGTGAATTATTCGTTTCCAATAGCTGTCTGGCCTCGGCGATGCGTCAAAGCGCGGCCGAGTAGAGTGAGATCTTGTTTGTATTCGTAGGCGACTCGTCAGGGTCTGGGCGTGAGTCCCATTCTCGAAAATTGGATTCGCAGGGCGGACTCCGTCTTCCACACGCACAGGAATCTGTTCTCACAGATAATACATTCACCTGCTAAATTAAATATCCCTCTCCGCAAAAATGTCATTTCAAAAAATAAAAATTATTTTTATGAATTTTAATTTCATCTCTTCGCATTGATCAGGTCTATTATTAATTAAAGCTACCGTCAATTTTATGATGTCAACAATAAGGCGAAAAAAGCTATTAAATTAAAATATATATATTTGCTTTCCTAAACGTACAATTCTCTGTAGCTTCCAATTAAATCAGGACATTCTAGGTGCGGAACACACAGTCACAATTAATTTCCATAACGACAATTTGAAACCAGGTTTTTATGCACATACTAGCAGAAAAGTCTCTACACTGATCACAGCTTGGATATTTGTTAAAATATTTGGTGTGCTTAAACTTGAATTGCCGAACGTGACCAGGAAGATATGATTATTGCTGAGTGATTTACAATGACTATGCGTTCCCATCTCAAGCAAGAATAAGAGACTGGCCCAAATTAACCTCCTGGCTTCTTAATAATATTTATGTAGAACCGAGCCTTTATAAATATTTGACTAAATTGAGTGTTTCAAGAGTAGTTCCACGTTGATTGATAATTGTGCGTCGCCTATTATTTCAACTCCCAAGAAAGTCCCGTCGTTAATATTCATTCATTTGAAATTTCATCAAATTTTTGGAATATATTTAATGAACTCGAAATCTAAACATAGTAAACATCGGATAATATTCCAATGTTTTTATATTGTTAACTTACATATTCAATATGCCTTTTTTTTGTTTGGTCCCTTATAATGAATCTCACTTCTGGAATTCATTAACGGAAGAAAGAAACAACTTTAAATATTGTGTAAGTTTGTCCTGCTGTGTAATTACGAAAATTTCGGTTGTGAACTGTGAAGAGTGGTCACTCATTAACAGACAATTTTTTCTAATACTCATCGCATTAAATAGCTTTCATCAGCTGAACCAAACAGTTAAATGTTATTCAAAAGTAGAACTGATTAAAAAATATCGCGATTCTATGAAAAAACAATTCTGATAACTTGTTTTTTCCAACTTCCAACGTCCGTAGTCCATTGCACAGCGACTTTCCGAACGCACTGTATTATTCGTTATATGGTTACAATAAATAATTTATAATGTCAAGAGGGCATTAAAAGAATAATAAGGTGTAGACAGATTATATACAGGGTAATCCACATAGATTTAGATTTGTTATTCATTCCATTAGTCCTCGGTCGAGGATATGGAATACGTCAATATAAGATTACAAGAAAATAAATTATTACAATTACAAAGTTAGAAAACAAACATTGTACTTAACAATATATATATATATATATAATTTAAAACAACATTAAATATATTAATGAATCAGTAATTAAAGAAATTATAAGTATATTAATCTTCAATTTTCATTTGGTGGAGTTTCTAGAAGGAAATATTACTTGGATTTCCAACAAACATGAAAAAGAAAATAAGTCGGCAGTTCTACAAGATTATAATCGTAAAATAATAGTAAAACTTGATAGGATACCAGCAAACTGTTTTATTGAAGAGGATCTAATCTGTTCTTCCTATCTACGAACTCTTTCACCGAGTAATATGCTCCATTAATTAACAAAGATTTACAACTCTTTATAAATAAATTTTGAATAGTTAAAGTTTTTATTTCGTCCGGAAGACTATTGTATATAGGAAAGGGACTGAATTAACTTGTAATTAATTTATTCAACTCTGACGGAAAATAACTTTGACGTGTTATTATTAAATTGATGAAGGAAAGTTATACTGTGATATTAAATCTATATATCTATTAGTAGGAAAGTTATGTATACTCAGTTTAAACACTATAAACACCATACATATTCTTGTAAAATAATAAAAATAGAAATGCAATCAGGTTTCAAATTTGGAATTTAATAATTCGAATTTTCTCGAGCTTTAAACTGATAGGTGCTTTTATAATTTGCCTGTTAATAAGGCAGTTTTATTTAACATTTTTGGCGTGTCCAAACCAGCATAACCGTGTCTTTACACAAAGGTTGTTAATTTCCTTATTGTCCACGGCTCTCAAGACTCTGACCAACATAATTGGAGCCGCCTTCGTGAGCTTTTATTGTCCCTGATTGACGACAGCGTGCTCCGTGTTTTCTTCTGAGTAAAATGACCGTGCCAATTCTGCACCTTAAAAGGTCTAAACTTTCCTCTCGAAAGATGCAGAGGAAACTGTCTGTTCTCCATTAAATCATTCGTCTGTTCGTTTCCCATAAAACTTATTTCATACCGATTGATGAGACGAGTGTTCTATACTTGTACACTTTAAGTTGTTATGCGAAATGAAGCCATCAGGTATTTCTTTGTAGAGGCGAAGTTGTAATGTCGATTTCCGATTCCCTCCCAAAAAATCTTCGCTCACTATTACACTTATTCTGAACTAGATTCCCCACATTTCAAAGAAGAATTTAGTTTTCATAATTTAATCAATTTATTGTCGAATACTATATTTTGTTAAATATCACATTGCGAAAACATTTTTTTCTATATCCACAAATTTCTGCCCCTTCTGAGCAAAAATATGTTCATAGTTCCAGAAGTTTTTCTGATTTAGTGCTGAAACGGAATCTATTTACGCGAGGGGTTTATAGTGTTTTCAATCAAATGTGAAAGTTTTTAATGTACGTATTGCATCAAATAAACTCAATCCTCTGCAATGAAAGACAGGGAGGGTGTTCTACGAAACGATGTTGAAGCAGGAATTATGCTCATAAGGACGTACATAGCCAGTAAGTGTCGCGAATCAATGACAAGTGTTGAAGAGCCGTTTGTGGGGGCGGAGCGACGGAGGTGTCCGAGTGCTCTTCCCCGTCCAGCACAGATTTGCTGCTCCTTGAGATGAGCTGGCGTTACGCTGGCGAACACATAACGCTGGCCGTTCCATCATCCATATCGTAAACCGAGTCATTTCACACTACAGACTCCGCCTTCCGTGAAATTGGGTAGCCGAGCGGGGAAGCTGCTGCAATGACCGGGGCCCCTCTTTATGGCCTGCTGGGTTTCCTAATCTAGGGACGCACAGAGATGGGGCAATTTACTGACCTTCCCCCGCGCTAAGACATCCAGCGCCTGCCTGAGTTACGCTGACCGTTTACATTTCAGCGGAACCCCTTCGTGTAAATGTAACTAAAACTGCCGTCTTGCCTTGGCGGCGATTGTGAGCTAGCAGTGCCGGAAACAACAGAATGTTCTCCTCTGGTCCCTCATCAGAGTACATCTAGTTCAGCTAATGAATACTTGCTTTACATCCCAACTGGATGTTTCATAGGCCTGTCGTTTGGCCAAAATTGTTTGACTCCCTACAAATATAAATAATGTTATCACAAATACATTTACCACTAATAATAACATAATAGAATATTCAAAATAAATCAACACTCCTTACTTGAACAAATATGTGTGAATTTTTCATAGTATGAAAGATACCCTCGTTTATCTATTTTTCAGACACTCTGGCCAATATTAACATGTTTACGTCACTTTTATAATTCCTAAATATTCTTATAAATAATACCGTTCTATACAAATTGATTTTATCAAGAGCCATTAAGAGTGTGCCTAATGGAAATGACTAACAGAGCACTTATTTAGAATTTTTTTTCTGAATTCGCTAGCTTTCTTATTCATTATTTTCAATCAGACGTAATTTTTTTCATTTTAAATTACTTATTACAAAATTTAGTAAACTGACTTTTTAAAAGAAACAATTAGGCCTATAGTAGAAAATTCATATAATAGTGTTGAGGTTGATAGGGCTGCACAATTTATCCTAAAAATAATCATCCATTCCCAATTTTTTTCTCCGCGTTATATACAGTCCATGTAAGAAATACGTGTTGAAAAATATAATTATGTTTTCTATTACAAATGCTGTAGGAGTTGTATTGAACTTGCAATGCAAAAAGGAATTATTTTATTTTATCTCACGTACATGGACGATCAGGGAAACATTCATTCGAAAGAGTCTGCGGTGAAATTACCATGGTGCAGGTAATGTTGACGACGCTTCAGTCTGGAGGGTGTGTGATAAAATCCGAAAACAACAAGTCATTGATCCCGTGAGAAAGGTCAGGGATTTCCACAGACTGCCAATAGAAGGAGGACGACAGTTGCGACGAAACCATGAGACAAGTAAGTCTCCCTTGGTAGTCTGGTTGTGACCATGACAGAGAACATAGACGAGATGGAATTCATGCTTTAGAGTGGCGGCAAGACCGAAGACAGTGTGAAGAGATTTTTGGAGGAAGATCACAGCGGCAGCGGAAAGCCATTGCGGAATGAAGTCCCACATTTTTACATCCTCGTTCGCAGGCGATGATTCTCTAGAAAATCAGCAGTTGTTCTCCCGCCTTTGTTTGAAGACACACGCCGCAGTTTTCCATATAGAAATGACAATTAAAAATATATTCCAAAAGTAAATTGCCACTGGGGTTTCACTATGATCGTATTTGATTCCCGCAAAGACTCTAATTAGAAATAGCTTGTGATTTAGCATTATTAATATCAATGCTGTGATTAAACAATATAAATATATATAGTAAATCTTACACGCTAGGAATTCATTTAATTAATTCAAAATAAAATAATCCTCTCACATTTAAAGTAGTATTATTCAAAGAAATCAACAAAGCTTTATTCAAGCCTCAAATCATAGTTAAATTTTAATAAAGGAATACCGGGAATGGGTCCGGGATCGATTCCCGGTCCGGTCGACATTTTTCCATCCATATTCCTTACTTAAAAAGTATTATTATTATTAATTATCTATTTTTTCAAGGCTAAAATTTAATAAAGTTGCCAGGACCTGGCAACGGTTGAAATTATTTTTAGATTAAAAAATTTTCAACATCAATATTCTATTTATTTATTTGTAGGTATTACACTGATGATTGTCCAATTATATAGATACCAATAATTTGTTACAATGTTTATAATAATAGAAGTGTATTATTGTTCTATAATTCAATGATTGATACATATAATGTATACAATTTAATAATAGATATAATTGTATTTAATTAAAGTATTATAATTAAATAAATAAATCATCATATAACAGACAAAATTTAGAGGGACATATTATACTTTATAATATTTAAATATTCTTAGTTCTCATATTTGGTTATAAATGTGTAATATCCCTAGATGTTCTTCTGTAAAACAGGAAAAATACCAAGATATTAGGATATAATGAGATTTAGCCCCCTCCTATGTATGATTTATTCGATATCAAACACTCAGAAGTCAGTCATATTAGCATGCAATGCAAGTTCAGAAACGTTCATTACGGAATAATTCAGAAGGATAGTTAACGATAAACTGAGTTTCAAGTGTTTAAATATGACAGGCAATACCCCTCTCAATTTATGAGTGTTTTATATAGACTAAATCATACAGAGGGAGAAAAATTATTCTAGTCGTATCGTTCAATTTCTTATTTTGTTCTTTTTCATTTCGATTTTTGTGGATAGAGAACTATAATTTTGAATTACTTTATATATATATATATAATATTTCAATATATTTGGCGGGAAAACTTAAATATCCCGTGATATTTGGTGGTAAAACTAAATTATCGCAAGATATTTGATAGGATAACTGCGATATCTAGTGAAAATTTTAATTAAATTTGAAATATCCAAAATTGTCCGATATTCTTTATTATTTTTCTTCTCGTGTATGCATTAATATTTTTCTGTTATGTATTTTCCACGTTAACAAAATGTTTATTTTATGTATATCCCCATTTTGTTACATATTTATTTATTGTATTTATGTATTGTTCTATAATGTGTGTATTTTTTCTCTTATTTCTCATTTGTTTATTCTGCTAGTTATCTATATTTAAATGTATTGATTAAACAATTCTCGCTTACCCAATTGGTTAAAAGTTAAGTTTCCGCGAACATCGTCAGGTAAACTGCTCTCTCCGGCAATTCGTGCCCCTGTTGAAAACTTGCAAGGCAATGCCGGTGCCTATTACCTGTGATTTAATAATTTTGTTAAATTCGATTTGCTGAATAATTACTGAGCTATAAATAGGAGAAAATTTGTGAAGGTAAGGAAGCAGTAATAACGCTAAACTGAGTAAAAACCGGTTCCATAAGCATGAGTTTTAATGACCCAAGTATTAAGTTAATACGCTTTTGTCGTCGGACTCGTAAGCACATTTTAAAATCCGCATAGATAATAACTTATGTTGGCCGCTTAATTATAGCGGATGACGTAGCCGATCAAAGGGGAGGGAAGTGCGTGCACGCGGAGGGGTTCCACGCATAACGCGATAGAGTGGAACCGGTGAGTGTGGGAAGAAAGGGTGCGTGGGGAGCAAAACAGGGGGGATCCAGCAGCATCCAAAGCTTCGATGGAAAACTCACTGAATTACAATGCCAAAATAATTTTAGTAAGGATTTTGCAAAATAAGTTAATCTCAGCGTTAATATGTCGTTTGAAACAACTTACCCAGACTCTAATTAAATTACACAATATGGGGATCTCGATTTTTATAGTTTACCAAAATATAATCACACATTCTGTACTTCTCTGAAAAATCATAATGTTTTCATACACGATACTGTACCAAATTGGTAAAAATTAATTTTTATCCAACATAGTTTACTTGATTTAAAACTAATCCGCATCGAAGGAGGGGATATTTAAGCATTCTATATGTGCTAGAAAATTTTATATCTAAAGACGTGTTCTTTTCATTTATAGTGAAAATTTTTAAGCTGTTTGTATGTAAGTCCAAACTCCACGCTGGAATTAAACGGCCATGGATTTATAGTTTAATTACAATTATTTTGCCTATATACATAATTCAAAATTAACGTTCTCTATCCACAAAAATCGAAATGAAAAAGAACAAAGTAAGAAAGTGATCGACACGACTAGAATAATTTGCCTCCCTCTGTATGCTTTAGTCGATATTAAACACTCATAAATTGAGAGGGGTATTGCCTGTCATATTTAAACAATTGAAACTCAGTTTATCGTTAAATATCCTTCTAAATTATTCCTTAATGAATGTTTCTGAACTTGCATTCTAATATGACTGACATTTGAGTGTTTGATATCGAATAAATCATACATAGGAGGGGGCCAAATCTTATTATATCAGATCACTTTCATACTTCATTCTCCGTATGAAATTGATGGGTGCTAGCTATGTGAATAGAATTGTAACTGCATAATTGCATTCGAATTAAAATGTTTATAAGTTTCGTATAGGAAAGAACCACAGATTTTATATATATTTGATATAAATACTCATTCGTCCGAGATACACTTTAATAAATAGCTTGGTTGAAATTACGTTTTGTTATAAGAATAAATGCTCAAAAAATGTTTGTTCATATGCAAATATATCAAATATTTTTATGCATATGCAAATGTAAGTTCTGATGCGCTCAGTGAGTCATCACTAGTAATTTTTATAAGGAATGGAAGGGACAGATCGAGAATGAAGGTGCCTTCAGTTGATTAAATTCCTGAGCAATTTACTTGGCAACGGAAAGAAAGTAGCCAATAACTCCCTCTTTGGCTCCTTCGCGTGGACAAAGGAACAGCTACCACGGAAGTTAAGATTACAAAACAACCTGCTGACTCTGGATAGGAAATTTTCATGGCGACCGCGGCTTGCGAGTTGAAGAAAAATTATTTCAGTTTCAGTATTGCTCTGAAAATAAGCAAATGCCGTTCTATCAGAATTCTGAAACGTACGGGAACCCTAAAGGTTCTGACATTTGTAATATTATAAATAAATAAATTATCTTGATTCAGAAAATTGTTTATTTACAAAACAATTAAATATACCGACGTTTCATTCTCGTGTAAGGACATCTTCAGTTCAAATAATTTCATATATAAATCACAAAAAATTGGAAGCCATGTTTCGCTGTTCCCTGCCACAATTTTTTTTGTACGATTTATATTTATATTTAATATATTTTTGGCTGCTGAGTCTCAAAAATTTTTTGTATTACATATATAAAATTATTAAACAGGAAGAGATCCTAAAACAATGACAAAAGTTGGTTTTTTATTTTTTTGGTAATTAAATATTTTCTGACTCAAGGCATTTATTAATAATTTATTGCTATTACCAATTAACGCTTTACTACAGTCATTTTTCTCCTCTTCCTGTTTTCATAAATTTTTAATTTGAATTCAGGAATTTTATAAAAAAATATGCTTCTGCTACAAACAGATTTTATTAATCTTTTTTCAGTTCAAATTCCTCGTGTTTTAATAAAAATCATCGTAGATGCGTATTTTTATGCTTCTAACTGCTGGATAAAAGACGGTTTTATTAGTGATGGATGTATCAAACGCTCTCGGATGACTAGCCACTTGAGATTATAATAGAAACACGACTAACAAGTCAGTCTTTCCAGAGACGTTCATATCATGCTTTGAAATGCAAGTGGTGTGAAGCCAAATTTGCTTTTACTCGAAATGGCAGTATTGGATTTCATAATGCAGCAAAATGAATACATTGACAAACTGTGACCGTGACCTGCGATGCGTCCGGATAGTATATTTACGTCAATTTTCGTGGCCACAGATCAACTTCCTGTTACAGGATGGTCTTATAAAATTGCTACTGGTACGGTCAAACGTTTAAGTGTAACGGAATGAAAACCCAATACAACACATCCATCCTATTATGTTTTAGGATTCGTTTGAAACTGTTTTTTTTATTGAACTTGCTTTTGGAAAAACAAAGTTATAAATCTCGAATAAAACATTGAAAATGGGACAATATTTAATTATAACATTTAAAAAATTCCAAATTTATCTAGGTGAATGTAGAGTTGTGAATTTGGAATGATTGTTGAATTATAAAAAACACTGCATTTATTTATTTACAAATTATTATTAATTACAAATTAAAATATGATATTAGCAAGACTAATTCAATTACGATTGTTTTATTTGGAAAAATAAAAAATATCTACTCCATCGGAACAAAAACTAATCATATTAGAAATAACTAAACATAGGTTAATTGAATTTATAAAAATATAATGGAAGGAAAATCGCGGGATTTTCTTAGATAACCTCCAAATTATTGAGGAATATTTTTCGGTGGCCGGCACCTTTAGGAAATAGCAAGCGGCGTCCTCTGATTCGATTATCACATAGTTCCGAAGTGCGCTTCCCTCGTAGCTGCAACTCTTTCCCCGAGAGAGCTATAGAACATCAACTTTTGTCCCTGTCTTTTTCGGTACGTTGTTCACACGGTACTCTGTGATGTGTTAGTATTATTATAGCGTATGCGAATATAATGTTAACTTTCCCAATGTTCATAAAGAAGAAGCCGCTTCAGTGCTTTTTTTCTCGCTTTTATATGACGTTCTCCCACTTTGGGAAAAGTCGTCCGCTTTATACACGTGGCCTGAACGGAATGCCAGGATATGGTAAATCCTGTGTTCGACACCAACTTGTTACTAATGCAAATCGTTTCTTGATTTTCCTGGAGAATTTTCACTGGTGGTCGCTTTGATATTAAGTCTTTCTCGTCATAAAAATTATAAATGAGGTGCTCTATCTAAAGCAGTGCTGCTTTAGATAATAGAACCAATTCCTTTGACTGAATTTATATTATAAGTTTTTTCCGCAATATTTGTTTAATTGCTTTCTCTATTCTACAGTTACTTCAGCGTGTGTGTTTCTTGTCAATAGCTCACAACTCAGATAAAATTCTCTGGCGTTGTTTTGGTGTTGTGAATATTATCGATTTAAAATAAAGGGTGAATGGAATGCTCATATTTTTTTGATATCGAATATAATGCAGTTTCAATATATTTTATGAACAAAGGAATGACTTTACAGATTTCCATAATGGATTTTAGCGTTAGAGAGGATCCTACTACGCAGCGTAATCAGATTATCAAAAAATATAGCATCAAACACTTAGGAACAAAATAATTAGGAGCGACGAAAGCAGCAGGCAATAGCAGTGCATGGGCAGGCAATTAGCGGCACCCTGACCGTGGCTGGGTGACCGAGGCTGGAATTGCGCGCATTAGGCACAAACATTTGGGAATTCCGAACCTGGAGCTGCCTCCAATTGCTCTGCTGATATAAGGCAGGCGCAACGCTGTTTAGAAAGGCATTAAGCGCCCCTTTCCGCCAATAGACTTTGCGAATGCGACTTTTAAAGAGGTAACGGTCACATAGCCGTATACGACACCTGGAGGTGAGAGTGCGAATGTGCACCTGGAATATACTGCCTATTACCCGGCGTATAGCTGTGCTCTATACAAGTACGCTAAATAATGACAGATTAAAATTTTCCATTCATCCAAATTAGATATAAATTTACAACCTAGAACTCAACAATAACAATACCAGAGTCCAATATATTGTTCTCGGAGTTCAACCGGGTTTTGCATAATTATATTAGAACGCAACGTTTCGACGACTAAAAGCTCTGTCGTCATCTTCTAGCGGGACAGGAGTTTGCTGTGGGGACACAGCATTCCCTTATCCGTACCTCGACCAGTTTAGGAGGCAGCTGGCCGACTATTCCAATGGGAATAGCGGACAACTCTTACCGTATGTCCAAGGTCTGTGACCCCGGAACATACACCTTTCAGAACAGGCCGAGGTGCCTCGGCTTGAGTGAACCTTAGTTCAAAAACGTAGAGGAAAAGGCATCCCCAAAGGAAGCCCCTTCGTGTCTCTCCTCCAAGGTTCTGCCTGCGAGAAAACATCCCTCGCTGGTACTGCCTGCGAGAGAATAACCCTCGCAGACGATTGACCTTATAGGATTTTTTTTTGGTGTAGACAGGCTATGTATAGGGTAATCCACATAGTGGCAACTCCCCTCTTATAGCATAGGAAAGGGATTTGAAAGGGGGGATGCGGAAGGGTGGAGGAAGGTAGCCAAGGGTAACTAGGGCCCCCGGGCTATGGTTTAAGGATCCTACCCGGCATTAGCCTAAAGAAATGCAGGAAAACCCTAGAAAAACCTGCATCAGGTAGGTTGGGCATTGGGTACTTGTCCCACGCCCTTCCGGGAGAGGAGTTTGCTGTGGGGACGCAGTATTCCCTTCTCCGTGCCTCGGCCAGTTTAGGAGGCAGCTGGCCGACTATTCCAATAGGAATAGTGGACAACTCTTAACGTATGCCCAAGGTCTGCGACCTCAAATACTAGCTGGGTGCCCGGAGTAACCCGTTTACTTATTTATATAAACCCGAAAAGTATTTAATTCTATATTAATCTTATTATGATTTAACCTAAATCTAACTGATTCTAGTTTGGTACATACTTTCGACCGATAATGCATTAATTGAACAGCTATAAAATACATTGAATTTTATGAATAGCATACTTAAATATACTCCTGGAGTATTGCAGGATACAATTGTCCCTCTGTCTATAGACATTACGAAAGATTAAATTGACGAAATTGTTAGCTAGATTCACAATGTAAACATAGTCGCCATATTGAAGTCACTAATATTGCACTAAAATTTACTTATATTTTCCGCAAGGATCATAAAGGATTTCGTATTGGTTTTTATCATCATTGTATACGGTATTACGGGTAAAATTAAACTTTTTATTCAATCAAAATATTTCTGCTTTATTTTATTACAAAAAAGGAACTATTTACTTTGTTGTGCAGCATCGTCGCGTAGTAACGTCTCTCTCGCGTGTGCTGTAACGTCATTATTCCTTGACGCGCAGTAATTTAACAGGAAAAGAGATCACATTTTTTAATTATAATTTTTCCACCTTTATGCTATACGGAGCTCACCACCCACAGTACCGTTTCTCGTCGTTTGTAGAATATGTGTACTATTTTTGTTGTAATCTATCCACGCGCTTAAATCTATATAGAGATTAACGTAAATACATACATACAAACATATCCTTTTTTATTATATAGATTAATTTATGAAATTCCTGATTAACCTTAGAAATTTATTAAGCATACCAATATGTAACCATATTAATATATTTTGTACGTTTATCCTGAATTCTTATTAATTTCTATTACAGTCTTATTAAATTAAGTATAACATAAACGATCAGCGACGTGATTGTTCGCTGAAAATTTTTCATTGCAGTGTAACTAAACCATATAATATATATATATATATATATATATATATATATATATATAATATTTATATATATATACAGAGCTGACTACTAATTTCACTTTTTCACTAAGAAATTATAAGTTATACTCCATATCATTAAACACATTCGCCTAATTGAATCCTCGCTTCTTCTAATCTACAGTAAACGAAGAATCAAATTTAAGCTCATATTTATTGTGCACTATTATATTAAAATAAGTATGACGATAAAATAAAAATTATTTTTATTTCCTTATGATTAGGAACGTTAGCAATTAAATATAACAGTTCATATTGATCATTGATGAAATTAATTAAACGCACAGATGTGAAGTGACTTCATATCAATTTAACTAGGTATATAAATAGCCAAATAACAGACAAAAAAAAGTTTGAAAAAAACTCAATGTTTCTGAAATCCTTGGTGCTTTTGTCAGGTGATTCAAAAAACGCAAGGGCAGTAAGAATGACACACCGCACAAACCAGGTGACGAACTCAATTTGATAGATTCAAATATATAGCAGGTTTGTGAAGTGAATGCATAGCAGAATTGTAATTAAATTTACCGTAATTTTTTATTTAAAAAAGCCATTAATAAGCATTTAATTTAGCAACATAGCTATTAAGAATAATACAGTTAGTGTGTTACCATGTTGTAGTCCCGTTCACTCCATTCTAATTAATATATTTCAAAGGTTCTCTTATTTATGTTATTTATGAATATAATCCTTCATTAAAAGGAGATAAAATTCCTACCAATGTTTTCACCACAAATAATGTAGTTTATAAACTTGATTGTAGAATGTACGAAATTAAAATTCTGATAACGTATACAAAAAAACACTTTCAATACTATTTCTTTATTTATATTCACACATTAACTTTGTAACATAAATTCCAAGATACCTCAGAGATCCTCCTCACTCTGCCACAAACACAGAAATTTACAAATTTGAATTACTTAAGAAACATGATTATAATCTACTAATTGTTGTTCATGTTACATCGGTCAAATCGAAAAGGCATTAAAGAACATAAACCTAATTTCAAACTGAGCACCAGTAAAGACAAACCGATTACTAAAGAGTGCTATAAATGGAAACAGAATTTTGATTTTGAAAACCTCACTATTTTTTACACGGAATTTTATTATGAAAAAATAATAATTTACGAAATATTATTCATTGAAAATCATACAAACATTGTCTGAATTAAACTTGACACCTAAAGTCACAACAAAATATATCTTATTTTAAATTATTTGGTATTTCTCTATATATTCTTGGGTTTAGATCATGTCTTACTATCATTCTATGTTGAAACTATGTTAGAGAAAGACGGAAAGTAGCGTCTAAACGTCCAGCTATGCTTAAATTATTATATTATGTGTAATTTGTTCTCATATTAAATTTGTCGGGAAACTAAGGTAAAGTTTATTATTTTACATTTTTAACTTGTCAACATTGTTGACTAAATCTAATTTACGGAAATAGAGTAAAATTATTTCACATTCGTGGGTTATTGAATTTTTAAGCTACAATCATGCCCTTACGTAAAATATAGAGTAATTATTATTTTATTGAGATACCTTGACAAAGTTGGTTTCATATAACGCATGATTTGTGTTGAAAGTGATCCCACATCAATGTGGATATGGCGTCGTTGGGGAAGGTTCAAGTCGCAGTCGAAATGCCCTCTTTCCGAGTGAAAGCAAACTGCGCCAAGCCCATAATCGTTCAGCGATAGAAGACGCAACAGCTAGCCATGCTCTTGCCCTTCTGCGTGTCTATTACACAGCATTTTAGTTATCACTAACATCTTCGATCTGCAATATCGTGATTCATAATCTATAGTAAGTTAGAGACGGATAAGGAATTTCCAATTAAATTTATACCTATATAGTTTCTTTTGTGTTTCGTACCTGAAACAATTTTTATTGATGTCTTATACCTATATGGGTATTATTATTTTCTTTATATCGTTACTCTGGTATCATTTTCCTTCGAATATGTAGTACATCGTCTCAAATCTTTTATTTCTATCTTCTTATATATGTGGCATAATTAAAAATAAGTCTGCTTCTGTGCACTTGGAAACTTTACCGATATAATTTGCGAGCTTACAACGAATTTATTTTACGTACACATGATATATTATATCCCATACAGGATGAAACGAAAATTCTCTTTCGCTTGTAACAAGGTTTTCAAATGCCAAATGTCTAATTTAGAGACTTTCTCATATTTAGTGTAATTCATTGATGTCTAAAAAAATTATCTAGAATTATTTATTAACTGTCGTTGAACTTATTCACAAGCTAATATTTCTTTCCTATGAAGGCGAAACATGTCTGCAAATAACGCAGGGACCAAAACTGGCACTCGTCACTGGCTTCGTCGGGTCGATAACTTCCGCACGATTTCTGTCATAATAACTATTTTGTTCAATTGAAAAAATTTACGTCTGACTAAAAATTAATAATAATAATATATATACTCGTCACAATCACACAACGTTTCTGGGATCCTTGTCCGTTTCTGACGAGTGCAGTTGTGTCGCTCAAGGCTCTTTTTAGCACCTGAAGAAAGGAACAAAGATCCCAGAAACGTTCTGTGGTATATATGTTATCACTTATTTTGTCTGTATTTGGCTATCTTTATTATTATTAACTATTTTATTTGTTAAAAGAGTAATAAATACCGTGATCTAATGCAATATAGAGATTCTAATCTATTAATCGCAGTGTATTTAATAGAAAGTAATGTTCGTTATATGTTCAAATCGTTCGTCAGGAATAGAAAATTTTAAAAGCCAGACTAAATAGTTTTTTCTGGAATTGAAATCAGTAGTGAACTGAACAGGAAATCTGATACTTAACGGCCATGTAAATAATGAAACTTTTATATATTAACAATTGGTACAACCTATATATTTTTATAGAATATTACTTGTTTTATTTTTTATATTACCAATATAGTGTTTACATCTATCACTTTTTTTTCGAGAAGTCAACAATTCCTTAGATTCAAATAAGTGGTTTAGATTAATTATTCTATTCTTGGAGTACCAAAACCATTGTTACCTTAAAACTATTTTTTAATATGTCTTAATAATATTAAATCGGTCGAAGATGATTTACTTTACTGTGCTTTACGAAGAAATATCTTGTTAAGATTACTTGTAGGTGAAAACGCAAGTATCTAACTGAGTTAGGAAGGACCTTGGATCCAGATTAGTGCTTTCCATTAGATGGCATTAGACACCATCATCGTCTCAATCCAAAGTTTGCGACGGACTAGAAGCAACATCTGCTCCGGAAAGAGGGGGAGGGGCTGGGAGGCAGTGCTCATTAATCAAAGTCTCCGGTAAAGGTGACCACTACCAGCACAGGCGCCATCTCGCTAATTACAGGGGCACAAGTCTCACGGTCGCCAACGACCATGCGACAATGCGGACAAGATGATATAGGCAAATGATCAGGCATGTCATGAAGTCGAGTGATCACAAAGTATTGACACAATTCCACCATTTCACCCTCAATTCTGCTACGCTCGGAAACCATATTTTATCATTTCAATTATATAGGTCGTCGAAATATCAAAACACTGATTCAGAAATACATCAACCTTATTTTACTTATAGATTAAAACAAAAGTACAATCATTAAATACATATTTCAGACTTTTATTGTGTATAGGTGAAAATTCTAGCAATGAGAGACAATATCACTGAGGAGTTTCTAACAATAAATAAAATGTAAAAAAAGAATGTTGCAATAGTCTACAGTAATTTTGAGAAACATGTATAAATATATACTAAACCTTTGAGATTCTTAACTCATAATATGCAATTAGTAAATCTCTATCTGGCAGCAATTTAATTCATTGTATTTATTTTTCTTATATAGCGTATATCTACAGTAATAGCATTCATGTTTCAATATTAAAAACCAATATTATTGAATATAATATTGTTAAAAATATATTATTTGAGGTCTTATCGCACAATAAAAATTTAGTCGAATGAGTAAAATACATTGTTCATTATATGTTTATTGACGGACAATTCAAATCGATGACGGGTATTTATATCATAATAGTAGGTTAACGACGGAATTATTTCCCACAGAACCATTGTCGTAATACCACACACACAAACACTTATATATATATATATATATATATATATATATACACAAAACCTATACACACACACACACACACACATATATATATATATATATATATATGTATGTATATATTAGTACTCATCTCAAATACGTAAACGTTATTGCTTGGACTATAATTGGATTATAGCACTTCACTTTGTAAAACAACGGCCACCAGGCAATCAACTACAATCTTAAGCAATTATGTTAATGTTTAATCTGCTGCAATGAGATACCCAGAAAAAGATGTAAATAATTTCCTGGAATTTTTATGGCGTATTATAACGAATAACTTGTTGGTTAATATTAATTAAATCTACATGACCCTGGAATGTAATATTTATATTATTCATTTCTTGGATTCCAGTAGTTTCGCTAAAAAGCCTGAAGTGTAAGTTGTCAGCATTCCAACGATTATGTTGTTCTGGTATTGCTCTAAAAACTTGTCAAATTGTATAAAGATATGAATTTATTTACAAATTCATTTAAATTACTATTCCAGATTTAGCACTGAAAATGCTCGAACATTTATTAAAGGTTTAGCGCAATATAAGCGGCATATTATTTAAATATATAAATCTAAAGTTAATAAGAGTGTAAAATAAATGTCAAATATATTTTCCTTTGTGAGAAAATGATAATCGCATTCATTGAGATGTGTTAGTTATTTAATCCCAAAGAAAACTTTCAGTGTTTTCTTCCAAATCGTACATTTATTTCTTATCAGCTGAGTCGTATGTTTGAGAATAAATTGTTTGGTTTGTGTTAGCGGCGCTTTAGAACTGTTATTGGTGTTTCAGGAAGCAGAGAGTGCAATTGCTGCAATGAACGGCCAGTGGCTGGGCAGCCGCAGCATCCGAACCAACTGGGCGACCAGGAAGCCGCCGGCCCCTAAGAACGAAGGTAAATACCAGCAGTTATCAGTAACATCATTCAAACTTCTAAAAGGAATCAAGATGGTGTCCTCTACAAACTAACCTCATATTAATTCAACGCTGCAAAACTACTTCGATCAACGCATTCAATTGCTTCGTTAGACTGTGGTCCCAGCAGAACGTACCTTTTTTGAAAAATTATGGAAAGAAATCTAAGATAGTACAAATAATACAAATTTTTTCAAGATTTTAAAAATCCATTTATATTTAATTCCCTGAGATCTCAATATGCTTACTAATTAAATATATTTTAAGCATGAGGAAAAATGTCGACACGACCGGAAATGGAATCCAGGATCACCCGCTTACCGGGATGACACTCTAACCACTAATCTATCGAAATCCGGTACTAAATTCGTCCATAGACCTAAATTTCGCTTACCTACATACTTAAAATAATAACTTAACATAGTCTTAGGTCTTATTCTTCGTTCAGCTTTCCTTATTCTTGAATTAATAATATATTTATTATATATAAAAATAAACGGAAAATAAGTAATTTTAAATTAAGAATGAAGTAAAACTAAACTTATATATGCTCTACTTATTACACCATTCTCACAATAAACAGGTTTTCAAAAACGTTAAAAGTGAACTGACATTCAGCCGCAGAAACAATTTAAGAATTATTTATGTTACCATATTACACCATAAATTGAACTGTGAACACGATACTTATTTTCATGAACATGAATGTATATTATAATTGTATCCCATTAATAGGCAATTAAAAGAAATTGATTCTTATTATTTTCATATCATTATCAATCAATTTTGATACCATCACAAAGAACGAAATTAAACAAACATACAGTAAAAATTCAAAATAAGGAAGAGAAATTGTCGCCTTAGTAACTTTCTAATTAACGTTAAAATCCATTCTCACATTTTTATAGCTCCTTCTGAAATGTCACTCCTCTAAAATCGCTTGCATCATAATTGAGTTCATCTTATATATTTTTTTGATTGTTTCTCAATGATTCAGTGACATTTTTGCAGAGTGTATTTTAATATATATTATGTCCGGAAACTCGCATATTTATTTATTTCGGAGAACCGTTCTTAAGAAATATGTATTGATTAAACCTGTAAATTAAAGTTGGGATTTGTAATTGTATTCTACAAACTGTTCCCCCACTATTTATTTCTTTCTATTATTGCGATCTTTCTGATTTTTAAATCTTCAACCATATCTGCAGTCCTATTCAAAGAATTTAAGAGTTTAAGGAGGATCCGTTTGAATAAATATAATTTATTTTATTAGTAGTTCATTAAAATTCCTCGGAGCTGAGGTGAAACGCTTTAGTAGCTCGCCCCGTAATATCTCGTGCTGCATCGCTTAAGCCTCTGAACATGTCTAATAACTCTCCTATCCACCCCTGGCTGTTAGGCATCACTTATGGCACGACGTCGAGAACAAAGGCGAGGTTGCAGATGGGAAGCTATTTTAGGCGTACATTGTTGCAGCCAGCTGTGAGGTGAGCCTACTGTGTGTGTCATAGTGTTTTTGTGTTGCGGGGATGTTATTTTTCTTCCCCTCCCCCCTCAAGGTCTCGTCTGCAATTCTGTGTGTAGTCAGCCATTAAACATTGAAGACATCGCTCTAGGCGCTTAGCAGACAGCTCCTTGGCGTGCTCTGCACCATTTTAGAGAAGCGGAGAAGTTATGCCAAGCCGTGCACAACCATTCGGAAACAAACAGAAACGTCAATATTTTACACACTAGAGTGTAGAGCTTCATGGGAAACGTTATTCAGAATTTGGATCCGGAATAGCTTGCGGTAAAATTAGAATCGAATATCAAGAGTGAATGAAGACAAGAATTTTCAGGGTTTTTTACTGAGTATTTTCTTGTTTCTGGGCAGATCAATATAAATTTTTATATTTCCCGGTGTCTCTAATAATTTATACAATTATAAAACACATACGTCTACATAATTGATAATTTCCTATTTTTATGTACATAATAATTGTCAAAAGATATTTTCTTATAAAGGAAAAAATATACATCTGTTGTGAAAATTTATATTAAGAAAAAAATTCTCTTAATACCCGGATCATGAAACATAGGTCTAATATCAAACATCCCAACGATAAATAGTGTGTACTCTCCAAACATATAATCATTTCGAAACCTTCATTTGATTGAAAAAATGCTAAGATTGCTATGATACATTATTTTTACGCTAACCCTTCTGCTTGTCGTTTCGTTTCCTTCGCTTTTGAGTTTCTCAACTGTATTATGCGGTTGTGTCGCTCTAGGCTGAAGAATGTAAAAATTTTTCCAGAAACCTTGTGTAGTATTTATATAATCACTTCATATTTCTTAGTATTATGATATTTTCTTATCTTTCTAAAGTGCATAGTCTGCATTTTCCCATTAACTGCTACTCAACATTTAATTTTCTACTATTGTTGATCAAGGTTCTTTTCCCACCACATTTTTCGACTACAGTTCACATTTATTCATTACTATTATTTTGCTACCTGTTCATTTTATATATATATATATATATATATATATACATATATTCAGTGGCTATCCTTTCTTCTAAAGTCAACATTCGTTAAGTATTTATTTTATTCCTCGGAATCTAGTTTCAAACTATAATGAAGATGGTTCTTCTGCTACTTTTTTTTCAGGATAATACTTAACGTCCTTCCGGCAGTTTACTACAATTAAAAACTAGGGCACAATAACACAATTTAGAAATATTTCATTAGATTAGCGACTTCTAGGTTTTCACAACTGAGTCACTTTGAACATATTGTCTCCATTATTTCAAGTCAATTGCAAATGAGAACACTGTAGTGTATATTTGGTATGAGAATTTTGCGCACAGCTATTAAGATTGCTTTGAAATATCTCTTCTTTGTTTTAGAGGCTCACTGCGGGTAATCCATGTGGTGGCAACTTCCCTTACATAGAATAGTAATGGATTTGAAAGCATGGATGCGAAAGGGTAGAGGAAGGTAGCCAAGGGTTAACTAGGGCTCCCTTGCTATAGTTTAAGGATCCTACCCGGAATTTGCCTAAAAGTGATGCAGAACAATCTATAAAAATACCTGTATCAAGTAGATCGAGCAGTATGTACTTATCTTTTCAAAGATTTATTTTTTTATTTTGGGAATAGACAATAACACGCAAGATCCCCATTAGAATTTAATACATATTAGATTAATTTGTTCCGACTGTACCCCGAAATCATGATAAATACATTGGTCGATTAATTATGTGTCTGTATTTATTTTTTATACGCTAGGAAAAGAATTTTTTACGTAAACTACATTTAATTGTTTCCCTAGAAACGACAATTTGATCCACGATATTTCTTAAACACTGTATAGGTTTTTCAATCAAGAAGTCTACAGTCTTGATTACCTCAAATTTTTTGGATACTATTTTATGCAACATTTTGAACTGCCTACTTTTGAAATATTTATTTTTATTTTACTAGTTGTAATTTGTTCTTGTTCTTCATCTTTATCTACAAATTAAATATCCGTTTCTTTACATTGCTGCTTGTAAAATTTAAGTTCATAATATGTCGCAAAAATATTCTGTAGCTATTTGTGCCGAACTGAAGTTGCTTTATACGAAAGTGCTTCTTTCAGGAATTTTGCTCATTTCTTTTGCAAGTCTTTGCAATTGCTATGACAATGTTACGATTTTTTACTTAATTTTATGGATAATATCACTTCTCGTAACACTCACTGTTATGTGTACGTTTAATTTACAAATGAGACAAAGTTTTGTTTTATTTTACTTTCTATGGCGAAAGAAGATTCTCTAGCCGATTATATGTTTAAAACAACACATATAGATAAATGTTTAGGCAGATAACACATTTATAACCAAAAATTTTATAATAAAATAGTGTACTCCTGCAGTAAAGAAACGAAAAACTTAACACGGATATCGGATGGATCACATAAAGTCCTCATCGTTAAACAAAGCACGCGCCTTTAACCAATAGACTATTTTTTCTAATAGCTTACTAATCGTTAACCAAGTATGTCGTTAACCAAGGAAACACTATAAATATTCTCGTCAAGATATGTTTATTCTATTCAGTAATGTTTGATAAAAGTTTTAAAAATAACGTGGCATTTTAAATTCCATTAGACAGGAAGAACAAAGTTTAGACTAATATCAACCTTGAAGTGAGTTTATGAAATACGTCAATCTCGTCTTAAACTCGACAGAAATTTGAAACTATTTCTCTGACACTGCTCCGACTTTTTGAGTCAATCGTTTATTTGGGTATTGTTTGATTTTTAATTAGTAATGTACATTGTGTTACTGATTCCACATCTGTAATGAAACTGCTATATTCGCACTTGGTTGCATATACTTATGGGATACCAATGATTATGGTTACATGCAGGTTAATGTAAATAATTTAAATATTATTTTTTATTTAAAAGAGTCTTATGTCAAAAGAATCGCATTTTCTAAGAATTTTTAAAAGTTCACCATTCCATTTTACATAATCCTCAGTGCGTAATGTGACTCGTAAGATGAAACTGTACGTGAAGCTTTCTGCGATAGGTCGTTAAGCTCGCCTATCCTGGCTGCAGTAGCAATTAAGTGGAGTCGCTGATGAGTGATCAGTTCGCTAATGCAGGCCGTGCGAGCAACCACACCCTGTCTCGTACACTAGCCGCCCAATCTACCCCCAGCAGTGACATGCAGATATACCAACATGACGACATTCTCCGAATGTAATATATAGATCAGTTAAGACATATTTTTATTCGTAACCACAGTGAGATCTCAGCGGAAGTGATATTACTGTAAAATCAAAACACGCGCGAAATTTTAAGTACCTATAGTGATTGAAAATAAATTAAGTTGCATGTGAAGTTCCAATGAAGATGATATTTCTTATAAAAAGTTCGTGTCACGCTTGTTTGCAACTTCTGTACGAGTTATTTTCTAACTTCAAATAATTTTTTCAGAAAAATATCATATTAAGTGCATTGATGAATACTATTAAAATTGTAATGTATGTAATTATATTTACATATTAAAATTAGTTCTTCCGTATTTGTTCGCTGTTTTACGAATGCCGTAGACTCGGCGCTTTAATGGTGTTGCTCACTTTTGTTCGGTGGTGATAATGGCGTGCACACATGGGCACGCTTGTTGTCCTCTGGGCAATCAAGGAGTGTTTCCGGTGATAGTACTGAAGAGCTGATTGAACCATAAAGCCTGGGGCCGTTTCGCTAATAAGTGCACCTGCGTGGCTGACGTTTGTTGCGAAGCGCAGGAAACGGCGCTTTAATTGCGGCTTGAGATAACGCTCGGCCAACGAGTCGCTGTCGGCACAGGAAATTCTACCTGCCCCACAACATTTGTCTGGCTGCCTTACCCCCCTGACAGAGATGCTCAGTTCGTTATACCCCGGGTCTATCGTTTGTTATAATACGAGCCGTGTATTTTTTTTTATTCGAACGAAGCTTTGATAGACATACATTGCCCAATAAATGGGTTGTTAATGTCGTAGGACTTGTTAGGCGACCATACTTATGCCAATTGATGTTCCCACGAAAATATTCTTTTAAAGAATTAATTGTGGCCGTGAATCACACCGAAAACCTACACTTGGTGTCATGACTCTTCTATTATCTAAAAATCATTGATCTGCGGACGGGGCTATTTTTCCGGAAACTAAAGTCTTAACCGTGACAGAAGAAGAAATGGAAGTGCCAAAATTCTGGATCATTTTTTCATTATTACTGTTTATAGTCGCTATGACATAATAGTCATTAGCGACTATAACTATTAGCTACAACATAATTAAATTAGGTGCAGTCTATTACTGTCTGCCTTGTTTAAATTGTCCAATCTCTGGTGGGATGTCAGTAAGTCGACATCCTTCAGGTCTGGATCCCTAATAGTTACGTAAATGACGCTTTGATAACCGACACTCGTCATTATCAGACCAAATGGAATAATAATGATGGTTTATAGCGGGGTATAAGCAACTTCTTTCAGAAATGCTAATAGTTACACCAATTTTTCATGTCAGAGCCGATCCTCGAATATTTGTACTATGATTAAAATATATATGACTATTTATAACAATATAATTAAATAAATAGACAGCCCTGTGTCACAAAAGTACTTATTAATAAAGTTTATTACCAAATATATCAGGTTTGACAGTTTTTAAATTTTTGTATACAATTCATGAGTAAAATTTGGAAACAATATTCTGCTAATTTTTGGTATTAACATTATAATTACTTTTCGGACTCAAGGCCGTCTATTTATTTATTTATATTTCACTATGTATTTCATAATTATCCATAATTTCTTAAGTTCTTCTATTTTTATAGCAGCTATCGCAACTGTCCTGATATTAAAATGCTTGGTAATGAATAAAGTTGGCGACTATTTGTCGAGCTTTTGTATGATTTGAGCTTGCTCAAAAATGTCTACACCGTACTTATTTATTATATTTATGGATTATTTTATCACAAAATCATTCGTCCTACGCTTTTACTGTACTTTGAATAACCACCGTTTCATTGTAAATATTGGAGTAACATAATTAGCCTCAGACCGATTATTCTACGTCTGAACACGGAGACACTAGGTAAATTCACACACAAGTAATATTCTCATAGGAACATACGGTTTACAGTTTATTTGCTTACATATAGTCGAAATTTATGTGAAACTATAACTCGTATTATCGCATAAAATCAAATAATTTTTGGATAAATTGAAGCCTGATTTTATAAATTTATCGACTTGCAGTAATGCATTTTTAATATTAACATAAAACTGTATAAAGTAGTCATTCAGTGTTTGCCTCAAATATATACAAACTTTCCCGCTATCATATATACGTAAAGTAAAGTAAAAATATTTCACATATTATTGAAGCATCACTAGATATTATGAATCTATCAGGGGAAGAGACATGAAAAGTAATACGGGATACTTGCTGACAATGCGTGAAAGAAAGTGCCAATTACTTCGAAGTATCAGCAAAACTAATTTACAAGCAAAAAAATAAATAGTTTTTGAGAAATAACATTATTCAATATTATAAACATTATTATAAACATTATTCTCATATTATGTAACGAATTCTTAAGGATATAAACAACTAGGAAAAATAACTTTATAATTGGGCCTGACAAACAGGAATACGAAGTAGGTGAATTATAAACGTCCGAGAATAATAAACACATACTTTTGTCCGGGAAACGATTTCGTAGTTCTAATCTCTTCAGGTGCAAATATAAAAATTTCACAAATCTGAAAAAAAATTATTTCTTGAAATATCCATACAAAATTAAAATTTTGTGAAGAAAAATTATTTTTCGTCTGAATTGGCTAACTTTTTTATTCTTTATTTTCAATCAGACGTAAATTTTTCATCATTTATAATTTTGTCTCTTCTCTAGGTTTATAAAATAATTGCCCTTCTATGTCTTCCCCGTTCTTTAGCTAATTTTGTAACAAAAAATAGGTAAATAGACAAACTATTTATGGAAGACTGGCAAAACGCTATTATTCAACCCAACATGATTAAGTTAATAACATGTAGATTCTTCAAGGCGCAGTGGTTCTGTCTCTAGGGTGTATACTGGGCTGAGGTGATAAGTAAAACGCTGTAAAAGTTTAAATGGTTATATTTTGTTCATAAATGGTAAATTATTATGTATCTGGTCTATAAACCTTACCGAATTGAACCATAATATTTTACATATTTACGGAGTTAACATTACTTCCACGTTATCGGCCATAAATAAAGCCACTAGCGTAGAATTAAATTTGTCGGTAATATAAGCGGTCATCTACAAAAATTTTTTTTTTATTCTTTTATTAATTTTCTTTATAGTTGTAATATTTTGTATCAGTACACATCATAAACTTTTTCCATCATCATTGGATAAATTCTAATATTAGTAAATAACTTTAGCCTGAGTGGCACGAGTTATTTGAAGCGCTTAACTTCGACTCATTAGACCGAGAGGACGAAACAGTGCAGTGAAACAAGAAGCTTGTAGCCACATCCCGAAACTGCACTAGTTTCGGAAGACCTAAGCACACGCATTTAGCAACTCTGTCGACGAAGCTCACACCTGAGCCAACGTCGGCGTCCCACCTGTTAACAGCGCGGCTACCAAGACACGGTCAGGGAGGATGCGAGTTATTGCTCGTACAAAATGCGCCCACAAACAGAACATGCTACTTCTGCTAACCGGCTAGTGTGACATTACCTCCGCGCACTGCAACGAGCGAAAATGTCGCGCCATTTGCACACGAAGTCATCAATGAGAGAGCGGTCCTCCGGTCGCCCTATAAAAATGTCACGAGTGGTAGCACATTATGTCTTTGTTTTAGTTTACATCATCAAGTATCGCTTAAGCCGAAAGCCTGCACCTAGATAATACGTCGACTAAATTAGTGTCAGAAAACATTTCCATAAATAATTCAATGTTACCTACATTTGGTTGGTATGACTATTCTAGGATATGTGATGTGGTAAAAACGACCTAATACATTTACTGGTATTCATTAAATAATACTAGTGATTGCATACGGTTTATTTTTACATTTCAATTTAACTTGCGAGTACTTTTTGAGTTTATTATTAATCATAGATTCTATTAAACTACAAAAAACATGAATTTATCATTATTTATATCTAAATATGCATACATAAGCCCACAGATGGTCATTTCCATACCCGGATGGAGATTTCACTGATGGTAACGATACATACAGATCCAAAAATACGAAGAGTTAATATGAACATTGCAATTTTCCACCAACGGCAAAGCATTATGATCCCCGCTCCTCGAATGCAAATACCCGTATTGAGCCTTATTTAACTTGGAAGCAGAGAGAACGCGTACTCAGCTTAATGAAATTCGGATAGTTGGGATGCCCCTCCCATTACGATAGTTTCCCACTCTGCAGAGTGATTCCTTACCCGCCCGTGTGTTTGTGCTAACGATTCTCAAACAGTGCCGACTATCCGCCAGATAGAGTTGGGGCGAATTAAAAGAAAGCCGGCTATTTACATTTGGCTCGTACCATTATACCTCTCTCCGCTCTTGCCGACTTAATTGACAATCTCTTTGGTATAATGTGGTTAGCGCACAATTTGCAGGCCACGGTCCCTGCTAGAAACCATTTCTTTCCTTCTGAAGGAGAATATTAGGGGAAGCAGTGGTGCAGGTTTGGCTTCCTGCATATACAACTTTGATCTGAAATCTTGTTAGTGTTGCACGTTTCCTCGCTTTCTTCACGTCTAACAATGTTGGGTAATTTTTCTCAAATTCTATAACCACACCCGCCAAAACCCTTTGGAATATATATATTTTTAAATATTTGTATACTTAGTCCGGGATTAAATAAACCAAATAATCTGCAGGAATAAGTAGTAACTGCAATAATGAATATAATAATTACACTTACAATATATTCAGAACTCGTTGTGAATTTATTTTATGAATGTATAGAACAGTCCTGACCTCCAGTGGTGTAGGGGTCAGTGTAACTGTCTCCCAACACAGAGGTCAAGAGTTAGAATCCCGGGAAGAGCATGGATGTTTGTGTGCGTGTTTCTATACTGACAAACTTCCGTCAATTAGTCCCCGACATAGATTAAATGTTGAAAATTTTGGAAATTCTGATTTTTAATGTGGCAGATAGAATTAGTAAAAGGTTTGAAATTTATACATAGATATTGATGATATAATATGATCATGGTTAGGATTTCTGGAGTAGCTATAATAATACTATAGATAACAGGATCACGTATGCGAATTTTTTATTATCTCATCTCTATACTTTCACTCAGTAATAACCAAAATATTGACCGGTCTTTTAATAATAATAATTTTTGCATGCAGATTGTTTTGATTGTACAATGACTGTAAGTAACAAAATGCATATGACATTTACGTTCAGCTGGTAATTAAAATTTTGTTAATTATTCGTTGCATATTTCAAAAATTTCATTTAAATTATAGAGGCTAATGTTCACGTGAAAGAAAGAAATAAAAGTCTCAGTACATTATAATATAAAATATTTTTCTTTAACATTGTAACGTAAGAAATTTTAAAGCCAATAAAACCAATCATATGTTATGATATCGGTTCCATGATAATCATCCATGACGATACCCGAATGCTTCAATGAGGTCCAGAGTCCAGAGTTGACAGCAATTCCATTAATGTCCTTCTTTGGGGTCCGATACATCACCGCCTCACTGAAACAGTCTCCTGCCGCACCCGATAAGTCCCATTTAAATTAAAACGAGCTTAAGTTGTGATGAATTGTACTCCAGAGAGGAGCGAACGGCTGTCAGCTAGACTGGGCCAAATTTCCTGCGGTGCGTTACCATAGCAACGCTGCTCTGCGAAAACTTTACTCACTGCTTCCTCTGCAAACAATAATAAAGATAAAACACTTATGATATATGCAATTTTGAAACTAAATTGAGATGAATATCATACCACAAGTTTCCTTTTAAAGATTTGTCAACTTTTACGGAAATCCTCGGTTGCACCATGCGACTGTGCACTGTGTCAGAAATTGTCAAACTTCGACGTGATTCTTGCATACATATTACGTTAATGATGTCAATTACATTTTGTGACAAATTATTCACTCCAAATAAACTGATGTTAAGAAAATTTTGTCTTACTAACGTACTGAGGTATCGTAAATCAAAATCAATTTAAGTCAGGAGTAAAATATTTTATTTTTATATATATAATCTATAGCAGTATATTATAATTCGTGTGAGTACAGCATTTATTTATTCTTATCTAGAATCCTTTCTTGGCAAATTTCTCTGTAATAACAAAAAATTGCAGATTCCTTAAAATAATTTAACCATTTCAGAAATCAGATAAAGATACACGAGAAATAAATTATATATAAAAATCAATTAGGTTAATATACGTGCTGGAAACTCCCCTTCAATAGCATAGGAAGGAATTTGAAAGGGGGGATGCGGAAGTAAAGGAAGGTAGCCATGGGTTAACTAGGGTCCCGGGCTGTATTTTAAGAATCCTACCCAGAATTTTCCTAAAAGTAATTTAGGACAAACCCAACAAAACCTGCACTAGGTAGATCGAGCAGTATATACTTGTCCCACGCCCTTACGCCTTCAAAATAAAAACCGAGCGAGTTCAAAACCATACGCAGGTGCAGACTGTAAAGCGGAAACAGACTATCTTGGAGCTAGCCGAAATAAGTAAATTAAGAAACAAAAACAGTAAGCAATTTTCGTTTCATCCTCACTTTATATCTGTCCTTATATTTATTTTACACAACGAAAATGTCTAATAAATATCCACCAATTTATCTCATGGTTTCATTTGCATTCATTCTCTCTCCTCAGTGAAGACTTAGTTTCTTTGTTATCGAAACTTCTTAATCATTATATTAATTTCATGTTACTTCCTATATTTTAATTATTAACAATTTTTTTTAAAATAGCTCACAATTTTTTTAAACTTGTAATCACCTTGACGTTAATAATTGTTTCAATTCGATATTGTTGATATTACCTCAAAATATTTTCATTTTATATATTAAGAAATTCTAGCGCAATTATCAAATGCGATGACGCTAAAACTGATTGGTGGAAGGGAATTTTGTGCATTATTTAATTTCCTTTTTTTACTATCTCGCGCTCGGTTATTTGCACCACAGCGGAAAGCTGTCATCCCTTCACGCGCCACGAGATCCAAAATACGCAACCCACACAAAGAACAAATTACGCCGCCCCCTCCACGCGGCGCCTCCCCCACTGTCCTTCTATCAGTATTTTATCCGGGTGGCGCAATGTGACTCCAATTAGTTTGCGTCATTCCTCCTCAATGGATCGACGCAATGTGTGATGGGAAACGAACGGGACTGCAGAGGTGGCGGGGAGGCTTTGCTTCGGGCTTGTTTGTCACCGACCCAGATGGCGCTGCCCGATGGTTGCTGGACCGAGTAAATGTCTGTCCATATATCGCGACGCTGAGGGCTGTTGTCTTGAGGCTGGAGCACGCGTCGCGGCGCCGCTCGGCGTGCAGTGACGCCATCACATGTGCCGTTGCTCCGCCCGAGGCCGACCCTTCCGCTGCCCAAATGCGCTTTCCCACGGCCGACGCTATCCCCGCTGATTCGACTTGGTTTGGGACTCGCGCGCCAACTCTTCCGGAAGTAAACCCCCGGCGCCAGACTGATCCAGACAGAGCGGTTATCTGGCTTCTTTTTTCGTCTCGTTCTATAATCTCCCTCGCTCTAGCCGAATTCAAATCGGCTCTCGCTTTCATTTTGTCCTACTACATCATAAATTCAGTTTCGGGGTAACAAATAGGGGGTAAAAATGCGTTAATTATTTTGCATGCCAGATGTTTGTGCATGCCGGTGATTTAAATATTTTTCTACTCTGTCAACAAATGTTTACACAGACTGCAGAAAAAACTGCTTTTCAGAATCCACCAAATTTTATATTGCATTTATTATCATATATTAACTCTATAGCTGATTACAATCCTGATCTTATTAAGTTATGCAACTGGCATAATCAGGCGGATGAGAACATCAGATACACCTAATGACGCCAGCAGTTGAAATGTTTTCAAGATACTCTCGCATGGTTTAACATCTGTATCACAGAGAATATTAACCTTCCTTGAGCCATACTTTTCGTCTGTGACAAGCAGTCCATAAAATCTTGAGAGGTTTTATGCAAGATTTATGAAAATTGGGCTCGATTTGAAAACACAGTTTTTAATTCAATTTGTATGCTCTGTAATGGCGTAACTTATTTTTCCCCAAATAAAGTAGTGATCCAATATATCTATACTATTATAGGTTACCATATATTGATCAGTTGAAAAGTGTACAAAGGAACCTCAAAAATCAAGGGCAGAACCTCATGGACCCTTGTGTCAACAATGGTCAGCTCCTTCGCAATGGAACTGCAACACAATACCTCCGTTTACCCCTCAAAAACCGTTAATTTTGGGCGCTGAACAGAAAAACATGTACTCACCCGGCTTTCTTGTGTCTCTGATCTCAAATATTGAACAAATATTACTAAAACTTTTAGAGTACCAGATCATCGGTTAGAAACTGTCAACTATTTCGCTGTATGGAACATAAATACTGGAAAAAGGGAGATGGTTATTTCTTCAGTTCTGTCTGAACCAACAACCTTCACACTACATTAAATACTTGAAATACCGTTTTATGCACTGAATTACACGGTTCCGTAAGAAAAGTATCTTGCATTCATTCATCAGCAACACAATCGCCGTCAATGGAGCTTGCGATGCAAATGGCCAAGCAGCTCAGCTCCAGCGTCAACTGGCTGGCGAACGAGGGCCTAATGGAATATTCACCGGTCGGATGTTAATCCGCCGCTAATGCCCCAGCGACTGTGTTGCCGGAACCTGGGGAATACGAAGAAGCCATTATAGACTGCCTGCCTTGGTAATAAATTGCCCTTACTGTATCACGATTGATCTATGTAGAGTTGATCGCAGACGCTCCGTATGTTTTTCTGCTTTTCTCTTCTGTAATTTCCTTACATTTTTTAAAATGCGTGAACGAGAAGATTCAAGAAGTTCCAAGTATTTCCAATGCTTAAGTGCTAGAATAATATTAAGATTTTTGTTTCCAACAATACAAATTTAATTATTTCATTCCACGCACTCGACACTCACTTTGAATCACATACAGTTCATTTCATTCTTAAACTAAGCAACATAAAATAATAGACATGAAATCGTTCTTGCAATTAATTCCTATTCTAGATTAATGGATTAAATCAGGAGTAATTACCTATTTAGGATATTTATTGAAAATTAATTCATTTGGGAGTAGTTTAGGACATAAACAAATATTTTCCTTCATCGATGCAATGCAGTTTCAACGTTTCCGAATTATCAATTTTTCGAGATATATTGTTCTTAAAGTAATAATTTACTACGGTTATACTTGAATTATCTAGTTATTTCAAAATAATGTTCTTATTTCGTAACGGTAAGTTTTTGAAAATTACTTCTCAAATTTATAAACGGTTTTAACCTGATTATGAGTTAATTCCAACTAACGAAATTTCTGAAGCAAAAACATCGCCGATAAATCATCCTGAAAAACGCAGCTTATACCGATCACTAAATAAATATTCTCGACTATAAACCTAATTTTGTAAAGAAAGAGCTGAAATTTTAAGTGTGAAACATAATCAGTACTTATTTATGGGTAATTTCCGTAGCTTTAGAGTTTTTAAAATAAAATAGGTAAATAAGAAGTAAACTTATAAATTTGCAAAAAGAAACGAACATCATACTTGTTTCAAAGTAACACCCACGTGAGACTATAGTGAAAGAAATTTTTTTCTCATTCATCTGATAAATGTAGAAGAAAGTGGCAAAGCTAATTCCAGAACAAAAAAGGGAATCTCCAATCTAGCTGCGCACCCACGAGCAGATTTTGAGCACCTTACAATTGCAATTAGCAGTAATTCCGCCTCACGACTCAAATTCCAAGAGGGTTGTTTAAATTCTAGTCTGACTAGAGGTAATCCGTGAACTAGGTCAGAGCGCCGATCAAACCGCCGACTACCGTCGTCTTATCTTACAGCCGAGGGCGAAAAAAAAGACGTCAGGCGTCCTGCGCTGGAAGTACGTCACCAGCCTGGCAATAACAACTCCGGAGAGGGAACTAACAGATTGCGCGGTGAGGAATGCAAATCAGCCATACTAATCAGAACCAGAAGCAAACTTTACGCCACCGAACACTTGCGAAATTGTTCTTCGGGAGAAAAACTGCTCAGCTTCTAGCACTTGCCATGCCTCTTATCTCAATTCATGCAATATATCAACATCACATAGTTCGTTTGAACTTAACATTTTTGAATTTAATATGCTTATTTTATTTCTCGTCATTTTAAATTTCTATCATCAGTGCTGTCCTGCAAATATTCTGCTAATTTTTCACTAGTAGAACCTAATTACGTTTTCTCATGAACGGTCCCAGTTTTTACCATATTGTTTTTAAATAATTGCAAGAAATAAATAACTATTAATTTTTAGTTGTCAACCGAAGGTTTTCCCGGTGTAAATAGTGGATGAAATTCTCTCGGCATTCCAGCCGGGTAAGTTCGTCGAACCAAATTTAATGGCTTATTCACCTTCGTAAGATCGACGATCTTACCCGGCTGGAATCCCGAGAGAATTTCATCCATTAATATTTAGTGAAGTGGTAACCATGCCATGCCATGTGTTTTCACGGTGAATAATAATAATCTAACTATTATATTTTAAATAATAATAGACGCTATACCTAAGTATGTATGTAAGTTTAAGGAAATTGTTTTATTTTACAAAGGTGAATAAGCCATTAAATTTGGTTTATATATTTATGGCTTGATTCAGTAATAATATTTAGTATGTACAGCAATATAGAGTAATAAAAAACTGCAGTTTTTTCAGAGTTATTTTATTTATTAAGTTTTTTTAAGTTCATGAATACCACAAAACTGTAAATCGAACAAAGAAAATTGCATTCAACAGACTGTTTATCACAAGGATTGATTAAGAACACAGGAATGCATGCGAATTATGCATATCTCAAAGTGCTTAATAGGAAAATGCATAAAACTGTTGAAGGTTCCCGGTGATACAATTTCAATGGTCTTACGTTTGAGACATCACAATAAACAAGTTAATATTTGGTATTTTCCCAAAATAATTTTTTTTTCTTCTATATAATCCAGTGACTGACACGTTATATTTATTATTCTCGTAAGGTACAGCAATATAGAGTAATAAAAATAATGTAAAAGTAATGTACATAATTGGCAAAAAATAGTCATTTTAATATCCAAGACGTTTCTAAGGCCAAATCATGAATTTATCTGCTTTTATGTCTTCGTACTACAGTTAAAATATAGAATCATTGAATCCTTATATTGAATAATTAGTAATAAAAATTTGTGTTGCCTCACTGATCGCAGTAGTAACTGAACATTTTCAATTGAATCTGGTAAAACCAATTATTCTGTTCAGATCAGAAAATAATTGTACTGGCTTTCATTTTTTAATAATCTTTGTAATAATTCGATATCAGGCTGCCATCGTTTCTATTTTCTTATAAACAGGATTGTTATTATAATTCAGTTGATTAAGATTTTAATTAAAAACAAACTTTTATTTCATCCTGTGACAAACGATGCAAGAACAAAAACCCTTTACTGTGGGGTGGAGGAAAGGGGGGGGGGGAGAATTAGCGATGCTCTCTTTCAACCACGTCGCTATTTGCCAGAATAATTGAAATGCAAATTATGCATGCACATACAATTAATATTGGCCGTATTGTAATACACTTCAATACGTTATAAAACAATTCTACTTCCGATTTAAATTAAACTAATGGGCATTTATTATTTGTAAACTGAACTTAATCTCATAAATCCCCCATTCCTCTCCGCCAGGTATAATTATTTTCAAATTGAATCTCTGGTCGGCACCGAGCTGTATCAACGGTCGGATTCACATCCCGATAGATCACAGGTTCGACTCCAGCCCGCCCATTAGTGTTCATCATTCATCGGTAATCCGTCCACGTACAGCACTGCTCCCTCGCCGCCTGCCGCATGGAATTCTAATCAATATGCGCCTTTAATGCAATTACCGGGCCCGGCGGTAACAGCTGTTAGAATGAGCTCCTTTGATGGATTTAGCTCCGAAGTAAAGTAGCAAGTTTTCTCGGTCCTCAATCGCCGTGAGAATCAAAAGCGAACATGTTAATTAAGTGGCCACTTTAACTAAAATGGCAGGAGCGTCTTTCGGAAAGGTTCAAGGTCCGGAACATTTCTGGTAAAGCTTTCGTGAAGAATTTTCTTACTTTTGAAACAATTTTCTGCGATCTCGTAATTAATAATCGGCGAGGAAGCCAATCGAAACTAATATGAAGTTTTTCAACATTTCCCCTATCATTGAACATGAAGGCGTGTGGTGGATGTTTCGCTTACTACAAGTATTATATTAAACAGTTTAGTGCCGCATCATGAGCGAGTTTTCTTATCCATGACCAATTTTTACTGAGGCGTATAGGTTATAAACCTAAAGTTTTTTTGGTATATCCTGAAATACGAATTAAATCAAAACTTCTTCATGTAACCTGATGAAACCAACATTTACCATAATTTCGACAACTTTTGGTTAGTAAATGATGCAAAAAATTCTACAACAAATTCTCTAATTGTTCCGTTAAGGAAAATAACTTCAAATTATGATCTTGGATACAATTAAATTCCTCACACTATACGTAACTCGTGATTCATTTGTAATGAGTTTATAGGATTTCATAGTTATCTTGATTAATCATAGATGAGTATAGAATGTATAGAATAGACTCGACTATCCGACCTAATGTGGTGGAAAGGAAGGACAGACGATAGGTTGGAACTATATAAATACTATCTTTATAACAAACCATATTTTGAAAACACTATTTTCTTTGCAAACACTGACTCATATTTTATATTTTCTGACCTATTGTTAGAAATGTTTCATAAGTATTGTGATTTTGAATAATTCATTACAGAAAAAGTAAGTGTGAAAAATCAAAATATAATAAAAACAACGATGTCTCAAAACAAGAGTTGTCTAACGTATTCCGCACTCCTTGATTACATCCGAATCACAAGTAACGAAGTGAAGAGCGGGTGTGTATATAATTAATTGCGAAGTGGATTGATAATAGCGGCACTTTTACCAAAATTTAATAGAAATAAAAGTGTTTTTATTTATGGAATGTCTATGAAATTCGCTAAATTGGCATGACACTTAAACACTTCACTCAACTAATAAACAATCACGACACTCTACATTTGGCAATTATTTAATTAAAATAAATAAATAATATAAATAAAGGATATGTGATATTCATTTGACAAATCCTTTTAACCTTTTCTAAGCCTTTTTTTTCTGAAATATTTTCCTCAAACAGCGCTACAGGTAAACTGTGCCAATGGTTTATTGATCTATATAAAAATAAGTATTCACCTACTCATGTGGTTTATCTTTGATTTTAATTTAATGATTTAATGATCAAGTTGGCTTTTCAAGATTATCCAGGACGTAGTTCCACATTTTTTCCCCACGTTGGATTTAAATATAATGCACAGCCTATGATTCTGTCTTCTACTTGCCAATGTTTCCCATCCTTATACATTTACCTTATCTTATCCGCCACTCTGTCCCCATATTAAAATTTTCAGCTGTTAGAATAATAACGGGCGCCGCTTGTAACGCGTACAGAAAATTAAATTTTATTCTGGAGGATTTTTTTTACTTGGCCGGATAATCACGTACTGCATAGTCGAGATAATTTTATTAAGAGAAAAAATGAACGACTTAACTTACTCCTTTTCTAATATAATCTTGGTAATAATAACTGCTCCACATTGACCTTTGAGTATCTTGTACTTAATTCATGTTTTTCACCTTGATCTTTTCTATAAAATATATGTCATATTAACTCCAATATTTTGAAATCATTGAAATGAAATACTTTTTGTTCTTAAAAAGAGAAAATTTGGACATATATGTTACTTTGATATTTGCCAGCAACTATTGATAGTACAGCCGAAAATTCAAGAATTTTTTTTTCGATAAAATAGAAAACACTTTCTTCCTTGAATTTGCGATACTATGCCGTAAATGAATGAATCACACAAATAGGAGTATATATTTTGGTGAAATTCGAGTTAAGTGTCAACTAGTTTTAATTTTGTATGGCCGCACCCAAGTATAATATCTGCCATGGGTGGGACCAGACAGATCGTGACATGTGCCCCTCGGGGGCTCAAAAACAGGGCACGCCCCTAGGTAGACTAACCTGCTCCACGCAGCGTGCGAAACACGCATCGTAATATTACTTGCAACTGAATAATGTTTTCCATTTAGCAAAGTGACATTGTGAATATACTGTGTTAACGCCTGAATTGTTTCTTAAATCCTTGTAATTATATTTTATAATCTAACAATTAATTCATTTCTCAAAATCAAATTTATGTGCAGTGGATAATTCCTTCAATGATTCGATCCATCTTGATCTTTACGATGGAAACCATATTCATTCTGTGCTGTTAAATGATAACCCTGTAAACTGAAAATTTGAATTTATTTAGCTTGTTACACATCCCTCATACTATTATTATTATATTTCCTGTATACTTTTCATAGGATTTGGGTTGATTCTATTTGTTTCCTTTACCGTGTTGCGAATCAATTTTTTAACATTATTTGTTACTTATGGAATATCTATACGATCAGCATATCAGTTATTCTTGATAAGGAAGATTTTTTTAATTAAAAGTTTATTTTCGCATTAACTTAAATGTCATTAGCGACTCCTACAATTCGTTTACATAGATTGTAGACTATCAGACTATGATTCTGTTTTAAATTAAATTGCTTAAGTTGGCTTCATAGACGAACTTCAGCATCCTTAAGATCGTCTTCTCAGTTGTTGCTTGGTCCGATAGTAGAAAGTAAGGCAGATTTTGTTTTCATACTATTGCCGTGTAATTCTTTTAAATTACTTCAAAGTTACTGCTGCATCAGAAAAATTGTCTTTACCTACCTTTCAGAAAAATGAACAAACTGCACGTATTATACGTTTTTTTAATGTTCTTCATCTAGTCTCAATACGGTGGATGGTGCAAGCTAACTGCTTGTAACGAAAAATATAGGAGATGCATCACCGTTTAAAGTGTCTAAAGTTCAGTGTTATACTATATTATCCTAAAAACCAGCACTTTCAAGTCTGTATTCTTGATTGATTTGATATATTTTATTCCATTAGTCCTCGTATGAGAAAATAGGATACGTCAATACATAAAACTACAATATAATTATTGGATGCTACAATTACAAACAATTAGAAGTTAACATAAAAATACTAAAAATATTAATTTTCAGATACTGGAGCTTCGTGTTTAATTTTTTCATAATAAAATAACGATAATATTGATTGTGTATGAAACTAGAATGGGAAATAATTCAAAATTTAAACCATTTTGCAGAGAGAAATATGTTTTGATCGTTAATTGTTAAATATGTAAATTTTTTAGTAGAATTTTCGGGGAGAATTATCTGTAATATTAACTCAAACCTATACGAAGTAAAGCATTTAATTTTTAAAGAAAACGCAGGAGGGTTATATATTATGACGGTAAGCTTCAAGGGTTTATTTTCAAACTCCATATATTTTTTTATTCTGTTTTTTTTTCTGCCGGAACACGTGACAGGGTGCAGTCTAGGTAGACGTTCAATATCGGATTCAGTTTTTATGACTAATCACATAACTAAATTACTTCTGCGTACTCAACCACCTGAAAAGAAAACATATTAAATATTATTTTATTTTTGTCATTTATAATAATAATCTATATTTTAATAAATAAAACAGAATGTTTGTACGTATCATGGTATGTATGTATGCTCCGCATACAAATCTACACCCGTGAGGAATATTTCACCAAATTTCGTACACGTATTCCTTGCGACCAAGAAACAAACACTGTCGTGGTGAGACGCGTCTACAACCCCCCAGGAGCGGGGTGGAAATATTCAAACATGCTAAACCAGCCGATAGTCCAGCGGATAAAGATTTTTAGAGTCAAAGAGATTGATAGTTTTTCTACAGATATTATCTGTGTATAATTTCAACCCCTTACAGGAGCACCCTTAGGGGTGGGGGTCACGGGGCGTTACAAGAAAATAACGCGAATACAACTGAGATTGGAATCTAATCCAGGGTTATGGATATATGACAACTCGGGAAACGCCGTGCAACCAGTTAGTAATATGTCAGAAAATTATAATTTTTGTTAAAAAAATTAAATTTACAACGTTTTGTCCTATTTCGATTGCAGTAGGCAAGGCGACAGAACCTTCCCTCTAAATTTCATGCAGGAATTATATACAATATTATTAATAGCTGTCCAATCTGAAGAGTTCGTAAAAGAGTATGAAACGTCAAAAACTATTTTTTTGAGATAAACAATTTTCTGACTCAAGACCGTATATTTATTTTATTTTATTTTTCATCATTTATTTGTTTAAAGTAATGATAACGTAATGGGCTACTTAAATTAATTTCCACAGAAATGAAGAACCATCGGTAATGCTGGTATTAATCATCCACTGTACAGTTTAAAAAGATATTAATAAAAGTTAATTGAACATCAGTTGTGACCCGAATATGAAAGAATGCAAATATTTATATTAAATTATTGAATCCTATGCTATATTCTAAATTGTTTCTAACAAATATGGCTTTGAATTCCGTAATAATAAATATATACAAGGTAAAAATTTCTCTGTTGTCACCGGATCCATTTGAAACAACAAGAAAATGTGTGGTTGAGCTTAAGACTTGTAATTCGGAAAATTTATGTAAGGTCAACCGGTTTAATATGGGAATTTCCTGATTTTATCCAATAAATAACAGGACACCAGAAGAACTTTATTGTTTCTTAATTCTAAGGATTTTGTGTCAGTTCACGGATGTCACGTTTATTATTATCTAAATTATACCATTTTTGTCACTTATTCGAAGTCAGTTTCATTGTAAGGTGATAAATAAGGATGCTTGCTGTAAACATTGTCATTAATAATGACGAAAGAGAATCATGTAAGTAGTCGTTAGGGAGGAAAACGCCACTGTAAGTTCGCAGCTATGGCGCGTGACATGCGAATAGATCGATGTGTTATTCCACGACGGAGTCGGCTAGGTCCGATAATGACTCTGATAATGCTAACAAATATTTTGCTCGTTGGTCGCCACGCTAGCTGCCGTGACGGGATCTTGCACGCTCGAGGATGCGAGCGTTGGGAAGGGAAGGGCATTTCTTCTGCAAACCAATCTCAAACGATTGCAGTCAAAACTCTCTGCTTCACTAAAATGTTATTTATTTCCTTTATCAACTCATTTAAAATAATTTTTCTTACTTAATTGCCCATAAATCATTATAAAATAATTAAATGCGGCCAAGAACGGTCAGAATAAATTTAATCAATGAATGAATTAATAATTATGTTTACAACAAAAACTCAAACCAAATTTTACGTTTCATACCCTCAGTTTGGAGCTCTTCAGGCATTTTATATTGGTATGACGTATAATTTGACTTTCTTCAACTTCCATGGCCGATTTCATTATATTTATAAATTGTCAGATAACATTTTATTTTACATCTAATACCACTCAAATTAACGTACGAACAGATAAAATAAAGTCAATAATGACTATGATGTCTCATGGTTAAACTTTTACATTTATTTTTTGAGTACGTCGGCTGTTACAATAAATATTTTATAGACCATTAATTAAGTTTGTTGTTGAGAAGAATATATAATGTTTCTAATTTATTAAGTAATAACTTTTAACTCTTTATGAAGCCTCTGGTTTCTTTTTAGTGTCGGAGTATCAGGGATCTCTACTAGTTTATTTTTAAATGAGATTGTTCGTTGTTGTAGTGGAATTTTTCTTCAAAGAAACGGATCTTCAGGTCATGGAGGTGTGTTTGTTTTCCTGTAAACTCCTGGACCATTTTCACTTTATCTTAATACCTTGGATTAAAATATTTGTTAGACGCTGAATGATAATAAGAAAGATAGCCAATTCGGACAAAAAGTGATGATATATATACCATACAACACAGACAGTTTCTGGGATTCGTGTCCCTTTCCTCAGGTGCGAAGAAGAGACTAAAGCGACACAACTGCACTCGTCACTTGACAAAACGCAACGACAATGAGAGAGCCGAAGGTTTAGCGGAATAAGTGATCATAGCAAATATTGAGTTTCATAGTGTCTGTTTGTACATTAATAATTGTGATGTTTGATTTAATGTGAAATGAGGATCGAATTGTACCTGATGTCAATGTCTAAAATCTTAGAATTTTGCCTATCAAATGTATGTTTAGAATTGATTATATGTTTGGATACTACAGATTGTATATCAATGGGAAGTTTGATATTAGATATATGTTCCTTGATACGTGTATTAAGGGAACGATTTGTTTGCCCTATGAAGCAGGAATTACAATTAGAGCATTGTAAACAACACAATGTTTGCTGTAGGTGTCAAGTGAATCCTTGTGGTTTTTAATCAAGTAGGAAATGGTATTGGTGGATCTGTAAATGATGGATATTTGATATTCTTTCAATATTTGGATAAATTTGTGATGTAGAAATTTGTAATAAAGGAGTACGAGAAAAAATTTGGCTTGCAGTGTTTGGGGACGATTGACAGTAGGATGTTTGATTTTGATAAATCTGATGTTTTATGTGTTTAATTATAAAATTTAAAGGGTACTCATTGGAAATTAAAAATTTTCGGACAATATTTAAGTTGTGTTGATGTAACTTGGAGTTAGGAAGTAATATAGCTCTGTCTACAAGATTGTACACCATAGCACTCTTTTGGTTTGGAGGCTGATCAGAAAGATAATTGAGAACACGTCCAATTGGTGAGAAAGGAAGTATTGTGAATGGATACAGTGACATCAAGGAAAATTAAGTTCATGGGCGAATTGTAAGTTGGGATGATAATTATTGAAAGTATTGACTATAAGGTTGATTTGAGAGGTATTAACAATACAAAAAATGTCATCTACATATCTGATGTAGCAACGAGGTTGGACAGGAAGTAGAGAAAGACAAGAATCTTCTAAATCTTTCATAACTATCTCAGCAAAAAAATGACTAGGTGGCTTCCCATTGGAGAACCTTTTGATTTGATGATAGTGAACCTGATTAAATTTGAAATGAGTAAAATTGGGGATTAGATTTTTAATGCATAAAATTTCATGAAGTGTAATTTTAGTATAATGTCTGAAAATTGATAATGATTGAATCATTGTGAATAGAGTTGAATAAGGAACCGACAGCAAGAGAAATTTAAGAGTGGTCATGAAGGACGGTGAAGGTGCTTAAGTTTGTCATTAAATTGGTAAGAAATTTTAACAGAATGATGGTTTTCTTCATCGAGGGCTTTGGAAAACATATTATGAATGTTGTGTAAGGGACTGCCATTAGAAGCAATAATAAAAATATAAGATTGGTCAGTTTTGTGTATTTTATGAAGGGCATAAGGTTTGGAAATGTTGGCTGAGGTGATTAATAAGGAGTAAAATCTTATTGCTTCTACCTCTCGAGAATAGTATTTAATTTGTCAATAACTGTATTGATGCAGGTGGATTTGCAAATTCTATAAGAGCTAGTTGTAGAAAGAATTTGGTTAACAGTGTTTGTGTATTCATTACGGTCAAGAGCTACAGTGACAGAACCTTTGTCAGCGTGTGTAAAGAGTATGTTGTGATGAGACTTCAAGAATTGTTTGGTTCTATTGAGGTTTTATATGAGATTGCTATAAAAAAGAGGAAGTTGTTTTGTGGTTCGACTTTTAAACTGATCAATAATGAAAAATATTGTAGGGAGCTGAATAGTCCCATGGTCGTTCCCATTGTTGAGGAGCCAAGGCGGATGACATAAAAACTGAGAAAATCGGAATGTTCAGACCCAGAATGAAAATATTTTTATAACGTAAATAATGTAACTAAATCTATTAAATAACAAAGTAAAGATCGACAAATTTGAATTTAAGAACCCCTATGCGTGAGATCTAATCCACAGAAGGCCAAGAGTTTCTTTGATGATACATTTGTCCGCACAGAATCTGTCAGCCAGATTAACGGCGACCCAAGTTATAATTCTCAGTATCTTTCCGCCGTAACACTGCAAAGCTATAAATGGCATAGAATAAAGGGAAAATGAGAACTGTCAGAAGGACCTGTCTTTAAAGAAAAACTGTTCTTTTCATTCAGGTAATCCTTTTTTAAGTGGTGTTGGTATACATATTAAATACATAGCCTCGAGTCCGATGGCAACATATTATATGTTTTGTATAAATATAAAATGTCTTGCGTATAGTCTGATGCTTCCCCACATTAATTACTGCGGAAAAGGTTTTGATTATATTTAAATATTATCTAAAATTAAGTAACAGAAGTTTCCTCAACAAGAGCAGGTTTTCTCATTGCTCTGTTTTGTTACCTGAGATGTTTGCAAATTGTGTAATAAAAAATTTATTATCTATAGGAAATGCATTCTGTACTGCCTATTTATTGGGAGGTTCAATTAATTTCGTTCCGTAAAACTTTGTTTGCTGAGTACTACTTGTAAATAATCACTTCTAAAATTTTCTCTGCTCTCTATTTCGTAAATTTTTCATTTAAAGAAAAGAACGTGTTGTTATAAACCACAATTTTATATGTATACATTTTCATAAATATTAGTCAAAAAAAAAATAATATTCTAGAAATCCACCTGTTCGGACACCTTCAACGTTCACAATGAAGTCGTCCAAATTTCTTCCTGGGAAGCCATAGGTAATTTTGAGGCAAAATCACTAAAATCCAATAATCAATTTAGTGATTTGAGTCCGTGGCTAGCGATCGCTTTGAGGCGTCTTCCTCTTTCTGCTTTTGTGTGTGCAGCCTTCCGATGGACTGAAATGTCACAACGTGGGGCCTTTTGCTTTGTAATTTCACTGTCAGGATATGTCTACATCAGACAGTCCGACTCGCTAAGCGTGAAAACGTGCTTTGGGATCGCTGCACAATCTTCAGTGGGCCCTGACAGCTCCGCCTGCTGGATCTCATTTCGTTGAAGCCAACTCCCTTCGTTTTAAATACGGAAAGGTTTTATTTATTCCACAGCGGATCGCATATTTTTCACACCTTTTGTGACAGGGAGGCTGATCAATTTCTTATCTATGTCTTTGAAACAAGAGTAAACAATTTCTATTTGCTATAAAAAACCCAATTCTCAAAACATGGTAATTGTTTACTACTGTATATTTTCACTTCGTCTAATATAAATATATATTATCTAATATTGAGACAAAATACTAAAATCAGTATTTTAAATTATAATTGTTATGTTATCTAGTTCAGTTTATGCGTCTGAGTATTACAGTATATTTTAAACTTTTGTATTTGATACATTAATAGCAGGGAACATTGATTGATTACCTTATTTTATTCAGTTTATTAATTTCTATGTTTATCGTTTCATATTAGTTTAATATCATTTTAATTAAACCGAATACAAAGCTAATGTTAAAGTTTTTTAAAATAAAATTTAACAGAGAGTTACATTTTTCGATTGTAGTTAATTTTATTAGTCCTTTATTGAGTAAATAGGATACGTAATTACATGAAATTTCAAATAGTTACCAGAAACTACGTTACGTTAACGTAAAATCCTAAAGTTTCGCTGTACAATATTATTAAGAATTCAGTACAATATTTTCAATTAATTAATGGTATTAATAAAATGTTATTAATATCATTCCATCAATGTTTATTGACAAAAACTACAGAATACAGCAATATTCAAGCGAGAAGTAATAAAAAATACAGATAATGCAGAATATAATCCCATATTTGAAAAAATTCATTGAATGAATAGAATGAAACTCTAATTGAGTTTTTAACACATCTAATCCTATGGAACTGGCATACTTAGGTAATCTATTAAACACATCAATTAAAATCGAATGAAACCACTGTTTTGCCTTACTTATATTATGTGTCGCAATGTGACAAATCTGGATGTATGATGTGGAGATGATGAGAATGAAGTTCATCTTAGTAGTTACCCAGGATTTATAATATACTGTATACTGATTAATCGCGATAAGTATATTCAATTTAATAATAGCTTAAAAACACAAAAATTACTTAATATTACTAAGAACAGATTATATTTACAGATCGCACGTATAAATAAATAATTCCTTACGAACGAATTAGGAGAAATGAAACAATCATTAAGGTAAATAAATACTGACCTACACAATGGAAGAAAAGTACATGGTAACTTAAAAAGTCACTACTCGCAGCAGGAAGACGAAAAATTTGAACATTCTTAGTAATAAATGCCGTATGAAACAACCGAGAAAAGAGAAAAAAAAAATAAACAGAAAGTATGCAAGTTATAGAATAGAATATTTTACAGAACAACAAATTCAGCAATTTTACAGGAAAAATAATTTCAACTATTACATCTACAAATTAACGCGTGTTGAAAATAATACTGATAAAATAACAACATTTATACGGACAATTAAAAAAAGAGAAACGTAAGGAAAGAAAAATTGAATTTAAAAATTCCGGACGTTTCGACGCGGATTTTCGTCTTTTTCTTACGGACTTAAGAAAATTTTAAGTAATTCACCGTTAGAAAAAGACGCTAATCCGCGTTCAGACGCTTGAATTCAAATTTACTTTGTTTATGTTTCTCTTTTTTTTAAGTTTGTTTCTATAAAGGTCGTTTTTTAGGTTTATTATTGTGGGAATAGTTAATAAACTCCTGTACTTAGTACGAGTATTTGAATAAAATATTGTTACGTGAGTCCCAAAGCTGTTGTAGTTATTATTGTTCTTCTGGAAAAAAATTATATACAAAATAATTCTTCTCTGGTAGAGAGCAAGACGATTCTTGTCCGGTCACAGAGCTGAGCGAGTTCTATTCGCATATTTTTTAAATTTGCCATTCGTTTGAAACAAATTTACTATCAAGTATATCATGTTTACAAACTAATATATGTGTACACTTGGTACAGTTAGTATTTGTTAACGTTTGAAAAAGGTTTACAACTAGACCTATCATCCACGCAGTAAAACATTTTAATGGCATTTACCCCAATTTGCGATGCCATAGGAGATTAAAACTTTTCTGTAAAACAAGAGTTAATAAATGACGTGACCTTTATGGCAATCAATTTCAAATTAATTATTTGCCTTCCGAAAATAGATTACACTATATGAGCATGGCAACCGACATCGAATAAATTACAAAGTTTATCTCTAAAAAAAGTAATGGAATATACGGTAGATCGAATTTAGATGCGTAGAAATGGAATTATCCTAGAAGGTAAAATATCATTATCTGTATGTCTAAATCCTGCAGGATTATAGAGATGCGTTTACAGCTATGCTAGGTTAGGGTTCGTAAGAGCTAAGATTAATCCTGAAGGACGCCTGCGGATATCGCTGCAAACAGGCCAAGCACAATCGCCAGGTATATGCAGTTAGTCCGCGTGTTGTGCTTTGTTCTAGCAGCTTAATCAACTCTGTGTACCCGTGCATATGAAGCTTTGATGTGAGGCGAGCATATACACGCACATTGAGAAAACTTCCCATCGCGATCATTCATACAGAACGTAATACGGCCTGAAGCCCCTCTGCCGGATGGACTTGTGGGTCATGGAAGTATACATCACAATTTAGGTAACGGGAATCTTGACTTGTATTGAAAAATAAATGCAGATTCATATTACAAGGCTTCTATGTAGTCTAAAAACTGAATAAAAGGAACGAAGTTGTATCAAAGTCCCATTGTGATGGAAACTCAGACCTATTTGTAAATATTTGTATTTTACATTTCCCAACAAAAATTAATATATGCAGATCCCGGAGAAATATATCGACTAGGACGGTAACAAGACGGACTGTCCAGTGAATGTGAATTTTTCACTTTAAATATTTATACCCTGGTCATGAAACCGGGAATAAATACCGAACTCTTTATATACTAAATTATTGAGTCATTTTAATATCTTGAAAAATTTATCTGACACTCTTGAAACATATAATAGAAATATTAAAAGCAAAATAAGTCAGAATAAAATATTTAATAAAGAAATTTTTGAGAGCCAAACACTACGTTTCGTTCTTACATTAGGGCTCTTCAGGAATAATTAAAAAACATGTCTTCTATTTAATACCTAAAGAGCTGGTAATATAGAGACAAAACGTAATGTTTGTCTATGAAGAAATTGTAATTTAATTTTTAAATATTTATATATATATATATATTATTGTATGTTCCATATACAAATCTACACCAGTGAAGCAAATTTCGCCAAATTTTGTACACGTGTTCTTTGCGACCAGGAAACAAACACTGTCGGGGTGAGACACGTCTACCTACCACCCCCAGGAGCAGGGGTGGAAATATTCAAACATGTTAAAACAGCCGATATTTGAGTCTGATAAATACTTTTAGGGTTCAAAGAGATTTATAGTGTTTCTATCGATGTTATCTGAATATAATTTTCATCCTCTACACCCTGGGAAAAGATCACCCTTAGCGTTTGGGGTGGAGAATACAAATATATATCGGTGGAGAAAATTTCACCAAATTTCGTACACATGTTCTTTGCGACCAGGAAACAAACACTGTCGGAGTGAGACACGTCTACCACACCCAGGAGTATAGTATTTATACCGATGTTGTTTGTGGATAATTTCAACCCCTGTGAGTGGAGCAGGCTTAGGGGTGGGGTGAAGGTACGTGAAATTAAAAAAACTCAAAAACAACCGAGATTCGAATCAATTCAGGGACTATGAATGTCGCTGAGTAAATTGTAACAACCTTAGTAACTCAACGGGTTTGGGAGGTGAAGGGTGGGGGTAGAAATTTTCAGACAATGTAATCGGCCGATTTTTGCGTGGAATAAATACTTTTTGATTATCGCACATTTGTGGGGGTGGTCATCTTCTAACATGTAAAAACAGCCGATATATTGGGTCAATGACTTCAACCCCCTTCGGCATGGGAGGTGATCACATTTAGGGAGAGGGTTCGAGGAGCGTTACATAAAAATAGCGCAAAAGCAACCGAAATTGGAGTCATATCCGAGGTTATAGATAAATGACATCTCGGGCAACGCCGGGCACCCAGCTAGTATAAAATAAAGACGCAAACTGAGTTCTTCACCTGACTTGTGGGATGTGTCGTTCTTGCGGTTCTGGCGCGTTTCTTGGATCATCTGGCGAAAGCAACAAGGATTGCAGACACGTTGTTCAGTATTTATTTAGCACTTATTTTGTCTATTATTTGGTTATGAATCAAATTATTATTATTTTGACATTGACGTTTCATATTTTACTTTGAAATATTATACTGTATGCTATGATTTAAATATCCATATAAAGATTGTTAATCTTGACTACTTATTTTTTATTAATTCTGGAAACGTTCAAGAAGCCACAATGGCAGAAAAATGACACCGGTAGTCATTGATATGTTGTTTTTATTGATCAGTTTTGGCGATTCATATTCTGAGCACATGTTTTTATTTCATCATTTTAAATTAAAAAATTCAGGTTTCATTCATCGTGCGCTTCATTCCATGTAAAATAATAATAATCTGGTATTCTTGTGTGGAATATTTTACTTGACGTATGTTTCTTCTATAATAATTTTGGTAAAGGTTTATAATCATTTAATTATTTCATAACTGATTATTATTGCTTTTTTCTCATTAAAATTTAATTGAGAGAAAAATGTCACATCAGAAATAAGGCACATTACGAAGAATTTTAAATTCAATGAAAATTAAACATATTATATATAATTTGTAATGTATCAGAGATAACCGTTGAATATGCTCCAATGTATAGCATGTAAATATCAATGGTGAGGGAAGAAACCTAAATTGTACAATGTATCTCACTGAAAGAAATTTCACTTATTAAGCATAATTGTGTTGCGTAAAATTTTAATATTTTAAATTAATCGTAGATGTAATTTGCTCATGTGTACTGCAGAATCAAGATTATTATCTCAGGCAATACGTTAATAATCTCTAAAAATACGCATAAAAATGGTCTACGAGAACAGATCACTAACAATTATTTGAGACTTGAGAAAACAAGACTAGGTAATCCTATCCTGGCCCTAAGATCCATTAGTTCCGACTTAGAGGCGGCTTATTGGAGGCCAGTTGGTTGTTTATTGCGCCCAGGCTCACCAGATCTATCAACACCTAGGTTTAATCAAGGAAGTATAAGTCATAAGACGGCCATTAGCGGCCGGTGGCTGGTGCGGTTAATGGTTCCTGCTGCAACAGCTGCTGGGGAACGCAATCTTGATGCTGTCTTCGCACGGCCGCAGTAATAAAGTACGGACTTTGTGCTTAATTCTGTTTTGTTACAAACATCATGTGATTTTCTGTATGATTTAAACTTAAAATATTTGCGGTGTATTGCACTTTTGGGGTCATTACTCTTGCTCTTGTGCAGCCCTATAATATTATTGCCCTTTAGTAATATTTGTATTCATGACGTACCTTGATATCACTGATACATCAAATAAATATAAAATTAGTGTTATTAAAATGCCCTAAAATAAATTAAAAACATATATAATTGGAAAATCATGATAGATAAGCTTTGATTGATACAATGTAGGATTTAGGTTATTACTTTTATATTAAAATGTACTATCGATCAGCTTCGTTAAAGAACGTTTCCTTCGTGGGATCTTTTTTCTCTATTCACCTACTCGCTACCCACTGTTGACCTTTTATTTACGTCAGGGAAACTAAAAGAAAAGCGCCAATTTCAGAAACAACAGAATGTTTTATGACGGTCTTGTTACGGCCCGTAACGACTTTATTGCCTATTACACATAACTGGCATCGAGGAGAGATAGTATGATTCCTGTCGTGTTTCATGATCGAAAAAGGTCGCACACGTTCCTAAAAAATATGATGTATGTGACTCATCCGAAATGCTAAGTATTTCTGCCACATTAACTGTAGTTAATATCGGGCAATGTTTCTCTTAATTAGAAGTGTCTAATAAAAGACTAGATAACAAATCAATATTCGCAAGTATAGTCTGTTTCAAATGGGAGATCGGAGGATTAGACGAACGTTTACACATCGTCAATAATTAATGACAACAAACCCTTACTGCAGCTGCGTGGACAATAATATGTGAGAACATCGAACGAATTTGATGCGTCGGCGCAAAGAAAAGCTCCAAACCCAAATCGGCTCCAATTTGAAAACCACAACAAGCTTGTAGTAATATTTTTAAATTTAATCCACCATTCAAAATCACGGTCGCCGGTGAATGAAGATCCGCGGAAAATGGGCATGAAAAACAAAATAATTTGTTTAAGTATCAACATTATCAATAAAACCTATAAATGCAGATTGCATTTTGCTTGTTTCCTCCCACTAGATTTTGGAGGTCATGATCCTGTGCATGACAAGTTTTGGGAAGATGTGTTAATTACATGTACATTTACTTGGTCGGGCTGACGACCCGCTGACAGGGACGCGTGTCGCAGCCAATGAGCTTCCTCCGCCAGTCATCCGTCTTCATTACCAGCGATTGAAGGTGCTGCTCGTGTTCTCCTCTATTGTTTGCCTGTTGCTGCGGAGTACAAAGGCCTATTAACATGTAGTTCTCGCGACGAAGCGCGAAAATTAATAATCGCCGGACACGTAACGGATTATCTGCCCGCATTAACAAAAGATGTAACCAGAGGAAAGAAAATTCTGTTATTACTGAGGCAATTATATATCCCTCATTATATATGAAAATAAACATAGATGGTTAGAAACAATTGAATAAAAGTTTATAACCATTCTTCATGTATTATATTATAAACGAAAAACGTTTCCATATATTCCTCATTATTGTAGGATTTATACCATAGTTTTCCAAACACTTTATTTGCAATCAGGAAACTACATATCAGGCATTATGAGAAATATGTAATTGCTTAAAATGTACTTTCTTCATTTAATTAAAAAAAAATGTTATAAAATATTTTTGAAATTATTCCATGTTTTTTTCCCCAAGTTTAGAAATTAGTTACTAATTTTCTATGACCCTAAATCACATACATTTTTGATATTACCAAATCTCTTAGAGGACCGATACATATAATGCAATAGAAAGAAAAATTTGACCCATTACTATTTCCGCAAGAACCACATGGAACAATGCTATTAAGTTATTATTAGTCTACATAAAATTGCTCATATTACGAAATTCAAATTTATTTCAGTTCGTATGGAGTTCTCCGGTTGCGAGATAACTTTGAAACAAATTATATTGTTGCTCGTATATTGAACTGCGAATTTTAAATGAATTCCGCACATGATTCACATATTATTCAAGCATTCACTCGAATGCCAGTTACCTGGCGGTGAATAGCAAATATCCACTCTTACTCTAAAATTAATTGAAATGAAGCAGAACGCATGGAAAATGAGAGAATGTTACTGCTATTCCTCGCAACTCACGAATTATACGAAAAATGCTTGGTTTAAATTAAAGTACCAACATATGGTTACAAACCAATTTCAATTGTCCTGTTAAGGTGAAATTAATTAAATAATGTATCATGAATTTTTACGATTGATTATTTAAAAATTATATAGTAATATTTTCGGAATAAAGATCACAAATTCCAAATAGATATACAAAATTCTGTAACACAAATTAAACCAGAATTTTTATTTAAAAAGACACATATTTCTCAATTAATGAACAAACACTCTGTGTTGACAGATTTTCATTTCCTTTTTAAAACCGAGAAATAATTTCGTTATTAGAAATTAGTGAGACTGATCATGCGAAACGGTAATATATAAGCTACGATGTTAATTTCATAATGACAAAAAGCAATGTATAATAAAATTTAGGGAGCAATTATAATCCAGTCGAGCGCGCACTGCGCTAGCGTAATCGTCGACAGAACAGAGTCATTAGCGACTTTCATATTTGTACCGCTACCAGATATATGGCAGAGCAAATAGCTTTTCATTAATTGAGAAAGCCAATCAGCTCGTGTTTTATTGGGCATTAATGTGAATGAATGTTCACAAATATTATGTGCGATTCGATGCTGTAACGCTACCAGCAATATCTATAAAGTAGGGGACCGTCAGGTCGGCTCCTTTAAATGTAAATGAGATCAGTAGAACGTGCCAAAAAGTAACCTTCCGTGTTTATACGTTAGAAAAAAACTCCATCAAAATAAATTTGCAAATAAAAGCGAGACAAAATTATGAACGATACGGAAATATTTCTCCCCTTTTATACCCGCCCGCAGAACAGCCAAAGCGTTTCTTTTGTAACTAATGGCGTGGAAAGTATATATGCTTGACTAAAGTCAAATTATGAACTGCTAACTAATTTTGTATTTTACCAGAGCATTCCATCAAAAATATTTAATATAATGGCACGTTGTATTATTACTCTATATTTCTTTCTGCTTAACGTAAAAAAACCGTTAAGATTTGTTATTAATAATTAAAAAATTTCCAAAAAAAATCCATTAAAATAGTGAAGTGCAGTTAAGTTAAATCCAAGTGATTTCTGTCATGTTTTATGGTTAAAATCTTCCCATAGACCGTTTAATAAGACAGTTTGGGTTAATCATACATATTACACTCATAATTGTAATATGTTTTATAACTTTGTAGATATATTTTCCTCCGGCCAAATTCACAATATTAGCAAAATAAAAATAATAATTTCTTTCTTCCAAAATTCTCAGTCATGAAACTAAAAGTGATATGCGCTCAAATAAAAGTGAGATTTCATTTATTCGAAATAGGTATAATACAACTTTTAAATAACACTTAATGCTACTTTGTTTCAGTAGGTAAATATATGTAGTTGGTTCAATTTTTAAGTGAAAGTTGTCCAACCACATTATTTATTGCGCAAAATTGCTAAATCTACTATCGGATATCTACAATACAGGAAATTGTCAGAAAAATGAAGAAAAACTTTACAACTATAACAGTTAAGTCTGTGTTTTCAGAGGAAAATAGCATTAATAGAATTTGGTCACAAGAGGCGGAAGAATCTTTATAGAAATAAAACAAGCAACTCTTTTCCAAAGTGCCCCCCCCCCCTAACAAGGCCTTCGCATCTGACTCTTAAAACACCAAAACTATAAAAAGCTTTAATTAAGATTCTAAGCGTAAATAAAAGTTTAGTTGCACGTTTATTTTTGGAAGATGGTATTGCTTATGAAATGCGAGCGATAGAAAACGTCTGTTTCTTTTAATTCTTTTTTCATTAGCTCGGTCTATAATATGACAAAGATCTTACATTTCCGTCAACTTGTTTACCACTTTAATACAGTCACAATTATTAAGTGAAGCGTTTCTAATTAAATCGTCGATCGTAGATGTTTTCATTAATAAGTTGCGACTGTTTCATTACTTCCAATAACGTTTAACTGATTTTTAAATTTGAGTAAAATTAAATTTATAATGAATTAAAGACTGTATTATTTTTACTCGCATCATTTTTATTATGACTTCTTTCCGTGTGTTTTTTAAAAACATAAGTTGAAACTATATTAAGTTTATATAAATAATGTGTAAGCATACATTAATTTTTTCACTCTATTGCCTGCGAGGGATGTCTGTGTAACCTGCGGAGGATATTATCTCGCAGGCAGAACCTTTTAGGAGAGATACGAAGGGGCTACCTTTGGGGATGCCTTTTCCTCTCCGTTTTTGAACTAAGGTTGCCACGAGCCGAGGCACCTCGACCTGTTTTGAGAGGTGTATGTTCCGGGGTCACAGACCTTGGGCATACGGTAAAAGTTGTCCGCTATTCCCATTGGAATAGTCGGCCAGCTGCCTCCTAAACTGGTCGAGGCACGGAGAATGGAATGCTGCGTCCCCACAGCAAACTCCTCTCCCGCTATCGGAAGGGCGTGGGACAAGTACCCAATGCCCGCCCTACCTGATGCAGGTTTTTCTAGGGTTTTCCCTGCATTTCTTTCGGCGAATGCCGGGTAGGATCCTTAAAATATAGCTCGGGGGCCCTAGTAACCCTTGACTACCTTCCTCTACCCTTCCACATCCCCCCTTTCAAATCTCTTCCTATGCTATTAAAGGGGAGTTGCCCAAAGTGGATTACCCTCATGTAGCCTGTTGCGCAAAAAAAAAACATTAATTTTTTCAAATGAGTTTGCTCATTACCGGATACATAGAATTTTATCAGAGAGTGTTGTGGATGGGACACTTTGAGTATGTCATGTTGTAAATACAAAATATGAAGTCAACTTTGATGTTTATAATTGACTACCAAACAATTTATAGAAACGGTGGAGGAGGACTGAGAATCAAAATCGCATATTGGTTTGTTCATACGAGTAAATGAGCGGCAACACCCAGTCTAATCTAGCCCAACGTCGCTGGTCCTAATATAGCACATGAAAGGACAGAGATTTTTTTTTTCTTATGGCTTCGGGCACAATGACTGGCCATTATTATTGAGACAGCTGTGGGAAAAGGGCTTCTGCTGTAGCTTCGAATTCTCATTCTAACAGCGTGCGCAGTGTCAATCGAAAGAGAAAGGAGCTGAATAAAAAACGAAGTCAATTAACGAAAAAAATATTTTGCATAATTAAATGTAAATAATGATCAAATGCTATTTTGAGAACTATAAACAAGTAATGAAATATTATTATATTGAAAATTAATAATTACATTAGCCAGTAAGAGATAATACGAATATTGAAGATATTGATAACTTCAATAATTACTTCAATAACTTAAGTAATTATACAATATAAATACACAACTTTTCGTCAGCTAATACATTTACATTAATATACAAATGTAATTTAATAAATCTCTAGAATAGAACTTTTCTCTTGACGTCATAGAAGTTAAATTAGGATTATTTGGATTCTGTCAATAGAACTCAATTCATTTAACAAGTTCCAAATTTTACTTAACACAGATATTTTAAATCACTCTTCTTGTACGGTAAAGCCAAAATGTGATATTGCTGTAACTTTCGTCCTTTCAACCTGACTGATGTCTCAAATTCGTATTTAAATAGCATATATTTGACTACTGTTAAGTTTCACGTTTAAGCCGCAGGATGTTAGGAAAAATTTCTTAAAATTATTTAAATTGTTAAAAAATAACGAGTGTTTTTATTTTACTTTATTGCTGTATTTTAAATTATACCAAAAATGATTAATATTAATTAATTTTTCCATTAGTCTTCGTTAGAAGGTATAGAATATTTGTCTATACAAATGTACTGACAGTTATAATAAACACATAATTGATTTATTCGTAAGATATTCGTTACGCTCAAATCACAATTCAAAGTATTATTTGCTACTAGCGAAATAATTCGAGAGGCAAAACACATTTACAACTAAGCGGGGCGATACATTAATTTTATCGAATAAAGTAATGAAAAGTTTACTTTAAATGGCTGTTATCACGAAGCAGACAGAAGTGGGCTTGGCCTTCCCAAGTAATTGGCGATTTTTCAATAACCAAATAAATTGAAAAATAAGCTAAGGTATGATTACTACACACGCTATTCGCTATGTTCTATACCATACATTCAAATAAACTTAATTCAAATCAATTTAATAAGATAGATAGCCCGTTGTCTCGGCGTTTCGTTTGATAGAGAGATTTTTTTAAATAATTTATGAATAAATAATTTCGTTTAATTAAATGTCCAAGACATTTATGTTTTTTACAGAACGTATAAAAATTTTAATGCCATTAATTCAAAGATTCTCCTGTAAATTACGTTCATGTACTTTCGATCTTCGATCTAAACTATTTATTTTGGGAATTGAAAAAATTTGATGTGTTGCGAGTCGGCGATTAATTATTAGCACTAAACCAAAATTAAAATTTCCTGTTTCGTTCTCATTTTTTTAATATAGCTTTTGTATACCAAATGACGAATTTTGCAAAACGACCTACATGACCTATATGACCTACTAAAATAAATGTCATACCAGTGACCATCAAACTGTGAGATTAATTGATGTGAAGTTTTGAAATACGTGTCAATGCTATAATAATAATCACCCAATTAGATCAATAAATTTTACCAGTTACTTCTACATTATCGTTATTGTTTTTATTGCACGAATAAATGAGAAGTAAGGTGTTTTTTTATAAACCGCAGAATTATAATCTTCAGTAACGTCTTAGCTTAAGTACCTAGAGGAATAAACAAGTTTCCATCGTAATACTTCCAAATTTCGTGTTGAATATCAGAGATCGATAATATTTTTAGATTATTAGGTAGTTAATTCCTGAGAAAATATTTGAAAATGAGTTGAAATTGGAGAGGATCCAGATGGAACTCAAATGTCTTATTCGTAGAAAGAATTAAAATTCCGTGACATAATCTTCACATGTATAAAAATTTTAAGGAATAAATATAGTTTTCTTCCGTATTCATCAATCAATAAACATAAAATTTATTATAACTCAGTAAATTTTGTTACGAATTGTTTCATACGATTGTAAAAAGAGCAGAATATTTAATGTAATTTATATCGTGCTATAAAAATGACATACAAAAGTTTGTACTGAAAATATTTTGGTTGTAGCCAATTCAAATAACTGTTGCACAAGTTTAAAACGAAGTATAAATATTAATTCTGATAAACTTTCACCCGGAATTAACATAAATTCTCCATCAACGGCTATAAATTATTTCAATCGGGACTTTAAAAACATTCATGAAGTATTCAAAATAAAGAAAGTTTCCCGAAGCCTAAAATTGCTGGTTACACACTTCTGACTCTGATAATGCAGCAGGCCAATAATTTAAAAAACTTTAACAGCAAAGGAGAATGTACATGTGCAAGTTGCCATGTTATTCGGAGTCGGAAAAGGCCGAGATGTGTGATTCCAGAAAGAGGAACACGCTGAATAAACTTAATCATTTGCATATAGCAAACGTAACACTGTGTTTTGGAGAGTAAATTTACTGACACTGGTGTGGCCAAGGGAGCTTACACGTCTACGTTGTTCTGGGTTGTAAAAGGCGGGGAAATTAAATTGTAAGCGCATTTCGAGCATTAAGTTAATGATGTACGTCCGCCGAAAACTTTATGACCCTATAGAAACAGCTGTTTTATTGGTTTTCTACGTGCTAATCCTCCCCTTTACCTACTTTACAGCTTCGTCTAACAAAAGTTCGGGTTCGTGATTTATAATTGGAAAGAGATGGCAGAAATAGGCGTTTCTATATATTTCAGTGTTAGTTTCTTGCAATTTTTTTAAAAAAATTTAGAAAAGATTAATAAAACTCTGTAAATAAAAAATTACACTTGTCTCACTTATGACTATTTAGAATAATATGGTTCTAGTGTTCCGCTTTTTATAATGTTTGACGCGAGATGGTTTTGGAGAGAGTATGGTAATAGACAATTAGCTTAAATACACTTCTCATTAAACTAATAAGAAATAAATTATGTCAAATGATCATTACTTATTTGAATAAGTTATCAATGAATCAAATATTATTTCATAACCCTTTTCATTTTCTACCGATTTATCTTCCTCGAAACTACTCCACCTTCGCATCCTTCATCTGTTATGTAGAATTTTCCATATATCCCTGTACCACAAATTAAGTAGCCCCCATTGTGGTCCCTTTTACCTACTTCATCCGAGTCCCTAACGCTTTTATTTTGGCCCTCATTTCGTATACGTAAATTAAAATTTTTTCATTTATTATTCATGTAAATAATTTAATACACTGTAAGTCACACATTCGTTGATATTCTTTCGAACTCAATTTATTTCTGTAATCATATCTTCAATATACTTCTGTCAGCTTCATGTGAACATATTGATCTCAGTTTGTAAGGTCAATTTCTTTAGTCGTGAATATTTTTAATACGCATTTCCTTCAAAATAATTCTTATTAATGAACATGCGATTCAACGTGTTCATTTCTCTCAAATGACGAGTTTTTATCATGTGCAAAATCATAAGCATTGTCCAGAAATTTTATTTCTTCCTCTCACTAGTTTCCAAACGTCTTCCTCGAGTTTTATTGTAAAAAATTTATTTATTTTTGTTTACTTCTGTCTGATTACTCTGGAAGTAATGAACTTTTATTTCTCTTGTTGTTTTACTACTGTATTCGCTTTCTTGAGAATGTTCATGTACGGCTGTTAAAACACCTTGAGCTCTTGAGTGCTTCAAAAGCTGCTTATGCACGAATGCGGAATGCTTTTAAGTAATTTGTGAATATAATTTAAATACTAACTCGATATTTGTCGTTTCTTAATATTAAATATGGTACTTTGCGCCTTTACATCCGAATAGTGATTGATTCGTTATTTGGATTACTTTCACAGTGACTTTTATCTGCTTGTTAATAATTTGAATGACGTATCCATGCCCTATTTAATTTACTTGACACAACTTTAGTTCCAGTTTTTTAAATTATTTCCTCGTTTTTTCATGAGTTACAGAATATTTACAGCAATCAATCGGTTTTCTTCGGAGAATCTAAAATCTTGTTCTCTCAGTACATTGTTATTTATTTCCTTTAGTTATTATTATTAGTTTCCCGTGGCTTCGTATTTTTATGAAAAAATATAGTCGAATGAATTATTTTTACATTACAAGTCTTTTGGTATTTATATATTTCGGACAGTGTTATCTTCCCATTTTTCTTTCAGTTCCTGAGAAAAATGTATTCTTTTTCAGTAAATTATTAATCGTATAGCCTGTTCATATTTTATTTATTTTTTAGTGTATATGATCTTTTCTGTTCATTTTACTTCACGTTATTTTATCTGGTTTTTTCATCATGGTACGAAACTCATTTAGACTAATCGTCATCAATGTTTTCATGTAATCCTAAAACATACTCTGATGTATTCCATTCAAACGTTCTAAGTATCAGGGTATACAAATTTTCACGCTGGTAAGCGCTGATAGGGATTCGAGTATTACACTTGTCAGCCCGCGAAGGGTTCAAAATTGTTGATTTTTGGACCAGATTCTGGTGCACTTCAGTTTCTTTGGGATACAGAAGAGTAAGAGTCTAGACACTATAATAAAATGTTAGTGTATTATCTCTCATTTTATAAGTTGCTGAATTTTCCACTCCTGTGTTTAATAATATTAATAATTAAAAATAGTCAATCAGTCTCAGAGCTGTCCCTAGTTGATCTTAAGCCATTACATCCTAAAATAAATACACTCCTTTATGACATAAAGACATACGTTTAAATTTGTGCTCTCAGGTCACAAAACAAATTAAAATATTAAATAATCGCGCTTAAGTGTTGAGGAATAAACATTTCCAAACAAGAAGTGACGATATCGATAGACTCATTATTGTAGCAGAAGTCAGAAAATCTGTCGCAGAAACACTCTATGAAGAGTTAACGGTGAAACTGATTCACTTAAATGAATGAAATAAAAGGGTCCTACGTTCTAAGTTTGGAAGTAGGTGTAGATAGGTTATACATAGGGTAATCCACATAGTGGCCACTCCCCTCTTACAGCATAGGAAAGGGTTTGAAAGGGGGGAAGCGGAAAGGTAGAGCAAAGTAGCCAAGGGTTAACTAGGGCCCCCGGGCTATAGTTTAAGGATCCTACCCGGCAATTCGCCTATACGTGATGCAGGGAAAACCCTAGAAAAACCTGCATCAGGTTGGTCGGACATTCGGTACTTGTCCCACACCCTTCCGATGGCGGGAGAGGGGTTTTCTGTGGGGTCGCAGCTTTCCCCTCGCCGTGCCTTGACCAGTTAAGGAGGCAGCTGGCCGACTACACCAATAGGAATAGCGGACAAGGTCTGCGACCCCGGAACATACACCTCTCAAAACAGGCCAAGGTGCCTCGCCATGTGGGAACCTTAGTTCAAAAAACCAGGGAGATTTGAAGGCATCCCCAAAGGTAGCCTCTGCCAGAGCTCTCTGGATTTATTCGAATTCATGTAACCGATGGTAATATCAGGATCTTTATCTACCATATGGTAAAATCTGGATGTAACCGATGGTAATATCAGGATCTTTATCTACCATATGGTAAAATCTGGATGAGAGAACGTTGGACAGAAATTCCATACTACTAAATAAACGTGGGCGGATAATTTGAGGCATGTGCTGTAGGGGTAAGAATAGAAAATATCTGAGCGTGTAAAGTGATACTAAATTTCTAGATGTCTTCTATCCTTGTAAATGAGTGTGCAGGACGTATAAATTAATATAAGACGGTCATTGGATGAATTTAATTTTTAACTTGATTTCATGTAATACGCAGACGATAAAGTAGATAATGATATTTTATGAGTTCCGATGATCTAAATACTGCTTGGGTTAATTAATCGTAAAGCAGAACCGGAAAAATATGGCGTTATATAAATACTGCTAAACTGTAAGTCAGCATAATAAAAATTAATCTAATATATTTGTTCGAGTGTTTAAATATATGCACACGAATGTATGAACGTGTGAGTGTGTTGATGCGTGTGTAGGTTTGCGTATTGGTGTGTAAATAGGTAGAATTGTGCGTAAGAAGGAAGGGCGAAACTGATAAAAGCACAAAGAACCCTTATCGTGAAAGAACAAACCCAACTGATACGACGAAGAGAAACTGAAGGCCGTTTTCCCCTCTTGAAACCGTCATTACGGCAGAAATAAATTGAAAGTGGATGATAAAAAAGCTCTGCTAAAACCATTTTCTTTAAAAACGTAGGCATACGTTTTGAGCTATGTGGTCATTAAAGAAACGTACTTGCGGAAGAAACTACCTCATTAAAGATGCGAAGTATTGACGATAAACATAAATGTGGCGATCTGAAAAATGATATCACAAAACATACGAAAGCTACGCTAAAATATTTTTGTAGACAATGAAATGAATGTATCTATATATGAATTAAACAGGCGATATTCGGCAAAACGCAAAATGAGTTTATGAAAAACGAAAGTAGCGTCAAAATAAGGATATTTATCAATTGAACACCTACCACACGTGTATCATTAAAAAAAATACCACGTGAAGAGCGAAAAGAGATAATATTTAAATGTAATATTATCTTAAATGGAAATACTTTTTGATGGATCAATTCCGGCGTAGTGTTTTTGAATATTTTTGCCCCGATTATTTTCATCTATCGTTTGGGTTTATTAAACGTAACCCTGCTGGATAACTGTCATAACTAAACTCATCGACTATCATAACACCGGATTTGACAGAAATCTCATATCACCAATTTCAAATTATTGTTATTATCACCCCTTCAACCCCCACACTTAGAGGTTAAACTGTGACTTAAACCTGCTGGAATGCCATAATTAAATACCCAGCGACTACCATAACACTGTTCTTGCTCGTTGTCGCAATTTAATCACTAGCTTTCACCCCACCCCTAGAGTTGCCATCATGCCATTAGGGTATGAAATTAGTCACTGAAAACGTCTAGAGTGACATTATGAATCTGAGGGACCCCGTAACTATTTATTCGGCGCCAATATATGTCGTTATCGCTTATTTTGAAACTTTCCCCACTTCTAACTTCACCCATAGGGGTGCTAGGTTTATATTAACTCCTCAGGGTTTGTTCTTGGATTATAAGTGATACGTGTGGGGCTGAAATTGTTCCTCGAATTCATGAATAACTTAAATAATAATCATGTATAATATAATAAGTAACATATTAAGTGTTCTACAGTGTTTCGAAAAACGCACCTTTCGGGAAAATGACCTGTCAGGAACACGTCAATCGGGATAATGCCTCTGTCGAGCAAACGTCATGGGCATGTGTGTCTGGAAAACGACCGGATCCCCAATAAAACAATTATGAGATAATAATTTTTTTAAAAAAAATTAGTTTTCAATAATTCACTTGCAATACAATAAACATTCTGTAAATTTATAGGATATATTTAATAGCTATAGCTCACTCAGATTACAATTACAAGCACGAATCATTTCACAGCTTTGAAGTCCAGCTCTTGATCATGTCTATGTTTGGCCTAATACTAATATGAATGGGTTGGTGCAGTATGAAAAAAAAATTCTTTGTGTATGTACAGTCGACTTTCCGTGAAGCGTAAAGCCCTAATAAAATTTACCGATGTAAGCAGTGACACGCAAACTGAATAACCTATTAAATTTCTAGGCATTATATTACCCGCTGTTTGTTTATGTTTCTCGTGGCTGTGAAATAAATATTACATCGGCCGTCCATCCGTTGGCTGTTTATAAAAGAAATATTTGTTGTCAGTATTAGTTTTTGGCGTGAGTTTAGTGAGGGATCCGTTACCCGTGGGCAGCGGGTGACCCACATAGCAGACGCCGAGTGCGATGGTATCACGGCGGGACGGGGGTTGGGGTTGGGGTCGGGGGCCGGCTCCGGCTGCATGGCATGGAACAACTAAACTCGGCTGTGTCACGAGATTTCTGGCAGGCGGTCACGCGAGGAAAAACAACCACCCCAGAAGGCCGCATTGGATTCCGCTAATTACGCGAGTTCACGGTGACGCCTAGTCCAAGGCACCGCTATCACCTATAACGTCTTGACAAGTGTGCGCTAAGGGAACAAATTTACCATAACTTTAAAGATCTGTAAGTAAAATTTAAAAGGAAGAAATTTTGAAGGTGTTATAATTTTATTGCTTTGATCCGGTGTAATCATCAGTTCGTTTTACTAGTCGACCAGGTAAAAATTAAAATAATTTATTTTCGTCGCTAACGGATGATATTCTCAATTAGTTCTGCGGTCTTATTAATCATTAATAAAAAATGATTTAATAAAGAATGTAGCCTTTCTCGGCGAAAAGAATTAATAAAGTCTTCTCGGGCTTCTAACTGGGTAAACAATTGTATTCGCGACGTTTCGATGACGTTCAGTGCCATCGTCTTCAAGCAATACTCTTTATTCAAAAAACTATTTGTTACAAACGGTGCACGTAAATAAATTATGTATGTTACCCATGTCCCCCTGACGATTAGTACTATACCGGGGTTTTAGTGATTTAATTTAAGAACTGAAAACAAATTTAAACTCTATATTTACAATGTGTTCAATAACAAGAATTTCAGTTCCCGCGCGCACGGAGTTACAATAATATCTCGGAATTCTCAACTTAAACCATAGCCATAGATATCCCTAGGAGTGTCAGGAATTGAGAAACTTGTCCAAAACTGTTTTTCCACCTGTTGACAGCGTCAGCTTACATTGCGTATTGTCTGTGGATCAGCCTCGTTTTTTTCGTCCTCTCTACGACAACTGATCGCGGAATCCTCCCGCGTGCACTCAACGTATGAGCAAAAAGTACCATCATGTCGATCTTTCTGGGCCACGAAATTTAATTTATCAAGAAAATAACATGGTTGAAAAAAAGTCCTATTTCTTGCCTCGCTCCCAAGCTTTTGCCAACAACCATTTAACCACCTACATTCGTAGGTACTCCGCGCCGATTTTTTATGACCGTATTTTCAGGTCTAGCTTGTGGTCCTTTTCCAATTCTAAAGATAAACTACGCACGACAGTGGCCCATAGAGTTACACGCGTAACTTGTCAAGCTCTCAACCCTTTCTAACCAAATAAAAAAATAAAATTATAAGATCCCAATCACTTAACGAATTTGTGAACCATCGCGATCCATTATTGTTTTAATAAAAAGTATAATTTACGGGGGAAGACAACGCTGAATGTTAACCTGAAGTAATCAACATAAATTTTCTGGTAAAAATAGCAGTGAGAAATAATAATCATTTTAAATTTCCAAACAAAAGAAATACAATATACGAATAGTGATTCATTTCTATATATTTAAATTTAACGGGAAATGTTTCACCAATGTTTTATGAAAAAATAAGCTTATTATGTGGAACAAAGGTCACGTGGAAGTTTCACACGCATTATTCCAAACGCTCTCACAAAATCAAAAGAGCTCATAGAAATGATAGGATTGGCTTATAACTGGGTATTTAACAATTTTACAACGATGTGAGGTAAGTGAATCACTTTTCTTCAGTTTGCGAATATATTAATACATCAGGCCCTCAACTGTGGGACCTTCACTTGGAATGGTGTGTTACTATGTATTGCTTTAAAACAATCTAAAGGAATTGAAATAACAAAGATTTCGTGCATGCATAGTTACATTTCTGTTGAACTGTTTGTTTGACGCAGATTTGCAGAGTCATGAATTATCTGGAGTGAACATATTACCTACTTTTGGATCTATTGTGGAAATATTAAGAGCAACATTTAGATTAGTAATGAAAAACATTTAATTCAGTCTTGTCCCCTTGCAATGAACGAGATTGGATTGGAGTCCTCAGAAGAACCTGATCCCGCTCCCTTATTCCACTATCGAATGTCAACGCCGCTGGCCCAGTTTCTTTCTACAGGTCTCTGTAGGAACGTCCTTTCCCATGTCCGCACGTCCGTCCAGGCGAAAGCTTCCTTCGTTGCTTGGCAACATGCCCAGGGACAAACAAACACGAGAAGGCTTTCTGGGGGCGGCGCTTATCAAAACTGCACCCCTCCCGTGGCATCGCAGCGGCATTCTTTCCGGGAGTCTCCCGTCAACACCAGTTTCCACTCTGGACCGCCCGCCAGGTACCAACGCGGCTATTGAAATCGCTTCCGGGGTGTCTGATCGATGCCTGCTGATCCGCCGAGATCACGAGAGGTGGTTACTTGCAAATCAACTCCCACGAGACCAGGCAGTCCTGGACAACGTATTTCACAAAAATGATGAAATAAATATTCAACAGTTATTTTTGTGTCCCATTTCTTCGTATCTGTTTTTCATGAGAAATTCCTATAGAATACGACACATTTAGAACCGACGACAGGGTCGCCTGTTCTCGGGTTTGTGTTCTTAGAAATCCAGTTATTCTTCAGAGCTTAAAAATACATGTGTTTCCGCCTCATTGTCCAGTTTAATATAATAGAAAATAATCTAGTTCCTTGTGCAACATGCCTTTACTCTTTAAAAATCATTTCTAAGTTCTGATAGTCATGATTGAACTAACATTATTATAAAATAAAGGAGTCTTGAGTTTAAAAATTATAATGTTTAATAACAAAAATTAATGTTTCTACCTTGTCTCAAAATTTTATGTATGAATTATAAACAAAACTGTAAATAAAATAAAATTAATTCAAATAATTTCTAATTTTTCTTAAAAAAAACTTTTTAATTACTTATGTTATTAATTCTAAATTAAAGATTGAAAACTATCCACCCTGAAAGGTTCGTAAATGAGGGCGAAACGGCGTAGCATTAATTTTTGTTAATAAATATTATAATTTGAACATCATTATACTCTCTGATACGCTTTAATAAAATTATACCAGACCTTTAATTTGGTTTATCGTTCACACTGAGCGCTAAGAGCCTTGTCCTTTTGGAGTTTTTCAATTTTTGATACCCTTACTCCTTTTAATATCTCTTTTTTTCTATTTAGTAAAATTATATCATACCAATATATTTTTCTGTTTATGCTAACGAAAGTCGGCATTTCTATAAAATCGAACAATTCGAAATATTTTGTGACCTAAATTTCATAATTTAAAGTTAAAAACCGAATTTAGAACATAAATTATAGTTATTTATAATAATGAAGAACTTATTTTGATTTTTTCCTAAATAAAAAGTATATTGCGCACTTTTCGCCAATATATTCTGATATATTTGTCTATATTGCTTGAAATAACAATTTACCCTCGTTAATTTTTTGATTTCTCTGCAGAGTTATTGGGTAGCTTATACTATACATATTTCTAATATTTATTTCTTGGCAACTTCTATTAATAATTCCTAAATACCTTTCTAATCCTGTGAAATTTTTAACCTTTGAAGTTATTATTATATATTTATATCCTTATGTTTTTTATGATATATTCTTTTCCCTATTTATTATCTCACCTTTCGTGTTCAGTAGTCTGTATTACAAAACAATTGACGAAATCATCATGTTTATATTTTATTGTTGTGGTTATTATATGATAACTACGTTTATTAGTCTGTATAATTAACATTTTACGAGTTTGTATGTCTCACAGAAGCGGAGTTAATTCTTTCATATGGTGGAAATGGCTGTAATATATTTCCTCCTTTAGTAGTCTAAATTATATACATGAATACATTCAAAAGTCTGATAAAACGTCTACGAAAGCGAAATCGTAAATATTTGCCGAGAACATGCAATGCGAATATACGAGTGTTAATGGTATGCTGCAGTGTATCATTGCTGTTGTCTACGCTGTTGCTTATGGTCCACGACGTCTAAGATAGTAAAGGTGCCATTAAGCCGACCTCTTAACTGCATTTATCTACCGCATCGGCTCGTTGTTATGCACAATGCAAATTACCACCTCTAATTTCCAGACTATCGTGATAATGACCTCAACTGACCATATTATTAAATAAGTGGCAAAAGAATCTTCTTATACAGAAAAGTTAGGGTTTTACTGTGAACCAGTTATCATTTGTAGATGAAGAAGGGTTTATAATAATATGAAGCTGTATAAAATACTATGTTCCTTTACTTATTCATCTAATGAAAATATGTGTCAATTTGGCGACCTAAACGACGACATTAATTCGATTTTAAAATCAAGCTAAGAGAAGTTTGTACTTCACGTCTTATATTCAAAATCCTTGACACGCTTTAAAGTCTTTCTAAACGTTTAAATGGATAGATATATAATGTATGACGGTATTAAAAATGTTTAAACACATCAGGTCTTATTTGAAGTCGCATAATTTATATATTTGCATGCTTTTAATCCGTAAGCAAAACTTAATCACTATGTAACAACGAATAAGTCTGATATTTCAAAATATATTATATTTTATATAATATTTGTTTTCTAATAATTATTTAATTATATGTCCACAAACGACCGGTAATCTGTATGTTAAGAAAACAAATAAGGTAATTTTTATTACGATTAAATATTAGGGGGTAATAAATTAATCTTTATAAAGTAAAATAATCAATCTGATTATGTATTAAAAGCCCTTTTATACACTGATTTTAATGTCAATAAATTAAAATTGGTCAAAATTTAAAATCAAAATTTCAACAATTTTTAGACATATTCACTTTAAAAACACTTTTAATAAATTATCCATATTAATATAATATAACGACAAACATTGTAAACGCCTGTAACGGAATTTAACGAATCTAATATCAGATGTTTACAGTAGTATCTTCTTTAAACATTGTTTCTATTTGTTAATATTGTTAATGTAATTCATTATTTTTTACATATTAATATGAGAAAAAATTGTTGAAATCATCTTATTTTATATATTGACACAATTTTAATGATTTTACATTAATATCATTTTATAATGTGACTGCATAAACAGGAACTACGCAATTATCTAAGTAATCATTCTATTCTTAGAAATTTGTGAAATTAAATACATGAAGCTTGAAACATTGTGAACATGTCTCAAATTTTAAAGTTCAGTCTAAGTCGACTGCCAAACCGTGATTCGGTTTCACAACACGTTGGAAAATTCTTGCAGAAGAGTAATGTCCTGTATAACATTAGCCATGTGAGGGTAATATACGTTGTGGTAAATTTCCCTTTATTGCAAGGGATAGAAAAAGGAGACGCGGATGCGAGAACATGGCACAAAAGTATTACCCAGCGCCATGGTTCATAGTTTTCCTAAATGTGATGCAGTAAAGGCCCTCGGCAAAACTTCATCAGGTATACCGGACTTCAGGTACTATCTCACGCATTTCCGGTGACGGGAGGTTCGATTTGCTGTAAGGACGCGGCATACCCGACTATGCCTAGACCGGATTTGGAGGCAATTGGCCGACTGTTCCAACGGAAACCTTTACGTATGCATGAATCATACGCTCAAAACCTTCAAAACTGATGGCTTTTAGAAATATTAATTTATCTTGACCGGATTAGAAGCAGATAATCTGTATAAAACCCCAGAAATGCTCCTGTGAAAATTATAACTTGAAAGTTGAGTAAAATTTAATTTATATATATATGTTCAAAAAACACATCTCATGATAAAAGTTACTGTGACATAAAAAATATTTATGTTCAAGAGCAAGCAATCTACTCTAGAAATTATGTGATACGTCTCTTCATATTACAGTTTATATTCGTATTAGTACGTTTTATTCAGTATTGCTGTTACATGGACTACTTATAAATGATATTTAAAACCTTATAATACTCAGTATTTATTTTTTCCCCAATGAGTTAAACGTGCACACACTTTGCCCCCCCCCTCATGATAAAATGTTTTGCATGTTTTTTGTTCCATAATGTTTTAGAATATTGTTTAAATTAAACAGCTTTCATACAATGTTTTACTTTTCAGTCCAGCAGTTATCTAACCATATATAATATTACTAAGACTGTCCATGCTGAACTCAGTTTTCCTAAATATTTATTTCAGATTACAAACGACAACAATAACTCTCGTGAATACCGGGTGTAAGTTGCATTTTGTTTATTCGAATGGATTTTATCTTTCTTTTAATTTAAATAGTTTTCTTCTTGTTCTCTCACTATTTTTCCATTTTGATAAAGTTTTATATACTAATACTATAATAGATATAGTTTTTATATTTTCATTTTTTTCTCTTTAACAATATTTTACATTTCGGCCTCATGTAACTTACAGTTTTACAAGATATTGCTGCAAATATCCGATAAATTTGTTTATTATCTCGATACTTTCCAGTTATGCATTTTATACTACCTTATTTACTTCTTTTAACAGATTGCACAACATTTACTTACCGATTTATTTGAAAAGGTTCCCTACGTTACTATCATCTTATGAGAAATTTGCTCAACTATTTAGCTACTATTGCTATAAATACTTTTAATAAACATTATACATATGTCTGTGCTTGTGCCACTGCATCCTGAGTGTAATATTGCCAAAGCTCTAGTTGTGTAACTTATTAGAGGTATTGCGTGTTTTCTCTATTTATAATGTTACTGCTCTATGGTAAGAGTGCACATGTAATATTACGCATGGACGAATTTCTATAATTAGTACATATATTAACAAAACAATTAAGCACCCCATGCACCTACCATAAAATCCTTAAACTAGAATTTCATATCTTGCACACAGTTTAAAGACAAGTCTTTGTGAATTTAACATTTTTCCAATATATTCAATTCACCTATTTGTTCCTATGTTTTCAATAGAACAAAATGTAAATAATATATATTTTTAATTAAAATTTTAAATTTGACGAATATACTTCGTACAATAAAACCAGTCCTGTGCTTTAAGCAGTCTAACGCATGGTTAAAATTTTGCTAACATTTTATCAATTTAACATAATGATAAGTGCAGACTTACCAGATTTGACAAGTTTATCCACCGAGTGAGTATGTAATCATACTACCCTAAAAAATTTACAAGGAACATTGTGTCTCAGATAAATCATAATTTCCAAATGAACCACTATTAATAAAAAAAACTGTGATGATCGTAGACAGACAACTTCAAATCCTTTAGAAAACCTATTTTCGGTAATGTGAAGCAGCATTAATTATATGTACTACGTTAATACTAGGTTAAATGAAGTACTATTACAGATTTCAGTGTCAAAAAAGTGTACGAGAAAGGGAAAATAATTCTCGCAAAAATTATGGTAGAAGATTGAATTCTTTCCTGCTACAAAATAAAAATTAGTCGGCACCTTTAGTTTTTCATTTATTTTCTCTTACAAAACACAGAAATTTTAACTTTTTATTAAATATACACAGGCCTATTTGTCATTTCGCATATAGTTCAATATATAGTACATAAAATTTGAATTATTTCTGGTTCTTTCCCGCTTGAAAGTAAAATAAAGTGGCAGTAAATAATATATTAGTCTCTCCACAAAGCAGGTTTCACATAAACACTTCATTTCTGCGACAGTGTGTGGCGGTTATCGGGCCAGTGTGTCGGACATCAAAGTGGCGCGGCGCACTATACTTATCGGCGCTCGGGGGTTCCCCCTTATCGTCCAGGCGTAACGCGCACGACACATGACGTGACGACGACGCCACTCACACACGCCCGCCAACGTCAGCAATTGGCGTAATTATTGTGCATGTTGACCGACTTCAAGTGAGGAAATCGTTACTTTCGGCTTATTGCCCGTTCGTTCAGCGAATTAGCAAACGAGTATGAATTTTGAAAGGTGCCCGTAAGAGTCAGTCTTCCATTCGTGTTTATTACACCTGCCGTTTTTTTACACTTTTACATGCCCTGAATTGTATCATACTGCCGGTGGGAAGAAAATATGAATGAACCGAAACACTACATTATATTTATTTCATTTTAAGATACATAATTATTTCCTATAAAACTATTAAAATAAAAAACGGGAATAAATCACACTCTAAATTCAATTTTGCAATAATTCTGCATACAGTCTACTGCTCATTTTTTGGCCATTGTATGAAAACAAATTTATTTATTTTAGCTAAATATTCCATTTTTTATCACTCACACTTACAATGAATTTAATTTATAATCCCCATAATTATTTTGCAAGTTCATGTTATAAGTGTTAGGTGAATGGCCCTATGTAGTCTATTAGTAATTAATTGGAATTTATGTAATTAATATTTAGAAATATTAATTTGGCTTTTTTAAAAAATATCTTCAGATTTACTTTAAGACGGTGTACTATGTTAAGTGAGTATTGTCCACATATTTACTATTAATGCTGCTATTATGTACAAAACTATTATTATTTTCAGCACTAATTACGGACGCCTGTCCATACAATCTCCTTACAAAAATATAAAATGAAACATATAAATCTATATGACTTAACTAAAGCTTTGTCATAAATAAGTATACCTTATATAAGCATAAATACACGTTATATAATGAAATTAAAAATAAAAGGATAGAAACGAATAAAGTGCTAATATATCATATACAAACATTCAGCTTAATTGTGTGCAAGGAATGATTAAAAAGTAATTTATATGGAAAATATAACTATTAAAATAGCACAGATCTTAGTTTTATGATTGTATTTTTTTGCTTTTCTGACGTCCGATAAATTTCTGTCTCAGTTGTTGCACGAAATTTCAAACATTATCTAATTTATTTATCGACTCTTCAGGTGAAATAAAATAAATATTTACTAGGAGTCTTTGATGCTACCGTTTCTGATATTAACCTAAAAAGCCTATCTCTATCTTAATGAGATTATTTAATGACCAATATAACGTACATTTAAAAAATATTTTATTCTGTGCTTGTACTCCTATCGACTTGATAAAAGAATCGCCGTTGAATACAATATTTTCAAAAAGGTCGATTAATTTATAGACTGTTATTAATAAAACACAGACTTGAAGTTAATTATTAACACAATCTATTGCTAGAAGACGATGACTGTGAATGTCATCGAAACATCGCGAATACAATTGTTTTCTTGGTTAGAATCCTGAGAAGACTTTAATCAACCCAATATTCGTCTTCAGGATATATGCATATATGTGTACACACATCTTCAACTGCTGCTGTGTTTTCGATTGCGGAGACGTTTGTCGCTGTATGTCCTGGAATTCCAATTAACTAGTCACAAACATATGAATTGCTTTCTCAGTATTTTCCCCAGCTCCGTGATTTGTTCGTACTCTAACATACGTTTCCGTAATCGCCTTTCATGTGTCCGCTAAAGGCTTACAGGGACGTCTGCAATTCCTACGACTTCGCATTCTTAAATATACTAAATTCCCAAACTTATCTTCATCTGCTAAGAATGTAGATATTCTATGACATATTTATCCATGTCACTTGGATAAAAAAATTGTAGTTTTTAACATTATAATTTTTATGATGTATTCATTTTGTTATTCTAGTGAATCTTAAATTACACCACTTGAATTAAGTGAAATATATGATTTGGTGCGATGATAAAATGAGATAATTACAACTGGTAAGGTATAATCGATACCCGGCCATGATGATTTGGGATTTTCCTCAGTTTAGCCAAACCATTCATGAAAATAACGGAATTAAATGCCTAGTAGAAAGGCACGATTTTAAAATATCTAATTATCATTTTTCTTAAAACAAATAGTAAATACCGTTAAGTTAAAAATGTTAAGCTTGTCAAACTTGTCAAACTCTTACGTATATTTTACGCTATTAATCCTCCGTTCGTTGTATAGATTTTTAGCGAACCATCGATAAGAAATAATAATGTAAATAACACAGTATTATTGTTTTGTTGAAAATATAGTGTACAATCCAGACCAAATGACATTTTACATTTTAGCACGCTCAATCTGCTATATGAAAAGCATTATCAAAAATGTAAATGCAATAGTAGCGGTCGCAATGTTTGTAGATACGTATTACATGGGCTGGTGTTTGGGGAGAGTAATGAGCCGATGAAATTTTGAATAGGAACCCGCCTCTCGAAACAGTAAATTTACTTGATTCTGGTAGGTAACATGTTATAATAACAGTTGTCTGTGTACCTTTGTGCTGGCACGGGGGGTTGACAGTATGTATCTTCCTCAGAGGTAGATTTTAATTTAAGATTTTATTATTGTTTGTGCAGCATAATTCCGTATCATTGTATTTATATGCTTGTGACGAAAACTTATTTGTAGATTAACGGAAATAAATGTTTTCTATTTTTATTAATCACTGGTGACCTTATTACCTACTTCTACGGTAAGATAAGCTATTAGAGGATATTTATTTGGTTTTTCCTATTGTGCTAGTACAATAAGAACCAAACGTAATCGACATATCTTCAAAGCAACCTGAGGCACAAGATATAGTTAATAATGTATTTTTGGTTGTTGTAAATACGTGTTACTTTATATCAGTATATCATCCGTTACCGCTTGTTTTATGTCAAACATAAGATTACAAAGCCTGCTCTTCTTCTAAAGAGGTAACGATTTGGTAATCCGATATTGTTCTATACAAGTTTATTACCACTCTTTTTATACACATCAGTCACTTCCAAACACACACACACAAAGTACATTCGATTCAGGCTACAAGGACTGTTTAAGTGACTTTCTGCAGAAGTTTCTGCCGATAGAGCGGCGAGTAAGTGTTAAATGCTAAGACGGCCGGCAAAGGTCAGTAGCTGCCGTAATCAGACGCGTAATGAGGCGCATCAGCATCGCTTTATGGCATCTCTGCTCCCAGCAAGGAGGGATTCTAACTTCACGACACTATTAGTTCAATGTCACAGACATTTTGCTTCCCCTGTTGTCGTAGGGAATATACTCGCACTGTAAAACCAAATAAATTCTGGGGTTAGGCCGCTTCTATTTTTGGAGTCCATGAAGCAAAAATAAAAACAGTTACTCAATTTTGTATTTCACATCATTTTAGATTTGCCACCTTTAATATATAAAAACAATATTGCACAAAATTAAATTATAAAAACTAGTAACATTCAATAAATTCTTACCAATTAAAAGGCAAATTAAATTAGGTGTAAAGGGATACATTTTATTCTCATTTGCCACTCATTAAAGAGTCCTATAAATTCAGAGTAGTAGAAAAAACATTGCCCAACCTAATAATATTTCTGCCATTTGACATTTTCTAGGGGAAGGAAATGTAACTAGAAAGAACAGTAGGTTAAAGGTGATCAAAGACGTTAATTCGTCCCCGCCTTGAATGGTTCAAAAAATGCAAAATTTATACTACGCAATGGAAAGGATTTTTTTTAAAAACAAAAACTCATCAGTTAATAAATATCAGATATCTGAAGGTTTCTAACACTCCAAAATATAAAACGGAAGTCAATTTACAGTCCAATAAAAATTTAAAACAAACTTAATTACTTTCAGCTTTATTGATTAAAAGTGAGAAAAACAAATACGTTTTTCAAAAAATCTGACTTTACATAAAACTAATTCTTATAATACTAATATTACTTCTTTGGCCCTTCTCTACAATTAAATTTAACGCCATTGTTTTAAACCATACAGTTTAAATGTGTAAATAAATATACAAAATATTTAGAAACTAATGAATAACGAATAAGCGTGGAAACGCACCCAAAAATAAATGGTATTTAACTCGTATTTATTCTGAGATAGTCGTACAGTAAACACTACAACCATCATACATTTTAATTAGATAATTATTCTCTTATAGCGTTATATATTTTACTATAATTCCTTCGGTTCCCTGAAAATAGTTTACACGACTTTCATAAAAGAAATCTTAAAATAAAGTGGATGATATTAAATAATAATATTCTTAAATGACGGTTTAATTAAACATTGCACTGTTTGTTGTTCAGAACTTTCTTTGATCCTCTCTCTAACGAAGTCAAATATTCTTGAAAAGATAATACTGAAATGCTAAGAATAGACTACACAGAGTTTCCCATCTATTTGAAAACACTAGTCGAGACGAGACGGAAGGGCTCCAATAAATTTTTCGTTGTTTCCCCGGACTTGGCCGCGCCTTTTCGTAGAGGGGAGGCAGGTGAGCCCTCCATGTACACAAAACTTTCTTGGCACCGCCTCTCTTTTCTGAAACTTCTAGTGTAATTTGCGTCCCGTGATGAGTAGCGGTTCACGTTCGTAGGACGCGAAGAAAGAAACCGCCGAAGGGTGGAGGCGCGCGGGGGAGGGGGGGGGGAGAAATAAAGAAGAGATGAGCGCACATCGAGGCAATGAATCGACGTTTTAAGGCACACAAATCGCCTGCTGGCTCCTGTATTTATTTTTTCCCATCATTGTTTCGAAGTGTTGAGAAGTCGAACCGTTAGACAGTTCTCTCCCCTTTAGTTAAAGGGGAGTACGCCTGAGGGCGGGCAGACTTAGGTAGGTATATGAAATTCAATTCCACCCCGTTTTGGAACTAGGAACTGCTTTTTACATTATGTAAAGACGCTGTCTTCTGCCAAATAATCTTAGTAACTCGAAGTTCTAATGAGCAGCTTTTTAACCGGAGTTGTCAATTAATGTATTCATGAAGTTCACCCCTGAGTGTTAACGCATAAGTTTGCACAGTTCCGCCTCTTGGGAAAGCAGGGTGCAGTGTATAAAGCACTGGTACAACTAAGGATATTACTGTTCCCCTTCAACAGTTTTTTCAGAACGCAAACGCTATTTTCCTGGAAGGGTAACTAAACAATTTTAAAAAAGTCGTTTATAAACAATCTAATTTTAACTAAGATAAAGGGCTGAAACTGCCCTAATGGAGAACTTAATCATGGGATTTAAACGAATCAACCATAGGATAAAGTCTCTCCTTTTCCGTCGCTGTCTGTTCTTCCGTTAGTTTTTGGTGTATTTTCTTATAGTTCAATATCACTCACCCTCCTGTGGTCAGCGTGACTGCCTCCCGTCACAGAGGTCCAGGGTTCAAATCACAGCTATGACATGGATGTTCTGTGCGTTTTTTTTTCATAGAACAAATTCCGTAATGACATTAGTAGTTGATGCGACTATGAAGAAAATAGTTTAAAAAATCTTACTCAGACGAAAGGCAACTAAATTTGTATATTAACGCTCTAATGCCATGTGATAACTAATTTACGTAACTTTCCACGTTTAAAGTAATTATATAATTCGCTAAGAACCACTAGGGTTATCAAATACATAAGAAATTATATATATATATATATATAGTTCAGTTTATTTAATATATATGATTCTAAAAGTTCAATAGAGAATGTAATTATGATACATTGGACCTTCATGTGTATCATTTCATTTCTGGCAAATATATATATATATATATATACACTACCCGTTAACCTATGTAAAATATCATTAGTTTTAACACATTTTGACTGTTGGTCGAAAAAATTTAAATGAAAGAACCAGGTAAATAGAGGAAATAATTAATTTATAAACCTCTACAAAATAATATAATTCAATACGTGGAAGTTTTTACCCTTTAAAGCTACCAAAAATTGTAAAAATTGTAAAAATTGTAAAAATTGTAAAATTACATTCGATTCAGTTAGGTTGACGTGATTTTAGTTACGTATAAATGGAAATGCTCATACTGTGGGATTAGTTTCTTCAATTAACTTTATACCCTCTGAATAACACCAATTTTCCGAATAATGTTTAAGGTTTCGTTTACACAGTATTTCAATCTGATGCTATTCAAATTGGTTTCAATAATGTATGTCTATAAAAAATTATCTTTTAATATGTTTTGTATTTATGACTCGTTTAGTGTTTATGACATTGTATTTTGGATTAAATCAATACAAGTTTATAACTTCTATATTCATATATGCTATATTCTCATGCATGATTCATATACAATAGAAGACAATATTTACTAACTGATTTGGTATAAAAGGTCAATTGAAACTAGTTGACAGAATCTTAATATTGGACAGAGCTCACAATAAAATAATATATCGCAGTTCGTATTCTCCTAACGGTTCACAAAGAAAACGTAGAATAAAAACAATTATAACCACATATCAATATTTTATTTTAAAAGCATTTCATTTTAAATGTTTCATTAAAATGCGAACAACTACTTCCCACGCAGTAAACGTTACGGTTAATGGTTAACAGTGATATTATTAATTTAACATGTTATTATATCAAACCAAATTACAGTTAAAAATTTTTGTAGGATAGTCTGAGAGTGATAAATTCAATTCTGAGTACTCGTTAAATGAGGTATTTGAAATTTAATTTAGTGAATATATTGGATAGTCATAGTTTTTATAGAGGATACATAAATGACATAATACATAATGATATATATTATAATACTGCTGACTATTATTATTCTAAAACTAATATAAATTATTCACATTTGACTTCATTTTAGTTGTCGGTCCGCTACACGTGTCTATTATTATTTAAATGAATTTCCTTCTAGCTCATCTTCAATTTCATTTTTTATCGTGTTTTATATATTATTTTGCCATGAAAATATGAGGAAAAGACTGTTGATTGATTCCCAAAATTCCATTTCCGAGGCTTTAGCTGTTATAAGGTGTGAATGTTAATGGAACATTTTTCCTAAACATAATAACATTTAGAACTGGAGCAGTTAATAAGAACCCGTTGCCATGTGAAACGTAGCTTTATTTATTGAAGTCAGGTATATTTCATGTATCTGAGTGTGCTGTATAAAATTACGAGTGATATATATATATATCGATTATTTACCCCACTCAATGTAATGAAGCATCAGAATAGTGGTTTAATTTTTTGACTGTAATATTTCCTAGTACAATTTATGTGCGTATATTGAAAATAAAAGCTATGATCAAACGGTAGAAGATACATAAATTCAATGCTAATACATTTAAAATCTCTTTGTAGAAATTTAAATAAGTTTACCAGAAGATATTACTATTCGTCACAATATTTTTACGGTAGTAAAGGACTACGTACGGCCTTGTTGCAGTGAATACAAAACCGCTGACGTTCGACGAGGTGTACAACCAATCCAGTCCTACCAACTGCACTGTTTACTGCGGAGGACTCACCAACGGCCTCACAGAGGAGCTTATGCAGAAGACTTTCTCGCCATTCGGCAGCATCCAGGAAATTCGAGTCTTCAAGGATAAAGGATATGCATTTGTCAGGTAACGTACAAGAAATAGATTCCATACTTTCAAATAATTCCAGTTTGTAGTTACGTGGCGAGAAATACCAATCAATTCTACTTAATTTAAATCTAGCTTAATTATGCATACATATATTAACCTATTATTATTTGAAATTATGATATTTTATGCATCGTAAATCTAATCCTCAACTCCACTTATTTCAAGTTTAATCAGGTTCACTATCATCAAATCAAAGGTTCTCCCATGTGAAGCACCCTTAGTCATTTTTTTGTTGAGACAGTCATGAAAGATTTATAAGATTCTTGTCTTTCTCTACTTCCTGTCCAAACTCTTTGCTACATCAGATATGTGGATGACATTTTTGTATTGTGAAAAACCTCTCAAATAGACCTTATATTCAATACTTTCAATAATTATCATCCCAACTTACAATTCGCCCTAGAACTTAAATTGAACCCTTCTCTTAATTTCCTTGATGCCACTATATCCATTCATATATACTTCCTTTCTCATCAAAAGTTGGCTCAGAAAACCTACATACTCTCGACGAGTTCTCAATTATCTTTTCGATCATCCTCCAAACCAAACGGGAGATATGGTATACAATCTTGTAGACAGAGCTATATTACTTTATAACAACAAGTTCCATCAACACAACTTAAATATTGTCCGAAAAATTTTAATCTCCAATAAGTACCCTTTAAATTTTATTATTAAACACATAAACAGCAGATTGAACAAAATCCAATATCCTACTGTCAATCGTCCCCAAACACCTCAAGCCAAATTTTTTCTCGTACTTCCTTATTACAAATTTGCACATCACAAATGTATCCAAATATTAATAAAATATCAAATATCCATCATTAATAGATCCACTAATTCCATTTCCCACTTGATTAAAAACCACAAGGACCCACTTGACACCTACAGCAAACATTGTTTTGTTTACAAAATCTCTTGCCTTAATTGTAATTCCTGCTACATAGGGCAAACAAAACGTTCCCTTAATATACGTACCAAGGAACATAAATCTAATATCAAACTACCCATTAATACACAATCTGTAGCATCCAAATATATCAATTCTAAATATACATTTGATAGCCAAAATGCTAAGATTTTAAACATTGACACCAGGTACAATTCCAGACTCATTTCAGAGATGCTTCACATTAAATCAAACATCACAATTATTCATGTACAGACACTATTAGAGTCAATAATTATTATCCTTATTTTATGCTAAACCTTCAGCTTTCCCATTGTCGTTGCTCCCGTATTGTTACGCTAACCTTTCGGCTTTCCCATTGTTGTTACGTTTTCGACACTTTAGAGTTTTGTCAACTGACAAGTACAGTTGTGTTGCTCTAGGCTCTTCTTCGCACCTGACGAAACGTTTAGAGTTTTGTCAACTGACAAGTACAGTTGTGTTGCTCTAGGCTCTTCTTCGCACCTTACGAAAGGAACAAGGATCCCAGAAACGTTGTGTGATATTTATATTACCCCTTTCGTCTGAATTGGCAATCTTTCTTATTCATTATTCTTATTTCCGTAAAATTATAGAATACGATGAGTAAAATGATTCAGTTTAGTTTTTAAATATCATGACAAGTGACATTTAATATAATTATTTGAATAATCAAACTTTTTCGTGCATTGTATGGACACAAAAGCATGTATTTAATCTACAAATAGACAGTTTCCCGGGTATCAGAAATTACTATAAATGAAATAAAAATAAATAAACAATTATTTTAAATAAATAAACTGGACGTATGGAAAATATTTCAATTATAAAATTGTATATAAAGAATAATATTAATAGAAGCTCAATAATGAAAAGAACATTATGTGTAAATATCTGAATAATATTGTTTGGCCTGACACTACACTAACTTATATTCACTAGAGTTCACATTGAGTATAAATTTCCTTTCCGTTTTAGGACTTGCTGATTATTAATTTCCTATTTAGAAATCAGTTCTCTTTATGATGTCTGGCCATTATTTTAAATAAATGTGATTTGTCCTCCCGTACTGTGTTGGTTCTTTTGTTTATCTTGCCAGTAACGTTTCCTTCCCTAGCGGTTTTACTTTTTCGCTCCCGCGATCTATCTGTACGAATTTTACGGCTCTTTTCTGCACCCTTTCTAGTGATACTATCTGATTTTCCCTATAGAGATCTCAGCAAGCTACACAATATTTCGTAAATGTACGTACTAATGATATACATTCCATTTCTTTGGACTTTGCATTTCCTGATTTGAGAGTTCTCATTAAAAAGTGCAACATTCCATGCCTTTAGATCCTCCCACCCCAACGTGCTGTTAAAATAACTACCTAGGTATTAACAGTTTGTCTCCTGGACCACTGTTCTCCAATCTATTTTATACTACAAGGCATACTCTTGGAGAATTTTAGTAAAACTAATCATCTTACTTTTGTCACTGTTAATTTTCATTTTATTTCGTTTGACCCATACACCTATAGCACGCGTTAGCGTCGACAGCGTGTGGCGAAGATTGGGAGATGGGAGGGGAGACAGTGCAGAATAAGCACATACGCCGCCACTATCTAACGCGGAGTGGGAGTAACTCCTGTTCAGGACAGTAAACTGGGCCGCCAAGAAATTTGACGCGCACTATAAATAATTTTAAAGGGCATCCACAAATTACTCATCATTTACTTTGCGGTAGATTACTGTATTGTGAATAGTGTGAGAAGTTCACAGCCAATGAAAATCTTTGGGATAATACAGACTAAAAATATTTTTTTAATGAGCAGCGAATGTAGAAGAATCTTACTAATACTGTGGTACACATTTTTAAGTCACTATTAAACGTACATCAAATTACTACATTATGCTTCATGGAAACTCCAAAAAACAAACCGTTTCATCGCAGTAATGAATTCATTCGGCACTGTCATGGTGTGTCAAAACTAATTAATAAATGTTTAAATGACAATGTATTTAAGTTATATTGCTATTATGTAGCTTTGTCATTAATCCATAGACATTTTCTCAAAATAATAAAATATTATTATTTCAGATAAAATTTACATCATAATTTTGTCAGTAGATTTATTAAAAAGCGAGAAAATTAATCTAATGAAATAAATACTTCAGAATTATTGAAAACTCGAATATTCCAGAATGAATTTTAATGTTATAAGTGAGACTTCCGGCATTTTATGATTTTTATTATTATTCTTTAAACTATTATGAAATAACAGCTTGACGTTTGAAATTGGTTCTGTCAGTAATAATTGAGCGCATATATTGAAAAATGTCCGTCGGGAAGGGAATTACAGCATCGAAAATAATGGTGGTTTTGTCTACACGGCTCTGATTTGCATGTATCTGTTGACAACTGTTCTGTTCATTATGTGATTAACTACTGAATGTCAGATAATAATTTATTTCAACCTCCGATTAACTCAATTTCTTGTATTTACATTATCATTTGCGATGAGTATTTAATAATTCTGTACACGTACCGACAGGGTGAATTGTTATCTGTTATCAGGTCTGATTGAATTCGTCATTTGGTCGATCTACCGAATAATTTTTCATGGCGTTTAAAATATTTTACAATGTTTTCCTTTAATATTAAAGGAATGAGTTTTGTAAGAATTTTCAACATTCGAAATCGTAAAGTCGTGAGACTAGTATCCTAATCCGTTGTATTTAGGAACTTGAATAATTCAATAATGCGTGCACGGCTCGACCATGTGGCAATAATGATTTCGAACAGAATTACCGCTGGTAAATATTTTTTATTACACTGATTATGGCATCCCCTAGAGGGACGAACACAAAGTGTTAGCCAAATTGTCTGTTTCGATTTCGAAAAAATGCATGCAAGGTAATTTTGGTTGTCTATCCAAAATTACATTATTAAAATTCTCATTAATATAACAGGATAAAGAATGAATTTATAATTATTATATTTCTCAATTGGACAAAAATACTCAATATTTGGATTACTAGTGAAAATAAGCTCATTTTATTCGTAAGAAATCGGAAATTGAAGACTAGATTTTAAAAAAAATATAATTAGACAACTAAAAAGATACAATAATTTATCTCATTAAAAACGACGGCGCTTGTTCTAAGCATACAGCATGCGAAAGGAAAATACTATTTACGAATTAAATATTTATTATTTTTCGCATATTTACCAATAATTTGCAAAACTTTGTTTTCTAATTTCGAAATTATTACAAAATATTTTTGATACTGAATTTTAGTGTAGGAATTGTATATCTGAAATAACATTTCTAACTTTGGAATTTATTACAAAATTTTTTAAATAATATAAAATGCATGTGTGTTTGTGGTATAAATTAATATGTAATACCCGCGTTGAAGACGTTAAATTATAGTATAAAATAATATATTGCTTCGGATTCTCACCGCGGGAATTGACCATGTTGATTCAAGATTTTATAATACTTCAATGACAATAATGATAAAATAATTCATCTGTGGCGAGGGATTTTATATCACCTTTTACTCAAGCTTTCGTCACGTCATCTTTGGTTTCCTGACCTATCGACAGCCCAAGTCCCCCGCAGGATATACCGAGCCTCCTTGTGAGATCATCACAGCCTCCCAAACATCCCATCTGTCCCCTAATTATCCCGCTCAGTGACATCTGCTGAGCTGTTTACTCTAAACAACGCTCGCTCCTTGTATCTGTCCTGCTTCTAAAAGCGTCGAATATTTATCCTGCGGTCCTCTTGTTTAATGACACATAATTGCCTTTTCAGTCTTGAGATGTTTCCCTTCATTCCGCCGAAGCCGCTTCCCCTAGTAGTAACGACATCTACATTAGTCGTAAGTGCGTACCTAGAATTCCATTACTAACTCGAATAAAATAATAAAACATTTTATTAATTTACACTTTTTGTATTAAACGATTTTTAAAAGTGCAGCTAAAAATCTAGATATTGTTTTCATATATTTTACTTAAGTATTTAAATTTTTCAATTAAGTCTTCATCTGAGAAATCCTAAAGTTCAATAAGTTACACTTATTAACAATCATCGCAAAAACTACTCTGAGATAATATATATACGTTTATAAAAAAATATTTTAAGAGTTAATAATACGAAATCAATAATTTTATGTTAACTTCAAGTAAAATTAATAGCTGCCAAGAATATAAATTTCCGACTTAATAATCTGAAAAACTGTACAAACAATAAGTAAAAATTATCGAAGAAAAAATTCTTGGACTTGAATCCGTATTATTATGCTGATGCGTCATAGAGAACAAAATTATGCTGAATACGAATGGTAACTAACGCGTTGTGACTTTTCGCCCTGAAATTCAATTGCACGGAATATCCGTGATGGGTGAACGGCCTTGAATCGGGCAGTTGTGCAGAAGTTTTCTTGAGATAAGCTATGATAATGGGCGAGCTTCTTCTTCCGACTCCCCTCCACACCTCACCCGACCTGTTTGCGGTCTTAATGAATGTGCTTGACACAGTGAAAAGCCCGTGCGAGTTATGACGTCATAAGGGCTTGCTCTAGAAGGAAACCGTGCAACCAGTCCCTTCAAGATCCCGTTTCATTTCTTGCTCAGTGTAGCGCGCAAAACTCGCGAACACTCTCTTCGATTTTTAGCGAGCAAAAATATTTGTGAGCATTATTCGTTATAAACACGAGACTCGTTTCAACTTCTATTAAAATTCAGGAATTAGTTTGATCATTAGCGAGTGCAGCGGCGATTTTTTAACGGAATTTTAAGCTGATGTAAAAAAAGGTAAACTGTACCTTGCAACGAGAAATATTTAAATTGCAAAACTAAATTGACTTATTTGTGCATTTAAGAGCTTGGATATTTATTCAAAAATAATTTGTAGTCTATCCTTTATACTTTAAACATAATTTTTATATGTACAATTCGTAATTGATTTGCTTGTTGAGAAGAGCGACTGTCCAAACGACAATCAAACTGTTTATTTTTCCTATTGGGGGAAATGAAGTCTGCTATGCACTTACTTGGATGCCTATATATCAGGATTTGAACATTGTTGATTGGCGTCAGGATGTGAACAAGCTCCCTTCAACCGTCTGGCGGTTTATTTCAGTATTCAAGCATTTAAATCTATTGTTAATCGTTTCTATCAAAGCAGACGAGTAGTTTCATTCACAAAATTTTGGTTAAGAACTAATAACTGAGTTAAAATTAATTTTTTCCTGTCGGACGTATTCTTAGAAGCATTAGTAAAATTTATATCACATTGTACGAATCATTTTAAATTAAAATGATTATTTTCTGAAAAGTAATTAATTTCTTTGAACCCCTTCAAAGCACGGCAGACTAATACAATTGCGCTGATGATGAGGATGTGGCCCGGACAATTATACAAGCCAGAATCTCATCCCAGATAATACAGTTCCAGTTCCAATGTATTCCCATACAGGATATTAAGAGTGTATTTCGCGTGCAATGTAATTTCAAACTAAAATCTGTCGTCCGCGGGCTCGGAGATTTTCATACAATGGTTTCACAGGGATTGAGAATGTTCACAGTCCGGTAAGATTAATTTTTTCTCCCACAAAGACAATACGTTTCATTTCGTTAGTTTGATTCTTTCATAGTACAGATCGGAGGATCCCAGATAGTGTGAAACTATGTCAGGACACATGAACAAAACCCTTGGGTCGGAACCCACTTGGATCTCATAGTTATATTCAAATGAGTTTGTGTTTACAGACGGAAATTGTATCTAACGATTTGTTATACGTGTGATGTAATTTGACTTTAAAGATTTTTTATTCCACTACCTGACCGTTCTTTCGAAAAGTGGACCATGTTCCTTCCACGGTAATAATTTATAGTGTTCCATGGATCGAATTATTATTCAGAAAATAAGGATGTAAATCAGGAAGGGATAGGAACTTGTGAGGAGTTGTTGATTTCTTTTCCTAAGAAGAGGATGCGGTGGCCAAACAGTTTCCGATCTTCAAACAAGCAGTCGGAAGCAGTTGTCGGTGGCCTACCGGGTTACTTACAGGCACGCGAGCCTGGGCAGCAGACACGCACCCTCTGCATCAATGGACCTGTTACCATCGGTATCTGGTACAATTAGTATCCCAGGTAACTTCCTTAATATCGGGTAAGCGTTACAAGTACACAGTCATTCCTAAAGATTATTTAAATAAAATAGGACAGTCATTCCTGTGAATAAGCACTTTGTATTTAGGTTCTACGATTTGATTTTACAGAATTATTTTCTCCGACAACTACACCAGTTTTGTTGCTCTTGGTTTTTGTATCTCTAGAAATTTTGTTTAGCACTAAATGTTTGCGTAATTTGGAATTTTCAGTACTGATATATTTATTTTAAAAATATTTTAGTGCAAACAGTGAATGAGCAAAAACCTGTGAACGGTTTTTGCTAAAAACACTTACGCATATATATATAAATAGTACATTTAAGTTAATAAAAGGTCTGTAAAATAATGATCAAAGATTAAATGAAATAATAGGTACCTTAAGAGTAGGCCACGGCTGACAACAAATGGTTGAATAGACAATGGCTTTCTCAGGAATGCACCAGTCTGAAAAAAAAACCTGATTAGATGCCATCTGAAGGGGTTTTCAGGAACTATTTCATCTATCATCGAGCATCGAAATTGCTGTTCTTAATATTCCAGTTTATATCAGCAATGTTCAATCTATTTAGGCGGGGAGTTGTTCATTCATTAACGAAGTAGCATGGAGGTAAACATAACCCATAGAACGGTTAAATACTAAGCCACGTAAGCAGCTTTGTTACATATTGACAATTGACCTATTTGAGAACAGAAATTGAGTAACAGTCCTCCATTGATCTTGACAAAAAGATATTTTGAGCATTTTAAATACTGAAAGTCCACCTATACGCTCGTATTTGTTGACAAAACATTCTTAAAACTTTATAAACGCGGAGAACTTGTTTTTAACGGACGGGGTTTTGCTCGATTCGCTTATTCGAAGCGAAATTCTTAAATTAATGGCTTCTATTGACACTGTTACACAACTGTCAACCAGAAAACCTGAAATGAGCGTTTGGAGAAAAGTACGCCAAAGCACGAATAGGTATGGAATGTATACCTAAAAGTATTAATTCTATAAATATTGCACCGTATAACTTACCAAAATAGAAAAAATAGTAATTAATTTCCTCGCATTTAAAGTCTCTTTCGTTGCAGGACTCAAATAAATGATACTGGAAGGTAATATATTATTCAATTTACGTACGGTTCCTTGTAATCTGATGAAATTTGAATAACATAACATAATCCTCGCCACCGTCGTAAATAGGAACACGGAAAATTAATATCCTCCTCCGGCGTCGATTCTCATTTACAGAAAAATAATTAAATTAGAGAGCATAATTAACTAATTGGATACGGTACTTTAATTTCTTTGACGCGTCGGATGGCGGCTTTTGGCAAGGGGATTACATTTGTTCCAGGCTTGCGCAGTTACGCAGCCTTCGATGCTAGCCGAAAACAACGGCTTAGCTAAAATCTCTGTGGAAAAAGTTACGTTCACCTACTAATCTATACACTGCGAAAAAGTCTCATGTTTTTGTTTGGATATACTTCATACTTCCCACACACAAATCCGTTCGAAGAAATAACAAAAAAACAATGTTATTAACACTTTTGAACTCAACGAAATGAGATTCAAAAGATTTTAATCAGGCAGATCTCAACGAACTCATGAGTATTTCCTTGTAATTAATTAATCAGAATTACCAATTCTGAATGATAACTGCAGATGAAAATCTATAAAGCGTCGGAAAACACAATAGAGCTTAAAAATTATATACAGATTAAAAGCGGTTCAAAGAAGACCTAGTCACACGTATTGATCAGAGAAGAAAGTCAAAACTTTTTCAAGGTGATAATAAATGGCGGTGAAATATATCTAATACGAAGTGATAAGTAGTGAAAATAGCATGGCTGAAAGAAAAACCTGAAAAAGTTGAGAAGGCAATTATCTTGACGTCCCATAAAAATGATTAATCAGAAATGTTTGGCGGTACAAAGTAACTGAGATAATGTCAGAAGAGCATATAGACCTGATAAGACAAGAAAAAAAAATGTATAGTAAATAACAATACCTCAGACAAGAAAATGCATAGAAGTTGAAAAGTTGCTGCGTTCAAAATTTGAAATGATTGTGAACGATTTGCTAAAATTGTCGCACAGTAAATGTGGCGTAATACACATCGTAACCTTTAACACTAACCATATATATAATAATTAATGGTGTTGAAGTACTGGAATAAAATTAATGCGTATTTATGATATAGTGGCGAAGCAATTTTTATCCTGCTCATAATAGAAAAGCATTAGCAAAACTCTAGATAATTTGATCAGATTCGTAAACCAGCAAAAGCCTAAGAAAATATAAATTGGAATAAAATGTTTAGTATTCTAAAGAAAATAGGATTAAAGCAAAATTATTTGCTTAATATACGATCTATGTGAAGGCCAAGTGGAGTTAGTTCATAAAATAACGGAGAATGTTGTTATAAAGAAAGTAAGGAATGGATGTATCTCTTCACCTCCGTTATTTAACTTACATGTTGACGAAGTACAATTAAATTATAGAGAAAACTATTACGAACGAAATTTTTGTTTTATTGTCTTAGATCACGGATGCTTTAGAATGTTTTTTGACAGTAATTGAAATTTACTTTCGGAGGACTTTGGAATAAAGTATATAGGGATAAATACGGCAATAACTAGTAATAAACCAAGTTGATCCAACTAATGGAAAAAATCTAATATATATCATGGCCAAAAGTCAGTATTAAATAATTAAATTTAAAATTACAATAAAAAATAGTTCGTACCTATTATCACGGAACTCTTCAGTTGTTATATAAATAACAAAATATGAATTGATATAAACCTTTAAACGGAAAAATATTTACTCCTTCATACAATCTACTAACATTTAAAGTGTTTGGAGAATAAAATCATTGAGCTGTGTGGTTGGGAAATTTGTAATGTTGAAAACCTTGAATGTGGCTTTTGAAATCAAAGCCTGAAAAAAATGCAATCTTAAATGAATTGTTAATGAAAGAACGAGTAATTTTTAGAAAGTATCGGCGAAAGTAGAAAACGTACCTAGTTGATGGGTTACAGTACTGTGTTGTCCAGGTTTACTTTAACACTGTAAAGTAAGGTACACGTGTGAACACAGCACACATACACAAATATATATATATATACAGAGGGGCCCAAAAAAATGTATCCACTGGTTAACAGTCCATAACTTGCAAACTTATTGACGAAGTTGTCTCTTTTTTGGTAGTGTAATAGTTTGTAGTTCCGCCAATCGCCACATAAACGTTGCATTGCGTTTTTTTTTTGTCAGAGTACAGTCGCCAGATAGTTAGTGTTTTATTGTTAGTTGTTCCCTGTTAATCGAGTAAACATGGCTGGCGTAAGGCTTACATTTGATGAAAGGAAGTCTGTTTTAAAGTGGTATTTTAAGTACGAAAACATTAATGAGGTTCAAGGTTCAACGGCAATGGCGAAATGTGTATCAAACAGAGCCACCGACACATTTAACGATTCGTCGCATTCGAGACAAATTTGAAGCCGAATGCTGTGTTAAAGATGTACACAAACAACGATCTGGACGACACGTAACAGTAACAAGTCCCATCTTGTGTTACAATTCACCCGCTCACCACAGAAGTCTGTGTGTCCGTGAAACTGGAGTAAGTCGCTCAAGTGTTCAGCAAAGTGGAAGTGCTACATCCCAAGAATGGTACACGCAATGAACGAGGACGATTCAGATGGAGTACAGCGAGTGGTTTAATAACATGGTGCGCAACGATGAAGAGCTTGCGGAGATGATAGTGTGGTCTGATGAGGCACAGTTCAATACAGTAAATCGCCACAATTGCATCTACTGGGCCGCCGAAAATCCAAACGTCCATGTAGACAAAGCCAGGAGTAAATGTGTGGTGTGGGTTGTCTTACCGGGGCCATTCTTCTTTGACGGTACAGTTACCGGTGAGTTGTACCTTCAGAAGCTTCAAACATCTCTTTTACCTGCCATCCAAGACTTGTATGGAGACGGAAGATTTTACTTTCAACAAGATGGTGCCCCAGCCCACTACCACAATCGTGTTAGGGCTTATATCGACTAAAATCTACCAGGAAGATGGATAGGCCGTAGAGGTGCTGTAGGGTATCCACCACGTTCCTTCTGGACTTTTACCTGTGGGGAACACTAAAGGACGTCGTTTATCGACAAAAGCCACACACATTGGATGAACTTGGAGAATCCATCGTACTTTAATGTGCAAATATCCAACTGAACACGTTGCAGTCAGTAGTTCGTGCTGCAGTTTGGCGACATCGTTTGTGTGTGGATGTTAATGGTGACCATTTCGAACACCTACAGTGATATCTTTAAGCTGGACTTGAAGAGCTACACTTTCACCAAAAATGATACAACTCCGTCAATTAGTTTGCAAGTTATGGACGGTTAACCAGTGGATACATTTTTTGGGCCCCTCTGTATATATCATATACACGTTCTAAATTTCATTTATATTCAGATTGGGCCATAGATATCGATTTTAAATTCATAACTTTTCCCGAGTCGAGGAATTGTTGTCTTTGAATAACATTGTCAACTGGTGCAGAGATTTGAATTAATTGACGTTTGTAGGGCATGATTTGACCCAGAGAGTTGCTTGACAATTTCATTGGATGCAGTTTGAGTATAAGTTGGCCGAATTTTTGCATCAAATTCATGGTGATTATAGATGCAATGTTTTTTGGAGAAATTTGACTGAGGGAGTCGTATATATACTTCAATTGCTTGAATTGTCGTGTAGAAAGCAAGGGAGAAACGCTGGATTAAAAATGTCAACTATTTCATCTGCTTTCATTCCTGTGTCTGAGCGATTTCAATGTTCAGAAACCAATTTACACACGACCATACTGGAATATGATCCACTTGATTTTTTTTGGAATTGCTTTATTATCTGAGCGTCTTCTAGACAGGCGTTTTCGTATTTCAGTGAAGTAGCGGTAAAATAAATAACTACTTTCATCTTCTATTTTCTTGCGAAGTGACAATCATAATTTTTGTTTTCACCACAATGCACAATAAATCAACCCTGAGAAACGATTCTTGTTTATTTCAAGCTTTATAAAAATTAAATCGTTTTTGTGTTATGTCTCTTTATATAATCATAATAATATTATTTCACAATAAAGTAAAGAGGGTGATCATCAAAAAATATTAATTAATTATGAAGATCTTATCTGAAGATTGTCTAGGTCCGCTAAAGATGATATTTCCAGACGTGATAAGTCCCGAGTCCTTGAGGTAGAAATTTTGTGGCCGACTCTTATTGAAAGTATTACTTATTCTTATAAAGGAAGACTCTTTTATATGTAATATTATTTTAATTTCCGTGGAAGACACATTACATATCATTTGCAAACAGAAAGTGGAGGTATCTACTACGTCATTAAGAGACTTTCCGAGTCCTATGTTAATTTTCCGAGCTCGGCATGAAACGCAGTTAATTTGCAGCTATAGTAATGGCTCTCATTCAGTGAGCAGGGCTAATTTAAAGTATGGTCTTAATTTGCACCAGATAATCACGAACTGTCCAAGTCGCTTAAAGATGAAAGCTCATCCAGCCGAATCCACCCTGCCAGTGGTCGTAACGAAATCCGAAGTTAATATACTGGCTGCATAAATTTCAATCCATTCCAAGCGAACGCAAATCTCCTTAAAGGGATGCATCTGGAACGGAGCGGCAATTCCACACCCCTACGGCCCTACGCCTTCCTTAAGCCGTAAGACGATGAGCCCCCTCTCAGATTTATTTCGATATGCAAATAGAACGGAACCTATATTCAAACTTGAGGTTATCGTGTATTTTTTCCCCGATGCTTTCAATCTGTGTTTCGAGGGAGGCAGTGTAATAGCAAGCGTAAACATAACTCTGTCAACGTAACAGATTCTTCGTTCCTCGAATAAAACTTCATAGAATGAGGATATATGGTTGGATATTCATATGATATTCCTGGGTTGGCATAATAATTCTTATACGAAAAGCAATTTGTATGTAATTACGAGTTATGTAGTTGTAACAACCAGAAAATAAAACTAATCGTAGCTAGAAATGATGGGTACAAATCTACGGAATTATCATCATCGTTCATGAATGTTGTTTATTATTACATTTGTAATGATATATTTGAAAATTTATACCGCGTTTACTTGTCAGTGACTAAATATTTTACACTGACGTCATACTGCAGGTCATTTAGAATTAAAAAATAAATTTTTATTTTCAGTATAGGTGACAACTCGTGACCATACAAAATAATGTATAATTGGACTTATACACGCTTCAAATAGTATAATTACTGGAGTAAATGCCTAATGAATACGTTGTGCAGAAAAATACTGAGTGAAACAAATCTAATTTTTGTAAAATTACGTCGACAAACAACGAAAAATGAGATATGTTCTAACAAAACGCATATGATCTAACACATATGCATCTCATAATTGCCTATGTATAAATAGCAACTAAAAAAGTGTATCCCTTGTTTTATTTTACAGTCCAGTTCGTTATTATACGTTATACGTCACAATAAGGTTAATACGTCGATTATTTCTAATTATTTTTAACAGCCATAGTTTGTTCTTCTTCAAGAGTTCAATTTTAATAATTTTAAATAGCCGAAAACATAATTTATCAACGATGTTTTGCAATGAAAATTATGAAAATGTAAAAAAATTTGGCACCTTTAAAATAAATTTAAGAAGTACTTAAGCATATTTGTCTTCAAGAAGGAGAGAAAAAAAATTGGAGGCGAGGTTCAATTCCACATCCATTTAAATTATTTCATGACCTCTGGTTGCTTCGTATCTCTTTGATTCAAATGATGATTAATTGTAATTAAAAGTTTAATATTGTGTTAAAGTCGCGTCCAATTGCCAACAGTCCTATGATTATTATTTTGTTTGTGATTAATTATGAAACATGTAAACCCTTTAGGCTAATAAATTATGATTCCATTGAAATGATGACTGTCTTTTTTTTTAATTTTGCGAATTGCCCCAGGCTTCAGCCTTAACAGGCACGAGTGTGGATTCAAATAGCTGGATTTTCATAGTCAGCAACGACTGGACAAGATTCCGGTGCATTAACCAATGAAAGAAATAATATTATTTCTGATTTTTGGACTAAGGTACATGTTTATAAGTATCCTCCAAATTGTATAATTTTATTCACTGATAGTCAACAGTTAACACGAATTCGAAGTTTAATTTGGTTTAGATTACACTTAATAGGGCATCATTTTTTGAAACTGGCTATGTAATGTCATATTAGCCTAATATTTCAAAGGTTAGAATTAAACTTTCTAACAAAAGTTTAAAATATGATTGAAAATTAATTACCCTAGATATGAAACTAAACATAATTCATAAGGAAAATTAATTTGACAAAGCACGAAGAAAATCACGATTAATATAATTAATTGAAACGATTTAAGGTTCCATCAAACATAACAGTTTCAAGACGAAGTTTTAAAAACGATAGTTAAATTATTTCCTTGTGGGTGTGGGTGGGTGTGGTTACATTTGTGGATAAATAGTGTACTCCAGGAGTCGTGCTACAGAAATCACGGCTAATAATTTCCGTCAATTTTTTAGTGTCGACAAGCTTTACGTTAATCATCTATTTTTGGCAGGTTGAAACAGGTAAACTACTCATAAAGTTTAAACATTTATCACGCAAAGATTGAAAAACTTGACAGTATGTCTACCAGTTGCCAACTAATATTTCATACCGTTAATAAATACTCTCCTATACGCGTCTCAAAGTAGGTTAAAGAAACGAAAAATTTATAACACTTCTTTGCCCCACTTTTCAGACCGTAAAAATTGATTAATAACTTTTTGTACATTTTAAATGCATACAAAAATAAAATATTATCTGCAAAATATTTGTTCAGTACCTAATCAATATTCTGGAAAATTATAAATTTAATATAAATTTCATCTGCTATTGATTGTTCTCTGCGAATACAGCAAACCGCATAGCCGTATTTGCAGTAATTTGCATCCATATTTAATGCGCGGCATCTAATTAATATAGTATTCGACAGATGTAATTCAGTTTGTACTTTTTCTGTGGGAACGTGCAGTTGTTCTCCCCCTAACGACAGCGTGTGGACGGTCTCTTTCTCTAGGGAGCCCAAAAGTTAAAACTCGGAAGATTAATTTGTTTGCCCTTTGTTATTTCTGAATTAACATGTTTTTTATCTAGTGTCAAATAATTTTCAATGAAAACTAAGATTCTAGTTTTAACTAGTGTTACAGCCTGTAACAAAATAGGCTTACCTTTTCTACAAGCGATACCTTCGCTCGTGACAAGGCATCGTTTATAGTTACTTCCTGCTTACTATCTTTTTAGGATATTCATCCTTCTCCATTCACTTAGGAACATTGACATTTATTTTAAATTTAATATGAAGCATTTTTGGCGTATTTTTATCTAAAATCTTTGCATTGTGCCAATCAAACGAATCTTTGGAGACGACAGATTCATTATCAATGCAGAGTTTTGTATTGAACATATATTATTTTTTGGGGATTTTAATGATAGTATCCTGTGTAGCACTAATTTCAATCGAAGCAAGATATTTTGTAAATAACAGTGTTTATTATAGGTACCAAATGTGTCTTGTAGTTTTTATCACAAAGAAAAGAGTATTGGTTGATTTGTAATTGATAGATATTTTTATAAAGATTTGGAAAAACTTGTGATATAAAATTTTTAAATAATGGAGAAAAATAAAAAAATTATTACAGGAATCCGTATTATTAGAAATCTAAGACACCAATCTTAAATACAGCTATAATTTAGGACATCCAGTCTATCGTTGTAATCCAATACGAAACTACACCTTCCTCCCAAGTCGTTCCGTAAACTTAAAGATCAAAATTGACTGCTCTAAAATGTTTTAGAATATTAGACAAGAAACACACAAATTTGAAACTACTTCACGTGGAACAAATACTCTACTCAAGGCAAGCATATTAATGTTTAATAAATAAATAGGACAAAATAGAACTACTCGTTTTGGAATATACGACAGAAATGTCCAGCCATCATAAAAATGTGGGGTAAATGCAACAAAATAAATAAATTCCAGTGAAAAATTTATTTGACATCCACATTTCAATAAGTATATTAGAACTCGAGTGTAGGAACTATTGCATAATTCAGGAGAAGAATTGATTGTAGATTAATTTACTACTATTCAAATATGGGGATGACTGTTCGCTTAATATCTCCTAATAATTGATTAAATAATAATAATAATGGAGGATTCTTCTAATTATATCGGAGCATTTTCTTACTTTCACTTAAGTTTGTGTGTGCAGAGGCCGATGTCTGATACTTTTCTGAAGTACTTATTATCCGAAAACACTTAACGATATGACCAGATTCATTGATATATCAACAGATGATGCTGGTTTTCGGTTAACAGAATGAGATTTGATCACAATAGATGCTGTTAGCGGATCCAATTAAAATATAAATAGATTTTTGTTTTTATACTTCTTCGAATGACTTTTTTAGCATTCGAAATAAGAGTAGATAAGCATACTTGATCAAGTATCCGATCATTATGTGTTAAAATTATATATTCATTTAAAAATAATTTTTCTTATTTTCCACATTTATATCTAATTTCATGTTACTTAAATTACGGCTTGAACGTAATTGATAATGATGATGAAGGTTTATCACTGTTGACAATTCAGTTCGTCTAGTGTTACTTATTGGGTTAAAATTGTGTACGACACAGAGAAGAAGAAATTATTGCATTCAACGTGACCATACCCAAACGTTCCCAGAACGTATCAGTAACATAAAAGTGTACCATACTAGGATCTTGTTGAGCATCGTCTCCTTCAAGCATCGTTATGAGTGTATACAGAGTTTCCAATGTTTTTAGTCTTAGCTGAAAGATGCCTGGAAGGTACTTTTCGTAATTGTTTAGTATTACTAGCGATTCCTCCTGAATGTTCTCCAGTGTGTGAAATATTCCTCCCTTGAAGTATATTTTTTATAGTCGAGAAAGGACGTCACACGAGGCAAGGACGGATGGATGTGAAGGACGAAGTTCCACAATCATTTGTTTTTCGTCATAAAGGCCTGCATGATGAACAGAGTATGTTGCAACACCCAATCTCACATTAAATTCGTCGGGAAAAACTATAGAAGCCTTCGTACGGTAACCCCATAATATGGCGTGTGCAATGAATGGTTTACCAAACGAAGGAATTACCAGAATTTCATTCACAACATCGACTTTATGCCGGTTGACGGCTGGCCTGAAAGAGGTTCGTCACCTTCCACATTTTTTAAAATCATTTAAGTCAATCGTAAGTTTACTTGTGAACTAAATTTAATCTCCCAATTCTTGCTTCAAAAACAGAGTAGTTTCCAACGTTGAAAATCACCTCAACTTTATCCAGAAAGTTGGTCTCTGATCTCCGTCAGCGTCAGTCTTTTGTTGGTTAACAGCTGACCTGAAAGGGGATCGTCAGCAGCCATTGTTCTACTTTTCGTTACATCATCTAAGCTATTCGTAAGTTTAACTGGACTAAATTTCATCTCCAAATTCATACTTCAAAATCTGAGTAGTTTCCAACGTTGAAACTCGCCACCACTTTATCGTGAAAGTTGGTATCTGAAATCCTCTGACAATTTCGCAAGTAACGCAAAATGCTCAAAAAAAAACTAAAAGCGACCACCTAACTAATTTCCTTGACACAATGCTTCACAAAGGTTGTATGAAGTACAGTGGGGCGGTGTTTCATGGACTCATTCAACCTTCACGAGCTTCTTAGACACATCTGGAACGTTTGGGTGGCACCTTGTCTAATACATTACGAAACGAAAGGAAGTTAAATTTTAGGAGACTAATGACTTTTTCCAATCTCTATTTAATAAATTTTATAAAAGGTTATTTATTGCTGTTTGAGCTTTGGCATCTACCTTTAAGTGACTCGGTGAGTCGTAATGGAGTTATTTTAAGATTTTTGATCTCAGACGTAATATTCTTAAAATAATTTTGTTTATATTACTACTTCTTAATTATGGGTAAAAATAGACTTGGAACTTGAATTTCATGAATACATTAGGATTAAGTAATTGGTTTTCACTGATGAGGGAAGACCTGTCTAGATCCCAGTGCGGTAAATATTAGAGGACACGCGTGTGGTCCCGCGTGAAGGAAGTTATGAAAATCGACGACATCTGTCTAATTGATTGTTACATAATTCGCGGTAGTGAAGGGACGTACGATATCCTATAAAACAGCAGGCTTGGACACTCCGTCGAGAGTTATAGCCCCATTCATATTGACGCAAGGATATTTATACGCATTATTTCCTCTACGAGCGGCGACGATGTGATGGATCAAATCAATCACCACTCCCTCCTATATCACTCGTTCATCACTTCAGGCGAGAAATGCACAATATTAAATGGAAAGTTACATTCCGTATTCAGCATTGGCGCTCATATTGCTGAGAAAGGAGAACAATATGGCGAGGGAGGAAAACGAGCCATTTTAAAACCAATATATTTTTAACGGGAGATTTTAAGTATTTGATCAATGTAGGTCATTATATTTAATTAAATTATGTCTTATAGTAAAGTTTATTGTGTAGAACTTTGTCAGCACCCTTAAAAATAATATAAATGATGTGTATCGAATTTCCAAATTATTGGTGACATTTATAATCCTCGTCATTTAGGCTCTATAATGCGGTTATCATTAAAAAGACACGGGTCCAGTGATCATTAACATAAAAAAAATATTGTTTGTTTACAATAAGACCGTTCAGCATGATTTCTAACAAAATGGTCTGTTAAATGCGAAAACTGCTTCAAATCACAACTAAGAAATTCCGATGTTATAACGCTTGCTTATTGCCAAATTATATATATATATATATATATTAGTAGAATTATTTAATTATTATTCATACACAGGCAAGGAAATTACTTTAGCATTTCACTTTCTTTATATGATGGCATTCTTAGGAACTTGAACCAGAAGAAACATGATCATAAATGCACTTAGTTATTTTACGATGCCCAAGAAAATGAGGGACATAGTCACGTTTGAAATTTTCAAGACTGCACAGGATGACTCTGAAGAACAATTATTGAGTTCCGAATCAAAAACCACATTACTATCTCGAATTATTTATTACGAAGAAGAAATTATACTAAATTTGAGTAAGTTTTTTAAAAACAATTTAATTTAAAAAAATATTATGGAGATTTTCAAATCGTAATGCTGAGTTCTAAAATTCTAAAATCATTACAAGTAAAAAAAAAGTATTGCATGAGATTTTTAAATTTTAGGTTTCGGATGTCAATAAGATAGTAATATAAATGTCCAGAAATTTCTCATATGAAGCGCTTTTCTTTTACTTGCGTTTCATTCATGAGGACATGCGAAACCGATGTCATCTGAAGTCCCATTCTCTCACACTTTCTCATATTTCTCTTTCCAGAGGAAAACGGTCATACAGATTTGCTGGTAATTTTCTGTTTTTATACAGAAGCGTGACGAGGTATTGAGCCACATAAACTCCCGCCTTAAATAGTAGATTTTATAACATCTTGATAATTTCGATTTTTACAAGAACCGAATTCGATGAAACTTTATATGTTCGTTATAAAGAGGTGTAACAATGTTTTAATGAATATGAACCTTCCTATCGCCATATAAAGACTAAATTACGATCGTTCCAAAAGTGGATTTAATTGCTGGGGCAACGGATTTTGTTCGCGTTACAGAGAAACATCTAAATTTGTTTCCTACGAAGTAGTAAATAGCTCTGAGGCTGTCATCCCCCATTTAAAATTTCCATATTTACTTTTACTTGTAAGGTGCATGTATTGGTAGGTAAAAAAATCTTTTATATCGAGATATGCGAGAAGGCCAAGACTTCAGATGAATGAAACGAAATAAAAAGAAAAGCGCTTGAATATGAGCAATTTTTCGACAAAATTACTATCTTATTGACATCCAAAAAATCAATATAATAATCTTATAGACCCAAGAATTAATAAAAGGTATAAATAAAAGTTGTAATTAACGCGCTAATAAGAAAATTGACCCCAAGACTTGTCCTGTCAGTTGTACTTAGTTTACACAAATCGTTTTGTCAAAAGCTGACCCTTTAGGAACCAATCACAGGATTTTCATTAGTGTATTAAGGACAGACAATCAGCTAGTATATAATACTTCAATAATGAATATGTTTAGACAGCTGAAAATAGAATTAACATATCTATATTCACCCATTTTTCCGTTATTCTTTACTCGGATTTAGTTCTATTTTTATGGCTGCGGAATTAACTCAGGCGAAAGAGTTACACTAGAAATATTTTAAAAATCTTTTTTTTATATAGAAATATCATTTTGGTTCATACTAAGATTCTGATACCTCTTGACGTTTATTAATTTGAACTAAATATTCAGCGACTATTATACGATTTGAAATTCCAAGGTAATTTTGTGAAAATTATATTTCTGTTAGGCCAGTAGGAAATATAAGGTTGAGTGTCGTGTTTTGAGCCCGACAAGGCGCTAAGATTGCTATCTATCGGCAGTTACTGTGAAACGATCTGGACGCTGGCGTCCTCTGTGGATGGACGTCTAAACTACATCGACGTGCTCGTAGTTACGGCTAAGACAACGCGATGTCGCCGTCTCTTCAAAACTTCGCACTGCTATATTAATATTGATAAAAGATTCTCGGAATATTAATTTTAATTTTAGAACTCGAAGTAATTTAAAAAAAGTGCATAAACGAGAAAAGTATTCAAAATATTATTAAGACGGAGATTATACTGATCAGACGGACATATATTATTAAATCAAGGCTACCCTCTTTACATAACGGGAAAAGAAAAATTGGACAGTCATGGGTTCAATTTTCAATAGCACAGAAATTCTTCATTCGTCTGTAAAAAATATCGACCATGTGGCTGTATTCCGAAAGTGTCAGGAAGAAGTATTTATTCCTGGTATTGGATCGTAACCTTTATGATTTATGTCATTTATTTTATTTTATTTCTGTCCATAAACTGTGCTAGACATGCTTGTTGAAATAATTAGTTATCTCCGTCAACTGCTTGTAGTCATTATATTTAGTATATTCAATTTGGAAGATTAGTGGCCTTCTGTGAATACTGCAACAATAAATAGTCATCCTTAAATTATTCCAATATGAATATACATACACGGAGGCGTGGTTCTGTAATTTAGAATTGGTACATTAGGTTGGAAGGGAATCCAATCGGTTTAAATTCAGAATAAATAAAAATTAACATATGGAAATGTAGCTACAAAAGTCTTGATGTATGAATACAAAATAAGAAATTTCATCAACGCTTTTTTGATTTGATTTATGGTTTCCATTAGGCGTCCATTGACGAAATAGGTAACGTCTCATATACATCTATTAAATTCATAAATAAATTATATAGATAAACTAAAAAAATAAAATTTAAAAAGTCCAAAAAATACAAAATTACAAATATGAAAATTTTGTCTCTGTTTAAATATAAAACAATAGTATAAAAAAGAATGATTATTTACGTATAATTGAAAAATTAAAGTACTAATTTAAGAAATTAAATTATGAATTACAATATTTTTAAAAAACACTATAAATAGGAAAATTCATTATTATGAGACTTTCATGAATATCTGAGGTTACTTAAAACATAAAAGCGAATATTTCATAAACGAAAAATTCATTGCAAATACATTACTACTTTTTTCTAGTGAATACGTCAGTTATATATATATATATATATATATATATATATATAGTGTTTCAGTGTTATTGAAAGAGTATTTTTAACTCAAAAGTCGTAATATACTCACTTCTCAGCACATCACCGATCCTCCGTGAAAGAAATAATTGAGAAGTCTCTCTTGGTCAACGTGGTCCTTTCAATGTATGCTATATTACTTTAGTACCGAAATACATAGTATTTATGGCGACAATATCATTAAATGTTTTATAAACCCCGTAGTTTCAGCGAGAATTTACCTACTCGTTGATGTGTGGCACATTTGTGGATTCATCGTTGATTACACTTCAGCTAATTGTTTGATCATTTAGTATTGACATCTTCTTTTCTCACCGTCACTAATTTTCCCCCCACATCAAACGACATGGAACCAATAATGATGCATGAAATTTAAATAAAGCAAACAACCATATGGCGATGTGGACTCGTAAATAATTAATGAATTTCCGATTAGGCACAGGTCTGGTGGTAATCTAGGTCACCAAAGAGGGTGTATTATATAAATAACATTACTACAATACTTTATAGTGCACAATAAACTAATGTTCAAAATCCATAAATAATTTCACCCTTACGTTGATCAAAGAAGCGATTAAGTAATGTAACGAGCGCGCAATATTTTAAACGTTCCAGCTTTTAATATTTATTACCTACAAATTAGTCCTCCTTGATTCTAGTTGGGACAAGTAATTGCGAGCAATGACACTGCCATGTACGGAAATACAGCGTGTTATATTAGTTTATGAAAATCGTCGTCATGAGCCCTTATCAAAGTTTCAAGGTGTTGTGATTTCAAGAAAAGTCTGAAATTAATTGCAACGCTGTATAAGAACACTGATTCAAAATTTTGGGTAACCGTTGTCACAGAAAACCTCAGCCCTGTGTGGCACTACACGTGCTGTGTGCCTGTTAATTGGCCTGAATGTTAATAATTTGTGTTATGTGCATACTGTACGTTATTAACTACTAATTTAATATGAACTGCATTGAACAGGTACTGCTTGTTTGCGCAGATGAAGTGTTAATTATTGGTTTGCATTGGCGCAGGTTCTCGACAAAGGAATCGGCCACCCACGCCATCGTGGCTGTGCACAACACGGACATCAACGGACAGACTGTGAAGTGTTCGTGGGGAAAAGAATCCGGCGACCCTAACAACGCGCAGGCGGCGGGACAGGTGAGTGAGCAGGTGAATGTCGTGCCAATCTTTACTGTCTTTCACATTACTCTTTTGCATCCTAAATTAGTATTATGTATCTACTCCTGGATTCCTAAAAGGAAGCCTAACACCGAATAGTCTCCGATTTCCAAGTACATAAGATAACATATGCCCTATTCATTTAATTTAATGCATTTTATATGCTTCCATTTTCAAATCCTCATATCAGGAAAATTCCTTTTAATACTAATCAAATATTTTTTTCTTTTAAGTTAAATAATGCCTCGGTTGTGCGTTTTTATTCTAATTTAGAACAGATTAAATATTTTCTTTAACTGAAAATTGATATTAAATATTTGTCAAACGAATGATTTTCATTTATATGAGTAAATAGAATACTACGTAATAATAAACGATCGTCTCAAGTGTAAATCTTGTCAATTTCCCTTGGTGAGGTTTTCCTACTTACATGCGGACCGTGCTGGTCACTATGACTATGTTGTCGTGAATAAAACCAAATATGAAACTACTAAATGGTTCGTTGTAAACCGTCATCTTTGAGCTTGACGGCAAATCGGAAAATCTGTCACGACACGTGAAATTTCTACACTCTCGCCGCTTTATCCATTTGCAAAATACAGTAACACAATCTCTGTTGAAATTATTATGAATATACATGTCAACTACATACACTTAATAAGACTAAAACTACTACAAGCACATACATAATTCGAGCTCAATTGACAAAAGAAATATCTTCATCCATTCCCCATAATTTCTATAAGAATATCAGTAAACAAATAGCTTTATTTGTCCCGTGAGGAAGTTCGTCATCAAATAACGATAAGTAAATCGATACTATTTCGAATTAAATTGTGCCAATCGTAAATATTTGTACGTACCCGTAACATATCTCACTTAAAAGAAGGTTTTAGCTATTTTAAAAAAACTTAAGATTACATCCAGAATCGGATAAATTTATCAATATATAAAATTTATTAAATATGCATATAAAATTCAAACAAATTTTAAACCATAAACATAGAAATATAATGTCTGAGTTAAAAGTATACTTAATAGATAAAAAACGGCCTTCTTTGTTTGTCCGATTGTGTCGTTCTCACGGCTCTTGCGTTTTTTTATCATATGACGAAAAAAGTTAGGATTGCGTAAACGTTGTGTGGTAATTTATCACTCAATTTTGTCTGTTATTTGGCTATTTTTTATTTAATGAGTATAATCATTAGCGATATTAATTCCAATAATTAATTTCTTGTGGCAATAAGTGAAACGCTTTAAACATTTAGTTAAAATTTTCATGTTTAATGCAAATAAAGACTGAGAAGGAAGACAGTTAGAATACGAAATCTTAACGAGTACACCAAAAAATCTGAACAAATTACGTTTTCCAATACTTAGATATAATTTAAACTACAGATTACGTGTTGATTTAAGAGGTCAAACGTACTTAAGTTAGAAAAATTATTTTTAGAACTGTTTATAATTAATTGCGTTAATGGAATCCGAATAACTATATTACTACCATGATAATATTGCGATGAACAATTCAGGTGCAGAGTTTATACTGAACGAAAGATAACCAGAGAGTAATAAGGTATTTATAATCGATTGCTCTGCTCTTTATCAAAATAATATTGTGAATATAAAAATATCTTATATTATCTTAATTAAATTATTCACTGCAGTTCAGTGCCTCTACTCAAATATTTTTTTCACAGCTATTAGGATTACGTTGAAGCATTGATTTGCTGGTTAGCTGGCACGTAACCTTTTCCACGCAAATGTTTTTTATGTAAAAATTATATATCACAATATATCCCAGTGTAACATGCACGCCGAAAAAAAAGACAGCAACTACGTTTTAATTCGAATCACAAATTAGTCAGAAACTGCTTTGTATGTCCGTGCGTTTGGGCAATAAGAATATATCGTCAAATTTTTTACCTCTCTTTTTTCCATTCTTCATCATGAAACAAGATTTATGTCACGAAATATCAGTTTCATGTGGTCCTGTTTCGCGTCGCTAACGTCAATGACATATTACGGTATAAAATGAATGTAAATTCATGATCAGTGGCTTACACCGCGACACGCGCTAATGTTTTTACTTTATGGAGTATACTCATTTCAACTCCAAAAATATTTTTCCGTTTCGTTTTGATCCATTCTCATATAAAACTTCTGATTAATATGGAATTATTTCCGTATGAGCCGTGCAAAACATCGACGCAGGTCAACGGAAAAAATTTTCTCACCTATTCTAAAATTTATACTGCCCGATGGGACGGTTTCTACAAATTATAATATTCCTCGGCAATCGTCCATTCAGAATTCCGTATGTTTCAGTGCCTTAATCCTTATGACTCGTAAATGGGTTACAGTTATCATGATAGACAGAAAAGAAAATTGTAAGTACGCAGTGGTTATTTCAGCGGATGTTTTGTGATGTTACTAAGATAATGCATAGATGTGAATAGTTTTTCATATTGAGAGAAGAAAAATTATTACAAAATGGGTCCGAAAATGCATAATTTAAGTGTTATCCGAACGGATAAATTTTAGTGCATGACTTCATGTCTTGTTATCCGGGCTAAAGTGCGAGCCTCTGGTTTCACCAGGCATTTTTGATCGTGTTCGAAATGCAATACGAAGAACAGCAGCTTCGTATATTCAGTAAAAATAAGGTCACTTTTAACCTTTCTTGTATGTAAACAGAGCGCTCCAACTATTCATTTGAACGTCATATAAACTGATCAAATACTTGGGATTAATTACACATTTCCGGACCCATATTGTAATACACATTTTCTTCTCTCAATATTAAGAATCCATTCCTAAAACAGAAAACCTTTTTGGTGTCTATCATTTTAAATTATCCGAATAATTATTGGTTATGGTTTTTATCTTAATAGGAACTTAGCAATGAAAAATTGAGCGCGATAGTGTTTTCTATAATATTCTAAATGAGGATAAATAGGCTATGTCATGAATAATGCATAGTGTCATGACCCAAGTAAGTGGCCGATGGTATCGCATAGCTGTCACGAGAGAGCGGGAAATATTCACTTTTCAGCCGTTTCCCACAGTTGCGTGAAGTGAGCGGCCGTCAGAGGAAATGTCGCTTCAAAACACCTAATGCAAATAGCCGACATTTTATGTCCAAGTTATTACGGTACGAACACTTAAAATTATGACGTCCTGCATGCATATTTTGTTTCTAAGGACTCGTTTTTTATGAATATTACGTCAAGCCGGGTCCGGCAGCTTGTTAAAAATATTCACCATTTTTACTGCAGTGGAAGAAATCAAATGTCATTCTTTTCTCTGGGAATAAATTAGATACCACATCATAAAAATCTGCGTTAATTGCTTGAGGTGAAAATTATCTTACAGCAGTAATAATAAATTAACTACCCTCGAATTATCATTATGACTTCCGACTCTTTCGTAGTGAAACAGGCACCGGCAATTAAAACTAATTAATACGTAAAGTAGCGTGATGAAAGGAATAGACAATCTTATCGAAGTAATCTGTAAATGACGTGTCTATACGCAGAAAGTAGAGCGATAATAATCCAACAAAATAAAAATACCTTTTAAACAAATTTTAGGTTCTATTAGAAGTAAATGTCAATTATTCCATTCCCCAATAACTATTAAAATTTCATATTTATCGTCGGTGAAATCAATATTATTGTTTGAATCTTCAGTTTGTTCAAATAAATTTAACAATTGAATTTAAACTGTAGAACATAATTTTTTTAGAATCATATTGAATAGAATTAATTTGCCAGACCCATTTATAAGCCATAATAATAAAAGTATTGCTACATCATTGAAAATCCTATCTGTGGAATTTGAACGTTGCCTAAAGATTGGAAATTTATTAGGGGAAATAAATTATTAAGAAGTATAGTAGAGTTATAATAAAGTTGAACACATTCAATCGTTGAGACATGCGAAATAACTTGGAAAACATTTCGAGATCGGAAATAAAAGATTGATTTTTCTATACGAACTCGCAATATTGAAAAAGTAATTTCCAGTGAATTACTGCATTCAGATTACTACCATTTAGCCGTGGGATGCGCATTCTTTGAGAAAGCGAATATATTTATTTTTACGATTCGAAAGCAATCACATTTACCTGCGTTATAATGACAGCCAGATAGTCTGTTAACTTCACAAAATTTGTAGTTTGAGATGAAACGTGGCCAAAACCGAATAACATGATTCTGCGTCTACAGCATAAACTAGCCAATTTAACGTCAATAGTGAAATCTGAATAATGAAAAATTGTCATGGTTCATGGGTGACATTAATTTAATTCTAATGCAAATTACGGTCGGTATCTCTCGTAATAATTCCCAAAAATTTGAACTTTTAAAATAAGTGTATTAAAGTTGCGATCATAAACTACATATTCAACTAATATCCATGGATTTCATTTGAGAAATATTATCATCACCCGATTCGAAACAAATATATATTAAGGCTTTTTAATAAAGAAGTTAGTGTATTGTATTCTTTGAAGATATGCTTAAATCCAACTAATCTCATAGTGAAATTCAAACTAAAATTTACTATCAATTTAATTCAGGACCATTTGTTATAAAGTAAAACACTCTTTCCGCGACTAGCAAATTCTCAAGCATCGTGATCGATAGTATATTGAAGAGTACTGTAAAAATTATGCTACAGGCTCTTACATCTGTAAGCATTTGTAAATGACAGAATTGGCAATGCGTAAGAAATAATTCAATAGAAACAAAATAAGTCTGTAAGACATAATAACACAAGAAAATAACGACCTATATAACAGAGAGGGGAAAGAAAACAGAATTTTTACATATTAAGGCCTAAAATATTTCTTTAAATGTTAAAATGGCATTTATGACCATTTATTAAATAATCTTTGTAAAGTGTTGTAACTTTGACTATAACTCTTCTGGTTGGCAATAGTATTGACAAGGATCACATCAGTTGATCGAAAATTTCAAATTATATTGTTAAAAACAAATTAATAGTTCACAGTATAATTTTACAAAACGAGTATAATTTTACTAAACGACGACGTTTTGGTTCCTGTTTTGAAACTTTATAAGGTGTATACGTATAGACGGATTGTATTGAATATAATTTATTTCGTGTAGTACTACCCTCGTCCAATAACTAATAAAAATTGGAATGAAATATCTAAATGAGTGTGCCTTTCACGTATAATATAGCAATATATCATTCGTGGCAAATTATTTTGTAACCTACTATGTGGCGGATATTGTTCAAAAGTAAAAAAGCAATTTTTTATTATTACCATTATTGATATTATTTTGGAAAGCATTATTTGCACCCTCCGCAATCTTCCTTTGAAGATATGCGTTGGTGTTCCTGCGGTAGGAGACTGACATAACTAAATACCTCCATTGAGCACCGGCTCAAGTATTAAAATTGCGAACGTTAACGGCTCAGTAAATACACTGAGAAGAAATTTCAATTGGCCTGCAGCGACTACACAATGGTTCGTCGCGCAACAAAGCGCAGATGATCTATTGTCGTCACAGAGGCGAGGTTAATGACACGATTTAATTTCAGTTCCGTTACAGGCGCCGCTGAAGCATCGGCGTGTGCGCACAGTAATTTAAATGCTCTCCTCAACGAGTGAAAATTTTTGTGGGCGGATTTAATTCCTCGGCAAAGAACATCATAGAAAGGTTTCTTTAGTAAGAAATCATAAAACCCATTCGTTTTGAATTAAACACATACAAAAAAATTTCAAATAAAAGGAAACTATCTCTCACTATTAAGATGTGTTGAGACGGTTTCCCCACCATAATCTCTTTACTGTCATCTTGCTACCCGATCGTCGAGTCACTAGTTTTTCCTTGTTCATATTGCAGTATTCGAACAAAAACACGGAAATAGTGGCATTTTTTTCCCTTGTATAGGAATGTACAATATTAGCTTTTACCTCTTCAAAGTTCTGGTCTCGTTTTAGTGCCTACTTGATTTCGGAGAAAAGGAAGAAATCGCACGAAGCTACAAAATAAGGATTACAGACGATTTGTAATTAAGGTATTTTTTTAACTGCCCCAAAATTATTTGCATGATTGCAATTGTCCGGGAACAATTAACTAATTCTCCTTTCTCACACTTTCACTCTAATTTTCCAAAACTTGTTTATATCATTTTTAAATTGTTTTATTATTAGGCACCAATTCTTTAACGACTCCCCGGGTATCGAAGAAAACTATAAGCAATGAACTTCGGATGGCTCTCGAGTACTTTTTGCAGTTTTTGAGGGGTCATAAGTTATTATTATTCACGTTTCGTTAACTGTAAAATCACACTCAAAAATCCTGGAAAGTCCACCAAGCAAACCCGAAGTTAACCTAGGTAATCAATTTGCATATCCTACATTTTCCATCGTAGTGAAAAAAAAGAATATTATTTAATTGTTCACCCACTGCAACAATGTTGATGAATCTGTCGTGTTTGAAATAGAATCCGATTTGACCTTGAAGCTGTTCTTTGCGCCTACGAATCAAACTCGTGCGACGTCCTCGCAGCTGCAGTACGGGTTTACTGTCATTCATCCATGTAGCAACGTTCGTCTAATTCTCTTCTCTCATTCGCTGACAGAAAAATCAGCTACCATTTAAAAACTGACTTAAGTTACGGTATCATTATCTTATGTGGCCACGGATGAATTGTAGGTCACACAATGAATGTTACGAAGGTGCAATGTGGTTCAAAAATCACCTTACAAAGCGGAAACAACTTGAACCATCGTTTTCTGATATTCGTAGAAAAACCAGACACCGGAAGTAGAATCAAACATATTTGGCAAGATGAAAGAAACAAAGAAATGATGAATAATAGTCATAGTTATTCTAATAATGAAAAAGAAACGTAGCCAATTCAGACAAAAAGTGATAATATAAATACCACACAACGTTCCTGGGATCCTTGTTCCTTTCGTCAGGTGCGAAAAAGATTCTCACCAATTGGTTAAATATAGTCCGAAAGATTTTAATCTCAAATGAATACCCTTTAAATTTTATTATTAAACACATAAACAGCAGATTGAACAAAATCCAACATCCTACTGTCAATCGTCCCCAAACACCTCAAGCCAAATTTTTTCTCGTACTCCCTTATTAAAAATTTCTACATCACATATTTATCACAATATTCAAAGAATATCAAATATCCATCATTTACAGATCCACTAATACCCTTTCCTTCTTGATTAAAATCCACAAGGACCCACTTGACACCTACAGCGAACATTGTGTTGCTTACAAAATCTCTTGCTCTAATTGTAATTCCTGCTACATGGGGCAAACAAAACGTTCCCTTAATACACGTATCAAGGAACATATATCTTATATTAAACTTCTCATTGGTAAACAATTTGTAGTCTCCAACCATATCATTTATTCTAACATACATGTGATTGGCAAAATGTTAAGATTTTAAACATTGACACCAGGTACAATTCCAGACTCATTCCGGAGATGCTTCACATTAAATCAAACATCACAGTTATTAATGTACAAACAGACACCATTAAGCTCAATAACTGCTATGATCCCTTATTATTACGTTAAACCTTTTTTCCCCATTGTCGGTGCTCCCTTATTGTTACGCTAACCCTTCGGTTTTCCCATTGTTGTTGCGTTTACTTCGCTATTTAGTTTTGTCAACTGACAAATGCAGTTCTGTCGCTCTAGGCTCTTCTTCGCACCTGACGAAAGGAACAAGGATCCGAGATATGTTGTGTGGTATTTATATTATCACTTTTTTGTCTGAATTGGCTACCTTTGTTTTATTATTTTGAATCAGAGGTAAATTTTTTAATAGTTATTATTCATCAAGACGGCTATTTATTTAAAGAAATGAACGAAAAAAATATTTAGGAGTTATTGTTAGCATTCGGAGAGTTGGTGAATATTACGTAAATAAGTTGAATTACGAGCGACACTATTGTATCCATCATAGCGGCAATAATATTGAAAACATTTGCCAAGCCAAAACCAAAATTAAAATGTATGTGATGTTCCTTTCGCCGGTTAATAAACAAACGCATAATGTGAGTCATCTATTTTAAGTATTTAGTTTATTGTTGAAATATTTTCACTGTGAGCACCGGTCCAATATACGGGAATTAGAACACAAATTTGTATTAATAGCATTTCAGAAGCCAATTGCTGGTGAGTATTTTCACACGCCGTTTTTATACCAGCATCATTCATCTTTATCAAGTAAAATACGAAACTGAACATTCGGCCATCGTTCCTGACATCCCTCTGCCATTTCCATTACGAGTAAAGAAAATTAAGAGCTACTAGCCCAAGTTATAGTGGAAATTGAAATGGATTTGAAATAGATACTGGCTGGCTGTTATTTAACTGCAACTGGGACTCATTTATCATCTACAACAACGGCTTCCCACTCCACGTACCTCAGTCGCTCCTCGCTAAAAATAAAAGCAACACGGTGGCGTTATCGCCCTTTGAATGTGTACCCGATGCAGCACCAGTAGCCGTGGTCTGTTAACTCAAGTTCTGGTCCCCACCTCCTCCTCCACCACCGCCACCCCCACAGCGCACACTGCTACTGTTCGACCAAACACCACCAGCAACTTTTTTGTGGTTTCAAAGCTCTGTATTCGCGCTAAATGGCACGATCGGTCGCTCTTGCATAAACATGAACGCCTCACCCGATTGTCCTAGCCATTGGGCGATGCTGAATTTAGGGGTGGCACGCCCATTTAGAACTCTCGTAAACCTCGTCCATAGCTCTGCGCCTCTCTTATTTATTTCCAATCACACAACACCGGTAGCGAATACCTGCACGAGAATATTTGTATTGTCCGCACATCCTAAAGGGATTTGCGCTTGTAGAATCTGTCGATCCCACAATCCCTAAGCGATACGTCACAATACGATATCTTTTGGATTCTGGCGGGCGGTCCAGATCTGGTAGTTTTCAGGTTACAGTGATACTACCAAATAGCTTCACAATTATTAACCAGTGAGAAACGTTAAAACAAGAATCTTTCCCAGTAGCACCACCTTTTCAGTCGTGCAATTTTCTACCAAAAACATGAAAAAATCAATAAACGAAATAGCGACTATACAACATTCTTACACAGTCTCCAATAGTCTTTTTATATTGTAATGAATTAATACAATAAATCACAGTTAAATCGCCACGTTGAAGCGTCAATTTGCAGATAAATGATTGAAATTATTCTAAGTTAAACGTGCCACACGTTGAAGACTTCAAAATATAGTATTTACTATTGAATGATAATTAAAATAAGCAAATTAACATTAAATGATTGAATTTTAATTAAAAAAATAAGAGTTTAAAATATACAACAAAATTAATTTATTAACATCAAATTATTATAATCATTTAAATTATACTACATTTTGGTAATAACTTGATAATAAGCCGCGGCTTGATTTCAGGACCGACTATCGGGCCTTCAATAAAGAATATTTACGACAAATAATTAAAATTTACAAAGTGAGTAAATTCTTATTTTAAACAACCAGTGAAATATTGAAATCGGAAATCAGACGACGAAATATCATTTACTGTTGGGTTGACATATAATGAATTGTTTGATTCACCTAATAATTTTCTGGTGTGGAAAAGATGGGGCTCGTGCACACTCGATTATTGCATATTATTTTCCACATGCAACACTTCCTGCTTGCTGTATTCGACCACACTAATTGTTTCGCTGTTCTCTCGATCAATAAATTATTAAAATCATCGAAGTTTGGTCATTCACTTGATAAAATAACCGGACGCCCAAGAACTGACGAATCGTATGATTCATGAACGTATGCTAGACTCCGAAATGATTCTGCAATTGGGAAATAAACTGTCGGCATAGTATCTTCATAGTTGTTTGCACAAACCCTGGAAACCGGCGACTCCGAACACACACTTTCTGACTGTACTGTACTCCTCTGCCTCCCAAAAACACACTTTCTGACTTTCTGAGTCTTTCTCCGCTGCCTCCCAAACACACACTGAAGCTCCGCGCGTCCAGCAATGTTTCACAACAATACACACAGCAAGCAAGCATTATGGCCCCATATTCTAGTATACAAATCGTATAGAACAGACTAATCGTGAATTCTAAATTAAATAAACACAAAAATAAATGTAAAACTTCTAACAATAATTTGGTCACTACTCGTGGACTAGACAAAAATCATGAATTTAAGTGGAAAAATGTGGTAATTTTAGACATAAAACAAAATTTTATAAACGTAATTTATCGGAACTTATACAAATAAAAACATCCTTAACTCACAGAATGATACCGCTAAGTTGAGAAACATTTATAAAACCCTATTTTTAAAGATTTGGCTAATTTTTAATTTTTTTAGTATTCACATTTTTTTGTAGGTTGAAAATTGTTTGGTATTGAAAGTGTTAAGGATAGTTAATAGAGGTTCTTACATTGGTTTCAAATATGCTTCCCAACGTCAGAGGGACAGACTGTAAATACCTGAGGAAAAGGACAAAATATCGAGGGTTCTATTTTACGCATTAGTGCGTAGGATGTCAAGAAGAGCCTCGAAAAAAACTTTAATAATTTAAAATATGCGGTGTCAAAATCTTTTTAGCATTCAATGATAATTAGGTGTTTGTCTGTTGCATATTTTATTTGTATATTGTAACTTGTTCTAACTATAATACTGGAAAATCATGTGTTTTTTTATAATAAAAAATAGTATATTATAATTTCTCCAGATAAATACCAGAAAAAGGTACAAATATGTACCGAAACGTTGTTTTTTATAATTAAATAAACGAACTGAAATTGGACATCAACCGATGATATTTCATACAAAACAGACGTAAAAACGCAACCTTTAAATACTTTTTTTTTGTATGCTATTGGAATATATTGCCACCAAATGGCCACATTTCAGTGTGGAATCAAGTATTTTGTTACATGTAGGACGTAATAGGGCTCAATTGCTTCGGATGTGTATGAAGCGTATATAAGCAAGAAACGATTCCTAATTCACACGCCTCTATTCTTCTATTGATTTGTTCAACTGCTTTTAGCACACGTAATTAAGTTTTACAGGTAGCATCGAAAATGTATGGGAAATAAATGCGCGAGAATACACTTTGAAAGTGATACTTTATCGTAATTGCGACTGCTCTTTTGTATTGAAAGGAGAGGTATATATTGAATATAGTGTCGGAGACTATCATCCGCTTCCAAAACCTGTCGAGGAAACTACTCGTAGATCCGCTGGTCTTAAATCTGTAAAGCATAGGATTTTCTCTCGGATTGCTTCGTCCACAGAATATTACGAAATGCATCTCACTCACTTCGGGATCAACTAACAACAAACAAACGTAGAAACAGCTTTCGTTCAATAATGCAGGCCGTGCGTTGGGGACAAACAAAATAATTTCACAGAATAAGTACATGCCTAAGCCAGCTGTTAGTATTTCTATTGTTTGCGTAATAAAGTAAACTTGCCGCGGTAATAACAGATACATCGGGAACTGTGGTATCTCTAACCGCATTATCTCCGACACCCTATTTTATTCTGCCCAATATCGCATTCGTCCTTTGCAATCAGCGATTCTAAAACCGATACAGCCGAAAGGCACGGTGGTCATATGGCAAGAGTTTAAATAATACATGACACAGGGAGGCTGCAAGCAAGTCAGAGGAACGTCCGATCAGCGGCCGGTGTTTGCACATTAGGCTGAGCACTGCTGTAAATCAGCTTACATAAACATGGCTGTGGGGCGGCGGCGGCGGGGGCGGGGGTGGGCGTGGGGGAGAGTAAGCCCCGCGCATAAAACACCGCGCGACGCGACGCCGTCCCACCCTTCCAAAACTCCGTGAGCTCCGGCGCGCTACCGCCGATATTTGCATTCAAATTAGCGCCGCCGCGCATCAAGTGAAATAATGTATGACGCTCATACTTCAAAGAGGATAGTGATCACTGTAGCATGCAAAACGAATCCCCGATAGATAAAGACGAGCCCTCGGCGGAGGCAATCCTGACTGCTGGCTAGCTGCGGAGAAATTACAATATTAAAATAATAAATTGACGCACTTGAGCAATTAAAAATCCTGTCACCGGTACTTTTTACCTAAGAGGAGGTAGTAATGGCACTGAAGTGAAAATTCGTTCTTCTCTCGCGTGTTAGGCTCGCCAGGCTCCTTCCTGCAGCTCGTAATATACTTCCAATGCTGTTAAACTCTTGTATTAGGAACTTTCAAGACTTCTTAGTATTTATACGGAATACATCATTCAACGTGAAAAATTTCAGTTGCTAGAGATGTAGTCATGAATTAATGAAGGTTTTCCTCTTTACTAGATTCTGTTTCGACTACTGCCTTGTTTGTTATAATAATAGGCTTCTCAACATCTATACCGCTGTTTAATTCTTAATATTTATGAAAAACTAACATATTCTGACGATCAATCAGTCAACTGATATAATTATTGAATAAGTATGCACGAAATGACCCTCCGCAAGCTACATAAATTATCTAACATAAAAAAGTAATAATTATATAAATGAGTGACCAAATAACAAAAAACAGTTCCAAATAAATACCACAGAAAGTTCTTCAATCCTTGTTGCTTACGTCAGGTGATTCAAGAAAAGGAAGAGCCATATTTTGAGTTCGTTACCTGGTTTGTGCTCCTCCTTTACACGAATCACCTGACGAAATGAAAAAAGAATTGCAGAAACGCTGTGTGGCATTTATTTAGCATTTTTTTTCTGTTATTTGGACACTTATTTATATAATTATTTTACTTTTTACAACAAATAATGTTATAGGAATTCGAAAATATTTATAAGAAGATAGGATTAGTCGGAAGATTGACACACTTGCGCTGCTAACACAATCAAAATATATAATTTTGGAAAATATTTTTTGTATACGATCAAAATCCCCATCCTTAATCAAAACCTTTCATTATTAATATTTCACAATATATAGCTTCATAATGAAAAAAGAAGTGAACCTGGTAAATCTTTTACGATTTTTGACCAAAATCCTTGATTTTGTTCAACAAATTCACTGAATAAGTTCAGATATTTCTTATGCATTATTTCGCTAAAAATGTGCTACTTTTATTTAAAACCTTTTAATTTTGGTTGTGACAGGTTAAACGGTTGATGATAGCTATTATTAAAATATTTATGGGCCTTTCTTATTGACCAGTCCACATATAAAAGTTATAAGAGTTTGACAAATTCATCATCTTTCTTATGAAGCTTTCGCCCTTATGCCGCATATGTAAACTAAGAGGTGTAATCTTCAAAAACAAAAATTAATAATTTACTGATATCAGTCTTTCAGTAAATTAATAGCTCTTATTTTTAGTTATACTTCAAAATTAATTCAAGATAAAATACTTAATTTATGTTTAGTAAATTATATGAGAATAAAACGTTCTATTGCCTATATTACTGCGTCCATGCAAATTAAAGTATTTTTTATTCTTAGAAGAAATTATTCTACAAAATTTGACTGTTCCTTGGATCTGTCTTACAATTAATTCACAGACACGAAATATTAATTGCATACAATTATTTTAATTAATATATTTTATCCAATACTTAATATTTATGAAAGTATTATATTTACCACACGATTTCAAACTAGTATTGAGAATTATTGGCTTCATAATGCAAAATTATTATTTTGGAAAATTGCCCTTTCATTTCATAAATCCTTGAGTAGTAATACAATCATTAAATTATTTCTCCTTGTCTCGCGGAGTCTCCTACTACGTCCTTTGAAATAAGTGTTTCGCGTGTACAAAGTAATCAAATCAACACTTTCGGAAAATAATTACCAAGGCCTGTCTCACTCTTATTCACATCTAACACTCGAGTTATTTTTAACAACGGCATGTTTAATGATTATATTTCTCCCACGCATGGTCATGTACATCTCATCTTGCAGGGAACTAATGTGATTAGCATGCGCGCGGCTGGCTAGCTTTAAATATTCCTCTTGTAAACATCAGACTGCCACTCATACGCGGCTGTTCATCTATTATGGAGTCGTGTGTCATGGGAGACGAGCCTGTTGTGGGTTTACTCAGCTATTTAGCGGTCACCGCGCACGCGTGCACGTAGGTACGTCCACACCGCTAATGGTAATGGTCAGTAAATCCCGCGCTTAAAATCTTACACATAGTTACTCAAAATCTGTAAATGCGGCATTTACCACACATATGTTCTAAGTTTCTCTCTTTTTATTTCGACGAATCATCATGGTTTTAATCAGTATTCTCAGATTTTCGAACAACTGCTACTGGAAAATATGTAACGTACACCAGAAGCCATTTTGATATTTTTCGTCTAAATGAAAGCCTTCCACTACGCTCAACACACACCATTCATATCAATAGCATACTATAATTTGAGCTGGTGATTCAAGAATGAACACTATTAATTTGAGAATGTTTTAATATTCTATTATGAAAGAACTCCATATGTAACTTTCGTTCATTAATTGGAATGCAGAACGTTTTCGGACACCTTGAGTAATTGTTTCTAAATAAAAAAATTGAATAAAAGATTTGGGACAATTTTTTAATGAACAAATACATAAAATATGGAAATTTTGGAAGATAATTTTCAGATTATGAATTTTTTAGTGAACATATACTATGAGAACCATTAAATTTCAGTCACAGGTTATCCGTGAGATTGATAGCAATCTCAATGCCAAAATCATAATACTCGACGGCATAACTAGCTGTATGTTACTTAAAAAACCCTGAACTGTGGAGAACTTTCGTTGTGTCTGGCGACCTGCTATTGTCCAACCTGTCGCTCCATTCAAGTTCCACTTCCGACCACGTCTAAAATAATTTCACAAGACCAACATAATGATAATCATCCAACTCCAACGTAATAGTTTGACTTATTGTCTCGCAACTCTGTTTAAAAATCTCGTACTCCCTAAGCCACTTCTCAAACACCTCTCTATTAGTATTTTCTCACCAATCGCAGTTTGAACTTTCAGCACCACGGGTTTTTCTCAAGTATTTATTACCTCTGACCTAGACAACTGTAATCACTATTGACACATTCCACGACTGTCAGGAGCTCGTTTACTAAAAAAGATAAGGTCGTAAAACGTCCAGATATTCTCCAAAGTACAAATGCTCGCAATGTGACAAAAAATTAAGTCCAAATTTTGAATTAATATACGTAATGCATATATAAGCGCCCCCTGAATATTTTATACGTATTACAGCCGTGCTCGCCACAAAATATAAATGTTTATCGTTTATTAATATTATGAAATAATTTTATGAATTTTTATCTGTATGAGGAAAATGTTCTCAAATGCGCACGTATTTATTGACAGACGCTCGATTTGTCTGTGCAGCCGTTGACGGGCGCCCAGTACCCGTACGCCTACGGGCAGCAGATGGGGTACTGGTACCCGCAGAGCTACCCGACCACCGCAGCCACGGCCGCTGCGGCGCAAATGCAGGGCCAGTTCCTGCAGGGGATGCAGGGGTACACCTACGGACAGTTTGGCTATCAGCAGGGATACATGGGGTGAGTACATCATTATTTCAAATAATTAGACTGCTTTTTTCCTAACGGCCTAAAAGAATTATATATATAAAATAGCCAATCAGTCAGAAATATCAAGTATAATAACACATAAATAAGACCTTTTTACAGACAAACTTAAAATAGAGAAAAAATTACTAAATTCAAATTTAAAAGTGTCGGAACGTACAGCATTTTTAAATTTAAATTTAGGAGTTTTTGTTTCCCTATTTTAATTTTGTTAGTAAGAAGGTCGTTTTTCTGTATTATTATTTTTAACAGACGATAATTACTAAATCAATATATTACAAAATAAAGTATAATCTATATTTGAACACTTGTTTGTAATATAGATTATACTTAGTTTTTATGTCTTTTTCGCTACTTTATTCAATTAAATATAATTAAATGTCAGATAAAAAATTTAATTTTGTACTAAAAGTATGCCGAGGAACTGTTCAAGAAGCATTCTCACTTGAGCTTTGTTACAAATTCGTAATGTTTTATTTAAATTTAAGAATGGTGTGTCAATATTAATAATATTGTTGTTCGGGTTTTCCAGTATCTAAGGAGATGAGAGTTTGACGTTTAGGGCAGTAAAAAACCTTCTTCTGGAAAGAAAAATATGAATAAAAGTTGATGCTAAAGCCTGGATAGCCGTCTTTGTGGAATAGACTGAATTTAGTTGGTTTATTCCGTTAAGAAGTTATCGGATTCATGTGCCCAAGTGTAATTGCTATTCTTCTTTCCTGATGACGAACCCTGATTTTTACTATTCTTAACGTGGGGCTCTTTCTTCTTTCTAGGCAATGGAAAAACCGGACAACTATATTCTTAATATTTGTTATGGTTTTGTAACATCTGATCTAGATATCTTCGTGGAAAAAAATGTTTGAAAGAATAAGAAAAATAACCAAATACACACAAAAACCTTTTGAAATAGTCAACTGTATTCTGCGGTTGTGCCGCTCTAAGCTATTTTAGTTTTCTTAGCACCTGATGCAAGGAACAAGGTTTCCAGAAACGTTGTAAGGTATTTACAACACAACTTCTGTTGTCTGTATTTGGCTATATTTTCCTTATTATTATTTTCAAAACAGACGTATATGGAACAAGGTTTCCAGAAACGTTGTAAGGTATTTACAACACAACTTCTGTTGTCTGTATTTGGCTATATTTTCCTTATTATTATTTTCAAAACAGACGTATATTTTTCATTTTAAAATATTTGGGAAACTAAAATATGTGATCGACCTTTTAGGGCAAAGGAACTAATCAGAGATACCGGCATAAGAGTCAGAAATCTTCTAAAGACCAATAAAGTTCTCTGTGAAGCTAAGCACCGAATCTGTTAAAACGCTAATTCCGTTTAGTGGTCGCATTCAAAGATTGTGCTGGGAGATCAGTAGACTAGATGTACTAGTTTCTACCTTATTCTTTCCATGTGTCTTATTTACCCTCCCCCACAAATATGCATTTCAGAACGAGTATGTAGGGTTCCTCAACTAGTTAGGTAAGAATGAGTCGATAATATAAACGTTAAAATACGATATTCCGTTCCATTTGTTTATTGTTCCCTGCGTTTCGGTAGACGTAAAGAACTGGATTTTTCACCTCAAATGACTACTTAAGTTTGACTAATGAAACAGTTAGCCGCTACTACAGAAGTAGCAGGATCTAGGATTTGAAGTGTAACATTAACGCTGGCGCTAAACGTGGTTATTCACCGTGTTTCTGGAGAGGCAAAACCTAAACTAGCAGAACGTGTTCTGGGTCGGAAGAGGGGGACCCAGCAGCAGCAGTTGCGCCTGTGATGAGCTTTGAAACTTTGTGTTTGCGCTGGCATTCGACTTTTAGCCCCGCAGTGTTGTTGCAGCAAGGTGAAGTTTGTATTATTCCTGAAGTACTTGCTACATACGGCCGGCTCGCTCAACTAGATCGAGCGTCTACGACCCCCCTCAAACCTTGTTGTCGAATCTAAGGAAACATAACTCCCGACGTTGCGGAGTCTTACACACTTCCTTATCGACATGTAAGTAAATCCGACGACAAAAGCGGATTATTTGTTCGTTTGATAAATAATAAATAAATTTCCAGGTATTCCGTACTGGTTTCCCAGTAGCCAGAATAAGGGGTTGATGCGTTTCCAGTAACTCTTTGCTTGCCGAACAGACTCCGATTTATAAACTGAATGAGATTCAATTTGCCGAGTTTTGTTTTTCTTTGTTGCGGATTTAAATTAAATATCTTAACGTTCCAATATGGATTCGTATGAGAAACGAATTAAACCTTGGATATTACCGTTGATATATATTTATTTAAGTGAATGAACTTCATATAGAGGCTGATTCTACGACCATGGGACAAACTGTGAGGAATGGTACAGCTTACTAAAACGTACATTTTTTTAAAGAATGTATTACCCGAGGTGACGCGTTGAGGCACGAACACAAAAATTAGACATGAAAAGATAAACATTGTTTATTTACAAAAAAAAATCATTACTCTAAGAAACTACTGTAAATAACATACGGGTCGGCAATGACCCCAATGTCGACGCCACCGTTATAAACTTCAATTTTTTGAAAAAACATCACAAAGTGTTTTATTCAAGAAATGTTTCCAATAAAAGCTCAAAATTGCGACCACCAACAGTAATGCATGCATGGTGGCGTCGAAGGAGAAATTGGCGAACAGTTGCAAAGATCCAAGGCATTTTGCGCACGCTTGCAGCCGCAATGAATAATCGAGCAACGAGGTCCTCAACTGGAGTCTTTAGATGCCCTCATAACAAGTAATCGATAAATCTGGCGATCGGAAATAATCACTTTGCGATGATGTAAGTAAACTATGTTTTTATTTTCAGGTCTCATTTTTTTGTGTTCGTGCCTCTCTGCGTTACTTCCGACCATAGATTCCAGTAAAAAAAATAATTGTTTTAGTAAGCTGTACCACCCTTCAAAGTTTGTCCCATAACCGTAGAACCACTCTGTATAAATAAGCGAGCAAGGATGTGACATTATCAAAATAATTCAAATATTTGGTATGGAAAGGAAAGAGAGAAAGGTGGTGGCTCACCTGAAATTTAAATTCGGCGACGCCATTCGGAACAAGAGGAAATTCTTAAGGAGAAAAACATCCCGGGCGGATTACGAGACGTTTTTCTTCTGAAGGAGGAAGCTATGGCCTTAGAAAATTTGAAAAACTTCCTCCTGGCCTGAATGGCGACGCCAAATTTCAATTTCTCTCTTTCCCTTCCACTCCATTTATTATGTATATAAATTTTCCTGACGTATCACAAAGCAACTTAGAGACTTGTACTTTAACAAATGTATTTTTCCAAGCTCCAATTCCTTTTTTGATATTATTTTTTTAAAATTATAGTGGTGTTTTATGAAGTATGTGGAGATATTTACGATTCCTTAACAAATTACAACAGTGAAAGTTCAAACCGCTGGTCTTAAGAAAAATTATATGATTCTTGAAATTAAAACTTCCTCCTATCTGAAATTGATTTTTCAAAAAAATTGTTTCCCAATTTTTACGGAATTAATTACTATTGGTGAATAGGACTCTTATAGTCTTTAAAGAAGTCTACAGTTTAACACTTACAGTCTGCGATTTATTTATTAAAAAATCGAGGGTTTTTATTTATATGGCATCCTCAGAATCACATACAGATTTGTAAGAATTATCTCAATATTACCTATCTAATTTTCTGAACAATATTGTTCTTTTTAGTTAAATAATTAAAGTTATTCTTCTTTTTTAAGGAAATAATGACTCGATGTTTCGCTCGTTACACTGTAAGCTTTTCTTTTACATTGCAAATAAAGTTTGAGTCTTCTGTATTTATGGTGCAAGATTATCAAGTTCAACCACCCAGCATAATCTTAAAAGCGAGTACCTTGTTTTTGTTTCGGGAGTAAAAATTATTCGAGGAGGTTAGATAACAGTTAATTTATACATTCCGTATTAAGTTATGATTTTCCTGCCTCTGCATTAATTTTATAGAAGGGAAAATGTTTATGCGACAATAAACAAGGATAACTTTCCTGTTGTTGCAGAAGACTGAGATCGCTCAGGCACAATGTCGGCTCCGTTTTTAAATTTAGGCTGTTCGCCCGTGGTTATCGAGTTTAAAGCATGTGAGAGGTTTTTGTGTTTGTTGAACTGCTACTGTTGCGTACTTCAGCAGGATGGGCATGCAGCTTCCCGCCGCTTGGCAAGGAATGCCGGGCCAGCCGCAAATTCCAGCCGCAGCTCAGCAGATGGCAGCCGCTGCGCAAGGGGCAGCCATGCAGCAGCCGGGCGGCATGATGGCCTACCCAATGCAACAATTTCAGGTACTAACTCACATCGTACACCGTAAATTTAAGGCCGACTCGTATATTCCCTAAAAGAAAATTAAAAGTTGCTCTGTTACGAACGATAAGAATTCATTACAAATCATTTAAACTATCTTCTTGCAGAGTTCGAATGAATAAATCTCTCATTATCGGAGTTATTAAATTCAGTTGGTGGTTATCTATCCAAAATGTCTGGTAATTCAAGATAGGATCCCTGTAATAATTCTATACCACCCCCGGCATAAATACCAGACCTTTCAATTGATACATTAAAAAAAAGTCGCGGAAGAACCCTTAAAAAAAATTACCAGATATGAAAAAATTAGAAAAAAGTTAACGGACGTCACTCGCCGTCAGCTTAAACTTTATTTTAAACAATGAGTCTAGTTGTCGTCAACTGTATAAACTTTAATCATGTTAAGGAATGTGTAACGAAAACTATAGTTTACTGTATTTAAATTTTAAATGTCGGAACCCTACTTAGTTTCGGATGTTATGTGGATATTAATTAGTATGCTTTGTTATGAGTAGTTACAATGCTCTTTAATATTTTGTTCCAAAACTACGAGAGCACGCAGCTAAATACGGTTTCATTTGTTCCATTCAACAACACTCCAAGTTTCAATTCTATTCAACATTAATCCGCTATGAGTCTTTGAGGATTAAAATTTTCACTTTCATGAAACGTAGGTATGTCATTCTGGAATAAACTCTCTTAGATTCAAAAGTATGAGAAACGTTAAAGCAATTAGGTCCTTTAAAGACTGTATTGACGCAATATTATGAACGTGATTTAGGAGGCGTATGTCAAGCCAATTAGATTAGATCGCGTGAAATATTTCATTAATGACTTAAAATTACTATTATTAGCGAAAATGTCTGCTACACAAGCAATTTTTACCAATTCTTACATATTCCGAGTCAAGTTCTAAATAAAACGTTGTAAGGCGGGGCATTAATTCTAGTTTGTTGTGTGTCTACCAAAAACATTAGATTTATCGCGGGTATAAACCTAAATAATGTAGTAAAAACACACCTAAAAAATATTTTAAGAATAGAAAAGAAATTACTTACATGCGGACATTCGAAGACATTTTGAGATAAACTATTGTTGTACTGTAGCTGAGAATGCATGCTTTACTATTTTTTTTCTATACAGTAGAATATTTTGTATTGTTCGTTAATGTTAGTTTTAATATTACATTACGTTAGGCCATTAAATAAACTGCATTACCATAAACCTAAAATAAAATACTACTTGCTTACATTCACCAATGAATTCCAGAATGTAGCATAAATCATACTATGAAGTTCATATTAGCATTTAAAAATTCGTTTATAAGTCTATTTGAAATTGAACTATGTTCTTTATTAAATAACTGTACCATAAAATTGAAAACAATATATTTTAATGGCCTTTTATTTTAGTGAGTCGTAAAATGAAGTCATGTGGTAACAATCGTTACTTCGTGACCGTAATTATTTCTGCATTTTGAAGCAAGTTATTGCATTGTTCCTGTTGTAATCTTGTATCCTGTTATGAATCATTCGGAATGAAAGAGACTGAGTGGATGGGTGGCATGGTTTGGCTCCTTTAACTACTCTGTATTTGTTTTTGAACAATTATAAATTATTTTGTTCTTAAATATTGCATGAAAAAGTTTTCTTCAGCATGCAGTCTTGAGCAACAAGTAGTAGAACTCATTCAACAGTTTAACTTCAGGGAGAGTAAAAGTTTTGTTTCAACCACAGCAACAGTTTGTTTTCAACATTAAAGTCAATGTGTTCATTACAAATTAAAATTGTTTTCTAAATTACAAAAAGGAACTTCTTAAACGTAAAACATATTTCCGAGATAAATCCCTGCATTTTTCTAAAATGAATAAGTACTGCTAATTGCCTACATGATGGGAACGTATTATTACTGTTGATATTTAGTGATGCACATAGCATGGAATTTCCGTGACCTTTTAAGTTTGGGGCGAATCCTCGTACTAAAGCGGGTTATCTTTCTTTCAGGCACAGTGATATGCATAAGATTCGTAACCTGCAGTCTGCTCCCTCACCAGGCCACCACGCTCGATTTATATATATATATATAAAAAAAATCAAGTGATACTCAACCATTTTTTATACGAGTACTAACAGATATACGTAACTATTGGAGCATCACACATGCACAACGATCAACGCCAGGCCTGTCTGCGAGTATATTTGTTATTTCAGAGAGACAGCAGGCTGGCGTCTTCTATAAGCACTCCTTGACCAAAAAATAATAATAATAATAAATCCTCGTATCGGTAGCCGTGATCGCTGCTCATAACTGCTGTTCAAATCCATCCATTTCCAAGGGGAAAATCAGAATTCAAGTTGGAAACACTGTTACGTTAACATAGACACTTGGTGATCTCAGCACAACCTCTACGACGTGGTTTCTATTCAAACACCACCTCGTAAATGGCATCGTCATCTTCCAGAGAAACAGTACGGTTGCCGCCATATTTGACTGATTCCAATTAACAGATCTCTTGGGCTAATTTTTAAGCATCGTTAAAGGGACAATAATTGCGCTCTGTAGAACGGTGTCATTTTATTAGAAACTTCCGCGAGAAATGACGGAGCCGACTAAATTTATACCTACACAAATGATGCCTTATGATGGTTATATCAATCAAGACTGTATATCTAAAAAATGTGACGCGAATTAACTGTTTGTTAAGCTTTCTTTTTAATAAGAGCCTTTATTACCAATTCAGGGAGAATGAAGTTCCACAAACATTGTTTGATTCTCGAGTTCTTTGTATGAATTTTATACGAATTATGAAGGCGACCTCTTTATCGTAGACGATATCAACAGATTTATTTTTGGACATATTTTGTATACTAGAATCACAAAAGCAATCGATGTAAACTGCCGTTATTTTTGTGACATAACAAGGGTTTCATATTAAAAGCTTCCGGTCAGAACGAATCATCTTATAATTTTTTTTCCTCGCTATTGAAAATTCAGCGTAATTATTGTCTTTTTCTCGAATAAGATATTTTACTACGTGTTTTTTGCAACGGCCAATATGAATAGTCAAATATGGTGGCCGTGCACACTTAACTGTCTGTAACTGTAGATGTTAAACTGAAATGCTAGTCCTAGATGATAAATTTGTACAAATTGGCATTTAGAATTAAAAATAACATATGCAAAAAAGAAATGGCAAACGTTCCACGTAGGGTGTGCATATGATTCTGCCTTTAAGAAAGGGCACTCAGAATACACAAGTCTTTCACAAATTATTATATTATGTTCTTTACTGATCTTCGATTTTAATTTAACATTAGGTTGATTTTTATTCATTTTATTTTATGGGAAATTCGGGGTTTGGAATGAATGTGCTAAGAATGAATGCTATCCTATTCTTTTCCACCATAAAAGGGAAGGAGCCATCAATATTTCCATTCCTTTAATATCAATTAACGTGTAACGGTGACTAATGATTTTAAATTTCAGAGATACGCTTATTTTCTTTAGGAATGCACTAATTATTTTTAACACCTATGCATTGATGTTATTATTATTATTGTATGCATTGCGAAAATCGTGTGGTTTTTAAGTTTATATATTTCGTTAAAGGAACAAAATGTATTTCCGTATTTAATGACAAGAAAAATGAATTAAATGAAGAATTATTTTAACATTACATTTTACGAACAACTTAAGTAACAATTTCTGACGTAATAAATGGTGCCCTCTTAATGAATTCATTCTCTTACATATATTTATAACAAGGAAATTAATGCATTCCTATTAGAATATACGAAATATAAAGATTTACTAGAAAATAAAATATAGAATAATTTTATTTTGATATATTTTTACAATGCTTACTGTATGCACATCTAGAGTATCAATGACATTTAATCTGTTTTAACGCTTCTACATTGTTTAATGCAGCATATTTTTAGTGAATTCCGATATAAGCGAAATTAGATAAGGATTATAAATTAGTAAAATGTTTATTAAAACTGCCAAATATATTTGAGAATATTTACTCCACAGTTTATATTCTTTTAAAAGTACAATTAGAATTGAGAAAGACATTTTACTTTGGTAACCCAACAATAATTATATGCATTTATCCTGAAAAACAATTATGGTTACTGCATAATTTTTTAAGGTTGAGACTTTATTTTCGAAACATGATTCTTTGTTTCAGTAAAGAGAACGAAATTAAATGTTCTAATTTTTGAGAATCATATAGAAATTTATATTATTTTTAAGAATTTTATAAAATATATGTAATTTGAATTAGGTATATTATATTTTTAAAATGACAGTTATACTATAAAGATTTATTCGCGATTGTAATTCTTGCCTGGATAACTTAGATTTCACTTGTAATTTTATAATGATATTTTCCCAGTAACCTGCCTTTCAAATGCTACAATATTTTATTGCAGTCTCCGAATTTGTAGTTTTTCCCATAAGAAATATTGGATTATTTCCGAGCAATCGTTCCATTGCCTCAGAGGCAGCAAGTATGCACGGGTTAACGCTAATATTTCGTACTTCCTAATTTTAAGTATTGATTAAACTTAGCTACGTTTAGACATTACTATGTTATTTACAGCTCGTGCATACTGGCTCACACCAACGTTCCTTCTATTCTTTATTTATGCCTACGCGGAACTTCGCTACTCGGCGCACAGAGTTTCCGCGGTGTCAAAACAGTTGCTGAATTTCATTGTTGTTTAAATTGAAAAACCAAATAATTAAATTAGTAATGAAACAGAACTATAGTTACTATGGCAGTCAGTGTACGAGTTATCTATACTTTCCGTAAATTCATTAAATAGAATTTTAACCGTGTAAAGTGCCGCTTTGGACCCTTTGTAATTTTGGGAGGATAACAATTTTTTTTACATTTCTATGTTTTTACTGCGACCTATTATAAGCTCACTCATACTTGGGTAATGTCTGAAATGTAAAATTCTGTGCGCCAGAGAATTTGCGCGAACTTTGAGGGAACTTTGGCTGAGATTCATGTTGTGGCTCTTTCCTTCCCCAAGTCCACCTTACCCAGGAAAGTGATTCCCGTGTACCTGTCTGAACCATGGTGTTTGTGGCAGCTAGCAGACGACGACTGGCTAGCACCCAGTCTCCTAGTCTGATGGTAAAGGCGCCGCAACCGACCTGTGTGAGTGTCCAAGCCGCCGTCGACGGGCTCCCGACAGAACAAGACCGAAACTCTTGCATGTTATTCTTCACTTCATTTTTCTGTTATGATTTATTAAAAAAAAACAGCAGAAATGCAAACTAACATAGAAAGAATCTGTGCACTGATTTTTTTTGTATAGTAGCTTATGAGGTGACTGGGTAAAGTTTTAAAAGAAACTGAAGATTGCCCGAATGAATCTCATACAATATAGAAGAGTGTGTTGGAAACACAGGAATCGTTTCACTAGTGAAAAGCAAAGAGTGAAGAACTATTCTTTGTCATATATTTAAAAAAAAGCACTATATTAATATAATCTAGAAAAATGACATGTGTGAGTCGTAAAGAGTTAAAAAATTGGGTGGGGGCTTATTTTCATAGTACTGAGAAGTGTGGATAACATGGTTCATGTGTAATTGTTAAATGATAAGGGAATAACATAAAGGGAAGCAATCCCTTTAAATATGTACAAAGTTCTGTGTAGCTATCAGAGACAATTACCCAATGTAGATTATAGCAAACCTCACCCTAGGTTATAAAAATGAAATGTTGAGAGAGCTAAGCATCTCTCGGAGTTTGGTTGTTGCTGATTAAAATGCAAAATACCAAAAATAGAATAAGTAACTATGCTAGTTACTTGTAGACTAGATTTTAAATGTAGTGTTGATAATTAGGAATATGTAACCCAATGTTATAATTGTATCCGCCATGAAAAAAAAACACAAAAGAATATTTGCATTGAATGGTAAGCTGAGGTGTCTAATCCACAGTATATGAGGGAATTTTATATATATTTAAGAAAGATAACCAGTGAAATACCAATATATATTATATAACATGACGATGGAATATAGGTATAAATTTAGATAAATTTAGTGTTGTTTTTAGAAGGCCATTTTAACAAATTGGCATAGTGAAAAAATAGTGCTAGTCAAAATAGAAACTTGGAATGGTTTGTATATAATTGAGGATAGCATTGTTGATTCCCTCTGCTTGTTTACGATTTGCCATCTCAGCTGCCAAATATAATATAGCCTGCGTAAGAAATTATATGTAACGCCCTTCCAGAAATTCTCCCGCTGTCCTCCTGTGTTCGTCACTGCAAAATACTTGACAACGGCTTCGCACTAAAAATGCAAATTTTTAATCCTCTAAAAAAAATTAAAGATAATGGAAGACAGTTGAGCAAGTTCATGCTAATCCCCATTCGTGTTAGAATTATTAGGTGATCCCCTAAGTCTTCATAGTATACAGATTAACAAAGTCATACATAATTCAAGAACGGAGTTTATAGTGCGAGGCAATTTCTCAACTCTTTTGCGGTGCCAACTACTACTAACACCACCAATATCAAATTAGCCACTGGGCTTGTGCAAAATTATTTATGAAATGTTATTTAATATTAGTAAAACAAATCCGTTTGGGTTATAAACAGGTATAGTGAAATACAATCTGGAAAATATTATTGTATTAGCATATACTGTTAAGAAGTACGAGCATGCCGCCATTATATGCTTGTACTGAAGCTCTATTCAAAGAGTGAGATTGACTTCCAAACTCACGTAAATTAAAATGTAATTGAAAATATTTTCAATCGTGGATGGCAAAGATTCACAGATTTAATGAAGAAGCACAGCATTCATATAATTTTATACATAAAAATGTAATTAGAATATAGCAAGATTTGCTGTTTTTATTTTTAAAAGGAATTCAGATGAAGATTTATTACAACACGCATGAATGCATACGATGTTTTAATTCAATTTTGAATTTTTAAAGAAAGATATATAAAGAATTTAATTTACTATCAAATCTTAGTTACACAATGATAGATTTATAAATACTAACTTTATTGCAAGTTAAAAATGCAATGCTCCAATTTGATATATTTGCAAATATTTTGTAATAATTAGTTTTTTATTTTGTACAAAGTGACTATTTTTGTTATATATTTAAATCAAAGTATCTTTAAGAGATTTAGGAGAGGTAATATACAGAAACACTACAAATATTTGCAGCGCATTAAACGGAAGAGGTTTCGAATTATTTTATAAAAAATATTTCACCAAAATGTTGCCCTATGCCCAGAGTGGTGATTCGTGTTATGTATGCTCTCTCCCCACAATACCCTCCCATGTTCTCTCAAATGTTGTTTAAAATGTTTCATTAATGGATTTCCTGTTTGTTTATCCAATGTTGGTGTGTAGCGTTTATTTGCTTCAATTCATTATCACTTAAATACATTGCAATTTTTGAAAAGAGAGAAATGCTTATATCAAGAAGAGTTATCAATTAAATAGCCTAAAAGTGGTGCCATGAATGGTGGAGAATATTTTATACTCTGTGAATGGAAGTGAAATGTTTTGATACAAGATTTAAAGAGTAAAAATAAACAAAAAAAACAGATAACGAGCATAAGTACTGGAGAATGCTTTATTTGACATAAACAATGAACTGTATTTGAGGTTATGTTATTTGTAAACACAGTAATTTGCACTATAGATGTAGATGCACCCAAAATAGCAAATGTGTGTGTGTTTGTTTTTTGTGTGATGGAAGAAAGCCACGTGAATGTAAATATTAAAAATGAAAAAATATTGTGAAAAAATCCCCCTTGTGTAAGTCCTGCAGTACTAAATAGGCAAGAGAAAACTATAATTAGGAGATAATGGAACAAATTAATTATTATTAATAACCATTATCAATTGAAATTGCAACGAAATATAATGTAAACCCATGAGCTGTGAGTATCACATGCTGTAGTGTATAATTAATCGCATGTTCATTGGTAATCTGAAAGAAAAGTCCTGTAACTATCAAGTGGGGGGATGGGGAACTATATGAGCTTCCAGTCATGATTATGATTATATTTTTGGTACTGTTTATTCAAAAGAAAAAAATGATTAGGAAGTATTGACAATGTAAGAGTTTATTTGTGCGTACAAAATTTAAGACGCACTTTAAATTAAAAATTATTTCATTCAGCGAATATATCAAAATTGAACTCACTGAAGTCCCCCCCAATTATCGAATGCTATATCGAGCGTACATACTTTCTCAAGCTTATTTTGCAATGCTAATGTGGCAGATGTCTTGAAGGAAATATTTCTCCTGTCATATGTGTAACATTGTCGGACGTGGATATAAAATGTGGTTTTTGAATACATTCTCCCACGTAAATGTTATTACATTTTTTCGTATAATGTTTATATAATTGGTGTTATATCTCTTTGACGGTAATCGTGAACTGCAATCGATGTTGTAATTACTTTAGACCCCAAAACTGGTAAATTCGTATTCAAATTTCATACTTTAGTTGTATTTCTTGGATAAGCACAATTTATCATCTCACAGGAGGAATGTATCTTAAGCAGGATACTACCACTGAAGGATATTGGTGACTGTTAATAAGGCATGTTGAGTTGTTATTGTTGCAGTTTGGCAAGTGAGAACAATCCGCAACCTCACCCCCTCACATATTCTCACCCTAACCCTGTATAGCAAAAGTTTTATACCAGGAAAATATATTCAACAAAATGTAATGGTTTAGTCCCATTCACTGGGGGTGAAAGAAAATTGGTATGAATATTATAACCTAAACAAGTGAACCAAAATGTAGATAGAGTGAGATGAATACCTAGATTGGTAGTGGAGAATGGAATTGAGAATAAAGAAAGTTATAATAAAAATAAATATGTTTCATTAACCTAGCGTCCTTTCCTCTTCCGAATATGTCCTATAGATAATAATAAGTAAAGAGGCTCTGGCAACATTGGAGGCTCAGTCACTCGACTGGAGAATTAAAAGACGGGTTCCTTCATTTTCTTTAGATTCCGAGAGTGGACTGTATTCTCCTTCATACTCGTATTTCTGAGTATCATCACAAAGTAAGTACACTTACGAACGGAATAGCGCTGAAAATTCGCGCAAACCACTATTAAAATCGTTAGCGCCCGCAAATCTAGCAACTATCAGTTCATTAAGCTCTTAATACACACTTTCGGAAAATACAATAGCATATATTGGAAATACGTAAAATATTCAATGTGCATTTTTGAGTTTATTTCCACCCATGCATAGACCTATCGATTTTTTTACGCCTGCGTGTCATCGTGGCGTGCTCTCATTAGGCAAATTAGCAGGCAGATAATGCTACGAGGGGACCAGCAAACCGAATAACACGGGTACACATTACCATAAGTCTGCAGCTAATACACTGAAATGCCGCACTCTGTGACAGAACATTGCCGCGGTTTTTCCAGCTAATCGCATCCTAGGAAGGGAACTGCCACTTCTTTGCGGCACCGTAAACATAAAGCACCGCGATATTTTTTAACTTTTGTCCTCAGGCACTCGTTCTCCCAAAACAGTTTCGGCTAACAAATGCAAAGTCTGAAATACCTTGCGATCTGTAATACTGTGCACGTAAAAATATCCAAGAAAAAATATATATTCACAACTTCAAATATTGCCGAAAAATTTCAGAGTGTAATTTATATTAAGTTTTACTTTCGGATTTAATTTTTTAATAAAGTCTCGGTATTTTTCTATGTAGATGATTTAAGCGACTTTCCTTTAATATGATGGAAGAAGACGGATACGCGGGTCACAAGTAAAATTGTGCCACAGGTCAAAAGGATTGTTTATAAATTATATAATAATTTGTTTTTATATTATTTAATTATTGGCGTCGTTCTACGACGGAACCAGGTAAGTAATTAGAAAAACTGATTCTGGAAGCAAGCATTCATGTAAGTACCTATTTTAAGAAAACCCATTATTAGGTGCCTGAAGAGCGATGAGTATATTTTCCCAACAATTAAATTTTATTTAAATGTTATTTAACTAACACAATAACACTAGATCAATTTTAAACACATTATCTAGTTTATAAACATGAATAAAATGAAATTTTCAGTGTTGTATTGTACAAATCAATCGTCCGTTAAAAACTGTTAAAAAATATAATTTTCAATTACAAAGGTACAATTAAAACTTTTAAGGTTTTCTGAAAAAGAAAGATAGCCAATTCAGACAAAAAGTGATAATATAAACACCACACAAAGTTTCTGGGATCCTTGTCCCTTTTCTCAGGTCCGAAGAAGAGCCTAGAGCGACACAACTGCACATGTCAGCTTACAAACTACAAAAGCAACGACAATGGGAGAGCCGAAGGGTTAGCGTAACAATAAGGGTGCAACTACAATGGGAAACAGAAGTTTTAGCGTAATAATAAGGGATCATATCAAGTATTGAGTTTCATAGTGTCTGTTTGTAAATTAATAGCTGTGATATTTTATTTAATGTGAAGCATCTCTGATATGAGTCTGAAATTGTACCTGGTGTCAATGTCTAAAATCTTAACATTTTGCCAATCAAATGTATGTTTAGAATTGATACGTTTGGATACTACAGATTGTTTATCAATGGGAAGTTTGATATTAGACATAGGTTCCTTGATACGTGCATTAAGGGAACGTTTTGTTTGCCCTATGTAGTAGGAATTACAATTATAGCAAGAGATTTTTTCAACAACACAAGGTTTGCTGTAGGTGCCAAGAGGGTCCGTTAAATTTTATTTATAGAAGGCAAAAAAAAACTTCATGCATATGTACTAATTCATTTTCTATACCAATTTTCTGACCGCTAGAGAAAAATATTCTCGAGATTTTTGCTGGTCAAGATAGATTATTTATACCTCGAAGCGTTTACAAGAAAAATACCCATCATTGAGAAGGGTCAAATTCATAGAGGTTCCGTAATAGACCGAGGCAAACTTTCTTTACTTCCGGAGTTCGATGGTCAGGTTCGTATTCCGATCTTTGCCAAATAAAGTATGGCAAAATAACAGTAATATTTCTATTATGATGATGCGAGTAGCGAATTGTGAGTATTCATTAGTTTTTCATGGTGCAGAGAGTTATTTTAAAAATTAGTTTTGTCTTTTTTAGTGATAAGATACATAAAGCGTTTTTCGCTTTAATGGATCTCCTCTTTAATAGCATAGGAGTGAATAGAAAGAGGGGATGCGGCAGTCTAGGGGCGACTAGAGCTCCATGACTATTTTAAGGACCCTTAAATGGGATTCACATAATCGTGATGCAGTGAAAATCCTAGGAAAACCAGCATAGGTAGGTCGAGCTCTTGGTACTTGTCCAACGCCCTTCCAATTATTTGTAACGCAATTTACCCCATTCCATGCCTCGACCATACACTCTATGTCTTTGACCCCGCAACGTACACCCGTCCAAGTAAGCCTAAATGTCACGGCTTATAGGGTCCTACATTTAAAGTCCTTGGTTTGCAGCCTTGGACAAGAAACTCGCAAAGGAGCAACTTTACCTTTACCTATAATCATTTCGTTCTCCGTATTTTGGTTTCGTCTTATTTTTACTTAATAAAAGTTACAGTAAACAACAAGTTTGAGAGAGTGATGAACTAAGTTTGTTATAGTTTCTAGACATTAGTTGTCTATTAAGTACATTTTAGATACGCATTGACATAATTCGGAAGCATTATGACTGCCATTGGGAATCATGAAGAGATCATGCAGTGACTGGAAAAATTCATATCATTAAAAAAGTTACATCTAACTTTTCTGGTGGAATTTCATTCGCCATTATGTTTGTCATTTCTCTGAATAGAACTATTTCAGTTCTATGACTGAAAATTTCTGAAGACAAGGAATTGAAATTAATAAAGTAGAGTAATAACCAAGGACTTTATGACGAGAAATTATTTGAACAGAGAGAAAATTCGATTTTCAACACAGTTCCAGAAAAGTAAAAGAAACAAAGCATGAGCATTCCGTGTAAATAAATTACCCAAAAGTGGACGGTAGGTATTTAAATGAAAATTAAACGTAGAGAAAAACAAATCGTGTATAATTTGCAAAGCCTGCGTCTGATTGAAAATAATGAAAAGGATTCAGACAAAAAAGTGATAATATAAATACCACACAACGTTGCTGGATAAAACTCAATATATTTTGAAAAATATATAGTAATTTTTGAACGGATTAATATGTTTGAACAAAGCGGTTACACGCATTTATGTTCTGGGAAGTGTTTAGAGGTTAAGGAAATGCCGCAAATTTGAATAAAGCTTTGATTGCAATTAAAAATATTTGGAGCAGTTTGAACCTATTGTAACAAGACAGTCATAAAATACAATATAGAGACATCGTCAACCAGCACGCCCCGTATTTTAGAGTTAATATGTAATTTTAAAGCCCAAAGGAATATAAATCTGGTAGAAATTTAATTATTAATTTACCTGAACCTGAAGGTAATTGACAAATTATTCTCTGCGATTAATAAATAAAATAAAATGAAATTGAATAAATATATGAAAACAGTTGTTTTAACATCAACCATGTCTCCCAGTAGCTGAATTACCCTTAGAAATAAAGATTTACTGTGAAATAGGCAAAGGAAAGTAACTTGAAACGTATATAAATTATTTTTATTTTGTCTTCGATATTAATATAGTTCAAATAACAGAAAATAAGAATATAATACATTTATTTCTCAAAGTTCTATAAACAATGTAGAGTATTAACTGAATATACTTTTATACACAGATTTAGTCATTCTATTTCTGCAGTAAAGTGTCTGGAAGTCGGTTTCATCTCTTGAAAAGCGTACGCGCAATTACAACGCTAATTACATTTATATGGCAGTACACCTCAAATCATTACAGGTTAATTTTTTAATTTAAATGTGTAAATATTTAATGACAACTATTTGTATATTTTTAAAGAATTTCTGCTCAGTTTATTTCAATTAAAGTTTTCCAGCAGCGCAATCACTTAAATGCTTGCTTCTGAATAATTTAAGCAAACATTCATTGTTGTGTATTTTATCAGCAACAGGCCGAATGCACAATGTTCACTGTACTACCACGGGGTGGGCGAACGTACCAATTCAGGATTAAAAATTCCAATAAACAAAGCGTTCCATATGTAAACAAACGGTTGCGATTTGCGCACATAATTTCTACGACTGCAAGAGTTTATCAAACCGAGAATAACATGTAGCATTATAAACTCTCGTGCCTTGTATAAACATAAATTCAAATTTAGTTCAATAAATTCCGATGGGCTTAGGTTTTATGGTCCGATGGAGAAAAATTCATTCGTGGGGCGATCAACAACAAAAAATATACCTATATTCCAGCTCCGTATATTGTATGACGCGAGGAAAATTTTCACAAATGTCAAAATGTTTACGATAAATATGCAAACTGAAAAAACTGGATTTGTATACTATAAGTAACGCTGTGAAAAGTCCTCAATAAGAAAATTTAAGATATTATCAATAAATGAGCCATAAAATTGTTCAGTAACGGAAAATTAAAATGACTGACGTTTCATCCGCGTTTTAGGATCTCTTCAATATTCATCATTACATATATAAATAATAGCAATAATTTATAGACAGGCCTGTTGCACGAGAAAATTATCGTATGATAGGTTTGTTCGACAAGATACAACCTGAGAAAATAAAATTTTTCAAGCATCTTCATGCCTTCAGTAAAAAAGAAAATTACTAAACCTGAAAAAGTATTAAAATAGGGCGAAACGTTGGAATATTTAATTTTTTGTTAATTAACTATTTTCTGACTTAATGATGTTTATTTATTTATTGATAAGAAAATTTAAACTTGCAAGAATTTACTTATTTTAAAGTTACTAATCTCGCCTTATGTTTAATTCTTTAGTATTCGATTTCAGTCGTAAATTACTTCGAAATTAAAATAAATAAATGGTAATGTGAAAATGAAACATGACTCCTGAAATATTTTATTTGAATTAAGGGACGATTCTTTGTGATACATCTTTATTGTAACTTAAAAAGTTTCGTCTTGAGCTGTAGGGAAACGTATAATTTGTCCTTCCTCATTATATCTAAAAAAAAGTTCGTGGTCGATTATTACGGTAATTTATTTTGCTTTCCCAATTTTTATTTCAAATCAAACAAGTACCAAATTTTCACGCTACTATTAAGTTGGATAAAAAATTAAATAAAGCTATATTTGTCGTTTGATGGAGCCTCATTATTCTCCTTAATATTAACATGTAGTGTAGGGTTGTTCGACAAGATACGACCTGAGAAAATAACATATTTTCAAGGATCTTCATGCCTTCAGTAAAAAAGAAAATATTGCCTTAGTTATGTATTCTTCATTGCAAGCATCGACCTATTTATTTACATTCCTAAACATGAATATAGACAATATGGAAGCAATTCGAAACGGAATACATGAAGTTAAGCAGTAATTAAAGATGTGATCGGGTTCATTAACGTGCCGAAAAAACTTGGATAAATGTGAACGTTTGCAATTAACAACTTGAATGTTTTATAACCAATAAACAATCCACAATTAGGCAAATAAATCTTTTATTATCTGCAGACATATTTATAAAATTGGAGCGCTCGACTGACTAACAGTTATAGCTATCTGAAATAACATCAACAAACAGTTCCTACGACTCAGACAATAATAATTGTTGAAAATTTTACTTTCCAATACATCGAGTGTTACCTACTCACCGTACAAAGTGAAACACCAATTACGAAGACATTGTTTACCTTGGTTTCCACAATATTACTGATCAACGACTAAAATACGGAAGGCATCGCGGTGACAGCTTTATCATACGAGACATAAAATGTTGTGGGCACGTTCTACAGATATACTTCGGCAATCTCAAAAATATTGCATTTCTTCACCGCTGCATACCACATTTGCGATATTTTCATAGGTTTTAATAGTTACTGGGCGTTCAACCGCATTTTAATTCATATGCCCACCCATTTTCTATTGAAAGCGACTATAAAGATTAATTTAATGTTACATCAATCTCATCTTTTATATAATTTGAGGTTAACACCTTTTATAACAAAGTTTTTCAATCGTATGCATTTTTTCATTCAACGTCTACACTCGTTTCGTTCACAGCACCATAAAATTTTTTTAAAAAAAATTAAGCTCCATATAATACATTCTAACGGACAATACATGATCTAACAATTATCATTTGTGCCTACTAGCGCCAACTCTTTGTTAAACGAACCTCGTATAAATTAAAAACAAACCTTGTAGTTTAACTAATTATTCAGATAATACAATCATCAAAAATATTATCAAATATTGAGAGTAATTTTCAAAAAAGGAATTTTAATGACTGTAATTTTTAATCAGTTTTTAAACTTATTTAATCATTAAATGCAATTAAATAAAATAGAAAGTTTTTAAAAAATTGTATTAATATGCTGACCTTTCGTCTCGGTGAACGATGTATAAAAATTGCTCAAAAAGAAAAAATACAGTTGAAAGTAAGTCAAATAACGGTAACTTAAATCTAGAAAAATTAAACATAACACTACCAAGATCGTCGCTGGCTGCGGTGAAGGGACGGAATCCGTGGGGTCCATTTTAGTCGTGTTGGTCGCACAAACTAATCTAGCACCGTGTTTACTATAGAAAGTTCGTCAGTTACACACCTTTGAATAAAATTTTCTATTCACGTCACGTCGGTGTCACCAAATTATTGTGGGAGAACTTTGTCCTGAGATGTAGGACAGAACACACTTTCTCCAAAACAATAAACTTTATTTTATATGTACAATAAATCTACATGAGAGATTGTTAACAATGCCAGAACATTACTCCGTCCGTCGCCAAAGAAGATACGTGCAAAACTACACACTAACAGCCAAACAACAATCACCTCCAAAACAATAATCACATGCCAAACGCAATCTCTCAAAGATCGCACTACAGAATATATCAAAATATTCTAACAAAATGGGAGAAGGATTCAAGTAATAGAATATTGTATGGTGAAATGCCTCATTACAAAAATGTTGTGAATCAGAGTCAACTCCGAATTACATTTGTTAATTCTTAAAAATACTTTGTATTTAATAAATTAATTGGGATTGTATTTAACGGTGTTATTTACACATTTTCATTTTCATTAGTTCATCTTTTAGGATAGATTAGCAACGAACCTTTTTCTGTGCTGTGATAATATCAATTTTCTGATTGTTAAGATTGAAGGTGCATTACGAGACGGTAATAAACACTCGGCTAAAGTATAATTTGAAACTGAATCTCCAGACAAATTGGATTACCATGAAGTTCTCAAGACAAATGTAAATAAAAAGACCTGACAATTTAAAATAGAGTTCTGACATACAAAGAACCTTTCAGGTAATCAGTATTCTATTGTCTACTTATTAGTAACAATTCATACGTTCATGCATAGGGCGATAAAATTAAAATGCATTAAATATGTCATATTTGCGGAGATTTCTTCAACAAATTAGCAAGAAATTATGTATAGTGTACGCTAACAAATAGGTTAATTCATTAATTTCATATTGAAAGTTACTTCAAAGATAACTAAAAAAGCAAGAAAGAAAACCTAATACATATTCTTCGGCCAAAAATAAATTATTCCTGAGATGAAAACAGTATAAGTCTACATAAAAAATTAATTACATAACAAACTTTGGAAAAAGAAGACATTATCTGTTAAATCGTGAAAATTTAATTGAATAATACAACGGTTTTAGCTCTATTCTATATATTGTTTACATCTGTTTTCCTGCCTCTGCTTTCTGTTTTAGTAAATATCCATGACGACATCCCTCCGTTCCTAGCGACAGGAGATGATTACCAGGAAGTGATTAGTGTTGTGTGCGTGTTTCTTAAAAAGTTTGTATATGATTGTGGTGACTAGACAAATGTGAACAGAAATAAATTTTTGTGTGTGTGTCTGTGAAACCTATTAATATTAATTCTGTTTATATGTAATTTATCTACTGTACATTTGTGACGAATCCGATTTCCTCATTTGAGGGCTAATATTGAATAAATCTATCTATCTATCATCACTGATGGAGATTGGTTATTACCATGCAGTTCAAACATTTTAAATATAAATTATCGGTTTTCATTATGACAAGTTAAAGCACATACTTGAAATTATTATTGTTACTAAAAAAAACCTGTTATTCTGTACGAGTTCTCAAGCTCGAGAGAAATCCTCTAGGTTTTGTGCACATTTTAATGTAAACGAAATCAGCGTGGTAAGATATGAAAGAACATATAATTAAACCCAAATTAAAACAAAAAATATCTATAAATGATAATCGTCACAAAATAAATGAAAGGAAGCAAAGAAGAGACGTGGGAAATAATTCCTGGTAAGAGACTGGAATAACTTTTCTGTAAAGGAATTAGAGACTCGTCTTGGGGATAAGAAAGTGTGTAGTTATAAGTTTAGAAATATAATAAAATACATTAATAAATCAGCTTACTTATATATTACAAACTGTACTTAAGTGAAGCAAGGAAAGGTATCATTTTTAAATATTTCAAACATTTCTGTGACGTGAAGTAGACTCACCAAGGGTTATTATTGATCTTGTATTTATTGTAACTGTCCCTGGACAACTATTACATTTGTGGTAATACATCCCAGTAGAACACACAGAAAGAGATTAAGAAAATGTTCTTGTTTTATGACGAAATGTTTCTTGAAGCATTTTTTCAAAATATATAAGTTCTTTTCAAACAACGTAATTAATATTAATTTAATTAAAATTTGAAATTTTGATCGAAATGCAAATCCCCGTGCAAAAATTGCGCGGTTATCTTGAAGAAGACTATAAAAATTCCCCCCCCCCCACCTATGGGTGAACTCGAAACAAGATCAAAAGTACTGGAGTCTGGAACTTTACCCGTTACTCTACAAGCACGTTGCTCGTTTTTGAGCTATTGTTTGTTTCAGATTATAAGTTGAAAGGAAAAAAAACATAAACGTTAGACAGAAAAGTAAAAACAGCGGGCATTTGAACAGAGCTTCATCAGGCATTAAATGATTTGAAAATTGGGATGCACATAGTTTCGTAATTTCGTATTACATAACTTTTAAATCATAAGTTTGATAACGGACGAAAGATAAAAAATGTAAAGTTTTGTATCCTCTACAGCTCCTTGGAATAGTTAGATGGAACTCAAATGTGACAATTTCCAACTCTTACGGTGTTACTTTTAACTTATAAAGCTATAGTGCGCTCCAAAATAGACTGTTTAATGTATCATGTAATAAAAGAAACCTAAAAACGTGAATAGATTCAGGATGATTTCATACAAGTCACTTTGGTATCATCGCAGAGTGAACCTAGCGATGAAACAGCTACATCCAATAACCCCATTATTTACCATGACATCTACCCTCATTTAAATAAATTAATAACCAGGAAACATAACCCTGTATACAATAGCCATGAGGGAGAATAAACTTCAAACACCCACCTTGCAGAAGCCTATCCTTAAGTATTCATGATGGTAAGAATCAATCAGAAAGAAACTGCTACATTAAATTTATCGACCTTGTCAACAAATATGATAATTCGCACCAAGTATATATCAAAAGAAAGTTTAATGATCAAGGAACAGAAGCCAAAGAAAACACGAAAGATATAAATTAAATATCAACTTCACCATTATGTCAATACAACTGAAATCTTTGAATTATGATAGCCCTGAAATGAATTAAATTGATTAATTATAAACATTTTATTATATTCTCGAATTCTCTTCGTGCAATACATAATATCTGCAACAGAAATATCTACATGGAAATGATCTTCATCATACCATGACAAAACCCCTTCAGGTAAAAATATATATGGTTCCCAGTACTTAAAAGTGTAATAGGAAAAAATTAATGCAGAATAGACTACATTAGAATAAATAACACACTACTCTGAACTATATGTTGAAAAACTAATGGAAAGCAACTGGAGCAGCGTCTGGAAAACTATTAAAACTAGCGACCGTCAATAAAAAAAAATACGAAATTTCTAGAGTCTCAGAAACAAATTATTGACAGAAAGGATCAGGTAGGCATAACACGAATAATAACTGGGTCATTCTGGAATCTGACGAGTACAAACGAGACCATTACTTTTGTAAAGAAAGCAAAGGGACTTTGGTAAAATTTAAGCCTATTGTATGACTCAACTCAACCTTTAAACAAAATGAACCATAATGATCAAATTTATCCTTGAGCTATTTATCTTTGTGTACAGTAACTGTATATGATGTCTTTATAAAGTAATATAACAGTCACAATTATATGAATAGATACAGCAAGAGATTTTTTCACCAATAGAATAATGTTGTTGTCACTAACTCCACGAATTTATAAATAATTAAAATGAGAAAAGATCAACTGTTCAAAAACTGGGGTTCACATATTTGGGGGTTCCACACTGTTTCTTCGGATAATTGTCTAAACAATAAAATTCAGAACAACTGTATAATTGCGAGATATGATTCTCATTTGATTTTAAAATGTAAAAAGTAAATGTATTTCTCGAATTTGCTTTGTACATTTGAGATACATTTTGAGAATAATGCGTTGGAGTTATACGGAAATAGTATGCGAAATTATGCACATAATATTGAACACTGCGCACTGGGTCAAGTTATTTAAGGGGAGTATTATTCCTTATGCAAGAGGACGGTGGAATCGCAGTGCTTAATTAGTAATTTTCGGGCGATATGATAAAAAGTAATTCATCAATAGGAAACGCTGATTCTGTAATGTATAATTTCATTATTTAAAGCTAGCTTTTAAAATAATTAGTTATAATTTGAAAGTATGGCCGCATTCATCAAAAAGTAATATTACGGTTTGATTTGATAATTAACTGCGGCAGCAATAACTGTGTATATGTTTGAACTATCACGGTAATCTATCTTTAAGTAATTACTCTGTAAGCTATCTGTATCTTACCACAGTTGAACAATCGGGTATTAGCGACATGTGTACCATAGCTCCATTTAATTCAATATGCAAGACTACTTTTGAGCAGCCGATGTAAACGTGGAGAAGCCATTAATTTCGTTTGTGGTGACAATCTTTATTCCCTTCAAGTCAATTTTCAGCTCCTATCAGCATGGTTTAACAGAAAAATGTAATAATAAAATGTCAAAATAGCCCATACTACAGTGTATTATAGAGTTGGGGTCAAGATAGAAATCTATAGAACCGTATAGAAGAATGAGTGTGATGCGGGACCAAGAAGAGGCGAAGTGTGAAAACATTTGTTTCACAGATACTACTCATTCAAACGGATCCCCCTCTTAAATTTAAGAGGTTGTAATCAATCATATTTTAAATTAGAAGGTTATTTGAATTTTATTGTGATAGTACGATAGTTTTTAACGAAACTTTAAACATATGACTTTAAATCAAAATTTAATAAACCATAATTTGTAAGAAAATTTTAAACTCCTTAATCACCGTTGATAGACGGTCTTTATTAAAGTGTTGATAAAGTGATAAATATTTTCGTATAATTAATTGCTGAAAAGTGCTATTGTAATATTTTTTGTTTGAGGAATACAAACAAAACTTTCCCATTATTATATAATTTATTCTGAGGAGGCATAAATTAAGAACGTGTCACACTATGCTAGAAACAACACGTCGTTCCTTCAGTAATGGTAAAATTAACGCTTCTAATTCCACTTTAGTTCTGAACACAAAGGCTGGAAAGCTCATTACTTCTTTGTTATGTGCGTGGACTATTGCACAGCACACTTTACCAAAGAAAGGATAATCAAAGCATACATTGCTGGTAAACATATGTCTTCTGAGTGAGAGTTTATTTGTACACAAGCTTAAAACTATGATGAGGGTTTAATTAATTAAAACATTCTTCTTTTTGGCACTATAGCCCAATGTGAGTTTTGGCCTTATTAACAATTATCTTCCATTCCGCACTCTCCTGTGTCAGTCTCCGCCATCCTCTTACTTTCATGGTTTGTATATCCTTCTCGATGTCATCTACCCATCTTGTCCGGGGTCTCTCCCTTTTCCTCAGACTCCCAATTGTCTTCCAGTCCATAATCGGTCTAGGTGTTCTGCTTTCATCCATCCTAAGTACGTGTCCCATCCAGACCAACGTTCTGCTCTTGATAAACCTACCAATGTCCTCGTTATTCATGAGCTGCTCTAGTTCTCTGTTTGTTCTAATTCTCCATTCGTACATACAGGTCCGTATATCCTTCTCAGTATCTTGCGTTCAAATAATTAAAACATTAAACAATTGAAATAGAATAAATGTGAAACATATTTCTAATTTTAATTTATCATAACTTATGGGTTCGCTTCTAATAAGACTTGTTTTAGAAAATCTCTATTTATTTTTGACGTATATAACGTTATACGTTCCTAATAATTACTTTCTAAACTACCATCTTCAACAATTTGACCCCTCGCTATTACAGTTTATAACAATCCTCACTATATTTTATTTCGACGTGGGGGTTGTAGGAAAGCTGGAGGTAAACTTCAATTATAAATAGTTAATTTTTTTAAATGTCACTTCACCGGTATGAAAAATAAATAAGAATTTAACTATGAATGAATGATAATTTCATTAAAACTCCTATTATATTAATTTTCGCCAGTTAAGTTTCACGTTACACGATTTCGTGGACTAGGATATCCCCCTCAATGCGCGTCAAAGATTGAGAAACCTCACAGTTTTCATTTTGATAATTGGGAGGTTCTTTGAATACCGCTCATAAAGTTTCGAATTATCCGAAGTTCCCACCTGGTCACCTTGGATTTGAATAATATACAGCCGGGGCACGTGCCTACCGACACGTCCAGAGATTAGTCACACGATTTAACAAAGACCAAAATGTTGGCGAGATCCCAATCCATCTTAAAATCTTTAATACAATTTATTTTCAAATTTTGACCTAAATGAATTTTATATCTATCCAGCTAAAATGACCATGTTAAGCTTTCATAAAATTTCTCCTTCTTTATTTTATATTTTCCTTAACTTTATTCATTCCCTTTTACAACATATGAAAATTCATGATCTTTCAATTTTGTCTTTCTTTAAATGTCCCTTTTTCACTATAGGATATACGACAATTGAACAAATTTAGAGGCTTCACTTAAATAATAATTCAATATGGGCGATGGGTTGATAATGTAAATAATTTTCTCAATTTGTTTTCCTCCTTTAATTGTTACGCACAAAAATTGTTTTAAATCAGATAGTTTAAGATTATTATCATACTTAAGATTTATTTTTTGACTAATTAAGACCTTATTTCTTATAAAGTTTAAATAATAAATTTTATACAACAAAATGTATAGTTATATCCATCCTAAATTCTAAATTTCACACAAACTATTCCCCAAAAATCAAGGCAGTGATCCTTTAAGAAAAATACTTCACGTGGTGAATACTACTCGTATTAGACTTAACCTAATTTTATCTTTCATTTAAGTAATATATAAATGACAACGTAAATTTCTTCATCAGAGAATCCTCCAACTGATTCTATTGTATTTGTTTTCTTTTCTATTCGATAAGAAAATTTGTATCTTACAAATACAATTAATGTATCAGGTGAATGATAATTAAAACAAATTAAGGTTTACATTTGGAAACTATAGAAAATTATAATTTTTGCTTTTCTTTGGACTAAGACACAAATTCATTTTACCATCCAGTATCAGCTTTCACTCTCTTCTGATTAGGAGCCAGTGATGACGAAATTCATATATTTCCTTGAAATAATTTATGTTGTGAGATGTTAAAAAGTTGGTAGATGGTTTAAAAAAATTATCAAAATTAATTAAACCAGATTTGACCTCGTGAAAGATCACATAGGCTATTGTTTATCGTTAATGCAAAGTGAATTTTTTTGTTCTAGTTTAAGAATACGTTTCACTGTCACCTTTCGAAATATGAATGATATGGCGTTACTATTCTTAATCCTATCCTGTTTGAAAGGTCTGCAAAAAATCCAAATATCTTACGAATTTGAATACGTGCATCATGTATAATTCGTATCAAATTTAAACAAGCTGATTTCGAAGACCACACTCAAAGATAACCATTGTAAGTCGGAATAATATTTTGTAATTTCCCATTAAAATCTTCGATATTTAGGAGTTGAAGAGAAATAGGAATATTAAAATGAACCGCGAAATAGCAGTCAACAATGCGAGGTCGAAATATACGGGCATTTATCAGAACGAAACCTTCCACTCAATTTAATTGTGTTGAGTTTGTAAAATATATATATATACACTTTAAACACTATCAGAATAATAAACGTAATAGATGTTTGTGTTTCTTTAGATTATTTATATGTTTTCAATTACAAGAATTTTTCTTCAGGCATAATATCTCATATTTTTATCTACAAGATATTATTTTCCCTGTAGAAAGTAACTTCTTTTCCAGCTTCGTGGATCTTGAGTGTGTTTTTCATTTATTAAATGACGATTCATTGTTGTCTCTTTTGTGATAAGTGTGCAATTTTATTTACGACGTTTCAAATGCATTCCTCTTGTAATTTATTTAATGCACAGCACTTCAAGTAATTAGGTACTTGCATTCTCATTTTCCAAAGTTGTACCTTTCATGTTTAAACAATTTTGTATATTCTAATAATAAAAATAAAATCTAAAAAGAATAAATAATAGAAATAATTTATGTATAAAATAATAAAAAAGTAAATAATATCGTTATTCTTGAATATACAACTGTACCCCTGAGGCATTATTTTCTCTTGTATTTGAATCTAAATATTTATTGTTAATTAATATTAATAATACACAAGACCAAGTATCACGTATGTTATTTTAAGGTAAATTATAACGGAAAATTTATTTTTATTCAAAGTTCTTGCACTGCAAACAAAAAATATTGCTGTGATTTACTGTTTGATGAGTATCCTGATGATCATGCAGCTACGGACGGTGTTAATTTTATCTTCTTCTTCTTCTGCTGGTTACAATAAAAATGGAACGATACAAATTTGGATCATAATAAAATTTTCAGTAAATCTATATATATAATTGTTATACAATTATGATATCGAGCAGACTATCCAGTGGATTGTCAAATATCGTCGTATCTGTTGACCTTGTAAATATATATATATATAGTCTAGACATAGTGTAACGTTATTCGCATGGGCTTATAAACGAATTAATTCACAAAATGCTTGTTTTGGTTTAAAAGTGATATAAAATTTTCCTGCTCGCAACGTTCCATTCTGTTAAGAATGCAATAGGACTTGTATAACATAGTAAGGTCATCATTAAAATATTATGTAGTTTGCCTCCATTTTAAACGAAGGTATTTAAAACTGAAGCTATAATTTACAATATATTATGATTTACCTAATAATAAGTAATAATATTATTATTTTAATCTATCTCAAGTACAGTAGAATTAAATGAATCAATGTTCGATACACATCAACTATAGTACTATTACATATTTTATTAAGTCATTTGCTTACGTGTTTTTTGTCAAGGGTCTATACCTGAATTTTAGTGAAACCAATTTTATACAATTTCAAAAAAAGAACTCATCTTTTCAATCTATATACCTAGTAAATAATGATAAGAAAATTTATCAAACTCAATATACTAAATTTTTACGTAACTCTATAGACAATAAATTTATTTTGAAAGAATGTATTAAATCAAATTTTAAATAAATTTTCCGCAACTACTTATACTGTAAGAATTACATCTAACAATACTGAGAATAGAACACAAACATTTTTATATAATGCATACTTTCCTTTTGTTATATCGCAAATTATATTAGGAAGACGCCAAAATGAAATGTATTTATTTTCCTAAAGCGGGCCATTGGAATAATGTCAGGTGAAATCAAGAACATATTTTCAAGTACATTTCATCACATTTGTGACTAACAATAAAAATATGTACATATATATCCCTAGTATAAAGGTGGAAAGAATTATAATTAAAAAATGTGATCATTTAGTGTTAAATACTGCGCATCAAGAGTCCGTGACGTCACAGCACACGCGACAGAGAGAGACGTTACTACGTGACGAACTGAACAACAAAGGAAATAGTTCCGTTTTTCATAATGAAATAATGCAGAAATATTTGATTGAAAAAAGTATAATTTTATTCTGCAATACTTCATCGAATGATTATTAAAAACAATACGAAATACTTTACCATCCTTGCGCAACATTAATCGGATAATATAATTATTGTCGCCATCTTTAATAACTCCAATATGGCGAGTATTTGTTTATATTCTGCGTTTTGAATGTATATTGTCGGATATGTATTATATTTGATTGTATACAGCTGTTCAGAAAGTACTATTGTATCCATATAATATTTCAGGAGTTAATAAGAGTTGTATAAGGTACGATACGTGAGTTAATAATGACGTACGAAGTCGAATAAAATTTAATGTTATTGACGTTATTCAATTATTGCACTATCAGGCAAAAGTATGTACGAAACTAGGAACATTTAGATTTAATTAAAAGTACAATTATTTACACTTCGTGTAATGTATTTCTCTAAGTTGGTACAAAGATCAAAATTCCATATTTGGGAAGATCCTTTTTAATTTGTATATATAAAATGTTCAATTTCTGAGATACTTTCAGTACTTCTGATATATATCGAAATTTTGGAATAATTGTGATAAACGTCTGTATTGCAAGCACAATATAAATATTATGTTAACTGTGAACCAAATTTTTAGGTTAGGCATATACAATTTACAGTTTTTAAATAAATTTTGAATCTAAATCAGATTAATTTTTAGAATCAAACCTATTTTGGTCACCATTATGGAAAAAGTAAATGTAGTTACATACATTGAGTCACACACAAATTATATGCATGATCTTCAAGAATGAACAAGTACTTTTTGCAACAATATACTGTAGCCATAACAATACTTTAGTTCACTTTAAAAAATGCATTTATTCAGTAATAACAGTTCATCACTGGGAATATTTAACAGTTATTTTTGAAGATATTAAAATCATAACATTTTAAATAAAGTGGAAAGCTTATTATAAAAAGTTTTGTACCAAATAACACTTCATATATATTGTAGTTATAATGTACTGTGGCTTATTTGGATAGGTAAGGGTCCGGAGAGCAAATGACATGACATAAATCTGTTTAATAAAAATATAACATGTTAATATACATTATTTAAAACACTTCCCAAATTAATATATGAACACAGTCACACACACACACAAATATATATATATATATATATATATATATATATATATATATATATTGTAATGCCAATTAATTAGGACATTAATTGTTTGGACATAAAATTTAATTGTAGCGGCAGGAGTTTCCAAAGCGACAATGGAGCCGCGCTCAGTTACTTTGTCGGAAAGTCAAAAATGGCGTATGCGCGTTAAAACTCGAGACTACGATAGTTATTGGCGGGACATTACAGAGAACGGAACGAATAATACTAGAGCAGAGACTAGCTACCGTTTAATGTATCATTAAACAAAGTTGTGAATTTAAGACAAATTAAAAACATTCACGGAACTATTATCCCGTAAATATCGCGAAGTTAGCAGTTTTTTACGTGTAAAAGCAGCAAGGATAGGAGTGCAGTTTTTACGTCTGTAGCCAGGCAGAAATAGTAAAGTTGCTGTTTAAGTCCCAAGCGGTAAAAAAAGACGAGCAAATCTTTGAATCACAGGATTCATATAAGGCAAGCGGTCACTAGATAGTTGACAAAAAGGAGGATCATCCTAGTTCCTGGGAACCTATCAAGGTGGACTTCAAGAGTGTAAAATCTGTGAGCCAATATTAGAATCAGTGTAAAAATTTTGCAATAGTGTACTCCCGAAAACAAAAATGAATGCTGGAACCAGCTGGACAGATGTGAGTAACAAATTACAAAATAATGATTTATGTAAACGTAATTAAAGGATTGAAGTCAGATTTCGTTCTATTTTAATTGTCAAGTTAATTTCTTTTCTTTTTAATTTCTTTATATCGACGTATTGTTTAAGTAAATGTGAACTGTTTATTAATAAAATTGTAAAATCAATTTGTTGTGTCCATTATCAAACCCATTGAAGGCCCTGCGAAATTGATATTTTAAATTGTAATTGTTTTTGAGTTATTGCCACAAAATAAATAAATAAATATTGTAATATTTAAAAATTAAAGAAAGTTAAAATGACATCATGTCCCACGTTGAGGTACCAATTTGTAATGTATACAAATAAAAGAAATGATAAAATGACAGTTAGCCTCACGTTGAGGAATAAATTTGTAATATTTACAATTTCAAGGAAAGTTAAAAAACACATTAATTCATCGATTTGAATATTAATTTATATTTTAAATTGAAAGGATTCTTTAATAATAATTAAGACTTTTAAATAAACAAGCAGATTGATTTATTAATGCACAAATAAATAAATTTACAAATGTTATCCAATGAATTTTACAACAGTTACCACGTAATTAACTTTCAATTTATATTATTTATTAGTGTTTTACAATCAACATTTACTCTCTCTCTCTCTCAGGGTCTTTACTGGGCCTTTAAATAAAGAAAATATTTGTTAGTAATCAAATTTTCTATGAAGCTATTAACGACTTATTTCATCAATATATTATTTTAAATGCAAACATAAACTGTTAACTTTAAATTTATAAACGATATTCGGAAACCGAAATCTGACGATAATTACCTTTACTTAATGGTTTACAAATATGAATTTAGTGAGATTGTAACTTACAGTTTCTGGTAATCGGGGCAATTTGGCTCGTTCAATACACTTACACGCTCATTACACTTTATAACAGTCCATTCTTAACACTGACTGTAAATAACAAACGTTGGTCCTTTGTTCGTTCAGGAAATATTGTTCGACCGTTCTGAAGACTATTAGACGTCGGATGCAATTATTTGGTCTCCCAACATCGAAACAATGGTCTAATCTGAGAATAGAATAGATTAAACTTCGGCATACAAAATGTTTATCGGTGAATATTAAGCTATTTCTCTCGCTGACTGCAACTTATAACAAAACTTTTCTAAGTGATGTCGCTGTTCTAATACCGGTATCTGGACTCTTTCTGAATATTTTTATCCGATGTTATTTTTTTATCCGTTCACAGCAATATTTCTATAACAACTGCTCTCTGCTATATTTCAACGAAGACTCCCTCTGCTATATCTCGACGACTTTAAACTGCTATATTTCTGAAAAGACTCCTTTACTGAGCAATCTTTACATGACAACTTTACACTCCAATATTTTGACGAAGACTGGCCACAATACGCTCTAGCAAAAACCAACAGCCTACAATACCCAAACATGTGGCATTATTGCCCATTCTTGTGTGCAACTTGTGTTTTCTGCCGCTAACAATTCGAGTCCAAATTTTTAATAATTAATTGATGATTTTCTTTTAATTACCACAACATATATATATATATATATATATATATATATATATATATTGTAATTCAAATTAATTAGGCCATTAATTGTTTGGACATAAAATTTGAATTGTTTGATAAATCCATTATAGCGGTCTGATCGAACAAAGCAACAATGAGAGAAGCGAGCTCACTTTGCTTTGTCGAAAAGTCAATAATGGCGTACGCGCGCTAAAACTCGAGAGAACTAGGAGTCAGTTGGCCGAAAAACATCGTGAGGAGCAGAACAAGTAATATAATTTGGGCAGAGACTAGACATCGTCAATGTATAACTAGTTAAAGTTGTAATTTAATACAAAGAAAATATTCACGCCGCAAGTATTGCAGCGTAAATATTGGAAAGTAAGAGACGTTTAAATCTACAGCATGGAGCTAAAGAAAAGTTAGTTCGCTCCGAAAGAATAAACAGTTAAAATAAATCTTAAAGGAACTACGTTGCAGTTTATGTACAAATCAGTAAAAGACTAATAAATCTAAGAATCATAGGATTCCTGTAAGGCAAGCAGACATACAGGAGGATCATTCGAGTTCCTGGGAGCCTATCAATTTTGACTTCAATAGTGTAAAATCTGTGAGTCGATGTTTAGAATCAGTGTATAATTTTGCAATAGTGTACTTCCGAAACCAATAAGAATGCTCGTACCAGCTGGACACTACGTAAGTAACAAAACCAAAACTAATGATTAATTGTAAACTTCAATTAAAGGATAAAGTCAGATTTCGTTCTCTTTTAAATTGTCAATCAGAGATAATTTCTTTACTTTTAATTTCTTTCATTCTATCGACATATTGTTTAGGTAAATTGTAAACTGTTTTATTAATGAGATTTTAAATCAATTTGTTGTGTTCATTATCAAACCCAGTCAAGGCCCTGAGAGAAAGATCTCAAATTTTGTTGTAATTATCTTTATTGCCACAAAATAAAATAAATATTTTTGTTTGTTAATAAGTTTTTCATTTTCATTTAATTAACGCCTTCCATTTGATTATTATATAAATGGCGCTTCAACGTGAGGCAAATTCTTTAAATTAATTAAAACCTCGATTTTTGGTTATTACATATTGGCGCCCAAATTGGGGCAAATTCATTAAATTCTTTAAATTAATTAAAACTTCCATTATTGTTTTATTACAATATATTGTGGTAATTAAAAGAAATCATTAATAATAAACAAATATTTGGATTTGCGTTGTCAACGGCGGAAGGCACACGAGTTATGCACAAGGAGATAATGATGGAATAATTGAGCGACAGATTGTTAAGTGTGTGTACGCCCGTCTCTGTGGTACGGTGTGAAGATTTTCACACGAACTCTGAGTACATCCGAACTCTGTGGTGATGTGTGCAAAAGGCCGTCGTGAGGCGTAGTTTGGACTCATATTATCAGCAGCAGATGGCGAGGGTGCACACGACTTTGTTGTAAAGTGCGCAAAAGGAAGAGATATAAGGCGTCGTAAGAAGAAAGAAGGGAACAGTCGCCAGGAGAGATCATCAGTGGACATTGGGCCGAGTTAGGTGGCCGAAATAAAGAAGGAAGTTGTTTGGAGGAATTCGTCGGGAATCGTCGTGAGAGTAAGGTCATCGTGGAGAGGTGGCTGTGGCAGTGTTAAGTGTGACCACAACTTGCTGCTCTTTATGGCCTGTATAAAGTGTACGAGTGCTAGTTTGCGAGTGAGCCAAATTGCATGGATTACCAGAGATTGTAAGTTAATATTTCACGGTATTCATAGTTGTAAACTTTTAAGTACAGGTATAATCGTCAGATTTCCCATTTCATAATTCAAATTTAGTTATTGTATGCGTTTTCTTTATTTCATTGTAAAAGTTGGTAATAAGTATTCGTTTTATTAAAGGACCGGTAAACGACCCTGAGAAAGATTAAATTTCATTGTATAACATTAATTACTAACTGTTGTAAAAATTCATTTGATTACTTGTGAAAATGTAAATTGTGTGTTAATAAATTGATTTGTTTGTCTATTGTAAAATCTTGAGTTCATACTAAAACAACCCATTATTTTAATATTTAAGCAATTTATTTGTATTTAGTACAAATTGGCGCTCAAAATTTAATAATAAAAGTGTATTATGTGTGTTTACCGTAAATTGACCTCAAACGTGAGGTAAACATTAGAAAAATTGTAGTATAATTAGTGATTACTACAAATTGGCGTCTTCGACAATTATTAAATTAAATTGAAAAATTAAAATAGTAAATAATTAGTGTTTAGTACAAATTGGCACCCAAAGTGGGGCCCATTTTAACCTTATTTTTAATTAATTGTTTTTCATGTATTTACTACAATATATATATATATAATTTTCAGGTGGAAATTGTTTACATAGTACATCAGAAATTACATATGTAAATTTAAAGGGCTCTTCACAAATATGGAATCTAAATTAATGTGTACTATGTAAATAAATTCATCTGATTTAAATTAAAAATTATTAATTAAAATTTCTTTTAAATCAAATGTTCAAACTGAATCTCATAATATTTTTACAAATAGACCTGCCACAGATAGAGAACAAACTGGTTAATAGTGATCATTAATCAACAAATAATAAATATTGATGAAGTGGTCTTATGCCCTCCAAGGTATTAAATACCATTTTATCTCATTTACAATATACCCACTGTTGAGGTAAGGTAAGTCAGTTATAATTAATAAAACTGATAAATACTTACTCAAGAGGGAAAACATAATTTATCTATTCGTATAGACGTAAATTGTGAAAATTTAGTTTTCTGAGATGTGACATAGTCAAAATAATATCCATTTGGATAGGAAATAGAAACATAATATACAATAATATTAATATATAATAGAGACATAAATCAACATATTCAGCAGCGCCGAAATTAATTTTCACATTTTTAGGGGCATGAATTATAATATGTAAAGGATAATAGGTACAGTTACAGTCGTTCATAATCCGTATTTAAATTGACAGCTACATGATATCGGCATACGTTGGGTTTTTTTAATATTAAAGAATGTGATGGCATAAAGCCAAGAGATTACTGTATAATGAATTTCTTTTCTGGGCAAATGTAAATAAATACCCTGGCACTCAGCTATCTATGTAATAAAAAAGAATGTATGTTTGTATATTGTTTATAAACATTTACAATATACCCACTGTTGAGGTAAGGTAAGTCAGTTATAATTAATAAAACTGATAAATACTTACTCAAGAGGGAAAACATAATTTATCTATTCGTATAGACGGCCGATATTTGCGTCGAATAAATAATTTTTGGGGTCAATGAAATACATAATATTTCTCATGTTCTCCGCGTATAATTTCAACCCCTTCGGGCTTGGGAGGGGAACACTCTTATTGGTGCGGGTGGAGTGGCATTACATAAAAATAACATTAAAACAATCGAGATTGGAGTGGAATCCAGGGTTACGGATGTCGCTGAGCTTAAATATGACAACCTAGGCACCACCCGGGCGTGGGAGGGCTTCAATTATGTTTAGTGGCCGACTTTTGCACCGATGAAATATAGTTTGGGAACAATGAGATTCATAAAAATTCTCTACATGTTTCATCGTATAATTTAAACCACTTTTGGCCTTGGGATGGGAGCACCCTTAAGGGAGGGCGTGGAGTGGCATTTCATAAAAATTAACGCAAAACCATCGAGACTGGAGTCGAATCCGAGGTTATGGTTGTCACTGAGTTTAATTATGATAATAAACTTGCCGTTTAACTCCCTCAAGCGCAGGTGGTCGGGGTGGAAATTTTCAATTATATCAAACGGTCTATACTTGCGTGGAATAAACAGTTGTTAGTGTATATCCTTGATAGTATTTCTACCGATGTTGTTCGTGTACAATTTCCACGCATTTAGGCATGGGAGGGGAGCACACTTAAGAGTGGTGGTGGCGGAGCGTTACATAAAAATAACGCAAAAACGACCAAGATTAGAGTCAAATCCGAGGTTATGTATGACACTGAGTTTAATTAGGACTACACGCGGGGTCTACGCGCGTGGGTGGGCTGGGAAAGTTTCAAACAATCTGCGGCCGATTTTTGTATCAAATAAATACTTTTTGTTTAACCCGCAGTAGTTGAAATTTTCGAACATGTTCAATGAGTTCAGCCCCTTTCAACAATGGAGGTGAGTACATTTAGGTCAAGATGCGTTACATAAAAATAACGCAAAAGCAACCGAGATTGGAGTAAAATAGGGGGTTATGGACATAGGACAATCAGGGCAACGCCGGGTACCCAGCTAGTCATAAATAAAAATAACTTTCATATATAATGTAAGAACCTATAAATTGACGACGAAGGGAGAACTCTGTAGGGAAAAACTCATTTCAACAACTGCCCTAAATTATTAAAATATGTAATTATTGTTTACATTACACTAACTATAAATAGTCAGCGTCTATAATATATACATACATCCAACAACTCCAAATTCGACATATTCTTGGATTCTAGTGTTATCGAATCAATCCATAATAACTATAGTTAAGAAACACGCTCGAAATTATTTACTTAAACTCCAAACTTTTATCCTAAGGAAAACTAGTGAGCTATGTATGATTCCCTCCCATGTTGATATCGCAGGTAATGAAGCAACCGATGTCGCAGCTAAATGTGCATTAGCTATCCCTAACCCGTTCAATCTGCCAGTATTTATCACGAACTATATATCATAAAACTAAAAGAGCTAAAGTCTTGGAAACTGCAACCATTATTGGATTGATAAGGAAACCAAACTCCATTAAGTAAGGAACAGTATCTTTGAAATCCAAACCTACCAATGCAATTTAAATAGACGTCTGCAAACAATATTCACATTTAATTATTTATAACCCTGTCGAGTGCGACAAATGTAATTCTACCCACACCACCCTACATGCAGAAGGAGAAGAGACTATGGAATTCCTTATAATTACAACAAATGTCTCATTCATCCACGATATATAGGCCAAAACATAAAATATTTAAAATGCATCAGCTTTTTTCAACAAGAATTAATACACCTCTAACCAATTCACCCCTGCATAATTTCCAATATTTTTTAATTATGCCCTGAACATCGCTAACCAATTGTAACCTATTTTAATATAATGTAAAATAAGTGTTGCATTATTAATAAAGTGAACGTGGACGCTAATAACCACGACGGTTGATGTAACAATAAAAAGATAGGGCACGATATTAGGTGTAAAATCATCCTATTAATTATGTAATACGCTTTACTTTTCATTCGTTCCTTATCCTGTAAGCATGGCTTCACTGAAGGATCGACGGAATATGATTATCTTATATATGTTATGTTATTTGGGTAATCTACACTTGATACGCTGATTTTTATTTCTTCCTAGTATCTATTCTAAACGTTTTCAAATAAATATCACATATTCTTCTTATGAATATTCTTCCACATAAAATTATACTATTCCATTTGTTAAGATTCCATCTAAACATATTTATTATTTTTCGTTTATACATATACGCTTTATATATATAAATGTATGTTTCATTTCATTTCATATTTTTTTTAGTTAATAAGTTATCTTGCAAGGAAAACGTATCAGCAATTGTAGATTGGCAGTATTGTGCAGTTGCGGTGGCAACACTTGTATTTGTTATAATATCTTTTGTGAATCAGGAGCATCGATTACAAGCAAATTTCTCGGCTTTTTGCAATCAATAATCAGAAATTAATCATTTTTAATCAGTACACTGTGAAATACACATTATTATCAAATAATACAGTAAAAATATTTAAGAAATCAACAAGTGTATTTCCGGAATTCATCCACCACTTTTAATCAAATTAATTTTTATGCAAATACCGTCAATTTTCTATTATCTTATCAATGAACAATTCATACATCAAGTTTTTCTGTACATTTCCTTTGGCTCAGTCTCGTGTTCCGAGTTTATGGATACACGGGTATCTCAGTCTTTGCTCTTCGGTCTCCTAATAGGAATTAACCACACGGACCTTTGAATCGCATTACTATGTGCCTTATTATCATTAATGTATACCTCTAGTTTTCGCTTTCCAGAAAGCTAAATTTAAATTTTCCATTACGTCGTAATATTTCTAGTTCTATTTGGAGAACGAAAAAAATTCTTGAATGTGATACGCCTAAACTACTCAATTAAAAGTCTTCATTTTTTATGTAGTCTTTCGAAAAAAAAAGTTATTTATTTACATTACGCTGTGGTGGTGGTGATTTCGTTATCCTGCGGTCTCATTGGCGACGATCGAGGCCGATCGAGCCATAAAAGAAACGAACAGCCACCGTGTATTCCGAACACCTGCGCAGAATGGCCCTCCAGCAAACCAATTACAGAAGCAACAATTTCTAGAATTCCAATTTGAGCATTGTTTTCAGAACTCGCCGCTTTGAACGCTGGCCGGTATCCAATAATAACAAATATCATGTAAAAATAAACATGCACAGAAATAGAAGAAAATAAATTTTGTTTCCAATTAAATAACCTCCAAATACAATTCGCACACAACCCTTGTCATCGTTGTTGACTTTCAAAATATTTTTCCAATATACATTTAATTAAATGTCCCTTTTATTGCCACACGACCGATTACCGGTGGCAGTATGCGAAGAAACTGCCTCACTCAAATCACAGAAGAACAAACCAAAGAAATTTATGAAACACACTCAACTATAAATGAAAATTACTGTAATACTAATTATTTTAAACAATGTAAAAAATATAAAGTTCTGTAATTAAGTAGTAAGACAAATATATATGAATTGTCATTGAAATAAGAGTTTAATTATTGGAAAATAAAATTTACACGAAATATTTACTTTCCATTTACCTTAAATAAATTTAAGATTAATAATGAAATTAAATTAATTAACGTCCCCATTTTTTAAAACGTCTAACATACTGAATGTTCCTTTAAATAAATTAGTTACTTATTTCAACAACATACTGTCAATTTATTATACTGATATTTATAATATTATTGTTAATTGATTCTACTCGTTTTTTATAGTGGTCTCAGGAAAAGACTGAAAATTTTTGGAACGGATCAAATTTATTTTAAGGAGATTTACAAATATTGTTTCGATAAATTAAATTCATGAGTGCGTTGTCGACAGTTTCTTCCATAAAATAGTATTAAATTATAACATTTTATTTCCTGCGACTAATATAAAAATATGGGGCAATTCGATTAAAGATTAAATTATTAAAGATCAAAGGTTTTCTCGGTTTATATACTGGATAAACAGGAAGATGGCAGAGCCGGACATTGAAACGTCGTGACTCAAGCTTTCTTTGACCCGGGTGAAAACCCAAGAACTACACATCCAATAATAAATTTGTACTTTACTGGCGATGTAGCAAGCCTTTTGAAATATATTTGGACATTATAATATATACTTGAAATAAATTTACGAAGACACTAATATGAATAAACATGGAGGGAAAATTTTCTGTAAATAAAAAAAAAATGTATGATACTAACCACTCTATGTAAGCAATTGTATGCAGTGTTTGTATTCTTTGGAACACGAAAGACTAATATGATACGCTAGTAAAATTGTCAAATTAAAATATAATATGTCTGTGCTGGATTATACTAATTAGATAAAAATTATAACCAAATAAATACCACAGTTATTTCTGTCCGTTATTTCGCTATTTATTAATACTATGATTAGCATTATGCTGCAAATATCGAACCATACATCCTAGTTAAAATTGATAAACTATGTAAAAAACATATGCATAAATCTGTGTATCAATTTGTTATTTGACGTATAAAGTTGTGTTACATCTCGTTAATTTTCCTTTCCTTATATTCTCAAATATGTCTGCAAAATTACCTTCAATGTTTAAGAAATATTGAAACTGCAAGGAATCCTAGGATATTTATGCTACTTATTTCCCGAAGCCATTAAACGGGTTTAATATATCGAATTACGGTCTCACGATGAAACAAACACAATGTTTTCTTGGCAAGATTCAACTTATTTTCAGAGTTAGAGGCCGTCTGACAAATGATAAAAACATCACCTTTCAGAGCGACTCATATTAAATTTACTACTAGAGAAAACAATCAATGTTAGGTTTGTTCAGTTTCCTTAAGCCGGAAACTAGTCTGTAAATTCGGATTGATGACTGAAATAACCCAGAGAGCCAAGTTTTCTAATAATTCATAACAATCAGTCATGTATTATCCTGATTACATATACAAATTTACGTAAAAATGGAAAAAATAACTGAGTCAACGTCAACAGTGGTTAAAAAATATCGTCCCTTGAAAATATTTCTTAAACTCATGTTATACATAATAATAAAATTTGAGCCATGCATTTTAAAATATTAATTATAGTTACATTACAAATAATTCCAATAAATATGTGTTTTATTATTAATAATTAATTGTAACCGTAATAATCTAGCACGTTTCAGGGAAAAGTCTGTCGATTCCCCTCTTCTGAAACTGATGCTATACAGTTTCATGCCTCCAACTTGAACGGAGAGTTATCCCTTCGCTGTCAAACTACAAACTTCACTGTCCATGGAGAGCCGCAGCCCTGTATTTATATTAACTTCCCGAAGACATCTGCGCTGTTTGATTCCCTGTGGAAAGCTCACTGCCAACAACTTTTCGAATTGCATTCGTTTTCCATTCACAATTTTTCATCAGTCTATTCTAGCAATATCAATTTCTTCATTAACTGGTCGACTCTTCAGACACGAAATCTACAAAAATATCTTCGTGATTTTTGATTCACGAAAAGCCAAGTAAAAGAAAATATATTAATCTATTAAATTCAAAATCTTTCCATAAAGATCACTAAAAAGTCATCATATAATTTCATTATCCACGTATTACAATCTCATGCCCAAGTATTTTCTTTGGTAACGTGTAATAAATAATAATAAAACTAAATATAATCCTTTAAAAATTACGTAAGTAAAGACGGGTGTTTTTCTCCATTTTTTTAAGATAATCGTGGTTTTGGTTAACCGTATTAGACAATTCGATAAAGTTTCTGAATTGATATGGTATTTAGTCACCGAACATAACTTAAAAGTTTTTCGTCTTTCAGTTGTAATGAAACCGAAAACTTTTATGACTCCAATCCTGATTACAAGTTATTACAACTTAATGGAAAAAGGAAGCCTGCGAGAGGATTTCTCGCAGGTGAACCTTCCCAGAGAGCTCTCGCGGGGGCTACCTTTGGGGATGCTCTCACATCTCTCTGGTTTTTTTGGTTTTTTTTGAACTAAGGTTCCCACATGCCGAGGCACCTCGGTCTGTTTTGAGAGGATCGCAGACCTTGGGCATACGGCAAGAGTTGTCCGCTATTCCTATTGGAATAGTCGGCCAGCTGCCTCCTAAACTGGTCGAGGCACGGAGAAGGGAATGCTGCGTCCCCACAGCAAACTCCTCTCCCGCTATCGGAAGGGCGTGGGACAAGTACCCAATGCCCGACCTACCCGATGCAGGTTTTTTATAGGGTTTTCCCTGCATTTCTTTAGGCGAATGCCGGGTAGGATCCTTAAACCATAGCCCGGGGGCCCTAGTAACCCTTGGCTACCTTCCTCTACCCTTCCGCATCCCCCCCTTTCTAATCCCTTCCTATGCTGTTAAAGGGGAGTTGCCCAATGTGGATCACCCTCATGTAGCCTGTTGCCCTAAAAAAACACCAAAAAAAACAAGTTAATGTGTCCTATCACCGAAGGAATCCTGCGAGAGAATTCTCTCGCAGGAGAACCTTCCCAGAGAGCTAGGGTTTTCCCTTCATCACTTTTTGGCGAATGCCGAGTAGGATCCTTAAACCTTTGCCCGGGAGCCCAAGTTAACCCTTGGCTACCTTCCTCTACCCTTCCGCATCCCCCCTTTTAAATCCCTTCCTATGGTATTAAAGGGGAGCTGCCACCATATGGATTACCCTCATGTCAAGGAAGCCTACGAGAGAATTCTTTCGCAGGTGAGTCTTCCCAGAGAGCTCTGGAGAAGTCTACCTTTGGGGATGCCTTCACATCTATCTGGTTTTTGAACAAAGGTTCCCACATGCCGAGGCACGTCGGCCAATTTTTTAGATGTGTATGTTCCGAGGTCGCAGACCTTGGGCATACGGTAAGAGTTGTCCGCTATTCATATAGACGGTCAGCTGCCTCCTAAACTGGTCAAGGCACGGAGAGGGGAAAGTTGCGACCCCACAGCAAACCATTCTCCCGCAATCGGAAGAGCGTGGGACAAGTACCAACTGCCCGAATTACCTGATGCAGGTTTTCTAGGGTTTTCGCTGCATAACTTTGAGGCAAATGGTCGGGTGAAACCTTAAACCATAGCCCGGGAGCCATATTTAACCCTTGGATACCTTGCTCTACCTTTCCGCATCCCCCCTTTCACTCCTTTTCCTATGCTGTAAGAGGGGAGTTGCCACTATGTGGAATACCCTACACATAGCCTGTCTAAACCTACAAAATAAAAAATAAAAATACAAGTTAATGTCCGACATATAAAATAGCGAATATTTGTTTAAAATTGACCATTTAGACAAAACAACCAAAATTAGATGTTAAAAATAAATAACACACAAACTTTCTCCAAACTTGATTTATTCGGGAGTAGGATTGATATTAATTCGAGCTTTTCAAAATTAACGCACCATAATCCAACCGACGTAAACAGAAGCAAATATATTATCTCCTATTTATATATCTTTTTGGCTATATCATTATTAAACACTTAATTTAAACTAATGTAGACAGTAAACAAATACAACAAAATCACGCGTTACCATATTATTAGATTCAGAGTTTTATTCAATAGTCCTCAAAAATGGGAATGGGATACGTCAATAAAATACATACAAACAGGTTAACTTAAGATTACACTCGACGTCCTAATCAATTTATGATAGTGATAACGTAATGGAAAATTACATATAGACCTACTGTTTTTGCAAAATATGAAGATTAATGGTTCAAAATATTTGCAAATATTTCATTCCTAAGGAAGTTACTGTTTGATACAAATTCAATTTACTAGCCACATCTATTAACGAATTTCAATCCATTTCTCGTAAAAAAAATCGAATCAATACATCTTTATTTCCCGTTAACCAACACATTTAAGTGTGATGTCTTATTACTCAAGAAAACAACCAACAAACACCTCCCTCTCCTTCACAGTAACTTGATTAAAAAACCAACATATTACCAAACAATTCTTGAACTCCAATATTATATTAAAAAATGTTTTAGTTTTGCTAATGTTGCTTGGATAATACTGCGTGAATTTCAAAAAGCTCGAACTAATAATAAAAAAGAAACAAATTTTTTTTAGGGCAACAGGCTACATGAGGGTAATCCACTTAGGGCAACTCCCCTTTAATAGCATAGGAAGGGATTTGAAAGGGGCGATGCGGAAGGGTAGAGGAAGGTAGCCAAGGGTTAACTAGGGCCCCCGGGCTATATTTTAAGGATCCTACCCGGCATTCCCCTAAAGGAATGCAGGGAAAACCTTAGAAAAACCTGCATCGGGTAGGTCGGGAATTGGGTACTTGTCCCACGCCCTTCCGATAGCGGGAGAGGAGTTTGCTGTGGGGACGCAGCTTACCCCTCGCCATGCCTTGGCCAGTTTAGGAGGCAGCTGGCCGACTATTCCAATAGGAATAGCGGACAACTCTTGCCGTATGCCCAAGGTCTGCGACCCCGGAACATACACCTCTCAAAACAGACCGAGGTGCCTCGGCATGTGGGAACCTTAGTTCAAAAAAACCAGAGAGATGTGAGAGCATCCACAAAGGTAGCCCCCGCCAGAGCTGTCTGGGAAGGTTCACCTACGAGAAATCCTCTCGCAGGCTTACTTTGTAAAAAAAAAAAGAAACATTTTTTTTTTTTTTTTTTTTTTTAGGGCAACAGGCTACTTGAGGGTAATCCACTTTGGGCAACTCCCCTTTAATAGCATAGGAAGGGATTTGAAAGGGGGGATGCGGAAGGGTGGAGGAAGGTAGCCAAGGGTTAACTAGGGCCCCCGGGCTATGGTTTAAGGATCCTACCCGGCATTCGCCTAAAGAAATGCAGGGAAAACCCTAGGAAAACCTGCATCAGGTAGGTCGGGCATTGGGTACTTGTCCCACGCCCTTCCGATGACGGGAGAGGAGTTTGCTGTGGGGACGCAGCTTACCCCTCGCCATGCCTTGGCCTGTTTAGGAGGCAGCTGGCCGACTATTCCAATAGGAGTAGCGGACAACTCTTGCCGTATGCCCAAGGTCTGCGACCCCGGAACATACACCTCTCAAAACAGACCGAGGTGCCTCGGCATGTGGGAACCTTAGTTCAAAAAACCAGAGAGATGTGAGAGCATCCCCAAAGGTAGCCCCCGCCAGAGCTCTAAAAGAAACAAATTTTTTTTTAGGGCAATAGGCTACATGAGGGTGATCCACTTAGGGCAACTCCCCTTTAATAGCATAGGAAGGGACTTGAAAGGGGGGGATGCGGAAGGGTAGTGGAAGGTAGCCAAGGGTTAACTAGGGCCCCCGGGCTATGGTTTAAGGATCCTACCCGGCATTCGCCTAAAGAAATGCAGGGAAAACCCTAGAAAAACCTGCATCGGGTAGGTCGGGCATTTGGTACTTGTCCCACGCCCTTCCGATGACGGGAGAGGAGTTTGCTGTGGGGACGCAGCTTACCCCTCGCCATAATTTTTTTTTTTTTTTTTTTTTTAGGGCAACAGGCTACATGAGGGTGATCCACTAAGGGCAACTCCCCTTTAATAGCATAGGAAGGGACTTGAAAGGGGGTGATGCGGAAGGGTAGTGGAAGGTAGCCAAGGGTTAACTAGGGCCCCCGGGCTATGGTTTAAGGATCCTACCCGGCATTCGCCTAAAGAAATGCAGGGAAAACCCTAGAAAAACCTGCATCGGGTAGGTCGGGCATTTGGTACTTCTCCCACGCCCTTCCGATGACGGGAGAGGAGTTTGCTGTGGGGACGCAGCTTACCCCTCGCCATGCCTTGGCCTGTTTAGGAGGCAGCTGGCCGACTATTCCAATAGGAATAGCGGACAACTCTTGCCGTATGCCCAAGGTCTGCGACCCCGGAACATACACCTCTCAAAAGAGACCAAGGTGCCTCGGCATGTGGGAACCTTAGTTCAAAAAAAACCAGAGAGATGTGAGAGCATCCCCAAAGGTAGCCCCCGCCAGAGCTCTCTGGGAAGGTTCACCTGCGAGAAATCCTCTCGCAGGCTTACTTCATTCCGCCCCCTCGCCATAAAGTTTGCAGGAACGTTATATGGTCTTAATTTTTATTACCAACTTCGAGACAGAAGTTTTGGCTATACCATTATTTAAAACGTTCATATATTAGTTTTAATATTATCGTGCTAATTAATTACATTAGTAAAAGCATCCAAAAAATTTACCTGATTTTCATAATAAAACTGGTGTTTCCAAACGTGGAGTCCACGTCCCACACGGGGGGGGGGGGCAATTTGAAGGTTCAGGGGGAAAAATCTAAAATGAGCTCCACTAGAATTTAAAAACCACTAGTTATGATTTAATTTATACCAAAGGAAAAATTGTTGGTATCTCAATTTGCAATAAGCGTTTTGGTAAGTTTGGTGCTTTCCATAGAGCCACACTTGAAAGATTGGAGTAATATGAACTGTTTACTGTGTCTCTTGAAGTACTTGACGTGTTGGGCGATTGCTATGTTGCTATGTTGTCTATAGTAGTCTAGCGCCAAATCCGCGTGTTAAAATTATATAGGTTCTTAATTTCGTGCAAAAGCTCGTATGGGCGATGGGTTTTGAGATCTCAGATTAAATACTAACTTTTGTTACCATCAAAATAACAAATAATAGCCAAATTTGTATCATAATTTTGAAAACTACCTGAAACTTCACTTAAAACATGGTTTCACCGACGGAGTGTGATTAAGGTACTCTTTGCTTTTGTCATGCGACTGTTTTGTTACACCATTACTGCTGTTAACAATATTTAATGACGAGTAATTCATAATTTATACGTTTACAACCTTAGATTAAATAAATGTAGTTGATTAAAGGCTCAGGATGAAAAAACCTCGACAGGACCGGGGTCACTCCAAGTACGAGACTTCTCCATCCGAATTATTTAAATAATTATTTTTCAGACATGAGGACACACAAGATTACATGTAACCTGATTGTAATTTAATTTTAATTTTTATACAGATGAATATGGCCCAATAATATTGCGACCGCTTCTCGTGTATCTGACTACCAAAAAATTTCGAAAATTATGAGGTCTCTTTATTTTAAATCTGCAAATAAACCCAAAAGTCTGTAATTTCATGGCTGAGCTTTTATTGAATGCTTCTTCTGTTTTTTTTCTGAATAAATGTAGCCCTCAAAACATTATTTTGGCAACAATTCCGGAGCGGTATTTAATCCTTTATAGAAATTTCCGTTATTTGAGGAAGTATTGTAGTGTTTGATAAATCTACGACCTAAGTAAGTTATATGAAGTTAAATGAAATTTCGAAAGACAAAACGTGCAGAACTCTCTTTAAAGCCATATTATTAACCTATATTGGAATCTGATATGGAAATGTGTCAACTATTTTGATGCATTTCTGTGATTTTTCACAATTCCAGTCAGCTAATGATATTATGCTGTATCGTGCGCTTGTTTGCGTAAAATAAATAATTATAATATTAACAGAACCTTGCTTTTATAATGTTTTAAGACGGGACACGAAATATTGAAGACTGCAACGACTGAAGCCATTTGTAGGTAGGTATGAGCTATCAGAATGCTGATCAGATACTAAAATAATCCCTGATGTATTCTCCACACATATGTGGAGAATTTTTTTTTAATCTAATGGGGAGTAAACTAAATAACATTTAATATTTTTACAGATCCTCATGCGTGACTGTTAATGTTTTTGTAAATTTTATTTAAATTTATTCTTCTTATTTATAAAACACACCATTATTAATTGTCTTTAGATTTCTATGTTATCACTTTCTTTCTCTAATATTATCACCGTTCACCGTACCGTATATTAAAATCTACAACTGCCCTGTTTGCCATCAACTTTTCAACTTACGTCATCAAGCTCTTGTCTGCCTCACATTTTCTATAACCATATAATTACTTAATTCGTTTGTTGATTTAATATTCCTTAAACCTAATGTAACCAAAATATCCAAGTTGTATAATTAAAAAAACATAGAAATATTTTGTTATCTGTTTGGGAAAAAACGTTGGGAAATTCTTCTTGGGACTAGGTTATAGTTTAAATTTACCATTGAACCGTGATGAAGAATATTTGAAATAGTATTTATGTCTACAAAAGAGCACCAATCGATGTGATATGCGGAGTTTGAGTTGGGAATGTAAATTTGAATGCAACGTCGATAAATAACCCAGAACGTCGATAGAAGTATAATAAATATAAATGGAAAAATAAAAAGAAGATAGTGATGTTTCTCTATCTTCTACGACGGAAAAAAAATACTTGAATAAATTACGATATCACCATAAACTTTATGTATAACTTCTGAAATAACCTAAATTCAAAACGCGTTCTCATTACTTAATAAATTTCTAACAACGAAGCCAACTGCCATAGATTACTTTCATACGAAGTAATACGATATTCATCATAAACTTTTATTTTATTTTTATTCTCTGAGATGCTATTACCTTAACCCAATTTCAGGATTGAATGAAGTTTGTAAGATACATAAATATCGGATTATTTCAGAGAAACGTCATGTATTCGGTATTTGAAAATGCTCCTAAAACATTTATACTGCTTATTTATAAAATTCCTCTATTAAATAAAGTGAAAAATATGTTGTTTTGAGCTGACGCCTATTAATAGGCTAAAGCTACTGTGTTTTAAAAATGACATTTCTTTCTGTATTTCATGTAATAATGAAAATCTCGAGGACTTAGAAATTTAGTTTATATTGATAAAGAGTTGGTGAAGACGTCCATTACAGTTTTTTGAAATTGTTTTATCTTTATATCTCCACTCGGCGTACGTCGGGTAAAATTACAAAAATATCTAAATAATGACTTAAATTAAATTTTTTGTCGTAATTTTTAATTTTACCTTTGTTCTTAGCACATGCTTTACATAAAATTATGTGAAATTAAGAAATTTCTCATTTGGAGAAATTGGTATTTGTGTAAAGTTAAAATAATGGAAGAAAATTTAGTCTCTATTCAATTTACAGACCAAAGAGGTTAATTTCAGATGAAATAAATACATTTTTGAGTCTTCTTTACTAACCAAATTATTGGAATTACAAAGGCGTGGTTGGTTCCTTTCCTCACTTTATTTTTATTATGTATTCCTGTATTAAAATTAAGAATATAGTTGGCATAAATAAAAATTATATTAAAACAAGTTAAAATTAATATAATCAAGGAAATATCTATTTCGCTGATCGATGACGGCTGAGTCATTAAAGATTTTTACCTTCTCTGGGCCGATCTGCTTAGATTCTTGAAAAAATTCGTTCCAATCAATACCACATTAGAAACTCTGATATATTTAAAAACTTAATAAATTATTCCTATTGCTTGATTTACTTCTTTATTGATTAAATTCTACGTTCATGTTTACAACAGAGTACTCGGAACAGCCGAAAAGGGTAATACTTGAAACAGCCACTGAAATCACATCAAATAGCCCTGATATATAGTCAAAAACATTTCTACTAAATACAGAAATTCTAAGTAAATTCACTCGTCCTGCTGAAAGAAACAGTTTCAGACAGTAAACTTCTTCACCAGTTTCACAATTTAATCCTGTTAAGTTAAATATAATACCTGTAAGTTTCCATCTAAGTAATTCCAAGCAATGTGTATTCAATCAAATTGAAATTACGCATAATAAGACAATTAGCAATCTATTGGTTTAGGTTTAATGTAAGCATAACTTAGGAGCGTAAGTTTCGAAGTGAAGCCGCGAGCAATGTTTTGCTATCTATAGTAAGAAAATTTGGCGGTTGTAGTCTCAAGCCAACTAATCTGAAGTATGGGATGAAATGGTTTTGGGGTCCGTAAGATGATCACTTGACATATTTAAGCACCCAAAGAGGATCAGTTCCAAGACTTATTCCTGGAAGAAACACTCCAACTAGTCCTAGCAACTATAGATATCCAATTAGCAGGCTAAACGCATCCTACTTTGTACGGTTTACCTTAACTTGAAATATCGTACCCTGGCATATAAAATGTCATTTTTTTCTGTTAAGAGCTATTGTCCAACTACTAACATTATATATATATTGTAATACTAAGGCTATTGATGATTTTAATAATTGGATAGTTATAGTGGATTGTTAGCGATACCAATTTTCAAAGGCGACAATGCATAGGCGAGTTTTGTTTGGCCGCGAGCGCTTTCTGAAACAACAGTCGGGTGTTGGAAGTCGGGTGTTGAGAGTCGGAAGTTGAAAACCAGACAGCGAGCAGGGTGGCAGGCACAAATTCATCCGGAAAGATTAAAAGTTAAATTTGAGTAAGAAGTTTTGGACAGTAATATTCCAACGATAAAGTTACAAGCAGTAACCAAATAAATCACGCCGAAATAAAAATCTAAAAGTACCGTGACGGTCATCAATTCCGCAGAGCGACAATTTGTAACAATCTGTCCAACCAATAATCCAGAAGGAGTTTGCAGTTTCCAGTTTCCAGAGGAGAGACCCGAAAGTTACGACCGTGTTTTTGTTCAATCAAATGTAAATTCAGTGATTTCATGGCCTTTTTAGTGTGAATTGTGAGGTGAGCCCGAGCCCAAGAGTTTAAGCCTGGTACCAGACTGAGTACAAAGAAATTTGATAAAGTATTGTAAATATAATTAAAGGTAAAGTCGTCAGATTTCGATTTCACGTTTTATTTGATTGTTTAACTTCTTAGTTTGTATAGAAATTTGATTGTGTAACGTAAATATAAAGGTTGTTTCTTTACTTAGAAGGCCCAGATAAATGACCCTGAGAAAAGAGTTGTAAAATCTATAAAATTGAAAAACTTTAAATGTAAATAATCTCATATAAAAAAAGTGAATTTAAATTGAATAAAAATAAAGTTTCTTGTCAAGTTTCTAAACAATTTCGTAATTATTTTGCAATCCTTCACTTTAAATAAAAATGAATATAATTGATTAATAAACCAACTATGGGATTCAAATAATTAATTAATCTTTTGCAATAAAGTGTTTAATTAATTAATTTCAATGTGATCATTACAATATACATATATATATATATATATAAATTGTATTATTTCATGAAATTTTATGCCTATTGTTGGTATGAATTGCGATACTGTAGATTTAATTAAACTTCCATTTAAGAGACAATTTTCCATTTAAATAACTTTTAAGGCAATATTTTTTAAAAATTATAATCTTATTTTATATAAACTAATTTAAATTTCATAATACTCAATCTATTGCCAGATAAAATCACTTTATTTTAAAAGCGTATGAGCACATAAGGAACTTTAATTGTTACAAGAGCATAAAACAAAAAACTGATATGTCAGTAGACTCAATAGGGACTAGAAAATCGAATTTTGGTAAAATGTGTTCATCTGAAATTTATTGCGACAAAACCCAAGAAGTGCGCTTCACGATCGTTATGGTTCTAGTGCTTCTGAATTAAACAATATCTCACAGCGCAATTAATATATAGGGTTAATGTATATATATTTTATTTATTAATTAAAGGTCGCGTTAACAACTTGGTCATTGACGACCAATAAATAAATTACAAATAATGCTTATTTACACAAGTTTGATTCTAATAATAGACATACAATTGAACAGTTTGAAAGATTAATTATACATTTCAAATGTGGGTTTCTTACATTTACATTTTAAGAATTCACATTTGCTAAGATAGCCAATTCGGACAAAAAGGTAATATAAATACCGCACAACGTTTCTGGGATCGTTGTCCCTTTCGTCAGATGCTAAGAATAGCACTTATGTGGCTCTAGGCTCTCCTTAGCACCTGGCGAAAGGAACAAGGATCCCAGAAACGTTGTGCGGTATTTATATTACCTTTTTTGTCTGAATTGGCTATATTTCTTATTCATTATTTTATATCAGACGTAAATATTTTCATTTATCATAATAATTGGATAATTAATTAAAATTAACTTGTTTGAAACTGCAACTGTGCAAATTCCACTGTACTGTAGTCATAGTCTATTTTTATTAGGAGGAGGCATCTGCTTCTGAATATGTATCACTCTCTTGTTTCTTAACTAAAATTATTAGCCTTTTTATTCTACTTTTTGCCGATTTATCATTTAAGTGTGGGTACAAATATTCCAATATATTTATTATTGATGTAGAGGATATTTGGTAATCTCAAATAATGGTCCTTGGGTTATCTGAGTCCATAGCATCCTTCGTCATATATGTTATTATTATTTTAAAATTTGAGTGCACTAACGTCTAGGTATTTAGCGACTATATATTTAAATCACATTTTACTTTCCTACTTTTATAGAATTACATAAATTATAGTTTATTTACTATTCATGAACTAAAAAGAAAATTCCTGCCACATTTGAACGTTGAAAATTTTGCCTAATAATAAAAATGTGGACAGCCGATATCTATAATACGTAAGATATTATCATCATAAAACCAAACTGCATTGTAAAAAAAATTTACTCAAAATATAAATAAACGTGCTAAACTTTTTTAGCAGTATAAAAGCATGTGATATTAAAGGAAGACTGAAATGGTTGAAATGTATTGAGAATTTCAAAATATGACATTTCGTCAATCTCCCATGTATATCCAAAAATATTTTACTAAGCATAATTCCGTTAATGACAATAAAACAGATATAAAATGAATACCTTCCAAATATTGATCATTTTAAAATATATTAATCTAAAATTCCTCATGTTTAATTCAACTTATCTGAGATAGGAAGATGTATTCGTTCGTTTGGACAGTTCCACATTTGGCAATAGGCTTTGAGTTTTGGTTTTAGAAATTTTAAGATATATCATTTTATAAACTACTTTCTATGTGATGAAATACAATAGAAATAGAAATCTCTACTTAGTAAAGCATTTTTAATTGATATATTTTCAATTCGTTCATTTTATATATTTCATTCAATATAAAGTTAATCGGACGACGCCACAAAAAGGCGGCTTCAAGTCAAAAAACTAAAGAACTAGAAAGTTTATAATCTGAAATAATTACGTAACATTGTTTCCAACGTGGCAAAAATGAAAACCATGAAAAAATTTTAGTGCCACTCTTTTAGGTTAAATGATGGCTACAATGAATAAGCTACAAAATATTACAATTTTTTTCATGTCTCCTTCAACACAAGATTATTATTGAAGAATATTCCAAGCCTTGACACCCCAGGAATTATTCAACCACTTGAATTAAATTTCGGTTAATTATCAATATCTGTTTTGTGATCGAGATTGAGATGTTTTTATTTCCATTAATTTGAATTAAAATTTCTTTATCCCAAAAATTAGCCATGTACAGGTTTCTTGTAATACAAATGTATTGTATTTGTTTATTATCTATCTATAGAAGATTTAGGCGTCCGCAAAATATATGGCTTCTCATTTTAGATACAGCGTCAATTTTTTATAAATATTTTACTTTATAATTATAAGAAAAAGTAATGGTCTAATTGCTGAGCTAAGAGGAACTCAGGACGCCACAATGGCTAGAATAGTAATTTGAAAAATAAAATAAAATTTAATTCCGGCTGATAATCGATTGAAATTTGAAACAAGTGTTACATTATAGGGTTTAATCTCACAAGTTTGTAATCCAAATTTTCAGGTTAACTATAGTTGCAGATTGTGGAAGATGTTCGAAATTAAAATTTATATATCACTCCTTCAGTTTATTCTAAAAATATTTGCATCCTATTTAATAGTTTTCGAATTGAAACTTAATTTGATGCTCAAAACAAGACACGCAGAACACGAAAGTAAAATGAATAAGAGTTCCTTGTCAGTAATGATAAAAGTGATAGAGGACTTACTACCGGAACACATATATTTCAAATAATTTAGTTAATAAAGCATTTATCGTTTGTATATGGTGATAATTTCAGATTAATTAAGTTTTTATTATTAGTAAAACTACTTCTGTTTTGCTACTATATAACTATTACTTTCAAATATTTCCCTTTAATGCAGTCCGTTAGTGTTACAATACAACTGTGTTTTAAACAAACAATTATAAATACTTTTTCTTTAACATATTTCACTCGTAAAACAAAAGTAGTTATTTCCTCCGTAAGAATTAGAGTCTCCGACAATAAGGCCGAAATATAGTTTCCTTAAACCATATAGCTATAGTAGCAGTAATTTTGATTAGAGATAACTGGATGTAGCAGAACCACGCCAATTGATAGACTTAGAGCTGAGGGAAAAGAAACCCCCTTTATGGCATAGAAGAAGAACTTCCGTATTAAAATATGCTATAAGGTCCCTGGAGGCAACAAACGAATACATTAGAGAACAAGCATCCACTACAAATACTTAAATAGAAACTCTTCCATATACCCGATATATTTTCCACACCACGCTAAAAACCACTCCTAAAGAATGAAAATATGGACTTTCCGGTGATAGACCATAATTATACTCCTTGGATACAGCCCTGGAAATTCCATGAGCTACCATTAATAGACACTTCCCTCACCAGGACGGAATCAAATAACATGATTAAATACGGACTGGCAAACGGAGCTGAAGAGCCTAATGGAGAAGTACAAGTTACCTAGAATAATATACACGGATGCGTCAACAACCTTCGAAGGAGTTGGATACACTATTGTTTCAGACGAGTTTGCAAGGACGGCAACCATAAATAGCAATTACGACGGAAATATATATGGCAACAATACGATGCATGGAAGAACGAAACAAAAATAATTTATTCATAACAACAGACTCTCCGGCAGCAATAAATACAATAGCCAATAGAAAGATATGGAATGGTACCATCATTAAAATCAGAGAAAACCTGATAAATAGGGATAATAAAGTAATGATAGGATAGATACACAGACGAATAGATGGAAACGAAAGGGCGGACAAAAGTGCAAAGATGGAGGCATCCTAACAAAAATTTAAGAAAAACAGTCCAAAAATGATGGGGAACAAACCTAAGCCAGAATACTGGAGGAAAAATGGTACAATTGAGGAAGGGATTTTTTTACAGGTAAGTGGACAACTTCAAGGAAATATCCTACGTTCGCAATCTGTCACGGAGACAGCAGGTGGTTGTTGCTGGGTTGAGAACTCTCCATTCTAACCTCACGCAGTCTTATCTATCACCACAACCTACATGTGACGTATACAAGGCTGCCCTGTCGATCCAGCATATCCTCTACGACTGCCCAAAGCACGACAGGACTAGAGGAGCCACAATTCAGAAATACACGTGAATGGATGGAGATATGTACCTCAGCAGCGGCAATAAATAACCTACTAAAGTTTAGCAAGAAAACCGGCATTCAAGATATAGTCAAAATAGACAATGAATTTGAGACTACGAATAAAATGCATTGTTAATATGAACTAATTGTAATAATTTCATTTATTAGATTTGGTAAGTCGCCAATGACTTTAATGTGATCGCGACTATAAACAATAAATTTTAAAAACAATTGTTTGCACTTCTTTATACTATAAAGTTAGTAAATCGCAAATCGGCGTTTTGCAAGTTAAATTTAATTGTTTCTGGGTTCTGATGATATATATTTAAAGAAGAGGAAAGTGAATAATGAAATTAGGTAACTACGCGAAAAGTTCGCTTGGAACGTTGAAGTATCCTATTTAATGAAGAAAGTAGATGATTCACCGCTATCACATAACATCTCCACTTCGGAATCTGACTTCACCAGAAGCTGGTGGCAGAGACGTTCGTCGCCTAAACGTTGTGTAGAATAAATACACTAACTCGGTTTGCTTCCCCGAGATCATTCCTTAAAGGGTTAATTGCATTACACAGGGTGGAGCACAAATTTTTTCTGACATGAGATGTAAAAATTATCTTAATAATTAATGTTCAAGTTTGTTAAGTAAATCTGTGTAGAGAATATTATTTGGGGTTGATTCGTCTCAATATTTGGAACGGCACGCAAGTAAAGATAGTTGCGTGTATTGTAAGTGCTTTATCTTTTTATCCAGAAGTGCGTACTTGACTTTGTGGCGTTGCTGGTCTGATCTGTGTCGTTTATCATGCGCGGCGGGGCATGGCTTTACCTGAGGCGCGTCCCGCGTGATTGATTGCGACTGCGTGCCTCCGTACTTGCACGCGCTAATGATACACCGTCATTGTCGCCTCCCCGAGCCTTTCATATACGCCCTACAGCAATATTAATAGTTATCTTCAATGCCATTACTACAATTATACTTCGCTGCGGAATCCACGACGCCGCTCCTGCAAAATGGAATGTGATACCAAAGGATAAAGGCATACTATAGCCACTTATATCCAGTTTCTATCATAAATTGTAACCATTATGGTAGAGTGTAATCGGTCAACGTTATCGTGTCACAAATATGTAATCCTACAAAATAAACTGTAAATTAAATATTACGAGCTTAAAAATGCATACAAATAAATATTAAAAACTGTATGTAATCTATTACAGCGCACTTTTCTTAATTCAATACTTAAGTGCGTTTTATTTAAGTTAATAATTTTTAATGTTCGGAAATTCTGAGAATGCAATTTAAAAATCGCAAAACTCCAGGAAGGGATTTTCCTGGGCAGAAATAGACAAACAGGCAGCTGCATCACGGTTCCAGGAACTCCTAGGAATGTGACGCTGGAGAGACGCGAACCTGTAGCCAATAAGGAAGTCGAAAGACCGATATCTAATAATGAGGTCTGTTACAAAATCCGAAGATTCCTGCCAATATGAGGGTAGTTTTGTGAAAATAGAGGGGATGTAACGAGATTGAAGGAGGTAGCAGAGAAAGACACTCGATGTATAACTGCGAAGGCCAGAGGTCGGAATTGCTGTGGAGGGTCGCCAACACGTGGCCGGTGATTCCAACAACACTGCGACTCTAAAGGCGATTAACCATCGAGGTTTCTTTTCTGAAGTTCGAGTTTTAAAAAGTTAGGTGTTTTTCAAGTTCTGTCAAAACACGGGGAACCTGAAGCGGAGTTTTCACGTACAGGCATCGGATAGTATTTATTATTCAATTCATTATTTATATATTTTTCTTTTGTAAATAATTCATCAAATAAATTAAATTTATTTTATGTTTACTTTTTTCATTGTGGTAATCTTTGCCACATGGCACCAAACTTTTAACCTCGTGACAAATCATTATTCTATTGTAATTGTATTATGTGTTTCTATTTGTAAGTCAGTATCACTTTCTATTAAATAAAATTAAGTGCTTTTATGTGTGTATATTTGGGTGTATGTTCCGTATACAAATCAATCTTGGAGAAAATTTGACCAAATTTTGTACCACGTGTCCCTTTTGAACCAGAAACAAACACTGTGGGGGTAAGACCCCCCAGATGCGGGGGGTGGACGGGGAATTGATCAATAATTAATTAATCCACGGTATGGGAGACGAGCACCTTAGATGATGGGGTGGAGGGGCGTTACATAAAAATAACCAAAAAGTAACCGAGATTGGAGTCGAATCCGTGTTTATGAATGTGGCTGAGTTTAATTATGTCAACCCGGGCATCACCGTGCATCCAGCTATTAATCCATTAACTCAATAATTAATAGATACAAAATCGTACACAACTATCGGCAAAATAATTATAAAGAAATAAATTCTATTTGCACATACTTAAACAGCTGCGACGACACATAAAAGAATAAACAAGAAAGTACACCGCAAGCATAGTCCAAACCATCAAAGTTTTCCTCAGTGTTGAATAAAATTATATATAACCTTACATCTACAATCCAGATCGAATAGGAAACTAACATAATGAAATAAAAGAGAACATTTTAAAGGACCAGGTTGGAAAAATCGGACTGTGTATCGCACCTAGGACCTGCAGCTCTTACCGTCTGACCTATCCCGGTCGACTCCCTATCTAGTGCGAACTTTCTCTATCAGTTATGTAGACCTGATTACAGGTTCATCTACAATTTACTAAATTAAAACTCCTGATTCAATTCCGAGACACGGTTAAATACCTAGGATACTCACTTGATCCGGCCCTAGCTTGGAGGCTCCTTAACACGAATATCACTATATCCTTTGCTTAACAGAACAAGCACCCTCATCACATCCACTGGCCGCGCTCTATACCTAACACTCATACGACCGATTCACATCTTCGCAACCTCCAGTTTGTACAAAACAAGATCCTTAAAATCATCGCCAAGGCACCTTGGAGGGGACGAACTAAAAACGTCCCCCGGGAATTGAACATTCTGCTATTAATGGACGTTATCAGGGAACATGGTGTACAACGGAACAGCAAGACACAATTCTCACACAACACTATCATAAGGTGACTGGGAAACTATGACCACACCCGTGTCACAAAACACAAACACCTCCACCCCGACTTCCCTTGATTGTCTTAAAAACAAAATATTTTATCACGCTTGATTACAGTTTTTTCAGTACGTGTACGGAGATTCTGAATCTACGACGAGAAGAGGATCGACGTGCATGATACCCACAACCAACTTAATCCTTCCAACCAAACCATATGCATGTTGCTGTCGCACAAGAGAAGTATCCAATCTCTTGGTTTTGCCCATGGGAAAATCCCACGCGGCTAGGAACAACAAAAGCCCGCTGATGCTAAGGGCGTCTGGGCAACTATGACCACACCCGCGTCACCAAACACAAACGCCCAAAGTACCTCCTCCTCTTCCCTGAACCACAATGATCGGTTCATAACGATTAAACTGACCACGCTTGCTTACAGTTTTCACAGGACGTGTGCGGAGATCCGGACTCCACGACGAGAAGAGGATCGACGTGCATGATACCCATAACCAACTACTAACTTATTCCTACCAACAATACCATGTGCATGTTTCTGTCGCACAAGAGCAGTATCCTAGCTCACTGTGCCCTTCAACCAATCTAACTATCGCTCTTTTTTTTTCCCCGGTATGGAAACCTTTCAGGTTGAATTATCGGCACTTTTCTTTCCTCAGCCCTACCCTCTACATTCTTTCTCTGTCACCAGTTGTTTAAAAGGTATTATGTCCTCAGGTGCATATCAACAAAGAAGCCTGTGAGAGAATTCCCTCGCAGGTGAAACTTCCCAGAAAGCTCTGGAGGAGGCTACCTTTGGGGATGCCTTCACATCTCCCTGGTTTTCTGAACTAAGGTTCCCACATGCCGAGGCACCTCGACCTGTTCTGAGAGGTGTATGTTCTGGGGTCGCAGACCTTGGGCATACGGTAAGAGTTGTCCGCTATTCCTATTGGCATAATCGGCCAGCTGCCTCCTAAACTGGTCGAGGCACAGCGAGGGGAAATCTGCGACCCCATAGCAAACCCCACTCCCGCCATCCGAAGGGCGTGGGACAAGTACCAAATACCCGACTTACCTGATGCAGGTTTTTCTAGTGTGTTCCCTCAATCACCTTTAGTGCGAATTGTCAGGTAGGATCCTTTAAACCATAGCCCTGGGGCTACCTTCCTCTATCTTTCCGCATACCCTCTTTCACCCCTTTTCCTATGCTATAAGAGGGATGTAGCCACTATGTGGATTACCCTTTACATAGCCTGTCTTCACCGTAAAAAAAGAAGTGCGAATCAAGAGCAATTCTCTCGCAGGCAGAAACTTTTACGAGAGACGGAGGTGGCTAGCTTTGGTGATGCCTATTCGTCTTTCCGTTTTTGAAAAAAGGTTCCCACAAGCCGAGGCACCTCGGCCTGTTTTGAGAGTTGTATGTTCCAGGGTCACGGGCATACGGTAAGAGTTGTTCGCTGTTCCCGTTGGAACAGTCGGCCAGCTGCCTCGTAAACTGGTCGAGGCACGGAGAAGGGAATGCTGCTTCCTCACAAAAAACTCCTCTCACGCCAACGGAAGGGTGTGGATCAAGTACCCAATACCCGACCTACCTGATGCGGGTTTTCTATGGTTTGTCCTGCATCACTTTTAGGCGAATGCCGGGTAGGATCCTTAAACTATAGCCCTGGGGCCGTAGTTAACCGTTGGCTACCTTCCTCTTCCTTTCCGCATCCTCCCTATCAAATCCCTTCCTATGCTATTAAAGGGAAGTTGCCACCATGTAGCCTGTTACCCTAAAAAAACAAGTGCGAATAAAATAAAAGTTCCCAATCCTTGAGTTTCAAGTTAGTTTACTAACAGCACGTGCAGAGGGGGTGTAGAAAGTGGTAGACCCCCGTGCTTGACCGTGCGTGCTTTCAAGACGTCACGGCATTTAAGAGACTTTAGCCCAAACAGAAAAAAAGGGCCCGGCCGAATTTAATAGGTCTCTTCCTGATGACGAACAGATTTTATTCCGTACTGTTCGAATCATTGGAGTTTCTACATCTTTCTCTGAACTTTCAGATGATTTTTCAGGTCATCTCATTAACCCAAATTGTTTCTTGCACACTGTCTCTCTTTTTCTGTTTTTCTTTGTCATCTTCGCATGGAGTCTATCCTTACAGATTTTTTCTGATCTTCTAGACGACCTTTCTAGTTATCTATTTAATCTGTCTCTTTCTTTCCGTTTTTCATGTTTTCTTTGCTTTTCTTTTTTACTTTTCGTTGCCTTTTCAATTTTTTCTTGCTCTAATACCTACTCCAAGACAATGGAATACCGGAATAATCTAAATATTAATGTTGTCCCATATTATATAATGGGTCTGACCAGTAATCTGTAAGCAGATATCTTGGTTTACTTCGAACCTATCCTCAAAACCCAATTTACAAAATGAAGCGCCTTCATCCCTTTACCTGCTACCTCGCTGACTTGATTTCCCCAATTTAGATACTTACTAATCGTGATTCCAAAATATTTACAACTGTTGTATTCGTTACAACTTCATTCGCCATTTTATAAGTAACGGGAGGAACTCTTCGTTGAGTTTGCATTTTATTTCTAATTCGTAAATATAATAATGTGACAAATAAATCTATCTATTAAAGAATGTAGTCTTGCTCGGTGTAGAGAATGAATAAAGTCATCATCATCAAAACGTAGAAAATACAATTGTTTACTCGGTTAGAAGCCCAAGTAGACTTAATTCAAATCTATGTTTATTTCAGTTTTATTGCTTTTACTTCTGTTTTTAGATTCAAAGCATTACTTTTTCATGTGGAGAATATATTTTTATTTCAAGATCAAAATTGGTATTATTTTCTACAAAAAAGAAGCACCATAATTTGGCTTAATCATTTATCGAATGAAATTCTCGTTCACATTTAAATTGTTTGCCGAAGTGCTTAGGCCTGTAGTTATTCTTTACATCTGGAGGAAGACTAATATATAAAGTAATTCCTATATGTTGAATGCTACAAAGGCTGATGTTTTATCTCAGAGACAACAAATTGCTAGTAACCTAGATATTAACCATCGATTAAAAATCACTTTTTGTCTTAGAAACATTAATACTTCAAGAGTATATGCACGAGTTACAGGAAATAAGAGGTCAAATTATGTATTTATCAAATGAACATCCAATAAATTCGAAATATCCGTAGTAAAGATGAATTTCAGAATGGATAAACATATGAATAGATACACTGAACTATTTTCAATAGTGATTTTATATAATAACAAATTCTATTTTGTAAGGAAGCGACTGTACGTGTGGGCTGAGTGGTTTTGGAAGTGATATAGCTGCACACTCTCTGCTCACTTTATAGCGGAGCTGTGGTGGGCCAAGATTTGCCTCAAGAAGATGCAGGGCCGCCAACTTGACGACGCCGAAGGAGGTCTTGTGCGGTCGCGATAACAAGCAGATGCGGGCATATTTACCACAAGGTATACCCTTACTGTCCTGCGGCTACAGTAAACATGGGCCATATAATACAAGTAATCCGATATTCATACAAGTTTCCGCCGTAAATGAAGTTTTGCGAGTTTCTTGTAAGACAAGGAAAAACTTGGCTAAGTTCCAGGAGTTGCTAACGAAATTCGAAATTAAATTGACCTCACTAAGTGGAGTGGCGAAAATGATAGTGTCATTGATCCTCCAATATTATCTTATTTTCAAATTTAATTTTGTTTATGTGGAACGGTGTATTTCTTGTTTGGCAGGGAAACGGAAAGAAACCAAGATCATAGTCATACTGTAATTTTAAATTTCTCATCTGGATCTTATGAATTCATGAAAATATTAATGTCACATCCAATGTAAAAGTGAGGAAATTCTGAAATACAGTTCCCAATATACGAAAGCAGAGCGGTAATGGGTCAAGACACACCTCATGAAGATGGTGCTAAGACAAGCATTAAATCTAAATTACTTAAAAGTTGATCGAAGCTATAAGAAAATCCGCAATGAGGCCGAGTAGCAAATAAACATTATTCTTTTCCAGATCTTTCATTAAATAATTTTCACTGAAAAATAATATATAAATTTGTACTGAAATTCATTATCCAATAAATATTAAATACTAGATATTGCTTGCCGTCAGAAAATCAATTATTCGTGATCAATCGAGGCAGTTGATAAAAATTTCAGTCATATATAAAACAATATAACTGTATATAAAGTTTAACGTCTGTGAAAATAAATTTAATGAAAAAACAGAAAATTATAAATGTATTAATTAATTAAATTACCCAAAATGTTTCGGTTCTTATGTGAATCCTCCTCAGGCATAGATCTTACATTAATGATGGAAGTAATAATAATATAAATAAACAAGTACAAGGCCTTCTGCCAGACAATTATTTTTATTAACAAAACATTAAATAAATGTTGTTTCGTCCGTTCTTTAGGTACTCTTCAGATTTAATAATTTTTCCTTAATTTTCAACAGGTAAGGAAGCAAAACCGTGCATCTAAATTGTTTTCCATGATTTATATACATAATTATTAAACCTCAAGACGTCCTAAACAAGGACGAAACGTCGTTTATTTAATGTTTTTCAAGAACGCAATTTTCTGACATAAGGCTATGTATTTGTTTATTTAAAACTTACATCAAATTGATTAACCGGATCTCAAAACATGTCATTAAACAGTTATCTTCCTCCCTCGGCCGCTATATTTATTTCACTGTTCTTTACAGAGTTATTTCTTTCTTCTTTCACTTAGATCCCCTAACACCAACTCACTTTAACCGACGAAATTATAACAAAGGAAATTTCAAAATATATTTTATCTGCTATATTGTTATTACATTTCAACAAATAGACACAGCTGTATTAAACTAGGCAAGACTGTGTGATTCGGAACCCCAACTTTTAGGTTGATATTCGAGATAAGTGTCACAGCAAATAAGATATTTGGCAAAATATCGGAAATTAGAGAAACAGATTAATTAGTATTTATATCAACATTAATGTCTAATTTCTAAAAATGCCGAATTGATGAATTTTTAACCGATATAACTTTATCAGCATATTGTAAGTGTTTTGAAACGTGGCCAGGTAAGGGTGATTATAAATAAATATTTTACGATCGTAAATAGTGATGAATCGTAAAAAAAGGCCGTATTTTGAATAAGACTAATTTTGACAATTTATTGATAAAGTAATCCACAAATGTAATTAATTCTGTTTTATAAAACTTATTGATAATTTAGTGCAACGTAGATGCTTGTTTCAAATGATTGTCTAGTGGTTGAAATGTGTTCTACCTCTCCGTCTTCCGTTTGTAGTCTCAGAGTCACAAGGTATGTCTACAACTGTGGTGCTAATAGCTCGTTCTTCCCAGAATGCGCAGAGTTCATTTTCGAGTAATTACTGTTTCTTCTGGCGCTACTCAGCAACTGCCGGTAAACACTAAATATTGTCCAATTACACGACGATGGCAAGCACGAATAAACATGGAGCCTAGAGGAGGTATCAGTGTTTGCGGAAGCGATGCCACATCGTCAATTAACTAATGTAGAGCTCCACTTGACGTGGGGGAGGCGACACAGGTACCTCACCAAAACTAACATCCATCACAATGTTCCAACATTCAACGAATTCATGAATTTTTTTAAACTAAAGCTTGCCCAATTTTGTTACGAACTAACGGAGTGAACTCTATACGTAACAATTAATACTGTTTTTCAATATTGTTCTCAGAAATTAATCTTGAATAGAAATATTTACATAATATCTAATATTCACGTTGTTCTCGGTCAGAACATAGATGTAACTCCAGTATAATGTGGACAGTGGGAACATTCTTTCACAGGTATATCACGGAGAAAATTAAGGAGATAATATATTTGGTACTCTAATAGCGACATTTGCAAAAAAAAATGTTACTAGTTTAGAGGTACTATGAATGTGGATAATGAGAGATGAAACTCAAGCGCTGAGTTAACAGGAAGAAGTGAGTCACATTTCGCGACCGAATTATGGGTGATAAGAGAGAGTAAATGAAAGTTAAGAACTTAGTACGTTAGAAGTGCATTTTAGTAAGATGTTAAATTACCCGATCCAGATAGTGCCAGAAATATTTAAATAGAATTCGTGTAAAAATTCGTTGTAACGGGCACACGGAAAACTGCATCTTTTCGCCTGTTTGCCTTGATTGAAATCTGCCATCAATTGGACATCCAGTCAAATCAAATTCCTGAAGTAACCTATAAACGTACGACTTTTTTCATAAAGGTATACTTCGACCAACTAAATAAATTAAACAATTCTTTCAAATTATTATCCTTATCCCTTATTTCAGATGCGACCGGTTTAGGAGTTGACGCTCTAGTTTCTTCTTAGCACCTGAAGAAAGGCTCAAGGATCCCAGAAACGTCATGTGGTATTTATATTATCACTTATTTTGTCTGTATTTAGCTATATTTTTTATTATTCAAATAATATAAGTTAGTACAATGCCAAATCATTAACCGAATTTCAATCTTTATTCACAATATAATCGAAAAATTCATCAAGTCCGTAAACAGAACATACGAAGTCGTCGTCACCTCCTGCGAGAAATGTGGAAAAATCTAGAGGAAAATTATGGACAGAGAACATTTAACAGTAGTTGTACGATTTTATGATTCATGAAGTAACTTTCGTCCATCATTAATGGGGCATATGTACACACAAGGAACATGAATTCACGGGGAAAAAATTAGATTCGTCAACGGTAACGAGAATTAAGTTATGATTGTCAATAAATATTTGTCTAGATAAATCATAACTAATTTATGCAAATAATACTGTAATATTGTAGTAACACGTGGTCACATAAACGTAGACGCCAAGAATAAAAATGTTTTTTGGGGTGGAAACGACAGATACTGCCTAACATGTTCATGAGCCTCAGTTGATCTCGTCCAGTTGTCTTTATTTTGTTTACGTGAAGGTTAACCCGTATACGATAAGGCATCTATGTAAGAAGGCATCTAGGTTAGAATAACCGTTGTTTTTCGTAATTTTTCTTCATGAGGGATGAAGCAGAATAGTATAAAATATTGCATCCTGAACGAGAAGTAGTAATAGTGGAGGATTGACGAACAGTTATGTTTTGATGACGACAGTTAGAAAAGACAATAACGGTCAATTAAACAGAGGCCCCACGGTCTGTTTTCATAGGTGTATGTTCCGGCGTCGCAGACAATGGGCATACGGTAATAGTTGTTTGCTGTTCCTATTAGAACAGTCGTCCAGCTACCTCCTAAATCGGTCGAGGCCCGGAGAAGGAATGTAACGTCCCCACGCCAAATCCCTCCCCACTCCCGCCACCGGAAGGGCGTGGGATAAGTACCAAGTGCCCGTCCTGCCTGATACATATTTTTTAGGATTTTCCGTGCATCACTTTCAGGCGAATGCCCTTCTTAACACTTGGCTACCTTTCCTTATCCACCCTTTCAAATTCCTTTGTATGCATTAAAGGGGGTTGCCACCATGCGGATTTCCCTCATGTACTGTTACTCTAAAAAATCCCGATTAAAAACCATTTGTGTCGTAATTATCTTCTGCCTTTATGACATTTTATCAGCATAATGTAAGATAAACCTAAATCTTCATTCCTACAATTTATATTGGTATTTATATGAATATCTTATGCTCTGCTAAGCTATATTTCAATTTGATTATTATGTATAATTAATTATTTATAATAAATTGTTATCTATAATAATAATTAAAATATTAGTTGTGGTTATCATCTTTGACTAGATAAAGAGGTGTTCACTTTCTATTTCGGTTGAATACTGAATTTATGGTTCTACATCCTTGTTTCTCTATCTATCGTTGTGTACCCAATGTATGATTGCCACAGTATAAACAAAAAAATTTTAACACTAAGTTCTCCAATCAGTGATTATTGATTTTGCCTTTTATTTTCGTTAACCTTACGGCATATATGCAACATAACTTTTAGTATCACACCAGAGGCGTCTTATGGGTTTCTAAGGGAGCTAATTTGTGATGCAGATATGAAACAAGATGCACTTTAGGAAATGTGAAATTTATGGCATCCGTGGACAGGTACATGCCTGTACTAGCTTTCTGTGAGTCAACCCCTCAAGCCAGACGTTTCTACCAGCCGATCACCTTCAGAATATTTATTTTCTGTGTTTTCTTATATCATTTTCAAGAAAGAAAATTTAAGCGTCTTTCTCACAGTTTTAAATTGCAATAAATAGTAATTGTCCAATTAACATGAATTGTTGATAAATCAGAGCAAAATAATTTTTTTGTTGCATATGTGCAAAATCATAAGCGAAAGTGACTTTGGCCACGTTTAATATTTTTTTGGTATTTATATTTATTCCCAAAAATAAATCTTAAAAAATTTAAAAAAAATACAAATAATCATGCATTGAAGGGTATACTCGTATGTGCTTGATAGGTTTTTAATAAATTCTGTTATATCACTTATATATAGAATGTTTTTTATTTAATTGGTTAATTTATGGATATTCTTACGAATTTTTTAAAAAATGTTTCGTTACTATTATCAATTGTATTTGTGAACTTTTTTACTGTGTTCGTAATTTCTTGTTAGATATTATTTTTAAATAATTAAACAATTTATATCGTTCATGTGGTTTCAGTAGCTGCATATTTATTACACTACAATGTTTTTCTGTTCGAACGGTTTTCAAATGACCAACTAGGTCGAAAACCTCTTCCTATTAAAATTATTAACACCAAATTTCTATGACTGTTTTGGGGTTTATTTTCCCGAATACTGATTTGAGACCAGGTTATATTAATCAAACGTTTTTTTTCTTTCAGTTCTTCTGCACATCCGTCTCATATTGAAACAGCTGCTCCTTTCTGTGATTTTGTTCTACGTAAACGATAAAATAACTCTTTTTCTAATTTTTTCTTCGTAAAATAATGGACCAACAATTAAATAGCATACCGCATTAAAATATTAAATTTTAAGTGCAAAGTAGATTAATAATCGACAGAAAAGTATGAAGCAAGGAATTCAAACGTAAAGATGGTAACGTAATTTCAGCCGCATACTGTTCATTATTACTTGTAATAAGAAATATTTGAATTCAAGGAAGAGCTTTGAAATTATTTTATAAGACGTGTAGTAATTTCGAAAACAATAACGGAATGCTGTATTGGATTTATGAGCAGGATATGTTGCGAGCTGTCACTTGACGGGTACAAAAGGTCTGTACAGTAGGGGTAATATAAAAGATCAAAGGTCAGATCCCTGACTGACCCGTCAAAGCCAGTGGCTGAATGATAAACACACCTGCTATACAATGAGGAGTGACTCCTGAACCGCACATTCAGCTCTGTGATTTTGCTGATATTTAAAACGCTTTGTTGTGATCTGTGTCAATTCAAAGAAAAAATTCAAGAACTTAAAGATGGCAGGAGAATCACAATTTTCAAATGCATTGTCAAAAAACGAATAATTTTATTTAATTTGTCGGATATTTTAAAACTAAAAACTGTTCAGTTGTGCCGTGTGTGTTATAAACAATCTTTGTCTTAGTGATTCGGTAATAGAGATCCGAAACACATTCATTGTCACAGTTTTGTATACTGTTCCTGTTTTGTTATCGCATTATTAAGAGTTAAATTCCTAGGTTTATAAAGTTCCATCTAACATTACTATACTTCTATTTCTATGTTTTGGCTACGGGTTCGGTAATTGTCTTTCTATCCTCAACGGACACAGTAAATTAAACACTTTCAGAAGTTAAAAGAAAGTGAAGCATGAATTCCTTTATTCTTTATTATAGTTCTTTCAAAGGTTCACGTACAAATAAATAAGTCCCATGTTTCACCGTTTCATTCTATATTTTTCTGTATTTCGCGAATAATAATAATTATAATATTATTATTATTATTATATACACAAATAATTCACATCTGACCTATAAATTTATGCTGAGGAGTAATTCTTACCAAACTTTTACATCATTAGTTATTTTCTGTATATTATCCTGTATGCCACTTTTCAATCTATCATTGGTTAGTTTAAAGTGACAAATATACATTCCTCAACAATTACTTATACACAGATGCGTCAATAACCTGCGGAGTTGGATGTGTTCAGACGAGTTCGCAAGGACGGAAACCATAAATAGAAACGCATCTAAAAATACAGCGGAAATATATGACATATATTTGTATATGGCAACAATACGATGCATGGAAGAACAAAACAAAAACAATTTAATCCTAACATACTCTCTGGCAGCAATAAATACAATAACCGACCAAAGGAAATGGAATGATACCATCATTAAAATCAGAGAAAACCTGATAAATAGGAAAAATAAGGTAATGATAGGATAGATACACAGACAAATAGAGAGAAACGAAAGGGCGGACTAGGGTGCAAAGATGGAGGCATCCTAACAAAAAATTAAAAAAACAGTCCAAAAATGATGGGGAACAAACCTAAGCCAGAATACTGGAGGAAAAATGGTACAATTGTAGAAGAGGAAGGGATTTTTTACAAGTAAGTGGACAACTTCAAGGAAATATCCTACGTTCGCAATCTGTCACGGAGACAGCAGGTGGTTGTTGCTGGGTTGAGAACTCTCCATTCTAACCTCACGCAGTCTTATCTATCCTCTAGATCACCGCAACCTACATGTGACGTATACAAGGCTGCCCTGTCGATCCAGCATATCCTCTACGACTGCCCAAAGCACGACAGGACTAGAGGAGCCACAATTCAGAAATACACTTGAATGGATGGAGATATGTACCTCAGCAGCGGCAATAAATAACCTACTAAAGTTTAGCAAGGAAACCGGCATTCAAGATATAGTCAAAATAGACAATGAATTTGAGACTAAGAATAAAATGCATTGTTAATATGAACTAATTGTAATAGTTTCATTTATTAGATTTGGTAAGTCGCCAATGACTTTCATGTTGACGCGAATATAAACAATAAATTTAAAAAACCAATTACTACCGAGTGGACGTTATGTTTTATTTCACTGTGCCTATTTGTCTTTTATAATTATAGTGAAATTTCGTGTCTTCATATATGTATGACGGCTGCTCATTTAAAAGACTTATGAAATGTAGCAAGTTTTTCAACTTCCTATGATCAGTCTACTCGAAAGGCTTCATTTCGCGATATGGATATGATATGATATGAAATAGTTTCTACGTGATCTTTATATACAGAACACACAAAATCGAGCCAACCTCGAGAATGTAAATAATTATATATTACTTCCAATTAACGGTGACAAAAGTGACCATAAACGTGAAGAGAAGATACAATGGGCCATCGTAGAAACAGAAGCAATAGGAAGTGGAACAAATTACGAGTGATGCTGCTGGTTAACTACCCATTGATTTCAATACAATAATGTTCCACGTAAAGTAATATTTATGAATAAACACATACATAAAAGGAAAGGTACATCATAAATTATTAATTTATATAACTGAATAATAATTTAATAAACGGTAGACCTGTGAATGTACTTCCGATATTTACTTTCTTGACTAATTTATTAAGTTCCATTACACCTCTGATAAAGAACGATGCCCAATATCTATTAATTATAGTCATAAGCAGTTTAATTCCTTTTCAATTCATCTATTGCTCTTTCGAACTATTTAGATGATGATAAATTCATTTTTATGGCGCTTAACAAATACGGCGGTACATTGTTTCTTGAGACTTTATTAATGCAGATTCTTATTTGTATACGTTTCTCAGTGCGTATTTTCAATATATTTTACCCATATTAGTAAAATACTTCATTCATTTACTCCATTTTCATGTCGTGAATGTGTTTTATTTGCAATTAAATGAAAAACTGAGTTAATTAGTTTCGAAATCAAATATTTCAAAGTGAAGTTACCCATAATTTCACTAATTTTAATGTATTAAATGATCAAAATTCAATGTTTTGAAGTTTGTATAAATTTGTCTTCTATATAAGATTATGACAGCTCGCGAACGTTAAGAACGATAAGAAAAATATAATTCGTTGTGTAATTGACTGTATTATTAAATATTATTAATAATAAAAATCCTCTCACAACACTAAAAGTTTCTATTGCACATTTATATAAAAACCGAAGCTTTCGGTCTCCCTAGGCATTATTCATCAATAACTTTAACGATGAAACATCAGTAAAATAGTTAAATATTATAAAAATTCTTAACGATATTACAATTTCAACATATATAATTCATTTATCATTAAATCTAATTAGTCATTTAACATTATTATATATTAAGGTACCTTTTTTTTAAAAAAAACATTTATTTACCTTTAAGTTAAAAATTTTTGGTGTTGATTACGGTATCAGTTTGGGTTACTTAATTCTATAGTCAAGTATAATCCATTCAATTATATATTATAGATAAATTCATTTATTATACAATTTTACATCATAAATGTAATTAATATCAGTTAAGATTACACAATACTCTGGTATTATAATTATCTAAAAATAACTTTATATGAGGTTTAAAATGCTGTTATAGAATCTATCAATATCAGTACCTTCATTTCAGATATTAACGACAGAGTTTCTCTTTAAAGTTATAAAAATTCCTTCAGTGAATCTCAATTTTGTTCTATATTTATCTTTATATAACACACATGTCTGGCTCGAAATCAAATTCAGGATTATTAATCTTAACGTGTGCTGTTATCACGTTAAAATTGGACGAATTAAATAATATCAAAGGAATATTGCAGGCCCTTATTCCCAGAACATTTGCAGGTTGCAACATGAAAAATTTACGTCTGATTGAAAATTAATTATAAAAAATATAGCCACATACAGATTATTGAAGCTAACAATTATATATGTCTGACTTCTATAAATTAAACTATTGGTCATAAATTTATTATGAAATTTTTAAAACGTTATAATATTGTTCCATATGTTTTTACATAATTGTTTCACGTAAATTAGCATGTTTATAAATTTTCTTCTCTTGTAAATTTTAAATAAGGAAATATCATTCAATCAGGAAATTTTCAATGCAAGATGAGTCTCAAAACATTAGGTACGAGACGTCGTGACTGCTTTATTATAATGTTTTAAATTTCGCACAGTAAATTTCTGACCAGTAAGGTGATGTTTTCATTAATTACTAAAACTAATTGAAAGCCGCTCTAGTAGTAATTCAACGGACTTATGTAACATGCTCTATGATTATAGATAACCTGAAAGGAACCCTTCATTTAAATACTAAGTTTTTTGCTTTACCTTCAAAATTGGGGGCCTTTCATTCATATGTCACTTTCTATTGTGTATTATTTGTCATGAGTTGAAAATATTTTTAAAGTACGGAATAACTTTTTTCAGTGAAATATACTGTAAATATGTACACATATTCCATTTGAATGAATTTTCTTATGCTTCGCAACTCGTGCGATTCGTTTGTGTTGAATTGTCGAATTTCCGGTTAACAATGTAACAAAACTGGCTAGGAGTTTTATTAAACTTCATAAACATAATGCGCATTCAGAAAAGTGTCCAACTCCAACATGTTCCAACGATAAATGAAAAACTGAAATTAAGACCCTCGCCAAAAATGTTAATATTTGTAGTCTCAATACAGTCAGAGATTTAGGTTTCGCCAAAGTTCACGCGTCTGTAAATATTAGTGTTACATTTCAGAGAATTAATCAGCAGAAGACTAAAGAGGAATTTATGAATAATTTCACGTGCTGCTTGGTCCGGCAGATGAAAATGCGTATTAAGAGCTAATATTTCAAGTGGTCCCCATAAAATATGCCAACTGAAACCGGGGAAGCCGAACCACGGAACTTATTTGAAAAACTAGTTTTCCGGCTGTGGACTTTTATTTTTGGCGCCAGTTAGCAAGCAGTTTGCGTTTGAGGTCCAGGGAACGCAGAGCAAACAGTGAACTGTGTCCGATTCTGTTGGCTTGCGTTTTATACAGGGAATGTGTTATTTGAGTGTAACAGGGCGGTCTGGAGCCGTTGCTCTCCGCAGAAATCCCGGAGCTGTACTAATATGCGACTGTCCGTATGTGTGTTTTACACCAGAGTCCCGCGCCCACGAATAACATTAATCCGCTAGTAATGCGGCTTACGTTTTATCGGGTAGCCCTGTGTAAAATTCACTCACCCTTCAACACTGATCCCCTAATATACTACACTGGGATTACTGATAAACATTTACATGCACCAAATTGCTGCCCTTGTGAAGAAATGTGGTTTGTTCGCTTGTTTATTTGTCGGCGTTGAATAGCCTAAAAATAAAATAAGTACCTTTTTTGCGGCGAAGATACGGGATATGGGAAGCGCTGGTAGCAATTTTTTCACGCTGACCGCGGGCAGTATAGTTCCAGTGAAGCCTGGTTTGTTCCGAGCTCGGCTCGTTAGTTCATGAACACCGAGATCACCACACAATCCATTGAGCCGGCTAAAACTACGTATCCAGCTCAATCTTAATGTAATTCGTGATAAACTAACATGTAATTAGAATTTTTGTCATAGTAATGTACACTCCACTTCACAAAAAAGTGAGAGCTTCTTTAGAAATGGCCAGGCTTTCTTTATCTGTTCGAGTAACTGAGGAATTATTGACAGTCAATGAAGTAATGTTTAACGAGTAATGTTTTAATAAATAAATAAATACATTTATTTATTCCGTTAGTCCTCTACTGTAAAAAAAATAGACAATTCAAAGCACAATTACACACGCAGTATAGGTAATATAGGTAATCAATCCACCAAGAACTTCAAGACAGCTCAGACCTTCGCCATATAAACAACGCTCCCAGAAGAGACCAGATCACCAATTCCCGGTTGAGAACCGTTCACACCAATTCAACTCAAATATTTTCTTCAGTAAACCACAACCCATCTGTGAGACATGCGCCATCCCCCTCATCGTCATGCATATACTTTTTTAATGCATCAAATAAAAGCACACAAGAAGTACTACCTCGGACAGTGCATCTTGGACAGTTCTCAAACCTGGAAGCCATCAAAGGACTCTCAGAATACGCCGAAAGAACTGCTTCCCCCCCCCCCCTCATCTGGTGATACAACAACAATATCACCAGCAAACAATTATCATTCCAGTTAGTTGAATACCTAATTTTTTTGCCAATAACTTCAGGGTGGACGCGACCAGAAAATCCAAATAAAAAGCTAAAGTTAATAATTATAATTATTTGATTTATTTAAATAAATGAAAAACGTCAGTAATTTATTATGAATAATTTAAAACCCTATAATAAAATAGACACAACGTTACATACCTTGGGACCTCTTCAGATGTTGTAAAATTCAATTTAATGATAAATTCGTAATAATTAATCACATAAAATGTAGATGAACATAGATTTCTAATTTTTATGCCGCAAAGTTTTTGTAAATCGCAGCTTAGAAATTAATAATCTTCTACATTTCATTTAAATAATTATTACTGATTTACTATTTAATTAAAAATTTCAACACATGAAGAGGTTCCAAAAGATTAGGCATGAAACGCCGTGTCTGTTTTATTATAATGTTTTAAATTTTTCATAATAAATTTGTGAATAATAGGCTGATGTTTCTTCTTAAAGTTGTTGTTGCTTTGGTTGTCAGCCCACAGACTGACTTGATGCAACTAATCAATCCGGACCTAATCTTTACTCTCATCCTATCATTGTCTACCATATTCTAACCTTATTCTATTATTATCCCACATACTTCCCTGTAATACTAACTTATCGAGTCCATCGTGTCTCAAAATAGAAAAGCCTTGAAATGTGGTGCTACAGAATTCTGAATGTATGATGGGTAGATCGAGTCACAAATTAGGAAGTCTTGAATGCAACTAGTGAAGAGAGAACATAATGGAGGACACTGACAACAAGAAGGAATAGAAGATAATAAGTACAACAATGAAATATGCACTAGAAACAAACAAATACTAAAAAAACATTCTGTATGAAATCCATGAATCACGAGTATTGACGCAAAGTTAGCCACATAGTCAAGTCTCTGTACGAGTTGAAGAGATCTGAAATCGGGACTCTTGCCTAATTCCAATAGTATAATTAATGAAAAATGAAGGTGATTGGAAAGGAATTAAATAATATTCAAGAGAATTGATGAGATTGTAAATAAACGAAGCGATATCGAAATTGGAAACCACGCAAGCACAAGCAAATACGCCTGAGTGAGATTTTTAAGATGACTTTAAGGACTAAAGGGAACTAAGAACGTACTTATTTCGTAATTTTGTGTTGTAATGTATAGTCAATGATTGTCGAATCCATCTGCTAGAATAATTTTATGATGAGACATTTCTTAGTTACTATACAGGTATGTGCGAGAGATTAATGTATCATATCGGTACGAGGGTCAAAGTTAATTCTGAACACATTAATATTTTCTTGGTTGTAAGATAAAAAATTCGTAAAATAATAATTTTATGAAGAAACGGAGACTGGGAGTATAGGGAGGGAATGGGATCAAGGGTAGGTCAGAGGTCAACATCAGATACGAAATTTATGCGTTCAGTAAATATTTTGCGTAACTTTTTCAGTAATAGTTACAAGTTTCCTGTAGAATAAGGGTTTAAGTAGGATATGTTTTCCTTTATACTTGCACATGATTTTTATGAGCAGTAAATTTTAAACGCTGAAGATGTTACCAATCAGATTGTAATTCTGAGACACTCAAATATAAAGAGGCATTTTAATATGTTCTGAATTTAGAATATAAATTCGCGGATATTCCAGATCGACAGCAACAGCTTTCATCAGTGATAATCAGACGACTCTTTCGAAGAATGTACAGTCCTCGCCGCTACGGAAAATTAAAATAAAGAAGGGTTCTCGGAAATGCGTCTTCAAGACTCGTGGGGCGAAATTATAAGAGAAACATCCGTTCAAATGTATTATGAATTTATAATTACTTTAACCATTTCAGTTTTTACTTTAGGTTATACTCTCCCACCATTTGACTTGTTGCTGAAGTAAATATTGTATTAACCAGTTCAGATTCAACACTCAATATCATTTATTAACAGTTGCTAAAAGGATTGGAAACTTTTAAGTTTTTTGAAGTATTTTATTTCAATAAAAATATAATTAATCAGTCGATTTAATTCAACGGACCGAATTTTTGCATTATTCACATAGTTGCACATTATATGCTGCAATGGGTATTAAATTTTAAACTCTAAAATTTATATTAGATCACGACAATTCTGTAACGGTTCGTTTATAATTTGTGTGAAATAAATTGTGAACCAACGTTATACTACTACATTCTAAGTGTTATTTATGCTCATCGTCGTATTTTTTAGTTCAAATTTCCCACTTAAAAATATTGATTTGCTTTACATCAGAATATATAAGCATTCCATTTATGTATGAGGGTATAGATCTATTAATATGGCACAGAGGATATTTCCTTGCCTGAATTAATGCAATTGTGGCAATTGTTTGCAATACGTTGGCAAAATTATAATTTTTATATGAAAATGTAGCTAACGTTTATCGGTTCCTGGACGAAGGAGTTCTGAGGTTGTGTATAGTACTTTTAACAAACGTAACAATTAACGTCTGTTAAAAATAATAATACTAGACACGACCTTCGTACAGACGAGCTGAAGATTAATGGTCTCCTTAATTATTATTACAATATATTTTCTAACTTCAAATTGGCTGTTGTTCATTTCTCAGAAAAAGACGCCTATCTGACTTTGCTTTTCCATTACCGTTGCGTTTTAGCTTTGCTTTTGAGATCGTCGCCTGCATTGAGGGGTTGTGTCGGATCTTGCGTTTTTAATCACCTGACGAAAGCAACCAAATTTGCAGAAACGTTGGGTAGTATTTGTATTATCATTTCATTTTATCTTCTTTATGTATGATAATTTCTGACGTTTTAAAGAATTTTGGAAGCTGGACGTTTCTTATTATTATAAAGTTACAGTACTATCTAGGACAGACACAGAGATGTAGTGAGGAAAAAATTACATTGCTGCATAGCTTCATAATTTTGCGTATAATGTTTTAGGTACCTAATACTTACGAGCACTTTAACTATTTTATCACACTTATTTGTCGTAATTAGTTATAGAAATATAGTCTTTTGAGCTTTTGGTACAGATGTTTTCAGAAGTTCGCAGAACTGAATGACATCGGTGGCTTGTTGTATTGGCCAAATTGCTATGAAACGAAAGAAAAATAATAACTGGAATTTCATGCCATATTCCGATTAGAAAAATATTCACCTTATTGGAGAAAGTTATTTATTTAGCATTATAATTGTATTTATATCAACCATTTATAAACCACATTAGTTATTAATTCAATTAACTCATGTTACTAAGGTTACTATGAGAAAAACTCTTGTCCAAACCACGGATCTCAGGATGTCCCTTAGTGATTATTACCAAATTGCTACGACGTAATTATATAGCTGGCAGATGGAGGGGTCCAAAGCTATAGTTACCTATGACGAGTTAACGATGTTCAGAATAGGAGCTGGACAGGTGCTGACCTCTCTCGTTTCGTATTTATTCATTGACGAGGCTCAGATACTACTCCGTAGAATTAATTATCTCAAAGTTACCTAAGTGTTTTTTCTCGTTACGTGAAAGTATTTCGCCTACAATTTAACCGATTTAATATTAATTGAATAACCATTAGTTTTCGACTCCTCAAATGCCAATAAACAATTAAATTATCCAATTTTTCAATGCCACCAAACCCAACTGACAAATTCTTTTAATTCTGTGAAGCAAATTCTTACTTAATCGACTTTAGGGGATCCAATAAAGATTTATATTCGGATGCGGCCATATATCTTCAGAGTTCAGGGAAACTTTTCCGAAAAAAACTCTCCTTAATCCATATTTGTATGCCATTTAATGTTGCTGACAGACGCTAAACACATTGTTAAATCAACGTAAATATACTAGCTATTTTCATTTTAGTAATGTCATTGTTTAAAGAATAAACAAATCAGAATGTGAGATCATGGTTCATTCCAAAAATATTGTTCTGATGGGAAAATGATTATTTGCGAGTATACTGTCAAGCTTGAAATGCAATTAATTTTTTTGTGTAGTCTTTTAAATTTTATTATGAAATATTGTAACTTTTTTTGTGGGAATTATAATAAATCGTGTTTCAAAAAAATTAAATCACAGGATACATTTTAAAGAAAGGCTGAGAGTGGAACACGTGACAGGAAAGACGTCAACAAAGATCGCAGAAGCCACGAAGAAGCTGTTATTGCTCCCTCTTCTCGGCAGATATATCACGAGCGACACGTGCTTGCTCAGTGATATTGCTGTGTAGTTAAAGACGGAGTCAGCGGTTTCGTCGGCCAATTAGTTTCCGTCACTGCAACCAATAAGATCGGAAACATATCCACATTTGTCGTATATCTCAACCACACTGCCATTTACATATATACTAGAGGGGAAAATGAAATGTCAAATATTACAATTTATGCACCCGGTTACTGGTAAGCCTACGAAGCATATATCAATCTTTACACTGTAACTACTTGGTTTATAATCCCTTAAAATATTCCGGTTTGCTTAGGTTAAAAAAGATTCTGAAGTGGTTTTTGAGACCTTACTATAATGTTACTATAATGTTTTGTAATGAAAAACCTTCACCATATTATTATCAGCCCCTCTTATTCAATAGTTTGCGTCTTTCAGTCACGTATTATGGTTAAATTTCTGAATATGTCTACCGTAAGCTATTGAAACAATGAGTGCAGTCGTCATTGTAATAGTTGTTTGCTTGTTGGATGAATCTAATTAAGGACATGTTGGTAAATTCGGAGCGGTATCCCATAAAGATTGAGACGGACCCTCTATTCCTCCTCTCTCCCTTATTCTCAGATCTCATAGGTTGTAGTTAGTGTTTTCATACTTTTGTTTGAAATACGATCTGGTAATGCTTGTCCCTGACACCGTTTAATCAGGATTTTTTTGTCTGCTGAACCGAAAATGTTTGTTGGTGTTGAGCTGTGGAATGAAAATACAAAGTTAATGGTAATTAATGCTTTTAAGTATATTATAGTTAGTTTAAGTAAATTTATAAACGTAGGAATATTATGCGATTCAAAAAACAATGGTTCGAGATTTTTGGGGAAATTTTCATGAGGTGATGCCACAAAAATTGTTACACAGTAAAAAAAAAAAGGCAATTCAATTTTATGCTCTATCGTCGAACCTCTTAGATGAGTCAAATATGTCAAATGATGCATTGAAACACTTTGCTTTCATAATAATCATACTCACTCGTTCAGTAACATTTTCATTTTATATTTTATACAATAATTTAGTAATTCAATATAAATTACTTAACTCGAAATATTCAAAATTTTATACTTATTAATATTTTTTAATTCACAATGCAATATTATATTGTAGTATCGTTAGCAAATTAATTCTAATTTAAAATATTTAGAAAACTTTTATAAATATAAATGAGAAATATAAGAATTTAAGAATGATTTATAATTCACCACCTACAATTTTCTTTCATGTTTATAAATGATATAATTTCTCTCTCAACAAAATAGTCGAAAACTTCTGTTTTTATCATTTATCTTGATTAGAATTTGTAGCCTGACTAAAAAAGTTTAACAATCATCTATATGTTCGTCAAAATCCTCAATTCCCCCTTTCGCTGTTGGCCTTAGTTTCGGATCGTCAAATTTACATTTACGCATGCGCTGCTGACATCCCCAGTTATTTAACTAAGTCCTGCAAGTGGTGTTAATTCCGAGAGTACTCTTCCAAGTACTTAACATACGTCATGCCCGACTATAACTCGAAGTAGAAGCTTAACTTCATGAAACCACAACGTCCAGCTCTCATCAATTCCACAACTGTGCTCAACTGACTATCCAAATTAACTAACGTATTTAACTTCCAATAAATATCTTTCTTAGCTTCATGCTTCCAAATTTGTTTGGGAAATTCCGACATTCAACGCAATATCCATCTTTCCGAGTACGTAAGTTCTTAAGCCTGGCTTTAAAATGAAGTGCATCCTAGACCGACGCACAATGCGGTTTGTTTCAGTCCAGAAACCACTCACGCCTCCAGATAAATGTTTGGAATGCCCTTTAATTGTAATATTCCAAAAAGGTGGTTTTTTTTCGTGACACCACAGTCACCCAGAAGTAATTAACTTGGAAACTACTTACTGTACTTCAAACATTCAAATAAAAATATCCTTGTAGACGTGACTATTACTTACGAATGTCGAATAGTGTTACCTCCAGGGGTAAAAAATAAATTAACAAATATTGAACATTTTCTAGTCATGGACCTCGTATTGTAATTCCTTTTTTTCACGAAAGTTCAACTTAAATAATGGATAAGGCCAATGTACTTGTATTTATGTCTCTGACTATGTTAAAGTTCATGCACTGGTGAGTGAAATTACAAAGTCATTTTACTTAATTATTTTAGTGCATTTGTTCTTTTACCCACTCATAACTGGCTTCCAAATATTATCAGAAAACTGATATTGGTTACCGACTTGATTCGAAAACTTAAGAATTCAGAATACTCAAATGAAATTCATCGCTCTTACTAACCTCTCCTTTTTCAGAATAAAATTCACACTAACTGTTAATCCAGCAAATTATCAAACTTTCTTAGCAGATTGAAAATGAGAATGATGCAAAACCTTACAAATATTTTCAAATTAATAGAAGGATTTAATTTACGTATGTAATAGTTGTATAACTTTTCAGAACACAACTAAGCTTCGATCTGTAAATCTCAAAAACATTAGACCATGCGCTGAGTCGCTTTAAGATCAGTCAATTACATTTCAAGCGTCATTGGTTTTACGTAACGGCAATGTTTTTTTTTAGGACGACAGGCCCCTTTATTGAGATTCGAGCTCGACTCCCCTATGCAGGAGGAACAAGCGTGTTCGGGTTAAATCTAGCAGCTAAACAGCTATCCGCAGCAGCGTTGCTTTATAGAGAGCACCACTTCGAGAGACACCACCGTCGCCAGCACGAGATGCATTACTTCCACGCTATTGCTTCTTGTGAGCTAAGCGATATCTGCAACTATATATAGACAGAGAGAAAATGCGTCAGGTGATAACTCTGGAAGCCAGTTGATTGGAAATGTTGCAAAACTAGCACGGAGAGAATGAATCTCGTACCTAGCATCGTACACTAGTTCCGAGGGCAAGAACTTCTCTGATAATTATGTGACCTAGAACAGTAGCCAAATTTAGTTTTTAGCACGGCATGGAAACAAAGTATCAGCATAAAACTAAGCATATATGTATAATGCTGCCACTTAATGAATCGCGTATCAACCGAATACTGAATCTTTATTCGAAATCTTTTTATTTACCATTGTGATGTTATGAGTTGCATAAGGTAATTTTAAGTAGTAACGTGAGTACAATAAATATAATTTTCATGGACGGTGAATCCCCTATGACTGTAACATACGAATTTGATTAATAAATTAATATCTATAAATGTTTGTAAGTCCGGTTCGCGTTAACGTCTATTATAAGAATTTAGGTTCTGTCATAAGGCTCGTATCGTTATTATATTTGAGCTTTTCCTATAATCTGCTTTATAAGTTCCAAATACAATGCAATTATACCCAATGAAGTTATGACATAGTCCTTCTCAAATGTTTATTCTAAGAAACGTTTACAAATGGAAAACATAATTATTTCAATTGACATTTCAACTCCAGGATCACAAATCAATGTTGTACAGATTTAGCTATTTGCAAATAAGATTGTATGTTTTTTTAGTGATAGGCTGAAGGAGGATTATCCTTTTTGATGACTCACCCCTTCAGTAGCAAAGGTTGGATGTAAAGGGGTGATGTGAAATGGAGAGCAAGGTATCCAAGGCGTGATTGGGGCCCACTGGTTATAGTATTCGCCTAAAAGTAATGCACGAAAACCTAAGAGAAACCAGCATTTGGTAGGTCGGGTTCTTTATACTTATCCCACGACTTTCCGATGAGGTTGACGCGCAATTCCTGCACCTTTTCTCTCACCGCTGATGTCTCCCAATAAATTTCTGTTCCCACATATTTTTTCGGATCCTCGTACGCTTTTCAGCAGAATCCCATCCAAGGCTTGTATGTGTTCTGCTCTGTACGAAAGCCAGCACACAACCATTAAATACAGACTGGTGATTTAAACGGTTTAGAACGCAGTTTATAGTCTTATTTATATTCACACTCAAATAATGACAAGTTCCTGACTCCATTAATATGTCAGTAAGTGAAAATATATTTTTCTTCACCACGATGACTTAACATTTTTAAGTCAATTTTCTTCTTGTTTGATATTGTCTACATTTTAAGTTTAATTAATTCAATACGGAGGATCTTAATGCCAACGGTATTCTTACTTTCCAAAACAAATAATTTAATCAGAAAATTAATTGTAGTCGACTCCAATTGTTTAATGCATCCTATAAATTTTTCTTATGTCTTATAATTAATGCGGACATAAGAATAGGATGCTTTAAGATTGTTTTAGTTATATAATGTATATATATATATATATATAATATCGCATTTAAGAAGATAAGTACAATAAATGATTCCTCTGAATATTCAACCCGTTACTTCCATCAAAACTCCAACAAGCACCTACTACTCTTCTCTATCACACACACAGGCAACAATCAAAGACTTTTCCACTCGCATGCCAAAGATAATTAACATTCTTTAAAAAACATAGATATAATTATTAATAATTTCCAAGGGACCTGCGAGGGATGTTCTCTCGCAAGCAGAATCTTGTAGGAGAGATACGAAGGGGCTACCTTTGGGGATGCCTTTTCCTCTCCGTTTTTGAACTAAGGTTCCCACAAGCCGAGGCACCTCGGCCTGTTCTGAGAGGTGTATGTTCCGGGGTCACAGACCTTGGGCACACAGTAAGAGTTGTTTGCTATTCCCATTGGAATAGTCGGCCAGCTGCCTCCTAAACTGGTCGAGGCACGGAGAAGGGAATGCTGCGTCCCCACAGCAAACTCTTCTCCCGCTATCGGAAGAGCGTGGGGCAAGTACCCAATGCCGACCTAACTGATGCAGGTTTTTCTAGGGTTTCCCCTGCATTTCTTTAGGCGAATGCCGGGTAGGATCCTTAAAATATAGCCCGGGGACCCTACTTAACCCTTGGCTACCTTCCTCTACCCTTCCGCATCCCCTCTTTCAAATCCCTTCCTATGCTAATAAATGGGAGTTTCCTAAAGTGGATTACCCTCATGTATCCTGTGGCCCTAAAAAATATATATATTAATAATTTCCATATTCAATATTACTCGAATCAGACGAATATTGAACTATATGAAAATGATTCCTTCATAATGTCCTGACTTTTCTTCATTCCGCTAAATATAAAAAGAAAGACAATGCAAAATCACAAAAAAAATTTTTTTAACTAGATCCACTCCATAATCTGGAAAGTTAGAGGTCTTTGAGCTGCTTCGGCATTCTCAGAAAACTACCGCAAATTAAAACTCGAGTCGGGAGATTATGGGTGACTCCAGCGTTTGGTGTGATGTAATAGAAGGAACCTTGTCTTGGTATTAGTAGTAATATTTAAACATAACCATATGGTGCGATAATAATTAACAAAGAAAGTGAGGTGGTTTTACGTAAATGATAACGGTCATCGGAAATATATGTGGCAGTTGATGAGCACAATGAACCAAATTTCGCTTTTCATTTGTTTCTGCGATGGAGAGTGGAATGTTCCGACAAACAGAATAAGATTTGAGTATTTTCTGGTTGTGAATTTCACTGTGATGTAACAAAGGGTCTAATGAGTTTTAGTTGTCAGTTCAGTGGCAGCAATATTGTCAAAGAGAGTGCCGCGGGCACGGGTGGCTTCATGAGACCACGTGTCTCGTTAAGCAGAAAGAGCACTAATTGGTAATTAAATTTAATCAGAAACCCACTATAGATTAATTCAGCGCTAAGCCATTGCCGGTAATATTACACGCAGATGTTAGTTTTGCAAAATGCCAGGATGTCGCAAGTTGGTCGTCGCTACCGTCGCGTCGCCGAGGCATCTGTTGCCTTTTAACTGCAAGTTCTTGGAAGGAGCAGACGGAATAAATATTAAATGAAATTTGCCTACTTATGAATTCCATGTATATTTTATCGTAGCTACCTGTTTAATGGATCCGAGTAGCAAGGAACGCTGCAACGCGTGTTTGTTAAACAACAGGAAGGGCGCCTGGGTCCTTTGATGGCAATCACTTAGCCAGGCCGTGCCTCCAGGTATTAGATGTCTCCTGGCGACCAAGGACGCGACGTTATTGGCAGAAATAAACATGACTTTGCCTCCTAAATAATTTATGAAGACAGGGAACGGCAGTGTTTACATTATTAACTTAAAAATCACGTTGAAAGCTATGACGACTGAAAACCTGTGCCAAGAAATATATTAAAAATTAAAAAGATGGTGTAAGACAGGAGTCTCAGGACGTTATTCCATTGGATGCAAGAAAATCAACTTACCGCCTTCCGTTAAAGTTCGCAAATATTCGAGAAATCGTCTTTATTGGCTGTTCTCCCCAGACACTAGAAGCGTACAGTGGATCATAAAGTTTAGAATAATTTCTGTGAATTTTGTCTCTATACTTGTTTTATACATGACAGGACTCTTAGATGTGACCTTTCCGTCTTCTTACATGAGAGAGTTCAGATGTCAACATGTGAACTCAGTCGTTCAAACGCATAGATGGTAAGAGGAATGACAGAGGTGTGGGTATTAAAAGACAACGACGAAATGAGAAAGGAACGTTATTAGAAGATCTGAAAGTATTCAAATGTGGATTGCTACAGCAATATGTTGCAGATCACATGGGTAGATAAAATCAGAAATGAGAACGTTTTAAAAAAACAAAGCTGCTCGAGGAAGTTTTTGGAGTACACCAGTAAGAAAAAGTTGTCAGGAGACATGAGGACAGGTCCGAGTTTAGTCAACTCATTATTGGAAGGTACAGTGGAGGGCAAGAGAAGTGTAGCAGTATACAGATAAAATAATTAACGGTATGAGGTGTAGGAAATACTGTGATCTGAACAGGATAGTCCAGGACATAGTAACCAGGAAAACCAGTCGATAGACTGACCCAAAAAAATGTATGACACACAGAGTCCTTGCTACCACGCCTAACAATCCAATGTTAATATTAAGAACAAGAACATTCGATAGCTTGACGTGGTAGCGTCAAACAACTACATGACAAATAATTTCACAATATATATGTATTTGATATCCTACAGTTCGGTAAATAACCCATTTGCAGTTACATAATTTTATATATGTATATATATATATATATATAACGTCTAACCAACTTAGACTAAAAATAAATAATCCACCGTCCTTAATAATATTTTTACCCTGCAAAAACACTGCATGAAATATCACAGCACTTCACTTCGGATTGAATATATTTGAATTGGATTATGAGCTTTTAATATGTACTTTATTTCTTGAAGGTAACCACTTCACTTCTTTCAATTTTTCTCACAAATACCTTTTCAGGTAAACCATTCCAGGTATTAATTGCCAATAATAGGATTAAAATTTTCCATCAATTTCTTCTTCAGACGCTAAAACATTATTGCTTATTTGTCTTGGCCTGCTCAACAACAGCCATCTACTTTTCCCTGTTATTTATTTTATGATCTTATTTTTTATCTTCAAGATTGTTTTCATCTTTTCATCTGGTGTTCGGTATGCTTTCTTCACTACACTATCTTCATTCTTTCGGCACACATATCCATCCCAAATTAAGCATAATGCTCTAATATGGTTGACTAATTTTTTAATCTATATAAGTTCTATATATTATTAGTATATAATATGATCAAGTTGTTTGCAGGGTCAACACATTGTCCTCAATATTTTCCTTTCTTTGAAGGTACAGGTTTACGCAGCATATGTCGTAATAGATCATATTAATCGATGGATCTGAAGTTTTGCACAAATATAAAGTAGTTTGTTTCACATTTCAATGATTGGCTTTATTACCAGCTATGATTCTGCTTTAATCTTTTCCTCAATCACATTATTTCCATTTAGTATTGTGACATGGTATTTGGAGGACACCATTTATTTCAATTCAAATCGTCATTGTTTGCGCGTTAAATGAATGAGCGTGATAACCTCCTTGGGAACTTTGATATCTTTGAGCGCGTGCGCGTAACGTATTGTTTAAACATTTTAGAGCAAATATTCGTTACTAATACTAACTTCCTGCCCTATTTGAAAAGTCAGAATAAAAATTAAATTAATGCTGTGACATATATATATATATATATATATATATATATATATGGTTTAGATAATCCAAGACAATTGGGTAACTCCTGCAAAGAGTAAACAGGGGAAGTAGTTGCACATGAAATAAAGTAATTTTATTTTTGAGCCATGTATTGTTGCGACGCACACGAAAGTTCGACTGGGTGAAGGGAGGATCTCTGCATATTCGTCCGAAAGAGAAGTGATAAGCTATAAAGGGCAAAGAGTTAAGTAAAGTGTAACGTATAATAATCTCAAATATTTACGTGTTCACTCTATAAGAGAATATAATGTTGGTATTCATTTTAAGTATATGTGTTTAAAAACTCCCTTGTGAGGGAATGACTATAGTTATTGAATAATGCGGTAATTGAGTAGGCTTAAAATTTATTTTAATTATTGTAGAATATAATATTCTGAGGAAAATTCTCAGAGATAGACTAATTACTGTATACTTGTACTTTTGGGTATTGTTTTACTTGTGGCTTGAATATTATTATTTTCTGACTCCATTTTCATAATACTTCAATTATTGTGCCATTTCGGGTGTACTGAATGTCGTCATCCTCCTGTGCCACACACTAGAATGATATACCTGTCGAAGTCAAAGCGGACATCAACGCAACTGTCAAGTAAATGCAATAATTCAAGTCTGTAACAGTATATACATTTAGCTGGTGGTAAAATCTTATATATAAAACCGTATGACAACTTCGGCTACATTGTGTAATCCCACTTAAAGCCCTGAGATTATATAACGCAAAGCTGTTATCATATTGAAATCAGTATATATATTGTAGTAATTAGTAATTAATCCATTGTTATAATTGCAAAGTAAAGAACTCATTATTAGACTATATAAAGCGTGCACCGCGACACAGGGCGGCGAGACAAAAGAACCATTGTTGAGACGTACGCAGTCAAAAATTTACGAGACGAACAGACAGTCTACGGCGAGGAGCGAAAGAGTACAGTTTGAGTCAACGAGGAGAGACGAGTTTAGTTGGTTGGACGGCATACACAGGTTGCGGACAGTAAAATTCATTGAGTAAAAGTTGGACATAAATTCATCGAGTAAAGTCGCAGGAAAGTTTCTCAATAAGTAAAGCCACAAGCAGTAACCTAATAATTTCCTGCCGCAGTAAAAAACTCAATAAGTAAAGAGACCGTCACCGATGTCATCGAGAGGAAGTTGTTAATGATCTGACTGACCATTAATTCGGAAGGAGTAGCCGTTTCCAGCTGCGAGAACATCAAGTTTCGACAAGTGTTTTGTAACCAATTTAAATTCAGTGATATCCCCAAAAACGTGTGCACAGAAAACCCCAAAATTGAGACCTGGTCGGCCGTAAGTAAAAGAACAAAATTTATTTGTAAACCATTTCTTTAAGATACGTCAGATCGTTCTTCAATTATTTTCTTTTCTTTAATTATTTCTTTTCTTTAATTGTTTTGTTAGTAAATTTCAATTATTTTCTTTTCTTTAATTATTTCTTTTCTTTAATTGTTTTGTTAGATAAATTTAAATTCAATTCACCCATTTATCAAACCCAGTAAAGACCCTGAGATTCTAAATATTATTGTGTAATTTTATATTGTATTTAAAACATTAATAAATTTTGTTTAATTGTTTAAATAAATCTTTTTATTCAGCCACAGCCATTAGTCTTTTTAAATTATTACAATATATTGTATTAGAAATCGGGTATGAAAGTTAATAGTTCTGAATCTAAATTTAAAGCGACCTTTATTTTTCTATATATGTAAATTTATTTAGGTAGGCGGCGATTTACTGACGTGTACTGATTGACACGAGTTTGAGTGTCGTCGCACTATGGATCTTAAGTACTTATAATATTTAAGGCCTTAGAAGTTGTCAATTATTATTACATGTTCTATCCTTAGGGTTCTATTATTTTATTTTAAATACTTACTTTTTCGTTTGTTTATAATTTATGCACTGTTTTTTTGTTTTCTGAATATTATATTTAAATGATGGTCCCATTAACCAAAATAACAGGGCTTTTGAATTTTGGAGCTAATTCCAACCCTTGGCTTTTGTCCCGCATAAGCTTTAAATATGATGTGCAGTCTTGTCCTCTCCCTCTTTTGCAATAAGAACTCCCTAATAGCTCAATTTTTTCGTTCCCATGATCTTGCCCTACGATTGCAAATTTAGTTGTCATTTCCGTAGCTTTATCCAACTATTATATTTGATTCTTTCTATAGGAATCTCAACAAACCACTTTGTATTCCAAAATTGTTCTCACTAATGTTAAGTATTCCGACTCCTTAGATTTTGAGTTCCTCATTATTATGGAATGTAAAAATTTACACGCACTCCGGGTCTTGAAATTAAAATGCTTCCTGCTACACAAGGCTATAGTTCAAACAATGTTTGCAGCTAGTCGCCCTTGGAATTAGTTCCTAGTCTAAACTATATTCTGTCTCATTTATCACTATTTGTCTTGTAAACAAGATTGAGCTCCAAAACAGTAGGATGCATCTCACCAAGGCAAACTATGAAATACAACAGTCGATCGAGTAACCAAATAAGCCTCTACAGGTCACCCAATCAGTCCTCCTTCATACTTAACTAACACTTTCAAATGTGTCAGGGAACTAATTAAAAATAAATTGGAAAATTTAAAATAGGTTTATTACATCAAACCGTCACATATTTTTACACAATACCTGCATGTCCGAAACTAAACCGCAGAGAACAAACCGTCATCTCAATAATTAGGACTGTTCATATCAAACTAACTCATCTTCATATTATACAAAAAAGACCCCCAAAGACTTTCAAATGAATACTCAAGGATTTCAGCATAAAAGAAACCTACTGAATGGAAAAGAAATACACGAAATAGTGAATGATACAAGAGTAAATAATACAATTTATGAAAATAATAAGCTGATTTTCAAAAAAATATATATTTAAAGGTCTGTAACCAAATACATCGTAATATCACGATGAATGTAATTGATAAAATCTATTCAATTGTATGAACATTTTTATCTACGAAAAATATTGAGTTGCTTTTTTCCTATTAAATTCCATTTTATTTTATTTAGCCCACCTGCTGACCTTATTTTGGTCCATTATCTTCCTGTACTACTAATATACATCGACGGTTGTTCGTCCTTCTACAGACGATGACAGTCGTCCGCTAGCAGTAGTAGGTCATCGTTAAAAGGACCTGAGTGCTTTGCCGGTATAGGTAGGACCAGAGTCCCTCTTCATCCTAGATTTACGGATGGACGCTTTTTTAAAAAGTTCTTTGCAGTGGAATGAAGGGCGCAGCGCACACTTTCCTTAAGCAACATGACAGGAGCTTGCTCTTACCTTTTTTATTATTATTTCTTTCCTGCGAGAGAGAGAGAGAGAGAGAGAGAGGGATGTTTTATTTTATTGTATTTCATTTATTTAATTTATTTTATATTATATTTATTTAACCTATTTTTATTTGTTTACTTTAATTTTTAGTATATTTATAATTTGTTTTTATTATATTTATTTATTTTAGTTTAGAATATTTATTCATACTTTATTATTTATTTTCATGAGGAGGAGAGAAGAGAGTTTTTCAAATTTAATACGTACCGTCAAGCTTCTAATTCCAACTTTTTTTGGGATGGGAAGGCTATTATATGGTAGGAACTTGGGAGTTGAAGTTCCTGATATTTTTGATGGAATGGTGGTTCGCGAAAAGCTTGAATCCCGAATTTAAGTTGGTTGGGAAATCGTTTATAAATATTTGGTAGACCACCGACCCGATTACAAAGCCTTGATAAGCTCTCGACGTTACAATGCCTAGATCCAATCCCCCCCCCCCAATTTCAATTCTTGCAATACGACGTCTATACTTGTTTTATTCCATTTATATAATAGAATACAGCGAATAACTACATCCAAGGCTTTGTAAAAGTTTACATCATCAGAGAACTCCTGAAATAAACTTATCATTTAACTTTCGCAGCAGAACCATTTCCGAAAATCTTGTGAACCTTTAAAAAAACAACTCTTTGTGCCTATTTCAGCTCTAACATAAGTTGCTATTAGGTGTTCTATAATCGAACGAAACCACTGAAGTTAGTATATACTATACTATATTACATTGACGAATGTCAAAATAAAATAGTAATTCCTGAAGGCAGTATTTAAGTTGGTGATAAAATAAAATAGCACTAACAATTTAACTCACTTAGGAACAAAACTATTTCAATATGCTATAAATTGTTAATGTTTGAGTTAAAGAAGCCGGCGACCATGCAGTTTTTACAATCTAATAAATATAGCAGACGGGTTGTTTGTATGTTTGTTTTTATGTTCCACATACAAATATAAACCCCTGGAGAAAATTTCACCAAATTTCGTATACGTGTTCTTTACGTCAACGAAACAAACAGTCGGGGTGAGACACGTCTACCACCTTCAGGAGCGGGATGGACGGGGCTGAAAATATTCAAACATTCTAAAGAAGCCGATATTGGAGTCGGATATATAATTTTAAGGGTCAAAGAGATTGATAGTGTTTATACAATCGAAATGCGAGATAAATCGGGGTTATGGATATCGCTGAGTTTATTTATGACAACCTGGATAACACGTGGAGGTGGGCGAGAGTAGTATGGGCTGGCCGGACGCGGGCGGGGATAGAAATGTTACCCTGTCACTATTTGCGTCTAATAAATATTTTGCGGAGTTTAATGACACTTATAACATATTTTAATACATTCTGTGTATAATTACAGCCCCTATCGGCTTGGGAGGATAGAAACATGAAGGGTAGGGTGTAATTTCATTACGTAACATTAACGCAAAACTCAGAGATTGGAGTAGAATCCGGGGTTATGGATGTCACTGAGTTTAATTATGACATTCAACTTGTAGTTTAACCCCCACGGGTGGGGCTGAACGGTGATGGAAATTTTAAAACATGTTTATCGGCCGATATTTGCGTCCCATAAATTTTTTTCGGCGTTATTTGAATTTATAATGTTTTGGTAGATATTCTTTGTGTATAATTTCAACCCCTATCGGCATGGGAGGGGAGCACTATTCACTTCTAGGCGAATTGAAGCATAACTACACTCATAACAGTGTGGTGTTCCTATACAGATAAGGAAGAATTGAGCACAGATTACCAAATATTTGACCACGGTTTATACTATTGAAGTGACAGTTTGTTGTTTTTAACTTTGATTAAACGCGTGAATTATAACCCCGTGATCCTGTATAACGTTTCTTTATTTAAAACTTTTTGTCTCGTTTTCTCTCTTTCATTAAGATTTTCTTCTCGTCTACTATTGACAACATAGATTTAGTTTACTCATAAGTATTCTACTCTTTAAAAAATGTAATTGGACATACTAAATTATGTGTTTTGACTTTTTCAAATTGAACTTAATTACCGCCTAAAAGAAAAACAATTTAATCGTTTTTAATTAACCGAACGGATCCACGCCAATGCAATTAATAAAGCAAAATTTTGAAGGTTCGCCATTTAATCTCAATACAGATCATTTCATATATAATTTTACAAAATATAATGTTTCATAATATTCTGTCTGACTGTTTTCTCACAAGGTTTGGAACATATGTCTCAAGGAGTCATATCGTAGTTTTATATCGGTAAGAACCTTGTTACGCCCTTATATAACAGCATTATAAACGCAAATCGCTCCGACCGTCCTTTTATTCAAAGCAAAAATGATGCGAGACAGGCATTAATTTTTATGAGTCGGTTCGCAACGCCTAGTTCACGAAACGTAAACATAATTAAATCACTCAATTCTAGCAAAATAAAGATAAAAATATTATTTTACTTCCATGTATAAATATGTAAAAGGATCAATTCCTTCTCAAATAAATGCAAAAATTAGAGGTATAGATCCATAAAAGTAGTACAATTTCTCTTTTTTATTTATAAATACTATTATAATTGTAAATTAGATTAATGTTCTATTAGATATATTCTATTCAGCAAAACGTAAAATTTTGTTTAAACATTTTTCATTAAATTGATTGTGGTCATGTTTGAAAGACGTGTTCAAAGTTATTGAAAGCGATTCTGTACTTAAGATACACGAATTTGCCACAGAAATTCATCTCATTTCACTGCGACAGCTTCTTTACCAATCTACTTTTTATTAGATGTAAACGCAAACGTATTTAGTTGAATGAAATACTCAAAAATCTTGTAGGGCTTGTCTAAGGTAATCCGGTCATTCTTAATTTATGTACGTAGTCCGTAACTTTTATTTCTAGGTAAACCTCAGACAAATACTTTAATAATCATTTCGGGAGTTCAAAACTAATTTTTAGGATCCAAATTATTTTGTCAGAAGGCTTATTCTATATTAACATTTTACCTTGAGTTTCAGCAAGATATACAAACTCCAAGAAAATTCGTAGAGGCCAAGACAGGTATACACGAGGAGCAAAAGTGTTTCTGTCTGTGGTAAGTTTGTGACAAAGCAATATAATGAATTAAAACCAAAACACGAAAAGCCAGAACACTTGGTATAAGGCTTAAGAGACAAGTCTAGTATCATCCAGAACGTTCTAATATTGCTTTTGCGGGGGAAGACAGATGGGAAGTGAATTTACGCGGAACTCAGACTTAATGTGGAGATAGACAGTCAGTCTTAAACGAGAGATACAGACAGATTGAGTAAAACTAGAGATAGTGAGGCACTCTGGAACAAGAGTTCGTGTGGTGAGAAGTTTTTTGAACCTTAAAGTCTGACCGGCAATGAGCCAGTTCTGCACAACAACGCTCGACCCTCAGGGCATGTACAATTACGAAAGAGCATATATATGAATGTTTACCAATGGAAGTTCCCATTACGTTGATTCTGTTCCTTAATTACATGATTAAGTATTGTATTGTAATACTAATTAGAGGCCATTAATTATCTTAATAATTGAATAGTTATGGTGGATTGTTAGCGATACCAATTTTCAAAGGCGACAATACATAGGCGAGCTTTGTTTGACCGCGAGCGCTTTCTGAAACAGTCAGTCGGTGTGGAAGTCGGAAATTGAAAGGCGGACAACGAAATGCGTGGCAGGCATACAGATGTGGCCGGAAAGGTTACAAGTTTTAAATTTGAGTATAAAATTTTGGACATATAACTCATCGATCTACGAGGAGTAACCTAATAAATAGCGCCACAAATAAATTTCTATAAGTATTGTGACCGTCATCAATTCCACAGACAGACAATTTTGTAACAATCTGTCCAACTAATAATTTGGAAGGAGAAGCGGTTTCCAGTTTCCAGAGGAGACACTCGAAAGTTACGACGTGTTTTTGTTTAATCAAGTGTAAATTCAGTGATTTTATGGCTTTTTAGTGTGAATTTTGAGGTGAGCCCTAGCCCAAGAGAGTTAAGCCTGGTACCAGCCAATGTGTTATAAGCACAAACAAATTTAATCAAGTTTTGTAAACGATAGTTAAAGGTAAAGTCGTCAGATTTCGTTTTCTCGATTTGTTTGATTGTTTAATTTCTTAGTTTGTAATGGAATTTGATTGTTAACGTAAATATAAAGGTTGTTTCGTTACTTAGAAGGCCCAGATAAATGACCCTGAGAAAAGAGTTGTAAAATCTATAAACATTTAAAAAACTTTAAAAGTAATTAAACTCATAGAAAAATGTTGTAATTTTCAACTGAATAAAAGTAAATTGTCTTGTAAAGTTCAAAGAATTTTGTAATTATTTTGCAATCCTTCACTTTAAATAAAAATAAGTATAATTGTTTCATAAACGAACTATTGAATCCAATATTTTAGTCAACTTTGTTTAAATAATCTCTTTTTGTGTTTATTACAAATTGTCGTCACCAACGTGAGACGATTAATTACAATTACAATATATACATATATATATAGTGGTATTTACGTATATGTAATTATTTATTTAAAAATTTTTACGATATTCATGATCGGCGGCGTGAATATTAAGCCATTTCGTTGTAGTTTAAGGATTGTCACAAGAACATGGAGCCTATGATGCTTACTTGCTAAAAGTTGCATTGTTGCCTCAGGCATCACTGGGACATACAGAACTTTAGATATTCAGAGTTTCTTGGACCATGAAGGCGAAAAGTGTAGTTTTTTTTTGTGGAGTCCCTGATTTAAAGTTCCCAGTACTGAGCAAGTGTAATTAGGCAGCAGAGATATATTATATTAAAGTCCGGGGTTTTGGAATTACGTGTCTACAGTCTGACGAATTTCGTCTAGTGGCTTATTCATGCAATTATAAAAGTTTTAAGAAATAACGTTATCAGCAGTTAAGAGCAGGAAGTGTTTTGTGTTTGAAAACTACAACATCCTTAAATTCAGTGTTTTTATTAAATTAATTTTGTTAGATTTTGAATTCTTGTTTTTTATTTAAAATCCGTTCATTTTAACATTTAATTTATTATAACGTAAGGCTTATCTACAATTTCAAATCTAATTAAATAATTTTGATTATTAAATTTTGTGCTCCAACGTGGGGTTTATCTTAATTTAGAATTAATCATTTAATTGTGATTATTACAATATATATATATATATATATATCATCCTGATAGATTTTAATACTAAAATAATTGAAAGAGCGAAATAACATTTAGTTGATAAACATAATATTTATATCTATATTCAAATATGTGTAGAAATACACATTTTCTTCAGCAAACGCTTAAAATGGGAGTCCACGCATCTAGTGTATTAGATGCATAATAAAGTAGTACAAAACTAAAGATAATTAGTGCAAGCAAAATGGCGTTTTTAAACTACACTTGCCAAGTCTTAGACCCAGTGTTAGTTAACCAGTCCTCTCCTTCAATTTTAATCCGATCTCTCAATTTCTGTCAATAAAACTAAGTCGTGTTAAAAGAATTGACATATTTATAATTTCAGTAAACATTTAGATATTCACTCTGTCGCTTGTGGATATTTTAGGAGGTCCGTAGTTATGAATTCCCTGTAAATTTGAGTTTACGGTTTTGTAAACGGATACGGAATCAACCAACCTTGATTACTTACTTTTTAATTGGTAGGTGTAGCGCCGTAGGTAAATTTACACGTACTTCTGTATTCGCACAGGAAATCGCATCCTGCTTCTAACCACACCACTCTAGAATCAATAGGAATTTAAGAACTTATTATATTTAAATATTTTTTCTAGACTTATTGTATTTAATTCACAGGGATAACAACAACACAATATTCAGTCAGTTTATTCAACTTCAACGAAGTATAAATAGAATTAATAATTGAGACTTATTACAGCGTGAATTTAAATATGGTTCTGCATTCAAATATAGTTTCCATTATTTATTTAATGAATATAAATTACTCAATAAAGCTTTCACTCCTCTGTGTTTTTGTTAACTACGGTCCTCAACTGTTTAAACTAATGCACTCAACTTCTTGAACAACAAACACTGATAATATAGTTTTATAATTGCATATTTTGTGTAAATATTACTTTACTATAACGTTTAAATGGTATCAACAACTCTTCCTGATGTATTCTACGTTAAACGCAAGAAAAGATTTTTGATTGTTGTCTTTTTATTTTGCTCTCAATTTCTAAATTCTAATAAATAATGCAATAATTTGAAGAAGTACAAATTTCATAAAGAAATTTGTAAATCATTTGTTAATCTCTTTATTATGATCAGTGATATGAGCAATAATAGTTAATGCTTTGAATTATTGTATCTGTTTAACTGAAGGGAAACATGTTAATGTGATAGCGAGCATTCGGGAAATATCGAATCTCGTGAATCACAATTTCTAACAGGTCTTTGTTATCATTACTATCCCTCTATGCGGGTTATGCATTAAATTACGTCAATCTCGGACCATTAAGAGAAGAGTTACGTCTAGATACGGGAAAATGATGTTTACCTCGTCGTCCATTGCAATGGAAATAACTACACTATTCTGGTGTTGCCGTTCTGATATCCAAATATTTATTTCCCCGATCGGCAATGAAGGATAGTCGATGCTTATTTTATTTGTTCTCGTTGCTTCTGTGTGATGATATATAGGAATTGAGGAATTACGAAACAAATCCAAACAAAACAAAACCGAATTACTAACATTAAGGTGGATTATACTTCTCATCACATACGATATTTACATTTCTATTTCTATTACAAATCTTTGTCGCTGTCACTACTAACTACCAGTGAAAAAAATTTGTTATTCACGTCGATGACCTGAATCAATTTAATTTAATGAATTTAAATTAATAATCCTTACCTACGTTCATGTAACAAGCAAATAGAAGGAAACAGCGTTCATAAAATACATTATAGAAATAAAATGTCGAAAATTTGGTCGATGATGAGGATAATACTATTGGAGCAAGGTCGAGGGATCATAATATAAATGAAAAATACATAATTTTACTCTATAAATTGACAAAGCGGCACGATATGAACTAACTTTTTAGAAGGTCATAGACAGTGGGATATATATAATGTGACGCGCGTATTTTAATTTAATTTTGTTTTATTTTCGGAAATGTTGTTTGCTGGAGCTTGGAGGATCATTTTGTTTCCCAACTCGAGACGCTGACCTGTCGCGTCTCAGGTAGCCACACGTGACTATTTTAACCCCGAGATAGTGTACATCGTGGAACGGCAAACATTTGGTTTTGCCCATGGGAAAATCCCACGCGGCTAGGAACAACAAAAGCCCGGTGATGCTAAGGGCGTCTGGGCAACTATGACCACACCCGCGTCACCAAACACAAACGCCCAAAGTACCTCCTCCTCCTCCCTGAACCACAATGATCGGTTCATAACGATTAAACTGACCACGCTTGCTTACGGTTTTCACAGGACGTGTGCGGAGATCCGGACTCCACGACGAGAAGAGGATCGACGCGCATGATACCCACAACCAACTACTAACTTATTCCTACCAACAATACCATGTGCATGTTGCTGTCGCACAAGAGCAGTATCCTAGCTCATTGTGCCTTTCAACCCATTTAACTATCGCTCAGGTTGAATTATTGGCACTTTTTTCCCTCAGCCCTACGCTCTTCATTATTTCTCTCTCACAAGCTATCTCCGTGAATGACCGTATTAAAGGGTATTATGCCCTCAGGAGCGGATCAAACACAAGTTCCCAATCCTTGTGTTCCAAGTTAGTTTACTAACAGCACGTGCAGAGGGGGTGTAGAAAGTGGTAGACCCCCATGCTTGGCCGTGCGTGCTTTCAAGGGGGCAACGGCCTTTAAGGGCCTTTGACCCAAGGGCGGGAAAACAGTTGGCGAAAGGACGTGGAAACAAGTGGACAGACGTGGAAGCAGTCGAAATAAGAACGTTGTGGAGAGAGTTGGAAGAAGAACGTTGTGGAGAGTGGTTGGAAGGACGTGGAAAGAGTTGGCGAAAGGACGTGGAAAGAGTTGGCAGAAAGAAGAGGATAACATTTGATAATAAGATCCCGTAGGGTACAAGTGTATGCCACCGAATATTTGAAAACGAGACGCTCCAGCCAGCAGCAGGATTCAAAAAGGGAAAACCGGGACCTCCAACTACGGCAGACAACAGGTAACAGAAATATGCAGTACGTATTTGGTGCGGGCAGCTAATCTCTGGAACGTAAATCCACAGGTGCCTGTGATCAGAGTTTTCGTGCTATATTAATAAAACTCATTTAAATGATTAATGGTCAATAATTTTTTTGTTTCAATATAATAATATAAAATACCCAACCCAAGAAAATAAGTCATTACAATAAGTGAACAAGTAATATCTAAACGCATATTCACATGCTCTCAAAAATATAACGATACTGTTGCTGTAACTTCGTCTATTCACCTGATATAGACAATTAATTATGTTCGCATTAAAAGCAGGACCTCATCCAGTCACACCTCGGAATTCATTTCCTCCATAGCTCAAAACATATCTATATGTCGTTTCCCATAATGCTGAGCTTGCTTGACGGATACAACATTGCCTTTTTCCTTTTTCTTGAGTAACAGGCTACACGAGGGTAATCCACATAGTGGCAACTCCCCTTTAATATCATAGGAACGTATTTGAAAGGGGGGATGCGGAATGGTAGAGGAAATTGTCCAACCCGTTCTTAAACTTTCACTTTTCCTTAAAACGCGTTAACAATATTTCTGGTTACCCATTGTGTCATATTGATGTCCTCGATATCGAAGAAAACTATAAGGATTGCCATAACCTATGCACGATTAGTATGTGTTAGTTTTGTTCTAGGGGAAGATGTTTTCTAATTTACAGACTGTTTATTGGTTATGGGACCGAACGCATGTGCTGTTAAGTTTCGATAGATATCCAATGATAATATCCTCATCACTTTTCGTATTCTCCATTTTCGCTGTACCGTAAAAACATTATTATATTCAGCTGTTCATCAACTGCCACAGAATATATCAAATCAAGTCAAAAACTGTAACAGCGCTACGAAACTTCGAAAATATTTATTTTCCTTGCTTCAACGTTAGACATATCATACTTGCAATAATATATTCATCTTACCATAAGTGGACTTAAAACTAAAATATTCTACAAAATATTTTACATAATGATATACTATAAAATTAAAATCAATTGAAACAAAACAGAGAATCTACTCCTAGATTATTACTAGTATTATTTTTTAGAGAAACAGGCTACAAGAGGGTAATCCACATGGATTAATAGAATAGGTAGGTATTTGAAAGGGGGGTTGCGGAAGGGTTAACTATGTCCTCGCGGTGAAATTTAAAGATCCTACCCGGTATTCGCCTATAAGTGATGCAGGACAAACCCTAAAAAAAACCTGTATCAGGTAGGTCGGGCAGTAGGTACTTGTCCCGAGCACATGGTGGGAGAGGGTTTTGCTTTGGGGACGCAGTATTTAGTAGCAGGCAGCTGGCCGACTGTTCCTATGGGACAATCGGAAAATTCTTTCCGTATGCCCAAGGTCTGCATCCCCGGAAAACACCTCTCAAAACAGGCCGATGTGCCTCGACCTGTGGGAACCTTAGTTCAAATAGAAGAGAGGAGAAAGCATCCCCAAAGATAGCCCTCTCCTACTCTCCAGAAAGGCTCTACATGGGGGATAATAGCTCTATCAGACTTTTCCTTAATTGCGATTCCTAGTATAAGAACAAATTTATAAATCCCCTAAATATGGTGTGATTCATTGAAATGGAATTATCTGCAAAAAATAATAGTGTAAGAGAGACAATTGCACGAACTATGTAATTTTTATCAATGACTTATCAGTACAGAACCATTTCATTGCTTTAATTGGTAATTTTCATGTTAATATTTCAATAACCACTCACAATATATATATATATATATATTGTAATGAATACAAATTAAGGGATAATTAAATAAAACAATGCCCCACGTTAGAGCGCCAATTTGTAATTTATACAAATTTAATTAAATTTAAATGACAGATAGCTCCACGTTGAGGTGCCAATTTGTAATGTATACTAATTAAAGATAATTAAATAAACACAATGCCTCACTTTAAGGCGCCAATTTGTAATGATTTCAAATGTATGAAAGTTATATAAAACGTTAATGTTTCAATTAAAATAATTTAAATTTTAAATGAAAGGATATTTAATAATAAATAAGAATTTTAAATAAACAAACAAATTGATTTATTAATGCACAAAATAGTTAACTTTACAAATGTTAACCAATGAATTTTACAACAGTTACCAATTTATATTATTCATTAGTGTTTTACAATCAAAATTTACTCTCTATCAGGGTCTTTACTGGGCCTTTATGTAAAGAAAATATTTGATAACAATCCAATCTTCTATGAAACTATTATCGACTTCAATGTATTATTTACAATGCAAACATACAATGTTGACTTTAAATTATAAACGATATTCGAAAATGACGATAATTACCTTTACTAAATGGTTTAAAACTATGAATTTAGTGAAAGTGGAACTTACAGTTTCTGGAAATCAGGGCAATTTGGCTCGTTCAATACACTTTATAACAGGCCATTTTAACACTGACTCTAATTATCACTGTTGTTTTGACAAAACGTTGGCTTTACACTGCAATATTTCGTCAAAGTCTCTTTACTGCAATAATTCCATAACTTTATTCTGCAATCTCTCCACGAAGATTTTACACAGCTATATCTCCTCAACAACTTTTCTCTGCTATACTTTTGCGACGACTCCTTTACTATAATTCAACAATAATTTTTCTCTGCTATGCTTTGGCGACGACTGGCCACACCACGCTCTAGCAAGAACCAACAGCCTACAATACCTTAAACCTGTAGCGTTATTGTCCATTCTTGTGAGTAACTTCAGTGTTTTCGAGTCCAAATTTTCTAATTATTAATTAATAATTGCCTTTTAATTACCACTATATATATATATATATATATATATTGTAATGCATATAATATAATGCATTAGATTAAAAACAGCGCACATGTCGTATAGAAAATGCGAGGGAAAAGTAACCGCGGGTCCTGTCACGAGGTGACAAGACGGAGCGGTAAGACATTTATCTAGGATGAGTGCTGGTGAGCGGCAGAGAGGAAGCCGTAATTTGTAGAGACAGTGTGACGGTGCGGCAATTAGGTCTAAAGAGTGATTGCGGGTCCAGTAACTTATTGATTTGGGGAACGGCGTGAAGAATTCGTAACGCAGAACGTGGGCGAGCAGATGGTCACAAAGTGGCTATGTTAGAGCAGGCTATTGTCTCTGATGAATGACCTGACAAGTGGCGAATTTGCTTGGGGCTTGCAAGAAAATATCTTGTGCGAGTCCTGAGTAATTGCGGGGGCGAAGTCACTGCAGCTGCAAGGAGAGTCAGTGGGTGTAAGGGTCCAGGCACTTGTTGACTTAGGATCTGGAGAAATCGCGCACTTGTGAGCGGAGAGGTCCAAAGACAAATTGGACCTGTCGCGATTGTCGGGTTTCGGAAAAAAGAGACTAGCCGGCGGAAGGACTCCAGCGGCCGGAACGTAAATTTCAGTAATGGGATTCTGTCACCGCGCCGTTGCGACGAAACTTTGCATCAAGAGAAAAACAAGAAGGCTAGTGGTATATATAGGGGAAATAACCTATTGTGTGGCAGTTAGCGTGGGAGAGAGGTGGAGGACGCATCGAAGAGACAGTTAGACAGTTAGCATGGGAGAGAGGTGCAGGACGCATCGAAGAGACAGTTAACAGTTAGCGTGGGAACGAGAGACGGTCAGCGAGAGTCAGCGTAGGAGAGGGGTTCGGTGAACCTCGACAGTTAGTCAGTCAGCGACAGTCAGCATCAGTCAGAAAAACCATAACAGCTATAAACATTTTTAAAATACAGAAGCTCTATCTGTATGAGTAGGAGAATTTGACCTGTCTTCGAAGGTAGGCGACCTGGATGCAGCAAACGACGTCAAGGAGTGTCACGGCGAACCAGTGATATTGTGTTAGAGTCAGTGAGTGAATGTCAAGGCTATAAAGTGAGTGTCTTAAGAACGAGTCGAAGTAAACCTGAGAAACCGTAAGTTGGAATGCATAATATTAACAGATGTAAACGTTATTAAAGGATAACAGTCAGATGTCGTTCTCTTCTTTTGATAATAAAGTTAGAAGCAATCTATAGGTTAAGTTCATTAATAAATTTAGTACATACTTTTGTTTAATTTAAAACTTAAATGTTGGGTCTTTTTAATAGTTCGATTCTGTCCGTTGTCAAACCCAGTAGAGACCCATGAGAGCAAGAGTTTCTTATTATAATGGTAAAATATTAAATTTAATTGTAATTTCCTTCTTGTGTTAATAAAATTTATTTGTTGTTCATAAATATATTTTTTTATTTAGACGCTATTATGAGGTTATTACAATATATATATATATATATATATATATATATATATATATAATAACTCTGTAAAAGTGCATTTCCGTCCCCAAATCGTACTACACATTTTGCTTTCTCAAAATCAGTAATCCATTTCTGAAATATTGCCGTCGAGTTTTGTTACTCCTGTATAAATATATAGTAGAGATTATCAATGTGTAATGTATTGTTTTATTTAAATTTTTTCTATTGTATTATTTGAGGCCAGAGCATTGTAAAGAACAGTCAGTGTGGCGCAAAAATGCAGAGTCGGATTTTTGTCGAAAAGCGTACGCACACTGAACTTTGGCAGAAAACATTCGTGTGTTTTTGGGAGCCTGACCAGAGTAATCTTGAGAGTATAAACGTTTATGTTCGTAGAGAAATCGGTCTTGTGACTTTAAACGATGATAGAGGGAATATAGTTGGAAAACAGCCGAGGATTCTCGTAAATAATTAGGAATTCAGCAAAGTATAAGCTGAGCAAAGGCTGAATATATCATATCACCTTTTGGCATAAAAGACAAAATCTGAGTGTGACAATACATACGTACGTAAGGTCCGTGAACTGTTAGATAGGCGCAGGAATTTTGGTGAAATGAAACGATAATAGCAATCAGTGCTATGGTCTGAAAATAAAATATTGTTCTTTAAAATTAAAATAACCACTAGTGCACAAACCCTATAAGTTTTTGATTCTCATTAAACCTGCGGCATTTATAAAAACATAAAATTTACCAAATTCTATTTAAATCGAAATTGTAATTAAACAATATTTTAAAAATAATTACGTTTAATTTAAAGGTAAAATCCTGTAAACTTTCTTCCTTTGTTTCATTTAAATTGATTACTACATAATTTGACTTTCTAACGTGGTGGCTTATTTAATTTAATTAATAGTGAATACCACATAATTTGGCGCCCACCGTGGGGCTTGTTTCTTTAATAGTTTTTTGTATATTAGAATATATTGTAATACCTCAAATAAAACTACCAATTTAAACAAACAATTATTATTTATTAAGACCCAATTTACAATTACACAAATAATCTAATGAAATTTTATAAAATCAAAACAATTTTATTTAACTTGAATACATTTGATAAATTAGACTCAGTACCCCAGGGTCTTTACTGGATTGATAAGGAAACGGAACACAAATGTTACAATTAAACAAAACAGTTAAAATAAATGAAAAACGAAATGAAACGAAATTAAATGATTGAAACGAAATCTGACTTTTTACCCTTATTTAAGGATTTACAATTATGAATACAGAAAAATAAACTTACAAGCTCTCTGGTCCATGCAATTTGGATCTCTTGCATACCGGCACACACTTTCTTTATATAGGCATAAAAGCCACCAGGTTGCGCTCACAGCCACCTCTTCTTGATGACGTTACCCTCATGACCAATTCAACCCACCCTACTGGCAGACAGACTTTCACGACGAAACTCCTACCGACTTTTGATTGCTGATTTCCAACTGATGACTCTCGGCTTCCTAGCTTGGCCTACCGTCCGATGATCTCTCCTTACAGGTGCTGACTCGGACTTCACTCTCCTATGACTTCCTCGTACATATTCTGCTACCACACTCCACATCCATCACCTTACAATTCTCACGTCGAACCCGTCTGAGGCCTCCTGTCTAACTGTGCTTCACTCCCGTCTTTTTTTTTTGGTGTAGATAGGGTAATTCACATAGTGGCAACTCCCCTCTTATAGCATAGGAAAGGGATTTGAAAGGGGGGATGCGGTAGGGTGTAGGAAGGTAGCCAAGGGTTACTAGGGCCCCCGGGCTATATTTTAAGGATCCAGCTGCCCTCTTATTTATATCCCGGCTCCAGAATATTCCCTTGTTTTCACAGGTTTTTTTTCAAAGTTTGCCAAACAAACACCTGCTGTTGCCTTTCTCCCGCTCCGAGAGCCACTCAATCAATTAAAATAAGCATCTCCTTTTAATATAATTGCATCGTCCACCAAACTTCTGTCATACCTATTAGCCCTAAGAGCCGCAAAATGCCCAATTATAGTCCTCCCCTTCTCTAAGAGCCACTTATCCATCATTTTATTATTATCTTTTTATATCTACAAACCACTCAAGAATCCCCCAGTCTGAGTTGGTAAACAAATCTGATAAAAATAAGAAACGAATTCATGTCATTCTTATCTGGGTATTACAATATATTTGCGTGTGTGAGTGTGTTTATGAAGGTAAACGAAAATAAAAAATTTTAATGTTAAAATGATTTTTATCGCTTTATATTTTCTTGCGGACAAAAGAAAAAATTAGAATTATTGAAAGAAATAATTTATATTACTTTAATTTCAGTCACTTTAATTAATTATTGCCAATATCGATCCCAATTTTGGACTGTTGTGTACGAGTTTTTTTTGGTTACTATGGAAGAAAATGACAGTTGCTGTTAAATACATTAAATGTACGTTTTGTTGGTATCTTAGCAACTGATTCCTTCTGTATTATGAATATGAATATACAATAGTTATTATGAACAAGACAGTTTCTTTGAGAATCATCCATAATAAAACAATAGTTATTATGAACAAGACAGTTTCTTCCACGAAATCATTTCAAATTTAATTTATCGGAGTTCCTACTAGTATTAAAATAGTCTATGTATTCCAGTGATTGAATTTATTAACACTTATTTCATTTGAATGATGCAATGTTCGTATAATATTTTTGTTTTTACGTCTTTTTTTATTATTATATAAAACAAAATGTAGTCTATGTCAAATAACATTGAGTTAATTAGAAAATATCAGGTTAAAATAACAATGTATTGAATCATATTTGTAATCTATGGAGAAATTTAATAAATTAGCCAATTTGATCACAAAATATAGAATTTATTTAAACTATCACGCAATATTAAAATTATAAAACAACTGAAAAACACACTTCTACGTCGTTTAAAAACAAATTTGAATCATAACAAAGTTTACCAAATTTTACGTTAATAAAATAATGTACTATAAACATTACTTCAATTTCTACTAAAAATTTTAAATTAAGTGTTCTTTTTATTATTAATATGTAGTATTTCCAATACATTATGTTTCTATAAATTTGTTCGATGACAGAATTGCAACATTTTGCTAAGAAAATTTATGGATTTATGTAATAATTATTTTAATATATATTTTAATAAGAATATTCATCACAACTTTATAGATTAAAGTTTTATTATTATTATTGAGTTCTTTAATCTGGTTTTAAAAGATCATTTAGTTTTTCCTGTGCAATTATTTTGCATTTATACTCATTAATTTTATATAACATTAAGTTTGTATTCATTTTTAATTTCGACTTAATCTTTTATAATGGATTTATAAAGTCTGTTATTATGTATAAAAATGACCTTAAAATCAACATTTCTAATCTTGTGCCCAATTTTATGAACAGTTCCAACGAGTATTAAAATGATGAATATGAATGAATGTGAATATTTTAATGTTAATTCTAAACGGTTTCAAGTGAGGTTTTGTTTGCGCTATTAAAGTTATTTTGTTCACAAAATGTAATTTTTAACATTACTAACAAATTTAATAATAATAACTTAAAAATCAAAATTATAAAAAATATGTTTCATAATTATAACTTTCTGGAGTAAAGAAAAGTGTGTTTCACTAGTTCCTTATTGGAATTCTGATATTGTGTGATAGTTTCAATAGTATTATAATAAAATCCTAATTTTTTTTATCGAAACTGTTAATTCATATACTTTCTCTGTAATATCAATGCCTGAACATGATACGAATTTGTACCGAAACTTTGTTATTTTACTCTGATTTTTTCAAATAAGCTATCTATTATTGTTCGTTAAGTACATTTTGTTTTATATAACAATATTCGTATAACTTTAACCATTTTAGGAGAATAACGTGAGATAAAAAGCTTAGTTGTTTAGATAATTTTGATTAATTTTATGCACATATTCCAACTAAAAAGAGTATTTCCCTAGTAAATATATTTTTAAGCCGATAATAGATTAATTATTCTTGGTAGTTCTTACGTTGAAGACTTCACAATGGTTTCGCTTTGATATGACACATAGAAGGTAAATTCTAGTGACTTTATTGTGAAATACTCTTGTTATGAAAAGTCACAGAATTATTTTCCACACCTGAGAAACGGGAACTATGCACAAACAAATATACTGATCAATTTATTCAATTATGAACCTAAATAAGAAGAATATAAACCGAAGTTTGCCAGCCGTTGTATGAAAATGGCCAAAGGAGCAAGTATCAGTAAAGTAAAGAACTTTACAATTCAGGAACTCATTTAATGGGATAATTGCATATCAGACACTTGAGTATTAAGTAAAAATTGAAGGGTATATGTAGGTATATTTCATATGTTGTTATAAAAATAAGTTTGTCTCATTTATAGTGTTATTTAGTTTCGAAAAATTTGCGCTAAGGAAGCGTTGCTTTTGTTCCGCCAAATAAGTTCAAAAACGAGTAATGATAATATAAATTAATCTGACATCATCGTGTATTTCCATCTGATAGAAAATTTTAAACAACTATCTTTCACAACCACGAGTACACGTAATAAACATTTCATTTCACCGTGTGTTAAAGGGAACGTTAATGTTTATTTTGAGGAATTAAAAACTCGTTACCGGCAGCATGAGATAATTGACCGTATTTTAAACCTTTTGGATCGTTTTGCTGCTGTAGAAGCTTAAATTCATTTATTGGTCCCAATATTTTTATTTCGGATAATATTAATTGGTTGTTGACGCATTTATTGAAATGGGCGTTGTGTTACAGGCAGATGATAATAATGGAACTGGTTTATAAAACGCGCTAAACTACATTGTCATTATTTATTCCTTCCTTAATTTAGAGTCGGATGCAGTAAATTAATAGTGCAGCGTTTAAATGATATACGGTTAACGTAACAATAACAAACGTTAAATTGTGTTAAAAATTTAACGAATATTATGAGGGGCATTAAAAATCGGCTTTAATCGTACAATCCTGATTTACAAATATTTAATTAAAAAGGCAGCATTATCGACTGCAAAGTATTGAAAATTACCAAAAACTTTTAATTCCATACCCAGTAAGTCTTCTGAACTTGTTTAATAACTAATTTTGGTTAATTATTCAGCTTAGTCATGATGATTTTTCACAAATCATTTTCGAAAAGTGAAATGATAGTTTCGTTATAAAATAAACCTACATACAAATAGATGGATTTTGTTTTAAAATTATGTTATCATCTATTTTTGTCTTCAGTTTCAGCTGTTTCTAATTATTTATGTATATTTTTTATTTTATTTTTCACCTAAACTTAATGTAATATTAGAAACAGTTTTAATCATCATCGTTGACATCCTTAGTATAATCCTAAATAAACCTAATGCTTCAATTTTAGACGTTTTATGGGAATATAGAAAGGCTATTAATATTGTATTCTTCTTTGGAATCATGGGCCATTTATCCCACCAATTATAACACGCAGGCAATTTAATAAAATTGTAGTGAAATATATTTATTTTTAGATTTTGTTATCAAAAAAATATTTTTGTGAAATCGAGTTTGGACAGCGAGTGAACTATCGCCAAACACTGATAATTTTAAAAATTCTAATTATTTCAAAGTTAATATATAAAACAGCAGAAATAAAAACCGCAAGGTGGTGATCGAGTTTAGAACGCAGATCGGACAGTATAAAAGCTCAAAGGCCAAGGTCGATATCAATTATTGAAATAAGAATATCGTGGTCTGTGGAGAAACTGTACGGTAAGTCGTTTGTCTCGTCACTATACAGACTTGCGAAATTTCGATAGGATTTAATTCAGAAACTCTCGTTCTTAGAACCAAACATTCCTATTTCTAATGGATCATATGGTTCTTCTCTATGGATATCAGACTATAAAGTATTTAATAATGTTTCATCGAGTTTTCACGCAGAATTAAATTTAAGCCTAAGCGAGCGATGACATAGGGAGAAGTGTGGAAACAATTTAAGTACACTCATCGTCAGAAAAATTGAATGCCACTTCGGAATGCAATAAGCAATAAGTCTATGATTGGACTCTTTGAAAGAAAGAAGCTCCCCACATTGCGAAGTTTGCACTTTTTACAGTTTCAGAAATCGGATATTTACTTGTCTTTCAAGTCCTTATTTTACAGTTATGCATTATAAATACCTAGCAAATGTTAATTTTAACTTCCATCAATAAAACAGAATGTCGATCTGGACAATTTATGAAGTACTTACAATTCAACTGTATAAACAGTCTGGTGCTGAAGCCAAATGACAGTTGTCGTTGGCTCTCGTAGGCAGAACCTCTCTTTGCTTTTGAAGTAAGATTCCCACAAGTCAAGGCACGTCGATCTGTTTTGAGTCGGCCAGCTGCCTCCTTAACTCGTCGAGACACGGAGAAGGGAATGCTGCGTCCTCACAGCAAGCCCAACTCTCGCTATCGGAAGGGTGTCAGACGAGTACCTACCTGATGCAGGTTTTCTATGATTTGTCCTGCATCACTTTTAGGCGAATGTTGGGTAGAATTCTTAAACAATAGCCCGCAGTTAATATTTGACTACGCTGCTCTACCCGTCTGCATCCTCCCTTTAAAATCCCTTCCCATGCTATTAACGGGGAATCAACACCACGTGGATTCCCCACATGTACCCTGTCACTCTCAAAAAAATATTATATTTAAGATTATATAAAAGAAAAGGAATTAATAGTACAGGAAAATACATTACCGTCTTCAGAATTTGGGGAATAAATCCGAGCTTTAATAATTAGTAGATTAGTACGTTTACTTATGAGTAATTTCTCCAAGCGAATTTGCCAGTAATCTCACTTTAACGCGTGTGCCTAATACTACACTTTCGCTTTTTACACACAATGAAAATACCTGCACCATATTAATCCACACCGTTGGACTCGTGAGAAATAATTGTTATGAATCCGTTCGAAAGAATCGTGCTACATTTCTATTGTTGAATCCCAGGTTACTTCGAAATGTTATACTAGTTGCTGAGTCTTTATTATAAACATTTCTGTCATAATTAAGTAACTGTGTTATATAGACACCATAGAGGATAGTTAGGACTGTCCCCTAATTTCACGTAGTCACAATGCACTAATCTTACCTATCGGTTCTTTTGTCATTTCTGTGGTTACTATGAAAGGGCATCATATAAATTAATTTTAAGAACCTTCATATTAATTGTGATTTAACTGAGAGCCTCCTTTTTTTAGGGTAACAGGCTACATGAGGGTAATCCACATGGTGGTAATTCCCCTTTAATAGCATACGAAGGGATCTGAAAGGGGGATGCGGAAGGGTAGAGGAAGGTAGACAAGGGTTAACTAGGGCCCCCGGGCTATAGTTTAAGAATCCTACCCGGCATTCGCCTAAAAGTAATGGAGGGAAACCCCTAGAAAAACCTGCATCAGGTAGGTCGGGCATTTGGTACTTGTCCCACGCCCTTCCGATGGCGGGAGAGGGGTTAGCTGTGGGGTCGCAGCTTTCCCCTCTCCGTGCCTTGACCGGTTTAGGAGGCAGCTGGCCGACTATTCCAATAGAAATAGCGGACAACTCTTACCGTATGCCCAAGGTCTTCGACCCAGGAACATACACCTCTCAAATCAGGCCGAGCTGCCTCGGCATGTGGGAAGCTTAGTTCAAAAAACCAGAGAGATGTGAAGGCATCCCCAAAGGTAGCCTCCGCCAGAGCTCTGTACGGAGAGCCACAATTTTGAAAACTTTAAAATGCCGACTTTACGTCACACGACTTACGTTTGAGCAGCAAGTTGACCATGTGAGTACTCCAATTTTCTGGACACGAGCTGTGGTACTTTATTGACACCTGCGCATACCCAATATACCTTTCCAACCCCCCCCCCCTCCGCCTCCCGTAAAGCTCTTCAAACTACAACATTCTTGAGCGACAAATCTTCGAGCACAGATCCGTGCCGTGCTATGACGCAGAGAGGCGGCTGTAACAGGCGGTGTTAAGAAATGAAATCGAAATAAATTTGACTATTCAGTAATTATAAATCTTATTTTAAAATAGTATATATTTACCAAACAAAAACTATTCGTATATTATTGGTAATATCATAAAAATCACAGTCAATGGTTATTTTAAAGAACACAACATTAAAGATGTATCATAGCGAATACTACACTGCTCAATGGCTTGTTCCGAAAGATAACATTATTTAAAATATGTTCCCAGGAAAAATACTTTCGAGTTAGAAATGCTAAATTATTCCGCTTTTAAAAATTCAACACTATTGTAAATTATACAGACAGAATTAGAAATGTTACAGATCACGTGTGTGTTCGGAGCGTTGGTAACATTATCACTGACGCAGTTTTATTATTTTACATAGTTATCCTCGTAAAAATGATTTCTTGAGGTGATTTAGCACATAACTTAAAAATTGTCGCCCCATTTTTCATCCCAATATTTGTTTAAATGAGTCGGGGAAATGAGGGAATACCTTAATTGTGTGTCGCGAACTGGTCTCGAATCCCAATCTCCCTCCCCAATTCTGGTTCCCACGGCTTGCTACAGTCACCTCGTTGATTTTGTACTAATTATTACGTACAATAAAAAAATCGAAATCCAATTCACTGTAGCCCTCGGGCGAGCCACCATTTGATTTCAAAGCAACGTATCATACAGCTCTGAAATACACCTATGCAGTAGAGTGCAGATATAAATACCATGACAATTAAATACAATGAACGTGGTTTTATTGTTTTGGCAATGCGCGAATGTCGACAATCAGGATGTCAAAATTAACATTAACGCTCTCACAGCAAGGGGAAAAAAAGAACGAGAAAAAAACGAAATAACGCTCACCGTAACCACTAATTCAGTTGTTTACATCAAATGAAATAATAGATTGTTTGATTGAATTAACATTTGTGTGAGCAGCAGTTGGACGGTTTGTACCCCGGTGGGGTAAGGCGGGGGACCAAATTGAGTATCACGCCATTGTGCGTTAACAACTTTCCGAGTGAGTTTATTATTATTTCCCGATGGTTGTTCCAGCTCTCACGCTCGTGACAGAGGTGATGCATAGATGGCCAACTACCAATTATATTTATTTGGAATGTCTGTACCTGCATTGCGTCACACATTGTCACGTTATTTTAGTAAAAAACGCAGGAAACGAAAGGGAGGGGATGCACTGGTTACAAGAGAGGCAGTAATAGCACGAAATTTGCTACATACAAATTCGCGGAAGTAATTAAATGCTTCTAACTTTAACGCATTATTTGTTTCCAGTTTGATTCCCTATATAATGCACTTTACTTTATGAACGTAATCGTACAATGAAATTCGTCCTTTCAAGAAAATATCTAATTAAAAGTAAATTATAATACAAGTGAGAAATGTTAATTAGGGTATTATTCAAGAGAATAAATTTTAAAAAATTAAATCCGTTAAGTAATATTGAACTGTTTATTATATTAATTAATTGGCTGGATGCCCGATATATAGCATGTAGGTATTAATTGTTAATGAATCAAAAATGTTGCCTAATTCGTGTCTCGCATTCAAAGTCTGACTATTATTATGATATACGTACACTCTCTCTCTCCCTCTCCCTATCTCTCTCTCACACACAGACACACACACACATATTCAAATATCTTCCTATGATATTAAAGGGAAGAGGCCATCTCGTGGATGATTCATGTCACCAGAAAACCAAACAAAAGATTTGGCTTTTTAAATTATGTTCCATTTCATAGTCTTTCAATTAACGACATCAATATTGTGTTTAATTATGATGAAGAGAAATTGATGTATATGATATAGAGAATGCTGTACTGTGGTTGGTAATACAATTTAATTCATTACTACGTATATGTGCAAATTTAATTTTATTCATGTCATTCTTTTTACTGTTTCCGTTGTATGTGAATTATTTTTCTTTGTAGGAGATAATTACTTGATAATTTGAGCAGAAAGGGTGGGCAGGATTCATTTAAATGATATAGACTTCTAACGAGTTCTGCATTATTTTTAGTTTTTATGACACTTATAAGCCAATTTTAGGTTCGTTTTTCTGTAATTATTTTTTAGTTTATTTTTCCGATTTTTTATAACTTATGGTTTGTCATATATATTATTTACGCACATAGTTTTAGACCAAACCTGATCAATTTATTTTGCATAAAAATAATTTTCTAAACTATTCAAGATTGAAGTTTTAGTTTAGTTAAAAAACATAAACATTATATCAAACTTTAACAGTAAATATTTTCAAATTAGAAATTTTAGATAAAAATAGCAATTATTAATCAAGAATAGTTTACGTGATTTTACATATCAGGCACAAAGACCATTCAATTAATGTTCAAATCCACACTGATTTGTTAAGTAATATTTTTAGTTCTTGATTCATAATTTTTCCAACTTTAAAATAAATGTCTAAAATTTCATCCTTCATTAAATTCAATTTATTTCTTAATTTAGTTCGTTAATTATTTGATCTTTGAATTTAGTTTAAGACACATGTTCTATAATTCTGCAAATAATTATATTTTTTTTAAAAAAAAAGTTTAATGTAGGTCCGCACTAGGTCCGAAACATGTAGCTATATTAATTAAATTGTAATTTAAAAACTGCACGGACGTAAAGAAACAAATTTTTAGGGCAAATGAAGTTATTCTATAAAAATATCAGTATACTTTTACTACAAAATATTAACTGTTTACGTTTTCATAGGCTATAAAACATAGATAGAGGACACAGAGAGCGAGAAGAAGTGTGAAAATAATTTTTTTGTCTGTCCAGGAACTATTAAATGTTAAATAGAGAACAAGAAAATGATGTCGGTCTTCTTACTATGGAATATAAAAACGCCAATCAGTGCGTGGAAAGTATAAATACTTCTCGATTTCTATATGTACTTAAACAAATCATACTGCATCGGTTTAATGTCTTTCTGTAACGCAATCAACGCCTATAAAAATATATTAATATTCTATCTTACTACACACGGATTAATGAGTGTTGAAAACAGGAAATGACAAAATGTATTAGTGAAAATAAGAGGAAGCTCATGCAAACATCTCTTCTATAATATGTAAACGTTTAAATTAATTCTGATATGGGTTTAAACAAATCTGTTTGAGTTATAAAACGTAAATTAACCCATAAAAACGTGGGAACCGCACTAGAATAGAAATTCAATTCATTTTATACACAGAAATGCTGGACTAATCCTAATAGTAGATGATGTAATTCAAGTTCAAAAGGCAGTTATAAGTAGCCTTAGGATGTTTATATTATACACCAAGTTCCGTTTTATCAGTTAACAAAATATTAGATAAAAGTATTAATAAATTTCTTCAAATTATATTAATCACGAATTTAGTAGTAACTTACAGCAAGTGCCATTGTCATTTCTATTGTTGATCACAAAACTTAATATCACTTTCAATTTATACTTTCATTTTATGTAATTATTTAGCTGCTTCATACTTTGCAATAATAAACAATATTATATACGACGCTAAATTTAAGATAACAGCGTTGTAAATTCTAATAACAGTCTTTCTATGATCGTTTGTGCAAAATAAGACAATCCTTATCAAGGGTTCATATTATGGAATTAACCAGAATTGTTCTGCTAAAACTACGCGTATACAACCAGATATTGATCAATAAGAGATTTTACATTTCCTGAGCGCTTCATGGCTGATTTTCCGTTGATTCTCAGTCGAGCTTACTCATTAGAAAAATTGAAACAGAAAAGGGGTTTTCGCAGCCTGACTGTTAGTGAAAAAAACATCGTGTTTTCCGTACTGAGCCTTTTAATTTACTTGCGTTTGAGTATCGTTTATTGGGAGCTCGGTGACCATACACCTATCTGATATTGCCAGAATTGTGACCAATTGCAATCGTAATAATCAGTTTTATCTAAAAGGCTGTGTGCTCTAACCACCTGACGAGTATGACAGCTTTTATAACCTTCACAGTTGTCCTGAAGTTAAGAGTCAATGACAATATTATTTCTGTACAATAGATCCCATTTCGGCTCTAAACCCCAGCAATCTTAACAATGAGAGGTTAAAATGAAGGAAATTACCGGGACCCGTCACAAATTATACTATAACGTTTAAAATATTAAGGATTTGTTCAATAAAAATCTCATTTTATTTAAATATATTTCCATCTATGTGATCGGTATTACAATAATAATAGGTTCTTCGGTGTTCCCTCAGATCCTCATTTCCGACTTTACGTAAACTCGGCACGTTTCCAGGCGACGTCAACGTCTTTTCAATAACTGTCCGGACGGTGACTTCCCCTCCCCCTTCCCCGATTTCGGCAATATCGTTAAATGTACCAATCGTATTTTTAACATTACGATTACTATTATCATAAATAAAAGAGACTCAAGGTCAAACATCGCAGAGAGCAGGTCTGTACTAAATCCTGTTTTTCGCCTGCACAACTTCGTTCAGCTTCCTCTATCGTAAAAATATTCTTATTTTTGTTACTATCAAGGGAAGTATCAAGCTATAAGGAAAACTGTTTCAATACTTTCTATATACACTATTCTCTCCAAAAAGTTTTGTAAATTAAATAGTATTGAATAAACGTAAGAAAAAAATGGCTTCAAGGACATTATAATAAAAATAATTTGGTGAATAATAATTTTTACAACAATCAATTATTTGTATTTTGAATTAGGTCTAAACTTTTTATACCTGTAAAAAAATTTTCACGTACTAAATTCTTCAAACTGTATATATTCGAATATAAGTAATTTAAGGACATGTTGGTTAATGCCATTATCATCACCTTGAACAAATTAAAGAAAAACTAAAATCAAATTACATAACATATACTTAAGACCAAATCTATGGAACAAAATAATAGCATAATGAAGGCACGTATAAAATTTTACTTTCAAAATTTCAATCTAGAATTTCATTATTAATAATGAATAATAAATTAGAATAATTATTATTCTATATGACTTTATAATTTTAAGTATATCTTCAATTTTTAATTTTAGGTTTCCTCCTATAATTTCTTTTATTTGGTCAAGACGATGATTATAGCCCTATCTCAAAGATCGTTCGTTGAATTATGTAATTCGGAATGAATATTGTTGAAAATTTAGTACAACTATTTATTTTTTACTGGTAAACCGGTAATGAAATAGTTATAATGATATTTTATTTTAAAAATCTGTCCTGTATAAGAAATTCTAATATCTAAAACTAACTGTATTTATTTTATATTTAATTTTAAATTTAATAAGTACATTGAAAGCTAGGTTCATATTAATTTTTATAGTACACTTTTCGCATATGAATGTGGGGAAAATAGAGAAAAGTAGTTTCCATAAGCAACAGTTCCCGCATGGATATACTAAATAAATTAATTTACCTGACTTTTCTTCAAATAAGTTCAGATAAATAAACTCATTAGGCATTATAAATCATAGTTCATATGCTAACGATTCCAGTTATTTCAATATTCGTTTTGTCTGCTCTCTCTCTTTAAGCTTTAATATGTGAACCAAACTTACGTCACTTTTCCACAGCAGATATAACCAGAGGTATAAATTGTGAACGGCGATAGGCGTCAGACTCACATTTTAAACTGCTACCCATAATTCCACTGCACCTGACATTGCTCTCTATCAGTTATTACGAGCGCCATACGGGTCTAATATCGCCAGTTTTGGTAAATAACGCTGACAGGTAAAGGATTAGTGTTGTCACTGCAGCTATGTAAACCCTTTTACAGCGTGTCACGTAGCATCCGGCAGTGTTCTGCGTTTATCTTTGTTAGTTTAGTTCATAAATACACAACAGCGTCCCGTTCATGTGTGATACATGTATTTGCACGCCTAAAGGTGAACACTTTATATTTAAAATAATAATCATGAGAACGGATGGGTGTGCCAAATTTAATGTTGGAATTCGACGACAGTGAAAGTTGCTTGGGTTTTGTTGAATTCATGACATCACTTTAAGGGCGGAATAATTGAATTTGTCATCTGTTTGCTAATATATCCCACTTTTCAAGCTGATTAATCTTAAAAACGAATATAATTTACTGCTATATGGATAAAGTGCACTAACTTTTAATAAACAAGTATTCAATGTCTGAACACTAGGAGGTTAATTCTAAAAAAATAATTAGATTCTGCAGGGTAATATAATTAAAATAACTACCACATTATGTTCATTTCAAGCAAAATTAAATAAAATGGACTTCGTTACGATCTTGAAACGTTGTCGTAATATTTAATACTATATCATTTTCTGTGTTATGTCTTATAAAGATTTTCGTTTAAATTAATTATAAAAAATTCTTTGAAAGTGTGTTTTGTATTCTTATATAGCTTTTTACTAAAATTAAATTGAAAAATACTCGTAACTTAATTTCTAATAAGGATTCGCAAAGTAGATTAATAAATATTAGCAATGAGAGCTAAAGTCCAATATTGGAAAATAATTATTTACTCCCTATAACTCGTGGAGATTTTCAAGTTTTCTTTTCACAAGAAAGTAAATGAATATGCAGAGTTAATCTAAAATATTTTTTTTCAATTCCTTACCTGATTGAATTCCCAAGTATAAACGCTTGAACGCCCGAAGATTCTTTTCTGTATTTTATTTCTCAATAGATATTGTTTTAAAGTTTTGGAGAACACTCATATTTAGCGGTGTACGTAGCAGTAGAAGAAACTCCTGGTTTCCTTGAAACGCAACAAACAAATTCACTTATATTATTCGTCTCGAATAATTTCCTCGTGCAGTCTAGTAAGCATGAACACTTAGGCATTGTTTGAGCGACAATTAAAAACAGCGGTTAACAATTATAGTTTAACATTGTTTTCTTGGCGCCATGGCTAAATTCTTACGTTGCGTGAAACAGACATTTCTAATCGACGATTTTACCATGCTTTAATATGGTAGAAATTATCTAGAATCCTGAAACAGTCACGGACGGAAAATTCATTTCGCGATGGCCATTTGAGCAATCAAAGATATACACTCGTCAGTGGCCGACTTTGCGACGGCACCGTTGGAACACTGGATATTGTACTAAAAGCAGTTTTCAGTTTCAATTTAAATTCTGTAAGAAATCTAAATCTCAGGTAGAAATTGAAAGAGCTATTACTACGCGAGAGAAGCGGACCGCAATTAGCTACGAAAATTCGAACAATTAAAATTATTATTTGATTATAAATATAATATTATAAATTATAATTTGATTTTAGATATTTTTAAAAATATGATTACATATAATATAATGTTTAAAATTATGATTTGAATTAAAATATAATATTTTTTACTTTTAACATATTTAAAATTATTATTTCATTTGAAATATTATTATAGAATTTTAAAATTATTATTTCATTTGAAATCATTATAAATATTATATTTATACCGTAAATTTGTGATTTGAAATATTTTTTGTTCCAACTTGGTTACCGTAGTAACAAAACAACCAGATTAAAGCAGAAAAACGTACTGGAACGTCGTTGAAATATTAAATAAGATATTTTAATTGTCCGGAAAGGTCGTTAACTTATTTACTTTATAATACTGTCTTTATATTTATTACAATTGTCGCGCTAACGTGAAGCACGATTTTATGGAGTGTATCCAAATTTAATCTCTTTTTAATTACATATATTACAATATCCGCATATACAATATCACAACATCCGTAGTTGTGTAAGGAAATAAATATACACTTACGATGTATTTACAAAAACATGTCTATAAAATTGAGATATTTTGATTGGCTGACGGAAGGTTGGCACTTCAGATGATGAAATATTCCCATGTTAGATGGAGTGTGAATAATTTGAAAGAAACAAATAACAAACTATTCTATCAAGTTAGATTTGAAAAAATAACGCTACCCAACTAAAGCTCTAGTTTACAGTAAAATTAAAGAAACACTTGTTGAAAAAAAATTGTAGAGGATTACGGTGAAGGTGTAAAGAGTCTTATTAATTACGAGAACACTGATGGGCACAGAAAAGAAGACATAGCTCGTATATAAAGTAAGGGCCATGAAAATTACAATAAAACAATTTAATGTGATATATACTTCCTCTGTGGTAGCCAGAGAAAACTATAATACACTGTAAGGGCTACAATAAAAATCTGAACGTTAGAAAAGAGCTTCGAATTAAATTAAATTAACAAGCTATGTGATTTGTATATATTCCACCAAAATAGAATAATATTGAGAACAACAAACCGATATAAGAGTAATAAAAATTACCTTTACAATTTTATTCATTCTTGAGTTTTGTACCTGGGAAAGTCACGCCACATGACAACGCGATTTTGTTTGAATCCGTCATGTATAGAAGTATAGTATAGAAGAATATTTTATCAATGAATGAAATGTTTTCCTAAAAAAATTTCCAAAAATGGTAACAATGAAAGATAATTTAATTATTTATTGAGATTTTTCGATATCATATAATATTAATTAGTTCAGTTTCTATAAGAATGTTTTAATACCATGGAAATTTTATCTTTCCGATTAAAAAGTCGTAAATAAAATTCAGCACAGACGAACCCGTACTGTAATCCAGTGAGAAAGTACCCTTTGAGATATTTTCGAAAAGGAATTTAAAAAATGTATACATTCACTAAATCACAGTAGTATAACATTGAAAAATGAAGTACCGAGGTAATGGTACTAAGGCACCAAAAAGACTTAGCGCGGTTTCAGTAAGCCATAACTAAGTGGACAAAGTTTCTATACAGATAGTTTAGCCCCCTCATATAAACTCAGCAATGTTTAGAAATAAAGGGTGCAGTGCAATTAATCGGAATTAAACCTCGTGAGCAATTTAGTATAATTGTATTCCACAGACGAAGGGAAACTAATTACAATTCACAAGTGAATTAAATAATCAGATATTTTATTAGCAGGCAGTAGTGATTTCAAGCCAAGGCACCTCGGTCAGTTTTAGAAATGTATGTTCAGAAGTCGCAGACCTTGGGCGTACTGTAAAAGTTATCCGCCATTCCTATTGGAATAGTCGGCCAGCTGCCTCGTTAACTGGTCAAGGTACGGCAAATGGAATGCGTCCCCACAACAAACCGCCATCGGAAGGGCGTGAGACAAATATCAAATGCCCGACCTACCTGATTAATGTTTTTCTTGGATTTTCCCTGCATCACTTTTAGGCGAATTCCGGGTAGGATCCTTAAACTACGGTCTTGTGGCTCTTGTTCCTATGCTATTTAAGGGGATTTTCCACTATGTGGATTACCCTCGTGTAGCCTGTTACTCTATATATATATATATATGCCTTGCCTTGCCTTTCAGACCCTTTCCTACACTATAAGAGCGGAATGGCCACTATATAGAGTACCCTATATATATATCCTGTGTACACCTTCTTCTTCTATTTGGAGTAAAAAATTTAAAACCTAATAATGTAATGATTATTCTCGTTCGTGCAAACTCTTTCGAGACCACTGGAGAATATAACAGTAATTTTAGCCAATGTGCAATGATATAGAGTAAAAGCGCGTAGGTTGGATAAACAGTAAAAATTCTTCTTTAATTGCCATGACAACGTTATCTTAGAGAGAGAGTACGATTTCCTTTTTGTATTATAATGTTAATTGAGTATGAACGGAAAACATAAACATTACATTACTTTCTACTTGTAAAACAGAAAATATTATATTTGGTTCAAAAGGATTTAATCACGACGAAGAATTTCCTAGATTTATTTATCATTGTATGCAATTTCAAGTTAATGTAATAAATAGGTCAGATGATTTTTTAATTATTTGAATTATTCCCTAAAATAAATTGTAATTCCTGCAATTACTAATATACATAATAGTTCAGTCTCTAAATGAAATTTACGTTCTTTGTTTCATACAATACAAATTTACTATAGATAACTCACATATAATTTTCTTAAAAGAGATATCGACGCCATGATTTAAGATCAATTTAAAATAAGTGTAATTTGACTTAATGCAACGACCAATACCAAAGACAAAAGCATATAATTTTCCAGTTATTCACATTTATGAATTGTTTTGAAAGTAATGCAAAAATTAAATAGTTTTCATGTAACACTATCGTACAAAGCTTATTGAATTATTTTCATTGAAGTGTTACGCATTATCACAAAATTTTGATACGTACATGTTTTCCGCATACGTACTTCATAAAAGGATAGAGTTCCTTTAAAGAAAAAGAAAAATCTGATTCTGATGTAACAGAATTTGACGCGTCTTTGCAATAAATGTAGGAGGAAATTGGAAAATACTTCAAACTTTTATGTAGTGCTTCATAGGAAAACAGGTCGAATAAAATGTAAAAAATAAAGAAAATTATCCAAAATTTAGAAAACTGATGCTTTACAGTGCTCAATGGACAGACTTTGTTGAAATATTGATTATCATATGTAGTGAAATATTAAGAATAGTGTGATCTGTGTCATCTGGAGTTAGGTTAAGTACGTTAGATGTAAAATAATGAGAAAACATATCGTTCCAAAATTACTTCAAGAAAGCATTACAAATTTCAAACTGAAAATAAGTCGACTCCTTCCCCAACGTATGATTTCGTCAATATAAATCTCTAATATTTGAATATGCTGAATTTCTCTCATAAATTTTGCATTAATTAGCATACATACTTTCATTCTCCAATACTCTTCAATAAATTGTACCCTCTGAATATCTGAGTGCTTTATTTTGAAAAAATTGTTTCTTATCATTACATAACATTTTCTTACTTTGTTCTTTAACTTCCATTTGATTGGGAAGGGGGCTTTAAGCTAGCTTGAAGTAATTTCTGGAGAATTTAATAAAGTATTTTTTAAATATATCTATAAAGCAATTATTATATATAAATATTAAAAAACTTGAATAAGAAATCATTGAATACTATTTCATTCCCTTCTAAAATATGGAAATTACTAAAATAAATCAGTTTCAAAAAGAACTTTAGTCCAAAGCTTCAACCGTAACGCGACACTACGATCATACCTATTCCCTATTGTTTTATAATATTTAGTGGTATTATTTGCGGAAGAATAAGATATGTAGAGGGGCGGAAAGTAAAATAATTTTGTCCGGATAATAAGAACAGTATATTTTTCATAAAGGCAACAAACAGAGCTTTCCAGATCATAATAATATTTGAAATTTACTATGAATATGGTTTGAAGATGTATGTATGTATGTATTTTATCTATAAATGGGCAATTTGCCCGGAGGCAATGCATGAAATTACAATTTAATTAGATTTAAATGAAATAAGTTCAACCAAATAAATGAGAGTAAATTAAATAATTGTTTGAAAATATAAGCTAGGTTTAGGGACATTATTTCAACTTTAAATGCATATATATAGAATCATATTAATTAAAGGTTAATTTTGAAAAAGTTAAAGAGAGAATTAATATTGTACTGGCCTGAAAAGAAGAACAGTGGAAAGATATTTTAAAGAAATTAACTAACTATTTAATTATCTAAAGAGACAAGCATTTTACTTTAGTTTATAACGGAGCACTAACGCTTCACTTCACTTTACTGAAGTAGCCTATGATCACTAGAGAGTTCAGATTATGTTTAAATTTTCTTTCCGTTAGAGGACTTTCTCCAAAAACACTTGCAGGCAAATTGTTCCCGTTATTTATTGTCCTATTTAGAAATGAGTATTTTCCAACATGTGTCTTTTTAAATCTGGTATTTAACTTGAACATGTCGTCAGTCCTCCCGTACCCAGTTGGTTCTCTCTATCTATCTAAAATTCCTTGCCAGATTCCAGTCTTTCAGACTATTACATGGCTTTCATATTACACGCTTAGTAATGAATTATATCTAAAAACTAAAACTTTGAAAATCCTCTGCAACCTTATAGAATTATTTGACTGAGCTCAAATTTCATTTATATCTTATTTTCAAGTGGAAATGACGATTTTGTGGTTGACTTGAATTATTTCTTTAATATATTAATTTTGTATTTTCATAAGCGCGTCTAAGTAAAGCTCCATGCCGAATTTAATCAAGTTAATTTCAGCTTTTATCAAACGCGTTACTCTAGTAGATTTTCATATTACATGCTTAATAATAATAAACTTTAGGTTAATACTATAATCGCGACTGTTCATCATACAAACGTCGTTCACATTTCAGATTAATTAATGATTACCTACCAAGTCTTCTGAGTTTTGTTATTCAATATATGCGCTGGCGGCATGCAAATTACAATTACAAAGCCAAGATACGAACGCAATATTAAGAAAATTGCCAGTTTTTTCGTTCCGGGTGTCATATTCCGTTTGTGTCAGCGGTTGCTGTACTTCACTACTTGTAACTTTAACTGAATTACTATAATTTCTATTATTGGAATAAACATAGACTTGCATTAGACACTCATTCGGCAATCAGTATAAATAAATTATGGGAAATTATGTTTGTATAATTGATGCTAACATAGGAATATTTTATGAGATCCCATACGGAGTCGGTAATAACCAGAGCAGTTGATGCGACTGTAAATAAATCAATAAAAAATATATTTTTACGCAGTATACCCTACGCCATTACCATCTGCCGTTAATCAGAGTCAATTACTCTACTTAAAATATTTAAATGAAATAACTATTCGCTACAAGGACTACAATGGAATTATTTAATATCAATCCTAATTAATTTCATTCCTCAGCCAACAGGATTGTATTTGAGAATACTAAAATTATGGCCACACGTTTCTCGCTATATGAACGTGGTTGTACATTGTGTACGATGTTAATTAATCTTTACACAAGTATCGTAATCAGAAGCAAAGTCTATTTAATGTTTTATTCAACACAGGCCTGTGTATACATTAATTCTTTTATTTCATATTGTATTTATGATTACATGACTTATTAAAGATAAGCTTTACCTGTTGACTCATGGAATTAAATTATTCAATATTAATCTTCGTGTTGATAATTAAAATTGTGTTGTTATAATCTAAGCAAAAAAAATCTTATGTATTGTTGAACTAGTGTGGAGAAAGATTCGGATATATGCATATGTTGACGGGTAATCTTAAGTAAATCGTTTTCATTCCTAGGGTTCTGCGTTAGTAATTTATTGGTCTACTTAACGAATACATACAGCAGCCATAGTTAAGGACCGTACAGAGATGAAGTGTGATACACTACAAAGACGTGTAAATAGGTTATTAATGAATCAAAAAAATTTATAGTATAGACAAAATTATTGTAGAATCGAATAAATACAGCAGCCAGCAGATTATACTATATACTATATAATTATACTATATAATATTTAAGCTTTTCAGAAAACGAGAATGTACCAAGGAAAAATATATATTCAGTGACTTAAAATTAAATAATGTTAGTTTTCCATGAGATTGAATGAATTCAATTAAAAAGAATTAATGCAAACGTTGTATTTCATACTTAAAACAATTTTCAGCAAACGAACGATAACGAGATATATGAACCTAGCGGGGACCATATTTTTCGAGAAAAACACATTTACCATTCTTTCGAAACCCCCAGGGATTATGTGTGGGAGCGTTGAGCAATTTTTGTTTTTTTTAATCAGTTATCGGACGAATATTCTTTAATTTATTTGAATGGCTTTGTCTGGCGTGCCGATTACAGAGTTGGATAATGTTAATGAATACGGCATAACGATCGAAATCTAACCCTGTGCATTTTGTATATTTAACATATTGAGTGGAAGCTTCTGGCATAGTGCATGGCTATTTCATACAGTCGTTGCTCCCCAGCTCTTTGTTTGCGCGCCCATCTATTAAAAATGGCGGCCGTAACTCAGGATTGGCGCGGATTCCTGCGGCGGCAGCAACTCAGGCATAAATATTGCAACGGTGTTGGCGGGTTTATGGTCCCACGTTGCCGTGATCAGGCGCAATCCAGCTAATAGAAGGCGGCTTTCTTGCTTTACGGCTGCTCTTCTCATGCAAACAAGGCGCTCTCCAAGTCTTATCTTACTTTCTTAACTTTTCTCGGTACTTTCCATTATCTTCAGATCATTCTACTACGCTATGCAAATCATAAGATTGTTGATTTATTTACGTTATTTGCCATAACTAAATGAAAATTAATTTTAATTTAACGAAAAAGCTTACCTTATTTAGTTTGCTGTCAGCAAAGAGTAAAACAAACTTTTAAAGAGAGACTTATAATGTATGAAGTGATAACGATTTCAATCATTTGTAAAGGTGTAATTCTCTCTATAAATACATTTTTATAACATATTCTTAAATTATTTCCCGCAGTCCGATATATTAAACAGTGATCTCATTGTACGCCAATGACTTTTTTACTATCACGAATTTTCACTACTCGACGTACTTTCAAAGTTCTTACATGTTCCACTACAACGGTAACTGTAGGACTATTGTACGAGTCTATTCTACAAAAACCAACATTTACAAGCTGTCCTGATTAATCGAAGACGAGGAGTGAAGCTCAAGTAAAACCACAAATAAATATTATTATTTAATATTCTGCCCACAGACAAGTCCTTGTACTTTGTAAATTTCCTTCTACATCTTTCCATGTCGTCCTGGGTTCATTTCTTCATTTCAATCAATATCTGATTATAAAAAAAAACAGGTGGTATTATATTATACGTGATAATTAGGACATATTGAAATATGAAATTTCAATTGGAACGATACTTTTGATAAATATGTTCTCGGAGATTCTGTAGAAGCGCAAATTACCAAAAATTTGTAAAAAATAATTATATAAATGATTGCTTTTTAATTTAATTTAATAAAGGGTTCACAAAATTTAATAGGGTCATTTTAGTTGTAACTAAGTAATTTCAATTTTCTCACTCATGAGTTTAAATTTAAGATAATTTACTTTAACAACTACATTAAAGTCTCAAAGAAATTACTAATGCGTTAAATAGGCAAACATCAGGACGGTTTCATCAGACTCAGAACATTAGGAAAAAGGGACTTATGTGAGAGCATATACATGCGACAGAAATCATCGTCGCAGACGGAAAAACACCTGTTCGTGTCAGGATGTTGTATCAATTTTTTTAGGTTTTAGGACGCATTTTGTTCTGGCGTTATTGCCAACGTTTCGTTCAATAGAACCGAACATTTTCAAGGCTAGGCCAAGACTGACGCCCTATTGTTTTTTCGAACCACAGGCTACATGAGAGTTATTCGCTTTGATGACAACTCCCCTTTCATAGCATAGCAAGGAATGGAAAGGGGATGCGGAAGGTAGGGCAAGGTTGCTAAGGGTTTACTAGGTCCCCCGGGCTATAATTTAAGGATCCTACCCGACATTCGCCTAAAGATGATTCAGGGAAAACCCTAGATCAGTTAGTTCCGGCATTTGGTTTTTGTCCCATACCCTTCCGATAACAAGAATTTGGTCTGCCGTGGGTTCGCAGCATACCATGCTCCGTGCCTCGGCCGAATTTAATGGGCACCTGGCCGACTGGTCCAATAGATAATGGCTTACCGGAACCTTATTTTGAGATCCCTGCCAAAGAGCAGGAATTATGAAAATTCCGAACAGGAAGTTATCCCATCCATCCGTTCTCCGGACATCCAGGGTCACTCCCACTCTGGCCCTCGTTGTCTCTAGAATTTCCTCAGGCATGTAGCCCAGTTGCCCGATAATCCACATCCGAATCCCAAGTTGTTGGGACACTTAATATTACTCTGTTTTCCCGTATTTTCCGGGACCAATAACACTTTTCCTTAGAGAGCATAGTTGTTTCCTGTAAGTCAATTCTGTGGTACGTCTCCTTGGCGTTGAATTGGCGGTATCGCAGATATCTTTCGTGTTCGTTTAATCTGGTAAGTCGGACCTGCCAGTATCACCAATATAAACCTTCCCGCATTCCACGGAATTTTGTATACGCCTTTAGTGAGGAACTAGTCTTGTCGGTCCTTCACTGAGCGAACGTATTCCCACATATGGAAGAAAGGCCCTGTTGAAACTTTTTCCTGTGAAGTGTTCCCGCACTTAAGGGCTTTCTTTATATATAGTATTATTGCATATCCAATACGATCTCTCTTTCGTTGAACTTTCCTGGTCACAAATCTTTTCGATTCTGTTGAAAAGCGTTTTGTATGGGCCCTATTTTTGTGCCGGGTGGTGATGGGATTTGGCATTCATATAAAGATTTGTATGAGTAAGTGTCCTGTACATGAGATGTGATGGAATTCGTTATCTTTCCAGGTTACTAATACATCCAGGAATGCCAATTTTCTTCTATACATCTAATAGTTAATCTTATATACATCAAATAGAAAAGAAATTCTGTGCCGAGATGGTAGAACTATTCAGACACTGTCTCATAACAACATATTTCAAAAACGACGGAAAATTCTACGAGCAAACTGACGACGTAGCCCTCTATCTCCAGTTGTAGCGAATCTATATATGGAGGCGTTTGAATCGCAAGCTATAGAAATAGGAACAACCAACACTTTGTTGAGATATGTCGATAGGGCCTTTTTCCTTCAAGTGATTGATATAAAATTTATATTTCTCTCCTACTCCTTTACACTTTCCAGACTTCCTTCCTCTCGAATAGGTATTTGGTAACTTTACATTTCTCTCTCTTCCCAGACTTCCTTCTTCTCCAGGTTGTATATCTGAACTGCCTTTTACATTTCTTGTCCACCTTCCATCTAGACTTTTTCTGTTCCCCACCACAGGATGGAAACCTCTTCACGTGGTATTTCGGCCAATCAGCTTCGGCTTACTCTCGCCTGTTGGAAGGTGTTGACTTTTTGGAATTTTTGTGATGTTGGCTCCTGAGCCATTTCTTCTGGACGCCTCCGGAGCCAACTTTTTTGACCGTATTTTCCCAGCAAACTACAGTTAGACTCTGCCTACATAGGCGTTTTTACGAAAATCATATAAAAAAACTTGAATTAATTTTGGAGGTGTTCTTCTGCGCTACAAACCCATGCCTATTTTATTATTACTGTTTTGTCGCTTTGTCATAATAGTCATTAGCTACTGTACAATAGAAATAGTTAGGTCAAATATATGTTTGCAACATAATTCAATTGGGTTCAGTAGATCTGTGTGTGCCAGGAACTTGATAAGATTGTCCAATTTCTGGTGGGAGGTAAGTAATTTGCCGTTCTTCAGGTCGATGAGAGATTTGTTGCAAAACTTTGTGTATGAAAGGGAGTGGTGAAGGATGCGGTTGGTCGTGAACTGAGTTCTGCAGAGAAGAATGATTGGTTAAGGAGTGTTGGAAAATAGTTAACCGCTTGTGTTCTTCTGGAAGGTGTCTTGGATGAGCATTGAATCTCTCCTTCTGGTAGCTTCTTGTAATCCTTCGCTGCAAGATCGTTGATCATGCTCCTGAGTTGAATACTAAGTAACTCGTTTTTACCGGAAAGATTAAGTCTTGACATGCTGGAATCTGACCGAGAACACTGTTGTCATTCAGTCCAGAAGTTTGTTGAGCCAATTTGATAGCCAACTCGTTCTCCCAGATTCCCTTATGGGCTGGGATCCGTATAAGATGAACGGTTGTATTTCTGAGATTTCCGAGCTACATTTTTATGTAGAATATTGTTGGTAAACCCAAGGTTTAAAACGCTACAAAATTATTAACTGTATAAAGAAAATTTACAAATGTGAACTACGGAAAAATAATTTCAATACTCTTGCAGAAATACACCTAAATTAATTCGGTATTCGCATGTGAATTGAGAGAATAGTATATGAAAAATAAGAGTTCTGAAATCAGTACCGAAGGTTCGCATCCGTTCAAGGAGATTAAATAGATTACAAGAAGAGAAACTTTGGAAAATTTAAAATAGTAACATTTGCAGAATGATAAGTCATTATGGTAACTAAAAAAATTGTTGATGATTTGAAAATTAATTTGAGATCAAATTTATAAGTAGAAAAATGATCATAAGGATTAGATTACGTGATTTTCGATTATATAGTTGGGTCAGAAGGATTTTTCCGGAAAATACCAATAGTTACCAAAAGCACTAAGCTAATAAATGGCTTCATGAACTGCAGATTAAAAACTAAAAACACTCCTCTTAATTACCAAATAGCTCTGACAAAATGAGCATGAAACGAATTGCTATAAAACAATTACTAAACAACCATTTGTAAAAGTGACGATGAGAAATTCATAACAAACATTGCCCAACTCGTTTAAGGTTATCCTCGTGAGGGACTTTCAAAACGTGCAAAGATATACCAGAAAAAATCAACAAATCGCACGAATTAATTTTAAGAGGATCGATGTATGAAGGTGCGATAAATTACGGAAACTTGAGATGTCAAAAGAACGCATCAATTACATTCTCCAGGAGAAATTGTGCATGAAAAAGAATTGAATAAATGGGTGCCGAGCATGATCACTGTGAATCAAAGACTCATTCGGAAATATCACCAACCGTGCTGTTTTACGAAAATCAAGAGTGATTTCTGTGACAATGAATGAAATATGAATTCACTTATACAGGCCAGAATCGTAACAGTGATGGAAACTGGTTCTTCAGCATCGAAGAAAGTGCCATTGTTGTGATAGTTTAGATTAATATAATGAATAAACATCATTTAATGCATTTCAGATTTATAAGTTGGAAAATGCATGAATGCTTCCTGCTCAAACAACAGCCATTGTAGTCAATAATTTGATTTCATGTTCTTGCGTATTTTGGACCTGAAGAAAGAAACAAAGTTTCCAGATTGTGTGGTATTTATATCATCACTTAATTTTATGGTGCGCTTTTAGTATTCAATTTGTATAGCAAGTATTTTTAACATTTGTTTAAATTTCTACCTGGAAGCATGGAAACGTGGCTTGCGGGGTCGAGCAGCCGACAGAAGACAATTGCGGGGCGGATTAGGAAAATCCGCAGGTCCCGCAAACATGGCCATGATCGGCCAAGAAAGGGGTAGACGACCGGGAAGGTATGGCCCTAAAATAGAATGAAGTGGGTCACGTGTAGATAAGGACCAAGTAGATAGAGATTTTTGGGGACCGAGAGTGACATCTATCGAGAGTGAGATCAGTCTGCGAACACGTAGAGATCGGTCTGGACAATCAGAGGAGCAGTCGGCGAACTCGAGGAGATCGGTCTGGACCATTGGGGAGAGTCGGTCCTGTGCAACTTGGGTGTACACGAAGCGTCCCGGTCGTCTGCTGCTGCAGGTAGATTTCGCCAACGAGAGTCGACCCTGTCCGAGCTGCAGATCTGGTAAGTCGCATTCCATGTTTCCAGGTAGCGCGCCGGTTTGCCACCATCATTAATCATGGTTTATCCTGAGAAAGAGGGGGTACATGCATCCCTGACTAGGCTGGAGAGCTTCCGTTGTTGAGAATGTGTGGGCGAATATATAAATTATGTTAAAATATTTTTTTGGGGGTAACAGGTTATGTGAGGGAAATCCACATGGTGGCAACTCCCCTTTAATAGCATAGGAAGGGATCTGAAAGGGGGGATGCGGAAAGGCAGAGGAAGGTAGCCAAGGGTTAACTATGGTCCCCGGGCTATGGTTTAAGGATCCTACCCGGCAATTCGCCTAAATGTGATGCAGCTAAAACCGTAGAAATACCTGCATCAATTAGGTTGAGCATTTGGTACTTGACCCACGCCCTTCCGATGGTGGGAGAGGGGTTAGCGGAGGGGTCACAGCTTTCCCCTCTCCATGCCTTGACCAGTTTAGGAGGCAGCTGGCCGACTAATCCAATAGGAATAGCGGACAACTCTTACCATATGCCCAAGGTCTGTGATCCCGGAACATACACCTCTCAGAACAGGCAGAGGTGCCTCGGCTTGTGGGAACCTTAGTTCAAAAACGGAGAGGAAAAGGTATCCCCAAAGGTAGCCCCTTCGTATCTCTCCAACAAGGTTCTGCCTGCGAGAGAACATCCCTCACAGGTTACCTGCGAGAAAATCCTCTCGCATTCTTGTTTATTTCATTATTTAAATATTTTATTTCTTTCCTGCGAGAGAATAATTTCTTGCAGGTAGCGCCTTGTATTATTATTAAAATTTTCTCTTTGAACCTAAAATTTAGAAAAAACCCACCTCAATTTTGTCTGTTATTTGGCTATTTTATCTTTTTATTATATTCCAAACAGACGTACTATATCTTCATTTCATGTTCATTTTGTAGTTTCTCTCCGAGTAGACTGAGTGGTACTACAACAAAAACGTGGCTGTTTCACAGAAAAATATTCTGTTTTTTGAGATATAATTCTAGTAATTTGCTCAGTTTGACAAAGCATGTAAAGTTCTACTATTTTTGAAGAATTTATGAATTTTATAAAACCATTTAATATGCTAGATTGTCGAAGAGAATTATCTAAAATGACTTGTCTAGACAACACGTAATTGCAATCAAAATGATACCTTTCTTCTGTTATAGGTGCTTCTAGAATTACTTGTCGATCACACAATCTCTCCTGTCGTGCATTCACAAATGAACAACCAGATATCAATAACAGTTGCCTCACATTGCAGGCTCCCACTTCAATCACATTTTGCAGCCGTCCTCCACGAGAGGCATACATCCCTTGACATGACTGAAATTCAAAGCTTTGATGCTGGTTTCCGGCCTCCAAACCACTCAACTAACTGGTATTGACACATCATTAAAGATTCATTTCCATTATATACAACAAACACTCGCTCCTGAACCGTATACCGCTTTTTATCAACATTCCTGCACACAAACGGCGACTACAAAACGTAGTATATAAATACAAGAAGAGTGGCAAGTTTACCACATAAAAGTCACTTTTGTTTTAATGTTTTTTCTATTAATATAATGATTATTTACATAAATGTTAATCAATTTACTGTGAAATTGATTGCCTCAATAATCATACAAGTGGATTATATAAATTATTAGTAAATTATTTATGTGACAAAATTTAATATTTTTATTAGATCAAATTCTTGATCTAAGATATTTCTCAGACAATATTTTTAAATCTGAACTCTAGTAAGTCAATAATTGTACAATCAAGGTACATGTTGTAACTGTAGAGGAAACCTTGAGCTTGTTCTATCTTTCTTTTGACTGAGAATTTATTAATATTATTGTTGTATAAAGTTACTAATAAATAGGCTGGTACGTTATTTTAAGTGAACAAATTTGGAATGAATAATATAATTGAATTAACTGAATTATATAAATATATGTATTGTTATCGCATAAAACTACTAATTACTTTTAATTAATCGCATGTTAAATTATTTTATTGTTAATTATATTATCATCGTAAACATTAAGGGTTAGGCAGTTTGGGTGAAAGTTAAAAACAGTGGTTAATAATGACAGGTTAACATTATTCATTAGCATCACAGCTAATTCTTACGTTGAGTGAAAGAGACATTTTTATTGCCGCAATATAATAGAAATGATCTGATTTTTGAATTCCTCAGAATATTGAAAATCGCACGAGAGCAAGGCGACGGAGAATTTATTTCGCGAAGGGAGTCTGATCCAGCGAGGTCACGCTCGTCGGTGGCCCACGCCATCACCATTGGAACACTGCATATAGCACTGAAAACCTTTTAATAATTCATTCATTGGTGTCAATCATGAAATTGGAATATAACATTCTAAAACATTCTCAAAGTCTTATGTTTGGGAACTACCACTGCGCAAGACGACCTACGACTATACGACAATGGTTACAACAGGTAGCCTGTTACGTGGAATTCGAGTCGATGACCGCCTGCTCGGTAGCTGTGTGGTGAAAACAACTTCCACGTTGCTATTATGGAGGTCACAAACTTGAGCAATCGTCACGCTTACCTGAGGATTGTTGCAGAACGGGGCCATTCCTGATTTATATACGCCATGTGGAAGCTGAGGTGAAGCATTCACAGTTTTGGGGACAACGAACTGTATCCTCAATATTCACTATTTTTTTTCAAATATCTTCATTTATCTCAATTATATATAGTAAAATTTCAATTGCTCTGTTTTTGAATTAGCGACTTTCGACCCATGATATCCTGTTAAGAGAGAGAAAAATCTCATGTATTTCATAGGTAAATTTAAAGCCGGTTTAATTTTTGTAGCTTTTGTATAAATTTACCAAAAAATTGTAGTCTATCTGCTGGCGCCCAAAAATTTACGAAAATTCTGTTATCAATCAAATTCATTATACAAATCAATTAGTAATGTTAAAAATATTTTGTTTTGTAATGTGTGTTCCAAAGACCTTAATTGTGACGTCCTACCATTTTTATGACATTAAAATCAGATAGAGACTAAAGTATGCAGACGAATCTTTGAGTAACTGAGTTGTGTGACGTCAGCGAAACATCTGGCTACAAACTTTTAATAGTATTTATTGTCGTGTCAACGTTGAGCTTGAAATTATGCTTATTTTTTATGCTTATTAACATATAATAAAATAATTGTTTTACAGAAATTTAGGCATTAAATCATATCATTCAACACAAATTAGCAATATAAAATTTTTCTATTTCAATTGTAATGTTGCTGAATAGATACTGATTTCTCCATCCAAATATTCTTAATTCTCTAAATAGAGGATTTCAGAAACATTTTTGAAATCTTCTAAATTATAACTTCAGTTACTTTTATGAATTGACTTTTATATCGAAGCCTAAATTGAAAGTACTTTCTGAGTATATTTACGCAATACGAATTGCTTTTCTTTGTCTATTACATATCTCAACTTAACAATTTGGAATCTTTTCGTACTTAAAATTCCGCTCCTCATTGCCCCCCATATCATTTTGTAGTCTCATTTTTGCTATTTTTTTCTATCCTTACATCTGATCTCTAAACTTATGAACATACTATCCGTGAAATCAGAAATTAAAATTAACTGTCGGTATTTCTATTCAATTTATGATATGAAAAAAATACATTTTAAAGTAACACAATAAAAGAAAAGAAAGTTCTCTAACTGAAAAAAGACACAATTATATATATGAAGAAACTGAATACTTGAAAATGCAATAGTATTTATTAATTGTACCTATTATAATTTGTTTAGAGATTTCGAAGATAATATCAAGGTTATATAGCTACTAAACATTTTCAAGATAATACAGGCTAAAAATCTATAATCTGGTTATGATCTACGTCTATTTCTTATTAAAATGTATAAGGAATCTTCAAATAATTTTTAGCATTATAGTAAAAAGGACTGTTGACGTAGACGTTGATGAGTAGAAAAAAACAAATAATACGGACGTTGTTAATACCACAGATAATTACGAATTACCAGAAATAACGACGGCTGCTCCAGTTAACTTTTAGAGAAAACAACCGACGTATTACAGCTTTACGTATATAGAAAAATTGACGTTTAAAATTATAGATACCTTTAGGAAAAATGATATTAATGATGTTAAATTAACCGTTAAACCAGTTAACCATATACAAAACATACTAACTAAGGTTAAGGACAAGACAGAAGAACAGTATAAGACAAATCTGGTATGTAGCATCCCATGTGTCAATTGCCCAAAAATATATGTAGGTTATAGCACAACAACAATTAAAACTAGAATGTATCACCATAAACAAACATTAAAACCCACAGCCAAAAGAAACACAGAGTTGTCCACCCACACAAAATTGACTAACCATGAATTTGATTTTAATAATATTAAAATATTACATAATAATATTCATAAAGTAAAACTTAGAATAGCAGAAGCAATAAAAAAAGAAGCAATATTGTTAAATAATAGAAACGAAGGTTCAGAAATAGAAAAAAAAATGCAGAGATACTTAAAATATTGATAAGTAAAACATCTAAAAATAAAAATTATAAGAAATTGTAACCAATTGTAAGTTTTTAATTTATTTTAGTTTTTTGTTTTTGTTGAGGTGTATATGTTTACATGCATGTATCTTATATATGGATAGTTAAATAATTATTACCAAAATGATAAGTCGATACTATAGTTTCGTTACTATAGTATCGATTTTCGATTGAAATGCTACACACTGAACCACCTAATGGAGCAGTTTTAAAACAGACCTTGTTGAATAACAACATAGTTGTATAGTAGTGACGAAGTACCTATAGGTACTAATACTTTTTATAGTTAATGTTATTTTAATTATAAGACAAGAAGGTGTGTTATGCTGAAGGTGTTGCAATGTATTCGTAACTTGATGTTTTCATATAAGTGGTAACGTTTTTATTGTTCATTCAGGATGATTATAGCAATGAGTTGAAAGCTTCCGACTATTTATTTAATAAAGTTATAAACTTTGGTTTTTTCTACTCATCATAATTTTAAGCATTATATATTTCTTTCATAAATCTGAAGATGACTAGAAATAAATTTATGGCAGTTACGTAAAACATTTTGAAATTTTAATTTCACATTTCGTTTGCACTTTATAATAATAATAATAATAATAATTGTGTCCAGTAATTCACAAACAATTGTTATCAATAGGTCTACTCTATAAAGTTGCCGGTAATTTACCTCATAATTGAGTCTTTATCTCTTTGTAGTTTAAAACTTAAATAATTTCCTAACAATTATTTTTATTTTCAGAATTTTCCTCTTCCTTTAATCTGAGAAAAACGCATATGCAAACATGCGAGATTCCTGCTAACGCCCTTTCCGTGTTTTCGGATGTAGATATTACCCCTCCTAATTAGCAAAGACACATTGGGATGTAATATTTTTCAGGCAACTTAGGTTAAAATACACACATACGTGCTCCCACAGTCTGTCCTGAAGGGCATTTTTCTTTTTTTGCCGGAGAAATATTGTTTGCACGGACACTATTACTAACAGGGACTGCTGACATTACTTACCAACCTAAGACAAACATTAATAAAGCATTACACTCTATCACAACACAAATATATAATTTCAAAATAAAAATAAAATTAATTCACTAACTTGAATTACTTACAACGCCGGACTCCATTTTTATTACAGTTTTAGTTGCGTTTTTACATAGCCTACGTTAATCTGGTATGAAATTTAAATATGTTATTGAACGTTTTCAACTCTTCCCCAATCAGTTCTGACAGAGACTGCGCATCAGTCGATCTTTTTCTGACAGGTTAAGTACAAAGGAAATATTGTCTGGTGATTTTATTATAGCATACCATACCAATGTGGTTTTGGATATCCTTCGATCTGCTTCTTTCCTTAACACTGATTGCACGTGTGATAGAGCCTAATGGACCTTAGATTCTTCACACATTTTTGCTTTCATTTTAACACAACGTACACAACGACACATATGGTTCTGTTGCTTTCCACTGCAATCCCTATAGGTTATCCACAAAAAAATTGTTTTTATTAGTTTAATTTAATTATACTCGAAAATTTAATAATGAAATAAATACAACGAATTTTGCAAAATTTATTTAATTACTAAATAAAAACTATAAATACATATAATGTATATTAAATATTAATTAAATTTATTATTTGGACAATTTAGTTTAAAGCTAATTACATATAATATTACAATATATTGCTTAGCGGTTTTTTTCTTGAAACTTTCTTTTTGAAGTCTCAATAGCCCTAAAACAGTGATTGGTTCTTTTACTTCAGTTACTCTTCTTGATACTTTTGATGACTGCGAAGTTGTTAAGTGGGAATCCTCAGAATTATATGGCTAACTGTTCTGTTTCCACAGGTACAATCAAGGAAACGTCCTGTTATTTTTCCGCTTCTTAAAACATCCATAATGTTCTATACCGATAAATTTTCTCATTTACTAAATTATCTGTCTCTACTGCTACTATTTATTGGAAGTGTTAATCGGGTATTACATAGTCTAAATAAGGAGAGAGAAAAAAGGCGAGCAAAAAATGAACAACAGAAAATCAATAATGAAGCATCGTGGAGACAAAATCAACAAAAACCCATTCGGTAGAAAAAGAAGAAACTAAAAAGGATTTGAGCGAAAGAGAGGAAATGATCAAAGGCGATGACAGAAACAAACAAAATGATAGGATAATAAGAATTAGAAAATACTTAGTTTCTAATAACAATTAAAACAATTCTTTTTCTTCACAGTAGAGGAATATTTAGAAATATTTAGAAAAATATTAAAAAAATTAATGCATCCTATTAATTCCCCCTTCTTTTCAGCTTGAAACATCAAGGGAGAAATTAAAAATCTATTAATTCGTTTTTCTAACATGTAATTCTTAAAAGACCTCGCAGAATATCTTTCACGATCTAGTTCGAAAAATGTCGGCATTTTATTTTTCAACAAAATTTGTACTATTATATGTGTTCCTGATCCTCAATTTCTTTTAAATGAATCCTTGTTCATTCCACGGTAAGTATAAATCTACTTCCATAACATTTATTTTAAGAGGAATTACAAGCTTGAATCTATAATAATGCTTGTTAATTTTCTTTCAATAAATGAAATTTTACCTCAAAATTCCACAATATTATATAAACATAGGTGAGTAATAAGTATAAGGCTATTTGAAAAATTATTGTGGATTTCAGATATATTATTATATAAAATTAGTTTATTTTCTTCGAAGGTTGTATTAATACAATGCGAAAAATTTATCTGACCAAATAAATACATGTACAGTGAAATTCAGTTCCGATGGTGCAGAAAAACAAAGATATAACTTTCTATGAATCTGTCTTTTGTGAAAACCAAACGTAAACATATATCAAATGCCACACGGCCCCTATACTTTCACTAAATTCTAAGATACAAATAAGAAGTCGACTTACCTCAAATCAACAATTGGTCGAGTCAGGCTGAGGACTGAAAATTTGAAATATTTTAAGGAGTGAAAATATTTCAAATTTTCAATCTGCAGCCCGACTGGATTAACTGTTTATTTCAGGTAAGTCGACTTAGCTGCCTCTCTTTCCTATCCAAAAGTGTATTTGATTGGTCTCTGTCACATTTTCCTTAAGTGTTATACATATATGTAGATTAAACGAGTATTCCATTCTCTAAGTAAGAATAATGAAAAAGTGATCAATACTGGAGACAGTAGGGAGAAAATCAACAAAAAATAATAAGAAAAAATTAAAAAGGATTTGAGCGATAGAAAGAAATTGATGAAAATCAATATGAGAAGTAAGCAAAAGTAAAGTATAAGGAGAATTAGAAAATGCTTCAACGTTTCAAACAGCAATGAAAACACGGTTCTTCCTCACAGGTATATACAGAACTGCTGTACGAGAAACTGAGCACTCATGTAGTCATAGATCTACATATAAATTCAGCCTTACACTAGACCGATATCTTGTCGTTTTTCATTCACATTAATTTAATATAATATATTGTATAACGAATTATCACCGGCCGATATACAAAGCCAATCGTCACGACCTGGCAAAGTTTCTTTTATTTTGAGTGACGGACTTTCAATTATTGCTTGCGTACCAAATAACTATTTTCTTGCATTGCCTATATTTCTGACCACACGTGACCATTGCGCGTTATTTAATTTCAAATCATATATAACTAAAAAATTGGGCTCCAGCTACTTTTCCATTAGAGGTTAAACAGATTTTTAAAAATAATATTAAATGGAATATTGTTTCTAGACTAGTCCATTGAGCAACTTTTATTTAACTAACGAAAAATTTCACTGTTTTCTATTGATTTTTCAATGCAATAAATTATATTGTCTTCAAATTATTTGATTTATAATAACGTTTTTCATTTAGTTTTCAATTTCTAGACCAACATTTGGTATCAAAGCAGAAATTAATTCCCTCTAATATACCTAACACAATAATCAGTTATCATAAACAAACCGCCCAATCATCTGTAATTAAAATAACGGACACTAATTAAATGTAAACACAAAGGACAGAAATACCATTGTTTCGTTTTCGACCGTCCGGCAAATGTCACGCCATGATTCCGCATTAAGTTTTGCGTTACTTTCCATTTTTTGTTGAATATTTATAATTGTGCAAGCAAATATTGTACACAACAGGACGCGACCTCTGTAACATAAACAACTGGGAGCTCGGCGCTATGAGCTGATTGCAGGTGTATTTTTGTTACCGCTTCGCCTCAGGACAACACATTAAAAAACGCTCCGTAATATCCAATGTGAAAATACGAACGAACTGCAAAACCTATGCTTGTGCTCGGCACGACCACTGAAAAAATATTTACACAAGCTCAGGGATTCGCTGGTGCGAGTATAACGACAACTGCTTTATTTCTGTACATTAATTATGTACCTTGAAAGAAGTAAGCAATTTGTTGGTTGTAAAAATTGTTGTTTAAACATGACAATCAATTATCTCATGAAAATTAATTTTATTTGAGAAACATTACTACGTTGAAACATCATTTATTTCAGTTAATTAAGCTCAACTGAATGGTCTCAAATTTCCCATCCGTCATTTGCACGGCTGCTCATTCGAGCATTAGTTATTTAGAATAACCAACAATTTTATCTAACGCAATTTAAATGAAGAATCAACATGGTCATGAATCTTCGCTTTAGTATATTATATAGAATATTTTGAGTTTGAAATTCAAATAAAAGAAATAATTACTGATACAGATTGCATGGACTTTATTCGATTATTATGTCGTAATAAATAAAACTTATCAGAAGCAATTTGAAAAATTTACCGACACCTTTTGCTATTTTCACATCTGCAAAAACGAGTGAATTAAAACCAAATTAAGTGAAAATCATCATAAAATGACTCACACCACGCATGCTTGTAATTCTGGACATTAACTGAGCATCAGTGCCGTCATCCAACCTTGCATGTTGGCATTAGCCAAGCGTCTGATATACCCGGCAAACTGGCTAACTGACAACTGACAGCCAATATCAACACTATCGATCTGTAAAGGCGGATTAATAGGTGACGTTTTCTTATATTATTTTGAAATTGTTAGAATATAATTTACCAAGGTGGCCTATTTCATACGCCCTTTTATGATATAGTCATTAATAATATAAATGTAGTTTCCTTTTATGGCAGTTACTCAAAAAAATGAATTTAAAAAAATTCAATCATTCATTTTCATAATTCTCCTAGAGGATATACTGGTTTTTGACTTTATTTTAAGGTTAATCATAAGGTTGGACTTACTACCTATGATTTTTACTTAGATTGTTTTCCAATCTTGTTAAAGCAGTTTTTATTGATTACAAAATTTCTGAAGTTTTTAAATTTGTGACTGTTAAACTATTATAACTAACACAATGTAGTGTAGTGTTTCATAAAGATTATAGTTATTGTTCCATTCTCCGTCATTCTGTACGCATGTTTCAAAGAATCCTCGCAAAATTCAACACTAATGTAATGAGAAAAAATTATTATAATGAAGCTGCACGATCCATTAAAATAGTTTTAATTACGTCATAATGACAAATATAATATTCAAAGTTCATATAATTTGTAAATAAAATTATTTATTCTGTATAAAACAGACTGTTATTACATGTTTCTAAGTTAGCCAGAAGTTTTAACCAGTCGGCAATTTAAATGAAAAAACACATTCTTCATTTTAAAAACTTTTATTTACAATTTTGTAAGAACTTTAAGCGGTTTGCCATATTCATCAGTACAAATAAAAATATTTTTCAGAAAACAATTTGCATTTTAACAAGGAACTCACACAAATTACAACAGGCACATTGACATTACCACGAGGGTACAAATAAATTTCGAATAAGTGTAATTTATGCATCGATGATTTAAAGTCATTTTGAAAATTAATGGATTGTTTTTGTAATAAAAATTAAATTTATAATGTAGTTAATTCACAAATTCGTAGAGTTTTTATGTGTGTGAGAGATCCTTGTTAAAATTGCAAATGTTTTTCTGAAAATATTTTTATTCGTACAGATTCAAACTGTCGAAAGCTCTGACGAAATTCTTAATTGAAGTTTTGAAAATGAAGAATTGATTTTTTCATTTAAATTGCTGACTGGGTAACATTCGGGTAAATTATAAGAACTTACCAAGTTATCAATTTTCAGTCATTTATTATAAATTTTATATATTTGGATAAGAAAAAGTTTACTTCCCCCATCTCAACCCTTTCACCAGTTTTTGCATAATTTCTTTTTTGCCACATAACGTGCTAGAATAACTTAGATTACAAATGTTACATTTAGATCATATACATTCATCAATAATCAATATTAATTTCAATTTATTAATTCTCAGTCCAGTTTACAAAATTCAATGTTCATTTATTTAAATACAAGTTTAAAACCGGTTCTTTTGAAATCATTTCAGAAAAAAAAATTACGTCACAAATCTCAGACTCATTTATTTAAATATCAAAATCAGAACAGCATTCACTTTCAGGATTCTATTTCTTGGACCACACAATAAGAGTGATATTCTGTATTTACAGTAAGTAGCTACAATTATGTGACATTAGCAAAAAAATTCATAACAAGGATTAAGGATGATATGAATTAACTTATTACGAAACCATTTATATTTATTTCTACCAGCAAATAATTTATAAAACTTATGGTAGACAGTAAATTGAATAATAAAAATTATATATAAGTTTTTTATATAAAAACGAAAAAGCTAGTCTTTACACCATGTTTTCGTTAAACTTTTTTTTATAATATTATTTTTTGGAAAAACGTGACATTTTCACTTCAAAAGTGTTTTATGATATTAATTAGTATGGTGCATTATGTGGACGATTGTTAAAAAATTAGGTATTCTTACTCTCTCGTGTCAATTTATGTATTCATTAATGGAATTTGTTATCTACAATTATGAAAAATTTAGTACAAACTCCGTCATACACCCATTAAATACAAAATATGAATTTGTATTTAATTTTAAATTTTTATCATTCTGTTAAATTCAAATGTGAACTTATGATTAACCACTCCTAATCTGCTGAGGAATTTATGGACTAATAAGATGGAATGTTTTTGTACACCGTTAGCTTGAACTACTAGTTATTTCAGCTGTAATATTATGATGTCTTTCCATAAAATTATGTAAATTTAAATGAAAGTGTACTTAAACTCTGTAATATGTCCAAAATGAGGTACTCATTTCGCTTTTATTACTAAGAAAGTTATTATTTTATTACTAATCAGTTAAGTAGCTTGTATTGTATGATACTTTCCACATCCTGAAGAAAAGACTTGTAGATCAACGAAAAAGAGTAATATAATGTAAATCTAACGTGTTTTTGTACTGCCTTCCGACCTAAGCCATCTCAACCATCCACGCTACCAATGCACTATTTCTATCTGGAAAACATAAAACGCACAGCTTACTGCTGTTTGCAAACCATAACTGTACTTCGCGTTTGTTCGAGACTAACGGAATTTTACTTCAAATCAGTCGAACGAATAATACTTGATTATATGACAAATGAAAAATTGGAGCTGTGAATAAAGTAAACATGACTTTTCGTTCTAACATTACACTAGAACCTACTTGATTATGTTACGAATATTCCTCTCGGAATGTTTTGCGCTAAGCAAACTATATCTGCTCCAGAACAACTTCTCTCCAGCTGTTGATTTGATTTAGTTTCTTTCAATGCTTCTAAGTGGTCCAAAGGGCAAAGAAATCTAAACATTTGACTTCAGAAACTTGTTCTTGGGATTGAGAAGAATATGTAAACCAGATTTGAGTTCAATCAAACAATTCTAAGGGGTTGGAGAGGTTTGTAGAGTTTGCCGACTATTCCAAAACTGACCGAGTTGCCTCAGCTTGTGGGAACCTTAGTTCAGAAACACCACGCCCCCAAAATCAAAACAGAAATAGATTCATGACTGCAGAGAATAGAAGCGCAACGAGAGCTCAGGGAAAAACTATTTTTCTCGACATATCAATTACATATATGTTCTACATAAACGTTATAATTTTATTTATCGGATATTTCCATATTTATTACGATATAAAAATTTTATCTCCAGCCATCGGAAGGGCGTGGGACAAGTACCAAATGCCCGACCTACCTGATGCAGGTTTTTCTAGGGTTTTCCCTGCATCACTTTTAGGCGAATTGCCGGGTAGGATCCTTAAACCATAGCCCCGGGGCCCTAGTTAACCCTTGGCTACCTTCCTCTACCCTTCAGCATCCCCCCTTTCAAATATCTTCCTATGCTATTAAAGGGGAGTTGCCAGTATGTGGATTACCCTCATGTAGCCTGTTACCTAAAAAAATAATTATCAAATGAAACATTGTAAAACACAAGTATTAACCTATGTGCTTGAAATGGTCACTACTATTGACCGATCATATCGTGCCTTCATTTATAATAATACACTAATTATTGGGATAATTGAATGCTGGTCATTTTGGGGTAGGATCAATATACCATAAATAGGTTGCAGGCAAAACGAGACGAAGTAATGAACAGTACATAAGCTACTAAAACCTAATGAAAATATGAGGAATAACAGGAATAAAACATATTATTGACACTCAGATTGTCTAAGATTATGCTGAACTGTTTAAGACCTTGTCTTTAACATGTATAATAAAATATGGTATTTTTGTAAAACATTTAATCTATACTATTATTATATATAGGCATGACAACATTTTAATAATATATTAGAGTTACTCTAATATATCAATACGAATGAAAGAAATACCGAAAGATGAAGCACAATAATTATTGTAGAAAGACCAATTATATTTAGAATTAATCATTTAATAAGCCCGATTTTAGTAAGGCTGTTAGAAGCAAGATATATGTTAAATGAAAAATTTACGTCTGTTTTAAAAATTAATCAAAAGAAAGCTAGCCACATACAGACAAATGAAGTAATGATATAAATAACACACAACGTTTCTGGAAGCCGTGTTCCTATCTTCAGGTGCTAAGAAAACTAAAAGTCACAAGAGCCAAGAGCGACACAACTACACAATTCAGTAAAAAAAACACAAATGCCTTATTATTAGCTAGATTAGGGTACTCGTGGATGACGAATGCCGAAATTTCTACGATGTAATTCAATCAATAGTATTTGGAGCGATAAAACATGTAGTTATCCACTAGGTGCAATGACCTGACGGGAATGTGGAACGCTGGGGATGGACAGGTGGGGTGAATAGCGTCAACGGTGGAAGGCAGATCGCAGCAACACCTCGCTTTTTATCTCTCGTCGCATGAAAGCGAAAGTATTTCCACTTCACTGAGGATAATAGATGCTTTAAAAGTTCCTTCATTTGTAAAAGGTCGTTCGTAACCGATTACAGATTTACCTGTCAACTACTTTAGTTCCTTAAAAACATTTTCAACTACACAGTCGCATCTCAACTTTCAGGATTACCATTCTTCGATCTATCACACATCTACGCCATGTGCAGAGTTCCGCGAACAGAGGCCGAAATACACAACCCTAAAAATATATTCTTCTCTCATCAGGGTTTTGTGCTAGATGCTGTAGCGAAAATACGCATAATGACCCTACCGGTCTTTTAGTGGACGTAGTTGTTTTCTAAAACCATCTTCTTGGCCTTAAACTGTTGCTGATTTACCACTGTTTACAACCTTTAACCGACCATATTTCGCATTTAGCTAAAAAAAATGTTTCTTGATCCGCGATACTTCTAACACCTTCCCCAATTAATATTAATACCTAATGCAAAAACAAGTAAAACATTATTGAAATAAACTAAATAAAGTAATGAAATCTGATTACATAGTGTTGGAGTTCAACTGATGGTCGTATTTCCTGAAGTCGGACACAGAATTTTAATCTTCATAGTGGCGATCTATCACTTTTCCTTCACTATAATATATCTTTCTAACAGTAAAATATTATTTACTCCTGTTCTAGAATCTAATCAAACGAATCTGTTCTCAGCTGTCACAAATGAACCTTTCCGGACAGCTGGAGGGAGCTACCTTATTCTCTATCTGATTTTCGAACTAAGGTTCCCAGTAGCCGAGGCACTTAGACCAGAGGAGCATGTTCCGGGGTCGCACATCTTGTGTATATGGTAAGAGATCCTATTGGAATAGTCACTCATCTTCCTTCTAAAGTGGTCCAGGCACAGTGAATGGAATGCTGCATCCCCACATCAAACCCTACTCCCGCAATCAGAAGGACGTGACACAGGTACCAATCGCCCGACCTACGTGATGTAGGTTTTTCTAGGCTTTTCCCTGCATAAAGTTTAGGCAAATTTCCGGGTTGGATCCTTAAAACTATAGTCCGGGGACCCTAGTTAACCCTTTGCCACCTTTATCTACCCTTCCGCATCCCCCCTTCCAGTACCTTTCCTTTTCTATAAAATTCGAGTGCCTGTCTACACACACTTCTTCTTCTTTCATGGCCCATTAGCTTCATAATATTCCGTATACCATAAATTTATAAACGCTTTTTTTCAGAATTTATTATCTATGAGGCAGCTATCGTCTGTTCGTGACGTTTTCGTGGAAACTGTGGAGATATGCTAAGTATTGCTTTACATTCCATCGGTAGGATGGTGTCGAAATCTTCAGGCTCCAGGGCTGGCAAAGGGTCTCACGCCTACGCACAGTGGGAACCTGGGGCGGTAACCAGCCTCTGGTCATGACACCCTGCGGATGGATGTTAGATTTCGGGGCTAGCCCGGCGGTCTATGTTGTCGTCGTGGAGCAGAGGCGGTGGAAGATCTGTAAACCAGACTCAACTCGAAAGACAACCATTTGACTTACTAAATATATACGTTGTAATACATATATTTACTTGTAACACTCAATAACTGTTTAACTTATTATTCTATTTTTCAAGACACTCAGGTGATACCCTCAATCTCACTCTTTTATTTCTTCGTCGTCATGACTAGCCTAGTTCAGTAGGAATTACGTCAATAAGGAAATCTTACGGATTTAAATCTAGTAAAGTTCCTAATCCAAAATAATTTATTATGTATACTTATAATGAAAGAGAATACAATACTTTCTCAAATTATTGTTGCGCGTCAATGATTAAATTTTAAGTATATTTGCTAATTGAATTGCACCGGCATATGTTTTATACAAAATTATGTGATTCTTTCTGGTTAATTCGTTGTCGTTAAGAGTGAACTAATTAGTAGTCACAGTACAATGATATATTTATAAAATGATCTGAACAGTATTACCATTAGAGATATTTCGTAACAAAACAAAAAACTCTCTCACCAATCAAAGCATCAATTCTGTTTATCAAAGGTTCTCCCATTGGAAGTCCCCTTAGTCCTTTTTTTGCTGAGATAATCATGAGAAATTTAGAAAATTCTTGTATTTCTCTACTTCCTGTCCAACCCCTTTGCTACATCTGGGGATGTATTTTTATTGTTAATACCTCTCAAATCAACCTTATAGTCAGTACTTTCAATAATTATTATTATTTATTACAATTCACCCATGAACTTGAATTTAACCGTTCACTTAATTTCCTGGATCTCACTGTATCCATTCACAATTCTTTCTTTCTCACCAATTGGTTCAGAAAACCTACACACTCTGGACGTGTTCTCAAAGATCTTTCTGATCATCCTCCAAACCAAAAGAGAGCTATGGTATACAATCTTGTAGACAGAACTGTACTATTTTCTAACTCCAAGTTCCATCAACACAACTTAAATATTGTCCGAAACATTTTAATCTCGAATGAGTACCTTTTAAATTTTATTATTAAACACATAAACATTAGGTTGAACAAATTCCAATATCCTACTGTCACTCGTCCCCAAACACCTCAAACCAAATTTTATCTCGTTCTCCCTTATCACAAATTTCTGCATCACAAATTTATTCGAATATTCAAAGAATATTAAATATCCATCAGTTACAGATCCTTTCCTTCTTGATTAAAATCCACAAGGATCCACTTGACACCTACAGCAAACATTGTGTTGTTTACAAAATCTCAAGCTCGAATTGTAATTCCTGCTACATTGGGCAAACAAAACGTTCCCTTAATACACGTATCAAGGAACATATATCTAATGTCAAACTTCCCATTGATAAACAATCTGTAGTATCCAAATATAACATCAATTCTAAACATACATTTGATTGGCAAAATGCTAAGATTTTAGACATTGACACCAGGTACAATTCCAGATTCATTTCAGAGATGCTTCACATTAAATCTAACATCACAGCTATTCGTGTACAAACAGACACTATGAAACTCAAAAATTCATATGATCTCTTATTATTACGCTAAACCTTCTGTTTTCCCATTACCGTTGCTCCCTTATTGTTACGCTAACTCTTCGGCTCTCCCATTGTCGTTGCGTTTTCGTCGCTTTTGATTTTTATCACCTGACGATTGTAGTTGTGTCGCTCTAGGCTCTTCTTCGCCCCTGAGGAAAGGGACAAGGATCCCGGAAACGTTGTGTGGTATTTATATTATCAATTATTTTGTCTGAATTGGCTATCTATCTTATTAATCTGTTTAGGATAGTTGATGAATTGGATTGGTTACCGTTCTATATCTTTGTAAAAGGAGTGGGATGTGTTAGGGCCGGTATGCTTTCGGTATTGTAGCAGAGCAGATTGGCGTTTTGTAAAGACAGAGTAATAAATATGCACAAATATTATTCTATTTTTACGTTTCCTTGCAAATATTTATGGCTGTTTCTCATTGACAATTATATTAACAAAACTTCAAAAATCTTATTGGCACTGCTGAAAAATATTTTTGAATACAATTTCCATTGTACTGTATTACCACGTTTCTTATGAGGTCTTATGAGGTCTATAACTTGATAATCGAACTTTACATTGGAAAAGTCCAAACCATTTTTTTAACAAATTATTTTCTTGGACATGCTTTCCCAAATTTAGCGTACTTTTACTGTTACAACTAGACACTTCAGCAATAGATTATTTTTTATCAAGTCATCTTTTGGCCTACAATTCATTAAGTCTTGCTGAATACAAAGTTTATGTTATCATAAAATATTATTAAGAATAAATTTTGTGTTTCCATAACTGATATTTATAAGAATAAATTTTGTGTTATCGCTATACAAATGAGTTATAGAATATTTAACACGATATAAATACCGAGCGCCATATCCATAGTTGTAGTGTATTTGAATAAATAAATTATTACGATTGCATATTATAAATAACAGTTTGGAGTCAATTACGCTTCCAGCCGAAAACATCAAATAAAAATTTATTAACGCATATTACCTGCAATAAGGAAGCTGAATTTTACAAATACTATCATCACATCAAGCAATCAAGTCCTAAGAACTACTAAACTAAAAGTCAAACTCTTATCTTGATTATTATTTGGGATTTCATGTTTTCGTACTAAAAATCAATTTTAATATAAAATAATTATATATTCTTAAATATTAGCAATGACGTCAGATTACCGCAATGTTTTATTCTGATCAATAAATACTTCACTCATATTTTATATTATTCTTTATACTGGATATTGGCTTTTTTTACTTTAATATCAAAGTTTTCTTAGAGTGTAACCCTATAATTTTTTATATTATGATACAACCTGCAATTTGTCAATTATTCACGTTTTCAATTTGCCCGAACCTAAATTAGTGTGTACACCGTATCTGTGCAGCTATGCATATCATATAGCTTAGGAATTTGATTATAATCAAGAGTTGATGTATTTATTTAACTTTCATCAATGAAATACCGTAAAGTAATATTTCTCATCTATCTGTATGCTAACTACGGCATAATTAAGACATTACTTAATGTATTGGAATGCATGTATTAGCAACTTGACGATGAAACATTAATAATATACATATCGTATGTAAGAATCATCCGAATTGTGTAGTTTTTTCTACCATGTTAATAATTCCATCTCTGATTCTGAAAGATGCTCTATAAACTTGAAATTTTTCTTTAAATTGATTTATAATCAATTAAACTGCATTTAATTGATATGCTGAATTTTATAGTTCCTGCTAGAAGCAATAGAGTGAGGCACGTGTTTCAATATGGATACTACAATGAGAATTATAGTCCTAATAATGCCACGTACAGAATGTTAAAAAGCGTAAATAAATTAAATATTGATTTATTTCAAATTAAATTACGTGAGTTACTGTAAATTATTGATTATGATATTTAGAAATTCCATTAAGGGAGTTTCTGGGTTTATACTGTAATGTAATTGATAATTTTGTAATATTAAAGTTTGTACGTATATTATATTGTAATTTAATTGTAAATTTCGTTAACGTTTGTATATATTTATTTTCAAATCACAAATTATGGATAACAATTAATATTGCTTAATAATGCATTATTTGTATATAAAAGGACAAATGTCAGCCATTTATGAATAAATTAAATCGATAGGTCCACAAGAGGTAATCGTGGGCCGTAATTTGCTTACTCGTATTACATATTTAGCCGACCTGCTGAGTTGTGTAGGATATTACAAACGTTCCGGGTTCGAATCCCGGCATGATCATTGATGAGTGTGCGTGTCGTGGTCATAAAACTGGAATTAAGACTGAAGGAGAAACATACTGACCACGTGTCACTCCTAAACCGAAAATGTGTCATGTAAGGTGTTAGTCTGGCAGTCATCTTTGTACGAAAAGGACCTAAACGCCAAACAGAACGAAAGAAAAGACAAGAATGAACGCTATATATTTATCGCCTTCATATGTCGTAAGAATTTGGATGTGAGTAGTTTGAAAAGTAGTAGAACAAGTTTGGCAATTGAAATTGTTAAAGTATGGTCGCTAAAGACCTTGAAGCTGATGCGACCCTAAATAAAACATTATATTAAAAAAAATTTCGCAGTCTGCACCAACCTCTGATGGCATCAATACGAAATTGTAATCGATAAATATTATTTTACCTTGTTCACAACTGATATTCATACAACATGTGTTATTGCTGTACACGTTATTTTTTCGAAAAAGGCGGTAAAACGACCCGTGACATTGTGTAATGTTTATGCCAAACTGTATATTTGAAACAAAATTTTGCAGCACTAGCTGGTGAACGAGATGCCGAGCCCGCCGGCACAGGCAGAGAAAAAAATTACAGCCCACCTGAAAATCCCCCACCGAACTGCTTCGATAAATAAATAAATAGTCATCATAATTGGGTGCCCGAGGGCCAGTTGCGGCGCGCTTTAATGACCGCTACACGCTGTATCTTTCACAGAGTCCACTAGCTGCACAACTCACACTCCCCATTTCGCCCCTCCCCCGCCCCCAACCCACCCCCGCCCCGACAGTGTGTGTGTTCACACGCGTTGTTCTCCATTACAAGTTTTAAACCAATGTTTGGCGTATAATGAACAAATTTATACATGGAAACATTTGACGGTGACGCCATTGTGTACCGCCGTTAGGTTGGCAGCAGCGAGAATTGCTTTGCTTATTGTCGTGTGTACACTTCGCCCCCATAGGGGTACCAACATGTACATGGCAGTATTAAAACATAATTATTGTATGCGGGAGCCCAGATTTATATTTTCAACTATTTCCCCTGGTGATTCAAGTGGTCAACTTACCTGAGTTCGGATTTCATATTTACACGAGGGGAACGCCAGTCTGGGAGCACCACACGAATTCAAATTTGAAAGAAGTAAATGTTATTTGCTACTCTCTATGATACATCACCTTCAGTATTTTTCTCATTGTATGTTTTGCACTCCAGCAGTACGGAGCAAGACGTGGATCTACTGAGCGCGATGCGCTTTAACAAATTGCCTTCGGTCATGATATTCCGTTTAATCGGAAACAACAGACGAAATTCGGAGCTATTAGTCGTATACAATACAAATTGACGTGAACGTATATCCCCTGTGGCTATTTTTAATTTAAACATATATTTTCACTAAAATCTTAAAAAAGTATATTGTATGATTTTTTAGGTTTCAAGATGTATTATACATGAAAATGCTTTCTACATTTTTTAAAAATATATTTAAATAAAGGAGCCTTACAAATAAGACCAAAAATTAATGAACAATTTAATTTTTTATACCGATTGAAATCAATCTCAATACAGGGGACCATTCGGAGAAAACAAAATGACTATAGTCGCTGTACAAGTTCAACATACCACGAAAGTTGTTCACGTCACGTTTATTTCATAAAGAAGAGTGAAAATGGTCAGCGAAAGCGCCCAGAAACCTAAAAAACCATCACAAAACTCAATCTGGCTAGAGTCTACCGGGAAGTTCCCTTCCTGCTGTCTGGCCGTCTCCAAATTGTTCTGCTGAACAGTTCAATCTGGAAATAAGGTAACTTGTAATTTCGATCTACAAACGACTATTGTCCATGAAAGTGAAACAAAAAATCAGCAATAGTAATATTCAAACTGCAATCCAATAAAAATACTTATTCAGAACATAATTCGTGCTTCTCTTGGTCAATAACAGCTTTACCGTCTACACCACGTGTGGAAAGTAGATGGCGTTTTTCTAGGTGGTAGAACGATACATATAAAACTAGATATAAAGTTTCGCGAGGATTCTTCATCTGTTAGTTATTAGTTTTGTTTTTGTACAAATGGTAACGAAGTACTGTTATTATTTTACATTAAAAACAGAGGTTAATTTCTTCAAAAAGAAAAAAGTATTAATAAATTACTTGAGCAATTTTGTAATTAATACATAAAATAATTCGCAAATAAATAAATTAATTAAAATGTAATTTAAACACAATTCAACCATACGGCACTTTTAGACAATGTTTGATTTTCAAGAATTTAAAACACGTACCTCTGTTATTTTAGTTTTATTTTATTTTAAACTGTTATGAAATTTTATGGATCCAATTGTTAGTTGACATTAGTGAAGTAATGTTTTATTTTCTGAGATACGTTCCACGTGTAAATGAAGAATTTGTTTAAAACCTCACCCACTTCCACAAACTGGTCTAAATTTATTTGAAACTTTACCTCAAATCTTTATTAATATTAACATCAGCAGAATATTTTGCTCCAGCGAGAAAAGATATAATAATTGCATTAAATATGTCTGGAGGGAAATTGGCTAACTGCCCGCTTGACTAGCGAATAACAAAGAGAAACAGGATCTGGTCGTGCAGCGGGGCTTAATTAAAATCGTAAGTGAGCGGCAGCCGTGGCAAAAAGGTTTGGGGTTACGTGAACTGGAAAGAGGGCGTAGTGTTACCGCTTAGGATGAAAGCCGATGCCCACCAGCATCCAGCCGCTGCATCCCAAATAAACTTTAAAATGTAATTGTGGTAGCAATTTTGACTTGGAAAGGGAACAAGCTCAAATCAAAATTAGCCAGTGAAGTAGTTTCCACAAAAGTTTTACTGAATTATCATTAAAGTATTTTATAAATTTAATTAGTCTAATATTACAGTTTAGTGAATTTTGAGAATGTGGATTAAGTTTTTGAATTATATATAATAATTTAAAAAATAATATGATAATTAAAATATTTTGATACTTTTCCGATTAATTTGATGTTTAGGACATTACTGATAAAGCCAAAGTATACAGTTGGTTTAACATTTCAGTTAAATGGTATCGTTATTTATTAATATTTTTATTCAAATAATTTACTTATAATTTATATATTAATAGCTTGTACGAATATGATATAAGATTAAGCGCCTTATTTTACTTCCAATCGAATTTCATTACATTTATTACAATCAATTCTTTGTGATGATCCGACTAGTATCAACAGAATTACTGAGAATGTGCATCGACTTATATATTTTGGTAATTAAGAGGAAATAATTAATTAATAAACAAAAATTTGTACTCGCATTCTTAGCGGCTTAAAACACACAAGTCGTACACAAGAATGCAATGCTTGCGGGTATTGTAGTTGTTGGTTTGCTAGACGCGGTATGTGCGCTAGTCTTCTCGGGAATATAGCAGTGGAAAGACGAGAAGTATAAAATTCAGAAAGTGTCTGGATACATGTAACAACAGCTAAATCAGTTAGAACATTTTACAAATGGCAGTCTGTGAGATAACCACATAATATGCAACGCTAAATATTCAGAGTGTCGAATCTAAATCATTATATTCTCGATTTAGAACACTTAATTCGATTTTGGGAGCACAGGTAACTGCTTCCAGCAGTTAACAATCTTCGGAACGAGCTGATAGGATTTTGTAAACGAACAGTGAACCAAATTTTGCAAAACTAAAAGTGTTAATTAGAGTCAGTGGATAAAAATGGCCTGTCTATAAAGTGTGTGTGTGTGTGTGTGTACAAACGAGACAATTTCCTTGAGTACGAGAGACAGTAAGGAAAATTTCCACAGAATTACTATTTGTAAACTCATAAGTAAAGATTTCGAATTTCGTTCAGTATTTAAAGTTCATATTTTATGTTTTTGCATTGTAATAAATCTACTGATGAATTAAGTCCATGATAGCTTCATAAATTTTCATTGTTAACAAGTATTTTCTTTATTAAAGGCCCAGAAACGACCTAGAGATATAGTCATTTTATTGTAAAAATCAATTGATAATGTAAATTAAAATTTATTTGCCTAAATAACTTGTGTAAATTTAATTGTTTGTGCGTTAATAAATTAATTTGTTTGTCTATTTTAAAATCTTGATTCTTATTATAAATCCTATCATAATATTTAAATTACTACAAATTGACGCATCAACGTGGCGATTTAATTGTCTTTCATTATATATATATATATATATATATATATATATATATATTGTAGAGATTGGAAATATGTAATGAATTAATAAATTATTTCTTTAATTATTATCGGCGTAACTTTGTGGCCAGAACATTGTAAAGAACAGTATTGTTTGGCGAGAATGCAGAGACGATAATAGTTGCTACGGTGTATTGTCGAAAAGGCATATATAGACGCTCATAACTTTAGCGTAGATAGTCACGCAGATATACGGTTACTCGTGTATTCAGAAAGAGTGTTTGTGTATTTGGACATCTTGACTAGATAGTCTGAAAACATTTGAAATGTTAAGTCAAAAGACAGTTACTTAGTCATAGTGCGAAGAGTGTTTGGGAGAACCTGACCATGGTGGTCCGAGCTAGTGTATGTGATGGCCATATTCAGCAAAGTATGGGCTGAATAACATCAGTTTTTCCACATAAAAAATAGAGCGCGACAATACGAATTAAGCGAAGCAGAAAGGCATCTAGAATGTTGCAAAGTGTTGGAAAGTGAGACGAGAATAAAGTCAGTGCTATGGCCTATCAGTAAAATAGTGTTCTATATAAAAATTAAAATAAATCCCGTGTGCACAAACCAGAGCCGGTCGAAATAAATGGTATGTATAATCAAAAAACTTATTGTGTAAATATCGTTTACCGCCAAATTTCTATAACTTTGCCAGATTTATATAACTTTTCATATTTCTATAGTTTCTGTTATTGATATAAAATTTATTGATTATAAATTTAAATTTATTTTTATGCTATTGTAATTTGGTGATTATTAAAAAAAAATCTCTGTCTTTATTAGAAGTCCGATAAGCGGTCCTGAAATTAAGATTATCATAAAAGCTGAGGCATTAACTTAAAATGTAAATTCAACTAAGATGAAATTTCTCAAAAAAAAAAAAATTTTGTTATCTCTTTAAAATTTATAATTTCAAAGTTAACGTCCTTTCATTTTCCCTGTATTAAAATAACGAGGCTAAGGACAGAGACAAAAGAATTATGTCTGGCATTCAGAAGAAAAATGTTATCAATCAAGTACGACATAAAATCTCTTGAGTCAAGTAACCCCCAAATCAGACAACAGAGTATTTAAATTACCACCACAGTGGGTAAGTATTAGAAGCAATACCGTTCCGTAAAATGCTGGAAAAGCACCTGAGGACAGCAAGGATCACACTGCCACAAATTGAACAAAACACATTCGCAAGAACCCCAGTAGACCTAACCCTCCTAAACCAAGTAAAAGATAACTAAAAAAGAAGATAACTTCTTCAAGGAACACGATTATCCCAGATCAGTGTATGCAGATGGATCCAAGTCCGCAGCAGTAGTAGTGAGCGCAATTTACAGCAGCTCTGACCAGCGCACTACAACACTAAATAACCAGTCATGAAGCTGAAGTGCAAGCTATCTACATGGTCACTGAACTCTGCATAAACATCCCGGATAACAATAACCTCATTCTAACAGACTCATCCGAAGCAATCAAAGATATCACAAACCCCCAAAGAAGGAACAAAACATTGAACCTCATTAGGGACAATATCACGAAGATAAGGAATAGGAATCAAAACATCTTTCTAGCATGGATCCCTGCGCATAAATGAATTCCCGAAAACCTCAGGGCCGACAAGTATGCAAAAGTAGCATCAAGAACCATACACAACGGAGAAAACGACTTCCAGTGCAACAGCAACGTGGAAGTTCTGTAAAGAAAAACTCGAAAACAGGTGGAACGAAAAAAGGAGAAGGAAGAAAAACGGAATAATACACAGCGAACTAGTACACTACAAAGATATAAAAATTCCCAAAACCATAAACAGAAAAAAAACAGGTGATGCTATCTAGAGTAAGAACCCTCCACTCAGTTTGTACTCATGCGTTCCTATTTTCCAGATCTACCCAACCAGCCTATGAAGAATGCAGTCAACTACTAACTATTCCCCATATACTATTCTATTGCAGCAGGTACAACATCAGAAGAAATACAATCGCAAAACACCACATCGCAGACCTCTGTACTTCAACGACAGCTGCCTTGAACATCATCAAAGTTATCGAGGAAGCAAACATAAGTGAACAAATATAGAAACCCGATTGAAATTAATGTTAAGAATGTATGTAAATAATAACGCTAAGAAACTATTGTACATAACATACGGGTCGTCAATGACCACGATGTCGACGTGGCCGTTATAAACTTTAATTAAAAAAAATTAGTGTTTACCACATAAGTTGTCTCTAACGTGGCATATTTCTTTGTAAAATCTTTTGTATATTACATAATTTGGCTACAACGTGTCGGAATATTTGTTTGTAGTCTCTTTTGTATATTATATATATATATATATATATAGAATAGAATAGAATAGAATAATGCATTATTATAGTCTCCTTGCATCTAACTCGTGTGACAAGAACATTAATTGCGTATTGATAGAAGTCTTTGAGAGATTAAGAAAAAGGCGAGGCGCACAACAGATTAGAGAAGGGCTGGTATCGTAGAGTAATAAACATTTTTGATAGTTGTAATGACACTGAAACGTGTTCTCTTCGTTTTCTCAAGTTCCGTGTTATAAAAGCCACCTTAATTTATCGTCAGTTTTAAATTTAATAAATTTATTCTTAGTGCAACATTTCCAAGAAGACATGTACAGTACCGTTTACTATCGGAAATTGTTTTCAATGTTTTGAAACAATGTAACATTTTTTTAAAATTACTTTTGAATACTATACATTTATGACGAGAGGCAGCATTAATAAAATACAAATTCTGACATTTGTATTTCATTAAGTTCTGAAAGTTATTAATAATGCCATTGCGAACTGTACGGTGATATATTATACAAGTTTTATAGACATAATAAAATAATAACAAAAGGCGTTTCCTATATAAGAAATACGAAGAAATTTCCAACTATAAACGTACAAATAAATGAGAATGATAATACATTTAAAAAGAATAGAGCCACGTAATAACACGGCATTTCCCTATTCCTGAGTGCTGAAGTACGATAGAGAATACCGTTAAATTGAGGTATTTATAATATATTTTACTTGATAAATTAATATTAGAAAGGGTTGCGAGCTTGGCGTGAATATGATTGTTTTTCGTAGGAGCCGGATGTCGGATCTTTAATCTCCGTATATAGTCTACAGTAGTGGACTTGACTTGGAAGCAACAGGGTCAAAAACGAGGTTGTATTGAGTGTGGGAAATCACTGCTATGTAAAGAAATTGTGATATGATGATGGGTTGATCATCATGTCCCAAATCTACTTATATTTGGCAATTATGTGACTTAATGGATCAATAGGAGAATTCTGAAGGATGATCCTTAAAATTCTTGACAAAGAAATCTTGATTGATATTAAATTGTATTCACGTGTTTATATGTGCACAGGTCCATATATATTGTAATGAAAACGGGTTTGATTATTGTGCTGTAAACGAATATTTTATTATTGTACTGTAAACACAAATTGTAATATTGTGATATATGATATAATATGAATATATTATAAAAACTTATAAGTTTTGCAGAAGTGCGTTGAAAAAGAGAGAGAGAGAGAGAGAGAGAGAGAGAGAGAGAGAGAGAGAGAGAGAGAGAGAGAGAGAGAGAGAGAGAGAGCCAATGCATGGAATAGACTCGCTGAAGTCAGTGATATAATATGGTTGTAGTAGATGTTTTTGGTTTTTTCTCACGAATAATGTATTTGAAAAATGATAAGTATTAATAAATGATATAATTATGTGGAGGAAATAGAATTCTAAATTATTTAAGTATCATGAACACACATAATATGTCCTTGAAATTGATCAGAGGCAAAATAGAAACCCTGAAAAAATAGAATAGCCCAAAAAGTATGAGAAAATATGTAAATAGAAACATTAAAAAACACAAAATGAAATAAATGTATGAAATTTTCTAATATGTAAAATACTTTAATTGTATGTATATGTTATAGGCGTATGTATTTTGTATTTCATGAATCGCAATGTGTTCGAACTTAGTAGAAAAGTCTAAATTTACCAAAATATATATGCATTATATTTATAAGTTAAATTAAATTAATGAATTGTCTACAATAAAATTATTGACTACTCTTAACTGCTGTTAAAAGAATCGAAAAAGCTTATTTTAATTATAAGTTTTGTGTCAATTGTAAAGCAGGTCCTGAATTTTTTTCTCATTCAGATAATTAATGAAAGATCTACTGTTTTATATATTAATTATTTTCTGTTATGAATTTAAATAATTTTTTAATCCATTTCGTTATCCACTGATTCTCTTTGAGCATAACCATACTTAGAGATTTATGTTCAAAATGTTGGAATTATATTCTAGAAGGCCCACAGGAAAATATTCAACGTAAAATGGTCGTAGAAGTTAACGTGTTTCCATGAAGTTGTACAGATCTCCCAGAAGAAGAAAAAAGCATTCCTTTAAGCCGCACGAGTATCTTTCTTAATATTTAAAGGCGTAGTTTCTCGGCTACACTCTCCCAGTTTATGTGCAGCACGCGTTGGATGTTTGTTTTCTATCCAGTTAGGGTAATAAATGCGGTGATTACTTCTGAAGCGTTGTCCAAATTGTTTCTCAATTCGCATGAATAACATCTCGCCGCACGCTGCGATCCGAGACGGTAAGTAAAATATAAGAGACAGAGGACAGAGAGGAAGGGCGGGAGAGAGGAAGAGAGCGGTTAGGTGGAAGAAGAGTAAGCTTTATTCGTGTTCGTGTTAGCCTCGTCCTGATAGCAAATCAAGCTGGGATACGAGAGCGGGCCAGATGTAGTGTATTACCACGCCGCGGCCAGCTACAGGCTTCTATTTACATATTATTAGGGCAGTTGAGCACAATTGCACCCCACATGAAGCCTTATTTCAATAATGGCCGGCTACAGTATCGTTGCATTGTAAGGCACAACAGGAGCCTTAAGGATGAGTAGCGCCATTTTCCCCCAATATTGCAGTAAGCAAAACGATGACTGCTCCAACCATTAAATTCCGTGTACTGTCGGGAGGAAAAATATTCCTGGCTTTGTAAAATTTAAACTGTTAGGAAACATACCGTTCACAAAGTACAGGTTTCATTTCTCGGCTTATATTATGATTGATATCCTAGTTATGGAAATAATAATTTATAATTAAATTTGGTTGTTCATCTTAAAATAAAATAAACGTAATAACATTAATCAATTTGTATTTATTGTTAAAAGTATAATTGGGCATATGACAGATGGTAAGTATAGTACAGACACACCTATATATATATATATATATATGTGTGTGTGTGTGTGTGAATATATATACATAGAAACGTGCACAATTAAATAACTAATTAATAAGCCATAAACAATTATAATAATCTGACTTATTTTTTAAATAAATGTGAAAAAATCAGCTAGAAATAATTTATTAATAAACGTTGCTTGACAAATATAATTATTTAAATTGAATAATAAATTATTTATGACTATTAGGTTTTTCCCCAATTAGGGATGAAATGTTGTTTGTCAAAAATAATGTTTTAAATTTTCTAATAAAGGATTTCTTATTAGGCAGGATTTTTTCCCCAATTAGGGATGAAACGTGGTGTTTGTCAAATATAATGTTTTAAATTTGATAAAAAATTATTTCTATTAGGCTGGTGTTTTACCCAATTAGGGATGAAACGTTGTGTTTGTGAAATATAATGTTTCAAATTTGATAAATTATTTTTTTCACAAAATACGTCATAAAAACTTGCTACCACCTCATACTAATAACATTGGCAATTCACTTACACTACTTAGGCCTTATGATAGGCCTATATAAGCGCTTATTTGTTTGTAAGGCTAATCCTAAATTTCCTTTTGGTGACTGGGCTATCAAACAGTGTTGCAGGAAACTTATTTCAATACATGAAAATTCTATTTAGAAAATAATTTTAATCTACATCAATTTTTGGTCCTTGATTTTATTTTGAAATTCTTATATCCACGACCAAATTAATTGAAATCCCTGACCTCCTGTCGAATCCCGGCAAGGGCATGGGTGATTGTGTGCGAGAGACAAACTCTTGTTAATTAGTCCCCATAGGAAAAAATGAGTACCCATAAAGAGTCGTTAATGACTTGAGATGTCAATACAAAAATTGAAATGTACCAGAACAATGTCTTTAAAATGCCTGTATATACAGAATTAATATTAGGTGACGAAACTTTGTCAAGTATACACAGGAATTTATAATTTTATTAATCATTATTAACGAATAATACATTAAATCCTGCCGTTTAAAATATGCTACCATTTTTTTACAATGAACTGTTGATCCGCGTGTTGGAGTAATTTTGATGTGTCAGTGAAACAAAAAAACTAATTTGCATAATAAATTTGCATTAAATAACAAACCAAATTATGTAATTGAAATAAATTTGTACTATCCAAAATATAAATGTTATTATATATCGATAAAAGGTGTAGTTCGTAACAGTGATGTTACAATATTATGGTACAATGTAATATTCTGTTAATTACAATAGTAAACAAAACTTGACTTTTCGACAGAAATGATTGTATGTATTACTAATCTACAACTGGGAAAATAGCCCGTTGGCAAATACAATAACATTACTTATTATTATCTAGATTAGACAAACAATAATAAAAAGTTATTGTCTTTAGAATGTTTGACCCTGAAAAAAAAATGTAACACTGCCTGTAATAATCACGATTGAACACTCCACTTTGAAATTGGATTATGAATATAATTTATTAGCTGGGGGGAAACACTTCACTTCCTACGTTCTTTTTAGGTTCAAAATAAATTTAATTTCCCCAAACACTTCCACAATTATTTCACTTTTAATCGTCGTATTTAGAATTAAAACTGTCCCACTCTTGTTTTTCGGAATTTTATTTCAAACTTATGGGCTTTAGAATTTTGGGGCTGATTTCACTGTATTGCACAACGTAAGCTTTAACATAGCACGTGCAACCTTTCTCTCTCCTTCCTTTTCGATAATAACTCCCAACAAAATTGTTACCTTTTAAGTTTCCCCTGCTAGCAAATTTAGCTGCCCTTTTCTGAACGATTCTATTCGATTTTTTCGATAGGGATTTCAAAAATCTTTATAAATACACGGAATAGTTACTGGACGAATAAAATATTTGTAATTATCAATCAAGTTACAATTTTTGTACGTAAGTAGGATATTTTTACACATTTTCTTACATTTTAATACAAATGATTTACAATTAAAATGAAACCAATGAAATTACAATGCAAGCTGCAAGCTAGTAATTAATTAATAAACTGTAGATTCCAAAATCAATTTTAATGAACACTGTGATTTTATGTGGAGCCCGATGTATTTTTATTCTGGTAGATCCGACACGCCCTCTTCTGGTTGAACTCTATTTATTTTCGTTAGACTTATACGATGATCTCTGCCTTACTTTACCATTCTTGTACTACGCCGTGTCTTCCATCACAATGTTACCTAGCATTGGATGTCGCAATATGTGTTCCTCCAGGTCGAAGTTAAATATATGTTAGGGGTATGGTCACATTTAAACTCCAGAACTGTATTGATTCCACAAAATTTTGCGTTGAGAGACTGTTTATAAGGACTATCGCAGACTGGAGAGATCAGTTACAGAAATAACTGCGACAATGAAGATCGAGTATTGGAGTTGAAAGTCTTGAAAATTAATTCATTCTATAATTATTTACGTCGCGTTTTTAAGTACAAAGTCAGGGCAAAATCGCCTCCACAGTCTGCAGATGCTGTTTCTCAAACCTGACCCACAGCAAAACAGCCACCAGTTTAATACAACCTTCTGAGAATGACTCGCATAGCAGATACAAAGAAACAGTTGGTAAAGTTTAACGCACAATTATGTGTCGAAACGAAGTTCCCACATAATTTCACTTGGTATATCATTATAGGGATGCACGATACATTATATTGAAAGCGTTAACAATAAATTACTACCATAACATTTTATGAAAAGTTCATTAATTTAAATGTTTTGAATAATATTTTTATAGTAACTTGTTTTTATTGATTTTATATTACCGACAAGATTAAATTAGATGTGGTTAAAATAATTTAAATTCACAATTAGAGTCAAAAAATTAAAATGTGTGTATTAACTACTTTCCATCCGAATTACATTCATTAGACTTCTAGGATTACTTCCTTCACTAATATTTAGTATAATCTCTGAATCCATGTTTTGTTTTCCATATCAAAACCTAAACTAATTTCTTATAGTAAATTATAGTATATAGTAAATTATTAAACATTTGAACATTTTCTATTTTACAGCATTCCATTTTCCTGGTTTTTCTTCCATGCACAAAGTTCTTATGTGCTACGAGTACTTAAACCTAATTGTCCATTATGGTAGATTCTCCCAACAGTATAAATCACTCCAAAAGTATCCATCAATGTAAATAAACGTCACAATAAATTATTTATTTAGATAATTGTAACTAATCTTTATTTAATACTAGCTGGGTGCCCGGCGTTGCCCGAGATGTCATTTATCCATAACCCCCGATACACTCAAATTTCGGTTGCTTTTGCGCTATTTTTATGTAACGCTCCTCGAACCCTATCCCTAAATGTGCTCACCTCCGATGCCGAAGGGGGTTGGACTCGTTGACCAAATATAACGGCCGTTTTTACATGTCAGAAGATGACCACCCCCACAAATGTGCGATAATCAAAAGTATTTATTGCACGCAAAAATCGACCAATTGCATTTAAAACAATTATTAAATTTTTAGACATATAATTTTTCCATCTGAAATTAAACTATTTGGTGGTTTTAGCAATCTGCAGTTGGTAGCATTGTATAAAATTAATGCAAAACATTACGAAATACGCTGTCTTCAATAAAAAATATCAATTCTGAACATTTAAGTATTGTTTTTATCATAATTCTATGTATCTTCCAGTGCGTATTGCAAGATATAATTGGGAAACATATTGGTCCCTGATCCCGTTAAATATTCCACGTCAAAAGTCAAGTTATTTAAAAGAAAATTAATGCCATGGATTGTATAACCTTTCATAATAAATTATATTTATCACTCGATGTGGTATTGGTAGATTTAATTATACTTATTATTCAATCAAAATATTTTTGCTCAGCTTCATTTCTCAGAAATTGAACATCTATAACGTCGTTCCCAAAAATGGAAAACAAATACTGCTATCCTAACCTCAAATTTTTGTTTCACGACACAAATTGCACGCAATAATTTGTTTACATTTATACAAATTTATAGAAATACGTTGCGTAAAGTATAATTAATTGTACTTTTAATTCAATTTAAACGTTCCTATTTCTGTACATACCTTTGACTGATAGTGCATTAATTGAATAACGACCATAAAAACTTTCGGAGTTCCGTCCGTCATTTTCAATACTTTTATAGTTACAAACATATAATTCAGCAGTCGTACCTTAGACAAATCGTATTATCTTCTGAAATATTATACAGGATACAATCGTACGTTATATTATGAAATTTTATAAATCTCGACCGACACACATTTGAATGTATTATAAGGCGCCATATTGGCTTTATCAAAGATAGCGGGATAATTAACTATTCCAAATTAACTTTGCGCAAGGATGGTAAAGTGTTTCGTATTGTTTTTTATTACTATTCGATGGAGTAATACTGGAAAAAATTTTACTTTTTATTCAATCAAAATATTTCTGCTTTATTTCATTACGAAATACAGAACTATATTTAGGATGCGTTAATGTCTTGAAAACTTATGACGTCATCGTCTCGCGCAGTAATTTAACACTAATTCGTAACTTATTTCAATTATAATTATTTCCACGTTTATTCTAGGGGTTTCTCACCCCCACAGTACCGGTTCTCGATTTTGGCAGAATATATATACCAATTTTTGTTGAATTCTGTCCACGCGATAAAATTTGTATAAAGAACAACGTAAATACATACATACATACAAACAAATATACATCCTTTTTTATTATATAGATTTACATATGTGTTGACAGCAATAACGAGACCACACGCTTAGAGAGGAAAAAGTTTTAAATTTAAATTTAGATTTATTCTTCATTCCATTAGTCCTCGGTCTAGGAAATGAGATACGTCATAATATAAAATTACAATAAAAGAATAAAATATTAGAATTACTAAGTTTAAAAAACAAATATTGTACAAAAAAGTGTAATTTAAAGCAACTTTAATAAATAAAAATTAAAGATAATAATATAAGAGTAATTAAAGAAATGATAATTATATCTTCAATTCTCATTCGACGGACTTATAACAGAAATAAGAAAATCTTATTTCGATTCTCAAATAGATGATTGAAACAATCTTTTCTGAAAATACAGTTATTTACTGATTAAAAATTAGATTTGACTTTTACTTTTTATGCACATAAGGTTCTCTATATATTTTTAAGATACACTTTGTTATTTTTTGTAAGACAAAAACATATTTTGTATTTAAGTAGTAAATAACGACACCTTATAGACCCACAATTTGATATTAATATTAAAACCACGGGGAAAATTACTTATTAGGCGGTTATCGCGAATCGACCACAATTAATTCCCTTATGAATGTTTACACAACAGAAAAATGATATAGCAATCGTTGTGCTGTAACGCAACAAAATTAATCAACCCATATACTTTCTACGCCAGGAGTACACAGCAGAATTCATAAATTTTTGTTACTTTCCCGTAAGATATAACAGGTGGACTTACGTGGAGGAACGTTGACCTTTGTAACTGATAACAGGGATTGAAGGCCAGGGATCTCACCCTTGTTAATTGATTTCTCCCGGGACCTCGGGACAATTACTCGCGCTATCCCGCAGAGCCGAGGCTAAATATTGATGCAGCATCCGTGTTATGAATTATTCGTCAGGCTTGGCGCCTCCGTTTACCGTACAAATACCGCAGCCGAGACACTCGCTGGTCTGGAGGGGCTGAAATTCCCAAAGCACATTCCTACGTCCTGTTCACAATTACAGGACACCTGACACTTGCGCCTGTGTACTCAAATGTGACTAGTGAATATTATCGTAAATTTAGTTATTAAATAATGCGTGGAACAATTTCAACAAACTTGGAAAACGTCATTTACGATGCAGGAACCAACCCTGAGGATTTCGGACAATTCTAGCGCCTATGTATGGGGCTGGAAGTGGAGTTTTTAAAATATGCGAAAACATGCCTAAATTTGCGTCAAATAAATAGTTTACGGGACGCTCAGATTCATAGTATCACTCTCGAAGTTTTAGTATCTACCTTCAGCCCCTAACAGCAAGGTGAACTTCTCTAGGGATAGGGGTGTAAACGGATGACAAAAAAATATGATCATAATCCTCGTCAGACAGAGCTTAGCCGGAATAATAATTAAATTCATCAATTTGCATGGGTTTTCTCACTACTGTTATTTCTGGCCATGTTAATTATATCGCCAATATTAAGAAATCTGTCTGAGGATCAAATCACACACACATTCCTTTCACTGGAATCTCATTGCTACCTACCGGCGGTTGATTATTGTGTTTAAAATAAGTCCTTGAGCCATGTACAAAATGAAATATAATTCAAACATTCAATTTTTGTTATTATATTATAATTATTGTCCAAATAAGTCAGGAAATGATGTTTCATAATGAATAATTACAGCTTCAACGTAAATATTTGTGTTACAAAAAATATGACACTTTGTCCTGAGAAATAATTAAAACTAATTACTTAATCAGGTGTAATTTTTTATTATTATTTATTAAACATTATTTTCCGACTTACAGTTACCAAAAATTCCCAATTCTATTGAGTCTAGAGCACCATAGTGTAACGCGTGTCTACGTGTTTTTATATTAGATATTTATTTACAATATAATTAATAATATAGGCTAAAACAAAGGTGCATATCTTTGAACATGCCAAAGATGATGGTTGAGCGAGAGGCTCTTAGAGATTTTTTGGTGTTGGTGTGGATCTACATGAAAAAATGATTTGAAATCTTTACTACATCTTGGAAAAGTTTGTTTTAATTAGTTCGGAGAGATACGTGTGTATCAGCAAGAATTCAATTAATTTTCTAGTTTCTAAGGTATGAAAAGTTTTATTGTTTCTGCAGAATAATTTTTCAACTGTCATTTGGATACTTCTTGCATCGCTATTTATGCATACAATTCGTTTCTTGCAGAAGGAGATAACTTATTTTGTACAACTGTAATATTATATGCAGAATTTTAGGAGGAATAATTTTTTCCTTGCACAAAACAAAGAACAGAGCAAGTATTTCGTTGGACCTGTGATGAACTTTTCTTGTCTTCAACGTTTTTTTAGGCTGACGTTTTTTCTCGCTTCCGTAATTTTGTAGCCAGTTAGACTGGACGGACCGTAAATCTTCGCAAGCTCTTTTCCGTTATTTGTTTCAAATACTCCCGTCAATGTGCTTGTAATTTATACTTCACATAAGTAAGAGGTGTCATTTTCGAGTTTTTCTTTGTAGTCCATTTTTAGTTCCGCAATACTCATTTGAACATTATGCTACAATTAGATTTTTTTCTGCTTTGGGTGCTCAAATAATTGTATGTTATTAAATTATATAAATGGGATTCAGGTTAAATTAACCTTTTCAAGCTGCCATATAACACATTATATTAACTAAGCGACGCAAGACCTCAGCTCCGACTAGAAAAGACAGGGTTCATTTTCCCAAATCGGGACAATAGTTTTCGTTAAAAGTTGAATAAATTTATTCCCGACATCATTACAATCCTCGTACTTCTGACAATGTATGATGATTGTTAACAATGACATGCCTAGATTGACATAAAAGAACTGAGTTGATCAAAATTATCTCATATATTAACTTCAGGTATATACTAGGAATTCCCAGCACACACGTAAAAAATTTATTTTCAACTAATTCTCGCAAAATATTTAACAATGCTTATAGTCCCTATCTGCCCATTCATTAATACATTACAATATGAGGGCCGTAACTCCTATAAGAAACATAATTTCAGTAAGTAATATTTCTAAAAGTTTTGGAATATTAAGAGGGAATTCGAAAAAAAATAAAGGTAAATTTTTTTGTGATTAGGACATCTTTTAGATAACGTATACATTAATAGTAGTACCAGTATTGTCAACATAGCCAATCGTAAAGTAAACTTTATAGCATTTATAAGTAAATATAAAGGCTAAACAAGTTTAATTTACAATGCAATTAATAGAACAATAGAACACTGCTTTCGTCCTTAATTTGGTACTTCATGAGGGAAACAAATGAAAAAGATGAGACCTTAATGTTTCACATAAATATATATAATTTATTCAACGATGAGTATTCTGATATAAATATTTTAAGAAAACATATTGTAGCATGTGTTGAAATTTTTTTCTTATAAATTATATAAAACAAATTCGAACTTGAAATTTGATTGTGTACACGTCCAATATTTTCAATTATTAGATTCCAAAAAGGATTTAATGTTATATAAAACATGGTAGTCCTTAGTAGAAATCACCTCGGGTTCCTTCAGTCTGCACATAAAGGTATTAAAATGCAAATTATAAGTTATACGAACATTAAAAGTGAGAAATATACTATCGGACAAACATAAAAGAGATATTGTCAAAATCACATTTTTGGAATGATATTGAGAGGGATATAACCCTATATCGCTATAGGAATATTTCATCTCTCTAATACAATTTAGATATGTATTGTATATCTAAATATATAATTTATTTATATATTTTTACTTTTGTTTGGATCAGTATTTTATTATACAATTATTTTAAGTGCTAAGTAGAAATATTTATAAGAATTGTTGTAATAATTTTTATTACTTCTTTTTAAGTTATTTTAGAGTTCCAGAATACAGTTTCTGTAATACAAACGCAAAGCACCCATTTGTCGGGAGTATATTGAAGTGACGGTAAAAGTTAACACATTTTCAGCTGTAGACGTGCGAAAAATCCCTGAGATACGTGAACTAGCAGTTCTTTCCATTGTTCCGGAAATATATGTAAGAAGTAAGAGACCTAAGTTCTTTGCACAAGAAACGCTATAAAACTTTCTTGTTCGCTCGGTTAGACCAACAATTTCCTTAAGACATTGTCTTATCATATATGAAGCGCCATATGAGAGACATCTACGTGTTAAACATGTTATCTTGTCTTAGTTCCAACGATGTTGCTAAAAATTAATGTACTCGAGTTACCAGATACAGAAGTAGTTTCCGTCAGGCTTTGGTCCCAAAGTTACAACGTTGAATTCAAATCTTGGGCCCTATGTCTTGGTTTACTAATTGAAGATTTCACTAATAATTTCTTGCGATATTAACACTTCCGAAAAACACTAAGGTTCCTTTTAATACCTTTACAGTCGTGTTTATTGATTTATCAATGGCCCAAAACAAAACAAAAATCCTCTTTTAAGAATTGAAATGTTTTATATTAAAAATAAAAATTGAGAATAATATTTCAATTTATATTTTTAATTAAATAAGGAGAAAAAACAGACAAAGTAATAATTGCAGAAACATTGAGTGGTATTTAATTGAGCACTTTTGTCGGTTTTTGACTTTTTATTTAACCATTTACACATACGTTTTAATTTATAATTTCATCAATTTATATTTCTAGAGCGGAATTGCTAGGAGTTTATGGACGATATATAAAGTCCAGTCTGTAATTCCACATTGCACAAATCCTTGTGGGGCTAACTAAGGTGGACGATAATAACAATACACGAGACGTTATCTCTTAATAAATGTTTTGAGGGATAAAAAATTGAAAAGTGCTGTGTCCAAAGGGAGAGCACGTTATAATTTTGTTCTTTCTAGAGGCTCTTGTCTGCAACACACCGTTTCTATTAATTTTAAACAAAGTTATCTGTTTTACGACGTTATCTACGATATATTACGTTGTCCCGCCTTAGTTGGAACGTCGCACGAAATTGGCCCCAGCAGTTGATTTAACACTTTTGGGGGTTTGAGAGCAATCGTAATGTGGGGGAGGGAATTATACGGGCAGCTCTATATGCGCCACTTGATAGCATTGTCTTGCGCAGTAACGGATGCTCCCCCTCAGGGCCTGAATTCTAACAAGTCCGCTGCAGCTGATTCCCGTTTCTTTATGTCCTGCAGCAGGTTCAACTAACTTTCGATAGCGTATACAGAGATCTCGGAACTCGGCAATAATTGGGAAGCTTCCTTTGCGTTTTGGGCCACTGTTCTCCGAATAAGTTTGGTTAAAGTGAAAGGAATACCAAATATGCGAACCGAGCCAAATTAGTCAGAAATAATTCAACAAATAAATTTAAAAATTAAAACAACGATTCTCCCTGAATCAAGGAATTCATCCGGAGTAGGCCTTAAATGCAGCAAATAATCTCGATACATTGCCAAATTCTTCTATAAATATAAAAAAATAGCCAAATACTGATGTTTTATTAACTGTGCGTAGAATTCTTAGCCTGCAATACCATTTCTAACTGAAATTGCTAGAAATACTTCCTTACAGGAAATTGTTTCTTATAGAAAATACGACCATGATGTTCCATATTTTGTTTCTTGTTAATCAATTATTTCTGACTAATTTGTTCATACATTCATAATTATATTGAAGTCAAATAACTGTGAAAGTAAAGCCGTGCGAACATAAAGGTTGATAAATTTCACAGATAAAATAGAATGTCCTTATCAAATATGTAAATGTTAAAGATGATACTTATTTAAAATAATATTCGGTCTGTTTTGAGAGGTGTATGTTCCTTGGGCATACAGGAAGAGTTGTTCGTTATTCCGTTTGGAACAGTCGGCCAGGTGCCTCCTAAACTGGTCGGAGAACGGAGTAGGGAGAATTCTGGGTACCCACAGCAAACCCCTCCCCTGCCATCGGAAGTCCGTGAGACAAGTACCAAATGCCATAGCTACCTATTGTTTTCCCTTTATCACTTTTAGGCGAATTTCCCGGGTAGGATTCTTAAACAACAGCCTGCGGGGGGGGGGGGTGCTAGTTGACTACCTTGCTCTATCCTTCCGCAAATCCCCTTTAAATTCTTTTCTATGTTATGAAAGAAGATTTGCAACTATGCGGATTACCGTCATGTAGCCTGTCACTCGAAAACAACATTTTACAACACATCATAACTTTATTAAACAATAGTCGCTGTTATGCTAATTTAAAGTAGCTTTTGTCCAGATCCGGGTATATTTATGTGTTCATAATTTGATTATTTTTTAGGGTACCAAACTACATGATGGTGGCAACTCCCCTTAATAGCTTAGGAAGAGATTTGAAAGTGGGGTAGCCAATGGTTAACTACTGCCCCCTGCCTATAATTTAAGGATCCTACCCGGAATTCGCCCAAATGTTATGCAGGACATACCTTAGAAAACCGTCATCAGGTAGATCGGGCATTGACTACTTGTCCCTCGCCCTTCTGATGGCGGGAGAGGGGCTTGCTGTGGAATCACATCATTCCCTTCTCTGTGCCTATACCAGTTTAGGAGGCAGTTGGCTGACTGTTCCAATGGGAACATAACAACTGTTACCGTTTGCTCAAGGTCTGTGACGGGCCGAGGTGCGTCTGCTTGTGGAAAGCTTAGTTAAAAAACGGAGAGAGGAAAAGGAGTTTGATGTGGGGACGCAGCTTACCCCTCTCCCGCTATCGGAAGGGCGTGGGAGAAGTACCCAATGCCCGACCTACCCGATGCAGGTTTTTCTAGGGTTTTCCCTGCATTTCTTTAGGCGAATGCCGGGTATGATCCTTAAACCATAGCCCGGGGGCCCTAGTTAACCCTTGGCTACCTTCCTCTACCCTTCCGGATCCCCCCTTTCTAATCCCTTCCTATGCTATTAAAGGGGAGTTGCCCAATGTGGATCACCCTCATGTAGCCTGTTGCCCTAAAAAATAAAAACCTACACCCTACCGCATCCCCCCTTTCAAATCCCATTCCTATGCTATAAGAGGGGAGTTGCCACTATGTGGATTACCCTATACATAGCCTATCTACACCCAAAAAAAAAAAAGTTACTGTGACTTTAAAATGAGGTAAGAACGGTTGTAAGGTAAGAAACTGCTGCTGAATGCGTAGAAGACATGTATGTATGTAAAAGAGAAGATTATAGAATTTAGAGTGTTAATACATTAAATATTAAGTTATATATAAAAGAGGGAGTATCCCGTAAAATTTTATGAAAAAATAAACAATTTTGTGAGACGCAAGGTATATGATGATTAGACAACACGTTAATAACAAGATAGAACATTGTGCCAGAAATTATATGACAATTTATGATTAACAAAATATGAGGTAGGACTCCAAAGAAACCAGTTGCCAGAGGTTTTTAATAAAAGTATCTAACTAATCAATAATTAGTATATGTATAATAAAGTTCAAATTAATTTATCTCACCCCAATGGTTTGTCTCATTTGTTGTATATTTTCTAAAATGGGGCTATCATCATCTCCCTCTATTTAGTTATTTTGATTCTCAATCACAATGTCAGAAATTATTTTGCACTGCGAGCGTCTCCAATTCGTATGATTTTGTATTCTATTTTACTGTATTTTATTTGCAGTTATTTAATTTTAGATTGTAATTTTAAAATTAGGAATGATTATGTTTACAATCAGTGTTTATAAACATTTTAATAAAGTAAATTCAAGTAATGATGCCGTAAAATTTGAAATCGAGAGAGAGAGAGAGAGAGAGGGAGAGAGAGAGAGATAGGGGGGAGATCGGATACAATCGAAAAAATAGAGCTAGATAATGAAAATTTTACATGCCAGTTGTGTAAAAAAAACTCGCTGGTTTACTTTTCAATGGCTCCAGAATTCTGTCTGCGTTTTTCTCACTTTAAATTCCAATTAGCTTGTAATAAATTGGTTAACGAAACTGCTTAATATCCAAGTTTCCAACTCACGTAATGTAGTTTAGCTTTAAAAAAAATCCATTATTTGTAACGGGAAAAATAATATTTTTGTCTTTATAATTGTAATTCATTTAATTTGAAAAATATATGTTTTATTTAAATTAGTATTGAAACAAAAACGGTTTTGATAGATGAAAGTAAATTAAAAGTTATAAACAATGCCACCCATTAACTGAAATTTTATAATTCATTGTGTATCCTTTGTTTCGCTCGTGTAATCAATTTAGACAATTGGTGACATTTAATTCAAATGTGTAGTAATTCCTAAAATTTTATTAGTTTCTCAAGACATTTAAAGTAATTTCAGTAGATTATTAGATTAAATTAATTTTCATTCAAGTGTGGCAATTTGAGCATAGCTATGGGCAGACACTTTTCTCTGGACCACCTCCAACGCCCGGCGAGATCACACCGATGGCCTACTGGAATTATTGCGTCGTTCTCTGGAACTGAGGGCGTAGATGTACGTTGTAAAACAGAGTTACAATTAATTTCAGTGTGGAGGTCGTTAGATTGGGGAGCGTTAGATTCCAAACGACAATCTCGTTTTCTGAAAACTTATGCTTCTAGTATGCCATCTTAATTTCCTTCTTCCAACCCAGATTTTCTGTTCTTGATAAAGTTAAAGTTTCCCTTACTGTTGAAACGAATTGTAAACCATGAAACTAATTTGTCATATATTTTGTCCTTACCTCATTTTACATGACCCTTGTAATGGAAATTATGCAACAACAATGCTTAATTTTTAATGTTGGAATTATTATAATTCGTTCAGGTTCCTGAAATACTTTTAGCTATCATTTAAACGAAAATATTTTTCTATTTTCTATATCGGGAATTATGGCAGACAGGATTTATTGTGTGGTTGACATTTGCATTAGTTTCATGCAGAATTGTTGTGATATCTGTAGACATAGAAAGGGTATAATCACAATACGATTAATATAATTTTATATTTCTTATCGTGTACAATACCATTAGTAATTTTTAATACTTGAAGTTATCCTAATTTTAAGAAGAAACCTCGTATTTTGTATAGCACATATTTGTACTACAAAATTTTTCATAATTCGTTATTGAACTTTTTTTTTCTGACTTGTTTTGCCAATTATAATTATTTAATTTGAATATATTTGGGGAATTTATAGCCTCTCATTAGGGGAGTACATTTACAATATTTTCTTAATAAACTAATATATAAATATAATTTAAGGACCTTTACGGCCTTAATTTTTTCTTCCGACAGACTGATATTTCTGCCTCCCCTGAGCTGAGCAATCACAGTTGACTCTCTTGAGCAAATTTCTCCCCTAATTTCTCTTTCACATGTTCTCTGCACGGCACACAACAGTTCACCCTTTGTTAATATTTTTGTTCTCTGACCAGCGGGCACAAACGATTTTCCTTATTCTGCCAGGTGCATTCGTGTACATACTCCGAGGCCATAAAATGCCACAGGAACATTCCGATGTACAGTTATAATTAAAATCCTTTAAAATGTACTCTTTTAATGCCAGAAACATTCACATAAAAAGGTGCTCTGTGCAAGTTTCTTTTGAAATTTCATCGTATTTTGTTATTTTCAAAAGTAGTTAACTTAGTAACAAATCCCTCTGAAATAATTTTAATTCTCTTATGACGCCCCTAATGACTGTAGTTAACCATGTAACAGAATAAAAATTTAGTCGTATCTTGAAATAATATAATGAATGGCGTCGAATTAAAATGTCAAAGGAAAAGCATGGGCTTTGTACTAAATTTTACTTGCTTCCGGGTGTAACATGAGTCCGCCAAAGCTCGTCTACGAGGGGAAAAAAGATTTCACAGATGCAATTATATTAATGAATCCAACGAATATCTAAGTTTCAGAGATAATTTCATAGAATACAATTCATTTAGATTAAACAAGCAATCAAAAGTCTTTGTTTTATAATTTAGTGCTGAAAAATAAAATGACAAAATTTGGTTCAAAGCACTTTTAATAAATTGAAACGTTCAAGGTATTTTTCATCGAATTCTTCTGAAATTTATTCTGGTAGTGTCGTTAAAAGATCTATAAAATCATGAAGTGTACTCCTCGTCGGAAGAATTGATTTTAAAGTGTAACTATTTATGGCAGAGATCAAAAAAATAAATATTATAAGTAGACAGACTCAAAAATTATCTAATTGATACCATCTTCTTTTTTCTTGTTTATATTTAATTCATCTGCTGGCTGACTTCTGATCCATTGATATTCATTTTTATCTAATACATGATCATTTTACCTCATATACAACATGTTTAAATAAGGGTCATCATAGCTATTCTAATTCTCCCGTAATTAGCATCATTTCGCATAGGTAGAGATTTGGATAATATAGAGCTCAGGTAATATAAAAAAATAAAAATCAGCAGAACAAAATATTTGAACTTAATATTGTTATTAAAGAACGTAGTATTTTCCGGTGTAGAGAATAAATGTCTTCTCGGGCTTCTAACCGAGTAAACAATTGTATTCGCGACGTTTCGGTGACGTTCACTGCGTTGCTAGAAGACGATGACAGTGAACGTCATCGAAACGTCGCGAATACAATTCTTTACTCGGTTAGAAGGCCGAGAAAACTTTATTCTAAATATCGTTAATTATACAATCAACTAATAAAAATTCATTGTTTTATTGCGATTCAATCTGAGTTTTCTTGTTAATATTTACACCTAACTCAGAAGAATTTTAGAATAAAAGTTAATAAATAATCTAAGTCAGTACAATTTTTAAACTTTAATAAAATCAGACTTATGACATCTGAATACTAGGTTGTTCAGGAACTCTGTGAAATTACGTCAATACCGACGTCAGATTCTGCTAATATATTGCAGTATTTTTAAGTGTAAATCTCCCCGTGGCCACTATGTCCCTTTTCGATGCTGGTAAACTTGGTCCAACGGTGGTGTTTTCTGCTAATGGCGACATATAATTGCTAGTCGTTTGTTTAAGAATATATACGATAAAGTTGTCCACCAACAAAGCCTGCGTGAGGATTCTCTCGCAGGTAATCTGCGAGGGATTTTCTCTCGCAGGCAGAACCTTTTAGGAGAGATACGAAGGGTATGCCTTTTCCTCTCCGTTTTTGAACTAAGGTTCCCACAAGCCGAGGCACCTCGGCCTGTTTTGAGGGGTGTATGTTCCGGGGTCGCGGACCTAGGGCAAACGGTAAGAGTTGTTCGCTATTCCCATTGGAATAGTCGGCCAACTGTCTCCTGAACAGGTCGAGGCACGGAAAAGGGAATGCTGCGTCCCCACAGCAAACTCCTCTCCCGCTATCGGAAGGGCGTGGTACAAGTACCCAATGCCCGACCTACCTGATGCAGGTTTTTCTAGGGTTTTTCCTGCATTTCTTTAGGCGAATGCCAGGTAGGATCCTTAAAATATAGCCCGGGGGTCCTAGTTAACCCTTGGCTACCTTCCTCTACCCTTCCGCATCCCCGTTTCAAATCCCTTCCTATGCTATAAAAGGGGAGTTGCCCAAAGTGGATTACCCTCATGTAGCCTGTTGCCTTAAAAAAAAATATTTTTTTTTGTTATAGAGTAACCTGGTAATGTTTTTAGAGTAACAGACTACATGTGGGTAATCCACATGGTGGCAACTCCCCTTTAGTAGCTTAGGAAAGGATTTGGAAGGGGGGATGCAGAAGGTAGCCAATGGTTAACTACGACCCCCGCCCTATAATTTAAGGATCCTACCCGGAATTCGCCTAAAAGTTATGCAGGACAAACCCTAGAAAACCGTCATCAGGTAGGTCGGACATGGGGTCCTTGTCCACGCCCTTCCGATGGAGGGAGAGGGGTTTGCTGTGGGGACGCAGCATTCCTTTCTCCGAGCCTCGACCCATTTAGGAGGCAGCTGGCCGACTGTTCCAATTGGAACAGAGAATTACTCTACCACGTCCATTGTATAACTTTTGATTCTTTTTTATATTGGTTTAACTGCGTGACTTATTTGTTAAATCAGTAAGTATATGTTATTTTTATTGATTTATTAAATTGTATGAAAATTCTGCTACAACGATTCAGGGTTACCTCGATAAGTACTAACTTCTTTACAATCTCATGACATTGAGGTATTTTTTATATAGATAATGTATTTTTTCTGAATTTTAAATTATTTTTATTGTTCATATTATTAAGGTCAATTCAATGTTAATAACATTTGGTATGAAATAAAATTATTTGTTCATTTTTCTACAATGTCATATATATTACGCAAATACATATAATGAAATGAAAAAAGTTCATATCCGTTTGGTCAAATTAATGTTAATATAATAAATTCTTGGAAGTCAGTATTACATTACATAAAAACGATTTAACTAAATTATATCACAAAATATTGATATTGGGACTGAATAATTTATTAAACATTTGTATTTTGATACGATAAAAACTTATTTTAAAAAAAGAAAGGAAATACTTAAAATGAAATTTAGTTATTTATCCTTTCAACGACGTTGTTGAACAAAACTTAACACCTATGTAACGTTAAAAATTCTCTTTAGATTAGATTTAATAATACCGAATATATTCGTATTATAAATACAGGAAATTAATGAATTTGAAACTCTCCTATCTATTAAATTAAAGCGAAGAGAGTAAATCGTGAAACGTTACTAAACAGTAATTTTAATTTCATTACTTTCCTACAAAACACTGTAGATATAAGAAAGATATGCGAAAGTCAAGAAGCCAAGCCAATAATATTCTTGCCCCAGGAGGGTATCTTTGCGTAGCAGCTGATGGATTGGTCGTCGGCAAAGTCTACAGTTAATTTGTAGACAAGACTGGAATGAATAATGGCAATCGTAATTAAAAGGTATTGAATTTAGCAACTAAGCGGGGCTACAAGGTGTGACACCAGCTGCTAATGAAATCTGCACAAAGAAGAATGGTCTGTCTCCTAAGCGATTGGTAAATTAATGTGGACTCATAATTTTTCATGGGGTTAATTAACATTTTGGTTCTTATTCCTCATCAGTTAAACAGGAGTTCCTTAACCTGCTTTATCATTTCAACATTTCGCATAATATTAATATATATTTCATGACAATTTTGGACACAGAAACACCACTTACATAATTATTATAAATAATTATAATTCATTCATTGTGGTAGCCTGTTTTCAGAAAGAATAATATAAAAATTACTTTTATTTGGAACATAAAAACTAGTGTCCAATCTTGATAATATTGTTGTGTTTTGAAAGACCAAAACTAGGAACAAAATAATACTGAAACACACATTAAATCCTAATTGAAAATTTTTGTTCCTGGTATTACATTATATGTGGCTATAAAAATATAAATTCATACAACAGTTTTGATTTAGAGTTTAGAAAAGGTAATAAATGGTCTTTGAGTAAAATTGTTGGTTGACAATTTGTCAGATGGAATTTTTTATTTTGATATATATATAGTTTTATTGTCACGGAATTTAATTATGAAAAATCATAACTGCTATACTGAAGAAATTGTAATCGAATATATATTTTATATTTTTAGTATATTACAGCTCGTCAAATGATATTTATAACTCATTTGCTTAAAAATAAATTATAAATTTAGTTAGTTTAATAAAGAATGTATTATTTATCGGTGCAGAGAATGAATGAAGCATTCTCGGGCATCTAACCGATAATTGTTATGATAATATGTACTAAAACTAATTATTTTACTGACAAAAGAAATAATACATGTCTTGAATTGCTCTAAGATTGAATGTATTTAATTTGACACAATACATAGCAGTTTGTTACATTAATTAATTAGTTAGAAATGAATTTAATTAAGTCAATGTTTCATGGGTCACAGTGTTCACCTTATTTTCTCTTTGGTGTAAAAGTAATTTTTTTACGAATCGTGTATCAGTAGTATCCTTATTTAGTTCGTTTCCCATAAGTGTGTACTTCCTTTCAAATATTCATTAAAATTGATTTTACAGCAGCACTATTCAGAATGTGAATGAAACGATTATCTTATATAAGAAAAATTCTTACATAATCAATGTTGAATATACCTCACGTCCGAATAAAAGTTCTACAATGGAACTTAAATGGTTTCCTCACAAGTCTGAAAATTCTACATTAGTCAAAAATCTTTATCTCCCATCGATAATATGCCTACAAGACACTAACTTCAGAAAGCAAGAGCACAGTACCCTAAAAGAATTAGATTTCTACTTCAAAAATCGTAGAAACCCATCCCACGCGAGTGGGGGAGTAGCTATGTATGCCAAAAGCTACCTAGCAGCAGAAGAACTACAAATAAACACAAACAATGATGCCGTAGCAATAACTATAAAGGCCCCCTCCAAATTTACTATCTGTAATACTTACCTGCCAAACAGCTACAATTTTGCTCTAAATGAAATAAGTATAAATCAACTACCTAAACCATATATACTCCTAGGTGACTTCAATTACCACAACACTGCTTTGGGATCCGCAAATAATGACCAGAGAGGCATCAAAATGGAAGATTCTATCAACCTTACAAACACCACAATCCTCAATGACGGACAATCAACTCACTTCAATGTGTATAATGGAAATCTTTACTGTATTGTCTTAACCCTATGTTCCAGTAACTTCTCTGACAAATGCAACTGGTCGTCAGCGATCACTACTCAATAGTAATAGAACTTGAACTACCAGAATACAATTCTCCAGCACCTACAAACAAATGCAACTTTAAAACTGCAGACTGGCCAAACTAACAATAACATAGAAAACTCTGAAATTCACTTCGACAATGATATAGTCGACATAATAAAATTCAATTCTATCATCATAAAAGTCGCAGACGCCACTATCAAAAAATATTCTAAAACGACTAGATCGGATTGGATAAACAAAGCAGCCGGTCTAAGCCACAACAAATACATTCAAGACGCGTCTAAACAATCAAAGCTATGCAAGGAAATTAGAATTTCAACAAAATTAGCTGCCTCAGAAACTCCAACCAAGATGCAATTACAACCGACCAAGAAATAGCAGAAACCCATGCAACCTACTCCGCTTCTAGAAATTTTCATTAAATCCTCCTTAAAACAAGATCAAGAATCACTACCACTGCCCACTCCAGAAACTTCCCAAAATGGACCAATATCCTTCCCTTAACTAATTGAAAATATCCAAAAATAAAAAAAACTCCAGGACCAGACTGCATTCCAAACCACCTCTTAAAAAATTTACCTCCACCGGGACTAGAAACAATGACACGAATCTTTAACAAGATCTGGACCACAAACTGCTTCCCCAAATTATGGAAAGATGCAATAGTCATCCCTATACACAAACCAAGAAAGGACAAAAACCGACCCATTAAATTAGACACCAATATCCTTAACGTGAAATATGTCCAAACTCCTGGAGAAAAACATAAACAACAGGCTGAAATGGTTCTTTGAATAAAACCGTTTCATAAAGCATAACCAATTCGGATTCAGAAAAGGCCACTCCACAATTAACCATCTCCTCAGTATAGACAACCATATCAGAGAAGCATTTAGAAATAAACAACAGTCTTTATTGATATACAAAAGGTCTTCCACATGGTTTGGATCCGTCATGTAATAAATAAGTTGATATTAATGGCAATACACGGAAACATGCTTCAGTTTATAAGAAACTTCATCGCAAATTCGCTCAAAATCAATTGTCTCAATTCAAATTTTTAACAAATAGAAAACGGAGTTCAAGGTTCTGTACTCAGTCCCATTTTATTCTTACTAGTAATAGACGATGCACATTCCCAATCCCCCCCCCCCCGGCTCTCTCCCCAGTAGTAGTTTGTAAATACGCGGACGACAACGTACTAATATGGAAGGGAAAAAATAAAAGATGATACTCAATTCAACATGCAACACGGCCTTAATCACCTCGATAAGTGTTCACAAAAACCAGGTTTAAATTCTCTGTACCGAAGACCAATATCATATTTCTCAAACAAACATAAATCAGACGAAAAACTAGACGATCAGCCTATCCCTAGAGTAAACTCCATCACAATACTGGGCACCATCTTTGAACCGAAACTAACCTCCAAGCATATAAAACGTTTAGAACAGGACTGTAAAAGAAGGCTGAATATATTAAAATCTCCAGGATTTCAGAACTGGAGCGCAAATATGCATCTACTACTAACTAATAAGATTAAGGTTGGATTATGCCTGCATACTATATCAATCAGAAAACACAAAGATGCTTCATAAACTGGACACGATACACAACAGCGTCCTTCGTATTGCCAAAAGGGAATCTTCCGGACATACCTGATAGGGAGTCTTCTAGTCGAAACCCAAGAACCAACCTTACAATACCGAAGAGACTTCCTGGGCACAAGAATAGCCTTAAATTTTATTATTGCGAGCAACCCCATAATCAAAAGCAACATAAACCCACCCTTCCCCACGCATAGATATCCAATTCAAATAGCTCTCCTTCCATGAAAGGTTCAAAACGCTCAAACAAAGACTACACCCCACACTACCCCAATCTAAAGCAAGACGAACCAGTGATCTCAATAAAATATGTAATCAAATAAATAACCAAGGCAAAACGTAGTGGAAAAGGGAATGGAAAAAAATGTATACAAGTGACATTCACAAAAATATCAATGACTTTTACAGCTTAAAGAAAAATTCGAAACTAAACCGCAAACAGCAAGTGATCGTGTCAAAAATAAGAATCGGTCTCACTAAATGAACACAGCCACCTAAACAACAGCCCTCCACCAATATGTGAAACACGTAATACTCAACAGTGGACCACATCATTTATGAGTGTTATAAGTACAAAAGCCAGAGAAAGGACATATTATGTCAAAGGGATATAAACAAAATATTCGTCAAGGTACCAGGCAATTGTAGTAAAATTCATTTTAGCTGCAAGCCTAGACAGGAAGAAAGAAATGTAAATATATAAAATAACGCAAATGATAAACAATGTTAGTATCAAAACCTTTGAAAGTAAATACCCCTAAGCCTGTAAGTAGCTTTATGTAAATATATATATATATATATATATATTAATGTAACGAATTATAAATTTATGGTCGCTAAAGACCCTGATGTTAAGGTGACCCTAAACAAAACATAATAAATAAAATAAAAATGTTGAATGATTTCTGACTAAGTGGTCTGATCAACGCAGGTGTAGTTAGAAAATATGAGTAAACGAGTCGCAAATTATAGTTAATTAAAATATCCCCAAGTGAGCAAAATAATTAACTAAAAAAATTATGTTAAAAAGGCTATTAATATGAACATAATTCCACAATATATATATCATTACATAAAAATTGGAAAATTTTAATTCTTAAATAGTTAATATTAATTTACAGCCTAACAACAAATTATGGAAAAACGTAACAGCTATATTGAAGGAATTGTAATCGAACATTTATTTTAGCATATGAAACTACGTCAAACATTTTTTTATATTTTATACATAAAATTGCTCCAGTACAATTAATCAATTGAGTAAACTGTAAAATAACAGAATTGTCGAACAGTGTATTGAATTGTTAAATCACACGGAAAGGAGTGTCACCTGCACAAACATAACCGTCACCACAATTTGTAGATTACATTGTATAGGGTGAATCTCACATTTAGAAAGAATAGAGATTTATTAAAATTCAGGGCGGATTCTCGCTGTAATACCATAGATGCACACATTCGCTATTAATTCGAATAGAATTTTATTTCTAACTTAAAATTGTCCAGCGGTATCCATATCCAAAAGGCAAAAATACTTCATGTTTGTTATAACAATCTATTAATCACAATCTGCAAGTTAATATAATTAAAAGAAAAAAAATCGAACAAAAAACGGACGTATATAAAACTAGAAGTTATCATAGTTATCAAATAAGAAACGTAGAATGTTCAGATGAATAATATATACATAGTGAACAATACAAATAGCCTCATAAATCATGAATATATTTATTTTTAGGTTTGAAGTTCGGTTACAGTGGTGAACGATTTTTCTTTCCGTTTGTGAATTTACATTAAGTTCTTCCGAAAATAATTTTCAGTATTAGTCAGTCAATTCAGTCTAAAAATCAGTCTTTTGTACGAAAGATATAATCATTAGTGCTATAATTGACACAAATAATTAAAATAAAATTAATGATTCCTTGTTATTGTGATCTATCTGTTTAATTACATAAATTTTTATTTTCACTGTTATCTTAAATTTCAATACTCGTAACATATTTGTCCATATTTGGCCACAGTGTGTGGGAAAACCCACGTTAGAAATTTATAAACCTAAATGTTCGTATAATAAATTGGAAGTAACACTATAAATTATATTCATACATATTTGCATTAAAAATTATTATTTACTTAAGTCTACGTTCCTTAAGTTTTTTTTTAGATAATTGAATGTAACTATACACCTCAGACGGTCCCAATAAGTGGGGAAACGTTGTGTCCGATATATATTATGTTTTAAACAAAATATTTTCTGACTAATAGGCTGTTTTTTGAATATTGAATTTAAAAAAGAAGTCAGATTATTATAATTGTTATTTATTGCGATAAAGATGTACCGTAAAACGAAACAGTAGACCATTAAATTCCTGACGTAAAAGTTATTTTAATATATATTTTATAAATGATTTAATTTATCTATCCACTCCTAGTTATTCTTTATTATAATTTTTTGTTCATTTTCTACATTTCATCGATACCTGCTTTGAACTCATTGTTCAAATACTCTTATTCTCTTGTGATCGTTTATGTTCCAATTAAGTTCAACGATTTGTTTATTTTCCTGTTATTTTAAATGTTTTAAATTTAAAATTATCCATTTATAAAAACGTGTCAATAAAAGAATTAATTTTCATATTTTCAATCAGTTGATTCAGTCTTGATTTACTGCCGTATCTCAAATTCCAGAATTCTATTCCAGGGAAATCGCTTAATTTCACGATGCGTTACATCCCGTGAGGAACTAAATGTTGTAAATTTCATGAGACCTTCTCTCACATATACATTACTTCTGGACCGAGCACTGGCTTCTGATGGAGTAATTTGCATAATTAAAACCATGTGTTAATTAAAGCCGCCTAAAAGGCCGAGGCACTAGGGGAAGACGAATGCGATGATGTCACCTCTCGGCGCGTAATGCAGTCTGCCTAAGAGGCAAGGGTGCGTTCGTATTTTGGATGTACGCCGCCAGAATGTCAGATGCACCCCTCCTGCGCCCTGCTGTCACAAACACCTTCCAAAGAGAGTCCATATAAAGCCGTTCGGGCGGAGCTCGCGTCGTTGTGTGTGCATACAGACTAAATAATTTGCCAGAACTATGCAGAAATTTTAACCCTGATGCACAGAAAATGATGCAAAATATCTTGAGCATATTGAGCTCCATATATTACCAATTTCAATATCACTTTCATTTTCGAGCGCATATCAGAAATAATTTAATTTTATTAAACTTTCGCCGAACAAACCATTACGTTGGTTAGAAATTTATCAATATATAACTGAGTGAAATAGATCCCTATTCGAACACAATCCAGATAGCCTCATAATTTTATTTTAAATGAATTAGCTGATTAAAATAGGAATATATATCTCAGTTATCTATAAAACAATATCATTCCTATTAAAATAATCATTTTATTATATATTTCCCAAGGAATGTAAAAATCAGATAAAATGAGTAAAACCACCCGTCTACTTTATTTCAAAAAGTTTCGTCAAAATATTAAAAAGCGTAAACAGAAATGTGAAAGTGTTAACAGTGTTTTTTTTAGTTTGTAAATTCCTGATTTTGAGATTATGATGACTACAGTAGTCAAAAGCTGCTGAGCTTTTTAAAAAATTATGTCCAACAGTTTTTAAATGAAATGGATGTTAGTAGACGGTTAGTTTTATTCATTTTAAATAAGCAATTTTTGAAAAGTCAGTCACGATATATATACGTGAAAGTTGCAAATAATTTATCTTAAAATTAATGATAGTCTCAAATAACACTACATTCTAATTCATTAGTAGAATGGCTAATACAATTTCGTCAGTTTGACAAATTAATGTTTAATATTCCAATACTCAAACACAGATTTTGATAATATGAAAAATAATTATACAATTTATATAACGTCTCAGTAGACTCTAAAAATTCGAATTACTCTTTAATAACTCATATATTTCAGAATTTGGATACGATATTTAGATATTAAAATAAAAATGTTGATAACTGAAGTAATATAATGAAACGCTTAATTAACTACGTAAATTATAACGTGTGATAAATATTTTTCCCTATTTGTGTAGATATTGTGAAAAATGTATAGCATGAAGAAGAAGAACAAGTGACAGAGAAGAATATCTCTAGCGGAAGTAAGTTGGGGTCCGGGTTAGGGGAGTTAAAAAAACGAGAAAAAACGTATTAATGGTTATAATTCGAGATTATTTTACTCAATAGAAGGTTGTATTGTAGGAATTAATAAAATAAGTTTATTTGTATCTTTATCTTTACATATTACGACGAGATTTCATCACTCGTCTCTGGAATACATTAAACTGACTACGCAACTCACATTCATCAACAGATTTTTATAAAATAGCACTTGCTTTTTAAATAATTGCCACTTGATTCTATCATAACTTTCAATTTTATATCTGCGGCCTGTGTTTATACAAGTATAACGTAATTTTTAAATTCGCGACTTTAAAGTTTATCGAACACAGTAAACCAACATTATGAAATCAAATACATATACCCATAGCTGACAAATAAATTAAATATACAGGAAAATTTTATATTATCCTCAGAAACAGATCTAAACCAAATAGTTTGGAAAAAGTTGAATGTTTTGTTTGATTATCGGATGAGAAATAACGAAGAGTGGAGGGATAAGTTTCTTCTACTTTTGATCGGTTGTTATATCTAGAGAAATAATCAAAAGTAATGTTCCATTTAATTTCTCCCTACTTAATCAAGGACCATCAAGGTAAAAATATTTCTTCCAATAGCACAACCTTTACCTCTGGACAAGCATCGAAATTCGTTGCACTTTCCTAACAACCTCTTAGTAGGTTTATTCGCTATTGTAGGTCACGCAATTCCTGAAAGAGATTAGTTCGAACCGGCGCCCATTATCAACACGGCAAAAAACGATCGCCGTGCAAAGGAAATTTTGCCCTTCGGAGCGTTGAGTTATCAATGGATTTATGGCGATACACTTCCTTATAGGACGAAGTCCGTAAAGCTTTTTCTGGTTTCCTCCTTATGAATCATTATTGAGTAGTTGTAGTTTAGACACCTTATTTTTTACTTTTTAAAGCATGATTAATTGGATATAAGAATATAATCATTTTTAATTGTTTAAATTTTGTATTATTAATCATTCAAACATAACGATTAAAACAATCTGATTGTACACTTCTCCACGAATAATAATTCAGTTTTAAAGCCTGAATGATTTTTTTATCAAAAATCCTCCAGTTTAATGTTTCTTGAAAGATTTCTGATTTTGTGCAAGAAAAGCCATAATGTTCTTATGGACAAGTTAGCAAAATTAAAACATATCACTAGTAATAGCAACAATCTCCCGGTTTATCATGCGAGCTTCTGCCTTTACCTATCTAAATAGTATTCTCAAATTCTTAATGAACAAGCGAAAAATGTCTTGCATAATAAATTATAGAACAAAAATTCCTCTACAAAAAAATAAACCATTTAAGTAATTGGTGCGAAATTTAATTAGAAAAGTAAACCCTAACGGCCCTTATTCTTACATTTATTGATTTAAATTAATTATCAATACAGCATAATCAATTTAGCCCATAGATATATTTTTATATATAAAAACTTTATTTTTATTTCTTACTGTCTAAAATAATTATACTAATTCTAATGGCTATATTATGTAAATAAAGAACATTGGTATACAGACTATAGAAAACCAGAATTATTAATTCTATGGCTTATGGGAATTTGGAATATTAAACTGATAATGAAATCTCAACTGGTGTCTATAAGAACGAGTTTTATCACAGAATCAACAGAAAATCTCATCAGTTTGTGTATACAATTAGTTTAGATGCAACAATGAATCGTAGCCAACTCTTTAATCCTAAAGCATAACTTTCGAAAACATTTTGTAATTGCACATTTGGAAAGAACTATTTGACTTCCGTGTTTTAAGAAGTATTGTAGCGCGATAGTTTTATTATTGATATATATATATATATATATATGTATTATATATATGTTTCATTTTAATATAATTAGATTTAAGCAAGGGTTGAGAGCTTGGCAAGTTGGAATTTGAGCAGGATCCGCCGAGACGGGGAGATAATCCCTCCAGTCTGGAATTGGACACGTATGATTTGACCCTCGGAATTTACCTGGACTGTCACACCGTGGGAAACGTCTCTCAGAAAATCCTAGAAATTTGAGTGAACACGTGACTGCCTGAACCAATGACATTTCTTGGTTCAGGAAAGATCGATCCGAAGATTAACGAGATGATCGATTTTTGACATCCAGCGAGGGGCCTGAAAAAGAAAAGTAGGACAGAGAAGGACAAACCGTCGCCAGCGACGGACGTGCAGACCCAACTTGCAGTTTCGAGAGGACACTTGCAGTTTCGAGAGGACCCGGAAATATCAAGGGTGCCACACGATAACGGCCAGACATCAACGAAGGTAACTGTCAATCCTTGACGCGCCTAGGGGGAATTACCGTAGACCATGGTTAACTGAGATTAAGGGATCAGATTGTTTTGCCAGGCTAACTGAACATTGTATTTTTTTATTTTTTTGTCCATGTTCAGAAAATTAATTAATAAATTCTGTAAAATATCCTCTTAATTTATCATTTAAAAACCTACAACTACAGTATAAATATGTTATTACGGCACACGTAAAAACACTTTTCAGAAACAAACATTATTATACTATTCGAATCGCATGCTTAATTGGTAAATTTAAGCTTAATCTCTTTAAATGAATTCATTTCGCAGATACAGCTCCGGCTGCATTTTTTGTGAATATGATAAAATAATAGCTTGAATCCTGGAGTAGTACAACACAATATAGTTTTCAGTTTCAAATTATAAACAAACATTGCTATTTATATTCCAAAAAACCACAATATTTAACATACATACACACGGCTATGCGATGTTTTGTTGTTAATGGAGTTTAATTTCGGGATATATGCATTAATAATCATTATTATTACACGAAAACAATTACTCGTGAACTAAACAAATAATTATTCTTTGACATGTATAGAAATACATAAATATGTCATAAATAACGTTAAAAGAAGCTTAATGTTTACCATAAACTTCATATTTAACATTATATCGTACTTACAATTATTTTTCTCCCTTTAATCCTAAAGCATAAACATTCGTTCTCATTAAAAAGGTCCATAATTGTGTGCTCACCCCATTTTGTGGTCTCTAATGATAATTTAGTTTTCCCCTCACTACTTTTAATTTTGTAAAATTATATTGGTACGTAGTAGTATAAATTCTACTTATAATTGTACCCTTTCTTATAATAGCAAGAATGGATTTTCTGTGATTAAAACGGCGTTATTAAACGTTTTGCGGTTTACGTCCTTTAAATTAAAACACTTAATTAAAATAATAATAGTGTCAGTAGCTGACCCAAATGTATAGTTCTGGTGTATTAAGATATATGGTATCCTTAATTACAATATTCAGAATAGATATGTGTGAAACTGTACTATCTTAAAGCCATGAAATTGTACTGATATACGTACTGTATGTCGCAGTATGTATACATGAACGTAAGGCTTTTAAATGGTATAATTTAAGTTAAATATTTATAATTTGACATATATTTTATGTCTTGTAGCAAATCATCCAAAATAATTTTATTGACTTTTTTCGGATTGGAAAAACATTGAAAGAAAATTTATGACACCATACACGACTTTAGTTTCGTTATTATTCTGAACCATTCCCGAAACGTCCATATCAAATTTCCTTCCTAATGTTTCTCTTCTTTAAAAACTGAGAGAGCAATTTTTATAGGCGGCGGAACAAATAAATATTTTCTATTTAAATGTTAAAATTTACGTCTGTGTATATATAATACGATTGTAATATGACCAAAAAGCACACCTCACAATAATAAAAACAAGTACAGCGTTTCTTCCACATATTTCTCAAGTACATAAACAAGAAATCGGAAAACTGGTATATATCTGTCCAAAGATGAGAGAAGGAGTCAAGTATGTAGGAAAAGATCGTAGACTTTTGTCAAAGAGTCAGTGTAACTTTGAATAATAAGAGGATTCCGTTTGTGTATTTTGATGTGAACCATTTCCGAAATTAGTCTTTGATAATAAGTAATTTTCTATTTATATCCAATTAAAACAGGAGAAAAATTGTATGTTAAAATTAGACTTTAATCCTATCAATAAAATATACTAGATCTATTATATCTATTCGTTAAAGGTATCTTTCGTCGATTTTCCTCGAAATCAGCTTCAGCCTAAAAACAGACGGTTATGTCGAGGTAAATCGACGAAAGCTACTGTAAATATCTTTAACGAATATATATATATATATATTATATCTATGACATTTTATTGACAGGATGAAAGGTTAATTTTAATATTTTCTATTTAATGAGGACATACGTTGTGGATGTGTTTATCCTTTCTGTTGCATGAGGAGTTTTACAATGAAAAAAATGTAACCCGTAATCTTTGTTTAGGGTTATATTTTCCTTGAGTGATTTTTAATTTGGTATTTCTTCGTTGTTCTTAATAATGACCATAGTAATAGGTAGTTTCATATAAGTATATGAGATTCGTTACGCCGTTAGAGTTGGAATTTAGTGGAGCGCTGTAATATATGAGCCAGGCATCAATTACTTTATCAGACTGCTGATCGCAATATGAAGTTAAAATTACTGCTGCAGAACACGAATGAGGAATTGGCACTCACAAGGGACTTTGCGGTTTATTAAATCAGTGCCGCAGTATAACACTGCGAGGATTGTGCCACTCTAATACGCGACTGTCCCAAATAATAAGCGCAATCTATCACTTGCTGGCTAACGGCGTCACAACATTTGCGTTTGCGTCGCTTCGCCTTATTTATGCCCGTACGGAGGCGGGTTAATGTAACCCTCCGCGTCGGGGATCGGGCAATTTTTATAATTCGTTGTGAGTAATGCTGGTGGAGTGAATGGCGTGTCCAGATAAATCTGGAGACGTGCATTCTAGACAGGCTTGTTTTGTTCAGTGTGTGTGTTTTCCGGTGGGCGGACCTATAATTTGCCGAATGGAGGGCGAGTCAGTTGGCAACCGGCCACGCTGGACGTGATATACGGAAGGCAAGCCGCAAACACTTCATCCCTTATATTTATTATGCATGTATTCGCTCACAAGAAACACGGCCACTAGTTTTATACTTGCAAAGATTTTTAACTCCCTTTCTCCTTCCATTCACCCGTTCAGCATTACGCCCAATCCCCCTCCGATTACAAGCCTACGTCCTGTTACATCACCATATTTTTTTCATACAGAATGGATCACCGTAGGGATGACCTCGATAGCGAAGCTACCGCCTTGTATAAAAAATTTAAAGGCTTGTTTTCGGGGTCGAAGTTTTATCGCTGGAAGAAAAGACGTTGCTATATTACCTGCAATTTTCAGCCTTCTTTCCAGTTATATATGGGAATTAAGGCGGCAGGTTTGTATATATCACTCTATTATATTCATATCAATTATTTTGTGAGAGGATAATAATGACGCATGAGTATATTATTTCATAATACTCCTTCACCTTTCCCGCTTTCTTCATGTTTCTGAGATACCCATGTTTCCCATAATATTATCTCTACTTAACAATTATTTTATATCGATGCCAGGAACACTGCTGGCATAATTTAAAAAATACTAAAAAAACTTTTAGCATTTATTTATATAACAGTTTATAAGGATTATAATTATAAAGTTTATTGTATGTTGCGTTCTTGTACGCACGACGTATGTTTTCTTATATCCATCCTTTATGTTTCGTGAGCGAATTTACTAAATTTTTGAAGATGTAACGACATATTTCCGCGTATCAACAGCACTTTTAAAGGTAATCAGCCCAGGAATAAAAAATGATTTTAGTAAATTCCTAATGCTAACAACAACCTTATTTTATGCAAAAGTCTGACTAAAATCAATGTACCTATATATATCATCACTTAAAAATGTCATAAAGTTATTTCGCAGTAAAAAAATTCCACCGTAGGAAAAGCTATTTACCTTCAAAATATAATAAAACGGAATATTACATAAATACACATTTTTAATTAAATATATGAACTCTACAGATGATACAAGAGCAAATATATTACCAGCAGAACATTAACCATTAGTGAACCTAGTACAAATAAGATATTATTATTCAGTTAAAAAAACGATTTTGACAAATTCTATCATGAAAGAGCAGATTAGAATCGAAAGTCAAATGTAGAAAAAGTTTTGTGAATTAAATTTTTATTTCATTTAATATTATAAATAGATTTTCATAAATAATATATATTTAGTTTCATAAAACAATATTTTCTGTTTTTACACCTATTAAATTTATAACGTCTTAAAAACGGCACAATTTAAGATTTATTTATACTCATAAGAATACTTATTCTGTCAATTGTTGTCTATTCTAATGAAATATTTTGTTTTGCTATCAGCCCATAAGCGTTTCACTAAATTGTGACGCACTTGCAACCATGAAGGCCGAAAATTGCTTTACATCTCGTCATCTGCCTGGTCCAATTAAATAAATACGTAAAAGGAGAGGAAACTGGAATGGGATTTAACAAAAGAACCTTTTAGGAAGATGTATAATACAGTGGAGATTTTCCCTTTGGGAAGAAAAAAATTCTACTCGTTGCTTCACATGGCCAGGTCTGTCAGCAGCAATTACAATTACAACACGCAAACTCGTTCTACGTCCGTGTTCCCCTCTAACACAAATATACGCAATATTATCCGCCTTCATGTCAGGATGATTAAGTGCGTAGTCTCTAGGGAGAAAAAATCATTGCAGAACGAATATACGATTTTTTTTTAGTCTGCCTAGTCATTCAATATAATGAGTCGTCAAACCATATAATAGGACAGTTTAAAATAAAGCTGATTCTACTATTTTTTTAGAGTATGTAAGCATCTCCGTCAGGTATATGTGGAAATTGTTTATTTAGTGAAATAAACGTGGATGTTCATTTCGTATGTTATGTCTAGAAATAGAAACAATTATTATACACGGGGAAAATAAATAAACATGATGGTGTTTACACACGGAAATGGGGTGTTTCGCGGGATGCGTGAAGAACTACAGCTAGGAGGCATTGTTGATTTTCGTTTCACCTGTGTGCCTGTTGATGGGGGGAATGATGGTCAATAAAGGCTGCTATCGTGGGGGCACAGTTCTGTAAATGCTCTCGGAAACGTAAATGAGGGTCACACAAGGAAACCAATTTCGCTAACACAATAGGTTTCCACAAATATCACTTATTTTAAGAAATTATTTTAATCACGGTCAAATATGTCGTCACAATCATGAAACTTACGGATAAAAAATAAAATGCTTAATTTTTGCTCTAAAGCTTAGAAAACTTTCTAGGATAATTTTCGAGACATTTGTTATAAGATAATGGAAAGATTAGTGAGATTTATATGGGTTTCCTCCAGATTACAGATATTATTATAACTGAAATGTAGGAAGTATTTAATAAAGTATTAAATAAATTTGAAAAATTAAATCATTGGACGATTTAATAAATTAAGCATACTGTGAAGGGAAGTTGCCTTAAAAAATTATAGAACATTTATATTCCGTTAAATAAACAAATTAAATTAACACTATATTAGTGAAGCTGATTTAAATCCTAATTAATAAAACACTATTTATAACGCTACTTGAGAACTATTGAACTGTCGAACGAACAAAAAAATTTGTCATCGTTCTCCACCTTTTTGAGAAGCTTAACAGATTTTTATTTTAAGATTATATATATTTATATACACTACCTATGTAAAACTCCCAGCGTTACGCCCAATTAAACAAATCCAAGCGAAGTTCAAATTACTAAATTATCTGACCCTACGATGTGGCTCCTGATTTTATTTTATTTTACAATATTGTATGTAAATTTTTACTAAACACATTACTGATATGATAATTAAAGAAATGGATCTTGGTGATCACAAAATCATATTTTAAATATGTTATTTTAATTAAATTTAATGCTAAACAATAAAATTTAATATAATCTGATCTGATAATGTACGATAGAATCAGTCTAATATAGCACTTTGGCCTTAGAGTAGTTGTGGTTAAATGACATATACAATTATGTACATTCCACAAGGGACTAGTGGAGAAACCACCAAACAGCAGTTCCAATCAGTTCCAATAACGGACAAGTGTTCAATTAGCCAGCACAAGACTCGCTTGGCACCGGCAAGGGCATCAATCATATGACGCTTGAAACTTCACTAAAGATTTAAGAAACCCAAATGGCAAATATTATAATATGAGATATCATTCTTTATTTGATGATATGAAAAGTCAAAAATCCACTAAACAATGAGTGAAAATTACCTATAATGCATTTATACACAATTTCAAAACTGATAAAAGTAAATTATGATTGAAAGCCAGAAAAAATAAGTTTTGATTAGTCAAAACCTAAATCTTTATTGTATCATTCGTGCTATTAGACGTTTTTATATACGGTTCTTATCGGGAAGCATCCTGCTACATTAAAAAGCACCTTAAAAACATTTTTGGAGATACAATGCTATAAAAATTACTAATGGAATCGTTCAATGATGTAAAAACGTGTTTTAAACTTATTTACATGAACACCAAAAATTATTACAAATACGATTTTATATAGGCCTGCTATAAGTATTATACAAAAATATTTTCATGACCTAAAATATAATTATTCTCAAGTATAATTTTAAAATGCTTATTATTCTCATGCGCCTTTAATATCATTTCAGTTCGTATTGTATAACGTCAAAAATATTTGAGTAATTACCCGTAACATGTTGCAATGAGTTCAAGTAAGAATTACATTATGAGAATATTTAAAATGGACGATTTTTACATATAATATATACATCCATTATAATTATCTGAATTGTATTTCACATCAAGAGATGTTTAAGAGACGCAAGGGATGTGTTCTAAACACTTCTATCTATTTTATAAGCGGAGATACATATTTTGCGTACTTTTACAGAATCAATTTTTTTCCTGAATGCAAATTTCGAAGTATTAACTGTAAAGCTATATTTGTGAACATTCGGTAAATTTTTACACTTTAAAGTAAATTATTTTTGCTTTAATGCCCGTCTTTGGCACATTTTGAACTGCGTGTATTCGCTCAGTAATAACATATCTAAACCTTGCCATGAGCTATGCGTGACTTATTTTGCGAGCTATTATTTCGAAAGTAGATATAATTATCATAATGGTCTTTTTGTACTAGCTAAAGGAGCAAGGAAATGCGATGAATTCATTATCAAAATTGTTTAAGTTAAACCTTAATGTTTTATGAATACTTAATGTGGGTTAGTTAAGAGAGTGGTTATAGACAATCGTGACTGTGGATTATAAATTGTAGTCAAGTCAAAATTAACATACTGCGTGATATTCTGGCATACTACTAACGTGTCAAATGAAAGTCATTTGCAAATTTTTTATCGATACATATTAATTTTTAATTTTATTTACATATTAATGGTACGTATTATAATTTTTCTTTAATGGATGAGTGACCTGTGTATTATACACTTCCTTAAAAAACTAACGAAACGAATAAGTTGGTGGTAATGGATAAATTTTATATTAAATAACAGTTTCTTTAATGGATGAGTGACCTGTGTATTATACACATCCTTAAAAAACTAACGAAACGAATAAGTTGGTGGTAATGGATAAATTTTATATTAAATAACAGTTATCTTTCAAAAGGGTATTTTAAATTTGTTGTTATCAATCGGGACTATGATGGATAATGACAAATAAGTATACATATACATATATATATATATATATATATATATATATATATATATATGCCCGAATACCACGCAGTATGTTAATTTTGACTCGACTACAATTTATAATCTTCATTGGATTAAGATTATTCCTAACAAAATTTGTCATTATTGTATTCAACTGGTATTTAGAGAACAGAATAGTGAATTATTCGTAGCTCTATTTTACTAGGCCAGAAAAGTATCAGAGAAGAATAAATCCAAAAAATAATTAAATGACAATACCAATAGGATTTTTATTGTATGGATGAACACGACTGGTATGCGAATATAATACATACTGATGCTTTCAATATAAAGAAAACTCTGAATCGAAATATATAATTTTATTATACCACTAAATTTTAGTTACAATTTTATTACATTCAAACATTAAATTAAATTAGACTCACAAGGAGACTAGAAGAAATTATATGACGGAAATAATGTAAATAATGACGATGTGATACAATATAATTTATTGCGTGCAAATAATCAAAAAATTATAGTTCGCCGTTTTAGGTCGCAAAATGATTGAGTTGTTTTGAGTTTTTCATTATATTCCTTTCCAAAAACTTCACCTCTGAGCAGCTTTATAATAATCATTTTCATTCTCACCAAATTATATCATTATCTATAAGTTATATCATCCATTTGAAGTTTCCATACTCGCGTACTAACTCATTTATCATCTTGTAAAAAAACCATTAATTTCCGTGGCTAATGAGATCAATAATTTAGTCAAAGTTTAAGACATGGATGAAGTTTTTTGTTAATTTGATTTCATATTATTTCATTATTTGTTAAACGCAATATTAAGAATTGAATAATTATTTAAATACTATTATCATAAATAAAAGTTAAAATAAACACAAAAAAATGCATTTACCGTTAATATTAAAATGCTTAAGTGGAGGGTTTTAATTTAATAACGTCTCTTACACCAGTGTTTTATGACTTCTAAAGAGATTTTGTACGTTCTCACAAAGTTCCCACCTTCGTATGAAAATGATTGCGCGCAAACAATGTTTCCTGGGTACTCTCATGTAAATGTTCATCATTTCTTCATGTTGCAGTTTGTCAAAATGTCTGAAATCGTTAAATGTGTGAGGCTCTCTGCCTTAGGGAATTAAATGCTGATGTTGCTGTTCATTGTCATTGTTATCTGCTTTACTTTAGTATAACAACTTGATATGACTTCTTCTCTTCATTACTGACATGTTCGGTTAGTCCTCTTTCGACTCGTAATTCGTTGTCATCCTGTTTCGTTTTACAATTTCCTTTTCCATTTTGCGCGCAAGTACTCTGATCAGTTGCTGGCCAGTCTGAATTCCCTTCACTTTATAAAATTCTGTCTTCAAGGTTATCTGCAATTTTTGATCTAAACCTTTTATATTTTTATCTAATTGATCTATTCCTGCTAAAATTTAATGTAATTTCTGAGTGTCTTTAATTCTTATTTCGTTTCCGTCTAACTAGATATTTGAAAAAATGTATATACTGCTACCGTAAATTTCGTGCGACTTTCCGCATCATACATTACGAAAATTTGAATTAAACTTTTTTACGCAGATTATGAAATTTTACAAACACACATTACGTACAAAATATTAATTAAACAAATATTTAAAAACTTGTTTCTATAACACTATGTATTTAGTTAAAAACAAGTCCCACGTTGGGCACTATAATGTAATTAATAAAATTAATTAATTATATGCTCCATTAGAACCCTAATAACACAAAAATTATATTTTAAAAATATCAAATGTGAATTCTTGGAACTATGGTCAAATTTACTAATTTTAAGACTTTGTATACCTGCTTTATGGCACGTTTTGAAAGAAGGTGAGAATTCCGTGTTGATTCCTATAATTTATTCATGAAGTTATACTTGCTTGTTAACGCTTTATGTTCCTGTTTCTTTGTCACACAACTTATCGGAGATTCTCGTTTCGAAACACTTATTTTAAATTCAAAATTTACTTTCCAACAATAGCATAGACAAACTCTAATAAATTATGTCCAACCAAACATATTTTTCTTACAGTTTCTCTTTATACGAACGTCATTCTTATAAACTCACATTACGACGCACTTCACCTTTCTGTCAGAAACTCAAACTTGCACACTAACTTCATTTCTTTTCGCTGAGTTCACCATTGCATGGTGCATATTTTTTCCTTCTGAACATCACTCCTCCACTTCTATATATCAAATATTTTCTTTTCTGAAACTACCTCCATCGATCTTGTTCAATCAAAATTCCCCCCCCCCCCCACCTTCGAAGATTCTCATGCACCCTCGAGACACCGTAAAAATTCTGTTCTAAACATCTCAGAAAAAAGTTGCTTACCGCACATCTGATTACAATATCTATAGACGTGAGATAGTCACAGTAGAATGCTAAATTTAGGCTTCAATTCTTTATCTACAGTGCTAACGAAGTGAAGCTGTTCAATGGCGAAATCCACAAAACTGCACTATCGGGAAATTTAAAATATTAATTTGCGTATTACAGACTACTTGAAGACAAAAACAATTATATTCCAATTTATGGTCATTGGAGAATTAAATTGGTTAGAAAATGTCAATTTTAACTTTAATCATAAATTTTAACGTTTCACATTTCATTCAATATGTTTATATTTAAATCCCTGTTTATTTTACAGTCTTATGATAAGTAAAATGTTCATAAATATAGACTCTTTTCATCGCACCACGGCTTGGTTTGAGAGGTGTATGTTCCGGGGTCACAGACATTGGGCACACGATAAGAGTTGTTCTCTGTTCCCATTGGAACAGTAAGCCTACTGCCTCTTAAACTGGTCGAGGTTCGGAGAAGGGAATGCTGCATACGCACAGCAAACCCCTCTCCCGCCATCGGAAGGGCGTGGGACAAGTACTAAATGCCCGACCTACGTAATGCCCGACCTACCCGATGCAGGTTTTTCTAAGGTTTTCCCTGCATTCCTTTAGGCGAATGCCGGGTAGGTTCCTTAAAATATAGCCCGGGGGCCGTAGTTAACCCTTGGCTACCTTCCTCTACCCTTCCGCATCCCCCCTTTCAAATCCCTTCCTATGCTATTAAAGGGGAGTTGCCCTAAGTGGATTACCCTCAAGTAGCCTGTTGCCCTAAAAAAAAAAAAAAAAAGATGTAGGTTTTTCTAGTGTTTGTCCTGCATCACTTTTAGGTGAATGCAGGGTAGGTTCCTTAAACTATAGCCCGGGGCCCTAGTTACCTCTTGGCTACGTTCCTGTACCCTTCCGCATCCCTTCTTTCAAGTTCATTCCTATGCTATTAAAGGGGATGCCCCTTATGTAGCCTGTTACTCTAAAAATAAAAAAATCCCCTTTCAGTCCCTTTCCTATGCTATAAGTGAATCTATTATGTGGATTACCCTATATATAGTCTATTTACACCTTTTTCTTCTTCACCATTAGCTATTACCAATTAGCCTCTTGCAAAACATACTTATAAAATAATCTACGTAATTTTCAATTTTAGTATTTATTAAAATAGATATTACGATATTTTCTACCAAAACATAGTAGTGTCCTTTGAAAACCGTAACCAATCACATTATTTTACAAGCTTTGTTCCTCAACGACTAAGCCACATGGTTTTCTTCTTGGATGTATTACTTACAACGAATCTGTTAAAGACAATATATACAATCATCCGTTCATTAAAAAATATTTGATCCAAAATATCTTGTTTTGTCTTCTCTTTGAGTTCAAAAAGATTATTTTCCTCCTCTATATTACAATTCACCAGCTGTAGAGAATTTTCCAAACTAGGAAAATATCTAATTAAAATACAAAATTAACTAACGTCAAAAACGCGATAGAGGTTCGGCCGGAACCAGATCCTAAAATGTTGAGACTTCTACGCCCAGTGGTTCAATATCTATAGAGGACTGTTCATGCAATGAGAAGTTAACATGTGAAAATTGTAACAGTTTGGAAGAACATAGTTTCAAATATGTTTGTCCGAATTTGGTACATATTGAGTCTATAAACAAATTTACCGAATTTAATTGAAATTTATTGAATAATTACGGCGGCAAGACGCATAATGTTTAACATATTTCGACTTATTTCCCATACGAAATTCTCTAACTTGAAATAGATATAATTCTAAAACTATTCAATTAACAGTGTATGATTAATAGTGTATGATTTTAGATCGTCCCGTGTAATATTGGCCCGCAAGTTGTCAAAACTCTTAAACATTTATGCGAGACAGGTGGCACTAGGCCTAAATTTGTTGATCTTTGGAATTATTGTAGCCCAGAACCAGTTGGTGGCTAACCGCTGTCACACAGCTTTAGCCTCAGGCCTAGTGGTGTACGTCGTTTTATTTTGTTCAGTGGAATGGATGCATCAACGCTGACCCACATTCTGGAAAAAGTATCAGTTTTACACAATTGATGAAAAAAAAACAATAATATTCATTTAATAGTTATTATTTTCCAACATGTTTCTTATCCAAGTGAAGTAATTGTTTACTTATCAACGAAATAATTTTTTCTTGGTGTTTAAAATTATACAAAGAACGTGTTTACGCGAGAAAGAACCTTGTAGGAACAGATGTGAAATATTTCCGCCAATGCATAAGAAGTACATGATAAATTCGTTGCCGGGATGCATGGTTTTTTTTCAGATTTGAGATTAGTAACGAGAAAGTTTATGATGAAGAAGCCTGCTACTGGACAAAAAACGGCGAAAGCAATATTACGACGTCCAGGTTACCTTATATCAAAGTAACAGATAATATGTTATAGACTAATAATTGATTTAAATGAATGGCCACGGATATTTGAGCCCACTGTTTCCAGTGAAAGGGCGATTTCAAATTATCCACTGAGCCGTAGAAATTAAATTACATTATTAGTCTTAATCGAATCTCATTTAACTTAAATGCTGTAAAATCATTGCAGTGTGTTCTAATGCTTAAATTTGATTACCTCTGCTAAGATAAATAAAAGACTCTTATAATTAACTAGTTATTTAATATTTTTACTATACCATAGCAATTATAAATAATAGAGGTAAGATAGAAGTCAAAAATCAGAAGGTAAAGTTGAAAGATTGTGTGAAGTTGTTCATGAGAATGTACAATACAGAATGTTTAATAATTTTAATTCAATTATTAATATGAATACATAATTGGAAGCCATTTTAGTCTTACACTAATTTTAGTCTTAAATTAATTAAAATGATGTGCATATTATATTAGTACTGAAATTATTTGAAACTATTAAATTTCAATTCTTTGTATAATTCTTTAAACATAAAAATTTCACTACACAGTTTATTATTTATTGAATTGTCAACAAATATGATTCGACCTTTGCCTAAATTATGATCGACGTTTAAAGGAAGTTATTTGTGTCTAATAAGGCATATAATATATTTTAGAGATTACAAATATGTAATGAATTAATTAATAAATTGTTTCTTTAATTATTGGCGGCGCAACTTTGAGGCCAAAGCATTGTTAATAACAGAATTGTTTGACGAGAATGAGAGACGATATGGTTGCGAGGTGTATTGTCGAGAAGGCATATATAGACGCTCAGAACTTTAGCGGGATCCAGTTGTTGTCAAGTATGTAGCGAGAGAGACCAGTTACTCGGACAGTCAGTGTGTGTGTGTGTTTGGAGGTCCTGACGAGATAGTTAGGAAAACATTAAAATAAAAAGTCAGCAGAGATACTCTGATATTCAGAGAGCAGAGTGTACTTCTGGAGGTCTTGACGAAACAGTCAAACTATAGATCGTCAGCGAGAGCATACTGAGCGTGACAATACGAACAAAGTGTTGGAAAGTGAAAAGAGAATAAAATCAGTACTATGGGCTGTTACTGAAAATAGGGTTGTATAAAAATTAAAATAAATCACGTGTGACAACCCAGAGCAGCTAAAACTAATTGGTATGTAAAAAAACTTTCATCTGTAAACCTTTAACTAAATATCGTTTACCGCCAGATTTATATAACTTTGCTAGATTTATATAACTTTTCAGATTTGTAATTTTTTTTTGTTATTGTAAATTTAAATTGTGTTTATCGGAAGTCCGATAAGCGGCCCTGAAATAAAGATTTCTCATAAAAGCTGAGGCATTAACAGAAAATGTAAATTCAACTAAGACCAAATTTGTTAAATAAATAATTTTTTTAATATTTTTTTAAATATTTGCTTTAATTTGGACTCCATTTATTCATTTAATTGAAAGTGTTTACTACATAATTTGACTCTAACGTGGTGACTTGTTTTATTTTAATTTATTTTGTATACTACATAAATTTGCTCCAACAAGGAGCATCTTCATTAGTAAACTTTTGTATATTACAATATATATGGTATACATTTATAAGTAGAATGTGTGTAGACAGGTTATGTATAGGATAATCCACGTAATGGCCTGGTCATTCCCCATTTAACAATAATAAATGGAACGTATGCATATATGGAGTACATATAAACAAACGATTAATTATTCTTTAAAAGTTACTGATACTAGATTAAATGGAGTATGTTTATTTATTTTTTTATAATACTCAACTGAGTTTCATTTTAGGTACATCCGACAGCAAATTTCACCGCAGGCGCTTACTAAAAATAGGAAGCAGGCGAGTTTTAAGTCTAAGAACACTGCGGGAGCGGAAAGGAGTTAATATAGAGTTATTAGCGGAATGTAGCTCAAACTCGTATTTATAGAGCCATAATTTGCTTACCCCAGTAGCAGAGTGGTGCGCCGTGGTATTACAACGTTCAACAGTTTTTACGCCTTTATTTCTCATTAGAGGTCCAGACGTTATGGAAATGTGCTGTTGCCCACGACGTGGCCTCGTTAGCCACACTAAGCAAGAATGCGCGACCCCTTCGCGGTTAATGGCTCAATCCAAGGCTCCGCTCTGGGAAAACAATTTGCGGAACGTATATTGAACAGTTACTGCCGTTCAATGTTTTAAATAAATGTACAAAATTATTACGCTGAAAACGAATATTACGTAGCTTACGTTGAGATTTTCTCTCCACTTATTGACAAATATATCTAAATTTTACTAATATCTCGTATACTTAAATTTCTCTGGGACATAAGACTGATTTAAAACCTTAGTGTAATGCTCACTGTTGCAATTAAAGAATCTTTCTGTAAATAGTGACGCAATTCTCAACGATAAAGGTCCATTAAATTAGATTCAAGACAAAGTTCTTATACATCACAAGTGTCAAAATCTTTTAGATAATCGCGAAATTAGCCATTCAAATCACATTAAATTTTACAAGTCATTGATCTCTAGAATATTTCGTACTCAGTATTTTTCACTACTCTGGAAAACATATTCTTAATATTACGAAAATATATCCCAAATCCATTGGCTGTAAAGGGAAAACTGACCTTAGAAAACAGAATGAATTATCTTCATACCGTGGTACCGTGGTACGATGGAGTATTATTTCCTTTATAATTTCGCTGACGAAAGGCACAACGTTAAAAGCAGCCCACCATCATAAATCCTGCAGACCACGGGTGCTGTACAGGTCGATCGCGAGGGCTTTTCAACCCGATCGCGGAAATATGTCCATATTGTCCAAAAAAATTAAAAAATGACACCGCAATACTTTAAAAAGAAAATTTTCTCTATGATTTAGCTTTCTTAACAGATGTGAAATGTCATTGAAATAGCATTAACTTGGAGCTACAAAAGAAAGATAAAAACATTAAAGACATGATAGCACCACAGACGCTTTCAAAGCAAATTGTAACTACTAGTGAATCAACTAAATACAAACAATTTGAAAAATTTTCCAGCTTTCAAAACAAGGGCAAGTTCTGAGTTCAATTGCGGCATTTACGTGACAGAAGTAAGAAATATTTTGAGTTAATTTGAAAGACTTTTTCATATTTTAACAAATTAACTAATATAGGTAACTTATTATAGGTAAGTTATTCGTCCTGTTGTGTACAGACTTCGAAAAATCTGCTGCTGAGGTATGAAACACCTTCTACCAGGACTATATTCAGTAGAAAATTAAATATTGCAGATCATCTGAAAGCCAGAGCAAGTGATGTAAAATTTTGTTCTCATATCTGAAGAGAAATATCGCCGTTTAAAATAAATTGCGATTCAAATAAATCGATTATTTGTGTCAACTTATCTCTGCGGATCTGCGTTTTATGAATTGAAAATTATCAAATCAAAATATCGCAGTCGACTAACTGACGAACACCTGTCATCCTGCTTGCGATTGTCTATCAGTAATTACGTGCCATCCTATGGAAAGTACGCGCATGCATCGACATTCAAAGGTTAATTGTGTGTTAGTGACATAGATATGCATATAATTACAATTGTTATTACGCAACAAAAAAAAATTAAATATTGTGACATTGTATTTTTTCTTCTAATAGTAGAATTCATATTTTTTACTGCTGGGAAGTATCCAATACAACCATGCATGGATCGTAACAGTAACACGTTCATCACCTACCATAGAGCCAACTTTCTACGCACACACATCCTCGTGTTACTTATTTTTGTCGATCACTTGTCGCTTACTTTTGTTTGCGGTCGATCGCTGTTAGTACGTGTCTGAGCACTCCTGCTCCAGACATTTCAAAATAATGGTATGCTTAGTATGGGATTTTTCGGAAATCTGTGAAAAATAACTAGCGTGTAGACCACATGGATAGTGGGATGAGGTTTTTCCAGGTGGGCGAACGATGTGTAAAATGAGAGGGAAAATGCTCAGAGCTTTTTCTTCCTCTTGGATACGATGATATGTTCCCATTATTTGTTTACATATGCAGTGCCATCGTACATGAATTGTAAAAAAGTGTATGTCCCATAGCTCTACTTCGAAAAAAAGAGTACAAGCATCAAGGAAAACGGAGTACGAGACTGGACGGACATCGAAGCAGAAGAATCCGATTACTATGAAAAAACAAAATCTCTATACATATTAATAAAATTAGAATTTTTTCGAACTGTCGATAACGATATGTGATATTGTGAGAAGCCTTCGTACAGCTCTGTATAACATCAATATTTTGTAATGTTCGCCATTTTGTCTCAAGTTGGTAGGTAACAGTTTGGTTGGTATATCTAAGAACATCGAAAAGAAGCTTCACAGAAATCTATTTGTCCGCTTTTTTTTGTGAAAAGTGAACAAAGCATGATATAAATTTTTGGGAATATTTTCGGGTTAAATACATAACGGTTTGAAGGTGTGAACTGTCAACGCACGTCAGATGGATTGCAGTTATTTGTGTTTGAAGTCATAGATTTCAATAAATAGAAATTTTTTGCAGTTATCCATTAATTTAAATCTGTAATTACAAATAATTGTAACACAAGTAACCGCGGTCCACCTGAGGACGATGGCACTGAGCTCTATTGAAAACGTTGTGTATTAATAAGTATTTAACACGATTATAAATATTAAAATATACGTAATTTACACCGGGAAAGATCTCTTATAGGTATTTAGATGTCATCGGCTTCAGATCTTCTAATGCATAAAATGCGAAGATAAGTTATTTTAATAACTCGATCCTGAGAAATGTATAGTCAAAAATATTATTTTAATTATATAGATTGTTGTTATGGCTTTCTGCATTCGTCGCTTCTTTTACTTCAATATATTTATTATCACGAATTGGTTTTTGTTGTCCTCCAACGTTGTGCACAAAATTTGTTACCCGTGACCAGGTGCTGAAATTTCGTTTCGAAAGTAGAACATGAGCGATGGGATTTTAATGACACAGCCACTAAACCTTATTAATCGAGCATTCCAGGGAAAGGTCTGTCCCTGGCTGAACAAGGCCCACAGTCTCCACCCCCATGCTTGAGCGATGATTTAGTTGTTCCAATACCTGTCGCCCACGAGTAAGGGAAGGATGCACGATTTGATTTCGCGCGACAAGCTACGAGATGGATTTACAATGGCCCATCAATCACTCAGTTCGGTGTTCAGGGCTGGCCAAATCACCTTTATTTGCCGCTATGGATCACATACATTCTTCCACAGACAGAAAATTTTCCCAGGCCTGGTTAGCGCTCAACGTCATCTATCATGATAGACATTAATAATCGTGACAAATATTTATTTTTCAATTACTCAACTTAAATATTTATATTTAAAACACATTGTCATTTTATTTAAATACATTCAATTTCATTTCTACATAATGAAATATTTTCAAAACAAGTTTGATTATGATACATTTCAATTGTTCGTCCAAAGCATACAGACACGTAATACATCATACAGAGATTAAAGTTAACCTAGTTTGTCCCACACTGTCAAACCAGTGGCTGAATTGCACGCACTGTCAGAATTTTCTTAGAAACAATCTTGTTTTTCGTCAATGTATTACACTTGAGATGACCATTATCTCAGTACCAGAGTACTGTCCTTTGGCATAATTCGACTATCCTATATTCCCAATCGTACTTCGTCAATATAATTATCATAAACGACAAAGGTTCTGTCACTGTAGCTCTTGACCGTAATGAAAACACAAACACAGTTAACCATATTATTTCTGCAACTAACTCTTATAAAATTTGCAAACCCATCTGCATCAATACTGTTATTGACAAATTAAAAATTATTCTCAAGAGGTAGAAGCAAAAAAAAATTATTGAACCATCCACATTTTACTCCTTTTTCATCACCTCAGCCAATTTTTCCAGAGCTAATGACCTTCCTAAAATATACAAACCTATCTTTTAGAATTATTATTGCTTCTGCTGGCAGTCCCTTACACAACATTTCCTCCTACATTCGTAACATGGTTTCTAAATCCCTCAATGAAGAAAACTATTATTCTGTTAAAAATTCTTACCAAGTTATTTATAAAATCTAGCACCTCACAGTCTCTCATGATCTCTCTTTAATTTCTCTTGATATTGTTTCCTTATTCAACTCTATTCCCAATGATTTAGTCATTAACAGTTTCAAAAACAGATGGCCAATTTTCAGTCTACTTGATGAAATTTTATGCATTATAAATCTAATCCTCAACTCCTTTATTTACATGCGAAGCCCCGTTAAACCTTTTTTTCTCAGATAGTCATGAGAGATTTAGAAAAATCTTGTCTTTCTCTACCTCCTGTACAATATCTTTGCTATATCAGATATGTAGATGACATTTTTAGTATTGTTAATACCTCTAAAATCAACCTTATAGTCAATAATTATCATCTCAACTTACAATTCACCCACGAACTTGAATTTAACCGTTCACTTAATTTCCTGGATCTCACTGTATCCATTCACAATTCTTTCTTTCTCACCAATTGGTTCAGAAAACCTATACACTCTGGACGTGTTCTCAATTATCTTTCTGATCATCCTCCAAACCAAAAGAGAGCTATGGTATACAATCTTGTAGACAGAACTATACTACTTTCTAACTCCATGTTTCATCAACACAACTTAAATATTGTCCGAAACATTTTAATCTCCAATGAATACCCTTTAAATTTTATTATTAAACACGTAAACAGCAGATTGAACAAAATCCAATATCCTACTGTCAATCGTCCCCAAACACCTCAAGCCAAATGTTTTCTCGTACTCCCTTACTACAAATTTCTGCATCACAAATCTCTTCAAATATTCAAAGAATATCAAATATCCACTAATACCCTTTCCCACTTGACACCTACAGCAAACATTGTGTTGTTTACAAAATCTCTTTCTCTAAATGTAATTCTTGCAAACAAAACGTTCTTTTAATACACTATCAAGTAACATATATCTAATTTCAAACTTCCCATTAATAAACATACCATCAATTGGAAACGCTACATTTGATTGGCAAAATGCTAAGATTTTAGACATTGACACCAGGTAGAATTCCACTTATTTCAGAGATGCTTCACATTAAACCAAACATCACAGCTATTAATGTACAAACAAACACTATGAAACTCAAAAATTCATATGATCCCTTATTATTACTCTAAACCTTCTGTTTTTCGATTGTCGTTGTTCCCTTATTGTTACGCTAACCCTTCGGCACTCCCATTGTCGTCGCTTTTAAGTTTTGTTAGTTGACATGTGCAGCTGTGTCGCTCTTCTTCGCACCTGAGGAAACGGACAAGGATCCCAGAAACGTTGTGTGGTATTCATATGATATGAATTATATTATCACTTGTCTGAATTGGCTAACTTTCTTATTCATTATTTTCGACCAGACGTATTTTTTTTTCATTTTGATTATCATAAACCTTGAAGAAACTTGTTTTGAGGTGTGTTTACTTATTTTATTCCATTTTTCTAAAATTTGCACACCTGTCGAATACACGGATTGTGGAAGTAATTTTTAACATTTTGTCAATATGCTTCTGTGCAAGTAATTTTTTTAAATTAATAATTCTTCGTTGACTTGTGGCCATGATAAATTGTTAATTTTCTATGTCTGCTACAACAAAGTAAATTATTTCTAAAACTTTATTAATGATTAAGTACACGTAGAGCGAAAAATATATATTCTGAAAATTGCGTATGTAAGCAACAAAGATTTTATAAATCCATTAACACTTTATATTGCTCAGTTTGGTATTTTAATTATCTTATGTTATCTTAAATTATATTTTCTAGGAACCTATCAGAACTTCTAACAAACCAAGAATTGATGTTACATATGGATTGAATATTAACGTTAGAAAGCGGAAAATAAGTTACTTATTTTTAGCATAATATCTGGTAGCATTGGGCATAACAATATTTTGTTAAGCTTTGTTATTCAATGTCACTAGCTCATTACATGATGCAATGCGTAAATTAGCATTAGTCCACAATGGGATTTGAGGCGCAAAATCTTAATGCTCTGTGTGCTCTGAGTGGTGCATACGTCAAATCAGGATAATTAAATCTAGACATATATGTAATTGTGTTGTCGAGCTTTGTACTATATACTAAAATTAAAACACACGCAAAGAACATTATGTAATTACAAACAAAACGTATAATTAAAATTGTTTTATCTGTATTGTTCTGTTTAATTAATAAAGTGCTGTATAGCAAGAAAAGAGTCAGGATAAATGTCTCTCAAATGTTGCGTTGGAGGACCTGTGTTGGCCTGATTTGTACCATCAGTAATACAAAAATAAATTTTAAATTTCATTTCAACTATTTCCTATAATGATATTGACGATGTTTCATAATAAAAATATAAACACGTTTTATTGTAGTAAAGCAATGGAAGATGTGCGAAAGAAATTGGGGTCAAGCAGGTAGTGCTTTGAATGTAATGAATTTGAGAGTGAAACATTGCCTATTTTTAAGAAGAGAAACCTGCTGGTCTCCAACATTAAAATTATATCGAGGAAAAAGTTATATATGTGGAGTGTATGAATGTGAAACATTGGCAGTTAGTAGATATAAAAGAAGTATACTCAACGCTTTTCAAATTTGGTGCAACAGGAGAATATTGAAAATCAAACTGACAGATATAGGTAGGAATTAGAAAGATTTTTAAAAACATAGGCATGGAAAAAATGTTTCTAACACACTAGGAAGTAAATGAGACAAGTTGGTCTGACATATAATGAGACATCCGAGCTTTGTCAACTGCGTTATGGAAAGAACAGCGGAGGGAGAGAACAGTAGAGGAAAACAACGACTACAGAAAAATATGAATTAAGGATATCAGAAGTTGGAAATATTGTGATCTAAAGGGAATGGTCCAGAACACAGAAAAATGGAGAACCGCATCAAACCAGTCATTACAAACTTTGTAATATCGTTAAAGGCCATGTCAACTTCACATATTTGTTGGAATAAGAGAAGAAGTGAGAGAACTTCCTCGCGTATAAAATAAATCGAATGGGTAATTGGACTTAACTCAAAAGTTCCTCCTTTAAAATTTTCCTGTCCTTGGTTGAAACTTTATTTAAGGATCCCATAAGCCGTAACACTTAGGCAGGTTTGAGACGTGTATATTCCGGGGCCTCATACGGTAATAGTTTTTTCTGTTCCCATTGGACAAGTCGACAAGGGGTCACGCAAATCCGGTCGAGGCACGGAGTCGGTTATGTTGAGTTCCCACAACAAACCCTCGTCTCTCTTTATAGGAAAGGCGTGGGTCAAGTCCCAAGTGCCGGACTTATCTGGTGGTTCTCGAGGGTTTTCTCTACGTCACATTGAGTGAAATTCCGGGGTAGGATACTTGCACGACAGCCCGAGCTACCCTGTTCTCCCTTCCACATCCTCCCTTTCCACACTTGATATGTTATTACAGACCCTCATGCAGCCTTCTACTCAAAAAACAGAGTATTGTTGAGTCCTGGAGAATCTGTATTGCGTAGGCTGGAATTGTTTACGGTACTGAATCTCGTCTTGCTCTTTATTGTCTGATATAAGAATTGACTAGATATATCGAACATATCAAAATCTTTGGCTTACACGGATAATTAAGGCTGCTGACAAACCGATTTAAAAGGATCCATGGTCAAACCGGAACTTGACCCCAAGAGCCGAGAAAGTTGACTCAGTGATGCCGATCAAATCAATATTTAAAATATGATTGTGTGAAAATTTTATTAGAAAGAAGAATGGTGTCCACTTTTCTTTATGTTCGTAACATGAAGAGCCTGTTCATTCACCTTAAAGCCCGACCCCGACTGCCTCTACCGTCCTATCAACTCTTCCCCTTCCCTTTTGCTGTAGTAGATCGTCATGTTGTTGACATAAATAAATCCAGAAGGTTTGGGTCTTCGAACATTTGGCATAACAGCAACATTACTACAATAAATCTTCAGAACTTCGGCGAAGAGTAATATTAAATCCATCAACACACAAATGTTTTCCAACGTATGCACATAACTATAAAACGACATGATTGCTGTAATTTCCAAGATAAATACAAATATAGAGTGAAGAAGGAAAACCATAAATAAATTTGGATAATCCATGAAACTCAACTTATCTTGACTTCATCGAAAATGTATGTGAAGAAAACTTGAAATTGTAACATTTCACTTACATTACTTGAATTCAGTATAATGTAATATTTAATTTTCATAAAACCTCAATTCAAATCTCTGTCACATCATTTGCTAATTTAATTAAACTTCATTTCTTACATATTTATCTTACGGCAAAGGACAGCATTTTTTTCTAAATATTCATCTACTCAAATAGTTGTTTGAAAATCTTTCTGAAATTAAAAATGCTGATATAATTTCATAAATGTGTTTCGAGGTTTATGGCCATTAAGGGCTTTAAAAAATAATTCATCGTTTTCCTTTATAATGTATTTGTGGCTTCCAAATGCATTACCGTGTAAAACAGTTACATAGCTAATCAATTGTACCCGGACTCTTAATTTATTTTAAAACTATGGTTATTGACTAAGGAATTAATGAGCTAGCGAAAGTTTTCCTGTGGTGTAGGTGTACAAGGGTAGTTGAAAAGTTGTTTGATAATGAAGTGAAACATTAGTGATGCAGCAATCTGGCAGGGGCTTAGCGCACGTCAAGAGGCGACCGTCACACGTTATCCCCGAGCCGCCGGCCAGTGACAAGCTAAACACCAGTCGAGCCCCGGAACAGTGCGTGGATAAGTCTAATTACTGAAATGGACCGGTTATAAATGATGTATGGGGCCATTGTATTACCTAATGCTGCTGTAATTAAGGATTCGGAAACAGAGTGGGAGGTGCCATTTTTAATGTAGAAACATGTGTTACAAAGGACGAATCTCTGTCGGAGATAAACATAGGATCAGATTTGCCATGTTTTCGCCAAATCAAATATCGTTACAGGAAATTGTCTCTACCTGAGGGAAAAGAACATGAAATATTTCCGACAAAAATGTCAATTTCAGTTTTGTAACATTAGTAAACGTTGATATGTACCGACTGTAATTGAATAATTACCTGCTACTGATGGTAAATTTGTACCTGATGAGACACAAACCTCCAATCTGCCTCTTCTAGTTTACAGCACCTAATAAATTAGTTTTTTTTTAAAAAAAATATCCTCTAATGTTATCCTATACCTCTCCTTCTTGGTCCATGAACATTTTACATTCATCTAATATGAAGCGTAGTATTTACAAAAAATATACATCCACCATATGGAATGAGTAATATCTATTTCATATTTCCAAAACTTTTCCAACAACTTGAATGACAGTTTCGTAAAAAACACAGAGCAGCAATAAATGATAAATATTAATGGCAAAAAAATCATAATAAAATAAATAATTAAAAAATTGCAATTTCTTCATAGAAAACACTATATTTTGTCCATACATTGAGACATCTTCAAGTATTAATTAACCTTTAAAATATAAAAGATATAATAAAAATATAGGTTTTTCATTCATGAATCAATAATTGAAGCAAAGTGAATATAAGTTTTATATTTTAAAGGTCTCTAAATTAATACATGAATAAATCAAAATTTACGGACGCTTATTTGTATTATATTTTTCTGGAATTTCAGTTAATTTTTTATTTAGTGCATAATTAATCAAATTTTTTAAAACCTCTATAAACAATTTCATTTTATTATATCTCTCATTCTTAGTATATTTAACTACGTCAATATTTACGATTAAACGAATGAAAAAATCGATTATGGATCTTTACTTTAATGATTACCTTTTATTCCGCAGAACGAGGCGTCTCGTTCATGCTTGTGAGGTGAATGTTCCGGCTTCGCATACGTTCGGCATACGGCAAGTTCTGTTCCTTTGTTCCCATTGAAACAGTCGGGCAGCTGTCTCTAAATCTTATTGAGAAGGGACTCCTGCGTCACCACAGCAAATCCAACTCATAGGAAAGACGTAGGACAAATATCCCACCTGATCTACCTGATACAATTAAATCCTTAAATTGGCGCCGTATTTTGAGCGTACGTGGACAACCCCCTCAGCCCCCGCCAAAAGGGCCGTCCACAATCCTGACCGCTGAACGTTCAGGTATACAGTTCCGGAAATGCATCTTTATTCCGTAAAGAATCAGTCTTGATTTTGGCATTAAGTGAATATATTACAAGTTTAATGTTTAACATTTATGAAACTTATCTGTATTTATAATTTCTATCTCTATCTATAATATGGAAACTGTTTCAATTGGGAGTGATTCGTTTAATAAATATTCTTAGAAATGATCAATTAAGAAACAAATCTTTTAACAGTTATATTTATCTGACGTCCTTAAATAAATGAATCATTAACCTGTTTCGTTATAAATTTATTATTAAATTAAATTTTGAAACATTATAATGAAAAATACATCTCAAAGTTTCATTCCTAATTTATTAGGACCTCTTCAGGCTGTTGTAAAGTCAATTAAATGATCTTTGAGAATGTTTTTTCTATTATAATGAGGAATGGGGGGAGGAGGTGGGATTGTCCGCTCATGCCACGTGCGGAAATCGCACGACACCCCTTAAATTATATCCCGGGGACCCTAATTCACTCTTGTTCCGCTAATACGCATCGGCCCTTTTCTATCCCTTCCTATTTGACATTAAAGAGAAGTGTCCCGACGTGCATTGGTTTCATGCAGCCTGTTTATTAACAAAAGTTTACGGGACAAGGGCATCTTATAAAAATTTCTTTGGACGATTTCTGAAAACGTGTAAGACATCATACAGAATAGACGGGGGAAATTTCAATAAGTATGTTTCCCGTTAATTATGACATTTCAGCCTAGTTGATATAACATTTCATCCAAAAACAATAAATATTCTTTACTTGCGTAAAATTGATAAAGTTATTATTTCAATCAATATCTATTGGGGCAAACAAATTTAATTTTGATTCCCTTAACCATTCCCAAATGGAGAAAGCTTGTTTTACAGTTCACACTCATTTTAATGTGCTACAAGAATGTGTTCCGTATTGCAAGTTTAAACATTTCCATTCCAGATAAAGCAACGAAGCAAACTTCGTTTGGACTAATTAAGTTATATTAACTTTTGGCACGTAATTTAAAAACTAGTTAGCAGGTTGTGAACCGCACCTGACGTCTTCGTTCCAAGGACTAAATGGAGCACGCTCTATACTGTTGTTTTGGCTGATATTACTCATTCTCATGATAAACTCAGACGAGTGAAGTTGAAGGTCGTTAACTCTTTGTTTGAAAACGCACGAAAGCAACGGGTGTATGAAATAAAGGTGGAAAACTTCATTAGTGAGTTTACTACTTTTAGAAGAACGCCGAATACAGAATAATCCTGCTGCTTAGTATATATCAACAATAATCATTTCATACGCAGAACGTAAAACTTCTAAATTAATAGCTGATTTTCGGTCAATACAGATTTTAATAATACCTGTGGAAATACCATTTTTACATTTATAAAGAAGATACCTAAGCTATGACTAACCTAACTAGTAAAAAAATTACAATGTGATTTGGTAGTTAAACAAAATAATATGTAAAGGATCAATCAATAAAATAATTTCGAAATTTCTAACGAATCAACTATAAAACTATTTTTTAAATAAATTTATTTGCCTAAAATATTTATCCGGTATTTATACGAGTTTGTTAGATTGTAATAATTTAGGCTTATTGGTATTTACCGTTCACAATCACATATCTTAAAACCTCACACATTATCTTCTAACACAAAATATGGGGAATTCAGCAAGAAAAAGATATTAAAATCAAATTTTAATGATTCGATTTATGATATCTTATTATCATTGTCTTTCTTATAATACATTACAATTTCTGTTTTCTGGGTAGACCTTTAATTTGAATCAATTCTTTGCCACTGTGATAATTAACTGAAAGTGAACATTTGAACACAAGCAATCATTCTGTTAAATTTATTCGACTACCTTTTATGAAGCGATTAGACGTCGAACATCTTATTGGGTTACGTATAGGAAATATGAACATTTGTATTGATATAAAATGTACTGTTCTGTTGACTGAATTGCAACTGAGATTTAATATTCCTAGGGGTTTTATTTGGGATCGTAATATGGCAGTAGTAATATCAAATTATATTTTCCCCTATATTTATACAGAATGTATTAGCCCTCTTGAGTACTTTATGTTACTATAAGTAATATTCACTGAATCAAAGAGCAGAAAAGCAGTGTGTTGAGTTTCACCTAATGTGCAGTACTTACTGAATGGCGTTGTTTAAAATAACCCGAAACTTGTACTTAGGTGTGATGTGTGACTTTCGTATGGTCTGTTCCTGAAACCAAAATTTTAACATTTTTATCATAATATTTAGGCGAATGTAATTAATAAATAAAATAAATAGAAAACTTACATCGTCCAGAGGTAAACTATTACTGAGGTAAACGGCAGTAAACCACTTTAATCGATAAGCCCTCAAAAATAATACATAAAATCTTTGCAATAAAAGTTAATGACTGTGTATTTTTTAATATTTTCCAACCAACGGATCAGTTATTACAGAATCACAAAAAGTATACGGAAATGCAAAATAATGAAACATATTACTAGTTTTATTGCACAGTTTCTAAATAATTATTTATCTTTGTATTTATTACGGCTGTTATTCTGCCATTGAAGGTGTAATACTTATACACCCTAAGTAAAATCTTTCATTCGTGGTAGATGGTTTCAAAAGTACGCTACTGAATAATACATTATAGCAATTCTTAAGTTAATTATTCTTAAAGCATAATATGTTTCACTGAAAATGAAACGACTATTTTGCCAAATTAAATAAACTTAAATATATGTGGTCTGTGTTTGTGTTTGGTCAGGATGCAGTATTTAACCGAAGTAAATATTTCTGCCAAACATGATACACTTGTCACTTACAATCTCGGGTAAAACATCTCCAGGGGTGAGGGTGGAATTGGATATAATTTAAAAGCAATGCGAAAACGACTGATATTAGAGTCAAATAAATAATTTAACGGGAACACTGAGATTAATAGTGTCACTCTAGACGAAATTTCAGTGTATTTTCATAGTGTAATCACATAGGAAGGGAGCACCCCTAGTGGTTTGACATAAATCTCATGAGGAAACGAACGTGATTGGCGTCGAATACATGGTTTTGTATCTAGTTGAGTTGAATGTCGCTTAAGTTAATGTTCAGCTCCCCAGCATAAATATGGGGGAGGGGTGTAGGTATGGAATGAAACATATAAGACTCGTTTCCCTTAATCGGCTAAACGACATCAGATTGACTACAGAAAGGCTAAAAAACTTATGAGACGTTTCACACTATGTGACGTCGTCGAAGACCCTGCAGCCAACATTCGACCAAGTTCTCCTACAGCAGAGCCCTAGAGGGTGATTAAGTTATGGAGCATTTCACATCTACCCGGCGGGATTCGTGTAGCCTACATTTTCCTGGTTCATCATATGCGTTCTTTAAGTAAAATATTTTTGTACTTATTGTAATACTAATTAGAGGCAATTAGAGATTTAATAATTGTAAACTTGTAGTAAATTGTTATCGGCTAAAATATAAACACAACAATGGGCAATACATGTATAGGCGAGCCTTTTTAAAAACTCCGGGTTCATGACTGCAGTCGCGGACAGAAATTCATCGAGTAAGGTTTGCGGGCAGATTTTCATGGAGTAAAGAGCCGCAGGCAAGATTTTATTAAGAGTGGTATGGCACATAGAATTTCATCGAGTAAAGTTTGGACATATAATTAAATAAGTGAAGACACAGTAAAAATTCAACAAGTAAAGACTTCTGCAAATTTCATCGAGAAGGAGTCGATAACAATCTGATTGACCATTAATCAGAACGAGAAATATAATATTGGCTGGAGAGAGAGAGAGACTTAATGCAAAGGACCACAGGTGTTGTACGGAGTAATCGTTCCAGTTGATAGAAACAAAAGTTTTGGACAGTGTTTTGAAACAAAAATTGAATTCTGTGAAATTATGGCCTGTTATATGTAAATAGTGAATAGTGCATCAGATCCCAAACGAATGCCTCCTACCAGCAGACACTGTAAGTAGAGAGAGAAATTTTATAAAAGTTTGTAAACGTTAAATAAGGATCAAATCGTCAGATTTCGGATTCACGTTCATTTTGTTGTTTAACTCTAATGTTGTAAAATTTGATGGTTAATTTGAATGTAAAAAAGTTTTGTTCTTTAAAAGGCCCAAATAAACAACCCTGAGATGATAGTAGATAAAATCTGTAAAATAGCAAGAACACGAATGTACATAATCACATCAAGAAATTTTGTTATTTTACTTTGAATAAATTAATTATTTTGTGAAGTTTAAATTATTGTAAATTATTTAGCTTCCTTTCATTTTTAAATTTTAATAAAAAATTTATCTATTAATTAACCATTGATCTTACTTAATTTCTTTTAAATGTAACATTTTGGCGTGCCAAAGAGAGGCAAGTTAATTGTATAATTTATTTATTTTGAGTATTACATTTTGGCGTCCTCAACGTGGCCGAAATCTTTTAATTATTTGTTGTTTATTACATAAATTGGCTTCACCAACGTGAGGAATTCATCTATTTAATTTAATTGTAATTTGAGTATTACATTATATTTTTTCCATTATCATCACGGTGGATGTACAGCTACTTCTAAATTTAATTCATGATAGACTCGTTTTGTGGACAAAAGTAGAGAAATACATAAATACAGATTACAGAATAGCAATTCTTGGGAAGAAGTTTGCAGAGAATGGATATGAAAATATGAATGATAAAGAAAGAACTACAATACAATTCCTATATTGATTTTGTTAAAACTAAATTTAACAGCATGGAAATACTGGTAGTTCCAAAAAGTATATTTATTAAGCACACATTTCGCCAGTTTTGTTTTTCCCGCATATTAAATGTAAGATAAATGCCATTTTTCAGAGTCCGTGTGAGTTAAAAAGTAATCATCATCGCGTTTGTTTCATTATTTTCTAAAATTCCTCCACATACTCATCCACTTCTCGTACTTCTAAACCCAGTTATAGACAAAGTATCCGTCCCTTTCAAATTATGTAAAACTTTACAAGCTTTTACGATATCAATTAAGGATACAAGTTAATAATTCTGTGAAAAATCCTCCGTTTTTTACACATTCTACAAACTTTTAGAGCTCTTGAGACGCGAAAATTAAAACTCTGCTTGGAATTGACATTGAGTGTCGGATCTTTATATTTATTTTTCTTAAAATTTTATTATCCACCTGAAAAGTCGGAAAGTACGGATGAAATGAATAGTGGTGGTTAAATTTTTATTGTATGTTTTCTTTTACGTCTGACGTTTTGCAAATATATTTTATTATAATAAATAAATATCAGATAAATATAACTTACGTTTTTTTTGCGATTGTGATTTGCAACATTTGTATAGGAGAATACATTCCCTGAATAATGTGTTGTGGCATTGAATGGATTTTTCTGTTTGTGTAAAAAGATCGTCGAAATTTTCAATACCCATACGAAAATAATTAAAATACTTATGTTCAAATTTTCTCAACTTCTCAAAGTGAAAATAGAATGCCCCCAACATGTCTCTTTTCATAATCGTTGGAAAAACCCATTGCATCATTAATTTGATCCGTTTTTATAAACGTCTATACTAGACCTTTTTTTGGGGGGGGGGTAACAGACTACATGAGGTAATCTACATGGTGGCAACTCCCCTTTAATAGCATAGGAAGGGATCTAAAAGGGGGGATGCGAAAAGGTAGAGGAAGGTAGCCAAGGGTTAACTACGGCCCCAGGGCTATAGTTTAAGGATCCTACCCGGCATTCGCCTAAAAGTGATGCAGGACAAACCATAGAAAACCTGCATCAGGTAGGTCGGGCATTTGGCACTTGTCCCACGCCCTTCCGATGGCGGCAGAGGGGTTAGCTGTGGGGTCGCAGCTTTCCTCTCTCCGAGCCTTGACCAGTTTAGGAGGCAGCTGGCCGACTATTCCAATAGGAATAGCGGACAAATCTTACCGTATGCCCAAGGTCTGCGACCCCGGAACATACACCTCTAAAAACAGGCTAAGGTGCCTCTGTATATGGGAACCTTAGTTCAAAAAACAAGAGAGATGTGAAGGCATCCCCAAAGGTAGCCTCCGCCAGAGCTCTCTGGGAAGGTTCACCTGCGAGAGAATTCTCTCGCAAGCTTTCTTCTATACTAGTCTATTTTTTATTTTAATTTTTTTCAAGCTAAATACTTCAAGGCTAATACTTGTGTTTTACAATGTTTCATTTGATAATTTTTTTTCAGGCTACATGAGGGTAATCCACATAGTGGCAATTCCCCTTTAATAGCATAAGAAGGGATTTGAAAGGGGGAATGCGGAAGGGTAGAGGAAGGTAGCCTATGCAAGGTAATAACTTATCACGCTCCATATTCGTATATGACTGAAGGTAAGTCGGGCCGACAACTGGCTGTATGTGAAGAGAGGTAGCTTGGAGCTGTGGCCTGCTAAAACTGCCCATATTAGCGTAGAATCTATAATCCTCTGAGTCGCTGAGATGAAGAGTGACGTTCCCGATGCCGGTTCACGTGGGGTTAATTGAAAAATATTCAAAATGACCAAGAAATTAGTGTTGAAATAATTCATTTTCCGGAGGGAACTGAGATAGTTCGAAATAAAGAGCTTTGTTCATTAGGTATAAAATATTTTTGTGATAGAGACCTTTATTTAAAGTATTCTTTCTTTTGACATGTATATGACGTATATGACGTTCTTTATAAGTTTTTCAGGTCCTATTAATGTTAACAATAAAGAAATAATATTATATTTTTAATTATAAATTATATAACACGCACATTTGCATCACTTTCATGTCTCTGTTCCATAACCGACATTTTTTTTTAATAATCTGTGGAAGCACTTGCTGTTGAACAGATTTTTATTGGTTGCAGCAACGATATTCGGTTTTGTTTTCAACTTGGCGGGATGTTATTTTTATGGTCTGTTGACGTGGCTAATGGATGTGATTGATGGGCAGCGAATGAACCTAAAGGGACATGGTGCATAAATAACAGATGTGCAAGCGAACCCTCGAGCGCAAAGGTCACCGTGGACTCGGGCCAATTATTGTGATTCCATTACGTTGCCAGTGTAGCTGGGCCAAGTATATGTCAACAAAGGAGAGATTAACTTGAGGTAAATTGCTGGTAAATAATAGTTGTTTGTTTGAGCAACTAATTACAAAAGGTTTCGAATCAAATTTCTCTTCATGTTTGATTTGAAAAATAATGAGATATGCCCAATAATTTCCTGCATTTCATCGGCTCAATACCGACAACGTAATAATTTTCAATTCACGAGTACAGTCGTCTTACAGAAATAATATCACTTGCAATTAATACTCCTATTATCCTCAAATTCACCGAAAGCACAATTAGCGAGCCATACAACAGCGGATATTTCTGACGGGCCAGAGTCGCGGATATCCGCTACGGGCGCCACTTGCGGACGGGAACCGCCAGTCCGGGCCTTTCTGTCGCCCGTCAAAATTTTTTGTACACTTACATCAGTGGGCAAAAGCAACGGATTTTTTGTCATTTACCCGCTGGTCTGGCCTTTTGTGCCTGTTCTAAAGGCGACGAATACAGAACGCGGTTTCAGAGTTGTCTTCTCGTATAAAGGGAGAACTTCTCTTATGCTGATCAGATCAAGTTTAATATCGTATATAATTTAGATATATTATAAAAATTGTTTTCTTTCTTATAAACCATAATAATTGAAAGTATCTGTAAAATGTGATATTATAATGTATAAAATTTCGATGAGTTCCAGTAGGTAAAATATATTTTTTGTTTATCACTGTAAGTTCAACTCGTGAAGGTCAACTCCTACCACTTATTTCATAAGCCTCCACCTTATCCATTTCCTTTAGGTTACCAGACCTTAGGTTCTGCAATTTAGCAATTATAACAATCTGACTTCATAATTAAATTAAATTATAAAAATAGAAGCCTATTAGGCAGAAAATTAAATTATTCAATTTAAACCATAAGATATATGAAACACGACGTTTCGTTTCTGATTGGGACGTCTTCATGCTATCTAAACAAATAAATTCAGAAACAAAAGTCTTACATACATGATAATTTAAAAATATAATTTTTAGTCTTCCTTACTATTTGTTATAAAAATAATTCAAGTTGACAAAATTTCTAACTTGGGGTTTGCGGCCTACATGACTGTTATATTGGCACAGTTTTTACGAGTATTATTCAAATTGGTGAAAAACAATGGAAATACAATTTTCATATAATTCTTATAATAATAAACAGATACATCACAAAAATAAAGAATCATAAATTTTATGTGTCATTTTTAACATTAATGGCCGAAATATTAGATCTAATATGTAAAATTTCCCTCATCAATCTGGCATAATATTTGCATTCCACAATATGTGGATTTTTGATATCTATTGGTTATTTTAAACTATGACCAAAATATCCAAAAATTGAAGTTTATTATATTTTAAATTGAATAATTAATTTTTTATTACTAATAGGTTACTATGTTTCTTATTTTATTTCTGTAATATAGTTTATAGAATCAAGAATAATTCCGAAATGAATCTTCAATTTCCTAATATTTATTTGTAGCGTTTTTATTTGTATAACAATTGCATAGTGAAGGCCTTACTGTATGTATATATTAAATAATTTTTCTACATTTACATTTTTAGAGTCCACTCTTAACTGTGATAAACAGAAATGAATTACACCCGGAAAAACAAAATAAATCACTAGTTGGTATTAAAAAGACTTGCGACAATATCTGTTAAAAAAATATCCGTGAGCGGGGACCGACCGTGAGTGGTGACGTCACAGTCCCGGGGCCTGCTGTCCGCCGCCGTTGCCTGTCTCGCCCACTAAACAAACAGGCCGGCCACGCGAATTTTCCCCCATTTATCCGTGGCCCGTCTAAAAATCCGTTCGTGTATGGCTAGCTAATACTTAAAAGGGTTGAGAATTACGATCTCAATACTAGAACAATAAAACAATACTAGAAGCTATAGAAAGCAATAACAGAACGTAAATTACTTTATAATACGGTAGATAAATAAGAAGTTAGTGCAAAATAGTCAATTCTGTAGCACCTTTCAAATTTTTCTAAAGAAATCTGTTGATCATATGTGACAAAATTTTACAAATAAAGCCATGTAGAGAACTTGGTTATCCAGTGTATTGTGTAATTAAACGTTATATTAAGTCAGTCTTAGATTAGGATTTTACGATTTGCGTATCTCACGTTTATAATAATTTAAATTGTCATAGCCAAATACATTATTACAGAAAACGTTCCAGAATACCAATAAAATACTAAATCTGCATTATCTGTCATAATTTATAAAAGCAAAGTTCAGTAGTTTAACTTTAATTGTATTCACAGAAAAGTTGAGATTCCCAAGTATTCATACGAATTTGCGGGCCAGGAAAAAGAAACTCTCGATTATGGGTAATATTGGTTATATTTAAATTACAAATATTCCTTAACAACATTCATGTAATTGTATTCTTATAGGTGGAAAGTAAATCAAACTAAAACAGTGTATTAAGTAAAAGAGGGTTATTGAATTTAATTTGGTTTTCAATTGTTCGGCAAAATACAATAATAATAAATATTAATAAATTTTTCAGATTTCTATATGTTGACGTTGCCTGCGTACATAAAGATGGTGCCCCCCTACGTCCTAAGTACAATTGGTTCGCTTACATTTATGTAAGTTTCTGGCCAAAAAACTGGGTTCACGACTTGGATTACACGGAATTTGTTCATAACTTGTTTATCAAATTGGAAGTTGAGCCGGATGAGTTACTAGTCAGTTTTTATGTTATTTCTTTGTTCTCCAAGGTACCGATGGCGGAGACACTGCGGTTACTGAGAAATGATTTCCCTTTACATATTGTTAAACTGTTTGAACATGTGTTTACCACCTCATACTTTAAATATCAAGGGCAGTTTTACGAACAGACTGATGGGTTCACCGCTTTCCCCAGTAGTGGGCCAATTAATATATGGAACAATTTGAAGAAAAAGCCTTAGAAACTTCCAAAAAGAAGCCGAAATGCTTTTCTCGACACGTAGATGATCCATTTGCCATATGGAACCACGCAATTGATGCTCTATCCGAATTATTAGGATATTTGAATAATATTAACAACATTAAGTTTACAATGGAGATAGAAGAAAGGTGGAACAATGCCGTTTTTGGACGTTCTTATCTATAAAAAAAACCTGGAGGAAAATTGGGACATGCTGTGTTCAGGAAACCAACGCACACAGACTTATACCTTAAGGCTAGTAGTTCCCATCACCCAGCGCAGAAGAAAACGGTATTAAAAACCCTTTTACATAGATCACTTCTATTGCAGATAGTTTGGTTCCGGAAATCGAAAGGGAAACTGAAGTGGCTCTTAGGAATAAGAAAAAGAAGAGAAACCCTGAGTTGGATCCTATAGCCTTATCTTTCCTTCCCCAACAACGTGAAAGATTGGTAGGATATTGACGAAACACAATATAAACACAGTTTTTCGCCCACAGAGCAAAATACGACAGATTTTGGGTTCTCTAAAAGATGACATTGGCCTAGAAACTGCTTAAGTGTATATGATTTCTTGCATCATAAAATACACCGGACAAACTTTGAGGACCATCGAACAACGTTGCATTAAACACGAGAGATATACTCGCATGCTCTTATGACAGGAAACCAGATGTGTTTTTCGGACACTGTCAAATTAAAACACGCTGAAAAGTGGCACGAAAGTGTGATTTTGGAAGCCATAGAAATTAAAATAGTAAACAATATTTTAAACAAAGACTCGGGCTTCCAAATCAGTAACGCGTGCAATCCAATTATTAAAATATTGCGCGACATGGAAACACGTGTGTCCTTGACACTGTCTCAGGCGATCCTCAACGGCCAATCAGATCGCAGCATGGAGACTTTGAGTCCTACCCTATAAATACGACGCATACGTCACACAGCGACATAGTCTGAAGACAGCGGTGGAGAATGACCACTGAAACGTCAACATCGAGAAATCTCAACCTGGTGCTTAACCGAGAAAAATTTATTAATAATTTATACCGGGAAAGCTTACATTCATTAATAATAAAGATAATTATTAAGTTTACAAATTTTTCTTCAGGATGCAACAACGTACAGAAACATCGCAACTATTATCTAAAAACAAAAACAGTAGACTTCATATACACTACCAAACTTTGTAAACTGAAACCTCTAAATGCAACTTAATAATCTTCTATAACGTTAACGCATTAACTGCTCTTCTGCAACTCTCATATCATTTCTCGGTGTTCAACACTAAGCTAATTTTCCCCAACGTAGTAGCTATTCTGACCCGATATATGGCATTAAAACTTTACTCCCCACTGATTATCCTAATGACATTTTAGTAGGGAAGCAAAAGTGCCGTTTCGCAACTCCTTGAGAACACTGTCAAGTTCAATGTCCCCCGTCAAACCCACATCTCAGATAAATTTTTCTGGAATAGAAAAAATTCATTTCGGTCCATCTGCTTTAAAATATGATTTTTATATCATCTTATAATAGTCATAAAAATGTCCAGAAAAACATCATATATAAAAGGTTTGCCAAATAAAGCTGTATTTTAAATTTATGTTCAAAACCGTTCGCTATACCCATCAACACCACAATGTGAAGTCGTATGTACAATCTTAATTTTAGTTACGGAAGTACCTTTTTTGTTGTAAAATAATAGTATATTACTGTTTCTAACAGAATAGAATACATTACAATGTGTTAGGTTTTACTACGAGTTTATAATGATAAAGATTTATCACGCGTAATTTTTCTTATATAATTTTGTGTTAATTGTTTATATAGTCACTGTTAATATGCCATTATTTTAGGTATTATAACGCGGAATTGAACATTATATTGTTTGACTCAGCGATAAAGAGGAAGCAGGATGTGGTTGTTGAACCGCTGAATTACGAGGAGCTGACTTTGACGTAATGTATTCTTCCTAACTCAGAGATAATTTTGCTTATTGCAGTGGACAAACATAAATCTGCCCAAGTTTGAGGTAGCTTCTGTTTTTGCTTGGTTGAGAATGGAGTACTAATTGCTGGGGGCGGCGCTAGGCTGTCAGACAGTCGTCTTGGTGCGAACGTATGTTGCAGAATTCAGATGTGACCTGGAGACGGGTCGCCATGGATCACTTCAGATAAGCCGTAAGGAAATACACATATTAAATTTCATTTTCAATTACTGTACAGTGAAGAAAAATTATTCACCATTTTCGTTAATAGTTTTATTCCCCACATGATGCGTCACAATGTCGGTATGTAAATTGTTTTGATAATTATATAAATAATATGAAATACATAACTAAATATTGTTAATAGTGTATAGAAATTTGTCTTATATAGATTCAAGTTTTGATACGAGTTACTTTGCTTCGTGAATTTAAGTACAATAAATGTTATTGTGGTTGATAATTTACTGACTATATCATTTCAATCAAGAAAAAATTTCATCAACCAACATTGCATTATGTAGAACTTTAGAACGCAAATAATTATTCAAATTTCTCTACATGTAATTTTTTTTTAATGTATCGTTTCCCAGGTACCCGAATTGTACTTCAAGCCGGGTCCAAATAGAGACGCATGTTCAATAAAACGGAAATATTTCTGTCAAATGTAAGTTCAACTATACGTTCTACTGGGAGTTATCAGTAGCTATGGAAAAACCATACCAGCGTGAAAGAAGCAGATTATCTAGGATTATTAATGGATGATAAGCTAAGCTTTCTGCCACAAGCTTGCAGAGCACTACAAAGAGGGGAATTAGCCATTCAAAAGGTCCTTACACTAGCAAACAAACATGAACTATCTCTAAAAACAAAATGGATATACTACACCTCAATATTTATTCCTATGGTTTCATATGGCTCAGAGGCATATGCTGAGAGATTTGGAAAAGTGACATTCCAAAGAATCTGCAATAAACATCAAGGAGAATAATGAGATCAAACAGGACAACAGCTACAGAATCAATGCAGATAATCTGTAACAAGCCCCCACTTGATCTTGCCATTAGAAGAGAAGCAGCAAGAAGATGCTTAGGGTGGAGCATGGCGAGACCATTCAGATACTAGGACTAGAAATAGAAACTGAGTTAAGAAAGAATGGAATAATAGATGGGCAGAGTGTGGAAAGGGCAGATGTCTACATGAAATAGCACCTACAGTGGAAGAGAGGGAAAGATGGAAAGGAGTACCTCGGAAAGAATTAAGTAGACTGCTAACGGGACATAGCCCTTTCAACCATTACCTACATACACACATGTATTCAGCTGTCACCAAGTGTTTGAAGATCTGAACATCAAAAATAGCAGGGACATTGTGATGTATCTTGAAGATCACGAGAAATTCAGGTTACTAGACACAGCGGCGAAAATATATGCGGAGCTAAGGAGAGAAGAAGAGCTACACACATATGTGATAGAGACTTTAGGTTTTTTAGTGAGGTGAAAGTCCCACACTAACCCAAAGGCCTTGCAGTTCTTCTGTAGGGTACTGGGTGCCCTGAGGAGGATAGTGAAAAGAAGAGGGATCGCTATAACGTTCCTGGAATAACCAGCAGCCAAAACGGTTTTTTTTATGCCTGGTCGGGGTGCTAAATTACAATTCTTTAAGGGAAAAGTGTAGCAAAATAAGAACGACATATAACATATGTAAATAAATAAATAATATAATCCTTGCAAATCCGGTACGGTATATGCAAGGGCAAAAAAGTAATTACGGAAATTATATATATATATATATATATATATATATTGTTTTAATTAAAAGGAAATAATTAATTCATAAAAACTCGCATTGTTAGCGGCATAAAACACACAAGAAGGTGGGAAGAATGCAATGTTTGTGGGTATTGTAGAGGTTGGTTCGCTAGACGCGTAGAGCAGAGTCTGTGGGGAGCCGAGCTCCAGTAAAGCCATAGCAGTGGACAGACGAATAGTATAAAATCCAGAAATTGCCTGGATACATGTAACAACAGTTAAAACAGACCACTTTCGTCAATTTGGGAGCCCAGGTAACTGCATCCAGCAGTTCACAATCTTCGGAACGAGCTAATATTTCTTAAACGAACCGTGAGCCAACTATTGCAAACCAATTTGTCAAACTAAAGTGTTTATTAGACCCAGTGTATAAAATGGCCTGTCTATAAAGTGCAAAAAGTGTGTGTGTACGAACGAGACAATTTCCTTGAGTACCAGAGACAGTAAGGTAAAATTCCACAGAACTACTATCTGTAAACACATGAGTAAAGATATTATCACCAGATTTAGAATTTCGTTCAGAATTTAAAGTTAATATTTTATGTTTTTGCATTGTAATAATCTGTTGGTGAATTAGGTCCATGATCGCTTGATAAAAATTTAATTGTTAACATGTAATTCTTTATTAAAGGCCCAGTAAACGACCCTGAGAAATAGTCATTTTTATTGTAAAAGATTAATTGATAATGTAAATTAAAATTTATTTTCCTCAATAGCTTGTGTAAAATGTAATTGTTTGTGCATTAATAAATTAATTTGTTTGTCTATTTTATAATTTTGATGCTTATTAAAATAATCTTATCATTTTAATATTTAAATTACTACAAATTGATCTTCAACGTGTAGCTTTCTTTGTGAAGTAAATTAAAAACAAATGGTAATTTAATAAATTACTACAAATTGGCGCCTCAACGTGGCGATTTAATTGTCTTTAATTCATAATTACTACAATATATATACGTCTTACTGGGATGATAGTTTTATAATAAAACAAATCACTCTCCGTTCATGAAACTACTTTTTGGGTAAATAATGGATTCTGTGAAATATGTATGTCTTATTTCCATTGAATTTTAATTGTATCAACATTTCTGATAACACTACCCATCTGATTGAGACTCTAGAAATATTGTCAATTACATGTGCAAATAGTCACATATGATCGATGCTGTGTTCGAAAATATGTAGCATATCTTACAATGAAAGCAGTATGTTACAACATTATTACGAGATCCATTGCTGGAAATAACTTTGGGTGACTGAAAATCTTACCGGCAAGTACTGAAATTAGTACGCCTCGGAGCTGGATAACACGCTTGAGATGAAAGTAATCCAGTGCTAATTTACCGAAGAAGAAACATCGCCTGTACCTGTAGGCGTGTTTCTTAACGACTTTTTAGTGCCAAGAAACGAAGTTCTCAGGTGAGATACGAGACCCCCGAGACGTTGTGTGTTAATTTCACGGTGCCCGAGTACGCATCTGTAGTCTGGCGTCGCATCCTTCTCCCACGTTCGCCTGTCACCAAATATTCCTGCTTCCTTCGCCTCCGACACCGACGCTCGAAACAATTAGGCACACAGCTTTGCCTTGCTACTTCACGACGTACTTAGCCGGCCTCCGAGTTGCCATCTACTACCTCAGGTACGTAACACTCGTCCTCTGCTGTCAAGTAAATCTCTTTACCTGCAGGAACTTCGTTAACATTTAATACCATAAAGTAGACCTGTATACGGTTCAATAGACAGAATATTCTGATATACACGAGAATGTATTGTAATATAATATTGATATTTATCTGACAATAACACATTAAATAAATGGACTAATTGAAGGTTTTTATTTTACGTCTGTTTTTAAATTAATAAATCAATTACTGACCTTTGACCTTTTACAGACACTTTATTTTTATTTATAAAGTTGCGGCGTTTCGATACGTGTTCGTACCTTCTTCAGGTATTAGCCTAAAGAGGAAATATTAACAAATGATTAAAATGGACTAATTACACAAAGTAAACAAAGACAAACTACAGTAAACGAAAAAAATGAACAATTTGCCAAATTATTGTAATAAACTAGTACGACAAACAATTAATAAATGCACCACGTTTTTGAAAACGAGTCCGAGGCACAGAATTCACTTTACACCAACGATATTGTAGCAATACTGAACAGCAGGCTCTTTTTTTTGTAGGTGAAAAATCTTCAAAAAGATACCGGTAGAAGTCCCCACTACATGGTAGTGTGGGATTTTTACCCTTTTAAAAAACACCTCCCATTCCATCGATGACCAATAATTGCTCCCTACGGAACTGCAGTTAAGTATTCCTTCGTAGGAAGCGGTCTTAGCTGTGACTCTTCCTCCTATTATGGACTATTCTTCGTTTCAACTTAGCGTAGCTCCTTTATAACCATAGCGGCGTATTTGCTGCTGGCCTTCCACTTGCCTGCTGACTTCAGCGTCACAGAAACCAGATTGGCAGGTGTTATTTCAATCTTTACTTCGTCTCTAAGAATATTTATTAGATTTTCAGGATAAGGGCATTTGAAAAAAGCGTGTTCAACGTCTTCCTCCTCCTTACCACAGTTCAAGCACATGGGGCTGTCCTCTATCTTGAACCTACAGAGATATTTACGAAAGCATCCATGCCATGCCATGAGTTGATGCCATGAGTCCACAATATGTGGATTTCACCAGTAGAAAAACGTCAGTAACTACTGACAGATATAAATATAGAAAGAAAAAAAAAGTTCTGTAAAAATAGAATCTTAAATGTTGCTAAGACTGTGAGTAATCTCACTGTGAGTCTCCTATATGAACAAATTATTTGCCGACCTGCGATGGAGTAGTGCTCAGCTTCACTGAGATCCAGCGTTCGAATCCCGCCTCACGTTCAGCATCAGTGGAACCCCCTCTGTCACGTCAAACGGACAAGCGTCTGGGTCCGTCTCAATGGAGGCTTTGGGTTCCCAAGGATAAAACTGAAGAATCCACACACTGACCAGGTGCTCATTCAAATCTAGACTGTACCATGTCACGTGACAGTTCGGCAAGCAGCAGATAAATACTTCTGTATGGATTTTATACCATATGAATAATAATAATAATAATAACCCGATCACCAAAACTGGGGTTAAGACTGCCCGCGTGTCACCCCTAATATAATCAAGAATGTGTCATGCAAGATGACAGACTTGCAGTCGTCCCGGTTGGCCAAGGTCCTTAATGGGCTGTCGAGTCTTCAAGAAAAAGAAGAATTAACAACTTATTTTCTTTGGCACATTAATTTTTCCCAATAAGTCATGAGAAGTTATATGAGATAAAAGTACCAATATTCACATCTTGAAAAATTTCCTCTCGTTACAATTACTCGTAGAAATTTTATAAATAGATGAGGTAACTGTTTGTTTTTAATTTCACCTAAGACAAAAATATTAAATAACACAAATGAATTATTATTTTCCTATATATTTTATAAAATTCGGTGATCAAATACTATAGTGGACGATAAGTGTAAATAAAATAAACCTGTACAAACTAAAATTCTGTCGAATGAATAAGAAAGATAGCCAATTCAGACAAAAAAAGTGATAATATAAATACCACACAACGTTTCTGGGATCCTTATCCCTTTCCTCAGGTGCGAAGAAGAGCCTAGAGAGACACAACTGCACATGTGAAATTCAGACAAAAAAGTGATAATATAAATACCACACAACGTTTCTTTCTTATTCATTACTTTCAATGAGAGGTTATTTTTTTCATTTTAAAGTTCTGTCTACTTGGCCGATAATTGTACTTGAAATGACAATAAGCAGACTTGCTGTAAACCATTAATTAATCAGAAAAATTAACATATTCAACAAGTCATATCATAAAATGATATTTAGGTTTGGTTCGTTATGTATAACTTAAACAAAATTGGAGTTTTCTTTCAGTTTTCCGCGAAGAATAAATAATGTTTGCTAAAAGTTTAAAATTGAGATATTTTTCCATGAGACTGGTTCACATATTTACTTCGTTTATGTTCTTTATTTAATTACTTTTCTTAATTTCTAAATCTTTCAATAGTTCAATTATTAATCTTAAAATAAATAAATAAATAATCATGCTATGCCTTAATAAAAAAAGATGCATGTTGTATTTGTTACTTAGGTAGAAATTGTTCTCTGTGCATTAATAATTTATATTCAATTTTTGAGTTTCAGTTTAATTATAGGCATTAGGTTTGTATATAGACTTAATTAACTTAAATTATTTATGTTACATCTATATCGACGTCCATTATGAACTCGTCAGTTTTATAACAATTTTATTTTTAAATTATTTAACGTCAGCTCTTAATCAAAATTGAAATGATTTTAATATAAATATATTGTGTCAATAAATAGCTTGAGTCTTAAAAATTAATTAATACCTCGTGTTTCATCAAACTATAATTAAAAGTAATATTTTTCTAGGTGTGTGACTGTGTACATGCTCCTTGCTCCTTGAAAAAACTGTAGGTTACAAGTGAAATACCGCCGACGGTGTTCTTTTAGTAACGTCCGCAACTCTGCTTTTATTCTACGAACACGGGAAAGAAAAAACAGCGCACCTGCGGATTGAGTAAGTTTGTTCCATTATGGCTGCCGGAATAGGATGTTAATATTTAATGAAAAGATGGATGGTAAGTAAATTGTAAACGTCATAGCATCATGCTCCCTCCGTATCATGATATAACGAGCAGAAAAATTGTAATAACTCCCCGCGGCTAAGAACCTACGAGCTACTTCCATGGCTCATTTATTTTAAGTCGGTCTCTAGCTTAATAAGGCATTTCTTTGTGAAAACACCAACGACGAATATTATAATACTGTACACGAGTTTCAAAATTAACATAAAAATTCGAGCAATGACTACGTTATTAATCAGGTAGACTAAGTATGGTACCAAACGTTAGTCAAAATTAAGCAACTACCTGAAAATGTATATTTTTAAGCAATAAAATTTAGTTTGTTTCTCAACTTGAGAATTACGCTTCATGTACGTTAGTGCTCAGTAAATTATTTAAAAAACTGTAATTGGTACTGATTACATATTGTTCTTGCTTTGTTAATTTCTTTGCAGATTTAAGGTACTGTTCTCGTTGTAATACGTACTTAATTATCTCCAAATTATAATACTGAACTCATATAAGAAGCCAATGAAATATATATATAATGAGCAAAGGAAGTTACAAAATTAGATATCTAATTAATTATCGTCAGAGAAACAAAAGCCCAATAAATTCTATCAAATTAGAACATGCATATGGTATCGATTTTATAAATACCTGTAGAACAAAAGAGACTGAATCGATTGTTGAAATACAGAATATTCAATAAAATTCCTTTATTACGAATATATTCCTCAACACCCTTCATATTATTATTAGTTTGATTTGATTGGATACATTCCATAAGTCCCCATACCAGAAAATAGGATACGTCATTCCATAAAATTACAATATACTTATTGAGTCCTACAATTAATAACAATTAGGAGTTAACATAAACATAAAAAAATCTGGAACACAAATTTCCCTGTCCAACAGAACTAAAACTACCATATAGTAATAATAATAAAAATTCTTTAACGTTACTAGGGTATAATATAATATTTACAGTTCTCTTAAAAAATTCAATACGTAATAGTAAATAATTAATGATTCGAGAATTAACTATCATAAAATATCAAATTACACATTACAATAATAAACACAAAACCTGGCACACGCACACTAGGAGGAAATACACACGACATGTCATTACACCAAACAGAGCGATGAGGAATCTGCAGACCGTACATGAAACAAACGAACAAAAAAGCAGAAAAGACCAACAGTGACTAAGCAAGATATGAAATAAGTAATTTTAAGAGCAACACACTGAACACTTTTGCAGTATAAACAAAACATAAGTAATTATTAGGGAAACGATCAAGAAACTCCTGTACTGTGTAAAACGATCCTTTCAGAAGAATATTTTTACACTGAATCCCAAAACTCTTGTAGTTATTATTGTTGTTAACATTTGGAGGAAGACTATTGTATAAAACTATCCCTTAATGGTGAATACTTTTCTGGTAGAGAGCAAGTCGATGCTTGTCCGATCTTAGAACTGAGCGATTTCTAGTCTCATAATCGTGAGACTCGCCATTAGTTTGAAAACGATTCATGTTCCGCTTTACGAACTTTAAAATGTCATGAATAAAAACGATGAACAAAGTTAATATTCGTAAACTTCTGTAAAACAGTTTACAACTAGATTTATTATTGCCCCAATATGCAATGCCATAACATATAAGGGAATGAAAATACTCAAAGTAAACCATTTGTGTTTATTATTATTGATTTATGGACGCATCAACCTGATTGCTTATAGGCAACCCTCTAAAAGTATTTACATAATTAAGTTACAGTAGGTTTGAAATTTTCAAATGTTTCCACCGTTTGAAATAGCGGATGACAGTTTTGCGTCGGAGATAACAATTAGGAGTTAACATACGCATAAAAAAATCGCCGTGGTGTGTATGCAGAAGTCTTCTCCAGAGAATTCGGCTAAGGTCCTTCTGCGTATATCCTCATATTTCGTTCATTCATAGAATATGCTGGACGGTGAGGGCTTGATCACATACACCGCAGGTGGGAAGATCTGTTCTGGAAAAAATATATTCATGTGTGAGTTGGGTGTGCAAAGTTCTAATTCTGGAGACTATTATTTGTTGTTTTCTTGAGATTTTGTTGAGGTGGCACAGATCTGCTGATGTTCGCAGGTTCTGATGGAAGAAGCCGTTATTTCCACCTCTCCTCGTGTTCTGCCAGCTACCCTCCACTTTTCCTGTTAATTTAGGATGTCCGAGGCTGTACTGGTTGGGGCTTCATGTGCCATGGCCGCCAGTGCGTCCGCCTTCTCTTTCCCTGCGATGCCCGCATGAGCCGGAACCAGACAAGCTGCACAGATTTCTCTCGCGAACTGCAGAGATGTAGGTTGGCTCTGATGGCGTTGATGGGGCCGTTCCTTATTTTAGGTCTCGTAAGTGCTTTAATGATTGCAAAGAGTCTGTTTGGATCATAATTCTGTTGATTGAAGATTCCAGGCAGTATTGCTATGGCGAAGGTTTCAACGGTGGTGCTAGAAGCAGAATTATGGACGGCTATTTTCCTGGTGAAGTTGGGAAGCATTATCGCAGAGGTAGTGCCTGCTTCTGTTTTTCAGGCATCAGTGTATACCAATGTAGGTTTTCCATGCTTCTTTATAAGCGCATCGAGGTGTGCTGTAGCACTTGCCCAAAGGACCTTCTTGGGAATCAAGTTCAACGAGGTATCTATTTGGAGGTTGGTAAACTTCCATGGAGGGAGATTAGATGTATGACGACTTGTTTTATTAATTAAATATTATAAATGTTATCCATTCTCAACTCAAAAGTTTTTTAACAAAATTAATAATACATTTCAATAGCAACTATATAAGAAATAATTTACTTAAATAATTTTCCTAATTGAAAAATGTTTTTTAACATATGTGACACGTTATTTTACGCCCGTCACGTTTTCCAAATTTGCTTTTTTTGTGTTTAAATAATTTTCTTTTTCGTGTTTTTTTTTTTTCGTGCGGTAAACAAATATTGTCTGTGATAACCTCCTTGGTGTACTGATGTAGCGGTCCGCGAGGAAAGATTCTATGCCGCTGTCATTAGTATTTTTTTTAATTTGACGACGCGCATAAAATGTTAATAAATTTGAATTACTGCATTTTTAAACATGCAGATTACATGTTAAATTTCTGATGAGAATTTTATTTAAGTTGAATTATATTAACAATTAATCAAACATCGAGGCAAGACATTGTTGCTCCTTGGTCAGGAAGATGGTTTTTTTTATCGGAGAGCAAACTATTTCTGTGTCCTGAGCTGAGATGATCCGAAAGGGTTAGAAACGGTGCTATAGATGAGAAAAGTATACGACAGTAGCTTCGGGGCTGGCGACAGCCTCGACTGTAACCGACCTGTTTTATATATTTTTTTCAAAAATTCCCGAAGTAGGGGTAGTTTTTAAGGCGCGCTGTTTTTCGTCATAAACGTTTACAGAACGATCCGGGCCAAATAAGTCTCAAGTGCTAGTCTTGCAGAGTCCAAAACCAGCGGCCTATACTGATGCGGACGGGACTTGAACCTGTGACAAGCTGATAACTTCGGGATCCCTTCGCTGAGATCTTTAGAACTCCAAGTGTGATCCCTCCCATTCCCTTATATCGAGGGACAAGTTCTTGTAGTGTTCACAAGATTCATATTTTTAGTCTAATGACCGACAGTTATCATTGAGGACGTATTAATTTTGAAAGGGATTATTTCTGAACTTTTGTAGTCAGTTTTTCTTGATATTTTATAGAGTTAACTCACAATGAGAGAGAAATTTGAGGAATCTTGTGACCGAGCTGATGGTTTCTGTAAATTAAATTCTATTCTTGATGTTAAAGTGATGTTATTATTAAATATCACAACTGATTCAAAGCCTGAGAAACCAATAAGTGAGTCTCATGCTCGGTACAATTACTCAAGAGATACTGAAAAGTCGTTTATCAGCTCCCTATTTGGATCGCGCGGATCACATTATTTTGAATTATACGAAGACGAGTGTCGTATTTGTAGATAGATTAATTCCAGCAATAGTGAAGCAAAAGATCCGAGGGAGGAGAAAGCGATTATAGCACCATAATCGGAACGAAACGTGTCTTTTTTGTATGCATACTTACACTGTAAATGTAACTATTTAACTTAATAATGTATTAAATATCCATTTTCGTTCTGATTGGCTAATATATTTATTTTTAGAATTAAATATCAGATGTCAATATTAATCATTAAAATAATTTGCTGTAAAACCCGAAACTACTAACTAAACTAAGGTTTTATCGTTTTTGAGCACAATAATTACGAAATTCATCAAATAATTTATTTTTCTGAGTGAATGAATTTCCAAATCACGCTATTTATAAAACCGCATTCTTTGTAAAACGATTTCTGTATGTTAATAAGATCGTGGATAATAACGGTTTCAAAAATTCGTCTTTTATATTTTCCATCAACTGTCAGATGCGTATTAAGTTACTATATTTGTCATTTAATTATTTTATCAAAAATACTAAATTAAATTGCTATGTCAATTGCTACTATTTATAAAAATGTACATTTTGTTTTAGATTTTTAAATACACATCACTAACATGCTTCCATACGACACCATAAGATATAATCATCCTCATGGACCATTAAAGGTTGCTTAAAATATGGGATACTGGACTTATTATAGCAGGATTTTTATAAAAACATTGTAATGGTAAACCACATGTTTTGGACTGTAATTATAAAAAAGATAAGCAGGATTTAAAATTTCATCACATAATGTCATGGAAACCCTCCTAAATATTTACTGGAGTTGAAGCTTAATGCGTACGGCAATTACCGGCTTCCGCCGCTCCGAGCCGCCAGTAGTTCATTCGTAGCGAAATACGAGAATGAAAGCAATAGATAATTCAAACCAAAGCTGGGTGCCAGGTTGGACGCTGAGCGGGGTAATTGTTACAGATCAGATGCACGGCCTCTACTCGTAATTAACTTCCATTTTAATTCTCTAGCATAATTTGAGTAGCAGAGGGAAATGCTGTAAAGTTGCTTGAAATATAATTTTTACATAAAAAATTTTTACTCTCACAATTTTTAAAAAACAATTTTTTTTATATTGGCTCCTCATCTTTTTCATTAAAATTGCGCAAACCAGGAGCTACTTCATGATCAATAAAACATTGACGTAATATTAAATTACTTCATTTGTAATTACATATTCTTCGAAATTGAGCGTTCATATTATGGAAAGATTTTAATTCTCAACTGTAACACTACATTTTAAATAATATATTTTAATAACAATGGATTAACATAATAAAATTATTCTCCCGTTATCCAAAGTGAAATATTTGTGCCATATTCCAACCATTCCCAATAATTTACTAATATTTTTCGTCAATAATTCAATTTCAGCATCTACTATTTTCATATTTCGTGAATTATCAACTACTTGAAATCTAAAACACTCCCGAAAAACAATATAACTGTTGAAAATGAACTATATTATGAAATATTTTACCTAATACCATCCACCACAATATAAAACCAAATCCAAGCAGTTAAGAATTACATTGTTTATTGAAACTCCACGAATTCAATAGAAACTTTAAAATCCTGTAGTTGTTCTTGACTTCAATTAATCTAAAGGTTCAGAACACGAAACAGTGATCATTATAAAGACAAATATGGTTCAGACAATCAGGAATGTATCTCGTGTGTACGTTTGTACAAGTAAGACCTTAAAAGTTAAATTATTATAACTAAATATTACATCCTAGGATTATTTTATTTTCACAGTGTTGGTATACTATTAAATGTTAGTTGAAGAAGGTAAAACCTGCCCAATACAGTTAACCAGTCAATCCTCAATTTTCTAATTAATAAGCAATATTTCCACAGTTTCGAGTTTAATTGGAGTTTGTAATTGACAATTGAAGTTTACCCTGCTTCCTTACACTGCACGTTTCTTCGATAATAATAGAAAGAATTAAAAAATTTTAGAGAGATAATAATGATTTATTTAATACATTTACGCTCTAACAATTCTGTGTATATTTCATGTATATATCGTGAATTAAAGACTGATACATGGAATATACTACTAAAAAGAGGGGAAAATGTGTAAATAATATATTCTGTCGTTTTGCCTTTTTTAACTTATTTATTTATAAATAATATTTTATAAGTAATCCTACAATATTCCTTTCCCTCAACGAAAAAACCACTTCACATTTTTGTCGAAGAACTATGAAGTTATTTTCCTTACTCGTAGAGTACCTTATCCGCAAATGAGTTTTAAAAAAACCTCTCTCCCCCCAACGGAAGGGCGTGGGACAAGTAACAAATGCCCGACTTACCTGATGCAAGGTTTCTAGGGTTTGTCCTACATCAATTTTAGATGAATACAGGGTAGGATCCTTAAACCATAGTCCGGGGGCCGTAGTTAACCCCTTGCTATCTTCCTCTACCCTTCCGCATCCTCCCTTTCAATTCTCTTCCTATGTTATTGAAGGGGAGTTGCTGTCACGTGAATTACCCCATATATATGTATGTATATAAAATATCTGTTTATATACAAACATTTTATAATAATAATTTTGATCATGAAAATAAATATTTGTGCGCGTGAGCTGTAACTAATGAACTTGATTACATTTCTTTTGGGTGTAAAAGGCTACACGTGAGTAATCCGCGTGGTGGCAACTCCCCTTTAATAGTAAAGAAAGGGATTTGAAATTGGGGATGCGAAGAGTAGAGGAAGGTAGCTCAGGTTAACTAGGGACTCGGAATATGGCGATGCAGGGCAAACCCTATAAAACCTGTATCAGATAGGTCGGGCATTGGGTACTTATCCTACGTCATTCCGTGCCACGACAAGTTTAGGAGGCAGCTGGCCGACTGTTCCAACGGAAAGAGCGAACAACGCTTACCGTATGCCCAAGTTCTGTGACCCCCGTAAAATACACCTCTGAAAACAGCCAGAGGTACCTCGGCTTGTAGGAACCTTAGTTCAAAAACGGAGAGAGGAAAAGGCATCCCAAAAGGTATCTCTCACCGTCTCTCCAGAAATATCATATAGGTGTTGAAAGTCTGCACAAATAACGTATAAATAATATAATACATTACAGCTCCTTAACAAAGGTTGTAACAATAAAGAGAGGGAATGAATTAGAGAAAAAGAGTTTATATTTATGTACTAGTACGAATAAACTTTATAAATAATTTCATTCTCGATTCCCAATCCCTGTCTCTCACTAATACATTTTGTGTGTATGTGTTTTAGTCAATTCAAGGAAGATTATTCATTGTATTTAATTATGTATATAACAGAGAATTGACGTTTTCTGAGTAAAAAATTGTTTTAAAAACGAAGAAATAAAAATATACTTTTGTGTTATATATGTAAAATAATTACACGAGCTGGTGACTAAATTTAAAGCAAAGTTAAAAAGTAAACTTTAATCACCTGACAAAAGCAACAAGGATTGCAGAAACGGTATTCATTTAGCACTTTTTTGTCAGTTATTCGGCTACTTTTTTATCTAATTATATAGGTTGTTTTTTTGGAAAAATAATATTTTATTAATTTTTATAACGGGTTTAATTGAGTGTTCCAAATTTTCTTTGCTTATATAATATGGAATTTTGTAAATAAAACTATAATTGTGTTAATCAGAAGTTAAAAGAAGTTTAATGATGTATTCCGAATCTATATTAAATACATTACATAAAATCATTATCTTTAACGTTTATCACAAACGTCACGTCTGTTGACTTGAACTAGAAGGTAAAAATTCTGAAAAGGTGTCAAGTTTGGGAAAGAAAGTTTAATTACTAACGCATTGTAGTCTATGCTAAATTTTATTATATTTGGAACAAGAAAACATAAAAGCTTTGGACGATATAATTAGCTTGTCCTTTCACGGTGAACCTTCTATATTATAAAATGCGGAGGCCGTCCTTATAGTGAACTGGAGACGTAACGTTTGTCTGACTAATATGTTAGACCTGAAGATAAAAATAAAAATGCTGCCCCAGGCGTGTGTTTATTGGCAAGTAAATAACTATTACGGGAAAGGAAGAAGACACCGAAACGACCAATATAGCTAAGATATGGCATCTGTATTCTATGCGGCGAGCTCGCTCTACGGGTACTCTCACGTCGTCATAACAACAATGCACTGTCGTTTATTTTTTGTCCGTCTTTAAATCAATTGTTTAGCCCAAAAATTTCAATTCAATCTTTTTTCAACTTAATTCGTCAAAAATTTATGTTGACAAGATAAAGTCTTTTATAATCATTTTCAGGACGTAATTTTTTACCAATACCAACTTTTGTTTATCTGCTTATTCGTAATGTTAGTCATCTCTATTATCTTCGTAAAATAATTATTTTAATATCATGGGTACATTCTTTATTGATCAATATATATTTAAAAGAAGACCAGAAGCGCAATTTATTCTTTAAACTCTTGTTAAGCATAAAATTTAACTTTAAAACTTTCCAATATTCATGCTAAAGCTCATTATTGTGAACACACTAGATGCTGTGTTTTACTTCATCTTATTTTTACTTTTTGCATAACAAAATATGATTATTTTAATTAATGATTATAAAATACTATTTATCTTTTTTTTCTATCAGGAATAGTGTATAAGTCCATCTACTTTCCTTTCCATATAAGGGAGAGAGATAAGTTGCATGTTCGGTTGTTTCGCGTTTATCACGTAATGCCTAAATATGCGGAATTACGGTGTAATTAATTAGCTCGTGCCGGAATAAAAGTACACACAGTGCCGAAATAATCTTCCTCACTGGATATGAAAGACAAATAAAATATCAAAAAAGCCTGAAATGAGTGGGTTTTCAATTATATGAATGAAGTTAGGACACCCAACGTAGAAATAAAAATTCTCGGACAGTATATATATATAAATATATATATATATATATATATATATATATATATATATATATATATATATATATTGACACCAGAGAAGAATCGCGTTGAAATAGTCCAAATTCCTTTCGTCAGGGTATTTAAGTATAATTGTTCTAATAGTTTGCAGCATAACGATGAACACTCGTTCGAAATAGGAACGTAGAAAAATAAAACAGAAGACCCAAGAGACAAAGTTAAAAATCAAACAGGAACATATATAATTCATAAACAAATTTTATTCTAGAAGACCATATATTAATTTATAAAGTACCAGATTATTACTTAATACTTCTGTTCAGAGGAAAAATATGTAAGCAACTGAATAGAAAACTTCCTTTATATTTTTTGTAACCGTGCCTATATTTGATGCTATGTGAACATTACCCGTATAATAAAAGTGAATAGGAATCCACCCCTTAAAGGAATTTCTTGCTTTTAAACAGAATGCAAATTATTGATTCAGAGAATTGTAGCGAGAATTGTAGTATATTTTAATGTAAGATTAATTCATATAAAAGAAAAAGTTCTGTATTATGTCATATTTTGCAGTTACAATTTATAGGATTTTTATTCAACTTTCCAAATTACGATTATAAATCTACGCAAAATATGTTCTTTCAATATCATTAAAGTTCCTGTTTTTATTCGCTACGTACATTTTTGTTTATTTAAATAAGACGTCGATTCGTTAATACTAGCCATATATTTATGCCACGATAAAATTTCATTATTTATGCTAGTTTTTATTTTGTAGTATAGTTCATGGTGTAAACGAGTTAAGGACCAAATTCTTTCCTCACGAGAAAGGATGTTACAGAGAAATTCGGCCAGCAGCAGGCACATAAGTCGTGTACTGTGGTAATTGCGGGGAGGACCGCGACGTGAGGCGCTTTCCTAATGGCGCGTGACAATTTACGTACGGCAGAGTCAGCAGCTGCCACGATAACGTAGAGGAACTGTCTTTCTGGGACCCTGGTCATTCTGTCCCACCTCTGTTATTTCCTTGATAAAGAAATCATAATTTCAAGGCACACACCCGCTTCTCTAAATGAATATACACAATAAAACAGATTATAAATACATATAATTTAGACAATAAAATTTATAGACTTGGAGAAAGGATGAAGACCATTCGCTAAATTGATTCATTTTATCTCAATAATTTTTTTTACCATAATAATTTTGAATGGATGTTGCATTTGAGTTAATATGCGACCATATCAGATTTGTAAAACATTCCTTTCCGTCATTTATTTCTGGATATCCCTAGTTTATACAGACAATAGGATAATGGTTTCTACGAATATTTTTATTCCTTATTAGACAAGCTACTCATAAAAAGAAAGCCTATACTACTGACTAATAAGACAATAAAAGTAATTTCCAACGTATACGTATATGAAGCAGATATATTATCTGGAGGAATCACATTAAAATAGTTTTATGAAATTTTAAAATTCGTTAAGTGCAAAATGAATCTGTTTCAAACGAAGGGCTAGTCTCACGATTATGAGACTAAAAATCGCTTAACTTTGAGATCAGACAAGCAACGCCTTTCTCTCTATCACAGAACTGTTTACCATTCAGCAATACTTTCATACAATAGTCTTCGTCCAGAGGTAACGAACAATAATAACTGCAAGAGTTTTGAGAATAACTGTAAGGATATTTTACTGAAAGGCACTATTTCCTCAGTACATAAGTTTCTTGATCGTTCCCCTAACGATTTTTTTTGTTTATACTGTAAAATGTGATATTCTTAAAACTACTAATTTCATGACTTGGTTATTGCCTGTATGGTCTTTTCTGCTCTTTTATTTGTTTGCTTCATGTACGGCTTGAAGTTTCTACGAAGGGACAGATTCCTTGTCGTAGAGTTTCATGAAGCGACTTGTCCGTCATTGGTGTTTGTGATTCTTCCTAGTGTACGTGTATAAGGTTTTCTATTTATTCTCGTGTGATGTGTAATTCTATATTTTATGATTTGTAATAGTTAATTCTCTAAATAATTATTTTTTGCCTAGTGTGTCTTTAATTTGTTTGCAAACTGCAAATATTATATTATGCCCTTAGTAACGTTAAATAATTTTTTATTGTCAATTTTTTTGTTATGTTTGACAGGGAAAGTTGGATTCCCGATTTTTAGTTATAATGACTTTTAATTATTATCAATTGTAACTTATAATAATATTGTAGTTTTATGTAAAGACGTATCCTAATTCCTCATTCGAGGACTAACGGAATAAATAAATCAAATCAAATATGTCTTCCAAGGGCATTAAATGGACTTAAGAGGATTCGGTAAAACGCAGGAGAACCTTTCGAACAACTTCACTCATCTTCAAAATAAACTATATTAAAACTTCTAAATTCAGTATTTGTCTAATGGATATTCCCAGGATTAAAAAAAGGATATGAAATTATAGTTTGACAAAGTGATGGAACGAGCTATGTTGAAAAAACACGAATAGTCACACGAAGGAATTAGAAATTACTACAGAATTAGTATGGGAGTCAAGGATGTAGTGGAACGTATAATCATGTGAAACGTAAGTCAGTAGGTGATCGATGAACGAAAAGACTTTTGACAACACAAAATGATAAAGAGGGTGGATTTCAAATAAGTAGACAGTTGAAAGCATACAGAGAAATAGAAAAAACATCAATGCTGTAAAAATCAAGTAATGAGGCTAGACCAGTGTTTCCCAACGTCGGTCCCTCACCGCCACATGATCGATCAGGGGGAAATTCGAAAATGATATTGACTATAGTTTAAAAATTTCCAGCTATGATTTAATTTATACAAAAAGAAAAATTGTTGGTATCTTAATTTGAAAGAAGCATTTGGTAAATTTTGAATTATTATTATTAAGGAACTGTGAAATACACCTTGTAATTAGGCTTCTTAAGGGAATAATTCAATTTATGAATATAAATGTAACATAAGGACATTAGAAAGACTTAGGTGGGGCATGGTAAGAAAAAGGTAGGGGAACAATGGGCTAGACTCTGATTATTTACTTAATATGCCAATGAATTTATATAATTATATTGCTATTTTTTTATTTTTTATTTTTTTATTTGGGTAACAGGCTACATGAGGGTAATCCACAGTTAACCCCCACGGGTGGGGCTGAACGGGGCTGGAAATTTTCAAACATGTTGATCGGCCGACATTTGCGCCCAATAAATATTTTTGGATGTCATTCATAATATTTCGGTAGATACTCTCTGTGTATAATTTCAACCCCAACGGCATGGGAGGCGTGGGGTTGGTGGAGCGTTAAAAGAAAATAACGCGAATAGACCTATATTGGAGTCAACCCTGGGGTTATGGATGTCGCTGTGTTTCACTGTCACAAGCTGGGTAATGCTCGGGGTTGGGCGGGAGTAAAAATTTTTAAACAATGTAACGGGTCGATAACACATTTAGGGATAGGGGTCGAGTTGTATTACATAAAAATAACGCAAAAATCCGGAGATATGGATAAATGACATCAGGCAACGCCGGGCACCCAGCTAGTTTCTTATAAAACAGTACAAATAAGTTCACTTGTTCGACGGGCACGTCAAAACCACTCAAATGTAATGCGACAATGGATAGGTTTAAAACGGTCTGCGAAATCGGAGAGGATCCGTCACTTTATCTTTTTAGCATATCAAGCTTAATATTTTTAATTATTGAAACATTAATATCATTTTGTTCTTTTTTTATTTAATTGTTTGCCAATTTTCGTATGTCGTATATTAAGGATTTTCTCGTTTTGTTAAATCCTCAAAATTTCCTATTTATAGGCCTACTATTTTCTTTCTACGCAACTCGTTAAATTAATGAAGAGCCTATACATATAGCAAAACTATATAATAATAATGGTTTTTAAATTGATGTCTAATTTTTTATGTCCATTCAGGAATGTAGTTTATATATTATTTGATTTCATATGAATTTTACTCCCTGCGTTTCTTGCATTTAGATACTCTTTCATGTATCCCTTTCTTTCTATTACTCTTTGTTTTCATGTTACCTCCGACTCTTTTCGCTCATAAATTAACGCATATTTCTCTGTCTCTCTACATCCATTGCAACGTAGTGCATTCCAATCATTTGCCGAAATAGCTGGGGTGAAAGCTATTTCCTGCTCACTTTTAACACTGCTCTGCAGAGCCCGGAATATAGTACACTGTTCTTTTGTTGGCTTGATTTGAATCCACACTGCAACGTGCTGCCACGTCGGTGGTTTATTATTTAGTGTAGGAATTTAATTTACTGAGCAATATAGGGAGGTCGTGGAACGAGAGGCCTGTACTCTAAAACAAAACAAAAAGTGTGAGCAGCAGAGGGGATGGCCGGGTCGGGAAGTGTCGGGAGCTTTATGTATGCAGCTATACCACAAGGTATAGCTCAAAATGTTGAAATGAGAACCTTAATTTTTCATTTTCCGCGTGGTGGCATCGTGCTCGCAAACACAAAGAGTTAATTTTCCGGCCTTAATACCCACTCATATTCTCCTAAAACAGAACACCCTCTCTTCTTGCCGCTGAACAAATAATGTGTCATTGATTGCACACATTGTTAGGGGAACAAAGCGAAGCAAGGGTCTCGCAGGACCTAACCGCATCTCACGGGACGCGCGCAAGAGCTGGCCCGCCGTTTACACAGCACGCTCACTCAATATGAATTACCGCGCCCACCGCGTACACATAATGTTGTTTAATTCACAAGCAGCGGTCAGGTCTACCGCAGGTGCAGCTACACATTCGCTCCATTGGTCAAGCAATTATGCACCAGCAGACAGAAAACTCCTTCGCTTCATACAGCAGTGGTTACGAAACCTGGCAAGTTCAACGTGGTGCAAAAGTGCAAACAACGCTGTGCTTTCTTATTCGTATTTATCGATTTACTTCTACAATAGATTGTTATTTACAGATTTTACTTTGTATATAATTTCCACATTAGAGTTTTGGAGGTATTCGTTTCTGTTGCATATATGAATGCTGAATTTTAATACAGAGTAAACGGCATCACCGGTTCCATTATTGGTTTTCAATTAATACCTTAACAATTTTGACAAATCACTATTATGTCAATGTAAATTATGTAACATTAAAACCATTAAATTGTGGAGAATAGATGTTGAAACAATTAGAAGTCTCTGTGAATAACAAATTAATTTACACCGTTCTAACTGAAATTCAAAATTAATAATACACAATTGCCAAGAAGTCAGTTAAGAATTAATGATAAACAAAAATTATTTGAATATGATTATATTACTCAATAATTCCAATACACTATGTTTCTACTAATTAAATAAAATAGACAAATGACATACAAGTAGAAGTGATGATATAAATACCACACAAAGTTTCCGAAAACTTTGTGCCTTTCGTTAGAAGAATAAAAACACGAGAGCCTGGCGTGACACAACCGCACAATCCAGGTGACAAACTTTTGACTCATTACTGAGTGTTTTTATAATCACCTGACGAAAGTGACAAAGTTTCCAGAAAGGTTGTGTGGTCACACTTCATTTTGCTGTCATTTGGCTGTTTTATATAATTATTCTATATTAAAACAGACGTATTATATTTTCATTTCAATAATTGATACCTATCATTAGCGTCTGTATATTTCTTTACGTTTCTACACAATCTGTGGACCTCATTAGGTGTGCACTGCAAATAAACTGAAACAACCAAAGTGTTTTTTTGTGAATACAGTCATAAATGTTGCTGAGATTATTTTTATCGGTTTTAACATGGACGAGCAATTGGATTTAATGTGTAACATTTCACACATTAATCACGCTTTACATTTTATTTCAGAATCAAATATTTTTACATAATAAAAATGAAGGTTATTTTAGTTGACATGTTTAATGAATGATTACCACAAGGTTGTTTTAAATTAGAAACATGAATTTTTATGAAGAAAATAAAATGAAGCATCCACAAAATCAAATCTCCTAATAATGTACCCTTCATATCTACTCTTTCAATAAATGTTAACATTCTTCCATTCGTAAACAACATATATTTTAACTAAATTTAATTGTTTAAATCGCACAACAACGATATCATATGTGTAACTCAACCAATTCTTTATCATTAATTAGAAAAAAACTGCAAAGAGTATTTTATCTGTAATATGCGATATCAATAAATTAATATAATTAAATTGAAATAATCGCATTAATGTTACAAGGAATTTTGTTCTGACACCTAACGACGTAAGAAACGCATATTGCAAATTTAATATTATTGTGTGGAGTTATATTATTCACGAAGAGAGATCAATGTTATTAATTAGAACACTGGTCTAAGACTAATATTTCAAGTTTTATTTAGAATGCCGTTCAAAGGGATTTTAGAAAAATTTGGTATTATTACTCGTGCATGTTCGTATATTCAATAATTAATTAAATTTGTGATAAATAATTCATTACTATTCACCAACAATTCAAATTAAATACAGTTTTAATATAAGAATCAAAATCAACTTATAGAAACCAGGTAAATTAGTGGTTACTATACAGACACCGCAACACTACGATCATTATTCTATACCACACGTCATAAACCATCGCTGTATGAAGTTGTATTTCACTCCGTTTCTTTGTTGAGCTTCATATATTCTGTTGATGTATTAATGTCATCTGATTGTTATATTTCGATTTTTTGTGTCAGTTAATTACTTACATAAATATATTAATTACTGCAACCAATAATGTATACATTTATCAGGAGAGGATCATTTAATTACTTTTTCTGAGCAATGTCTGCATAGCACATACTGAATAACACATAATGAAAACAATTACCATTTATTATTAATTTCCATTTTTTCACATTTTTCAGATAAATATATGCCGATTAATTTATTATCCGCTATACGTCCAACCATGAAGTTAACCTGGGCCAAAATACACTTCAAGTCGAGTACTCGCTCCTCATACGTATAATTCGACTTAACGAAAAAAAACCTAATAATTACTTATTTTAGCTATAATATTCCAATAGTAAATGTCATTCAAATGTAATTTATTATTCTCTAAAAATGAAATCTTTACTCACGCGTCAAGTCTGTGTAGAATATATTATTTAATCAAATATAGTAAAGAATCAGTTAACCTTAATTTGTCACAATCATGTCAATTTGTCAGATTTTAGTTTAATTACTATATTTTTAGAAAATATTTGAAATTTATGATTTCAATTAATCTAAATTAATTATTTTGAAAATGTTTCGTCGCAAAATATTATTTTACTTCTGAAACAGTATATTCCTCCAACTATATTATTAATTTTTAGAAAAAGACGAATGAATGATTTACAATAAATGTCAATTACAGGGGAAAGATTCTAGGAATATATCATCTTCGTCCACAAATCATGTTTATGCATATAGAATAGATTATTTATTACTTAAAAAGGCCTTTACATATTCCCATCAACGAGTCACCGGTAACTTTCTCGTAAAATCCAATGTGCACCTACTTTCTGTTTCTGTTTACCAGATTGCCAGTTTAAGTTATGGAATTTCTGTCATTGTGTTTTTAATTATTTCACGTTCATTTTTCTAATATCAGAATTCCTTGGAATAGTGCGAAATTAAAAATAAAAACAATTAAATACATATCGCCAACGATACCTCGATAAATTTATTACAACGAAGAAGAACCGTGGAAAATTACAGCAACTGTAGAGGCAGTCTCATTAATATATTTTAAATGACTGAATACAGTCTACTCTGTAGAAAAGTACGAAAATTTCTAAAGACAACTTCCAGACCTTGTCCACATATTTAGTAGCATTAGCGTAATTATTTTGTGTGACGTGACAGTTTTTTTCCTATTGACACTAGTCAAGTTAAAATACCATTTTTATATAATTTGGTATTTTATCTTGTTCTTAGCTATATAGAATTTCCAATTTGAAATAAATCACAATCGTGTTGATGTTATTTATAACTAACTACAAATTTATTTTTACTCGCTTTTAATACAATAAGTAATATTAACATCATTAATATTCCTACTATATGTTATTTCTGTATGTTTAATAAGTACGGATTAAGAAAAAAGTTATATTGAATTTTAGAGTAAGGATAAATGAAATACGTGTAAGTTTTAAGTTGATGTAATGATCATAAACACACTACTACTATTATTATTAGACTAATTAGTCACAGTATTAACTAGTGTTGGTATCTAAGGAATATGATTCATATTTTATTATTCAACGATTATATTAAATTATGGTTCACTGTCACTAACGAGATTTATGTCTTCTTTGCTAATGTTATTCAAATATTTGTTTCCCAATCGATGGTACATTTGAACTGATTTTAAAGTATCGGTCATTGTTATTAATTAATTTTAGTAACTAAAATTACATAATACGTCTCAAGTTCCCATTAAAACTACTAATTTAATATTTATTAACACATTTATTCATTTAACAATGCTTATGATGTTAAAACTCACTTACTAATCATAATTACTGTTATTGTTCGGATAAAGCCGTCCATCATTGCCACAATTATTCGGTTGTTTAGTAATTGTGATGGGTAGTGGACAATAATTTAAGCAAAAAGCTTTTCCAATATTGTTTTCGGTTTTTACACACTCTGAATATGCTATGGCCGACTGAACACATATTTTACATTCACCAATTAGAATACACTGCTGTTGTTATCGGGTATCGTTGTAGTTACTAGAGAATTCAATTATTTTCGATGTATAATTGACAAGTTTGTTTGGTTTGAATATAAATATAATTAATATTAGCTATAAACGCAGCAGAGGAATCACCTGTTGCCTCACGTTAAACTTGAACTGAGCCACCAGAAATTGTATTAGAAAATAGTACGACAAAAAATCTTAATATAGTAATTTACAATACAATTGATTACTTTACCCAAAAATAATTTTAAAAAATTGTTAGCATTTAAACATTAATAAGTATACTTCTGGCAGCTTCAACAACAGAATAACCTGACATCAAATATTTATCTGGAAATTTCTCAAGAAAATAAAGCAGTAATTTAAAGACAGCGAGCAAAATTAGCTGGTATAAATGCAAATATTATGCTAAGTACTCACTGTTCGAGCAAATGTATTAAAACGTTCAAGACTTACATTTATGGACGTTCTTTAGATGTCCTAAAAGTTTACTAGGCACAGCTATAAATTTAAGTTAATTTATTCGTTACTGAGTTTGAGGAACAAATAAAAATGAGTAATTCTCCCTGTTTCTGTTATTCTTTTCGATTAATTTGTTTCATACTTTTTTATTTTCAAAAGTATTATAAATAATCCAATATTGGCATATGCAAAACACAAAAGTTACCCACTTTATTTGTACATCTATGTTTGTCATTAGTTATCCTACGTTCTTAAAATATTATTCGATACCATTCTCGTAAAAAATGGTCTCACAAAAGTAGTCTAAATTTACCGCAATTTAAATGACTATCGAATACCCATTTCATTACGGAATTCTTTATATGTGCTTAATTGTTATTAATTTACCTAGGTTTTGCCTACATATTTCCAGGACATTTCCGCAAGAAGTCCTAGAAGCACACAAAAGTATTCTACATTTATCATAATTTAAATCAAATCGAATATCTTGATTAACAATGGTGATATTAAATTGGTAGAGACATTATTCATGTATTCAATTGTTAGCAAAGAGTAAATTAAAGTTACGAAAGTGTTAAAAAGGTGTTATAATCTTAGAAAAGGAAAATAAGTTCCAACGTTTCTAAAAATTAAAAATAAATCTTCTTCAGGAAAAAGAAACTGTTAATAATCAGAGCTTTGCACTTAAATGCCAATAAATCCATAGTTTTTTCTTCTGAAACGTTGGAACTACTTTCCTTTCCTCAGCTTGTACTGTACTTTTTTCTAACATAAACAATTGAATACCCAAATAATGACTAACATGCAAAAATCTGTTGTATTCCTGAATTTTTTTTTTCGTACATACATAAAAATTAGTAACTAAATCTATCCGTTTTATACAAAACTTGAATTTCTTGCACACTTTTGTATGACCTGCGAATGTTATTCAAGAAGTCCTTAAGTTTATATGCCAGTTTCATATTTTACTTATAAAATCGTTGATCAAAATTCATGAACTGTTGATTAATTACCATATAAATTCATACATACATTCATTTCAGTGATTTCTGGAAGAAAGTAAATATGACAAGGCGGATTAAACTGATCGGTTAAAAGATTGTGTTGATTTTTACATATTTACTTTTCGCGAGTTTGTTTTTATATTAAATTACATGATTGGTATACATGGAATAGTAATTCTTTTACTGTCAATTTAGAGTTTTCCGTCTCTTTAAAATAATTTAGAGCAGTACAAATTTTATTTAAAATTTATTTATACGTACATGTAATTACGCCTATCTGCGAATCAAGACTGATGTATAATATATGAGCATATTTCGTCCTGTGAGTGTTAATGTATTGAATGAACTTGTTAATCAACAGGTTGCTGCTGGGTGTGATTCTGTAGATGTTAGCGCAGCCAGCTTGCTCATTCCGTTTCGGATTTTTTTACTACTTTATTTGCTTCGTCCCAAAGTCGGGACGGTAAATTTTTCAAGTTAAAAATCTACTTAATGTAATCTCTAGTCTCAAATGCGTTTGATAAAATATGTATATATTCCAAGCGACGGCATGCCATATTTACGAAATTTTGAAATTATTTTCGGTCTCGTGTGTTATTTTTCAATACGAATATTATTTATTATTGAAATTCCATTGTGAAATTTTTTCTCCCGTGAAAATCCAGAGCGAAATTTGTGAAATTTTATTATGCTTTTTAGATATAAATTATCCAAAGTACAAATTAGGAAGTAAATAGTTATCATGTGTATCATTTCTTTAGATGCGCTTTGATTTAACATAAGAATGTATTATCCTTTATATTTAGGTTTTTAAGGAAATGTGTTCCCCGTGATTCGAACAGAGGAAATTCCATTTAATTTCATATTCAAGACGACATTCTGAAAAGTAATTCGAGTTTAATTTTTCCCTGATACTCGAGTTCCAAAACAAATAATTTATTTAAATTAATGTGTTATAGTGGAGTTCCACTTCAGAATAAAATAAATATGGAGTGCACAATATACCTATGTGCATGATTAGTATATTTTGCCATCTCCGATAATTTAAAAAACTTCGCCGTTTGGCTACATTTTCAAATAAAAAACACAACAACAAATTTAATTTACCCATCAAGTCTGTTGTAACTACGACTACGACGTAAAGCATCTACTAAATTTAGTTTTAGGGAACTCTCTTTTTCTGGACGGCGAGATGGTTAATACATTTTACATTTTCCTCCACAATTCGTAAGCTGTTACGTCTCGCTCTAACAAGCCGTATAAATTGAATTACTTCATTAATGAATTCACCGACCAAATTACTTTGTTTCTGTAGCGAACTCCCTCCTAATAATATTTCAGCTTCCAACATGGTCGAATATTATGTGTGTTTCACCTCAGACCAGTATCCATAAAAATAACATCTTAATGAAAGCAATTTAAATTTCGTCATGCTTTATGCACAGAGTCTAATCAAATGCTCATTACTGTGTTCCATTTTCTTCTCCACGCAACGCGCTGCTTAAAAAAGAATGAAAACTAAGGGGGGGAAACACACCAGTACGTACGGTATATTCATTCCTAGGAAAGCGAAATAACGAGATCGGTACGTGTTACTCGAGGATCAGAAAGGGCGATGTCGGCAGTTACAGTATCCCTGGGGGAACTAAATGTATATTTCATCAATTTGGCACGTGTCATTTGTATATATGTATACATTCATTCGTCACCGCTCAGTGTATAACGTAATCAAAAATTAATCCCACCTGCTGCCATCTGCCAGTCAAAACGAGATAAAAGACGAGCTGTGACGTCAGAATCCTCGGAGCGGTGAGAGAAATAATTGAACAGGTGAGTGCCTATTGGCCGCGCCAGCACGCACGCGTGGCGCTCAGCACCAATAATATGGATCGGTGAAAAGAGTTGGGAGGTCGCAATGTCCTTCCCATTTCTCCTTATGCGACAAACCAACTTCGTCAAATTGACTCGTCGGGATGATATTATATACAGACATGGACACAAGGTAACAGGTTTTGCATCAGTTTCAATAAGAAAGCAAATTAATATTAGGATGACATTCACTCATTCCCTAGGTACAGCTGCATAATAAAAAATTGAAAACATTTAACTCAATTAATGTCAATTGTAAAACCTGCAGCACAATAAATTTCATCTGAAGGTGTGCGCTAACCGTTTTATTAATAATTGAAACTTATATAAAACCACATTAAATTTATATTTTTCACAATTAAAATAATTTCAATATCCAATTTCATTTACTAGCATCAACGTATCACGAACGTTACATTCCTAATTCTATTTAACAACTTAAATTACGATTAATAATTTAACGTATATTAATTATTAAAGTGCCTTCACATCGTCAGAACATTTAATGTCTTCAAGTAGTAACCATTTTTTTTTCTTTTAATTTTGAGTTCTGGTAATATTTATTGAAAGTAAATAAATATATTAATTAGTGTCAATTTCAGTAGCATTTAGTAATTTATCTTAAAGAAAATCGAATCATGGACTTCACAATAAACAATCAACCTCTAGAAACACTTATTTCATTTTTTCAATATTCATTCCCAACTATTCTTAATTAAGTTATTTATCATTATGCAACATAACACCTCGTAAATATTAAAGATTGAAGTCTTTCCCGCTGTAATTGTTCGATAAACAGTTCTCGGTATTCACTTGGGTGTAGCATATTTAAACGCGACGTTTCGACGACTAAAATCTCTGTCATCATCTTCTAGGCGAAGAAGATGACGATAAGAGATTTTAGTCGTCGAAACGTCGCGTTTAAATATGCTACACCTGAGTGAATACCGAGAACTGTTTATCGACCTCGTAAATACATCTTTACATTATTTTATTCTGATTGTAATTACATATTTAATATTTCAACAGTTTAATTGTTTTAAAATCGATTTATAATCAATCAATATAATCCATCTGTATTTACACCACGACGACAGCCAGGATTTCTGATGGAACGAGGTTACAGTTTCGATTTTCCAGTTTTCAATGGCAGTTTGTTTTTGTGAAAATATGAAAGTAAGCTGTCCTGGTCTTGCATCAATTTATTGATTAAGTTGAGAAAAGGTATTCGAACTGGAATCTTCTCAGTGCGTCGCCATATGGGAACATACTGTCTCTTTATTTTTACACTATAAAGTATTTAAAAAAAATTGACTGAATTTGAACTCAAAATTCTTCTTTGGAGTTTTCTAAGGAATATGTCCAGTTTTTTTTTTGTTTTTCGGATTTGACCTCATATATTTTTATAGCTTAACTTCTCCAGACATACAATACTTTTTTCTATTAATCTCATTTATCAATTTAACTTTCTGTTATATAAACCATTTTAAATAAGAAGCTACAATGATTAATTAATAATTTCATTAAAAAATGGGTACATACACGTTAATTAACAAAAAGTAAGTCTGCTAGACGAACTCAATGTGACTTCAGACGAGATGTATTTACAACCAGAAGCTCTCCACAAGATGAGTTCCACATTATTGTACCCGTTAACCCATTTTTTTATCACTGACAGAACAAATAAATTACTTAAAAATAAGCTTATTTGCATACATTTAATTTAAAATGTTATTCATTTAACAGTGTTCGATAATTATCTCACAAAATACTGGGATGTGTGTAATTGTTGTACGTCAGTGCAAAAACAAAAAAGGCGTCATTTAAATTAATTACTATAATTGCTTACTAAATTACGTAACTGTATTCCACTATTTGTGACATTCTTGATAACAACTCTCGTACTTACGAACCCAGACTTTTAGATTTATTCAACTGATTTTTATTCAAAATCTGAAGCAAGACACACCCCGGGACTACAATTTTTAGAATTGGCGCTCGATTTCATCTCCGACCATTCTTGTTTTGATTTCCTTAGTTTCTCCGAAATCATTCAAGAAAATGCAGGTATGAAGTTATGATTCAGTACCAGGGCAACTTCTGCGAAGTGAAATAATATATATTAAGACGGAATGAAATCAGCTTACATGTTGCGCATGTGTCTTCCATCCTATGAAATTGTCACACAAAAATAATTGAACTTAATATCTTTTTTAGAAATTAACAATAATGACAATTCTTTTCACAAAAAAGGACCTGTATGATTGAAAGTAATATATGTATTTTCGTATTTGAATCAATCTATTACATTAACTATAGACTTTTCATGAAAAATGCATTACCTATATTTATTTGTCAACAGTAAAAAATATGAGCAAGAGCTCCTAGACGTCATGTTGTGAATGCACAACCCTCGTTAGCTTGATTCGTGATCCTGGTGAGATGGTTCCTGTACGCCTTGGCCCCCTAAAGACACATTCTCCGTCTAAAATAGCAACCAGTCAGGTTCTACAATTAATATCATCACCGCCTTTCAATGATAACTTGTTAACTAATATTTACATTAAGCTAGTAGAAATTCTTGATAGTATCAATCCCAAAGAATGTTGCAAAAAAATTTAGCTATTTATCTCCCTGGGTATTAAAAAGAGATTAACCAGCAGGCACGCTTCTTAAAGAATTTTCGTCTCTTTTTCTGATTATGTGTTCTCTATATTTGTATCCATATAGCATGTTATCTAATTTCATAGTAATATAATTTATAGTTAATTTGGCTTCAGCTACAACATTAATCACACGATCCTAAAACATTGCAAGTGGAAACTGACATTATTCGTTTTAGACTTCCTTGTTTTTAACTGCTTTAATGAGATCACGCGGAATGTAAAAATGTAAGGGAATTTTGACTAGGTTTTTAAAAATTGTGGCCTAGTAAAGATGAGACTATAGATACGCGAAATAAATCATTCGTCTTTGGTAATTTCTAAAGAATTATGAGCAATACAAATTTTATAAAAATCCCAGAACAAGAACAGAAAAAAATATTGTAAGTTTTGTTTTACAGAAAGATGTGAAATAAATCAATCAGAGCAATCAATTTATATGTGAAAAAAAGGTAATGTAAGAAAATAAAATATAAAAATTTTACATCTGTTGAGTAATATTAATGTAAACTTCTTCGCAAGCCATTCTTTAACATTCATAAATGTATGCAACTATCATGGATTATAAACGTAGTAGAACTGGACAGTGACAAGACCTTGAAGTTTAACGACATCCCTGTAGAGAGAAACACCAAAATATTGTTTAACAGAGTTTCCTTACTCATAAACTTCTCCGTTTTATGTATTAGATAAAATTAACAAAACACGCTTTTTACGAAGCGAGTTTCGTCAGGTAATGAAGCAACTTTTTCACCGTTATTAAAAGGATGTACGACGACTATTATAAATATATAAAATATCGGATTATGTTCTTGAATATAAGATAGCGCTTGAATAATTTTTTTAATTTGGAATTACAAATTAATAAATGTCGTAAAGAAATTTGATAAAGAGTTTTTTTATATATTTCTGACTTATGAAAAACCGTGAGGTGTAATATAAACATATTACTTTATAGGGTTTAAATATTCTAAACCAGAGGTAACACAGTTGAATCAAAAACGATAAAATATTTGTTTTCACGTTTCGCCAAGTGGTATTGAATTATACTATGAATTTTTCTGTATGTTTTAAGTCTACTCATCTATAGTGTAAGAGATTTTAAAATCCTTATCAACGTGAATAAATAGTTATTTATTAATTTATTATTTCCAACAGTATCTTTTAGGGGGTCATCTTCCTTCACGACAAAGCATGACCTCATACATCCCTAAATACCACCAAGCTGTTAAAGCAGTTTCGCTGGGACAACATCGACCACCCTCCCTACAGCCCGAACCTCGTTCCAAACGACTTTCATATTTTTCTTCACTCGAAGGAGCATCTAAGAGGCCGACAATTCGCTTCAGATGAGAAGGTGAAACACTTCGGGACAATGTGGTTGACCACGCAAGGACAGTATTTTTATCAGGAGGGAATATTCAAACTCATCCCACGAAGCGACCAGTGCCTAAAACGATATGGAGACTATGTCAAAAAAATAACTTACTGTGTGTAATATCGGGTGGCTGTATTGGTTGTATGAAATAAAATGTACACGTTTCACTGCAGGCTTTGTAACCCTAGTTTCTGATCACCCCTCGTAAAATGAGTAACAAAGTGCAATTTAGTGTAAATTCCATTGTACCATACACCTATATATATTGGTTTGGATCGTTGTGGGTCGAGCGTTGTCGTGAGGAGCATGGTTATGAAACTTAAGGAGCCCATGTATTTTCTTCCTCGAGTCGTCGTCCGACAAAATGACTGCAGTGTGCGGCCGGCCTAAGATAAATTCTTAAGAAAATTTTCGCCTATTTTTATTTTTATTAATTGAAATGTTTTGTTTCTTAAGTATGTATTGGGATGATTGTATGTTTTTACGGGGATGTAAATTTTATAGTCTTAATTATCTTACGCAAGTCTCCAAAAATTGTCATATTATTTACAACCAAACTTGGTTTATATTTTATCGTTTCTTGTAACACATGCGATCTTGCAATAAGTATGAGGTAAAAGTTATAAATTCTCTCCGTCATATATAATAGGAGACAATTCAGGTGTTAACCACAGTTTACACAAATTATTCAAGTTTTATATATTTAATTCTCAAACAAGAATCGTCTTTCTATAACGCAATATATGTGACTTTAATGCATTTATTAAATATTACACTACATCACAGTAATTTCAACGACAAAATTATATTTGATTCAAATATTTTAAATCAATAGTTTCGTTGAAATATGTAAACAAAGTTAAATTCGGCCTTGAATAAATATTTTTATCATTATCAGTGATAGTGGTATTATAATTAATTTCATAGAAATGAAGTGGAATAAATCGGAATACGAGTGCAATCATAACACGTCACTTTGTTTATAACTCGCTAAATATATAAAATGTACGTTTAAGATTTGTATTCACCTAATGTAACTGATTCAACTTATTGGCGAGTTAATATAAATATTTACGTGCACCCGGAACAATTTATTTAAATTAAAAAGGCACGTATACAAACGAACAACTTTACGACTTTGATAATTCATTACGAATTGTTTTTAGCCTTTTCTAAATTTTGTTTTATGTTCCATTAATGGCTACTTTATTAGCGACAGTCCGCAGAATACATTTACATAAGTACAATAGTTAAGTGCAAGTAGAGGTTACATTTATTGGGGATTTATAGTTTGGTGGAGTAATTTATTTGTTTCACGTACTCGATAATTTTTTCTTGGGATGCTGAGAAGAGAGTAATCGAGATTAGGATATCTTCTCCCAGTATTTGTTCTATGTCTCGTTTTTATTGTTTTTTTTTCATTTAGTTTGCAGCACACTAATTTGTGTTATAACTAGTAATGAGGTAAAAATTGTTAAACTGTTAAGTTTAACTTCAGTTACTGATTGAACACATAACAATTATAGAAAATCAAAGAAATTTTTTCAGTTATTGCCACCGTAGTCTCTAGTCTACTTGAAAGCTACGATTAGATATTGTTTCAAAACTTTTATATTCATACTGAAGTTTACAAACGGTGCCCTTGGCGTTAAATACAGGTTTCAAACAAAGAAATGAAATCATACTCTCATCATCTAACGCCCTGTACTAGGATCGGTTGCGTGAGATTACCCGTGGCCACCGAGAAACAAGGCCGTCTCACCAGTTTGTGACGTCACCGTACTTAGGGTTGTGTTTTCTGCGCAGGAATCGTGAAAAAATTGCCATTCCAGGAAATATACAGGAGCAAGATAAACTGATTGCATAGACAAAAACACGAATTTTGCTAAAAATTGTTACATTTTTAAAACTCTTTTATAACAATTATAAATAAAACACAGCCTCATAAAGTCAGAAAAGGATTTATAATTGAAAAATACGTTTCGTGGCAATTTGCGATCTCTTGAGGTATTATAATCTTTTAGAAAGAATTATTTACGCATATTTTTAAATTCAATCAATACTAATTGAATACATATACCTACAATGTTTAAAGTTATCACAAATGTTTTGAAAATCATGATGGGAAGAACATTAAAGACGAAATTAATTAAAACATTTTATTTTCTGACAAAGAAAATTATAAAATGGACATTACAATAAATTAACAAATAAAAATTATATACAAAAAGCCAAATCTGGATATATATGGTTAAATATAAATTTTAAAAATTATTACATAGATACAAATCTCTTTATTTTGTCACAGTTTGCAATTTCCTTTTTTTTAGTAGATTGTCACTGTGAAGGGAATCATTTTTTTTTTACAATAGTTGTTTAATAATATATTACATGTTCCCCAAATAATCATTTTATATACTTTTTCTGTAAAATGACCATTTTCACATACCTCTTCATCAATAAATTCTTGTCCTTTCAAAATATCCAATGTAAGGTTAACAATCAATTGCCTTTGGTCATTTATTTTTAAAAATTCTTTTTCATAATCTTTTAAAACCTTATTCAAGACTATATAGGTATATAATGTCACATTTACAACATCACTTTCAGGGTACATTAATCCCCCTCTGTCTAAATCTCTTAAGTAATCAAATTGGTTATTAGTTTTATCAAGTAGTACAAAGTGTTGGCTACAGGGTTCACACTTTAACCTTTTTAATACAGAATAAATACAATAACCGGCCACATAGTTTATAACAGGTAGAAGTATGTTGCAACTTTCTATATCACCTTCATTAATTTTTATAAAAAAAGATGGAATGATATTGATTGAATCTTGGCTCTCCATTGTCTCCCACTTTAAATTTACTATTTTAATATGTACATTAGCTTCGTTTTTAATTGGCAGTGATAATTTTAATAGAGAATGGTTACGAATTTTTTTTTCACATTCAAATACCTGCCTAATTGATATATGATATTGGCCACCAGAGAGTTGCCTGTACATACTAAATCTTGCCTTTAAATTATCAGTTTGAAACTTCCCCGGAAGTATATAATTCATGTTAAGTTCGGAACTACAATAAGAAGCAAGTTCTATTAACCCATTAGTTGTTAGTTTTAAAGCATAGTGTGTTTCCCTACTTAACATACCTGTGTCACACTTCATATTTTCCCAAGCATCAAGCCAATCAAGAATTTGGTAGAGAAATTTTAATTTCACATCAGATTCAGTTGTCAGAGGCGTTTTCATTGTATCATTTAAACGATTTCCAATAAATGGTGTTTTAACATTTACAATGTTCCACCAGGTGCAGATTATTTTTATAAATTCTGCTGTTTCTGCAGCATACTGAATTTTATTGTTACCACCAATAGTTATTAATGATTGTACTATTTTTTCATTAAAAATTTGTAAAACGAGTTTAACATTTTGTTTTTCTAAACTTGAGGGAAATAGGGCTTTCTTTGATAAATTATAACTATATTTTAGAATACTTTGAAATTCTATGTCATGTAAGTCTTTTAAAGCAAAAAATGAAGCTGTAAGAAAAGGTTTATTTAAATTATTTATTGTTGGAAATGGAGGGAAATACATTGCTTTCTGTGGATTCTTCTGATTAATCCAATTATTTCTAATACATTTCAGTATATGTACAGTGTCAATTAGGTAAAAAAGTGGTCTTGTAGGGTTCACTGGGTGTGGGAACACAAAATGATTTTGACCGTTTTGTTTTAATTGGGGCTGGGGTAAAAAAAAAGAAACTGCTTTTCTATTAATAGAATTGTTGTCACTAATCAGACAAATAATTTTAAATCCTATTTGTTCTAATTTTAAAATTAACTTGTGGATAAAATGATATAAAATTGGAGCATTTAAAGTTTTTGCAGGTGCAATATGGACAACATCTTTAAATTTTGAAGTGACACTGCATATCATGAATACATAAGCAGATGATGCAGGTTCTTTAGAATCAAAGGCTGTACCCACAATATTTCCACATTTGAAATCAAAGAATGGTTTTAAATGGATTTCATCCATCAAAAGAATAACAGTTTTGTCTTTGGATTCTAAGGAACTTACTTTATTTTTTATATATTTTAAAAAATTTTGTTCTTGTTGCTCTTCTCTAGGATCAGAATCCAAGTAGGAACAAACACGAAGTATTGTAGACTTATGAGGTAAAGTCAAATTTCCCCAAAGTCTCAGAAATCTATATGCATTTGGTGAAATTGAATAAAAAATTGAAGAAAATATTAATAACTCACTTGAGTATCGGATTTCCTGCTTTCTCTGTTTGAGCAAATTTAATTGATCCAATAGAAATTTAACCTTATATTGGTGTTCAAAATTCTGATGATTTAAAAGTGACAATATGTCAATAACAACATCAATGACAGCATTAGAACTGTCCACAGCCTCACATGCAAAATTTTGTATAGTTTTAAGCATATTACTTACAGTAATTACATCCGAAATTTCCATTGGAAGTTGCTTGTCTTCTACTCTTTTTAATTTTTCTTGCCTCACAAACACGTGTAGCTTCAGATCATTACTTACTAAAATAGAGAATTTTACAGTAGGTGCCAAACTATCCTCTACACTAATAAATAATGTGTCCTGTGCACGTTTAATGATGTGCCAAAAATTATCATCGAACTCTAACAAAGATAACTTCTTATTAAAATCCTCAAAACTTTTCAGATTTATCTTTTCATCAAACACTTTTTTTTCTTCCAGACTTTTAGCGAGCGCTTTAGAAAGTGCCTCCTCTTCCAGTCGAGCTTTTCTCTTTGTCGGACTTCGTCGTACCGTAGATGTGGATGTCAAATATTCTGGACAGTTAGGGAATTGTGATGGAATGGCTCCAGGTGCTAATCTTGGAATCTTCAATTTGGCAGTTAATGTTTTCCCAAGCTTCTCATCAAAAGCACTACTTTCCCATTGGACTTCAGTTGGTCTGAAGTGCAAGTGGCACACCTTCAAACAGATAAAGAAATTTACAAAGGGCACCAAGTATATACAATAGATAAAATACACAAATATATATATATATATATATATATATATATATATATAAATCTAGACAAAAGAAGTGATTACATAAATACCACACAACATTTCTGGAAACCTTGTTCCTTTCTTCAGCTGCTGAAAAAACATTGTTTTTAGTTTTCTTAGTATCAGAAGAAAGGTTTCCAGAAATGTTGTGTGGTATTTATATCACTTGATCAATTTCATTTATGAAATTCTTGTCAATATATTCATGTCGTTATATTTATTAGCTCTGGGAAATTTTCACATGACAATGAACGCAAGAAATTAATTACTTCAGATATTTTTATTTGAAGAATTTGATTTTTTTAAAAAAATTTATTATTAAAAATTAATCTGTTTATTTCTATTTCACTAGGCATCTGCATTATGTTTTGTTTGGCTATTCTATGCTATTTTTAATTTTCAAAACAGTTGTATATTTTTCATTAACTGATTAAGGAGATAATTAGATAACAGCAGAATTTTTATTCGTTAGAAAAATTGGAATTGCCAAGTGTAATATTCACAAGAATAGGATAATAATTTGCAGAGATAATGAGATACAATTCCACCGTCATTATTGACAATAAAAACAACAATGAAACTATTATTACTTGTTTGACAGTTTCAGTTTTCTGTTTAGGACTTTAACAAACAAAATATCAGATAACGCAGAATAACAGAATTGTATATTATTCCCAGGAAAATTTCTCAAAATATTACTAACCGGAGCGTTTTACATAACTACATCAACGTAAGTAATTAATTAAAGAAACTGAAGATAATTTTGTAAGAAATTAAGAAAATAGTGAAATATTAATTTAAAATAATCTTACCTTACTGTTTCTGGTTGGTTTGTGAAAATCCAATCTTTTAATGGCGTGCACCCATTGAGCACACAATCGTCCGTCTTTCGGGAAACTGAATGTATGAACTTTAGGTCCATTTTTATAGTTCCCATTACAATTGGGTACTACACAGCTCTGTGGCATTTTGAAGTACCTTCTCTTCAGAAAAATTTCAATACAATTATTTAAAAAAGGAGAAGAAAACGCCGCAACGAGTTCAGACACCAGCTCAAATAATACTGCCGTTAGTCACATACCTTGAGATCTTAACCCTAAGTTTGATGACGTCATGGGATTTTACGGGGCAGGTAAGACGGCCTTGTACTCTCGGTGGCCACGGATTACCTCATTGGTAAATATAAAGTTAAAAGTTTCGATCTCATTGCCTGAGTATTAAGGAGCAGTTTTGATTCGGGTGATCGTAAAAGGAATTTTCTAATTTTTCGAATCATGTCTCATAAAAATATTTAGTTAGCTTTTTATCTGGTCCTGAGATACTAAATAAAATATATACATTCCACGTCCATCTCGCGTCGCAGGCCTATTATGGTCCAGTAAAGCTGTGATTTTTTAATCATATCTGCTAACATGCGTTACACGTTAACAGATAAACTGTGCTCAGAATGGCGTTATTAGACCGCCCGCAGCACACCATGCTGAATTAAAATACGTAATAATCACTGTTTTGCACTGTTCCGTACATTTGCATGTATGTAAATTGACTCCTTTTGGCAACATTTTGCTACGTTGCGGCAGTCAAACAGCTTCCCACGGCCCTACATTACCACGTATTGCAACAAAACTGTTAATATACCTGGTTATTAATGATGCCTGCCGAAACCCCTGGTGTAAACCTTGAATTTATCTCCTGCTACATATTTATAACGCAGTTAAGCTGATGTCTCTCTGACGGCAATACTCCCCGCCATCAGCTTCACAAAACGCCGTTGCCTGTCAGCCATACCGTGTCAAAAATTACAGTGGTAATATTCAGTACAGCGCTTAGCATTTTTTTACGTCAGTAGAGCATAAATTTACTTGAAAACAGGGGATAATTGCGTGTTATTTTACATTTAATAGCAGCGAGCTGAATTATAATTATACCCCTCCCGTTACGGGGACTCACGGTCCTGCCAACCCCCCACAGTCCTTCCAACAATTTCTACACCTACCTTGTAAATGCACCAACTGCAAAATAACACCGACTGAACTCTAACTTACATAATTAGCTTAAGCCGAAACTTTACTGCGAAACAGAATCAGTTAGTAAAACTAAACTGTGTCCTAAACTTTTCGTACGCTAGCGCTTTAATTTAGTTCGTTGCGTGATTCTGGTTGAGGGGGATTTTTTCACCGGTCGGGAAAGCGATCATAATCTCGTGTCACGAAATATTTCACAGATGCGGCTGGCGGGTCTCAAGCAACTTAAGTATATTCTAAAGGGAAATAAATACATTTCATTATGCAGACAAGTCTCCTTATTTGGATAATGTAATGTCTTCAGGAATAACTACAGCATTTTTACACAACGAAATACTGTTTCATATGACAGTTCTCCTTAAAGTAGATATATGCACTTCATGGTGAATGTATAAACAATTTGTTAAAATGTACCGTAGATCTATCGTGGAATAGGGAACGAATAAAGGCAGCTGTAGCAGGCACATCCTGAGGAATCAACTGCCAGAATTGACTTATTTTTAACTTAATGGTATATATATATATATATATATATATATATATATATATTGTAATGATTTGCCTTTATTACTTAATATTAAAAAATAAACTTTATTACAAGAACATGCAAAAATACATTAAAAAATATTATTTAGCGCCAGCAGATATACATTGGTCTGCAAAAAAATTAACATTAGCTCCGGTTTGGTTATAAAGTCCTCCTTCTCAACAGGGTAATGTGGGCGGTTCGGTAGCTATTCAAGAACAGAGTCTATTTCCGCCCTGTGTAAAAAAATTCTACTTTTGAAGGCACTTTACAAAAATTGTGATGCTTACTTTACTTGTGGCGTCAGCCGACTTGCAGTGGGTCCCTGGTCTCGTTGTAAGCAGCCCAACTTCTTCGGCCTCACCGCGATGTACGTCCTTCAAAACCTTTGTTTCTTCCCGCTCGCCAAATTCTCCACCCTCTCACTCCACTTTCAGCCTTCACTCTGTCTGTCGCCTGCGTCTGTCCTAGTTTCACCCGGGTTCGGAGTATTTATTCGTGCTCCGCCCCCCAAAAAAAACGATGCAAAAAAAGGGACCTGTACCCGCGATTTCTTTTGGCCTTCTCGGGCAGAAACACGTGCGCGTTTAATGTATTCCTACTCAGTCCCGCGGACACAATGGCGGCCACTTAAGGTTGTTATTCACTACAACATATATATATATATATATATATATATATATATAACAGTATGCACCAATGTTTGTAGTTGAATTATTTGAAAAGTATGTAATTATAAAATAAGGTTTCATAAAGTAAAGGTCATGTGATTTGAAGAATGGTCGTAAAGTGTGAGAAAATTCAAATTTTCGGGTTCCCAGACATATCTTGGTATTTTGAAGGGTTGTTAAGATAATATGTGGACGCACGTGTCAAATAAGCACAAAAGTGTTTTGCGTGGGAAAGGTCTATTTTGCAGCAGTCATTTCTTTGACGAACATTTAGAGTTAAACAGAGGATTATAAGTAAAATTTCAGTTCAGCGGCAGATTTGAGGCCGGAGAGACGTATCCATGCTAAGAGTCTCTTGTTCAGAATTATAAACCATGGTGTGGTATATATGGCTCTCTAGACACCATAGTACAGTATATCTTCATAGAGGTTTGCAGACAATATCTGCCAATAGTATCAGTTACTGCAGTTTTGGAGACTGGTGTCCACGGGCGAAACCATATTGCTACACAGTACTGGCAGGAAGTATTTTGGCGAAATTGATATTCACTAGTGTTCGTCGGTGAAACATCTTGGGGCCAGTGGCTGGATCCTCATAAGCGTAATTGACTGGAAAACGTGTAACGTTTGGTTGGTCGTGTTGACTGAAGTGTTGTGAGCATATTTCATAAAAGTGCACCTTATGGCCAATTTAAAAAATAAGTGATATTAAGAGAAGGCCGAGAAGGCCAAAAGAAATCGTGTGACGTGATTAAAGGCATGTATAAAATGTGTACTCCGAGACCCGGCAAAGCGCCCTGAGATATTAATTTGTAAAAAATAGTCGAGGCAAAATTTTTGTAAATCATGTTTGAAGATCTTATCGAATAATCTCGTATTAATTAGAATTATGTTTTGTCTTTTATCAATTCATTCGTAAATCATTAAGATTCTCTATTATCTTTAAAATTTAAACATTTTCAGGAAATTTAGAATTTCAATTTTACTAACTCATCTGGACAGTAAAGAGAGATAAAAAGCGGCTGACCTCCTGTGTGGTAGTGTCTTTTCTTGACTTAAAATAATACACAATAATAACATAAATTCAGAATTTACAACCAGTAAAAAAACAAAAGTTGTTACAAATGTAAAATTTATGTTTAGTTCCGTATTTAAAACCAAGTTTATTAGAAAAAACGAAGATAAAACAAGATAATATTTTTAGTTGCTCCTCTGTTTGGGATTAAAACTGCTCAATGAATTTACTGAAGAATTGCGAAACTACTGACTTCTCCTTCATTGAGTAACTGTTGCAAATTTCGAGTGGCCATCAAGAAAGTAACAAGAAAACTTGCTCCACTTGATGACTTGACCGGAGATGAACCCCAACGTCTGATCTTATGACATCCAACACGTCTTATTGAACGGGTTTTTTTCTACTCCGGTGAAGTTTCTTTGAAAACATTGCTAGACGTAACTTTTACTTTGGAATCAGAATTACGTAACAGAGACGAAACAGTTTCCTTCATCAGGCAAATGGATAGTACTTTTCTGGAAAGGATTATTTTGAATCGTCTTTCTCATAGTACGACCATTGATTCACCTTCAATTCCAATGGATGGAATTTCTCGTCCGTTGACTTTGAATAAGTTGACGAATTTGAGAGAAGTTAATTAAGGCTAGTTTGGGATAGACAAGGACCCATTTCTTTCTCCAGTGTTAGATAAATGAACAGTCGTGAAAATCATCCAGCTAACATTCTGAACTTGTGGTTGATGGTCAACGTTACGACTCACTTCAGCAAGTGTTCCCTTGACGCTTTTCATTGTGAGGACGCAAGCTTGGATGGAAAACAAGTGCCATTCTTTACGCCGTCAATGCTTCAAGTGTCTGGAGCTTCATTCCACTTTTTACGGCCTGCATTCTCCGAGCGAAACAGCAACGTTACGTCGTTTGAGTGTTCTGATAAAGTTTGTGATTGTGTCCTTCACCTGGGACGAAAAATCCTTAACAATCCATGATTTGTAAGTCTGATAGCTCAACTCCACATATTAATCGTCTCCCTTCCTTTCGTCCTCCGCCAATTGTAGCTGTCATTTGGCCGATGAATTGATCAAAAGAGAGAATATAATTTTTTCTACGAATTGTCGCAATACGTAATCTTCTGCTAGGTTCAAACATCTTCTTCAGTATCTGCCAAATCTTTAATTTGACAACTTCTTCTTCTCCTAGCAACATTGCCATAATACAGAGGGCCTTTGTCCGGCGCTGTCATGTTTTAATAAATGGTGTCTCCCAAAGGCCAAAGAATCGCAACTGTATGCTTACCTCTCGATACACAGACTTGTAATTAGTGGACGTGAGCCTTACTGTGCAGTAGCAGGGGTTCGAAGTTCTCTCTCACAAAATACCCTCTAAATTCATTGTGCTACTAAATTATATTAAAAAACTTAAAACTCACATTAACAAAGTTAGCTGTAAAGTATAATCGTCTATTAATGCGCTATATTAGATTTTTAACGACCGTTTCCACGGAAACACGAGCATGGCAATGCAAAATGTTTAATCGCATCCGTTGCATTCAAGCGACTATCATCCAATACAAACTTTTTGAATGAGGAAGATTAGCTGAAGAATTACGGTAATAATTGATCAAAATTCGCAACAAACGCTAAGTTCTTAGATGTCATTTCATTGGGTGGTTTCAGAACTGAGGTCCTTAAAATCCATTATAATCATAAGTGTAAATAATTATACAAAAACGAACATAAATATAGCAAAGCTCATATTACACGAAATAGTAAGATGATATTGGCTAATCTCTAAATTATTGGTACGGATTTGTTTGATAGATCCATTTCACAGCGGTAATTTGCGTTACGCATTTAAATATTTTAGTACTCAATATATGTTCTCGTGCCAATAACCACTACATTTTGAAGCTATTTCAAAAAGTATCCCTACATGTAATTTATGATTAAATCCCAAAATTTATTTTTCAAATACCTATTTAGTAATTTTATTGTCAAAAAATATTATCTTAAAATGGAAAGTTAATTAATCTCAGTAATTTTGATATTTCGTGTGATATTGCAGCTACTGTATAAAACTTTTATACAATTCGAACCAAATATTGCTCAATTTTTTAAAATACAAGCGTGTATGTGATTGTAATTAATATAAGTAATCATCCAATTTTGATATAAAGACGACCGACTCAGAATCATTTTGAACCAATATGTCGAAAAAAGTTTAATTACACAGGATTATAACATTACTAACTTTCTATACAAGAAAATAGAAAACGAAAAGCCATCGTGTTACAAAATACAAAAACTATTTTTAAAATTTAAAATTTAAATTAATAATACAATAGCAGCCTTTTATTCAGAAAAAAAATTAAACACGACGTTTCGTCCTTGAATAGGACCTCTACAGGTGTATGGATTGCCCACACGTTGCGGCTCGTTTAATTTTTTTTATAATTGTAACATCCATACACTTGAAGGGGTCCCAATCAGGGACGAAAAATTTGAATATTATTTTTTTTCTGACTAATATGCTGCTATTTTTATTATTTAATTTAAATATGAACTCATACAATTATAATTGCCAAAAAGGATGTTATATTTGTTACAAAAATAAAACATTTTATGATTATCTTGTTAGCTTGTGAGAATAAAACTAACAAATGCCTGCCCATTCTATATAATTATCTTAACTGTAAAACAGAAATACATCACATATAAATATGAATAATAATTCAAATATAAATCGGACCAGTATCATTTTATAGTTTACAAATATAATGAAGCGACTAAATGAAATATTGCCTCAGAAAAAAATTAGGAAAGCTATTTTCCCGAAAACGACATAAAAAATTAATATTACAATTACAATCGTCGAAGAAAAAAATCGTAGTTATGTATTAAAAGTAAAACATAATTACAGAACAATGTACAAGTCAAATATTGTGCCTGTAAAAGATTTGATATTACCGCCACATCACGTGGAAAAATAATTGGCAGCCATAAAGACCAGATGTCAGGAGGTCAAACTAATACTAACGTAGGAATAAGTATAATGTTTTATAAATATTTGTATTAAAGTCGTTTATTCTTGAATACTGAAAGACAACAATATTAAAACCAACTACAGGCTAATAAATGATATATTTTGTATGTGAATTAGTGGAATGATCGATTGTGTATTTGCCAATATTTGAGAAAAATGGGAATATAAAGGATGGTTTTATGAGAGGAACGTTGTTTGAGGTTTGTTATATGAGAGCAAAATTACTTCGATGTTTCATGATTCAGTGGATGTAACAGGTAATGGAGGAATAGTGGATGCTTTAATAATGAATTTTGCTACATCTTTTGAAACAGTTGCACTCGAAATTCTTAAAGTTAAACTTTATATTGGTCTCGTATCATTAAAAGAGTTTTTCCTTGAGTTCCATGAATCGGCTTAAGATTGTCAAAGCTGGATAAGAAGTTTCAAAAGCTGGATATGCAGTGCTGAGTGACGGATCAATGATATTCCTAGTTTATATCAATGACCAACCATACGAAATAAAGTCAAAAGTAAGGGAAGACAGTTTCTATTAAATATCTTTTCAAACATATATTAATACTGTATAGGGGTGGACGACCCTAAATAAGTTGAAAATAAACAGCAGTAAAAGTACAGATATTTTATATGACATGCACGAATTTTGTAGTGCTACTGTCTAAATGGAGTCTCGGTTCCGCAGAATAACTGCTACATATACATACGAATATATTTTAATATTAACATGCTACAGAAAACATTCAGGAACCATGTTACCAGGAAGTTACCACTGAATTTTAGGATTGCAAACTTGAGAAAGCAAGAGTAAAAAAGTGTGGTTAGTATACTGTTCCATAAATATTGAGGACAAAGGACTTGGGAAACATATATATACTTTTGAAATAGCCGAACTATGTCGGTAGTGAAGTTCTTGTATGTAAAATAAAAAACGTGGCATAAAATAAATAGACAAACAAATTTTGTTTCCTAAATATGAGATTAAAATAAATTATCTGCAGTACTTTTCCAGATCAACACTCCCGTAATGTTAAAATGCACGTGTAAACGGAAGTATGAACGAGGAATGTTATAATTCTATTTTACATGGACAACTTTTTTATTTACCTTGTTTCAACATTATTATATTTTATTATACCTGTTATTAGTTTCAGATAAGGTCCTCGTAGGATTATTAAGCAAATACAGCAGTCATTAGACGTTATTTACACGTACTCGTTAAAACTTTAAAGTTTGTAAATAACTTACTTGCAATAAAACTCAGATTTGTGGGATACATTTTGAAAAAAAGTGTTTGTGAAGTCCTCGCTACATTTCCAATTACATTAACTTGCCTAATAGAGATTCTGTATATAGTACAAACAAAAGAGAAGTTAACATACATCATGAACACCAAAGGTAAGATTCTGTTGTCTCTCCCGTAAGACGACTTTAGCGAGTCATATTAATTTTTTTCAATTGAGGTTATTAGAGACTGGATCAATTTCAATCATATTTTATATGTAAATAACTAATACACAGTTAATTTTCAGGTTAATATTTAACCAACATAAATTTATTCAGTAAGAACCTTTTGGCATATAATTTCCATATTCATCTGTAATACAAATTAGACACATGAACACTCAATTGCATTCAATTTATGTGAACAAAACAAGTAGTTAGTCAAGAGTTAAAACAATTTTGAAGTATTAAATGGTAATTTCCCTTCAGTTGTCACAGAGATGACTAACTACTTCTTTTGTTCACATAAATTGAATTTAATTGAGTCTTAATGTGTTGAATTTGTATTCCAGATGAATATAGAAATTATATGCCGAGAGATTCTTACAGAATAAATTGTTGTTGGTTAAATATTAACCTGAAAACTGAGGACTATGTATTGGTTATTTACATATAAACATAATTTATTTTCCAAATAAGTAACTGCAGTTAATTCTTCTCAATCCTTCCTTCTAGGTCACCATTTATAAATAAATTAAAATTCTATTATTTTGGTTAAGGCCACTCGTCTGAGGAAAAAGAAGCGTTGACCAGAAATTAAGTTCAGACATTTACTAGATAGTTGGAATGGTTTACCATTATGGCCATCTGAAGGAAAATGGACCCAGGAGATTCCCAAGTTCTGGTGTCCACTTTGGGACAGTGATGGACGGTCTACGGACGATGCGGTTGTCTTTTGACTTCTGGAACCGCAATTGAGCGATTGCAGAGATGCCGCCCAGATTTATCCCATTCTCATCAGCCTCGACATGGTCGTAGCCCCTAAACCTCTACCCCATCCCCTCATGCAAACACGCTAGTGGCCGAAGAGGATTGATTGCATGTTAGAACACATTAATTACAACGACTCATTTATTGTCGCTATCGGGCGACGCCGACGCGCTCCCATCTCCAATTTCGCACTCGTACGAGGATTATCACAAGTAATTGCTTTATTCACGTCCGCGCCGTGACTGTCCTCTCTGTCGGCACTCATGCTGTTTTGCTGAATAATTACCTCGCTAAGCTAACCTGTGATACAGAAGGGGGATTATAAGGTAATTTAGAAGGGACAACAGTTTAAATATTCAAGCAAGTCCGTTACAGAGGCAGCGTTCGTTATGAATAACCTAAATATACAGTTCCACAGACACGAATTGGAATAAAATGTAAGTCTCAAATGAATTCTAAGTGAGGAGATCAATTTACAGTCTGCAGAAACAAACTCTGTCGAATAACTTAGGGCTCTTCTTAGTTCCGGCCACTATTTTGGATTACATTCACTGTTAATACTCCTGCAGTATTACTAAAACAATTTTAATTCTGTTCGCCAAGAAAATAAATAAATCAAAAGTTTCTAATTTTTATGTTTCTTCAATGAATGTCACCAGATGAATTTATTTAATTACTGCTTTTATGGGATGGATATAATATTGTAATTTGCATTCTCTCAACTGGACAGACGTAAATTGTGGGGAAAAAATCGTTTCTGGGAAAGAGTAAAAGCTTAATGTAATATTATTATGCTAAGTAAATTATAATATGAAAATTAAACTCAATTTTATAATGACAGTAATTAAATAAAAATGAAGTTATTTTTAATTATAAATATTTTTAAGAACATTTAATGTGTTCTAGCTTCACTAAAGATAAGACATGTTAATGTAAACAATTGAGAAATAGGAATTTAGCAACAATAAGGCAACTCAGTTTAATTATCTTTCACTTTGACAAACTGCGATGTTACTACTGCCTTCATCTCTACCCACCTCACATTTCTTAGTTTTACTGACGTTGGAATACCTAATAATGTATCTGTGTCACTAAACTATTGTTAACAAATTTCAAAATTCTGCGGCGAATAATATAATGATTTGAATACAATTTTTAATTACAATTTAAGTTTCTATTTTACTTTTGCATTCTTTATCGAGTAAGATGAAAAGCTATTGGCCTTGAGATATTTTAAATATTGCTGCAATTGGTAGGATTATTGAGTTATAAGGTTCTTAGGAAAATCTATGTTACTAAATTTAAACACATGAAAATTGGCAAACGATTAATATTCATATTACAATAATTGTATGCGCTGTTTGACGTAAGAAAATAAATTGTGCTGGATATTTATATTGAAATGTTAATACAGTAATGTAGTTATAATACGGGTTTACCCTCACTGTTAAAAGTATATTATTTATTCACGACATTAAAAGGACTATTCATACATCCGCTTTCCACTATCCCCACAAAACAACAAAAATGTAAATAAAGAGTAAAAATAGCTGGTTGTATACATCGCACTAATACTCAGGAGGTCATCACAGCAGTTGGAATTATATGCAGTTTGATGGTATCGCCAACATAGCAAACACGTTTCATAATTTATAGATTTAAGTCGGGGCTCGTGCATCCACCCCTTTCCACTGCGTCGTTTTTATGTATCGGTGCGCCGTTTCCCAGCGATACCTATGGCGCTCTGTCAGTAAAGTCTACATTATGTGCATAGGGGCGTGTTGCCTATCACGCCCTGCCAACCCCCGTGTGTTTGCTCCTCAAACAAATAAAACATGCGCAAAAAGTACATATGGATCTGTTAATGCTTGTATATCAGTGAGGTCACTGCAGCTTTGATGAGAGCCTCTCGCTCTCTGCAATAAAATATACATGGAGACTTGGAGTCCTAGCTCTGATGATAAATGCATCTGCACGGAAACATGCAAATGTGCACTCTCTTGTTATATATAGCTCAACAAATTCGCTTGATTAATGCGCAGGTCTGGTGTTTGTTCGTTGCGATAACGGAAATTTTTCGATCATTGCGCGAATTTCACGCAACTGTTTTAAATTATTTAACAGGGGTTTTACTAATTATCCATCTGTTTGACCCCCTAATCTTGGATTACATTTGAAATTTCTGGGGCCACTATGGTAGGTTCAGAATTTGCCAGACTAAGAGCAGATTAGGGGCAAATTTGACTTTGCTGCGATTTTTCTTGAATTGTAATATAATAACTATACTTAAAAATGAGAACAGTACTTCTGAAGTGTCATATAATTTTGAGTGCGAAAATGTTTGCTCATTAATTTACATACTTTGTTGGAACATCTCATTAATTGTGACATAATCGGATAGGAACTTTCGTATTATTACCAAACTACATAGTTCATTGTACGATGATGTGAAATGAGTGTATAGGTAACAAAACCATAGTTTCGAAATTTCTTAAATAACTCCGAAAACATTTTATTAATTCTGAAATGATCATTGACTGATTATATTCTAAGAGAATTCTATGTATTCATTTAATTGAAATTATATTACAACCATTATTACTTCTAATTTAATAATGAAGGTTTGACTTAATAATTTTAGCAATTTATAACATTTGAGCCTGGTATATGCGGAACAAGAAATTAAATCACAATTTTAGTTTATAGTGTTGTAGCAAGCGAGATAGTCGCTTTATAGTCCCCTTTGTTGATTAGCCAGATCTACGCCTTCGAAAATGGGAGGTACGTAAAATTTCTAAGCCGCACTATAACCAAAACCTTCCATGTCATCTAGATTTTTGTATTGTTAATTCCTTTACTTTCAATAATTATCATCCCAACTTACAATTCTCCCATGAACTTGAATTTAACCGTTCTCTTAATTTCATTAATGTCACTGTATCCATTCACAATTCTTTCATTCTCACCAATTGGTTCAGAAAACCTACATACTCTGGACGTGTTCTCAATTATCTTTCTGATCATCCTCCAAACCAAAAGAGAGCTATGGTATACAATCTTGCAGACAGAGCTACCACTGTGATCAAAAAGTAAGGTGAAGTTGTCATTTAAAACTCCCGGGTATTAGGAAGGCAGGTAATTTTTTTTCCTAGGTTGGTAGGACTGTCTATAATATTTGCCAAGCATCTGTTTGTTAAAAAGTTTAATTATCTCGTGTTTTTGTAAACAACCAAAAGTGAATTTTTCGATTTTTGCAATGGGTGATTTTGTAGAGCAAAGAACTTGCATCAAATTTTGTTTTCGGAACGAATATTCTTGTGCGGACAAGTTGAAAATGTTGCGGAAGGCCTTTGGTGATCAAACTATGGCACAAAAAAACGTTTATAAGTGGTACAACGAGTTCAAAGAGGACCGAGAACGCATTGAAGACGAACCGCACTCTTGACGATCATCACCGTCTACCGACGAGGGCCACGTCCAAAAAATCAAAGATTTGGTGCTTGAAAATCGTCGATGGACAATTAGAGATCTCGCTGTTAGTGTTGGAATATCATTTCAAAAGCTCAGCCCAAACCACTCTGAAGAATGTTTTGTGTCACAAACGCGTAAAGTCTCGATTGGTGCCAAAATCGCTCAATTTTTTGGAAAAAAAGCGTCGCGTTGATGTGTGTGAAACTTTTCTGTCTGATTTTCAGGACCACTTGAATTGCATCATTACTGGAGACGAGACTTGGATTTACGCATACGACCCTGAAACCACCGACCAATCCAGCGAATATCGTGCAAAAGGTGAAGCAAGGCCGAAAAGACCAAAGCAAAGACGATCGAAAATCAAGGTCATGTTGAGTTTTCTTTGATTATCGTGGTGTAGTGCACTATGAATTCCTTCCGCCGGGCCAAACTGTCAACAAAGAATATTATTTGAGCGTTATGCGTCGTTTGCGTGAAGCTATTCGTCTGAAACGGCCGGAATTATGGGCGAACAACTCTTGGTTCCTTCATCACGATAATGCACCATGTCATACTGCATTGGTTCTTCGCGACTTTTTTGCCAAAAACTCGACTCATATCGTTCCGCAACCACTGTGTTCGCCTGATTTGCTCCGTGCGACTTCTGGCTGTTCAGAAAAATTAAAAAAGGCCAATGCGGGGACGCCGTTTTGACACGATTGAGGAGATAAAAACCGAATCGAAGTAGGTCTTGAAGGCTGTACCGGAAAAAGACTATTCCGACTGTTTCGAGGACTGGAAAAAGCGTTGGAAAAAGTGCGTTTTATCGGACGGTGATTACTTTGAAGGGGATGAAATTGATTTGGAAGAATAAATAAAGAATTTATATTTTATAAATAAATTCACCTTACTTTTTGTTCACAGTGGTATATTACTTTCTAACTCCAAGTTCCACCAACACAACATAAATATTTCCCCAACATTTTACTCACTAATGAGTACCCATTAAATTTTATTAATAAACACATAAACATTAAATTGAACAAAAGCCAATATCCTACTGTCACTCGTCCCCAAACACCTCAAGCCAAATATTTTCTCGTACTCCCTTATTACAAATTTCTACATCACAATTCGTCCAAATTTTTAAATTATATCAAATATCCATTATTTACTGATCTACTAATACTACTTGATTAAAAACCACAAGGACCCACTTGGCAACTACAGCAAACATTGTGTTGTTCACAAAATCTCTTGCTCTAATTGTAATTCCTGTGCAAACATATATATATATATACAATCTATAGTCTGCAAACATATAATCAATTCGAAATGCTAAGATTTTATACGTTGACACCAGGTACAATTCCAGACTCATTTCCGGGATGCTTCACATTAAATCAAACATCACAGCCTATAACGTACAAACTCAACAGTTGCTACGATCCCTTATTATTACGCTAAACCTTCTGCTTTCCCATTGTCGTTGTTCCCTTATTGTTACGCTAACCCTTCTGCTCCACTTTGTCGTTGCGTTTTCAATCTTTTGAGTTTTGTCAACTGACGACTGCAGTTGTGTCGCTCTAGGCTCTTCTTAGCACCTGAAGAAAGGGACAAGGATCCCAGAAACGTTGTGTGGTATTTATATTATCACTTATTATATTATCTCAACGAGCAAAGAAATTTAGGTATAGGCTAGCGGGATTTTTCGTGTTCATAGAGTGTATTAGGTAAACTTTGCGAAGTGCTCTAAAACGAAAGTGAAGACAGTGATCCGGGCACATATCCGAAGTACAAGATGGAAAAGACCTAAAAAAATTTTTGGTGACGTGAATGAAATATGCGTCTATTAATTCTGAAGATCTCTAAGAGAAATCTGCAGAGATAACGTCCGATAACAAAAATGGTGAGTTGCAGAAGAGGCAATTTCAGAAGGTGAATGGATTCTCAATGCCGAATAGTCGAGTCCGAAATAAAGAATTCCAGACGGAGAAACTAATTCTGTCTTCGAAGGTGGAAGTCGCCGTGGAGAAAGAGGTAATCCACGACACTTTGCAGGCGCTGGAGCCGGAGGACGTGGTATAAGTCATCAGGGACGATTCGCTGGCTGAGACGCTAGATAACCACGATTCCAAAGGTACTCGACGCATTGGCACACGAGAGCGGAACTGTATACTCAACACGAAGTTCAATTTGACCCGCTGACCGTGAGGTCATAAGTCTGTGATATGGTCCTATTCCATAACAAACTGATGATGGCTTGGTTGGCATTCCTTCAAGAAGTAGTGGACAGTATGACACAGTAGAAGAATACATGGACAAGGTAGGAAATCAAGATGGAGACGAATGTCGCAGAGACGCTGAAAAATATTTCGGAAAAAACAGTAAGGCAAAAACTCTCTAGAAAGAAAAACGGTGAAGCCGTTGAGCAAGTCGACCTGTTCAGTCAGAGGAAGGTGTTGCATATGCATGGAAATTCTTGGATAATGACGGGCTGGAAAAGTTGATGGTCGAAGAGAAATTTCAAGAATTTCTAAGCGATATGAACTCCGAATTTGAAGCCCAGGCTACCGAACTGTGGAGGTGTCGTCAGTCTCCAGACAACGAAGATCGAGAACACTTAAGCTGGCCTCTGAGGAAAGAAATGGGACACTGTAAAACCTATTCGAGGTACTGCGACGTCATCACATATATTTGGAGTCACTGGATCAGGAATTGGTGAGGGTTAGAGTCGTGAACTGTAGATTGGAGAAAATCATGGTAATGTTGATCATCAGGGCATCGCGAAGAGACCACCATCGATGGTTGAACTTGAAAGTGGAACGGTTCCAGGGGAAATTTGGAATTCATCCTACAGAAAACCTGAATCTAGGGGGTTCACGTTGACCGACCACCAGCTGAAGTATAATTTCAAGAAACCAAGCTCAAATGGTCCGCTGATAGCGAAAACCATGGAGCAGTACCGGGACACGATATCACCCATGTCGACGCTTCTCTAGTGGAAATCGGCAGAAAGTTCTTACAAGGGTGAGTTTGCAAAATAGAGTAAGTTAGTCGGTCTGTTGTTCCCATTGTTGATGAGTCGAAACGTTGGCAGCTACAGTTGAAAATATCAGACGGGAAAGTTCTAGAAAAATGTAAATATAAAAAATGGGCTTCGAGATCGGAAATATCATTCTGAGTGTGTGCAGTACAGTGTGTAGATAAATATCTAGGAACAATCTATATATGTGTAAGTAAATAATAAAATATAGTATCAAACTGAAGCCTGCATTATTTGGCTTTTAAAGTACCCCTTTCCCGAGCTCGTTACAGTAATTTTCAATTAGTTGAATACATTTTACCACAACATGAAACATAAAAATATCTTAAACCGCTAATTTAGTCAAGATTAAAGTTATTTCTACAAAAAAAAATCCGCTCAAAACTGGGAGATATTTAATGTAATCTTGGAATATTTTTAACTATTTAATTTATACTTTTTTATGATATAAATATTCTATTGATGGAATGAGAAATACAATATTTTTGTAAATATGAAAACAAATTTGTCCTCATTTTATTCACGCATAATTTTGATGAGCGTGTTTCAAATCAAATGAAACGTTAAGTGGAAATTTTCTTAAAATTACCTGTGTCATAAAAATATAGGAGAATCAATGTTCCGTACTTAATCTACTTAGCTAAGCCATTAGCATGCTGAAAGGCTTCCAAAACAACTGTAATTTGTTTTCGTATTAAATTGAATCCATTACTCTCATCGCACACTGAACCACTTACGTAATATTCATGAGCTTTTGTTTATGTCCCAGTCCTTTCATTTGTATTATCAAGGCATATTTTCTTACCGAAGTCAACTTGGAGACTAATTCCCATAATATTCTGAAAATATATGGGCTAGCCCAGCTCCGTTACTAAAGTACACAAGGTATTAGCATATGATAATGGAGTTGCGCATACCGTGTAATACACCAACACAGTCTAGTGAAAACAAGCTGCATTATAAATTCATATCTGCAAAACAAAACAAAATGCTTCGTTTCCTATACTTATTATAGTCTTGTTTACCATAAAATATAGTGTCTATTAATAAAATTAAAAATGACTTGTGATTAGAAAATTGACAAAATTATTATTGAGTAATGCATGTTTGCAATTATGAGCACACAACCTTCAAAATTAATATCATCTGCGATCCAAAAGGTCTTTATGCTTTATGAGTATACTCAATGTTTCATTGCCTCAAGGATGGCAAAAAAAATAAACTCAAAATTTTATTGAATGCAGCTTAGTTTATATATCTTTATAAAACAATAAATATTTATAGGTATTTTCAAAGGAATATTTTTAGAAGATAATTTTCAAAATCTACTTTCTATATTTATACCGACCATAAAATTTATTTTAATACACACTCTTACGTGTACAAATTCGAACTAATTATAGCATTATAGCAAAAAGTTTATGTAAACTAACGGTTCCAAATTTCAGTGCTTCTGGTTCACAATCCTTGAATCCTGTAAAGCATATCGTCGTTGATTTCAAAATAAAATATGAATAACACTGTCTTCGCACAGACTTTAACATTTACTCTATGAATAATTTTCCTTCCTTGTTCATATTATAAATGCAACGTGGGTTCCCAATAAACTAGTATTATTCAAGCTTTATCGGTTGTTGCATTTTCCACGCGAGTATACACTAATATAAATAAAATTCTACTTTGTCTGTACGTTTCCTTACGTTTCATGTATCAGGAAATACGAATTCCTGTTTCATGTTCTATTTTACGGTAAATTTTTAAATTGTCACCTACTATTCTACTATTTAAAAAAGTTAAAGCTTAACCTGAGAGGATAGAGAATCGATCAAAAGTTGAATAGTTGTAAACAGATCATGTGTTGCCCGAAGATGCTCCTGAGAAAGGGAGAAAGGAGGGACCCGAAATAACGAGGGAGGACTACGAAGAACAGACGGACAGTTTTCAATATGAATTTGAAGTGTAAAGGTGAAGGACCAGTTTGGTTTTGGAGTCGGAAGTGCTTTTAAAATCTGAGTTCGAAATTGAAGATTGAAAGAAGATAGTTGAGTTTGAATTTAATTTTTGAAAGTATGACTTTGTAATCAGAGAGCAGAAAGGAAACTCCTGTGACATCGGGTTGTTGTCTTCAACATCTCAATAATTCTTAGACCTCTAATGCTAACCGGTATCCCAGCCCAGCACGACGTACAAGATTGCAGGTTATGCAAATAATATTGTAAAGTAAAGTAAATTCAAAAAATAGAAACAATTTTTTTAATTGTTACTATAGGAGAGACTCGTGCAGGGTTAGGATTCCCGGAGCCGGGAGTAATAAGCCTGGTCTCCTAAACTAAAACTTTATTCCACCACGTGGTGCGACTCTGGCCGTTGTCGGGAAGCACGGGTAATGTCTCGCGCGAGAGCCGGAAACAGAATGGCGCTCTCCGTGTGCACGCTGTAGGAGCTCGGTAGGGTCCCGTTACTTGGTGGGGAGCATTGTTTGCATCCCCTAACGGGACGCGTAACGGGACCCTCTTGCTCGCGTGGGGACACGGAATATTCGTCCCCACAGTTACATTTCCAATAAAATTATTTAGAGATTTTCCATAATTTTATGTAATACTGATCAAGCTGACGACGTCTGTCTGTGACCACTGATAAACCATGTATAAATGTTTGTTTTTTCTGATGGATCTAATCAGAATAAAATTCTGAGAGACATTTTTAGTTCCAACGGTAATTGATTTTTACATGATTTGAATACAGAAATTCTTAAAGTACATTTATTTGTATACATTATATTTTTATTAATTGCTGTATTTTATTTGACGTAGAAGACAAGGAATATAAGTATAATTTACTATGATTAATGGCTTACAATTCGAACTGAAGGAATGCCATTGCATAGACATCGTACGTTTCTTATTCCTTCGTATAGACTTCAAAGAACAATAGAAATTGTATAGGTACAGTACTATTCACAGAAAGTAGTTTTGCCGGTCTCCTGTGACCAAAGTCTCGCTAAATATAATAAATTAGACGTTTATCGCACAGGTGGCGAGGTTGCTGCGTTAGGCAGATTAGACAGAACACACAGAATAAAACAAGCCTGGGGCGTGAGTACGCTGGAGGGGGTTATCGTGTACACCGCTACCCGGCTTATATGCAGATTACCTGTCGAAACGGCAGTAGCCGCTGTAAATTAGGCAGGATTCGAGAGCGGCCACCCGGACTCTCCCTCTCGAACGTGTCTTAACGTTTATTTAAAGCCTGTTGGGGCAAGCAATTACACTGTTGGCACTAGTCGAGCTAAGGGAGAGATCGAGCCTCCCATTAGTTACGCAAGGAGACAGGTAGGAAGGCAATGACTCGTACTGCCACCGGGTGCCTTATCGCACGTCAGGCTTTCTTCACGAGTATCATCTGTATTACTGTGGTTCGGTGCGTAAATCAATGAAATATTTATAGAGCTAAGGGCAGCTTAGCGTAGGTTTGATGAAGTACAGTCGCCATAAATACCAATAACCAATAAGAACATTATATCTCGGCTGACACCAGAGTTCTATAACAAATGCATACCATTTCAGTCATTGCTAGACTTCAATACAAAATAAATAATGACTGGTTCTATTACATGAAAACTCTCTACAAGTGTAATGTAGTTGTGCTCCTCAAACACAGAAAAGATAAACTACTTTAGGTAACAATTAACATTTATCCTGGTGGAGAGTCTCTTCAGGAGGCTTGAGGTTTTCCAAACCAGCCGATGATGCCGACATAGTGTTTCTCATATAAGAAGCTGCATGCACTTCAGTCAATTCCAGGGTTCTGGCTTGTTCAAAAGCATGCTCAAGAGTCATCAAAGTATCCAAGGGTATTTCTATCCCCTTATGAAAGAATCTCATATATATTTCTTTCAATAATCTTCCATTTTTATGTCAGTAGCTTAATTGATTTAAAATTTGCAAGTATTAACCCACTGTTTCACCAGTTTGTTGGTATCACATTGTCAAACAATGTCTAACAAATATAACATTACATTTCTTGAAGAAAAGTAAATCTAGTATCGTAATAGCTGCAGTATAAGTATAAGTTGTACAGCCACTAATGAACTGGTAAACATTTGCACTCACATAATTTCACAGTAAAGGTAATTTATTTTCTTCATTAATGTTAGATATACTTTCTAGAAAGCTCCCAAATGTTCTCTTCCAATGGTTCCATTTAGTTTCTGTGTTTAAAGATGAGGGATCTACATCGAATCTTTCAGGCTTCAGCATTGTTCCATATTGTTCAATTTAAATTATATGTTCAAAAGCCTTTTTAGATAATAAAATTGTGCCATTAGCATATGCAAACACAAAACAGAGAGAATTTATCTTTTATTAACTTAGAAGTGAGCCTCTTTGACAACAATTACCTCAATGTTTTGCCAATCTCTAATAATGGAATTAATGTTAATCTTAAGAATAGCACATTTCTATAGTTTTCTGTATCTTGCAATTTATAATTTACAGTAACAAGCTTTTTTAGTCAATACTTTTTGTGCCTTCTTTGTTCTACTTATAAGATTATTGTGCTGATATATATTCTCCAATCTTCATAAAGTAAAATCTGAAAGACTGAACATTTTAAAATGTTGGATGATAGTTTCATGTATCCTCTAAGTTACGTATTTACCACTTCAGACAAAAAGTATTAATTCATTATTTTGTTAAGAGTACAAAATTTCTGTACAAGATGTTAAAACCAGGTTTTGGAATGTTTCCCATTTAGTCTAATTGTGATTAATAGCAGTTTAATATTGCAGAAAACTATCTTACAATTCTGTGTAACAAATGTATAAAATTTCATCAATATTAGTCCTATTGTTTTCTTGTGAAGAATGAACAAAATAGAGGTTTTTGTCACTTTATACATGAGACAACTGCCATGCACTGGGGAAAGTGCGGCATGATACGTTATAAATACCTTGTAATTTTTTTATATAAATAACAGGTGAATATGGATTAAGATAAAGCCAAAAGATCCTATTTTACATTATTTTATTTGAAGACTAATAAAGGTTTTTTAATTTATCATTGATTTTATCAAAAGTCTTCATCCTGAATTTCTGTAGAAAGTACTCTAATGTTGTCCTTCAAAAACAAAATCTATAGTCCATTCCTCACCACATCTGGACTACAAAAACTTAACTCAACTGAATTCTCTTGTCTGGTCTACAATGCACTACAATCCAACCCAGATATAAAAAAAATCCTTCGTAAAATATTCCTCGCCTGCCCGATGCATTCATAAACCCTCCCAATCTATGCAGGGTACTTGTCCAAACCCTGTAAATCCCACTCCCCCGCCAAAGCCAGATTGTCAACCCTGTGGTAGGAACAGGTGCCATGTCTTCCCTATCATTCTATCTACTACAATCCTCCAGAATCCTTCACAAACAGCCACCAATAATATCAAAGGAAACATTACCTTCCTAACTGCACTGACAACCAGCATAGCAGTGTCAAAGTTAAAAAAAATAGTTTTCAGAGCTAAAAAATCAATAAATTTGGCCAAACATTGATAAATCACTCCCCCTGTCCACTGATTTCCAACTCCACTTTCTCACTTTCCACTCTCTTAGGTTCATTTCCACATATCTCCAAATGTCTCATTTCTTCCAACTGGATTACCATTATTGTAATGGGGCCATTCTCTCTGGAACAGACTGAATTTATCAGGCTTATTCCTTTAAGGAGTAATTAGACTTGTGTGACTTTTAACAATGATGTTTTTTTATTTAATTTATGTATTAATCCTTTTTCACTGATATATTTTCCTTATTTAACATTCTTCAAATTTTCAAATTGTTTATTTTATATATTTTTTCATTTATATGTTTATTAATTTGTATTTTCATTTATATGAATTTTGTGTAGTTCTTTGTGAAGAATTATTGTATTGGGCTGGTTTTTTATGTTAAGTCAAAAATATTATTGAACATTAAAGAAATTTGTAATAAGTTTATTAAAATAAGCACAAAAAAATATTAGCTCTTATCTCAGGCACCTGTGGATTACGTAGAAGAGATTAGCTGCCTGCACCAAATACGTACTGCTATTCTGCGTTGTGTTGTCTGATGTAGCTCTCATACTGACGTACTGGCGTCTCCGAATCTCATAGCTGGTAGAACTGGTTAACTGCAGTGATGACTTAGTAAGGACCACTGGCTAAGGCGTCGGCCTCCGGGATTGATTGCTGGCAATCCCTTGTACTATATCAGAGGCAACAACGCGGAAAAGTGTGCAGCAGAACTCATGAGATTTGTAGATCAGTGACACTTAAAACATATTCACATAACGCAATACAGAGCCTTTCACAATCACATCCACTAGCTGTGGTGAGTGCAGAACAACTGCTCAAGTTTCAGAAGCTTATCTCTGCTCATAAACATCGTGTATATCCTTCAACTCATTTAGTTTCCATATTTTAGTTACCTCCATTTATATCCTCCCATTCTTTTTACTTTTTTCATTATTAGAAAACTTGGTCGAAATGTCATTGTTTCACTGATTCTTCCATTGTTACAAGAGTTATAATACGAAGCTGCAGTTCTGTAGTCAACAATGGCCAACAATTCAGTCATGTTGAGGCCAACAATCAAGACAGGACACAAAAATTATTTGGATGGAAATATTGATCTCCTCCACACCCACGCACACCTTGTCCAACATTTCACAGAAAACAACTCCTGGCATCCGTCCGCCAATGCACGATTTCAAATTCTCCAAACTACAGTGACAAAGCAAAACTAAACCAAAATACACAAGTTACATAATATTTGTGCATGTTGTCTTTGTTTATAACTAGTGTATTTTTATTGATTTATGTAATTGTTCTTTAGCATATCTTGTTTCCTCAGCAGGGGACTAGTGTGATCAATAAACCTAAATCTCTCCAAAACTTGCTATATAGGCTGCTATTGTCCATTCTAATCACTCCCAACCATTGCAACCATCTTATTTTTATATCTCCTACTATATCAAAGGCATTGTATAATTCTTACATTTAATTATTTCTTCTTATAATCCAACAGTTGTTATCCCTTACTGGTTCATATTGATTTATCTTAATATCTATCTATCTATCTCAAATGTTAAACTATATCATATTCTCTTCTTACAGTAACCAGATCTCACTTCCTTTCATATCTTTTGGTTTTATAATTGTCTTGTATAACTTTATTTTAACTAGTTTGGTCATTGCTCTAGATTTAAACATTTGGTTTAGGTTGTAATATCATCTATTAACAGCAGCATATGTAGCTTTTATTTCCTCCTTAAGCCACAAACTATCTCTCTTTCCTTTCAATACCAATTATCTTAATTATTTTGACAATATTATGAAATTCTTTGAAAGGTTCAACCAGAACAGAGGCGCAATACACATTTGCACAGCATTGAACACTAAAAGTTAAAAAATGCCTGACTGGGATAAATTATATTCAATGAGTGTTATATAACAAATTACGGTTGAAATAAAGAGTCAACCTGTAACATTTAGTCTGTGTAAACAATTTTTTTTCTAAAATATTGTTTCTATTCCGTACATGAGTATCTTAATGTCAACCTTCATTAGCTTCAATTGTGTTTGTATGTCTTTACTTATCTGCACATTTTGTAATTATGTTGTGCTTTTATTTTAACATTAAATTTTAATAATTTCAAAGTGTTCTATGTTATCTACTTCTTCTATCTTCTAATAAATAAAGCAGAGTGTTTGTTTGTATGTATGTATTGTAATAATTAAAAGAAATCTTTAATAATAAGCATATATTTGGATTTAGACGAGGGTGTGGGGAGAAGTGCACACGGCTTCGTTGTAAAGTGCGCAGAAGGAGGAGATATAAGGCGCCGTAAGAGGAGATCAGTATTCAGTCGGTTAGTAGCAGTCGTCGGTTGTGGTCCTCGAGTCCAGATTGGGCCAAGTTAGGTGGTCGTGAAGTCATCAGTCTTCAATCTTTGAGCAGAGTTTGTCGGTGGTCCTTGAGACCGGATTGGGCCAAGTTAGATGGCCGAGATAAACCGATCAGTCAGCAACAGTCGGTAGGAGTTTCGTCGTGGAGATAAATCGATAAGTCATAAACAGTCGGTAGGAGTTCGTCGTGAGATTCAGTCGTCAATCTATGAGCTAAGTTTGTTGGTGGTCCTTGAGACCGGATTGGGGAAAGTTATGTGGCTGAGATAAATCGATCAGTCAGCAACAGTCGGTAGGAGTTTCATCGTGGAGATAAATCGAGCAGTCATAAACCGTCGGTAGAAGTTTTGTTGTGGAAATAAGTCAATCTATTAGCAGCAACAGTTGGAAAAATTTACAGTCGATATAATCAGCCAATTTTTGCATGGAATAAAAAAAAATTATTATCACACATTTGTGGGGGTGTCATCTTCTAACATGTAGAAAGAGCCAATATATTTGGTCAATGACTTCAACCCCCTTTCGGTGGTGAGGTGAGCACATTAGAGATAGGGTTCGAGGAACGTTACATAAAAATAGTGCAAAAGTAACCGAAATTGGAGTCATATCGAGGGTTATGGATAAATGACATCTCGGGCAACGCTGGGCACCCAGCTAGTTTGTAATAAACATTACTCTTAATGTATCATAATACTTGACTTGTCCCATACACTTGTAAAGTAGTTCATTTTTGTATATTGTAAGATGCTGCCACTGCATGATCAGAATTTTTCTTTTATTTAAGATGGTCAACAATGGGTAACAATAAAATTTACCAATTAACAAACAAGATATGTGAATGTTATTTTAATGTGTACATGATGTTACATCTTGTATCTCAAGATTTTTGGTTAAATAAATACAATACAATATAGTCTGCTTACTATTATTAGTTTATTTTAGATATCAAATTCTTTAAAATTGTATTTTAAGAACATTCAGTTTACTGAATTACATGCATGCTAAATTGGTAAATAGCATTTTTCATTCAATATTAAATTTGTCGTATTTCTCACCAATTATTTTCAGAATAGAGATGGTTTGCATTCTCCTATCCTAAAACACACCTGTAGCCTCCTAATTCTGGTTCCACATTAGGGGCCACCCATTCATAAAACATAGTATTAAAAATTTTATAGCATATGTTAAATAGGTATATTCCTCTATAATTTGAACATTGCAATGTATCCCCTTTCTTGTGTATTCGGCAAATAATTGAAATATTCCAGTCCTCTGACATCCTCTCAGATACACTGAATCAGACTCCGTACTTCTTCTCACTGTTTCATATCAAAATTTTCAATTAAATCAGCTCTTACTTTGTCATCACTAGGTTCCCTGTTATTTTTCAGCTGACTTATGTATTTAAAAACATCATCTTTTGTTATTGGATCGCAAAGCATTTCTGGTCCACAATAAGTAATATCCTCACTTCAAACTATTTCAACAATTACATTAATAGATGCTACCAGAAATTTCTATACATTCCCTTGGTTTCCATTTCCCATCTGAATTGTTTTCTATAAACATCCTTTATGTGACCATTCTTCAATTTTTTTATTTCATATTTTCTCCGTCAGGTGATACCCAAGCCTGCATATGAATATTTTTGTCTAACTAGGTTGCTACTCATTTCAAAATCACCTGCTCTTACCCCATAATTGTGACTCATGTTGTAAGCTATGGCTTCATATTACTCATTAATATATTTCCTCTCGTTCATTAAATTACCATCTTAGTATGTAGGATGGTATTTGCTAGTATACATGATTTAGTTTACTTTAAAACCAAATCTTTTTATTCAGTAGGATTCTGCATATATATTGTACTCATGTTTTTAAATTTACCCTTCAGGCTTAGTAGACAAATTCTTTCATCTGTAGCCTTGAAATTTAAAATACATGTCTTAAATTATTTTCTCACTAGGAGTACTGTACCCATTCTGTTGTGTAACTGAGTATAGAAAGAAAGTAAAACTATTCCAGCATACTTCCTGCAGAGTTGCTAAATCTATTTCCATTTTTAATTTCTTCAAAGTACCAGCTCTATGGAGACTACATACATTCTATACTACCAAAACCAAATCTGTACGCTTAACTTTATATCCAGAAGTTTCACCTGCTTTTTATTATTTTGTTCCTTAACCATGGCAGTTTTCATAGGATAAGGTTGTTAGCCAGTGGGAGTTCATGGAGACAGCAGAGGAAGTGATTTGTATAGTGGAATATGATTTGCCAGCAAACATTGCCTCTTTATGCTTATGACACAAATGTACTCATTACTGGATACTCTAAAGAGAAGGTCCTCTCTGTCATAAATGAAACCAACAATTAGCTTCTTAACTGGCTGTATACAAATAAACTTCTATTGAATACAGACAAAACTACTTTTATGCATTTTAAACACTTCAAAAACCAACATTATAAACTAGACAGTATAAAACTAGGAACTGTGGTAATAATAAACAACTCACCTGCCACTAAATTCTTGGGTATTTGGATACATGATAATTTATAGTGCAACATACACATAGAATATATTTGTAATAAACTGAACTCCATCTGTTATGCATTCAGAGTCATGAATAAAAGCTTTGGACAGTCTACTTTGCTTATGTTAACTCACTAATATCATTTGGGATACATTTTTGGGGGTACCATCAAAAGAAAGTATTTACCCTGCAAGAAAAGATTCTAAAATAGATAAAGATGTACCTTGTTGATCTCCTACCAGACTCATTTTCAGTGAACTTGGGATACTTCCTGTCCCTTACATATACATAATGGAAATGGTCTGCTTTATTAATAAAAACCGTGATAGGTTCAACCTGAACACCGCAGATCATGCACACAATACATGTGGGCATAACAATGTTCATGTACAATTTAAAAGGATTAAAAAATGCCAAACTTGTCTAAATTATATTGGAGTGGTGTTTTATAACAAACTACCTCCTGATATAAAGGGCATGCTGTTACATTTAGAAACAATGTTAAGAAATTATTGGAAAAACACTGTTTCTTATAACATACAACAGAAAATTTATCAGTGGCCCATAGAACATACAAAGTATCTGATTGCCAACCTCCATTAATTTTAAATGTGACTGTGTGTATTTCCTCAACTGAATCTGTAATTATGTAGTTTAAATTATTATATTTAATATGTCACATATTTAGCTGTATATGCAGTTATGTTGTTTTAATTATTACAATATACATTTTTCATATTTAACTTTTCATATACTTAGCAATTAAGTTATCACTTGCCTTGTCGTATTCTTGTATATCAAGATTTGTGGATTAAATAAATGCAATACAAAGGTAGTTTTTCAATCACCTGGTAGGAGGGATTCATCCACCAAAATAGAAATATTTTCAGTGGGAAAGTTGTATCCAGCAAAGAGACACAAGGTTTGTGGATTTTTGGAAGCAGATAGAAGGTTGATATTCTGTCGTGTATTGATATGATACAATAAAACAAGGTCGATCACAGTTTAAAGCTTTTTATTCAGTCTATTCGTGGCTACACTTATCTCAGCAATCAACAACAACTAACTATACAATAGAGACTCGAACGCTAAGTTACTTCGCGGAAAGTAGAGACATCTGTGTATCTAATTTTGAAACTTTTTGATTTTAATATTTGAAATTATGAATTAATCAATAACTTGATAAATATTACTATACACATATAACATTTCTTCCCCACTGAGAATAAGAAACAGAAAAGACTTTAACCTAAATGTGGAACAGATATTCAATGGGGAATATCAAGTATTGTGAATTGTAATATAATGTTTTACGAAGGCGAGTATCTCTGAGTTGGCTTCCGATTCCGAGCAGATCGTCGTGGTGTCTCTGGAGAACGATCATCAGGTGTTCCGCTTGACCCGGACATTGAAGTTCTCGCTCTAATTTCCTATTAACTACTCGTTCTGTTTGGCAGGTTGGTTCTCGAGTAGGTTCCGCCGATCCTGCCGCTGATGTACGATTTCCGGAGTTAGCTTGTGGTGGCGTTGCCGGATTTTCCAACAGACGCTTGTCGTCAAAGAAACGGATACGTCGAGGGGTCGTCTCCGTTGCTTGCAGATGTAGATCGTCATCATTTGCACTCGGTTGATGGCGAGTATGAATTTGATCTACGTGACGTTTGTATCGACTACCACCAAAATATATTTCGTAGTGTAGATCTCCCAATCTCGTGATGATAACACCAGGTAGCCACTTGTCCATACGAGGATTTCCAGATAAGAAATACACTGGTTGATTTGACCTGAATTCTCGGAACTTTGGAACAAATTCTGACTGTTGTTTATTGGTCATCTTCGTGTGTATATCTTCAGGTCGAACCAGGTCAAGTCTTGTTCTAATCTGTCGACCCAAAAACAGCATGGCTGGTGATTGTCCCGTAGTGGTATGTGGTGCTTTCCGATACTGACGTAAGAACTCGTTTAAATCATGCTGCAGAGATGTCTTCGTAGTTCCCATGGTTTTGAGGTCATCCTTGACTGTTTGAACACATCGTTCAGCCTGCCCATTAGTGGCTGGGTGATAGGGTGCGGATAGTTTATGATATTTCGAACGAAGGAAGTCTGCAAACTCCGACGATTTAAACTGCGTCCCGTTGTCCGATACGATGGTTACAGGAGCTCCATACAATGCGAATAATTCTTCTAAGATAGCGATAGTAGCTGTGGAAGTCGTTGATGGCGTCACTTGCTATAAGCGTCCACGACTATGAGAAGCATCATTTCTGCTACCGGTCCTGCGTAGTCAATGTGTACGCGTTGCCAAGGTCCTTTGGGATATTCCCAGTGGTGCTCACGAAATTTTGGTGGAACATGTGCATGTCGTGCACAATCAGCACAAGATTTTGCAACACGTTCGATTTCAGTGTCGATACCTGGCCAAAAAACGAATGAACGAGCCATACCTTTCATTTTTACAATGCCAACGTGAGCAGCATGCAAGTCAGTCAGGATTGGTTCTCTAAGTGATGGCGGGATAACCACACGATGCTCAAACAGAAGACATCCTCCTGCCAGTGTATAACTACATTCAGGAGCCTTGTAACGATGATGGATTAGACTTTGCCCACTTTCCAATAGCTGTACGATTTTGCCCAAATCTGGATTCTTGCGGGTTTCCCGAGTGATATCCTCTGCGCGAACTGGTAATTGTTTTATCTGGCACAAGATGAATTGATCAAAGTCGTCTCTTTCTTCTTCCTGGTGTTTGATTCCCGTTTTCACCTGTTTGATTGTGTCATTTATTGAAGGTAAATGCATACGAGAATAGTAATCTGCGACATTGGCTTTTGTTGGTTTATATTCGACTTCAAAATCAAAATGAGTCAAATAATCTGCGTAATTAGCCATACGACTGATACAGAGTACGGGAAGTGACTTAGATGGATGGAGCATTTGAGACAGGGGCTTATGATCAGTTATTAATATGAAATGGCGAGCATAAACATAGTAGAAGAACCTGTCGACAGCCCAAATGATAGCTAATGCCTCTTTATCCATTTGTGGATAGCGCTGCTCCGTTTCGCTGAGAGTTCTGCTGGCATAAGCGATCGGTCTCTCCAGCTCATTACTCAACCGATGTGACAATACAGTTCCAAGGCCCGTTTTACTTGCGTCGGTCGCCAGTACTAACGGCAATGATGGATCATAAGGTATGAGCACCTGAGGTGAGATTAAGATATCTCTGATTTCCTTGTACGCTTTATCACATTCGGGAGTCCATTTGAATTCATCCGCCTTGAGTATATTCCGAAGAGGACGATCTTTCGTCGATAAGTCCGGAATGTAGGCCCCATAGTACGTTGCTTTGCCAATAAATAGCTGAAGTTGTTCGCGTGATGTTGGATTTGGTGCGTCGCGAATTGCTTCAATGTGCCTATCGGATTTATGGATTCCTTGATGATCTATTTTATGACCAAGAAATTCGATGGTTGGCGTAGCGGAAACACATTTTGCTCGATTTAGGTGTAAACCATGCTGTTTCAAACGATCCAGTGTTCTGTCGAGGCATAACAGAAGTTCTTCGAAGCCGTTTGCAAAAATGAGCAGATCGTCGAAGAAATTGAGTACGTTGGGCAGATCCTTGAGAACAGCTTCAATTCGACGCTGCCAAATCGCTGGGATGCTAGCTGCTCCGTATACTGCTCGAGTCGGTCTGATGAGTCCATGAGTCGGTGTGTTCAATGTCAGTGCGTGACGAAACTCTTCATCGACCGTAAGATGAGTATAGGCGTCTGTTATGTCTAAATGACAGAATAAATTTGCTCCTCGCAAGCGACTGAAAATGTGTTCTGGCTTAGGTATCGGGTATTCATCGACGATCATTTGCGGGGTTAAAGTCTGTTTGTAATTCCCCGTTATTCTCAATGCTCCGTTCTTTTTTCTGACCACATGAGTCGTGGATGTCCATTTTGAATAATCTACACGTTCGAAGAAGCCGGCTGCTATTTTTTCGTCTATTGCTTTGGCATAGGCGTCGCGCAATGCCAATGGAATTTCGCGAGGACGAGAAAACACAGGTGTAGCACCAGGTTTCAAGTGCAGTTTTGCAGGCGGTCCGATCAGTTTACCGGCAACATCACTGAAATTGCCCTCATACCTGGATAACAAGCTGTTGAGACGATTCTCTTGCACTTGCAAGAATACTGGAGTGGTCGTGATCAATGTACTGATTTTTTCTGATGGGGAAAATAAATCGACGAAATTTATCTCGTTGACAAAAGGTTCGATCCATTCTCTCCCGAACAATGCGTCAAAATCTCCGTCCACAACTTACAAGTGTAGATTTTTTGTCGTTTTGCCTATAGAGACAACCACCGATGTGTACCCAAAATAGTTAATTGGATGACCTGTGTAGCTGACGAACTTACGATTGGTTCTCTTCAGGAGTCGTTTGGTCTTGATCAGATCATACTGCTGTTTATTAACTATTCCACACGGTGCTCCAGTGTCCAATTCCATTTCAAAGTCGTGTCCTTCTATTTGAACATTTATTACCCGTTTATCAGTTCCATTGATTTCGTTGATTTCTCCAAATCTGTGAAGAACGTCCACATTTTCAACGGGTTTCTCCGTAGTTGAAACTTGGTTCGTTTTTGAAGTCATAGACCGACACACCTTAGCAATGTGACCCTTCTTGTTGCATTGATGGCACACCGCATCTCGGAATGGGCACTTGATACGAGGATGGGGTTGACCACACTCATTGCACACCTTATGATTCTCGGAGCTTGTTTGTCTCGTCAGCTTGGAGTTAGTTTGAGGTTTTGACGTTTGGCCTCGATCGTAGCTCGTAGCTCGCTGCTTTTGAAACTTTTGGTTTTTATTTTTGAATGCTGGTTTTTCATATCCAAATTTATTGGTCGATTCTGTTGTCGAAGTGCTTAGTAATCCTGGATTCTTCACATCATTGGCTGAAGATCGTGTTACTTCTAATGTGTGAGCAATGTTATATGCGTCATCGAATGTTTCCGGATTTTTGGCAATTATTTCGTCACACGAATCGCGAGACTGAAGTCCACGCAACAACTGTTCGATAAGCATACGATCGACAGCATCACCATACTCGCACTTTGAAGCACCCTGTTTCAAGCGAAGGGCAAATTGGGCCACAGTTTCTCCCTTTTCTTGCTTTATTTGACGAAACTTAATACTTTCGACATATTTGTTTAATTTACAATCAAAATGTTTTTGGAGAATTTCTTTAATTCGAGCGTATGTGACGTTTTCGGGTAAATCAGGAATTACCAAAAATTTGAGAGCATTGTTCAGTTCAACGCCCATATAGACTCGAGCATAATTTGCATGATGGTCTCCTGATATTTTGCTCAGTGTGAGCGCCCAGTCAAATAGTTTGAAATAATCCTCAACTGTGCCTCCTTCCGAAGATCGATATTCGCTGATATAAAAAGGTGGTGGTCTTCCCGTCGGATTGGGCTGATTTCCATCGATGTTTTGTTGTCCTGCTTGCAGTTCAGTCGGTGAAGATTTCCGGGCTGTGACCAACAACTGGGTGACTGTTTCCGTGAGTGCACTTAACTCTGCCATGCTTTGTCGAATATGTTATGTGCGTTCAGCACGAGGAAACGACAATATCGATGTGTACCGAATTGGTGTGAGCAGCGAAAGCGATGCGCGAGAGATCCGCGGGAGCGATGCGCGGCACACTTCGTCGGTTGAAACACGATTGTATCAGTCTTATTTCCAGCACGAAACTTGTCCCGAGTAAGCACAGATCTACAGTGAATGATGAGTGCAGGATGTTGAGTTGCGAGAATATTGCACGACGTGATCACACCGCAGCCACGAAAGTTTCGTTTGACGAAACGATTTCAGCGAAACTTTTGAAAGAACTGCGTGATGTTTTCTATCTTCTGATGATTTCACCGATGATCCCACTTCTGACACAAAAATGTCGTGTATTGATATGATACACTAAAACAAGGTCGATCACAGTTTAAAGCTTTTTATTCAGTCTATTCGTGGCTACACTTATCTCAACAATCAACAACAATTAGCTTAACAATAGAGACTCGAACGCTAAGTTACTTCGTGGAAAGTAGAGACATCTGTGTATCTAATTTTGAAACTTTTTGATTTTAATATTTGAAATTATGAATTAATCAATCACTTGATAAATATTACTATACACATATAACATATTCTTGGTCCACATCAAAACAAAAACCTCAACTTCACAAGATGTCACCCTGACCACACCAAATTCTTCCATCCCATATAGCTTAGTCCTTAAGGAAGCTTGCATTTGCTCAACCTAGAATAGTATGGCCACCTACACCAATAAAATCCTCAATACCTACACATGTAGAAAAATTATCAGAAGGTGAGTTTTTGGATGTTGTATTTGTTTGTTGGGTCCTCTTCCCAGATCTCTGTTTCTAAGTATTGTATCAGTACTCTCATATTCTGTCATACTCCAAGAATAAGTGATTTATGTCTTAGACTTTACTGCAGTAACATTCTGGGAACAAGTCATGTTTACCTGTTTATGTTTCCTCTGGTCTTGGTGCGTCCAGGTTTGATCCTCAGTATTGTATAAATGATAGGAATTGATAAAATATTGTGAAGTCCAAGTGTCCACTGACATTTCATAAGGACTGAGTAACAGGCGGCCACAAGCAGGTTGCGTCGGTCAAGTAGAAAGCAGAAGTTTTACTCAAACTAGGAATTAAAATATATTAGTGCAGGTGAGTGTTTGTAAAACTTACCAGATGGTCTGGGATGCAGGTACAGAAACATCAAGCTGTAGTACATGCCAGTGAGTGAAAGAAATGTAAAAAATTAAAAGGCCTGGTTGAGAGGCTATAATTGGGAAGATTTATAAACATCTTATCAATGGGACCACAGGATTAAATTCAGGGAAACAAGAATAGTGATTGGTGAAAATTATATGGGCTGCTTGGTCAGAAGCACAAAAACAGTAAAATGTGAAGATAAGTAGGTGGATAATTAATAAAAGGGCCACTGATAAATTTATTTGCAGATTCAAAGTAACTTTCATACTGTATGTTCAAACAATCATTCTATGTGAGTTATAAGTGAGAAATAAGCCATTGTGGTGTGATCGTACCCTCTTTCATGATTTGGCGCAACACCGGCATATAGAAAAGAATTTGCTCGCGTAAACAATGTTATACGACAGGTAGCAGAATGCACCGTTATTTTCGTCTTGACGCGGCGGGGAGAAACTGAAGGGATGGTCAGCCCAGATGTCAAGAGAACAGTCGCTGAGAGGACGGCAAAGACGGAGTATCGAGAAAAATTAACGGGACGAACGGAAAGCCGAGTTGGCGGGTGATGACCATCGACAACAACAACCAAGCGGGACCCGACAACTGGCTGGCGACGGAGATTTCTGGGTACCTGCAGAAAGAGAGGCGACGCTGCCTGCTATTTACTGGAGGCACATGTGCATGAGCAAATCCCGCGGTTAGCTCCTTTACAATTTTTTTAAAAAAGATTTCAATTACCATTTAAATTTTAGTTTGTTTGATCAACACCCCTGATGATAAAATAAATGTGCGTACTTTGCATATGACTGAAGGGCATAATATTTTACACTAATTTAAATAAATGTACAAAAGTAAAATTTATAATAAATTAAAAATTCACATCAAAGGAGTCTCTGTAACCGACCTTACCACACCATACATTCATTCTAATGCAGCCTAAGCATTTATTAGTTAACTGTATTGAGCAGAATAATTCCAGAGTTTAGCATTCCCTCTGCTGACAGTATCAAGCATCAACTTCTGGACATTGAGAACAAGTCCCTATACACACTTTCCAGTTCCTTGGCTGGGATATAAACAGTGAAGACGAACAGGACTAATGAGGAATCCCTGCAAAATTCTGTGCTCATTAGTAGACAAGGACAAATTGTACTTCAAGCAAGTCTGGCAACTTTAAATAATGTAAACTGTCACATAATCTTTCAATGCAAATTTCTGATGTAAATTATTAGTATTCATTATTTCTTATTGTATGCCCAGAAACATGTGATATTCAAGAACATAGTTTGTATTTAGTATTTTCTTGTATTTACAGCATAATATTTCATTCGAATAGCTTTTTGTTCAAAAAGTAATAAATGTATTTTTTGTTTAGAGAATTGGATTTTAATAATTATGTTAATTTCCAACCCTACCAAAGTGAAGAATAATTCACGATAACAATTACTTCACTTCCAAAATGTGGACTTTATTACATTACTAGCTGGGTGCCCGGCTGCTTTTGCGCTATTTTTATGTAAAGCTCCTCGAACCCTATCCCTACATGTGCTCACCTCCCATGCCGAAGGGGGATGAAGTCATTTACTAAATCTATCGGCCATTTAACATGTTAGAAGATGACCATCCCCACAAATGTGCTATAATGAAAAAGAATGTATTCCACGCATAAGTCGGCCGATTGCATTGTCAGAAAATTTCTTCCCCCGCCCACCACCACCTAAACCCGTCGCGTTACCCAGGTTGTCACAATTAGATTCAGCGACATTTAAAGTCTCTGAATTGATTCTAGTCTTGGTTGTTTTTGCGGTTTTTTTATTTAACGTACCTCCACCCCACCCCTAAGCTTGCTCCCCTCACAGGGGTTAAATTATACACAAACAACATCGGTATAAATACTATCAAAGTAATTAACCACAGGAAACAATTATCGCAAATATCGACAATTTAACATGTTTGAAAATTTCCACCCCCGACCATTCCCGTTTCGGGGACTTAAACGGTCAAGTTTAATGTCATAATTAAACTCAATGACAATCCCGATAGTTTCTGCTTTCTTTTTATGTAATGCCACTTCAGGCCCACCCTTAAGGATGCACCCTTCCGAATCCTAAAGGGGTTTAAATTATACACAGAGAACATGTAAGGAAATTTTATTAATGTAATTCATCCCTATCAGGCCTACAAACAACATCGGTAGAAATACTATCAACGTCAATGGTCCCGGCATTTATTTATTCCACGCTAATATCGATGATTTAACATGTTTGAAAAATCCCACCCCGTCCATTCCCGCCTCAGGAGATTAAATGGGTAATTGAATATCATCTCAGATAACATCGGTTGAAACAGTCTCTTTGATTCCTAAAAATATTTATCTGCCTAAATATCCACTGTTTTAGCATGTTTGAAGTTTCCACCCACTCCTCTAAGTGTGCTTCCCTCTCATACCGAAAGGGGTTATATTTTACAAACAACATCGGTATACATATTATCAATGTCATTGAATTCCCCAATTAATTATTTAACGCAAATATCGATCGTTTCTCTACTGATAAGCCCGAAAGGGGTTGAAGTTATAATCTGTGAAAATGTAGAGAAATCTCATTGATCCCGAAAACTATTTTGTTGCAAAAATCAGTTTAATAGCATGTTTCACAATTTCCACCCCGACCACGCCCGTCCCTGGGAGGTTAATTGCTAGTTTATAGCATAATTAAACTCAGCGTTATCCATAACTTTGCTTTTGACTCGTCTCGTTTGTATTTGAGTTATTTTTTTGTAATATTCCTCCACCCCCACCCCTAGAGTTCTCCTTTCCCATGCCGTAAAATACTGAAATTTTACTCACATACATTGGTACAAACACTATTAATCACTTTTACCCGGAAAATATTTATCCGACTCAAATATCGGCTGTGTTAGCATGTATGAAGATTTCAACCCCCAACCACCCCCGCTTGGGAGACTTAAACGGCAACTTGAATATAATAATTAAACTCACGGACAACCATAACCCTGGATTTGAGTCCAATCTCGATTGTGTTAGCGTTATTATTAAATAAATATACTCCACCTCCACCCTTAAGAGTGCTCCACTCCAAATCCCGAAAGAGGTTATGTTAAACATGTGGAACATGTAGAGTAATATAATAAATCTCAGTGAACCAGAATTATTCGACGCAAATATGGACTGCTTAACATGTTTGAAAATTTCAACCCCCGTCCATCCCCGCTTGGGGAAGTTAAACTGTAACTTAAATGTCATAATTAAACACAGTAACAAATATAACCCCGGATTCGACTTGAAACTCGAATGTGTTAGCGTAATTTCATGTAATGCCACTCCACCCCCAAACCTTAAGGGTGCACCACTCTCATGCCTAAAAGAAGTTGAAATTATACACAGATGAAGTTAAATTTTATAAATGCTATTGATTCAGAATTATATTGATTCAATGCAAAAATCGGCTGGTTAGAATGTTTGAAAATTATATTCAGATAACATCGGTAGAAACACTATCAATATCTTAGAATCCTAAAAAAAATTCCGACTGAAATATCGACTGTTTTAACATGTTTAAATATTTACTCCCCCTTCTACCCCCTCTTCTGGGGGTGGTAGACGCGTCTCACCCCAACAGCGTTTGTTTCCTGGTCGCAAAGAACACGCGTACGAAATTCGGTGAAATTTGCTCCACCAGTGTAGATTTGTATTCTCCACCCCAAACCCTAAGGGTGCTCTTTTCTCAGGGTGTAGGGGATGAAAATTATATTCAGAAAACATCGGTATAAACACTATCAATATATTGGACCCCTAAAAATTATTATCCGTCTATAATATCGGCTGTTTTAGCATGTTTAAATATTTACTCCCCCTTCCACCCCCTCTTCTGGGGGTGGTAGATGCGTTTCACCCCAACAGTGTTTGTTTCCTGGTCGTAAAAAACACGTGTACGAAATTTGGTGAAATTTGCTCAACCGGTGTAGATTTGTATAACGAACATACAAACATACATAAAAACATACAAACATACATACATACATACATACACTCATTTTTATTTATAAGATAGCAGGGTGCCCAGGCTGTCATATATCCATAACCCATGATTTGACACTAATCATTGTTGCTTTTGCATTATTTTACGTATCACACATCGACCCCTATCCCTAAATGTGCACACCTCCCATACTGAAATGGGTTGAACTCATTGGCCCGGAAAAATTTCTTTCGACGAATATATCGGCCGTTTTAACATGTGCGAAAATTTCAACCCCCGCTACTGTGGGTTAAACAAATTTTTGAATGTCATAATTAAAGTCAGTGTCATCCATAACCCCGGTTTTGACTCCAATTTCGGATTTTTTTGCTTTATTTTCCTGTTGCGCCCCTACACCCGGACCCCTAAGCGTGCTCCCCTCCCATGCCACAATGAATTTAAATTATACACAAACTATATCGGTAAAAATGCTATCAATGTTATTGACCCCGACATATATATTGTAAAGAACCATTAGTCACGTACATTTTATTTCCATTGTTCTTTAATATTATTGTCGGCGTAATTATTGAGGCCAGAGCCTTGTTTGGCGCAGGAATGCAGAGACTGTAAACGTTGCTACGCGCTTATTGTCGGAAAAGCGTACGTAAGACGCTCAGAACTTTGGCGGGAACATTCAGAGTGGTTTTGGAGCCTGCCAGGAGTGGTCATGTCGAAAGTGTGTGTGTTGGTCGTGTAATACGAGTCTGCTTGGGAGTGCAAACGATAATGCTGTGAAGCTTGTCTTGGGAATTTAACCAATCTAAATAAATAGGACGACGTAAAGTTTATAAACAGATGGAAAGACGCCGAAATTTTGAGAAGTGAAACGATATAGCAATCAGTGTTATGACCTGTTATTTAATATTTTCTTTAAAAATAGAATAAATGTGGAGTGCGCAATATGGTACCAGAGCACCTCTAAATAAAAAGGTATGTATAAACATTATTTTGTTAACCATTATGTTAATACACTTTACCGTCATATTTCTCTAGATTTGTCAGATTTCTTTAGTTTTTTTGTTACAATTTTGTTATTTTCATTTAATTTATATTTTTCTTTTGTAACTTTTGGTTACAATTGCAAATCACTATCATTATTAGAGGTCCAGTAAGCGGCTCTGAGATTATGAGTATCATTAAAACAGTGGCAATTTGTTAAAAACATAAAAATGTACAAAATTTAAAGTAAATCGAAATTGCAATAAATAATATTTTATTTCTTTAAAAAAATTGTGTACGTTGAATGTAAAATCCTGTTAATTTTCTTCCGATTTAAAATTTCAACTACCAAATAATTTGGCACAACGTGTAGGCTTTATTTTCCTTTGTTTAATTCGTATATTACAATATATTTCTTCCAAGCAAATATCAACCGTTTTACACGTTTGAAAATTTCTACCCACGCTAGGGTAAAACCTTGAATTCGACTCGAATTTTGGTCGTTTTTGCGTTATTTTTATGTAACGCACCTCCACCTACCCCTAAGCGTGCTTGTTTTTGGTCACAAAGAACAAGTGTATGAAATTTGGTGAAATTTGCTCAACGGGTGTAGATTTATATGCGGAACAAACATCCAAATATTCAAGCACACTTCTTTATTTATTAGAAGAAGATTGTAATGTCATCATAAACGTTAACATTTTAATAAAATACATAAATTGAATTTTAATAGTTATATTTACCTGACTTCATTAAATTATAAATGAATAAACCAGAAAAAATTGCTAGAAATATATTGTAATTCTAATTAGAGGCCATTAATTGTTTTAATATTATTGGATTGTTAGCGGTACATTTCTTGAAAGCAACAATCACGGCTCTTTGTCGGTAATAGTTGTTGGAAACCGCGCGCTCGTACGGAAGTCAGTCAGGCGAACGTTTCGAGAGAAAGAGGAGGTCAGGCAAAAGTTTTGAGAGAGAGAGTAGGTCTGGCAAAAGTTTTGAGAGAGAGAGGAAAGTCCGGCGAACGTTTCGAGAGAGAGAGAGGAGGCTGATCTAAAAGTACGAATAGCGTGGTCTGTCGAATAGCGAGATCTATTAAACTCTATAAAAAACAAGTAAATAGTTCTTAACGGAGAGACTCGTGATATACGAGGGTGAATCAAATATAAACGAGACTTTTGGACCTGCGCGCGCAATAGTGATGGAAGAACGTTCCGCTGTTATTGGCTGTTAGGTTGGTTTGTCAGGAGTGGGGGAAGCATGTGATTTTATCATCATAGACTCGCTCAGTGTCCATCGTTACGATTTCCGAGCAGGAGGTACCTCCCTCTATTTCGCAACGTATTGTTATCAAGTTTTTAGCTGCAGAAGGTGTAAAACCGGCCGAAATCTTGAGAAGATTGACTGCACAGTTCGGGGAAGAGACGCTGTCGCGAGCTAGAGTGTTTGCTTGGCATAAACAGTTCGTGGAGGGCCGTGAACGTGTTGAAAATGAGAGCCATGACCGCAGACCCCGCACCAGCATCACAGCGGGCAACATCGACAGTGTTCGTCAACTTGTTGAAGGTGATAGGCGTCTAATAACTTCGGATATTGCAATTGAGGTTGGAATAAGTTATGGGAGCACTTACTCTATACTCTCAGAGGAGCTAGGGTATCGCAAGGTGTGTGCCAGGTGGGTTCCTCGCCTTCTCACAGTTGACCAGAAACTGAATCGTTTTCAAGTGTGTGAGCGTCTTCTTGCACGATTTCGGGAAGAAGGAGACCCATTTCTTTCTCACATTGTCACCTGTGATGAAACGTGGGTGCATCACTACACCCCTGAGTCGAAACAAGCTAGTATGGAGTGGAGGAAGAAAGGAGAAACCGGACCAGTGAAAGCCAAGTCACGATTATCGGCTGGCAAGGTTTTGGCTACCGTTTTTTTTTACCAGCGTGGCCTGCTGTATCTTGATTTTTAGCATGAGCGCAGAACAATTAATGCGGCATACTACTGCCAAATTTTGACTGAGGTCAGACTTGCATATCGCCGCAAAAGACGAGACCTTCCGATGAGAAAAGTGATTCTCCTCCATGACAATGCTCGCCCCTATACAGCAGCCCTGACCGTGAAAAAATTGGAGCAACTGGGTTGGGAGACACTGGAACACCCTCCATACAGTCCAGACCTGTCTCCCTGCGACTTCCATGTCTTTGGTCCTCTCAGGAAGCTTTGGGAGGGCAAAAATTCCACAGGGATAATGAGGTTGAAGCATATGTGCGCAATTGGCTACAAACACGACCTGACTCTTTTTACGTGGAAGGAATTAAAAAATTACCCATACGCTGGGAAAAATGTGTTTATAAATCAGGAGATTATGTAGAAAAATAAACTATGATTGTTTGTGCGTTTAAAATCAAAATAAATATTTTAAAAAATAAGTCTTGTTTATATTTGGTTCACCCTCGTAAAATCGCAAAGTGGAAGCAAAAGGTTTGCACCACATAGACGCGAAATAACATTTCGCATAAAGGCATCGAGGAGACATACGTCCTAGGGCTGACTGAGGGAGCGGCTGATCCCAAAAATTCCAGGTGGAATAACAACGAGAACTACGACCGTGTTTATTAAAAATGATGTGTAGAATCAGTGAACAACGGCCTTTTTAGTGCCCTCAAGCTCCAAGAATCAGATCTGGTACCAGAAAGACATTTGTGAGTACAAAAACAATTATTTAAAGTCTGTAAACGAAGATTAAAGGTATTTTTTCTTGTTTAGTTTGCGTTTTCTTTATTGTGTTTAGAATTTATATTCCGTTCATTTCAATTTTGATTTGTTAATTAGTTTATTAAATTTGTTTGTTTTACTATCAAGCCAAGAGAGAAAAAGTAATTAGATGAAATTGTTGTAAAATTTATAAAGTTGTATTTTCCTAGAAAGCCACAAATAAGAAAAATAATATAAAAATTTTGTTTGTAAATTTGAGGAAATTAAATGTCCACAGTGAGGCTGATAATTTGTATCTTTGAATTTGTTTTTTTTTAATTAATTAATTTTTTTTAATTAAAGCATTCCAGTTGATTATTACAATATATAAAAAAGTTTGAACATATTAATAAAATATAAATTGGTACAATGTTTACTCGTTTTTGGAATGTCTTCAGGTGCAAATATAAACTTTTCAAAGACTGATAATCATTTAATTCTTGAAATATTAGCACAATTAAAATTTTTAGGAGAAAATTTCTAAATGGGTGTAACATATGTGTCGATGAAAGTAGTCTTCATGCTGTCTAGCAGCTCTTTTAAGGACCTGGTTTTATATCAATAGCTTGTTTTCCATTCACATTCTCACATGTCGCAAAACGAGCCATTACTGTTGTTTGGCTCAGTTCCTTGTGCTTTTTCTTCGCATGCTCTTTCCATTTAATTCTCAAGTATAAGTCATGTCCAGTTGTGTAGCTCTGTTGACATATGGTACTGCAATACCTTTTATACTAACTGAATGTATTAAATTCATTTTTCAATAAGTGGAGTTCATGTGGACAGATACAGATCATTGTGTTTGATCTTCCATATCTGTGTCCATTGTTGTATTTTATCACTAACTTTCTGTATTTTATTGGTTGCCTCATTGTACTCTATTGTTTATTCATGCATCAAATCAATATCCATTATCGATCATGGCTGTGTTTGTCTGACGTACTCTAAAGCCTGTCGCTAAGGAATATCTCTGACTAATATTGCTTGTTTTATAGAGTCTTGTCAATTTTATTTACATTGCTTTGTCCCTGATTGATGGTAGAGTGTTGAATTTGGAATCCAAATTGATGGTTTGGAATCAGTTGTCTTCTAGCGGTAGTTTCAATCTGTTTAACAGCAGTTTTTCAAACATCAAACATCAGTATGGAGGTACAAAGAGTCACCAGTATCTGGGGTTGAAGCGAACTCATCTCCAGATAGAGGAGTGGTTGGTTGAGGTGGACTAGCTGTAGTGCCGGGAACACTGTCTGCAGGGGATCATGGTACTGGAACAGTGTCTGTGTTTCTTGGTATGGCGTTTTCCTTCAAAAAGAAGCAAGGTTTTAGACATTATATGCTAATTGCAGCCTGCTTGTCATTGATCACCAGGGTAAAATGTTTTGGAGAACGTTTGATGACAGCATAGGGTCCATCATAAAGTGGTTGTAAGGGTTTTTTAACTCCTCCATGCCAACAAACACATGGGCGCAAGTAGAAAGAGCAGGATGAATGAATTGCAGGCTGGGCATGAGCAGAGGCTGGTACGGGTGATATTATGCCTCGTAGGCATTGTACAAACTCTGACAGTTCTTCTTGAGTTGATGAGGATGATGAGAGAAACTCTTTCGGTAACAGGAGTGTTGAACCATACGCCAGTTCTGCAGTGGTACATTTTAGATCATCTTTATGTGCAGTTCGCAATCCCAAGAAGACTAGGGGTAACGTCTCAGACCAGCATGGGTTGTTATGGCACCTGAGGGCTTGTGGAAGCATTCAACCATTCAACTGGAAGGGTGGTAATATGTGGTATGAATATGTTTGATACCCAATAATTTAGTGACAGATGCAAATAATTTGACTGTAATTGTCGTCCTTGGTCTGTAGTGATGGTGGAAGGTACTCCAAATCTTGAAATCCAGTGTTGCACAATGCCACATGCCACTGTGTCAGCTGATATGTCAGTCACAGGGATGGCTCCTGCTGTCTCGTGTACCTGTCAACACAAAACACAAGTGAGGAGATAGGAGAAACCTTTGGAGGGTGGTAGTGGTCCCACCAGGTCAATATGTACATGGTAAAACCTATGAGCTGGTTTTAGGAAATTTTGTAGGGGTGCACAATTGTGTCAAGACACTGTAGATTTTTGGCAGTCCCCACATGCTTGTGTCCAAGCAACAACATCTTTTGCAATGGAGGGTCATATGTAATGATCCAGGATAAGTTTTTTTGTTGCTCATATGCCTGGGTGAGATAGATTATGAAGATAGTTGAAGATAGCCCTTCGTAGAGTAGGTGGTACATAATGTGTCACAGTGTTGTTGTGGATGCTGCACCAAATATGTAGTTCAGGTGTGAGCGGCATTGATTTCAGTGTTAGTGAATAATCAGTATTATTCAACAAACACTGGAGTTCATTGTCAGTAGTTTTAGCTAGTGCCAGGATTTCAAAGGTGACTGGGACGTTGGAATTAATTTCATTTACTCTTGAAAGTGTGTCTGCAATCACATGTTCATTTACTAAATTGTGCCTGATGTCTGTGGTGAATTGTGCTATAAATGACAGATGTCTCGGCTGCCTTGGTGACACAGAGTCAGTGACTTTTGTGAGACCAAAAGTTAGAGGCCTGTGCTCCATATAAATAACAAAATTCAGTACTTATGTATTAACACCACCACAGCAGAAAGAGAAGTTAACATGCCAAAATAAAACACTTTATTTAAAAACAAAGTAGTCAATCAGATTTTGGTGGAAAATGGGTTGATATACAGTTCAACATAGATTCAAAACAGACTCTATTTTCTTTAACTTGATACTGTTGCCATATGAACTCTGATAAATAAGAACTTTCATCAATTTCCACAATGCAATCTGGTCCACCTAACTTCTTCTTTGGTTTATTCTCCACATACAAGGCACATAATTCATGCATGTAATTGTTCCAATCTATAAAGTTTTATCCGATAAATGAAGTTGCTTTTCACAAAATTTAATCGACATCAATTCCTTGCACCAGCAGTATATGAATCTCAAAGCTGAACAAAATGTAATTCTGCTTCCCTCAAACCAGTTGTCTTTTCTAAGTCCCACTTGCTGATCACACTGTCTTAAATTACATTTCCAGAATTTACGTTTACCGAAATAAAGTTTCAGGTCATGGAATTGGTACATTTTCATTCTTTTGATAAAATATTTTGCTCCTGAAAAAATAAAATTGCATCTTGTTCTGTGTTTGGCAAACCCCAAATGCACATTTTCATAGCACTAAAAATGGTGTAAAAAATCAGCAAACAAAAGGGCAACAAAGAATCCAAAAGATAAAACTGCCTGCATGTGTGAACAAGATTGCTCTTTATTGGCACATTATCACAATTTCTTTTTCTACTGTGGTGGCGTTAATACATAAGTACCCAAAATTCTGACCCTCCAAGGAGTAAATGGCAAGGAGCTCTCTGTCAAAGGTGCTGTATTTATTTTCTGGGGGGTCAGCTTTCGTGAAAAAAATCCAAGTTGTTGTGGGCCATGACCACTATGAACATGCAGGACTGCTCCAATAGCAACATCTGAAGCATCAGCTTTTAAAATAATTTTTCATCAGGTGAATAACTGCTTTAAATTGCTCAAATGCAACTGAGGTTTCATCGGTCCAAGGTATAGGTCAGATGTCATGTTTTTTGGCACCCTTTAGGAATTTATTGAGAGGTGCTTGGGTAGCAGCAGCATTTGCTATAAAACGTCGGTAGAAATTAACCATTGCAAGGAAACGTTTAAGTTCTATTAGTGTGCTAGGCTTTGGAAATTTCATGATTGTCTCAGTCTTTTCAGGTAGGGACTGACGCCTGTAGGTGTAATGAGGCAACCAAGAAAGGGATCTGTTGCTTTCCCAAGTAAGAATTTAGCAGGATTTAGTTTCAGCCCGTGCTGTTTAAGTCTGTTAAAAACTGCCTGCAAGTGATGAATGTGTTCCTCTTCATTAGACGATGCAATAAGTAAATCATCAAAATAAGGGTTGCAAAATTCCAAGCAAAACAGAACCTGATGTATATAATGCTCAAAGGTTTGGCAAGCATTTCTCAAACCAAAGGGGGTAGCAAGGAATTCAAACAATTCAAATGGGGTGGTGATAGCTGTTTTGGGAATGTATTTGGGGTGTACCGGAATTTGGTGATAAGCACGAGCCAAATCAAGATTTGAGAAGATACTCTTATTAAATAGATTTTGTGTGCAATCTGGGATGTTAGGGACTGGGTATATGTCCGGTACAGTGACAGTATTTAATTGGTGGTAGCCACCACAAGGGCGTCATTCTCCATTTGTCTTTTGGACCATATGGAGTGGACTAGCCCAGGGGCTTTTAGATTGTCATAGGATGTGCTACATGGAGGAGTTCCAGTGGCAAACGGCGGGGTTTGGATAAAACAGGGGGCCTGTTGTTTTTATGTGATGGTATACAGGCGAATCTTCGAGGTTATTTGAAATTTGTGATGGGTTTGTGAGCTCTGGATACTGTGCTAATAACTGATCCAACTTTGTATTTCCCAGCAAGATTGAGATGTTTTTTTGATGAGGGATTGGCACAGGTAGTATTTCATTTGAGTGTAATTTAGTCTCATTCAACTAGACGGCTACTTTTGACGTCAATCAGTAGGGTTCTAGGCTTTTAGGAAATCACTTCTTATGATGGCTTGCTGAACTTTAGCCACTACAAATTCTCAGCAGAATGTGTTATGCAGATTTAAATCTAATGTGAGGCGTTTAGTACCATTTGCGACAAACAGGATTTTTGCAACTGTGCTTGTGGGTTCTGTCGTTTGGGTAGCACGGAAATGTCGATCAGGAATTTAATGTTCGATTTTGGATCAGCCGCGAGAAGTCTGTTAATATGGCGGTCGCTTTTATGGCCATGGGGCGATCGCCGGTTCAGCTTTCCGTGCTATTGAATGAGCATGGTTGTGTGCATTTTCTTGCCTTGTTTCCAAAATTTGTGTGGTTGTTAGTACGTGTTTGTACTATTTCGAGAATGGCTAAGCTGTCTGGTGGTATCTGGAAATTGGACATATCGGCCACGATTCCCTCGTACTAGATTCTATAGCTCGTTGACTTGCTGTCAACTGAGCAATTTGTTGGTCGAGATGGCTAGAGTTTATCGGGACTTGCGTTGGAATTGTTGCTGCGTTGATGAGTGTGGGAATGGCAAGTTCATTAAATTTATCTGCTACCACAGCCGACTGATTAAGCTCTTCATGAGGGCGGCTAAGATGCTTTGGGTATTGGTGGGGAGACGGGACATCCAAAGTGATTTCAAGAAAGGCTCACTAACTGTATTGCCTGCTAGGGACCGCATACGAGTTAACAGTTAAGATGGTCATTTATCGACTAGTTCTATGCCTTGAAATAACTTCCTGATTCTAGAGTCCTGACTCTCGGAATGCAAAGATATTAATTTGGTTTTGAGAGTTTCGTATTTATTGTCAGTTGGAGGTTGTAGAATCAAGTCACTGACTGTGTTGATCACATCATATTCGACTGCAGAGATAACGTAGTTGAATTTGGTGGAATCAATATTAATACCCGAAATTTGAAATTGGGCCTTGAGATGCGCAAACCTCAATGTTGGATTTATTTTCCAAAATGGGGATGGGCAGACGGTAACGTGAGAAACGTTTGGGTTTGCTGCGGTATCCCCAGTTGGCAATGTGTTAAAAGACATTTTGAGTTTGTCACAAAAATTGTGTAGAAAAATAAAATAGAAAGTTTATCACCAATTGGGGTTGTTAAATGTTCAAGAGAAGAGAGAGAAAAGATATTAAGAGTTGACGCTATGACACACTTTGATCTAGGCAACTGGGAGCAACACACTAGGGCACGTCACACGCAAAAATATAGGTTATCACTCTCTTTCTTTTTTTTGGGGGGGGGGGGGGCAAAAATAACACTGAAGCGATGCTCCTCAGGCACTTATCTCTTCAGATGGAAGTTCAAACTGTAGAAAAACGTCGATAAGTCGCCGATGTTTGTGGATTGCAGCACGGTGGTTTTGAAGATTCTGTTGTCACTCGAGGCCATGAGCGCAAGGCGGTATCTACACGTCAGCTATTCACGAAACCATTGATGATAATGGCCACGTTTACATGGTGAGTCTGTGTGTCAGTCTAGCTCCCACTCCACGATCTCAACGCGTATTCTCGTGATCTTGTTCTATTGCTTTTATTTTTCACTTTATTTATAAAATAATTTTCTAAATATGTATAAAAATATAAATATTCCCATGACTTTTCTACATAAATAGCAAATAAAAGCTCTTGCATAACATTTTATTTCAGGACTAATAAAGGTTTTTAATTTATCATTAAATTTTATCCTCTATAAGTATTTCCGATAATGTCAGTGTGTTAGTAATGTTGACAATGTTTAAAACAAATAAAACTATCTGGATATTCGTCCTTCGAACGCATTGATTCTAGGATCTATTTTTTAGACACGTTATATAAACAACACATTGAAATTAAAATATATTACGCTTTTTGTCTATATTAAGAAGTTTATTATAACACTTGGCGACAGTGAGACGCGTGTATTGTTTATCCCTTTCATAAAGTTATCCATTAGTTCTTTGAACAGCAAAGTGAATGCACCTTTTTGTTCACGTCCTTGGTTTATGGGATGTACCCACTGGTTCCTTTTTCTTTTCCCGTCATTCCTAGGCAAATAACACACAGCTAATGTTTCCAAAATCCATTTTTTCATTAATTTAAAAGAAAAAGGAAAATGTTTACTGGGAGGCTGACGAAATGAGAATGGGTAAGCGACAAGTCCGTGAGAGTTTGGTTGGAAGGGGTAGAGGGGGGTTAGGGAGGGGAGGCGACTGTGGCATTACTTTTTGTACCGCCGACGTGTAAAAGAGACGTGACTCGCAGACATGGAATCGCCGTGTGAAACGGGCTTTAGTAGTAGTTCAAATCTAGTTATGAAAAGCTGATATTGTGCTTGTGTTTTATTGGGCACACTATGTAGGCATATGATGCTAGTGTTCACTGTTGGTATACGTACAGCACAAACTTCAAATATAGATTGCAGCTTGATGTTGTCCTCTTGTAGCATGGTAATTTGTTGAAAATCTAGGTCAGATTGTATGAATACTACACTTCCACTTTGTACTTTCATTGTTCTGCAGAAGTAGGCTGCAATTTTGTAGCTGTTGTATATTACAATATTACCTGTTTATTGATATTTATGGTGAACACTTGATCCAGTGATGTAATCTCAGTACAAATTAAATTCAGTTTTTGCCATTCCTTGGATATGTGACTTTTTCATGCCTTGTCACTTTGAAAAGTTTGCTTTTGCCTCACATTTTTGTTCTCTATCTTGTCTTTTTCTGTCAGATTAATTATTATTTTAAAGCAGCATGTTACTTGTTTTTTGTTTGCATTTTCTCACTCAAATATTTTATTAGTCTTTGAGATATATTTGAGTTAGAACATCGTTAGAACCAAAGAGATATATAAACATAATAGATTGGCTATATCAGCGTTACAGCGCTCTGGTTGGCAGCAACAAACAACACTGACCGCCATTTTTTAGTCGGTCCACTTCACCTAAAACCCGATTTGTGTTATGCTACTGATGGTAAAAGTTTTGAAGTTTTTGTGTTAAAATAAATTGTTTGTTATTATAAATCATGCCAAGCGTGTGTTCAGCCTACAATTGTAATAATCGTAGTTCGAAAACACATGAAGTATCGTATTTTAAGTAAGTATCAGCATAATAATAAGAAGAAGAAGAAAGATAGCCAATTGCAGACAAAATAAGTGATAATATAAATACTGCACAACGTTTCTGGGATGCTTGTCCTTTCTTCAGGGCTAAGAAGAGCCTCGAGCGACTAACTGCACTCGTCAGTTGACAAAAAAAAAGCTTTGGAGGTGCTGTGTCGCTCTAGACTAGGAACGGTTACATGTTGCAAATAGAATGACGAGGCTACACATTCAGTATGAGGCACATAAAATGAAGGTAGACGACACTAAGCAATTCTGTAACAGATGCCATGATATTTTGTAGAGACTTGGGTTTGTCTGAATTTGTAAATTGTGAGGACACGGTAAAGTTCATAAAAAAGCATTTGATTTGTTGAATTCGTGCAATGTTATGAACAAGGGTACAAAAACTCCTGTGTTTAGAGGTAATAAAGTGACAATATGCAACACAACAGAAAGATCTGTACAGTATTTTATGAATTTAAAGCTGTACGATGGGAGTTTAGTATATTTGTCAGGGAGGAAGATGGGTGTGTGTGGGATTGTTTTAGATCTTCTCAGTTTGAGGCAACTGGCAGAGAAGTATGTGTGGAACGATTCTCCAGTTCTCAAATTTATATTAAGTAGGAGAATGAGCCAGGACCATTTAGAACTCTTCTTTTCTTGCATACGAAGATGTGGGGGAAATACAGTTCAGAGCAGCATATAGGAAATATTTGATTACGCAGATAGAACCATCCAAAAGTGCCAATAGTACGGGAGGAATTTTGAAGACAATGGTTGTACCAATTGAAAAAAGTAATTTTAATCTTGTACAGATCACAATTTTGATCATGATTACATCCCTGAATATGAGAGATAAACATTATATTCAGAAAAAGTGGTAGAATATATTTCAGGAAGTGTTGTACGGATGGTGGTAAAAACTAAAGTGTTTAGGTTGCTTGCTCTTCGCTCTCAAAGAAAAACGGGATTGATTAAGATAAAGGACTTTAAAGACAAGTTAATCAACCCGTCTAAAGACGTTGTGAAATTATTTACACTTGCTGAAAAGGTATTGAGGAATAACGAATCACAAATAGGAAAGAAGAATTTACTATTAAAATTGTGTGTGGAGGTATTCCGGATGTTGGGACACAAACAAATAATATTTTGTGAATTCGACCATTTAATAGATTCGGCCGAATTTGGTGAGGAAAATCACTACTCAATTTTGATAAAGGTTTTATTAAAACAGTACTTCAATTGCAGAATTCATTATATGTGTAAAGAAAACGCTATGGATGAAAGAGGACGCAACATAAGGCAATTATATACAAAACTGATATTATTTAAAGGCCAATAAATTTTCCTATGACTTAAATGTGTTATATTTTCTTAAACCTTAAAACATATTGTCCGTAGAGATTTAGTTTTAGGTCATTTGTGCGACAGAGTTCAAGGCTAGCAGACGATGGGGAACGCCCACCTGACAGTATAAAACATGGCGGCTGAGTCTTCAATTTGCTTCAAATATGGCGGCGACTTGTCCAGTATATGTTGTTTATATATGTCTTTGGTTAGAACCATGAAAACTCCAATCGAAGCTCATAACAACGTAAAATGGACACAATCACTACCTACGATTCTATTAGGACTTCGAGGAGCTATCAAGGAAGACGTAAATCACAGCATCGCACAAATGGTATACGGGAAAACAATCCGCCTTCCTGGCGAATTTTTTGAAGAAAAGAAGTTTCCTGACAGCGCAGAAACATTTGTCACCGAGCTCATCCGGACGATGAAATCGCTTAAGCCAGTGTCTATAATGTACAAAAATAAGCAAAATGTATATGTGCATAGAGACTTATGGACCTCAACGCATGTATACATTCGTAATGATCGAATAAGGGCTGGAACCTGCATATGACAGACCATTTTTGGTCAAACAACGTAGTGGCAAATTTTTCACACTGCTTGTTAATGGCAGGCAGATACATTTTTCTGTTGACAGAGGAAGAACCTGCCCAAATCAACCCAGTTCCAAAACCTGCAGCTGGTAATGGACCATCAACACCATCGCCACCCGGTGAAACACAGAAGACAAGAAGAGGCAGGGAAATAAAGAAACCTGCTAGATTCCCGAAAGTTGTTTTTTTGTAAAGACAGTGCAAAAATGAACTAACATATGTGATGTTTTACTGAGAGGAGAGTGATGTAGGTGTACATATTTTATCAAATGTGTAGTTGGCAACACTGTGGATCTTTGGTGCTTCGAGTGCTTTTGAACAAGTAAAGAGAGCGAGTTAGAACATAGAGCCTGACGCGCAACAAATACGTTCTCGTGCGCATGTAATGCTGATTGCATTAAAATATAAAGTGGTGGTTAATAGTTAATTTGGTGTATTTATTGAAAACGCTAAACAACCACCTATAAACGTTTTACCAATTTTGGACTCAATTCTACTCTATATCACTACTTGAGCTTCGTTTCTGCATTAAGTATCTCGTTTGCATTCTTTCCGCTGGTGGTAAGGTTATGTTCTTCTGTTTATCAGTTTTAATATGTTATTATTCTCCTGATACAGCTCCACTGACACTATGTTGTTCAGGGAAGTCGATTTCAGTTGCTCTAAAATAAGTTTTAACTGCGTTTTAAAGTAATATAATCCTTTCAATGAGAGATTTCCGTTTTCACTGACATAATCATCACAGAGTGTTTGAATGTTTTTAAAACTCATTATAGTTTCCCCTTCTTATCTTTCCTTCCAACACAGACACACGAAATATGGAATACTTTCCCGCATTTGTTGCTGCACTTTAGAACATTCTTCTGAGGAAAATTCTGTTTTTTACACACGTAACATAACAATGTCGGCAATCTAGTTTCATAGTGTGCGATGTTTCAAATCGTTGTCTGGATGGAGAGTTTGATACACTCGATACACGCTAAAATAAAGGTAAAACGCTCAAGTGGAGCGTGACTCTAAAATTAGGCAAATGTCATTTCTGTCGAGATTTAAGATTTCATTCTCTTGTTTTTTTGGACGAACTCAATTGTTGTGGTCTGTGCTAATTCTAATATTTTTCCTCCTTATTCGCAGCTAGTGTTTCACGTGATTGTGCCAGTTTCGCTACGCGTGAGGCTGTATGAACTCATCCTTTCTGTTCATCATTAGACGCATCATTTGCAAAAATTGATGATACAAATGGTTCTCGATCAGACCCGACTCGCTGGTTCATTTCTTGGCTTTTTTCACTGCTCCAAAGGATGATTTGCAGCACATTTCATTCGCACGGCAACATGGCTGCAAATATCTTTTAATATATTCGTATCTCAGGCACCTCTTGCTCTGTGAATCGCCTCTAATTTGACTACTAAGTTTTGAATGTATTTTATTCAGAATGCCTTCTCACGGTTCTGTGACCTCAACAGGTCATCATAAGTGTGATTCTAGTCGTTGTCTTCTCATCTCACACTTTTCCGATTTTAATGTCACATTGCACACCTTGAAACCACATTGGATCAGTTTTGCTTTGAAGTCCTCTGGATCAGTGCTCACGTGGACGTTCCTTACCATAACCCTTAACACAGTAAACATACCCCCACACGAGTTTTACGAACTCTCGTACTGTGCCGGTGAATGTTATTCCTTTAAGGCCCACACAAATAAATGCGGGACTGCGGCAACGCAGGCGGGAATACCAGTGCAGGTACGGGACGGGGGTTGCACAGTCCTTCACACCATTGCGGGAACGGGAATTCATTTTCTAGACGTTTTCCAGCGAACCAAACAGTTTCACTTAAAATAATGACGAATTTTTAATATTAGAATATTAAGAAACGAGACAATTATTTACCCCACTACACTAAAGTGACCACACGTCCCGATTTTGGCGGGACAGTCCCGCTTTTTGGTGGACTGTCCCGCGTCCCGCCGATTTTTAAAAATGTCCCGCTTTTTAGAAAATATCTGCATTTCTTATTTTAAATGTACTGTAAAAATATATTACCTATTATTTATTAAGTATTATGGTGAATATAAAGAAATAAAACATACACAAAAAAAGAGTAAACTAAATTAGGGAATGTACCGAGTTACATTTACTCGGTGGTGTTCGATCATTGTCGTTACGTCTCGGCTTAATTCAGATACGTGCAAACAGTCCGGTTTGTTTTCAATTTGACGTTCGGTTTGACTCATTATTTGATTCACGAAGTTAGAGTAATAGTCGCCACAACGTAACGGTCAATAAGGTAAAATTTAATACTTTTATTTAGACTTTGTAGTAAATTTTTTTATTTATTTCTAGTATTTACCCACAGAATAAAAGATGAGTAAAAAAAGAGAATGCAAATTTAATGAAGAGCTAAGCAGAAAAAAAAACAAAATGGACAATATGGTACGTGTGATAAATGCAATGCTGAATTTTCGGTCTCACATGGAGGAAAAAACGATATTACTAAACTTCTAGCGACAAAGAGGCATACTGAATAATGCCGCTTCCTCGTCTAAAATGGAACAGTTTTTTAGCAGTGCTAGCTTTGGTAACACGGATAAACAGCTAGCATTAGTGGAAGGGCTATTTGCTTTCCACACCATAAACCACAATCAAAGTTTCAGATCAATGGATTGTACATCGCAAATGATCAAAACATTATACGGCAAAAAATTTGCACGTGCAAGGACAAAAGCCTAAACAATTATTTGTAATGTTTTTTCACCATATTCGTTTTCTCAATTGCAGAAGGAATTAGAAAAATGCGCATTTATATCCATATATTCTGATGCTTCAAACCACAAAGATTTAAAATTATTTCCCACAATTGTTAGATTTAGTGATCCAGAAACAGGAATTAAAATTAGAATATTAGATTTTGTTTCATTGCCGGGTGAAACTTGACAAATAATTTTTGATTCAATAAGTACTATTTTATAAAAGAATAATTTGAACAATAAAATTATTGCCTATTGTGCGGATAAAACTAACGCAAATTTTGGTGGAAAAGCTAGAAGAGGCATCAATAACGTTTTTACGAAACTTAACGAACATTTGAACCAAAAAATTATTGGAGTAGGTTGTGCAGCGCACATTCTACATAATACTATTCAAACAGCATCTGACTTACTTCCAGTTGATGTTGAAAATATTATTGCAAAAATTTATTTGTATTTTTATATATATACTTTGCGTGTTGAAAGTTTGAAGGATTTTTGTGAAAGCGCAGAAATCGAATATAAAAGAATTCTTGGTTACAGCAAAACACGATGACTAGCTCCTTTACGAGCTGTAGAAAATATTTTAAAAATATACGAACCATTAAAATCATACTTTTTATCACAAGATAAATGTCCATGAATATTGCAGCTCTTTTTTGAAAATGACACATCACAAATTTGGCTTCAGTTCAGTCACAACCAAGCTACATTATTTCACAATGCTGTGAAAGTTATTGAAGGAGACAAAATTTCAATTACGGCAGTGTCAAATAAAATCAATAATTTAAAAACAAAATTACGAGAAGAATTGATAACGATTACATTCCTTTAATTATTCGAAAAGACATCATTAGGTTGGAAGAACAAGGTGCCATTAAACGACCTGATTTTCTGAAACATGTCAAAAAATTTTATAATAACTGCTTGGAATATCTTGAAGAATGGACAGTTCAATTCGAAGATATTAAAAATTTTCATTGGGTGACATTAAAAAAGGAGATTTTATGGGAATATGTGGTAAAATCTTTTGAATATATTAGTAACCATTTTCTGAAAAATAATATTTGCGAAAATGATCTTTTTGATGAGGTTTCTTTGGTAAAAAGATATGTTACAGATAGAAAAATTAAATGTTGGTTGTCTGCAAATGTGGAAACAGACAATAAATGGACGGAGTTATTCCATCATTTTAAACAAAATAATAATCCTCATCAAAATATTTTGAAAATTTTAGAATTCGCGCTCTCCCTTCCAGGAACAAATGCAGCAACAGAACGTGTTTTTTCTAGTATTAATAAAATGTGGACAACTGAAAAAACGCAGTTGAACATTAAAACTTTAAAATCTATATTAAGTATAAAATATAATTTGACCAATTCATGTGAAATAAATTATCCGAATCTATTGCAAAGTATTCACTCGGATCACAAATATGACCGTGAAAGAAAATCATAATTTTTTTAAATAAAAAATTTAATTTGATTAAAAATCATTGTGTTCAAATTATTATTTTTTACATATATTTTTAAAGTTACCAATAATTAATAATAAATACATTTTTGTACAAGTATACAATAAAATATATATAAGTAAATTGTAATTCTCATTTCATCCCATTTGTCCCGCCTTGTCTCAATGAAAATGTGGTCACTTTTCTCAAGATGTCTTGGCTCGACAGTGAAGTTAGGGGGCGTGAAATTTAAATATTCAAAAATTTGATGCCCTTGATGTGGTTAAATCAAGACTCGAATAAGATATTAATGTCGTAATACATTGCCAGGAACCTAGCTAGTTGAATATAAGAAAAACTTTACATCCTCTGATAATTATTGAAAAGTTATCTGTAAAATACTTAATTTGGTAAGTTGATGGCAAAGAACTAATTTTTCCCAGGCAAAACATGAAAAATGTAAAGGACTGAAGACCTTATAAAGGAATTCCACTTCATTGTCATCAACTGGACTGTATTGACCAATAAATACTTTGCTTGTAACCAGTTACAATGGGCATATTACAACTGGCATTGCAGGCAGATTTATTTAACATCAATTTTGGATAATATTTATGAAATGTGGCTATTTATAGAAATTAATCACACCATTGTACACCTGATGAAGTCCTAGATTAAGGATGAAACATTGTGAATTGTAAAATTCTTGTTAAATTACATTTGATGAATTTTGCTGTGTTCATACATATGTAACTGCATCAAAATAAGATAAATATATCTATTGATTCATCAGTAATTTATTTTCTATATCCTAAAAAATTAAGACTTCATCTTCAAGAATATTGATGCTATAGTCTCACTAGTTTTGTCATTTTAATGTTTTTATTTTTTGTTTATGTGAAATATTTTGTTCTACTAACACTAAGACAATTTGGATAGTTATAATGGAATATTCTTTTCATTTTACTTGCTCCTGCTCATTTTTATATCAGAAAATTTTTGTCTTAAAAATAATATTTTGCTAAATAGTATAATTCATACATCTATCTTCTTCTAATAAATAAAATTGACTGTTTGGGTGTGTGTGTGTGTGTGTATGTCCCACATACACATCTAAACATGTTGAGCAATTTTGATTACATTTTGTATACATGTTCCTTTCAAACTGGAAACAAACACATCAGTATTTTTGATTCTCTTAAGGAACTGAAAGTAATTTTGACTCTCTTAGGTTACCAGTATTATGAGTATTTATGACTCTTAAAGTATGGTAAATAATTTGATAATTTAAAGGTACTCAGGATATTTTTTATAATCTTAATTTACCAAGAGTATTTTTTATAATATTTGGTATCTGAAGTGTTTATGCTTTTCTAAAGGCACTGGTGGGTTATGATGAATTTAGCATTCCCTCTGCACTTCTTGACTAATAGATTAATTAATGTAGGTTAAATACTTTTTTGGATTTTTATAAATAAATACTTGGGGTTCGCCAGGATCCAGCTAGTACAAAAGAAACAGTAAAAACTAGAAAACCTGGTAATTGAAGTTAACATGATATTCTTTTAAATATTTATGAAGTCTAGTACCACCTTGACACTTGATGCAGAAAATAAATTAGATTGAACTGGTAGTAACAAATGAAGAGGTTCTAGGAAAGTAGGTGAAAATATAATCAACTTGAGAATGATATGTTGATTCTAAGGAGCTATGTGCTACATGATTTTATTGAAAGATAAATACAAAGAATTTTATAGGATCTGGAAGGAGGAGGTTAAACACGTAATAATTTGTAAGGGATTTTAAAAGGGGAAGTTGAAGATATATTGAAATGTAGATCAATTTTTTCAGAACTAATAGAACAATATGTATTCATAATAATACCAAATACAACCTTCATACAGACAAACTTTACATTTTAGAAACAATAACTATGAAAAGTTTCTCTTTATGGAGGTCAAATTTATTATTATTATTTTTAACATTAATTTCTATGTTATATATAATGTGTATTCATGTTGGCATTTTGATAAGTATTAGTTTTGTTTATTCATATTACTGTCTGTTCACTCATTTTGATAAAGAAATTTTAGTTACCCATAATTAATAAAATGTTATATTTACAGGATTACCAGTCTGAATAATGGAGGCAAATTAACTGAAGAAAATAAGAGTTTGTCTTCTACTCCTATCAGTAATATATGTAGCAGTGATTCAACTTTGGTTAATTGTGACATATCTGAAATCCAAAACGGTTGCAAGCCAATATCTTCAAACAAACAGAAAAATTCAAGTGATGGAGTTTTGGTAAATTATGCATATTGAACCATTAATCATTGAAAAATTAAATGCATTATTTTACTTCTGCACATAGTAAAAAATATTTATTGTAGCGCCCAAACTCAGCTATTAATATAGCTAATTATTTAACTGTTGCTGAAATATATTTCCTCTGTTAAATTATTATACACTTATCAGTATTGAAATCAGCTATTGCTTGAATGTGATTTCATTTTCTTTTTAGTTTTTATTCTGAGATCCTACTCTCCTCATATATTTTGTCAATTAAGTGTATAAATTGTTAGTCAGTTACAAAGTTGTTTGAGTATTTTTGAGCTTATTATTAATTTATTTATATTATTGAGAGCATGGTATGATTTTATTAATTTTAAAGATAGGAAATAGTAAAATGAGATCATATTGTTTGTGTTATATATATTCTTCAGGTGGCAAGTAGATATGTTCAGTCGTGTAGTATACATTAATGGCCGAGTAGTGTATTTTTGCACAGCTGCCAACCATTTCCCCAATTAGCTTCAGTAAGCACCTTGAGCTGACCTCATTAGAAATTGTGTGTATGTGTTTATTTAAGCAGTGTTCTTATTGTGCTTTTTATTAGTGTAAACTACTCAATGTAGAATGGGGCATTAGCAGTCCAAATGTTAAGTTCTGTATAAGCAGGCTAGGGGGGCAAGCTTTTAACGTACATTATATTTGAAGTGGAATTATGAAGCTGTTGCACAGTGTTCTGATATTGCCAAAGTGCAAGGGTGTACAGCTGAATCTTGTGGCTTAAGCCTTAGGACTGCAGAAAGAATAGTAAATAATAATTTTCTTCATTTTATCATCTTTGTGAATTAAGCTGGTTAAACATATCCATGGATAATACACACCAGGTAGTGCAGATGGGAACAGTGGTGTACCCATAACTGAGATACATGTCTGTGGATCAAAACCACACTCTGCTATAATGAGAAAGTGTGGTTTACTATACCTTATCAAAGTGAAGTATTGACGAATAAAAATAAACCTTATTTATAAATTAATAAATTATTTCGCTCAAAATCAAGTTAATCTGTTTAATATTCTTCTTTGATGATCTTGATTTTTCGATAAAGTAATTTTAAAATGTACCTGGAGTTAGCAATTCACTGTTCTGACTATAAATTACTTTTGCACACAGCAAAATACCTCTAATTGCTCACCTGAAGACAGAGAAGACATAATGTATGCTCAACTAATTCATCTTATGTATGCATTAGAAGTACAGTTAGAATCTCAAGCAGCTGTGAAAGAAAATTATGAGGTAGGTATTTAAATCCAATATTTTGATGACATAAAGTACTGATTTTCTACTTTTATCCACTACTAAGATAATGAATTATACACCAGTTACCATCCTGATGATGTCAAACAGCACTTTCCATATAGCTTTACCCTTCATGGATCTTCAATTTTCACCATTTTGATTATGTCTATTCTGTTTAGTATATTTTACATAATCGAGGTTTTTTTTTATAGAAAAACATTTGCAGTATGCTGTGTTATTTTATTAGTTTACACTTCTTTTTGAGAAAAGATGTAATTGTATAGTACATGGCTGCATTGTATGTCATAAATATTTGACATTTGGATAGAAAACTCTTATAAATATTTCACAAATTTCTGAATCACTGTTTCAAAAAGCATATAAAACATTAATATTGATTAAGGTTATACAGAGTTTTTTTTAAGTATATTCCTAAGCCTTTTATCATGAAGTCTTGCTGTGAATTTACCTTATAGTTTAGCATATTACAAGTTATAAACAAAAAATATATTAACCTCAATCTCTGCTTTTTGATTATAGCTGCCACAAATGTAAACTTAAGGCTGTTGCTCATTTTTTCAAACTGTCTCATTATAACGTATTAGTCTATGAGGATTTTATTATATGAATAATTTTTACATAGTAAATTAGGATGCCCTTTTATTTTCCGCTAAACATTTGAATTTGAATCATTTTTATTATTTAATATTTTTGGGGGGTCCATTTTACAGGCACAAATTGCAACTTTAAAATTAAAGGAAAATGAAGTTAAATTTCAAGCAATTACTGTTACTGAATGGGTACGAGACATTCATACTATATGCCAGGATATACTGCTGCTTGGAGAAAAGGAAAAACAGTTTATTGAATTATTTGGTAAGATTTAACATTGGGTAATTCATACTTGTACATTGCAGATCATGAAACTAATCCCGTTTTCGTTACTTTGTTCTTCAACTTGTATATTTGAAGTGTGTACATTTTTAACAAATATGTGACATGTATGAATTGCTCTGAAGAAGTTGACAGTGCCAGTCATTGAAAAGTCACTGAGAAACATTACTACCCGGTTGGAAACCCGAGAGCAATTTATACATGCAATTCACTGGGAAAGACCTTAAACTTTAAAATAATATATGACAATTTTCAGCTTTTTTTTTGCACACATTTAACTGTACATTATATTTTTGAACCCTTTTCTCATAATTCAACTTTGTAAAATTTGTTGGTACCCATATTGATAGTAATTTAATTTCCAATATTGATGACCAATAATAAGTTAATGTCCCTATAAATGTTGTCAGTATTCCTCAAATTAATAGACAATCTTTTGACTAGTGAATTCTTGCTATTCACTCCTGAGAAACATTGGAACTCTCATCTATATTTCTCAATTTGTATTTGTCTGTATATATTTGTATTATATCATTCCCTCAAAGTGTTACAGTTTTTGTTCTATGATAAACTTTGATAATGTTTATTTTCATTACAGTTGAAGCAAAAAAGTTAGAAGATTTGCTGTCTGATTTGTCTTCAGGTGTTCAGAACAAGTTTAGCCAACTACATTTAAATCATGTAGCAATGAATACAAATTCATACGGTAAGATCTTGCAAGAAAGATATAAATTACCATAATGAAATAATTAGCTAGCAAATTTAGTAAGTGAACACAATAATAATTTATACAGGTAAGAGGTGTTGTAATTAAGTCTCAGGACTGGAAATTTAGTATTGCAAACATTCATCACCTGTTGATATATTCCCTTATTTGTTAGTGCACAACAAAAATGTTCATGCAAATATGTCAGTAGAATTTATGTTAAAACTATTAATGATCCATATAAAACATGTTTGTCAAGTTTTTTGCCAGAAGGGCTAATCCAGACAAGTTTTCCACTAATCATATTAAAAATTGTCTTATTGCCGGAAGAGAAGTAAGCCCAACAACTCTTGAGATCAGTATAGTATTTTGATGGTATTAAAATAATATAAAAGTGTATGATATTATGGATTATGATCTGATAAATAATTGAGGATTGGTTGGGTCTCCATTTGACAAGCCACATATTTTGGACAAACAAAAGACCTTTTGTACACACTCTTCACTGTTCCACTAGATGGGTTCAGTTCTCTACCATCCTCTGTTGCTAGTGGAACAGGAAGTGATGAACTACTCATTTAAGAACAATAAACTTCTATCTACTCTTCTCACATTTCCAATGAGGTAAACTCATTGAAGTTGTACATTTCAATGGCTGTCACTGCCATCATCTTCAGGTATTACATGCCGAGATAATGCTATTAGTCCATTATATGTTTTTAAAGTAATTACCAATATTTATTTTAAAAACAACAAAACATTATTTTCCAGATATGTGATAAGATGTAATTTTCCAGATTACACACTACTTTTCCAAATAGTCACTGCTGTTATTCAGGCACTTGTAACAAGAAACCAGTTTTTGTCAAAGAAAGGTGCCACCTGTGGTGAAAGCCAAGTCTGCACTTTGTGTTTCACATCATCACCATCATTGAAATGTTTCTTCAGATGAAGATCTGATCTGGACTGTACGGGGTGGTCGAATTCTTCATTCATCAGCAAGATTTTGGGTTCCAATCTTAAGCACAATTTTCAATATCCCAAGTGTTCTGTCACAATGTTGTGTCTACAAAAAAAATACCGATCTTGAAATGTGAAGACAAAACTGATCTAAAGAATCATCTGTCCAGGTGCCACAGCTTGCACCAAATCATCTCTGATCACAGATGGTTGGCCGCACTTCCGTTTATCGTGCACATTTTCATGACTTCCATTAAACTCGCCATTCTATCACCCATTATTGCTTCCCAATATACCTCGCACAATTGCCCATGATGTTACAAAACTGGACAAGACTCAACTGTGACCTAAGTCATGTGATGAGCAGGTTCGAAGTCCATGGCTTTTATCACCTGATCTGTGAGTGTACAAAATTCCATCTACATGGCCCACCTTAAAGTGATATGGAGAATTGTGTGGAACATGTCGTGTGATCTGCAGACTGAGACACAAATCGTTGACTAGCTTTTGCACATCAGAAAACTGAACTATAATATCACCCAGTGCACATTGTGCTTATTTCTTTATTCATTCACAATTGCCAATGAATGTTTGATGGTGTAATATTCCTTGTATTCAAGAAATGAGTCACTGATTGGACTTCACAGTTGGCGGGTTGTTAAATTGTTTTCGAAAAACTTAAACAGAAGGAAAACACTAAGTGGCAATGCTTCACAGCTACATCTGGTTTTCTAATGAATGGAGGATGTGATTGTGCATTCTCAAAATTGCCACTGCAGTGACAAATTATTAAAGTGACATTTATTTTAAAAACAGCTATCATGTATACATGGACCAGAGGGAAACCCCTTCCCCTATTTGTGGTTGCTTTTGTCATTTGTTGGAGATTCGACTTGTGACCACCACCCTAGCATCGCTTGCGTGGGCCAGCTGCACTTGTTCATGGTGCTGCCATCACAGACTAGAGATAATTGGATCCCATGCTTTACTGAGTTGGAAATCCATGCCTTGATTCAACAAGTTTCTACCAGTTCTGATTTTTAGTGCTCCCAGATTTACACTGTCCCAATAATTGCTGACACGGTCCAGTTTGTGTCCTGGAATGAAATTTTACAGGCTGTCATTAAACAATATATTGCTGTTGCTATATTAAATATCCCTGCTGTCCTTAGGCCAAAGCAGTCTTTGATCATTTGTAGGAAGCCCTTAATTTGCTCTGTAGGTAATAGAGTAGATGTCAATTTTATTAGTGTTTAATCTGTATATTTTAGTGTTAGTATAACTGATTTTGTTATCTTTGAAAACAACCTTGAACTATTCTTTAATTTTTCTATTGTATACTTGTTCACTTTAATTATCACCTGATATTTATCTGACTGACCCTCAGAAGGGCTATTTTAATTACATATTAAGTAATTGGATTAACAATTTTTAAAATCTTTGTGGTACTTGAAATTTTTTATTACTTCAGTTAAATTAAATATCCTCTACAGTTATTTAATTCATGAATGAAGTGGCTATTATGTTATAAAGTGAGAAAAATTGTAAATATTGTCATGTATCACCAAAGAATCACTTCAACTGATAACACACAAACATATAAGATTGACATAGTATTAAGTAATAATTTTCAATTTAAAAATTCCTGAAAAATATTAAAATTGATTATAATTATATTATGTTTTATTATATGACATTATTACAGATGTATTTTTAAATGGCGTGATTGAAATGTCTAATATTTTCCAAAATATAATTGAAAATCTAAATGAAAAAAGTCCTTATTGTGGACACTTGGATACTGTAAAGGATGTGCAACAGTTATTGTCAAAGGTTTTACAATGTTTTAATGAGTAAGTACAACTTTTTATGAAAATTTTCAATTAAGAAGTTTCTTGTATATTAATATTATCTTTTATTTCAGATGTAAAGAGCTTATGGTGTCTGGATATGATAAAGTGTTAGAAGTTTTGTTTCAGAAAACCTTGATTAAATAACAGCGAAATGAAATGTATATTTTGTGTAACTGTGTATATTATATTACCACACTAAGAAAGTAGTAATTTAAAACATAAATTAAAATTGAAATACAATATGAAATCCATTTCATGTATACTAAAGTTTCACCTAGTTCTCTAATTTATTCTAGCACTTCATGTATGTCTTGAGAGACTATCTTATTGATGTTTTATCACATTTTAAAACTTGTATAACATAACAATGTTTATATGAGAGATTTGAACCATTAAATTATGTTAAAATATAGAAATCAATTTTTGAGGCAGTGCTGCAATGCTTTTGTGGTATAAATCAATAACAATTAATTATTACATAATTCTAGCACCAAATTTTCATGTTATTGAAATACGGTGACTACTCTTTACAAGAAAAGTTAGGATAAAAGTCTATAATAATAACCAGTATTCTCAATGTTCAAGAATATTGGTTTGGTTTATGTAAAATTTTATTGTCATCATGTCTCTTCATACAACACACAATATAATTGAAAATTTTGTGGTAACTTGAGTATATTTATGATATTAAATAGGTCCTATTTTCATATAGGACCTATGCCAAGTCAACAAATCTAGCAGAAGTGTGTTCATATAATTTTCATATTTAGCTACCTTTTAGAATTTATATGACTTTAAATTATTAAAATATGTTATTCTTACAACTGAGAAAGATCATCCAAGTATTGTTAAAATAAATTTCCCATTGCTTACAATCACTGTTGTTGATAGAAGTCATTTTATTAAAAAATTGTTAACAGATTAATCCTAATGAATTATTCACAATTACTGAAATTAGTTGAATGATTATATTCTTATTAATATGAGCATTTTTTAATTTTTTATTAGATGTTATATGTATTTGTAAGCTATACTTTTCAAAGTGATTTTATAGGTATTCAGCCAGCATGAGCTGGTAACAGACTCCTAGAAATGTCTTAACAGGTTAATTTTTATACATGCAAACTCACGTTTAATTATAAAGCAGTATATACTAATACTGGGTGGTATACCTACTATTATTTAATATAAGAAATTAAATGGTTTGTATCACATTAGGCAGTACACATCCAAGCTTTTGAAGCCCAATATTTGCTAAAACTCTTTCGTTTACACCAAAATCTTAGATATGGTTTCTTTCACTCTTCTTACTATTTTTACTACCTAAATGAAATGCACAGAACCATCACTCATTTACATTTTCCTTTTCGCATTCACTTTTCTTCATTATTTGCACTGGATTACCAGTTATGTAAATGTTAATTTTAATGAAAGTTAATAAAATATGTACTGTATATCCTGGAATATGTTTCTAATTATTTTTTTTATCAGTATTTTAACTTATAAACTGTCTTTGATTGGAAAGTAAATGTTTAAATTCAAAAATCTAAAATCAGAGTTATGTAAGATGAAACAGAAAGAGGAAAGAAACATTCCTGAGTAGCTCTTTACAGTGACAAACCAAAGATGATTATGTGAATATATAAAAAGGTGGATCTCTCTGTACCTCAGAATGTATCAGGAATGTTTACTAAATTATAGATTTAGACCTATTACAAACAATAAATGTATTAGTCACTTTTCTCAAACAAGAACAGACTGTGTATGGAGATAGTTAAATTACTCTGGAGCAAAGTTAATAAAACCTTAACAATAGCTTTTATATTATGCAAAACTCAAGAAATTAAAACAAAGTGATTAGTAAAATAATGACAAAGAAACCATCAAGTAAGGTTTATGTTATAAGCATTTTTACATTACAAAATCAAATTGAATTATTTATTAAACATCTTTACAATAAAAAAAATCAACACTAATATAAAGTGGTTATTTTTTATGACTCCGTCCACACCACAGTAGCTCACAACAAGCCCTTCCTCCCTTCCTTTAATTTCCAATCGACCACCTCTATTAGTAGAGCTTAATATAAAAATATCTTTTATGAAATTTCATTCTTTATTTGTACAAAGAAGCAAACTAATACATCTCTAAAATAATTAAATGTACAGGTATTAAATATGTTTATATATACAAACAGTGCTGATGAAATGAATTTTTATACAGAACACTTTAGAAAGTTAAAAATGCAATTGTTACAGATGCCACATACTTCTTGTGGAATAACATTAATTTATTAAGTTGAAAAATTAAAATTGTTTTCCCTTGCTTCTTTAAAATGTTTAAAAGAAAATTATTTGGTTTGTGTAATATAGTTAGTTTAAATTATGCCTGAATCATGGCATTATTAATACTTACAGTATTGAGGAATGTAAAAAAGAGGAACAAACGAGTACAATCTTCACACAAATTATACATACATTAAATATAATTATTAAATTATATTAAAAGTAGTGTATAATGTTTTTATAGCAATGGAAGGAGGTTTTTAAAAACAAAAGTTCATCCAGCTTTTTAAGTGAAGGCAGTGAACAAAAGTTTAATATATTTTGAAAGAGGAATATTAATAGGATAATTGGCATCAAAAGAATAGATTAACAATTGATGGTTCCTTTGGTTAGAGTTTTTTATACCAGAATACCCCTTCATCCACTAGTAGTCCATCGACACCTATGCAAAAAAAAAAACCATTATTTACCTTTTAAAAAAATATCACACAAAGTTAAGGTTCATTATTAGAGAATTGTGCCTATGTTTAGAACACTGTTACATCAAGGTAAAGAGTTATTGCTGTCATGAAATAATTGACAGATGATTTTTGATACTGATATAAATTGAGCTTTAAAAATTTATTTAATTCAAATATAATTTTGTCAATTATAACTGACTTTTTTCATTTCTTACATAACAAACAGTGATAATATCAAACTAACATTTGTAGTTCACCTCACAAAAATAATGTTTTGAACTCAAAATGTTGCATTTAAAATTAAACTTACATCATTGTGGTAAACAATTACTTTTGTTGAAACAATAAAAGTTTCAATGTAAACATTTTAATGTTATGTGCTCGAAAACCCCAAAATTTTATTATCTTTTGAATTGTGTATATTTTGGTTGGTTTGTTTCACACAAACTCTTCCCTTCCTATTGAATACTTTTTAGTGCATTAATCTAGTTTATGCTGTGATTATTTTTTTAAAAGTTATTTTTAATTATATATCAACATTTATGGACAAAACAGTAATATTCATCCTGTCACTCAGTAATCCAATCTCTCTCTTAAAAACTATAAACCCTTGCTCACCTGAAGTTGTAATTCCAGATTCTGCCGTATTGTTATTGAAGTTCTTCCCAATTGTGTTTTTGCAGCCTTTAAATTGCACTTATGTCTCATAATTTATGCAGACATAAGAATGGGATACTACAACATTGTTTTGGTTATGTTTTAATATTGCACTGAAGAAGTAAATGACAATAATTCCTCTCAATATTTAATTTATTTTTCACTCCAATATATTGTTCTTTCAACCAAGATGATAAAATAAATATTTGTTGAGACAGAATTTATATCATAGTTTTATTCTTTCTTGACACTATGTTTAATAAATTTAAAATTCTCTGTCATTGCTATATACCACATGTGCTGAAATATGTTTGTATATTCACCAACTGGTGTTATAAGTTGGTTTCCAGGTGGGCTAGTAGGATCTGGCATTTGTGGAGTCTGATACAATAACCAGAATAAGTAGCTGCCAGGCTCTTCTTTATGACCCACAAGTGTGTGTACCATTGGGCCATTCAGTAGCCTCAAATCTGTATACATTTATTTTTTAAATAACTTTTCATATGAGAGTATAAATACGATTCTGCAGTTAATGATTAAGAGACCTTATATTATTTATTAATTGTAATAAATGAAAGGAAACCAATATAAACAAGAATATTTTTAATTGCACTAGTTTCATTAAGGTCTGATAGTTGTAGTTTATTGTGCTTATAAACGAATTAATCTGAATTAGATGTCAAATGAATAAATGATGAAATTTCAAGCAATTTAGTAAAATATATAAAAATGTATTTGCATAGAATGAAGTTTTAACTAATGTTAAATTATAGGAAATACAGTATGAGGAATAGAATAGACTTGCAAACAATGAAGGATTCAGGAAAGAAGATGTGAACTAGTTGCTGGCCGGCACATAATATTATAACTACTATATTAGAGGTGTTGAGTCCAGGACTTTGCCTAGACTGTAAGATGTGATGGAAGGAGAATTTGTAAGATGGAGTTCAGCATCTGATAATTAGGAATTGGTCAAAATTTTTGGTTTTGTGACTTTGTGCATGAACAATTATTGGAAATTGGGTTTTGGACAGTTTGATAGTGTTGCAGTGGTTAGCAATGTGTTCAGGAAGAAGTCGTTCAGTTTAGCTGATATAGAAAGCCAGGCAGAGTTTACTGTTATTTGGTAGATAATGTGGGAGGAGAGGCAGAGATGTTTATTTTTATATCTGGGTTGAATTGCTGTCCATTGTAGGCCAGGCGGAGAATGTAGTTGAGTTCTTGTAGTCCAGGAATGAAGGTTATGGTTAGGGGTGGACTACGTTTTTTTATGTTGATCAAGGATGGGTTTTATGGTAGTTGAACAGTGTATAGGACATGGAATATTTGTATATATATATATATAGATTAGTTGATACAGTGAAATTAAAGGAATAATGCTTTACTTATAATATGCTTTACTTATAAACTGTTACAAATTAATTTCTACTAACATAAATAAGTTTACATGAGTAGTGATCAAATAAACACATCACTTATAATTAAATTTAATAACAATGAGTTTTTTCTTTCATAAACACTGTTCTATAAAACCTTTAAATCCTAAAATTTTTTCAAGTTTGAGATGCATATATAGGGGATGCCAGCCCCCATAGTGGGCACTGATCCTGTGCAGTATCCACAGTTCAACTACCCAAACCCATCCTTGATCACAAGAAAATGAGTCCATTTCCTGGACTACAAAAACTCCCTCAGCCCAAGGATTGCCCAACCTCTGGAATATCCTTGTTCACCCTTGCAAGCCCGACATTAAAACTCCCCATCTTAAGCTGGGTTGCTAACCATGCAGTAGGAACAAGTGCTATGTCTGCACTATCCTTCAGCCCACTACAATCCTCCAAAATCCATACCAAATATCTACCCACAAAATAAAAAAATAGAACATTGCATGCCTCTCCTCTCCCACCATCTACCAAACTAATTGCAAACTCTGTCCTGTTTACTATATCGGCCAAGTCAATAACCTCTCCCAGAATTAATATTTTATTTCTTTATTCTGTGCTCCAGGGTGACCTACATTCACACTTTAAGGAAAGTACACAAATGCATTCAAACTTTTGTGTTCACTATAGGTGCCGGCAGCCCAGACATTTGTCCAGGATGCCAAAATACAAGGAGACCATTTTGGCTGTAAGTGTGAGAAAAATATTGATGATGTAAATACTCAATTAATAGAAAATTTTACATATCAATTTTAGTGTTTGCTAAACATTTACAGTGTGTGTTGTATTCATATTCTTTATGCACTAGGGAATGACTGCAGAAATGTCAACATCGAGAAATCTGAACCTGGTGCTTAACCACGAAAAATTTATTAATAATTTACACTGGGAAAGCTTACATTCATTAATTTTTTCTTTATTCCATAATAACTAATATTACTCTAATATGTCTTTTATAAGCAACATATGACTTGTTCCATTTATATGATTCATATTATTTTACCATTTGTTAAATTTGTAGATTAAATTTTTTTATCTTTCCTCTTCAACCACAATCCCATTTTTTTTGTCATACCTAATATATAATCAAAGACACTTCACTTTCTCCAGAAGTTTTCTCACTTATTTGACTTAGAAAGTGGAATATATATTTAACTGATTTGCAGTTAACATCTTTAAGTAAATTAAATGGGGTCTATATATTTTTCATTCACTTAGAAATTTAGTTAAATCATATTTCTATATCTTTGAGAAATTTCATTATCAGGTTTCTTACTTCTGCTGTCTATTACTAATCCATTTGTGGAATAGTTTGTTTCTGGATTTCAGATTTATGATATCCTTGACTTTGTTCAGTACTATAATATCCCATTCAATTACTTAATGTTATTCTTCAATTTAATGTAGATTATTTAATGTTTAGCCATTATTATTGAATTTTTAATGACTGTTAAAGCCTGTTTGTAACTTGGACATGCTAGATGGAACTGAGTTCAGCATTGGGTGTCTTGTATTTTGGAGAGTGTGTGTGAAGCATTGGTCTAAGTTATTGGAATTGTGTTAAGTTTTTCAGGGACTTAAGTAAACACAGTCTCCAATTGCCTTGATTCCTCACATACTAACACGTCCTACAGTCCAGGAAACATTTTGAACTCAACATAATAACTTTTTTCTCTGGACTTTCCTCCCCATTAACACCAAATCAGGAACACATTGCTTTCCTCTTCTGCCAAGCATTCAATCAGATTAGTTCAATATTATTTCGATGGTATTTTATATTATGTTGATCGTGAACACAAGAAGGTGTATTATTTTTAATATTATTTATTTATTTATATTCACATAAACTGCTAAGGTTTTTTAAAATTACTTTGTGCTATGTTGCATTTCTTTGTTGGGGAACCAACTAGTGGGGTTTATCAGTATTGGAAACAAATGCACACAACATCCACACCGTTGTCAGGATTCGAACCCGGGACATCTGTCATGTAATACAATGAAGCTGACCCGTACATCACAGGAGATTGAAAACAAGGTGTAGGTAAGCTTTAGGAATTATGATGGGGAAGATTCAAAAACTGTTAAGAAAATCAAGTTTGACAGGAATCAGAAAACTGGCAGTTTTCCTCCTTAAATTTCAGAATATACTATGCAAATAGATAGTTTCATAATTATATTAAACTCTATGCATTTCTAATAAAAATGAACTCCAAACTCAAACTTTTCCTTATAGTGATTGTATTTTGAAGTTTTCATGATAAAGTTAATCTTCTACACGTTTGTTTCTAGGGAAATAAGTTCTGAATAAATATGTGTAAATTTTTGAAACATTTAGTAACATTATATATACATTTGTACATACTCATTTTCCTTTGAATGTCCGTGTGTTTGAAACAAAAAATGTATTATGAATGCTGTAAAAGTAAATGGGAAATCTTTTAACTGTTTTGTATTGCATTCAAGAAGTCAGTTAAGTTATTGACATCTTTGATGTTAGATAAACAGTTCTTGGGTTTCCACCCGGGTCAAGGTAAGCTTAAGTCATGATGTTTTGAAGGCTCTTTCTCAAGTGAAGTGCCATCTTGTTGTTTGCGTGTCACCTTTATACATCATTCCTCACCAATGTGGTATGTGCCGTGCCCTGATTGGCTCTCGACCTCAGATGGTATTTCCCCACCATTTCTCCTGTCTCGGTGCCACTAACTGCGGCCAAGTATCTTTCTGCCCTGTACCCTGATGGCGTGATTATTGGATCAAGATTTTGTTTGTCCTTGTGTCGAAGTTTAGCCAATACAGGATCCCATGCTTTACTTAGCTGGTATCTCTGGTGCCAGTTCATGAGATTGCAATTGGTGGTTTTAATTGATTCCGCTTCCATTGAGACAGTGTCTCAGAAATTTCCACATTTGTGTAAGACTCTTGTGTCTTCAAATTGCATCTTCTGTCCCATGTGTAAGGAATGTTCCACAATCACAGACTTAGAGGGCTGTTTAAGGCGGATGTTTCTTTCATGCTCTTTTCCGCTCTCCTCTATGGTTCTAATTGTCTGACCAATAAGGTAAGTCCAGATTCTCATGGGATCTGGTGGATGTCTGGTGTTCTAAGGCAGAGTATGCCATCGAAATGTTGTGGCTTAAGCTTACCTTAAGCCAGGTGGAAAGAACTGTTTATCCAGAATATATACTGGGAAAATCTTCGATGTTTGATATATTTGAGATTTTCCACAGAAGACATGGTGAAGGTCTTCCTTTTGTTTCTGGTTCAGGATTTCCTTTCACTCTTTTGACTAGGTAGTTGTAGTCCTGCTGAAAATAAGCATTGCCAAAGGGTGGTTATAAATTTATGATAAATCTGTGCTGCCAAATTGTAATCTATACTATCATTCATAAATATGAATAATCATAAACTTCTATAATTTTTCTCTTAATAAGGAATTAGAATTATTTTGTTGAATATTTTCCATCTGTTCTAACAGGTTATATAAATAAAGAAAATATGGCCAGATATTAATATCAGAGTTTAAAAATGTGAATGAATCAAATCATTCCATGTTTCAGTCTATAATCTTGACCATTAGGTGAACAGTATTAGTTTATTATTGAAATTGCTAACAACAATACCTTAAAATATGTAAAAAAACTTGTCTGAATTAGATGAAAAAAGATGAAAGGAAAGATTAATAATAAAGCTTTATTTTATGTACCTCCACAGCATAAGAACCAAATCCAATTCAAGTTGTTTGCTTGCAAGTATGGCTTGTGTTCCACTTCATGCATCAATATCACCCCCTCCACCTTCTTCTAGACACAAATACAGTATTGTCCATGGAGTCTGTCCTGCATCCCAACCACCATCTGGATGCCACTGTAACAACAACCACGCAGCTGTTCTTCGGCCCTCTGTAAACAATTATTTATTATTAACCTAACGTTTAATATCGTTCAAAGTGATTTGCCATAAAATGTTTGTCTATCTACTTTATTGTTATTTTTGTGTATCTAATTGTGCTTTCAGAAGTCATTAAATTCAAACTGTCTTACTAAAAAGTAATGATGATAAAACAGTCTAGAATTTTACTGACATTATAATAAGCAAGATATGAAAAGCTCTAGTTTAATCTATTGTTTTAGAAACAGATTGTATGCAATGTTTTGGTTAAAATACAGAGCATTGAGTCAAATATATTTATATTACAGGGCATAAAAATTGAAGTGCCTAATTAAATAGTACAATTCCATTATTCAAGATTTACCTTAGCCAGAGCACTATGACTTTTTGGAAAATTATTAATACAGAAAGAGGGACCATAAACAGAGTAACTTATGACATTACCTTGCATTTTAATGATGATTATTTTTCAGATCAAATAAGTTTTGCTAACACCTTTAAAAAATATTTCACATCTGTAGTATAGAAACAGGTATCTAACTAATAATAGTACCATATGCATGAAACAGGGCCAACTAAAATGAAATAATACGTGTAGATCATTCCTTGCGTGGGGGCGAATATTCCGTGCCCCCACTCGAGCAAGAAGGTCCTGTTATGTGCTCCGCTAGGGGATGCAAACAACGCTTTCCACAAAGTAATGGGACCCTGCTGAGCACCTACAGAGTGCACGCAGAGAGAGCCCATTTTGTTCCTGGCTCTTGTGTGGCACGTACCTCTGCTCTCTGAACAACGACCAGAGTCGCACCACATGGTGAAATAAAGCATTAGTTTAGGAGACTAGATCTATTGCTCCTGGCTCTGGGTATCCTAACCCTGCGCAAGTCTCTCCTATACTAGCAATCTCCTCATTCATACTATCATTCTCAAGACCTGTATAAGAATAATTGCTGAACCTTTGGCACAAGTTATAAATGAGCACATATCAATGGAACTTTTGTAAATGAACTTAATATTGCAAAAGTTGTCTCTATTTTCAAAAAAGGAGACAGAACAAAAGTAGGGAACTATAGACCTATGAGTATATCCATACTCCCATTTGTCAAATATATTTGGAAAGATAGTATACATTAGGTTAGTAATTTTTTCATGTAAACAATATAGTAATTAAAAATCAATATGGGTTCACCAAAGTATCATCCACAACTAAAGCTGCTATAAATTGTGTAGAATAAATTTTGGAAGCTCTCGATAATAAAGAATTTGTTACTGGAATTTTCTTAGATTTAAAAAGAGCCTTTGACTGTGATAAGAAGGATATTGTATTTGACAAATTATGGAATTTAGTTAAATCCTATTTGTCCAACAGAAAACAATACATATCAATAAAAACAAATTCAGGGGCATATAATTCTCAGATGTTACTTATTGAATATGGACTACCACACGTTTCTATATTGGGTCCTTTATTATTTACAATAATGATATAAACTACTCTACATCTTTAGCTAAGACTCTATTATATGCCGATAAGATGACACTACTGTCGTGATAACAATTACAAAAGACGGGAACTAAGCCTAAATATTTGTACTAACATTGTCATACAATATTTCATAGAAAACAGATTGAAGGTATACACAGATAAGTGAATTGTAATAGAATTTAGTTTGAGGAAAATTTAAAATCACGTAAATGGGATAATAATATGAAATAAATGTGTAGCAAGGAACCAACTGTTAAGTTTATTTATCGAAAGACAGTACGCTCAACTGGGATGTACATGTGGATAACCATTGGAACAAATTGTCTAAAACAGTTTTTGTGATGAAGAGACTAAAATATTTGTGTTATAATAGCACTCATCCTTTATTTGAGTCTATACTAATATATGGTATTGAGGAATGGGGTACAAAACACTATATAAATAAATTGTTAATCAATCAAAAAATCAGGTGTATAGCAAATTTGAAATACAAAGAGTAATGTAGATAATACTTTGTAGAAATGAAAATATTAACTGTAATAAACCTAATGTGTACAAGACTATAATTCTAACTTTAACAAATGTAAAATTGTGTAACAGTAACATACATGAATATGATACCAAAAACAATTACATGGGGTACAATATAGGACAAGTTTGTCTGACTAAAGACTTCATCATGCTGGAATAAGGGTTGTAAACACCTTAAATGTGAGCTCCCTACAGCTACCCTCCACCCAGCTAAAATAAAAATTTATAAAAAATGGTAAATTCCAACATCCATTTTACTCCCTTGATGAGTATTACAATCATGTAAAAGCTGTAGGTGGAAATTTAATAATAAAATAACATAAAATACTTAGTCTTAATTCTTAGGTATATTTATGCCAATTCAAGCAGAAAAGTGATAATATAAATACCATACAACATTTCTGGGATCCTTGTCCTTTTTGTCACGTGTGAAGAGGAACCTAGAGTGACAGAATGGCACTTGTCAGTTGACAAAACTCAAAGCTCTTCTTTGCACCTGACGAAAGGAACAAAGATCCCAAAAACATTGTGTGGTATTTATATTATTACTTTTTTGTCTGAATTGGCTAGCTTTATTATTCATTATTTTCAATCAGACATAAATTTTTTCATTTTAACATTTGATTTATATCAACATAAATATATATTAAGATTCCATAAATGTAACTTTGGACCTAGAATGTAAACATTCTCTTTCCAGAAAATTGTATTAATGCTGAGTTACCAAACAATTAATGTTGGAAAAATAAGTCAAATCAAATCAAAATAACTATGATGTTTGAAAATTGAATACACTCATCTACTATGCATATTTGGACTGAATACAATGAACAACATTTATTTTCAAATGGCATACATTAAGAAGGAAGTACAGACTTTTCCTTATATATTTACATGGTGTTATATCCTGTGCCAACCTAGTGACAATGCAGGAAAAGAGATGTTTGTGACTTTCTTGAGCGTTTACTTATAACATGTATTATTAGAATGTGCCATGTAATCAAGCATTAAAGGTATTTATATGTCATCCATTTCATTAGAGAGAACAAAAATAACAAAAACCATGTAAGCTTAATACTTAAAATAAACAAGTTGAATGCATTTAGGCATAACACACAAACCATATGGCCAATTAATAAAATTTGTGCCTAAATCATATGTGAAGTTATTGCATAGAAGCCAATTTAGTTCTGAACATTCAACTAATTTTATATATATATATATATATATATATATATATATATATATATATATATATATATATATATATCAAATCCAAGGTTATAGATGTAGATGAGTTCAATTATAACATTCAATTGGCCATTAAACCTCCAGGGGTGGAGATGGATGGGATGGATGGGGGTAGAATTTTACTAACATGTTAAATGGTCGATATTTGTGTTAAATAATTAATTGTCGAAGTCAGTGACATTGATAATATATCTACCTATGTTGTTTGTAAAATTTAACACCTTTCGGCATGAGAGGGAAGCACACTTAGGGTAGGGGATGGAAACTTTCAAACATGCTAAAACAGCTGATATTTAGGTAGATAAATATTTTTAGGGATCAAAGAGATAGATAGTGTTTCAACTGATGTTATCTGACAATAGTTTCAACCCCTTACAGCATGTGAAAGGAGCACTCTTATGGGTTAGGATGGACGGGAGTTACAAATAAATAACGCAAATAAAACCGAAATTGGAGTCAAATACAGGGCTTTGAATGTCGCTGAGTTTAATTATGGCATTTATTTGGACGTGGGGTGGAGGTGGATGGGGGTAGGAATATTGAAACAAGAAATAATGACCAATATTAGAGTTGAATAAATGTAAAGTATTTTTACCCAAGATATGTGTGTAAAAGTTCAACCCGTATTGTGGCATGAGGGATGGCATGGTAAGGGGTGACGGTGGAGGGGACTTACAAGAAAATAACGTGAGAAAAACTGAGATTGATGTCAAATCAAAGTTAATGGATGTTGCTGTGTTTATTTATAGCTGGAGTGGGAGGAGTTGGGTGTAGGTGAGCATGGGTTAGAAATTTAAAAACATGTTGACCACAATTTCTTCTGTCAAATAAATAAATTTTGGGATAAAATAAAATAAATTAAAAATTTCTCAAAATGTCCTTCGTGTTTAATTTCACACCCTTTTGAGATTTGGAGGGTTGCTCCCCTTAGGGGTTGGGGTGGATTGGCATTACATAAAAATATCGCAAAAGCAATCGATATTGGAGTAGAATCCAGGTTTATGGATGTCACTGAGTTTGATATAACATTCAATTGGGTGGGAATGAACGGGGTGAAATTTTTCAAACATGTTAAATCGTCGATATTAGCGTGGAATAAAAAAATGCCAGGGCCATGGCGTGAGAGGGGATCACGCTTCGGGGTGAAGGTTGAAACATTCTAGCATAATAATACAATCGATATTTAAGACGGACAAATATTTTTAGAGGTTAAAGAAATTGATAGTATTTCTACCGATGTTATTTGAGTATAATTGTAACCCCTTAAAGCATGGGAAAGGTGCACCCTTAGGGTGAGGGTGGACGGCGTTACAAGGAAATAACGCGAATACAACCGAGATTGGTGTCAAAACCAGGGTTATGGATGTCTCTGAGTTTAATTATGATATTCAATTGCTCATTTAACCCCCAGGAGCGGGGGTAGTTGAGGGGTGGAAATGAAAATAACGCTAATACGATTGGAGTCAAATCCGGGGGTATCGATATCTCTGAATTTATTAATGACATTCAACATTTTGTTGAACCCAAAGTACAGTGAGGACGTGGGTTGAAATTTTGTAAAATGTTGAAACGGACGATATGATTTATGAAAGAAACGTTTTCGGGGTCAATGAGTTCAACCCATTTCGGCATGGAAGGTGAGAACATGTAGGGATAGGGGACGAAGTGCATTACATAAAAATAACGCAATAGCAACCGAGATTGGAGTCATATATATATATATATATATATATATATATATATATATATATATATATATATTGTAATGCCAATTAATTAAGCCATTAATTGTTTTTAAATAATTTGAATTGTTAGCGAACAGTTTGAATTATAGCCATGAGCGAGCAAAGCAACAATGAGCGGCGAGCTCTGTTCCTATTATTGAGGGTTCGGAATTGCGATTACGCGCGCAAAAGTATGGGCTGTCTTCAGTCTACCACGAGAGGAGAGACATTGTAAAAGTTAGTCTAAGTCTACGGCGAGGAACGAAAGAGTACAGTTGGAGTCTACGGCGAGGAGCGAAAGAGTGAAGTCGACGTCTACGGTCAGCCACGAGAGGAGAGACACTGTAAAAGTAAATCTTCACCGAACTACTCAGAAGTTTTCAATCCAAACCGATAAATAAAGCGGTAAAAGGCTCAAAATCTGCAACTCTTAAGATTCCTGTAAGCAAGCAGTTAGACGGATCGAGTAGTTGTGCTAGCAATTAGCCAACGGAAGCAAGGGTTTGCTTCATTATAAAGAACTTGAACATTTTCGTGCTGAGGGAATACGACATCAGATACCCGACCAATTAGGAGGATCATCCGAGTTCCTGGGAGCCTAGTAATTGCATTTCAACTTCATAATTGTAGAATCTGTGAGAAAAATTTAGAATCTGTGTAAAAATTTTGCAATATAGTATACTTTTGAAGCGACAAAAGAATGCTAGTACCAGCCGAACAATGCGTAAGTAACCAAAACTATAATAAAATCTGTAAACGCTAACTAAAAGGGTAAAGTCAGATTTCGTTCGTTTTTCTTGTAGCTTTTCCTTCATTTATCAGCATATTATTTTGAAGTAAGTTTTAAACTGTGTTGTTAATCAGATCATCCAATAATTTTCACTGTTAATCATCAAACCCAGTAAAGACCCTGAGAGATTCAGAGATTTTCATTTTATAGTAATTGTTTATAAATTTTATAAGCCACAAATTAATAAATAAATTTATTTTGTTAAAATTTTTATAATCTTTTCCATTAAATAAAGCCTAACATTTTGGGTAAATAAAGCTTAATTGTTGATTATTACATTTTGGCACCACAACGTGGGGCAAATTCTTCTAAAATTAATTATAGCTTAAATGCAAATATTACAATATATATATATATATATATATATATATATATATATATATATATATATATATTTCTGTTCAATTGATAAAAACAAAATAAGTCAACAGTGAGTTACGGCACAGTTCAATCGTTTAATGCGGCACCATCATCAAACTGGAGTGAATGGACAGAAATACTTCAGTTTTATTGCATGGCCAACAAATTTACAACTGTGCAGATGCGACTTTCTAGCGCAGCTTTCATCGCGGAATTGCGCCGGATATCGGCGAAATGCGAATTTAGTGTAACACTGGACGACGTGCTCAGAGATCGCCTCGTACGTGGAATGTTGGAATGAAAATATTCGCCGTCAACTCTTGGCTCTTGAAGACGACTGAAACGGGAGCTATCGCCTGGGAGACAGCGTAGAGCAGGCCTGTCCAACGCGACCGATGTGCCCTGCATACATAACATTGTAATTTGCCAATCATTACTATTTACAATTTTTGCCATATTAAATGTCTTTATTTCGGTATTTTCATGAAGGAATTACCTTCCTTTATTTGCGAAAATACGCGCGTCGCAGAAAAACGATGGGAAAGTCCTGAATGTTCGGGGCTGTGATCGTAGTCCCCATTCGTTTGCCATCCACCGTCAGGCATTGGAACGTGTATGACCAAGGCGATGAATTAGGGACGCAAATGCCTTTTGCAAACAAATAATCAAATTCGAGTTTAACGGTTATTAAACGAGCTGGACCGACCGTCGAGGTTTTTCATGGGAAGGTAGGCCGTGAGCCACGATGTGGTGAAATACATCATGCTTCATTATTCTGATCTTGTCAAGCCAAGCAATTATTCAAGCAGTCTATATTAAAGTGAATCGATAATAGGTAATATCGTTTCGATCGCCGGATCAGGCGATTAGCGTTGAATTGCATTGACAGACTGTTGATAAACCATCGATGAGTTTGTGGCGACGTAAGTCCACGAGAATCTGTATTGACTTAGAAAAACAAAGCCAAGGATGTGATTAATGACGTAATCGACGACGAACTTCGACTGGAAAACGAGACAAAGACCGAGGCTGATGCATCGCCTTGTAATTCCGTAGTTCGGAATAGAAAAATCATTGGCTCCGTAGAGAGTGTTTTTTTATAGGGTAACAGGCTACATGAGGGTAATCCACATTGTGGCAACTCCCCTTTAATAGCATAGGAAGGGATTTGAAAGGGGGGATGCGGAAGGGTAGAGGAAGGTAGCCAAGGGTTACTAGGGCCCCGGACTATGTTTTAAGGATCCTACCCGGCATTCGCCTAAAGAAATGCAGGAAAAACCATAGAAAAACCTGCATCAGGTAGCTCGGGTACTTGTCCCACGCCCTTCCGAAAGCGGGAGAGGAGTTTGCTGTTTGGACGCAGCATTCCCTTCTCCGTGCCTCGACCAGTTTAGGAGGCAGCTGGCCGACTATTCCAATGGGAATAGCGGACAACTCTTACCGTATGCCCAAGGTCTGTGACCCCGGAACATACACCTCTCAGAATAGGCCGAGGTGCCTCGAATGGTGGGAACCTTAGTTCAAAAACGGAGAGGAGAGAGTGTTCGATACTCTACACATAAGTGCGTTTTGCCTTGTGGAATGACTGCGGCAGCGGTGTCAACAAAGAAACCTTTTCTCGGCTTTTTCGAAAAGGAGACGTACCATTGTCAAAAGACTCGTCAGCATTGCTGATTCCTTCTGGCTTTTAAATACGATGCTTTTCAAGAGCAACAAGGGTCGGGACACTTCCTTACAAACGCACTGAATTTGTGATGTTACCGTCGTTACGTCCTGGGTAGCGATTGGTAGACAATGAACGTCGTTTGCGATGGCGTCCTAGAGAGCGATTACAAGCGAAATGATTTAACATACACTTTATACAGGTCAGTAATTCTTCAAAACATCCATGGGGCGGATTTACTGGTGCTGGTTGCGATGGCGGAGACAGATGTGAGCAGATTTGGCTTCCAGCGCTTTGTCTGTCAAAATCAGCGAGTTTATCGGTAACAGCAAGAACTGCATGTAAGTGGTGAATTTTTCTAAAAGCTTAAGTTAAGCAAGTTATGCTGAAAGGGTACGTTCTCTCGTCTTTGCGGTATGATGTCAGAGAAATCGCTGCACTATGAAAGTGTCCTTTGAGTATATATGAGTCAACAATAGTTTCTAAATGCCAATGGCTATAACAAGTTCCAAATTCGAACTGATATATATATATATATATATATATATATATATATATATATATTAATGTACATTTTTATACGATTTAATAAAAAACTCTCAGGGTCTCAACTAGGTTTGATAACGGCAGAACATTTAAACATAATCAAAGAACACAAAATTTAGTTTTAATTTAAAAAGAAATATTTATTCGTCTAGACATAGACGAAATTAATTATCGATGAACTTATACTACAAGATGGACTTTAAATTTAAACAGTTTATTTTATCAACACAAAGAACGATATCTGACATTATCTTTTAAGTCGGTTTACAAAAAATCATTTTACTGTTCATTTGCTACTTACGGCTGCCCAGGATACTTTTACCTTTCGAACACAGTGGTGGGGTATTCACAGCTTCTATTAAATTCACAGATTCTACTAAATACTGTTGGTTTGAAAAAGAAAGTTTGTGGTATTTCGACGAATTTACTCTGCTCTGCTTCGACGACGACTGGTTTACTGTAAATTTAACAAGTCCTCTCTCCTATGCTTTGGCTGCGACTTTAAACTGCAATCTTTCGACGACGACTCTTCTTAAACAATGTCTCTCTTACATCAACCAGCTTCGGTGAGCGCTGAACAACTACTGCCTTAAACAATGTCTCTCTTAATCACATCCTCCAGCTTCGGTGAGCGCTGAACAACTACTGCCTTAAACAATGTCTCTCTTAATCACATCCTCCAGCTTCGGTGATCGCAGCACAACTCCCCCGCTTAAACAATGTCTCTTAATCACATCCTCCAGCCTCGCTTTTTCAAATACTTTGGGGAGGCGGAGTTACAACCGACGCTGTGATCACGTTCCCACGCACCCAAAAGGGATTTTTTTTCTACTCAGACAATAGCATCAGGCCTACTTCCAAGGCACCTAAGCGTCGCTGGTTTACAATTTGTTATTGCCAGATATTTCCAGAGGTTCCCAAGTCTTCGGAAAACCGTCTTTGACCTGCCGCAATAAACTTAAAAGAATTTCATTTAAAGCTTACACAGCCTGGCTGACTAAAATGGCGCGGCAAAATTGTCTTTGGATATGCCGCACATGCTCAAATGAAAACTCACCACTAGAAATCGTATACAATTAAACCGAATAAAATTTGCCGTTAAAATAAATTTAATAAATTATAGAGCACTTGTAAAATTTTTAACTGATTGTCCAAAAGTAACTACGTATTGTATGCGGGGAACGGAAGAGTTAAAGAGATGTTGCTGTTTGAAAAATTCAGATAAAGAATAAATTGTAATACGTGTAAAATAATATAAAGTTTTCTAAGAGTTCAAGTTTAATACAATTTAACTATGAAGGTGTTTTACAACTAAGCGTAAGATCTCGGGTCTAGGCGACAGGGATCGATATGGAGCTCTTAGCTTTACGGCCTCCTTGCAGGTGACTCCCGTCACCCCCTTCAACTTTGCCAATTGCATCCAAACGTTTCCTCTAAAAATGTTCACTTAATAATCACATTCTTCTGCAGTTATGTTTAATTACCAGACAAGTTGTAAAAATATTATTCACCGACTTGGAGCGCTTTATTGTAAGTCTGTGTCTAAAGAAGCTAAGGGTTTCTTATTTAAATAAATTTTATTGCAACAACGTTTTGGGGGAAATAATCGATCACCATCTTAGGGATAAAACGTATCAAAAGGCACATGTTACTATCAGGTCTATATTAAGAATCTGAAAAATACCCGATACGACATGTAGGTCAATTAAAATGATCTGAGGCACTCAACGTTCACTTGGAAATAATCTTATGTCTTAGCGGCTGCGAAATATTAATTCTTTAAAATTGTTGGAAACGCTGGAAAAAATTCAAAATATATACTATGCATAATCTAGTGAGTATTTATTAATTAAACAACTACATGCAAGGCAACAGGAAAAACTGATCAACTTAAGGGAAATATGTTAACTGTTTTTACTGCACACAAATAATATAGTCTTATTTCCGCGATTGACGTTAAATACGAAAAATAACTGTCTAATATTTTTTCTGTGAGTGATTTCTTATCGCAAAGCAAATACTTTTTGACGTCGTCCTGCCTATTTTGACAAAGAAGGCCCACTAGCTTCTGTTAGAAATATAATAACTTCCGTGATATAACAAGTACAATATAAGTGTATTATGAATATTGCCTATACAATACATATATGTATTTTAAATAAGTTACAAATAATCGGATAGCTACGCACTTGCATAAAAACTTACGTCGTCTTTAAAATAACTTTTGATTTGATTACGAAACCGGGATTATTTTTCAATATCTTAAAGTACCGACAGTACTGGTAGGGTACCGTCAATATTTTTGAAATTCTAAATGCATCAGGAGTATTTTTGACACACTCAAAGTAACAGAAGTAATTTTGTCATTCTTAGTGGAGCATAAGATACGGGACTATTTTACTCTCATAACGAATTGGTAGTATTTTCGACTCGCTTAAGATACCGAAAGTAATATTAGTGTACCGAGAGTGTTTGCCACTGGATTAAGCTCCCTGTACTATTATACACTTTCGTAAGGCACCGGAAGTATGTTTTACTTTCCTAAGATACCTGGTGTATTATTGATTCTCTTAACGTGCCGGGAATATGAATGACTCTTTTGAGGTGCCAGAAAAATTTTTTAACTCGCTCGAGGTGCGGTTTTTTACTCTATATTGGGTACTGGGAATATTTTGCATATTCGGGAGTCGAGATTATTTTTTATTCTTATGGTGCCGGGAGTATTTTTTACTCTGTTAAAATTAATTTTGAACAATAAAATTGTTGCCTATTGTGCGAATAACACTAACGCAAATTTTGGTGGAAAAGCTAGTTTTTAAGAAACTTAACGAACATTTGAACCAAAAAATTATTGGAGTAGGTTGTGCAGCGCACATTTTACATAATACTATTCAAACCGCATCTGACTTACTTCCAGTTGATGTTGAAAATATTATTGCAAAAATTTATTCGTATTTTTATATATATACTTTGCGTGTTGAAAGTTTGAAGGATTTTTGTGAAAGCGCAGAAATCGAATATAAAAGAATTCTTGGTTTCGCAAAACACGATGGCTAGCTCTTTTACCAGCTGTAGAAAATATTTTAAAAATATACGAACCATTAAAATCATACTTTTTATCACAAGATAAATGTCCAAGAATATTGCAGCTCTTTTTTGAAAATGACACATCACAAATTTGGCTTCAGTTCAGCCACAACCAAGCTACATTATTTCACAATGCTGTGAAAGTTATTGAAGGAGACAAAATTTCAATTACGGAAGTGTCAAATAAAATCAATAATTTAAAAACAAAATTACGAGAAGAATTGATAACGATTACATTCCTTTAATTATTCGAAAAGACATCACTAGGTTGGAAGAACAAGGTACCATTAAGCAAACCTGATTTTCTGAAACATGTCAAAAACTTTTATAATAACCGCTTGGAATATCTTGAAGAATGGACAGTTCAATTCGAAGATATTAAAAATTTTCATAGGGTGACATTAAAAAAGGAGATTTTATGGAAATATGTGGTAAAATCTTTTGAATATATTAGTAACCATTTTCTGAAAAATAATATTTGCGAAAATGATCTTTTTGATGATGTTTCATTGGTAAAAAGATATGTTACAGATAGAAAAATTAAATGTTGGTTGTCTGCAAATGTGGAAACAGACAATAAATGAACGGAGTTATTCCTTCATTTTAAACAGAATAATATTCCTTATCAAAATATTTTGAAAATTGTAGAATTTGCGCTCTCCCTTCCAGGAACAAATGCAGCAACAGAACGTGTTTTTTCTAGTATCATTAAAATATGGACAACTGAAAAAACGCAGTTGAAAATTAAAACTTTAAAATCTATATTAATTATAAAATATAATTTGACCAATTCATGGGAAATAAATGATCCGAATCTATTGCAAGGTATTCACTCGGATCACAAATATGACCGTGAAAGAAAATCATAATTTTTTTAAATAAAAAATTTAATTTGATTAAAAATCATGATGTTCAAATTATTATAGTTACCAATAATTAATAATAAATACATTTTTGTACAAGTATACAATAAAATATATATATAACTAAATTGTAATTCTCATTTCATCCCATTTGTCCCGCTTTGTGTCAATGAAAATGTCACTTTACACTACAACCTGTTTCCTAATTATTTATATATCTTTATGAAAAGAAGAATATGGATTCACGAAATTGTAAACGTAAAACATTTATTTGGTGAATGTCACAGAGATACGTAGAGATGTTGCAAGATTTTATATTTATTTCAGAATGACAACGGATTGTTTGGATAAAATTTGCAATTGAATTGAGAATGAGATTAAAAAGCAATACACGAACTACCGTGAACCAATATCTCCAGAAAGACGACTTGCAATTGCTTTGAGGTATATTTGTTACAACATATAACAAGTGTAAACGTTTTAGAATACTTAATTTAATGTATTATTAGGATTTTCTTTGGCGGCTTGTACCGAAACAATGGGGCAAGCGCGCAGCAGGCACCTACGGGACGCGGGAAAATCGAACAAGCTGCGTACAGTACAGACCTCCGTAGGGTTGGACGTGTTCTCCTCATTGTCCGTAGAAGGAAAAATTTGCAGATAGCATGACCGGGAAGTCCGCCACTCTTACCGTTTCCGAGCTGAAGAAGCGTCTTAAAGCTATGGGCTTGCCCACGACTGGTAAGAAACCAACCTTACGCCGAAGATTTGATGATAACGAGCAACAATATGAAGAGAGCCAACATAAATAAGAACGTTGCAAGTCTCTGGAAAGTCGAGTGAAGGATCTAGAGAGACTGAGTAAGGCTCTCCGTCCAACGGAATATCAGGAATATCCCGACAACAAGCCGCTCCGACGTTCTGCGCAATACGGAAGATATGTCAGAAACTTTGCCAGCAACGAAGAAAAAGAAGAAAATAGTTCTTTTAATGTCATCTCACGGACGCGGGTGTAGTGAACTATTAAAAGAAGAACTGGGCAAAGACTTCGTAGTTTGTGGTGTTTTGAAGCCCGGAGCCCCGCTATCGGAAGTAGTTAAGGACGCGCCAGCCTTAACAAATGATGCTGATGCCGTTGTACTAGTGGGTGCTACAAACGACATTAGAGAAAAAGGTAAAGTGGACTGGACTGTACTCCAGAAAGTGCTGCCAAAGATGCGAGCTAAGATCTTCGTGAGCCCCATCCCAGCGAGACACGACGACCCTGCTGCTCAGCGCCGGACCATCTTCGAAAACCGGCGACTACTGGCTATGGGTCTTGATAAAATTAAAAATGTGAGTATTGTTGATCTCTTTATAATAACCTACCCCGTTCTGGTTATACCACTCACGGACTTCATATGAATTATAAGGGTAAACGACAATATGTAAAGAATATTTCTCGTCAGATTGCGCGTATTTAACCCACATTTATTCGGCAATTTTGTAGACAGTCGTCAAATATTCCTCAACTCTCAAATGATTATGACAGTATTGAGTTAAATGCTACTAAATTATCTATCTTTAATCAAAATATTCAAAGTTTAAGAAATAAAAAACTTGATGTAGAATTGTTTCTATCTCGTCAGGATAAAATTGATGTTCTTTCCTTGACGGAGCACTGGCAAAATGAAGACGAAGCTAATTGTTTTGTTCGAGAGGGTTATGCTAGAGTATCAAATTTCAGTCGAACAATAATGAAAAATGGGGGGTCGTGTATTTTCATTAAAAACGAGCATATAGAAAAGTGCAAAGATGGGCCAGACATTCGTAATCTCAGTCGTGAATGTGTTTTCGAGTGCAGTGCAGTTGAACTAACAATTCTAGAAATGTCATATTTTTATCAATTTATCGCTAACCGCTAATGCGGAAAGACTGTTATTGTATCAGGCGACTTCAACGTTGACTACCTGCGCGAGTCCAGTAATAAACGCGACCTTGAGGCCATGCTTAAATCCTACGGCATTCCCGTCACTAACTTAGATCCCACTGGAGTTGTCTTTTCAGAAACTTGCATTGACTATTTGTTCTTCACTATTTGACTTCACAAAGATTCTTACAATTTTAATGTAATAGAAACAGGTTTATCCGATCACAAGGGTATGTTAATGAACATAAAGAGTGAAATTATCTGCAAACCTAGCCCTAAAGATTCAGTACTACTTACTATAAACCTTAACTCCTCAAAACTCAGAATTATCGCAAATATATTAGAGACCGTACAATGGGATTTTGTTTTAGATGTTAATAAAACAAAGAATGGTAATGATATGTTCGAAACCTTTCTAAATTATTTATTATTAGTCATCAACGAGACAGCTCCACTTAAATTAAAGAATATCAAAGTAAAAAATTGGATAACTAAAGGCATACTAGTTTCTCTCGAAAGGCTCTGCCAAATGAATAAATTTAAAAATATTAATTCATCGCCACAATTCTTGACTTTCTTACGATCTTTTGGCGTAAAGTGCTTGTAGCTGCTAAACAATTACATACATCGGAGTATATAGCAAACTCAAATCTAATAAATAAAGCAGAGTGTTTGTTTCTTTGTATGTTTGTTTGTTTGTATGTTCCCTATACAAATCTACACCGGTGGAGCAAATTTCACCAAGTTTCATACACGTGTTCTTTGCGACCAGGAAACAAACAATGTCGGGGTGAGACGCGTCTACCACCCCCGGAAGCGGTGGTGGACGGGGGTGGAAATATTTAAACATGCTAAAACAGCCTATATTTGAGTCGGATAAATACTTTTAGGGGTCAAAGATATTGATAGTGTTTCTACCGATGTTATCTGAATATAATTTTCATACTCTACACCCTGGGGAAAGGGCACCCTTAGTGTTTTGGTGGAGAATACAAATTTACACCAGTGGAGCAAATTTCACCAAATTTCGTACACGTGTTCTTTGCGACCAGGAAACAAACACTGTCAGGGTGAGACGCGCATACCACCCCCAGAAGCGGGGATGGACGGGGGTGGAAATAATTAAACATGCTAATACAGTCGATATTTGAGTTAAATGAATATTGTTAGGGGTCAAAGATATTGATTGTGTTTCTACTGATGTATAATTTCAACCCCTTTCGGCATGCAAGGGGAGCACCCTTATGTGTGGGGGTGGAGGGGCGTTTCATATAATTAACGTCAAATCAACCGTGAGTCGAGTCAAATCGGGGTTATGGATGTCGCTGAGACTATTTATAACAAACTGAGATGTGTGGGAATTGGGGGTAATGAGAGGGAGTATGCGGGGAGAATAAATTTTGAAACATGCTAACCGGCCGATTTTTGCGTCCAATCAATATAATTCGGGATCAATGGCATTCATTAAATTTCACTACATGTTATCTGTGTATAATTTCAACTTATTTTAGGCATGGGAGTAGTGCACCCTTAAGGGTTGGGGTGGTTTGGCATTACATTCGAGTTTCGAGTCGAATCAGGAGTTATATTTGTCGCTGTGTTTAATTATGACATTTAACTTTCTTAAGCAGGGGTGGACGAGGGTTGAAATTTTTAAATATGTTAAGCAGTCGATATTTGCGTCGAATAAATATTTTTCTGGTTCATTGAGATTTGATATGTTTCTCTAAGTGTTCCATATATTTAATATAACCTGTTTCGAAATTTGGAGTGGAGCACCCTTAAGGGTGGGTGTTGAGTAGATTTATATAGAAATAATGAAAACACAATCGAGATTGGACTCAAATCCAGGGTTATGGTTCTCAGCGAGTTTAATTATGATATTCAAGTTGCCGTTTAAGTTCCCTAAGCGGGGGTGGTTGGGGTGAAAATCTTAAAACTAACTAACACGTCTGATATTTGAGTCGGATAAATAGTTTCCGGGATGTGTAATTAATAGTGTTTGTACCAATGTATGCCAGTAAAATTTCAACATTTTACGGCATGGGAAATGAACACCCTAGGGGTGGGGTGGAGGAATGTTACAAGAAAATAACTCGAATAGAATCGAGACTGGAGTCAAAACCAAAGTTATGGATAACACCGAGTTTAATTATGACATTAAACTAGCAATTAACCTCCCAGGGACGGGGGTGGTCCGGGTGAAAATTGTAATACATGATAATCTACCGATTTTGGCAACGATTACAAATTTTTATGGATCAATGAGATAATATAATTTCTGTACATTTTCTCTAAGTATAATTTCAACCCCTATCAGGTTTATCAGTAGAGCACTTTTATGGGTGGGGCTCTACAATAAAGTAACGCGAATACAACCGAGATTGGAGTCAAATCCAAGGTTATGGATCTCCCCGAGTTCAATTATAGCATTCAATTGGCCATCTAACCCCAAGGGGTGGGAGTGTAAAATTGTAAAATTTCAACCCCTTTCGGCATGAGAGGGAAGCACACTTAGGGGAGGGGATGGAAACATTCAAACATGCTAAAACAGCCGATATTTAGACAGATAAATATTTTTAGGTATCGAAGAGACAGTGTTTCAACCGATGTTATCTGAGATGATATTCAATTACCCATTTAATCCCCGGGGACGGGAATGAACAGGGTGGAATTTTTCAAACATGTTAAATCATCGATATTAGCGTGGAATAAATAAATGCCAGGGCCATTGACGTGGATAGAATTTCTACCGATGTTGTTTGTAGGCATGATATGGGTGGGGTGGATTGGATTTACAAGCAAATAACGCGAAAACAACAGACATTCGAGTCAAATCGAGGGTAATGGATGTCGCTGAATGTATTTATGACAATCTGGGCAACGCGCGGGTATCGGCTGGGTTGGGATGAGTTGACCGGCCGTTTTTTGCGTCGATTAAATAGATTTCGGGATCAATTAAATTAATAAAATATCTCTACATTTTACCGGTGTATAATTTCAACATCTTCCGGGATTGTGAATGGAGCTCACCTTAAGGGTGGGGGTGGAGTGGAATTACATTATAATGATGCAAAAACAATCGACATTGTAGTCGAATACACGGTCATGGATGTCAATGAGTTAAATTATTACATTCAACTAACCGTTCAACTCCCCCAAAGGAAGGGTTGGCGGAGGTGTAAATTATTTTAAACATGTTAAACGGTCGATTTTTGTAGCGAATAAATATTTGTCGGGGACAATGTCATTGATAATATTTCTACCGATTTTGCTTTTAATTTCAACCCCTTGACACACGTGAAAGATCACAATTAGGGCTGGGGGTGGAGGGACGTTACTAGAAAATAACGTGAATCATTCCCAGATTCCAGATATAGGTGAATGTATTTATGACAACATGGGAAATGCACGGGGGTTGGCGGTGGTGTGCGGGGGTGTGAGGGGCTTGGCGCAGTTGGGTGTGGGAATATATTTTCAAACATGTTAACCGGCCGATTTTTGCTTCGAATAAATATATTTCGGCATCAATGAGATTCATAAAATTTCTCTACATGTTCTCTATGTATAATTTCAACCCCTTTCGGGCTTTGGATGGGTGCACCCTTAAGGGTGGGCGTGAAGTGGCATTACATAAAAAGAAAGCAGAAACCATTGAGATTGGAGTCGAATCCGGGGCTATAGTTGTCATTGAATTTAATTACGACATTAAACTTACCGTTTAAATCCCCGAAGCGGGAGTGGTCGGGGGTGGAAATTTTCAAACATGTTAAACGGTCGATATTTACGATAATTATTTCCTGGGATTAATTACTTTGTTAGTATTTATACCGATGCTGTTTGTGGATAATTTCAACCCCTGTGATGGGAGCAAGCTTAGGTGTTTGGTGGAGGTACGTTCAATTAAAAAAAACGCAAAAACAACCTAGATTCGAATCAATACAGAGACTATGAATGTCGCTGAGTCTAATTGTGATAACTTGGGTAACGTGACGGGTGTGGGAGGTGGTGGGCGGGGGTAGAAATTTTCAGACAATATAATCGACCGATTTGTGCGTGAAATAAATACTTTTTGATTATTGCACATTTGTGGGGGTGATCATCTTCTAACATGTAAAAACGGCCGATATATTTGGTCAATGACTTCAACCCTCTTCGGCATGGGAGGTGAGCACATGTATGGATAGGGTTCGAGGAGCGTTACATAAAAATAGCGCAAAAGCAACCGAAATTGGAGTAATATCGGGGGTTATAGATAAATGACGTCTCGGGCAACGCCGGGCACCCAACTAGTAACAAAATAAAAGCAACTTGGGAGGTGATTAAAAATATCTCAGGTAAAGTCAATTATAACGCGACAGATATAAAGCTTGTCGACAACGGTAAAACTTTCACCAACAGAGACTCTGCGGGTATATTTAATTCATATTTTGTTCATGTGTCGGATCAATTTTCTAACAATAAGCCACCAGAAGGTCGTGCTTTTTTTAAACTGCTACAAAACGCCATGCCGAGTGTTCAGAATTCCATTTTCCTCCAACCGATTACCAATATAGAAATAATAAACGTAATAAGAAAGTTAAAATGTATCCAATCTGCGGATATATATGGCATCTCAAGCAAAGTTGTGAACTACTGTGCCGACGTCATAGCTACTCCCCTTCAAATCATCAACACATGTCTTTCTACCGGCATTTTTCCCGACTCCCTTAAAGCTGCAAAAGTTATTCCGATCTTCAAAAAGGGTTCGCCCACCGACGCATCAAATTACAGACCAATTTCTCTACTTCCGATATTTTCAAAAATACTAGAAAAAATTGTACACAAAAAGTTACTTGAATTCTTGACGAAGTATAAAGTAATTACTCCGGCTCAACACGGCTTCCTCAAACAAAAATCCACAATCACTGCTATGTACGAGTTCATTCAAAGTATACAAAATTCCCTTGATGAAAAACTGAAAGTAGCCGGAATTTTTGCTGATCTCTCGAAGGCATTTGATCTTGTAGATCACAGCATACTCCTCCAAAAATTAGAATATTATAGGATCAGAGGCAACGCTTTGGCACTCTTTGATTCTTATCTCAACAATCGAAAACAGAAGGTAGCCTTAAAAAACAAAGTTGGTGAGGTACACTTGTCAGATTGGGAAGGTATTTCTTGTGGCGTGCCTCAGGGCTCAATATTAGGTCCACTGCTTTTTCTTTTGTATATTAACAATCTTCCAGAATATATGGAACCTATAAAATCTGTCTTATACGCAGATGACACTAATTGTTAATTACGGACATTGATTTAAATAATCTCAAAGCGAAGATTGAGACTGCATCTAGAAACCTAAATATTTGGTTCGCCGCCAATAAATTAACGCTCAATGTACAGAAAACTAAGTTAGTTCGTTTTACAACAGAAACCAATAACATCGTAACGGATAAGTTCTCTGATCATGCGACTTTCCTCGGCTTGCAGGTCGACAGTAAATTAAAATGGAACTTGCACATTGATCGCCCCGTGCGTAAACTTAGTTCTGTTTATTACTCATTGAGACTATTGATGCAACAAGTTGATACCAAAACTTCTTCACTAGTCTATTTTGCCTACTTTCATTCAAATATGTGTTACGGTATTGCCAACTGGGGCAATTGTTCTCGTAATGTAGATGTTTTCAAACTGCAAAAACGAGCCATTATAATTATATCAGGTTCAGATGCTAGAGAAATACTTCATATTCTGACTCTACCTAGCGCTTACATATTAGAAATACTAAAATTTGTTAAACGCAACATGAACCTTTTTGCAAGTAACTGGGACAATCACGGCTACGACACAAGAAACCGTTCAGTTCTCAGGTCTGACAAACACAGCCTCAGTCTCTACGAGTCTAGCGTTCATTATTCCGGTACCGCACTATTTAACAGCCTTCCTGAACATGTAAAGAACATCAACAACTACAACTCATTCGTCAAGGAGTGTAAAACTTTTCTTGTAAATGGAACTTATTACTCCGTACACGAATTTTTGAATCGGTCTCACATTCGTTGAACTGCCTTGCCTACAAAATTGCCGAATATGCTATAAATATTGTAATAAAAAGGCGTCTAAATAAGAGATTATTAAGGGTAAACAATTAAACAAGATTTATTATAAAAATTTTAAATACACAATAAATATTTGGGATCTCAGGGTCTTAAACTGGGTTTGATAAATGGGTGAATTTATACAATCAAATTACATTTTACTTTATATTGGAAGTTAATGGGTCCGAAACATAGACGAACTTTGTTGTGGAAGAAAATAACACTACAGATTGAATTTAAATGTAATAATTAAATAATTAAAATTAAAGAACGATCTGACTTTTATCCTTTAAAAGTGGTTTACAATATGATTTTAAAGTTTTCTACTTACGGCCGCCCAGGTCTCATTTTAGGTTTTTCGTGCACAAGATTTGGGGATATCACTGATTCTAATACTCACAGATTCTAAATGTCAACAAATTCTAATTGGCGTAGTTTGTTAGTTGGTCTAACAAACATTAGTAAGTTCTCGATGCTTTGCTGCAACCTGGATTTGCAGATCTCGTAGCTTTAGTTGGAAATGTACTTCATTTGGGTTTGTCTATGGTTCTCCGGGTTGAATTTACGCTCGGCCACCGATTACGACGTTAATTTCACTCTCTCCTTCCCTACTGACGATTGCTTTACTTTTTAGTACTTTAAAGCATGTTTGTGACTGGACCACATTCTTTCGTTCTGAGACTATAAAACTTTTTCGACTGTTCTATTTGCCGTCTGCTGCCCAACTGCACAGCTTTCAAACTCTTCGCTGTCCGCTGCCCGACTCTATTACTTTTGTACAAAAACTTTGCTGGTCCTTATGCCTCGCCGTTCATTGCCTGACTGACTAACTTCGTCTCGTAGATTTTGAGCGCGTAAAATTCTGAGCCGATTGACAACAATACATTCTTTGCCTTGCCGCCTTGTTGCGGCGTCCGCTTTATCCACTAATAATGAGTCCTCTACAATCCAACTTTCCAATTAGAACAATGTTTTAATTAATAATTACTACAATATGTAAATAGTTTGTCCAGTTTTCCCCTTTTGGTTCTGTTTTCCTGCCTCTGCTTTCTGTTTTAGTAAATATCTTTGACGACATCCCTCCGTACCTAGCGACAGGAGATGATTACCAGGAAGTGATTAGTGTCGTGTGCGTGTTTCCTAAAGATAGTGTGTATGATTGTAGTGACTAGACAAATGTAAACAGATATGAATTTTTGTGTGTGTTTTTGTGTATTATATGTTTATTGTAATTTAACTACTGTACATTTGTGACGAATCCTATTTCCTCTTAAGAGGGCTAATGGTGAATAAATCTATCTATCTAACCTTCACTAGGACGCAGAAAACTGCTGGAAAGTTCGTGCAGATCTAAATATGCCCATATCCCGCACCTTTCCCGCTCCCGTTCCCGCAGTCCTGCACTGGTTCGAAACGTCGGAGTAATATCTGCTTTCATTCTATATTTACCTTGTTACTCAGTTCTGCTTCTGGAAGATTTATTACTCTGTCGCCATCACCTTCACTCTTGTCTGGTTTAGCTTCCTTTCATTTCTTTTCGGTTTTAGCTTCTCATTTTTTTCTTGTCCTTTTTTCTATAGTTCTTCTATTTTCTTGTTTCTACTTCACTTTTAATCAGTTAATGGAATACCCGCAAATTACTTATAACAATATTATCTTACCATTACCCACAAATTTAACCCTACATTGTTATGAGTGCCACTCACAGTCGTTGCCAAGAAATGTATAAAGGACAAATCGTGTGTGTTTATTTCGTATATACAGGAAGACCCTCCCAACTATCTCGCAAGCACTGACTTGTTAAATTTAGCGGACGTTTATATGAAAAATACCAGAGTATTCTGTCAGGGACTTCTGCTTAGGTGTGAATTATACAAGATATATTTACAGTTCTTTTCAAAAAGGAGCCGGTTTGACCTCGAAGCTCTTCCTTGCTACGTCGAATCAACTTCTCTTCCGCTGACAAGTAGAACGACTGCCATTTGAAAACCATTATAATACACAAAAGAGAGCGTCCTGCGGTTGAAGAACATGTGAATGGCGTGAAGTACACATCGTATATTAGAGTACTTATAAATTACCTCATTTTAAAGAGATATCAATTCTGAGGAATTTGGTAAATAATAGATCATAGTTTGCTTATACTTAATGCGTTTAAACTACATTTAAAAGCGGACGAGCATAAAACGCTGCAGATTTGTGAGTGGCCCAGTTTAGTGTTCTTCAAAGCTGCTACCCCTAGAGCTTGAATGCGTTAGATAGTTGTCCTATATGTGTTTTTTCTCCCCTGCCGTTCCTCCCTCAATCTGATCCACCAGCCATCCCTGCTGATGCATGCTATAGTACGCCCTAACGCGACGAAGGGGTTGTGATTGTGACGCTTATCTGATTGTAGGTTTTGTCTTTTATAGAAAATAATTCTTGCTGAGGACAAATGGGATGAGAACAGTCCGCAAGTTTGTGGTGAGATTGGAATTTTTGATCTGCCATACAAGAAATATTCAAATGCGCCCAGGTCATTTGCGTGAGGAATATTAGTGTTTTCGATTGCCATCGTAGTGAATGAAAAACATTTTTCTTTTTACTTCTTTTACTCCTTATATCATATCCGGTATTCACATATCTCAATTATACAAATAACTTTTTTTATAATCGGAACAAAACTCAGTTAATACTTAGATGAATAGAGCACGTATTCTAGAGTTTCTTGATCGTTCTCTACGTCGTCATGTCAAAAATGTTGATCTGTAATGTTACTTTCGGTTATCAAGTCTCAATCAATATTTGCTAAGATTTCTACAGAAATAACTTCATAATCGATACATCACTTCATTATTTTCAATCAATGTGATCCTATCTTCAATAGAGATAGTACTTGTTACCTAGATCCGTTCGGTGTTTTGAAGAATTTTCATTGTCAGCTACTTTCGGTATTGGTTTTTAAGGTTTCTAATAACAACGAGGTCCATTGTTTGTAAAATATCGTATTCATTAGTAAAAATGTAAATTTTTTAACTTCGAATTTTCTAGATTTAAATAGTACTTTTTTCTCTTATTAATCTCAATTAACTAAAGATTTGTTGAAAAGCATATTTTGGTATTAATCTATTAAACGGTTAACTTTTTAATGTTTTTAAAGCAACATGGGTATATATATATATATATATATATATATATATGTATATATATATATATATATATTCCAGATCGGCATTCGTTTAATTTTTTTAGTACCACTCAGAACTGCCAGTAGAACCATATTCTATCTATGGACATTTTTGTCCGATCCGACATCAACATGTAACAATGGACAGTCTAATCGTCGTAGTCATTGTAATTTTCGCAAATTGTCAGCAACACCGTCGAATTCCATTCCATATTTAATTCAAAGAAGAACACTGATACCTTCGCCAATAAGTTTTACAAAAAAAAAAAACAGTATTATGGCTAGAGCTGAATTTCTGTATTCATTTGTTAACTTCTTTGTGTTTCCGATTAAGATGAATCAGGAAAATAATCATTAATTTAATATTAAAAGTCATTAGCCTTTTGAGAAGAACTGGTCATGATGGTGAAATATTGTGACTTCTTTGCGTTTCAAACTTATTCGTTCAGTACTAAAGGATAATATGAATTTAACTGATACGGCGGAGGGCAAGAAAAGCGAATTTTAAGTTAAAATCGGTTTTACGAGTGACGAACTTTTGTCGATTTGTTCCCAATAAATCTTTACATCCATTAAAAATACGTTACAATATAGTCGTGAAGCCGACACGTCGGTACAAATGATAATCACTGTTTAATTCTTTAAGAAAATTGACATAAACAACGTACGAAATAGTTGAAATAGCTGGTTATATGTAACTATGTAGCGATTAATATCTCGTAGGTATACCAAAAAACTTCTTTATTGAAATAAGTAAGACGTAATTTTGTGAGAATTATACAATTACATAATCAAAAAAATACTGCTCTAAAGATTATGCACAAACTTTACAGGATTAAATTGTCACATATATGTCAAAACATATTTATACCTTTTGTTGACATATATTTTTCATAAGATAAGAAAAACAATCAAACTAGATAAAAACAAATGTAAGGAAAATGTGTTGGTTAAATATATCTTTGTATCAACATTGATGCTTTTTATTTGGGAAATAAAAAAATTTCTATGTGGTAAAGTTTGAAGACATCAACGTTAATACCGCGAACGTGTGTGGTAAAAAATATAAATTCCAAACATCATTCAGAATATTCTTGAGAAGAAGTTCTTTGACATCGGCAAGTAGTGGAGGTTTACTTGTCTTACGTAATTTTGTATGAACTGAGGTATGATAAATTGTTAAACGACTGTCATTATTGTTTTATACAATCATAGTTATGTAATGTATTAGTTTAAAATCTAAGATACGTTAGTTAAATCGTATATGTTGAAATTTGATCGATCACATTTTCCGGTTAACCTTAAAATTTTAAGGTAGTCAGTTTAAATGTTAAAAGTATTATTACGTTTAATTAATACTTCGATATGAACAATTGTTTTTAATTTTTTTTTCAGATACTAAATAAAGCATAAACGTTGTCCATTTATTCGTATTTGGAAACTAAGTTCCCGGCTGGATATTAACGGGTGACAATGGCCCAAAGTAAATTGAATGATTTAGCAAATATGTTTGGGAAAGGCCCAAAAGGAGTTGGTACAGGTTTGAAATTATTTGCTTTTGCTGGTGCTGCTGTTTATGGTGTCTCTCAGTCGATGTTCACTGTAGAAGGTGGACACAGAGCTATTATTTTTAGCAGGCTTGGTGGTATTCAAAAAGAAATATTTGCAGAAGGCCTCCACTTTCGGCTGCCTTGGTTTCAGTACCCTATAATTTATGATATTCGATCTCGTCCTAGAAAAATTTCTTCTCCAACAGGCAGCAAAGACTTGCAGATGGTCAACATTTCATTACGTGTATTATCGAGACCAGATGCTGCTAGCTTACCTATTATGTATAGACAGTTGGGTCTTGATTATGATGAAAAGGTTTTGCCTTCAATCTGTAATGAAGTTCTTAAAAGTGTTGTCGCTAAATTTAATGCTTCGCAATTGATCACTCAAAGGCAACAAGTATCTCTCCTTGTACGACGAGAACTTACTGAGAGAGCTAAGGATTTCAATATAATTCTGGATGATGTTTCAATAACAGAACTAAGTTTTGGAAAAGAATATACAGCTGCTGTTGAGGCTAAACAAGTTGCACAACAGGAAGCTCAGCGAGCAGCCTTTGTAGTAGAGAGAGCTAAACAGGAGAAGCAGCAAAAAATTGTTCAGGCTGAAGGTGAAGCTGAAGCAGCTAAAATGTTAGGGTTAGCAGTGGCAAAGAATCCAGGTTATCTAAAGCTAAGAAAAATTAGAGCAGCTCAGAGTATTTCAAGAACAATTGCCAATTCTCAAAACAAGGTATTTTTGAGTGGCAATAGCCTTATGCTCAACATAAGTGACCCAGCATTTGATGACCTCACTCAAAAGTTAAAACAGTGACCATTGTTTTCAGAATAATTTGTACTATGCTGTCAACTTTGTACATAGTTAAAGTTTCATTGTAGGAATACATATGTACTGAATTCTGAACTGCAATATTGTCCTACCTTATCAATTAGGTAAAATGCATTTTGTTTTCATTTAATGATGATTGTAGAAATCTGGCAACCAAGGATTCTTGTTGAGCCATTTTGTTTATTATACCATTTTTAAATAAATATATTTCTACAAACTTTCTTTTTATATATTTTTATTCATTATATACCTTACATTAATCCTGATTAGTCATACAGTACTATGTTGAATACAAGTCTATAGCAGTTTTGTTCTTGATTAATTAATTTAGTAAATGTAAATAAGTAAAATTTATTATCCAAAAAATTTATCAGTAGAACAACAAAGATCCTGGAATATTGAAGTACTACAAAAAAAATAGTGCTAACTTATTATAGTTTCTTCAATGATGTTCTTGACCGTTAGGATAGGAGGGTTTCAGAACAAGGTTCAAAAATCCAACTTTTATCATCTTTGTAATTTCTGCATTAGTAGTGAAGTGAATGTACTGTGTGTATGTAAATGTGCTATAAAACTTCAATATATTGAGTAAAAAGTGTTATGCATGTCCTACATACTCTTAAACACATGAAGTAATTTTAATCAAACTTTGTACTTATTTAACCAATTTAGAAAAAGTACTATGGTTCTGGTAAAATATTGACATTTGTAAATGACTAATAGTGAGATTGCTGAAATTAAGTATCATTTTAAAGTAATTTAAACATAATAGCAGGAAGGAGGAGTAAAATATTCATCTGAAATTGATTTTAAAAAAATTGTGTCAAATCTATGTATTTTGAGATTGAGTTGATTGGACATTCAGCGTGTTGATTGAATTGAAGTTCAGCCTGTAATGTAGAAGTGAAAGGGGCATAAAAACATTGTTCAAAATGACTCACAGTACAGAATTCATAGTTATTTTTATCTCATTGAGATTGAAAGTGACATTCCTGATGCTGGTTAGGTCACAGGGTATGTATACAATTAATTCCTTTACCTGTCTTAATATAAAGCTTAGATAAATAAATACATGCACAATAAGCTATTTATGTACAATGGGACTTTATTTTCTTGTCGTGTATAAGTCCATGAAGTTTGTAGTTTATATTTCAAAACTTTTTGTTATATCTCCATTTACTGTGGCAACATCATTGGTTGAACTTCCAAAATTGTTGCAATGAACCGTTGTTGGTTCAGATGAGCCATTGGTGAGGTACCCTCTTATTGAAAGACTTTATGGCTGAGCAATTGTGATAAGTTCTGCTGCATCATATCAATGTTTTCTATATCACTCACCTTTAGTTCAGCTGAAAAAAAAATTGTGTACAGTAGTCACAATGAAAAGAGAATGTAGTAAGTTAATTCGTTTTTATTACCTGCAGTAATTGACATCAGAATATGATTTTACTAAGTCAAAATTATTTGTTGTGTTGTGAATAAGATTTTCAGTATTAAGGATGCCAACTAAATAATCCATTGAATATCAATTTTCACTTAATCCCAAATTACTTGCATGGTGCTTTAAATTCAAAGCTTGAAGTTGTCTTGCCATATGACTAAAAGGAGTAAAGATCCTTTATCTTGTGTCCAGCTATGTTTCTCTATGCCAATGCTATTATTAGACTATCCCTGTTACATGGAGTAGACAAAGTTTATTAAAGGTTCCTCAATTACTTATTATCTTATTATACATTGAAACTTCTCGAGCCCTGGTGGTTTTTTCCCCCAAGGTTAACATATATAATGTTCTCAAAAATATTAGTTTCTTTGTTCATTAAAGTTATTGAGAGAATCCATATAATGTTTCACATGAACCATTGAAATGATGTCCCTGATATTGCATAAATTTTACTTTGCTATCTTGTTAATGTTGAATGTGATGCTACACTGGTGTGTGATTGTAGTATAGAAAATGCTAAAACCATTTCCTTTCCTTTAAAGTTTTCTCAATCCATACCCCATTTGATGTATGATTTAAACATTGTAGTTACTGTTGTATTTTACATGTGTATAATTCAAACTGTTTTTACTGTCACATGTAATCTGTATTTGAAATTTGTTGTTTGGTATGGGTGAAGCTAGTGCTCACTTTTCTAAGGTATTTATTCATCCATTAAATCATTACAGTACAAGACGTACAATGATATAGGAGATGTCATGTATATTAGTCATGACAATACATCATTTACATTTATAGCATTACATGTAATATTATTTTCCAAAGTATGTTCATATATGAGACATACATAAAAACATAGATAAGATAATTGATATATATTTAACAGGAAGTGCTTTTATTTTTTTACAAAACTAGTTCATAGTTAACCTTTACATCAAAACATAAACTATAATTAACAGGACTGCTTTCATTTTTTTGATAGTCTTAAGCAGAATAGAAGGAACTCTTCACAATGAACACGTGTAAATTATTCTTATTAAAACTATGCAGAGCTAAGAATATTTATAAAACAACAATATTTAAATTTCACTAAAGCACTTAGGAGACCCTAAAATAAGGAATGGCACCATCAGAGCTAACCTACATCTCTGCAGTTCGTGAAGGAAATCTGTGCAGCTTGTCTGGATCCCGGCTCATGCGGGCATCGCAGGGAACGAGGAGGTGGATGGACTGGCGGCCACTGCACAAGAAGATCTACCATTGTTTGAAACCCCAACCTGTACAGCCTCGGACATTCTAAATGAATGTACAGGAAAAGTGGAGGGTAACTGGCAGGACACGAGGAGAGGAGGAAATAACAACTTCTTCCATCAGAACCTGCAAACATCAGCAGATCTGTGCCACCTCAACAACATCTCAAGAAAACAACAAATAATAATCCAGAATTAGAACTTTGCACACCCAACTCACTCACGAATATCTTTTTTCCAGAACAGATTAGCCCACCTGTGATGTATGTGATCAAGCCTTCACCATCCAACATATTCTATTTGAATGCACAAAATATGAGGATATACGCAGGAGGACTTTAGCTGAGTTCTCTGGAGAAGACTTCTGTATATACACCACGGCGATCAAGACCCTCCTGGAGTTCGTCTCCGACGCAAAACTGACATCCACTATTTGAAACGTTGTTCACAATTGGAAATTTTCTAACTTGCTGTAACTTAATTATGTAAATACTTTTAACCAACCAACCGGTTGATGTGACCATAAATAAATTTTTTTAAAAAAATTATATCTAGAAACTCACGGACACAGTAAAAACAGTTCTCCATAAAGATAGTTTTAAGTTCCTTTTTGAATTTATTTCCATTACATCCTTTAATTGTTTTGGGGAGATTGTTGTATAGTGCTGATCAAGAATTTATCACACTTCTTTTGTGAGCAGTGGTTCCATTAAAGTTTAAGTGAATATCTGAACACTGGCATGTCTTGTAATTGTGAATTTCTTACATTATTTTTAAGGTATATTTGTCTACTGGAAATAAGAATTTTTATTGTATATATGTGTGTACTGAGCAGATCATGCAGGTTCAAGTCCTGCCTGGGCCAAATATTTTCAGTCCGGCCGGCTGCGGAGTTTTGACCACCACACGGCTAGTAGCCCATAAACAATTAACACCCCACTATTTATTATTTAAAGGATGTTGAGTCCAGGGCTTTGCGTGGACTGTAAGACATGTTGGAAAGAGAGTTCCCACAGATGGAGTTCTGCCTCTGATGAGTGGGGGGTAGAGCTTTAAGGATAGTGAGTGTGAATCATTGGTCGAAATTGTTAATATTGTGGCTTTGGGCGTGATAATAATACTGCAAGATTGTCAATGTTACTAACACTCCGACCTGACATGTAATATGCTACAATTTACCGGACAAAATGGTTTCGTACTGCTTGGGAAAATTCACTTGATCTTTCTATTGATCGAGCAGTGCATTGATGAGTTGATTTTTGGTACCTTCCTCATTTTTTTGTTGCATTCTGATCAACTCTAACATAATTCTGCAGACAGCAAGCAGATTTTAAAACATGTACAGCAGTATCAACATCAACCTTGATAACCCTAAAGAATAAACGGAACTTTTGAGCTAAAAAGCCAAAGGAATTTTCAGTGACTCATCAAGCTCTTAAATGCCGTTTATTGTACGTTAATTTTTTGATATCATTAATGACTTACTTCGTGGCAAATGATGCATTTTTTAATTTTTAAGGTGTAGACAGGCTTGTATAGGGTAATCCACACAGTGGCAACTCCCCTCTTATAGCATAGGAAAGGGTAGTGAAAAGGGGATGTGGAAAGGTAGCCAAGGGTTAACTAGGGCCCCAGGCTATGGTTTAAGGATCATACCCAGCAATTCACCTAAAAGTGATGCAGGGAAAACCCTAGAAAACCTGCATCAGGTAGGTTGGGCATTTGGTACATGTCCCACGCCCTTCCGATGGCGGGAGAGGGGTTTGCAGTAGGGTCACAGCTTTCCCCTCTTCGTGCCTTGACCAGTTTAGGGGGCAGATGGCTGACTATTCCAATAGGAATAGCGGACAACTTTTACCGTATGCCCAAGGTCTACGACCCCGGAACATACACCTCTCAAAGCAGGCCGAGGTGCCTCGGCATGTGGGAACCTAAGTTCAAAAACCAGAGAGATGTGAAGGCACCCCCAAAGTAGCCTCATACAGAGCTCTGAATGACGCATTAAATAAGTTTTTATTTTGAAACCTTCATCTCCTTCAAACACATGAGGGAGAGAGGAGTGGTGGCTGTCTGTCCAAGGTAATGTCTTTGGAGACAGACAAATTGTTTTTTAAGAACAAAATCGAGGTAGGAGGAGTTTTGGAAGATGCCGCTCATTACTACCAATGTCAAAAACAATAAAACTAGTGAAGTTTCGCTATGATCAACAGAACAATCAAAAAAATTGATTTTATGTCAAAAATAACTTTAACCACAGTTATTAGGGTATTTAATTGGCACGTGTTTCCCATCCATACTCCCAATGCAGTTGGGATCGTTCTCTATATCCAACTTCGGATTTCCTCCAAACTACTCCATTGGGTTGGGCAAAATTTGCAGTTGTAGAACATGCCGCATCTCCATACAAACTTGTTAAACTATGCTGAAAACTAGTGCTATCAAGGGGAAGGATAAGGCATTAGTTTGATGGGAATCACCTTTGCCAAATACCTGAAACAATGACAACATAGATCATGAACACTCACAATAAAAATGTTTGGTGACGTTAAAATTACCATTTTTTGTTAACTTTTTAAAATGTTTTATTGATTCTAAAATGACTGGTTTATTGTTTGTTACAGTTGACAGCATGAAGCTTAAATGTAAGATACATTCAAGTAATGCACATGGTAAAATCCCCACGATACTGATCATTCCTCGAAATGAGTGAATTATACTGATATGCTCTCAGCAAACCAGCCACGAAGTGTTGCACTCTGTGAATCCTGAATGACTTCGGCAAAAGCGTGGTTCAAAACCTTCACATGACAAGAAATGGAGCAACAATAAACAAATAGAAGTTTGTCGTGAAAATTTTTTAATAATGTAATATTTTCTTCTTTCTAGTGCCAAATATAAAAAATTGTAAACTAACATTTACAATTATTTTGAAAAAGTGAGTTTTACCGGACGTAGATCGCTAGATCTCTCCGTCGGAATTGGTTTCCTCCAGTCAAAAGAGTGCGTGTAAATTTTCGAACTGTTCTTGAGACATTCTAAAATATGTGAAGAAGTGGTCTTCAAATGAACTCGATTCACAGCAGAGCCAGCGAAATTTTCAGACGAACTATGTATATAAGTTCTTCCTAGCGACCTTTTTTCGAACCATCCCACAGATAGTAAAGGATATTGCTATCAGGAGAATTATGGCCAGGTGGTTTCGTCATCGGATAACTAAGAAGTGGAGACGAGTCCCCCGCCATTTGACACCTTAGCCCCCCGGAGTGCGGTTGGCGCTGGGGTCACCAACACCTTCCTCACCCCAGAAGACTGAACGACCGCCTTGAGTCAATCTCCACAACCTCCTGGCAGGACAGGATGGTAGCATCTCAGAAGGACCCCTTAGAGAACCACACGCTCTCCCTTTCTCGTCCACCTTCCCACGTGCCGCAACCACGGGGAGGCCTCTGTATCAGTCTTCTATTGTCAGTAGGATTGCTCCTACTACTGAGAATAGTCACAATTCGAGCGTGCTTTCGCAGCCTCTCCCACACATGAGATCTGAAACCAATGAAACCTTACATATGTGGGATTGGAAGAAATGCAATCAGTTTAAGGAGTAAACACCGTGTGGTCTGCCCTGGGTCTCGACTCGGATACCACCAATCATGAGCAGCTCATGGAGGCTACACCTCAAATGACTGTTATACCACCGTTCACCCTCACCTCCATTCATGCCGCACTTCTCAGAGTCCTCCGTAAGGTACTACTTGTGGAAGGACTCCTCCCTCCACTAAGAATAGTCGCACATCGATGCTGTTCACGCATACATCTCCCACACATGGATACTAGAAGCAATGAGTCTCTTGTCCACGACCTTGGGATTAGAAGCACTGCAGCCAGTTTTATGGGAGGGTGTAGTGTGGTCTCTCCTAGACTTTGCATTCCGGTGCATCCGGGGAGCAGCGTCCCGAATGAATCCTCGACGTCAAGTCCAGCCGCCCACCTAGCGTCAGACGAACTGCTGGACATGATCACTCGATGAAGACAGCCTACTGACCAATTCAGCCAAACTACTAGAGAAAGTGATCCTCACTAGACTGCAAGAATACATACACAAACATGAAGTTATACCATCTCATCAGTTTGGCCTCAGGCAGTCACACTCGACTACTCACCAACTCATTAGACTAACAGAGACGATTGAAAATGGATTTGAAGAGATGAAATATACTCCAGCAGTCTTTCTAGATCTGGAAATAGCGTTTGATAAAGTTTGGGTGGAAGGACTCTTGTATACAATTATTAAATTAAACATTCTGGATTACATAATAAAAACCATAGAATCCTTCCTGACCGACAGGACGTTTAGAGTAAGAATCAACACATCACTATCTAGCATCAAAACAGTAAAAGTCGGAGTTCCTCAAGGGAGCCTATTGGGACCAACCTTGTTCAACCTCTACGTACACGATGTGCCCACAGTAAACGACTCAATGACACTGCGATTCTAGCACAGAAACTACAGTTCAACACCTTCCAAATGCAATAAATGTAATGTTTGATTGGTATAAAAAATGAAAAATAAAAATTAACACTACTAAATGCCAAGCAAAGACGTTTACACTGAAGCGCTACACTCAAATACTGACACTCCGGCTGCACAATAATGAAATATCATGGAATCCTGAGGATCCAGGGATAAAGTATCAGGGGTCTACCCAGATGCAAAACTCAACTGGAGATACCACATCATAAAAAACTATATGAGTGCTACGCAAGACTCTCTCTGCTCTACCCCCTGGTCTACCGAAAATCTCATCTTCGAGCTGAATCCTCGCTCCTAATTTATAAATCGATTCTCCGAACCATTCTTACAAACGCCTGCCCAGCTTGGAGCAACGCACCTACAACTTCGCTCAAGAAACTTCAAACCATGCAGAATAAAGTGCTAAGTATTGCAACTAACAGCCCGTGGTTCATTTGAAACAGTCAAATACACCAAGAATTAAAGGTTCAATTTATAACAAACTACATCCACAGCCTAAGCAGTAACTTTATCAAAAATATAGTGAAGTGTACAAGTGCAACGAAATTAAACCTCGGACAAAAAAACTCATAAAAGACTTAAACGCAAGCTACCACAAGACTTGCATAAATAATTGTCAACATGAACCTAATGTAATAAGCCAGAGGTGTGAAATATTTTCACATCATCCTCTCTCCAAATTGATATACTCTTAGCCATATGATGTCTTATTATATCCTAGTCGAGAATTGCATATTACTTGCAGACCCAGCTAAATAAAGTTAAAAAAAAGAATTCGCATTGGTTCGAAGTCACTTAACGCGTTCAATTTGACCACCTTAGTCCGCTTTCAGTTTGTCAAGGCCTATAATGTGAAAGAAAACTAGACAACTATGCAAATAGAGGTGAAATATAACATTAGGTCGACGAACTGTAATGTGCCAAATTTCCAAAGCGCTGTCGCAGATTTCAGAAACGGTAATGTATATTTTTATTGTTCAATAATCCATGCTGCATAAAGCAGAGAAAATTTGAATTCTTATCAGCATTGTAAAAAAGCTGCATAATCATGAACACCTCTTCTTTAAATTTAACAAATTCCGTACGTAACGCTAACACTCGCGTGCCAAAGTTAACAATCCACTTCGACTAATTGCAGAAGTGAACAATGTCACCCTATTGTAATGTGTCGATTTGTGATGTGATGGTTTCATCTTTGTTGTATTACTCTGGGAAAAGATAAAAATTTCAATAATAGTCACTACATTTGCATAAGGAATGTAAAATTAAATTCCCAATGTAGAATTTTGAAAATAAAAATTGACATACTAATTTGATTATTAACAAAATTTTAAAGTTTTTTGACGTCAAACTAGGGACAATTATCCAAATTCAAACTTCAATTATTTAATTGCTCAGAAAAGCAATGAAAAGTATATATTTTGGACAAAGTCAGAGAATCGAAATATTTTTCCGTCACATTAGAATGCACAACGGATGCAAGCAAAACCAAACAAATTTCAGTAATACATTGACAAGTTTATCTAAACAATACAAATAAAAAGTACAGGTATGCGAACTCTTATCAGATTACAAGTTCAACTGGCAAGGGTTTATTAAATTTTTTAGACAGCGTGTTTGGCTATTTCAGTAGTACATTATTAAGTTACCCTGAAGAATAATTAATGTAACATTGTAAATATTTACATCAGAAACTCAAAGATATCGGCGGCATGGATTGGTAGAATAAAATTAACGCTTTAAAGCTGCATTTTCTAGCAAATGAGTCTAGTGACCCACATACCTTTGCAAATTCATGTCAGAAATAAATTGTCAACTTTTCCAAACACATCAATAACATTTTCAAGATTATTTCTTACTCTACCATCCGGAAATAGATTTTTCATTAAGTTAAAAATTATACAGAATTGAAGGACAACTATGCATCCATCAACTAAGACAATAATTTATCCATTATATCAGGAAAACAGGATAAAGGAGGGGGAGGTATTATCTGTTTTGCATGTGGGCGATAAAGCGACCACCGGAGGGCCTGAATATTCTTGTTCGGGTTTTCCATTGTCTACAATTTGCGTACAGTGACAAACACTATTTGTTTTCAGTGAAGGGAGAATAGCATTCAGAGCTGAACCCACGATTCCGAGTAATCTGTTAAGTACATAAACCTAATAAATTCAGTTAATTCCATAGAGACGACTATCGAGACCTTTCGCATCTGATCTATGAAAAATCCGTTCAACAAAACCTATAATAGTAATACTCCATTGTTAACATTCAAATCCAATAACGACGTGCCGTTTTATGAATAGAACCAAATGTTTTTCTATAAAAGCGGATGTATGTGTAAGCTCCGCATGTTCTTACACGCTTGGAGAACTTTAATCAGACTTGGCGTGAAGAAGCTAACAATCAAGGAAAACCACTGTGGGGAAATACACCTCTAAGATAATGTGATAAGTTTTTAATTAGCAACGAATAAACGATTTTTGGGTCAATGTGACAAATTGTTACTCTCTATGCAGTTGATATCTAATTTAAACCGTAAAGAAATGAAAGGAGCATCCCTTGGGGGGGTGGGGGGGGGGGTGATATGTCTAGAGACGATGACAAAATAAATACAGTAACGACCGTGGTTGGTGTTGGCTTTTTCGGATAGCTGAGTGGAATACTATCATTTTGCATGCCAGATAAATTTAAATTGAGCTCATATCGGCATAGCGATGTGCTTGTGTGTGTGAAGATGAGAAATAAATAATTGTTTAAAATGGAATTCTTCAGCGTTGAATTAATAGTTTTCGTACATGAAAAGACGCCTATTAAGTCACATGTTTAGCTTTAGTCACTATGCGAAAAGTGAGAAGCGGTATTCGAATATTAAATGAGATAAGTATGAATTTATTTTCCTGTCTTAGAGGATAAATAAATATTCGGGCAATATAGAAATAATAGAAAAATCATGAATTGAAAATCAGATACAGTATCGTTAAGTACTTAATTCGTTATTATAAATTTATCAACCATATTAATTCAATTTTACCAAAAATAGTAAATTTATTAATTTGTATATTTATTTTATTAGTAGTTCAATATTTTTAATAATATAAATATCAACATATTATTGAAATTTATTTTAAATAATGTATGTTCTAACAAGGAAAATGCATCATTATTACTTTCGAATTTTGAAGATACTGAAACGAATATATACATCTATGGAAACCAAAGATACTCACCCTTCTAGCACTAGGCGCGATGATTGGAAACCAAGTTGTCGGTCTATGAAGAGCTGTTCTCTCAACTTGTAAATTGTTATCGTAATGGATTAACGTTATCTGTTAAAATTGTATTGATTAATTTCCTCGCATCTTTCTTTACTTTAGTCATTCTAGATCATTAATATTGTGTTTTTATTCCCAAATGAAAATGAAAATGTCAGTCCATGTTTAAATAATTACTCATGTAGGAGTCGTCTTAATTTAGTTTTTGTGTGATTCTTAAATACCTTAACTACACTTTTGTCAAACTAATCGAAAATGTGCGACATATTCTTGTCTTCTGATTTGAAGCGGCTCTGTAATGGAAAATACATAATGTTCATAGGTAGTTCGAGTAAGTACGTACTGATTATTTTTGTTTCAATGAAATGTTATACCGGGATGTTTGATATGTTTATTACAATGCAGCATTTGGCTAATCTTGTTCAGTAAAGACGAGCCCAGCATTTTAATATCCATGTTATGTATGTTAGTAGAAGAAAATAAATTTCAGGGACCCTTAAAGTATTTTTTTCTTTATTTTGACAGTTATTTCCAAAATCATCCTGTTAACAGGTACTAAAAATTCTTAACTGCCAATAGCCTTTCTATTGAATTTTGAATGTCACCATGAACCAATGTATATATAACTACTAAGCCAACTTTTTAATTTACCATCACTTCTGATATCTTATTTATGAACCAGGATAGCTGTCTACATTTTGGTCCTTTTGATACACTTTTAGTCCTGTTGATACACTAACTTATATTTTAGGGGTTTTCCTAATGACTACCTGATTAATCAATATTTTAAAATTATTTTCATTCATGTCCATTTAATCACTGATTTATTTGGGCTTTCCACTTTTTCACTTTTATATATCATCATACTTCATCCTTCAAAGGATAGTGGTTTTCAAAATATAATTGAATATAAAGAGCATATATTTGAGTTTTGTCTGCTGACGAGTGCAGTTGTGTCACTCTAGGCTCTTCTTCACACCTGATGAAAGGGACAATAATCCCAGAAACATGTGGTATTTATATTATCACTTATTTTGTCTGAATTGACTATATTTTTATTAATTTATCGAATAAACTTTATTATCTGGTTGTGTTTTTGAGGATTGTTACCTAATCTTGTATATGTTTACTTCTTCCTAACTTCTCATGACATTTGCCAACTTCCATAAAATATCTTTCACATATTATTTCTTCTCTGGCAAGAAGACTACCAATTTTTTGTTTCCCTGTACTTTTTTATTTTGTTGTTTCATATCTTTGGCAGGATTGTAATTTTTGCAGCAAGATGTGATCTGTACTTCTAAGAATTTAGGCATGCAATATATTAACTATGGAGATAGAGATGAACTTGACATATGATATAGATTGAATTATATAATTTAATTAAGATTAGATAAGTTTAGTAGCAGCATGAACATCATATCCCCTCCACAGCAAGCCCTAATATAAGTGTTCACAATTACAATTCCTTCATTTCAGCAAACTTTTCAAAATAAATAAGAAAAAAAAACAAAATAATATTTAATGAATAAGAAAAATAGCTAATTCACACAAAAAATTAACTTTTTCAATTAAAAAATTAACTTTTTTTCCTGAATTGTCTATCTTTCTCATTCATTATTTTCTATCAGATGTAATTTTTTCATTTTAAAATAATATTTAAATATATCCTTAAATTTTTTAATTTGTTTATTTGTGCCCATATGATGTACTAGGTACAGCTGTTGGGGTGTTATTATGTTGAGGTGCTGCTACCAAACGTGAACTGTTCCTTTAATTTTTCTAGAATGACTTACAAATATGGTTATCATGTGAATAATTTCTATTTTATTACTGTATTAATATCAAATTAAAGGTTTCTGGACAGACTCTTCAGTCAGTTGTGAAACCTTCTATAGCCGACTCCTGGTTACAGGGAAGTAAGTTTATTCTTCGTGATGTGTTAGGACACTTACACCATACTACTTTTTCCACCTGAAGGCAAAGATTTGTAATGTCCAAAGGTTAACAGACTGCTCTTTATTTTAATGTTTCATTATTAGGTTTTGCCTAATTCATATTCTATTGGCTATCTTCTTTTACGATCTGATGTAAATTGTCTAAGTTTTTTTATCTGTTTGCCAGTACTGGATTAAAACATTGTCAAATACAAAGTTTTAATGGCATACTCAATTAAAACAATTAATTTTCTTCTACTGCATGTGCTGTTAATTGTATATTGCATCTGTTCATATGTAGATTTAATTTTTAATGCTATTAAGTGGTATATATTCTATTGATTTCTCATTGTAGTTTGACAACATTGCCTTCAGTTAATCTACTGTAGAATAAGCAGTTGAAATACTATAACAATATTTTCAACATATGAATGACTTTTTACAATACTTTCACAGATACTAGGGCTTCTTATAAGGATCTGGTGTGGTTGTGGAATAAAAACACTTTAATCTCAGAAAAAGTTTTGAAAAATAAGGTATGTATGTTACACTTCTTCTGATTTGAAAGACTTTTTGGATTGCTTAATACAATTTTCAGTTGGAGCCCTCATTTATGGGAGATCGTCTGGTGAAGGGTGACCGTCTGGTGCGAGGTAGAGAGTATGAAGAAGTCCGAGAATTCAGGGTAAGGATGTAACCTATTCTACGTCCTAAAGTTATCAAATATACGTTTAAAAAAATATTTAATTACATTTAACTTTATTATTTGTCCCAATTAATTAATTTTGAAATATTATCTATTTATTTAGATGATTTGTGCTTACTATTTATCATTTTTATTGTTTTTAAACATTCTTCACATATTTTATTCACAGTGAAATTTCCTTGTTTTTTCTGATATGATAATGCATGTATGTAGTTTTTAACTATGAAATAATGCATATCGCTGACAAAAATAAGTGTTTGTACTGTCATTATCTATTAATATTGTACTTTTTGTTTGATGTAAAATATGTTCATTACCAATAATTTATTCTCATTATGGCTTGATTCTATCTGCCGATTTTCCTCGAAAACAGTTTTGTAATCAACTGTTGCATAAATAACTTATTTTATATTTATTGTTATGTAGGTGCATTAAATTTTAGAGTGAATTTATTTGTTTTATTTTCAAATAAGAATATAATATTTGTCTAATAATGTAGTTGTCATCCTTAATATATTTTGTGTTTAATTAACTGGTGTGACAAAAAGGCACTGTCATGTTACAAACTAAACTATGTTTATTACTCACTACTCTGTATAATCTCTTTCGAAGTCAGAGAGCTCAACATTATACCTCCCTCCTTAAGTTACTCCTGTTACACATCCTAATAAGTCTCAAAGATTCATCTGCTGTAGGGGTTTCCCAGCTGATCAACATCTGGTGCAGTATCCCTGTGGACATCTCTGTGCATGGCTTGTGTAATTATGGACCTGGTCATGAGCCTTGTTTATCTGACTCTGCTGTCTTTGGCTGTATGGGAACCATAGGCTTCGACATAATTCATTCTGTTTATCATCCATCTCTTGTCACCTTCCTCCTCTTTCTTAAACACTTGACCATGCTACAAAACCAAATGGAAGCAGTTCTTTTTGTTGTGGAAACTGTATATGACTGAGGACTTTTCTATCTGTAGAATCACTCAGGAACATCTCAAATCAGGAATCCAGACCTTATTGCTTGTTGTCTGACAAAAAACCTTCATACAACCAAACAATTCTTGAAGTCTCATCCCAACATGATTTTTACACATGCTGACAAAGTTTCAGTCACTGTAGCTCTAGGCCAGGGGTCACCAAACTCGCTAATGGCAGGGTTACTTGCACCTTTAGAAAGTGTCTGTGAGCTACCTCCACGACCCCAATCATCCACCGTCTCAAAATTTAAGTTGAAAAAAAGATTTATTACAAATGTTTATTTTATAATAAATGTTACAAACCATCATCAAATAATTTATTTATAAACTATCTACCCATGTACCCTACATAAAACTTAATATTCTAGAAATTTCAAACTTAAATTCACAACAGAATGAGAAAAATAAAATTCAATTCAATTGAAAGAATTATTTCCCTTCTCTGCAGAAAGTTTGTTTATGTCTTGTGAGTAGTTGGTCACTGCCATTTGGACACAATTATTGAGGTGATTGACAGTCATTATGTTTCTGTATTTGTTTCTTTTTAAGAAATTCATGTCCAAAAAACCAGATTCGCACAGGTAGCTTGAATTGATCAAAGTCTTCACTTTTGGTGTTACATGAAGCAACGGTGAATATTTTTGTTTTGGTAGTAGTAGCCATATTTAGTCCATTGAAATTGATTTTAGAGTCAAATCATTTTGTAGATCTATTAATTCAAATTCAAGTACTGACTTGTATTCATTAATATTTTTGGTCATGCAGGCAGAAAAGTATTCTACTTGATTCAAAGGTGATTCAGTAAATTGTGCGAATACAATTTTTTTGTTCTTAAACTGGAGAAGTTTTTTAATAAGCTTCTTCAAGATGGGGAAAAAAAGTTTGACATCTCCACTTCTTAAGTTTGTTTCCCAAAGCTCCAATTCAGTGGAAAATGATTGTATGTCTGATATAATTTCGACTAACTCCTTTTTTCCCTCCTGTAATTTGCAATTTAGTACATTCATAGTAGTGTCTCATTCTCGCTAAGTGTTATAATTAACACTTTTATACAGGTGAAAAAAAAATAAAAACTATGATAACTGAACAATTCTGGGATTCCTTATTTTTGTCTAATAACCTTTCACAAGCTACCAGAAACACCCCTGCGAACTACCATTTGGTAACTCCTACTCTAGACCCTAATGAATACACTAACACAGTTAACCAACTTCTTTGATACTAATTCTCACAAAATACTCAAACCCACATGCATCAATACCGTTATTGACAAATTAAAAACTATTCTTAAGCGATGGAAACAAAATGAATTTATTGAGCCTTCCATGTTTTACTCCTTATTCATCCTCAGCTAACATTGCCAGAGCTTATGCCTTTCTAAAAATTCACAAACCTGACCTATCTTTTAGAATTATTATTGTTCCCACAGACAGCCCTTTACATTACATTTATTCCTACATATTTTCTATAGCCCTCAATGAAGAAAACCACTATTCTGTAAAAAATTCTTACCGACACCCCTAGTGGTTAAACTTTAACTTAACTATGACGGAATGCCATAACAAAATCCAGAGGCTACAACAACACCAGATTGTGGTCATTGCAATTTTTTATCAGCCCCAACATTATCTAGGCCTTCCAGGACTTCAAACTTCTGGAAGCGTTCTAGCTTTGCTTTGATCCCAAATAGTCTAATGAACTTGGTTAGCATATCTGATTCCTGATTTGATAAGATCTGCCAGAACCTATGGCTAGCATTGATCTTAGAGAACTTAGTTTTCTCCAATTGGTCTAGGATAATTTCTATGGTTTGCATCGGGTAAACTTCTCTTCTAACAAAAACATCCAACGTCGAGTAGTCTCCACATATTAATTATTTTCCAATTAGCTTTGGAACCGTGATGGTGCCTGAAAATCAATCAGTTGGCTTGTCTACTGGACAATAACGCCCATCGATAGCATATAGTCCAAATTTGCCTTTATTTCAAATCAGAATATATTTATATTTGAAATTTTTTATATTTAGTGTGTTATTTATGTCATCAATCATTTTTGACTGTATTTGGCTATTTCACCTAATTATTTCCTTTAGTAGTCGAATTGGTACACTTTGAGGTGTTGTTAGACTTTGCAGAATTAAATTCTTTTGAAGGATTGTCTTGTATGGGCATTAGTCTGCCTTCACCAGGCCTGCAAACAATGTTGGAAAGTCTTCCAATGGACTAAATATCATTTGACCCACTTAAACTGCACTAACACATTCACCAGATCCCAACATTTTCATGTGTCACCGTCAAACAATAGTTGATGTGATCCCTTTTGTAAGTGTATTTCCAGCATATGGGTTATGCCAAAATTTTTATTTCCCCCCTCAAAAGATTCCACAGCCTGTTATTGATGTTGTATAGTACGAGCTCAGACTTGTTTAAAGTTATTTTGCTAAAATAGACCTTGTAGACTGTCACTGGAATGCATGTGACATTCGCTCCTGTATCCACTTTGAATGACAGGTGGTCACTGCAGCTTGCCAGTGTTCCCTCTTCTCAACTACTTTTGAGTTGTAGACTTCAATAAAATCTGCAGCATCCATGACTGTTTGCCATGATTTGGACTTGGATGTGCCTTTAATGGACTGAGAGGAATTATTTGTGTAATACCATTTTTTCTGTTATTTATAGCTAGTAGCAGAGTGAGCCGGACAATCTTCTGTGTATGTGACACTTTACCACAGTTTCAACAGTTGGATCGCTCACATTTTGTTCCTCTGATGTTTGGTGTGTCTGTGGCGATTTATGCTTGACTGAAGTGGACTTTTGGGTTACTACACTAATGTGATGCACCTCATCCTTAGCCAGTGTGCCTTCTGGAGCCATCTGTGACGCATGCTCCTTGACCTGTTCCAACTGTCATGCCATTAAATAGGCATGAGCATGTGTTGAGGCATCTTCTCTTAGTTGCATTTTCTGGTACTGATTTTGCCCCGATCACTAGCAATCAAATGATGATGCCATTGCTAATCTTCCAATGCTTCATAGTTACAATGTTCTTGTATAATTGAATAAATTAGTTAAGTGTCTCTCCATCTTTCTGCACCCTTTGATTAAACAGGCAAGATCCATAAACAATGTTTTGTTTTACTATGAAGTGATGTTCAGATGCTTTTAACACTAGAGCATACTGTTTCTTCTCAGCATCACAGATGGTGAAGGTAAGAAATACATTGTCAACTTAATGACTGGTATGTTATAATTTGAAAACAATACTGTAATGTTAAAATTGCCTCCTCCATTTTGGCCACTCCTGAGACCTCGTACAAACAAACTTCCAAGTAAAATTTGTAACCTGAGCAATGGCAGGCAAGGCTTGGTTCTAATTTATGTTTTCAGTTTTGTTTTTAAGAAATTATATTTCACACAATTCACAGTTCTTTATTTTGTGATATTCTGCTTACAGTTGTGATTCATTACAATGAGGATATGTTCTTGCATTTAAATCCTATGGATGTGGTTGTGTTTTGTTATCTTGTGTAAGTACATGTCTCCCTTTTCCTGTGGTAATTAACATCTCTGTTGTCCTACTTTACTGTTGCCACCATGTATAATCAGCTAGTGTGACAAAAATACACTGACATACTCTATACAAGCTCTTTGCAACTTACAGAGCTTTAATAATATATTTTGGTACTTCATTTTGTTCATATTCTGGGAGATTGAAAACATTATTTTTGTTTATGTTTGAATTGTTTGTGGAAATGGTGGGTTTCTTCAGAGAGAAAAGTATTAATTTGTTCATATTTTGGATAAAGTAAATTTGCTAAGATACAGAAATCATCTTGCCCATTTCTTTTGGGCTGAACAGAAAAAAGTAGATAAATGTCTACAACGGTTGTGGAATTCCATTAATATTATTATTGCATCCGTGGGGGTTAACTGAAAATTAAATGTAATAATTAATCTCAGCTACATCCATAACCCCGGATTCGACTCCAATCTCAGATTTTTTTAGTTATTTATGTGTCATGCAAATCCCTTCTACCTTTCATTATCCTCTCCTCCCAAGCCGATAGGGTTTGTAATTATACGCAGAATATATTTAATAATATTATGAGTACCATTGACCCTGTAAAATATTTATTCGATGCAAATATCAACATGTTAACATTTTTATTGTTATTTAAACATTTATACCCCAACCCACTTCCGTTCAGCCCTCTCACACCCGCCCACCTCCTCGCGCAACCCAGGTTCTCATAAATAAATTCAGTGACATCTATAACCTTGATATGTCTCGAATCTCTGTTGTTTTCGCGTTATTTTCTTTTAAATTCTCTCCACTCCCACCCCTATCTGTGTTTTTCTCACATACTGAAAGGGGTTGAAATTATACACAAACAAAATTGTAGAAATACTATGAATATAATTAATTCTAAATATAATTATTAAAAGCAAATGTTTTCAATCACATGTTTAAAAATTATACACAATCCGTTACGGGTTAAATAGCCAGTTGAATGTCATAATTACACTCAGCGCCACCTGTAACCCTGGATTTGACTCCAATCAAGATTGTATTCCCGTTATTTTCTTGTAACGTGCGTCGACCCCCACCCTTAAGAATGCTCCTTTCCCATGCCGTAAGGGGTTGAAATTAAACTCAGATAACATCGGTTGAAACACTATCAATCTCTTTGATCTCTAAAAATCTTTATCCTCCTAAAATGTCCTATGTTTTAGCATGTTTGAATATTTCCACACCAGTCCATCCCGACCCTAAGCATGCACCCCTCTTATGCCGAAAGAGGTTGAAATTTTTCACACACAACATCGGTATAAATACTATCATTGTGATTGACCCAGACAAATATATATTCCACACAAATATCAACCGTTTAACATGTTTGAAAATGTACACCCCGTGTATGCCTTTAGAAGGAGTTAAATGGTTATTCGAATGTCATAATTAAACTCAGAAAAATCTATAACTTTATATTTGACTCCAATCTTGGTTGTATTTGTGTTATTTACTTGTAACGCTTGTCCATCGCCACCCCGACCCCTAAGCGTGCTCCACTTTCATGTCGATAGAGCATGAAATTATACACTGTGAATATCCACTGAAATATGATGAATTTATATTCCACCGAAAATTATTTATTGGACGGAAATATCGACAGGTTAGAATTTTTTAATATTTCTACCCCCACCCAATCCGCCAGCACCACCCATCCTCGTCTGCCTCCACGTGTTCCCCTGGTTGTCATAAATTAATTCAGCATCATTCATAACCTTGAATCTCGTTTTTTTGCGTTATTTTCTTCTAGTTCCCCTCCACCACCACCCCTACCAGTGCTCCCCTCCCATACTGAAAGCGGTCGAAATTATACACAACCTTAGTTGCAGAAATGCTATCAATCTAATTAATTCTAAAAATAATTATTAAAATCAAATATCACCCCTATTGCATGTTTAAAAATCTACCCCCAACCACCCCCCTCCCTAAAGGTAAGTGGCCAATTGAATGTCCTAATTAACTTAGCAACATTCATAAACCTGGATTTGACTCCAATCTCGGTTGTATTCTCATTATTTTCTTGTAACGCCTGTCTACCCCACCCCTAACAGTGCTCCTTTCCAATACTGTAAGGGGTTGGTATTATACTGAGGTAACATCGATAGAAATACTATAAATCTCTTTGATCCCTAAAAATATTTATCTGCCTAAAATATCTGCTGTTTTGGCATGTTTGAATGTTTCCTCTCCCCCTGAGCATGCTCCCCACTCATGCATAAAGGGGTTGATATTTTACAAACAACAATTGTAGAAATACTATCAACGTCATTGACTTCGACAATGGCGTATACCACTCAAATATCGACCACTTAACATGTTTGAAAAACTCCACCCCCGTCCACATCTGCCCCTGGGGGTTTAATCACCAATTGATTGTCTTAATTAAACTCAGCGACATTCATTACCCTGGATTTGACTCTAATCTTGGTTGTATTTGAGTTATATTCTTGTCCAATCCACCCCCACCCTTAAGGGTGCTAACTCTCCAATCCCGAAAGGGTTTTAAATTATACCCAGAGAACATGCAGAGTAATTTTATGAATCACATTTTTCCCGAAATATATTTATTCGCTGCAAAAGTCGGCCGGTTAAGACGATGGAATTTTTTTTTACCTTAGCTCACCGCTGCCCAGACCCTCCCAACACACTAAGGTTGTCATAAATAAACTCGGAGACATCCGTTACCTTTGGTTTGACTTCAATCACAGTTGTTTTTGCATTTTCTAGAAACTCCACCTCCACCCCTACGCGTCCTCTCTCCTGCCGAAAAGGATTGAAATTATATATAAACAACATCATTAGAAATACTATCAATGTCAGTGACTCCTGACAAATATTTATTCCACACAAACATCAACCGTTGAACATGTTTGAAAATTCACACCCGTGCCAAGTTCTCGTTGGGGAAGTTAAGAGGTAAATCGAATGTCATAATTAAACCCATTGACATTCATAACCCAGGATTTAACTCCAATCTCGTTTGTTTTTGCGTTATTTTTATGTAATGACACTTTACCCCCACCCATAAGATGTGATCCCCTCCCAATACCTAAAGGGGTTGAAATTGAACATGGAGAATATGTAGAGAAATTTTATGAATCTCATTGTTCTCGAAATATATTTATTCAATGCAAAATACAGTCTGTTAACTTATTTTAAATTTTCTACCCTCCGCCAACCTCCACCCAACCCCTGCCAACCCAGCCTACCACCGTGTGTTGCCCAGATTGTCATAAATGAACTCAGCGATATCAATTACCATCGATTTGACTCGAATCTCTGTTGTTTGCGCATAATTTACCACCCCTAAGCATGATCCCCCCCCTCATGTCACAAATAACATAAATATAATTGTCCCAGAAAAATATTTGTTCCGTGCAAATATCGATCATTTTACATGTTTGAAAATTTCCACCCCATCCATCGGGGTTAGTTGGCCAACTGAATATCATACTTAAACTCAGCAGCATTCAGAACTCTAGATTTAACTGTAATCTCGGTTTTATTCGTGTTATTTATTTGTAACGCCCGTCCACCCCATCCCTGTTTCCATGTTCTAAGGGGTTGAAATTATACTCAGACAACATCGGTTGAAACAATATCAATCTCTTTGATCCCTAAAAATATTTATCTACCTAAATATGGGCTTTTTTAGGATATTTGAATATTTCCTCTCCCACCTCTATGGGTGTGTCCTTCTAATACTAAAAGGGGTTTAAATTTTACAAACAATATCAGTAGATATATATTATAAACGTCATTGACCTCAACAATAATCAACTATTTAGCATGTTAAAAAAATTCTATCCCCATGTAGCCTAGCCCCTGGAGGTTTAATGGCCAATTGAATGTCATTATTAAACTCAGCTACATCCATAAAACTGGATTTGACTCCAATCTTGATTGCATTAGCGATATTTCCTTGTAACGTGCGCCCACCACAACCCTAAGGGTGCTCCTTTCCCATGATTTAAGGGGTTGAACTTATAGTCAGATAACATCGGTAGAAACACTATCAACCTCTTTGACCCCTAAAGGTATTTATCAGACTTAAATATCGGCTGTTTTAACATGTTTGAATATTTCCATCACTGTCAACCCCTGCTCCTGGGGGTGGTAGACGTGTCTCACCCCGACAGTGTTTGTTTTCTGTTTGCAAAGAACATGTGTACAAAATTTGGTGAAATTTGCTCCACCGATGTATATTTGTATAAGGAACATCCACACAAACAAATATATATACGTACATACAAACCCTCTGTTTTATTTATTAAACTAGCTGGGTGCCCGCCTTGCCCGAGATGTCATTTATCTATAATCCCCCAATATGTCTCCAATTTCGGTTGCTTTTGCGCTATTTTTATGTAACGCTCCTCGAACCCTATCCCTAAATGTGCACCCTCCGATGCCGAAGGCGGTTGAACTCATTGACATAATATATCGGCCGTTTATACATGTTAGAAGATGACCACCCCCACAAATGTGCGATAATCAAACAGTATTTATTCCACGCAAAAATCAACCGATTACATTGTCTGGTAATTTCTACCCCCTTCCACCACCTCTCAAACCCGTCCAAATTAGACTCGGCGACATTCATAGTTTCTGAATTGATTCGAATCTCGGTTGTTTTAGCGTTATTTTTATTTAACGTAAATCCACCCCAACCGCTAACTTTGCTCCCCTCACAGGGGTTGAAATTGTACACAAACAACATAGGTAAAAATACTATCAAAGTCATGAACCCCGGGAAATAATTATTTAACACAAATATCGACCGTTTAAAATGTTTGAAAATTTCCTCCTGCGCCCAACTCCGCGAGGCCCCTCACACCCCCACCAAATCTTGTGCATTGCCCACGTTGCCAAGTGACTCGAATCTCGTTTTTTGAGGTTAGTTTTATGAAACACACCTCCATCTCTAAGCGTACTTCCCTACCATGCCGTAAGGTGTTGAAATTATACTCAATCAAAATCGGTAGAAATACTATCAATGACATTGACAGCGTAAAATATTTATTTCACGCAAATATCGGTCATTATACATTTCTGAAAATTTATACCCCCGCCCAGAACCTACCACCCCCAGTCACTTTCCCAATGGTTGTCATTAATAAACTCAGTGACATCCATAACTTGAATTTGACACCAATCTGGAATTTATTTTCTAGTAACGCCTCTCAAACCCCCATCCCTAAGTGTGATCTTTCACGTCCTTAAGAGGTTTAAATTAAAAACAGAATCGGTAGAAATATTATCAGTACATTGACCTTGATAGATATTCATTCCTTTCAAAAATGGACCGTTAAACATGTTTTAAAATTAACACCCCCGCCAACCCTTCCTTGGGGAGAGTTAAATGATTAGTCGAGTGTAATAATTAAACTCATTGACATCCATGACCGTGAGTTCGACTCCAATTTTGATTGTTTTTGCATCATTATATTGTAATTACTCTCCACCCCCACCCCTAATGTGAGCTCCCTCTCAATCCCGAAAGGGATTCAAATTAAACTCAGAGAACGTGTAGTGAGATTTTAATAATCTCATTGTCCAGAAATATATGTAATCGTTGCAAAATTCAGCCGCTTAAGTTCCTTTAAAATTTGTATTCTCCACTCACCTCGACCCAAACCCTCCCACAGTAGTCCAGCCCAACCCTGCGCGTTGCTCAAATTGTCATAAATTAACTCAGCGGCATTAATTACGTTCGTCTCATTCGAATGTTGGTTGTTTTCGAGTTATTTTCTTGTAACACACGTCTCTCCCCCTCCCCTAAGCGTTCTTCACCCTCATGTCGCAAGAGGTTGAAATTGTAATACATAAAATGGGTATAAATACTATAAATTAATTAACCTTGAAAAAAAATATTTTCCGTTAATATAGACCTTTTAACATGTTTGAAAATTTTCAACCCCAACCTCTCCCGCCCCCTGGGAGTTAAGTGAGCAATTGAATATCATAATTACATTTTGCGACACCCAGAAACCTGGGTTTGACTGTAATATTGGTTTTACTCACGTTATTTATTTATAGTGCCCGTCCACCCTCACCCCTAAGAGTTCTCCTTTTCCATGATGTAAGGGGTTGAAACTATACTCAGATAACATCGATTAAATTACTATCTATCTCTTCGATCTCAAAAATGATTATCTGCCTAAATATCTGCTGTTTTAGCATGTTTGAATGTTTCCAGCTCCACTCCTAAGTGTGCTTCCCTCTAATGCCGAAAAAGGTTAAATTTTACAAACAACATCGGTAGATATATTGTCAATGTCATTGACCTCGACAATAAATTATTAATGCAAATTTCGAACGTTTAACATGTTAGAAAAATTCCACCCACGTCCACCCCATCCACCCCAACCTTGGGGTTAAATGGCTAATTGAATTGTCATAATTGAACACGGCGACATCCATAACCTTTGGTTTGACTCCAATCTCGGTTGTATTAGCGTTATTTTCTTGTAATACCCCTCCACCCCCAACCCATACGGTGTTCCTTTCCCATTCCGTAGAATTGAAATTTTACTGACATACATTGGTACAAACACTATTAATCACTTTTACCCCGAAAATATTTATCTGACTCAATTATCGGCCGTGTTAGCATGTTTGAAGATATTCACCCCATTCACCCCCGCTTGAGGCACTACACAACAACTTGAATATCATAATTAAACTCACTGACAACCATAACCCTGGATTTGAGTCCAATCTCGATTGTGTTTGCGCTATTTTTATATAAATCAACTCCACCCCCACTCCTAAGGGTGCTCCTCCCAAACCCCGAAAGAGGTTAATATTACATATATGGAACATGTAGAGACATTTTATAAATATAAGTGAACCAGGAAAATATTTATCGACGCAAATATCGACTGCTTGTTATGTTTGAAAATTTCAACCCCCGTCCACCAATGCTCCTGCGGGTTAAAACACAAATTGATTGTCTTAATTAAACTCAGCGACATCAATAATCCTCGATTCGACTCTAATCCTGGTTGTATTCGCATTATTTTCTTGTTACTCCCGTCCATCCCCATCCTTAAGGGTGCTCCCCTCCCAAGCCCAAAAGAGGTTGGGAGTTCCGTACGTCATTTTGAATACTTTTATAGTTACAAACATATAATTCAGCAGTCGTACCTTAGACAAATCTTATTATCTTGTGATATATTATACGGGATACAATAATTCGTTATATTTAAAATTTTATAAATCTCGACCGACCCACATTTGAATGTATTATAAGGCGCCATATTGGTGTTATTAAAGATGGAGAATATTTCCAAATTAACTTTGCGCAAGGATGGTAAAGTATTTCGTATTGTTTTTTATTACTATTTGATGGAGTATTACTGAAAAAATTTAACTTTTTATTCAATCAAAATATTTCTGCTTTATTTCATTACGACGTCACCGTCTCTTGGCGCACAGTAATTGAACACTAATTTGTAACTTATTTCAACTATAATTATTTCCACGTTTATTCTAGGGGTTTCTCACCCTCACAGTAACGGTTCTCGATTTTGGCAGAATATATATACCAATTTTTGTTGAATTTTGTCCACGCGATAAAATTTGTATAAGGAACATACAAATATATATATATATATACAAACAAACACTCTGCTTTATTTATTAGATTAATTAATTAATTAACAATGGTTTTCTGTTACCCAGGTTTTTATTTATATTAAACAGGACCTTAATCTCTTTGACATTTTGAATATTTTATAATTAACCCCTCTTCACCATGATGCATACAAACACTTGACTTAACTGTCATTGGGAGAGCTTGCACATCTTCTCAAGAATTCTGTAGATTTGAAATTATGATTCACCAGTTTAGACCGTTATATACACTTCTCTCCCCACCAGTACTTTGCTGACGGCTGAACTTCAATTTAATCGATATGATTAATGTCTGTATTGAACTCTGAAACTCCAAAAATTGTGGATGTGACACCATCAGTCATTTTTGTGTTACTGTTATGCCCCCCCTTCCATCACTACCTTTGGGATTAAATTAGACTTTAACTACATCAAGAGTAACACCATTATTATCAGCAATAAACCATTTATTCAACTTTAATATAGGTTATTTTCACATATTTTTTAAAGGAATCTCTTTCCTCTATGTGAACTATTGGTGCCTTATACCCGCAATATTTGCGTCAATAGTGGTTTTGAAATGGGAGCCGATTTGACCTTGAAGGTCTTCCTTGTGATGATTAATCAAATTTTTTGTGATTATGTCACAAATTATTGTCTACACAGCTGCAGTAAGGTTTTTTTGTCATTCATTATTGGAAATATGGCAACATTCATCTGATTCTCTGCTCTCATTCGTTGACAGCCAAAATGACGCCCTATATATGATAAGTAACGTGTACCAAGTTTGGTTGAAATTGCTTCTTTTAATATTGTGTGAAACATCCTTTTTATTATTATTAATAGGATAGTGCTCAGTAAATTAAATTTTAATGAATTTGTAATGAGCGTATTGCTAACCCATTACCTACTTACGGTACATTTTAAAATTAATATTTGCAAATTATGATGATGTACATAATTTTATTATTATGTTACAGCATGGTAATACTACAATTGGATTTTATTTTATTACTAGGTGCTATACAAAAGCAATTAAAGATATGTTGATTGACATAAAAAAAGGGAAAAAAGCAGCACCAGATGTGATTATTTACAATTCGTGTTTATGGGATATAACAAGGTTTGAGATTAGCTTAATAACAGATTCATTTATACTTTTGTTGTATAGTATTAAGTCATTTCCTTAAGTGTGTTGTTGACGTATTAATTTCTATACTATATTAGTTAAATAATAAAATTAATGTTTTGATACAGTGTTCTATTATGCTGTGTAATTAAATATTTTAAATTTTATTTTAGTGTAGTAAAACCTTTTGAATTTCCTGTTTCAAATAGCAGTTGATTTTTTGGTTCTATTAAAATAATTAAATGTGTAAAAATGGTATTAGTTGATATAAAATTAATTTTTGAAAACCTTTGGATGTAAAGAGCCATTCTCCAAGCTTATTACACTTGGGGGGTTACATCAGATAGAGAAATAGTGTAATGAGCTTGGAGAATGATTCTTTAGATCAAATATGACCAGAACAATTTGTAATCTTATTTATTTATGTATTATTAATTACAAAAAATTTATGTACACCCTGTACTACACCTTTGACTTTATTTGACTTAACGTGGAGAATCCTTTCCTAAACATGTTCAACTGTAGTGTGTGCATCAGAAGTACTCAACTTCCCATCGTAGATTGTTGTCAGCACCCCAATAATGGGAAGGACAGAGACTATTTGACTATGTATGATTTAGATTAGTAATTAAGCCACTGAAATGTTCTTAAAATTCATGGCATTAAGTACAAATGTGTGTTCTGAACTAAAACAGGAAGTAGAACAGTAAGGGAGTATTATTGTTCACCTTCAAATCATTTCACAAAAGGAATGTTGTGACAAATAACAATGCAAAAATGAATTTTTGTGTTATGTGAACAAGATTGCTTTGCCTTTAACTGAACTAAATGCTTAGTGAAATTGAATTAATGAAAGTAAAAAAAACCTCATAACTAGTCTATTAATTTTTTTACTTTCTTAAATCATTAATTTGAGGTTTTCAACAATTAAATACTTAACACAATCAAAAACAGAAGAAATGTTTCAAATTAAGCCCAGCTCTAGAGGCTATGAAAGTGAATTAACAGATGAGGATAGAGAAATCTCGACAGATCTGGCAATTGAACCCAGGATCACTGCATTTTATGCTGTTTAATTAACCACAGATATCCTTGTTGACTCTTAGTCACTTGCAATCTTTTTCTATATGTTGTATAGAACTGAACACAGGCTCGCCTTGAATTTACTTAATCACATTCTGCATGGACTAATTTTAGGACTTCAATAAAGATTAGTTAATGTGTGCAAATTGATCATAGGTAGAATGATATGTCATCAACAGAAGACTAGGTTAGCATGGTGGTTAGAGTAACCACATACTAAGCAGTAAAATTAATTCAATACCGGGTCCCTTTGAGATTTTTCTATCCTAATCTGTCAATTTACTTTCATAGCCTTGTAATGATCTATTATCTTAAGGAGGATCGGGCAGATAACAAAGTCCTTGGGTAACTCCGAATGCCACAATCTCTTGTCTGGTGTTTATATCATCAAGGAAGAGGGTTGCTCAGCTGGCCGGTCTTCTTACAGCTCCATTTCGTGGACCAGAATCACGAACTCATTCAAAATTATCTTACAACTCTCAAATTTACTGTCTCACATCAGTTACTAATTCTACTCTGCATTTTCTATAATACTGCCCAACTTCTCATTCTCTCCAAAACTTTCAAATGACTGAGCAGCCTCAAACTTTATGATTTCATAACTTCCTAAATTCCATGACTTTGTGGGATACTAGATCTGTCATACACGTGTTCGGAGTTCGGCCATGTGGTACGGCAGCAATAACTCAAACACACAACTGGATATTAACGTTTTATTCAGCACTTCTGCGAAGGTCACCTCTAGTCGCTGGACCAGGAAGAACTGCGATCCGCAGGTACGGGATAGACTGGGGACGGAGTTGACCTGAGGGAAGTTCCGTTAGCCGAACAAAGGAACAGGTGTTGGAAGAACAAAGGGATAGTTCCTATTGTCCGGAATTATGGACAGGGGACGCTTTGAGGATGGTGAATACCATCCACAACTTAATAACTTCACAAATTTTCCATTAGTTCATTCTATGAGTAGCAAACGACTTCTCTTCATGACTTCACGACTTCTGAATTACCTTTCAACAACATGACTTCACGACTTCCAAATAACTAACTCTCTGCTCTGCTCTACACCTTGGTGAGCAAATGTTCTGTCCACAAGATCTTAATAACTGGGTGATACATGCCAATGAGAATCTGATAACTGCTCCCACAAATCTTTATATTCTTGTTAGCCACCCTGCCCCCTCCTACAGGCTTGCTTAGTTAATTTCAAATCACTACTAACTCATGTTCTTCACAGCATCAAGTTGGCAGTAAATATTTTCTGATCATACTAAAATCTTGGAACCAGAGATTTATTTTGCTAGATGTTCATAATTTCTGGGCACCTTCTTGCCCTTCTCTATTCCCCTTATAGGAAGTCTGTTGATTGCTGTTTCCTTCACTGCCTGCGTTCCATTTAATGCCCTGGCCAGTATTGACACAAGAATATACATTTCTCACAATAAAATAACCCCCAATTAATGTATTCTACTTTGTACACTTCAGCCTTTAGAGATGAGCTCGATTGAAAACATTTCTTCTGTTCTTGAATTAATTTAATGTACCTGTGATCAATTTACCCATAATATCAAATCTAAGTGTTACAGAATGAACCATATTCATGGTGATTATTATAATCTTCTTTTTCTGCAGCTATTAATTCATTCACTAAATTTTCAACATGGCTTAATGAATATTTTATTATTTACTAACTGAGTGCCTGGCAAGGCTGGATATTTATTTATACAAAACAGAAAGGAATTAATTTGACACTAATCTATTTAATTCCAAATGAAGATGTGACTTAACCAGCATTGGGAACATCACTATTCATCTCAGCTACACTGAAAATGATGGTTTCAACAATAAAATTAGCTGTTTTGGATAATTTTCACCCTTCCCACCCTACCTGACACCTCTATGTAGGGTACATGATTAACTTAAACTTAACTGTCATGGTGAATGTTACTATCCAACTTAGGAAGCCCCAACTATTTGAATTCAGCACATATTTATGCCAATTTGAACTTTTTATATTAACCTCTTATGATCTCCACCTCACAGTGAAGAAAAAACTTGAACTTAACTGGAATTGGGAGTGTCATTGTTCATCTCAGCAATAGTGAACGTACAGTCTCTGCACTAATACCGGTGTTACATCCATTTTTGTTTATTAGATTGATTAATTATTCTTATTTTAAAAGTTGCATAATTTTATCAATTTAATTGCTTATTTGAGCTTATATAATTTAAACTGTATGTTTGCATATATCACAGACAATCTCAATTTAATGCAGATGGGGCCCTCATGGAGTTCAAGATTATAAAGACAACTTAGTTAAGCTGTTGAAAGACTTTAAAAAAAGTTTACCCAAGAAAACATTAGTAATTTGGGTTTCAACAGATCCTATATCCCAAAATTGCCGTGGAGCTCTCTTTGTAAAACAGGTAGCCTTATGCATGAAATAAACTGTAAGTTGTATAACATATATTTGAAAATAATTACCAAAATAAACATGCAATAAAAAGTTGCGTACTCATGCAATACAATTGTTAAATTTTTGTTACTTTGTTGGGAAGACTTTCTACATCAAATTATATTTTAATGTTAATTATACTTTTTTAATTATAATTATATAATGGAAGTGTTATAAGTTTTTTAGTATCAACACTTAGTTTAAAATATATAAAGTTGAATTTAATTTAATTTCTATAATTAATTATGAATCCAACACAAGAAACAAAACAGTTACTAATTTGTTAACAGATTACAATAATTATTTCTGTGTCATGTCTTCATGGACTCGGCTTGTAGAATTACTTTAGCAATAAATTGCTTTTGTAAAATAAAATTATTACTAATTTAGAAATGATCAAAGAAAGGATCTAAAAGTATAGAACTGTTATACCCATTAAATCTTCCCTGAATTTAGGGTTTATGTAACTCAAGTTAAATATGTTTGAATATAGACTAATTTCATGTGATTATCAAGTGAATGAACAACACTTTTCTTTTATTAAAACATAAAAAAAAATTACTCTGGCATTGACAGATGTTCTTCACTGGTTATGGCTTTGTTCCTGTTAAATGTTATTTTTAATTTTGATCATATTTGGATGAAATTCTCTCGGGATTCCAGCCGGGTAAGATTGTCGAATTCATTCGACAATCTTACCCGGCTGGAATCCCGAGAGAATTTCATCCAACATTTACACCGGGAAAACCTACGTTTGATCATATTTGTTTAAAAAATACTTTTGTTATGTTCTTATTGCAGTAAAAATATTACTACTGAAAACAAACTCATTTTACAGTTACAAAAGAAAATTAACTTTTTACTGAATCTTCCTAGGTTGAATTCATGAAAAATTATTTGCGTTTTGAGGTAATGGAAGCTAATTTACTAGCTCGTCAAGTGGTTGTATCTTATGGTTTTGATTTCCTTGACACTCATTACTACTTAAGGATGCAATTACACAGGTAATGAACAATACTTCAATTATTTAAATTTTATAGTTTGTTATTATTTTAGCTACTCACAAAACATGTTATATTTAAAAAATAGCTTTCATATATGAAGTATCTGAAAATTTGAAGAAAAACTTTCTCCTGAACTGCATGGTGACACCAAACCTAATTTTTAGTAAGCCATCCTCAGTCTTCTAATAAATAAACTAGACCATTTTTGTGTATATTTGTGTGTATGTTCCACATATAACATTAACCAAATTTTTAACACTGTCCCTTTGAACTGGATTGGGGTGGATGGGATTGGAAATTATTCAAACATGCTAAAACTGGTCATATTTGTATCAAACAAATATTTTATTGCAGATAATACTCACTTTATAAAACAAACACTAGATCTGAAAAACACCCCTATCACCTATAGAGGTGGGGGTTGGAGGGGTGGCATTTTAAAGACCTTCTAAATTACGGGGAATGTTTTTGACACATTTAGTGTAGCAAGAGTATATTTGTGTCTCTTCTGGTACTGGGAGTAATTTTTACTCTATTAGGGTATGGAAACTTTTTTTACTCTCTTAACATGAAGGCACTATTTTGACTCTCAGTATTGATAACTTGAAATGCAGTCACACTTATGCTAATTATTCCTGATTTGTGATAAGGCAGGATTCCAGGTGTTGCTTACCATAAAGCCTGAGTCGTTGTTAAGTAAATGCATACTTGTTTTTATTTCAATTGCTTCTAGAAGCAAACTGTCCCAGAAGTCTTGTACTTGGTTCAGGATCTTCATTAAATTTTATTTTGTGGTTGAGCATCAAAGCATGTTCCACCCTTACTTATTTTTCTGGTTGTTTCAGTCTGATGGATCTTTCATGCTCAGATATACAAGACATATAGACAAATGCAGATTTACTTATTACGATTCAGGCCTTATAAGGTAATAAGCAAGGGGGAAGAGGTCACATGATGAGAAATGCGCTAATGCTGAGTAATTAAAAGTCACCTGATGCAGGCTTTGACAAGAAGATGGGGGTAACTTACGCTCTTCTATAAATATACCAGGCCAGATAACAGCGGACTAACATTATTGCTAGAAGACTATTGCAGTGAACGTCACAAATGTTTACTCAGTTAGAAGCCCGAGAAGACTTTATTCAGCAGTCAGTTTGTTGTAATTAATCAAATTACTCTATACATATAATGCTTGGAGTTTCAATACTGAAACTTTAATGAAATTATTATATAGTATTCTGAATAACATAATATTTAATTAGAATAAACTTTAATATTTCATAGAATGACACAAATTATTTATGTTAATTCAAATTAAATTTATATTTAAAAAAAATACATTTTACCTCTGTAGGAGAGCTGCTGATGGTGTTCATTGGCTTTCAGCTCCTGTTCGCCATGTCACGAACTTGATTCTGACTCATATAGGTATGAAAAATACATTTTATTTTATTTGAGTAAAGTAATTTATTTGGCTCTTTTCTTGTTCTTTATATGTACTCTGTCTGCACTGATTGAATTGTTATTAAACTTTCTAGATATTATTCAATCTGATTCTACAAAAATTGTTAGAATTGTAAATTGGGCAATGTTTTATATTATTCAATATACTGTCTTATTTTTGGGAAACATGGTTTCTTTCTTCATGTTGTTTTGGTAAAAATGGAAGCAAAATCAATTATTCTAGTAGAGATATGACATAATAAAGTTTGTAAGCTGCATTATGTTATCACCATACTTTATCTGGTTTGACAATATTCAAATTAAATTCAGATCATTAGTTGCTATTGTGGTGTGATCGTACACTGTTTCATGATTTGGCTTAACAGCTGCATATAGAAAGTGCGCACCAACAGAAAAGAATTTGCTCGCGTAAACAATTTTATACGCCAGGTAGCAGAAGGCACCGTTATTTTTGTCTTGATGCGGCGGGGAGAATCTGAAGGGATGGTCAGCCCAGATGTCGGGAGGACAGTCGCTCAGAGGACGGCAAAGACGAAGAATCGCAAAAAGTAACGGGACTGACGGAGAGCCGAGTTGGCGGCAGATGACTATCGGATCACAACAACCAAGCGGGATCCGACAACTGTCTGGCGACGGAGATTCCGGAATACCTGCAGAAAGAGAAGTGACGCTGCCTGCTATTTACTGGAGGCACATGTGCGTGAGCAAATCCCGCGGTTAGCTTCATTTACAATTTTTTTTAAAAAGGATTTCAATTGCCATTTAAATTTTAGTTTGTTCGAATTTCACCCCTGATGATAAAATAAATGTGCGCACTTTGCATATGACTGAAAGGCATAATATTTTACACATATTTAAATAAATGTACAGAAGTAAAATTTATAATAAATTAAAAATTCACATCAAGGAGTCTCAGTAAATGATCTTACCACACTATGAGTGTAATGTGCCTATGAGTTGCTACCAAATGTATTTGAGAATTTTCTTGTAAAAAACATTATTTATTTTAGACTCTTATTTGTTTCCCTTCATCATGACACTTGTTGCCCTAGGGCTGTACATGTTTTCTGCAAGTTCCTTTTGGAATCCATGCTGAATCTTTGGGTATCTCTGTGATTTCTCTAGTACCTATTTTATAAAATCCAAATGTCATATCAATTGGATTTTTATTTTTGGAAAGCAAGGAAAATTCACAAAGCCAATGATCAAATATTGGGGTGGGGGTTGGGGATGTAGGATGATAGCCTATATTGGCATAAAATCTTTCACAATTAGGAAAGAATGTGTGGGCATGTTATAGTTTAACATCCAATCTGTGTCCTGCTTGTCAGGATATTTGTTAGAACAACCTGATGTCAATCGTTATGATTTGTATGTCTATGAAGATTATTGCACTGTTTGAAATTGTTTATCTGAGGATAAAGTTTGTTGGCCTGAATACTTATCATCTTCCACAAATTCACAATTGTTATTGCTTATGAATTGCCCACCAAAGGATCTTTTAACATTCAATGGATTTAATCTGCAGTCTTTAATAGTATTAAGCAAAATTTAATGCTAATTTAATCATAGCAGCCTCAAAAAGATGCTTCTCAAGTTCACTCAGAGGTAAATCATTTTGTGGATAATTTCCCCAAGACTAGTATATTGGAAGTTTCAACGCCTTCAATAATAGGGTATTCTTGTTTTTTTTTAGCGTATAGCTCTTGAGCCTGCTTGCTTACTAAAAATTCGAATATGACTATAGCATTTTCCCTGTTTTTTGTTACTGCTGCACCACTGATGTTTACCATTACACTGTGATCATTGGGATTAAATTTTTATATTATTATACAAATTTTTATAAATTTCTCCACTAAAAATAAAGGAGTCAAGAAATGAACTATATCTTGTAACCTTGTTCAGTTGGTAGAATGTTTGCTGAGACACCTAGTCATACCAACAAGCATCATTAGTTTGTATTGCTGCTGGTTTGAGTGGGAAATTAATTGTCTTGGCCATTTTGAGTACAATATCATTTTACATATGCTTCACCATTTTGACTTTTTTTCAGCCCTATCTTGGGAACGCCCATTGCCCCAAAATTTTAGTGGATTATCGCTTGATAAAGCAAAAAGTCTTTGTGTTAGTGAAGTAAAACCTACTGTCAAACTTCCAGATATTCCTTCTGTTCTGCAGGCCACAAATAGTAAAATGAATGCACTTAAAATGAATCCTCGTGATGTATTTGGTTCTCCATTTAGAGTGTCTATGAAGGAGAAATTGAAGAAATCAAAGAGTAAGTGAAAAAACTTCAAGCGTTCAGTTATTAATATAAAATATAATGTAAAATTTAACAATTTAAATTAATAGGGAATGAAGATTTTTCCGGTGTAATTAATGTATAAACAGTTCTTGGGTTTGAATTCTTCATTGACCAGGGTGGAAACCTGAGAACTGTTTATGCAATTTAAATTAACTTCAACTGTGGAAAATTGTTTTTGCTTATGCCAAATTCATTTTGCATGAAACAAATTATGTTTATTGACAAAAAATTTAATACACTGACATTTTGCCTTTTTTTAGAACCACTTCAGGTTTAATACTTGTATGTAAAAAATTAAAGCCAAGGTTTTGCTGCCTTACAGTTGCAACCAAAATGTCTTCACTACATGATTTATACATGTTGTGAAACCTGAAGAGGTCTAAACCAGAGGAAACTTTAAATTTAATTTTTTGTTAATAAACATAATTTTTTGGCTGAAGGCCATTTGTTTATTTATTAATATTATAAATGTCAGATATTTTTCATGATCATTATGAAATTATTGTTATTTAAACAAAATTATTTTTCTTAGTCTTTCATAGGTTTTTATCAATATATTTTTTAGGATGTAATCTCCATTGTACTATCAATTTACATACTCCACTTCTGTTTACCATAGGAATAGTTAGCCTGAAAATAAAAAAGGTGATCCACATGCAATACACATGAGTTAATACGATTTTTTTATGATCGTACTAGTATTTTGTAAAGATGATGAAATGACAAAATATATCATGTTATATCCACCATTTAGACTATTTTAGCTATGAATTCCTTCCATATTTATTTTATTTGCATTGCTTATGATAGATAGATGTAATTAATTGAATTGGGAAAAACTCAGTGGCAATGTTTAAAATAAACACAATCTTATACTAACATCAACTTAAAATAAATATGGAAAAATAATACCATTACTTCTACAATCCTTTTTACTTAATACTAATAATGACTATCTATCATTAAGACTATAAATGATGGCCTACAATTCTCTGCACTTCACTTCGTTGCATTGCTTTACAGATTAAACTAAAAAAATCATACCCTTATTCAAATATTTTATGTTTAATTGAACTCAATTTAATGGAAATATTATTATTATTACATTAAATCCCAATAATAATTCATTAATCTTTTAAATTGTTTTATACTTTCTGGGCATAGAGTTAGCAAGTTGGAGACAGGCTATTCCAATTCTTGAATGGTTCTATATAGGAATGAAATTTTCCCTATATCAGTTTGCTGTTTCCTTTGTCTAATCTTGTATGAATAATCTCTTTTATATAAGTGGTAGGTAAAAAGCATACTGTTTTTAATTTCTCCAGGCCCGTTCATTATTTTGTTCCCTGAATACTACAAAAAATCGTCCATTTCTTTCTATTTACCAAAGTCTCTAACTAATTTTTTGAAAGTCTACAAGATAATTTCAATGCTTTTTTCTGAATTTTGTCCAGTGCCTGAATGTAATCATTCTTGTACATATCCCAACAAGGTGCTCCATACTCTAGAATGGGGCACACTAAAGTTCTATAAGAACAACCTTTGGGTTTTTGGTGCTTTTGTTTAAAACCCTATGTATGATTTTTAGTGCTTTTCTTCTTGTACCGTCCACTGAATTTACATGTTTCTCCCATGATTTGTTTTTACTAAATATCACACCCAAATATTTTCAGCTATTGAATACTTCTATTTATTCTTCCCCTAGTTTGTAATTTGCACACTCAACATTTTCTGCTTTGTAAAGCTAATGTATTTATTTTGGATGCAATTATTTTGCATAATTTTGCAAAGACCAGTTAATATTTTGTCAATTTCAATTGCAGAACAACAATGTCATTTGCCTGTTTAATTTCCCTATAAATAACACAGTCTATTATTGCTGGCTGCATAAAAATTATAATGTGATAAAAACATTTAAAGGCCCCATAACGCTTCTCATGCCATAAGTTATTTCTACAGGATTGGACAGTTCAGAATTTACTTGTAACTTTGAGTTAATGTTGCTTCAAAAAATTCCCATTCAGGATGCGAGGACCAATCCCCATAATGCTTAATTTGTGTATTACAAGCTGATGTGGCACTAGGTTGAAGGCTTTTAAAACATTTATTATTGTATTAATTCTTCCCCCCTTCGTCAAATTTATCACAAAATTCTTGATATGTTTACTAAATTTCTAATTTAAAACTTTTTTTTTTCAGTTTCAATTAAAGTTGATTGTGATAAAGAAAATGCAGTACCAAAGCTTACAGTACAAAAAGATATTGGTTGTTCTGGGTGTGATACTCCTAAGCGACATGTTGAAGTTCAACCAAATAATTTAATTAAGATAAATGAAGAACGCAATGTCAGAAAAGTACAGTTAAATAGAAATTTTGGCAGTAAGATATCAAAACTTGCAACTGGGATCAGAACAGAACATATGAAAGAACCTGATTTCACATCATCTCCTCTCTTAAAGAGAGATTTCCATGTTGTTTGCAAGAATCCTTCATTTAGATCTGTGTATAGAGGATGTGAAAATTTTGATTCAGTTGATTATTCAAACATGTATGATAGTCCTGGACCTGTCAGAAATAGAGAGCGCCGCCGTAATCAACGCCGTCGACGGCCATATTATTATCATATATAACACACGAATATTTGCATGTGTTGTTCAAGATCTTCTAAAAGTGTGAAGCATTTAGTTTTATTTTGCTTGATATATTAATGCCTTAATTTGAAGCACTTAAGTTTATTTTGCTTGACATATTAATGCCTTAATTGTTTTATGTTCCTATATTTGATTGTTAATATTGTAACTGTTATTTAAATTTATATAAATTATAGTATAATTAATTAGTTTGTTTTAAATGAATAAAGTAATTAAATATTGAAAAACTTACTGTTGTAGTTACTAAAAAACATATTACTTCATAGTTTGCTCTGTATACTTGAACTATGGAAAGATTAAAATAATCTAAATATGTAATAAATGTTTATATTTTTATCAAAGTGTCTAGGTACAAATTCAATTTAATAATCATTTTGATGTAGTTGCAGATTTCTATGTTCTATATTAAAATTTATGAACAATGATAAGCAATAAAATTGCAAAACGTGACATTATAAAGTGTAATGTTTTTTATTATTTGTTAGATTAGGCCAAACATTACGCACACTTATGAAAATGAGTCTGATACATTCATTTAATCTCACTGTATTTCATAAATATTTACAATCACATTTCAATACAACTAGTTACATGAACACACTAAAGCCAACTGTTTAACAACATACATATCTCTAATCTATTGTCTTGAGTCGATAGTATATTGTTAATTTGAAAAATATATAACTAAAAGAAATAATGCTTGGTAATAAAAAATTTGTAAAATATTATACTTCTCAAAGATAAAAAGTTTTTGGTGGTTTAAGTTGCATTATGATTTCACTTCTTAAGTCGCCTCTTAATGTACTTCCTGATGTGGCCGACCCTATGCTGTATCATAACACTGTGCAGCTCTTTATTAAGCTTATTCACTAGTTTGATACTCTTAAACCTCATTGTAGTTATGCCTTTACCTCTTCCAGATATTTTTTAATGTTCAGTACAGCCTTGCAGGATCTTGTGCATATACAGCTATTTTTTCTAATCAGTTAACAGTAATGATAAAATACATGTCCTTTTTCTTTATATTTCAGCCAAGGTTGCATCAGTTCTTATGAACCGTTATTCCTAACTGTTATAGGTATTTTAAATTTTATGATTAACTCTATAATTTTTTTATTTCCAACTATCTCTCTGAACAGCAAATCCTGATAAGTTATTTCAGACATGATTTCCTGCAGGCTAGTAAAGGGAGAAAGACGGAAGAAACGTAGGCTGCACTACATTAACGAACAAACCTTGAGATTTCACATCCAATTTAAAACATCTGTAAGATATTTTACAAAAATAAATATGCTTATCTAGCCAGATAATGTGCAATTCAAACATGCAGATTTTAGAATTTTTCAAATGACAAAGATATTGCCCCCACAAGCGTCGATTGGTTCGACGTGGCAACGTAGTCTTCCCCCTCTCCAGGCCGTGCTACAAGAAGCCTTGTTGGGGCCTCCGCGACGCCCAGCGGGTGCCTTGGACCCCGAGATACGCTGCCGCCTTCGAGAGCTGCAAGGCATCGCTCGCAGACGCCACTCTGCTGGCCCAGCCCGACCCTACGGCTCAACTTGGGACAGGGTGATACCGGCTTTAACGGCGCCCGAGGCAGAGACCACCGCGCCCTACTCCCGTTGCATTGCCACAGCAGCAGCAGCCGATACCCCGGGAACGCTCAATGCCTCCTGCCAGGATTGGTCGACAGCCCGATACAACTGCGGCACCTCTCGCAACTCGAGCAGGTCGCCGAACACGTGCGCCTGGTCGTTATTCTCATTCCTCACAGCACCGCACGTCCCCGGCAACCCACAACCAGCCTGGACCCTCGGCACGATGAACAATGTTTAAAGTGTGCGTGCCATTGGTGCTGCTGTGTATATAATGACATTTTACTTTATTCTTTTTGTTGTATATATGTTATTGTCATGTTTTTTTTTGTATTTTTGTTGCTAATCCCCGACTCCGTCTGCTGTGGGGCCGAAGATATTGACCACACAAGCGTCGATTGGATCTACGTGGCAATGCAGCCTTCCCCCTCTCCTGTGCACCTTAGAGATGAAGCAGGAGAGACGAGCCCCACCCTTTATGCAGCTCGAGTCAAGGCAACGGGTCCGCAATCCAAAAATATAATTATATTTTTTCAGATGGAAAAATAAATGGCTTAGTTTTATATTTTACAGAATTTTCATTGTTTCCTATGCGCCATTGTCATGGCGACGCGGCTTTTTAGTATTCCAAGTAGCTTTTGCATTTAAGTTTCCCCCTTCTTGCGTAAGTTAGAATAACACTGAAAAGATTCAAACTATATATATTGTAATATACACAAATGGAGGTCGTTAATTACGTAAAAAAATTAATAAAATTTACAAACAATATTTTTATTGTGGATTTATTAAAAAAAACAATTTCAAATTTAACATAGTAGATCTCATGGTCTTCACTGGGTTTGATAATGGACACATTAATTATGTTTAAAAATCTTATTAACAAACAAATCACAATTAAAAGAAAAGAAATTTACTTGACCATTAAACTAGAACGAAATTTAAAGTAAAAGAACGAATTAACAATTTAAACGGAGAACGAAATCTGACTTCTATCTTTCAATTACGTTTACATAATTAATTATTTAGTATTCTGTTACATTTGTCCAGCATACCTTTCGTTTTCGAAATACACTATTGCGGGATTTTACACTGATTCTAAGCCAAAATTTTATATGATGTCAGGAACTCGGATGATCCCCCCCCCTTTTGTTGTCAGCTACCTGTTGACTGCTTGCCTTAGGCGAATTCCTTTCTGTAGATTTGCCAGTCTTTACTGCATTGAACTCAAACTGAAATTTTACTGTTTCTGGCCGGCTATGGACACAAAACTGCTTTTACTTAGCAAGTTTCGACGTTATGCTCTCATGAATGTTTTACTTTGCCCTCAGAAATGTCCAGGCACCAACTAACTCTGTTAAATCGTAATTGCCGACTCTGTTGAATTCTCCTTCAACTAACAGTTATACCTTGACGTTGTCTTTCCGCGAACTGCTTCTCAATATTTTCCTGCCAACTGCCCCTCACAATGTTTTCCCGCAAACTGAACTCTCGTCTCGCATTATAGCTCGCATACGCCATTTTAGGACCTTCCGACAAAGGAACAGAGCTGAGCTACATTGTCGCTATGTTCTGGACCGCCGCTACAAATGATTTCTCAAACAATTTAAATTTTTATGTTCAAACAATTAATGTCCTAGTTAATTGCCATTACAATATATATATATATATATATATATATATAAATGTCTATGCGTTTCTAAATCATACATCCGTTTGCGATGAAACTTTGGTGAGTTTTGTGCATGCCCGAGAAGGTTTGTGAGGTTTCCGAAGCATTAGGCAAGTCCGCAGGGGCGAAATGTTAAAAATTGATAAAACAGCCGACCTTAGCGTCGAATAATTTTGTTTCGGGGTCGAAGTGATTAATAGTTTCTAACCAGATGTTTTTAGTGTATAATTTCAACCCCTTACAGCAGCACCATTAAGGTACGGGGTAGAGGGGCGTTACATAAAAATAACGGGAAATAACCGAGATTGGTTTGACAGGGTTCTAGAAGGCAATCAATTTAATTCTGACATTCACTATCCCAGTTAAGTTGTAGTTCAGACACTAGGTGTGAGATCTCGGACACGATAGAAGCGGTGAGCGTTTGAGAGACAATATAGGCAAAGCGATGAGCGGGGCCGGTTACGATACAGAGCTTCTGAGCGTGAACTTCAGTCGCCGTGATGACGTGCTCGCGTGAGGTAGCTAAGCTTCTCTTGTTGAGTGAAAACGAGAACTATTTATTTAAACGCGTTTTACAGAAAGGCAAGAGGAAGTATACCGTTCACCCCATAAATAGGAGTGGAAGACATTACGGAGAGTACCGCCATTTGTTTAAGGAAATATTAAACACGTTTTTTTGAATATACAAATCCTCTTTTAATGAATTCAATACAGTTTTATATCCCCAAGCAGGTCAAACCCCTTTTCATTGCAGAGGATAGTGCCAAAATAGATCATGGACAATTGTGTTACACAAAGAAAGTTTCTTTCGGCCATCGTGCTATTTCTGTGCCGTTTGAGGTATGATAAAAGCCGTCAGTAATTATTCCAGAAAAGCAATTCCTAAACTACATGTTATTTTCATTAACTATTTAAACATTCGCGTTTTAATTTGATCACTCCAAGGTAAAGAATTCGTGACAGGGATAACTCATTTAAAAATACATATAATTTTATATAATATAAGAAATAATTATTGGTGGGTATCAATTTTGCATTAAATAGAATTTTGGTTTATTATAGTCTAGTGTAAACTGAAAGCCGAAATTGCCTGACGAAAATATTACCTAGACCTTTTAGCATCTTGCAGTGTTCTGTAAAACTATATGTTATTTACCTCTACAAACATCAGTCTTCCAAATAAAATATTTTAAACAGTTCCAAACCAACGACTATTATACTGAAGATTAACAGACTAAAATAAGTCCTCCAACTTTAAGTAAAATGATTTATTTAATCGACGTGAATATAGGCCTACATAGAAGCTTTCGGCCTCTGTAAGAGTCATCGTCATCTTCTAATATGCATAAGTAGAGAAACACCTGTATAATTAAATTAAACTAGATATATAGAAAACCGAGGAAATACATACATCATGTAGGTAACAAGCCGTTGGCATTGACGTAGGATCCATAAATCATGTAAGCGAAATTTGGAGGACCGTTTTTGGTTTTTATGAAACGGTGCTGCAACGGTGGCCCCCTTTATTGTGTATACTATGCATTCCACCAGCATAGCTAGGACATTAACGAATCGTCCTCGATTATGATTTCCGTCCAGCGCGTGCATTTCTGCAAACGCACACGCAGCAGTCTCAGAACTGGAGCACGCACGTTAAGTACGACTGGCTTCCAAGCCGTCGTCAGACTGTATCTGCCTTCGCTATTGAAGGTAACGTCTCCGACTGGGCTCTTTCCTAGTTGCCTTTCCTCTACTTCTTACAGCTAGTATATATATAACTGTAAGTATATTACTGCTTATCTTAACATCTGTGTCTTGCCTGATAAAACGACCAAACTTCCGATTCCTCCCTGATAAGCATCAGGTGAACTTACCCCCCACACTACCCTCTTTCCTTAACTTGTCTACACCTTTAAGCCTTCGAGATCGTTCCTAGATCTCCTGTCCTTTCTAAGTCCCAAGTCAGCTTTCAACTCCAAGGAACCAAGGGCAGGTTTCAAGGCGTGAATCTGTTGACAAGGAACCCTTTATTTCTTGCAACGACTCCCCGTCAACCTGTATCGACGGGCGAACACGTTACATTTATTCTGTTAAAATGTTATTTTACATAACTATAACAATACTCAGTACGACTCGAGAATTGTGGCAGAGATGGAGCAGTATCAAGGTATTATGTTTTTGAATACAAAAATTTAACACGTTGTGCTTTCTTTCCTTTTTACAAAATATATTAAATACCTTAAATAGTTAATTATTGACGGATATGATGATATTGTCCCGTGTTTAAACGTATAAAGCATTGAACGAGTGCTCGCCGCTGGGCGATGAGAGAAAATTTTATGTCTGGGGTCAGCGATGAGCGTCGACCACTGAGCGGCAGGCGGTGCCGCCCTGCCGCAGCTACTTCTTGTAGTCAACAGATCCGCAAACCCACTACATTCTACTGGGACATAAAACTAAACGGAGTCACTCATTCTACATGCTCCCAGTCACTCGCCGCTTGTATCTTGCCTGAGGGTGAGGGAGGATTTGGGTGAAAGGCCGTCACATAAAAGTAATGAGTAAAGAAACGAGACTGGGGTTGAATACGCAGTTATGGAAGTCTCTGAGTTTAATTCTGACATTTACCCTACTGGTTTAGTTGTAGTTAAGTCCCCTAGGAGTGGGGGTGGAAGCAACCAAACAAATTTCCGCGTAATATCTTAAAACTCGTAGAACAATTTCTACCAAACTTTATAAAAAGTTACATACGATCCAGGAAAAAAGACCGAGTGGTTAAGACAAATCCATCACCTCAAGGGTTGGGGTGGATGGGATAACATTTAAAAAGCATTCGTAAATTGCCATTATTAGCGTCGAATAAAACGTTTACATGGTCGTTAATTTGATAGTGTCATTCTAGGACTTTTAAGTTAATTTCAACTCCAAAAGGTAACGGAGGGAAGCTCCGCCACGGTAAGGGTGGTAGAGGAAGAGATTTACATAAAAATGGTGCAAAAAACACCGATATTGTTGTCGATTCCTGGGTTATAGGAGTCGCTGAGTTTAATTCTCATATTAACCAGGGTGGTTAATGAAATTTTATGCTCTTCGACGTGAAGATGGGCGTGGTTGAAAAAAAAGTTTCCCGCCGTACTTTTGACCGTCTAAAGGTATCAGCTGTATTTTTGATTTTCTTAGGGTACTGATATATTTTGGTCTCTGTGTAGTTAAAATTGTTCTTTTTTACTCCTTTAAGGTACCGGGAATATTTTTAGACTTTATTAAGTTAGCGAGTAAATTTCACTTTTAATTCGGAGTGATTTTTAGACACTCTTAGGCCTAATAGGAGAATTCCCGAGTTGATAAAGTACCATTAGTCATCTCCCTGGTTTTTGAAGTTAGATGCCGAGGGGTTAGGTCGGAGAAGGAAACTTAAATGGGTAAATGTTACAAACACTGACGCTATTGATTTTTGTTAAATGAAATGCTTACCAAATGGTTAATGTGGGCCAATTCCTTCTCCTCGATAATTTATACCCAGGAAACGCCGGCCACTCATCTAGTACTAAATAAGATCTTACACTATCCTTGGACTTTAATTTTTTAATTGTGCGTTACTATGATATAAATAATTAATAATAGTGATACGTGATGCAAGCCACAGCTTGAAGACATTACTATTTCAGCCTCATTTGAAATTGACATCGATTGAATAATTTCCGTTCGTACCATGCATTTGAGAAATAATTTAACATGAGAATTAATCGAATTTATGACGTAAGGATCGTAAAAGGTGGCTTAAATAAAATTCAGTATTGAACTGACACATCAAAGCTAAAAACTAATGTCACAAAGCATTTAGGGCGGAGTACGAACAAAAAAGGTACACTCCCAATGTCAAAGCGTAGAATAGAGACACGTTGCGTAATTTTGAAGTTACTTTCAGTGACCTCAAGAAACTATAGGGGTCTAGGTGAATTCACCAACTGAAAACTCTGCGTTTCACCTAATATTAAAATATGATCATAATTTTAAAATCATGTTATAGTATTCACAGAAGTACAATTAAACTTTAAGTGTTGCCGAAAAGTAAATGGGAATTAATTTATATACATTTTAATATGAATATAATAAAAATTGTCGTTTTTTGTACGAACGCAAGAGGTTTGTAACGTCGTAAATTATTTGCACCACACGTCAAATACTTTATAATTTCATTCTTAGTGTGCGTACTCAAAACGGTTTTAATGCTTTTTCTGTTTTTAATGAAGGTTCTTTTCTACTTAAAACTTTTTCATTCGGGACGCAAAATGGCTACAACTCGGGTTGTTCCATACGTCTGGTAATTTTGCCTCAAAATCTAGTCTGATTTTTGTTGAGATATTTTAAAACCCATTGAATGCTTGGTCGAGTAGTAATTCCGGCGCATTTTGCAGCTCAGATTTAGCTCTTGTACAAAGATACAATGTCGGGAGGTTTAGGGAAGGTGTATGCAGTACAAATAGACTCTGAATAGTGAAATTTTGGAGATAAAAGATAAATGTCAATGTAGATGTAGGCGCTATGTTTCGATGACGTCCTCTATCATCGTCTTCTAGCAAAGTCTATTTAATGTTTCGAACACCCTTGAGAATGTGTTATTTTTAATGCTTATTTCGTTCCATGAAATTAAAATACAATACGTCAGTGTTAAGAGTATACTAAGTAGATAAATAGATAAATAACAGACAAAAAAAGAAACACAGAGAAGTGAGACGTTTCAAATGGTTCAAACGCAATGGCCTACTGTACGGGTTGAACCAGGAATAATTAATAAATATTTCTATTGACAATAACTATCTGAGTAACGATGGATTTACAGAGAGCACCTCTTCCATGTTACAGTAGTTATAGTGTTTATTTAATTGTCAGACGAATTACTTTTTTTTCCATATAAGACAGTTTGTAAACAAAAATAATTAATAAAATAGTTCTACAGTAAGGGGACGTGGTTACGTAGGACCCAAATTTAAAAATCAACACCTGCTCGATGCATGACGATGTCCTGCAATAAACAAAATGGGAAGAACCGAAGCGTAATTATAAATTTAGAATTAGCACAAGTCTGAAACTGAAAGTCTCGTGTTCGGCCAGATTATCAAACCTAGTGAGGATGATCAAGGAAGTTACGCAAGTTAATTGACGAAGATGGGTTTTGGACAGGAAAAATCGCCAAGAAAAGGGGGAATATGGGTGGGCGATTACCAATAAAAGCCCGCGCCAAATCTATCGGAGACATTATTATTAATGTTATTATTATTCATCATTAAATGGCAGTGCCGTTGATATTTTCCTAGAATGTAAGCTGCAGCCTACCTCGCGTAGCCGAAGTGAAAACCGAATCTCAAGTGAAGTCAGTGGGAGCAGTTTTCGTTGTAAGGTCAACTCTAATGTATTGTAGTGATAGGTTTATTAAATGATAAAATAAAGGGATAGTTTCCAGGATTTATTAATTATTGAAATGAACACGGGAAAAATAATCTATCTATATAATAAAAAAAGGAAGTATATTTGTATGTATGTATGTATTTACGTTAATTTCTATACACATTTTTATGCGTGGACAGAATGCAACAAAAATTGGTACACGTATTATGCCAAAATCGAGAGCCTGTACTGTGGGTGTGACAAACCCCTAAATTTACGAATAAATGAGAATATTTGTGAACGAGTTAAATATTATTGCGCGCGCAGCCATCGTGACGTCACAGCACACAGAAGAGCGCGCGAGAGAGAGAGACGTACCGCTACTGCACATCACAGGAAATGGTTCCGTATTTCGTAATGAAATAAAGCAGAAATATTTTGATTGAATAAAAATTATAATTTTATTCGAATGATAATAATAAACCATACGAAATACTTTACTCTCCTTGCGGAAAATGTAAGTTAATTTTCGTTGCATATTAAGTGAGTACAATATGGCCACCATCTGTTTACATTGGGAATGTAGCTATCAATTCCATCAACTTAATCTTTCGTAATGTGTGAATACTGATGGACAGTTATATTTTTCAGGGTTAATTAGATTTATAGTATTTATACCCATTTTATCTTTGTACGATTTCAAGAAATCTGGAAACCCCAAGTAAGACAGAATTAGCTATTTACCTGACTGAGACTTATTGTCCATTCCGAGATGTTGACTGCAAAGTAAAGTTAGGTGGAAATATTACACACTGTAGTGTTATAGTTTTATGATTGTCATATAAATATTTTTATTTAATGTAATTAGATATTAGCAAGGGTTGAGAACTTGGCAAGTTGTAATTTGCCCATATAAGCCATTCGGTCTGGACGTAGGCACGTAGGTTGTTGACCCTCGGAGGCTACCTGGACTGTCGCACCGTGGGAAACGTCTCTCCAATAATCCCAGAAATTGAATTAACACGTGACTGCCTGAACCAATCACATTTCTTGGTTCAGGAAAGGTCGATCGAAAATTGGTCGAGAAGATCTATATATCACATCCAGTGAAGGTGCTGTAAAGCAAGTGTAGAGGGACTCCTCGACGAACCGTCGCCAGGGACGGAAGTACAGCCCCAAACTTGCAGTATTCCAGAGGATTCGGAAAGAAGAGGTTGCCACATGATCACGGCCAGCGATCAACGCGAGGTAACTGCCATGTGTCTCAATCCTTGACGCGCCTGGGGTAATTACCGTAAACCATGGTTTAACTAGGGATTTAAGGGATACGATTGTTTTGCCCGGCTAGCTGAAAACACATAATTTGTATTTATTTTATTTTATTTTTCTCATGTTCAGTTTAATGATTATTAAATTCTGTAAAATATCCCTTTACTTCATCATTTAAAAAAACCTATCATTACAACATCATATATATACATTCATATATATATTAATTACATTAATGGCGCCCAACGTGGGGCTTCGATTTGTAATAATAAGCTCGGTAGCTGTTCTTATTACAAGGAAAGTAGGAGGTGAAGTTCGCCGGAACTGTGGTGCTGCGATGAACTTGAAGATCCAGTAGAGCGGTGTTCACCTCCAAGAAGGATAGTTTGTCAAGGATTGACGATAGGAAAGAAGATAGGAAAGAAGGTTCTCCGGGATGTGGAGTCGTGTTGGAGCTAAGTCCAACTTTCAGGACTGCGAGGAAGTACTGGCTGCAGGGAGACAGACTTGAACTCCAGTATAGTTGAAATAAGGATTTATTATTGATTGTACAGTCAATGTCAATAATAAGTTGAAGATACAAAGAATGAGAACATGAAATCAGACAACCAGTATGTCTGAGTAGATTACATGAACTAACTATAGGAGTCGTGCCTCAGGTTTTAATACATGTGGGCACGACCCATATTCCACAGCTGAGGAATGTGGAGTTCGCGAATCAGTAAAAGCAAGCGTCAGCGAGCGTCAGCGCTCTGAATTGAGACACCTCGCTTGCAGTTGCGACTGCTTACTCCAAATTCCTCGCATACTTAATACTACTTCCTTAATACTACATTACAGATTTGGTAATTTCTGTAGACGATCTGGTGCAAGAGACTTGGCAGTAATGTCTTTAATTAAATTACAATTTGGGGATGTTGGAGATGATTAATATTATAAGAGTACATACAGTAAGGTTTTATTTTCATTCAAGCAAATTTTCTCAATTTTAACTTCAAGTATTTTTTGTTTTGGGAGAATTTTAACTTTGATGTCAGGCAGCAAAACTGTTAGCAGCATTGGTGTTTTGGGGAAATATTTTATTGTAATGAGTTGGTTAAGATTAAGTTAATGTTGTGTTTTTGGGGGAACGTGATTGTAGTTGTACCGCGGATTGTGTTCTTTTATTTTATTGTCGTATGAAATTACGTTCCGGAATGGAGGCGAGTCAGGTAAACGCGGACAATTCTCAGAATGTATCGGGGGAAGGTAACGGGATTGTAGGCGTAGCCACGCCCACGGAAATTAGAAGGCTGGAAGCTTTGTTAATGACAATGATGGGAAGAATAGGTGCAAAATTGGATTGCCTAGCAAATAGATTTGATAGTTTCAAAAGTCAGGATAACAAGGACTTAGTGGTTAACCGAAAGTGCGGTAATATAGAACCAGAGGACAATAATAAATTTCGGGAAGTGGAGCAGAAATAGAGAATGCAAAGGAAGATATGGAAAAAGTAATATTTAACGCGACGGGAGAATTAGCGGAGCAGTTAGAGACCAGAGAAGCAGATTTAACGAAACTAGATAGGATTGATGGGGAAAACAGAAATAAATGCGATGAAGTAGAAGAGCGTTTGGCTAATCCGGAAGTAGGAACGGTAAATTCGGCCAAAGAAACACCGGAAAACTGTAATACGCAAATTGAGGCAAGGGCGGATGAGTCGAGGAAAAATATTAACGAAAATGCTGCTGGAGGGAATGGACAGCTGGAGGTAGCAGCAGAAAATTGCATGAGAGTGGATGATAAATTGCTCACATACCGACTTTCGGAGACGGCATTGTTACAAATAATTGATAATCAATTTAGTTCGTAGATTGCTACGCACTTAAGCGATGCAAATATTTTGACTTTCGAAGCGGCATTCGGGTTTGTGGCGAGAGTTGAAACAGTTTCTCGAAGTCGTTCGCGGCAAGACGACAATGTACCGATATTCGGCGGTCAAGATGGATTGAGGCATGTGGAGCATAGACCGGAGTATCATCCGAAGACATGCGAGCCGCCCTGGGAAATGGCGACAATCTGGAACCGAAGCCACTTAATGAAAGTCGGGATAAAGAACACCGGTATTTAAATTAAAGTTAGTTTAATTGTGTATAATATAGTCCGTAATTTAAAAGTTAGTATGTTTTAAGTCTTCGATTCATTGTAGTTTATTTGTTCATGTATTTATTTTATTTCCCGGGATTATTGTAATTGCTAACTTGTGTTGTTTATTAGTACGATCTGTCTGTGGCACAGACAAGGAAGTGATTTGCGGAAGGCTTGAGCAGGTAGTCGTAGTATAAGGGTTTGTTTACTAATGTAGGTGCCCCAAGTTTTTTTTTTTTTTTTTTTTTTTTTAATTTATTAGAAAATTAACAATCGGAACTATATAGTACATGTTCCATGAGTTAATGTGATGACACAATAATACAATAACGTGAGCGGATACCCATCCAATGACGTTATCCGGATTGTGAACTTATACTGCTTTCAGGTCATTCGGCCATTTCTTGTTCTGAAGTCTTCTGTAGGGAGGGTCATGTTGCAGGGTGGACGCTAGTTCGTTTGAGTGAAGTTGGAGACGCAGGAAGTGGCTGGCACTCCGGTTGGTGCATTCTTCTTGAACGGTTGGCATTCCGAGGTCCGTATGTAATGTTCGATTGCTGACGTACCAAGGTGCATTTACAAGCATTCTGAGTGTTTTCGATTGAAATCGTTGGATGATGTTGACGTTGGATTTGCAAGAGCAGCCCCATAGCTCAATGCCATATGTCCAAATTGGTTTTATTATAGCTTTGTAAAGTAAGATTTTGTTTTCAAGCGATAAACACGATTTTCTCCCCAGTGCCCAGTACATTTTTCTCAGTCGCAGGTCGGATTCCTTCCTTTTTTTTAATATATGTTTTTTCCACGTTAGTTTTTTGTCCAAGTGTAGACCCAGATAGCGAACTTCGTTTGATTTTGGAATTTCTATATTATTTAGGGACACTGATGGACATTCTGATCGATTTAATGTAAAGTTAACTTGAGTACTTTTTGCTTCGTTAACTTTGATCCGCCATTTATTGAGCCATACTTGGAGAAGGGATAGATGGGTTTGAAGGTTTGAGGAGGCCATGTGTGGGTCGGTATGTTGAGATAGGAGGACGGTGTCGTCAGCAAAAGTACCTATATATGTGTCAGCTGTTGTGGGGATGTCGGCTGTATATAATTGATAGAGTATAGGTCCCAGCACACTTCCCTGGGTACACCGGAAGCAATCGGGTGGATTATGGAATAGCATTGACCATATTTAATTTGGAAGAATCTGTCGGACAAGTATGACTTCATAAGAAGATAAACTTCACTTGTCAGAGAAGACTTTATCTTGAGTAGGAGCCCATCGTGCCACACCTTGTCAAAAGCCTGCTGTATATCTATAAAGACTGCTGGGCAATACGCTTTGTTTTCAAACGTCGTTGAGATTATGTTTACTACACGATGGCATTGTTGAATTGTGGAATGGAACTTTCTGAATCCAAATTGGTGATTCGGGATCCAGTTCTCTAGTGAATCAGTTTCCTTTAATCTTTTTAGTAAAAGTTTCTCCAATAATTTAGAAATTTGTGACAATAAACTGATTGGGCGATATGATGAGACTTCTTCGGCGGGTTTACCAGGTTTTAGGATTAGTATTACCTGCGCAAATTTAAGTGGTGCAGGCCAGTATTTAAAACGTAAGATGGAGTTGAATAGATTTCTTAGGAATATTATTGCTGTTTTCGGTAACTCGGCGAGGACCTTTCCTGTTATTAGATCGTAACCTGGCGCTTTCTTTTGATTAAGATGTTGAATTTCAGTGTCTATCTCTACAGTGGAAAAGTTTTTAATAGGTAGTGACAGCTGCAGAGGTGCATCTAGCAGGCGCTTTACTTCCTCGTTTGGTTCGACGGAGTGTGGTGTGAAAACTTTGGCGAAATGTTGAGCAAACAGTTCTGCCTTTTCTTGGTCAGTTCTGGCCCAATCATTATTTGTTTTTCTTAACGGAGGATTTGTTGTTGCCCCAAGTTGTAGGGTAATTCTTGACTACCGCGTATTTGGCACGTGGCAATTGTTAATTATTGTGAATGTCACACACGTGAAAAATCCAAGGCGTCTAACGTCGGGAAATTGGCGTTGAGAGACGGACGCTTGTGACGTCGAGAATAGCTCAACCTGACCAAGCAACGACCAGGAAGCAATGTACGAGATTCCTCAGGGGCATGTTCTACACATGTTGGGCGTGGCAAACCCAAGGTCCCTAGCTGTATGATGTGTCTGTCACTTCATACCTGTTCTTCTTCCATCTTTTGATCTTTCTTGATCTAATGTCTGTGAATCTTTTCTCCTTCGATCTTCATCAATTCTTGTTTATTTCAACCCCGACGCTATTAGGTAACGAGGGCTAGGGAGTATTTCATTTCACTCTTCTTTCACCTAAACTGTCTATCCTTTCGGAACGAGCGAGGCGGGGACGGAGAAGCTGTGCAAAGTTCAACCGACCACCAGACGACTGCCGTCAGCATTCATGCCGATTGGAGTTAACAATACAGTGGAGTAGAGATGTGTTTCGGCGTTGTGTAATTAAAGTGTATTGTTATGGAATGTTAAAGGACGCTATAAAAAATGACCTTCCATATATCCTAAAAAAGCCTAGACAATAGGGAGGGGTTAAAACAATTTATCATTGTGTTATGTTTAAAGTTAATTTCGTATATTTTATTTTTATTTATGTTTAGATTCAGAACAAACAAAAGCCAGGTAAAGCAATCCGATCTATCGCGGTTAAGTATGAGATCGCCTTAAGGAGTTTCTCCGTAAGTCAATCTCGTAGGGGTAATTAAGGTAGCGCGATAGTTTTATTATTGGTATATATATATCATTTTAATATAATTCGATATTAGCAAGGGTTGAGAGCTTGCCAAGTTGGAATTTGACCAGGCGCCGCCGTGCCAGATAGATAATCCCTTCGGTCTGGACTTAGACACGTAAAATGTTGACCCTCGGAAGTTACCTGGACTGTCGCACCGAGGGAAACGTCTCTCCAAAAATCCCAGAAATTGAATTAACACCTGACTGCTTGAACGAATCACACTTCTTGGATCAAGAAAGATCGATCCAAAATTGATCGAGAAAATCGATATTTCACATCCAGCGAAGGGGCTGTAAAGAAAGTATAGAGAGACTCCTCGACGAAGCGTCACCAGGGACGGACGTACAGCCCCAAACTTGCATCATCCAGAGGACTCGGAGAGATCGAGGGTGCCACATGATCACGGCCAGAGATCAACGCGAGGTAACTGCCAAGTTTCTCAATCCTTGACGCGCCTGGGGTAATTACCGTAAACCATGGTTTTACTTGGGATTAAAGGGATCCGATTGTTTTGCCCGGTTAGTTGAACACACATAATTTGTATTTTATTTTATTTTTCTCATGTTCAGTTAAATGATTATTAAATTCTGTAAAATATCCCTTTACTTCATCATTTAAAAAACCTATCATTACAACATCATATATATACATTCATATATATATATATATATATATATTGAAGTAATTGGTAATTAAGGCATTGTTCTAATTGAAAAGTTGAATTGTAGAGGACTCATTATTAGTGGATATAGAGCGGACGCCGCAACAAACCGGCAAGGCAAAGAAAGCATTGTTGATCGATCGAGAAGGGTTTACGCGCTCAAAATTTACAAGACGAACGAACAGTCGGGCAGCAGACAGCGAATAGATCAGACGAAAAGTTTTACAGTCGGCAGTCAGAACGAAAGAATGTTGTCCAGTGACAAACATGCTTTCAAATATTAAAAAGTAAAGCAATATTCAGTCGGGAAGGAGACAGAGCAACTAGTGTGTATTCAGTGGTCGAGCGGGGATTCATCATGCTGGCCATTGACAAACCAATGAAGTACATTTTCAACTAAAGTCACGAGATCTACAAATCCAGGTTGCAGTAAAGCATCGAGAACCAACCAATTTGTGTTAAACCAACTAACAAACTACGTCAATTAGAGCCTGTGAACATTTAGAGTCTGTGAGTACTTAGAATCAGTGATGTCCCCAAAATTGTGCACGAAAAGCTAAAATGAGACCTGGGCCGCCGTAAGTAGAGAAAAACTTTAAAATCATTTGTAAACCGTGTTTAAAAGATAAAAGTCAGATCGTTCTTTAATTATTTAATTATCGATAAAATGAGATCGTTATTTCTTGATAAAATTGAAATTGTTTAAATTCAATCTTTAGTATTATTTCTTCCACAACAAATTTCGTCTATGTTCAGACGCATTGATTTCCATACAAAGTAAATGTAATTTGGATTATATAAATTCTGCCATTTATCAAACCCAGTTCAAGACCCTGAGATCCCAAATATTTTTGTAATTTGAATACTTGTTTTAAAACTGTTAATAAATCTTGTTTAATAGTTTTCACGTAATAGTTCTTTTCATTTAAAAATGCCACATAATTCACACCTTGAATTTTTGTTAAAGATATTTATTAATTATTACAATATATATATATATATATATATATATATATATATATATACTAACTTATTTGGATTGGTAACGAGCCAGAGAGTAGATGACATACCATATACCATGTTTAAGGTATATATAATTTATTAATATATATTACTTAAAATACTTCCCAAACTTATGTATAAATAATTTTTCAGCTGAAAGTTATGCTTTAAATTGTTTACTTTTCATTGTAGCTTAGAACTGGAAAAAATTACATATGTAAATTTAAAAGGCTCTTCCCAAATATGGAATCTATCATGTTTATCATATCCAAAAATCAACTGATTTAGATAAAATTTTGTGAAACCTTACATACTATCCCATTTTGATAGGAAAAAAGTACAGAGAGCAGATTACATCATAAATATTGATGTGGTTCAGTTACATAAAAATATCCGAAAAATAACCTAGATCCGAGTCAAATCGCGGTAAGAGATGTGTCGGAACACATTTATGACGTCATAGTCAACGTACGGGGGTGGGCGGAAGTGGGTGAGATACGTAGTTTTTTCTACATATTATCTCTGTATAATTTCAACTACTTTCGGGTTTGGGAATGAAGCAACCTTAAGGGTGAGGGTGGATTGGAATTACAGAAAAATAACGCATATACAATCGAGATTGGAGTCGAATATGGGGTTATGTATGTCACTTAGCTTAATTATGCCATTACACTTAACCGTTTAACTACCCCAAGCAGCGGTTTTTGGGGGTTAAAATTTTCAAACATTTTGAAAGGTCGACATTTGCGTTGAGTAAATATTTCTCAATTTTGGAATTTTTATCGTTTTATCGTTGTTGTTTCTGTATAATTTCAATCCCTTTCGGCAGCGTAGGTCAGCGCGGTTAGGGGTAAAGGTATTACATGGAAATAACGCGAAAAGTCTGAGATTCAAGTCAATTCGGAGTTATGATGTCGCTGAGTTTATTTATGACAACTTGGAAAACTTGCGTACATGGCCGAACGCGAGGTGCTGGGCGGTGGTAGAAATTTTCAAACATGTTACTGGTTGATTTTTTGAATAAAATAAATATATTTCGGGATTTATTAGATTAAATAATTTTCTCTATATATGCTCTGATAATCGGCCCCTTAAGGGTGGGGGTGGAGTAGAATTACATAAAAATAACGTAAAAAAATCGAGATTGGAGTCAAATCTGGGGTTGTGGATGCCGCTGATTTTAATTATGACATTCAACTTCCAGTTTAACCTCCCACGGGTGGGGCGGAACGGGGGTCGAAATTTTCAAACATGTCGATATTTGCGCGGAATAAATATTTTTCAGGATTAATTAGATTTATAGTATTTTTACCCATGTTATGTGTGTAAAATTTTAACCCCTTGAGAAGAAGGGGAGCACGCTTAGGGATAGGGTGGAGAGCGGTTACAAGAAAATAACACGATACAACCGAGATGAGAGTCAAATCGAAGGTAATGGATGTCGCTGAGTTAATTTGTGACAATATGGACAACGCGCGAGGTGTGGGAGGAGTTGGGCGGAGGTGGTCGGGAATTAGAACATGTTAAAACAGTTTTTTGCGTCGAATAAATATATTTCTCTATATGTTCTCCGTGTTTAATTTAAACCCCTTTCGGGATAGGGAGGGGAGCTTCCCTTAGGGGTTGGGGTGGAGTGGCATTACAAAAAATAACGCAAAAGCAATCAAGAATGGAGTCGAATCTAGGGTTATGGATGTCACTGAATTTGATTATGAAATTCAATTGGCCGTTTAATCCCCAGGGACGGGGACGAACGGGGTGGAATTTTTCAAACTTGTAAAATCGTCGATATTAGCGTGGAATAAATAAATGCCAGGGCCATTGACGTTGATAGTATTTCTACCGATGTTTTTTGTAAAATTTCAACCCCTTTCTGCGTTAGAGGGGAGAACGCTTGGGGGTGGGGGATGAAATATTCTAACATCCTACGACAACCGATATTTGAGTCGGATAAATATTTTTAGGGCTCAAAGAGTTGATAATGTTTCTAACAATTTTATCTGAGTATAATTTCAACCCCTTAGAGCATGGTAAAGGAGCACCCTTAGGGTGGGTGTGGAAGTTCGTTACAAGGAAATAACGCGAATACAACCGAGACTGGAGTCAACTGCGGGGTTAAGGATGTCGCTGAGTTTAATTATGACAGTCAATTGGTCATTTAACCACAGGGGTGGATATTTTTAAACATGCAATCACTTCGTATAATAAATATTTTCAAGGGTTAATTAGATTGATTTATTTCTACTGATGTTGTGTGTGTAAAATTTCAACCTTTATGGGCATAAGAAGGGATCTCGCTTATGGGTGGGAGTTGATGGGCACGGAAATACTAAAACATGTCAAAACAGCTGATATTTGTATCGGATAAATGTATTTAGGAGTCAAGAGATTTATAATGTTACTAGAAATGTTATCTGAGTATAATTTCAACTCCTTACAACTAGGTAACAGGTACTCTTAGGGGTGGGGGTGGAGATGATTTGAAGCGAAATTACGTGAATAAACCCGAGATTGGAGTAAAATCCAAGGTTATGTATGTCACTGAGTTAAATTGTAACATTCAACTTGGCTTTTAACCCCCCCACTAGCGGGGATGGACGGGATGGAAATTTTGGAACATGCAAACACGGCATATATTTGCGTTGAATAAATACTTTTCATGGGTAATTATAATAATTGTATTTCTATTGATGTTGTTTCAACCCCTTTTGTCATGGGTAGCGGCGGACCTTTAGGAGTGGAGGGGCGTCTTATAAAATTAACGCAAAAACAACCGCTATTCGAATCAAATCTGGGTTACGGATGTCGCTGAGTTGAATTATGACAATCTGGTCAACGCGTGGGGTGTTGGGGGTGATTAGCAGGGTTGGGTGGAGGAGGGCGGGGCTACAATCTTTGAACATGCTAACCTGACGATTTTTGGATCGAATCAATATAATTCGATATCAACAGAATTAATCAAATTTCACTACATGTTCTCTGAGTATAATTTCCACCTCTTTCAGGTTTTGGAGTGGTGCACCCTTAAGGGTTGGGGGTGTAGTGGCATTACATAAAAATAACGCAATCACATTCGAGTTTTTAGTCTAAATTGGGGTTATGGATGTCACCCATTTTAATTATGACATTCAACTTGGCGTTAAACCCCCATTGGCGGGGTTGAACGGGGGTGGAAATTATTTAAACATGTTAATCACTCAATGTTTGCACCTAAGATTTTTCGCAGTCAATTCAATTCAGAATATTTGCCTTTTGTTGTTTGTGTATAATTTCAACCCATTTCGGGCTTTAGAGGCGATCACGTTTAGGGGTGATGTTTGGTGTTGCGTTACAGAAAAATAATGCACATGCCACCGTGATTAGAATCAAATCCAGGGATATGGAAGTCGCTGAGTTTATTTATGACAATCTGGTCAACGCACGTTGGTGGGCAGTGGTGGGCGGAGGTAAAAACTTGCGAACAATTCAAACGGCCGATTTTTGCATTTGCATTTCGGGATCATTGAGCCTTATAATATCTCTCTCCACATGTTGTCCGTGTTTAATTTCAACCCCTTTCGGGTTTGGGAGGGAAGCACCCTTAAGGGTGGGGGTGGTGTGGTATTACTTACAATTATTAAAATTAAAAAATCGACATTCGAGTTGAATCCTAGGTTTTGTATGTCACTGAGTTTAATTATTACATTCAACTTTCTGTTTAACTCCCCCAAGCGTGGGTGATATTTTTAAAACATGTTAATCAGCCGATATTAGCGTCGCAATATTATTTTTTGGGGTCAATTAAATTCATATTTCTCTAGATGCTCTCTCTGTACAATTTCAATCCCTGTCGGCATGGAGGGGAGCAAGCTTAGGGGTGGGCTTTGGTGGGGAGTTACATTAAAATAACACTAATACGATTGGACTCAAATCCGAGGGCATCGATATTTCTGAATTTAGTTTTGACATTCAACTTTTTGTTTAAAGTACAGTGGGGACGTGGGTGGAAAATTTGTAAAATGTTGAAACGGCCGATGTGATTTAAGAAAGAAACTTTTTCGGTGTCAATGAGTTCAACCCCTTTCGGCATGGGACGTGAGCACATGTAGAGATGGGGGGCGGTGTGCAATACATAAAAATAACTCTAAAGAAACCGAAATTGAAGTAAAATTGGGGGTTATGAATATACGACATTCCGGGCAACGCCAGCCACCCAGCAAGTAATAATAATAAAATAGAAATTATGCGTGTTCTGCTAGCCGGGCAAAACAATCGGATCTCTGAATCCCTAGTTAAACTATGGTTTACGGTAATTCCCCCAGGCGCGTCAAGGATTGAGACACTTGGCAGTTACCTTGCATGCATCTCTGGCCGTGGTCATGTTGCACCTTCATTCTCTCCGAGTCCTCTGAATGATGCACCGTTTGGGGCTGTACGTCCGTCCCCGGCGACGGTTCGTCGAGGAGTCTACTCTACACTTGCTTTACAATCCCAATGTGAAATATCGATGTTCTCGACCAATTTTAGATCGATCTTTCCCTGACCAAGAAATGTGATTGGTTCATGCAGTCACGTTTTAATTTAATTTCTGGGACTTTTGGAGAGACGTTTTCCACAGTGTGACAGTAAAGGTAGCCTCCGAGGGTCAACAACCTACGTGCCTACGTCCAGACCAAACGGTTTATATGGTCAAATTACAACTTGCGAAGTTCTCAACCCTTGGTAATATCTAATTACATTAAATAAAAATATTTATATGACAATCATAAAACTATAGCACTACAGTATGTAATATTTCCACCTAACTTTACTTTGCAGTCAACATCTCGGAATGGACAATAAGTCTCAGTCAGGTAAATATAGCTAATTCTGTCTTACTTGGGGTTTCCAGATTTCTTGAAATCGTACAAAGATAAAATGGGTATAAATACTATAAATCTAATTAACCCTGAAAAATATTTATTTCCCGCAAATATCGACCTTTTAACTTGTTTGAAAAATTTCACATATCGACGATTTAACATGATTGAAAAATACCACTCCGTCCGTTCCCGCCCCGAAGGATTAAAAGGCCAATTGAATGTCTTAATCAAACTCAGCGACATCCATAACCTTGATTTCGACTCCAATCTCGATTGCTTTTGCCTTATTTTTATGTAATGCACTCCACCCCAACCCGTAAGGGGAGCTCGCCTCCAAAATCCGAAAGAGGTTGAAATTAAGCACGGAGAATATATAGAGAAATTTTATTAATTTCATTGATTCCGAAATATATTTATCTGACACAAAAAAATGGCGGTCTGCATGTTTTTAAATTTCTAACCCCGTCCATCTCCGCCCAACTCCTCCCACCCCAGCCCACCCCTCACGCGTTGTCCCGATTGTTATAAATAAACTCAGCTACATCCATTACCTAGGTTTTTCTCATTTTATTTTCTTGTAAGTCTCATCATTTCCCACCCCTTCCAATGCCCCTCCCTCATGCCGCAAGAGGGGTTGAAATTTTACACACATAACTTGGATAGAACTACTATAAATCTAATTAACCCTGAAAAATATCATTTAACCCAAATATTGTTCGTGATTGTTTGTTTAAATTATTTCACTTCTGGTCATCTCCACCCTTCGGAGTTAAATGACCAACAAAATGTCATAATTGAACTCAGCGACATTCATAACACTGTATTTGACTCTAATCTCGGTTTTATTCACGTCAATTTTTTTTAACTCCCGTTCACCCCAACCCCTAATGTGAGCTTCCTCCCAATCCCGAAAGGGGTTCAAATTAAACACGGAGAACGTGTAGTGAAATTTTAATAATATCATTGTTCCCGTAATATATTTATTCGACGAAAAATTCATAAAATGGGTGGAAATACTATAAATCTAATTAACCCTTGAAAATATTTATTCCACGCAAATATATACCGTTTAACATGTTTGAACCTTTCCACCCCCGAATACCTCCGTTCCTGGGAGGATAATTGCTAGTTGAATGTCATAATTAAACTCAGCATAACTTTGGTTTTGACTCCAGTCTCAATTGTTTTCAGAGTTATTTTCTTGTAACACCCCTCCACAACAAACCATAGAGTGTTTATTTCCATGCCGTAAAATGTTTAAATTTTACTCACATACATTAGTAGAAACACTATTAATCGCTTTTACCCCGAAATTATTTATCCGACTCAAATATCGGTCGTGTTACCATGTTTGAAGATTTCCACCCCAACCTCCTCCGCTTGTGAGACTTAAATAGCAACTTGAATATCATAATTATACTCACTTAGAACCTTAACCCTGGATCCGAGTCCAATCTCAATTGTGTTTGCGTTATTTTTATATAAATCGACTCCACTCCACCCCCCCCCCCATTAAGGGTGCTAAGTCCAAATCCCGAGAGAGGTTAATATTAAATATATGGAACGTGAAGAGACTTAAAATAAATCTCAGTGAACCAGAAAAATATTTATTTGACGCAAATATCGACTGCTTATCATGTTTGAAAATTTAAACATTTGTCTACCCCCGTTTGGGAAGTTAATCTGTAAGTTGAATGTCATAATTAAATATAATATAAACCCTCTTTCGACTCCAAACTTGTATGTGATTGCGTAATTTCATGTAATGCCACTCCACCCCCATTCCGTAAGGTTGCACCACTCCCATGCCTAAAAGAGGTTGAAATTATACACAGATAACATGTAGTGAAATTTTATTAATGCCAGTGATCCTGAATTTTATTGATTCTACGCAAAAATCTACCAGTTAGCATATTTTAAAATTTATTTCCCCTCATCACCGCCAATTCCCACCCACCCCTGAGCGTTTCTCAATTTGTTATAAATAGTCTCAGCGACATACATAACCCTGAATTCACTCGAATCTGTTTTTTTTGCGTTAATATAATGAAACGCCTTTCCACCCCCAACCCTAAGTGTGCTGCCCTCCCATGCCAAAAGTGGTTGAAATTATACACAAACAACATCAGTAGAAATACAATTAATATAATTAACCTCCACGAAGATTTTGTAAAGTTCTATTCTGCCGAAACTGCTTTTACTTTCCAATATTTACGATGCAATACTTCCGTGAATCTTTTACTTTGTAATAATTCACAACTTTGTTTGGTAATACATTAACGACGTCTGCTCAAGTTTTATTTGTTCCGTCCTCTGCAATGTTTCGCCGCCAACTGCTCTATACACTCAGCGCGCTAACAGTCCTACAATACCTTAGGCCTCTTCCATTATTGTCCATTCTTGTGTGTGATTTGTTCCAGGATAACATTGGTAAATTATTGTGGAGTGGAGCAGACAACAAAATACAGCCAATCTTGCCAAATTTTAAAGTGAAGTGTAGAATTAGTGAAAAACAAAGCCTTATATTAAAAGTAAGGTGTGTGAAAGTGTCCGAACGAGGTAAAATTGATTGTACTGGTACCAAATAGATAGATAGATATATATATAGATAGATAGATAGATAGATAGATAGATAGATAGATAGATAGAGCGAGAGAGAGAGAGAGAGTGAGAAACTGTAAGTCATAAATCCATTCAATTATTAATTTTAAAGATAAAATCGTCAGATTTCGTTTTTTTAATATTGTAAATATTTGTGTATTTCCCTAGAAATTTGATTGTTTAAAAATAGTAATACCTTTCTTTATTTAAAGGCCCAGATAAAGACCCTTAGAGAAAGAGTAAAGTTTTTGGATTTTACGTAATAAATATTGTTAAGTTCAATAAATATCTATTTTGTAACTTGAATTCTTTTTGCGTATAATAAATTAATGTGTTTGTTTATTTAACTAAAAATCTTATTTATTAACATCCTATTCATTTAAAAATTAAAATAATTAAATTGGCTTCATCAACGTGGGGCATATTTTGATTTTGTTTATATAATTGTAATTTTATTTATATATTACATTTTGGCTTCATCAACGTGGGGCATTGTTTCATTTCAAATGGTTTCATTCTTGATTCTTACAATATATATATTGTAATTCCTTGAAGGAAAGGCATTGTTTCAGATTAATGGTCTTGGCCGTCAGAGAAAGTTGTAATGTTGTGTACTTAGGATTGGTATTGAAGAGTCAGCGCAAGACATCTACGGGTGGCCTGTCGCAAGATAAATCTGTTAAGGCAGGCATTGTTTCTGATTAATGGCCTGGACAGTTCAAAGAACAATTTGTAATGTTGTTTACTTAGGATTGAGGGGCAGTTTGGGCGGTCTGAAGAATTTAGAACAGCGCACGTGCGTGCGGGGGTGAGAATACAAGTTCAAAGTAATTGAGGGTGCCAAGACAAATTAGACCTGTCTCGATGGTCGGCTTTGGGACAAGACAGAGTAGCGAGCTATTTTTGCTAACTAAGGAACTGCAGCTGCAGAATGTAAATCTCGGGATAATGGAGGAAACTGTCATCGGGCAGTTGCGACGTAGCTTTGGAACAAAGGAAAATGGAATGGACTGTGATATATAAGCAAGAGCGACTTTTGAAAAAGTTAGTTGAGTTTTGGAGTCAGGAGGGGAGTTAGAGTTGTGGAGGCGTACGGCGAGCACCGAGAATGGAGAAATTTTGCAGCCTGCGAGAGAAATAGCAAAATTATTCAACGATAAACATTTTTGTATGCAGAAGTCTAATCTGTTGTAATATCAAAATTTGACCACTGTCTTCGATGGTAGGAGACCAGGACACTGCATCCGGCGTCTAATAATATTCAGAACGAGCAAATAATATTTCTTTAACAAATGGAGAACCAACTTTTGTCAAACCAACAGTGTTTATTAGAATCAGTGTTTAAACGTCTCGTCTATAAAGTGTGTGTGTAATGAACGAGCCAAATTTTCCTGAGTAATCGTAAGTTGAAATTTCATGGTATTAATAAATGTAAACGGAATTAAAAGATACAGTCAGATATCGTTCTATTCTTTTGTGTTAATAAAAGAAACTGTTTTAAATTTAAAATCAATGTGGTAGAATAATTCGTTAATAATTTTCGTCGATGTCTAGACGAATAAATATTTCTTGTTAATTTAAAGATAAATGTTGGGTTCCTTGATTATTTAAATGTTCTGTCCGTTATCAAACCCAGTAAAGAACCATGAGAGATTGAGATCTTTTTATAATTTTAAATTGTATAATTGTTAATTTTTGATAAATAAAAATTGTTTGTTGTTTATAAATATTAATCTTCTTCTATGGACTCCCGTTTCGATTATAACATTTTGGCTACCACAACGTGGGCCAAATTAAATAATTACCCGTTTGATTATTACATTTTGGCGCAACAACGTGTGGCTCGATTTTTGATAATAGGGCAGAATAATAATTAAAGAACGAAATCTGACCAACCGCGGTATTGCTGCGAGAAAGCATTTTGGATAGGATGTGCATGCAAATTATTTTGGAAATGAATTGTACGCGTGTGAAAGTTAGAGGGTTATTGAAAAGAAAGAAAAAAGATTAAATGTGCATTTAAAGTTAAAGATGATAGCTTAAGTTTAGTTTTTTGTTTTAAGTGTTAGTTAGATGAAATTTAATTGAGAGAAAATGGGTTCTAGAGTTAATAATTCACATAGAAAAATGGAAGGAGATGGTGGATATATGATGATATTAGAAATATTGTTTAAAAAAATGGAAGATATGAATAAAAGTATAAATAAAAATGTAGCAGAAATGTGTATGAAAAATGATCAGAAATTGGAAAAAGTAGATAAAAACATTGCAGATTTGAGTGCAAAAGGGGAAAAGACATCTGAAAGAAATGAGGGCAGATATAAAGAAAGATAAAGCAGAGAATAACAAAAGTATAAAGGCCGAAATAAATGAATCTAAAGTAGAATGTAGGTTGAATTATGCGTTGTTAGCAGCAGAATTAAGAGAATGGAGAAATGAAAATAATGAAGGAAATGATATAACTAGTGAGAATATTAAAGTGGGCAGTGCAGAGATAAAATCTTATTGTGTAGAAAAAGTAAATAAGCAAAATGTAAACATTGAAATAGAAACAGGTGAAGTAGCAAATAAAGTTTGAGATAGAAGTGATAGTTATTGAAAATGTTGAAGAGAATTTAGTTTTCATGGGGCATGAAGCTGATAATGATAAAGGAGACATTAAAGGGTTAAGTATTGAAGGTGTTAATGAGCAGGGAGATGAAATAGTGGGAGAAAGAGGTGAGATAGGGGCAGATGTTAATGAAGTAGAAAATTATGAAAGAATAGAAGAATTACAGGGAGGTGTTGTGAAGTATTACGGAAATGTTTGTTTACAAAGATGAAGGGGGAGCATGGCAATGAAAACTTTGAGGAATATAGAAATAAAATTTATGATGATAAAGCAGATGGGATTTAAGAATTTAAGACAAGTAATTGGAAATATTGAATGTTATTTAAACATAGAATTTGGAAACAAGATTTTAACATTGGTGAATGGAGGGGAGAAAGATGTAAATAATGAACATCTGATTAGATGCAAATATGGAACAACTGGAGAATTTTGGCAGAATGCAGGTCAAAGCATTTTTTGGTTCAGAGATACGGGATAGATGTAAAGTTTAGAAGGGATTTAAATAATTAGGAGGATTAACGTTCTTCGTTAATCACACGTGTAGCATACATGGTTACTCCAGCTACAGAGATATTTTCTTATGTTTCAATACTCTGTTTTCTTCTATCTTATACCTGAAGGGATAGTCGTGTTTAACTATCATAGGTCTAGTAAACCTAGGGAACCTTCTTGCTACAAATTATAATTTTCTTTTCTAGAATTTGGTCTTCGTCACTATTAGGTGCTCAAAGCTATTTTAACTAAAGCTATTTCTTCTTGTTCTTCCTGAATAAATATTGATGAATTCTAACCAGAGGAAGTATGATGAAAACATTCGAAGGTTTTAAAAAGGAAACCATTGTAACATGGATTGCTTGTTTTTTTTTATTGAAATACGGGGGGTTCTAAATTCTCGCTTTATTCATTTTGTGATAGGGAATCACTGATAAGTGTTTTGCGGATAGGCGAGCGGCATTCGTGACCGAAAACGTTTCTATATTTTTTCTCTTGCTATTTTAGTGGCAGTTGCTACAATGTTTGTTTATAAAAGCGTGATGAGGGAGTAGAGACAGGAGGATAGGTGGAATGAAAATGTAAGTAAAATGAATGTTGGTAGTTATTGAAAAAGGTGGAAAATAATTAAAATTTGGAGAGGCATAAAGCTGATGTTGAAGAAGGAGAGATTAAAGGGTTAAGTAGTGAACAGGTGGATAAAAAGAAAGATGAAATATTGGGAGGATAGTGGAAAATGGTAATGAAGTAGAAAGTGATGAGGAAATAGAAGAATTGAAGGGAGGAATTTTGAATCAAAATAAGATAGGAGGATTTGTCTAGAAACATGAAGTGGGAACACGGGAGTAGTACAGGGAAAACATTAAGAAATGCCAGAAAAAAATTTAGGAAGGTATTTAAGAATTTTAAGCAAGTTATTAGGAGTTTGAATAGCTAAATATTGAGTTTAGGAAACTTGAACGTTGATAAATTGAGGAGGAGGGGAGAAAAATGTAAACAAAGAACATGTGATCGGATGTAAACAAAGAACAGCTGGTCGGAAGTAAACATGAACAGCTGGAGAATTTTGGGGAGAATGTAGGTCAAGGCTTATTCGAGTCTAGAGACACGGGATAGAGTTAAGATTTAAATAACTATTGATTAGAAATAAGTCTAAATTTTAATAATATTTTGTTAAAAAAAAAAAATGAATGAAAATAGTTATTCTTAATTATAAAATTTAAGAAAAGATAAATTTGATGAAATCTAAGAATTTAAAATGATAGGAAGGGTTGTAGCTCTTAAGTTAAAAGGTTTTTATTTGATTTTGTGGCACCCACAAACATAGAAATAATTTGTAATATGGGGCATATAATTTTTTTAAAATTAGGATTAAGACCAAATATGCACATTTAATTAAAATCGTAAAACTTATTTAAAATCTTAATACCAATTATGTAATGAGAAAAATAATACATTGCACCAATATTTAACGGGAAATTTTGTAAATATTTTAATTAACGGTAATTAGATATAAGTTTCCGATCGAAATCTGACAAATTAGGGCAAATCTTGTAAGAAATTTAGTTTTGCGAAGAGTAAAGTCTAGACATTCCTTTCTCAAACTAAATTTGGGGCATAATGTAATGCCTGTTAAGTGAGGCATTGTTTCTGATTGATAGTCTGGACTGTTGGAGGGGCATTTTGTAACGTGTTTATTTAGGTTTAAGTTTTTCCTCGTTCTTGGAAGTACTGGTTGTGTGGTCTGGAGAATTTGAAACCGTGCACGTGCGTGTGGGGGTGGAGAAGGCAAATGAGTCCCACCCAAGTGATTGCGGGTCCTGTCTCGATTGTCGGCTTTGACATGACAGAGTAGTTAGCCATTTGTTGACTACGGAACTGCAGCTGCATAATATAAATCTTGTGATAATGGAAGAATCTGTCAACTGGCATTTGCGACGAAGTTTTCGAACAATGGAAAAGTAAAATCGGGAGGATATAAGGGAGAGATAAGCAAGAGAAAAAAATATAGAAACTTTTTCAGTCACGAATGCCGCTCGCCTATCCGCAAAACACTTATCAGTGATCCCCTATCACAAAATGAATAAAGCGGGAATTTAGAACCCCCCGTATTTCAATAAAAAAAAACAAGCAATTCATGTCAGTTGTGCTGCGATCACCGAGGCTGGAGGATGTGATTAAGAGACATTGTTTAAGCGGGGGAGTTGTGCTGCGATCACCGAAGCTGGAGGATGTGATTAAGAGAGACATTGTTTAAGGCAGTAGTTGTTCAGCGCTCACCGAAGCTGGAGGATGTGATTAGGAGAGACATTGTTTAAGGCAGTAGTTGTTCAGCGCTCACCGAAGCTGGTTGATGTAAGAGAGACATTGTTTAAGAAGAGTCGTCGTCGAAAGATTGCAGTTTAAAGTCGCAGCCAAAGCATAGGAGAGAGGACTTGTTAAATTTACAGTAAACCAGTCGTCGTCGAAGCAGAGCAGAGTAAATTCGTCGAAATACCACAAACTTTCTTTTTCAAACCAACAGTATTTAGTAGAATCTGTGAATTTAATAGAAGCTGTGAATACCCCACCACTGTGTTCGAAAGGTAAAAGTATCCTGGGCAGCCGTAAGTAGCAAATGAACAGTAAAATGATTTTTTGTAAACCGACTTAAAAGATAATGTCAGATATCGTTCTGTGTGTTGATAAAATAAACTGTTTAAATTTAAAGTCCATCTTGTAGTATAAGTTCATCGATAATTAATTTCGTCTATGTCTAGACGAATAAATATTTCTTTTTAAATTAAAACTAAATTTTGTGTTCTTTGATTATGTTTAAATGTTCTGCCGTTATCAAACCTAGTTGAGACCCTGAGAGTTTTTTATTAAATCGTATAAAAATGTACATTAATATATATATATATATATATATATATATATATATATCAGTTCGAATTTGGAACTTGTTATAGCCATTGGCATTTAGAAACTATTGTTGACTCATATATACTCAAAGGACACTTTCATAGTGCAGCGATTTCTCTGACATCATACCGCAAAGACGAGAGAACGTACCCTTTCAGCATAACTTGCTTAACTTAAGCTTTTAGAAAAATTCACCACTTACATGCAGTTCTTGCTGTTACCGATAAACTCGCTGATTTTGACAGACAAAGCGCTGGAAGCCAAATCTGCTCACATCTGTCTCCGCCATCGCAACCAGCACCAGTAAATCCGCCCCATGGATGTTTTGAAGAATTACTGACCTGTATAAAGTGTATGTTAAATCATTTCGCTTGTAATCGCTCTCTAGGACGCCATCGCAAACGACGTTCATTGTCTACCAATCGCTACCCAGGACGTAACGACGGTAACATCACAAATTCAGTGCGTTTGTAAGGAAGTGTCCCGACCCTTGTTGCTCTTGAAAAGCATCGTATTTAAAAGCCAGAAGGAATCAGCAATGGTGACGAGTGTTTTGACAATGGTACGTCTCCTTTTCGAAAAAGCCGAGAAAAGGTTTCTTTGTTGACACCGCTGCCTCAGTCATTCCACAAGGCAAAACGCACTTATGTGTAGAGTATCGAACACTCTCTCCTCTCCGTTTTTGAACTAAGGTTCCCACCATTCGAGGCACCTCGGCCTATTCTGAGAGGTGTATGTTCCGGGGTCACAGACCTTGGGCATACGGTAAGAGTTGTCCGCTATTCCCATTGGAATAGTCGGCCAGCTGCCTCCTAAACTGGTCGAGGCACGGAGAAGGGAATGCTGCGTCCAAACAGCAAACTCCTCTCCCGCTTTCGGAAGGGCGTGGGACAAGTACCCGAGCTACCTGATGCAGGTTTTTCTATGGTTTTTCCTGCATTTCTTTAGGCGAATGCCGGGTAGGATCCTTAAAACATAGTCCGGGGCCCTAGTAACCCTTGGCTACCTTCCTCTACCCTTCCGCATCCCCCCTTTCAAATCCCTTCCTATGCTATTAAAGGGGAGTTGCCACAATGTGGATTACCCTCATGTAGCCTGTTACCCTATAAAAAAACACTCTCTACGGAGCCAATGATTTTTCTATTCCGAACTACGGAATTACAAGGCGATGCATCAGCCTCGGTCTTTGTCTCGTTTTCCAGTCGAAGTTCGTCGTCGATTACGTCATTAATCACATCCTTGGCTTTGTTTTTCTAAGTCAATACAGATTCTCGTGGACTTACGTCGCCACAAACTCATCGATGGTTTATCAACAGTCTGTCAATGCAATTCAACGCTAATCGCCTGATCCGGCGATCGAAACGATATTACCTATTATCGATTCACTTTAATATAGACTGCTTGAATAATTGCTTGGCTTGACAAGATCAGAATAATGAAGCATGATGTATTTCACCACATCGTGGCTCACGGCCTACCTTCCCATGAAAAACCTCGACGGTCGGTCCAGCTCGTTTAATAACCGTTAAACTCGAATTTGATTATTTGTTTGCAAAAGGCATTTGCGTCCCTAATTCATCGCCTTGGTCATACACGTTCCAATGCCTGACGGTGGATGGCAAACGAATGGGGACTACGATCACAGCCCCGAACATTCAGGACTTTCCCATCGTTTTTCTGCGACGCGCGTATTTTCACAAATAAAGGAAGGTAATTCCTTCATGAAAATACCGAAATAAAGACATTTAATATGGCAAAAATTGTAAATAGTAATGATTGGCAAATTACAATGTTATGTATGCAGGGCACGTCGGTCGCGTTGGACAGGCCTGCTCTACGCTGTCTCCCAGGCGATAGCTCCCGTTTCAGTCGTCTTCAAGAGCCAAGAGTTGACGGCGAATATTTTCATTCCAACATTCCACGTACGAGGCGATCTCTGAGCACGTCGTCCAGTGTTACACTAAATTCGCATTTCGCCGATATCCGGCGCAATTCCGCGATGAAAGCTGCGCTAGAAAGTCGCATCTGCACAGTTGTAAATTTGTTGGCCATGCAATAAAACTGAAGTATTTCTGTCCATTCACTCCAGTTTGATGATGGTGCCGCATTAAACGATTGAACTGTGCCGTAACTCACTGTTGACTTATTTTGTTTTTATCAATTGAACAGAAATATATATATATATATATATATATATATATATATATATTGTAATATTTGCATTTAAGCTATAATTAATTTTAGAAGAATTTGCCCCACGTTGTGGTGCCAAAATGTAATAATCAACAATTAAGCTTTATTTACCCAAAATGTTAGGCTTTATTTAATGGAAAAGATTATAAAAATTTTAACAAAATAAATTTATTTATTAATTTGTCGCTTATAAAATTTATAAACAATTACTATAAAATGAAAATCTCTGAATCTCTCAGGGTCTTTACTGGGTTTGATGATTAACAGTGAAAATTATTGGATGATCTGATTAACAACACAGTTTAAAACTTACTTCAAAATAATATGCTGATAAATGAAGGAAAAGCTACAAGAAAAACGAACGAAATCTGACTTTACCCTTTTAGTTAGCGTTTACAGATTTTATTATAGTTTTGGTTACTTACGCATTGTTCGGCTGGTACTAGCATTCTTTTGTCGCTTCAAAAGTATACTATATTGCAAAATTTTTACACAGATTCTAAATTTTTCTCACAGATTCTACAATTATGAAGTTGAAATGCAATTACTAGGCTCCCAGGAACTCGGATGATCCTCCTAATTGGTCGGGTATCTGATGTCGTATTCCCTCAGCACGAAAATGTTCAAGTTCTTTATAATGAAGCAAACCCTTGCTTCCGTTGGCTAATTGCTAGCACAACTACTCGATCCGTCTAACTGCTTGCTTACAGGAATCTTAAGAGTTGCAGATTTTGAGCCTTTTACCGCTTTATTTATCGGTTTGGATTGAAAACTTCTGAGTAGTTCGGTGAAGATTTACTTTTACAGTGTCTCTCCTCTCGTGGCTGACCGTAGACGTCGACTTCACTCTTTCGCTCCTCGCCGTAGACTCCAACTGTACTCTTTCGCTCCTCGCCGTAGACTTAGACTAACTTTTACAATGTCTCTCCTCTCGTGGTAGACTGAAGACTGCCCATACTTTTGCGCGCGTAATCGCAATTCCGAACCCTCAATAATAGGAACAGAGCTCGCCGCTCATTGTTGCTTTGCTCGCTCATGACTATAATTCAAACTGTTCGCTAACAATTCAAATTATTTAAAAACAATTAATGGCTTAATTAATTGGCATTACAATATATATATATATATATATATATATGACTCCAATCTCGGTTGCTATTGCGTTATTTTTATGTAATGCACTTCGTCCCATATCCCTACATGTTCTCACCTTCCATGCCGAAATGGGTTGAACTCATTGACCCCGAAAACGTTTCTTTCATAAATCATATCGTCCGTTTCAACATTTTACAAAATTTCAACCCACGTCCTCACTGTACTTTGGGTTCAACAAAATGTTGAATGTCATTAATAAATTCAGAGATATCGATACCCCCGGATTTGACTCCAATCGTATTAGCGTTATTTTCATTTCCACCCCTCAACTACCCCCGCTCCTGGGGGTTAAATGAGCAATTGAATATCATAATTAAACTCAGAGACATCCATAACCCTGGTTTTGACACCAATCTCGGTTGTATTCGCGTTATTTCCTTGTAACGCCGTCCACCCTCACCCTAAGGGTGCTCCTTTCCCATGCTTTAAGGGGTTACAATTATACTCAAATAACATCGGTAGAAATACTATCAATTTCTTTAACCTCTAAAAATATTTGTCCGTCTTAAATATCGATTGTATTATTATGTTAGAATGTTTCAACCTTCACCCCGAAGCGTGATCCCCTCTCACGCTATTAACGTCCATGGCCCTGGCATTTTTTTATTCCACGCTAATATCGACGATTTAACATGTTTGAAAAATTTCACCCCGTTCATTCCCACCCAATTGAATGTTATATCAAACTCAGTGACATCCATAAACCTGGATTCTACTCCAATATCGATTGCTTTTGCGATATTTTTATGTAATGCCAATCCACCCCAACCCCTAAGGGGAGCTACCCTCCAAATCTCAAAAGGGTGTGAAATTAAACACGAAGGACATTTTGAGAAATTTTTAATTTATTTTATTTTATCCCAAAATTTATTTATTTGACAGAAGAAATTGTGGTCAACATGTTTTTAAATTTCTAACCCATGCTCACCTACACCCAACTCCTCCCACTCCAGCTATAAATAAACACAGCGACATCCATTAACTTTGATTTGACATCAATCTCAGTTTTTCTCACGTTATTTTCTTGTAAGTCCCCTCCACCGCCACCCCTTACCATGCCATCCCTCTTGCCACAATACAGGTTGAACTTTTACACACATATCTTAGGTAAAAATACTTTACATTTATTCAACTCTAATATTGGTCATTATTTCTTGTTTCAATATTCCTACCCCATCCACCTCCACCCCACGTCCAAATAAATGCCATAATTAAACTCAGCGACATTCAAAGCCCTGTATTTGACTCCAATTTCGTTTTTATTTGCGTTATTTATTTGTAACTCCCGTCCATCCTAACCCATAAGAGTGCTCCTTTCACATGCTGTAAGGGGTTGAAACTATTGTCAGATAACATCAGTTGAAACACTATCTATCTCTTCGATCCATAAAAATATTTATCTACCTAAATATCAGCTGTTTTAGCATGTTTGAAAGTTTCCATCCCCTACCCTAAGTGTGCTTCCCTCTCATGCCGAAAGGTGTTAAATTTTACAAACAACATAGGTAGATATATTATCAATGTCACTGACTTCGACAATTAAATATTTAACACAAATATCGACCATTTAACATGTTAGTAAAATTCTACCCCCATCCATCCCATCCATCTCCACCCCTGGAGGTTTAATGGCCAATTGAATGTTATAATTGAACTCATCTACATCTATAACCTTGGATTTGATATATATATATATATATATATATAAATTAGTTGAATGTTCATAACTAAATTGGCTTCTATGCAATAACTTCACATATGATTTAGGCACAAATTTTATTAATTGGCCATATGGTTTGTGTGTTATGCCTAAATGCATTCAACTTGTTTCTTTTAAGTATTAAGCTTACATGGTTTTTGTTATTTTTGTTCTCTCTAATGAAATGGATGACATATAAACACCTTTAATGCTTGATTACATGGCACATTCTAATAAAACATGTTATAAATAAACGCTCAAGAAAGTCACAAACATCTCTTTTCCTGCATTGTCACTAGGTTGGCACAGGATATAACACCATGTAAATATATAAGGAAAAGTCTGTACTTCCTTCTTAATGTATGCCATTTGAAAATAAATGTTGTTCATTGTATTCAGTCCAAATATGCATAGTAGATGAGTGTATTCAATTTTCAAACATCATAGTTATTTTGATTTGATTTGACTTGTTTTTCCAACATTAATTGTTTGGTAACTCAGCATTAATACAATTTTCTGGAAAGAGAATTATAGGAGAGACTCGTGCAGGGTTAGGATTCCCGGAGCCGGGAGTAATAAGCCTGGTCTCCTAAACTAAGACTTTATTCCACCACGTGGTGCGACTCTGGCCGTTGTCGGGAAGCACAGGTAATGTGTCGGGCGAGAGCCGGGAACAGACTGGGGGCTCTCCGTGTGCACGCTGTAGGTGCTCGGTAGGGTCCCGTTACTTGGTGGGGAGCATTGTTTGCATCCCCTAACGGGACGCGTAACGGGACCCTCTTGCTCGCATGGGGACACGGAATATTCGTCCCCACACCAGCCACCCGTTAAGAGACGGAGTCAGGATATACGTTTTGTGCCAGAGTCGCATTACAATACCATAATAAATAAATATGTTCATAATTTTTACAAAACAATATACAGAATATTTACAAAAAAAAATAATAATGTGCGAAATGTTCTACGGCGTGGGCGAGTAGCGGTCCGGGGCACGGGCCCGGCGACCCGAGCGAGTTGGCGGCGCTGCTAGGCGATGCGGGCGAGGCCAGTCTCTTTGCGCTGGCGTGGAGAACGTCGCCTGTGGTGCCACCGGGCTGTCGTTCGTGGCTGCCGGCTCTATGCTGGGGGGCCCAACTGCTTCCTCTGGGCGCAACATGAAGGCCGGTTTTACCCTGTCCAGTGAAACTCGTGTTTCTCCGCGACTTGTATGCAACACGCAGGTTTTCTCGTCCCTGCTGACGATGCGGTAGGGTCCCGTGTAAGGCGTACAAAGGGAGGCCTTTATACCGTCGTCACGGAGAAAAGCATGGGTGCAAGTCGCCAACTCCTTGAACACGAAGCTTCCTGGTCGGGAGCGTCGCGAAGCCGGTGTGGGCCGTATGTTTGTTGTTGCCTGGCGGACCCGCTCGATGAGAGACGTCGGGTCGCCAAGCTCGGGTTCTGCGGTGAAGAATTCGCCGGGCAGACGTAGCGGTTCTCCAAACACCAGTTCGGCGGCTGATGTCTGCAGGTCCTCCTTGAAGGCGGTACGAATCCCGAGCATGACGACCGGGAGGGCGTCGAGCCAGGAGGCGCCTTCATGGCACATTATCGCTGCCTTCAGCTGCCTGTGGAGCCGTTCTACTAGCCCGTTAGCCTGTGGGTGGTACGGCGTCGTGCGGGACCTCTGCCAGCCCGTGTACTTCCCCAGTGCCTGAAAAAGATCGGACTCGAACTGCCGTCCTTGGTCCGTAGTAACACGCTCTGGGCAGCCATAGCGCGAGATCCAGCCGTGGAGCAGGGCGTTGGCCACATCTTCTGCGGTGATTCGCTCCAGTGGATAAGCTTCTGGCCAACGCGATGCACGGTCGATCGCCGTCAGGAGATATCGGTAAGAGCCTGCTGGCGGCAGTGGACCCACGATGTCAATGTGTATGTGACGGAAACGAGCTGACGGCGTCGTGAAGTCTCCCAGTGGCGTGTGGACGTGCCGTGTAATCTTCGCGCGCTGACATTGCAAACACGCCCGAGTCCATACGCGTATGTCTCGTTTAACCCCGGGCCAAACGAAACGCGACGTAATCAGGCGCGTGGTAGCGCGTGTGCCGGGATGGCTCAGGCCGTGGACCGCGTCGAATACCTGTCTGCGACTTGGAGCTGGGACGACTAGGCGTTGGCGACCCGTCGATACATCACATAACACCCGGAGGTCGAGTCCTGGGACATCGACGTGGCGGAGCTGGAGTGCTGTGCTGCCGGCTAGCAGCTCGCGTAGCTCGTCGTCCTCGGCTTGCTGCTGGGCGATGCGGCTGAGATCCACCGGGCTATTGGCTGCTGTCAAAGCTTCGACGCGGGATAACGCGTCGGCGACTATGTTTTGGGACCCATTGACGTGCCGAATGTCCGTGGTGAACTGCGAGATATACGTCAGGTGGTTCCTCTGAACGGGCGGGAGTCTCTCGTTCTGCTGCTGATAGGCAAAACATATGGGCTTATGGTCAGTAAATATTATTGTGTGTTGAGCCTCCAACGCGTGACGAAAATGCCGGACCGCCAAAAAGATGGCGAGTAGCTCCCGATAATATGCCGGCCACTGTGTTTGCTGCGGCGTCAGCTTCCGGGAGAAGAAACCCAACGGTTGCCACGCTCCTCCCACTTGCTGCTGCAAGCTGGCGCCGACTGCATTCTGCGACGCGTCGGTGAAAAGCCCGAGCTGTGCCGTAGGGTCCGGGTGAGCCAGCATCGTTGCGTTGGCGAGCGAGGCCTTGCATTTCTCGAAGGCTGCTGTACTGAGTGGGTTCCAGGGCACAGGGTGGGTGCCGCGGAGACCTGAGAGAGCCTCCTGGAGCTCTGCTTGATGCGCCGCTGCCTTGGGAAGGAAACGACGATAGAAATTTATCATTCCCAAGAAGCGACGGAGCCCTCTGGCGTTGGATGGGCGCTGGAAATCGCGCAGTGCGGCGACACGTTCTGGTACGGCGCTTACGCCTTCCGAGGAAACGTGGTAGCCGAGGAAGGTTACGGCCTGCTGGCCCAGCACGCTCTTTTCCACGTTGACGATTATGCCGTGCTGCGACAATCGGCGGAAAACGGTTCGCAGGTGTTCCCGGTGTTGCTCTGGAGACGCGCTGTAGATTAGAATGTCGTCGATGTACGGGAAGCAGAAGTCCAGCCCCTGTAACACTTCGTCCATAAACCTCTGGAACGTTTGTCCAGCATTTCTCAGTCCAAAGGTCATGAACGGGAATTCGAACATCCCGAACGGCGTGGTTATGGCCGTTTTCGGGATGTCCGTCGTGTGCACCGGAATCTGTGTGTATGCCTTAACGAGGTCGAGGACAGAATATATTTTGCTTCCTCGAAGGCTCATAGCAAAGTCCTGTACGTGCCGAACGGGATACCTGTCTGGGACGGTTCGCGCGTTCAGCGCGCGATAATCACCGCATGGGCGCCATTCTCCGTCTTTCTTCTTAGGCACGAGATGCAGCGGCGATGCCCACGGGCTCTTCGATCGTCGCGCGGTCCCGTCGGCGAGCATGGCCTCGAATTCTGCCCGTGCGATGTGGAGCCGCTCCGGTGCCAGGCGTCGTGGTCTACAGGAAACTGGGGGTCCTGGCGTCGTCCGGATGTGGTGAACCGTGGTGTGACGAACAACGCGGGGCGCGCCGGCCGGGCGCGTGAGCTCCGGGAATCGGCTCAGGAGGTCCTGGTATGGCGAGCACGTCGTCAGCACCCTGACGCTGGGTTGCGGCGATCGGTCCTTATTCGCGCTTACGACGCGGCCCGTCGTCCCGTCGAGCAGGCGCCCGCTTCGACAGTCCGGTAGAAGTCCAAAGTGTGCCAGGAAATCAGCGCCGATTATTGGCAACGCGACGTCCGCGATGACGAAACGCCATACGAACACCCGGTGCAGCCCCAGGTCGATTCGCATGGGTAGGCAGCCGTACGTGTTGATAGTACTGCTGTTCGCGGCGCTGAGCTTGTAGTTGGTGACCGCGCGCTGGCCCTTGAGTAGGTTGCGCGGGAAGCAACATAAGTCGGAACCGGTGTCGACTAGGAACCCATGTCCGCTGGTGTAGTCCCTAACGACGAGACGGCGTCCACTGGATGGGCAGCCGGCAGCTGCAATAGCCGGCTGCCTTACTCGTTTCCCTGGGTGTAGCTGCACGGGGGTTCGCAGCGTTGAGCCCGGCTACCGAACCGTCTGTGGTACCAGCATTTCCCGGTGCTGGCGTTGTCGCGGCGGCCACGCTGTTGTTCGGGCGGCTGGCGGCGTGCTGGCGGCCTTCGTTCGCCTCGTAGGGCTGCGACTTCCGCGGTGAGCGCCTCCAGGCGCTGCTCGAGGCTAGGGGCTGATGGGCCGTGGAGTTCATCTGCCTGATTGGTGGACTGTGAGCTCGTGCTGGCAGCGTGGACGTGCGGTGGAAGACCGGGTGTTGGAATCTCCATAAGCCTGTCAGCGATTTGGGCGGCCGTGGCGAGCGGTGCGTCTATATGACTTTGGACCGCGACCTGTACGTAGGCCGGCAGGCGCTGCAGCCACAACGTCCGCAGGAAATCGTCCGACACTTGAGTAGGCCCTACTAGGCTGCGGAGGTACCGCAGGAACTGCGACGGAGATCTGTCGCCAAGTTCGGCTTCGCTGAGCAGCAGCCGAGTTCTTCGCTCTTGTGAGGGCGAAAGTCTCTGTATCAGAGCTTTCTTTAAACACTCGTACTTGCCTGTTGCTGGCGGGTTGACGAGGATGTCCTGGACTTCCGCAGCCCATCTTTGTTCGAGGTGAGCTGCGATGTGGTTGAACTTGGTGGCGTCCTGCGTGATGCCGGCGATGGCGAATTGGCTTTCCGCCTGGGCGAACCAGACGTCCGTATTGTCCGCCCAGAAAGCCGGCAGCTTCGGTGTGATCCTACAGACCTGTGCTGCGTCATGGTGTTGGCCACGTGGATCCTCCTTCAGCCTTGCGATCTCCTGCTGTAGCTCGGCGATTTTGTTGTTCAAAATGTCCATCGTAGGGGTCACCAATATAGGAGAGACTCGTGCAGGGTTAGGATTCCCGGAGCCGGGAGTAATAAGCCTGGTCTCCTAAACTAAGACTTTATTCCACCACGTGGTGCGACTCTGGCCGTTGTCGGGAAGCACAGGTAATGTGTCGGGCGAGAGCCGGGAACAGACTGGGGGCTCTCCGTGTGCACGCTGTAGGTGCTCGGTAGGGTCCCGTTACTTGGTGGGGAGCATTGTTTGCATCCCCTAACGGGACGCGTAACGGGACCCTCTTGCTCGCATGGGGACACGGAATATTCGTCCCCACAAGAATGTTTACATTCTAGGTCCAAAGTTACATTTATGGAATCTTAATATATATTTATGTTGATATAAATCAAATGTTAAAATGAAAAAAATTATGTCTGATTGAAAATAATGAATAATAAAGCTAGCCAATTCAGACAAAAAAGTAATAATATAAATACCACACAATGTTTTTGGGATCTTTGTTCCTTTCGTCAGGTGCAAAGAAGAGCTTTTGAGTTTTGTCAACTGACAAGTGCCATTCTGTCACTCTAGGTTCCTCTTCACACGTGACAAAAAGGACAAGGATCCCAGAAATGTTGTATGGTATTTATATTATCACTTTTCTGTCTGAATTGGCATAAATATACCTAAGAATTAAGACTAAGTATTTTATGTTATTTTATTATTAAATTTCCACCTACAGCTTTTACATTATTGTAATACTCATGAAGGGAGTAAAATGGATGTTGGAATTTACCATTTTTTATAAATTTTTATTTTAGCTGGGTGGAGGGTAGCTGTAGGGTGTTCACATTTAAGGTGTTTACAACCCTTATTCCAGCATGATGAAGCCTTTAGTCAGACAAACTTGTCCTATATTGTACCCCATGTAATTGTTTTTGGTATCATATTCATGTATGTTACTGTTACACAATGTACACAATGTACAGAGATGTTGTATGGTATTTATATTATCACTTTGCTGTCTGAATTGGCATAAATATACCTAAGAATTAAGACTAAGTATTTTATGTTATTTTATTATTAAATTTCCACCTACAGCTTTTACATTATTGTAATACTCATGAAGGGAGTAAAATGGATGTTGGAATTTACCATTTTTTATAAATTTTTATTTTAGCTGGGTGGAGGGTAGCTGTAGGGTGTTCACATTTAAGGTGTTTACAACCCTTATTCCAGCATTATGAAGCCTTTAGTCACACAAACTTGTCCTATATTGGACCCCATGTAATTGTTTTTGGTATCATATTCATGTATGTTACTGTTACACAATTTTACATTTGTTGAAGTTAGAATTATAGTCTTGTACACATTAGGTTTATTACAGTTAATATTTTCATTTCTACAAAGTATTATCTACATTACTCTTTGCATTTCAAATTTGCTATACACCTGATTATTTTTTTTGAATGATTAACAATTTATTTATATAGTGTTTTGTACCCCATTCCTCAATACCATATATTAGTATAGACTCAAATAAAGGATGAGTGCTATTATAACACAAATATTTTAGTCTCTTCATCACAAAAACTGTTTTAGACAATTTGTTCCAACGGTTATCCACATGTACATCCCAGTTGAGCGTACTGTCTTTCGATATATAAACTTAACAGTTGGTTCCTGTGCTACACATTTATTTCATATTATTATCCCATTTACGTGATTTTAAATTTTCCTCAAACTAAATTCTATTACAATTCACTTATCTGTGTATACCTTCAATCTGTTTTCTTTGAAATATTGTATGACAATGTTAGTACAAATATTTAGGCTTAGTTCCCGTCTTTTGTAATTGTTATCACGGCAGTAGTGTCATCTTATCGGCATATAATAGAGTCTTAACTAAAGATGTAGAGTAGTTTATATCATTATTGTAAATAATAAAGGACCCAATATAGAAACTTGTGGTAGTCCATATTCAATAAGTAACATCTGAGAATTATATGCCCCTGAATTTGTTTTTATTGATATGTATTGTTTTCTGTTGGACAAATAGGATTTAACTAAATTCCATAATTTGTCAAATACAATATCCTTCTTATCACAGTCAAAGGCTCTTTTTAAATCTAAGAAAATTCCAGTAACAAATTCTTTATTATCGAGAGCTTCCAAAATTTATTCTACACAATTTATAGCAGCTTTAGTTGTGGATGATACTTTGGTGAACCCATATTGATTTTTAATTACTATATTGTTTACATGAAAAAATTACTAACCTAATGTATACTATCTTTCCAAATATATTTGACAAATGGGAGTATGGATATACTCATAGGTCTATAGTTCCCTACTTTTGTTCTGTCTCCTTTTTTGAAAATAGAGACAACTTTTGCAATATTAAGTTCATTTACAAAAGTTCCATTGATATGTGCTCATTTATAACTTGTGCCAAAGGTTCAGCAATTATTCTTATACAGGTCTTTAGAATGATAGTATGAATGAGGAGATTGCTAGTATAGGAGAGACTTGCCCAGGGTTAGGATACCCAGAGCCAGGAGCAATAGATCTAGTCTCCTAAACTAATGCTTTATTTCACCATGTGGTGCGACTCTGGTCGTTGTTCAGAGAACAGAGGTACGTGCCACACAAGAGCCAGGAACAAAATGGGCTCTCTCTGCGTGCACTCTGTAGGTGCTCAGCAGGGTCCCATTACTTTGTGGAAAGCGTTGTTTGCATCTCCTAGCGGAGCACATAACAGGACCTTCTTGCTCGAGTGGGGGCACGGAATATTCGTCCCCACGCAAGGAATGATCTACACGTATTATTTCATTTTAGTTGGCCCTGTTTCATGCATATGGTACTATTATTAGTTAGATACCTGTTTCTATACTACAGATGTGAAATATTTTTTAAAGGTGTTAGCAAAACTTATTTGATCTGAAAAATAATCATCATTAAAATGCAAGGTAATGTCATAAGTTACTCTGTTTATGGTCCCTCTTTCTGTATTAATAATTTTCCAAAAAGTCGTAGTGCTCTGGCTAAGGTAAATCTTGAATAATGGAATTGTACTATTTAATTAGGCACTTCAATTTTTATGCCCTGTAATATAAATATATTTGACTCAATGCTCTGTATTTTAACCAAAATATTGCATACAATCTGTTTCTAAAACAATAGATTAAACTAGAGCTTTTCATATCTTGCTTATTATAATGTCAGTAAAATTCTAGACTGTTTTATCATCATTACTTTTTAGTAAGACAGTTTGAATTTAATGACTTCTGAAAGCACAATTAGATTCACAAAAATAACAATAAAGTAGATAGACAAACATTTTATGGCAAATCACTTTGAACGATATTAAACTTTAGGTTAATAATAAATAATTGTTTACAGAGGGCCGAAGAACAGCTGCGTGGTTGTTGTTACAGTGGCATCCAGATGGTGGTTGGGATGCAGGACAGACTCCATGGACAATACTGTATTTGTGTCTAGAAGAAGGTGGAGGGGGTGATATTGATGCATGAAGTGGAACACAAGCCATACTTGCAAGCAAACAACTTGAGTTGGATTTGGTTCTTATGCTGTGGAGGTACATAAAATAAAGCTTTATTATTAATCTTTCCTTTCATCTTTTTTCATCTAATTCAGACAAGTTTTTTTACATATTTTAAGGTATTGTTGTTAGCAATTTCAATAATAAACTAATACTGTTCACCTAATGGTCAAGATTATGGACTGAAACATGGAATGATTTGATTCATACACATTTTTAAACTCTGATATTAATATCTGGCCATATTTTCTTTATTTATATAACCCGTTAGAACAGATGGAAAATATTCAACAAAATAATTCTAATTCCTTATTAAGAGAAAAATTATAGAAGTTTATGATTATTCATATTTATGAATGATAGTATAGATTACAATTTGGCAGCACAGATTTATCATAAATTTATAACCACCCTTTGGCAATGCTTATTTTCAGCAGGACTACAACTACCTAGTCAAAAGAGTGAAAGGAAATCTTGAACCAGAAACAAAAGGAAGACCTTCACCATGTCTTCTGTGGAAAATCTTAAATATATCAAACATCGAAGATTTTCCCAGTATATATTCTGGATAAACAGTTCTTTCCACCTGGCTTAAGGTAAGCTTAAGCCACAACATTTCGATGGCATACTCTGCCTTAGAACACCAGACATCCACCAGATCCCATGAGAATCTGGACTTACCTTATTGGTCAGACAATTAGAACCATAGAGGAGAGCGGAAAAGAGCATGAAAGAAACATCCGCCTTAAACAGCCCTCTAAGTCTGTGATTGTGGAACATTCCTTACACATGGGACAGAAGATGCAATTTGAAGACACAAGAGTCTTACACAAATGTGGAAATTTCTGGGACACTGTCTCAATGGAAGCGGAATCAATTAAAACCACCAATTGCAATCTCATGAACTGGCGCCAGAGATACCAGCTAAGTAAAGCATGGGATCCTGTATTGGCTAAACTTCAACACAAGGACAAACAAAATCTTGATCCAATAATCACGCCATCAGGGTACAGGGCAGAAAGATACTTGGCCGCAGTTAGTGGCACCGAGACAGGAGAAATGGTGGGGAAATACCATCTGAGGTCGAGAGCCAATCAGGGCACGGCACATACCACATTGGTGAGGAATGATGTATAAAGGTGACACGCAAACAACAAGATGGCACTTCACTTGAGAAAGAGCCTTCAAAACATCATGACTTAAGCTTACCTTGACCCGGGTGGAAACCCAAGAACTGTTTATCTAACATCAAAGATGTCAATAACTTAACTGACTTCTTGAATGCAATACAAAACAGTTAAAAGATTTCCCATTTACTTTTACAGCATTCATAATACATTTTTTGTTTCAAACACACGGACATTCAAAGGAAAATGAGTATGTACAAGTGTATATATAATGTTACTAAATGTTTCAAAAATTTACACATATTTATTCAGAACTTATTTCCCTAGAAACAAACGTGTAGAAGATTAACTTTATCATGAAAACTTCAAAATACAATCACTATAAGGAAAAGTTTGAGTTTGGAGTTCATTTTTATTAGAAATGCATAGAGTTTAATATAATTATGAAACTATCTATTTGCATAGTATATTCTGAAATTTAAGGAGGAAAACTGCCAGTTTTCTGATTCCTGTCAAACTTGATTTTCTTAACAGTTTTTGAATCTTCCCCATCATAATTCCTAAAGCTTACCTACACCTTGTTTTCAATCTCCTGTGATGTACGGGTCAGCTTCATTGTATTACATGACAGATGTCCCGGGTTCGAATCCTGACAACGGTGTGGATGTTGTGTGCATTTGTTTCCAATACTGATAAACCCCACTAGTTGGTTCCCCAACAAAGAAATGCAACATAGCACAAAGTAATTTTAAAAAACCTTAGCAGTTTATGTGAATATAAATAAATAAATAATATTAAAAATAATACACCTTCTTGTGTTCATGATCAACATAGTCCGTTTTCTTTTTATGAAGTTCATGAAAGATATATAATATGTTTTATCTGAATAATACACAAAAAATACATATTACATTATAAATTTTAATTATATGTTCTTAAAATCGAAAATTGGGCATTTGAAATCTTGGTAAAAATTCAAGAAACAACCAATATTACGACTTCAATAATTAATCTGTATTTCGTAATTTTAAGATAATGTTCTTATTCAAGAAACATTTTAATAATTCTTTAAATTAAATAATATTACATAATAATGTCACTTTTGTAATATGTTTTGAAATTAATTATTTTAGCCATCATGAATCTCCAGTTGCTCCTGGTACTTTAGCACAATATACGCTAGCTCTCTTAACATTGTGCAAAGATGTAAGAAACTTTCATGGCCATGACCTTATAAGTAAGTAATATAAAATACCATCGAAATAATATTGAACTAATCTGATTGAATGCTTGGCAGAAGAGGAAAGCAATGTGTTCCTGATTTGGTGTTAATGGGGAGGAAAGTCCAGAGAAAAAAGTGATTATGTTGAGTTCAAAATGTTTCCTGGACTGTAGGACGTGTTAGTATCTGAGGAATCAAGGCAATTGGAGACTGTGTTTACTTAAGTCCCTGAAAAACTTAACAAAAGCCACAATTCCAATAACTTAGACCAATGCTTGACACACACTCTCCAAAATACAAGACACCCAATGCTGAACTCTGTTCCATCTAGCATGTCCAAGTTACAAACAGGCCTTAACAGTCATTAAAAATTCAATAATAATGGCTAAACATTAAATAATCTACATTAAATTGAAGAATAACATTACGTAATTGAATGGGATATTATAGTACTGAACAAAGTCAAGGATATCATAAATCTGAAATCCAGAAACAAACTATTCCACAAATGGATTAGTAATAGACAGCAGAAGTAAGAAACCTGATAATGAAATTTCTCAAAGATATAGAAATATGATTTAACTAAATTTCTAAGTGAATGAAAAATATATAGACCCCATTTAATTTTCTTAAAGATGTTAACTGCAAATCAGTTAAATATATATTCCACTTTCTAAGTCAAATAAGTGAGAAAACTTCTGGAGAAAGTGAAGTGTCTTTGATTATAGATTAGGTATGACAAAAAAAATGGGATTGTGGTTGAAGAGGAAAGATAAAAAAATTTAATCTACAAATTTAACAAATGGTAAAATAATATGAATCATATAAATGGAACAAGTCATATGTTGCTTATAAAAGACATATTAGAGTAATATTAGTTATTATGGAATAAAGAAAAAATTAATGAATGTAAGCTTTCCCAGTGTAAATTATTAATAAATTTTTCGTGGTTAAGCACCAGGTTCAGATTTCTCGATGTTGACATTTCTGCAGTCATTCCCTAGTGCATAAAGAATATGAATACAACACACACTGTAAATGTTTAGCAAACACTAAAATTGATATGTAAAATTTTCTATTAATTGAGTATTTACATCATCAATATTTTTCTCACACTTACAGCCAAAATGGTCTCCTTGTATTTTGGCATCCTGGACAAATGTCTGGGCTGCCGGCACCTATAGTGAACACAAAAGTTTGAATGCATTTGTGTACTTTCCTTAAAGTGTGAATGTAGGTCACCCTGGAGCACAGAATAAAGAAATAAAATATTAATTCTGGGAGAGGTTATTGACTTGGCCGATATAGTAAACAGGACAGAGTTTGCAATTAGTTTGGTAGATGGTGGGAGAGGAGAGGCATGCAATGTTCTATTTTTTTATTTTGTGGGTAGATATTTGGTATGGATTTTGGAGGATTGTAGTGGGCTGAAGGATAGTGCAGACATAGCACTTGTTCCTACTGCATGGTTAGCAACCCAGCTTAAGATGGGGAGTTTTAATGTCGGGCTTGCAAGGGTGAACAAGGATATTCCAGAGGTTGGGCAATCCTTGGGCTGAGGGAGTTTTTGTAGTCCAGGAAATGGACTCATTTTCTTGTGATCAAGGATGGGTTTGGGTAGTTGAACTGTGGATACTGCACAGGATCAGTGCCCACTATGGGGGCTGGCATCCCCTATATATGCATCTCAAACTTGAAAAAATTTTAGGATTTAAAGGTTTTATAGAACAGTGTTTATGAAAGAAAAAACTCATTGTTATTAAATTTAATTATAAGTGATGTGTTTATTTGATCACTACTCATGTAAACTTATTTATGTTAGTAGAAATTAATTTGTAACAGTTTATAAGTAAAGCATATTATAAGTAAAGCATTATTCCTTTAATTTCACTGTATCAACTAATCTATATATATATACAAATATTCCATGTCCTATACACTGTTCAACTACCATAAAACCCATCCTTGATCAACATAAAAAAACGTAGTCCACCCCTAACCATAACCTTCATTCCTGGACTACAAGAACTCAACTACATTCTCCGCCTGGCCTACAATGGACAGCAATTCAACCCAGATATAAAAATAAACATCTCTGCCTCTCCTCCCACATTATCTACCAAATAACAGTAAACTCTGCCTGGCTTTCTATATCAGCTAAACTGAACAACTTCTTCCTGAACACATTGCTAACCACTGCAACACTATCAAACTGTCCAAAACCCAATTTCCAATAGTTGTTCATGCACAAAGTCACAAAACCAAAAATTTTGACCAATTCCTAATTATCAGATGCTGAACTCCATCTTTACAAATTCTCCTTCCATCACATCTTACAGTCTAGGCAAAGTCCTGGACTCAACACCTCTAATATAGTAGTTATAATATTATGTGCCGGCCAGCAACTAGTTCAGATCTTCTTTCCTGAATCCTTCATTGTTTGCAAGTCTATTCTATTCCTCATACTGTATTTCCTATAATTTAACATTAGTTAAAACTTCATTCTATGCAAATACATTTTTATATATTTTACTAAATTGCTTGAAATTTCATCATTTATTCATTTGACATCTAATTCAGATTAATTCGTTTATAAGCACAATAAACTACAACTATCAGACCTTAATGAAACTAGTGCAATTAAAAATATTCTTGTTTATATTGGTTTCCTTTCATTTATTACAATTAATAAATAATATAAGGACTCTTAATCATTAACTGCAGAATCGTATTTATACTCTCATATGAAAAGTTATTTAAAAAATAAATTTATACAGATTTGAGGCTACTGAATGGCCCAATGGTACACACACTTGTGGGTCATAAAGAAGAGCCTGGCAGCTACTTATTCTGGTTATTGTATCAGACTCCACAAATGCCAGATCCTACTAGCCCACCTGGAAACCAACTTATAACACCAGTTGGTGAATATACAAACATATTTCAGCACATGTGGTATATAGCAATGACAGAGAATTTTAAATTTATTAAACATAGTGTCAAGAAAGAATAAAACTATGATATAAATTCTGTCTCAACAAATATTTATTTTATCATCTTGGTTGAAAGAACAATATATTGGAGTGAAAAATAAATTAAATATTGAGAGGAATTATTGTCATTTACTTCTTCAGTGCAATATTAAAACATAACCAAAACAATGTTGTAGTATCCCATTCTTATGTCTGCATAAATTATGAGACATAAGTGCAATTTAAAGGCTGCAAAAACACAATTGGGAAGAACTTCAATAACAATACGGCAGAATCTGGAATTACAACTTCAGGTGAGCAAGGGTTTATAGTTTTTAAGAGAGAGATTGGATTACTGAGTGACAGGATGAATATTACTGTTTTGTCCATAAATGTTGATATATAATTAAAAATAACTTTTAAAAAAATAATCACAGCATAAACTAGATTAATGCACTAAAAAGTATTCAATAGGAAGGGAAGAGTTTGTGTGAAACAAACCAACCAAAATATACACAATTCAAAAGATAATAAAATTTTGGGGTTTTCGAGCACATAACATTAAAATGTTTACATTGAAACTTTTATTGTTTCAACAAAAGTAATTGTTTACCACAATGATGTAAGTTTAATTTTAAATGCAACATTTTGAGTTCAAAACATTATTTTTGTGAGGTGAACTACAAATGTTAGTTTGATATTATCACTGTTTGTTATGTAAGAAATGAAAAAAGTCAGTTATAATTGACAAAATTATATTTGAATTAAATAAATTTTTAAAGCTCAATTTATATCAGTATCAAAAATCATCTGTCAATTATTTCATGACAGCAATAACTCTTTACCTTGATGTAACAGTGTTCTAAACATAGGCACAATTCTCTAATAATGAACCTTAACTTTGTGTGATATTTTTTTAAAAGGTAAATAATGGGTTTTTTTTGCATAGGTGTCGATGGACTACTAGTGGATGAAGGGGTATTCTGGTATAAAAAACTCTAACCAAAGGAACCATCAATTGTTAATCTATTCTTTTGATGCCAATTATCCTATTAATATTCCTCTTTCAAAATATATTAAACTTTTGTTCACTGCCTTCACTTAAAAAGCTGGATGAACTTTTGTTTTTAAAAACCTCCTTCCATTGCTATAAAAACATTATACACTACTTTTAATATAATTTAATAATTATATTTAATGTATGTATAATTTGTGTGAAGATTGTACTCGTTTGTTCCCCTTTTTTACATTCCTCAATACTGTAAGTATTAATAATGCCATGATTCAGGCATAATTTAAACTAACTATATTACACAAACCAAATAATTTTCTTTTAAACATTTTAAAGAAGCAAGGGAAAACAATTTTAATTTTTCAACTTAATAAATTAATGTTATTCCACAAGAAGTATGTGGCATCTGTAACAATTGCATTTTTAACTTTCTAAAGTGTTCTGTATAAAAATTCATTTCATCAGCACTGTTTGTATATATAAACATATTTAATACCTGTACATTTAATTATTTTAGAGATGTATTAGTTTGCTTCTTTGTACAAATAAAGAATGAAATTTCATAAAAGATATTTTTATATTAAGCTCTACTAATAGAGGTGGTCGATTGGAAATTAAAGGAAGGGAGGAAGGGCTTGTTGTGAGCTACTGTGGTGTGGACGGAGTCATAAAAAATAACCACTTTATATTAGTGTTGATTTTTTTTATTGTAAAGATGTTTAATAAATAATTCAATTTGATTTTGTAATGTAAAAATGCTTATAACATAAACCTTACTTGATGGTTTCTTTGTCATTATTTTACTAATCACTTTGTTTTAATTTCTTGAGTTTTGCATAATATAAAAGCTATTGTTAAGGTTTTATTAACTTTGCTCCAGAGTAATTTAACTATCTCCATACACAGTCTGTTCTTGTTTGAGAAAAGTGACTAATACATTTATTGTTTGTAATAGGTCTAAATCTATAATTTAGTAAACATTCCTGATACATTCTGAGGTACAGAGAGATCCACCTTTTTATATATTCACATAATCATCTTTGGTTTGTCACTGTAAAGAGCTACTCAGGAATGTTTCTTTCCTCTTTCTGTTTCATCTTACATAACTCTGATTTTAGATTTTTGAATTTAAACATTTACTTTCCAATCAAAGACAGTTTATAAGTTAAAATACTGATAAAAAAATAATTAGAAACATATTCCAGGATATACAGTACATATTTTATTAACTTTCATTAAAATTAACATTTACATAACTGGTAATCCAGTGCAAATAATGAAGAAAAGTGAATGCGAAAAGGAAAATGTAAATGAGTGATGGTTCTGTGCATTTCATTTAGGTAGTAAAAATAGTAAGAAGAGTGAAAGAAACCATATCTAAGATTTTGGTGTAAACGAAAGAGTTTTAGCAAATATTGGGCTTCAAAAGCTTGGATGTGTACTGCCTAATGTGATACAAACCATTTAATTTCTTATATTAAATAATAGTAGGTATACCACCCAGTATTAGTATATACTGCTTTATAATTAAACGTGAGTTTGCATGTATAAAAATTAACCTGTTAAGACATTTCTAGGAGTCTGTTACCAGCTCATGCTGGCTGAATACCTATAAAATCACTTTGAAAAGTATAGCTTACAAATACATATAACATCTAATAAAAAATTAAAAAATGCTCATATTAATAAGAATATAATCATTCAACTAATTTCAGTAATTGTGAATAATTCATTAGGATTAATCTGTTAACAATTTTTTAATAAAATGACTTCTATCAACAACAGTGATTGTAAGCAATGGGAAATTTATTTTAACAATACTTGGATGATCTTTCTCAGTTGTAAGAATAACATATTTTAATAATTTAAAGTCATATAAATTCTAAAAGGTAGCTAAATATGAAAATTATATGAACACACTTCTGCTAGATTTGTTGACTTGGCATAGGTCCTATATGAAAATAGGACCTATTTAATATCATAAATATACTCAAGTTACCACAAAATTTTCAATTATATTGTGTGTTGTATGAAGAGACATGATGACAATAAAATTTTACATAAACCAAACCAATATTCTTGAACATTGAGAATACTGGTTATTATTATAGACTTTTATCCTAACTTTTCTTGTAAAGAGTAGTCACCGTATTTCAATAACATGAAAATTTGGTGCTAGAATTATGTAATAATTAATTGTTATTGATTTATACCACAAAAGCATTGCAGCACTGCCTCAAAAATTGATTTCTATATTTTAACATAATTTAATGGTTCAAATCTCTCATATAAACATTGTTATGTTATACAAGTTTTAAAATGTGATAAAACATCAATAAGATAGTCTCTCAAGACATACATGAAGTGCTAGAATAAATTAGAGAACTAGGTGAAACTTTAGTATACATGAAATGGATTTCATATTGTATTTCAATTTTAATTTATGTTTTAAATTACTACTTTCTTAGTGTGGTAATATAATATACACAGTTACACAAAATATACATTTCATTTCGCTGTTATTTAATCAAGGTTTTCTGAAACAAAACTTCTAACACTTTATCATATCCAGACACCATAAGCTCTTTACATCTGAAATAAAAGATAATATTAATATACAAGAAACTTCTTAATTGAAAATTTTCATAAAAAGTTGTACTTACTCATTAAAACATTGTAAAACCTTTGACAATAACTGTTGCACATCCTTTACAGTATCCAAGTGTCCACAATAAGGACTTTTTTCATTTAGATTTTCAATTATATTTTGGAAAATATTAGACATTTCAATCACGCCATTTAAAAATACATCTGTAATAATGTCATATAATAAAACATAATATAATTATAATCAATTTTAATATTTTTCAGGAATTTTTAAATTGAAAATTATTACTTAATACTATGTCAATCTTATATGTTTGTGTGTTATCAGTTGAAGTGATTCTTTGGTGATACATGACAATATTTACAATTTTTCTCACTTTATAACATAATAGCCACTTCATTCATGAATTAAATAACTGTAGAGGATATTTAATTTAACTGAAGTAATAAAAAATTTCAAGTACCACAAAGATTTTAAAAATTGTTAATCCAATTACTTAATATGTAATTAAAATAGCCCTTCTGAGGGTCAGTCAGATAAATATCAGGTGATAATTAAAGTGAACAAGTATACAATAGAAAAATTAAAGAATAGTTCAAGGTTGTTTTCAAAGATAACAAAATCAGTTATACTAACACTAAAATATACAGATTAAACACTAATAAAATTGACATCTACTCTATTACCTACAGAGCAAATTAAGGGCTTCCTACAAATGATCAAAGACTGCTTTGGCCTAAGGACAGCAGGGATATTTAATATAGCAACAGCAATATATTGTTTAATGACAGCCTGTAAAATTTCATTCCAGGACACAAACTGGACCGTGTCAGCAATTATTGGGACAGTGTAAATCTGGGAGCACTAAAAATCAGAACTGGTAGAAACTTGTTGAATCAAGGCATGGATTTCCAACTCAGTAAAGCATGGGATCCAATTATCTCTAGTCTGTGATGGCAGCACCATGAACAAGTGCAGCTGGCCCACGCAAGCGATGCTAGGGTGGTGGTCACAAGTCGAATCTCCAACAAATGACAAAAGCAACCACAAATAGGGGAAGGGGTTTCCCTCTGGTCCATGTATACATGATAGCTGTTTTTAAAATAAATGTCACTTTAATAATTTGTCACTGCAGTGGCAATTTTGAGAATGCACAATCACATCCTCCATTCATTAGAAAACCAGATGTAGCTGTGAAGCATTGCCACTTAGTGTTTTCCTTCTGTTTAAGTTTTTCGAAAACAATTTAACAACCCGCCAACTGTGAAGTCCAATCAGTGACTCATTTCTTGAATACAAGGAATATTACACCATCAAACATTCATTGGCAATTGTGAATGAATAAAGAAATAAGCACAATGTGCACTGGGTGATATTATAGTTCAGTTTTCTGATGTGCAAAAGCTAGTCAACGATTTGTGTCTCAGTCTGCAGATCACACGACATGTTCCACACAATTCTCCATATCACTTTAAGGTGGGCCATGTAGATGGAATTTTGTACACTCACAGATCAGGTGATAAAAGCCATGGACTTCGAACCTGCTCATCACATGACTTAGGTCACAGTTGAGTCTTGTCCAGTTTTGTAACATCATGGGCAATTGTGCGAGGTATATTGGGAAGCAATAATGGGTGATAGAATGGCGAGTTTAATGGAAGTCATGAAAATGTGCACGATAAACGGAAGTGCGGCCAACCATCTGTGATCAGAGATGATTTGGTGCAAGCTGTGGCACCTGGACAGATGATTCTTTAGATCAGTTTTGTCTTCACATTTCAAGATCGGTATTTTTTTTGTAGACACAACATTGTGACAGAACACTTGGGATATTGAAAATTGTGCTTAAGATTGGAACCCAAAATCTTGCTGATGAATGAAGAATTCGACCACCCCGTACAGTCCAGATCAGATCTTCATCTGAAGAAACATTTCAATGATGGTGATGATGTGAAACACAAAGTGCAGACTTGGCTTTCACCACAGGTGGCACCTTTCTTTGACAAAAACTGGTTTCTTGTTACAAGTGCCTGAATAACAGCAGTGACTATTTGGAAAAGTAGTGTGTAATCTGGAAAATTACATCTTATCACATATCTGGAAAATAATGTTTTGTTGTTTTTAAAATAAATATTGGTAATTACTTTAAAAACATATAATGGACTAATAGCATTATCTCGGCATGTAATACCTGAAGATGATGGCAGTGACAGCCATTGAAATGTACAACTTCAATGAGTTTACCTCATTGGAAATGTGAGAAGAGTAGATAGAAGTTTATTGTTCTTAAATGAGTAGTTCATCACTTCCTGTTCCACTAGCAACAGAGGATGGTAGAGAACTGAACCCATCTAGTGGAACAGTGAAGAGTGTGTACAAAAGGTCTTTTGTTTGTCCAAAATATGTGGCTTGTCAAATGGAGACCCAACCAATCCTCAATTATTTATCAGATCATAATCCATAATATCATACACTTTTATATTATTTTAATACCATCAAAATACTATACTGATCTCAAGAGTTGTTGGGCTTACTTCTCTTCCGGCAATAAGACAATTTTTAATATGATTAGTGGAAAACTTGTCTGGATTAGCCCTTCTGGCAAAAAACTTGACAAACATGTTTTATATGGATCATTAATAGTTTTAACATAAATTCTACTGACATATTTGCATGAACATTTTTGTTGTGCACTAACAAATAAGGGAATATATCAACAGGTGATGAATGTTTGCAATACTAAATTTCCAGTCCTGAGACTTAATTACAACACCTCTTACCTGTATAAATTATTATTGTGTTCACTTACTAAATTTGCTAGCTAATTATTTCATTATGGTAATTTATATCTTTCTTGCAAGATCTTACCGTATGAATTTGTATTCATTGCTACATGATTTAAATGTAGTTGGCTAAACTTGTTCTGAACACCTGAAGACAAATCAGACAGCAAATCTTCTAACTTTTTTGCTTCAACTGTAATGAAAATAAACATTATCAAAGTTTATCATAGAACAAAAACTGTAACACTTGGAGGGAATGATATAATACAAATATATACAGACAAATACAAATTGAGAAATATAGATGAGAGTTCCAATGTTTCTCAGGAGTGAATAGCAAGAATTCACTAGTCAAAAGATTGTCTATTAATTTGAGGAATACTGACAACATTTATAGGGACATTAACTTATTATTGGTCATCAATATTGGAAATTAAATTACTATCAATATGGGTACCAACAAATTTTACAAAGTTGAATTATGAGAAAAGGGTTCAAAAATATAATGTACAGTTAAATGTGTGCAAAAAAAAAGCTGACAATTGTCATATATTATTTTAAAGTTTAAGGTCTTTCCCAGTGAATTGCATGTATAAATTGCTCTTGGGTTTCCAACCGGGTAGTAATGTTTCTCAGTGACTTTTCAATGACTGGCACTGTCAACTTCTTCAGAGCAATTCATACATGTCACATATTTGTTAAAAATGTACACACTTCAAATATACAAGTTGAAGAACAAAGTAACGAAAACAGGATTAGTTTCATGATCTGCAATGTACAAGTATGAATTACCCAATGTTAAATCTTACCAAATAATTCAATAAACTGTTTTTCCTTTTCTCCAAGCAGCAGTATATCCTGGCATATAGTATGAATGTCTCGTACCCATTCAGTAACAGTAATTGCTTGAAATTTAACTTCATTTTCCTTTAATTTTAAAGTTGCAATTTGTGCCTGTAAAATGGACCCCCCAAAAATATTAAATAATAAAAATGATTCAAATTCAAATGTTTAGCGGAAAATAAAAGGGCATCCTAATTTACTATGTAAAAATTATTCATATAATAAAATCCTCGTAGACTAATACGTTATAATGAGACAGTTTGAAAAAATGAGCAACAGCCTTAAGTTTACATTTGTGGCAGCTATAATCAAAAAGCAGAGATTGAGGTTAATATATTTTTTGTTTATAACTTGTAATATGCTAAACTATAAGGTAAATTCACAGCAAGACTTCATGATAAAAGGCTTAGGAATATACTTAAAAAAAACTCTGTATAACCTTAATCAATATTAATGTTTTATATGCTTTTTGAAACAGTGATTCAGAAATTTGTGAAATATTTATAAGAGTTTTCTATCCAAATGTCAAATATTTATGACATACAATGCAGCCATGTACTATACAATTACATCTTTTCTCAAAAAGAAGTGTAAACTAATAAAATAACACAGCATACTGCAAATGTTTTTCTATAAAAAAACCTCGATTATGTAAAATATACTAAATAGAATAGACATAATCAAAATGGTGAAAATTGAAGATCCATGAAGGGTAAAGCTATATGGAAAGTGCTGTTTGACATCATCAGGATGGTAACTGGTGTATAATTCATTATCTTAGTAGTGGATAAAAGTAGAAAATCAGTACTTTATGTCATCAAAATATTGGATTTAAATACCTACCTCATAATTTTCTTTCACAGCTGCTTGAGATTCTAACTGTACTTCTAATGCATACATAAGATGAATTAGTTGAGCATACATTATGTCTTCTCTGTCTTCAGGTGAGCAATTAGAGGTTTTTTGCTGTGTGCAAAAGTAATTTATAGTCAGAACAGTGAATTGCTAACTCCAGGTACATTTTAAAATTACTTTATCGAAAAATCAAGATCATCAAAGAAGAATATTAAACAGATTAACTTGATTTTGAGCGAAATAATTTATTAATTTATAAATAAGGTTTATTTTTATTCGTCAATACTTCACTTTGATAAGGTATAGTAAACCACACTTTCTCATTATAGCAGAGAGTGGTTTTGATCCACAGACATGTATCTCAGTTATGGGTACACCACTGTTCCCATCTGCACTACCTGGTATGTATTATCCATGGATATGTTTAACCAGCTTAATTCACAAAGATGATAAAATGAAGAAAATTATTATTTACTATTCTTTCTGCAGTCCTAAGGCTTAAGCCACAAGATTCAGCTGTACACCCTTGCACTTTGGCAATATCAGAACACTGTGCAACAGCTTCATAATTCCACTTCAAATATAATGTACGTTAAAAGCTTGCCCCCCTAGCCTGCTTATACAGAACTTAACATTTGGACTGCTAATGCCCCATTCTACATTGAGTAGTTTACACTAATAAAAAGCACAATAAGAACACTGCTTAAATAAACACATACACACAATTTCTAATGAGGTCAGCTCAAGGTGCTTACTGAAGCTAATTGGGGAACTGCATGGGGAAATGGTTGGCAGCTGTGCAAAAATACACTACTCGGCCATTAATGTATACTACACGACTGAACATATCTACTTGCCACCTGAAGAATATATATATCACAAACAATATGATCTCATTTTACTATTTCCTATCTTTAAAATTAATAAAATCATACCATGCTCTCAATAATATAAATAAATTAATAATAAGCTCAAAAATACTCAAACAACTTTGTAACTGACTAACAATTTATACACTTAATTGACAAAATATATGAGGAGAGTAGGATCTCAGAATAAAAACTAAAAAGAAAATGAAATCACATTCAAGCAATAGCTGATTTCAATACTGATAAGTGTATAATAATTTAACAGAGGAAATATATTTCAGCAACAGTTAAATAATTAGCTATATTAATAGCTGAGTTTGGGCGCTACAATAAATATTTTTTACTATGTGCAGAAGTAAAATAATGCATTTAATTTTTCAATGATTAATGGTTCAATATGCATAATTTACCAAAACTCCATCACTTGAATTTTTCTGTTTGTTTGAAGATATTGGCTTGGAACCGTTTTGGATTTCAGATATGTCACAATGAACCAAAGTTGAATCACTGCTACATATATTACTGTTAAGAGTAGAAGACAAAATCTTATTTTCTTCAGTTAATTTGCCTCCATTATTCAGACTGGTAATCCTGTAAATATAACATTTTATTAATTATGGGTAACTAAAATTTCTTTATCAAAATGAGTGAACAGACAGTAATATGAATAAACAAAACTAATACTTATCAAAATGCCAACATGAATACACATTATATATAACATAGAAATTAATGTTAAAAATAATAATAATAAATTTGACCTCCATAAAGAGAAACTTTTCATAGTTATTGTTTCTAAAATGTAAAGTTTGTCTGTATGAAGGTTGTATTTGGTATTATTATGAATACATATTGTTCTATTAGTTCTGAAAAAATTGATCTACATTTCAATATATCTTCAACTTCCCCTTTTAAAATCCCTTACAAATTATTACGTGTTTAACCTCCTCCTTCCAGATCCTATAAAATTCTTTGTATTTATCTTTCAATAAAATCATGTAGCACATAGCTCCTTAGAATCAACATATCATTCTCAAGTTGATTATATTTTCACCTACTTTCCTAGAACCTCTTCATTTGTTACTACCAGTTCAATCTAATTTATTTTCTGCATCAAGTGTCAAGGTGGTACTAGACTTCATAAATATTTAAAAGAATATCATGTTAACTTCAATTACCAGGTTTTCTAGTTTTTACTGTTTCTTTTGTACTAGCTGGATCCTGGCGAACCCCAAGTATTTATTTATAAAAATCCAAAAAAGTATTTAACCTACATTAATTAATCTATTAGTCAAGAAGTGCAGAGGGAATGCTAAATTCATCATAACCCACCAGTGCCTTTAGAAAAGCATAAACACTTCAGATACCAAATATTATAAAAAATACTCTTGGTAAATTAAGATTATAAAAAATATCCTGAGTACCTTTAAATTATCAAATTATTTACCATACTTTAAGAGTCATAAATACTCATAATACTGGTAACCTAAGAGAGTCAAAATTACTTTCAGTTCCTTAAGAGAATCAAAAATACTGATGTGTTTGTTTCCAGTTTGAAAGGAACATGTATACAAAATGTAATCAAAATTGCTCAACATGTTTAGATGTGTATGTGGGACATACACACACACACACACACCCAAACAGTCAATTTTATTTATTAGAAGAAGATAGATGTATGAATTATACTATTTAGCAAAATATTATTTTTAAGACAAAAATTTTCTGATATAAAAATGAGCAGGAGCAAGTAAAATGAAAAGAATATTCCATTATAACTATCCAAATTGTCTTAGTGTTAGTAGAACAAAATATTTCACATAAACAAAAAATAAAAACATTAAAATGACAAAACTAGTGAGACTATAGCATCAATATTCTTGAAGATGAAGTCTTAATTTTTTAGGATATAGAAAATAAATTACTGATGAATCAATAGATATATTTATCTTATTTTGATGCAGTTACATATGTATGAACACAGCAAAATTCATCAAATGTAATTTAACAAGAATTTTACAATTCACAATGTTTCATCCTTAATCTAGGACTTCATCAGGTGTACAATGGTGTGATTAATTTCTATAAATAGCCACATTTCATAAATATTATCCAAAATTGATGTTATATAAATCTGCCTGCAATGCCAGTTGTAATATGCCCATTGTAACTGGTTACAAGCAAAGTATTTATTGGTCAATACAGTCCAGTTGATGACAATGAAGTGGAATTCCTTTATAAGGTCTTCAGTCCTTTACATTTTTCATGTTTTGCCTGGGAAAAATTAGTTCTTTGCCATCAACTTACCAAATTAAGTATTTACTACTTTACTCCAATCTGCTCACACCATACATGAATGAATCCCGTTTATATACCAGAGCATAAACTAAGTTTTTATCATTTTAAATTCTACGTTTTATAAATATTCTCAGGTGATATATTAATAGTAACAGACTACTTACTTATTTTTAATCTTTCGAGAACTGCCATGTGTACCAGTATTTGTCTTTCTTGGAGGTCCAAAACTGTAGAATTAAAATATAAAATATATTAATCTTTAAAGGAATGACTTAAAGTACCCATGAAAAAATGTATAACAAACAGTGTTCCAGAATGTTACTTACAATTATTCTTAGGAACATAATAAAACAAAATATAAAATTATGAAATAAACAAAAAACTTATTACAGTAATTTATTTAACTATAGAGATCCATATTCGTAATTATAGAGAAAACACAATAATTTTTTGTAATAATCTATGGTTACCTGTTGTTCACAGATATTGTATGGGTCACATATATTACAATTTTAATTTTCTTTTGCTCAAAATAGTAATTAAATACAATATTCATCTTATTGCATATTGTATAATACTGCATTTACAAATGGGTATTTCACTAATAGCTTTCAGTTGATGTCAGTCAAATGCTAAATAAATTTAATGGGGTAACAGTAATCAACACATCTGGTAGATATGATAAACAAATAATGACAAAATAATATTTGAAAAACAATACTAATTTCAGGAATTTAATTCCATTATATTTTCCTGTTGTCTGGAGAAATAATTATAAAATTGAGGCCTTAAGCACTCTTTACAATTTCAGGGTTTAATCATAGATTACCACAAAAATAATCATGTCCTTTCTGTAATTGAGAATATGAAAAAACATTGTAAATAGTGAGGAAGGCTAACAATACTTATCCCAATACAGTATTGGGTAAATTATAACATTTGGTTAAAATACGGCGAAACAACTAACGTGATATAACATATAGTACAAGCGTAATGAAAATAATTGGCCCTAATATAAGGTTGAAAATAGATCTAATACACACAAACACACCGATTCAGGATATATTAGGCGTAATTACCTCATTTTGTGTCTTCCCTACTACAGACTTACTGTGAAACAATATGAAGTTTTCAAAATCAAAATTGGTGCACATCAATTCACATATCATTTTTATATCGATATCTTATAGCAATCGATTACAGATAACTTTTCAATAATTATCAGAGGATGTAAAGTTTTTCTTATATTCAACTAGCTAGGTTCCTGGCAATGTATTACGACATTAATATCTTATTCGAGTCTTGATTTAACCACATCAAGGGCATCAAATTTTTGAATATTTAAATTTCACGCCCCCTAACTTCACTGTCGAGCCAAGACATCTTGAGAAAAGTGACCACATTTTCATTGAGACAAGGCGGGACAAATGGGATGAAATGAGAATTACAATTTACTTATATATATTTTATTGTATACTTGTACAAAAATGTATTTATTATTAATTATTGGTAACTTTAAAAATATATGTAAAAAATAATAATTTGAACACAATGATTTTTAATCAAATTAAATTTTTTATTTAAAAAAATTATGATTTTCTTTCACGGTCATATTTGTGATCCGAGTGAATACTTTGCAATAGATTCGGATAATTTATTTCACATGAATTGGTCAAATTATATTTTATACTTAATATAGATTTTAAAGTTTTAATGTTCAACTGCGTTTTTTCAGTTGTCCACATTTTATTAATACTAGAAAAAACACGTTCTGTTGCTGCATTTGTTCCTGGAAGGGAGAGCGCGAATTCTAAAATTTTCAAAATATTTTGATGAGGATTATTATTTTGTTTAAAATGATGGAATAACTCCGTCCATTTATTGTCTGTTTCCACATTTGCAGACAACCAACATTTAATTTTTCTATCTGTAACATATCTTTTTACCAAAGAAACCTCATCAAAAAGATCATTTTCGCAAATATTATTTTTCAGAAAATGGTTACTAATATATTCAAAAGATTTTACCACATATTCCCATAAAATCTCCTTTTTTAATGTCACCCAATGAAAATTTTTAATATCTTCGAATTGAACTGTCCATTCTTCAAGATATTCCAAGCAGTTATTATAAAATTTTTTGACATGTTTCAGAAAATCAGGTCGTTTAATGGCACCTTGTTCTTCCAACCTAATGATGTCTTTTCGAATAATTAAAGGAATGTAATCGTTATCAATTCTTCTCGTAATTTTGTTTTTAAATTATTGATTTTATTTGACACTGCCGTAATTGAAATTTTGTCTCCTTCAATAACTTTCACAGCATTGTGAAATAATGTAGCTTGGTTGTGACTGAACTGAAGCCAAATTTGTGATGTGTCATTTTCAAAAAAGAGCTGCAATATTCATGGACATTTATCTTGTGATAAAAAGTATGATTTTAATGGTTCGTATATTTTTAAAATATTTTCTACAGCTCGTAAAGGAGCTAGTCATCGTGTTTTGCTGTAACCAAGAATTCTTTTATATTCGATTTCTGCGCTTTCACAAAAATCCTTCAAACTTTCAACACGCAAAGTATATATATAAAAATACAAATAAATTTTTGCAATAATATTTTCAACATCAACTGGAAGTAAGTCAGATGCTGTTTGAATAGTATTATGTAGAATGTGCGCTGCACAACCTACTCCAATAATTTTTTGGTTCAAATGTTCGTTAAGTTTCGTAAAAACGTTATTGATGCCTCTTCTAGCTTTTCCACCAAAATTTGCGTTAGTTTTATCCGCACAATAGGCAATAATTTTATTGTTCAAATTATTCTTTTATAAAATAGTACTTATTGAATCAAAAATTATTTGTCAAGTTTCACCCGGCAATGAAACAAAATCTAATATTCTAATTTTAATTCCTGTTTCTGGATCACTAAATCTAACAATTGTGGGAAATAATTTTAAATCTTTGTGGTTTGAAGCATCAGAATATATGGATATAAATGCGCATTTTTCTAATTCCTTCTGCAATTGAGAAAACGAATATGGTGAAAAAACATTACAAATAATTGTTTAGGCTTTTGTCCTTGCACGTGCAAATTTTTTGCCGTATAATGTTTTGATCATTTGCGATGTACAATCCATTGATCTGAAACTTTGATTGTGGTTTATGGTGTGGAAAGCAAATAGCCCTTCCACTAATGCTAGCTGTTTATCCGTGTTACCAAAGCTAGCACTGCTAAAAAACTGTTCCATTTTAGACGAGGAAGCGGCATTATTCAGTATGCCTCTTTGTCGCTAGAAGTTTAGTAATATCGTTTTTTCCTCCATGTGAGACCGAAAATTCAGCATTGCATTTATCACACGTACCATATTGTCCATTTTTTTTTTCTGCTTAGCTCTTCATTAAATTTGCATTCTCTTTTTTTACTCATCTTTTATTCTGTGGGTAAATACTAGAAATAAATAAAAAAATTTACTACAAAGTCTAAATAAAAGTATTAAATTTTACCTTATTGACCGTTACGTTGTGGCGACTATTGCTCTAACCCGTCCCGTACCTGCACTGGTATTCCCGCCTGCGTTGCCGCAGTCCCGCACTTATTTGTGTGGGCCTTAAAGGAATAACATTCACCGGCACAGTACGAGAGTTCGTAAAACTCGTGTGGGGGTATGTTTACTGTGTTAAGGGTTATGGTAAGGAACGTCCACGTGAGCACTGATCCAGAGGACTTCAAAGCAAAACTGATCCAATGTGGTTTCAAGGTGTGCAATGTGACATTAAAATCGGAAAAGTGTGAGATGAGAAGACAACGACTAGAATCACACTTATGATGACCTGTTGAGGTCACAGAACCGTGAGAAGGCATTCTGAATAAAATACATTCAAAACTTAGTAGTCAAATTAGAGGCGATTCACAGAGCAAGAGGTGCCTGAGATACGAATATATTAAAAGATATTTGCAGCCATGTTGCCGTGCGAATGAAATGTGCTGCAAATCATCCTTTGGAGCAGTGAAAAAAGCCAAGAAATGAACCAGCGAGTCGGGTCTGATCGAGAACCATTTGTATCATCAATTTTTGCAAATGATGCGTCTAATGATGAACAGAAAGGATGAGTTCATACAGCCTCACGCGTAGCGAAACTGGCACAATCACGTGAAACACTAGCTGCGAATAAGGAGGAAAAATATTAGAATTAGCACAGACCACAACAATTGAGTTCGTCCAAAAAAACAAGAGAATGAAATCTTAAATCTCGACAGAAATGACATTTGCCTAATTTTAGAGTCACGCTCCACTTGAGCGTTTTACCTTTATTTTAGCGTGTATCGAGTGTATCAAACTCTCCATCCAGACAACGATTTGAAACATCGCACACTATGAAACTAGATTGCCGACATTGTTATGTAACGTGTGTAAAAAACAGAATTTTCCTCAGAAGAATGTGCTAAAGTGCAGCAACAAATGCGGAAAAGTATTCCATACTTCGTGTGTCTGTGTTGGAAGGAAAGATAAGAAGGGGAAACTATAATGAGTTTTAAAAACATTCAAACACTCTGTGATGATTATGTCAGTGAAAACGGAAATCTCTCATTGAAAGGATTATATTACTTTAAAACGCAGTTAAAACTTATTTTAGAGCAACTGAAATCGACTTCCCTGAACAACATAGTGTCAGTGGAGCTGTATCAGGAGAATAATAACATATTAAAACTGATAAACAGAAGAACATAACCTTACCACCAGCGGAAAGAATGCAAACGAGATACTTAATGCAGAAACGAAGCTCAAGTAGTGATATAGAGTAGAATTGAGTCCAAAATTGGTAAAACGTTTATAGGTGGTTGTTTAGCGTTTTCAATAAATACACCAAATTAACTATTAACCACCACTTTATATTTTAATGCAATCAGCATTACATGCGCACGAGAACGTATTTGTTGCGCGTCAGGCTCTATGTTCTAACTCGCTCTCTTTACTTGTTCAAAAGCACTCGAAGCACCAAAGATCCACAGTGTTGCCAACTACACATTTGATAAAATATGTACACCTACATCACTCTCCTCTCAGTAAAACATCACATATGTTAGTTCATTTTTGCACTGTCTTTACAAAAAAACAACTTTCGGGAATCTAGCAGGTTTCTTTATTTCCCTGCCTCTTCTTGTCTTCTGTGTTTCACCGGGTGGCGATGGTGTTGATGGTCCATTACCAGCTGCAGGTTTTGGAACTGGGTTGATTTGGGCAGGTTCTTCCTCTGTCAACAGAAAAATGTATCTGCCTGCCATTAACAAGCAGTGTGAAAAATTTGCCACTACGTTGTTTGACCAAAAATGGTCTGTCATATGCAGGTTCCAGCCCTTATTCGATCATTACGAATGTATACATGCGTTGAGGTCCATAAGTCTCTATGCACATATACATTTTGCTTATTTTTGTACATTATAGACACTGGCTTAAGCGATTTCATCGTCCGGATGAGCTCGGTGACAAATGTTTCTGCGCTGTCAGGAACATTCTTTTCTTCAAAAAATTCGCCAGGAAGGCGGATTGTTTTCCCGTATACCATTTGTGATTTACGTCTTCCTTGATAGCTCCTCGAAGTCCTAATAGAATCGTAGGTAGTGATTGTGTCCATTTTACGTTGTTATGAGCTTCGATTGGAGTTTTCATGGTTCTAACCAAAGACATATATAAACAACATATACTGGACAAGTCGCCGCCATATTTGAAGCAAATTGAAGACTCAGCCGCCATGTTTTATACTGTCAGGTGGGCATTCCCCATCGTCTGCTAGCCTTGAACTCTGTCGCACAAATGACCTAAAACTAAATCTCTACGGACAATATATTTTAAGGTTTAAGAAAATATAACACATTTAAGTCGTAGGAAAATTTATTGGCCTTTAAATAATATCAGTTTTGTATACAATTGCCTTATGTTGCGTCCTCTTTCATCAATTGCTTTTTCTTTACACATATAACGAATTCTGCAATTGAAGTAATGTTTTAATAAAACCTTTATTAAAATTGAGTAGTTAGTTTCCTCACTAAATTCGGCCGAATTCACAAAATACCTCCACACACAATTTTAATAGTAAATTCTTCTTTCCTATTTGTGTTTCGTTATTCCTCAATACCTTTTCAGTAAGTGTAAATAATTTCACAACGTCTTTAGACGGGTTGATTAACTTGTCTTTAAAGTCCTTTATCTTAATCAATCCCGTTTTTCTTTGAGAGCGAGGAGCAAGCAACCTAAACACTTTAGTTTTTACCACCATCCGTAAAACACTTCCTGAAATATATTCTACCACTTTTTCTGAATATAATGTTTATCTCTCATATTCAGGGATGTAATCATGATCAAAATTGTGATCTGTACAAGATTAAAATTACTTTTTTCAATTGGTACAACCATTGTCTTCAAAATTCCTCCCGTACTATTGGCACTTTTGGATGGTTTTATCTGCGTAATCAAAGATTTCCTATATGCTGCTCTGAACTGTAATGAATTTCGATTATTTCGATTTCCCCCACATCTTCGTATGCAAGAAAAGAAGAGTTCTAAATGGTCCTGGCTCTTTCTCCTACTTAATATAAATTTGAGAACTGGAGAATCGTTCCACACATACTTCTCTGCCAGTTGCCTCAAACTGAGAAGATCTAAAACAATCCCATACACACACCCAACTTCCTCCCTGACAAATTAATAAACTCCCATCGTACAGCTTTAAATTCATAAAATACTGTACAGATCTTTCTGTTGTGTTGCATATTGTCACTTTATTACCTCTAAACACAGGAGTTTTTGTACCCTTGTTCATAACATTGCACGAATTCAACAAATCAAATGCTTTTTTATGAACTTTACCGTGTCCTCACAATTTACAAATTCAGACAAACCCAAGTCTCTACAAAATATCATGGCATCTGTTACAGAATTGCTTAGTGTCGTCTACCTTCATTTTATGTGCCTCATACTGAATGTGTAGCCTCGTCATTCTATTTGCAACATGTAACCGTTCCTAGTCTAGAGCGACACAGCACCTCCAAAGCTTTTTTTTTGTCAACTGACGAGTGCAGTTAGTCGCTCGAGGCTCTTCTTAGCCCTGAAGAAAGGACAAGCATCCCAGAAACGTTGTGCAGTATTTATATTATCACTTATTTTGTCTGCAATTGGCTATCTTTCTTCTTCTTCTTATTATTATGCTGATACTTACTTAAAATACGATACTTCATGTGTTTTCGAACTACGATTATTACAATTGTAGGCTGAACACACGCTTGGCATGATTTATAATAACAAACAATTTATTTTAACACAAAAACTTCAAAACTTTTACCATCAGTAGCATAACACAAATCGGGTTTTAGGTGAAGTGGACCGACTAAAAAATGGCGGTCAGTGTTGTTTGTTGCTGCCAACCAGAGCGCTGTAACGCTGATATAGCCAATCTATTATGTTTATATATCTCTTTGGTTCTAACGATGTTCTAACTCAAATATATCTCAAAGACTAATAAAATATTTGAGTGAGAAAATGCAAACAAAAAACAAGTAACATGCTGCTTTAAAATAATAATTAATCTGACAGAAAAAGACAAGATAGAGAACAAAAATGTGAGGCAAAAGCAAACTTTTCAAAGTGACAAGGCATGAAAAAGTCACATATCCAAGGAATGGCAAAAACTGAATTTAATTTGTACTGAGATTACATCACTGGATCAAGTGTTCACCATAAATATCAATAAACAGGTAATATTGTAATATACAACAGCTACAAAATTGCAGCCTACTTCTGCAGAACAATGAAAGTACAAAGTGGAAGTGTAGTATTCATACAATCTGACCTAGATTTTCAACAAATTACCATGCTACAAGAGGACAACATCAAGCTGCAATCTATATTTGAAGTTTGTGCTGTACGTATACCAACAGTGAACACTAGCATCATATGCCTACATAGTGTGCCCAATAAAACACAAGCACAATATCAGCTTTTCATAACTAGATTTGAACTACTACTAAAGCCCGTTTCACACGGCGATTCCATGTCTGCGAGTCACGTCTCTTTTACACGTCGGCGGTACAAAAAGTAATGCCACAGTCGCCTCCCCTCCCTAACCCCCCTCTACCCCTTCCAACCAAACTCTCACGGACTTGTCGCTTACCCATTCTCATTTCGTCAGCCTCCCAGTAAACATTTTCCTTTTTCTTTTAAATTAATGAAAAAATGGATTTTGGAAACATTAGCTGTGTGTTATTTGCCTAGGAATGACGGGAAAAGAAAAAGGAAACAGTGGGTACATCCCGTAAACCAAGGACGTGAACAAAAAGGTGCATTCACTTTGCTGTTCAAAGAACTAATGGATAACTTTATGAAAGGGATAAACAATACACGCGTCTCACTGTCGCCAAGTGTTATAATAAACTTCTTAATATAGACAAAAAGCGTAATATATTTTAATTTCAATGTGTTGTTTATAGAACGTGTCTAAAAAATAGATCCTAGAATCAATGCGTTCGAAGGACGAATATCCAGATAGTTTTATTTGTTTTAAACATTGTCAACATTACTAACACACTGACATTATCGGAAATACTTATAGAGGATAAAATTTAATGATAAATTAAAAACCTTTATTAGTCCTGAAATAAAATGTTATGCAAGAGCTTTTATTTGCTATTTATGTAGAAAAGTCATGGAAATATTTATATTTTTATACATATTTAGAAAATTATTTTATAAATAAAGTGAAAAATAAAAGCAATAGAACAAGATCACGAGAATACGCGTTGAGATCGTGGAGTGGGAGCTAGACTGACACACAGACTCACCATGTAAACGTGGCCATTATCATCAATGGTTTCGTGAATAGCTGACGTGTAGATACCGCCTTGCGCTCATGGCCTCGAGTGACAACAGAATCTTCAAAACCACCGTGCTGCAATCCACAAACATCGGCGACTTATCGACGTATTTCTACAGTTTGAACTTCCATCTGAAGAGATAAGTGCCTGCGGAGCATCGCTTCAGTGTTATTTTTGCCCCCCCCCCCCCCCAAAAAAAAAAAAAAAGAAAGAGAGTGAAAACTTATATTTTTGCGTGTGTCGTGCCCTAGTGTGTTGCTCCCAGTTGCCTAGATCAAAGTGTGTCATAGCGTCAACTCTTAATATATTTTCTCTCTCTTCTCTTGAACATTTAACAACCCCAATTGGTGATTAACTTTCTATTTTATTTTTCTACACAATTTTTGTGACAAACTCAAAATGTCTTTTAACACATTGCCAACTGGGGATACCGCAGCAAACCCAAACGTTTCTCACGTTACCGTCTGCCCATCCCCATTTTGGAAAATAAATCCAACATTGAGGTTTGCGCATCTCAAGGCCCAAATTCAAATTTCGGGTATTAATATTGATTCCACCAAATTCAACTACGTTATCTCTGCAGTCGAATATGATGTGATCAACACAGTCAGTGACTTGATTCTACAACCTCCAACTGACAATAAATACGAAACTCTCAAAACCAAATTAATATCTTTGCATTCCGAGAGTCAGGACTCTAGAATCAGGAAGTTATTTCAAGGCATAGAACTAGTCGATAAATGACCATCTTAACTGTTAACTCGTATGCGGTCCCTAGCAGGCAATACAGTTAGTGAGCCTTTCTTGAAATCACTTTGGATGTCCCGTCTCCCCACCAATACCCAAAGCATCTTAGCCGCCATCATGAAGAGCTTAATCAGTCGGCTGTGGTAGCAGATAAATTTAATGAACTTGCCATTCCCACACTCATCAACGCAGCAACAATTCCAACGCAAGTCCCGATAAACTCTAGCCATCTCGACCAACAAATTGCTCTGTTGACAGCAAGTCAACGAGCTATAGAATCTAGTACGAGAGAATCGTGGCCGATATGTCCAATTTCCAGATACCACCAGACAGCTTAGCCATTCTCGAAATAGTACAAACACGTACTAACAACCACACAAATTTTGGAAACAAGGCAAGAAAATGCACACAACCATGCTCATTCAATAGCACGGAAAGCTGAACCGGCGATCGCCCCATGGCCATAAAAGCGACCGCCATATTAACAGACTTCTCGCTGCTGATCCAAAATCGAACATTAAATTCCTGATCGACATTTCCGTGCTACCCAAACGACAGAACCCACAAGCACAGTTGCAAAAATCCTGTTTGTCGCAAATGGTACTAAACGCCTCACATTAGATTTAAATCTGCATAACACATTCTGTTGAGAATTTGTAGTGGCTAAAGTTCAGCAAGCCATCATAAGAAGTGATTTCCTAAAAGCCTAGAACCCTACTGATTGACGTCAAAAGTAGCCGTCTAGTTGAATGAGACTAAATTACACTCAAATGAAATATTACCTGTGCCAATCCCTCATCAAAAAAACATCTCAATCTTGCTGGGAAATACAAAGTTGGATCAGTTATTAGCACAGTATCCAGAGCTCACAAACCCATCACAAATTTCAAATAACCTCGAAGATTCACCTGTATACCATCACATAAAAACAACAGGCCCCCTGTTTTATCCAAACCCCGCCGTTTGCCACTGGAACTCCTCCATGTAGCACATCCTATGACAATCTAAAAGCCCCTGGGCTAGTCCACTCCATATGGTCCAAAAGACAAATGGAGAATGACGCCCTTGTGGTGGCTACCACCAATTAAATACTGTCACTGTACCGGACAGATACCCAGTCCCTAACATCCCAGATTGCACACAAAATCTATTTAATAAGAGTATCTTCTCAAATCTTGATTTGGCTCGTGCTTATCACCAAATTCTGGTACACCCCAAATACATTCCCAAAACAGCTATCACCACCCCATTTGAATTGTTTGAATTCCTTGCTACCCCCTTTGGTTTGAGAAATGCTTGCCAAACCTTTGAGCATTATATACATCAGGTTCTGTTTGGCTTGGAATTTTGCAACCCTTATTTTGATGATTTACTTATTGCATCGTCTAATGAAGAGGAACACATTCATCACTTGCAGGCAGTTTTTAACTGACTTAAACAGCACGGGCTGAAACTAAATCCTGCTAAATGCTTACTTGGGAAAGCAACAGATCCCTTTCTTGGTTGCCTCATTACACCTACAGGCGTCAGTCCCTACCTGAAAAGACTGAGACAATCATGAAATTTCCAAAGCCTAGCACACTAATAGAACTTAAACGTTTCCTTGCAATGGTTAATTTCTACCGACGTTTTATAGCAAATGCTGCTGCTACCCAAGCACCTCTCAATAAATTCCTAAAGGGTGCCAAAAAACATGACATCTGACCTATACCTTGGACCGATGAAACCTCAGTTGCATTTGAGCAATTTAAAGCAGTTATTCACCTGATGAAAAATTATTTTAAAAGCTGATGCTTCAGATGTTGCTATTGGAGCAGTCCTGCATGTTCATAGTGGTCATGGCCCACAACAACTTGGATTTTTTTCACAAAAGCTGACCCCCCCAGAAAATAAATACAGCACCTTTGACAGAGAGCTCCTTGCCATTTACTCCTTGGAGGGTCAGAATTTTGGGTACGTATGTATTAACGCCACCGCAGTAGAAAAAGAAATTGTGATAATGTGCCAATAAAGAGCAATCTTGTTCACACATGCAGGCAGTTTTATCTTTTGGATTCTTTGTTGCCCTTTTGTTTGCTGATTTTTTACACCATTTTTAGTGCTATGAAAATGTGCATTTGGGGTTTGCCAAACACAGAACAAGATGCAATTTTATTTTTCAGGAGCAAAATATTTTATCAAAAGAATGAAAATGTACCAATTCCATGACCTGAAACTTTATTTCGGTAAACGTAAATTCTGGAAATGTAATTTAAGACAGTGTGATCAGCAAGTGGGACTTAGAAAAGACAACTGGTTTGAGGGAAGCAGAATTACATTTTGTTCAGCTTTGAGATTCATATACTGCTGGTGCAAGGAATTGATGTCGATTAAATTTTGTGAAAAGCAACTTCATTTATCGGATAAAACTTTATAGATTGGAACAATTACATGCATGAATTATGTGCCTTGTATGTGGAGAATAAACCAAAGAAGAAGTTAGGTGGACCAGATTGCATTGTGGAAATTGATGAAAGTTCTTATTTATCAGAGTTCATATGGCAACAGTATCAAGTGAAAGAAAATAGAGTCTGTTTTGAATTTATGTTGAACTGTATATCAACCCATTAATTAATTCCAACGTCCCAGTCACCTTTGAAATCCTGGCACTAGCTTAAACTACTGACAATGAACTCCAGTGTTTGTTGAATAATACTGATTATTCACTAACACTGAAATCAATGCCGCTCACACCTGAACTACATATTTGGTGCAGCATCCACAACAACACTGTGACACATTATGTACCACCTACTCTACGAAGGGCTATCTTCAACTATCTTCATAATCTATCTCACCCAGGCATATGAGCAACAAAAAAACTTATCCTGGATCATTACGTATGACCCTCCATTGCAAAAGATGTTGTTGCTTGGACACAAGCATGTGGGGACTGCCAAAAATCTGCAGTGTCTTGACACAATCGTGCACCCCTACAAAATTTCCTAAAACCAGCTCATAGGTTTTACCATGTACATATTGACCTGGTGGGACCACTACCACCCTCCAAAGGTTTCTCCTATCTCCTCACTTGTGTTTTGTGTTGACAGGTACACGAGACAGCAGGAGCCATCCCTGTGACTGACATATCAGCTGACACAGTGGCATGTGCCATTGTGCAACACTGGATTTCAAGATTTGGAGTACCTTCCACCATCACTACAGACCAAGGACGACAATTACAGTCAAATTATTTGCATCTGTCACTAAATTATTGGGTATCAAACATATTCATACCACACATTACCACCCTTCCAGTTGAATGGTTGAATGCTTCCACAAGCCCTCAGGTGCCATAACAACCCATGCTGGTCTGAGACGTTACCCCTAGTCTTCTTGGGATTGCGAACTGCACATAAAGATGATCTAAAATGTACCACTGCAGAACTGGCATATGGTTCAACACTCCTGTTACCAAAAGAGTTTCTCTCATCATCCTCATCAACTCAAGAAGAACTGTCAGAGATTGTACAATGCCTACGAGGCATAATATCACCCGTACCAGCCTCTGCTCATTCCCAGCCTGCAATTCATTCATCCTGCTCTTTCTACTTGCGCCCATGTGTTTGTTGGCATGAAGGAGTTAAAAACCCTTACAACCACTTTATGATGGACCCTATGCTGTCATCAAATGTTCTCCAAAACATTTTACCCTGGTGATCAATGACAAGCAGGCTGCAATTAGCATATAATGTCTAAAACCTTGCTTCTTTTTGAAGGAAAACGCCATACCAAGAAACACAGACACTGTTCCAGTACCATGATCCCCTGCAGACAGTGTTCCCAGCACTACAGCTAGTCCACCTCAACCAACCACTCCTCTATCTAGAGATGAGTTCGCTTCAACCCCAGATACTGGTGACTCTTCGTACCTCCATACTGATGTTTGATGTTTGAAAAACTGCTGTTTAACAGATTGAAACTACCGCTAGAAGACAACTGATTCCAAACCATCAATTTGGATTCCAAATTCAACACTCTACCATCAATCAGGGACAAAGCAATGTAAATAAAATTGACAAGACTATAAAACAAGCAATATTAGTCAGAGATATTCCTTAGCGACAGGCTTCAGAGTACGTCAGACAACCACAGCCATAATCGATAATGGATATTGATTTGATGCATGAATAAACAATAGAGTACAATGAGGCAACCAATAAAATACAGAAAGTTAGTGATAAAATACAACAATGGACACACACAAATATGGAAGATCAAACACAATGATCTGTATCTGTCCACATGAACTCCACTTATTGAAAAATGAATTTAATACATTCAGTTAGTATAAAAGGTATTGCAGTACCATATGTCAACAGAGCTACACAACTGGACATGACTTATACTTGAGAATTAAATGGAAAGAGCATGCGAAGAAAAAGCACAAGGAACTGAGCCAAACAACAGTAATGGCTCGTTTTGCGACATTCGAGAATGTGAATGGAAAACAAGCTATTGATATAAAACCAGGTCCTTAAAAGAGCTGCTAGACAGCATGAAGACTACTTTCATCGACACATATGTTACACCCATTTAGAAATTTTCTCCTAAAAATTTTAATTGTGCTAATATTTCAAGAATTAAATGATATTCAGTCTTTGAAAAGTTTATATTTGCACCTGAAGACATTCCAAAAACGAGTAAACATTGTACCAATTTATATTTTATTAATATGTTCAAACGTTTTTATATATTGTAATAATCAACTGGAATGCTTTAATTAAAAAAATTTAATTAATTAAAAAAAACAAATTCAAAGATACAAATTATCAGCCTCACTTTGCACATTTAATTTCCTCAAATTTACAAACCAAATTTTTATATTATTTTTCTTATTTGTGGCTTTCTAGGAAAATACAACTTTATAAATTTTACAACAATTTCATCTAATTACTCTTTCTCTCTTGGCTTGATAGTAAGAACAAACAAATTTAATAAACTAATTAACAAATCAAAATTGAAATGAACGGAATATAAATTCTGAACACAATAAAGAAAACGCAAACTAAACAAGAAAAAATACCTTTAATCTTCGTTTACAGACTTTAAATAATTGTTTTTGTACTCACAAATGTCTTTCTGGTACCAGATCTGATTCTTGGAGCTTGAGGGCACTAAAAAGGCCGTTGTTCACTGATTCTACACATCATTTTTAATAAACACGGTCGTAGTTCTCGTTGTTATTCCACCTGGAATTTTTGGGATCAGCCGCTCCTTCAGTCAGCCCTAGGACGTATGTCTCCTCGATGCCTTTATGCGAAATGTTATTTCGCGTCTATGTGGTGCAAACCTTTTGCTTCCACTTTGCGATTTTACGAGGGTGAATCAAATATAAACAAGACTTATTTTTTTAAATATTTATTTTGATTTTAAACGCACAAACAATCATAGTTTATTTTTCTACATAATCTCCTGATTTATAAACACATTTTTCCCAGCGTATAGGTAATTTTTTAATTCCTTCCACGTAAAAAGAGTCAGGTCGTGTTTGTAGCCAATTGCGCACATATGCTTCAACCTTATTATCCCTGTGGAATTTTTGCCCTCCCAAAGCTTCCAGAGAGGACCAAAGACATGGAAGTCGCAGGGAGACAGGTCTGGACTGTATGGAGGGTTTTCCAGTGTCTCCCAACCCAGTTGCTCCAATTTTTGCACGGTCAGGGCTGCTGTATAGGGGCGAGCATTGTCATGGAGGAGAATCACTTTTCTCATCGGAAGGTCTCGTCTTTTGCGGCGATATGCAAGTCTGACCTCAGTCAAAATTTGGCAGTAGTATGCCGCATTAATTGTTCTGCGCTCATGCAAAAAATCAAGATGCAGCAGGCCACGCTGGTAAAAAAAACGGTAGCCAAAACCTTGCCAGCCGATAATCGTGACTTGGCTTTCACTGGTCCGGTTTCTCCTTTCTTCCTCCACTCCATACTAGCTTGTTTCGACTCAGGGGTGTAGTGATGCACCCACGTTTCATCACAGGTGACAATGTGAGAAAGAAATGGGTCTCCTTCTTCCCGAAATCGTGCAAGAAGACGCTCACACACTTGAAAACGATTCAGTTTCTGGTCAACTGTGAGAAGGCGAGGAACCCACCTGGCACACACCTTGCGATACCCTAGCTCCTCTGAGAGTATAGAGTAAGTGCTCCCATAACTTATTCCAACCTCAATTGCAATATCCGAAGTTATTAGACGCCTATCACCTTCAACAAGTTGACGAACACTGTCGATGTTGCCCGCTGTAATGCTGGTGCGGGGTCTGCGGTCATGGCTCTCATTTTCAACACGTTCACGGCCCTCCACGAACTGTTTATGCCAAGCAAACACTCTAGCTCGCGACAGTGTCTCTTCCCCGAACTGTGCAGTCAATCTTCTCAAGATTTCGGCCGGTTTTACACCTTCTGCAGCTAAAAACTTGATAACAATACGTTGCGAAATAGAGGGAGGTACCTCCTGCTCGGAAATCGTAACGATGGACACTGAGCGAGTCTATGATGATAAAATCACATGCTTCCCCCACTCCTGACAAACCAACCTAACAGCCAATAACAGCGGAACGTTCTTCCATCACTATTGCGCGCGGAGGTCCAAAAGTCTCGTTTATATTTGATTCACCCTCGTATATCACGAGTCTCTCCGTTAAGAACTATTTACTTGTTTTTTATAGAGTTTAATAGATCTTGCTATTCGACAGACCACGCTATTCGTACTTTTAGGTCAGCCTCCTCTCTCTCTCTCGAAACGTTCGCCGGACTTTCCTCTCTCTCTCAAAACTTTTGCCAGACCTACTCTCTCTCTCAAAACTTTTGCCTGACCTCCTCTTTCTCTCGAAACGTTCGCCTGACTGACTTCCGTACGAGCGCGCGGTTTCCAACAACTATTACCGACAAAGAGCCGTGATTGTTGCTTTCAAGAAATGTACCGCTAACAATCCAATAATATTAAAACAATTAATGGCCTCTAATTAGGATTACAATATATTTCTAGCAATTTTTTCTGGTTTATTCATTTATAATTTAATGAAGTCAGGTAAATATAACTATTAAAATTCAATTTATGTATTTTATTAAAATGTTAACGTTTATGATGACATTACAATCTTCTTCTAATAAATAAAGAAGTGTGCTTGAATATTTGGATGTTTGTTCCGCATATAAATCTACACCCGTTGAGCAAATTTCACCAAATTTCATACACGTGTTCTTTGTGATCAAAAACAAGCACGCTTAGGGGTAGGTGGAGGTGCGTTACATAAAAATAACGCAAAAACGACCAAGATTCGAGTCGAATTCAAGGTTTTACCCTAGCGTGGGTAGAAATTTTTAAACGTGTAAAACGGTTGATATTTGCTTGGAAGAAATATATTGTAATATACGAATTAAACAAAGGAAAATAAAGCCTACACGTTGTGCCAAATTATTTGGTAGTTGAAATTTTAAATCGGAAGAAAATTAACAGGATTTTACATTCAACGTACACAATTTTTTTAAAGAAATAAAATATTATTTATTGCAATTTCGATTTACTTTAAATTTTGTACATTTTTATGTTTTTAACAAATTGCCACTGTTTTAATTATACTCATAATCTCAGAGCCGCTTACTGGACCTCTAATAATGATAGTGATTTGCAATTGTAACCAAAAGTTACAAAAGAAAAATATAAATTAAATGAAAATAACAAAATTGTAACAAAAAAACTAAAGAAATCTGACAAATCTAGAGAAATATGACGGTAAAGTGTATTAACATAATGGTTAACAAAATAATGTTTATACATACCTTTTTATTTAGAGGTGCTCTGGTACCATATTGCGCACTCCACATTTATTCTATTTTTAAAGAAAATATTAAATAACAGGTCATAACACTGATTGCTATATCGTTTCACTTCTCAAAATTTCGGCGTCTTTCCATCTGTTTATAAACTTTACGTCGTCCTATTTATTTAGATTGGTTAAATTCCCAAGACAAGCTTCACAGCATTATCGTTTGCACTCCCAAGCAGACTCGTATTACACGACCAACACACGCACTTTCGACATGACCACTCCTGGCAGGCTCCAAAAACACTCTGAATGTTCCCGCCAAAGTTCTGAGCGTCTTACGTACGCTTTTCCGACAATAATCGCGTAGCAACGTTTACAGTCTCTGCATTCCTGCGCCAAACAAGGCTCTGGCCTCAATAATTACGCCGACAATAATATTAAAGAACAATGGAAATAAAATGTACGTGACTAATGGTTCTTTACAATATATATGTCGGGGTCAATAACATTGATAGCATTTTTACCGATATAGTTTGTGTATAATTTAAATTCATTGTGGCATGGGAGGGAAGCACGCTTAGGGGTGCGGGTGGAGGGGCGCAACAGGAAAATAAAGCAAAAAAATCCGAAATTGGAGTCAAAACCGGGGTTATGGATGACACTGACTTTAATTATGACATTCAAAAATTTGTTTAACCCACAGTAGCGGGGGTTGAAATTTTCGCACATGTTAAAACGGCCGATATATTCGTCGAAAGAAATTTTTCCGGGCCAATGAGTTCAACCCATTTCAGTATGGGAGGTGTGCACATTTAGGGATAGGGTTCGATGTGTGATACGTAAAATAATGCAAAAGCAACAATGATTAGTGTCATATCATGGGTTATGGATATATGACAGCCTGGGCACCCTGCTATCTTATAAATAGAAATGAGTGTATGTATGTATGTATGTTTTTATGTATGTTTGTATGTTCGTTATACAAATCTACACCGGTTGAGCAAATTTCACCAAATTTCGTACACGTGTTTTTTACGACCAGGAAACAAACACTGTTGGGGTGAAACGCATCTACCACCCCCAGAAGAGGGGGTGGAAGGGGGAGTAAATATTTAAACATGCTAAAACAGCCGATATTATAGACGGATAATAATTTTTAGGGGTCCAATATATTGATAGTGTTTATACCGATGTTTTCTGAATATAATTTTCATCCCCTACACCCTGAGAAAAGAGCACCCTTAGGGTTTGGGGTGGAGAATACAAATCTACACCGGTGGAGCAAATTTCACCGAATTTCGTACGCGTGTTCTTTGCGACCAGGAAACAAACGCTGTCGGGGTGAGACGCGTCTACCACCCCCAGAAGAGGGGGTAGAAGCGGGAGTAAATATTTAAACATGTTAAAACAGTCGATATTTCAGTCGGAAATTTTTTTTAGGATTCTAAGATATTGACAGTGTTTCTACCGATGTTATCTGAATATAATTTTCATCCTCTACACCCTGGGGACAGAGCACCCTTAGCGTTTGGGGTGTAGAATACAAAACTATACCGTTGGAGGAAATTTCATCAAATTTCGTACACGTGTTCTTTGCGACCAGGAAACAATCACTGTCGCGGTGTGACGCATCTACCACCCCCAGAAGCGGGGGTGGACGGTGGTGGAAATACTTAAACATGATAAAACAGCCGGTATTAGATTGGGATAAATATTTTTAGGGGTCAAAGATATTGATAGTGTTTCTGCCGATGTTATATGAATATAATTTTAATCTCCTACCCATAGGGTTTGGGGTGGAGTTGCTTTACAGAAAAATAACGCGAATACAACCGAGATTGAGTCAAATCGAAGGTTATGGATGTCACTGAGTTTAGTTATGACATTCAACTTCGCATTTACCCCTCAGATGCAAGGGTAGCGGGGTGGAAATTTTGGAACATGCAAACACGGCAGATATTTTATTTTTCTAGGTTAATTATATTGGTTGTATTTCTACTGATGTTGTTTGGTATAATTTCATCCCATTTCGGCATGCGAGGGAAGCACCCTTATGTGTGGGGGTTGAGGGACGTTTCATATAATTAACGCCAAATCAACCAAGATTCGTGTCAAATTGGGGGATATGGATGTCGCTGAGACTATTTATAACAAACTGAGAAACTCACCAGGGTGAGTAGGAATTGGTTGGGATGAGAGGGGGTGGGCGGGGAAAGAAATTTTCAAACATTCTAACCAGCCGATTTTTGCATTGAATCAATATAATTCTGAATCAATAGCATTTATAGAATTTAACTTCATCTGTGTATAATTTCAACTTCTTTTAGGCATGAGAGTGGTGCACCCTTAAGGTTTGGGGGTGGAGTGGCATTACATGAAATTACGCTAACACATTCGAGTTTCAAGTCGAATCCGGGGTTATATTTGTTACTGTGTTTAATTATGACATTTAAGTTACAGTTTAACTTCCCCAAGCGGGGATGGACGGGGGTTGAAATTTTCAAACATGTTAAGCAGTCCATATTTGCGTCGAATAATTCTGGTTCAAATATGGAACAGATGGAGAATATTGGCAGAATGCAGGTCAAAGCGTTTTTGGGTTCAGAGATACTGGATAGATGTAAAAATTTAAATAATTAGGAGGATTAACGTGCTTTGTTAATCACACGCGTGGCATTCGTGATTACTCCCGCTATAGAAATATTTTCTTCTGTTTCAATATTCTGTTTTCTTCAATCTTATACCTGAAGGGATGGTCGTGTTTAACTATCATAGGTCTAGTAAACCTAGGGAACCTTCTTGCTCCAAATTATAATTTTCTTTTCTATAATTTGGTCTTCGTCATCATTAGGTGCTTATTCTGTTTAAACTGAAGCTATTCCTTGTTTTCTTCAAAAATAAATATTGATGCTATTCTAACAAAAGTTTGGTAAGGAAGAAGCATATGTTAGAAAGTTAGGAGGAAAGACCATTATGGCATGGTATTCTTGTTATTTTCATTGAAATACTGGGGGGTCAAAATTCTCGCTTAATTCATTTTGTGATAGGGGATCACTGATAAGTGTTTTGCGGATAGGCGAGCGGCATTCGTGACCGAGAACGTTTCTTTATTTTTTTTGTCTCTTGTTAATTTCGTGGCAGTTGCTACAATGTTTTGTTTACTAAAGATTATGATCTAAGAGAAAAGGGGCGTGGCATGTTTAAGCTGTCACATGAGTAAATTTAATTTTGTAATAATTGTATGATTGCTCACTCACATTGGAATGATTTGAAAGTGACTTTGAGATGTTTAATGTGTAAATGGAGGAGAAGGGTTAGGAATAAGATAAAATAGGGTAAGATAATTTTGAGAAATGTAAATTTAAATGATTGGACATAGGTTATTGTGCAGGAAGGGGGGCGTGGCATGTTTAAGCTATTTCTTCTTGTTCTTCCTGAATGAATATTGATGAATTCTAACCAGAGAGGGTATGATGAAAACATTCGAAGGTTAAGTAACAAATTTAAACAATTAACTCTATTAAGTTATAATGATTAACAAATATTAAGTATTGTTTTTAATTAATTCTATGGATCCTCCAGTGCGTAATGCAAGATATAATTGGGCAAAATATTACAACATATATTTACAAATTTACATGATCCTGTTAAATATACCACAATGAAATTATTAAAATTAGTTCCATGATTTGTATAACCTTTCATAATTACTTATCAATCGATATTGGTGGATATAATTATATTTTATATTACCGCTTTACTTCATTTCTCAGAAATTGTACACTTACGTATAACGTATAAACATGGAATACAAAATATAATGAAACAAATAGTGCTATCCTAACCTGCAAATTTTGTTTTTCGAAACACATTATATGCGCTAATTTGTTTACATTTATAAAAATTTATAGAAATACGTTGCATAAAGTACAATTAATTGTACTTTCAATTCAATCTAAATGTTCCTATTTCTGTACATACCTTTGACTGACAGTGCATGTATTGAATAACGACAATAATCTCTTTGGGAGTTCCGTACGTCATTTTGAATACATTTATAGTTACAAACATAATTAAGCAGTCGTACCTTATACAACTCTTATTATATCCTGAAATATTATACAGGACACAATAGTACTTTATACAATGAAATTTTAAAAATCTCCGCCGACATACATTTGAATGTATCCAAAGGCGCCATATTGGATTTATTAAAGATGGCGACGATAATAATTTATTCCAATTAATTTTGCGCTAGGATGGTAAAGTATATCGTACTGTTTTTTATTATAATTCGATGGAGTAATTCGGAATAAAATTATACTTTTTATTCAAACAAAATATTTCTGCTTTATTTCATTTAAAAAACCGGAACTATTTCCCGTGTTGTGCAGTACCGGTGCGTATTAACGTCTGTAGCTCGTGCGTGAGCTTCGACGTCACGATTGCTGCGCGCGCAGTAATATTTAACTCACAATTATTCGAAAATTTGTAACTTATTTCAACTATAATTATTTCCATCTTAATGTTAGCGGTTTCTCGAGTTCTCGAGTTCTCGAGTTTGGCAGAATATGTGTATCCAGTTTTGTTGGATCCAGGGTAGAGAAGGGGCATTGTTGCTGTTTGTAAAGCAGAATGTTGACACATGTCCGTTTTACAAGGTCGATCGTTCAAATGAGAAAAATTATTACTGTATTGTTGGGCTCACAGTGACTCCGAGGAAACAGCTGCTCTAGTTGAAATAAATGAATGAAAAAGAAAAGTTTGCAAGAATAATGTGGTAGGAAAATATATAATCAATTGTAAATATACATTTGATTGGCAAAATGCTAATATTTTAAACATTGTCACCAGGTACAATTCCAGACTCATTTCAGAGATGCTTCACAGGTATTAATGTACAAACAGAACCAATCAAACTCAATAATTGCTAGGATCCCTTATTATTACGCTGAACCTTCTGTTTTCCATTGTCGTCGCTCCCTTATTGTTACGCTAACCCATTGCCGTTGCGTTTTCGTCGCTTTTGAGTTTCGTCAACTGACAAGTGCAGTTGTGTCGCTCTAGGCTCTTCTTCGCACCTGACGAAAGGAACAAGGATCCCAGAAACGTTGCGTGGTATTTATATTATCACTTTTTTGTATGTCTATCTTTCTTATTCATTATTTTCAATTAGACGTAAATTTTTTCATATACATGACTTTCAGTAACATCCAATATTCTTTGATTTAATTCAGTTGTTCGATTCAGTTATTAGAGGGCTGTAAAAGTGAGTCATTGATAGATACAAGTCAAAATGATACCGCTGCAATAAGAGACGTTAAATAGTTTATTTATAGTGAGGAGAAGGAAGTGTTATCTCAGACAGTAGAAATTGAAAGTTTAGTTTTTGAGAATAAAGAATTGTTACGTGTCGCGGCGAGAGAATCAGAAGGTATTTGGACAGATTGGAGAGACGAGTTAAAGGAGAATGAAAACTACGAGATTCTGCGAAACAGCAACATCTGGGGAAAGCAGTGCAGAGGCCACAGACGCAGAGTATACGTAAAGAAACGTATAAGAGATATGGATATTGAGATATAAACACGGAAGTTTGTTTATCACCATCCCTCCAACGAAACCCTTAGAAATCCATCCTCATAATTATGATTTATATTCGATACTTAGTGAGATTCCAAATTGTAGAATCAAATTTAATTTGTAAAATAAATCAATAACCTTGTACTATTTGCAGAATCAATTTGTAAACCATAAATATCACGTAAACGACGCTGAAACATTCACAAAATTATGACAATCGATTTACTTTGTTTATTTACGACTTTTTATTATAGGCATGACAATGTCTGCTCTTATTTCGTCAAGACCAGGAGATTTACTGTTCTTCTATTTTTTGTAGTAAACTCACTCACACTAACTAAAATCAGTGTTAGTGTTCTATTGTTCGTAATTTCCCTCCGCACTGAACATTTGATGAAGGCAGACTAGTATCAATTAGGAATATAATTGATTTAATAAAGTTTTCATCATTGACAGTTGCTTAATTGCGTCTGTAAGAGACTCTATAATTAAGTATTCTGTTACTTTCTCAAAGGTATTATTTCCTTATAACATATATTTTTTCCTAATGTCGCCTATTGCAGCATATCAAGGCACCTGGAAACTCTCAGCAGTACGTATTGACTTTCACCTAGTGACGTTGAAAACTAAACCAGTGTTAAAAAATGGTTTTAAATGTTCCAAATGATCAGTATTTACATATTCATTTACTTGCTATGAAGAAGATGGGAATGTGGATCGAAACAAAAAAAGGTGATAAAAATGTAATTTATCTTCATAAAACACTTATCATTTATCTAAGATGCATGTAGTATGATTTTTTTAAAATTCAGTTTCCAATCTACAATCTACTCTTAATGCATATAGAGTTATAAGTAAAAGCTTTGACATGTCCATTGGATTTATACCGTGAGGTCTTCCGGCCTCAGTCTTCTCCCTGCAGGTGTGGGATTAGAAATAGACGTGATTTAGCTCCCGTTTTTTGATTTTAGTAGTGCAATAATTGATTACTTCTGTGATGAATGGGATTCTAAGGTCCAGACGATTTGGTTGCTAATGAACCATGGGGGGTTGGCTAGAGTACGCAATGTTTTTGATTCAAAAAAACTGTAAGATATTGGTGTTAGATGGCTAAGTGCATCCCCATAGTTCGATACTGAAGGACCATACAGGTATTAAGATTGTTTTGTATAATAGTTTTTGATTTGTTTTTGAGTGTGACATGTGATTTACGTCCAAGTTACCGGTGCACAGTTTTTGACTTTAGATTCAGCTGTTGTTTCTTGGCCTTTATATGCTTTCCAATTCAATATTTTATCGAAATGAAGTTTTTACTGGGATAGGATTGCAAATTCTCACTTGAGGACACGTGGTAAAATTAATTTGAGTAGATTTGCTGCTGTTACCTTTGATGCGCCATTGGTTGAGGTAACTTTATAGGAGGTTCAGGTGTGACTAGAGCCTTTCAGATGCTTGGTCCGTGTCAGTATCAGCTGACATTTTTGCAGTGCCATCTTAAAAGGTTGCGATTAAGGTGTTCTCTGTGGTGAGGAAGTTTTTTGTATAGAGGAGGTAAAGGAAGGGACCAAGAATGATTACCTGCGGAATACCAAAGCTGATTGTTTGTTATGTTGAATAAATTCCCTCGAATTGAACTTGGAAATGTCTTTGTGTTAAATTTTAAGAGGAGAAACATTTAGCGAGGTAGCTGTCTTTTAATTTCTATAACCAGCGGTGTTTTGAGTTTTGTCAAATGGCTGTTGAATATTCAAATAATATGGACGCACACAGTTTCATCCCCTTCGATGTTTCCTTGATGTGATTGCCTATTGCGTGATATTTCTGTACAGTAGAGTTTGCGACATTCCTAAATTTTTATATAAGATGTTACCTATGAAATACTGAAAACGGTCGGAATGTGTTAATCTTAACGCAGAGCGACATAAATATATATTCTAATTGTATCGTGGAATGAATAGTAAATTATATTTATTACACTGTATATCCTCAGAAAAATATTTAAAAACAATAAAGTATAACACACAGACCTCTAGCCACACAAATAATTAAAATAACAAGTCTCATAATTAATAGGGCACAGATTTTCACATTTAAACAGTTGAATTAATTATTCGTTCTTACATTTCCATTCTAATACACATATTAGTTGGCCCGATTGTACAATTTTTTTAAAAAAATAAACCTTGTCTGCCGGTTTGTGAGACAACACGAACCGAGCGACGAGGTCTGTCGTTGCCTCTTGATGTGCAAGTTCACATCTGTCGATTTTTTGGTAGTTCATCGGTTAAGGAAACAGACCGCCTCGTTAGTGGGTCAACATTTCCAGATACAGGTCGTTGAGCAGTACAAATATGTCAGATCCGGATTTACGTGCATGCACGAACGGTTTCCATGCCGAAACCTAATGTGTGTATTCCGATATTACTTTTTCTTTAATTAGCACATCATCCGTCGAACGCCAAGCGATCGGTTCAGTTGCCCTGTCTCCATAAGCTGATTGATTACGGAGTCCTCTATGTGAGGTCTGGGAACTATTGTGGCCCGGCAATGTTTCTGTATTTTCGATACAGGACCGATATCACCGGCAACACGCCGGCCAGTACTTATAATGCTGGCAACATTGCCCCACAGTACTGAAATATTGCCGGGCCTTGTGTATGTATTGCCGAAAATATTGCTCGCTTTAGAGATTTAGAGGCCAGTATTGCCGGCGACATATTGCCGTAAAAAGTTGCACGTTTAAAGTGTAAAACGCATATTTTGGTTAAAAGTTTTATTTACAAGTTTTACAGAGCAGCCAAAATGTATTTAAAACCAACTGGGTGCATTACACGGATGTTACGGTTTATATTGTGAACTTCAGTAGATAGCCGTTGAAGCGAAAGTCTAAGTCGACGAGGTGATGTTCTCAGTATTACCCCGATAACACGAAAGATAAAACAGATGAAGATCGTTAGCGACGACTTCACTGATGCCGCCTGTAAGGATACATGTTGGCTGACCTACAATGATGAACAAACGTTACAGATTTCTCGACCGATTTATATAATCTTTCAATAAAATCTGCTGTGTCAGGCTAGCTATTGAATTGACTGTGATATCTCAAGTTCTAACTATATTATGTCGATTAATTCGTACAGCTGGTGCGGAGCGGATTCTTCTAATTATATAAGATAATTATTTAACTAAATGTATTTTTATTTCCTTTTTTGTGGGAAGAGGAACTACGCAATGCTTTTTTGAAATAGTTTTGTGAGGGTACCAGAAATAGTTCATTTTAAATATTAGTAAATTCTTGAATACTAGAGAAAATATTCGTGCGATACCGGCAAATGGTGTCTAGAGCAGGGATGAGCAACCTTTTTTGTAGAACGGGCCAACTACAAATTAAAAAATGTTGTGCGGACCGCATAGAAACCTACTGAAATACGAACACTAATAGACGATACACAAAAATTATCTCTTTATTAATAAATGAACCAAGAAAAAAATCACATGCAGTGAGGTCTGGTGTCTTGGAGAGTCCAGCGATGTAAGGCTGAACCATTTTGTCCAGTACGGACGATCCATCTTACTGCTGCTACCTATTTTCCTCTTTTTAACAATACATTGGTCAATCACATCGAGCTTGAAGCTTAATATTATTGTTAAAACGACCTTTATAACATACAAATATTTAAAAAAAACTTGAACTAAGTAAATTTTAATTTAAAACGGCCGGACTCCTTTTATTCGCTGTTAGAAAATCAAATATTACTTAGTTTAAGTTCCTTTGTTTTTTAAGTTTGTCTGTTATTAAGGTCGTTTTAACGTTATTTTTAACTGGCGTTAATTTTTTGTTTATTTTAGAAGCTGAATAGTTTCTGAAATTGGATAACTATTTAAACTATTTAAACAGTTAACTTGGCGTCCTTTCTAAATAAAAAACTCTGGGTTCAAATGCCGATAGGGAAACCAAGTAATTTCTCGAACACTAAAGTTTCTTATTACTGTAAATAGAGTAAATAGCTGTTTGTAGTTTTAATTACTTTTTTTGTGCACACTAAGCACACTGAGAAAAATAAATGGTATTATATCGTTGGAATATCATATTTATATATTCTTTCTTGTTTTAAATTTATATATTTGGGTCACTTCTGGCTTTAGGCAAATTATCTGAAGATACAGTCTAAAATCTCCGGTGCCAAAGCACGTCTTTAATATCTGATATTTAATTAAAAGGAATACTGTGCTCTAGGTAATCCTAAGCCTCCTTGTAATGTTTCTCAACGTTTCCTTTTTATATTTGTAAAGTTTTTAAAGAATTGCCGGAGAAAGGATTCAAGTATATTACCCAATTACATAATGCGGTACTGCGGTACTAAGACTGCGATATGTACTAGAGCAGTGTAAAGTTACTACAATCATTATGATTAATAAGCCTGGAAAACCTAAAGGAGAGTTGTCATCATACCAATCCTATCCAAAGTTCTTGAAAAATTACTACTTCATAAACTAACTCCCACAATTAAGGAAAATAACAATATACCTAATCACCAGTTCGGATTTCGTCAAAACCATTCCACAATAAAGCAAGTCCATACGATAGTAGACAGAATTATGAAGAGCTTCCAAGATATAGAATATTGTTCAGGCGTTTTTCTCGATATTGTGCAGGCCTCTGATAACGCCTGACACGATGGCTTGTTATTTAATATCAAAAAGGTATTATCCTCCGATTATTTCGAAATACTGAAGTCATATTTTACAGACAGAAACTTTTTGTTAGGACACGCAAACACATAGCTATTTCCTACCAGAGCCTGCGTTCCGCAAGGAAGTGTGCTGGAGCCGGTGTTGTATCTCATATTTATTGCAGATCTTCAGTCTCATTAAGTACTACAGTCGCTTCATTCGCTGATGATACAGCGATCCCATTCAGACCCAAAAACATAGCACCTGAGAATTTACAGACTCATCTAAATGACATAGCCCAGTGGTTTAAAAATATAAATGAATCAAAATCAACCAATGTAACATTTACAACTACTGAAGTCCTTAAATGACAAACCAATACCTCAGGAAGAAACAGTTAAGTACCTGGGAATGCACGTAGATAGGCGCCTTACATGGAGGAAGCACATATTCACAAAACTAAAACAATTGGGCCTAAAATTGCAGAAAATGTTTTGGTTGATGGGGCGGAAGTCACACCTTTCACTAGTAAGTAGAATATTACTTTATAACATAACTATCCGGCCAATCTGTTCATATGGGATACAGCTTTGGGGCATAGCTAGCAGATCCAACATCGATATTATAAAGAGGTTCCAATCCAAAGTACTGCGATCCTTGGTAAACGCCCCATGGTTTGCACCGAATGAAGCAATTCGTCAAGACTTGGGACTATCCACGGTTACTGAAGAGATACGTAACAGCAGTGCGCGCTACCAAGACAAAGTCTTTATCCAAACAAATTTGTAAAATATTTGTTAAACTCGGATGACGAAGAGCCTAGGCTCAAAAGATTTAAGCCTATTGATTTTTTTAAAAACTGATTCACGTGAACAAATACCCTACAAACTTCTAGTTTTAATTTTGAAAATTTTGCAATGGAAAGATTTTTACTATGGTTTTTAATCTGTATGTCAAAACAATAACTAAATGTCTCTTTTTATGACAGATTGTTAGAAAGAAAGAAATTTTTAAAAATATATTTTTTTCAGATATTTATCGCTTCGCTCTAATTTCTATTATAATGATTGCGGCTGTTGTAATGTGCTTGCTTGGATTGGACAGCAGTAACGTTTCTCAATTCACAGAAACTGGTTGCTCCGTCTTGGAAATGATCTCGATATTTGTAAAGTTTGTCATTCTTTACACATACCGATCCAAGATCCAACGAATGGTGCGCAGCATCCAACAGTGCTGTTTGGATTTGTCTACGAGGTTTCCAGAAGAAAGCACATTACTGCAACAGTGCGAACGTCGCTTGCGTATTATTAGCATCGCCTTCATCATTTTTGCAGGTTGCGTGGGAATCATTTGGATCCTACTGCCTCTCGCAAGGAAGGCAATATATGGTAAGAAAATTTTACATAACTCTTCATCATTATTTTGTATCTATCCCCTATGGTCAATGATCATGAATATGGACGCAGTTGGATCAGTGATTATTCTTGTCTGAGATTTACTAAAATATTTACTTATTCACCACCTCTTAACTTTTTAGGTTGAACCAAATACTTGTTTGATCTTTCGAAACTGTATCTCATTGTATTTCGGTACGAATATCGTTAAATATTTTCCATTTACGATGGAAGTGTTAACGATAAAGCGTTTGTTAGAGAAGCTACAACTAAACTGGAACATTTAAAATCTGTAAAGAACATTTATAGTGAAATTTGGTACAATATTTCATTAATTTTAGTCTTCTTCTTTTAAGTCCACAAAGAGCCCATGTTTCTTTACCTTTCACATCCTATGAAATTCATTCTTAAGCCGGATGTATTTTGTTCTTCATCATATATATTTTCTTCTTTGATCAGTTAGTTTAAGGCCATATTGATCAATGTTTTTTTCCCTATTCTTCCCACATATTGTTTTTCCTATCCTATTCTTAATTTACTTCTTCAACATATGCGTTCTTCTTCTAAAGTACTTTCTCCATTAAATATATTTAGAGTTGGTATTTCTTAATTATTATTTTCAACCTGCACTTCATTATAACTAAGTTACATTCAGAATCCATGTCAGCTCTGGATGTGATTTACTTTAGATTTAGATTTATTATTAATTCCATTAGTCCTCGATCGAGGAAATAGGATACGTCATAATATAAGATTACATGAAAAGAGTAATTATTACAAATACACAGTTTAAAAAACAAATATTTAACTTTACCAAAAAATATATGATTTAAAACTACGTTAAAAATATGACAGTAATTAGTAATTAAAGAAATGATTAGTGTTTTAATTAATCTTTAATTTCCATTTGACGGAGTTTCCAGCAGAAAATCTTACATCGATTCCCGTCGAACATGAAAAAGAAAATAAATGAGCAGTTAAATTCTAGAATATTATCAATATATTGAATAGAATATATTACTATATTATCAATAGAATATTATTAATATAAAATAATAACGTAACTTGATAGGATACCAGAAAACTTTTGTATTAAAGAGGATCTAATCTGTCCTTCCTTTCTACTAACTTTTTCACCGAGTAATATTCTCCATTAATTAACAGATTTACAACTCTTTATAAATAAATTTTGTATACTTAAAGTTTTTATTTCTTCCGGAAGACTATTGTATAGATTTATCCGGGAATAACGAATGCTTTATTCAAAAAGGCTTAGGCGATGTATTTCAATGCGGAGTTGAGAGCGATTTCTAGTGTTGTATCAATGATATGCTCCGTTTAGGGCATATAAATTGATGTTTCTCCAGACAAACTTTAAAATTTCTAGAATTTACGTACATGGATGTTAAAAATCTCAATATTTCGAAAAGAAGGCTTGCAACTGGAATTCCAATGCGCATCCGGCCCTCTTTTGAAGTTTAAAAATTTGAAAACGCGTGATGTGAACGACCCCAGTTTGCTATGCCTTAAGACACGACAGAATGAAAATTTGCATGATATACCATTTTAGATGTAGATATATCACTTTCCCGAGCTAACACTCTTAATGTGTAGGAAATTTTGCTAAGTTTTCCCGAGAGTTTATTTGTATGGTCTAGTTATTGGTTTCTGAACCTTTATTAACCAGGATATAATCCAATTGGTACCTTGCATTATGCATTATCATGTTAGGAAAAAATATTTCTAATTTTACAATAGACCTCAAAATGAAGCTTGTTATGCAATTGTAAAATGAAGGAAGGTATGTACGTTTATCGATAGAAATTAGGCTATTACTAACAGGCTTGTCTGTATGTACGTTGGATCTTACAGCCACCGGCAGTGTCGTAACGAGTGCGTGGCTAAGATGGCGCCCGCCACGGGCTCAAAATAAAGGATACGGACCAGGTTCACAGTTGCGCAAGGTTTTTATTTTACTTCAACATTCTATTTTGCATGAATCAGCAACGACTGTTATATTAAGAGGATAAAGTAAATTTATTATTACGAGAAAGAAAAACCACAGTCGAAAATGATAAATGTTATAACCATGAAATTCGGCAATACCGAAAAGATTTTCTTTATTCGCTTCACAATTCAGCGAAAAGGTTAGCCGAAAAAACAAATATTGAAAATTATATTCCAGAAAAGAGAAAAATGAAATAAAAATGCCTGGTGAGAAAGCTACTGATTCTTCGTTCGCCATGAATGAAAATGCATTACTAAAAAATAAATGTGTGAAATTTTAGTTATAATACTGATACAACTCAATTATCTTTTTACTGCTTTCCAAGAGTTCGCACACGACTTTTGTTATTTACGCGGACAGACTTAAAAAACCATGCCGCAAGATGATCTTAAACAGACCTAGCATTGAAATATAATAGCGACTTCGATTCTCCACAATTTCTGTGAAATTGAGAGTTTCAAATATAAAGGCAAGGGTGTTTTGGGGGATATTGACGCTTTTCAAATCTTTTAAAAAAAATAGCACTCATGGTTTTCATAACAATGCAACAGACGAACGTTCATTTGACAAATAAAAAATTGTAAAATCGTAACTTCGTTCTTCTATTGGACAAAAGCGATTAACAAACATGTCTGTAATATCAATTGAAAATATGTTGCCGAAAGATTGCATGACGACGAAATAATAGATGTGTTTGCGAATGAAAAAACGAGAAAATAGACTTTATAAAACATTCTGATCCCAGAAACGTGACGTTTTATGTTATTACTACATTATTTTAACATATGATTATGTTTGGTATTTCATTCATTTTGCGTCATTGAATGTGAATAAAAATTTGTTCATCTTATTTATTCATAATCTATATACAAATACATTTTTGTATACATGCAACTCAATTCGATGAGAATAAATTATAATACGTCTTCTTAAAATTATCATTATTAGATTGAATATATTAAATTTATATACGATATAAACTACGATTATGATTATAATAATTAGATAGATTAGAATCTTCGCGGACGACAGCTTGAGCAGTCGCTCTGTTCCTCTAGCACTCAGCGATAAATTTATCGCCACTTACAATTAATGACCTGATGCATGTTTGCACACAGGACGGTTTTTCTACCGCCGGAGTTATTTTCATTCTTGATTTGAATTTTCGTGTGGAAAGGTTGATTTTTGCCATAGTATATTTTGTGTCCTTTTTTTTCAAATATGAATAATTTGGATAAAATAATAAAAATGAATGTATAAGTAAAATCTTTGGTATTTAGTTTTCGTTAACGTTATTTAATAATTTTCAATTCATAAATTTAAAAGTAATAATAAAAATAACCTCAGTGTTATTGTCAGCATTTCGACAGGTTGAATACAATTCCTCATTTTGATATTGTTGCGCTGAATGCTATCTTTAAATCGGCCATTGGAGTTCATCAAAGGAAGTCGTCGACATTCTGAAATAATTGAAAAATTTCGCGTCATCGTTCCTGAACTCTTGTAGAAAGCTCAAATTTTATTATATGAAATAAATTAGACACTATTAACCTCGTCAAAGTAAAAATTAGATGAATATATTGCAACGTCCCGTACAATTTCGGACATTTTGTCGATTTTTTATTATTAATAATGATATTTTATTGATATCTCGGATATACTGTTATTTTCAACGTCATGGTTCATAATCTGCGTGACAGACTGTACCAGTCTGACGCATTTCAGACGACAATGATAGAAATTATAATTTTTATAAAGAACTAAAATTTATTACTGTTAAATTTGGGAAAATGTATGTACAAAATGTAATTAATAAAATTCAGTATTTGGATGTACAGAAAACCACTTTAATTACTCTCAAATTCTAACGCAGGAACTGAAATGCCGCTGCCAATTCCAATTTGGTTTCCTCTGGATCTCGAGGAAAAGTTGCACTTTACATTTGCATACATCTTCATAATCATTTCTCTTCTGTTGTTTGCACCCGTAAACGTGCTGATACACACTTTTTACATCGGCATGATTTCTTTGACGTGCGCACAACTGAGAGTGCTCAGTAAAATTCTGAAGTCCATCGACGAGAACAACGTATCACACACTCTGAACTACTGTATTAACATGCATCGGGAAATATTGAAGTGAGTATTTTCATGCATATAACTATTAATTATTAATATAATTTGTTATGTTGGTTATTATTTAAAGTCGGTTTAAACGCTCAGACTTTTACTAATGCCTCGGCCATTCCTTTCATCACGTCCATTGTCAATCAATTTATTATCACAACAAATATTCTTTTTTTAAATACATTCTCAAATAACTTTCGCTCTTCCCCTTAAAACCTCCTCATTCCTTTAGTTCAGTATAAAAGGACGCGAAACATGCCACCAAACACTACTTTTCCAGCCGTCCCATAAATCAGAAAAGTCTATTGTTTACAACTTAGTAGACAGAGGCATACTACTGACAAATTCTGAATTCCATTCGCAAAATTTAAAGACTATTATCCACATTTTACTGGCAAATCTTTATCCACTTCCCTCAATAAAATTTAATATAAATAGTCAATAAATGAATCTATTACAAACTCAGAAAACTCCTTGATAACAAACAACCAAAAATTATAAATATTGATGATGTTGATGAGCAGAAAGATGAAATATTGGGAGAGATAGTGGCAAATGTTGATTAAATAGAAAATTACAAGGAAATAGAAGAATTACAGGGAGAAGTTGTGAATCAAGATAATATAGAAGCGTTTGTTTACAAAGATGAACTGAAAACAGCTGATGGGAGCATTGCAATGAAAACATTGAGAAATATGGAAATAAAATTGATGATGATCAAACAGATGGGAGTGAAGAATTTAAAACAAGTTATTGGAAGTATTGAATGCTATTTAAACAGAATTTAGCAACAAGAGGGAGGAACGTAAACAAACAACAGCTGGAAATGTTTGGGAGGAAGTAGGTCAAAGCTTATTTTAATTTAGAGATACTGGGTAGATGTAAAGTTTTAAAATAACTTGATTAGAAATAAATTTAAATTAAATCAATTAATATTTTTTTCAAAAAAAAATTCTTGTCTATGTTATATTAGTAGTTTTTATTTATAAGAATTAAGTTAAGATGAATTATTTGATAATTTTAAGAAGTTAAAATAATAAAAGGAGGCGTGGCTATTAAGTGAAGTCATGTTGTTGTGACAGCCACAGACATTAAAATTTATTTGTAAATATGGGGCATATTAAAATGTTTTTAAAACTTTAGTAATTAGACGCAGATGCACAATTAATTAAACCGTAAGAAATTTTAGAATATAGACAGTTTTGGTATAAAATAAATAATACGTTGCACCAATACTAGACGGCAGTTTTGTAAATCTTTTAATTAACAGTGATTAGATTTAAGTTTCTGAGCGAAATCTGACAACATAGGGCAACTATTTGTAAGAAATTTAGTTTTTCGAAGAGAAAAGTCTAGACATTTCTTTCTCACACTAAATTTGGGGCATAATGTAATGCCAATTAATTGGTCATTAATTGTTTGGACATAAAATTTGAATTGTTTGATAAAGCCAGTATAGCGGTCTGATCAAACAAAGCAACAATGGAGAAGCGAGCTTGGCTGCTTTGTCGAAAAGTCAAAATGGCGTTTGCACGCACGAAAGTCTGAGTCAGTTTTACGTCTACAGCCAGCTAGGATAGAATTGGTGCCGAAATATCGCTGTGGAAGGATTAAGTATTTAGAAAGGGTCCAAATACCGGTAGTATAACAGCGAGACCAGTTAGAACAATTTTGTTATAAGTTGCAGTCTGTGAAATAAACATCCAAAATTCATCGATAAACATTTTGAGTGCAGAAGTCTAATTTCTATTCTCAAATTAGACCATTGTTTCAATTTTGGAAGACCATGTAATTGCATCCAGCGTCTAATTATCGTCGGAACGAGTGAATAACAGATCCTTAACGAACAGATAACCAACATTTGGCAAATTAAAAAGTATTAATTAGAGTCAGTGAAAACTAAGGCCTGATGAGTAAAAATTAAAGTGTAAAAGTGTCCGAACGAGGCAAAAATTGATTGTTCCGGTACTAGACCGACGGTCCGTAAGTAACATAATTTTGAATATTGTAAACGCTAATTAAAGGATAAAGTCAGATTTCGTTCGTTCGCTTTCTTCTAGTTTTCTGTTCTTGATTGAATTATTGTTTTATTTTAGGTAAATTATATTTTGAATTGTTCATTAGTCAAATTCTACATTTATCGTGTCCTAATCATCAAACCCAGTAAAGGCCCTGAGATACAAAAATTTTGATTGTAATTGTTTTTGAGTTTGAAGCCACAATTTGATAATAAATTTTATTTTATATTAACTAATTTTATTTCATCATTCCTTTAAATTAATTAACGCCTTACATTTGATTATTACAATATATATATTGCAATGCTTTGAGGGAAATGCATTGTTTCGGATTAATGGTCAGAGGAAGTGGCTTGTTGATTTAGGATCAGTATGAAGGAGTCGGGGCAAGGCACATGTGCGGGTGGCCTGTCGAAGATAAATTGGTTAAGGCAGGCATTTGTCTCTGATTAATGGGCTGGACCATCGGCGTGTTGACTTAGGATCAAGGGGCAGTTGGGCGGTCTGAAGAATTTTAGAACAGCGCACGTGTGAATGCGGGGTGTGAGGATACAAGTGCAAAGTAATTACGGGTCCTGTCCCGATGTGACAATACAGAGCGGATAGATATTTGCTATATAAGGAACAGCAGCTGCAGAATGTAAATCTCGGGATAATGGAGAAACTGTCAACGAGCAGTTGCGACGTAGTTTTGGGAACAAAGGAAAAGAGAAGGGACGGTGATATAAAAAGAGATGATAAGATTTTTGGAAGTTAGTTGGAGTTGAGTGTGAGAGCTAGGAGGTGGAGTCAGAGCGGAGGGGGACCTGTGAGCACCCAGTATGGAGAAATTTTGCAGCCTGCGAGAGAAATAGCAAATTTATGTCAACGATAAACATTTTTGTATGCAGAAGGTCAATCTGTTGTAATATCAAAATTTGACCACTGTCTTCGATGGTAGGAGACCAGGACACTGCATCCAGCGTCGAGTAGTTTCACCACGAGCAAGTGGGATGTCCTTCACCGAGTATGGAGAATCAGCTATAGTCGAACCAATAATATGTGTTAGAGTCAGTGTGTAAACGTCCAGTCTATAAAGTGTGTGTGTAATGAACGAGCCAAATGCTACTGAGTAATCGTAAGTTGAAATTTCATGGTATTAATATGTGTAAACGGAATTAAAAGATACAGTCAGATATCGTTCTTTTCTTTTGTGTTAATAAAATAAACTCTTTTAAATTTAGAATCAATCTGGTAGATTAAGTTCGTTAATAAGTTTCGTCGATGTCTAGACGATTAAATATTTCTGTTTGATTTAAAGATAAATGTTGGGTTCTTTGATTATTTAAGTGTTCTGTCCGTTATCAAATCCAGTAAAGACCCATGAGAGAAAGAGATGCTTTATATTTTTTATTAAATTGTATAATGCGCCAAGAATGGTTAAATAAAATTTGTTTGTTTGTTAAAATATAATTTTTTTTACTTTGACGCCCGGTTGATTATTACAATATATATATATATATATATATTACAACGAAGCGATTATTTACAAAACCACTAATACTTTGTCTTGTTTTATCAAGAATGGAAAAGTCCCTTTAGATTAAACACCCTGTTTGTGGTTTATAAAATTGATTGTTCGGATTGCAACTCAATGTATTGTAATGAATGATAGTTTACGCGAAGTTGTTCGGGCATGGTGACTCGGTCTGTTTGCATCCCTTTTTGACAGGACCTCGACAATACCAGCTCGGAAAAGGCTCTGAAGAATATTTGAATAACCACCTCCGACAGCTTCTAGTGAAGGTCAAAATCAGGAACAAATTTGAGTTTCGGAAGTGTGCTAAATTTTAAAATTCCAGAGGACGAAAGAGAAAAAATCCAGGTAGTGGCTTACAAGACAAGACAAAGAGAGGCCGGTTACAAGCCCCGGTAAACGTTAGTCGTGCCCAGTTTATGACCCGAGCAGTTTTGATTCAATACCAAGTTAAAAGGGAGAATCATCCGTCGACGCCTCTTACCGATGAACCCTGCAGTGTCATCCCTAGTACGAGATGCCGTCCGACGCCTAGGCAGTTCAGCGTAACAGCGCATCCCACCAGCACTACAGAGACCAAAGTTGATAGAAAGGATTAAATTTTTCAGTATATATACCAAATAAAACGTGTCTTGAAAACAAGGATTAAAGAACATACATCCAACTACAAACTTCCCACTTTATTTATATTCCTATCACTATTGGAATAGTCGGCCACCTGCCACATGAATACAAACGAGATTGGAGACAAATCCTGGGTTATAGATGTCACTGAGTTTAATTATGACACTAAACTTGCCATTTAATCGCCAGGGGTGGGGGTGGACTGTGGTAGTACTATTAAAAATGTTAAACGGCCGATGTTTGCGTCGAATAAATATTTTTCTACTGAAGTTATTTGTGTAAAATTTCAACCCCTTCCGGCATAGGAGGGGAGCACTCTTAGGGTTTGGCTGGAGGACCGTTACCAGAAAATAACGCGAATACCGCCGAGATTGGAGTAAAATCCGGGGTTATGGATTATTTTAATAATGACAACCCGGGAAAATCCGGGAATCCAGCTAGTTAATGATGAAAACCATATTCGCATATTTTTTTATTGTGTATAGTTTTCATAATAGACTAGGTGAGAGTTAGGAATTTGGGAATTCAGATTAACGAGACTCCTCTGTAGCTAGGATCTACGAATAATTTTTGAATACTAATAGTAAACACTCCGTCCGCTTCCACCTCTCAAATAATTGAAATTCACAACAACTGTATTAAGTAGACCTACATCAATATTATTATACTTAAAATACAAATTTGATTAATGATATCAAGATTTACTAAGATTTGTTTTCCAATAAAAGATTCGTTGTATTCGCATATTCGGAATAAATGTAGCCAGTGATGGCAGGCGCATATGTGCTCATGGACTACAGCACATAAATAGTTTTAAAAACTTACAATAACTGTGTTTTAACAATGTGAATTTTTTCCGTTTTCACTGCTTCTTATTACCTACAATCAATTCCGTGCTCTGCTACGATACAGAGGCGGCAGCGCCGTACGGTGACGACGTAAGAGACGAAATAAAAAACCACTTAATTAATTAGAAATCTTATTTTGTAGTTTATATTTTCAAAACAAAAAAAAGTATTCGCACATTTTGAGAATTAAAAAAAAACACAATCAAAGGATTTTTTAAAGTTAATAAATTAAAGTGGCGGCATTTGGAAGACTTGCATCATACTGAGTACATTTATAGCATACAAAACTTCATCGTGTGAGGAATGTTTCAAAAATTTATTTTATTTAAAATATGTTTGAATAAAAATAGAAATGTGTGTCAACTTGTTGCTAAATTATTCCGCTTTTAAAAATTAGACACTATTAGAAACTATGTCGACTGAAATACAAATGTAGCTTATTATGTGTTGAGTTATTTTCTGTTTGCTATTGGTAACACTATCGTTGTTGTAGTATTATTATTTTACATAGTTATCCTCGTAAAAATTTTATTTTGGTGTGATGTAGCTCATAAGTTAAAAAATTTAAGAAACGCCACTGATTTTAGTTATACCATGGATAAATATTTATTCTTATTCCAGAATTGGGAATGAGATACAATCTCTCTTGACTTATGCACTTCTCTTGCAATTTGGAGGTTGTATGGCAATTTCGTGCGCAGTTGGTATCCAAGTAACATTGGTATGTTTTTAATAATGAATATTTTTTACACTGCACAACATTATATAAAATTTGCTTTATTTCACATACTGTAGATCAGACGACAGCAAATATTTTGACTTGAGAGCAGAACAGAAATCTTTTGAGTTGGCTGAGCCAGTACTTAGGGTTTGGGGGGCATGTATACTTCCCCTCTTAAAGAGAGAAGGATCTGTGGGTCCTCCCACTAAAAATAGACCTCCCCACGTCCAGTCCAATCACCCGCCTCAATGGAACTCTGACTTCCACTGCGTGTGATCTGGATTATAATACCAATTCAGACAATATTTACTTTTCCAAGTTGGATGCTGATTTAAAGACGTATTATATTTAAATATTTCAAGTAATTGTATGTGTATACAAAAATTTCGTAATATATTATATTTGGATTATGTACGTATGTATAGACTATATATGATAGTGAGACGTGCTGGAGTGCAGACGTATGTAAACAAACGCGTTCGACAGCACCGGACTGAAACTTTGAAATCTAACTGGCCACGGATTATACTAGTGTTAGTGAATCGCCTGCATAACATCAGCAAACAGTGTTTCCTAACATCTATAAAGTTCCCCTGTTGGGAGGCTCCTCAACAATGAACACTATAAACAACAAGAGAAGCAGTGATGAAATATGTTCAACTTCCTTTGAACCTAGAAAAAGATATATGTTTGAACCGCAAAATTTAATCACACAAAATAAATTTTATATAAGTGAAAAGCAAATAGAAAATGCCAGTAAAATTAACTACGAAGACAAACACGCCGCAGAGATCGAAGGTATGGATACTAATAATCACACACAGCCTACACCAGAACTCGCCGATAGGAAAATAAAAATATCACCTATATATCTGCACAACGCCAGTAAACTTAATTACCAAGAAATACTTTCGGATCTAAAAGATAAAGCTAAAGCTGAATTCTCTACAGTCTACAAAAATAATCAACTAAGAATAAATTTAACAAGCATTGAGGATTATCGATGTATGACAAAACTTTACTCTGAAATAAATTTAAGCTATCACACCTTCAAAGACCCCACAGTCAACAATCTCTCAGTAATAATTCCGAATATTCCTGTTTCATTGACTGAACAAGATATACAAACTGAGTTTAAAATTATAAAGTACCCCATTAAGACAATCAGGCGACTGTATAACAAAAGTAAATACCCAATCCCCCTATGCGCAGTCGACTTTGAAAATACTCAAGAAATTACAGAAATCTTTAATTTAACAAGACTTAGTCACATCGTAATTGAGGTCGAAACGAGAAGGAACCAACAGGAATCCCGCAGTGTAAGAAATGCAAATTATATGGCCACACGCGAAACTACTGCCAACCACAACCGAGATGTGTGAAATGCACAGGTAAACTACCTTTACACCAAATGTCCAAAAAAACAAAACGAAGACCCACAGTGCGTGAACTGTCTGGAAAAACATCCCGCAAACTACAGAGGATGCAGTTACTTCCTTAAGCTAAAACAGTCAACCATCAGAAATCTCAGAACACAGAACACAACATACGCAAAAGCAACAAAAACCCGGGAGGAAAACAATGTAAGCCTTCCACATTCTTCTCATCAACTCCAAGAAACCGTTTAGAGCTAGGTGTATTGTTTAAAATTTCCGCTGCCATCATTTAATGTTTAAAATTCCGCTGCCACCATATAATAATCGAATTTCTCCTGGTCTCGCTAACAGAGATATTTAGGAAGAAATTGTAACTTGGGTCCGGAGTGCGCGCTAAGTCGCACTCTATAATAGCTTAAAGGCTTAGAGAAATTACATGAGGCTTTAGTCCATTAGAATAATAAAGAAGTTTTATTAATCTCAGTCTACAGCCTAGAGCTAAGTCAACAACATGAAAACAGAATACAGAGTGGTATACGCACCACATTGAAGTAAGATACAGACTTCTTTCCATCAGAGAAGTCTGGCCCTTTTATACATATGTTCACTCGAGAGATCTTCAGCCTGTGTAGAGGGGATACATTCTACACAGAGCCTCATTGTATTCAAGCACCCCCAGACTCAGCAGGACACATGGGTCTATTTTATCTTTGCTGCTGAGTTGGAAATTCTTGAATGCTTTCAAGTATTTTGTTTATTGATGCTTACTCCGAGAACGTGAGTAACCACAAAGAAGCTTTGTTTCTGATGCTTACTCAGAAGTTCCTTAGTGCCCACAAGGCAGACCTAATATATGTGTCATATATATTACATAGGGCACACTTGCAATTTTCAGTTGCGCAATCGTTTGATTGCATATTTGTGTCGTATGGAGTGTTATGGACCTGCGCACACATGCAACTGAGACTGAATTACTAGTTTCAACAACTAAACAGTTTCTTTTTTACTCATACTTTTCAGTTGCATATAGTTGCGCAATCGCCGTCTGTCCCATTGAATTGAATGGTGGTGAGCTCACTTGCAATCCAACTGTTGCATACTTGTAGTTGACATTTGATATCTCAAGAAATCTTAACAAATCAATTTCAACAAAATGATAGGTGAGTCAAATTATTAATTTTTGAACCAGTTTTTATAATAATTTATTCAAAACACAAATAAACAATAAAAATTCATGAAAAAATATTATAGCGTGTTAAGAATTCGATAAAAATGGAGCGTTGTTTCTTACGTCCATTGGCATAATAAAATTGAGCACTAAAATATTTAAATACAATGAATTTCAAAGAAAGTTTATGGAATTGCCCCTTCACGCTACGCTGCGCCGTCAAGGGATGAAGCCAAAAACGCCTTTTTGATTTTTTCTTCCTTCTCATCTCAAGAGCACACAACTCTGCCACCTGTATGAAGTCCATCTAGCAACTGTAGTTGCATACCCATGTGTGCCCATACGTAGCAACCAAACTGTTTAGTTGCCTGTTGTGCGCCCAAAACTATGCAACTGCGACTAAACAGTTGCGCAACTGAAAATTGCAAGTGTGCCCAACTAATGCCAACATGGAAGACACTCCACAAACATCAACTGACTTAATCACAGGTATATTAAAAAAGTTTATCGAACTAATCATTCCTCATATAGACAAACTTACACTATTATTAGCAACTATACTTCCTACCATCCTAAAGAATAGATATAAATTATCAGCAGATAATCTCTAAATTAACCTTGACCAATTGGAATGCCAATGGACGTAAGAAACAACGCTCCATTTTTATCGAATTCTTAACACGCTATAATATAGATATTGCCTGCGTATCTGAAATGCACCTAATTAAGACTGAAGCTTTTCGTATTCATGGATACAAAGTACACAAATAGACAACGAAGTGGATAAGACCTCAGGGGGAGTGGTGATTATAATAAAGAGAAAGCTAAAACATTACCTTCTTCACCTTGGCGATACAGATAATCTAGAAACTGTTTCAATACAACTATACACCGAAAACAATTGCCCCCTATAACTAATAGCTGCATACAAACAACATAATAAAAGATTATTATACCACGTAATACAAAAATTATTCGACAGTTCAGAACCAATAATGAATGTTATTAGGTGATCTAAATGCAAAAAATATAATTTGGGGTTGCACAGCTTATAACGCCGAGGGGTTAAGATTACACCAAATAATGAAAAACCATTGCATACTTTTATCGGCCCCAAATGAATACACCCGTTCAGGGCTGACCATCAACCGGACATCTTAGACGTCTTACACAAGAATTTTAAAACAACAATACATCAAACGGTAACAAATGAACTAGATTCTGACCATCTACCAGTAATAATGTCATTTTATGATGTGCCTCAAGTGAAGACCCCTGCACCGAGATTGGTTGATGGCATAACTGACTGGAAAAACTTCCAAAAATTGCTCGACCAAAAACTGAATTGGACGGGACCACTCCAGAATTCAACAAAAATTGGCGCTGCAATAATGAAATATACGACTGCAACACAAGAAAGCGCGATGGAAACAACAATACCAAGAAAACAAAGAACTACCAAATTCCAAATTGTATAACATAACACCTGACCATATAATTAAACTAATAAACACTAAAAATAGATATAGAAGAAAATGGCAACCTTACCTTAATATAAAATACTATATAATAGATTAAACCATATAGTTAAACAAGAGCTGGATGATATCAGAATAACAAGATATAACAGATACCTAGAAGAAATACATCCCGGCGACTCAACTATGTGAAAGGCAACCAAGAGACTCCTGAGACAACCTAGCATCATCTACCCACTAATAGTCAACAACACGATATATCTTCAGAGGAAGAAAAAACAGAAATATTGGCCACGCACCTGGAAAACGTGTTTACCTCAAATGCATACGAAGACTTGCTACCAAAATAGAAACCACCCTAGCTGAATTTCACATGCGGGAAGCCATGGAAATAATCCCCGCGTCTACTCAAGAAATCCAGCTATATATACAGCGACTGCCTAAACGGAAGACCCCTGGACCAGACCTGATAACCAACGAAATATTGAAAAACTTATCAAAGAAAGCTGTAGCCTATTTAACCTCAATTTGTAATGGTTTTATAAGACTTGGATACTTTCCTCGGGCATGGAGAACAGCAAACGACATTACCAATCTACAAAACTAGCAAGAAAAAACATGACCCTGATAGCTACAGACCCATAAGCTTCAGCCAAACTACTAGAGAAAGTGATCCTCACTAGACTGCAAGAATACATACACGAACATGAAGTTATACCATCTCATCAGTTTGGGTTCAGACAGTCACACTCGACTACTCATCAACTCATCAGAATAACAGAGACGATTGAAAATGGATTTGAAGAGATGAAATATACTCCAGCAGTCTTTCTAGATCTGGAAAAAGCCTTCGACAAGGTTTGGCTGGAAGGACTCTTGTATAAAATGATTAAATTAAACATTCCGGATTACATAATAAAAACCATAGAATCCTTCCTGGCCGACAGGACGTTCAGAGTAAGAATCAACGCATCACTATCTAGCATCAAAACAACAAAAGCAGGAGTTCCCCAAGGGAGCCTATTGGGACCAACCTTGCTCAACTTTTACGTACACGATGTGCCCAAAGTGAACGACTCAACGACACCACGATTCTAGCACAGAAACTACAGTTCAACACCTTCCAAATGCAATAAAGGTAACGTGTGAATGGTATAAAAAATGGAAAATAAAAATTAACACTACTAAATGTCAAGCAAAGATGTTCACACTGAAGCGCCACACTCAACTACTGACACTCCGACTGCACAATAATGAAATATCATGGAATCCTAAGGACTCAAGGATAAAGTATCTAGGACTCAACCCAGATGATCAACCGAAAATCTCATCTTCGAGCTGAATCCTCGTTCCTAATTTATAAATCGATTCTCCGACCCATTCTTACATACGCCTGCCCAGCTTGGAGCAACGCACCTACAAGTTCGTTCAAGAAACTTCAAACCATGCAGAATAAAGTTCTACGTATTGCAAATAACAGCCCGTGGTTCATTTGAAACAGTCAAATACACCAAGAATTAAAGGTTCAATTTATAACAAACTACATCCACAGCCTAAGCAGTAACTTTATCAAAAATATAGTGAAGTGTACAAGTGCAAAGAAATTAAAGCTAGGACAAAAAAACACCCATAAAAGACTCAAACGAAAGCTTCCACAAGACTTACACAAATAATTGTCAACCTGTAAATATCTGAACCCAATGTAATAATCCACAGGTGTGAAAAATTTTACATAACCCTGTCTCCAAATATTCATAGCCATATGATTTCTTATTATATCATAGCAGTGAACTGCATTTTACTTGCGGACCCTGCTAAATAAAGTTAAAAAAAGACTATATATAATTTTCTGCGAATGGGATGGATCCCTGGATGTAGTATGAAAACAAATATAACAACAGTTTTGTAAACAAATTATACAATTTTAGAATAAAAAGTCGTAGAAATTTCGCCTGAAAATGGAGCCCACACTTTTAAACACTTCACTAAAACAAAACACGCACCTAAAAAATGTTAACTTTAAAGGGAAAATATAAAAAAATCACTTCACTAATTGTGGGGACGAATATTCCGTGTCCCCACGCGAGCAAGAGGGTCCCGTTACGCGTCCCGTTAGGGGATGCAAACAATGCTCCCCACCAAGTAACGGGACCCTACCGAGCACCTACAGCGTGCACACGGAGAGCGCATTCTGTTTCCGGCTCTCGCGCGACACATTACCTGTGCTTCCCGACAACGGCCAGAGTCGCACCACGTGGTGGAATAAAGTTTTAGTTTAGGAGACCAGGCTTATTACTCCCGGCTCCGGGAATCCTAACCCTGCACGAGTCTCTCCTATACTAATCTATTTAGATTATTTTTAAAGCTTATTGTTGCCGGGAAATTCGTTTCAAACAGTGCTACAGGTAAATTGTTCCAATAGTCTATCGATCTGTTTAAAAATGAAACTTTTCCTACGTTTGTTATTTGTGGTCTTATTATGATTTTAAGCTTGTCATCAATGTAAGTTGATTTTTCATGCTTATCCCTTATGTCTTTCCGCGATTATTTTTCACTTGTATGATTAAAAACAGAGCATAGCCCATATTTCTTCCTTCTGGTGATTCCGATCGTAGTTTCTTTATCTGATCTCACCCCTGACCAGGTCCCCGTATTACGAATATTTTCCTCTCTGAAGTTTTCTAGGCCTTCTATGTGGCGTTTTCCATATAAGGAGCACTCAACATGCGTCATACACGAGCATGGGGTGAATCAAAGATTTATACACAAGATCTTTTGATTTGCCGCTCTCCCTTTTAATTTTCTGATTGCGAAACGAATGGATTTCCTCTGCTTAAAACACGCCTAAAGTAATCAAAAACTTGTTGAATAAAATTATTGAACGATGTCGAACATTTCCAATGTTAGGGACGTGAACTGAAGAATACTCTGTCAGAAGTTTTCGACAAAATACACGGTATTGTGTTATGACTCTGTGTTTTCTATTTGGTACGAAAATTATGTCTAATAAAAATTCAAGAAGATAGGTGCCGCGTTTCTCGCAACGGAGAATATACATAATGGAGTGGTAAATTTAGTCTAGAGATGGGTCGGAGTCTGTCTATGACGGGAGATAACTTCGACTCCCGCTCCTTACGAAGAGTCTTCAAAGTTGCTTTCTGCTCCTCAGCGAGCTGTGAGCTGGCGCACATAGGTGGTGGAGATGTCGTTCACGAAAAAATATATAAAAAGTAACTCCGAAGAGGGCAAAGACGATGAAATCAGCTGGGAAGGAAGGTGATAGACACAGCTGTATGGAATACACGTGGGATTATTACCGTCGAATATCCAGAAAAAACGCAAACGCCAATTAGAGGCTATTATGCGTCAATGTTGGACATATTGAGTCAGGAAATATAGAAAAAATATTTCAAAAGTGATATTTATTTAATATAAAATAATAAAGCCTCACAGATTAATGATATAAATGATAAAATAATAACACTCAATACAATTGGTAGCATTAAATATGGTAATTCTTTGTGGTATAATAAGTAGGTCTACACTCATCTAATCGGCACCTTGATGTTATCAAAGATTGCACGAAATTATTCAAGCTTTACAGTCACTAGCCACTGCTGACAAAATGAACACAATATCTTTGGGATAAATAACAAATTATGGGACATGACAACTCGCCTCACAAATAAAAGCGAAACTTTTATTTTACAAAATAAATTATTGTCTAAACTTAAATTATTATACAAACAAAAATGTAATGGCAAAGTAAACTGCCAGAGCATGAATTAGCAAAAACTAACAAATTAAAAATTATTTTATAACACTCTTCAAACAACATGGAAATGTGGTTGAGTTTGTTTGGCCAAAAATTTTTTAGATCATAACTGAAATGAATCTGATGTGAGGATACAAGAAACTCAAATGTGCATCACACCAGTTTTGATAGGAATGGATTAACACAGTTTTTGTGAAATGGTCTGCTGGCTCCTCAGCTGCTTACTCACATTGTCTGGAAGTCGGGATAGTGATGTGACACCTTCAGAGAGAAGCGAAGATGTGGTTGTCCTGGGCTGTAAATATGTGACTCTCACCTCAACATGAGATCGGTCCATGCAACAGTTGAAGTAATATCAACATTTAAATAATCAGACAATGTACATATTTTGTAAATAGTTTTTTTGCATTGTATTTAATGTTTTTTTATATGCTTTTAAATAATTTAAGTCTTTTTTCATAATAATAATGTGGTCAATCAATTAAAATTTAATGTAAAAAATAAGAAGGTTAAAAGATACATATTTTTATCAAAACACATAACTACATGTAGGACAGGATACTTAATGTTTCATCATGGATTTACTGGCATCAATTGTTAACACATTTGATATTAACCAGAAATTATTGAGACACAAAATATACTTAAGTCCTTGCACTTTATTCATCTGACTATACATATTTAATTCTTTATAATGTAAAATATACTTTTACCACAGGATTCATCAGATGGAGCTGATTCCAGCAAATTTCTTGGTTTCTTGGGAATGGTTCTTTCTGAGTTGTGGCTTTATTGTTATTATGGCAGTGAGCTCCTTTATTATGTATGTATAACAATAAACATACTAAAAGGTAATAATTTTATTGTATCTAATTATACTTTATACTTCAGAGCAGTGAATTACAGAGAGCAGCATATAGCTGTGACTGGTATAATTTGGATAACAGCAACAAAAAAAACATATCTTTCATTCTTATGCGATCACAGAAGCCATTACACCTGAGTGTTGGGAAAACATACATTGTTTCCTTGGGGACTTTTACAGATGTAGGTATTTTCAATATAAATTCATTCTATTAAGGTATTCATTTTCAAATAATTATTTTTAAATTTATAATGAAAATTCACACTGTTTGCTTAAAACATTTATTACTATTAATTGTAATAACAATATGACACTCATTTGATAAAGAACCATTTATTATGTTTGTAATAGTTGTTAGAGCACACACACCATAATGTGTTAAAAAAACATTAAATATATTTCAGTAGTATGTACATTTAATTTCTAAATACTCTGGGGGTCATAATTGTCCTCAATGTGGGTCACAGTAGCACTTAGCTTGATGGACGAATAGTCACAATGTCTTACAGTTCTATCTGGAACCAATTCCTATGCAGCCAGGCAGACGGCACCTATTTTCTTCTTGTCGGCTTCCTATGTTGGATGGTCTGTTCATAGATGATTATGGAGATGGCTGCAGACCTCAGGAGTCTTTATCACAGATGCTTATTGATCTCCCAATTCCACTGATAACTCTTAAATCAACTCTACACTGCTCAATTCAACTTCTGATTCATCTGCTATCTTTTTTTAAATCTTTTTATATTAAAATCTCCTCTGTTGAACTATAAGTAAATTATTTGCTGAAAGCAGTACATGTAAGATTCCATCTCAGTGGAGGGGCTCCCTCTAAATTACTTATTACTATTTAAATAATATTTTATATATATGCATCATTGATGTAGCAGTTTTAGAGGACCGACCGAGTCTTTTTAGTATGTTGGTGGAGTTGCTGTTGTCAAGCAGGTTCATAGCTAGATAGTTTGTAAGATTTTATAGTCTTTTAATATATTTAGCACTCATGGACTTCACTTCCTCCTTCACCATTTTTACATGGAGATCCCAGTGAATGACCTAATTTCTCACATACCATGGAGTAACTGCTATTATCCGTAGAGCCTTTGACTGGAATCTCTGTAAAATTTCTAAGTTGGAGTTTCTTGTAGTTCCCCATAATTGTAAACCTTATGTCCTAATAGGCATTAGTATAATTTTGTAAACTAGTACTTTAATTGTTTCAAGTTAATTTGGATTTTCATCCTAGTAGGCTATTTAACTTGAAGAGCTTTATGCCTAGTTGCTTCCGTTTACAGAATATGTGTTTTTTACAAGTTAGTCTACGGTCAAGGTGTATATCAAGGTAGCGGACGTCTTCTGCTTGAAGAAGTGGTGTATTGTTGAGTGATACTGGTGGACATGTTTATCTTCTGATGGTGAGGGTTACTTGAGTGGACTTGGCTTCATTTGCTTTTACGTGCCAAAGCCGAAGCCAGTCTTGAACTTGGTTAAGCGAGATTTGTAGGTGACTTGATGCAATGGTAGGGTTTGCGTGAGGTGATAAATTAGCAGTATCATCTGTAAATGTAGCCATGAACATATGGTCAGTGGTAAGGATATCTGCCGTGTACAAAAGGTAGAGCATGAGTCTGAAGTCACTACCTTGTGGTCCATGTGAGTTAATAGGATATAATTTTGTTAGTTCATCTTGAAACTTAACCTGGAAGTGTCTGTTGCTTAGATAGGATTTTAAAAGAGGATAGCATTGTGTGGTAAATTTTTGTTGATCTTGAAGAGCAATCCCATATGTCAGACCTTATCAAACACCTGAGTTATGTTGAGTAAGGCCATGGAGCAGCATTTCTTTTCTTCGAAAGTTGATTATGTTCACTACTCTGTGAACTTGCTCAATAGTGGCATGGTTCTTTCTAAATCCAAATTGGTGTGCTGGTATTAATTAATTTTCTTGTAGGATTGGTTTTAATCTTTTTAGTAAAAGTTTTTCAAAAACTTTGGATATTATTGGCTATAAGCTGACCTGTCGGTAAGATGATGGTTCTTCAGGTGACTTTCCTGGTTTAGGTATAAGTATTATTTGTGCCACCTTCCATTGGTCTGGATAATAATTTTATTTTAGGATAGCATTAAATATGGCCGTTATTAGTTTGTATCCTTTCTCTAGTGATATCTGTAATTCAAATGAAAAGTCCTCAACTATTTGACTGTCTTTTTGATGCTTTGCAATGAAATAAATTCAATCTCAAATTTGGTTATAAAGGCTTTGTTATAAGTCTTTGTTAATTTACTTTTAAATTCTGTATATAATTGTAACCCCTTCAATCTAGATTCTAATAATTTTTTCTGCCAAAATTGTGCTGTTTGGTTTAAAATATAATTTCAAAACTCAAAATTATTTTTTGTTATAAATAAACAGAGCATCACTTCCAACTATAGGCATAAATGTGACTGTGTATATTTTTCAATTTTGTTAATAGTTGAGATCTTATTGCATAGTATTTGAGAATTTCTAAACATGATTGTTGTACTTTCAAACATATTTTTTGTGGTTGCATTTCTCAGACAGAAAATCAGACCCTTTATATGAATGTTTTCTTAGTCATTTGACTAATTACTGTCCATTGTATCATTATGCATAGAACTTAAAATTAAGCATTTCTCTGGAGCGATTAATGCTTATTATGTGATACCTGTTATGCTTTACAGTAATAATAGTCTTCATTGTCTGTAATAAATTATATGAATATACTAGCTGCGAGTATATAATTTCACATTTATTCATAGTCTATTTCTGAAGGGTGCACTGTGGACATTTAATGTTCACATTACCAACATTGTTTGAAATTGTATCATTGTGTGATGTTATTTTATAAAATCAAATTTCTACGTTTAATTTTAATATGTAATCAAGATATATGGATTGTTATAATTTTGTCATGTTTTAAAGCTCAGAAGAAAATTACACTCTAATTGGTAGATCCTATATTTTTGTACTAATGAAAAATGATTAAAAATTATAATATTTACTATTTTTAGTAAAATATTAAGTTAATTATTTTCAGGAAGAGAAAGCCATGATTATGAAAGTATCTCAGTTATAATTGAATAAAATCGTGCATTTAAAATACCTGATTTTAATTCCATTTTTTTCAGAATATATAGGTACAAATGTTTTAAAAACTGTTGCTAAATCACTAATCAATTCTGAGCCCTGAGATATTTTGTTGGAATTTCTTATAATTCATTAAATATATTATGAAAGTTCAAAATTTTTAATGATATTTGTTTATAATAATTGATGTGATTTTAAGCCGTCTTTACTTCATATTATATGTTGAATATGGAATACTAATTTGTACTTTCATTTCATATTTGTTACTATCCCATCAACTAACATTACTGAATTTATTTTTGCAAACTTTATCAGTTACCTTTTCATACCTTTGATTTTATGAATAATATATAGGGCCTACTTTTGTTTGTAAAATGCAAGTTACACATATCTTTCACACAGCTTTCACTGATTTCTTCATTTTATTGCAGGTGATGAAGTTCACATACTCACTTTTTACTCTTCTGAGACAGTTCAACGAACATTAAAGTTAGAATATTACTATTGATATTACTATTCCTAAAGTAGTAAATTACACAATTTTGTAGTGACAGTTGCTTTAAAATGGGCTATAATTGTACTAAAACGCACCAGAAAATCAACTTAAGCAATAAATAGATGCAGTATATTGTTTTTCCATAATTTACTAATGTAATTAAATATGAAAATCCAAATTTTGATCCAGATTAACCATTATTTGGCGACTGAATTACCAAAAAAACCTGATAATATGTATATGTGATACTAAAAAGCCTACTTAATTTGACCTTATTTACACGAACAAAATTCAAATGGCTTCAGTATATCAACAGAAAAGATTATGTCATATAGAAGAAAAGCAATATATTATATTTTTAATTTCTTTGACACCTGTCAAATAATATCAAAATATTTATCACCAGTTTAGTTTAAGTGTGCAGAGGTGTAGGAAGATTAACTTTGTATGCATATATATATATATATATATATATATATATATATATATATATATATATATTGTAATGGCTAAATAAAATGAAATAAAAACTGCCAATTTAAACAAAAAATTATCTTTTATTAAAACACAATTTTCAATTACACAAATCTAATGAAAAATCAAAACAATTTTATTTACCTAGAATACATTTTAAATAATTGGACTCGGTACCCTCAAGGTCTTTACTTGGTTGATTAGGAAACAGAACAAAATGTTACATAAACAAATACAGTTACAATGAATGAAAAACGAAATGATTGAAACTAAATAATTGAAATGATTGAAACGAGTAAAACAAATGAAATGATTGAAACAAAATCTGACTTTTTACCCTTTTTTAACAATTTATTATTATGAATTCAGAAAAAAAACTTACAAGCTCTCTGGTCCACACACTCACTTCATACAGGCTTAAAGGGCACCTGGCTGTGCTCACACTCTGCTTTCACAGCCACCTCCTCTTGATGATGTCACCCTCACTACGAATTCAAACACCTCTGCTGGCAGACAGACCTCCACAATGAAACTCCCACCGACTGTTGACGACTGATGTCCAACTAATTACTCTCGGCCACCTAGCTTGGCCTAGCATCTGATGATCTCTCCTTTTTGCAAACTCCCAACTGTTCATAACAATTGTTTCGGCCACTTAATTTGGCCCCGCGTCCGTCCGTGCGGACCTGCACCATCGCTCTCTCCCACTAACACGTCCGTCTCCCGTCCACACGAAATGATAAAGAAGCCCTCAACTGTCCAACTGCCCTCTTATTTATATCCTGGCTCCAGAATCTTCCCTTGTTTTCACTGTTTTTGAATTTCCACTTTCGCCAAACAAACCCCATCTGTTGCCTTTCTCCCGCTCCGAGAGCCACTCAATCAATTAAATTAAACATTTCCTTTTAATATAATTACATCATCCAACAACCGTCTGCCATTTATGCCATTATAATTCTGTCGTCCAGATGTTGCTCACAACCAATTAGCCCTAAGAGCTGCAAAACGCCCCAATTATTAGTCCTTCCCCTATCTAAAAGTCACTTATCCTTCATTTTATCATTATTTGTTTTTATATGTACCAACCACTCAAGGATCCCCAGTCTGAGTTCGTAAACAAATCTGACAAAAATAAGAACAGAATTCCTGTCCTTCTGAGCTGGTTATTACAATATATTAAGTGATAATGTTTTGTAATTTATTATTATTTAGATTAATTGCTGTAAATAATTCCTACCTATTGATTTATAATAACTTTTTGAGGTAATCAGTAAAACTAAAATTGAGAGACAAATACACTGCCCTTCAAAAACAGTTAATGTTTTAAAAACTTTTGGAAAAATTAATAATTTACATTTGTATAATTTACTGAGGCATTCCTTTATATGGATTCTAGTCAACAAAAAAAGTTTATGAGGAAGATACTTGAGTCAACCTAGAGAGGACAAAATGATTGATAATTTGAACAGCAATAAATTAATGAACCACATGTCATTTCAGAAGATATCAATCATTATATTAGCACTTGTGCCAAAACTCTGGTTAACACTACACATGTAAATGATCAAGATATTTCACTAAATCTAACAAATAGAATAAATAGTTCCATATTCCCACGTATTGTCTTGGTGGGAGAAATCCAGAAAATAATATCTAACCTCAAATCCTCTTAAGAATATGGCATTGTTCGTGTTTGTGGTAGAAATTAAAAGGAGTTTTCTTATCTGATGGCTAAACCCCTCCCACATATTTGTAATGAATCCATCAATACCAATTTACAAAAATTGTAAAAGTTTTACTTTACAATAAGTGAAAAACATTGACTTTGCAAATTACAGACCTATCTCTCTTCTTTTTTTTCCATAATAGTATAAAAAAATTATGTATGGTTTTAGAGAGCTTAGAGGGCTTTTGACCAAAAGGAAGAAATGTCAGGACTATATTTTGGAACCCAGCGAAGCTTTTGACATAAGAAAACACAAAATTTTATTCTTGCAACTTGAAAACTATGGCATCAGATGATTAGCATTTGATTGAATAAAATCATATACTGATTTAGGTCACAAGGAACCGAAATTATGTATGAAATATTCTCTTATCCACCAGGAATTGAAGTTCACCAATCAACCCGAAGTACTTTGAAATATGATGCCCAACAAGATTTAGATCACATTCTCCTTGATATTTATATTATATTTCAATTATAACCCTCATCAGCTACATCATGCACATTCATTCCTATTAGCTAACTATACAAATATAAGAATAATAATAATAATTCATTATTTCCATTGACAATTTTTACAAACTGAATAGGATACTTCATTATACTACATTAAAACAGTTGCAGGTTCTAATACTAATACAATATTATATATTGTCACTTTACATAACATATATAAATGCATGAAAGTAATTATGACAGTCTGTAACAGGATATACACATTATAATGTCAAACTTAAATTCATAATGTATAGAAATTAAATTAATTTTGATCACTAATAATAAAACTATTGGTACAATTTTTCATAATATACTAAACAAAAACCCTGGTAAGGCAAGGTAAGAAAGGATGATTGTTTGAAAGTTGTCAAGGACTGTGTCAATGTCAGAAGGAGAGGAATTAGTAGATTGATTTGTGGGTGAATGAGGGAAGTGTAATGTTGCTAATTTGTGAAATGGCTATTTGTATTTGGAGAAGAGAGTGGGAAAGAGTAAGATTAAGATGGGCGAGATAAGGGAGGTGATCTGTACTGAAGTGCTGAAGATTTTGAAAAGTAGAGGGAGGATTTAAAACAGATAAAGAAGTCAAGGATATATGGAGATATTAAATTGTCTGGATAATAGGTGGGTTCTGGTGGGAAGATAATATGGTTTGGTTTGTGGAGGATTAAGTTTTATAGGGTGTTTCCTCTGGGATTAGGAATTCTGGATCCAAAGTGTGTGTGCTTAGCATTAAAGTCTCCTTAGGAGTTTCGACTAGAAGTAATGTGGAATAGCTATAGAAGAGGAAGAATAGATACTGTTAATTGAGGGTTAATTGAGGGTTTATATGCTTTGGAATTTTGAAGCGATTTATAATGGAGACAGCCCTGGTAGTTCGCAATGTGTGGACCTTTGCAATTCGTGCAAATTGGGGTTGAGGATTTTGGGTTAGGGAACTTTGAAGAGAGTTGATAGGATTCACAGCAGACACAATGGGGGTGATTGTGACAATAGTTTTTTGAGTGACCAAAGGTTTGGCACTTCATATATTGGACAATGTATCTTTTTGGTTTTGAAGGTTCTATTTTTATGTGACAGTGGTATAGGGTAGATACTTCAAAGTTTTTGGGGTCTGGGGATAGATCCAAGAAAAAATAGGGGAAGCATTGCTTTTGTAACCGGATGTCTAACAGGGAAAATTTGGGTGAGTGAAAATCCTAATTTCTGTTAATATTATTGATATATCTGAATTGGGGTGAAAAGGCCTCGAATGACAACTCTGAATTTTCTCTCGTCTCTAACTTGTAATGTGTGGAATTCTGCATTGATTCTTCAATGTATTTTATAACTGCTCTAAAGACGTTGACTGAAGAGTTTTTAAGGTTAAGTTTGTTATCTGACATGTTAAATATAAATTTATGGACACAGATTGTTTTTAAATGGTTTAGAAAAGTATTAACATTATCAATGTTACTTATGAATATAGGAGGGGGTTGTACTTGGCGAAGTGCGGGGGGAAGAACAATATCGGTGGATTCTTCTGCATTTTGAAAAATTTGAAAACGGTTTGAGGTAAGGAATGTAGAATTTAGAGGTGCGTTGCAGTTGTTTGTTGTTGTTAGGTTTGGAATGTTGGATGGTGTATTTGAGGGAATGCTTTTTTTTTTCAGGATATTGTTGTAAAAACTGGGGAGAGAGGGATAGGTAGATCACTAGAGTCTGCTGTAGGCTGTTTGAAGTTTTCACCTTCGAGATCCATATCCATGATGGAGATGGGGCCCTCGAGGTGGGGCTGCTGCGTTGTGATGCTGATGTTCTCGGAGATGTAGTGACGACAAATGATACTGGATTATATGTTTCTTGAGTCTTGAAGAGTATACCGCTGGATGTACTGAGATGGATGTACGTGAATTACCGGTGTTGTTACACATTTTCGTAGAACTATTGGGCACTCGTGTGGGCAAGAACTAAACCAAACGTGCGTCTGTTCAGCTTGACTAGCAGGAGTGAAGCGAAGCACTACTAATTCTAGAAAGTGTATCTTCTACTCACCCTTATAGGACCGGGCAACCCGGACATTTGTCCGAGGCCCCCATATTGAAGGGCTCCAGTTTGGATGTAAGTATGAGAAAAATTCACATAACGATATTTCGTTCGCTAAAAATTCACCGTGCTTAGCGTACTTAAATTGTTTACGTCAAAAAGCTAAAAATATTTACACTACTATTGAAAAAGTGTTTTATGAAAATAATTATTTGAATCAATAATGACATGTATTGAGTTCATTTCTTCGATAAGACTCGTTTTATAATAATATATAGAATAATTGAACGGAAAAAAATAGCAGTCAAGAATTATAATTTTTTTAATAACTGTTTATAATTTGCTGAAATATTTTCCCTGAAATGTTTGCGAGGGCTATTCGCTCGCAGGAAGAACCTTGTAGGAGAGACAGGAAGGGGCTACCTTGGGGGTGCCATTTCCTCTCTCCGTTTTTGAACTAAGGTTCAAGCCGAGGCACCTCGGCCTGTTTGGAGAGTCGCAGACCTTGGGCATACGGTAAGAGTTGTTCCCTGTTCCCATTGGAACAGTCAGCCAGCTGCCTCCTAAACTGATCGAGGTAAGGAGAAGGGAATGCTGCGACCCAACAGCAAACTCCTCTCTCGCTATCGGAAGGGCGTGGGACAAGTACCCAATGCCCGACCTACCTGATGCAGGTTTTTCTAGGGTTTTCCCTGCATTACTTTTAGGCGAATGCCGGATAGGCACGTTTTGTGTAGTGCTTAAATTTTTTTTAGATCGATTGACGGAATATAATTTTGGAGTTATGTTAATTATTTTTAGAACAAGGATAAGTCTTAATTCATTATATCATTTTATACTTTACATTGTTTGGCTTCTTTGCATGGAACATTCGTTGTCTGCGATAAGCTTATATACTTGTTCGCAAATGATATTAAAAATATAAAAACTCGTAACTTATTCATAAAACATTTATTAATCAATGGAGCTTTTTATATACTCAAGTAAATTTGTAGAATGCTGTCTTTATTGAAGTATACTGCCGTTTGGTTTTCTTCCAACATGTATGTCGTGAATCGACGTAAAAATTTACGTTTAAATTAAAGATCTATGGAAGCCATATGTAACGGATCAGTGTTGTGTTGATATAATAAATATTTAGTTTACATTTAAATTAAGTTAGTGATTAATCATTGTTTATTAGGATTAATTGTTGATATTTATGTATAGATACGGTAACGTATCATTTTACACAAAGTTTTCAGTATTATAAATTCAATAGGACATAGATTTAATCTTTGTGTATCTATTGATGTATCCTGTTTACTCCTTGGAGGACCAATAGAGAAACAATTGTCTGCTGCTTGGGTACAATTCAAGTATCTTATAACGGTATGTCGAAGAATTTCCGTTTTTCAATCGGACTGTAAGAGATTTAAACAACTTACACGTAGAAGTTTTTTAAACATTTTTTTAATTCGTGATATCCGAATACCATTTGTATGATTCAACTCTAATTGCTTTACGAAATTAAAATGATTGTAGATGGAAAGGACGTTTCGTTTATGGAAAGCGAACACACGTCATTCTTCCTCTTATAAACTTTGTCTCCAACATGCTTTCAATGAATACCAAAATCTGATTTAAGAAATTCCAACTGATAAGCTTACGAAAATGAAATCCTGTTAATATTAATCCGCGGTTGAATTTAACAGCATGCTTACCACGGCTAGTGAGAGTTTAACGGGCTGTTTTCTTTGGACGGAGCAGCATAGTAGTGAAAGCCTGGACATTTGATGGTCCGTGCGCTAATTGTGGAATTCTCCACACGCACCAACGACACTCAACGTGTAATGCGGCTTGAGGTATAATTGGAGGACTTTAAAGGGAGCGTTTAGCTACATCCCGGATTAAGTTTCACGCGCATGTGGAAATGGTTATCTCTGTATAAACTTTCACCCGAATTGGAGATATTCATTAAAGTTCGGGACAAAGAAAACGAGAAGGTAATATAATCCACGAGGGAGCTGGGGATGCAGAAAAGCTTCATTAAAAGCTTCTCTTAAACTGGTGGAGGTTAGAGTTTGATCTGTGCTACCGTCTGAGGCACGCCGTGAATATTCTCACAGAAGTAGGCATAAATGGATGAAACGTTGACAAGTCCTGCGGCATGTGGCATCAGATTACGAGTGCGGTTAAGCGTTTGTTTTCTTTCTCTTCAAATATTATCTTCAATAAAGTAACGATAGGGTCTATAGAACGTTTACGAAGATTTCTTCAATTTGTTTCCATTGTATTTCTAGTAACCGTGAGGACTTCAGCTCATAGAATTATGTATTATTCTGATTGTTAAACAAATTTAATTTTTTTTTCAAATGAAAATATGAATAAAAGCAGACTTTAACCCACTTCTTATAATTACGTAGGATTTCCATGCGTATGTATTTTCTCACATCAGTGCGGGGCTGCGTGAACGGGATCGGTAGCGGGAAAGGTGCGGGACGTGTTTTCATTGCAAGATACGGGCATATTCAGACGGTTTTCCTGCGTCCCGTGCCTGCTGCGCGCTTGTCCTATTGTTTCGGTACAAGCCGCCAAAGGAAATCTTACATTAAGTATTCGAAAATATTCACATTCGTTTAATATTATAACATATATACCTCAAAGTAACTGCAACTCGTTCTTTTGGAGATATTGGTTCACGGTAGTTCGTGCATTTCTTTTTAATGTCATTCTTAATTGAATTGCAAATTTCATCAAAACAATCAGGTGTCATTCTGAAATAAATATAAAATCTTGCAACATCTCTACGTAACTGTGGCATTAAGGTGGGACATTTACCAAATGTTTTTCGTTTAGAATTAATGTCATGAATCCATATTCTTCTTTTCTTAAAGGTATATAAATAATTAGGAAGCAGGGTTAATAATTGCCTTGTTTCTTATTAGTCTAATAACTTGCTTAGCACGTTTTTCGTCTTCGGCTAGAGCTAGTAAAATTAGAGCCTCTTTTTCATTTGAAGACATTATTGAACACGCTGTCTTAACTTGAATTAAAAATACTTTATTATTTTAAGTGAAACTGATGTGTTCCCTGGAAGACGTCTAGAAAATGAATTCCCGTTCCCGCAATGGTATGGAGGGCCGTGCGGTACTCTGTCCCGTACCTGAAACGGGATTTCCGCTTCCGTCTCGCACTGGTGTGAGAGGGCCTTAATTCATATATTGTCCGAAGCCTGCGAGAGGATTTCTCGCAGCTGAACCTTCCCAGAGAGCTCTGGCGGGGGCTACCTTTGGGGATGCTCTCACATCTCTCTGGTTTTTTTGAACTAAGGTTCCCACATGCCGAGGCACCTTGGTCTGTTTTGAGAGGTGTATGTTCCGGGGTCGCAGACCTTGGGCATACGGCAAGAGTTGTCCGCTATTCCTATTGGAATAGTCGGCCAGCTGCCTCCTAAACAGGCCAAGGCATGGCGAGGGGTAAGCTGCGTCCCCACAGCAAACTCCTCTCCCGTCATCGGAAGGGCGTGGGACAAGTACCAAATGCCCGACCTACCCGATGCAGGTTTTCCTAGGGTTTTCCCTGCATTTCTTTAGGCGAATGCCGGGTAGGATCCTTAAACCATAGCCCGGGGGCCCTAGTAACCCTTGGCTACCTTCCTCTACCCTTCCGCATCCCCCCTTTCTAATCCCTTCCTATGCTATTAAAGGGGAGTTGCCCAATGTGGATCACCCTCATGTAGCCTGTTGCCCTAAAAAAAAATCCAGAGCGAAAAATTCTCGAGAAATATAAGTTAAACGATAAAATTCTATGTTTTTGTGTTGATAATAAAAAATACTATTTTTGGGAAGCATCATGTAACGGGAAATTAATGTGTTTACAAAAATGCAAGGAAAAAGTGGTTGTAACTGGCTAGGTATAGGATCGGAACGCACATTATACGTAGTTGTGTTCAATACGCAACCGATAAGATACGTATAGATATAGAAGTCATGGGGATAAAAATTTGTAAATAATTTCATATCTATACGACATGAGTTACAAATCTAAAAAAAATTGTGATCTTTTGCAATACAAGTCGAATACAAAAAAGTACTATCACATTAGTACTGGATTTTTTAGTTTACTATCATCAATTCACAGAATACCAATAATATTTGAAGACTTGAAATCAAATTTCTTATCGCAACCAGACATTGCTTCCCCAAATTTGATAAAAAAAATTGTAAAATAAATTAAGCCTACATGAAATATTTAGATTTACGGAAATATAGCTTTGGGCATTTCGATGGAATAATTTGAACCAAAAATTTACTTGGGGCGAAATAGAAAAATCTGCAATGTTAATAAATAATAATATTTCTGAAACAAAATTAATACTGACGAACGTTTCGATGAAATAGTAACAATAAATAAAACCCAATAAATGGCTAAATTTAAAGACGCTGAAACGACATCACAAAAGCGGTTTTAAACGTACAAGATTTAACGTCAACTTACAATGAATGTGGAAATTTGATGAAATTAATAGCCCATTTAAATTGATTACGTTCGATATCGTTAGTAGTAGAAGGAATATTTTCTATAATGAATAATGTCTGGACAGCCGAAAGGGGTAGGATGCAAATTTTGGCTGTTAAAACTTCGCTGATTATAAAAACTAACACCTATATGATTCGTAGAGAATTGTACAATAAATTCAGAACCAATGTTTCGTTGTTAAACAAGTTACATCTGCTAGAAAATTTGAAAAAAGGGGTTAGGAGACTTCACCATCTAAAGATAAAATCAATTATTTTTCTGATGTATTTTAATTTTGTTAGAAAATAAATGTTTCGTAAAAAATTATAAATATATATTTTTAATGAATGGTTTTTTATTGCCGTTAGAGAGGAGGGAAGGTCCTGAGGCCTGAAGAACGGTGTTCATAATTTGCTTCTTAAAATTATGGTAATCCTGTGATAACGTTTCACTTAGAATGACCACTTTTAAATACGAGGGTGAGTCGATAAGTAATGCCTTCTATTCTTTTTCTCTCTCAAGACAATTAAATGTAATTTACTCAATATTAATGATTAAATGTACCATTTTTTATATACTCTCAGTTATTTTCCACATTTTTGAGAACCTTTTAACAAGGGCATGTATTCCACTGAGGTAAAACTGGCCTGCCGCTTCGCTTTTCACCAGCCAATGGTGTTTGCCCTTCAGCTTCGTTACAGCGACGAATCCATCGCCCAACAGTGCTGAAATCCACTGTTACATAATTTTTTCAGACTTTAATGAATGCGAATGTGCGTTTCACCTTCCGCATTTAGGAATTCAATCACAACTCTGTCTAATACATACGACAATGTTAGCCATTTTGCAAGAGGGTGCAGTCACTGCAGTGCTGCCACTAGTTGACTTAACTTAGTTTGAGGCCGACGCATTTTTAAATATTCATTCCGTATCTATCACTTGCAAGTTTTACAGTCATTTAAGGGGCCTGTAAACGAGAAGCTTTTTACGGCAATATGTGGCCGGCAGTAATGGCCGGGCAATATTGCTCTAGATCCAGCAACATTTTCGGCAAGACATACATATGGCCCGGCAATATTTCCAGAATTTCAAGTACTGACCGGCCGACGTGTTGCCGGTGACATCGGTCCTGTGTCAAAAATACGAAAACATTACCGGGCCACAATAATTCCCAGACCTCTGTGTAGGCAATCAGCTGTGTTATCAATTAATATTACACTTTGTTCTCTGTGTAAAATTATTCAATGTACCACTTATGAACTGGTCAAACGAGAAAACTATTGAATTTATCGATGAAGTTCGCTAAAATCCATCATTATGGGTCGTGGAGGCGATGGACTAAAGATGGAGATCGCCATGTGAAGAAAGATGGTTGGCGAGCAATAACCAACAAATTTGGCATCAGTTAATTTATGAAGAAGCCTAAAAATAGTTTAGATCCATGAAATAATAATAAGAATAAAATAGAATTGTAATTTATAATTTTTTAAATTAATACTCAACAAATAAAGAGGCTGGCCTGTAATACTTTAATAAATTCATTTAATTCTTCCATTAAAACTATGCATACTTCTCAAATGATGTGCGAAATTGAGCAATCGGAAAAACTGAATAAATACATCAAAGATTTATAGGAGTCTCCTGTCGCCTAGAATCGAAGGGTGATTGCCAATCTTGTAGTGAATGGAATTGCTTTGCTCATCGCCGTGTCCTTTTTTCTCAAGCATGGGCCAATTTTTAAAGCAAATATTCAAAGTCGCCATTATTCTTGTACTATGTGTACGCGGGAAATGTAAGGGCTACACTGTGGCCGGAGTATTGACAGGATATTGCTGGCAACATATTGCCCGGCCATACTTTCCGGCAACACATTGCCAGGCCATATTTTCCTAAAATATTGCCGGCAATGTGCAATTTTTGTTGCTCGTTTACGAGCCCCTTTAGAGTAGAGGTCTATAAACCTTCTGATAAACAGGCTTTTATGGCTTAAAAACGTCACTAACAATGCCTACAGCGTATCGATTAATATATACTATCACTAGTTTGGTAAGTTCAACAGCGTATTAATAACAAAAGGATTTAATTTTCGTAAGCTTATTAGTTGGATTTTCTTAAACCAAATTTCCCTATATCGTTTGCATCTACAATTACAGAGGTATTATTCGAATATCGCGGATTCAACTCTGCTACTTCAACAAATTTAAAAATCAGTCCGCATTTCCTCAATTACTTAACTACATTGAAATGTACAGATGTATTTACAAGAGAGCCATCGAAGTCGGGGAAAAGTCAATAATTCCAGACGCATAACAAGTGCTAATGATAGATAATGGTTACGGATGTTACTGAGTTTAATTATGACATTAAACTTTGCATTTAACGCCCAGGGGCAGGGGTGGGCGGGGTGGAAATTTTGGAACATGCAATAAGGACAGATATATGCGTTGAATAAAATTTTTGCAGGTTTAATTATATTGATAGTATTTCAACTGATGTTGTTTGTGTATAATTTCAATCCCTTTCGGCATGGGAGTGCTACTCCCGTAAGGGTTTGGTGGAGTGGCATTAAATGAAAATAACGCAAAAACATTCGAGTTTGGACTCGAATCTAGGGTTATATTATCACTGTGTTTAATTATGACATCCATCTTACGTTTAACTCCCCTAAGCGGGGGTGGACGGAGGTTAAAATTTTCAAATCTTAAGCAGTCGAGATTTATAAAGTTTCTCTACATGTTCCATATATTTAATATTGACCTATTTCGGGATTTGGAGTGTAGCACCCTTAAGAGTGGGGGTGGAATGGATTTCTATAAAAATAACTCCAATCGAAATTGGACTCGAATCCAGGTTGTCATTGAGTTTAATTATGATATTCAAGTTGCCGTTTAAGTCCCTCAAGCGGGGGTGGTTAGGGGTGGAAATTTTCAAACATGCTAACACGGCCGATATTCCAGTCGGATAAAAATTTTCTGGGTCAAAGTAATTAATAGTGTTTGTACCAATGAATGTGAATAAAATTTCAACCTTTTACGGCATGAAAAAGGAGCACCCATAGGGGTGGGGTTGGAGTTCCGTTACAAGAAAATAACTGGAATACAACCGGGACTAGATTCAAACCTAAAGTTATGAATATCGCTGAATTTAATTATGACCTTCAACTAGCAATTAACCACCCAAGAACGGGGAAGGTCGGTGGTGGAAATTGTCATACATGTTAATCTACCGATTTTTGCGCCGACTAAATTTTTTCGGGATCAATGAGATTCATAAAATTTCTTTACGTGTTCTCTGAGTATAATTTCAACCCCTTTCGAGCTTAGCAGTAGAGCACCCTTACAGGTGGGGTAGATGAGCGCTACAATAAAATAACGCAAATATAACCGAGATTGGAGTCAAATCCAAGGTTATGGATGTCGCCGAGTTTATTTATGACATTCAATTGTGTGATTTAACCCCCAGGGGTGAGGGTGGAAGGGGGTTGTCGGAGGTGGAATTTTTCTAACATGTTAAACGGTCGGTATTTGCGTTAAATAAATAAATTGTTGAGGTAAATAAAAATGATAATATAACGCAAATATAACCGAGATTGGAGTCAAATCCAAGGTTATGGATGTCGCCGAGTTTATTTATGACATTCAATTGTGTGATTTAACCCCCAGGGGTGAGGGTGGAAGGGGGTTGTCGGAGGTGGAATTTTTCTAACATGTTAAACGGTCGGTATTTGCGTTAAATAAATAAATTGTTGAGGTAAATAAAAATGATAATATATCTACCTAAATTTTTTGAAAAATTTCAACCCCTTTCGGGCAGCACACTTATAGGAGAGGGTGTAAACATTCAAACATGCTAAAACAGCCGATATTTAGGCAGATAAATATTTTAGGGATCTAAGAGATACATAATGTTTCAACTGATGTTATCTGAGTATAATTGCAACCCCATTCAGTATGGGAAATGAGCACTTTTAGGGGTGAGGGTGGACGGCCGTTACAAATAAATAACGCGAAAAAAAGAATATTACAGTCAAATCAAGGATTCTGGATGTCGCTGAGTTTAATTATGAGTTCAATAAATATTTTTTTGGGTTAATTAGATTCATAGTAATTCTACCAACGTTATGTGTGTAAAATTTCAACCCCTCTTGCGGCCTGAGGGTGGAGCATGGTTAGGGGTGGGGGTGGAGTGGACTCACAAGAAAATAACGTGAAAACAACCGAGATTCGAGTCAAATCGAAGGTAATAGATTTCGCTGAGTTTATTTATGACGGTCTGTACAACGCGCAGGGGATGGACAGGGAGGTAGGTGTTGGGCGAACGTGGGCGGAGGTTAGAAATTTAAAAACATGTTGACCGAATAAATATATTTCGTGATAATTGAAATTATAAAAATTTCTCTATATGTTCTCCGTGTTAAATTTCCCTTTCGGGATTGTGAGGGTGGTGTGGAATTACTTAAACTTATACAAAACAATCGAGATTCGAGTAGAATCCTAGGTTTTGTATGTCAGTGAGTTTAATTATTACATTAGTTGGTGGTATTTTTAAAACATGTTAATCGGTCGATTTTAGCGTCGTAATAATAGTTTTCGGGGTAAATTAAATTCATAATATTTCTCTAGATGCTCTTTGTGTATAATTTCAATCCCTGTCGGCATGGATGGGAGCAAGTTTAGGGGTGGGGTCTGGTGGAGCGTTACATGAAAATAACTCTAATACGATTGCGGTATCGATATATCTGAACTTAATTATGACTTTTTGTTTAACCCTAAGTAGAGTGGGAACGTGGGTGAAAATTTGGTAAAATGTTGAAACGGACGATATGAAAGAAACTTTTTCGAGGTCAATGAGTTCAACCCCTTTCATCGTGGGAGGTGAGCACATGGATAGAGGGCGAAGTCCGTTACATAAAAATAACTCAAAAGCAACCGAGATTGGAGTAAAATTGGGGGTTATGGATATACGACATTCCGGGCAACGCATATATATATATATCGGTCAATAATGACGGTTGGGCATTGTTGGTTTGGCGTTAAGGCTAAATCCTTTCATTGCTAGAAACGGAAATTGGATTGGACATATTGTCTATTTCTCAGAAAGATTGATGTAATGTTATTATTGAAAATTTTAGAAACCTAAAGTCTGCACGAGAGAAAGATTTCGGAGATCATTCGGCAGTCAACCTTATCATAGTAAAGCAGTATTTACAACATCAGATGCAGCTTTCATGATACTGGATCAGTATGTTGGAGTAAATTCGGTACATTGGAAGACGCAATACAAATTCAAATATCAGCTTCTAAGTCGTACGTAGTAGTTCGGTGAAGTTTTCTACGGAGTGAGACTGCTTGGAGCAGTTTTCTACGCGAGTTCGTATTGGAGCGAACTACACTGTTTTTCTGTTGTGACGTGGATCCGAGCCGGGACCATGGCGGTTATCTGTTTTGAGAAAACAGCTTCCGTTTGCAGTTTTCGGACTGCGTGCTACAAGTGCTTCAGATCCATCTCGGCGCACATTCGAAGTGCTGAGAATTTGGCGAGAAGAAACTGTAAGATCCAATTAATCACATTATTTGGACCTGTTAGATACCTTCATTTCGCTAAATCGTACACAGTAAAATGAAAAGCTCTGTTTTTTAATCAGTGAATTTTGACACATAATACCTTGCAGAAAAAGAGATACCATAACTTTAGTATTAAATTGGTGCCGTTTTAATTGTCGATATTATTGTAAAATTCTCATATTAAATCTGCCGGCGCCAAAAAACTTTAATTAATTTGTGTAGTATATAATTAAATTCAATGCTGTGTTAATAAAGGTTTTTTGGTTGTGTTTGTGAGAGCTCAAACTTTGATTTATGTCCTGTAAATTCACGTTAATTAACGTCAACCGTTAGAAACTGACGTACTCATCTGAAAGCAGCAGAGTTGTGTGACGTCAGAGAGTAGAAAAACACCTGACACGAGAGTAATAATGGCTTAATACTTCATAATACGATATATATAATATTTTAATTTTCGTATGTTTTGTTAATGTTATAAATTAAAGAAATTAACGACCTTTCCAGACATTTTAAAATATTTTATTCAACACTTTGACCACGTTTAAGGACGGTTTTGTACTTATATCAGGTTTCAATAAGGCTGTTATGTTACTACTGTAATAATTTTGTTGTATATAATATTAAAGATCGAAAATTTACAGGATATATTTATTATTTATAGTCTAATATAATATTTAAATTCAAATCAGAAATTTTCAACATTATTAGAATTTAGTAATAAATGTTACCAATTGAAATGTAAATATGAACAGAAATTCTTTCAAATTAAAATTACGTATGTATACTAAAATATTTTATAAACGTTTTATAAAATCATATCAAAAGGTAAAACATAATGGATTATAAATATTAATTAATTTTAAGGCATCATTATGTGAATTTATAATGTTAAAAGTTGTTTTTATATACAGCATTTCTGATAAATTACGTTTGATTAAGTTTTGTTCAATCTCTAAAATTTCGACATTATGTCAATCAAATTCATAGTTTTCCTCTAATTTATTAATAATGTCAAAATTCTTAATTAACGTTTTGTAAATCTTTTCACGTTATTGTAATCCAGTTTCAAGAGCACGTTTAGTTTGCCCTACGTAACATTTTCCACAAATTATGTTGCTTTTTCATTTTTTATTTTGTGTTTACCTCCGTTTAAAATTTTGAAGTTTTGTATTGATTTTAAAACATCTATTAACACTCTATATTCACATAATAAATTAAAACGAAGTAACATAATCCATTATTTTTACCTTTTGAAGTAATTTTATTAATTTTTTTATAATTCATTTCTAATTTTAATTTGAAAAAAATAGGACCATATTTCCTTTCTAATTGGTAACATTTATTATTATTTGCAAGAACGTTGAAAATTTCTGGTTTTAATTTAAATATTGGATTAGAAGACAAAGAAGAAAAATATACCGTAAATTTATGATTTGGAATATCGTATGACACAAAATTGTTGCATTAGTAACATAACAATCTTATTGATTCCCGACGAAAATACAAAAACCTACTGAAACGTCGTTGAAGTGTTAAATGTAATAATGTCTGAAAGGGTCGTTAATTTCTTGAATATACATTGATCAATTTTTTATGAAAAACGGTAACTCTTTTACAGTAGTGTTTCAAGCTTTTTCTGTGGTATATACTAGTTATGCCAAACTATGTGTCGCGACGACCCGGGACGTTGTGAAAATGTTACATTAAACACGTTCAGTCCAGTAAAAGTTTTTATAGGACAATTAAAAATCCTTTGACTTGTGTTCTCAATCCGACGTGATACAAAAATATATGCTGTATAGTTTTTGAATAATCCATTGTTCCACCAGTTTATAATCTCGAAAGAAATTAATTTGTGTTGCAATATAAAATCTGTGTTTGAAGGCCGCCTATCATAACTTATCAAATGGTTCGAAAAATACTTTGACGCACGGTAAAGAGACAAATTTGCATGGATTCAAGACCAATTTCGAGCCAAACATCCATCTGAATTTACATCTTTAAAATAAAAAAAAATCTTATTTTGTTGTTTTGGAACAATTCATTGAAGACAAAATTTGGAGGCATGGAGCTCACTGATTTTGGATGTTACTAAAAGATGAATATCCGCTGCTGAGTGGTAAAGCTCAAAGAGCATTAATTCGATTGGAATATATCTCCGTGAAGGGAATGCGAAGATGGGGTTTCGGTAGTCGCTGTAATAAAGAGTAAGTATCGTGCGAATATTAACTTGGAGATAGCTGGAACCACTTTGATTCCGTAGTTTGAGAAATTTTAAGTGAGCAAAAAAATCATCTATCCTATTTATTGTTTTAATTAGGCCTATTCAATAATTTTTTGTGAATTTAAACTACGTGTCTTATTTTAATTATTACTATTTTTAAACTAATATAACCGCATTACCAGCGGACTTCAAATACATTCAATAGGCCAATGTTTTGACTTGAGGCGTCGCGGAAAAATTGTGATACATTAAACTGAAACAAATATTAGGATTACTGGTATATAAACCATGAAGGACGGATGCCAGTGCCACCTTAAAAGGCACATTATGGGTGTGGGGGAAACGCGTGGCGTTCATTCTCACTATGGGTTTCTGATAATTAGAAATTATTTTAAGTAATAATAAAATGTTTTGCTGAATAGAAGTATTAACATTATATGGTAATGTTAAATTTACTAGTAATTATTACCGGCGCAACAATAAAATTTAATGTGTAACTTAAGGATAATTAGTTAACAAGAAAAGTTTTATTCAATATATGTATAAAGGTTAAGTTAATTGCGGTATAAATCGATACATAAGAACGATTGCCAGTCGAAAATATAGTCATATATCATGCTTTGCTTTCCCAGGCTTTACTATTACAAGGCATTCTGTTCTGGTAAACGTGGATCATCATATGGCTGACTATCTTGTACTCGGTAAAGCCATAGTAGTATGCCGGAGACTTGTCGTAATGTCGTTTCCTGGGAAATGGAGGCTTAAAGGGGATGAAATAGCCCTTGCTTGCGGTCGCTTAGCGCGATTGCCGATATTATGCATGCTTGCCCCGCTCATTTGCATGAATCTAGCGCTCGTCCATTAGGCCCTTGCACATGTTTATTAAGCGTACACAGTTAGTGTCATGCGGTCACATACATAACACTCGGCTGCTGGTTGTCTCGCTTGTAATTTCCTGTGCTAAATTGTATTACAATTCCACGTATGGTCTTGACCACTTGCTATTTGTATTAACATATTGTATTTGAATAGAAGTATCAATTTACTATGTATTGGGTGAGAAATATTACACACAGATTCTAGAACCAACGAATAGGGGAAGAATTTATTTATTATTAAATATGTTCTTCGTTACACCATTAATACACCCTATTGTGATCGCTATATATTACTTTCTATATTTGTATTCTTATTTCTTACACAGCTTAACAGAAACATATGTTTCACGAATATGACAAAAGTAAACTGTGGGTATTTTAAAGAAACATATAAAAATTTTGATATTTTGAATATACATATATATCGGTTTTCTTCTTATATCAACTATTATAAATCCTTTCACTAATAAATAAGTAAAACTTAATATTTATTTAAATCTGCTGTGTAATAAAACAAATATTTAAAATAGCTAATTATTTGAAAATTTATATTTTAGTGTAAATGTTAAAACTCAATTTTCATGAATAGAAAGTAAGTTTGATCGTGGACTCTTACGTTGGTTATATTGCAGGAAAATAATTTAGAAATTCGTTCACAGTAGTGCCTTATATTATAAAATCATGTCTGTAAAAATTGCAACACCGTGAAGGACTCCTCCGAATTGAATGAAATTAAATGTACAAACGACCTGTGTTTTAAACAAATAAACGATACAGACAACAAAGCGAAAAACAATATTACATATCAAAAATCTGTATTGGGTAGATAGATAGATGGATTTGTCTCCATTATGAGGAAATAGGATTCGTCACAAATGTTTAAATACAATAGACAAATTTAATATAAAATGAATGCATATTAATAGTAATAATTACTAAAGTTACACAAAAAATTTAAATCAATATGGCAATGTTCACATTTGTACACACTTTCTTTAAGATACACTCACACAACACTTAAGACTTCCTGGTATTCATCTCCTGTCGCTAGGTACAGATGGATGTCGTCATAGATATTTACTAGAACAGAAAGCAGAGGCAGGAAAACAGATCCAAAAGGGGAGAACTGGACACACTATGTACATATTTGTTACAGATTCGGTAATTTTGTAAAGAAGACAGTTCAGCGAATGTGAGACAGATCAAAAACTCATGTACGGAGTAATAAGTTCCATTTACAAGAAATAAGTTATCATTGTTGATGTTTTTTACATGTTCAGGAAGGCTGTTAAATAGTGCGATAACGGAATAATGAACGCTAGACTCGTAGAGACTGAGGCTGAGAACTGAACGGTTCCTCCATTGTCACCGTTACTTGCAAAAATGTTCATGTTGCGTTTAGCAAATGTTAGTATTTCTAATATTTAAGCGCTAGGTAGAGTCAGAATATGAAGTATTTTCAAAAGTGGCCTGCAGCTTTCTCTAGCATCGGAACCTGATATAATTTTAATGGCTCGTTTGGCAGTTTGAAAACTTCCACACTACGAGAACAATTACCCCAGATGGCAATACCGTAACACGTATGTGAATGAAAGTAGACAAAATAGACTAATGAAGCAGTTTTGGAATGAACTTGTTGTCTCAATAGTTTAAATGAATAACAAACAGAACTAAGTTTGAGCACAATACGATCAATGTGTAAGTTCCATTTTAATTTACTGCCGACCTGCAAGCCGAGGAAACTTATGAGTTACGATGTTGTTAGTTTCAGTTGTAAAACGAACTAACTTAGTTTTCTGTACATTGAGTGTTAATTTATTGGCGGCGAACCAAGCATTTAAGTTTCTTGATGCAATCTCAATCTTCGCATTGAGATTATTTAAATCAATGACCGTAATTAACAAATTAGTATCATCTGCGTATAAGACAGATTTGATAGGTCCCATATATTCTGGAAAATCATAAATAAACAAAAGAAAGAGAGGTGTATGTTCCGGGGTCACAAACATTTGTCACAGGTAAGAGTTGTTTATTGTTCCAATTGGAACAGTTGGCCAGCTGCCTCCTGAACTGGTCGAGGCACGGTGAACGGAGTACTGCGTCCCCACAGCGAACCCATCTGGGGTTTGTCCTGCATCACTTTTAGGCAAATGCCGGGTAGGATCCTTAAACTATAGCTCGGGGGCCCTAGTTAACCCTTGGCTACATTCCTTTATCCTTCCGCATTCCCCCTTTCAAATCCCTTCCTATGTAGCCTGTTACTCTAAAAAAAAGTAATATTAAATTATGTCAATAAAAACTCTTTCGAACAATTCTGCCCCAGGTTGCTTATTATTTCGTGAAATTACGAGAAAATCCCCTGAATATTGTTTCCTTTTTGCAGAATATACCTGCTACGGGGTTTTCACATCCACTGACTTTCGTACCGCCGATGGCCTTTCTGGTTCTGCAAATTCACCCCTAAATATCAAAGATGCTACACTGAGGCACATTGCACAAATAAGTTGCCGACAAAAACCTTAAATTTACTAAATATTCACCAAGGGGCCTATTCGCGTTTGATTGCTTGTCTTGACGAATAGAATTCTAGTTACGTATGTTGAATTCGTGCATTCAGCGTATATCTGGTTTTATAATGTCAGTAATATCAATCATTCGATAATTCGCTACCATAGCCCCCTGAACTATACAAGCTTTGTGAAGGAAGATATGATTCATTTCGTTCTTCAATATAGGAAGTTTTATATCCCGACATAAAATCTTTGTCGATGTAGACTATATAACATATTCATATAAATTATAAAACTGTCTAACTTATTAAATTTGATAAAGTTGTAGTTCTTATATAGAATCAATAATAAATGTGATAAATAACGGTTAATTTACAATTAGGAATTATGGATATAAATGGCGGGCTATGAGAATGCTTTGATATTGAAATAATTGTTTAATTTAGACTTTATAAAAAACAACACGTTAATAACCCTCTCAAATAAACTCTGGAAATAGAGTGCTCGATTTGAAGGAAACATAACACATATCGGCGATGAATCAACGTCTAATATTCCTAAAAGCTTTTTTCGAATCTGAGTATAAAGAATGAAAAATAGTATTCACATACATTTTATTAGCGTAAATCTATGAGAAGTGATAAATTCTACGATCTCAAAAGCTGAATACGTATCCGCATTGGGCTGTAAAACAAAGTAAAAGTTTGCTGTGAGTTAAAAACACTCCATAATAAATAACGGGCTTGGAAGAATATTTTCTCAGACACAGCTCATATGTCATGGGGCCATTTATCAACACACATACCTCGACTCTTCGGAGCCAGCCCCCTGTCTGCAGCTCAGAAACTCCAATATCCCTATATGCTACCTTTAAATGATCTCAGAGGTCCCAACGACGTTGAATATATTTTTTCTAATTAAAATACAACAATTCTATGAAAAAATGAAACTGATTTATTGATGTCACAAATAAACAGATTAGGAAGCTCGAGTTGAGTCTAACATTGCCTAAAATCAAATAGATATTATTATAAATAAAAATATATTTTTTAACGAACACATGAAATGTAAAACAATTACAACGATAATTTTATAAAACAGTTCCTGAATAAATGTTGTATTTTCTAAATATTCAATGCAAATCTAAAGTATTTTGTTTTTTTTTTGGAAATTATGTAGTAAGTCGCAGAAATTTCTAAAATAATTGGAATATTGCCTGAGTTTATATAAAATTATTATGGCACTTTGCATCACATTCATTGTGACTAAAAAACTTAATTTTTAGTATGCTTATACCGTACGCTTAACGATTAAGTAATGAAATCATTTAAGTGATAATAGTTAATAACTTTTATTGAAACCCCGCTGTTTGAGACAGACATTTACCAGCTTAACATGCCCCAAATGAGAGATGAGCTTGTTGACACGTGGACATGTATATGGACCCCTTTCCCCTACCACGATGTCCTCTGTGGTCAAGTGGTCACAGAATGTGTCGTGTGCCTAACGTAATATAACCACAAGGAATGACGAACCACGGAATGTTATAGCATCAGAAATTTTTAACAGCTTAGCCATTGAACCTCATGCTAATGTTAAATGGAAATAAAATGCATAAAGTTGCTTATGAACAAATTATTGTTTAATAAAGAAAAATCGACTACAATGTAACCGGCCGATAACACATTAAGGGATAGAGGTCGAGTTGCTTTACATAAAAATGAGTTTCCGATCAAACCAATATTTAAAGTCCGGTGCATGCATTTGTATTATATGTCTTAATAATTTTTCTGGAATAAGAACATAAATAGAGATTTGTATACATGAATGACGACGTATAATCCCGTCTGTCTGTCCGTTGGTTTTAATAACATTTTGCTATAAGTGAAGCGTGTTACAACAATATATCGAACATGCAATAATCAGTTAACCATAAAAATTTATTTTTAAACCAGCAATATTTGGCTAATATTTAAGAAGAATTTGGCACTGTATGGAAATTATTTACTTCATTGTACACCTGATGAATTCCTAGATTTATTAATTTTTATGATTTTTTGTTAATAAATTATTTCTGACTAATTTGTATGTTTTCATGCGCTCATAAATATTATAATCTATTAAGCATATTTGATTTACTGTATAAGAAAGTATTGGCCGTAAATCATATTATTGTGTAATTAAGTTTGACAACGTACCAAAATATTATGAGTCAAGAAATATATATTTAGTTAATAATTTTAATCTTACGAGAAAATTATCGACGGTAACAATGTCGATTGAAGTAATTGTTTGGTATGTAACTTTCTCATTGTGAGCTCAGATAGACTAAACGCTGAACCTCTTTCGTCAGAGATCCAACTTCTAATTGCACTCATCAAGAAACTTTGCAGAGCCCGTAAAGTCGTTAAATAAATTAATATGGTTGGGTGCATAGCTGCTACATCATCATCAATTACGGGGAGTGGATTATGATGGCGTTAATAACCGAAGGTGGCTTTGACTTCAGCGTAGTACGCATTCTTTCTGTTTAAAGTGAAGTACGTGATATTAGTTATCATTGCGAGTTTGATTCAAGATTGTGTTGTTTCTGGGAGAAAATTACTTAAAAGTACGCGATCTGTTTTACTTGTTACAGAGCAAAGTATGTGCCGAAAATTAATTTATCTTTCTTATAAATAAAGCAGAGTGTTTGTATGTATGTTTTGTATGTATATTTGTATGTTCCTTATACAAATTACACCGGTGGAGTTTATTTCACCGAATTTCATACACGTGTTATTTGCGACCAGGAAAAAAACACTGTCGGTGTGAGACGCGTCTACCATCCCCAGGAGCAGGGGTTGACGGGGGTGGAAATATTCAAACCTGCTAAAAAAAGGCGATATTTGAGGTGGATAAATATTTTTAGGGGTCAAAGTGATTGGTAATGTTTCTACCGATATTTTATGAGTATAATTTCAACCCCTTACAGCATGGAAAGGAGCACCGTTAGGGGTGGGGGTGGATGGGCGTGACAAGAAAATAATGCGAATACAACTAAGATTGGAGTCAAATCCAGGGTAATGCATGTTGGTGAGTTTAATTATGACATTAAATAGGCGATTAAACCACCAGGGGCGGGGGTGGACGTTGGTGGTAATTTTCAAACATGTTGATCGGCCGATATTTGCGTCCAATAAATATTTTTCGGTGTCATTTAAATTGATTATATTTCGGTAGATATTCTCTCTGTATAATTTCAACCCCTATCGGCATGGGAGGGGAGCACACTTAGGGTCTGTGTTTGGTGGAGCGCTACAATGAAAATAACACGAATAGACCGAGATTCGAGTCAATTCTTGCGTTATGGATGTCGCTGAGTTTCATTGTGACAAACTGGGTAATGCTCGGGGTTGGGCGGGGGTAGAAATTTTCAAACAATGTAACCGGCCGATAACACATTTAGGGGTAGAGGTCGAGTTGCTTTACATAAAAATAACGGAAAAGATACCTAGATTGGAGTAAAATGGGGGGTTATGGATAAATGACATCTCGGGAAACGCCCGGCATCCAGCTAGTACAAAATAAAATTTTGTGTTCTTACTTCTCCCCCCTCATCTGCGTTTTTAGATAAGAGGTGAGAACCTTACTGAAACTTTACTTTCGATTAATAGAAATGAAAAGTAAACGTATCCAAGAAAATTATATTTCTACTTAAGATGTGAAACTGAAATGTTGGATCCAACTACAACCAACCACTAAGTAATACATTAGCTCCAATAACATGTTACTCGAGAATCAAATGTATTAAAGTAATACTTAAAATCGTCAAACCCGTCGTTTTCAAACGTAAGACTACCTTCCTGAATGCAAAAAGTATTACGGATAGCGCGTTCAACAATTGTATATGAAATACAATAAATAGGTTCTTCAATTGCACGGTATCGAACGAGTAATGCACTTTTCGCACAGACGTCATTTTACAATATTCAGCTGCCTTTCTCGTACTTATATGCTATTAAATTTATTCTCAAGATTAATATATCCTGTATCAAAACAGCGATTTTCAAATCCATAACTCGACAATTCATTACGTACTAAAAATTAAAATATTAAACAACATATTATTACAGTAACTGCATTGTTTAAGGGACTAGGAGCCATTTAAATGATTGCATTTCTTTTCCAAATTAATGTAAAAAATCAGTGTTGTTTTTAGGGACATTAATGGCCAATCTTAAGGGAAATATTTTGTTTTCTATTTGTTCAAGTAAAACCCAAATAGCCTCTACTTTAATAAAAATAGGCAGAAGAGGTTTTCTTAATCGTATTTACAGGAATTAAAACAAATGGTTTTTAATTATAAAGTGATATTTCGTCAAAGTCTAAATATATGTGACAATATGTAAATGTATAAATTAATAGAAATAAGTAATGGTGTTCCAGTAAGAAGTGTTTGATTCTGAAACAGTAAATAAAATATCGAACGCTTTCCCGGTGAATCTTCTATATAATAATCTCTGGAGGTTCCAATCAGCTCCAGTAAATCTGTCAGATCTGTTGAGTGACTTGACACGTTGATCGTTGTGAACCAATTTGGGTTAGGGAATTGGCGAAAGAGGAAGATTGAATAGAGACAACGAAGATGGTGACGTGAACCATTGAAATGTTGTGTAACAAATCTTTGACCCGGTTGGTAACTGCGAGAATATATAAAATACAACAACATTTTTCATTGAATTAGCTCCCCTGACTTCGGTTTGACTTTCATGCATTTTCCTTATTAGGGCTTCCGGAAATGAACATAAAAATAAATTTCAATTTACGATACTACTGAATTAGACGTTTGTAGCGCAAGGAATTAAATGATTAATAAGAGTATTTCGCCGAGTAATGTGTAATTATAAAACTTCCGCAGTAGGAACCCATTTCTGTTGTTTCAAAATCAGTTCAAATCAGTGTAAAGCGCCATCGAAAGGGCGTGGGACAAGTACCCATTGCCCGACTTACCTGATGCAGGTCCTGCATCTCTTTGAGGCGAATGCCGTGTAGGATCCTTAAAATATAACCCGGGGGCCCTAGTTAACCCTTGGTTACCTTCCTCTCCCTTCTGCATGCCCTCATGTAGCCTGTTACTCTAAAAAAATGCAAACGCATAACAATGAATAAAACATACTTTGCCTAAATTGTATTATAAGAAGCCGAGGCAGAAAAACTTGAAATTATTTTGTAGCCTCTTTAAGAATCTCGAATTATAGATAACTTGAAAGTTGGTGTTATCCCGGTAGATATGTGACTGTAAACTGACTAAACGCGGAAGGTCCGTAGATCGAATGCCAGCTTACTTAAAAGAATATTTTATACTGAATAATATTAAAAACTATCATTATTATTATTTGATTGTGCATTAATTTCTGTTTGATAGCAGATATTCACTGGAACTGCTTCCTGCTGAATTTTATCAATATTTATTATTATTTTTGACGCTTATTAATAAAATTGTTCTATAACGATGTATTGTTATTAGATAAAGTTTAGTGATATTTGCACGGCCCTGTAAAATGGTCCTAAAATGGAAACTTTTGAATTAAATTGTGTTACCATTCTAACAAAATACTGAAAATATTATTATTTATAGGTCAAACTTTTCACCGGATTCGGGAAAAATATATTCAAATAAAATATAATTGTTGGAAATTACTTTTATATTTCACCAAATATAGTGTTTATTAGTGCCCGTTCAGAAAATTATTATTTCAAACATCAATTAGAAGTGTTTTTATTTTATTTAGTTTATCCCAACACCAACCATTTATATTTACACCAAAAGAATCTAACGAAACATGTAACGACCATATTTAAATAACTGCTTTATTGAACCTTCAATGTTCTCACACGAGTTAAACGTGCATAGGTGCATGCGTACTATGATTTATGGATTAAGCAGTGTGGTACAATGAACTAAAAATAAAGAAAAGACAAAATTTTTTAATAATGTTAACAAGCCTTGAGATATAGTAAAGTAAATATTGGAAGGAACCCAAATCAAATGATGGTCTCAACTAGATTAATAATTTGTGTTACTTTAAGAATAATTTTGGGAACACTTTCGTAAATAGTAATATTTTAATATTACTAAGTAATGCGTGTTACGAAACACAGCCCAGAAGTAATTTGACTGGTTTAAACGTTAGACGTTGGCTGTGTTAGGAAAAATGGTTCCATTCAATATTGATTGCTTGTAGAAATCTTTCATATTGAAGATAAATATATTCCTACTTTACTTACATCAAATGAGAACTGATTGCTTTGACAAGATTTGATTTTGTTTCCTCATTTAAGGAAATTATCTACGTCGACACATAGATACACAAAAATATAAATAATATCGAAAATTATTATTACACATTTATAATAACTCATCCAAAGAAAATAATATTATACTTATATTTTTAATTACCAAATAAATCACAGCGATATTGACATCTTTCAGAAAACTAGCGAGTCAAGTATGAACTCATCGCCCCTTACCATCATTCAAAACCGTAACCAAGGACGTAAATAGTGTGTAAGCAAGAATAACGGGTCAAAACAATCGCTGATTAAATACAACCCTACATACCTATGTAATATATATTGTAGCGTACCATGTTTATGCAGACATATTATAAATTTATTTTATAATTATTCTTATTCCTTTTGACAGTTACAGTCATAGGTTTTGTTTTTCTTTACCACAACTGTACTTGCAGCCTATCTTATTAGTCAAAAATTGCAAAGATGTCTGCTTGCGCGATACGAAATTTTTATCATTTAATAATGCTTGTTTGGATAAAGAATAGATTCTAATATTTATTTTTAATTTGACTTAACATTATTTATATTTTCAAAATTAATTAATAAATTTTTCTTAATTAATTTATCCCGATGTTTTAACTGGCAACAATACTGTCTACTAAAACATCTGAATTTGTTTATTAGCTTTTTATTCCGTTATTGGATTCCATAGGCGACAGTTCCATAATCTCGAGCGGCCATTTACACTAATAAGCCAGAATCATATTAAATTACTTGGAGCATATTTATATAATCTTCATCCTTGACATTAAGTTTTTTCTAAATTTGGGGAATATTTTTTACGAGAGAGTGACACTCTGAAGACGCCGCCTGGACTTTTTTTTCTTGCCAATAGTCTACGCGAAGTGCATCGTGCGAGAAAGCAAACTCCCGAACTTTAAAAGGTATTGTGGACGTATCCAAATTCTTGTCCTGCATGACATTTTGCGCGCTGAATTTTTAAAACATTGTTTTGATCCACGATTCACAAAGATCGAATAACTTTTTGTGCCTGTGGAGCGATGCTGTAGCTCAATTCAATGGTTTTTTTATTGTATTATCAAGGCGTATATAGAGAAATTTCTTTTTTGTTTATTTCTCCTTTTTTAAAAAAAACATTCGGAGACATAGAATTTTTTTGTGTTTCTTTTCCGTTTCAATTTTTGAAACATTTATATGATTATTTTGATGTCATAACATCAATTTCTTTACTCAATTATATTGTTATATATTCAATGAGTTTGTGCAATTTTTAGCTGTGTTTTGAGTGAATTCTTTGTCATTAATTGTTTTTTATGAAAACAATCCTTTTTCCTAGAATTCTCTCCGGTAAATATAACCTTGTCATAACCCTTACAATCTTGAGGACTTTAAACTCGCCTGAGAAGTTAACAGAAAGGGAGGTTATAATATATTAATGTTACTATACAATGATTAAATTTAATCTCTATTAATGCAAATTTCGCTAATATATGTAATTAAAATACTAGTATACTTTAATTGGAGAAGGAAGAAGGAGTAAGCTTCCTGAGGATTGAAAGAAGCAGAAGACCTTAGTATATCGATCTGGCGTCACTCTCAAGAGAAGCACAAACTCTCGTTGACTTTATCGCGCAGTGAGTGACTACTTAAGAATCTGGAAGCAACTGGTGGTTAGAATTGAAAATAGGGAATCACTTAATATTTATGAATACAGTTTAATAACATTAATGTCATTAAGTCCTGTTTAATTTAAATCAGTTTGTTATAATTGTAAATGCTTTAAATGTTAAATTCAACTAAATTAACACATGGGTACGAACATTAATTCAAAACAATTTCAAATGGTTTTTGTTAATTAACAGCATTGTGAAGGGGTGTAATATTAATATTCATCTTTCTATAAATTTAATTATGAACTTAGTGAGACGGTATAGTCTCCAAAAAGTGTCGAATTTTCCAGATTTTTGAACGCACTTTCCAAAAATTGTATTAATCCAATTATGTTTAAAAATATATTGTAATAATTAAAATATAATATGAATGATTGTGGCTGAATTTAACAAATGAAAGGATTTAAGTGAAAGTTATTAAACAAGATTTATTATCTATTTTAAAACAAGTATAAAATACACAAAATATTTGGGATCTCAGGGTCTTGAACTGGGTTTGATAAATGGCAGAATTTATATAATCAAAATTACATTTACTTTTTATGGACATCAATGCGTCTGAACATAGACGAAATTTGTTGCGGAAGAAATAATACTAAAGATTGAATTTAAACAATTTTAATTTTATCAAGAATTAACAATCTCATTTTATCGATAATTAAATAATTAAAGAACGATCTGACTTTTATCTTTTAAACACGGTTTACAAATGATTTTAAAGTTTTTCTCTACTTACGGCCGCCCAGGTCTCTTTTTAGCTTTTCGTGCACAATTTTGGGGACATCACTGATTCTAAGTTCTCACAGACTCTAAATGTTCACAGGCTCTAATTACCGTTGTTTGTTAGTTGGTTTAACACAAATTGGTTGGTTCTCGATGCTTTACTGCAACTAGTTGCTCTGTCTCCTTCCCGACTGAATATTGCTTTACTTTTTAATATTTGAAAGCATGTTTGTGACTGGACCACATTCTTTCGTTCTGACTGCCGACTGTAAAACTTTTCGTCTGGTTTATTCGCTGTCTGCTGCCCGACTGTACTGTTCAAATTTTCATGACTTGGAATTTTGATCTTTTCTCCTCGCTTCCTACTGCCCGACTGTACATTTACTGACTGTTCGTTCGTCTCCTAAGTTTTTGAGCGCGTAGAACCTTCTCGACTCCTCAACAATGTTTTCTTTTTTTGCCTTGCCGGATTGTTGCGGCGTCCGCTCTATATCCACTAATAATGAGTCCTCTACAATTCATCTTTTCAATTAGAACAATGTCTTAATTACCAATTACTACAATATATATCACTCAATGAGACAATAAAACGTTTTGTACGATTTATGTTCTTTATCGTGAATTTATAGAACAGGTTGCTGTAGGATATAATACAAACACATTGTAGTTAATAAACTACTTCTAAATTTTTGTTAATTATGAACAAAGAACGCTGAAAAAAGTTTTCAATTAATCGAATATTCATTTATTTTGTCAGTCATATATTATATTAAGCAATATTAATCTGTAAAAATACATAAATACAGGAATTACATTTTGGCTTACATGTCGTCACAACCTAATTAATGATATTACAACATTACGTGAATTGAAAAACATTTAATATTCGTTTATAAATTTCAACAGTCTCTTTAACTTCAAAAAGTTAGTTTGGTGAATTATTTGATATCACAGACGCAATAGATTTTGGTACATAGCTAATTGCTGTATTTGTGGCGTGATCCAGTGTGATATATTTTGCACCCTAATCGAGAATTACCATTTTTAATTCTGGAAGAGGCACGTGCATTTTATCTTACACTGTAAGAATTTATTCATGAAAACTGCAGAATTTAAGTTAATACTAGATGTTTAAATAAAATATTATGTAATTTATGTTGTGTTGATAAATATCTTGATTTCTGTCGGTAAAGAAGTTTGTGAAACATTTAGTGTTTTAACTATATTTTAGATTATTAACTTATTGATAACCAAATAAGTGTTTGCATATTTTCACGGAGGAAAAATACGTATTTCAATCATTTCTGTTCGGCACGACACTGTACTTTAGGAAGAATGGCTGAAGATATTTACACTGCTTATTTGGATGAATTTATAATGTTGCTTCAGGATTTTATTATATATACAACAATATAATTGAGTAAAGAAATTGATGTTATGACCTCAAAATTATCAATAAAATTTTATAATTACACTATTAGAAATGTAATTAAAGATCCATTATTGCAGCAACAACAAATTAGTTTATATTTCATCGTTCCAATAGTATTAATTTATCTCGATACGTCTAGGCCACGAAGTCATATTTCTATAATTAAAATTCTAAGCTAACTAGTTCTATCACACAAAGATAATAATTTTAATGGAGAATACATATTTTTTCCGAACAAGAAAAAAATATAGACAGAAATTATTTGATTAGTCGAGATATTAGTCAATATAGATTTATAACGTGAAAAGGACCAAATGCAGACAAATTTTGAATTAAATATCGTTAATTTTGCGACGCCAATCGGCAGACTTTCTCAAGTTTAACCTCCAAAAAATTAATTTGGCCATTTTCACGTTCCAGAGAGACATTCATTTTGTTCAATATAACTTTAAGAAAACTTATCCGTAAATATTTGTTTTACATTTAAAAATCCAGCATCAATTTTGACCAAGAACGCTAGTTAATGATTTTATGTAGCATGTAAATCTTCAATTGGACTTTCCTTGTTTAAGAAAAGAGAGTTTCAAAGGCTATACAGTAATTGATCGCATTCAATTCCTTGTCCAAAATAAACGATATTAAATCTACCACCGCAGCCGTCCGAACGAGTCGTGGCCCCATACAACATCAGCGTTATCGCAGAAGTAGTAGGTTATTGAGAGCGCACTAATCAAAGATTTTGGCTCTTATTTTTTGGGACGCTGTGGGTGGTAGGGAAACACGGGTTCTAGTTGGCCAACTGCCCACTGGCAGAACTCCCGGCCATTAGCGGCTGTGTGACGGTTTAGCTAAAAGCCAGTGTCACGTGCTGTTTTATGCTACGGTTTAACCAGTAGCATTCATCGCTTATGCCGAATGAAATAACACGAGAATCCGGAATACACGAGCAAAACAGCCCCAACGAAGCCTGCTGCGGAAAATAAAACGTGACGCAGAAAACAAAAACACAAAAAGTGAATATCAGGTGAAGTAAAGCGCGAATAATTTGTTAATAATAACGAGAAAAGTATTTTCGCGCATTACGCCTGTATGTTAAGTTAACTGAATGAATATTTGTTGCGGTATCATAATAGAACTGGGTTGCAAAGAGCAGAACGGTGAATACTAATAATAAAAATTAAACTGATATGGAAAGCGATGTAAAGGCGTTATTATACAATCGCTTTTACAGAAACTGTAATCTGTATATATGAAAATGAATGTCTGTGTATCCCTTATGCGTTCATACACCATTTTCCGATTGGGATGAGACTTTGGTGAGTTGTTGTGCGCACGGCCCCAAAATATTAGCGTTGAATAATTAGTTTTCGGGGTCTATCAGATAGTTTGGCTTCAGATATTTTCAACCCATTGCAGCTTTGGAAGGCAGAACCACTGAGGGAGGGACGAAATGTCCGAGTTTTGAGTCAAATACAGGATTATAGAAGTCAATGAGTTTAATTTTGACTTTTACCATACTAGTTAAGCTGTATTTCAACCCCTAGGAGTGGGAATGGAAGGGGGGAAACAAATTTCCTCGCCCAATCTTAAACACGTAAATCAATTTCTACCAAACCTTATTCACGTGTTACTTACTATCCAGGAACAAACACAGAGTGGTTAAGACACACCTACCACCTCTACAGGTAGGGTAGTGGCATTTAATAGTCCAAGATTGGTGTCGATTGTGGGGTTTTAGGAATCTCTGAATTCTCGCATTAATCATGGCGGATAAGGAAATTTTATGGTCCTCGACGTAGAGGTGGACGTTGTTGACTTAAAACGTTACTTGGTGTATTTTTGATTTTATTAGGGTATCTATATACTTAAAGGTAGTATCATTTTTACTCATTTCTGATACGAGGAGTGTTTGCACTTTATTAAATCAGTTGTCATATTTTTTACACGGAAATATTTTTGACTCCCTTACGACACTGGGAGTATTTATGACTCCTTAAAATAAATACGGGAGTATTATTGACACTTTGAATGCAGCGGGAGTATTTTTGACTTCCTTAAGATAGCGAGGCGACGCGCAACGCTGGGCACTCAGCTAGTGGAACATAAAAACATAAATACATTTAATAGAAAAAGAGAGAACAAATTGGCCTGCCTTTTTTGCTAATTTTCAATTCATTTTAGTATTTAATCTTGGTTTTTTAAAGCACATTTTGTTTGTCAACATTGCGAACAATTTTTTAGGGGTCTGTAAACTAGCAACTTTTACGGCAATATGTGGCCGGCAATACTATATGAGAAAAATATTGAATTTATTCGCTGAAATACATCATTGTGGGACGTGATGTCGATGGACTATAGGAGGAGATCGCCAAGTGAAGAAATATGGTTGGCAAGAAATAACCAACAAATTTGGCATCAGTTATGACGTAAGCGAAAAATGAATATAGGAAGAAAAGTTACTTTCTAATTTATAAAATTAATAAAGAATGTAGTCTTTCTCGGTGTAGAGAATTAATAAAGTCTTCTCGGGCTTCTAACCGAGTAAACAATTGTATTTGCGACGTTTCGATGACGTTCACTGCCACCGTCTTCTACCTTCTAGACTTTATTCATTTAAAATTAATATTTAACAGCATGTACATAATAAATTAATTTAATCCTTCCATTAAACCTACGCATACTTCTCTAACGATGTGTGAAATTGAAAAATCGGATATTATGATTAAATAAATCAAATAATTCTAAGAGTCTCCTGGCGGCCAGAATCGAAGTGTCATGGGTATTTCTTTCCACATCACCGTGTACTTTTCCTGAATCATGTGCCCCAAAGTCGCCCTTCGACATTCTGTAGAAGTTTTTCCATAATTAGTTGTCAAGAATTAATTTCTTGCTTAGATTGTCAAGTGTTTCTCGTTTGTTTAAATAAGATCAAATCCATATTATTATCTTCTTTAACTACTTGAATTCTTTTATCACAATTAATGCTACGCTACTAAGCACTTCATTTTAGGCCATTATTATTGTACTACGTGTACGCGGGAAATTCTTGGGCTACAGTGTGGCCGGAGTATTGCCGGAATATTGCTGGCAACATATTGCCCGGCTATACTTGCCAGCAGGACAATGCCGGAAATGTTGCCGGACTATAGTTTTCTAAAATATTGCCGCAATATGCAATTTTTGTTGCTCGTTTACGGGCCCTTTTACATCTAATTTTGTAAACTGTATGATGTATTGCCGTTTATCGTGTGCGTTATACGTAAAATATTACGCACTCTTGGTTGGCTGACTTCACTTACGTTGCTCCATTTTCGTTATGATACTTTGGTAATGGTGGTATTTTCTAAGCTTGGAGAATTCCGGGTAACTATCCCTATTTATTAGCTCGTGTGGATTGTAGTTATTTTGGCATCGCTAAAGTCCTCTTACGGTTGTATAAAACGAAGAAGGATATTTAATGTAGATCGATCTGTCCATTTTCTTGTACTATGCCAACGAAACAAGGTGAAAGACTGGAATTTAAATGTCATCGGTTTCCGAACCTCTAAAGCATGGAACGTAAAGATAACTTCACCGGATACTAAGCCATGTATGTATATAAAACACTATTATTTCGCATATATAGATTACTGGCGTTATTTTTTTATACTTTCATTTACGACTTATGGCCGTCGAAATATGACATGGTAATAATTCCTATAAATTCACATAACACAATTATCGTAACAGTTTTTCATACGATTCTGTTATACATATGAGGAATATTTGCTTGAAATTGTTAACCTTTTTTGTAGGCTGTAATTTTGACAATTAGAGTCAAGGAGCCTTACTAATTCGTTACACACTTTTCCTAATTAGTTAAGGTACTTACGAAAATCGAGTGAGTGCTCGGTACGTAACGCTTGAAAAATAACGCATGACACAACGGCGCGTAATGTTGCTTTATAACTCAATCCGTCATTGAAAGAAAATGGCTAACAATATAACAGTTTTTTCAGTTTAATATTCTTGCTTCAATTTATTTACACACCTCGATCTAGTTTTTTAATACTATTCCAAATAATTATCTTATAACGTATTTATTCAAAGTCTTTACAAATTGAGAAGAAACAACTCAGTTTGTTTCAGTTTTGCTCACCTTTGTATATATTGATCATGAAAAAAAAGTCAAATGTGTGTATTCGTTTTACATTCACATAAAGCAAACAGAAGAAGTGAAAACACCGTTTTACTTATGTTTATGTTCCTACATCACGATATATATTCTTCGTCTACGAAAACAGATACTATATAGTATTAGACCATATTCCGTAGACTCTGTAAAGAAGCTGAGCTTCAAGGATGTTGAATGAGTCATTATTTGTACATAATCAAAATAGTTTCTTATAAATACATATAACAAATTTATTTTTTGAAATAAAAATATACGTTTGATTTGAAATATGATAATAAGAAAAAATAACCAAATGACAGACAACGTTGGGCGATTGCCGATATAGTGTCTCTCGTGTTTACAATCAGTTCTGCTGAGTCGGCGTTCACATCAGTTGTCACTGATCAGTACAGGACGAGACAGTATAAGATGGTAGAACACACGTTTGAATATACACTGACATGATGATAATTTAAGGCGAAGCTGGACATAATGGTCGAGCATGTATCACGCACGTTTTCGGCATCACCTCACTCCATCGTATTCCATTTTTGTCAGAATTCAACAACTATAATACGAATTATGAAACGCTAGACGTGACGGCCCGTCTATAGGAAACCCGTTGCTGAAGGACTATTTATCACAGGGGAATATCCAAAAATTTGAGTCGTCTGAAAAAGGGTAAAATTTGACGCCCAAATTCTGACAAAAAGAACTGTGATTGGAGAACATCAACCCCACCATCACTAAAAGGTAAGAACAGTGATTGGAGAACATTAACCCGAATATCACGAAAAGTCTATGAAGTAGAGAGGGTAGAAGAAGGGCGAAGTTTTTAAAAACTCTAGCCTTGGCGACAAATAAGTATTCGAGTTTATTGAGACATTCAGAGTGATTAAGTATTGATTAGTTTTCTTCAAAGTCTAATTTTTTAAAATATTTTTTAGGGCAGCAGGCTACTTGAGGGTAATCCACATGGTGGCAATCCCCTTTAATAGCATAGGATGTGTAAGGATCCTAAAAGTGATACAGGGAAAACCCTAGAAAAACCTGCATCAGGTAGGTCGGGCATTTGGTACTTGTCCCACACTCTTCTGATGGCGGGAGAGGGGTTTTCTCTGGGGTCGCAGCTTGCCCCTCGCCGTGCCTTGACCAGTTTAGGAGGCCGCTGGCCGACTATTCCAATAGGAATAGCAGACAACTCTTACTACTTATGCCCAAGGTCTGCGACCCCGGAACATACACCTCTCAAGACAGGCTGAGGTGTCGCGGCATGTGGGAACCTTAGTTTAAAAAAGCAGAGAGAAGTCGGTGTTTTCGACCCCGGACGTGAAGAGAGCTGAGATCACCAACAGACGTAGGTGACTCCTGATGGCGTGCGAATGGAAGTTTCACTGTGTCCTATACCAACGAGTATACGATGAGTGCTGGAGGAAGAGGTATTGTACACTCATGCCTTTTATGTAAATTCATTGCATTTCCTTCGATGCTCCCATTTCTGGCTGCGCTTGTATTGCATTCCGACGATAATTTAGAAGTAGGTATTTCAATTATTAGCAATAGAAATTCTGCTGTATGGGGATGCCCTAAATAATTTTTCAGAATTTTTGAAGTCAATGCCATGTTGCATAGTACCTTGAGTCAATTTTATGTATTAAACTTGAAAGAACTCAGTCATAATTTAATTCTAAATGCTAATAGTAATAAATGTACATTTTATCACAGTAATTATACATAATTATTATGAAAATTCCAATTCCACGAAGCCAATTACTTAAGTTCCATTAAAAATAAGTAATTTTTATAGATATAAATTCAAATGTTGATAACACTATCAAATTAGATTAATACAAATCTACGTCCAAACTGAGGGGTTTCTTGTTTAGTATCAAAAGTAGCTATTACAATAATCATTATCTTTATTCACTTGTGAAATTAAGTATTAATATCCCGTTAATTAATACAAATTTAAATACACTGAATAAAATGACGGACTATTCCGGCCTCGTTCACTCTTACAGACTTACATTCATTTTTTGTAATGAAATTATTCTTCAAAAATGAAAAAGTTACTTGAACGTGACATTTTGAATGTATTACATATACATTCCATGCGTTTTGATATTCAAATTTGTAAATGGGAATTAGCATATCTATAGAATTAAGACTAACTCTAAAATGCTGTGATATTTTAGATTGATACGTCTAACATTTTCTACATCAATTCAATTCATTCCTCTCATCGTATTTTTATTTTTCAACATTTATTACTACCGGTTTATATGTATCACTTATTAATATTTACTTACTGTTGTTTACTGTTTCCCTCTTTTCTTTTCTATCCTTTCCTCTTTATTGGATGCAGATAATAAAAATTCTGATAGGTAAATCAAATGAAAAGTTTAATAGTTCGAATGTTAGTCTTACAAATAAAATCATCTTTCAGTAATTGATATACCGTTCAAGAAAAAGACAATGAATGTTAACTTTCCTAAAGCTACGATTTCTGTACAAAAAGATTGTTTGGGAAAAATAAATTTTGAAGAGACGTTCTCCTAACGTCAGTACGGAGGAGTAAATTAGGATGAGAAACAACGCTCTGCGCTAATATTTGGGCTTAGGGAGTAGCAGATTTCTGCGTCAACAACGCAATTGGCTGTTTGCATATACAATTGTTTGTTGAGCTTACGGTGTCTGCAGACTCTCCTTACAGTTTACCGTCGTGCATAACTATCTATATCATACAGTAAATACAGTAAAGGATAATAATTTTTTAATAGTTGGCAGAGACTAATTTTCGAAACCACTTGATTAAGTTCATAATGAAAATTTACTTAGGAATCTAGTATTATACGGAATTACAGGAACGAAGGTTTCCGTTTACATTCATTGTCAAAGATAAGACGGCAAATTCGCTTACGTAAACTGAGACGGAAATATGCAGTAATCACAATGGGAAACATTAGCATGTATTCTTCAAGGTTTAATTCTTGACCCATTACTTTTTTCCTAACAATCGGCGTGTTGAACTGACGGAGGAGATTGAGCAAATTCCACTGAGAGTCGTTGAAACGTATTAGACGTACAATACCAATTAAAACTGTGCACTTGTTTCGCTTATCGTCGCTTTGTTCCAAAGAGGACAACACCGAAAGAGACTGTTCAATTCACGACATGTTTTCTGTATTTCCTCAAGACAAATTTGTGATATCATATTTTACAATTGTTGATTTGTATTGTTTTTATTTTCGACAGTTTGAGTTATTTCCGTTTTCGGTGACGTACTACAAATGACCGATTTCTCACTTTCGCAGTTCTAAATTGGCTTTATCTGTTGAACCCTTTCTTTCCTTAATCTTTATTTTACGTTATATACATTCGTGTCTTGTCTTAGTAGGCTTCTCCTTTCCATCTGACATCTTGTTGTGACGGTTTGGGCTGCGATTATGACGTAATGGCGATGACAGATTTCTATACTGACGCGTCACTGGTGACTTCATTGTCACATATTATTGAAAGATTACAAAGATCTTTTACCTTTGCTAGTCGTCTTCATAACGTAGATGACCCACAAGTTTATTTAAAAAATAGGTATCAAAGAGTCGGACGTACCTGGTGCAGGTGTCTCTAGGGTATAGCCTGCATCATATTTTGGCGAATGCCGAGAACGATCTTTAAACTTTCTGCTGCTTCCTTCTATTAAAAGGAAGAGGCCATAATATGGGTGGTCCTAAAGTATTATATATCTTACATAAACAGTTTATCTATTTCCTAACAAGAAACGCATATCAATGGCCAAAATAGGCCATTTGTTGCAGTGTATCAATGTGTACTAAGGCCCGTTACACATTTGGAGATTTTTATCTCGGCGATAATTTATCGATGACACCGTAACCGTAGTAGTCCATTGAAGTGATGAGAGCTTGCACACTGGGCGGTAAATAATATATTTGAAAAAATTGTCGCGTACGACAGCTTTAGCAGTCGCTCAGTGCTTATAAATTTATAGCCACTTGCAACTAGTGGCCTACGTAACCAAATGCTTGTTTGCACACAGGGCCGTTTTTCTACCGCTGGAGTTATTTTCATTTTTCATTTGAATTTTCGTATGAAAAGGTATTTTTGCCATCCTATCTCATGGGTCCTTTTTTTTCTTCATATTTCGAATATGAATAATTTAGATGACCGTAGATAATGAAATACTTATTTCATTAATTCAAGAAAGACCTGTGTTTTTGGATAAAACCCTGAACATATTTCGCGTAATCTTGCCACAACTCTTCCTCTCTTATTTCATTAATTGGATTAAATCAATGTAGTCGATTTTTTCCTCTCATTTTCATTCCACGATGAAATAATAGTAATGATAGAATATGCTCTCTGTTCATTTCGAACTACACTCGGAATCGTACTATGAAAAATTTACTTTCGCGATAATAATCGCTGAGTGTGTAGGGTCCTCCCCTTTTTTCTTTGATCGGCGACAATAATTTTATCTGCGCGATAAAAATTGCCAATTGTGTAAAAGGCCTAATTGCGATTTCATTTAATAGATGCCCTAATAAATTTATTCTATTCAAATTTGAAACAAGTTTCTGAATGTATTCGAGCTGAACTAAATAATGAGAGACAAAATAACTCGAGCGAAGAATTGAAAACAGTAAAATTAGATTTTTTTCAACAGACGGAGTGCACTCATCGTTAGTTTGATGTCACAGCTATTTCCATGATCTAAATTAAAGGCAGCCCATTTCGGGAAACGACGGCATCTTGCTAGTTGCAGCCGTCGAACGGCCCATGCAATTATTCTGCTGTCGTTCCATTCAAACGTTAATGCAGGATCGACATTATTTTTCGAGAGAGGAAACTGCATCCGACTACAGAAGGACAAAGTAGGGAACTTCGTTGCTTCAATGAAGTTTTGTTAAATTGATCGCTGGGAAAAAATTACTCCGTAGCATTCTTTGTTCTGCTTTTCTCATTATAAGTTCATTTAATTGGATCACATCAAATACATATTCAACAGAGATTCGTTGTAATGTATAGTTCTAATGTAGATTCAATTCCGTTCACCTGATAATATTTTTGGCACATATATTAATATCATAAACTTTTTTTAAATTGTAACTTTGTAACAACTAAGTGTGCTTAACTGATAGCATGGAAAGTTTTACATTTAATCTTTATTTTATAGTTGGTATAATAATTACTGTTTGAAATGCAATATATACACACATGACCAGCGATCTAATCACAATCACAAAAGACAATTTTTCCCAAAATAGAATTTATTAGAATAAGAGCATAAAAAATTCAAATACAAATTGAAACTCGTTGAATTAAAATTCCCAATTTCCTTTTTCTTTGAATCTCCAATGAAAATTCCAAATTTAAGCATCACACGCGTGATTATTATTGTTATTAAGGACATGTGTCCTTTGCGTATAAGGTCAGAGGCCCTCTTCAGTATAGTATTTGCGGGGTGGGGGGTGGGGGGGAATTCAAACAATTGAAACAGTATGACGAGTCGATAGTTTTTCTTTGTGGGTGAATGCCAAAGACATATATAAACAACCTAGACTGGACAAGGCGTCGCCATATTTGAAGCAAATTGAAAGCTCAGCCGCTTTGTTTTATACAGTCATCGTGGGCGTTCCCTGTTGTCTGCTACTATTCAATCATTATTGTAAGCCGTGCAAATGACTTAAAAATAAATCTCTACTGACATTCAATATGTTGTAAAGCGGGGATAAATACCATGAAACACATTTATGGTGTAGACTAATTTAAAAATATATTTGGCTTATTGTCCTTCGAACAATTTTTTTGTGTCCATTCGTCTTGTCTATCTTCCTCTTTCATTCATAGCTTTAGTTTTACACAAATGATGCAATCTACAATTTAAGTAATGTTTTAAAATCTTCTGTATTAAAATTTAATACAGAGATTCCTCTCCAAATTTAGAGGTAGCCATTAAAAGGCCAAGGTCACAAAATAGTCATTCTATGCTCCAACATTCTGAAAACATCTGCATACAATCTTAATAGGAAATTCTTCTTCGCCATTAGCATTCCGATATTCCTTAACATCTTCTGCCAATTTGAATAGTTTTATCGCATCTTTGTAAGGATTGTATAGGCTGTCTTTAAAATATTCAGAGCGAGGAACAAGGAGAACGTCCAAATAACTTAAATACTTCAGTTTTCTTCTCACCTGCCTAACAACACTCCCAGTACCTTCTCAGAATAAAATGTCAACCTTTCATATTCTGGGTCGAAATCGTGATGAAAATTGGCATGACATAGCTTGCAGTAGGTATCACAAATGTTTCCACATATGCCCCACTACTTTTAGCCTTATTTGATGGTTCCATCTGTGTAATTAAACACTGCTCTGAATTGCGAAGCGTTAGTGTTATTTCTGTTTTAACTTATAAATAAAAAAAAGTAGATTTGAATTTAAATATATTTTTTCTGACTTCAAAGTGGTTATTGTTTATTTATAAGATGTCTTAAATACTCAGAATATATATTGTAATGCCTATTAATTAAGGCATTAATGGTGATTGATAATCTGAATTGTTAGAGAAACATTATTGACGGCGGTACCGAACACTACAAGCGACAATGAAACAGAGTTTTGTTGTCTTGGTTGGAAGAAGGAATGCCCGCTCAAAATTACGAGACGAGAGCAATTCAGTCGAGGACGGAACTAAAATTAATTGAGTTGGAAATCAGAGGCGAGAGCATTAAGTTGAGTGGACGTTTGGCTGGAAGTCTGCATTTTGCGTCCTTAGCAAATAAAGTGGGGTTATTGGAGATTAAACACGTACCGAGAGCGAGAATCGAAGGCAGAACTACAAAAACCTGCTAAGCTGGGCAGCCGTGAGAAGGAGGCAATCGAGGGAGCGAGATTCGAAGAAGAGGTTCCTGGTTCCTGACTTTGTTACAGAAATATTTAAATTAGAATCTGTGAGCTAATAGAAGCTGTGCAAAACCCATCACCGTGCTTCGCAAATCCAAAGTATCCTAGAAGCAGTGGGCAGCCGTAAGTAACAATAGAAAACAGTTAATGATGTAAACCAAATTAAAAGATAGATGTCAGATATCGTTCCTTTCTTATTGATAAAAAAATTGTAAATTAGAAGCAATCTTTGTAGGTTAATTTCGTTGACAATTAAATTTAGGTTTGTTAATTGATGAGTAAAATCTGTTTCTTTTTAAATTTAATTTTGTGTTCTTTAATTATTTTGAACGATTCGCCGTTATCAAACCCAGTTGAGACCCTGAGAGAATGAGATATGTTTAATTTGTATAATTGTTTAATTTTGATAATAAATTTGTTTGTTTGTTAAAGTTATATCTTTCATTCATTTGTTAAGCCACTAATTTAATCATTACAAAATGCTTCCACAAAGTGTGGCACGAATAAATTAATTAAATTAAATTTAGAATAAATTAATTAAATGTTATTAATTTAATTATTACAATATATATATATACATATATAAAATATGAAATTTAGTTTTTAATTATTTGATGGATAGGGAACCAAGATTGTGAATTTATTACACCCAATTTATCCACGACTAGCTGCAGCACACTACAACATCATATTCCCGTCTCCTCCAGTTTACTGCTGTAGTATATTAAGCTTAGCATTTTCCGATAAGCCATTCAGTAAATAATATACAAAAGGAAATTTACGACTCCTGTTAAGAGCAGTTACCATTAGTGTTTACACTAATGTCTCTCTTTCTGCCAGTCTGTCATCATTGTCCTCACATCCAACATGCCCAAAGTGTTTCAATTATTATTTGATAATTTTTTAAAAAATATATTTTACCGCATAAACATCAAAATTTTCACCATCAGTAGCATAACACAAATAGGGGATTGGTGAATGGATCGTCTAAAAAATGGCGGTCAGTGTTGTTTGTTGCTGCCACCCAGAGCGTTGTAACGCCTCTCTATGATTTTTATATAACTCTTTAGTGAATGCCGTGATGACTGACAGCCTAACAGGGATGCCAAACGGTCGGCAAATGAAGATGGATAGTTTGCTTTGATGATTGAGAGACCTACGCTAAGGTTCAACACTTATCGTTGGAATTGTCCATTTTCATTTGGCTAGTGGGAAAAAAATTATCAAAATTTTTGGTTTGAGTATTCGGCCATTAATAAAAAGAACGTATAGGAGAGAAGTGTGTTTTGAACACACGTCTTGAAAAGTGTCGGAATAGATCATTTTTATTATCTCACCTTTTATTTGTCGAACAGACTCTTTTCTGTTAGTCCTCAAATGGGAAAATGGAATTATTCATAAGTACACACAAACAAATGTATTGTAACGCGTGTATTTTGGTTTAGTTTTGCTTTGTCTCGGAAGTGTTGTTTTCTGTGGTTTGGAGAATTCGAAATCGTGCAGGTGCGTGGGGGTGGAGGAGATAAATATTTCCATCCAAGTAATTTTCGTGTCCTGTCTCGATTGTTGGTCTCAACATGACAGAATAGTTGGCTATTGTTGACTACGGTACTGCAACTGCGTGCTATAACTCTTGTAACAATGGAAGAATCAGTGAAACTGACATTTCGACGAAGTTTTCTAATAATGAAAAAAGTAAAAGAATAGGAGGCTATAATGGAGGGAACGGAAATAAGCTTAATGAAACTGGACGGTTGTTCTGCGCTCACCGCAGCTGGTGGATGTGATTATGACAGGCTCCGTATAGCGTTACGTGTATACGTTTTAAGTGTCACCGATCATGAGTTCTGCTGTAAACTTTTCCAAGTTGTTGTCTCTGACATAGTCCGAGGCAGAATCGTCGTGAGAAAGGGGCCACAATTTGTTAGTGAAGAGATCATCGAAGCCACACAATTTAGTACGACGGCTTGCCAGCAATCAATCCCGGAGGCCGACGCCTTAGCCAGTGGTCAACCCCTGAGTCGACGCCTTGCAATGGTCCTGACTAAATTCATCTCTGAAATTAACCCGCTCTGCCAGCTGTGAGATACGGAGACACCACATAATAGCAGTACGTATTTGGTACGGGCAGCAGATCTTTTCTATGTAAAAACCACAGATGCCCGAGATAAGAGTTTTTCATGCTTAACTATGATAAACTTATATAAAAATTTCTTTAATGGTCTATAATTTTTTATTTAACGTAAAAACCCAGCCCACAAAAATAATTCTTTACAGTATAAAGTTATTTGACACATAATTTCATAAAACGTCTAATGAAATTAACGTCACATAAAGATGATTATTTTCACATTCACAAACTAGAAATAGTAATTATATTATGTCTATCTTTATATACATATAAAAATGAATGTCTGTCTGTGTATCCCCTATGCGCTCATAAACCATTCATCGGATTGCGATGCAACCATAGTGAGTTGTTGTCCGTTCTGCCGCATCGGTTGCTGTTGGCCTTTCGAAGCGGTGAACGGGGGTGAAATTTGAAAACATGGTAAAACGGCAGATATTAGCGCCGTTTAATTACTTTCCGGGGTCTATGTATTTAATACTTTCTATCCGGATGTTTTTAGTGTATCCTTTCACCCCTTAAAGCACCATTAAGTGAGGAGGTGGAGGGGAGTTACTTAAAAATAACGCGAAACAACCGAGATTGGTGCCAAATTCACGGGTTTAGATGCCAATGAGTTTAATTCTGACATTCTCTATACTGATTAATGTGTAGCTCAACCGCTAGGACTGGGGGTGAAACAAATTTACGTTTACAATCTTAAATGTGTAGTCCAATTTTTACCAAACTTTATACTCATGTTACGATTCAGAAACAAACACTGAAGGCTTAAAACACACCTCCCGTCTCTACCTGCGAGGATGATGGGGTGAAATTTAAAAAATTCCAAACAGTTATTATTACCGTCTAATAAAAAGTAGTCGTAGTCGCTTTATTTGATAGTGTAATTCTAGAATTTTTAAAATGTCTCATTTCAACTCCGAAGGCACGAGAGGGAAGCAAAACTATTGGACGGGTGGTTTTGGAAGGTGTTTACATAAAAGTAATGAAAAAAGACCGATATTAGTGGCTACTCCGGAATTATAGGAGTCCTTGAGTTTAATTATTATGTTCACTATGTCAGTTCAGATGTGGGGGTGGGTGAGGATGTGGGTGAAGGGCCGTTACATTAAGTAATGAGTAAATCTGGGGTTTTGGAAGTCATTGAGTTTAATTCTTAACCACACTGGTTAAGATACAGTTCATTCCTGTAAAAAAATCCGTTTACAATCTTAAATACGTAGACCAATTTCTAAAAAACTTTATACACATGTTCCTTACGATCCAGGAATTAAAAACATGCCTAAACAGCCATTATTATTATCATCGCATAAAACGTTTCCGGGATCGCTAGATCATTCTAGAATTTTTAATTGTCGTATTTCAACTCCAAAAGGCAAAGGAGGGAAGCACAACTATAGTGGGGGTGGTGTTTGAAGAGGTTTACGTAAAAAATAATGTAAAAAATCCGATATTAGTCTCGATTCCGGGGTTATAGGAGTCGCAGAGTTTAATTCTTGCATTAATCATGGTGGTTGACGAAATTTTACGATTTTCTTCGTGGATGTGGACACGGCTGAGAAACGATTACCCAGAGTAGCTTTGACCATCTTAAATTACCGGGGGAAGTTTTATCGAAAGAGAGCTTTGGAAGAAGATAGTTGCGGAGACCAAGGTTCTACAAGGACCGTAGCATCAATGAGTCAGTCAGTCAGTTTTTATTTTCTTCTGGTACGAGCTATATTTTGGTCTCTATTTATTTAATTGAATTTATTTACTCCTTTAAGGTACCAGGACTAGTTTTAGACTTTATTAAGTTGGTAAGTATTTTTTACTGTTTTCGTTCATCGTGATTTTTTCGACAATTGTAGTTTATGTAGTAGGTGAGTTTCCGAATAACGTCAGTAATCGTAGTGGTTTATTTGGAGTCATACGCCTAGGGGTTAGGTGGGGGAGAGAACCGTAAATGGGTAAATGTTCCAAACACTGGAGCTATAAAAGTGTTTCTAAAAATTCACTAGTAATCACTATATATGCAGGTTGTATTAAAAATTAATACACTACGCGAAAAATGAGAACCCACAGACATTATGATCAACTCTGATCATAATCGTCGTCCCGCACGAGTCGGATCATCTGAAATTACTGAAATAGTCAAGAAGAGTAACAGAAAACTAAAAGAACGAAAGCAAATTAAACTGAAAAAAAACCACTAAAAGTGCCGACTGGCGTCAGAATTTTGTGATTTCATGGCAAAACTTTCCTAATTGGAAGACCATGTGGAAAAATGAGAGGATCAGGTGTTGGAAGGATTTGAGAAGCAGATTGAAGAACTGATGATTGACGTTTTCCGGGGTTGGAGAACGTTATGTAAAAGGGAAAGAAACAGCTCTCGAGAGAACATTTCTGCATGGCTTTCATTTGCAGTGCTATAGTGACACGGTACCGTTAATTTACTGTACCGAGAGATGTCACCAGCAACTCGGAGAATAGTCGCAGCTCCATGTGTTTAATGGTCGACTTGGTGACTGAAGGAACGCCAACTACGAGTACGCTGCTTGCTATTTCTTGAAGGCACCCCTCCATCGGAAAATATTCAGCTGAGGTTACGTAAGCAAACCCCGCGATTGTTTCCTTCAATACAGTTCCTTTTAGATTGGAATCAATTAACCATTATTTTTAGTTGTTTCCAACACAGTCATTTTTACCGGAGATATAGTTTAATATTTTATTTTTTGTATAGTATTATATAGTATATTTTTTGTCCACTTTACTAATTAAAGAAATTTTGACGAATAAACGACACTTTAATCATATGTAAATTTGAATGTGTATATTATAATAATAAATTATAATTAATATAGATATGATTTTTAACAATTTTACTGAGTAGTACCACAGGCTTTCAGAGATGGTGTCCTTCACTTGTTACTGAATGCCTCCCTAAATTCACTCGTCATATTACATTTGAATTCTATAAGAAACGTTGCTGATGTAAATGCATATTGGGCCGAGAGAAACATTACAAATAATAATATGTCATACACATTTTTGACATGCAGTTACTAGTGAAACAACTGTGTTCACTGCAACAGTTCTGCTCATACGTTTTTAGAGGCCCTAGGTCCAGGAATGCAATACATTGCCCACAATTCATTTAACAAATTTGCGGAGACTACACGCCACGCTCAAAGCGTGTGTTAACCACATGTAGCAGGCCTACAATCTGGTGCTCTGCTGGCAGCCGCCACCATGGTTCAATCCCATTGTGCAAGTTTCCAGAGGCTCCTCGCTCGGATGGAGCGGAACACGCAACTCGCCACCGCGGCTGCGGCGTGTGCGTCACACCCCGTGGAAGCCACACTTTCCAGCTCATTAGCAGCGAGGTGTCCGTGCCAAGCCAAGCAAGAGGTCGCCACGATCTCTAATATAATATGGGCAAATTCATACCTTCATGTTTGCGAACACGCTCTGCACATTCCTTCAGGAAACAAACTATGCGTCTAATATTGTCATATGCGATTACGTCGCTCGAATTTGATTCGTCGGTCCAAACAAGAAATTCAAGATCATATCACATCCCATTTGAAACGCACTATAATGTTAAATATTTATTTACAAAGTGTAAGTGATTTGTATAATTTATATTGTAGTTCATTTCAGTCATAGCATCTGTGTAATGTATTTTGCAACTTACTTATTATTTATATGATTACGAATCTTATCTCGTCATCATAATGCTAACGGAGAATAAATCTATCTGTTTATCTTCGTAGGTACAACTAGTTAATAGGTCATTAATATATTGCAGTGAAATTTGAGTAATAAATCATTTTCACCGTGGCCTGAATTCCATTGCTAAATTAGTGATTTTATTGTAGAAAAAACAGAAATTTGATTTCCTTTAAGTCGATATGACGCATATTATCGTCAACCTGGATTTCGTGAAGTGATTTCAGAATTTATGACCTGTTAGTAAAAAATTATTTTTATCGTTAATTTTAAAGAGGTACATTTTGGTTGTTGTTGGAAAAATAAGTTCTGTGTCAGTCTTAACTTGATTCAGCGCTTAGTTTAATAAGAGTAGAGCATTCCCGCATCGGAACAAGAACCAGGCTAATCACGAGGAGGGGAGACCAGCAATATCGCCGCCTCCACAGCCGCCGCTGCCACTTACCCGCTTCTGCTCCACTTAATTAAGGGCTACCTGCACCAAGAATCTTCCCTTCTGCATTGGTACGAAGGAAAGTCTCTTCTGCCACCACTACATATCACATTTATTAAGATTACTATATGATGTATATAACTAATACAGATATTTAATAGTTACTAGCTGGGTGCCCGGCGTTGCCCGCGCACTTTTCAATTTTAATTCTATATTTACTCCAGAAGTGATTTGACCTATATCTAGCTGTTCTTAGTCCCGTACGTATATTAAACCGATACTGCATTAATTGAACAATTATAAAATACTTTGAATTTTTTTTGTATCAATCCCAACATACCTCCGAATTTCTTTACGAATAGAATACATAAATATATTCCTTGAGTATTGCAGGATATAATTGTCACTCAGTGTTCAGACATTACGAAAGATTAAATTGTTGAAATTGTTAGCTAGATTCAAAATATAAACAAATATTTGCCATATTGGAGTCATTAATATGACACGAAAATTAACTTACATCAAGGATCGTAAGGTATTTCGTATTGTTTTATTATCAGTCGATGGATAAAATTATCCTTTTTATTTAACGTGGCCCAAGTTTAAAATTCAACCGAGAGAATTATAAGTTTTGAAATCCAAGTATAAAGTCTGGACAGAGAGATACATTGTAAAAAGACCGCAAAGCAGAATCAAATATTTAGCGCCACATTCAGATTCATACGCGTGCCGAAATCAACATTTTCCACATAAAGACAATGAGTAACTAAATGTCTGGCTGATGACCCGGAGGTGAAGCAGATCGAGTTCCCGGAGGAAAATCCCCTAACTACGCCCGTGTGTTTGACCATCAAGTGTATAATCTGTGATTCATGGCCTTTTGGTGAAAATTGTGTCGCCCAAGCCCCGAAACTAAATCTGTTTTGTTTTTGTTTTCGGGAGTACACTATTGCAAAATTTTTACACTGATTCTAATATCGGCTCACAGACTGTACACTCTTTAAGTCAACCTTGGTAGGCTCCCAGGAACTCGGATGATCCTCCTTTTTGTCAGCTATCTGGTGACCGCTCGCCTTATATGAATTCTGTGATTCATAGATTTGCTAGTCTTTTTATCGTTTGGGACTTAAACTGCAACTTTACTATTCTTGGCTGGCTACAGACGTAAAACTGCACTCCTGGCTGCTGATAGACGTAAAATCTGCTTTTACTTAGCAAATTTCGATGTAATGGTCCCGTGAATGTTTTTACTTTGTCTTCAACTCACAACTTTGTTTACTAATACATCAAACAACGGCTAGTCTCTGCTCTAGAATCATTTGTTCCGTCCTCCGAAATGTCCCGTCACCAACTAACTATCGTCGTGCTCTCGAGTTTTAGCACGCATACGCCATTTTGACTTTCCGACAAAGTAACTGAACCCGTTCCATTGTCGCTTTGGAAGCTCCTGCTGCTACAATTAAATTTTATTAAAACCAATTAACGGCCTACTTAATTGGCATTACAATATATATTGTGGTAAACAATTTAAAAATAAAACAAAGACACCACGCAGCGGCCAATTAATGTAATAAGTTATGATTTGATAAATGAAAATTTAAATAATTAAATTTTAATTACAAAACGTTTATTACCAATTTATATTTAGTTGGATTTTATTCAAAACTTTTACATAGATGCCACAGCTTTATTGAAATTCTTAAAACGTTCAGGGTCGCTTATTGGGCCTCGAACGATTATAGTAATTCGCAATTATAACCGAATTAAAGAAATATTTAATTAAATTTACATGACAAATCTTAACATAGGAAAAATCTGAAAAAATTTGATGATATTTAAGAAATCTGACGGTTCGAATTTTTTCTACTTGGTTTGCAATGGAAATTTCGTACATACCAAACATAGGAGAAGTTCTCATAACACACTACTTATTCACTTCACCAATAATTTAAAAATATTTTAATTATCAGACCATAGTATTTCACTGCTCACAACGTACGTCAGCAGAACAAACCAAATTTCCAAATTACCACAAGCAATGAAGTTCTACAGAATGTTTTAGCGGATAAACCAATCAGTTTTATATCGCCGCTGAGTTATATCTCTCTCATCAACTTATAACAACTTTTCAAAACAATATTCCATAACTTTACTTTTAATTTTCTATATTTCCGGTCAAACTGACTACCGGGCGCGTCTCCGATGTTAGTACAATAACCTTTTCGTCCAAGATCTACCAGCCAACTCTTGGAGTCTAAGCACTGCCTAGTTTGAAGTCCATATGGAAAACGCTCTCCGTCATTACCCAGCGCCGTCTGAAATGTTCTCGTCAAACCTTTCAAACTCCAAAACAGTCGCCTACAATAATATCGTCTGAAAACTCCACATTATTATGAAACACTGACTGTTTCCTACAATTCCTGGGTCACAATATTACGCTGACAATACAAATATTAACAAAATTATAAAATCCTTTCATTACATATATTCGTGGTCATTATTAAAACAACTATTTCAGTCCACAAAAAATTATTTAAAAAACTTTATTGCAACGTCATACAGGCAGGTTTCGCCACTTACAGCCATATTCGTCCATAAGTTAGAACATGGCAACATTAAAATAAATGATGTAGTAGGCATAACTTACCATATTTCAGGCTCACGATGTAATATTCTGGCGGTAAACTCTTACATGTTTGTAAAATGTATGTTTTTGAAAAGTTTTAAAGATTATTGGATTATTTCTTTTAATACTGACACGTTTTAACTTACAGATGAATACGCCTGTAGGTGGTGAAATCTGTTTAACCTATGGCGTTGCAATTGTGTTTTCCGATATAATATCATGAAGTGATATTGTGGTTTTCTTATATATTATCTGTGAAAATCAGTCGCGCATGAGCTACTCCCTTAAAAATAATGTAATAATCATCAATCTTGAAAATTTTTCAATTATCTTGTTGGTAGATCTATTATGGACGCACTTCATTAAGAGACATTCAATTTAGTGTAACATAAGAAAGCTTGTACTTTGCTCGGATATACTTAAATATACCTGGACGGAGCATAAAAAATAAATTTGTTTAATAAGTATTTTGAGCGAAGGAGTGTAACACGACTACCTAGAATTAGATATAATTGACTCAAGGAATTTAAACATCTTCATTTGCGATATCGCCTATAAATACGTAGTTATATGATGATCATACTTATACCTTAAAAATATTCGAGGTAACATCTTTCACTTCCTTGTCACTTCGGACACTGAACGGTATATTGCTGAATGAAATGACTTCGCGTTTTATTTGCACACGGCTCCTCTGTTGTTCATTAAAAATAATGGGTGCTCTACTGCACGCAGTCAATCTGCGATATGGAACATTTATTAGTCGTAATGAATTGCCGGAACGCAATTCGTGGATGCCATTACCTTTTATGTGTTGTCATGTAAATATGTCGTAGGCCATCACGTTTTATAGTGTTCGTTCTATATCAAATTTCGGAAATTCCGCCGTTTCGTATTTATTATTAACTCGTCTACCGATACTTTCCCTGTCTGTATAATAAATCATATTTATTACGAAATACAATGGATCCTGCATGTCATGTTTTGGCGTCCCCAAGCGCGCGGCTTTATTCAATTTCTGCGGAACAACAGTTATCACTGAGTCGTTCGATGTCATTACAGCTGATAGGAGATTCTGACTTCCTTCGCAAAACTGTAATGTTAGGCTCACGCTCGCGAAATCATTTATAAGTTTTATTTGTTGAGCTATGCAGTGGGAAAAACTCCGCGTGTATAAGAATCATAGATTAATATCTAAGTATGTTTTTATGTGGAAATCTCCCAACTAGACCCTGATAGTATTTATTTAAAAACTAGCATCTAGTTATTAGTTAAATAATAAATTAACGAAACATGAAGGCGAAAATGACGGGAATAATGAAGCAATTACCTTCCACCTCCATTGAAACTCAAAGTAATGATAAAAATATTCGAAATATCCTATGCTCAAAAATAGATAAACTTATCTCTGCAATCATCCCCCTTTCTTAAATATACTAACCTCAATAATTCCAAAGCTAATAGAAAATAAATAATGAACCAACAAAATGCATCAACTTTAAACATATGCACATGGAACGCATGAAGCTTGAATAATAAGGACCACGAACTAACATCTTCCTAAATCAATACAACAATATCCAACTATCTTACAAACCGCTCTTACCTTGTCAAATATCAAAACCATTTCTCCCCAATATACCGTATTCACTCAGGGGTCCCTCAAGGTAGTGTCCTTGACCCACGCCTATATTCCATCTATACCCATGATATCCCCCAAACAACCGCAACAAAAACTGCCATATTTGCCGATGATATAGCCATACTTTGCCAGTCCCATGTCTACGAATTGGCTACACAATACAACTGCAAACTACCATTAACCATGTAGCTATTTGGGCAAATAATTGGAGAATAACCATAAACCCAAATATATCCATCACAGTTCCATTTTCCCTTAAAAAAATACCATTCACTAACAATATCTATATTAACAACACACCAATTCTAAAGAAACAAAACCATAAATACCTTGGAATAATACTCGATTCAAAACTAACATGGTCCCAACACACCAGTCACATTTAAAAATAATCAATCACCTCTTTAAAATACTTAAACCATTAATTAATCATAATTCTCCTTTATCCCTTTCAATGAAAAAATTAGTTTATATATCCCTTATTTCTCTAGTATGGAAGTACTGCTGTAACATTTGGCGTTCCGCAGCCAAAACACACATCAACAAGATACAAATATCCCAAAATAAAATCCTTCGTTATATGACAAACTGTCCCTGGTACTTCTCCAATTCCCGCATCCATGGTGACCTCAATATTACATATATCCACCAAACAATAACCAAATAATACTTCTTCAATATAAAAAAGACATTATTCACCGCAACCCGTTAATATCAGATACAGCTGCCTCTCCTCCACCTCCTGTCCAACATCACCGATTAAAAAGAAAGAGACCGAGAGACCTAAGCAATATCCAATAAAAGTAAAGGAGGTGAAACAAAATGTGCTCCGCAAGATTACTATAGTATAATATAAAATGTACGAATATTAATTCAGTCATTCAACTAAAATTCAGCATTCAATGGTTAGTCAGTGCAGGTTAAGTTTGATATACTAGCAAGACTCATTCTATTAAAGTTAACAATAGTGCAGCCTATCCGAGTTTACTAACTCTCTTTGCTGGTTGATATCAACTTCATACATCGAGAAACATCACATCGCATTGTGGTACCAGGAATATTGGAGAAAGCAAACAACAGCCGATGCGGAAATTTTGAGTGTCTGGCGAATGTTAATATGAAGGTGTGCCCCCACTGGATATTATATTTTGTTATGTAACAAAGTTATATAAATAACTGTATTTCAGGTAAGTAAGTTATATAACGTGATATTATGTAACAAATTCCTTGTCAGATATATAACATGGTATGTGCCCGGCGGGTGTCGCTAAAAGCACCTGTAAACGAGCAACTTTTTACGACAATATGTGGCCGGCAATACTGGCCGGGCAATATTGCTCTAAATCCAGCAACATTTTCGGCAATACATACATATTGCCCGGCAATATTAATAGCATTTTTAGTACTGGCCGGAGTGTTGCCGGACCTGTGTCGAAAATACGGAAATATTGCAGGGCCACAATAGTTCCCAGACCTCACCTCGAGGCCTCTGTCGTCAATCAGCCGTGTTAGCAATTAATATTACACTTTGTTCACTGGGTAAAATTATTCAGTATTCCACTTTTGAATTGGTCAAACGAGAAAACTATTGAATTTATAGATGAAGTTCGCTCAAATCTATTCGCCAAGTGAAGAAAGATGATTGGCGAGCAATAGCCAACAAATTTGGCATCAGTTATGACGTACGCGAAAAAAGAAAATAAGAAGAAAATTTAATTTCTTATTTTTAAAATAAATATTTAACAAATAAAGAGGCCTAGCCTTTACATACTTAATAAATTCATTTAGTCCTCCCATTAAATCCACGCATACTTCTCGAATGATGTCGGATCCTCATTAAATACATCAAAGATTTCTACGAGTCTCCTGTCGTCAAGAATATAAGGGTGATCGGTATTGCTTTCCTCAATCATGGACGCAATTTTTAAGCAAATATTTGACGTTCTGGTGATGTTGTTAAGTATGTAATTGTCAAGAATTAATTCGTTGCTTAAATTGTTGAGTGTTTCTCGTTCATTTAAATAAGGTAGAATCCAGGTTCTTCTCTTCTTTAATTACTTGAAATTTTTTATCAAAATTAATGCTGCGCTAAAAAGCACTTCATTTTCGGCCATTATAATTGTACTTCGTGTACGCGGAAAATGCGTGGCCGGAGTATTGCTGGCAACATATTTCTCGGCCATACTTGCCGGCAATGTGCAATTTTTTTTGCTTGTTTACGAGCCCCTTAAAGATCGAAGGAAATTGTGTAACATTGTTTTACAAGTTACACGTGCGTCCATATAGTCACAGCAGGCAACTCAGTTCGGTCACGTGTCGCCTGCACGCTTGTGTGGTTATTAATTTTGCTTTAATATTTTGAGTATAGGTAGAAAAGTGCCAAATACAGTGGACATACACTAATACGTCCAGACGTATTGAAAATTATTGAGGTAAAATATTGTGGGATACAAAACATAAAGATTTTAAAAATCGTAATAAAAAACGCGATGCTTGGGTAGATTTACCAAAGGTTGTAGAAACTGGTGTGGAAGAGGGGGAGAAGAAAATTCGGATGCTGGTTGGACATTTCCAACTATAATTGAGAAAGCGTAAAAGTGGAGATGGAGCAAGTGATTTACTATTGTTTTTGAAAGAAGGAAATATAACAAAACGTCAAAAACCCCAGGGAACTCGTATGACTTAACGGACACGAATGAGAGACAGGTAAATTTTAATTACTCATTTTATTTTTGATATTACACAACAGTAAGAAGTTTACTAATTACAAGTAGAATGAATACATACAAATCGAATGAAGTAAAACTAAAACCAGTGACATTATTTTAACGTAAAGACGTAAAGTCGTACTGCCACTGAACTTGTCGGAAATAGGAGGCAAATTCATCTCTAATTATCATTCCATGGTTACTAGGTTTTCTCGGAACTGTTCTGAATCGTAATAGCATATTATGGTTCCGCCTACAATTCTCCATTGACCAGGAATAAGATCACCTGCAAGGGGATCCGGAGAATCATAGGTTCCTTGAGGATAGTAAATGGAAGAGGACTTCCATTTCTTTTTTAAAAAATTATGCAGATAAAGGCAATCTAGTGTAATGTTTTCTGTCTTCAATGGTTCAAAGAGGAAAAGTTTTCTCATAACTCTAACGGCTGACATGATGCCAAAAATATTTTCGTTTTATTGTTGAGGAAATGCGTCATCGGCATTGGATTTGTTCTCGCAGGTAATGCACTAGCTCAGACATGACCAACGTAATTTTTAATATCCTTTGCATGACGAACCGTGGAAATTAAATAAGTGTTATTTTTAAATCATACGTGAACTACGACAATTGTAACCATTGTACAACAATGAAAGTTGAAATCTCAGCTACTCAGAAGCGGAAACGTCTTTGTTGGAAATCGAGGTATTTAAGAAGCATTGTAAAATAGACAATATTGTAGCTGCATTTGATAACTGAAACGTGTCCTGGCTGTCTGTAAAACGAACGAATTGTTTTATTTATGAAATAACCCTTTCAATCTCATTCCATTAATTAAATATTGTTTCGAATAACTGCGATACAGTTTGGATATTTATTGAAATAATATTGCATATTAAAATGATATTGTATATTAAAATAATATTTTAAATTTTTAAACTTTGAGGATGCTTTCAGAAAACGAAAAATTGATCTTGGGTCATTTATGACGAATGGAAGTAGAAGTATTTTTTATTATTTTTATTTTTAGGTAAGTCTACATGAGGGTAATCCACATAGTGGCAACTCACCTTTACTAGCATAGGAAGAGATTAGAAAGGGGGGATGCGGAAGGGTGGAGGAAGGTAGCCAAGGGTTAACTAGGGCCCCCGGGCTATATTTTAAGGAACCTACCCGGCATTCGCCTAAAGAAATGCAGGAGAAACCCTAGAAAAACCTGCATCAGGTAGGTCGGGCATTGGGTACTTGTCCCACGCCCTTCCGATAGCGGGAGAGGAGTTTGCTGTGGGGACGCAGCATACCCTTCTCCGAGTCTCGACCAGTTTAGTAGGCAGCTGGCCGACTATTCCAATGAGAATAGCGGACAACTCTTACCGTATGCCCAAGGTCTGTGACCCCGGAACAACACCTCCCAGAAAAGTTCGAGGTGCCTCGGCTTGTGGAGAAGTATTTTTTAATACATACAATAAATAATAAGGCGGTTCCTGAATTAACAGAAACAAAAAAGTCAATTTGTGATATTCTCACACATTTCAAGGAATTTAACGTATGTTTACAAGGAAAATATTTATGTGCTCACGATTTAATACAAATGTTGAAACCTTTTTAAATGTAGCTTTGTCTGTTTTCTAATAATCTGGCTGAATGTAAATTTGATAAAAATGAAAAAAATTGCTTCTGATTGAAAAAAATGAATAAGAAGGATGGCGAATTCAGACAAAAAGTGATCCTATAATTCAATTCTAAATATACATTTTATTATAAAGCGCGTAAGTTTTCCCGACGTATATTATGTATAAAGAGTTCTCGGGTTTCCGGTCGGGTAACGTGATTTAAACACAACTTTTCTATGGCTGACATCGCCATCTTCGTCAGGTGAACAATGAAACTCAATAATTGCTATGATTCATTATTGTTACGCCGAGCTTTCTGTTTTCCCATTGCCCTAGCTCCCTTATTGTTACGCTAAGCCTTCGGCTCTCCCATTGACGTTGCGTTTTCGTCGGTTTTGAGTTTTGTCAACTGAAAAATGGAGTTGTGTCGCTCTAAGCCCTTCTTCGCACCTGAGGAAAAGGACAAAACGTTGTGAGGTATTTAGATTATCACTTTTTGTCTTAATTGGCTATGTTTCTAATTCGTAAATTTGATCATTTCACAACGTTAGAGACAGTATTTTTAAATATTTCAAGAGGAAATGGTCAATAATTTAATAACAATATCTTTGCAGTAATAACAGATTTCAGTCCAATTCGATTGCTTCAAGAAAATTAATAGAATTTTACCTATTATCGGAAACTATTTTCTGTACATGTAGACGAATTTTCGGTTGAAATTCAATTAAAAATAATTAATTTACAATGGGATTAATTTTGACATGAGAAATATAAAGAAGAACAAGAAAATTGGTGCAATTTTTATAAGCAATTTCATAATGAACAATATGGAAATTTTCAAAAACTTGACGGGAAATATTAGGTAACCTTCAGCTCAACTTATATTTGTGATAAACTTTTTCTTTATTGAATCTAAATAAAAGTTGAATAAGATCGATATTGAACACTACTACCAGTATAGAGCCAGATATTAATAAATTAATAGGCGATGTAAAGTGCCTCAACACGATTATTACTTTTCTTTTGTTAATTTGTTGTCTAAATTACTTACATTTATTAATAAACAAATTACATAATAAAATTTTGTTTACTTAAACGAATCATTCTTGTGTTTAATATTTTTTAATTTCAATATTTCGTCCGGCCCGTGAACAAAGTTTTGTTTCTAATGCGGCCCGGGGACAAAAACTGTTGACCACGCCTGAACTAGGTTAACGTAATTGTGACGTTTCATGTAACCTTTGGTTTGTCCTGCATCACTTTTAGGCGAATGCCAGGTAGGATCCTTAAACCATAGCCCGGGTGCCCTATTTAACTCTTGGCTACCTTCCTCTAGCCTTCCACATCTCCCCTTTCAAATCCTAACCTATGTTATTAAACGGGAGTCGCCACCACGTGGATTACGCGCATGTAGCCTGTTACTCTAAAAGAAAGTAACCATTTGGGCGTTGTACTACCGATCACGTCACCATCCGACATGCGTCCGTGGCATCCGACACTAACAAAAATAAAGCAGCAGTTTGCGTCAATTTTTTATAATTTAATTAGGCACTGCTGCTGTTCATTGGAGCTTGTATAACGAGATGTATTCCATCAATGCTATCACAGAAATGTAGAAAAACTCCTGTACATGTTACACTCATTCGCTATCTGAAGTAATTCTTCTTGTCTGGTTGCCGTATGTAAAGAGCAAGACAATGAAACATTACATGTTTTGCTGAATGCAATTATTATTATTGTTTTTAGGACACAATGAGTCAATCGGTTGATATTGAGGATAACCAGAGACCCCGACCCGAACGTACTCCATCTGTATTCAAAGGATCCAAGAAGAGGAAAAGTGTCAAAGCGTGGCCATGGAAGCGTACAGTGTAATGAATGCACATTCTGGAGAAATTAATGGACGAGTTTGATTCATTTGGGGAATGCGTTGCTCACTGTCTGAGGAATGTACAAAACAAAGAATTGTTGGTTGTTGCCAAATTTCAAATAAACAAAATTTTGTTTGATACAGAAAAAGATTACTAATCTCTATCCTTGGCACGTTCGGGGCACCAACCCCCGCTACATTAGGTTAATTAGGATTTGCATCTAATTCAAATGAATCAACAATTCCATAATTCGAAGAAGAGTTTATTTCAAGTTCATTGTGAACAATGATGTACCATTTTAAAAAGATGTATTGACAATTTGTTAATTCCTAGTATTGTAATTTTTGTTTTACTATTTTTTTCCTTGTTGTAGTCAGGCCACAATTCATTTAGAGCCTTACAAATTTTTGGTACAATGATCGAAATTCTCTGCTTTGAAATCTTGAACACTTAAATCATACTTTGATAGGAATCGCCAGTTGCTAAAAAGCTTAGTGTTAATGCTTTTGTTTTGTCGGTTTAGCCTTTCTAAACCGAGTATTCTTCTTTACAGTTTTTGGCTTAATTCCATTAAAAATGAACTCGAAGTCGAAGTTACTCTTCTGGTGACAGTTTTTAAAGCTCCCATCATCCATAATTCATCCACACAATAGATCTTTGTCGTCTTTTAACGCAACGTTCCGTTTTCTTCGCTTTTGATTATTGTCAACTGCACTGTGCAGTTGTGTCGCTCTAGGCTTTGTGTTTTTAGTTTCTGAGCACCTGAAGAGAGGAACAAGGTTTCCAGAAACGTTGGGAAGTATTTATATAATCAAATCTTTGTCCTATTTCGCTATTTTATTTTTCAAAACCGATATTTTAAATATTATTTTCCATTGTAATATAGGCAACCCTGCAGTGTCGGGCGTTCTCAGTTTAATTTCTTTCCCGGCTTTTTGATGAAGTGTCAAGCTGCAGCCGCGAGCACTATTCCTCAGATGACTGATGTTTCATAATAGAATTTAATCTATTGTTTTCTAGTGTGGATGTTTCTATAACAAACCACTTATACACTCACAATACGTTATATAACTTGTTCTTGTTTCAAGTGTGGACGCAGCTATAACGACCCTGGAGTTAAAGTTTTTAATTAGCATTTTATTTACATTAATATTTAATTATGTTTACTCGGACATATGATTTACTGTATATAAAGTAGTATATGGAAATTTTGATCTAATATTAATTATTGTTGATGAAAATAATAATTATAAAGTTCTACTGCTTATCAAAGAAATGTAATAGAAAATATTTACAAAGCAATGTTCCTTTCACGTAAATTACAGTAGCAGAAGAATGACTACTAGAAAAACTACACGATACGCATAGCTGAGATAGATGACTAAGGCTGCTTTTCTAATGAAAAATTGCATTTTCAAAATTATATAAAAGAATCACAACGTTTACACATTTAACGCTCAACAAGTTACGAGGTCAAATTCAATATCGAAATTCAAATTGAAATTTATTACGAATAATTTGCTGAGTTTCGAATGGGACATAGCATTAGCATTAAGCATGGCACTGGTTGTAGCAAGATACTCCGAAGCCAGTTGATGGATTAATCTCGTCGAGAGAAGGAAACGGTTACGGACTGGGGGAGGAATGAGCCGTTTGGTTGGGGGAAGGAGTTGATGTTGTAAACAGACAAGGAACGGAGAAAAGTCACAGCCGTACTTCAGTGTCACCAACGAGACGGCGGTGAAAACTTTCCAACAGTCCGCTGTAATTAAACTCCTACCTGAGCCGAATTACTCATTACTAGATCCTGCATGAACTGGAAACTAAAACTTTGATTAATTAGGGTTTTAAATTCTGGTTCAGTGTTCTGACAAAATTCTTGAATTTTCTAGAGTCTAGCCGATTGAATGAATTTCCTTAACATAGCGTCGTATTTATTTTATACTTTTTATTATAATTAATTTAATAATTATATTTTATCACTTATGTTTCGATTCAAAGCATCAGTCAATTTAATTTTGGTTTACAGACATTTGGTTTTTATTTTATGTATGTTTTAACTTCCAAATATGTACGTCATCATGTAAAAATTACAATAACACTTTTAAGCCGGAGGTGGCAACGATGCTGTCAACTTTTAGAAGAATTATAGAGTTTTTGTCGGCAACAATGTCTGTGGGCAATATTTCAAGGCAACAATGTTGATGGATCTTGTTGCCAATATTTGTTGTCAAATTTTGTTGCTCAACACTTAGCGACAAATATGTTGACAACTTTAGGTGTAAACGCGCCGTATATTTTACAATGAAATGTGTCCCATATAAGAAGATTTTGTAGAGTTTGTAGAGAATATCTTTCTGTCTTTTATTAACCCCTCTGACAATCACCTTTGTCTTATCCATGTACACGTAATAAATATTTAATCTATTAAATTCAAATAAAAATTTCAAGTACACAAAATTTATTTATAAAGAGTTCTGAATCTTTGCGAATGCTGGTGCATATTACTCGCTGAAAGAGTTCGTAGATAGGAAGGACACATTAGATCCTGTCTAATAAAATAGTTTCATGGTATCCTACCAAGTTATGCTATTATTTTAAAATTACAATTTTCTAGAATTTAACTGCTGACATCTTATTTTTCATGTTCGACGAGAGTCGAAGTACGGTTTGCTGCCGGAATCTCCGCCGAATGACAATTGAAGATTAATATAGATATAATTTCCTTAATTACTGTTATATTTAACGTTGCTTTAAAGTATAGAATTTTATTGTCAAGTACAATGTTTTGTCTTTGAATTTTGTAAATGTAATATTTTATTCTTTTCTGGTAATTATATTATGACATAACCTATTTCCTCGACCGAGGACTAGTGGAAATCTAAATCAAATTATATGTACTACAAATTTTCGACGTTAGCAGGGTATTTATTTAAATTAATCTAGCGGAGGAATTGATTCGACAGTAACCTCTGTATAAAAATTTCATTTCACCGGCATCAATAGTGTCAGTGTTTGGATCATTTACCCAATTATATTCCTCTCTCCATATATACCTTCAAATAAGGATTATGACTGACAGTACTTTAACAACTCTAAAATTCTCTTTATGAATGTGAGATTTAAACTCAGCGACTCCTATAACTCCGGAATTGAGACTAATATCTGTCTTCTTTTCATTATTTTTTATGTAAACCCCTTCCACCACCACCCGCACTAGAGTAGTTCTTTCCTCCTTTGCCTTTTGGAGTTGAAATTAGTCTAGAATGACACTATCAAATTTAGCAACTCGGAAATAGTTTTATTCGACGCTAAAAATGGGCGTTTAGGAATGTTTTTAAAATCCACCACCTCCACCCCCACTCCTAGATGCAGTAAGTGTGTCTTAACCCCCAAGTGTTTGTTTCTGGATCGTAAGTAATCTGTGTATAAACTATTGTAGAAATTGGTCTCTGCATTTAAGACTGTAAACGGAAATTTGTTTCACCCGCTTCCATCCCCAATCCTAGTGGCTGAACCATATCCTAACCAGTATGGTAAATGCCAGAATTTCTTCTATAACCGTGGATTTGACACCAATATCGATTGTTTCGCGTTATTTTTATGTAACTCCCCTCCACCCCTCCCTTATTGGTGCTTTAAGGGGTTGAAATTATGTACAAAATATATCTGGATTCAAACTTATATTCAGATAGACCCCTAAAAGTAATTAATCTACGCTAATATCGGGCGTTTTAGCATATTTCTTAATTTCACACCCGTTCAGTTTCCTAACGCTTCGAAAGACTTGGAAACGTGGAGGTGCGCACAACTCACAAAAGTTTCATCGCAATCGGATGTATGGTTTAGAAGCGCATAGGAGACACACAGACATTCGGTGTTGCCCGGGTATTTATTTAAATTAACCCAGTGTAGTAATTGATTCGACACTAAGCTAACAGTGAACTTTTCATTTAACCAGCAGCAATAGCGTCATTGTTTGGAAGATTTACGCTTTTACATTCCCTTCCCAGACCACATCATTCGGCATCTTACTCCAATTAAACCATGATGATGAAAATTGTAGCATTATGGGTATCGCTGATTCAAACAATTTGGATAATTACATATTTTATTTAATTTGTTGGCAAATTTGGTTGAACTGTTATCAAAGGTCGATGCTGCATTGTTGGTTTGCGATCTGCAACGTAATCTTGATGTTGTATGAAACCGACATTTTTATGTGTAATATTTGTAAGCTACGAACTGTAAGGAATGATTGGGTAGATCACTAATTGGGTTGAAGATTCTGGAAAGCTGAGGAGAGAACTTCACTTCGGCGATGGGTGATAAACGGTGAATACACGTATGGCTGAGAGCCGCCATCTCTAACAGTGAACCGACGGATGGCTTTGTGAGCTCCACATTGTTCAAATTTAAATAGAATAATATTTAGATTATGGATAATTGCGAGGCACCTCCAACCGAAAATAATCAATAATATTGGAAAAAATTATTAAAATGATTTTTTATATAAACTGGCGACTGATAAAAACCGTTGTGTATTAAGAGTATTTTTGTTCGGGTGCTCCATTATCTGAGGGGAAGAAAAAGTGACGTATAGAACATTATCTGTTGATCTTCAGGGAAAAATAATAGCAATCAGAGCTGAGCAATCTGTTGCGAAGGCATCGATGGTCGTCTTCCTGGAATAAACTGAATTTAAAATGAAAAAATTTACGTCTGATTGAAAATTTGTCTGACTTGGCTATCTTTCTTATTCATTAGACTGAATTTAGATGGTTAATTCCGTTAAAGAGTAATAGGACTCGTGTACCCAGTACTGATTACTATTCTTACCTGAAAGCGAAACCACATTTTACTCCTCGAAACGTGTGACTCGTTGTTCTAGACAATGGAAAAGACGCACAATATTACTCTTAATATTGATACATCATTGTTAAAATTTAAATTCAAGAGAAAACATTGACCGTATGGATATAAACATAATAAATGTCACATCACTGACCACGTTCCACCATTAATATTTAATAAAGTATGCTTATGATTATAAACGTTAACATAAAAATATTGCGTGTTTAAATTTAAGGAGAATATTTTAATGCGAAATAAGCCTGATGTCTGGTCCTAATAGCTTTTAAAATCATATTGTAGTTAGAAACGTTAATTAATGCATACTATCTCCCTATTACTGGATTTTCATAAATAATTTATTACTCCTGAAGGTTACACAACTGTATCTAAATTACTTTGTAATTTGAGTGCACCCGAATAACGAATCTCGTAATTATTCTTTCATAAATATTTCCCCGGTGATAAATTTCGTCTAATTACGACGTAATCTTCTTTAATAGTGGACAATCCTGTCCGGAAATAAGTAGCTTTTGTGTTTCAATTCCAAGAAAGCTGTGAGATATACTACATGTTACACTAAAAGCGATAAAAGCGTGACAGGGTACTTTGTCGTATGGCAGATAAGGTTTCCGGACATGGCCCTCTTTGTGTGGGCGCTCTGTCTAGTCCGAAGAAAGTTAATGAAGTCTACACAGACGAGATTACAAAGGCCTCGGCTCTGCAAAACACCACCTGTTGTGGAGCTATATCGCTCACTAGAAACCACAGAGAACAAGGTACACAGGCAAAACCTCAACATCATATAAATATACCTTTACAGTCATTTTACAGTATGATAACACATCACGAATAACTAAATATAGATAGGCAATATATCTTAACTATTGGATATTGTACTTCAAGTAATTTGAGTTTTTGTTTGCCTGTACTTCAACTTTCCCGTTAATCGAGCCCAATCAGGTTAAATTTTTATATTTACGTTTTTAAATTTTACATACTATCAATAATTTATAATGCGATTAAAATAAGAAGGTACAAGTCTTTAATATCCGGCGTATACCGTGACCTTTAATTAACCAATCAGAAAGCTTAAAATGAAGGTAGGGCCAAGTAGCGTTGCCGAACAATCGCTGCTTATTCTGTTTTCAGTGAGTTGCATACAACGTGGCAACAGCGCCTCCATCCACGTGGTAACCCCAAGTGCCTTCTGATTAAAATCGCACTATAGTAGGCCTATATATCACAACAAACGAGCTTGTGAATCACTTAATGTAGGCAATAACAAGATTCTGTATTATTATTTAAGTAGAAGATAACATTCACGTAAATGAAAATAATGCACTAAAACAATTCATTTCCGTACCATGTTAAACGCAAATTACACTGATCGCAGCAATATTTTTTCGAAGAGATTAGTTTAAGTCAGTAAATGTCATCAACTGATTCACACATATCTGGTATTAACATTACGTCTGATATATTTGATGACGACGTGGATAGTCACCGATACGACGCTTATTAACAACGAGTTTACTCGGCTGGAATCCCGAGGATATTTTATTGAGTTTCTACACGGGGAAAATCCTCGTTCCACAATTTAGCGGTATTTTTATATCTATATATACGTTAAAAGTATTTACTTCAACCTAATATGAACTACTTCCCTGTTATCCATGTTCACATAACAGACATTTTTATAACAATTTTCTCAAACAGTTTCAGCTTATGTTGTATATTTGTCTTCGAATATATTTATTGTAAGTAGGAAAATCAATCATAATGTTATGCCGTGTAGCTCAGAACAAACGTAAAATATACTTCTTTTTGCATCTCAAAATGCTTTAGTACGTAAAACCGATCAACTTCAAAACTTCAACACATTAAGTGAATAGCATATGAATAACGATTATAAAATTAAACATTAGCAACTTATAAATTAATATGATTTATGGCCATAAGGTAAGAAAAATTATTAAATGAGTTGATCATTAAATATACGTATAAATTTTAGGTAATGGGTTTTTATAAGCAAGTCTAAATTACGTCCATTGTACTTAAATTCAATATTTTGCCCTAAAAATAAAAATTTGGGATGAATTTTGAACATGATTTATTTTAATATATATCTGGAACTTAAAAATTAATTAGTAATTCTGTGATAACTGAAGGGGACAAAAATGTCGTGAAGAAAAGCTGTGTCGTTTATTAAATGTAACTTTATTAATCAACTCATTAAATAAAAATTTCTAACTTAATTAGTCATGAATTAATATATTAATCATGATTATATTAACATAGCGAAGCAATCCGTTTTGGAATATAAATTAATTTTCAAATTTGCTACAGGAGAAAATTGTTTCTAAATCATCATTCTGTCAAAGGAAATACTTACGTCAGCAATTATATGTTTTGACCTGATGAGAAAGACTGCTTTCAAAACAAATTTATATCTGCAACTTTGGTATCAGAATATATTAGTTCATCTCAACCTGGTTTATTTTATAGCCTCATTTCCGGATAACAAGGTCCTCCTAAAGTAGTTAATGTCTCAAACTCTACTCATCTTATGTTGCCATCGTCTTGTTCGACTTTACCGTATCCGGTTAAAGAATTATATTCTTCTGGGAGCTTCGGGAAACAAACACGACTGTGAAAGTTTAAAGCACCGGTAGCATAAAACTATAATTTTGGTTCTCCATTTCTCAATATCTTAAAAGAAGGAGGAATTGTAAGAATATTTCCGTAAGTTTGCTTTATAGTGTGTATTTGAAAGTAGGAAGAAATATCAATGTTTCAATAAAAACTTTCTATAGATCTAATATTCTTATATTTCATATAATACAATACGCCGACCAAAACATCTGTCCTTGTATTATCACTTATAAAATAGTGAATCACTAATTTTTTATGAAAAGACTCAATAATGTTGATCAAAGACATTTAAGCTGAAAGCACCAGAACGTAAAATTTGTAGCGAGATGGAATTTTAATTACTTTATTTTTGCTCTGTAATTGAACTGTAAACAAAATCGTTTTTTGAATAAAAAACAAATAATTATAAAATAATACACTTACATTATAATTTAATTTATTACGGATCCTGTTCTAATTATAAAACTCGTCTCCAGGGAATGGTGGGCAAAAAATCCGTTTATTAATATTTCCATTAATTTAATTGGATGAAGGTGGCATGAATAACGTTTAGTAAATAAAATGTTATTTTATTAATTTAACATTAAATACACTTAAGATTTTAATAAATAATTAAGCCTAATTAAAATTTGGCAATTTAATTTAATAATAAATAAAAATGAAGAAATAAAATTATGTAATAACTTCTAATTCATGGATCATCGGTTCAAATGATGAAAAATCTCTTTCGCAAGGAATTGTGAGTTAAAAATACATTGGAATAATTTAAATTAATTTCCAATTTACTTTACATCAATGACTGACTAAGGAGGCGTAAATTATTTGTTTACCGAATTTACTGGAATTTTCTCGATGTCTTGCTCTTGAACGCAGCCAAAGTGGTAAAATGAGGTTTGCTCAGAACATTGTTACTTTATTACCATAAACATATTAAGATATTAATAATATGAAATTACTAACATTCAATTTTACTGAACTGCAGAGGGAAGTGACTCTAAAGTGGCAAATGTTTGGTGCAAACTCTATGCATAAAATTTACTTAGATTATATAGATTACATAAATTCTTTCTTCACCGAAAAAAAAAGCTTTGACGACTTATATTATTCTAAGGTGTTTTGATAGAAGATTTCAACTATATCTCATTTGAGTAAAGTCTTCTCGGGATTCTAACCGAGTAAACGTAAATACAATTATCGTCGTTTCGATGACGTGCACCGCCGTCGTCTTCTAACAATGGCACATTCTTTCTCAACACGTGCAAAGACTACATTCTTTATAGCTCATATATTAAACATATTGAATATAAAAGTAGAACAGAAATATTAGTGTATCACAGGCCATCGCCATGCCGATTTGCACAAAATTAAACACACAGTGCATTTGAGTTCGATTAGTTTTAAATGTACCTATTGCGATGACTTTTTTTGGAAAGTTGAAAGGCTGTCGAATAATCCATAATTTCCACTTTTGTTTTAAATAGGCCTAGTGAAATTTCCACCGATTTATACTTCGCATAAAACGCCGAAATATACAAAAAACACATTAAATATGGTGGACGCGCAGTATCCATCCAGTTGAGGGCAGAGGGCGGAGTTTATAACCTAACGCGAAATAGGTTTTTCTATATACTACTACTACTACTATTACTTGGCTCTACGTTTCTCTGAGAATTTAAGACCTGTTTAACGAGTTGATAGCCAGACTGTCGTGTTACATGATACGTTTCGGATGAGGAGTGGAAAGTGCCTAGTGCTCCGATTGTCCTCGTTCTTAACCCCATTTTCTTCTTGGCCATGATAAGCACAAACATCCATACATATACCGGGATTTGAACCTGGGACATCTGTGATGCGAAGCAAAGACGCTGACCACTACACCAATGTTTATATAATTATAGATATATTGTAGAGATTACTAAGGAATTTATTTTGTTTAAGAATTTCTGTCTTCAGTTCGGCAATACAGGTTGTGTATTTCCGTTACGCCCAATGTTCACGAACATTTAACCCTGGGTCAAAATGTGTCCCGAGGTAAAGGTATAAAAGCCTTGAGAAGTAAATACAGAAAACAGGAGAAGGGCGGGCGAGCGCCAGCCAGCGTCAGTCGTCAATCGTCAATCGTCAATCGAAGGGCGGTCGAGCGCCAGTCGATCGTTAAGGTTGCGTTTACACGTCAGAACAACTCGCAGCCGGTGCTCTCGAGAGTTACTCTCAGAGCCTTTTACACGGGAGAGTGAAATTCGGCCGAGTTCACTCTCCGAGAGCTACTCGCAGTCCTCGAGAGTCCGGTCAGACCCTTTACACGCTCGCTCGCAGTCAGTTCTGCGAGTGATTTTAAGACCGGGGGCCCTTGGCTACATTCTTTCTCTACTTTTCCGCATCCCCCCTTTTCAAATCCCTTCCTATGCTACTAAAGGGAGTTGCCACCATGTGGATTACGCTCGTGTTGCCTGTTAGTCTGAAAAGAAAACACGAAAAAGTGAAAAAGCTGCAGCTTTTTTAAAGTTTTTTTATATCTTCAGTTCCACTTCCTCACTTTTTATTTTTAACTTTTTAAGCTCATGAGAACCCTGTAATTAAAATGAAATCATGATTATTATAAAGGATTCATAATGTATGTAGGTATTGATTGAACCGAAAATATTTTCTTGGTCACCAAAATCCAGTGTTTCTGTGAGCAGCGACTGCGAGGTGCGATGACGTTGGACAGCAGATACAATGTTATCTGTGAATGATATTTAATAAAGATTGTATTTTTACGTCTGTTTATATGAAATAAATAATGCAGTTTTTTTAGCAAAACCAGAAAAATTTATTTATTTATTTACGACAACGTTTCGGTACGTGTTTGTTCTATTCTCAGTTCTTCCTGCGGAGAAATTGTACAAAATAAATTTGTATTATGAAGAAGCCAATGAATTTATAAAAGTGATTCAACAAAAAATATTATACTGTTAACACAATAAAACTAAGAAACACTCACCTAAATATGCTAAATGTAAAACCTATTTTCACATGCTATTGAAAAAGCACAAACTTTCGAAGTTTTTCAAAGGCATTTGTTCACAAACTACACACAAGTGCGGTCGCAGCAGACTACAGTCTGCAGTTTGTGAATAAGTGCCTAGAAAAAAACTTCAATAGGATGTGAAAATAGTTTTTAACATTTAGCATATTTAGGTGAGTGTTTCTTAGTTTCTTTGTGTTAATAGTATAATATTTTTTGCTCAACCACTTTTATAAATTCATTGGCTTTTTGATAATATAATTTCTCCGCAGGAAGAACTGAGAATGGAACAAACACGTACCGAAACGTTGTCGTAAATAAATAAGTAAAAATATTGTCTGGTATTGGTAAAAAACTGCATTAGATATGTAATAAAATTGTATATTATCTTTTATGTGAACAATATTTATTACCTTTGTTATGAGAATATTTTTGTTTTATCGTTCAAAGAAATTGTGTTTAGTGAAAAAGTTTTTTGAAGCAACAAAATTCTTATTCACCTTAGAAATTTCCCTTGCTCAAAGAGAGACATTATTTGAAATTGAATTAGTTCATGATAATGTTGTAATGTTACTGACATGAAGTTTGCAAACATCCTCGTGGGTCCACTTCATACTGTTATGGCCATATTACTATCAGTCAACTCTCGGATAATTCAAATTTTCTTGAATGCCTGAGAATAGTCTCCGAGAGCGCTGAGAAAACGTTTACACTGGAGAGAATGAAGCAACAATGCGGCTCACGGAGAGCTCCCCCTCCACTTTTGGCGAGAAATCTCAGAGGCCTTTACACGTGCGAGTTTTTCTCTAGAGAGGATATCTACCACTATCGAGAGTCAAAAACTCGCACGTGTAAACGCACCTTTAGTTTTGGTCTGAGCAGACTAAAGTGGGACATTCCGTCTAGGTGCGTCTTTGGTTTTTGGTTGTTGTTTTTGTCTGAGTGTGAAGTCACTCTGATCCTGGGCAATTTTCTGCGCTGTAGTTGATCCGACTGGTATCTTTTGTAGGACGTTTTTGCATGCGGATTTAGTATAACGAATCTCACTCGAGGTTTAGATAAACTTGCTAAAAGTTGGTAAAAGGCCACAGGAGATGGTAATCCTGAGTGATGTCTTTTATATATGATAGCTCTTCCATCAAATCCTATCTCCACACCCCCTATGGTAGCTCTGGGCAATACAGATTGCTATAGAAAAGTGGAGAAGGGTGTTTAATTTAAGATTGTGAGATTGGTTCGTTAAAGCCAAGCAAGAGCAGCTACATAGTGCTTGTCGCCTAGCAGATTAATTCGGATTGATTAATCATTCCGAGCATTAACAAACTACGAAGTTACAAGCATGGGGCTATATTGCTTGCTTGCTGTGTGCATTGTCGTGAAACATTGTTGGAAGCTCGGAGCTTTAGTGTGTGTTAGGAGTCGGTGGAGAGAGGAGAATAAATCTGAAAAGCTTGAGTATGGTTTGGGAGCTCTAATGATAAAGTTGTAAGAGCGTTTTTTTTTCTTTTCTGGGCGTCACCAGGATACAGAGATGAATGTATTTTGTCAGACCTGGAGTGTGTTAGGAGTCCCCAGTTTTCAGTCTCCAGTCTACAGTTCGCAATGGTTGTCTGATGTTGCGAGAGACACCAGTTAATTAGATGCTCAGATATATCAAGCTAGTGTAAAGTAAATGTTGACTATGTAATGAGAGAACAGCAAAACAATCAGCGTGGTCCAATATAGAGAGCAGGAAATATTGTATGTGGAAATAATAACCACAAGTAGATTCAGTGAAACATGGCTTGTATGTGAAAGTGTTAAACAATAATCAAGTGAGTACGAACCCCCTTTTTCGCACAGAAAAACGGTAATATAAATTAAAGAATTTATTATCTGTGAACATAAATGTAAATGATATTTATCGTCAGATTTCATATTTCCACTGAGTGTTAAATTTCTCACTTTGTAAATTTATAATTGTCGTAACATTCTTTATTGGAGGCCCAATAGTCGGCCCTGAAATAAAGCCGTGGCAGTTGTTACCAACATGTAACATAATTTCAATGGTGATAATTATATGGTTTTAATAAATTAACTTTGTTGTATATTTTAAACTCCGTTTTTTATTTAAAAGCCAATAATTTTAATTATTAATTTGCTTGTATAAAATCGCATTTAATTTTGAATATTACTTTTGGTGCTTCAACATGGGATGTAATTAAAATTAATATTGTATTTATTACTTTTTTGTGCTCCAACATTAGGCTTATTTTAATCATTTAAAGTAATTATTACATTTTGGCACCTCAAAGTGGGACAAATTAACTTGAAATTTAATTGTCATTCAAATGTAATGACTACAATATATATTACAATTCGTAATGAAACGGTAACAACAACTCTCTTGCTATTACAAAGATGCGCACTTAAAAGTTCAAAGACAATGACAGTCCATGTACGCATATGTAATATATTTAATTAAAACCTGTCATGAATGTTATATTACGTCTATTTTTATAATTTCTTTTATCAATTTCTACCTTGCGGTACAGTCTATGTAGGACAATAGCCTAATAAGATGACTGCCAGACTGTCATGTTTCATGATACATTCCGGATTTTATGGAGTGGCACGTGCTCTGTGTAGCGATTGTCCTTAATTTTCCAGACCAGGCCGGATTCGAAGCCTGGCCCCTCTAATGCGAAGCGTTGATGCTGACCGCTACACTACAGCAGACCGTTAAATTATTTAATGACAAAAAGTTTAATGAAAATGAAATTTTCTCGGCTCGTGATGAAATTATGGAAGAGGAAAAATGGTCCCTGGTTCTTCCATTAATGTGACTTAATGTAGCGTCTCAATGATATTATTAACGGTCCATCTAGTCGTAATAAATCAGCGTTAATATTCGTAATGAAAAAGACGAACTGCTTCCAATTTAGTGTGAAGCGTTTCGACGATTTATTACCGCGAAGACAGAGCCTAAATTCTCTGTGGTTCGTCATGTAGAAAATTGTCATTCCGCAAGAGCAGACTCAGTGAGTTTGATTTGTACTGAGCGTAACGACTCGCGAGGGACCTTTGCAAGGCAGCTGCGTTTCATCGTTCGATTTAACACACAGCCATCGTCAGGAACTAAATTGAACCGTTAGTTTCTACGAGAGCTGCCGTCATAAACCTTGCAAGCCTCGGATTCTGCGTTAAACTGCACAGCGCCTATTGTAATCCTTATCACGCCACAAAAAAGAAGAAGCACCCTATTTCTATATTATCGTACGCAATAATGTAGAAGTAATAGAGCCAGTTAACCAATCACGACTGCAGACTGCACTGAGCACAATTTTAAGGAGGATGATTTTTTAAATCGTGGTTGAATTATTTTCTGGTACTAGGTCGACGTGATGTTAAATATTATGCGTTTTAAGTTACTAAATATTCTAAAAATGGTCGTGAAATTCGATGTGATGCTTTATTGGCTCAATATGAACTTGTGTACCTAAATGTGGTTTAAACACGACCAATCAACACAAACTTTTCATTTGTTGTCATTGTTATTATACCAGCTCAAAAAGCTAATTTCCAGAAACGTTGAGAGTTAGTTATTTAGCACTTATTTTTGACTGTTATTTGGCTACTTATTAATCAAGTTAGTATACTTTTAACACAATGGATTATTGTTTAATGTTCAAAGCTTATAAATTAGGGCAATTTAGGGAAATAAAAACCATAATAATCATTTGAATTATATAACGTGTATTGTCATACAAGTTCATGTTGCTAAAATATAATGATTACAACAAAATAAGGCAAAAAAACTGTTAAATTTAGGACAATGACATTGTTAACTGTGTAAGTATAGTGGGAAAAAATTGGGCATTTGGAATATAATAAAAACGTCGACATTTCTGACAATTTTAGAATATGATTCAAGTTAAATTTGTTGCAATTTTCTAACCCCCATAATTAATTTCTGACTAAATTGATGCCACAAAATATCAAGGTTATTATTTTTCTGGTCGATTTCTAAAAAGCGTGTTATAATTTACGTAAGATTAAGTCAAGAGTTATATAACGCGTAAATTATACGGAATTAGGATAAATTCATTAGTTTACGTAAAGTTTGCTTTACTGTTCCTATAAATAACGGAAACCACTACTGTGTTTAAAACGTTAACTATTCAATTGACGAGTTTGATTTCGATCCATTCACATAAATCACTTTCCATTTATTGTGTAATATAGATTTAATTACAACCTCAGACACTGTGCACGTAGAATCGCGATGGGAGAGAATAATGAAATTCCTTCGTATTTAATTTGATCTTCATTATCTGTACATTTCAACATTTAATTATTATATCCTTTGATGTTCATTTAGTTGGTTAAGGTTCGAATTAAAAATGTAAATGCTTTGGAACGATTTTTACAATAGAAGTAAATACCTTTCATGTTAATTTAAATGGACGCTTTGAATTGTTCCGATTTCAGGAAAGTATCATGTAGAATTACATTCCTCACAAACATTTCCACGTTGCTTCCATTGCTGAATATATATGTATTATCAAAATATTGTTAAAGCGTTGTTACTAACCGAAATTATTTCTCTTATAATAAATTGTATTACATTTCCCTGCCTTCTAAATAATATAATGAAAAGAATAAAACAAGTGTCTTAAATAATTATATTTTAACTTAGGTGAAATATTTGATCGTAAACAATGTGCTGAATTCCGCTACATAGGCAAATTAGTTTGTGCTCAACTGCTAATTGTTTCAAGAAGTTTTTCGTTTTATCAGAGCAAACTGTATATATAACCTGTAACGATCATTTTAGTTCGGGTTGTGAGACCGGCAGTGTCACGGTGGCTTAGGGTTGCTGGGCGATTTGACAACATGGTCAGTGTCCTATAATAATATGCGGGGGTGGACCCTCGCGTCTTGGAAAGAGAACGGCAGATGTGGTTGAGGGTGTGAGGAGGAGACACTGCGGACAACACGGGACTTGTGTATAGCTTGGCAAGTTGTCTTAGGCATACACGACAATAAAATCTTGCAATCCTGTCCAAGTGTCTGAGGTATCCGGAAGGGAAACCGGAAATATTGCGCCCAAAGGTGAAGCCGTGACTGCCTGACCACGAGTGAATCCAAGTCGCCTGTAAGGTCAACACCGGAGCAGCGGAAGCCATCGTGACGCGAGGTACAGACGTCAAGGAAATTTAATTTATAATTATATAAAAGAAAAATTTAAATCATGCCACTTCCTGCCACTCGATATCAATTCACCGTTAGGCCCACCTAGCCCCTAGTCATGACAATTTATTTAAAATTCTAAAGAAAAATATAGAGATATATTTATATCAGGAATTAAGTTTATTTTATTCCATCTTATCCCTTCAGTCAACTAATTCAAATTGACGTGTGGTACAATATATATATATATATATATATATATATATATATATTTATTTGTGAATAAAACCTTTTCGGGGTTTCAACCGGGTTAAATATATATTAATATGCCAAGTTTCCATTGAGAGCCCTGACATCGTCGTTAGGCTAATGACGGTTAGTTTTGTGAAAGTTAACAACTGTTTGCGGTTGCAGATTTCAATTAATTGATTTAGGTCCATCCAAATATATGTTTCCATTTACTGTGCAATATTGGTTTAATTAAAATCTCCGATACTGAATTAAACAATCTCAGATACTGATTTAATTTAAATTTGTAATCGCTAATGTTTGTTAACTTTAACACAAACAATAATACAAAAAAATCTCCTTACAGACAAACTTTAATTAGAGAAACAAAAACGAATAAATTCATATTTAAAAGCGCCCGACGTTTCTCTACTTTGTTTGTTTTTTGTATTTTTAATTTTATCAGTCGGTAATAACTTTTATATTTAACACAACTAATTGATATATTGATATTAATCTGGCGACCATGGCCGAGCAGGTCACCGATAATGTTTCATTCACAACTTACATCGGAGCAGTCCTTGATCTTTATTTTATTTTTTTATACATTAGTGTATATATTAATTCAGGTGTTATTTACTTCATTTCCCGTAAAAATATTAATATTCGTGTGTAAATTTAATAATTGAGGACATTTTTTTTTGATAATTGTATAAGTAATTTTTTGACGAGCATTGGGGTAATAGTGAATTGATATGGTATGAAATTTTAGTCAAAATCTAGAAATGTATACTATTGTTTTGTAGAAATATTTTCATGGTTTGCGCTGATAACAGTTTTTCGGGGAAAATCTAAACGGAGATAATTATGATGAAACAGTTTTACGATCTTGAGTGTTATGTTCGAGTAATATGTAGTGAAACTATTTTCTGAATATAATAACTTAATGAAACATTTAACATTTTATTGAAATTACCGATCATTGACCTTAAGCAAAACTTCGTTTTTTAATTTTCAGAGATTACGAGACGAATTAATTTCTATATACAAGCAGTTGAAACTACATGTTGTTAACATCCGAGTCTCGAAGATACTTGCTGATTATAGCTATAATTACAGAAGTGTGATTATATCATATTCTGTTAGCTGTAAACTAACTCGCTCTAAGTTTGAGAGCTCCATTAAACAGAGAATTATGATTTGGGGGGGGGGGGACGCAATAAAGCAAGGTTTAATGAAAGGAACGGAGGCTAGCAAAACAACGACGCCAGGAACAACAGCAAGACACTGACGAACGAGCTGCAACTTCACCTAACAACCTCTGCGTTACGGTCTCACCCCAACTGAAACTTAAGTTATTGCTAAGACACGTGTGTAGTATATTCGGTTTAGAAATGTCAGTTACGACAAGTAGCTAAGTAACCTAAGTTAATTATTTTTAACTGTTTGTTGTGTCAGCAATTGTGATTTTCAGTAAATTTATATAGGGTAATTTCTTATATTTATAGAGTAGTTTATTCCAATGAGCCGATTATCTCAATGATACAATCGACTTCACAATACAAATAAATTGATGGAAAAATCCACGAACAACCCGAAAGTATTGCCAAAACCACAGCGGTAAAAATTGCAAGTCATGTTTATGTGTAATAGTATCTGAACGTAGTTCTGTTAAATATAGAATTTTATTGTAGTGTTGTGTATTCTACGTAGCTCTGCGCACAATAGTCTATGAACAGACAGAGCGTAAAAGTAGAAGTCTACTTTCTAGTTTCAGCTTTAAGGACTAGGGATGAATTTTAAATCGAACCGTTTTTCAAGATTTATATATACATCCCATGTATATGAGTACTGAGTGATTACAATTCCCATAAAAAACACTTTCTTATGCATAAAAAACACAAAAATTAAACTTCTAAATGTAATTATGCACAGTAATGAACAATAAATAATTCAATTAAGGAGAAAAGTAAAATATATTTCTCCTCATTCCTTCTTCATCCGATCCCTCTGGAATGTTAGGTTTACTCGCTGCTAAATAACAATATCATGACCAAATTTTCTAGAATGGTGTGGAAAGAAAGCTATCACTTATATATCTTGTTTTTTATTAATTTGAATAATAGTAAATCACTCCGCTAGTTTCAAGTAATATCAACGCCGATAAAGTCTACGTTCACAGGAAGAAAATTATAATAAAAAAGAATGAAATTAAAGTTAAATATAGGATAAAGTTACGCTTAACAGACACAAATGGTTATATTATTGACTGGTCAAATTATTGTGACCACCCAATCAATACTTCGTTGGGCCATATTTTTCCTTCAATAATGCAGCGTTTATTATTGGCATTGAGTCCACGAACCATTTAAATATCATGTGAAGAATATGATACTTTGCCTGATGAATATATCTGCCCAGTTATGTAAGATTTGATGCTTTTAGATCCTTTCATCTTAGTCTCACAAATGTTCGATTGGATTAAGATTTGGTGGCGCATTGTCTTGGAAAGTAGTCATCTGCATTGGAATACTTCATTAACATGATTTAAACAGCAACTATATTTACGTATGTTGTAATATTCAAAATTTGTTACACACGAATTAAAGGGTGAAAAACCATAAAACAGTCCCCACCAGCTTGAAGGTTTGTACTCGTGTATGTGGGATCCATGATTTCGTGCTGTTTTCACCAAATTCTCAAGCTTCCACCTGAATGATGCAAATGGAAACGGACCACATGGTTTTCTCATATGCTCGACTGTCTAATCCTGGTAGTAATGTGCCAACTCGAGACATTTTTTATTGTTAAATGAAGACAACAAAGATGCTCGAACAGGACTTACCATAGGTCCCCACATCCCGTACAGTGTTTAATAAATTGTCATTTACGATGCACATTTATGATATCTGTAATCAATTTAGTAGCACGTTTGATATTGTTTAATAGAGCGAGAAATTAATGTAAATTATTTAATAACCTAATAATTAAACTGCGAAACAGACAAATTGTCAGAAAACTAGTTATTATTTAACTGGATAGAAAAAACATTACAATATACGACGTCTCGTCCACAAATTTTAGATTTCATCAGGTAATAGACCTAAAAAAGCAAAATTTGTATAAATTTATCTTACTAGGCCTACTACCTGATGAAGTACAAAAATTGTGATCGAAACGTCGTATATTGTAATTATTTCTTGTTTCAGTTCAATAATAAATTGTTTTCTGACTAATTGGCTGTTGTTATGTTTATATTTCTTCTTGAATATGCCAAATAATAAAGAAACACTCTAATTAAATTAAAAATTAAGTTCAACAAATTTCTACTGAGACACATCTAGTACAATGTAAATGCTACTAGACAATTAAATAATAATACTCTAATACTATTATGAAAACTATTAGATTTAACAATTAATATTTATTTTACTAGTAATTGAAATAAGTGGTTTTATTTTATTTTATTCATCTTAAGACGTTCAAAGGTACCGTAGGAGCTCTTAGATTTATGCTATAATGATAATAATAATTAATATAATTTACTTTATATTAAAATATATTTTTTTCCTTGCCTTTTTTTAATATAGTGAATAATTTTACAGTACGATGTTAACTGTAAAAAAGCGCAAAATTGTGACTGTTTTAAATTCCAAATAAAAAACAATCAAATTTAATCTGTGTTGATACGCAATTAGCAGTAACATGATCTTCAAGTTTTTAAAAATTATTGTAAGGGGTCATGGATTCGATAGGAATTTATTTAAGATAATATTTCATTCTTGATATTTTAAATGTTTGTATGCAAACATAAAAGCTGAGTGGCTGTTCGTAAATTCGAAATAATATCGAATACCGAACTAATGTATTTTTGCTTTTAACTTTATTGGTATTTTTCTTGTTTCTCTAACTTTCATATCTTCTGCTTTTCTGTTGGTTGGATATCTTACAGTTCGTCAACGATTTCGTCTGTAAGTGAAGTAAGTGATTTAAGATGGAAGTGATTTTTAGATGTGAAATATACTTCCATTTGTGTATTTATGACATGACAAGGCGACACTAAAATGATTGATTAGAATCTTTTTGTAATTGAAATAAGTTAAAAACACTATGTTAGTATGTGGTGTTTTGCAACAGGTAATATACGTTGCTATATAAATTCTGTTAAAATGGAGATATTTAGTGCTAGAAAAATCAGAACCATGTAACCTCTTCTTAAGCTTTATCTAAATCCCAAGGATATTTTTGATTTTCCTTGTTGAATTTCCAGATAAGAGCAGTTTCTGGAGAGGGCTTTCACGCCCCGCCGACTCTGGGCTGTCTGCAGCACGGCCGGAGGCAATCAATCACTCTCATGACGTCACATTATTCCAGTACAGCGCCACAGCATAACATCTACCACCAGCAGAAAAGAATCGAAAACCCCTTGCTTAAGTTATTCTTTTCATGTGAGCCTTCTTATACCGTAGCTTCTGGTCACTGACGCTTTAAACATCGTCGATCGTGTTTTGTACGTCAGCAAAGATTTTTTTTTGCGAGAATTTATGCTTCTCTTTACATAAGCCTTAAGAAGATTCAAGACTCCAGTATAAAAGCTCAGACTATACAAGATAAATATTTGAAACAAAATCTGATATAAACAGTCGTTAATCATTTAAATTTAAATAATGTAAAAAAATATTTGGCATGATGAAAAGCGTGATCAAAGTTTCTATAAAAATAATAATTTCATCTCTTATTTTTAGGGAGCTTTTTGTACAGATTTTATGAAGGAAAAACACTCGCTATGTTAGGACAAATAACATAAATAATACATATAGATTCTGGTTCAATTTATTTGATATGACCTCAGGCTCCAGACAGTGGAAATGAGTTACGTTATTAAAGTACATGATAGTTCGTTAAAAGATTCAAATCGCCAGTAATAATTAAATTAACAAATAAACGAACATAACAAATGGGCCAAACGTAATAGTACATTGCACTGTCTAAAAACAAATATCAATTATTAACAAATAGCATAAATATTGTTCAAATAATTAGCCGGATTGTTATGTTAGTTCATAAACGGACTCACCGAGACTCTGTCATGAAATACATATTTTTCTCATATTTACTGTCATAGAAAAACATTTAAAAAAATAGCTCGTTAAGATGTCGAAATGTCTAGTGAAATAAGGGCTAAAGTATAGATAATTTAATTACAGTCTTGAGTCAAAGATAAACATTTTGTTATCAGATGAATTATTCAGATGAAATTTAATTTCAATGAAAATTTAATACGTATGTTAATTCAAATAATTAGTTAAAATTGTATATTGTAAAAAAATGAAGTGATGATATAAATACCACACAACGTTTCTGGAAACTTTGTTTCCTTCACCAGGTGATTAAAAACACAAGATCTGTGAGTGACACAACCGCACAATCCATTCGACTCACGGCTCCTGTGTTTTTAATTATCTGACGAAACAAACAAAGTTTCCAGAAGCGTTGTGAGGTATTTATATCATGACTTCATTTTGACTGTCATTGGCTACTTTATGTAATTATTCAAATTTAATTTCGTAAAATACACTTGCGATGTTTAGTCGGACGGTTGTGTGCCGCTTACGTGACTGATAAATGCTTATCTGAAAAAAGTTAAATGTCTCTAAATTTTAAATCATCTCAAAATAGAAGTTATGCTTCTCAATATCTTCACAATATTAATATGTAACGAAACATCATTATTTTGATGAAAACGTAACTACAGGCGATTATGCAGACATTTTGAAACTGTTAGCTGTCGCTTTTCACTTGGCGTCACAAGCAGCTGCTATATTACTCTACGTAAAATTAGGATTACAAGAATATGGCTCTTATCACCAATAACCAAATTAGAATACTAAATTACAACTCAATTTAGTATATATTGTATTTAATTAACAAAGAAATAGTTTCTTCAACAATAAGTCCATTAAATCAAGTAAACATAGAAATTATGAAACGTCTGTGTTAATTGTATACTAATTAGATAAATAAATATGAAACGATGTGCACAGCTGCAGGAGACCTCAATAAATACAAACTATTACGATCATTAACAAAATTAACTCTGCGGTGAAATGTGTTCATTACCGTAGACCTATATGGGATGAGACAGTCTTGATATATGTTAACACGAAGTTATTACTTATAGAACAAATTTCATAATCCTTGCAATAATTATTTGTTAGGCAAGAAAAGTAAAATAAACTTAAATGTTTCTTCATATTCATATATTGAAGTATGATTGATGAAGTTTCATCTAAGTAAATCTATTTTGTAAGTAACAAACTTTTAATAGTTAATTTTTCACCCTTCAAAGTTCTAAAAACAAGTCTACAATTGTTGCATGGAAATTGTTTGATGCACATTCTGGACGTTTCGCCATTTATTACTAGGGTCATATGGCGTGTGGTTAATGCAGCGCGTACTTCCCTGTTTAAAATTTGATTCCAATGATGCCAGTCAGAATCAGTGGAACCGCAGTTTTAGAAAACACAACAGCATCTGTTGCTGTTACTCTGTTCATAAATGTTTATGAGGTCATTTCAAATGGCATCGACCATGTTTAAATTTATTGTGGTTCCAAATTATCGATGCTGTCGCATTAATATGTAACGATGCGATGATTAACAAGAATACGGGCGTGTTGTGGTCGTGCGAATCCTTAATCCTGGTGCTATGACAAAAAGCAGCACATTATACTCTTAATGCCGTCAAGTATAATGTAGCTCTTACGCATAAACGTAGGTAAGTGATTTATGTTTTGTTTTTTGATGATAATAATATATATAAAAAATATATTTAGAATGTCTGATATCTTGATGAATTGTAGTATGAATGAATGAGATTTTTAATGCAAATAAGCGTACACTTAGTGGCTGGTATATAACAAATAGATTAAAATCTAGTCCACTAAATAGTTGTCTTTCTTGAAATAAAGAAAAGAACACTTCCTTTGAATTTATATTCTGTTCGAGATTGTTTTTAAAAAAAATTTGTAGTCAGGGTGTAACGGTAATGGTTTAAACGGAAACTTGCGTTGGGATGAATTATAACGACTACCTGTACTTGATTTCTTTGAAGTAAATAATAAGAGTCATATCTTCTAATCCTGCAATATTTTATGTACTGTCATATCAAGGACGAAAAATTTTAGGCTTAACAGTATTGCTTATCATAAGCTCTCACATTCAGAGTACTTGACACAGAGATTGTACATTTCCGGACGATGACACGTTTGAGGACGTTTTGATATTTCTACTTAATAAAATTCTCGGTGATTAATTATAATTGCTTTAATGTTTTTTTCTATTAACGTCTGTTTTTATTATCTACATAAAAAAAGGATGTATGTTTGTATGCATGTCTTTACGTTAATTTCTATACAATTTTAAACGTGTGGACTGATTGTAACATAAATTGGTACACACATTCTTCAAAACAAAGGAAACGCTACTATAGGGGCTGAGAAAACCCTAGCATAATGGCAGAAAGAATTATAATTGAAAAATGTGATCATTTTGTGTTAAATTATTGCGCGCCAAGATACCATGATGTCAAGCGAGAGAGAGAGAGAGAGACACAGAGAGAGAGAGAGAGAGAGAGAGAGAGAGACGTTACTATGCGACGAACAAAGGAAATAGTTCATTTTTCCATAATGAAGTAAAGCAGGAATATTTTCATTGAATAAAAGTATAATTTTATCCAATAATACTCCATCGAATGATAATAAAAAACAATACGAAATATTTTACGATCCTTGCCGAAAGTGTAAGTTAATTTTCGTGCCATATTAATGACTCCAATATGGCGACCATTACATTGTGAATCTAGCTAGCAATTGCATCAATTTAATCTTTCGTAATGTATGAATCATGCAATACTCAAAGAGTATATTTAAGTATTCTATTCCTAAAAAAATTCGTAGGTATGTTTGTTGAGATTGATGCAAGAAAATTCATTGTATTTTATAGCTGTTAAATTAATGCACTTTCGGTCGAAAGAATGTATGAAACTAGGAACAGTTAGATTTAGGTTAAATAACTTCTTGACTAAAGATTAATATAGAATTAAATACTTTTTCGTGTTTATATAATAAGTACACGGACAACACCGGACACCCAGCTAGTCTATATAATAAAAATGATGTATAAAAACGATATTTACGTTAATTTCTGTACAAAATTAACACGTGGACAGATTGCAACAAAAATTGGTACACATATTCTTAAATACACGTGAAAATGTACTGTGAGGATGACACACACTTATCACCTCAAGGAGCGGGGGTGGAAATTTTAAAAATTATAAAACGACCGATATTTGAGTCGAATAAATATATTCCGGGGTCGAAGAGTTTGATAGTGTTATGGCTGAATAATTTCAACCCCTTTACGGCATGGAAAAGGAGCACGCTTAGGGGGTGAGGGTGGAAAGCCGTTGCAAGAAAATAACTGGAGTCATATCCGGGGTAATTAATGTCGCTGAGTTTAATTATGACATTCAACTTGCCACTTAACCACCAGATGCGGGGCTGGAAATTTGTTAAACATGCAAAGACTGCAGATACTTGCGTTGAATTAATTTTCCGGGGTCAAAGATATTGATAGTGTTTCTACCGATGTTGCTGGTGCATAATTTCAACCCTTTATGGCATGGGAGGGGGAGCACGCTTCGCTTAGGGTTGGGGTGGAGGGACGTTACATAAAAATAACGCTAAAGCAACTGAAATTTGGTCAAAACAAGGGTTATGAATATATGACAACCCGGGAAACGCCGGCCACCCAGCTAGTTTAAATATAAAACAAAATGTAGTTTACGGCCAACAACATTTTCCGCCATGGAAGTTGTTTAAGAATGTCTAAATTACACATTAAATATAAATTCACCAATGATTTCAGTTATTTGAAAAAAATTAGAACATGTTTGTTTTACAAAAGGTCCCAAATAGAGTGAAGTAACGTTGTTTTCCTTTACGTTTTTATTGTAAAATTGATTAACATTTTAATTCAAGAAGAAAACATTACTTCTCAAATGCTTTCAATCGAAGCTCAACACTAAAGGCTTCGTAACTGAATTAACGGATCGTGATGGAAAAATATTGACCAGACCGGAAATTGACTCTGGAAGTGCACGTGGTGCTCTTACCATCTGTGCTACCCTGCTAGACGCTCCGTTGAGTGCTGTTGTATAGACATGAACACTGGTTCAACTGAAATTTACTAAAAACACATTATTCATGGCCTACTTTCTGATAATTTTAATGAATATATGACGGAAGATTGGGCCTGCGGATAGTAGACCCTGGTAGCTGAGACGATAAGCGCACCACGTATCATGTGGTGATTGTGGGTTTGGCATTCCGATGCTTTAACTTTATGTAACTTTGAATTAATTACAACCATTTTTTTGGCATATTCAATTATTTTATACTTAAAAAAATATTAAATAATCGGTTAAAAAGGAATACAAAGATTCATAACATATTTGTACATCTTCCAGATTGTACCTTATTAGTCATTAGAAAATTTTAAAAATTTTGAAACGAATTTTTTGTAATTAATAAACACGTTTAACCACGATTTCAATATCATTCAAAAACCTTGTTGTATGGCTGCCGTTTTTTATTAATTGAAGTAAATATATTTAAAAAAATGTTAAACTTTTGGAGTGAGAAAGAAAAAGTCACAACCTGTAAGGACCACAAATTCGTACTGAAACGTTTTTGTCATTTAAACTATTTTTTTTGAATAAATTGTCCGTTCTACGGACATGGGGTGGGCTGGTACGGCTAACTAAAACATATTTTTTTTATATAGGAATGTATGGTCGGAAGAGCATTGAAGTACGAACACAAAATATGAAAAGAAAAACATTGTTTATTTACAACATAATCGAAAATTGCTTATTTCAAGAAATGTTAAAAATAAATGTTCAAAATGGCTGTAAAATAACCCTGTATAATTGCATTAATTTTCCTCAGTTTATTAATGAATTAATCGTCGAAAAAAATTAAGTTATTTACGTTTCGTTTGAAGATCTTAAGTAACGTTCACATTATTACGAACAAGAACTATGTTGATCAGAAAATAGTAGAATATTGACTTCGTATTCTTAAATGAACGTGCTATGCTAGTTGGAATGTTACGCCCGTCGGTCGGTTGAGTTATGAATATGCCCTGTATTGAAGAATCAGGTTATAGATTACGTCAAACGTCGGAGGACTTTCGAGCCATACAAAACAGACTTTTCCAATAACCAGATGCTCTGTATTTTTATACGTGTTACTCTCCCGCAGCAAAAAGCTCTATAACCTCACCAAAAGTCACAAACACAGAAAATATATATCAAGTGATGATGTGGATAAAGCTATTTTGTGAAATGGGTAGGAAGTAAGCGATGTTGGGGCTGGAAAGACGGGGTAGCGGATGGCAAAGAGATTTTTCTGCTCAGTTGAATCGCAGCTTCGTAACTCTGCACCCCTGAAATATATAGGCCAGAGGAGGCGCGGCGCAAATAAGTTTCCTCTTGGCGCAGTTTTTACCTTGCGACTCACTCCCCGGCGCACTCTAAACTTGTCCTATTTGTTACTTAGCTTATGAGAAATCGAAGTAGTGTTCGACGCAGCTGAAAAAAAAAGCATTTTATACAGTTCAGAGAAAGGACTGAAAGCCGAGAGCCCATTCATCACGTTATTTCCAATCTATGAAACGCAGAAAATTGCATTGTAATATGAATTTATTTAATTGCTTCAATATTAGGGATCGCTCAGAAATTATGTGACGACGTTAATTAAATGCAATTTTTATCTAGTGGTACAGAGTGAACAAATTTATAACTATGCTTTTACAACTAAATCTCAATTAACGTATCATTATTAACGATTACGATTATTTGGATAAAAATATCTCAACGATGCTGCTTTGTATTCCCTAAATTTTAATTGCCGACAAGTATCACCGACACTACGAAACATGTTTTCGACCATTTTAATAGTTAATCATTCATTTATTGGTGAGGTAATAATTTATTTGAATATTATTTTACGTTTGAACCTTACATAATATATAGACGAAGTACTAAATATCCAGTCTCAGCAGATATATTCCATGAAAATTTATAAAAGATCAAAAGAGTTTTCGAATACTCACTATCATTATAATCAAGAGCATCTCACATCAATACGGGACATACTTAAGCATTTTATAGATACATTCACACCTGTACAGCTTAAAACCTCAGTGGTACTGTTAAATATTCCAAAATATAATCATTATTTACAATAAAAACATTTATTACCGTTTCACAGAGAAAGTATCGTCAAAATAAAATGTGGATACAGTAATTTGGTAAAGACATTAATGCATAAAAGAATTTGTACATATTAAAAAGTTGTTTATGTATAATTTCTTTGATTTTATAATTAATAATACATTTAATTACATAAATAATTTAATCAATGATATTATTTTTTTACAATAAATTATAAGTATACTATATTTATTATTTTAATTTTTCAATTATACCGACAAATGGATTCCTATCTCATTACCTTCATTTCTGTGATTAGTATTATTATTATTTCAATTAAAGTTTATTTAAATAAGCCTTCGCTTTTTCAAAGTTTCATTTTGTTACTTTCGTTACGTTATATTAAATTTTAAATTTCATTTAATAAATTGTTCTCGGTCTATCAGCAGAGTCATTTTTTTTGCCAAATAAAAACGTTGTGTTCTGAAAATTTTTTTACACGGTTGATAAGACGAGAATCAATTTTTAAATCTATTGACTCGGAAAGCATATGTTCGTTAATTGTATTCACTATTGATATGTTTCGATACGACAGTGTTAACTTTTAATTTAGGGTTTAAACTTAGTTTGTGATTGTAATATTCAGTTTTAATGTTATTAGTCGTATATCCAACATAGTTTATATTACAATTGAGGCAAGGAATATTAAATACTATGCATTTACCATGTATTGTGTTTATCGTATCCTTTAGTCTGAAATGAACCGAAAGTATTGGAAGTTTAATGGTAAAAGCATAAAGGACAATGCCTCTTTATTGTCGACGTGAAACGCAGGAGCTGAACATGCGAGAATGTTCTAGATCCAGTAGCCACGTGGTACGAAATACACAAATAGACGTAAAATTCTGCATAAAGGTTGGTTAAGTCAGTAGTTGCTTGAAGTGAGTATCGGTGGGGATTAGAGAGTTAGTGATTAGCATTTATTTCGTCGATAGTAAGATTAGTGATGTTAATCGAGCCAAGTTTTTATAACACGCCTGACTCTATTTTGTGTTCGTACAAGTGCAGTCCGAGCATAATTGATAATTAAAGTACATGCATAGCCCATTTCAGGCTTATTAAACGTGTGTTTAACCTGAGAGAGGCAAGTATTTTGTGTTTGGTGATGATCCTTCTCTTGCTGTGTTGCGCCACCCACATGGTATCTGTCGACCTCCTGGTTGTTGCTTCTCGACATTGTAGCAGCCAAACTATTTGGTAAAGTATGGACTTCGGGAATTTTTAAATAGTGGCAACTCACCTCTCCTAATCTCTTAGGCAATTTATAATTGAATATTTTCTTAGGTCAATTTAATTTTTTTTTCTGAATGACCCACAATATACCCCGTAAAATTCTTATGTTCTTTGGTAACCGTAAAACTTGATATTGTTGGCATAATATCATATTTAGTTATAAATTACATGATTATTATTAATTATTAGTTAGACATAAATTCAAGTGTTAATTTTTTATTAATATTCAAAGACTCCTACTTGACCGAACACCTCCTATAATCCAATAATATTGAAATATATTACGCTGTGATTTGACTCACCGCAACGTTGAGCTGCTAAATAAAATCTTAATAATTTTTGAAGATTTAAAAAGCATTCTTTACAAGCCCAGATAATATATTTCCAACATTATTTGTTATTTGTAATTTAATTTAGTTTTTTGTATTACCAAAAAGTGTTAACAATTTTTTAAATAGTCTTCTCAGGCTGAATAAACAATTGTATTCGCGACGTTTCATGGACGTTAACTGCCATCGTCATCGTCGCGAATACAATTGCTTACTCGGTTAAAAGCCCGAGAAGAATTTATTCATTCTCTACACCGAGAAAGACTAAATTATTTAACAATTATTTTTGTTCACAAATTTGTAACCATTAGCTTAACTTTATTACTCGATTTAGTAGAAGATGAAACATTGAGTAAGGGTTTAAAGAATTTTAGTAGTGAAGTCTGTAATTCAAGTATACTTTTCAAGTATTTTATTTTCTTGTGATGATTAGATAGAGTAAATTATACCATAATTTGTCAATAATACTGCTATAGAAAACTACTTTTCATAGTATAAAGGTTATTTTTCAAACCCGTTAAGGTGGTATTCATCTGATAAACTTAAGACCTTTTTGATATGAATATTAGCAATATTGTATATAGAGGAGATGGTTAGAATAAAAATTTCTCAATAAATCACCTTATAAATCTAAAATTTTGGCAACACAATAAAGCAAAATCTATATTTTTACATAAATTACTGTCAATGGCGAAATGTTTCCAGAAGTAGGAAATTTAGGAACGTCTGAATGGACATAATGAAAAAACACGTCATTTATGCTCAGCACATGTGGTTTTTTAATTCTTTCACCTTACCCCGTCTCAGTTTTGCTACGCTACGTAGCCGGAACATTTATTTCTTGATAAACCACGGGCTGTGCTGGTTGTAAACGACGTGCCTGTTTGCACAAGATTGGTGGACTTGTTAATTTACTTAAAGGCTAATCTTTGAATGATGAATGTAATCTCGAAAATTTCTGCACTTCTGTCAATATTCTGTATCTGAAAATTATTACCGCCGACACTGAGTTGAGATATGAAGTAGTCGTGTGTGTTAAAGGAGTGACTTTTTATTATCAGATGTTACCCTAGACTCCAAGATTCATAATTTACCGCAGTCGTCACAATTATTGTTTTGTGTTCGCTTGTGAATTAAATGGTAACAATTCCCCTGACTGTTTTTATTAATCTTCAATGTTTAATACATAAAAAATTCTCTTGTATCATTTTCCTTTTAATTATCTAATAATTTAAATAATTGTCCGACGCATTTGTCATTCGCACTGTTACGTATATATAAACATTTTATTTTACTTTCAGAAAACTTTGAAGGTCAGTAAAGCAATCTCTGAAACTTTCGTGGGATAGTGAATAAGTCCAAAAGAAAATAATTATTTTCTTCCACTTATTTTCAAATATATACAAAAATCAATTTACGTTGAAAACAGTTTGGGTTTCCTCTGCTTATCCATTTATCTTCAGGAAGTAGTCGTGCTCAACGACAGCGGTTTAAACACTCTTAAAGCTATATTAAATTTACTTTCGCCGGTTAAGCAAGAAAAACAAAACTCTTTAACTACTTAGTTAGAGCAATAATTTACCGTTCCGGAATCCACTAATAAAAACCCATCACGAAATGTTTCGCACTCGGATAACGGCGCCACAAAGATTTGAGTGCAGATGTGGCGCCACATTCAGAGACGGAGGAGCGTTTCCGTGCAACACCAGACAACCGTAAAATAGATATTGAACGCTGGGGCCATCCGAATGCAGAGATGTAATTTAATGCACAGTGCTCAGTTAAACAGAATTACGATTTCAGTTTGATAGTCCCGACATTTGGGGAAAAAAAGATGGCTCTAGAATCTTTATGCAATTGTTTTTTAAAGTGATATTTCATTGAAATAAAATATTTGCATACTGGTACATTAATTATTATTCCTAAATTACTGATCCTAATATATTAAATGAATTAACGAAATTGTGGTCAGTGAAAACTATCCTGACTGATTTTTAAGTTCGCACAACGATATCTGTAACTTAGCGAGAATACATTAATAAATTTCGTATATGTAAAAACTAAATCGGTGTAAATGACTGCTTTATTATTTTTACCAGAACTACATGCTTTGCTTTCTGACTTTTGTGGATAGTTCAAAGAATTAGAATAAGCTTTATTGATAGTTGTGTGCCTATAGTTGTAATACTCTTATCAGTGTTTTACAATTCTAATTTCCACTACGATATTTAATTCTATGGATATAGTGCCAATAGGTACGCATACATGCAAGTTGTGCAACGTCAATAGTACAAGAAAATATCTGTTTGTCTTCAGAACTAACTAATAAGATCTTAAATAGGGAAAGTGTATAGTCATGCAGATTTGGACGCCTCAGAGATACAGTTGCAGCTGCTGTAATAGAATAATCACATGAGCACTTACATAAATTATAATCGCATCTTGAGTTGTTGTGAAGAGACGTTAAGATATTTTTCGTGTTTTTCTACTTTATTGATAAACTTTATCTTCAACCGTTTTCTGTTCATGCTAATTATCTCATTTCATAACTTGTAAAATTTGGTGTTCATTTCGTCATTGAATCGTGAAAACAAACATATTGAAGTTACACGAAATTTCAGAGATAATTTGATTAATATATTCAGAATACTGTGTGGTGGCCTGTGAATATTCTAAATTTTCTTCCTCTGTTCCTTATGAAGTGTAGAATCACGAACTCTCGGTCCAACTTTCTTTGATCATGTTTAAAATATTTTATTATTATTATTAACTCTTTTTTTCCTTTTATTATATAATTTATGGTCGCGTCAACTTGTTCGTTATTGACGACCCTCTAATAGTGTTTCCATAGTTAGATTACAGTGAGTTTGAAATTTCCATTTGTGATCATAGTTTCAAATTACGGTTGTCAGTTTTGCGTCGGAGACGAACTCGAGGTGATTCTTGATCGCCGTGGTGTGTGTGCAGAAGTCTTCTCCAGAGAATTCTGCTGTGGTCCTCCTGCGTACATCCTCATGCTTCGTGCATTCGAATTAAATATGCTGGATGGTGAGGTCTCGATCACATACATCACAGGTGGGCTGATCTGTTCTGGAAAAAATATATTCATGTATGAGTTGGATGTGCAATGTTCTAATCCTGGAAACTATTATCTGTTGTTTTCTTGATATATTGTTGAGGCGGCACAGCTCTGCTGATGTTTGCAGGTTGTTATGGAAGAAACCGTTATTTCGTCCTCTCCTCGTGTCCTGCCTGCTAACCTCCACTTTTTCTATACATTCATTTAGTATGTCCGAGGCTGTACAGGTTGGGGCTTCATGTGCCATGGCAACCAGTGCGTCCGCCTCCTCGTTCCCTGCGATGCCCGCATGAGCCGAGATCCCGACAAGCTGCACGGATTTCTCACGTGAACTGCAGAGATGTAGGTAGACTCTGATGGCGTTGATGGTGCCGTTCCTTATTTTAGGGTCTCGTATGTTCCTTAATGCTTGCAAGGAGTCTGTTAGAATCATAATCCTGTTCAGTGGAGATTCCGGCTGTATTAACTGCCATTGCTATGGCGAAGATTTCCGCGGTGGTGCTTGAAGTTAAGTTGTGGATGGCTGCTGTCCTGGTGTAGTTGGGAAGAATCATCACACAGATGGTGCCTGCTTCTGTTTTTGAGACCAAGGTAGGGTTTCCTTGCTTCATTTTAAGCGCATCGTGGTGAGAGTTAGCACTTGTCCTAAGGACCTTCTTGAGAATCAAGTTCCACGAGGTATCTATTTGGAGGTCCGTAAACTTCCAAGGAGGGAGATTGTCTATGTTGGGGATGGTGAACTGGAGACTGCGAAAGAGTTTAGCTGATGCATTATGAAAGGGTAGGGGCCGTTTGAGATTGTATTCGTAGCTCAGGTTGGGTCGACTCGATTGTGCTCTCACGTTTATGGAGTTGGCCTGTAGGGACTTTAGTGTCTTCTTAATTGTGCTTATTCTTCTCCGGAATGTAAGCGGAATGTCTTTTCCTTCGTTTAGGAGTCTAACTACCGGGTGGTTTTGATACACCCTGTAATTACTCTCAAGGCTTCATTCTGAATCATATCTAGTTTCTTGAGAGCGGATTTGGGGGCGGAGCAATAAATATGGGCTCCGTAGTCCAGCTTTAATAAAATGATCGCATTATAGGTGGTTGAAAGCAATTTCGCGTTTGCACTCCAGTAATGTGTTGCAAGTGCTTTCAGGAGTAGTCGCTTTTTTGCCTCGATTTGAAGATTCCTGATATGCTCGGTGAAGCTTAATCTAGAATCCGAGGTTAGTATCAGTATCCTGGCGTGTTTCATAATTTATGCTTACGTTTTTAATCTTCAGGGGAAGTGGATTTAGCTTCCTACTACGGGTAAACAGGATGGCTTTCACCTTGTCTGGATTGAAGTGATATCCTATGTTATTAGTCAAAGCTTCGAGGTTACACAAGGACTGCTGAATGGTGCAGGTTCCCCCCCCCCCCCCCCCCGGTGAGGATGACTATATCATCTACGAACATTTCTATCCTAACAAGGGTGGGGAAGGGGGTAATCGCTGATTATATCGTTTACCGCAATGAGGAATAGTACAACGCTTCAGCTTGAGCCTTGTGGGATGCCATTTTCAATTCCGATAGTACCAGGAATAGCATTATTAGTTTTAACTTGTACGCTCCTGTTCATAATTAGATTATTACATGAGAGCATTATGGGATATCCCCATGTCGTTCAGATTTTTCATAAAGGTGATGTCATAGGCTTTGCTTATGTCTAGTGTTGAGACGAGCGCATATGGCCTTCATTAATTGCTTGATTAATGAAATTATCGTTAGCAGTAAGCATCGTCATCGTTGAAAAGTCTCAATCTATCGTATACGGACAATAAGTAATTTGCATAACAATTGTATAAATACTATACTACAACAACTTGGAGGAGGTGCTTCCAGTGAAGCCTCTACTTTAGTGTATATCTTTAGTCAGATAGATAATGCGAATAGAATAAATTACTGCTTGTTGAACCTGTACATTAATTAGATCATTTGGCTGTAATCGTTTTAATCGATTCTTTTTTCCGTTATTAGTAAACAGTTTTTTTGTGAGCACATTTGGATGAATTTCATTTTTAGCTCTATAGTTCACACATAACCGTTGAATTTCTCTCTATCGACGGTACATGTAGATCTGTCGCGATCACGTCGTTTGGAACGTACCAAGGAGCGTTGACTATTGATCGTAGTATTTTGTTCTGAAAACGTTGGATTATTTCCAAATTTGAGTTACTTGCTGTGCCTCACAGCTGTATCTCGTATGTCAAAATCGGTTTCATGATTACTTTGTATAATGATAACTTGATTTGAGTGGCTAACTGAGATTTTCTTCCTATCATCAAGTAAATTTGTTGCAGTTATTTCCGCTTCGTAAAGATTGTTATCTCCAATATGCATGTATCTTGTGCTTGGGACAATTGTTGATCGTTTAGCATGACTGGGGGCAGGTATCTCTATTTAATGTAAACGTTATGTGAATGAATTTGGATGCATTGGCTTTATATTTCCAATTGTTTAGCCAAGTTTGTAGTATAGTTAAGTGGTCCTGGAGATATTCTTAGGCAACTGTTGGATTTTGATGTACGGCGAGAAGTGCAGTATCATCTGCGTACGTAGCAATTGTTGTATAGCTTGTTGTAGTCAGATCAGTTGAGTAGACGAGATAGAGAATGGGTCCTAAAACACTGCCCTGTGGCACCCCGGACTTTATTGGAAGGAGATCAGTGTATTCGTCCTGATACATAACGAGTATTACCAAGTAAGACATTAGGACATGAATATATCGGTGCAGAAGATTTCCTTTTAGTTTATCAAAGGCCAGGCTGATGTCTATAAACGCCGACGACCAGTTCGTTTTTCTTTCAAAAGCCTAGTTTATGTTAGTTATACTATGTACTTGTTCAATTGTAGATTATTGGGATCTAAACCCAAAATGATGATGGGGAATAAATTCATTGGTGTCTAGAATTAGTTGCAGCATTTTTAGAAGTATTTCCTCAAATAACTTTGAAAGTATAGGCAGTAAACTTATTGGACGGTAAAATGATGTTTCATTAGGATTCTTACCAGCTTTTAATAGTATAATAATTTCTGATACTTTCCAAGTACTAGGGAAGTATCCAATTCTTAATATTGCATTGAATATTAGCCTTATGGTTTGAAACCCCTTTCTTGTGCAATATGCCTGTGATTGAATCGAACCCAGGTGTTTTCTTGAAGGTAGTGCATCGTAAAATTGTATCTTTAATTTCATATAGTTTTGTATTGGGATATTCATCTCGTACGGTGTGTTTAGAAACTGCAGAAGAATATGTTCAGCTTTATTAATGTTATGTGGTTTGAAAACATTTGTTAGGTGATCTGCAAACTCACAAGCCTTTTCTTTGCTGCTTCTAGCCCATTTACCGTGCTGATCTTTGATAGGTGGAAAGGACACTTGAGACCTTTTAAGTTTTCTGGTAGCTTTCCATAGTGCATAATCAGTCGTTTCAGTAGCTGATAAGGACCTTAGATACTCTTGGATAGATTCATATTTTATTTGTGTTACAGTTACTTTGCTGCCTTGTTGAATTTTCTTTTATTATTATCTGTTCTTGTAAGTTTCCTAATTTTTATTTTTTCTTGTATTTTTTGTTTTATTATTACAGTTAATTTTTCTTTTAGTGTAGCTCGTTTGCGATCTGGTGTAGCTTCTCAAGCTGCGCCTTGAATTGCTTTGGTAAAATTAACAACTACAATGTCTAGTTCGTCTGGTGTTTTCAAGGATGTATTTTAGAAAACGGCTTGCCCACCAGTTTTGGGGCAAACAACTGCTACGGTACTACTCCGACGGTTTATTTCTGTGATGCAAAATAATTTCTGAGTCCTGCATACGTGTACGAATCATAAGATTCGTCAGTTCTTGGGCGAATAACCGCAATTTGATATTTTTAATAGTTTATTGATGGAAACAAACAAATTCCTCAGGCGTAGTTTTGAACTACATAATACGTGGCTTTAAGTATATTTTTGTAGAGCATCTGCTCGCTTCCGCTCCCGACTTTCAATGTATCAACAATAATGCTCGAACGCCCCAATTGTTGAGAACTCAACAATACACAAAACTACCCAACACCACACAAAATTACGCCTATATCGTCGGACACTCCCGTTGATATGTTACAGTAGATTACTTATAAATAGACAATTTTTTATTCTTCTTACGTGACTTCAGTTAATTATTATCATCTTGATCCCTTGCGTAGGCCTACGTTCTTTCATTTGCTGATTATGTATGTCTCTTATATAAATGGAACGTTTTAAAAGTTATAACTTATTGTATTTACGTTTATTTACCTTATACACTTCTAAAAAATTATGAAATTATATTCCTATATCACGGTTGACTGAAGGAGCATAAAAAACACAAATTAACGCGAAATATATATGAAAATTTATTAGTTAGATAATGGGGATCAATTCCAGTTGGATGATAAAATAAATTGGTGGGGTAAATTAACAATGTGGCTAAACTGGGCAAATGCTCGTTACTTAGTTGTAATTACGGTCAACTAATTTTTACTAATAAATTACAACACGATTAAAATAGCCTTTAAAGAGCTACAATAAGCTTCGTCAAAAAAGTCGGGTAATACTTCAACTTAGATAAGTTACACGCATAATAACTCTTTTGCCATAATTCACGTTGTGAATGTTGTTTTGTTTATTTTCATACCATCTTAATTATCACTTTAAGTTTTGCAATTTAAAACAATCAAACTTTTATTTTTGTTTATTATATGAAGGACTAGTTTGAAGAAGAGTAATTAAACAACAACACGTTTCAAATTAAGCGCATTGTAAGCTCATTTTACCCTGAGTTAATATGAATAGCTGTATGAGTGGAGGTTCACTGAGACCGTTAAAAAAACAAATTGTAAACATTGGGTAACTCGTAATATCACGTAAATTATATATGTATATACAGACACACACACACACACACACACATATATATATATATATATAAAATTTATAATATATAATTTGAGCAGAGACAGTTAAAGTTCTGAATTAATACAAAGCAAAACATTCACAGAAATATTGCCTCGTAAATATTGGAAAGTAATAGCAGTTATGTCAAAATAGAACCTCCCAAAATCTTCGTGGAGGATTTCTTCCAGGATAACATTGATAAATTATTGTGGAGCGGGGCAGTCAACAAAATACAGCCAATCTTGCAAAATCTTAAAGTGAAGTGTAGAATCAGTGAAAACCAAGGCCTGATCTTAAAAATAAAGTGTGAGCGAGGTGGAATTGATTGTCCTGGTACGAGACAGAGACAGAGAGAGAGAGAGAGAGAGAGAGAGGGGGGGGGGAGAGAGAGTCTAATGAGTAACAAAGTGTATTTTTAGTACAACGTTAATTGAAAATCATGCGAAATATTTTACGTTGCTCATTTCTTCTGATGCGTTTCAACTCAAGCGATTTGTCGGTACCAACATGAACTTCGTTCGTCTACGAGATAAATTACTATTTTAAAATAATTTCATCGACCCCTTTTACGTGTTAACTTATATGCTTCACTTTCTTTTCATTTAGAATGCAATGTATTCAATATTCTATCTAAGAATTTAAACGTAAGTAGATAAAGATTTTAAAAAATCAAATAAATGGCTATTATATTTTCAAATATGCTTATCACTCTTTGAAGAATATAGAAGTTTGTATAATTTTATAATTTTTCAGTTTTTTGCTTTGGTGACGTTATTTCAGGCAAATCCAATAAACGTAATAAATTTATTTTCTACTCTTCAGAATGGATAATCGTATAATTTGAGACAATCATAAATTTTAGTGTCACGAGTTTTAAAACTGTTGAACCTGAACACAGTTCGCGAAATAAAGTGGTGGTAATCGTGACTGTTACTGACTTTGCTTTGTTTCTTCGTACCAAATAAGATGAAACCTGGATTATAGCATCCGTTTGCTTCTCATGTCTAACGGTCAGACAGGAGACGTTGTATCCACCACTGACAGAACAATTACAACCAAAATGGGAAGGCCACGTAGGGTTCTATATAACTCGGTAAATTAAATTCGGGAGTTAAACTCGGAGGATAGTATAGAATGAGGACAGGGCTGATGAAGTTAAATGTTTTTTGCTGCCAATGTGAGGATGCTAAACGGTGTAGTGCCCAGTTCGATTAACTGCAATTCTGTAATCTACCAAATTTTCGTTTATCTTTTTACGTGGAAATTCACAATTGTTTTATTTATAGTTTCTACAGTTCATTAAAAAATTTATTATATTTTTCTACGCACAGGAAGTTAATAATTTACCGAAGTAAATACATGATTATATAAAATTTTATACTAACAACTTTTTATTTTTTACGAGGGAGTTACAATTTTCACATTAACTCAGGCGTTTAAATAATCAATATTTACCTATAAATGGTTAAATTTGTTATATGTACCATTCAATTGGCCACACATTCGGTATGAATGCAATGTTTCCGTATTTACCGCTCCAGTTTAAATCTGAATGATATTGTTACATAATTTTTACAACAAACTTTTAATTTATACGAAGAGCATAATATGGTGATATTATTGGTAAAATAATGATAAACATCAATGTTGGAGTAAGTTACACTGGTGATCTGGAAATGTTTTGCATTAGTTTCAAAGTGAAATACGTAATGAAAGATGAAACTGTCAGCAATAAATAATTTAAACTTTCTGGGTGAAGATGTTTTAGAAATAATAATAATCTTTGTTTCCATAATTTGCAACAGTACAAAGTGGGAAATCGTCAATAATATAATTGAAATATAACTTTAACATTAAATTAAATAGAACTTATATTTTAAGATAAGATGATTAATATTAAACTTTATGTTTACAGATATCATAAAGATATGGCATAGTTGATGTGGGGAAATACTAAGCTATAGTAATATGAGGGACTAAAAAATTCAGATAATCTTTTTAAAGCATATGAGTTTCTATTTATCTTTTTTGCATCAGTAGTCTTTCTCGGGTTTCTAACCGAATGGAATATATGTTATATTGTTTCAACATTTAGATGACTTGCTCTGTCATTTTCCGGTGAAGTCAATTCCGGAATGGTGATGTATTTTTATACGGAAGCGGCGAATCTTTCTTCTTTCTTGTTTGTCACGTATCATGGGTGCCGTTGTGTGAATCGTCATGTGCACGTCGCTGATGACGTATATGAGTTGGAATAACGTCGCTATTATTATAATAGTTATTGCCTGGGAGCCAGATTCTCTGTACAACAGACCGTAATTTTGTTTTATTTTAACCGCTCGAAATGCAATACCGTCCCTGAACTTCTTAGTATTGTCCAAAATCTTGCAACTAATTAAATTTAATTTAATGACCGATCATCATCCTGATTGCTGATTTTGCAGGCTGTTTAAACCTGATTCATCTTTCATGTTCAACTATCCGATATTGGATCGTTAACCGCTTCCAAATGAATACCAGAAGATGATGACAGAGTCATCGAAACTTTGCAGCAATATAACATATATTCCCCCTCGGTTAGAGGTTAGAGAGCTATTTCTAAAAAAAACTGACAGTATCCATTATATCGTCTCTTTATTAAAATCATTTAAAATAAAACAAGTTGGTGTTATGATGTATAGGCATAGTAAAGAATAATCCAATATTATTTTACGGTCAATAGAATTAACGCAAGTTCTGGCATAGATTTGCTGAATAAGTTTTAAAAGTTTAAAATTGTTAAATATTTGCTGATGTGAAATAATGCACATTTTTGTAAATTTAGTAAATTCAATAAAATTCTAAATTCCATGGAAATATTTATTAGCGATTGATATCCATCAACAATAACTTAAATATTATATTTCGATGATCAATTATAAATAAACATGGTGATACTTTAAATTGATCAGTCTAGAAGTAAATTGAGAACATTATTGCTACATATAAGCTTCATAGTTGCCAAAAAGGCTTCAGAAAACATAGGTCTTGTTTTTTGCATAGGTTTGATCATATGGATTTATCCCTGAATATTAATTAACGGAGCGTTGGGACTGGACAAAAATTACTCAGAGTCATAGAAAATATTTATTTAAATTATATTAAATTTTCCTACTAAAATTAATAACTTTGTTCTTCTTGAACAGAATCTAGAAGAAAATAATACTGCCATAGGTTATGTTTAACAACAACATTCTATTTATCAGTAAATGTACTCGGTTAAGGGAGTGTAATAGATGAGAACGCATTTTGAGAATGCATTTTGAGACTCGCCAGAACAGCAGGCGAAATAATATACGGAAAGTCCAGGTAGAGAAATCAAATACAGAAAGTCACTTAGTATTATAGGCCGACAGAAACATTGGACGATCACCAGTTTTTCGTTAAACCAGTCAAAAAGAATGATAGCTATTATATCTATAAAAAGTCGAGCAATTAATGGACAAATCGAATTTTGTTTGGCAGACTTGTATCAGGAAGTAGGTGGAACGCAAGTAATGTAGAGAATAGTTCTGGGCAGTAACTGGGGGATATTGTTTTTTATTAATTTTTTTTAGATATGGAAACGAACACACACAAAGTCCATGTCCTTGCCGAGATTCGAACCCGGGTCCTCTGTGTTGCGAGGCAGTGAAGCTGACCACAGGAGGTCGGCTAGGATATTTTTCTTTTACTACTCTTAAAGGAATTTTTACTTTTTCTCTACACTGGAAGCTACAGTATTGAAAAAAGAAATACTTGTTTAACACTAAGTATTTATTTAGTAATAGGGCAGGGTAAAATAAATGGTACTACCGTTCATTTTGTATCCTTAATAACAAAAAAATTGTCGAACTACTTGTGTACATACAAAAAAAAGCATAAAACTTTATCTCGGGATCTATATACCGTTGTCATTAATATTTGTAAATGTGGAACTGCGGCATATTGTCTCAATACTTCTATACCGCTTCTGTGGTGATCTGGCAGGAATTAGGATCCTTAGATAGCCCAAAACGTGGCATCTCTCGTCTGAAGTTTCCGCGTTCCAGGAAGAGAGTGGAAAAGTCTTCTTACTTCTCTTCGTGTGCTGAAATCACCTGCTCGTTCTTGAACTTTCTCTTCCAGCTTTAAATTCGAATAAATCATTTGCTCTTTCCACACTACTGTCGCTTGTAAAAACACTAATTAACTTATCTGCTTCTTCCACATTACTGTCCAACTTCTTTTCTCCACTAATCCACGACTCCACGACTGATTGACTCCACTAGTCCCCAACTTATACCTTAAATATATGATTCTGAAGCTTAAGAATTGTCCTTTAATGTACTTTTTTCCCGATCTTACTATTCTTTTATTCGTTCTACAAGCATTACTTTCAAGCCTACCCTCGTACTTACTGCCTGACCTCCAGATCATCTCATCACATCAGTGAACATGTGTGATTAATTCCAAGTCCCTGTGAAGTCACGTTCCTCAAGGTGCTAAAATATTGGGACCAGAGATGTTTATATCTTTAGGGGGCGCCTTTTGGGCTGTCGTTAATACTCAGAAAGCAAGATCGCATTGCTTTTGATCACTACCTGGGTGCCGTACAATGACCTGGCCAGATGGGACGCGAGAATATTAATTGTTCAGATTTTTACGTAACATAAAATAAAAAATATATTGTAAAAATAACACCGTATCAATTTATTACTTATATTGTACACTAAAATACATAATGCTGGAGAACCGGGATAACGGAGTACGTTACCCATTAAGAAACTAGAAAATAATACTGTACTGGGAGTCAACGAAACTATTAAAAAATGAAATCTGGGGCCGAAAATCAGGGAGTTCAGATATAATTTGTCACGAACAAAGTGGTTAGTCTAACAATACAAGACAGTAGTTATTCTATCAATTGGAGAGACTGGTTTCAGCAGCAAGAAAGATTCTGATAGAAACAATTCATTTGGAAGAAAGCGTGAGGCCTACATGGACGTGACGCACCCTCATCACTACCAGGAACTAACGCTAGTGTTATTAACGCTTTCCATGTTAATAAATAATATATTAAATATTCAGAGTAAATAGTAGCTTAATTATGAGAAACGGTTTTGATATATTGTGACTTAATATTCACATTTCCTCGAACAGTGTATTTTGTAAACAAATTCGTTTTATAAATGCACTCTAATATTTTTATAAAACAATAATATTTATAAAACATTATAGAATATTTATAGTAGTCAAATTAAAATGTCTATAAATTTTTTACTAACAAAATTATACTACAAAACAGACGTAAAATAAATAGGTTTTTATAGTTTTGAAATTTTTTGGCACTGGTGAGGTAATAAGTATTAATCGGGCATTTCATTGTCTGAGTAGAAATAAGGAATAAGAAAAGAAGGGAAGAAAGAAATCGGCGCAGACAGAGAAGAGAGAAAATCAACAAGTGAAAAAGAAAGCAAACGACAGAAATGTATGAAAAACAAGAACGATAAACGATACGGATTAGGTTTATTGAACTATCATTGATGAAGTAATAAACCGTACAAGGGCTAGGACTAATATATTAAATCTAAGCCTTCATGAGGGTTCGGACTCCCGTAATGTTGCCCTTTAATGTTGTTCTTTCCCTGATGACTAACACAGTTTCTTTTCTGACCGAAACATTAGAGTAATCTATACTTTAAGTTGTGTCCGATATAAACCGTACGCAGACGCTTTTTATTTTATAATATTATACTATGATTTTACAATAATTTACGAGAGTTATAAGGTTCATATCATTTTTATACTAATGGCCACGTGTATAAGACTACGGTGCATATCTGAGCATACGATTAAAGAATTTCGTGGAATTTACAATGTGAGTCATAAATTGACAATTAGCAATTTTCTCGGTAGCAATATCCTGCGCTGAATATTTCAATGCGCATGTTTATTACAAGTGGAATTATGTTCTAAAGGGTTTTTAACCAAGATAAAGACAATTACTTATGTCATGACGTAAACCCTAAAGCCATTGCCCCTAATTTAATATTTTATTTGACCACCGGTAGATAAGAAATAAAAAGATTTTTAAAAGAAATGTGGTTTACTTGTAGTGGACAAAGCACCTCATTTTATAATTTTATCTGAATTCTTAACTTTCTTAACGAACAGTGAGTATAAAAATTTACTAAAGCATGAAAAGTATATTGTTCGTAACCAAAATGTTTCTTATGCAACCATTCGTCCGGAATAGTTTGTTTCGTTATTGGCATACTTATTATTAATAACCGATGTAGAATATGACAAATATACAACGGCATGCAGTAATTTAAGACCAAAGAGTAAGTAAACGGTTGCACAAAAGACCGGAACGATAAGTGATTCATTACATTTCTCTTGCCATTTATTACTCAACATTTGTAGGCAAGAAAGGGCAAATATTTTGGCTGCGTGAAACCCACGAATCGAGAGAGGGAAAGAGAGAGATTTAGGAAAGCGCGTGAGCCAAGGGAGGAGAATGTTTTGCTGCTCTATTTACCCACAGGGCTATAACGTGCCCTTCTCCCTTTCGCTTATATTTTTCTGAAATATCTTTCCTTAGTCGAAGAGTAAAGCACAAATAAATTCTTGGCAGCCCTTCCCAAACACTCCCGGCGTTTCCACTCCCGTCGCAAGTCCATCGTTCTTCGCCCTTCCTACCCTTCTCCCCACTCTTCCCTCTCAATACGGAACTTGACCTATATTCTGTGTGATGTAAGGAGTGACAATATTTCAATTTCATGGCGCAATCGGAACGCTTTATTGCCACTCAGTGAAGTGAAGCGCGTAATTCCGGCGACAGCAGGGAAATGTATTGTGTGCGGTGGGATGCAAATGTAATATGATGTCTGCAGCTGCCTTTGACGCAGAGCGTGTGGAGCAGGTTCAATCCCAGGGATTCCTGCAGGACTACGAAGTTTTAAGTCACAAAATTTTGAGGAACTAAATTTAAGTAAATTAATGAGCAATTGTTATATATATAGGATTAACGTCTGATAACTTAAAATATACCACCTTTCTATCTTACTTAATATTATTTATTAGATATAAGTGTTCTTAAATATAAACTTTAAAATATTATTGCGCTACAAAAATTATAATTAATGGGACAAGGGACAAACATCAAACAAAATATCAATGAGTTTTCAATTCTACTGATAGTTTCAAATATTCCTGCTAATTCAGCAAATTCATTTGATATCTTCTCAATATGGCTTCATATGATCACGAAAAGCAGCACAGATCCATTAAATGCGAATGAGAAAAATTCTTTTTCTACTATAGAAAACATTTGATTTCTGAATGTAAACCTTAATTGATAATTGGATTGAAACTATGGCCACTTCAGTCTGAATTAAAATATTTTTTGAAATCGGGCCTGTATAAATTACTGAACATAATTTGACATTGTTAGGACAACGTTCCTATGCATGTATGTATGTATGTATGCATTTACTTAATCAACAAATGATAAGTCGTCCGGTGGCAAATACTTAAAATTACAATAAATTATTTTACTACAAATATAATTAAATTAAACAAAAAATGATTATAAAATAAATAAACCCGATTTGTGTACAGATAGATAAAGTAGATAAAGAATAATATTATTGGAAGATACATTTTGAAGAAAAAAAAGTTATATAAAAATAATATTCTTGTGGCCTTAAAAATAAAACAACGGAATTATCCCTTAGAATAGAGATTACCTAAGGAGAGAAAACTATACTAATACTCCACTTTATTGCTATTGATTGTGAGCCAGATGATTTTCAAAGCACCATCACTTCACTACACTAACCTATTTTCAACAAAGAGAGTCCAGATTGAGACTAAATTTTCTTTCCGTTAGAGGACTTTTTCCAAACACTCTTGAATGTAAATTGTTCCAGTCATTTATTATCCTATTTAGGAATGAGTATATACCAACATTCGTTTGTTGCTGTTGGCATGTATTTTGAAAATGCGATCAGTCCTCTAGTACAAATTCGGTTCATTCGTTCTATCCCGAATTCCCTGCCAAGGTTCTTAACCCGCAAACGCTTTGAGGAAAATGTGAAGCCTAAATATTGTGAATTCAATAACACTGTATTGTACGTTTCAATTAGATCCTTATCATAAACTTTAACATATGCTGTTACTTAAAGCTATTATCTCTAGATATTATATGTTCGTTTTGTTTGAAGGGAATATTAAAATTTGATTTATACCCTTATGTTTACATCCACCGAATTGGTATTCCATTTCTACAGTTCTTTTTATTTTAAGTCCAATAAACTACGTTTAATGTTGCTTACGTAATACTACAATGTGACAGAAGTTGAAATAAATAATAGTGAAACAAATTTTAATTAGAGGGCAACATGAAAAAGACAATTTTATATTTGAGACATATATAAAGAGAAAATATGCTTCCCTGAAATTCATACTTGTACAATAGAGTATATTATAAAGAGTTTTCTTGTATCATGAAAAATTACGATTTCACTCGATATAGAGACAAATTATGTGTTAGATAAATAATTTAATATTTAAACTGCCAGCATGTTGTGGCCAAAATAATTTATTTTTATATTTTTGAATATTACATAATTTGGCTCTCCAACGTGGAGCTTTCTTCTGTAATATCTTATTGAATACCACATAGTTTGGCTACAACGTGATGGAATTTGTTTTATTTAATTTGTGCATACTACATAATTAGGCGCCCTACGTTGGGCGCCAAGTTAGGACAGTCAAATTATGCGGTATTCAATAAATAAAAGGAAAGAAAGGAAGGAGGTTAACGGCTTTTTACGTTGAAATTAAAACAATTTTCAAAGAGATAAGAAAAGATGATTTAATTGACAATTTTGATTTACGTTGAATTCTTTACATTTTCTGTTTTTAAATAAATGCCTCAGCTTTCATGAGAATCTAAATTTCAGGTCCGCTTATAGGGCCTCTAATAAAGATAGTGATTTTCAATTGTCACCAAAGTTACAGAAGAAAAATATGAATTTAATTTACAGTAACAAAGTAATTTGGAAAATCATTCACGAGAGTCTAGTCTGCAATAGGGACCTACCAGTAGCGGTTGTGTACAGTCTGCGATATGAATTGAGACAGAAAAGTTGAGTCTGCGTTCGAGGAGGAGAGAAATCGACAAGGGCGAGGTGGGAGAAATTGATCCCGGTTTGTGTTGGAGAAGTAAAGGATTTATTGGAGGTCGTAAAAGTTAAAAGACTACGAAATTGAAGACAGCAATTAAAAGTATTGAAATGAGGAATTGAACGAGTTATGTGTGAATTGTAAACTCGACAAAGAAATTGCATCGATTACCTTCTTTGTAACCTAGATGAAGCTTTATATAAGGTACGCGTATTTGAAACTTCTCTTTGTGATCATAAAGCACAATTTATGTAGATTTATGAAGATACTTAAAATCCGGACAGATTTTCCCGGAGAAATACAAACTTATGGTGCGCCTTTAGTTATCGATTCGTTACCAAATATTTTTTATAACTGTTGCCTAAATTACTGCCTGGAAGCATGGGAATGTGGCTTGCCGGGGTCGAGCAGCAGACACAAGACAATGGCGGGGTGGATTGGAAAATCCGCAAGTCCCGCAAGCAAGGTCAGGGTCGGCCAAGAAAGGGGTAGATGACCGGAGACTATGGCCCTAAAATAGATGGAAATGGGTCACGTGTGCACAAGGACCAACCAGGAGAGAGGGATTTTGAGGAGGCAGAGAAAGAAGTCTGCGAACACGAGGAGATGAATTTGGACCGTCGGTGAGAGTGGTCATAGGGAGATGAATTTGGACCGTCGGTGAGAGTGGTCAGGGAGAGTTGATCCTGAAAGATTTTGGTTTTGCACGTGGGTCTCTGGTGGTCTTCTGCGAATGCTGATGAGAGAGAACGGGAGTCGACCCTGTCCGAGCTGCAGACCTGGTAAGTTGCATTCCATGCTTCCGGGTATCGCGTCGGTTTGCCACGAGAAGAACCACGGTTAATCTTGAGAAAGGGAGGGGGTTACATGCATCCCTGGCAGGCTGGAAAGCTTTTCGTTTTGTATAAATTCTGAGAAAATGAATTATTGTTTTTTTTAATAACTAAAAATTGTGTTTTCCTTTCCTGCAAGAACAATTCTTGCAGGTGGGGCTCAACAAACAGCATATCATTAGTTAATTTGACCGTAAGCTCACCACATATAAAATGTCCTCCAACGTTTGGGGCACGAAGAAGTGGCAAACTGGAGCGATATTACGGGGACAGGATTAGCGGATTATATACGCTTGCTAGTCAACCATTCAAGCAGGAATTCAGGACTTGATTCTTTTATTGTGTATTTTGGGGGAATAATTTTGTAATATGTATCTTGCGGGAATTTATTTTCGGGCAATACGTTCCAGGCTGGAGATGCAGGTGTTTAGACGCGGACCATATATTTTAATTTCTAGCGTGGAGTAGAGCAGGAGTTTTTTTTCATAGGTTAAGCGTTAATTCGGTGAATGTTGGGATTTCTTTTGTTATCTAATGTGGATTAGAGCCTGAGGTCTATATGTTTAATGTTAAGTTGTGTGAATTTTGAGCTGTTTTTTTTCGTTATATGTTAGTGTGTTAGAGAAAGTGTGTGGAGTTGCTACCTGGCTTCGGTAGGAGCAACACCTGCAGCAGCGGAGCAGCCGGACTTCCTCGTAGAGACTACTTCCTCATCCGAGGAAAGCGGAACACCGAGCAAGACCCAGCTTGTCTTCGGACGCAGCGACCTCGCCTTCGGACGAGAGAGCCGCACGCAGCGGACGTACTAATCATTTAATTCTTTTTCAGCGCTATCGCTTTTGGTTCCTAGCAATAAGTGCTCACTTATTGTGGAAGCAAAGGCTCTTCCGCCCCAATCTTTTACCCTTGTTGGGGGCTAGCCCCACATAGTGTTAGAGTAGGGAATTCTCAGTGCCAGCGGCCCCTTCACGTGGGATAACTGCGCGTACTGTAGGCCTGGTTAGATCTACCCAAGTCCTCCATACACAACATCCTCTTACTGACACTGCCGGAAAATCATATCGAAGAAAGGAAAGAATCTAAAGAGACTGATATCCGGTAGCCGCCAGTGGAGGATGGCGACCCCCCTCCGTTCTGCCCGCAGCTTGGAGACCCTTGATGCCGCTCCAAGCCAGGCTGCACGACCCGCCGAATGGCAGGTCGTAAAAGGCAAAAAGAAGGATACCCCAACAGGAAGTCCTGGGGTATCTCCCCTCATAATAAACAAACGGAAACAAGCGACCCCTAAACACGAGATCCCCAGGACGGAACTCGTCCTTAAAACAGCGCAACGGGCCAAACCCCAAGCCCAAGCCAGCACAGCGACACAGGACGCCCCAGTCCGCGCACTCACAAACAACGTGATGCCCGCAGAAGTCGTGCCGCCAGTCGTGGCGTACAATCACGGCGACCTCGGCGCGCTGAACCAAAGGTTCATGGCGCGCTACAAGCCGCAAAAGTTCTACACGAAGCGGCGCGACAACTGCACGGCGTTCTATACAACCACGAAAATCGATTACATGAACTTGCAAGAGTTCTTGAAAATCGAAAAAGTGGAATACTCTTTGTACCTTCTCCGCGACGTACGTACGCGGCAATACGTCGTCCGGGGAATACACGAATCCACGAGTAAAGACTCGGTAGTGGAGGACCTGAGGCTGCAGGGCTACCCCGCCATGAACGCTTGGCAAATGCGTTCAAACGCAGACAAGCGAGCCCTCCCAATGTTCATCGTCGAGCTGGAAGACAGCCCGTCAGCCGACGAGATCCTTAAATTGGATCTAGTGCTGTACCAGCGCGTTCGAGTAGAACATTTTAATCCGCCCCCTAAGCCCTTGCAGTGCTCAAACTGCCTGCGGTTCGGTCACAGCGGCCTACGCTGCCATGCACGCCAGGTGTGCAAGGTATGCGCCGGCCATCACGCTGTGGCCAACTGCAAGTTGGAGGCGGGCGGCAAGAAGACCTGCGCCAACTGCAGAGGCGACCATTCTGCCCTTTACAGGGGTTGCCCTGCATACAAGGCAGAGCTGCAACGGAGGAAGGAGGCCTTGCGTAAAGGCCAAGCTCCTCTGCCAGCTTACCAGGCTGCTAAAACCGCCCCCTCAGCCTCCGCTGTCCGACCCCCCCCCCCCCGACAGTTGTCTCCAGCGGACGGTCCTTCGCCGCAGCCGTGGCAAAAACCACAACACTGCCTGAGTCCGTGCAGGCCCCTGCGCCTTCTGCGCAGCCCAGTACACCTGCTCAGGCCCCAGAGCAGGCACCCTCCGCAACACCACTGGAACAGCCAGCCTCAACATTAAAAACACAAGCTGTTCCACCCACACGGCTGTTCAAGAGCCAAAAACACAAGAAGGCCGGCAAGCCCAAAAACAAAAAATCTGCCGCGCCTTCTGCAAACACCAAACCCGCCAAGGAAGGCCGTCCCCAGCCAACCAAGGCCCCCACACACACAAAGCAGAAGCCATCCGCTACTGCTTTGCCTGCCCCCACACAGGCCGCTGTCCCATCGGACAAAAGTAATAGGCAGACCACAGAAGACCCAATGGCTGCTCTAGTCAAATCCCTTATATCCAAAATCCTGGAAACCATGCTCCCTCAAATCACCTCCGCCATCCTCGCCGCTGTCCAGGGACAGCTATCCAATTTCTTACCGTCCTTAACCAACCTCCATGGCTAGACAGCACATGGGCCGAGACACGCGTATCCTTTTCTGGAACGCATGCGGCCTGAAAAACAAAGGGTCGAACTGGCCGCGTTCATGACGCAACATGCCGTAGGCATCGCGCTAGTGAACGAAACACACCTTATCCCCGCGGATAAGATTCACTTTACACAACACGCAGTTTACCGCTCCGACAGACAAGACGGTCGCAGAGCCGGAGGAACTGCAATCATAGTAAAACAAGACATCGCCCATTCGCTTGTACCACTTCCACGATTAAACAAGCTTGAAGCCACAGCTGTTAGAATCCAGTTAAATGGAGCATACACTACACTCGTAGCCGTCTACAATAAACCAGGCAGGCCCCCAATAGATGTTAGAGACATAGACCGGCTACTTAACATCTCGGGAAGGGTAATAGTAGCTGGGGATCTAAACAGTAAACACCCCTTATGGAACAGTAGACGCACCAACCCCAGCGGTAGGGCACTACACGCTCACTCACAAACACATAATTACATCGTCCTAGGACCACGTGAGGCAACTTACGTGCCCGAAAGACGAAACGCACAGCCAGATGTCCTGTACATTGCCCTCATCAAGGGCGTCACAGACACTCTTGACCTCACGGTCATACAGGACCTGACTTCAGACCATTACCTTGTACTCATTAGCAACACAGGCACTATACAGCACAGAGACAAGCGCGTCATGTTCAACTATAGGAAGGCCAACTGGAATTTATTCCGGGAAGCCCTCGATAGAAACATGAACCACACGGACAACATCCACACCGCGGCGGAAATAGACCAGTCTGTTCAGTCCCTCACCGCTGCCATACAGGACGCGATATCCGAAGTTATACCAACGGTAACTCCACACCAACACAGGACGGTGCTCCCTGATAGCATAAAGGAGTTAATCACCCTAAGGAATAGACTTAGAAGGTATTGGCAGCGAACTAGGTTGCAAATATACAAAACCCATATGAACAGACTTAGAGACATCATTAGAGAACACATCAAAACACACCGAAGCATGGAGTGGGACAAGCTCCTAGCCAGCTTCGACACCTCCACACGCTCCACGTGGCAGATGGCGAGACATTTTACACGGGAGGCATACCAAATTCCAACGCTCCACGGACCAGCAGGGCACGCTTACTCCGACTCGGAGAAGGCTGAACTGCTGGCCGACACGCTAGAGGCCACATTCCAACCGAATGACGATCCCTCAGATCCGATATTCACACTTGAAACGGACCAGGTTGTGAAACAGCTGTTAGCCCAAGAAGCCGCCGAGCCTCTACGGCACACAAACATAGGTGAAATACGGTGGGCTATACAGCGAACACATCCCAGTAAGGCGCCTGGCCCGGATGGCATTCAAAATCGAGTGCTCAAACAGCTCTCCCTCCGAGCACTCGAGCAGATCACAGACATCACGAATGCCATCTTCCGAACGCAACACTTCCCGGACACCTGGAAACAGGGGAAGGTACTGACCTTCCGAAAACCCGGGAAAGACCACACACTTCCGACCAACTACAGGCCCATAACTTTACTTTGCTCGCTAGGTAAAGTGGTCGAGAAGGTAATGCTGCGCAGGATCACAGAACACTGCACAGAAAACGATCTCCTAAGGCCGGAGCAATTTGGCTTTAGGAATCAACACTCCACAACACTCCAACTACTACGAGTAGTTGAACACATAACAAGAGGGTACAACCTGGCAAGGTCTACGGCAGCCGTTTTCCTCGATGTGGAAAAGGCTTTCGATAAGATTTGGCACAACGGCCTGATAAGACGGCTCAATGACTGTAGGTTCCCACTCGCACTCATACGGCTGCTCCACTCTTACCTATCACGTAGGACATTCTTCGTGGATGTCAACACATCACAGTCCACAGTAAGGGGAATACATGCAGGAGTGCCTCAAGGAAGTATCATAGGGCCAGTCCTACATAACATCTACATTAACGATGTCCCCACAACACCTGAAACCCAGGTTGCCATATTCGCCGACGACACAGCCATCTTTGCTCAGTCGAGGCAACCATCGGCACTTAATCGTAAATTACAACGCGCACTCAACGCACTCGAACCATGGTTAACACGATGGCGAATTAAGATTAACGTTGGTAAATGCGAGGCACTCCTACTTACACGTAGGGCACGACACGCACGCCTACATAAAGACTGTCGTCCACTTACACTCCACAAGCGCCCGATTCAATTCCGAGACACGGTTAAATACCTTGGAGTCTCATTTGATCCGGCCCTGACATGGAGACTCCATACCACTAACATCGTTCGAAAAGCAACCATTAGACTGATACAACTCTACCCATTGCTTAACAGAACAAGCACCCTCAACACATCCACAGCCCGCGCTCTATACTTAACACTCATACGGCCAATCCTGACGTATGCTGGACCAGTGTGGGGCTATGCAGCCAAGTCACATCTACGTAGCCTCCAGGTTTTACAAAACAAGGTCCTTAAAATCATCGCCAAGGCACCTTGGAGGGCACGAACTAAAGACGTCCACCGCGAATTGAACATTCTGCCATTAATGGACGTTATCAGAGAACATGCTGAACGCCTGTACAGCAAGACACAATTCTCACACAACACAATCATAAGGCGACTGGGCAATTATGACCACACCCGCGTCACTAAACACAAACGCCCAAAACACCTCCTCCTCCCCCCCGAACCCCCATGATCGGCTCATAACGATTTACTGACCACGCTTGCTTACGGTTTTTACAGGACGTGTGCGGAGATCCGGACTCCTCGACGAGAAGAGGATCGACGTGCATGATACCCGCAACCAACTACTAACTTATTCCTACCAACAAAACCATGTGCATGTTGCTGTCGCACAAGAGCAGTATTCTAGCTCATTGTGCCCTTCAACCCATCTAACTATCGCTGAGGTTTTTTTCCCGGTAAGGAAACCCTTCAGGTTGAATTATTGGCACTTTTTTCCCTCAGCCCTACGCTCTTCATTCTGTCTCTCTCACAAACTATCTCCGTGAATGACCGTATTAAAGGGTATTATGCCCTCAGGTGCGGATCAAACACAAGTTCCCAATCCTTGTGTTCCAAGTTAGCTTACTAACAGCACGTGCAGAGGGGGTGTAGAAAGTGGTAGACCCCCATGCTTGGCCGTGCGTGCTTTCTAGGGGGCACGGCCTTTAAGGGCCTTTGGCCCATAAAAAAAAAAAAAAGAAAGTGTGTGTTGAAAATAGAAACGGAGTTCTTCTGGTTATTTTGTCTGGTTGTTCATGAAGCTTAGGAGCGGAATTGATACGGTACAAAGGGAATTAAGCACGGATGAGCAGACGGAGGGTAGTTCCGAGAACGTTGGGAGCCAGGCAAGCAGTGGTTTTCCTGGAACCAATGGTACAAAAGAAAATCAGTTTTCATTCGAATCTATGATGGCACAATTGACGCAAGCCATTCAAAATAGTCAGGCTAAGTTAGAGGAACAGATTCAAAGGAATAGTGACGAAACTAACAAGGGGTTTAACATATTGCAGGCCCAGATTAAAGGCTGTCAAGAAGCAGCTGAGAATAAGTTTAGGGAGATCCGCAGTGAGATTCAGGAGCAGGTCCAAATATTCACGGAAAGAAATCGATATCAATGGAACCAGTTACAAAGTCAAAGCGATACAATTAATGAAAAATGCGCGAGTATAAGTCATAAAGGGCAGGAAAGGACAGAGGATTTTGAAAAATTAGTTGAAACAGGCTTAGGCATAAACGTAGAACAGGTCGCCGAACAAAAACCCGAAGTCGCCGATTTGGCTAATAAGGAGCGGCAAAGTCTGACTGACAGATTAGACGAAGTTGTTGTCGGGGCAGATGTGGAAACTCGGCAAGAAGAAACTGAACATGCGAAGAATCAGCTAGTCAGTGACGCAGAGGCAGTTAGGGAAGAGATGAACGAATGCACAATTGCGGTGAATATTGTTGATATTGAAGTAGACTTATGGAAACAGTTGAGTTCCAAGGCCGTCAGTTTGTGTATTAGGATTTCGGAAGCCAGTGAATTGGTAGTTCGCCGGGAAGGCTTAACCCAGCGATTAGAAATTACGCTGAAATCATTTCGGGGGCGAAGACGTCAGAACGGTCGTGAATTCTTAAACGGGCTAAAGTCATATTTTTCCCAAAGACGAACGCCGGACCGTTTTAAATTAACTTCATTTATGCAGAAAATGGAGGGTAGTTACACGTTTGATCCCGGCGGATATTCATTCTCGATGCTTCTTCATCGGAGAAATGACATGCTTAATAGGCTGAATTAAGAGCATGTAAACGTTATATATATATACCGCCAGATGTAGGTCAAGTAAGTGGTAGTAAAAGATAAGTGTAGCAAGTACAGAAGGGTGGCGGAAAATATTGTAATTAATTGTAGTTTTGTACTAGATTAAGTATACTTAGGGATAGGGCCAGGTCAAGGATTGTGTGCTTGTTTGGTTGACTAATGAGTGTACCAGTAGCTGGAGCCTCGGACAGGAACCAGGAAGAGGCACTGTCGGCGGATAATCCTTTGCTCCAGACATTGTTACAGGCTAGGCTCGCCAGAAGGATCCAACCATCAAAGCATCGTCAGCGGCCGGCAGGATAATCCCAGGGCATGTGACTAATGCATGTTGGGCTTTGCGGACCCAGGAACCCGAGCTGTATGTGGTATCTGTTACCACGTTCTACTTTTCTTCAATTCGGCCTTGCTTGGTCAAAACCACCTGTAAAACTGTCACTAAGGTTTCTTGGCCAACCCTTGATTTTTCGACCCCAACAATGGTTATTAGGTTTCGAGGACTGAGGGTGTCTTTCATCTATGCTCTTCTTTCCTCTTATTTTCGCACCTTATGTAAAAGGAAGACGTGGCGGACCAACGACCAGATGCGCACAAGTGGAACGGGCGGACAACCACGACTACGCGATGCGGTTGCAACGGCGCGAAGTGGTACATAAGCTAATGTGAGGTGTTTGTACATATAATGCAAGTGTCCGATGATACACAATAAAAGGGGGACGAGAAGTGACAAGGTTATAATTACAACAGACGCTAAAAAAAAGTGATGTGTCGTGTTATCAAAAGACGCTCACAGGAGTGATTTTAAGTTTAATTTAAGAAAAAAAAAGGGTGGATTAAATATTGAAAATGACATTCATAGTAATTAAAGGACGATTATGGAGGTTAATTTAAATTAAATACTTATATTTAGGATGCGCTCAATTGTTAAAATTAAGGGGTAGGCATTACGGACCGGTGCGCATATAATTAAAAGTAGTATGTGTAGAATACGAACAGTAATATGTGTAGATGTAAAATAATATAAAAGATCTAATATCAGATTAGGAGAAAATATATCGATAAGTAAATGCATATCATTTTGCTATGGTTAGTTGTAAGTTAGTTATAGATTTTATTTAATTATTCGCTTCGGTTTTAGTTAGTTATAAGTTAGTGTTACAGATGTATATATTCCTACCTTTCGTTATTAAGTTAGCTGTAAGGTACTCTTAGATTTGTATATGATTCATCATTTCGTTGTTGAATTAGTTGTAATTTTGTTTCAAATCTGAATATAATATTTAATTAATTTGTTTGTGAATGTAATGCTGTACTGTTTAAGATTACATACTGTCATGGAAACTACTTAGAATTATGAGAAATTGGACTATAGCTATATCTGCTAATTAAGTACCACATAGAAAAAAAATTAAATTGTATCACAGGATTGTATTTTGCCAGATGCGAGGGAGCATGCGCGAACTTCAAGCGAATTATTTTGAAATCGTTCGAATGGATCCTCCATTCATCCAATTTCAAAGGGGGAATATTATATGGTGCGCTTTTAGTTATCGATTCGTTACCAAATATTTTTTATAACTGTTGCCTAAATTACTGCCTGGAAGCATGGGAATGTGGCTTGCCGGGGTCGAGCAGCAGACACAAGACAATGGCGGGGTGGATTGGAAAATCCGCAAGTCCCGCAAGCAAGGTCAGGGTCGGCCAAGGAAGGGGTAGATGACCGGAGACTATGGCCCTAAAATAGATGGAAATGGGTCACGTGTGCACAAGGACCAACCAGAAGAGAGGGATTTTGAGGAGGCAGAGAAAGAAGTCTGCGAACACGAGGAGATGAATTTGGACCGTCGGTGAGAGTGGTCAGGGAGAGTTGATCCTGAAAGATTTTGGTTTTGCACGTGGGTCTCTGGTCGTCTTCTGCGAATGCTGATGAGAGAGAACGGGAGTCGACCCTGTCCGAGCTGCAGACCTGGTAAGTTGCATTCCATGCTTCCGGGTATCGCGTCGGTTTGCCACGAGAAGAACCACGGTTAATCTTGAGAAAGGGAGGGGGTTACATGCATCCCTGGCAGGCTGGAGAGCTTTTCGTTTTGTATAAATTCTGAGAAAATGTATTATTGTTTTTTTTAATAACTAAGTATTGTATTTCCCTTTCCTGCAAGAACAATTCTTGCAGGTGGCGCCCAACAAACCGCATATCAATAGTTAATTTAACTTTAAGCTCACCACAAACTTACTTAAGAGAAATTGTATTCAACCAAAACTGAAAGGCAAAGTGTCCTTATTATCTGCAAAACAGATGATTTAAACTCTATTTTTGACACGTTTCTAAGATTTTTATATCGATTGTTGATGAGGTAGCCCCTGCTAAATTAAAACCTATCAAGAACGTTAACAAGGCTAATTGTACTACCAATGGTATTCGAATATCGCGGGATAAACTCTGCATTTTGAACAAACTCAAGAATCCCTCCGCATCCCTTCAATTACTTAACTAAATCCAAACTTATAGACGTATTTACAAGAGAGTGCTGGTAGGCTCGGAAAAATTTAATAATTCCACTCGCATAACAAATGCTGATAATAAAATCAAAGCAACTTGGAATGTTATCAAAGATGTATCGGGCAATGGTGTCGGCAATCACAAAGAAAATACACTTATAGAGCAGAGTGAAACCTTTTCCGGTAGAGAAGCAGCTAACCTTAATACAAATATGTACCTTAGCGTATATTGAGGAGGATTTATTCAAATTCTTGTCGGTTCTGCAAAATAGTATATTTTTTCAACCTACATGTACAGATGAAATAATTTCAGTGGTAATAAACTTGAAGTATTCCAAGCAACAGACATATATGACATAACAAGCAAAATGGTAAAAGAGTGTGCCGAAGCCATCGTTTGTCCACTTAAATTAATATTTAACAAATGTATTGAAACTGGAATATTTCCCGATGCTCTCAAAATCGCGAAGGTAATCCCGTTATTCAAGAAAGATTCACCAGCTGACGTATCAAATTATAGACCTATTATTTCAAAAAATTTTGAAAAAATAATTCACATTAAATTACATAATTTCTTTAGAAAATATAATATTTTAAGTTCCTCCCAGAATGGCTTCCTTAACGGAAAATCTACAAATAGTACAATGTACGACTTTATTCAAAATATTCAAATTTTATTTGATGAGGGATTGACAGTAGCTGGAGTATTTGATGATTTGCCTAAGGCATTAGACACGGTTGATCATGAAATTTTAATAACAAAGTTAGAATATTATGGGGTACGGGGAAACGCCTTACTTCTAAAATCATATCTAAAAAATCGTAAAAAAAGGGTGCGGTCGAAACTAAAGATAGGCATGTTCATTTATCTGATTGGGAATTAATTATTTGCGGTGTTCCTCAAGGCTCGATTCTTGGGCCTTTACTTTTCATTATCCTCTTAAATCAATTCTCTACGTGTGTGATACAAATGATTTAAGATAAAAATGTTGATAATCTTGTTAGAAACGTAAACATCACTGTGGACAAACTAAATGCGTTGTTTAAAGTAAATAAAGTAGATAAAAGCAAGGTCGTCCAGTTCTTAGCGGATGGTAGTAACAACCTTCTACACAAATTCTCGGCTGAGGCGCCGTTTCTGGGTCTTCAGATTGATAGTAATTTAAAGTGGACTCATCATGTAGATCTGCTTGCTGGGGTTGTTATTGTCTCAGAAACTTCAACACAACGAAAATGGTGTACTTTGCGTATTTTCATTCCCTTATGTGTTGTGGTATTACAAATTTCGACAATTGCTCCAAGATAATTGAAATATTCAAGTTTCAGAAGTGTGGTATAAGAATACTTTCTAATACGGATAATAAATGCAGTTGTAAACCGTTTTTCAAAACTCTCTTTCCAGCGTGTTTATTCACGAAATTTTAAATTTCGTTAAGCGGAACATGAATTTTTTCAAACGAATGGCGAGTCTAACGATTATGAAACTAGAAACGCTCAGTTCTAAGATCTTTGCTCTCTACCAGAGAAGTATTCACCACTCAGGGATAGCTTCCTCCAGATGTAAAGAACAGTAATACCTTCAAGAAATTTGGGATTCAATGTAAAAATATTCTACTGAAAGGCGCCGGTGTTTTACTCAGTACAGGAGTTTCTTGATCGTTTTCCTAATAATTAATTTTTTTAAACTGCAAAAGTGTTGAATGGGTTGCTAATAATAACTACTTATTTCATAACTTGCTTAGACTCTATTGGTTTTCTGTTCTTTTGTTTGTTTGTTTCATGTAGAGCCTGCAGTTTGCAGATTCCTCGTCGCTCTGTTTCATGAAGTTACTTGTCCGTCGTTTGTGTTTCCGCCTAGTGTGCGTGTGTCAAGTTTTTTGTTTATTCTTGTGTGATTCTATATTTTATGATAGTTAATTCTCTAATCATTAATTATTTACTAGTACGTATTGAATTTTTTTATGAGAACTGTAAATATTATATTATACTCTTAGTATAGTTAAAGAATTATTATTTTAGTTATTATTAATATATTTTACGTTGTTGGGCAGGGAAATTTGTGTTCCCGAATTTTAGGATTTCTATGTTAACTTCTAATTATTCATAATTGTAGCATACCATTATTATATTGTAATTTTATGTATTGACGTATCCTATTTCCTCATACGAAGACTCATGGAACAAAATAAATCGAATCAAATCATCGTAGTACTGACTTTGGTTTAACTGGTATGGTAATGTGGAAATTTGGTTTGTTGTGAACAGTGAAATACCATTCATTGTTAATTAAAAATTTTTCAAATCATTGGTGAAGTGAATAAGTAGTGTTTTATGAGAGCTGCTCCGATGATTTGGTATGTACAAAATTTCAATTGTAATCATAGTATAAAATTAGATACCGTCAGATTTTTTAATTACTTAAAATTTTATCAAATTTCTTCAGATTTTTATAGATGTTAAAATTTCTCATGTAAATTTAATTCAATATTTTGTAACATTTTTTTTTCTTTAATTTGTTTATAATTGCGGGTTACTATAACTTTTCGAGGCCCTATAAGCGACCTGAATATTTTAAGAATTTCAATTATGATGTGGCATCTATTTAAAAGTTTTGTGCAAAATCCAACTAATCTAAATTTGTAAAAAACGTTTTGCTCAATCAATAATTTGAATATTACAATACATATAAATATAGCAATAGTAAATATTTTATCTGAGGATAATTATTTATTGTTAAATTATATTCAGAACTATATGAGATAAATAATTAATAAATTTTCTTTAAATATCAGTTCTATACCGGGCGTCCATTAACTTTCATGGAATACGTGAGAAGTTTAAGAGAATTATTTAAATTTAGTTAGAAAGTTATAGACTGACACTGAAGAACGAAAATGGAAAGAGAAATTTTTACCACCTTTACCTGAGAAGCAAGACCAGTTAAGGCTATACGCCGCCTAGTCTTATCCTCACAAACCAAAGTTTTAAATTTTCCGGCATATCTAGATCCCTACTTTTCCCGCTCTCCTATGTTGTAATTGTATTTTCAGAGAGCAATGTTTCCTGTCAGAGGTTTACATTACAGTTAAAAATACGTCCGGCTGTACATTATGCTTGATTATTCTATAGTAATTTATCAGGCTGTTACAAAGCGTGAATCGTAAATGTCCTATATACATGTATATTGTACGAAATAAGTGGTAGGAGAAATAAGTTGTTCAATAAATATTATCTGGTCTCCATCTTGGAGCGTCTTTAAGGAGATAAAAATTAATTTTATTCAATGTTGTATAACATTTCTGAGTAGAAAAAAACTGCAAAAGTTGACAGCGGAAATTTGAGGTTACTGTAGTACGTTATCAAAATTACTGATGACGCTTATAGTTTTAAAAAGTATTACCTTCAAGCTATTTATAAGCTTATTATAAATTCCATGTAATTATTTACATTTATTATGTTTCCTTTGCAACATTAGATATTGATAATCTTAAAATCTCGTTGAAAATGTAACGCCGACAAAAAATGTAGGGTTCTGTAATATTCTATCTAATGATTCCACATATACGTCACTTCATTTTTTAAATCTATACAGTTTCAAGAATTCAATAAATTTTTGTGTTGTAACTAAAATATTTTCTAGTATAACACTGACGGTTTTAAAGCGAAACAATTTTAAACTAAATAAATGTCAGAACAAATTAAGCCAATGCACATTTCAGAGAGCTCATTCAGCACATTCAAATGCGCTGAAAGCAATTAAGCATAATTAAGGGAACCGATTTTTTTTAGGAAAACTGCCCGTGGAGCACGTATGAAACGCCAACATTGTGTCACGCACGCACAAATAGAATACGGGGATTTATTTCTGCTGACTCGCTCGCCTTAATTCACATATGACACAAGAATAATTGAAATTTTTGTCGGTATTGTATTCATGGCGGTCGGCGCCAGAGCGAATTAAATTTTGACGTTATGAACCCTTTACGTTCGAGGGGCACAGGGCTATGGAAAGGGCTTCCATTACATTCAAGTTTTGTGAACTGTATCTTGATTCACGCATACTTTCTGTTCGTATAGGAACCAGAATTTCACTCGGCGATTTTGTCGAGTTTAGATTAACTTTTTTTGCCTTCTGTTATTTCTTTCCAAGATATTTTTATAATAATTTATAAGTTATGATGAATCTGAATCTGATACCTATCTCTCGTATGTGTAATAAAATGAAAATGTGTATCAATTTAAGTCAACCACTGGGCAAAATGAAGATATTGTATTGAATATAACAACGAATTAATCCAATGATTTTAGGGTTATAAAATAATTAACTCTTTATCACATGACCATTGGTTGGCTGAGCCGCAAAAAAACTATATTTAAATTCGACTACTTGGCAAATTTAATTCAAACATGCGATACGTTGGTAATAACAATTTTTAACCATACCGAGAACGTGGATGCCATTTTGATGCGGACCGGGCTGGTGATGTATCAGGACGTTCGGTGCAGGCATCGTGAGAGCAGCGTCGTTGGCTAGCGGCAGCGGAGGACAATATTAATAGGCGTCGTCGTGTCAGAGGCTTATACATTATTAACGACAGTCTTCTGTTGAAATTATCTCACTACTCTGAGACTTTCAAACCTGGTTGTCTCCACAGTCACGAATTGGACCATAATGTCGTGATTTCGTCTATCTTCTTCTGACTTCGACTCTCCAAAATAAAAAATTACACATCTATTTTAAAACATCAAATCGCTATATACTTTATTTAAATTTCAATGTTTGACATCAGCCAAAGCGGGAACAAATGAATAACGCTATAAACTCCGCGGGAATAGCAAAATCCACTCCCGCCATCGGACATATATCAAGAGCACGACTTACCTGTTGCATGCTTTCTAGGGGGTGTCGTACGATTTCCGCACGTGGCATGAGCGGACCACCTGCACCACCACTTCCGTCCTCCGGGCCTTTCCACAATCCTGACCGCTGAGAGTTCAGGAATACAGTTCCGGAAAGGAACCTGAGAGTATTGTTAAGTTAAAATAAACATGGGAAAAAAATTATTTTAATAAACAATAAATGGATTAGAACAATAGGGAATCTATTTGAATTATTAGTATCAATTGTTTACATTAATGGTCGAATCATTGGAACGAAAATGCAACATTTCGTTCATCAATCTGGAATAATATTGTCATTCTTCATAGAAAAGTTTTACATAATGCTAGTCGAAATTGTGCTACTGAAATAACTACGATATGTAAGTTTTATATTATCCTGTTCCATTTTAATTTTCATTACTGTTTTATTAATAATTATATTATTATATATTATATATTATAATTAATATTATTATTTGTAAATGTGTAATTTGCCCTCACAGACTTGGGAGACTTGATTAAAGAGCTGCTTGTTTCAATTTATCAATAAGAAAGTAAAAAATTTGGTCCCGCTCTCCCGACTAACAAATTCAACTTAGAATTCCAGGCTTCTACAGAAGTGATAATGTCAACACCACACAACGTTTCTGGAAGCTTTGTTCCTTTCTCCTGGTGCAGGAAAAACACAAGAGGCTATAATCTAGACAATATTATATTAGGTGCATAAATTACATAGCATAGGTATTTCACGTAGCACAATTACGATTAGCATTATGTAAAACTTGTCGATGAAGAATTACAATATTAGTCCTGAGCGATGAACGAAATGTTGCATTTTCGTTCGAATGATTCAGCCATTAACGTAAACAAATGATACTAATAATTGAAACAGTATTTATGATTCCCTATTGTTCTAATCCATTTAAAATAATTTTAAAATATTTCTTTAAACTGAACAATACTCTCAACAGCTGTAAACATAACCGAATTTTCGTCTGAAATGTGCGGGCAAATCGCATCTAGGTAATTTATGTCCACTACATTTCATGTAATTAATTATAAGGTATGTTCAATAAATTTTTAATTAATTGTATTATAAATTATCATGTATTGCTTTGTTGGAATATTTAGAAACACGGATTTTGAAATTAGATCATTTAATTGGCTTTAAAACACCTGAAGAGGTCCTAATCAATTAGGGATGAAACTTTGAGAATGTTTTTCTATTATGATGTTTCAAAATTGAAATTAATAATAAATTTATAAGAAAACAGGTTGATGTTTTCATTTATTTAAGGACGTAAAATAAAAATAACTGTTAAAAGATTTGTACTTCAATTGATCTTTTTCTTACCAGACGGTTCAAAATTTAAAATGCGATACTTCCAAGGCCACTTAATTCGTTCTGCCTAACATTTTTTATGTCTTTCGGAATATTAGAGGAGTGACGCATTAATTTAACGCCTTTTGGGACTATTAATTGTTCCCATAATAAAGGTCCGCTTTTTTTGTGACAAAAGTCTGCCCAATGGCCAACAAAAGAAAACTGCTCAGTCTTCAAAATAATCCCCGTGCTAACGCCATTCATTACAACATACTTAAAACACATATGATAAGTGTTCCATTAAAAATAAAATGTTTACTTACTAATTGAAAGCAGTTTTCTGAAATCAATTAGTTGGAAGCTTTAATAAACTTTAATAGTCTCTGTAAATAATTAGTTTTTGGAAGGAAACGTCATAATGCCGGAGAGCTATTTATTATCAGTTCGGAATATTATCTAACTTTCTTAGGAAGCTTTATGGGTCTTACTAATATTATTTATTTTCATATAAAAAGTCATAAAGAATTTAGAATAGTTTAAGAAATATCGCCTTTGTAAAATTTCACTTTTACAAATGATTTTTTTTTCATCGGTTTAAATATAACTATTGTGTATTTTAGTAATATAAGTTCTGCCAAATGATTCTTTGATATGCTAAGTTTTAAACTGTCGATTAGATATACTTTAATCTAGGTGTCTTTTGAAATGAAAATAATTCTACTTGTAGATGCTGTATGCTCTCATTTCCTTTGTTACACATCTGACATCTAGATTTAATTAAATTTCCTTTTTTGTTCTCCTGCAGAAACAATCTCTTACTTGTTTCGATATGACAATGAAAGAGCTATAACGCGCTAAGAGAATGTACACGACTCTTCAAAGCGAAACTGTGTAGCTGCAAACAAGGAGCAGGGAGTGTAAACATGGTTTTACAGAAGTCGAGTGCGCTCTTGACACACACAAAGGCCAACTCTTTCTTGAGATGCTGCGAGCAGGTGCCTACAGCTACGATGTTGAATTATCTACGAACGCGACACTTTCATCTTTGAAATTAATTACAAGAGTCTAGTTAGCTTTCACATGACTTACTTATAATATGTAAGTAAGCGGTAGGTGAATTCAAGATAAGTTCGCCTATTTCATTCTAAATTAATAACCAAGTTAGAATAATAGATATAATTATTTTCTATAAAGAAATAATCACAATTTCAGAGTTATATTACCAGGCACCTTGGAATCGGTAACCGTTAAGAGAAAAATTAGATGCAGACTTCCCCAAGAATGAAATTGAAAAACCAGTGTGTTCAGTATAAGACCATAGATTAAGCAAATAATTAGCAAGTATTAATAAAGAAAATAGATACATAAGTAATACGTCGATGGCGAAATACATAAATAAGAGTATGTATCGATTAGAATGTCCTTATTGTAACTTTAATCCTTCAGTGTCAGTCATATTTAATTATCAAATACATAAATTCTTCAATCATAAAGGAGGATGAAAAATATAGTTCCTTCTCATGAGTAACTGTAAAGTGTATGTAGGTAGTCTGGCTGTGAAGGTAGAAATTTAATAATAAGAGATGGAAGATATTCGTATTGAGCCGGTTTCGATCAATAATGCTTTATAGCTGAGCTTAAGGTGTAAACGTTTAACAAATATTTAATTACATATACTCACGGAGCGAGTTGTAGTTATTACACAAGCTGAAGTACTGAGTTTGGTTGCCGATTTTGTCACAACTAAGATTGTAAGTCCCAGAGGATGTGTGATGATGAAGTATGAAAGTGAAAATGGATACAGAACATCCATGCCCGTTCCGGGACCTCACTGATGTGAGGCAATGATGCTGACCACTACGCAACAGGAGGTTGATATATTAAATGTATTATTTTATAACAACTAAACAAATACAGTTAAACATCAATTGAATTATACATTAATACAAATAATTTATTTATCATGACAAATAGAGTAAAGCGGGTGCGCTGCAGGGCGCCCCCAGTGTTGGGTGATGTGTCGAGGATGCAATGTGGGTGCGGTTGAAAATCTCGAAGACGCCACAGACTGGAGGGCGACTCCGGTTATTTATAATTACACCAAATCAAGAGAATTAACAAAGTGGTTAAAGTTTTGCATTCTACGCACAATTACAACATAAATGATAAACATTTCTTTAGAAGCGCGATACGTAAGCCGTTGTTTGTCCAGCTGGCGGACTCTGATGGTGGTCTGGGACCCTTTTCAATGAAACGAAGACACCCTTTTTTGACAAAGGCGACAAAGGGTCTAAAGAGCACTGACAGCTCCATGAGACACCAAATTTATTAGGCATGGATAAGTGAACTCCCCAAGCTTAAAATATATCGATCTGACGGGCGGAGAGAATGTGAAACATATGCCGGAGGAATTTTTGTGACTCCGGGAAAGCAAATTCGGCAGTTAGTAGCCAGCCACGAGATTGAGCGGTCGATGGCCAGCCTCAAATGCTGAATCCAAAAACCCTGGAAGTTTGTGGGGCTCACACGATCCATCGCCCACATCGAGATGCACCTGGAGGTCCTAACACGATAATCGGACGTTTGCACTACCACTAGTCTGCACCAATTATAACACGACGGCACGGTATCGTTTAAAGGTTTAATTATATTATCGTAATGTTTTAAAGTCAAATTCATAATATCATTCAGTTGACCATGTTAAGGTTCACCCTACGGTATCCCTGTCAGAGAGAGCCCATGTATCATTCATTTTATTTAGACCAAATTTTCTTGTAAATTAGTTTTTTTTGTTACTCATTTTTTAATAATCCATTATAATAAGTAAAGTAATCTTATTATTTAAGAAAACCTCACCCAACATTTGAACCCAGAGGAGGGAAATATTACACATTCTATATATTGATGAGCATTCAACACCTCTCTGGTAGTCAGTTATTTAAATAACACACTCAAGAAATTGATTTGTTTGCATATTTATTCACACACATATACTAGTACAATTCATTCTACGTCCCCATCTTCCAAAAAAGCTCTTCAACTAACTCGTCCTGCCGGCAAGCGGAGAACAAAAACAAAACTCAAAGATATCACAAACATTCCGCCGACATAATTTGATACAAATTAATACATAAAAATAATTACATCGTTAAACAGTCAGGTTAACTCATCAGGAAATGGAGCTATCTTACTAATAGGGCTTGTAAAGTCCCTTGCTGGTCAGAACCGTCACAACCCGTACCAAGCCATCAGATCCAGAATGAGTTTCCACAATGATCCCTGTAGGCCACGCAAGTGGTGGAGCGTTATCATCCTTCATCAAGATTAGCCTTCCAGGTAGAAGGGTGGGTTGACTCTGATGCCACTTGGCTCGCTGTTGAAGTTGGCTCAAGTAATCGGATGACCGTCTCTTCCATATCAGTGCTCTGCATCGCTGAACTTGTTGCCACCTTGACAACCTCGAAGAAGATTCTGAAAGACAATCTGGTTCGTGGAAAGAGACTAAAGATTCGTCCACAAGGAAGTGACCGGGAGTCAGAAACGAATGCTCATCAGGACCGTCGGCTATTGGGATGATAGGACGGGAATTCATGCATGCCTCAATCTGAGTAAGGAGAGTGTGGAGTTCTTCAAATGTCAAAAGTGTATTACCTACAGTTTTCTTGCGTGACTCTTCACAGATTTCACCCCTGCCTCCCAGAGGCCCCTGAAATGTCGTGAATGTGGCGGTATAAAACTCCATTCTATACCTTCTTGAGCAATAAACCGAGAAACTGCAGGAGAGGGTTGGATCCTCGAGCAATGATGTCTGCAGGATTGTCAGATGAAGCTACTACTTGTGAATGCAGTTTGCCACCGATTGTCAAAAGAGTAGTCGTTGCACGTTGACATAGTTGTACGGACTGTGTAGGTATACAGCCGGATAGAACCCAGCCTAGCGCTGTGTCTTGGGGTATAGGATGACCTTCTCTAGTACGATGACCAGGCTTCCAAATTTCAAAAAATACTGTTACTCCCAATAGCAAATCTATTTCCTTGGGCTGATTGAAGTTTGGATCAGCTAAAACAATGTCAGTAGGAAGTTTCCAATCATCATAATTTATCCTCGATGACGGGATAGGACCAGTAATCTGACCCAACACAGAACACACAATGTGTTTGCTATAACTGCTGGTTCTGGAAGTTAGTTGAATTTGACAGACGTGTGCTGATTCTGCTGCCCTTTTATTGCTAATCCCATTGACAGGCATAGAACATCTCTTCAAAGAAATACCAAATTTATCAACTAAATCCTGTGAAATGAAGTTCATTTGAGAGGCACTATCTAACAATGCTCTAGTGATGAACTACGCCATTCTTATCGGTCAGGGCAACAATGAAAGTAGACAAAAGCACTTCCATTTGTGGACAAGTAGATCTTACAGAGCAATACGATTGATTTTGCGGCTGTGTTCGATCGTTACTGTAATGATGCCTTTTGTGACAATGGCGGCAGCTCGTCGACTTACAGTTTCTGGCACTGTGATCAGCTCGTAGACAGTTTAAACAAAGATTGCGTTTCTTTACCAAACTGATGCAATCACTTATATTTAAATCATTAAACTGAGGACATGCATGCAAGTTATGGTTTGAATCACATAGGGGACAAGAATTTGATGTTACAACTAACAATCGTCGCGGAGTCTTCGTATTTGAACCTTGGGTTGCTGAGTCAGTATTACTAACCAATGTTCTTGAAGACGCTACAATGTCAAGCGTTTGACAGTTGATCTCCAGGAATTGAATTGTCTGTTAATCTAGGCTGCTTGTCACCCGAAGTATTATTTTCCCACTGTTTTCTCATATACAAGATGAAATAGCAATGCTTCGTGTAACAGAGCGTCAATTTTTAATGCCTCCACGGCATTTAGATTACTGGAAACGTGATTAACAAGTGTTCTTAATTCCTTCGATGAATCGTGTTTAGCAGACGGCAAATTTAGTAATTCGTTGAGGTGAAGATCTGATATTAATTTTGTATTATATCTGTTTCGAATCATGCCCCAGGCTACCTTGAAGTTGTCATGCGAAACTGGTAAGTTTTCAATGAGACGGTGTGCTTCACCTGACAAACATGAAAGCAAATAGTAATATCTTTGAATGTCTGAAAGTGAATAATTTTTTATGATGAGGGCATCAAACGTGTCATAAAAGTGCATGAAGTCCTGTAAATTACCATTGAACTGTGGTAATGATATGGTTGGCAATTTCAATGTGCTGGTATTGCTAACGATTCCGGTTGAGAGAGAGAGGAAGGGGATTCCCTTGTTCACACGGATTCAAACTCCGACTGCATTTCTAAACACAATTCTTCAAATTGTTCTCTATCAGCATCATGAGCAGCGTCGTCAGAATCATCTATTTCCAACTGCGTTTGTATATCATTATACTCGCTATACTGCTCAACAATAATTTTTGTCTAACCTTTAAATAATTAATGTTGCCTCCTGATTGAAAGGAAGTCACGAAATTATGTATCCTTGTCACTCGTGATTTGACTGTTCATCGTTTTTTATTAAGGCACGCTTTTTATTGAAATCCATAATGGGACAGGGAATGATTTGGGAACACAGATACTGAACCAGATTGTACTTGCAGAAAGACGTATGTTGTGACCACGCAATGGCTTCTAGTAGACTCTGGTAGCGACTTCATGGGTTTTCTTCGCAAGGTGTTGATACCACTGCATTGACGATAGTGACATTATGGCGTAAAAACCAAAGACATATATAAACAACATAGACTGGACAAGTCGCCGCCATATTTGAAGCAAATTGAAAACTCAGCCGCCATGTTTTATACTGTCTGGTTGGCGTTCCCTTTCGTCTGCTAGCGTTGAACTCTGTCGCACAAATGACCTAAAACTAAATATCTAAGGACAATATATTTTAAAGTTTAAGAAAATATAACACATTTAAGGCATAGAAAAATTTATTGGCCTTTAAATAATATCAGTTTTGTATACAAATGCCTTATGTTGCGTCCTCTTTCATCAATTGCTTTTTCTTTACACATATAACGAATTCTGCAATTGAAGTAATGTTTTAATAAAACCTTTATTAAAATTGAGTAGTTAGTTTCCTCACTAAATTCGGCCGAATTCACAAAATAGCTCCACACACAATTTTAATAGTAAATTCTTCTTTCCTATTTGTGTTTCGTTATTCCTCAATACTTTTTCAGCAAGTGTAAATAATTTCACAACGTCTTTAGACGGGTTGATTAACTTGTCTTTAAAGTCCTTTATTTTAATCAATCCCGTTTTTCTTTCCGAGCGAGGAGCAAGCAGAACCTCTAAACAACCTAAACACTTAAGTTTTTTCCCACTATCCGTACAACACTTCCTGAAATATATTCTACCACTTTTTCTGAATATAATGTTAATCCCTCATATTCAGGTATGTAATCATGATCAAAATTGTGATTTGTACAAGATTAAAATGATTTTTTCAATTGGTACAACCAGTGTCTCCAAAATTCCTCCCGTACTATTGGCACTTTTGGATGGTTCTATCTGCGTAATCAAAGATTTCCTACATGCTGCTCTGAACTGTAATGCATTTGGATTATTTCGATTTCCCCCACATCTTCGTATGCAAGAAAAGAAGAGTTCTAAATGGTCCTGGCTCATTCTCCTACTTAATATAAATTTGAGAACTGGAGAATCGTTCCACACATACTTCTCTGCCAGTTACCTCAAACTGAGAAGATCTAAAACAATCCCACACACACCCATCTTCCTCCCTGACAAATATACTAAACTCCCATCGTACAGCTTTAAATTCATAAAATACTGTACAGATCTTTCTATTGTGTTGTATAGTGTCGCTCTATTATCTCTAAACACAGGAGTTTTTGTACCCTTGCACGAATTCAACAAATCAAATGCTTTATCTACCATTTTTATGAACTTTAACGTGCCCTCACAATTTACAAATTCAGACTAACCCAAGTTTCTACAAAAAATCATGGCATCTGCTACAGAATTCCTTAGTGTCATCTACCTTCATTTTCTGTGCCTCATACTGAATGTGTAGCCTCGTCATTCTATTTGCAACATGTAACCGTTCCTAGTCCAGAGCGACACAACAGCACCTCCAAAGTTTTTTTTTGTCAAATGACGAGTGCAGTTAATCGCTCGAGGCTCTTCTTAGCACCTGAAGAAAGGACAAGGATCCCAGAAACGTTGTTCAGTATTTACATTATCACTTATTTTGTCTGTATTTGGCTATCTTTCTTATTATTATTATGCTGATACTTAAAATACGATACTTCATGTGTTTTCGAACTACGTTTATTACAATTGTTGGCTGAACACACGCTTGGCATGATATATAATAACAAACAATTTATTTTAACAAAAAAACTTCTAAACTTTCACCATCAGTAGCATAAAACAAATCGGGTTTTAGGTGAAGTGGACCGACTAAAAAATGGCGGTCAGTGTTGTTTGTTGCTGCCACCCAGAGCGCTGTAACGCTGATATAGCCAATCTATTATGTTTATATATCTCTTTGGTAAAAACTGTGCACATTTGCAACAATATGCCGCCATAACCTCTAACTGAATATAAAGATAGCTTCTCATAAGCAGTTTAAGCTACTTTTATGCGGGTTTTACTTCCACTGAACATTAATGTCACATCACCTGAGAGCTTTCAGTCAGTAATTCGCTGTATTCTCGTTTCTAACAATGAACGTGTACACATTCCTGCTGAGCGAACTGCTGTTGAAACAAATATATTGACATTACACACTTATCCGCGATCGATAAAAAGGTTGATGTTTTCATTTATTTAAGGACGTCAGATAAATATAACTGTTAAATGATTTGTATCTCAATTGATCATTTCTAATCATATTAATTAAACGAATCACTACCAATTTGAACAGTGTCCATATTATAGATAAAGAGAAAAATTATAAATCCAGATAAGTTTCAGAAATGTGATACATTAAACTTGTATTACATTCACTTAATGTTAAAATCAAGGCTCGTTCAGCTGTCACGATTGCCGAAATGGTCCGGGGATTCGAGGGGGAGGTTGTCCGCTCGTGCCACGGCCGCTCAAAATACGTCGCCTTTCGAAGCGTTAGGCAACTCCCAAGGGGTGACCGGAGTGAAATTTAAAGTCATGCAACGGTCGATATTAGGGAATCAACCGAGTTTGGTGTCAAATCAAGGGTTATAGAAGTCAATAAGCTTAATTCGAACATTCACTATAAACATGTTACTTACGTTCCAGGAAGAAACACTGAGGGGTTCAGACTTACCGCCTCTAAGGATGGGGGAGAGTGTGGAATTTAAAAACATTCCAATGTGGCAATTATTAGCGTCGAATAAAACTATTGCAGTGTCGCTTAATTTGATAGTGTCATTATAGAATTTTTAAGTGTCTAAATTAAAGTCCAAAAGCCAAGGGAGTGACGCACTCTTACCATACGGGTAGTGGGTGAAGTTTTATGTTCTTCTTCGTGGAGGTGGACACGGTTGAGCAAAGGTTAGCCAGAGTAGTTTTGACCCTCTTAAGTCACCAGAAATTTTTTAAAATTTTATTAGGGTACAAACTATAAAGTTTGGTCTCTATATAGTTAAAGGTTGAATTTCTTTACTCCTTTAAGGTACTGGGAGTAGTTTTAGACTTTATTACGCTATCGAGTATATTTTTCTGTTGTAATTCGTCGTTGTTTTTTAGACAGTTTTATTTTATGTAGTAGGAGAATTACCGAATACTGTCAGCCATCATCCTGGTTTGGAAGTTAGATGCCGAGGGGCTAGGTCGGGGTGGAGACCGTAAATGGGTCCAAATACTGGTACTATTGATACTGTTTAAATGAAATGTTTACCAAGAGGTTACTGACTAATCCGGGCTAATTTAAATAAATAATCGGCTAGTGATTAAATAAAATGTAGTATTTTTGGCTTACGACCACGTGATATAAAACAATCTTTGATTGGCTGTAAGCTTTTTGACGTCACATACTTGGAATCAATGTGATGAGACGTATGAAGTCTAAAGCGATCTTGTAGATGCTAGTTAATTTCTCGGCATTTTTGTAATTCTTAGTGTTTAATTTGAATATAATAAAGTACTAATTTCCTCCTTTTGGTAAAATGTAGAGAAACTTTGTGAAAGCGGACCTGCCATAAGTAGACGCACTAATGGTTGTACTTTTCTTTAGAAGTAACAGATTTTAATGCAGCCGAACTTAAAAACATTAAAACTGCCAAGTAAGTATAATGAAATGTTTATTGGCTTCGTTTTTTTTTTTTTAGGGCAACAGGCTACATGAGGGTGATCCACATTGGGCAACTCCCCTTTAATAGCATAGGAAGGGATTGAAAGGGGGGATGCGAAAGGGTAGAGGGCTTTTACTAATGTCTACAACTTTAAATTAAATTTAACATCCATATAGCCTACAAAATGCTAAAAGAGTTTCCTTCCACCCATGATTGCTGAGTTTTAAAGTAAATTTATTTACATAAATTAATGTGAATAATATAACAGAGATGTATGTGTAATAAAGTTTTTTTACTTGTATTAGTCTGCTTAATTCATTCTTTGGTATCATAGGGCTTCAAGAAAATCTTACAGAGATTATGCAGTTTAATATGTACATATGTACATAAATATTCAAAAAGTGTGCCTTGGGCATAAAGTTAAAAGCAACTCATATTCCGTGAATATGATAATTAATGAAAAACCAGAAGAAATATTAAGTTGTACGTGCAATGATTGTGCTGATCAGCTCTCGGTTTCCTACTGGGCGAGTTGCATCCACTTCGCTTGCATTTTTGGGAACAGGAACAAATAATTTTTCTGAGTTTCTTATTGATGTATTTGTACATAGAGGTACATAACACCATTTATAAGGCATTTTTCTAAACGAGTTCTACTTACTCAAAGCCGACCGCAGCTGAATTGTCTTGTTTACCAGATTGTGATGGACCATGACATTTCGGCGTTTTTATTTTTCATTTAAATTTTGTCGCCAAATTTCGTCGTAATTATAGCATGAAAGAGTAAAAACACTGATACAGTTTTCATAAAATGACATAATAAACCATCTAAAATGATTTTCTAACATTAGTCAAATAGCTGCCGACAAGCCACATCCCAATAGTCTCCGGGCTAAATATACAATAAAATTACTAAAATATTCAATTTTAAAGTAATGGTAATCGGCGTTGACTTCACCTCTGTGAAACGTTATGTACCGAATTTTAATAAATTAATTGCTCTTACATATTTTAATGTAATTAGTTATATTAATGATTTTGCAATGCAACATTCGAAAGGTTCTATTTTACAATATAGTATATATATATATATACTGGCGGACAATGATGTGTTCTTAAATGGTAAAACGGCAAAAAGTAAAATAAAAAAGCTCATAAATTAAGTAAAGAAACAAGACAGTTATTCATATTCAGGAGCAGGCTCCTCCACCTAATAAAACAGACTATGACCACAGTACAGTGGAATCTGCAACTGTCGCAGTTTCAAACAAGTTAATATAATGAATTATCCAATTATTATGATAAATGATTAACAAATGTGAAGTCTTAAAATGTAAATGTAAGAAACCCACATTTGAAATGTATAATTATTCTTTCAAACTCTTCAGTTATATGTCTATTATTGGCATAAATGTGAATAGCAGCATACTTATGTAAATAAGCACTATTTGTAATTTATTAATGGGTCGCCAATGACCAACCTTTAATTAAAAAAAAATATATATGTTAGTGGCACCAGCGCCCAGCAGAGGTTGAGAAAGCAAGAAAAGGAAAACGGCAATACAATTATAATTGTTTGCCTATTTTGAGGATTTTTATTCGACTATTAACCCGTGAAGTATATATACTTTATTTTGTGTTTATGAGTGAAAAAAAACCATTCTATAGAATGTAAGGCATATTTGGTCATGGAAAGAAGAGTCTCAGTTATCCTAAGGTGAGTTTGGAATAGAAATTATTTTTCATTATAGGATTGTTACTCAAAATCCTCTTCTGTTGGCACAAGACGAAGATTTCTGGCGAATTAAAGACGAACCACCGTATTATTTTAAAGTAGTATAAGGTCAAGCTGTTACGTGCTGTCGTGTTGAACTTAAGCTACTTAATGGAGGGTCTAATTCGAGAACGAGTGAGTGAGACGGACAAGCTAATGGGCGAGCTCTCATTCCGCTGTCACGTCCACTGCTGAACCACGAGAGCAAACTGACGTTTCAATTAGAGCCTAGCACTCGAGCGCTCACACACGCTGGGGACCGCACAGACTAACATCCGAAATCCCACTTCTCATTTGCACTGGCGACATACGTTATTAGCCGTCATTTCAGTGAGAAACCAAAGTCTTCCTTCCAATGTGATCCACTCACCGCGATCTTTTTCAATTCTGAACTCGGGTAATGAGTAAATAGATGATTCATCCTTTAATATAATGTGCAATTGGACAATATTTTCCTGTAGGTATGTGTTGTACATAATAATATAGGAAAACCAGAACCTGAGTTAATAAAAGTTGACAGGATCTGTAGAGTTAAAGAGAATATTGAATTGCATCGAAGGTCATAGGCCGGCTTCTTTTGGATGACAATTACCGATATATATATATATATAAATAATTTATTAAACTGCCCCACGTTGTTGAACCAAAAATGTAATGATTAAAATAAAAGTTAATTAAAGGAATTATTTAACAAAATGATCATGATAAAAAACCTTTTAATTTGCCAAAGATTAATTTAACAGGTGTTCATTTAGTTTTTTACAAATGATTTGCCCTAGGTTGGCACGCCGAATTCAATAATTTCAAAATAAACAAACAAATATTTTTATTCATAATTGGTGGCGTTCAAAGTAAAATACAATCTTTTATATTTCACAAACAATCAAATTTAATAACTCTTTTCTCCGGGTCTTTAACTGGGTTTGATAAGTAAGAACAATTAAAAATTATAAATTAAATAATTAACAATTCGAAAGGTTCTGCCTGCAAGAGTTAACAACAGCACGTTTATGCCGAATCGTGTATGTTTTCATTCGCGACCACTGTGAATAAGATCTTTTGTTCTGAAATGGACCTATATTTATGTGTACGTTTCCACACTAGTTCCTTGGCTTGTAACGCAAAAAATGCTTAATTAAAATTACCTCCAACCCCGTAATTTTTATCAGCAGTATAGATTTATAAATTACGCGATAAGATGGTTAAGCACAATCAATATTTCCAGGAGGAAGAACAGTATAATGTTATGAGAGCCGGTCCATAAAAGGTATATTTTAGTATTTTCCCTCCACACCAGATATATGTGCTTTGTTTTATCTTCCGGGAACAAAGAATAATATTTACGTATAATTTGCAACTAGCGGGTTTCCTTGAAAATACAATCAAGTTCTGTTAAAAAACGTTCATAACCGCTCCCTTGCAAGGGGAAGCGGGTCACTCTTTTAATGTTGCTTGTATATTAGGCACTGTGTTCTTTGTTCCGCGCTTTGTGTTGTGAAGTGAATAATTCAGAGCACTTCGCCGCCTTGTTTTCTGGCTCGTGGAGACCTGCCGAGCTGCGTGAACCACGATGAAGCGATGCGCCTCTCAATAATTCACTTCTGCTTAAAGATCTGGCTTCCACTTAAAATAAACACATTGCGTACAAGAAATCCAGGGATGTTTTTGTTGTTTCTCTCCAAACCCTAGAGGATTTAATTGATTAGGCCCGGAGAATAAGCCCACCAAGAAAACAACGCAATGTGAAAACAACACCCTTTTGCGGATGATCTGTCGGTTATATAATTTCGGAAAATTTTAGCTGCGTTTAAGTAGAGCTAGTGATAACAGTAAACAAACATCTGTGCAACCCATAAATAATAAATATTTATTTATATGGTTAAGATCCATTTTCTTAGTTATGGAGTTTAAAGCAAAATGTGCCAAGAGTATGCAGTACCTTGAATGTAGGAAATTGGTTATTTATACAAATAATCGTATTACTATATATTAAACAAATAATATGCGGCTAATGCATACTTAAAAGTATCAATTAAAGAATAGGATATAGGATATTGAACTGAACTGACGACACAATCCGCAATGACCTTTTGGGGAAAATTAGTCTGAGGAAAAGTAGCGAAAAATTGTCACTTTGAACTATTAGTCGTAGGCGCATTTCAGAGGTTAGTTTTCTACACATTCCATACCAGCATCTGAGCAAACCTGTCATACGCCATCAGTAGGGCGTGGGACAAGAACCAAGAGCCCGGTGTAGGTTTTCTCCTGCATCACTCAGCCGAATGCCGGGAAGGATTCTTAAACCAGCTCTACCTAATATTTATCTGCATACCCTCTTTCAAATCCCTTTCTATGCTATGAAAGGAGAGAGTCCACAACCTGTAGACTATCACTGTAGGAAAAACTTCCACTATCTAAGCCGCACGTCTTCAACTGGGTCTGTTACTAGTTGTCTTCCTTTCTTTCTACTTTCTTCCTTCACCATTTACAGCTAGTATATATAACTGTACATATACTACAGCTAAACTTTACATCTATGTCTTGACTGGTAAAACCACCAATCCTCCGATTTCTCCCTGATATGCCTCAGGCGAACCTACCCACCAGCCACCCACTTTTCTCAACTAACTACACCTTTAAGCCATCGAGTTCATTCCTAGATCTCATTTCCTATCTAAGTCCTAAATCAGCATTGAACTCCATGAGTTGGTCAGGTTTCCCGGCGTGCATCATCTGTCAAGGAACCCTTCATTTATTGCAACGACTACCTGTCAACCTATATCGACGGGCGAACACTTTACGTGCTACAAGTATAGAATTAAAGTCTCAGGAGTTGTTTAACGGATTGGCTTACTTGTAATATGCACAATGTGTCAAAATACTTAAGAATCCAGTAGTTGTATAGATATATTTTGATGCGTCATGGATTGGGAAGTACAAATGCACCTAAAATTATGCGGTTCATATGTATTGACATTTTGTTACTACAAGTTTAACGTACAAGGACTCGTAGGTAGGATAACACCTAACATAAGCCCTTTAAGAAATATTCATACAGTTATTGCAAAATTTAATAAAGCCTGATAGTAAAGGATAATTTTGATATATAGTATCTGCGCAGTTTAATGTTCCATCTCAATTTATTACCCTGCCATAATTTTATTAATACTACTTACTCTATTCACAAAGCAATGTTCCCCCCATTTAACATAAATTATTATCTTATTACTGTAGTGTGTAACCATTAATACAATCCACAGTGTTGGTTATCCAGTCTTTGCTGCTTCAGTACACGTTTGCCCTACTTACATCGCAAATTTTTTGCCCAAACATTTCTTGCCTTGAAGAATTATTTATATTTTGCCCTCCGTATTCAATCAAAACTTTCCAACAGCACTTCAATTCAGACTAAACCAGTCTTCTTTTGTCGGCATATCAACATATTAACCAATTCTATAGCCTTTGTTAAACTGACGATATCTTAAACAAAACAGTTATAGATTACATTATAAGCCTACACTTTTGTTTTTGCCAACATTTTGGCTCTCCTTTGTTGTGTTAACCCTTGTATCCATCACAAGTCAAAATACATTAAAACAGAAGTATAGAATCATAAATGTTACAGAGATTAAACAAATCATTTTTCTGATTACATCTATCAAGTATAATAAACAGAATTTCCGAAATTAAATTTATGGTTATTAATATATTTTAGGAAATAGCTGATTCACTTTGGATTTTTTCAGTTATCTATACATACCTTTAGTCAGGGTTTAAATAGTATCTACGTCTGACCGATGCAACATACGTTGCAATCGGAGCAAGAAATTTTGTAAACCTCGCAGATTGTCAATGGGTTCGTTAATGTTCTGAATTAAGACGGACAAGGTGTTAATAGATTTCTGAACTATTGGGGAAATGTATTTGTGAAATCCATTTTGTATTCTTATCAATCACTTTTATTAATAATTCGTGATTTTAGAAAAATATAAATTTTGTACAAGAAATAAAATTTTCCATATGAAATGTTTTTATTTATAGTACCGATATAAGTTGACATTCAATATGATTTACACACAAAGACATGTGAATAAATGTTTATGACAAACTATATTGAAAACGTTAAGTTTTTTAGAGTAACAGTCTACATTAGGGTAATCCACATGGTGGCAACTCCCCTTTAATAGCATAGGGGGATGGGGAAGTGTAGATAGCCATGGGTTAACTACGGCCCCCTGACTATAATTTAAGGGTCTCACCCGGCATTAGCCTAAAAGTGATGCTGGACAAACCCTAGAAAACCTGCATCAGGTAGGTCGGGCATTGGGTACTTGTTCCACGCTCTTCCAATGGCGGGAGAGGGGTTTTCTGTGGGGACGCAGCATTCCCTTCTCCGTGCCTCGACAAATTTAGGATGTAGCTGGCCGACTGTTACAATGGGAGCAGAGAACAACTCTTACCATGTGCCCTAACTCTGCGACCCCGGAACGTACACCTCTCAAAACAGGCCGAGGTTCCTTGGACTGTGGGAACCTTACTTCAAAAACGAAGAGAAGAAAAGGTATCCACAAAGTTAGCCCTCTCCGTCTTACCATAAAGGTTCTAGCTGAAAACATTAAAAAAAATATAGTTTTTTTTAAGGTAATAGACTACATGAGGGTAATGCACATGGTGGCAACTCCCCTTTAATAGCATAGAAAGGGATCTGAAATGGGGGATAGTTTATATATACAGAGTGTTTCAACAATCGTTTTACATATTGTGTGTGTTAGTTATTACATCATAACGAGAAAAGGGTAATTGATTTTTAGATTTAGATTTTCATTAATTCCATTAGTCCTTGATTTACGAAATAGAACACGTCATCATATGAAATTACAATTAGTTATGTTATGAGAAACTGTTATGTATTCTAGAACTAATAACCAAACTATGACGGGACACAGATTACTCAACATTCAACATTACTCAGTAAGCTTTCAATTCATATTAATAAAAAAATAATTCCTTAAATACATATAAAGACGAAAAACACTCTTGGAGCAAAATAAACGAGGAACTACACAATACAAATACGACAGATAAGTCACTTCTCGGACCTGAACTTCGATAAGTCTGACTTTCCGTAGTAACTCCAGGCAATAAATGAAACAAACAAAGAAAAGAGTCGAAGATCCCAGTGGATTTGATTTGAGAAGTCGGTACATAAACTGGAAGGAAGAATTTACCAGGCTACTAATTAAACATAACCTGCCAACGGTATCTACACAGATGCTAGCAAGAATAATGACGGAGTAGGATGTGCATTCGCATTTACGCTGTCAGTAAAATTCACATCTCTAGACTGAATTGTAAAAGCGAATTAACAACAATTGAGATGGCAACAGAAAGGCGTTTGGAGTCAACATTAACAAAGTTCATCATAGTATCGGATGCATCGGAAGTGATTATGACAGTAGTGAACTCGAAAATTAGAAAATACATAGTTAATAAAATTAGAGAAAATATTGAGGGAGTCATTATCAACGGTAAACAAATAACTATTACTTGGATACCAGCACCTAGAACAATAGAGGGAGATTACCGGGTAGACCTACTCGCAAAATGGGAAACTCGGCAACAGACAACCTCCCATCTAGTGACTGGCAGGACAGCAAAGCGGGAATACTAAAGGGACTGGAGGATAGATGGTCTAGATCAATAAAACAGGAGAAACTCAGCATATATCCATGTGAACAGGAAACCTACAGTGATATCCTCCTTTCCAATGAATTTGCGAGTCGTCAGCACGTGGTATTATCAAGGATTAGACCAATGTCCACTAATCTAGTCCATTCTTATATGTTCTCCAGATCTCCTCATCCAATCTGTCCCCATTGCAATGTCATCCTAACGATCCTTCACATCACTTAGATTGTCCTATCTTCAAGAAGGAAAGGAAAGCCACAATATCCTGCTACTCCATCGCAGAGGGACGCCAAAAGGGAGCTGCTGCAGTTTACGGAAATAACTGGTGTATATAATGAACTATAAAGAAAATAATTAATAATAATTGTATCATTATCAGTGAGATAGTCATAAATAAGTAAGCAATAAATATGTAAATAGAGTTACAAACACTAAACAAACGTCAACAAAAACTAATAAAAAGAGCCACAATCGGAAAAAGTTAAACCCTTCTGTGATTATTAGGTGGAAAATTACGTCGACGAAACTTCCCAATTTCCGCTAACCCTTTGGGTGGAATTTTCAGCAAACCTAGAACCAACAACCAACGCATGTGAAAGTTTTCATGGTAAGTGGAATGAACAGTTTTATTCACTCCATACCGGTATCTATAAATTCGTTGAAGTTTTACTTATGAAGCAAGCTGCCACCAACACCAAAAGTAAATCATCTGCAGGCACTGCTAAATGCTAAAACTAAGTATATACAACAGCAAATGGTGAAATAGCTAGGATGGAGATTATTCCATTTGTGTCGTACAGAAATATTTTTCTAAACTCTAATTTATGAAATTGTTCTTATTATATTTTATTGTATTTTTAATAAACATGGTATAAAAATAAAAAATCGCGATAAAAACATATTCCTGTATCTGGTCGGGAAGGAATCGGATCGTTTCCCATTGTTTACCGAACCGCAGGTAGTTCTTTTTATTTTTTTAGGGTAATCCACATGGTGGCAACTCCCCTTTAATAGCATGTGAAGGGATTTGAAAGGGGGGATGCGGAAGGGCAGAAGAAGGTAGCCATGGGTAACTAGGGCCCCCGGCCTATGGTTTAAGGATCCTACCCGGCAATTCACCTAAAAGTGATGCAGAGGAAACCCTAGAAAAACCTGCAACAGGTAGGTCGGCCATTTGGTACTTGTCCCACGCCATTCCGATGGCGGTAGAGGGGTTTTCTGTGGGGAACTAATCGGGCAATATCCCAACCATTCAGGATTTTATCTGCGGGACGACCTCAACATCATTAACCCTCCATCAAAGTTAGTATAAGTATTACGCAAACACAGTATAAAAATAAATGGTTTTCTAAGAAAGATAAAATAAACGTTTTATATAATTTTTAATGATTTTTAAAATTAAAAAAAATTGAATATTTAACGGGTGGGTTAGTAATTGATAAGTAAAAGGGATCGTTTTAAAAATTTGTTGATCATGAAATTGAAGATAGACAAATATTTACATAAAAATATACAAATTTGATATATTCCGCTAGCCGGGCAAAAACAATCGGATCCTTTAATCCCAAGTTTAACCATGGATTACGGTAATTCCCCCCAGGCGCGTCAAGGACTGAGACACTTGGCAGCTGCCTTGCGTGCATCTCTGGCTGTGGTCATGTGTCACCCTCGGTCTCTCCGGGTCCTCTGGATTATGTTTCGGACTGTACGTCCGTATGTGGCGATGGTGAGTTGAGGAGTGTTGTCTCCACTCTCGTCACAGCCTCTTCGCTGGGTGTAAAGTATCGAAGTTCTCGACCATTTTTAGATCGATCTTTCCTGAACCAAGAAATGTGATTGGTTCAGGCAATCACAAGTTAATTTAATTTCTGTGATTTTTGGAGGGACGTTACCCACGGTGCGACACTCCAGGTAGCCTCCGAGGGTCAACAATCTACGTGCCTACGTCCAGTTCTATCCGCCACGGTGGCGCCTGGTCAAATTACAATTCCAACCTGCCAAGCTCTCTACCCTTGCTAATATCTAATTACCTCAAAATAATAATATATTTGCGAATTATAAAACTATGGCGATACAAATAATACCAATTACAACAATAAAGACGAAAAATATCTGAGATTCAAAATAATATAAATAAACAAATACATGGCCGCATGTAAGAACATTATGTTGTTTAACGAAACGTGAAATAAACGATGTTTCTTCGTCAGGCTTAATAATTTTGTTTATAAATAAGGAAAAAAAATTGTCCTAAAAGAGAACTAAATGCCGTTTATTTAATGTCTTGTTAGTAAACACCGAAACGCTGTGGCAAACAAATGTCGTTACCCTGTTGGAATCCTGAAATCCATACATGATTACATATATATCTGTAATAGAATTCTATGAGAGAGTAATATGAAGTTAAAAATTGAAATGTTAATTGATTATTTTATTAATTTTCGTACTATTAATTCTGTGTCATAGACGATCATGATACTTTCTATACGGCTAAATTGTTTTGTTAAGAGTAAAATTTTTTCAAATTTGCTTGTTTACTTGACTGTTGATAGTATTTATTTGTCTCTTAAATTAAGAAGTTAAACTGAGCTTTGAGTTAAACGAATGTATCCGTAGAAATAGGAGAATGTTTAAGTGTGGGATAAAAGGGCACCAATTAGACATTCAAAAATCTTTTTTTTTACAGCATTTAATTCATTATTTTCAGAAAATTCAAAGAGTGTGAATTTGAAGAGGCAGTAAAAGTTTTCTGTAAGTTTTGTAATGAAATAGTAGCCTGGAAGCCTAGAAGCTATAGAAGCCATAAATATATCACTTCAGAAAACTTTGGAGCAGTGGCGTGCCTTTGAAGGTTTCAGAACTTTCTATAAAAATTGGGAAGACCCCTGTAGACTTAATTTAAAATGATTTTGCCTTATATTCATATCATGTTGTAACCAAATAATTAAAATTATTGTTTCTCATTTTAAAGTGAATATTATTACTTGGTGGGTTCACAGACTTGCGAAAGTATCAATTGAATATTACAAATGATCAGCAGGAGATTTTGTTTTTGAATAGGTGTAATTACACACACAAAAATGTCTAATCGCAGTGGAATGGCGAGGAAATGTCTGTGAATCTTACACATATGCTACGTTTCCATTCAATTTTCTTGTTCTAGGTTTAATTACGTGTATTCATAGTTATATTTAGCTTTGATTTTGAGTTCGTCACCCGGTCTGTGCTGTTTGTTGTCTTTACAGCACTTGACATTAGGAACAAGAATTGCATTAACGTTGAGTTAATTTTGTCCGTTAATTAGATATTTCTTTATCGAACTATTTATTTACAATAGTTATTAACGGAGCAAAAGCAATTAGGGCTTACATTTTGTGTAAAAAAAATATTTAACTTGGAAAGCGGATAACGTTTATTTTATTTGTGAGTGATATATCTTAAAATTATTTCATTCCTAATAATGTGTGTGTTCACATGAAAATATATTTAAACCAGAAATTAAACTCTTGCAATATGCAATATTCAACTGATTTAATGAAAAAAATTTACGTCTGATTGAAAATAATTAATAAGAAAGATAGTCAATTCAGACAAAATAGTGATAATATAAATACCACACAACGTTTCTGGGATCCTTGTTACTTTCATCAGGTGCGAAGAAGAGCCTAGAGCGACACAACTGCACTCGTCAGTTGACAAAACTCAAAAGGGACAAGAAACATTGAGTGGTATTTATATTATCACTTATTTTGTCGGAACTGGCTATCTTTCTTATGAATTCAACTGATTTAGTTAGTCTAATAAATAAAATAGACTGTACGTGTGATTGTATGTTTTGTATACAAACCTACACCCGGAGCGAATTAGACCAAATTTTGTACACGTGTTCCTTTTGAACCGAGAACAAACAACGTGGGGATAATACACAACTATTATCCCCTAGACTTGAAACTTTTCAATCATGTTAAAACGGACAATATTTTCGTCAAAATAAATTTTTTGGCGGAAAATGAGATAGATAGCGTTTCTCCAGATTTTTTTGGTAGAATTTCAACCCCTTTTGGCATGGATGGCGAACAGCTTTACATAAAAATAACGAAAAAAAACTAGATTTGAGTCGAATCCGGGGTTATGAATGTCGCCGAGTTTAATTACAACAATCCGGGCAACGCCGGCCATCCAACTAGTTGAAAATAATATAAAGTTGTATGTTATCCATGAGAATTCGATCATAATACCAGAGATGTAATGAGCCTGCTGCTTTTTTCTGTTAAGAAACGTTGTTGAATTTTTTCCGCGTCCTTAGAACAATGGAGTTTTCCCTCTTCTTGTTTATGTAATCGAACACAAACTACTAAAGAAGCGAAGTTTTCGATCTACTTCAGTATATGCAGCGGCAATGCCATTTCGTTTGAAATACTACTGAAGGGGACTGTATTTCAATACAGAACGGAAGTTTAGACTAGACCACTACTGGAGATAAAATATATGCCAGTTCCAGCACCGCGGGAGTGAGAGCTGCGGCGAGGGAGAAGGAATTTATCGCTTAGTTCTTCGCAGACACTCTCTTGGAACGGTGCTAGACGCTCAAGGCTGCAAGAATAAACAGAGCAGCACAAACAGTCCGTCCTCTGGCCCACGGCGTTGTGTCAATAGCAGCTACTGTCAACTCCGTGTGATGGCTACTTCAGCTTCCCCCTCTTAGCTAAATGTCCTACAGCTGTTAGAAAATGGAACACAGACCTGTGCAGCACTAGTAACAAGATTACTTAACATAATATCAACTGATGCGTCTATATCTCGTAATTACACGATTTAGTTATTTAATTGAGGATATAAGGATATACATTTGGACGCAAGTTAGAGTATTTAAACTTTTATCATGCCCCAAGTATATTTAAATGAATTAATTTATTTCTCCAAATTAATTAAACCGATAACTTTGCAATTTATTTGATACACCATCCAGTATTTACAATATTAAAATACATGTTCCTAAGTGGGTTCAATGTGAATTATAGTGGCAACAATCTTTAGTGACTCACACCTACATTTTAGATTTCTCTTGAATTTGACGAGAGGGCGTGTGGAATTCCGCAGAGTCGCAGAGATCGACCTGGCTTCCTTCTCCATTGGATACATCTTTCAGAGGTGACCACACACACATATATCCTCAATCTAGGGATGGGCTTAACAGTGATTTCCGGGTAACGTGTTACTCGGTAGCAGTGATTCGGGAATAACCTGTTCCAGTAACCGGTGATTTCAGTAACTGGTGATTTCATTAACCGGTGATTTCTTTAATCGGTGATTTCAGTAACTGCTGTTGTAACGTTCTTAACTGCGGCAGTTCTATTATAGTCGCGCTTGCTCTACATTTTTTATTGTTTCAAGGAACATAGTTTGAACTTTGTTTAATCATCACAATATAAAATCATATTTCGATTCTAACGAGAAGTAAGGAAAAGGAAAGTAATGCTCTGCAGATTATCACGACACCTCGGTAAGCAAATGTTCCAAACACAAAATCTTAAAATAGGGATGATACGAGCCAATGAGAATCGAATCAGCGCACCCCCCCCCCCAAATTCAATATTTTCGATAGCAACTACCTCCACTCGGTTACGTAGGTAATTTCAAGTTCCCCTTCAAGATGCCAATATTTCTGTGAATATTTTGAGTACGTGCTAAAATATTGGGAACAGGGATTTGTGTTTATACCTGCAGGTCGCGTTAATCCTCAAAGGATAGCCGGTCAAGACGCTGTTTGCTACCTGCGTTTCGTACAATGACCTGCCCACTCCGAACGCGAAAATATTAATTTTATATGAAATAAAGTAATAATAAATAAAAAATGAAAATTAATCTGACTGCTATAAATTAAATTAATGTAACAAAGAAATCAGTTACAACGTTGTAAGTTTTGTTATGTGTTTGAATGTAATTGGTTTTTCTCATTTCGCACTGGAAGTTGGTAGAAGTTAGAATTTTTCTGTTTAATGGATCAATTCATTTTTGGTTAATTGTGATGAAAGTAAGCATGTTATACTAATATTTTAAATTTCGAAGTCAACTTTTGTCTTTTTCATTGTTTTTATATATAGACACAAGTGAAGATGTCCATGATGATAGGAATGAAACGTTCTGTGTTTTAGCACATTTCTGACTTATGGCTGTGTTACATTAAGTATAATATAAATGATACCTCCATAAAAACCTCTCCTGGACGATTTAACGTCAACCATATTTTATTACATTTATTCAGCCCTACTCTCCAAAATCTATTCATTCGCTTCATAAATTAAATTTTATATTAGATAACTATATCAAACTCCATTTACATATTAATTTTATAACTAGAGGTCGAAAGTAGTCGTGACAGGAACATCCAAATATTTTTAACACGAAAGAAAAAGTTTTGCTCTTTTAAAATCAAATAAATTAATTAGTTATTGGCGGACATCCTATTGTTGTCCCATATTTAAACATTTCAGGTTATGCTACTGACGCCTGTTGCTATGTTTGTCGCTAAACCTTTAATTGCCTTTTCAAATTAACTACGGGACTCCACATTCGTCAATATAAGTTATTGCAAATTCTGTGCAGTTAGTACACAATTGTTCTATTTCACATAGTTTTCAAAATGTACCTACCTTTATTTTAGTGTCTGATTTTTTAAGACAAATTAAGAGAAAAGCTAGATACAATTTGGTGATTGACAAAATCCAATGATCGAGAAATTCAAATAATTAGAATGTACGATCATTCATTCCCAGTGCTCCATAACCTCCCAGCCTGCTTTTGCCCCCTCCACAACGACTGCGAGTCGAGGAATTTTAAGAGTGATTCAATCACGTATTAGCTTCAGTAACACGTTACCGCGGTAGCAGTTACTTTCCAGTAACACGTTATTTTTAGCAGTGAAGTGAGTTCGACCCCATCACTACCTCAATCACCTAGTCGCCTCCCATCTGCCTGTATCCTGGCAACAGCGCCGACACCGAGGCTGACTTCTGCGGTGCTCGACTCGCAACACCCAAGACAGGCTTACTCTTCCCAGCTGTCAATTGTATATGGCCCGCCAAAATTTCACCACCAAATCAATATTTTCGGTGGTCTGAAAAATCCCATGACCTTTCTCACAGGACCAACGACTTGTTTTCCGTTTTTTAACACAGGCTCTTTTGACCGTTGCCAGTATGCCTGGCCTGCCTCGTGCTCCGCTGACACCTCCGAAAAATCAGGATACTTCAAGTGAAATGAAAGAAAATAATTCTGTTAGTGAAATTGAATCCGGGCTTTACAGATAACATGTTTCTGAAGGGATTTTCTTTCTGGAATTGTGAATAAACGAGGGTTGACGTTGCTATCCGACTGCATTGCATCATTTGGTGAAAATCTTCCGACAAAATAAAGAACACAAAAATATATATTTTTTAATATTACACTTATCAGCAATCAGATTACATTTTAATCTATATGCTAATATGGTAGCTTTACGTGTTATTTACATATGATACATTATAGCATGTTGAGACCCCCTCCAGCGAAGAGAACTCTTGTCTACAGATGTGCTGGCCATTTTCTTTTCAGTCTTCTTATTACATCATTTTCTAACAGTGGTTGTACCAATGGATTTGAATGTGATTTGAGATTTTCGTGATGACTAACACTCTTTTGACAGTCAGTTTCCATAACAGTGGGTATTTTTAAGTCCTTGTGTATTTTTTATGTACCAGGGAGCATTAACGATGGCTCTTAATATTTTAGACTGGCATCTTTGGATTATTGCAGTATTTGACTTACTGGAACATCCCCATAATTCTATCCCGTGGGTCCATATTGGTATAATTATGGTTTTGTATAGTAGAAGTTTATTTTCTATGGAGAGTAGTGCTTGCGTCCTAGTAACTAGTACATTTCTTTTTGTTTAATATCCATTTAGTTTCGTTTCTTGGTTATGTGGATTTTCCAATTGAGCTTGCTATCGAGATGTAGACCCAAATATTTGACAGAAGGCGATTTAGTAATCTCTTTGTTGTTTATTTAGATCGGTGAACAATGTTTTTTACATGAGGTAAACGTCACACGACTTATTTTCATTTATTTTTCTTATCCATTTATGAAGCCATACTTGAAGTAAGTTCAGATATTTTTGTATGAGTGATGAAGCCTGGTTTGTATCCGTATGTGAGGTTAGAATCACAAACGTTCCTAGAACAATATTTTCGACGGTTGAGAGATCAGAGGTGAACAACAAATACAACAGGGGGCCGAGGACACTGCCCTGAGGAACTCCTGCATTAAGTGGATGTACAGATGGGACGCTTTGTTTCACTCTAGTACGGAATTTGCGGTTGGGTAAGAATGATTCCAACAATTTATAGAACGTAGGCAAATATCTTTTTATTTTTTATAGTAAACCACGATGCCATACTTTATCGAATGCCTGACTTATGTCTAAGAATATTGCTGGACAATATTATTTATTTTCGAAGGCTCTATTAATGTAGTTTGTTACTCGGTGTCACTGCTGAGTTGTAGAATGACTCCGTCGAAATCCAAATTGATTATGTGGAATCCAGTCGTTAGTTGTGAAGTCCGCATCAACTCTTGAAAGAAATAATTTTTCCAGAAGTTTTGAAACTGATGAGATCAGATTAATGGGTCGGTAGGAAGTAACATTTTTAGAATCTTTACCAGGTTTGTTAACTAAAATTACACAAAAATATAAATGGCGTTTCTCATCTTATTATCAATTCTTCTTCATCCTCGGCGCTACAGACTGGAGTAAGTTTCGGTCTCTCTCACGATTTTCATTCATTCATCTCTACCATACCTTCTACCATCTTCCAACCGTCATAATAATCAGTTCTTGTCCCATACCCAGTAATCATATCTTTCGTGGTGGTCCGCGTCTTCTCTTTCCTTCCATAGTCACCCATACTCTCTTTCTTCACCAATGCTCTCAACATGACCTAGCCAAACCAAACGTCGGCGTTTAATAATCTTCACTATATTTTCGTTTTTCAATATCTCTTCTATTTCCTTATTTAGTCTTATTCTCCATCCTTCAATTTCTCTCGCTCCTTAACACTGCCCGTTCAAAACTTCGTAGGGCATTCTCATCAGTAGCTCTCATCACTGTGGTCTTGTAGAGCTTAACTTTCAAGTACCTGGGTAGAAGCTTTGATGTCAAGAGCTTAGTATTAGCATGTATACTGTGAGGTTCCATCTGTTTATTTCGATGATTTTGCGAACGGTTCAGACTTTCAAATGAAAATACCAGCGTTAATTCACTGATTATTGAACAACAATACGCGACGTGACATTGTAGCACGTCAAACAATAATTTAGTAAATAAAAAAAAATCGACTTTTATTCAAGCACAAGCATCACAAAAATTTAATTAAGCAATTTTTTTAAATAATCGTAATCAATTCTACATTTTTTACTAAAAAATTAGCGGTAGGGTCTTTGGAGAATGAAACAATGACGCATTGAAATTTTCCCTCCTTGTCTTCTTCTAATAAAAAAGAGATCGGTTTTTTCTTCTTCTTTCAACTTTCGAAACGCAAGGACGTGCTTTTTGTGACATTCAATAAATTATTATAGATAAGCACGCTAATCAATCATTTTTTAAAAGAATATTAAACCTCAAACGGTGAAAACAATAATCCGGATCCATCATTCGCCAGGTCTCCAGGAGGACATCAATGAAGCGTGAACGCGGAATTCTGGTCCCCCATTTTCCCCATCGCGGAAGCTGGTCGTCCGGATCAATCGACTGTTCTTCCGAGATATTGTAGCCAGGACGGGTAGCAATTTAATTCAGGTACTGAGTAGTGACATTAAAACCCAAGCATCAATTAATAAAGTGAAGTGTGATAATGTGAAAAACATTAACGAGGACGAATTTACATTAAAATTATTTGAATAATAGTTCAATTGGACATGCTATATTTTGTTGTTGCTGTTGGTACTTAATGTGCCTACTAATAAATAGTTTCCATTTCACAGTTAGTGCCAACTTAGTAAAATTAAAATTCACTAATATTCTGTTATTTTTTTATCTGTTTGTTTAATAGTATTATGAGTGAGGTTGGCACCAGTGTCCACCGCAACGTATTATTTCTAAAACCGATTAAAGGTTTTTGGTGGTGCCCAAACGAAGTTAATTTTTATTACTGATATGTTATATTTTGTGAATGAGTTAATGTTGTTCAAAATACATTAAATTCAATATTGATGGTACATTGTTTTTGTTTTGTGTGTGTTAACCTCAACAAACTTAAAAGATAAATGCTCTGCTGACTGAACAGGCTGGTGCAGCTATCTCTATCAGATTGAACGAAAGGTCGTACTGAGTATTTATCATACGTTCTTTATATTGTAGAAAGTACGAACCTTTACAATACATATATGTGGATCATAAATGATCCACTTGAAAGTCTCCTCTCATCCTAAGTTTTCACCGTTCCAAGTTCAAGGTAACAAGCATTTTACTTTGTCAAATTTATACTGCCCAATTTATATACTTTCTACACTTCTAGGTTCCAACGCTAACATGTTCATATACTTCGTTTTCCTCCGGTCACTGATAGTTTATAAAAAAAGTGAAATACGGAAATTTAATATAATTAAAAATTTGTTGTAAAAATATATGAAGCAGCTGGGATATGTAACAAAAACATGATATTAGAAACTATTGTCCGTAAACCACATTTTGAAATAATACGTAAATATTAGAACGAAGGACAAATTGTAGGCCTACTCAGTAAAAATTCGGAGATAGGCTACTGACATTTAAAGGTGACCAGTTAGTAAATATGTTTGGGTGTATATTATATAGTGAAAAATATCTAAAAAAAACTTTAGATAGTAAATTTATGTAAATTTTTATTTTTCAATCAACTTTTATTAGGATTAAACTTTGACAGTGAAGGATAAGAAGAAGGGGGGATAAAGCGACAGAAGGAATGGTGGTTTGGTGAAATTTGTTTGAAGTAGAAAAAATGAAACTAATTGTATTAGTAATAAACTTTTTCCTCTGCCAGCCATGTTTCCGAAAGATAAACACACATCGATATATTTACATTTTACGTGTGCTTGCCCTTAATTCGATAAAGGAATCAGTAATGATCAGGCTCCAAATAATATCGCGGATTGAATCTTATATTCGAGATTCGTTTGCTGCATCACTCCGTAATGAACGGAAGCCCCCGGCGCTCGCATCTTGACGAAGCTGTGTTATGATTTCTGATTACATCTATTGATACAAATATCAGAGTTATGTAGAGAGTAAAAACCAGTACTTATTTTATTCTTGCAATATATTTATTATTTCTAATAATATATTCTTTGCAAACATTTTCCAGAGATAATTCGTATCTAGAAATATTAATATTATAAATAAATTTTATATATTTTATAGATTATAATTATGTTTTTTATTAGAATTATTAGTATTTGTCCTAGAGAAGTACACAAATTTATTAACTATTCTCTTAGAATTACCTCATTTAATGTTTAAAATAACATAATTTTACTGCTGAATACTTTGAATTGCTTCTTCATGCACCATTTAGCTCCAAGCGATTATTTCCTGTTCCCGACTCTAAAGAAATGACTTGCAGAACAAAACTTTGCTTATAATAAAGAAGTCTCTTTGTTAAAACAAACGCCTATGATTGGAGTTCTATGCTGAAGGTACCAGAGAAGCTGGAAAAATTACGTAGTGCGTCTATTTAAAAGAATACTACGTTGAAGAAACAAAACAATTTGGTAAGATATCGTTTACCTATTTGCCTGGCGGACCACCCTCGTATTGAAGAGGAAAGTGACTAGCTTGGTAAGTAGTTAATCATTACTTGTCAGCCCGGATTAGAGAGAAAGCTGATTGAAATTGGTAATGCTCATTAAGGAGGCAAGTGGAGATCGACATCAAAGCCACACGTAGTCTTGTTTGAAGTTTACTTTACTTATATATTATGTACGGCCGACGGAATTCTGCATTTTTATCGGTATGACTGTAAATAATTTTATATCAATTTAAATAAATTGCAATAAAGCTAAAAGAAAATATTTCAAGAAATTCTCACAATAATTATAACAGGTCCACCAAAGAACAAAGAAACCACTTAATACACAGAAGTTTCTGTAAAGTTGAGCATTTGTATAATTTTCCACAAACACTTAAGTAATTTAGATTAATTACGAATGCTGTAAGTTCTATAAGTTCAAAAAATGAAAAAAATATCAAATGTTAAATTATATTCCGTAGAAACTAATTTGCACAATTTATTCCTGTGATATTTTATAACGACACAATGCTGGCCCTATAATTTACAGCAATAATATTGATAACAATTTTGTAATGGTTAAAACACGGAATTCGCAGATGTTTGTTTATGTTTTGGCCATAGATATGTCTTTGACAGATATTAATATCTATTATTATTTGTCCTATAACTACAATGTTTTTTCTTATATAATTATTTATTATTTGTCCTAGTGAGAAACACGAATTTATTAACTATTCTCTTGGAGTTATTTTAGCCTTACCACATTTAATGTTTTAAATAACATAATTTTACTGCTGAATACTTTGAATTGCTTCCTCATGCACCATATGTGTCAGATTATATCCTGTTCCCGACTTTGCAATGCTATGTTATTTTGTTTGACTTGGCAACTCGCGTTCAAGAAATTTTCAGTCGGAGTTTTTGATGAAAGTAGATTAACATTGGAAAATATGAATGACGGTGTCTTAATACGGAATGTGTTGGTGGGGACTTGGCTGAAAGAAAACAAAATGGATCTCAATCTTCTGCCCATCTAGTGAAACGGTCAATAAAAGTTACAAGACAACTGTTACCTTTTATCAGTTGGTAATGGATCTACAATATCTAGCTAGACATTTGAAATCGGTCGTCTGGAACAGGAAAATTAGTTAATGGTAATTTAGTAATAATTAATTATGATGGGCTTTTAAATGAACAATTATAGACTTTAAAACAAACAAAATTTATTTATCAAAAATTAGCAATTATACAATTTAATATTATAAAAAGGATCTCAATCTCACATGGGTCTTTACTGGGTTTGATAACGGACAGAACATTTAAATAATCAAAGAACCCAACATTTATCTTTAAATTAACAGGAAACATTTATTCGTATAGACGAAATTAATTATTGACAAACTTATTCTACCAGATTGATTTTAAATTTAAAAGAGTTTATTTTATTACCACAAAAGAAAAGAACGATATTTGACTGTATCTTTTAATTTGGTTTACACATAATAATACCAGAAAATTTCAACTTACGATTACTCAGGAAAATTTGGCTCGTTCGTACACACACACTTTATATACTGGACGTTTAAACACTAACACACACTGTTGGTTTGGTGAAAGCTGGTTCTCCGTTCGTGAAGGACATCTCACTTGCTCGTGGTGAAACTACTCGACGCTGGATGCAGTGTCCTGGTCTCCTACCATCGAAGACAGTGGTCAAATTTTGATATTACAACAGATTAGCCTTCAGCATACAAAAATGTTTATCGTTGAATAATTTTGCTATTTCTCTCGCAGGCTGCAAAATTTCTCCATTCTCGGTGCTCGCCGTACGCCTCCACAACTCTCACTCCAACTCCTAGCTCCAAAACTCAACTAAGGTGCTCACAGCCCCCTCTCCCACTCTAACTAACTTCCAAAAATCTTATCTTCCCTTTATATATCCCAGTCCCTTCATTTTTCCTTTGTTCCAAAACTACGTCGCAACTGCCCGTTGAGAGTTTCCTCCATTATCCCGAGAATTACATTATGCAGTTGCAGTTCCTTAGTTAGCAAATATCTAGCCACTCTGTCTTGTCCCAACGCTGACAATCGAGACAGGTCTAATTTGTCCGTGCACCCTCAATCACTTTAGACTTGTCTTCTCACCCTCACTCACACGTGCGCGGTTCTAAATTCTCCAGACCGCCCAAACTGCACCTTCAATTACTTTAGACTTGTCTTCTCACCCTCACACGACCAGCGCTCCCAAGTAACTAAATAAACACGTTACAGAAGGTCTTTTCAACTGTCCAGGCCATTATCAGAAACAATGCCTGCCTTAACAGATATATTTTGTGACAGGCCCCCGCACATGTGCCTTGCCCTGACTCTTCAATACCGATCCTAAGTACACAATATTAAAAACTGTCCCTTGAACTGTCCAGGCCATTAATCAGAAACAATGCCTGCCTTAAAAGGTTTATCTTGCGACAGGCCACCCGCACACGTCCATTGCACCGAATTCTCCAGACCTATCCTAAGTAAACATTACAACTTCCTCTGACGGCCAAGACCATTAATCTGAAACAATGCCTTTCCCTCAAGGCATTACAATATTTACTTTTTTTTTGCATGTACGAGCCCAATTCGCTATGTCCTTAGACATTCAGGCCACACATATTAACGCGTAATTAAACGACGGGTTACTCTGCTGCTAAGATGTGGCAATGTAAGTACATTGCTGAAGATCCTCTTACGTAGCTTTTATTGTGTTTCTCTAGGCTCTTGCGTTTTTTCTGCACCTGAAGGAAAGGAACAGGGTTTCTAGAAACGTTGTGTAGTATTTATATTATCACATCTTTTGTCTATATTTCTTATTATTAATTTTCAATCAGATATAATTTTTTATTTTAATAACTATAAAATTTATTTTTAAATGACATAAGCGTTTCGAGCGGATTGGTGTCTTTTCCCACGACGAAAAACCAAGTCCGGCAATTTAAATTTAAATTTTCTTCGTTATTGTTTCTCTTTTTAAAGTTTTTGTGTACGAAGGCTGCATTTAGTATTGTAATTTATTAACATACGTTATTTTCTTTGTTAAATATTCCAATATAGAAGCGTAAGTTCTTGACACATTCAATGGTAATCCACGAGTGTAACGAGCTATATATAAGCCTTTGTGACTTTTTGCTAAGTCATAAATGAGAATTTTTGTGTATTAAAAATATGAATGTGAGAATTAATAAGCTATAATTCACATAACTTGCATCTAGCAACAATATTTAGTGAGTAAATGGTTCTTTGGTTAATGTGATGGGAGAACAATACAGGAGTTTGTCCTCGAGAACACAGGCCTACAAGAAATACACACTTTACACCATTCCAAAAAAAAGAGTATTACTTTTTTTCAATTACATTAATTTACTTGACAAAGTATGAACAGCTATTGTATAGATAAATTTAATCATGTAATAGTTTTTAAGTAAAAATCATTGTATACGTGAACGTGTTATTAAGAAATTAGTAACATTTATAAACTGATATTTATTATATTACGATTATATTATTCATAAATGTCATAATCTTAATCATGTATAATCGTAATTATTTCAGTGTATCCAAAGATACTTGTTTGTCCATTTATTTTAGACATGAGTGAAAAGATAAAATTCTACTTCAGAGAAATTTTTAGGGGCAATTAGAGTGGTAGTAAAATGATAGGTTAAAAATACAAGATTTGGTCATGAAGTACGGGAAAACATATGTTTGACTAGGAGTGGTACGTTTTAGGTAACTTTAAAACGTTTATTTGGAAAAAAATATTCTTATGTAGATCAGTTGAGGTTGCATCAAGCCATTTAAATGTTGTTCAATAGACAATGTTCATAATTAATAACAGGTAGTTGCTAATTACATCTGATGTAGATGCAACTTTAAATAAAGATAAGAAAAAATACAGGTGTTTGTAAAAACTTATATTCGGAAAATTATTGTATTACCGTAAAAACAATAATGTTTATGACAAAATTATACCGGAAATGCATTAAGGTGTAAATAAGTAAATAACTAGATCCTTTTAGTTTAACTTATTCTGGTATATTGTCTGTACTGCTGTAATACCTTATTCCTTATTTAATTGAAGGTAAGGTTTAAAGTAATTGATAACATATATCTTTAATATAATTATTTATTACTCTCACACTCAATTAACAATACAATTGATTTTGAAACAATCTCAGGGGGTGATAAAAACGTAATCCAAGGGGTCACAGGCAAGCTGCGCGAAACAAACTGTGGCCCTCACAAAATTGAATTTCTGATGCTTGATACGAAAATACGAATTTATCTCTTACCCCGACTTGGTGAATATGTCTCCTGTGATGGCTCGGGCAGAGTTCCACATTCCGGCTGCTGACTCGTGCCAAAAACCTCGCACGCTCGTATCTAGGACTGGCTGGATGAGTAGCAAATTTCTAAATCCTTTCTTTTCACTCTCTCGTCCGACAACCTCTTTTCTCTCCTCTCAACTTTCTCACACCTATCGTCCGAGAACCTCTCGCCTCACCACCCTCTCACTTTCTCACTTTTAGACGGGGGTTTTATCCTTCCCCCAGTGCCTGGTTCCTCAGCCGTGCCCAAAATAGTCAAAATAACTGTCCCCAAGACCAGGGAAATTCTCAGCCATACTCACAAAGCCCCCTACTACAAACCGACACATCCGAGAACAAAGGCGCGCGCTAGACTGTATGTACATTAAGTTAGTAAGAATACAAAAAAAGGAATCATTTATGTTGCGCTTTTAGCACTGGCCTTTAATATTGAATATTTTACTGATTTTATTTTAAATTTCTGCCCGGAGACATGCAAATGTCACATGCCGGCGCCGAGTAGCCGACAATTGACAATTGGGACTTTTTATTCTACTTGACCTGGTTGTTTTTCAATTCTATATGAACCGTAGATTTCAGAAAAGCACTTGGAAATAGTAATTCTGCATATTTTTTCGTAAAACGACATAGAATTTGAGCCGAAATACGCATGTGACCGTAGAGCGTGTTCTTATTGGTGTAGCGCAGGAGCACAGGTCCACGTGCCGCGCTTTCTCTAGACGTAAATGAGAAACATAAGATATTCGGGCGTTTTTGTGGAGTCCCAAATCAGTTTATATAGTTGCTTCTTTCTATGAAATCGCAATTGTATGTAGAGAGAAAGGAATGGCTTGTAGTTTTCCATTAGGAAATACAAAGAAGAGTGATGTGTGGTGTATCTGGCCACTCTGCAGAAACACGTCGCACGCACACCAAACTATCCATCCCTTCACGTGCCGAAAGATCCTTTAGGAAGAAAAACGTAGTTGCAGGTAAGCAGAAGAAGCGTAAATCATATTTCACCAAATTTCACAGTGTATTACTGCGAAGATTATTTTAATTACGATTTATATAAAATTTGTGGTAACTTATTTCTGTTATCATTGCTTGGAGCATAAACCAGTATAAATGTCAATTAATTAGCGTGTGTATTTTTTATACATTGTATAGTCATTTTATTGCATCTATATATTATTGTGTGTATACTTTCGTACTGTTTAATCGGAATTTTAAACTTAGTACTTTGTATTTTTTATACATGTGGAGGAGGACATTGGAAACTGGATTAAATTTATATCAGCAGCTGGACGAATATTTATGAAGGATAATGTATATCCATAGTTTTATCATGCCAGCATGATACGGAAGAGGGCAGCTGCCCCTAACCCAAGAGCAGCAGCCAGTAAAATGTTACGCTGTCAACTTGTGCGTGAAGCCCTTTAACAAATCTCTTCCCCTGTAAACAATGTTGCACATATTCCAGATACTTCAGAAGATTCTGTAGAAGAAACAGTGTGCACTACACGTGACTAGAAGCAAGTGTACACAAGCTGAGTAGGTACGATGTGATGTTGCTGCTTCACCTCAGAATATTGTTTTGCGTCATGCTGAAAGAAAAAAAAAATTATTTCAATACTTACGGGAAACAAATAGCTATTCCAGTTTTCCATACAGCACTAATCCTGAATCAGAGAACGATGATGACTTGCTTTATAAGGATCTTAAAACAGAAATACAGATTCTTGAAAGGAATCACTTAGTGAAGGAGGTAACAGAAACAGTAATATCAAGAAATCAAAACTCTATTGGAGTCCCAGATGATTATATGGTTTTATTTAGTTTATTACAAAATGGTGCCGAAACATCATATTCTTTTAACATTTGGAAAAATTAGATTAAGTGATCCTTTATCCATTTTATGTGATGAATTTGGAATATTCAGTTGCTTTTTTTTAAAAAAAAAAATTGTTGCCGCAGTGACTAGACTTTTAAAATAACTAGTCAAATGGTCAAGATAAGGAAAAAAATATTCGAACTGTTAGCAATAGCATTTAGGGATAGATACAGTAACGTGAAGCAATAATTGATTGTTTAGAAGTGTAAATAGAAAAGGCCTCTGATCCAGTGAAGCAGGTTTTGTCTTGGTCAGAGTGCAAATCATGTAACACTCTGAAGTATCTTGTGTCAATGAGCTAAAAACCTTGTCTCTGAAGGATACAGTGGGAGAGTCACAGATTCACTATTAGTCCAGGAATGTGGTTTCATCCAGTGTCATGGCTACCGTGGTGTTAAACTCATCGAACTACTTCTTTCAATGAAGCTTATTTGTCCACCAAGTGTAATGACTGGAAATAAATCTTGTAAACATAATTCAAGCTAAGTAAGAAAAGCAAGCTTGAGAATCCATGTCTAGCGACTTATGAGGATAATAAGACTGTAGGTAACCTTGCTCCCATGCACTATACTCGCAGAATGCCGCATGTAGAAAAGCGAACCTCACTCCGACATGTGCATTGATGTCACGTCACCGGGACTCATGTCAGAGACGTTTCGGAGCAGTTTCAAAAACATACTTCAGAAAGGTCTTTTTTTTATTTTAAGGCTACAATAGGTATACTGCATTATAGTAATGCAGTTTTTCTAACTAATTAACACTATGGAATCAGTAGCAATAATAAAATTTAAAGTGTTTAGTTCCCAATTGCGGGCCGGATTAGGAAAATCGACAGGTCCCACAAACAGCGTCATAAAATCTTGACCAGGGAAGGCCAAGATAGGGTAGACGTCAGGGAAGCTATGGGGCTTAAATTTGAATAAAACTGCGGGTCACGTGTCGATTATACCCAATCACGACAAAGTGATTTTTGGGGTTCGAGAGAGACACGTTTCAAGGTGACAGTCGGTTACCATCAGCAGAGGAGAGGAGGGTCAGTTTTTCAGCAGCCTAGTGCACATATGCAGTCTGGTGCCCACATTGTGTCTTGGCTGTTGTGCTGCTGCAGCCTATGTCACCGTGGACCTGTCTGTGCTGCAGAGCTGGTAAACCGTTATTCACGTTTCTGGGTAATGAGCCTGTTTGCGGCAATAAAACCACGGTTAATCTTGGGAGAGGGAGTAAATGTGTCCCTGCTCATTTACTGCTGGGCAGTAACAATTCATGTTAATATTTGGGCAGATCCCTCTATTTCTGAAAATAAATGATTATTTTTTACTTAAATAATTAATTTAATTGAAATTACCCTTTCCTGCGAGTGAGAGTTTTTGCGATCTGAATAGAGAAGGTAGGGCAAAGAATTTTAGCTCAGCTATTAATCGAAGAAGAAGATGCAGGAAAAAGGAAATAGGATAGCCGTTAGCGTAACAATAACGGAGCAACGACAAAGGGAAAGCAGAAGGTTTAGCGTAATAAACAGTTTCATAGTGTCTGTTTGTTCATTAATAACTGTGATGTTTTATTTAATGTGAAGCATCTCTGAAATGAGTCTGGAATTGTACCTGGTGTCAATGTCTAACATTTTAGCATTTTGCCAATCACATGTATGTTTAGAATTGATAATATGTTTGGAGACTACAGATTGTTTATCAATGGGAAGTTTGATATTAGATATATGTTCCTTGATACGTTTATTAAGGGAACGTTTTGTTTGCCCTATGTAGCAGGAATTACAATTAGATCAAAAGATTTTGTAAACAACACAATGTGTGCTGTAGGTGTCAAGTGGGTCTTTGTTGTTTTTGATCAAGTAGGAAAGTGGATCTCAAAATGATGTATATTTGATATTCTTTGAATATTTGGATAAATTTGTGATGTAGAAATTTGTAATAAGGGAATAGAGAAAAAATTAGGCTTGAGGTGTTTGGTGACGATTGACAGTAGGATATTGGATTTTGTTAAATCTTCTGTTTGTGTGTTTATTAATAAAATTTAAAGAGTACTCATTGGAGATTAAAATGTTTCGGACAATATTTAAGTTGTGTTGATGAAACTTGGAGTTATAAAGTAATAAAGCTCTGTCTACAAGATTGTACACCATAGCACGCTTTTGGTTTGGAGGATGATCAGAAAGATAATTGAGAACATGTCCAGAGTGTGTAGGTTTTCTGAACCAATTGGTGATAATGGAAGTATTGTGAATGGATACAGTGACATCAAGGAAATTAATAGAATGTTTAAATTCAAGTTCATGGGTAAATTGTAAGTTGGTATGATAATTATTGAAAGTATTTTCTACAAGGTTGATTTGAGAACAATTCAAAATATGTCATCTACATATCTGGTGTAGCAAAGGAGTTGGGCAGGAAGTAGAGAAAGACAAGAATTTTCTAAATCTCTCATGTCTATCAGCAGTAAAAGTACTAAGGGGGCTTTCCATGAGAGAACCTTTGATTTGATGATAGTGAACCTGATTAAATTTGAAATAGGTGGAATTTAGAATTTGGTTTATAATGCATAAAATTTCATGACGTGGAATTATAGTATATTGACTGAAAATGGGCCATTTGATTTTGAAACTGTTAATGATTAAATCATTGGGAATATAGTTGAATAAGGAAACGACATCAAGGGAAATTAAAGATTTGTCATGAGGGACGGTGAGGTGCTTCATTTTATCAATAAATGGGCAAGAATATTTAACAGAATAATGGTTTTCTTCATTGAGGGCTTTAGAAAACATGTTATGAATGTAGGAGGAAATGTTGTGTAAGGGACTGCCAGTAGAAGCAATAATAATTATAAAAGATAGTTTTGTGTATTTTAGGAAGGACATAAGCTCTGGAAATGTTGGCTGAGATGATGAATAAGAAGTAAAATGTGTATGATTCAAAAAAATCTTTTTGTTTACACCTCTTGAGAATAGTTTTTAATTTGTCAATAACTGTATTGATGCAGGTTGGTTTGCAAATTTTATGGGCTACTGTCAGAAGAGTTAGTGTCAGAAAGAATTTGGTTAACAGTGTTTGTGTATAAAAGACAAATTGATTTGGCTTCAGTTGAGTCAACTTAATCTTTCTCTGTAGTCTACACGATATGCCAGAACAGAGTAGCAGACTTCAACGTAGGTCGCAAAGTTACTTGCGTTGTTAGCGACATGTCTGGAACTCCTTGGCAGACGCTAGTGTAGACCGCCTCATCATTAGAGTTGCTGCAGACGTCAGCGCGTACACAGCTTGTCACCTGCAAACTGTCGATTCTGCTCTTTGCTTCAGAGTGGGAGTTATTTGAAGATAACCCAACCACCTCAATGCTCCCACAAATAAGCACTGACGCCGAGTCACGGACTACCATATTTGATAGAAATTATTTGCAACTGGAAAGGAGCGAGTCTTACAAAATTATTAAGAAGCAAGGTACAACTAGTAATTTTCCATTTTATTCGAACACATAATTCAAATTTATATTTTTCGTTTGTTACTATCAGATAATTCACAATTATAAACAGAACATCAATGTCTACTGACACCTGTTGTGTAACAATTATGAAAGCATGAAGCTGCAATATTTCATTCGTAATCATAACTATACAATTTAAATTTAATCTCTATGCTTAGAATGTGATCATCTCTACACCTTCTTTTTCATTTTTATTTTATTTACACACTACAATGCTTCAATATCAAAAATAGAAAAAAGAAGTTTGAATTTTTCCACAGGCGAATTGCAGTTAATGTAAAGATTTATTAAAAATAAAATTTCCCTTTAATAATTTAAAATGTAGTTGTACTTTAATTATCAGGAAAAATATATTTTTGAGCATTTGTGCAGCTATATAGTGTGGTATATTTCTCAATTTATCTGGCTGTACGTATTATAAAATTGTATCACAATCATTTTATTTGAATTAAGATACTGAGTGTTTTTATATCATAAAATAAGTTGGGCTTCTAGGTATCGTTGGCAGTTGACGATATTTTCACGATCTCCAACGTGGCGAAATTAAAGGACTCTGTATATCAAAAGTTTTACCCCTGCATGTAATCGTATTAGTAAATATTTTCTTCAAAATATTACAGGGTTTTCAGCGAACTTCTTTAACTACGAAGTGAATTTTATTCCTCGTTTAGAAATTCTAATACAAAGTCAAAAGCAGATGAAGGAAGAACTATATATCTATAACTGTAATATTACTCGTACCGAAATACATTTGACCGGCAGAAGGGAAATTGCAAAATGTAATATATAACTATTTCATCGCTAGTGTGTTAAAAATTTAAATTTCTTCGTCCTCTTGTAATATCCATGAAAATTACTGAGAGTAATCATGTGTACTGTGACTAACGGAAGGCGAACATGAGTTATTAACAGCAATTAAGTGAGAAACATTACTACTACCCATAAAAACTGTCAATTTACGTACAACAGAGATGAGGAATATGAACTCGTGTCGCGAATTGATCATTGTCAGGTGTCTGCGACGCAAAAGGTTGACACATCTGTTGGCTGCGGGCCCGATTGTTGGGCTGAACCGAGTTATTGCTAATTATAATTTTTTGAAGTCATTTAGGAAGAGCAAGATTTGATCGTCGACATAAGAGAAATTTTTTTGAGTAACAGGCTACATGAGGGTAATCCACGTGGTGGCAACTCCCCTTGAATAGCATAGGAAGGGATTTGAAAGGGGAGATGCGGAAGGGCAGAGGAAGGTACCAAGAATTAACTAAAGCCCCTGGACTGTAGTTTAAAGATCCTACCCGCAATTCGCCTAAAAGTGATGCATTACAAAGCCTAGAAAACATGCATCACTTAGGGCAGTAGGTACTTGTTCCACGCCCTGCCGATGGCGGGAGAGCGGTTAGCAGTGTGGACGCAGCATTCCGTTCTCCGTGCCTCGACCACTTTAGGAAGCAGCTGGCCGACTAGGAAAGGCGGACAACTCTTACCGTATGCCCAAGGTGTGCGACCCAGGCACATACACCGCTCAAAATAGGCCTAAGTGCCTCGGCTTATGGGAACCTTAGTTCAAAAACAGAGAGAGAAGAAGTCGTCCCAAAAGGTAGGCCCCTCAGTCTCTCCTAAAAGTTTCTGCCTGCGAGAGCTATAATAACACCTCTGACAGGTTATCTGGGTAAGAGTAATTTCGTTTCATAGTAGAGGCACAGAGACGGTGTTTGAATTGAAACTCCGATAATACATTGGCGAAACAGCCGTGGAACATTATCAGCAGAGGAAACAGCCGGAGACAGCCGACAGTCAACAACGAACAATTCAATATCAGGTGGCAAATTCGCACAAATTTATAAAAAAATATGCTAGACGAAATAACACTGAGAATTAGAAAATATTTTTATGTTTTTTTTATTAATTTTGTATAATTAAATTGAAAATAAGATAACAAATTTCCCAATTTTACCTAAAGACTCATAGGAAAATAAATACATTACAGGTTATTATAAAGAGCGTAAGTTTTCCCGACGTATATTCTGTATAAAGAGTTCTATTTAGAGGAACACTTAATGAAGAACCAATAGGGGACAGTAATTCTGTTCCGGATATTCAAATCGTGAAGGGGAGAGGTACGTCTGACGAAAGGAAGATGATACAAGAAGACGCCACGGCCAGAACAGGTAGACGAAAAAGAAACAAGTGCGATTTGCTTCCCTCGTGCATAGGTGGTTTGGTTTTTTTTTACCGACACGCAGAAGTGACATCATCCTAAGAGGGGTTTCAGGAGTAATTATAAGAAAAATCGATTATTAGACAAGGAAAGGTTTGGAAATGATAAAAAGGAATGTAGTGAGATATAATAATTCTTAATCAGTTGTCTGGAAAAAAGCGAAATGCATTTTTTAGCATCAGGTTTCCAACAGTTCTAGAGAAATTGAGAGGGAGATTCTCTAGAAGTCTACACAGGAACGATATATGGGGCCATCGCATCGAGCGAGTCACTGTCAAATAGTGCAAATAGCTTTAAGACCAAAGTCCTTGTCAGTCACCCCACGAACGTAAAGTGTAAGTTAATTTATTGGCGTGAATATTAGACACGAGGTTAAAAACAATAATTTATTATTTAAGCCATGATGTTTATAACTCCTTATGAGGCAGTCACACCGGTGTTACTACGAGAAAATCAGCGGTAGTTATTAATGCTTTCCTTTAAAATGAGGCCTTAAGTGTTTTCTATTTTATTTACGTTTTTATTAAGGAAATATATGTAACTATTTGTAAAAATTGCATATATGTAATAATTTGACGTCCACTCGGACTTTTTATATATAAAAAAATAAATCCTCATCCGTCACCACATGTGGCTACATTTAGAATTGCAAATAGAGTCTGCAGATACTGAGTCAAAATAGTCATGATTCAATTTTAAACGAATTAATTTTAAAATTTTATGATTCCATTAATCTTGTTTGTATTCTTTTTAAGATATTCTGCTGATTCAGGTGAAGAGATCATAGTCGTAAAATGAGAAATAAACAGAGCGTATATATTAATATGTATTTGAACTTCAAGAAAAAGTAAACTGCACTCATGCCCTCATAACTAATGGAGAACTTCACTACTGATTTATTCTATCATTTTTTGAAGTCTGCTACACCTCGCTGTTGTTTGTAAGACGTCTGGGATCAGCGAGGCCATGATCCTCAGACAAGGCGTCGTAGTAATATCACGGCTAATGAGTCAAGTAAGACGACGCAAAGTTTCTGCAAAGCTGCGACTACAGCTTAGCGCATCAGGCAAGTCTAGTGCTTTAATCCTCGGAGGATTAGATACTGGTTAGAGGAGGCGCCTAACATACAGGCTGCTGTACAAGAATGGACAATAAGTAATCAAATATTAAACTTGTAAGGAAAAGTAACTTCAGTATCATTGGTTATTGTGTTAAAGCATGACGAAATTTGATTGTAATAAGAAATAAGTATTCTCTTATGCTACGAATATCTCAACTGTGTCAATTTTAACCGGCAGAGATGAATCTCCAATATATAATTGTTGTGTACGGTATTCTGTGTTTGTAAGTTATAGACAGTTAAGTACGAGAAACTAATAGAATGGATTATTAGAAAAGGAAAGTTACAGACCACATTTAAAGAAACATATATGATTCTGGTGACACCCTGCTTTATCATTTTCTCTCTTATTTGGATCACTACTTATTTCCTTACTTTTGTACCTTCATTTCTACCTGGTCATTCCCTGAATAGTTGTTTTCATTATTTCCCTTTACTGACCTCTTTGTAGCACTATAAAAAGACACGAAATTAAAACCAAGAACAGGAAGGTCTCGTCAGGGGTAAACAAATATTAGAGGAGAAGCTATCATGTACTTAGAATCAAGGACTTCTTACCGGAACACTATTAATTGTTTTAAACAAATTAATTAATTCATAACTCAATTAAGTAGTTTTTGACGTAATTCAAAATATTGCTTTTAAAATTCATAAGATGAATCTTTCTGCTTTGGTTACAAAATAAGTCTTATGTACTTTATATAAACCTAAAGTATCCAAAATATTTCCCTTTATTATTGTCTACTAATGTTGTAACACATCATTTTAAGAAAAAAATATTTTTTTCAATATGATTTACTTGGAAAAGGAAAAATAATAATTTCCTCGGTAAGTATCGAACCTACGAACATGCGCCATAGTTGCATTAAAATACGCTGTTGTAGTAACACTCGGGTGGTTGCGACTTAACTAACACTTCATTAAATTGTCCCTGAGAAATAGTCATGTAAATTATTTGCCTTAATAACTTGTGTAAATTTAATTGTTTGTTCGTAATAAATTTTAATTGTTTGTTTAAACTGCTTGTTTTACATTTCATATTATTGAACGCCAAATTACTACATAATTGTTTGCTCCAATCTGCAGTTTATTTAAATGTCTTTAATAAATTACTACAAATTGGCTTTATTTGTAAATTGTAGTGTAAAATGCGAAATCACTACAAATAGGCGCCCAACGTGGAGCAAATCAAATTAAAAACCACTGTAAAATGCATTGTAGATTAACTTAATTAATTATTTTAAAAAGTTATAATAATATACCATAATATATATATATATATATATATATATATTAACATATGTAAATAAATGTAAATCATATATTATCATCAAAGCAGTGAGTGAAGTCTGAATAAATAAAACTAAGATCTGTTGATTTGATTAATAACTAGAATAAAATGTATTTAAAATATATACGCTTTACTATACTACTAAATAATAAACTACTTGTAGTTATTTTAGATGAACTTTAACGTTCCCAAAATGATAAACAGAGTTGAACGGAAAGGATATGTTATTTTGGGAATCTTTATATATCTCATATATTTGAATGCAGAATACGATTGTTTACTTCCGTATCAGTTCATCTGACAGACATCTTTTAATAAGTTTCTGTCGTCATAAATATGTAACAGAATTCTGTTAGGATAATGGATCAAGCAGCTGGGGAATTTACTTAGACTATCAGCGAGAAGGCCTATATGTATGCAGGTCTAGCCACACAGCACTGGGAGTCTGGATACAGTTCGGAAGATTTGTGTTGCAATAAATCTGCAAAACAAGCAAAAATAAACAAAACTCCGCACAAAGCTTCCCTTGAAATACAGATTATTCATGAGCAATAACTCAAGCAGACACATAAAATTCTCACGTAAACTTGGAGAGCCGAAGAAACTGTAGGCAGGGAAAAAGAGTCCCCGGCCCACTAAAGAGTTAAACTGTGTTAGTGGCCCTATATATGCATACATATCGTTTTCTGTTAAATTATAATTTTTAGTAACTATGTAGACAAAAATACGAAAACCTCAACAAATTACATTTGGAAAATAAATTTGATGTACGTTACTAAAGTAACGCTTAGGTTTTTTTTATTATATTATGACCAAATAATTTTTCTGAATAGTTGGGAAATAATGTATATTTGACAGAAAAATGATTAAAAAACTATTGCGACCATAATGTAAAATACGTCGTTAAACAAAATATATAAAATTATAAATGTATTATGACTGATTTTTAATTTGGTAATTTTGGAGTACAACCCGAAACTTTTTTAGTCAGACTCAATAAATAATATTAGATCTCCAATAAAAAAATTAAAAAAATTTAGTATTCGAGTTCTAAAATTAGTTATTGATAATGATTATCTTTTGAGGTTATATAACAAAATTTTTAAAAAATATATAAAATAGTTATACAAATATCCTGAAATTTCAGTTTTTGTACACCAGTCAGTTTTGAACTGACTAATCGAAGACATTACAAAAATTACAAGATGCTGAACGTTATTGATAAAGAACTATTTAATTTAGGGCATACTCCAATTTTGTTGCCTAATACCCATGTAATCTGGTAAATGTAATTAGAATGAATTCGTTAAAAAATAATTTATAATTGTAATTATTTAGTTATTTTCAGTTGATCATCTGGTTTGTGCGCTATGTCGTTCCTGCGGCTCTTACATTTTTGTATCACCTGAATAAAGCAACAAGTACTGCATTGTGTGGTGTTTATTTTATCACATCATTATAAAGTCTATTACGTACAGATATTACGAAAATAATACTATATAATTAAATATACCTGGGGTCATTCAAATTTAAGTATTAATTGTATAATATAACTACCTTCTGTTTGTAAAGATAATAATTAGATTTTACAAACTTGGTTTTACTTGAATGGTCTTGCGCTAGCTACGTTAAACGCTGATTTAAATGTACAGATCAGTCTGTTATCCTATCTTGTATGCTGAATGATGTGGAAGACGTTGTTGTGTTTACATTGCTTCGTTGCGTTATTTGTTCAGTTGAATACTTCGAGTTGATCACATCGCTCCGGGTAGACACTGTAGTTACAGAGAGCGTCACGTCAACGGCTATGGTCGCTTGCTTGCGTATCAAGCATTTTTACTTCAACAAGGATCCAACTTGTACTTTCTAGTTTATTACAGCAAATCCAACTAGTTTGTCGGATAGACAGGTGAAAGACTGCTAAAGGCCTCAAGTGCTACACTTGAGAAATACCGTCTATCTAAGATAGCTCTGCCAGTAAATCCGAAGGGTGCTTATTATAAGGGTTTTAAGTGTTAACGGTCCTCCAAAATTTCACACCAAGCTTATTGTTGATACTAGAGCCAATATATATTTAACAATCTGGTCCTCCTTCGCACAAGCACTTGAGTTTTTCCTCCGTGGGAAACACATTATTTATACCATTAAATTATAAAATCCAGTCTGCCTGTATTTATATAATCAAGACACTATTACAAGAAGCAAGTGAAAGTAAAAGTGTACCGTTATGTTACTATATTCATAAATAATACACCATTAAAAAGCGAAAGTTTATTCAACCTGAAGGGGATTTGATGCAGTCATTGTCTTGAGGTGAACGCGATGAGCAAACGTCAACCTTTCTTCGCGGTCGTACCCATAAATAAGCTTGACTTAGAAAAGCCATATTGTAGGATTCTCACATTAAATGCCTATTAATCACCCTTAAGTTACAAGTAACTGAAAAATATTCTCCAGCACAAATTATCTGATGTATCACTATAGCTCGTTAGTTTAATTTGTCTGCAATCGCAGAGTACTCAATGTTCACATATCATAAAATAGCACAGGAAGACACAAATGCGGTTACCAGGAATAGAAAAACACAATTGGCCACATTGTTTTATGCAGGATTCCGATTACACCCTGTGATACTGATAACAAGCCGGACTCTTGAGTGGGGGTGTAGCCCAGCTGAAAAACAAGCAACAGACGGAGAGGTCTCGTCAAAGCCAAGCCTTCAACACGGTCGGTGTTTGCGAGCGAAGCGATAGCTAACTTGCTGATAGTAAACGTGGCCTTCCAAATAAGAAACAATTAAAAATCGAATGTTTATTTTACCTATATTGAGGATGAAGCCTCCATATCTTGGATAATACCACGCCGGTAATTATTGTAATGGGGTTTTTATGATGAAAAACTGGCATTGATTTTACAATTTAAATGTAGTCTACATTTCATTAAACATAAGTTAGTTATATCGTACAGTTAATACTTATTTTTTCAGTCTCGCATTGCTAATTTTTTTTATATATATATATTTTTCTTTCTTGATTAATATTTAATTATGTATATAATCTGAGGAACTAGTGTTATTGTCTTTGGAACAGCTACTCACGCCTGTTATTGTTGGCAATACGGTCGCGGTGAGAGCAGTTTCCGCACTAATCTGAAAGGCAAATGGAGCGGGATAATTGCTCCGTCGCACAAAAGGGATTAAGGGAGAAGCTACACATCACTAATCCTATTATTTCGCAACATTTCAGATATAGTTTCCTGTTAAAATGGTAATGCAGCGCGAACCTTTGTTGCGTTACCCTTCTGTTGAACTTCAGGAATTAAACTTCCGTATCGGAAGAGCTTTGTAGCGATGTTTCAGCGACATTGAACTCATTGGGTCACATACGTTTACTGCGGTCGACTCGGAAAATAGCTCCAACTTGTTCGCGGAGGGTAGCTTTAGGCATGTCGGATAATTGTTTATCTTGGTTTTGCTACCAATACCCGGAAAATACCAGACAAATTGAATTTCCCAGTTTGTCTGGTGCTGTAATACAGTAATCGCAATGACTTACGGAAATAATATTTACCTAACACAATGCATCGATACTGCCCAGAGTAGATCGTAATGAGTGTAGAGCTAAAATCGAGAGTCTGCAATTTTGTTGTTAATAAAAGAGTTTAATTCTTCGTTTTTGAGATTACCTTTATATCTCATAATAAATATTTGCTTACAAAATATTTAATATGAAATAATTTCTTTTATGATATTTACCCTTCTATTTTCTTCATTTAACGTGGACGTTTATAATAGCTATACTAGTGTTATCAAGTACCCTACTAGTTTGTCTAGTGGTATAAGATCAGTTCATTATTTATTTTGTTGCCCATTTAATCTTCAACATTCAAAATCTTCAAGTGATATCATTGTTATTCATAACAGTCCGTAATTTAATCCTGTACGAGTCAGTAATCCTAGAGTTGGTCTCTAACGACTTTATTTTCTACTTTATTTATAATTTCTGCATATTTTATTCGTAAAATATACAAAATTTTAATTACTTCCATCTCAACAAAATTAATTTGACAAATTTTAGTATTTTCTACACGTAATAAACATATGTTTTGTTTATTAGTAAGGCACATGTATTTTGAAATTATACATTTCTGTCATCGGTTTATTATAAATATTATACTTAATCTACAACAGAAAACTAATTTCAGTCAAAAGTACAAAATTTTTTAAAATTTAAGAAGATTAATTCTACTCCTGTTTTACGTCTCTCTAACGTTTCCACCTTTGAGTGAAATATGTCTCTGTGGAAACTGTAGTTCATTATTAGAATTCTGTACTCAAATCCAAGTATTTAATGCGCAACAAAACTACTTACTAGGACTGTTTTTTATGGATTGATAAACCTATGACTACATTCAAATTATAATTAGACAAAATGAAGTGATAATATAATTTACACACAACTTTTCTGCAATCCTTCTTGCTTTCATCAGGTGATTAAAAACGCAAGAGAAGTGAGAACGTTGCATTATATTGCATTAAATTCAAATTCTTCGTAATTTTTCCTTGTATTGTCAAACAAATATCAACATTTACGGATTATTTTTGGATTTATGAGCTTAACTAAGGTTAGGATTAGCCACACTGACATAATAGTAATAATTATTTATTCTTATAATTATATAAATATATTAGTTATTTTTACAGAACCTATTACTAGATTTCTTTAATTTTTTGTTTGTAATTCTACCTCTTCCCTGTATTAAAATTTCTATTAATTTAATTTTTGATTTATTATTCAGTTTCATCATCTCGAGGTGTTTTGTACTTTTTTCGCTAAATTCTTTATTTTTTTCTACCTCAAGTTGTCGTACCATTATGATAAAAAGTGTTCTAAATGAAGACTACACATATGATTTTCCTCTTTAGAGGTTTTTATTTTTCTATGGTGTATTTCCCAACAAGAAATGCAAATTGAACACCATTAAAAATATACGATAATTCATACATGTCCGGAAATTCAGAAGAGACTTTGGAGAACGCAGTAAAAACGATGAGACCAATTTTTTCCTATATTGAAAATGTCAGAAATGCATTTTTCGGACCTCCCCTGACGTGAATATTATTACGAATTTTATTTATTATTAAGTTGTATAAGAAATTGGCTGCGTTTATTATTACATATAATTTATTTTACATGTTATATGCTGTGAAATGATAACGGGATTTTCATTGTGTACTTATTTTATTCAGTGAAGAGAGGCTAAAGACAGATAATTCATCAATTATCAATTCAATTATTTTACGAACAGTCAATTTTACAATATTCGTGGTTCATTTATTTTAAACTAGCTGGGTACCCGGAGTTGTCCGTGTACTTATTTATATAAACCCAAAAAAGTATTTAATTCTATATTAATCTTTTGTCAAGAAGTGATTTAACCTAGTTCATAACATACTTTCGACCAATAGCTTATTAATTGAACAGCTATAAAATACAATGAATTTTATTGCTTCAATCCAAATAAACATACCTCCGAATTTATTCTTAAGTATACTTCTTGAATATTGCTGGATTAATTGTCTTCAGACATTACGAAAGATTAAATTGATGACATTCTTAGCTAGATTCACAATGTAAACAAATAGTCGCCATATTAGATTTAACTAATATGGCACGTAAAACTTAACTTACATTTTCCGCAAGCATCGTCAATTATTTCCTATTGCTTTGATTATTATTATGCTCAGTAAGACAATTATATTGCAAATATCTATGTTCATTTCTGATAAAATCTATTGAAAAAAAAATCTCAAATATCAGGGTTCATTTCTTTAAATGTAAAGCTCAGTACAGCAATTACTAAGGATATCTTCCAAGGGTCGTATTTCTTGAGCCACTCAATAAGATAGAACTATGTTATATTTACATAAATAAGAATAAATACTGATTAATATATATGGTTAGGAAGATAAGTTATGCGGCGGAATAACTAGGATTAAGGGTCTTATTTACTCCAAAACCGCTTCCATTGATTTCCTCTGGCAACCTGTGTTTATATTGCGTCTGCCTTCCGCGTAAATTCGCATATACTGCGCTATCTCCAGCGTAACTGCACCCTCCACATTTTACTACCTGGAAAATATCAATCGCACTACGTTTTGCTGCAAACAATACCTATACTTTGCAAGTTTTCTCGAGTCTATCGGACTTTGAAATTGTAACTTCTAGCACATTATTTGGTGACTGCCGAATAAATACTTGAGTATCCGCGAATGACTAAGTCAGTGACTGTCGAAGTCATACGTTCTTAAGCGTATGAGCTTAAAACCGAATAATTCTCGATTCGCCATGCCCCTCTCTTGCGTCTGATGTCATTTTATACGATTTCACTCTGTTTTCTTCGTGCTGTTTATCCCTTCATAAATAATCTTCGCCAATCATTTTCTGTAAATTTTCCGATCATTCCACTAGGGTTTCTGATCGAGGCATCCACGTGACTGTTCGTTCTTGCCTCGATTTCAATCATCGCACGATGTTTTGCTTCAAGACTCCTTTATCGGTGATAGATCAACATCGCATCGAGACCAGTTAATTGATTTTGTATCCTTAAACGTTCCTACGTAGACATAATTGCAGCAGTTTGTATGTGGAATTCTCTGCTAAATATTTATCAACCATTTGGCGTTACTTAAAATTTTCTCTGCTTCGCGATTCACAATAACTTAATTTTAATACTATTTATTACGTGACTTTTGCATAGAACAGTTTTAAAATATCGTTCTTCACTTTTTTTAAAAAGTACTATTCCAATCTGACGTAAATAAGCTTTGTTTCTATCTATAATAGTCTATTCATGAATACGTCCTTCCTGATGTCACAAACGTAATTGATACGATTTATTCTATAAAAATTATCTCATAGAAATCCGAAAGTATCTGTGACTCGTTAAAATTTCTCCCTAGTGTACAATTTTTCTGAATGATTGCTTCACTTAATCTGATATGTACTACTGCTATTTAATGGAGCGTTTAAATAATACTATAAATTGATGTTTTACAGTAACAGACTACATGCGGGTAATCCACGTGGTGAAACTCCCTTCTAATAGCATAGGAAGGGTTTTGAATGGGAGGATGTGGAAGGGTAGAGGAAGGTAGCCAAGGGTTAACTTGGGCCCCCGGGCTGAGGTTTAAGGTTCCTACCCGGTATTTGCCTAAAAGTGTTGCAGGACAAACCCCAGAAAACCTACATCAGATAGGTCGGGCATTGGGTACTGGTACCACGCTCTTCCGATGGACGGTGAGGGGTTGGCTGTGGGGACGCAGCATTCCCTTCTCCGTGCCTCGACCAGTTTAGGAGGCAGCTGGCCGACTATTCCAATGAGAATAGTGAACAACTCTTACCGTATGCTCAAGGTTTCCGACCCAGGAACATACACCTCTCTAAACTGACCGAGGTGTCTCGGCTTGTGGGAACATTACTTAAAAAACGGAGAGAGGAAAAGGCATTTCCAAAAGTAGCCCTCTCCATCTTTCCAGAAAGGTTCTGCCTGGTACAATGGACTATAGTTTGATTTTACATGTATGTTTATTTATCGACGTTTCTTTAATCAACTGAGGATTAATAATAATTTGGTAGATAGTGTGTGACGCAGATTTATTTGTACAATGAAAACTTTTCTTTGTTTTATCCATTAAAAGCGATGTACATTTCCAGTTGATGATCATTTGCTGCATTCTGTTTCTCGTCTTGTTACATTATATTCCTCTCTAACTTGCAATTTAAAGTTGTAACAACTTTCCGAAAGGGATTCGTCGATGGAAAAGAACGTTTCATTTCGTCTTTATGTTTATATTTGTTGAATTGGAGGCCGTTTTGAACGTTTTTTGAGTTTCTGATTTTGTCATTTTCTAATAATTAATGTGTTCGTTTATCTTTTTCATTCATAACTTATAAGCGAAGTACTGTTGGACATTGTTTGTCATACACTTTTTCCATTTTAAGTGAGGAAAACTACCCAAAAATGAGTAAAAGGATAATTATTCTATCTATCCACTCAAACGTACGCAGCGCTTTTGAATGTAAGCACGAAATTTATTCAAATCATTATATTAAAACTGAGACAATACTCTTATTATATTTGAGACCGGAAACATGTGCACAGTTATACAGCTTGTCGCGAGAACCGACTTTAAAACGTGTCTATAACAATAGCAAATAGGATTTCCTGGCCGCAGATACAGTCAACTTTCTTCCGACTGAAGCGTGAGAATTGTGAGGGTATAGTTCCTTCCCCTTGGCGGTCCCAAATTACACTGGAGTATCCCACCTAGAGCGAGAAGTTATCAGTGGGGGAAGTCAATTTATCAGATTGGTTGGATATAGACCAGATGAAACCCGACGATTCTCCTGGAAAACGAAGAAAGGCGGAGGCAGAGTTAACGAGAAATGACTGCGGAGAGCAGGAGTTTAATTTAAAATCGGAATTTGCAGTGGAAGGCTGAAAGGAACAGTTTCGTTTTGGAGTCGGAAGGAGAGTGTTGGAAAAGGAATTGTGAACGGAGAGTCAGTAAATGAAAAATTGTAAATGGAAGTGTTAACAGTCTGTGGAGTTTTGGAGTCTGGATTTTACAGTTAAGTTATTGTAGTCTGAAATAAGAGATCAGAAAAGAAGATCCTGAGGTAACTCAATTGAAATCCGGTTGAATCTCCAACCGCTGAGCTTCTATACGTCAAATAGATGTGGCCAGTATCGCCTTGTACGAGATGCTAACTGGAATCTGGAGCTCAGCACGTCATGAGAATAATATGTGCAACGAATGTATGTATTGACGAATCAAATATTGTTCTTTATAGTTAAGAAAATATACTTCACTCCATTTTGTTTTCCGATAGTTTCCTTTTCAAAATACGTCTTTTGAAGCGTACAAACTGTCATTAATTCCTTGAAGTGACTTTGTTGACGATGCACATAAAAGTGAACCGTTAAATTACAGAAAATACTAACACTCTAATGCAATTGTTATCATAATGGCAAAATTATCTAGACTAACGGCCTAAAATTATAGAGATGCACAAAGCCCTCTGATCAAATAATTATTCAAAGAATGCAATATAAAATATTACTCTCCATCATTTAGGTTTGTGTTGAAATTCACCCTGCACAATGATCTGAACATACATTACCGAGGAAATGAGGAAACACTTATAACTCCGAAAGTGTCGAAGGGCAGGATAATGAACTGGTAGCAGAAATAATAATTTCGCTAGAAGTAGAGAGAAGATTCAAGAATGTGGCAACGGACGTGAGGCACGACACGAACTAAATAAACTAAATCTAACGAGTATACTAGGGAATGATTAATGGACGATTACCCACTTCATGTATGTGTTTTACTTATTACATCTGTATATTAATGTATATTGTAAATTAGCAGACAAATATTAAGAAAAGATAAATCAACTTAAAATTTTCAAATACAAATTAAATGAATTAGAATATTAATATAGATCGATAATTTAAAGAGCAATTAGTTTAATAATCGAAGCTTCAAGCGCCCGGGTCCGTACTATAAATTAATATCCTAGCTTTTCTTGGCACGAAGTTTCGGTGAGTTTTAAAATCAGGTATGCATCGTTGAGACCATTAGCGCGGTTTCTTGTCTCATGACACCCCTCCTGAGGGTGCTGCAATTACGCATTGCCAGCGATAACACCCCCTATGAGTTATTGAACTGCCATAAACGCGCTTTCGCAGTCGTGTTTTGTTCTCGGCGTCACGATACGGCTCCTCAGAGGCCCATTATATGGGCAATTCAAGCGAGTGGGCATAGTAAAAAGCTGCTGCCATGCGCCAGTTAAATTCACGTAATGATTAACTATCGCTGCCCCACAAGGGTGACGCATGGGGACCTTCAAGTATAATTGTCTATACGTCGACGAGAACTCCACGTGCTCAGAACACGCTCCTTGGCGATCGATCTCACTTGTACAATTATGTCCATTTCAAACAGAAAACATTTCGTGATTTATTTTGCATAAATAATGGATAACTTAATTAAATAGTGTTAAATTGTTGGGTGCGGTTAACAATCGAAACATTTTAGAATTAGAAATTATAAAAATTAAACATTACAAAAGCAAACTGTTTTATTCAAATTGTTTGTATCATTTTTTTATGTAAATATCTGTTTCATATGATCTCATATATAATAGTACTTAATCATTAATCTTGAAAAATAATTCGTTTCCTCGGCCAAAGTTTTTACTGGTTGTTCTCGTTTTAAATTGAGTATTTTGGTCACGGCAGTAAATTTTGTAAGGCTAACACAATTTATATTTTTTGTTTTCTGCCAAATTGTTTCGTAAAAATGTTATTCTAATCATTGGAATTGTTTTGTTCTTTTTGTAGTTTTAAACTTGAACCTAATGAGGTCGCAAATTAAGCGATGAAATGTTATAAGAATACTTGTATCTCGAAAAATCCAGAATGTGTCTTGTAAGATAATAATTTAAAATTCATCTGATGGGTAAAGGGTCTCAGAAGGCCATGGAGCTAGGGAAAGAAAAAAAGAAGCTAAAATCAAGTATGGATGGAATTAAGTGAAAGGCTGACTCTTAGTACCAGATGTTTGCCTGCGGAATAATGATGTCAGTGTTATATAAGGAGTTATTTGCCGTTATAGGATCAGATGCCCTCTTCAGCATACGATTTTGGGACGGATTTCTTTTTTGATTACGATTATTGGGAAGTAAAATAAGTTTCTCCCTATGTTTTATAATCTTTAGTTGGGCGGCGATTGGCGCAGACATTTCTTTTATAGTTTTGGGGAAAGTAATTTACATAAACGTTACTTTTAAGAGGACAGTATTAATTGAGATTTTGATTAATTGACTAACTGTATTTGACATAAAGAGACGGAAATTCTATGCCAAATAGGGAGATGTTTGGACATTAGCCGCCATAAAACGGCTAGTAACTGTGTTATGCAATATTTTTAGGACAAAATCTTTGTATGGGCCGTTGACCAGGCATTATTCACGCAGCACCTGCCTCGGTGATCAGGTTAAAATAAGCTGATATGACGGCTAGAGATTAGAACCTGACAACGAGGTTTAACTGAGAACTGATTTGCGACGCGTAAACAATGAATGAAAAAAGGCAGCCTACACATTTCCAGTGTAAAGACTTGGCTGACAAAGTTGTACGCAAAATGATAAACGACATGGAGACGTGTATTTAGGATGCGGGTGGAGGAGCGCGAAGTGATTGAAGACCATTCCAGAGCAGGGTCAGGGTAATTTTGATTTTTCTCTGCAAATTAAGAGAGAGGTGGGCTAGATGATATGAGGAAAGAATTGCGTTACAGATCGGCTCTCAAGCTGAAGTCAGGATCGGTTAATCTGTGATACGGAGCAGTAATGGGATATTCTACTCTTAAAATTGTTATGAACATTCGTTCGATTGAGCCTTTAAGTTCAAATTTGTCAATCATCGTGGAGAAAATCTGGAGGTGCAACCATTTGCCAATAATAATAGCTTTGGTTATAAATTTGCACCCGGAGATACTTGAAATCTGTTGCGCTACGTGACCGATTGGATCATTGCACGAGAGCTAATAATTGTTACTTTCACATTACCGTGTTGCTCCATATTCAAATTGTTTAAGAATACTCTCATTTCGGCCATATTTGAAGGTCCATGGCAGTAGATCATGAAATTCTTCTTCTTTTGTATTATAAAATTGTGGCTGAGTTGTTGTATTAATAGTTAGTAGGAGGGTGAATCAAATATAAACGAGACTTTTGGACCTGCGCGCGCAATAGTGATGGAAGAACGTTCCGCTGTTATTGGCTGTTAGGTTGGTTTGTCAGGAGTGGGGGAAGCACGTGACTCATCATCATAGACTCGCTCAGTGTCCATCGTTACGATGTCCGAGCAGGAGGTACCTCCCTCTATTGCGCAACGTATTGTTATCAAGTTTTTAGCTGCAGAAGGTGTAAAACCGGCCGAAATCTTGAGAAGATTGACTGCACAGTTCGGGGAAGAGACGCTGTCGCGAGATAGAGTGTTTGCTTGGCATAAACAGTTCGTGGAGGGCCGTGAACGTGTTGAAAATGAGAGCCATGACCGCAGACCCAGCACCAGCATTACAGCGGGCAACGTCGACAGTGTTCGTCAACTTGTTGAAGGTGATAGGCGTCTAACAACTTCGGATATTGCAATTGAGGTTGGAATAAGTTATGGGAGCACTTACTCTATACTCTCAGAGGAGCTAGGGTATCGCAAGGTGGGCTCCTCGCCTTCTCACAGTTGACCAGAAACTGAATCGTTTTCAAGTGTGTGAGCGCCTTCTTGCACGATTTCGGGAAGAAGGAGACACATTTCTTTCTCTCATTGCCACCTGTGATGAAACGTGGGCGCATCACTACACCCCTGATTCAAAACAAGCGAGTATGGAGTGGACGAAGAAAGGAGGAACCGGACCAGTGAAAGCCAAGTCACGATTATCGGCTGGCAAGGTTTTGGCTACCGTTTTTTGTGACCAGCGTGGCCTGCTGCACCTTGATTTTTTGCATGAGCGCAGAACAATTAATGCGGCATACTACTGCCAAATTTTGACTGAGGTCAGACTTGCATATCGCCGCAAAAGACGAGACCTTCCGATGAGAAAAGTGATTCTCCTCTATGACAATGCTCGCCCCCAATACAGCAGCCCTGACCGTACAAAAATTGGAGCAACTGGGTTGGGAGACACTGGAACACCCTCCATACAGTCCAGACCTGTCTCCCTGCGACTTCCATGTGTTTGGTCCTCTCAAGAAAGCTTTGGGAGGGCAAAAATTCCACGACGATAATGAGGTTGAAGCATATGTGCGCAATTGGCTACAAACACGACCTGACTCTTTTTACGTGGAAGGAATTAAAAAATTACCTATACGCTGGGAAAAATGTGTTTATAAATCAGGAGATTATGTAGAAAAATAAACTATGATTGTTTGTGCGTTTAAAATCAAAATAAATATTTTAAAAAATAAGTCTTGTTTATATTTGATTCCCCCTCGTATAAACTTTAGCGATATAATCCTTGATAAACATATACGGATAACATTGGGACGGGAAGGACAAATATGCGATTTCAATCTGAGTTAAAAAAAAATACTACGTCCAAGCAGAAACAAAAAAAAAGTTCTATTGTGTATCGACGTCATTTGTATTATTTATTTTGTTCTATCATACTAATATTTTATGGGTTTTCTTATCGGGTGGTCTTTCATTTCAGTGTTCGTGTCAGTGAGAATATAGTGTAGCGATCACAGACATGATAAAATTGGTAGTTATTTATTTTATTATTCATATATATGCATATTTTTATTTTAGTAAAATAAGAATTTTAATAAAAAACTTTATATTCTTGTGTTCAGTTTGTCCTGGCGAATGTCCATGACTCATGTAAGTGACGGATAGGAAACAGCCTCAGCGGCCTTCCTGTTGTGAGGATTAAAATATTGTGGCTGTGTGGCGCATCTTATCTTTGGTCACAAAATTTTAGTATGTTTGGACAAGACGCTTCGATAATTTGGCTCCGTCGATGACGTGAACCCCGGAATGGGTGTGGCTCAATAAAATATTGAGGGGGCACGAATCATCTTCTAATTGGCTAATATCACCAGAATCCAAGAACTTGTTGGAGGAATTTCGCAAACCGAAGTGTCAATGGAAGTTGTAGAGAAGCTGGAAGATTAAAAGCAGAAATGGCAGCGAACTCTGTGAAAATGGACAAAAATGGCACAATTAAAGGCAGACCTTGCTACGAGCATAGCAGAATTAAAAATTGATATTTCGAATTCAAAAAAATATATGAACAGAAAGTTTGAAACTGTAACAGGAAAATTGAAGCTTTGAGTGAGGATGTAAGAATTTATGAAGAAGCAATGAAGGGTCAAATACCCAAAATGCAAAATGAAATAGAATCTGTAAAAAGTAACGTCCAACGTGATTTGCAGTCACATAAAAAAGAGTTTATAAGAGAAGTTCAAGATAGAAACAAAGAATTGGAAGATAAAGTTGGGGGCAGAATAGAACAAACGGAGATTAAATTGGAGAAACGAATAGATAGCACTGTCCGAGAACTAAGAGACGAAATTGCTATTGGTGGTGAATATAAAGAAAAGGTTGTGAATAATATCGAAAAAGTGGACAGATTGAATGATAAAGTAGAAGCCAGTACTGTTATTGAACACGCAACAGTAACACCGCCTATAAAAATGGGGCAGAAATCAACTTGCCACATTTTAATGAGATGAATGGGTTGAACCCTCAACAATATGTCGACAAAATGGAGCAGTACTTTGTGTTGAAAGGAATACGTAAGCAATTTACGAACGCGAATGTTGTACAAGGTATAGAAAGTCACGTGGGAGGATGCGTTATGTTTAAGTATAATGAGCGTATATTGGATTCACTGTACACACAATTTTATGTGTGAAACTCGTATTGGCCTACCAGAGGGAAAAGATTTTGACGTTTGTATTTATTGAAAATTTTCTGTGGATACATTCAGCTACTTTTTGAACTCTGAGAATGGAACGCTTCGTTCAAATAATCAACATCCCCAATGGAATTTAATTACTTCGTCTCCAAATCAGTTTCATGTCCTATATATCTGAGCTTCTCCTGCTCTTGAATTAATTCTTTGCACCTTTGGACATTTTACATGTAATATATCGTAATGTTTTAATGTATTATTATTTAGTTCGTACTGTTTCTCTCTCTCTCTCTCTCTCTCTGTTCAGTGTTCGTGTGGGGAATACAAACAGAATTGAAATGGACACACTTAATGCACCGACACAAGGAAGCCTGCGAGAGAATCCTCTCGCAGGTAAACCTTCCCAGAGAGCTCTGGTGGGGGCTACCTTTGGGGATGCCTTCACAACTCTCTGGTTTTTTGAAATAAGGTTCCCACATGCCGAGGCACCTCGGTCTGTTTTGAGAGGTGTATGTTCCGGGGTCGCAGACCTTGGGCATACGGTAAGAGTTGTCCGCTATTCCTTTTGGAAAAGTCGGCCAGCTGCCTCCTAAACTGGCCAAGGTATGGCGAGGGGTAAGCTGTGACCCCACAGAAAACCCCTCTCCCGCCATCGGAAGTAACAAATGCCCGACCTACCTGATGCAGGTTTTAATAGGGTTTGTCCTGCATTACTTTTAGGCGAATTCCGGGTAGGATCCTTAAACTATAGCCCGGGGCCTTAGTTAATCCTTTGCTACCTTCCTCCACCCTCCGCATCCCCCCTTTCAAATCCCTTTCCTATGCTATAAGAGAGGAGTTGCCACCATGTGGATTACCCTATACATAGCCTGTCTATACCCAAAAAAAAACCCACTTAATTTTGAAATAAATTTCAAACGATTTATTCAATTTGTTACAACTGTATCAATATCCAATCTCCAACAACAAATAACATACTACTTGTTGACGAAACGAACAAAACCAAAGATACCGCTCTTTAAACTCAGAGATAAAATACTCCACATTTTCTTCTTCTCTCTGGCCAAAAACTATACATTTAAAATCACTTCACTATAATAAATTTTACGTTGCAGCCTTAAAATTAGTTCGACAAGAATGTGAATGTGAATAGTAAATTGTAGGCGAATCTGTGTTCAAAAACAATGAATGGAGAATTGTCGTACTTGACGGAGAGTCCACTCGGTTAGTTCAGATCACGTGTAACATGCGGAAGACCCGGGTTCAATTCCCGGTACATCGAGTTTTTTCCATCCTGATCCTTTAACTCATGTATCAAAAATATAACAGGAATCTAAGCAAATAATTCTGTATGTAAGTAAAATATTCAATAAATATGAAGCAACAAACTCTTCGGGATTATATTTGATGAAGTAGCTTGAGTGATTGAGAATGGATAAACTCTAACACTGCAGATGTTTCCTTTCTGAAGACAAACCGTGATTACTGTTTGAAATTTTAATGTGTAATACGCATTTAGTTCGACAACTTTTATATTATTCTTTATTAAAACACTACATCGAAATCTCGTTTACCTTATCGAAACTCGACAACGTCGAAATATTTTGGGCGCAGTTTATTTTATATTCAATGTACCTCACTTTTTTCTTGTCTTTATTAATAATGTATTAATAATATCATTATATATCATCATATTATAATCATATTATAAATACAATAATTATGATGGTTAAGCTTCCGATAAATGAGGAAATATCAATGAATTTCATGAAATTTGTACGTTTATGAACGTTTATGAAATTAACTGAAGTATGTTAACATTTTAAATTAACTACCCTATATTATAAAAAATTGATTGTATCAGGTTAGTACGTATAAATAAATCAGCGTATTTTTATTTTCATGATAAAATACGACATTAATTTATTTTACAATTCATAATTTTATTTCATATTTTGGAATTTTATTTTATAAGTTAGTTACAAACATTTATATAACCATTCACGTATTTTACAATTGTGTATTTGGTCAATAGGGAACTTATGGAACAAATAAAAAATAAATTATTTAAATATCTTCACCCAGTACAATAAAGTGCTACAATGTATTTGAAATGAACAATACTTAGCACATCGACTCTCTTTCACCGATATCCAGAAAATTTATGGGTATAAAAACGAAGTGGGCCAGCTTTCATGATTTATAACGGAGGATAGGTTTACGTTCATTATTAATTACTGCATTATTAATCAAGTAAATTTTCTTTACTTTTCTAAGGGAGGCAAGTTTAAGTTGCCGAGCGAAAAGAACGTATTTGAAAGTCATAATACGACCCCATAAAACATCCACCTTTCTGATATATTTACATCCCTCGATCAATGCTTAATTAGAAAAGTTGGACCATAAGTTCTGAAACTGTGTAATTAACTTTCCCTAAATTTCGTTTATTAAATGTTTGCATATTATTCACTTATACTGACATTGATTTTTTTTCATTCTCTGTAATGAACTGTCTAACGTGCAGCAAACCACAGAACCTTAAATTATGCTCAAAAATGCCCCATTTTAATGAGCAGGACTAAAAGAATTGTCTTGGACATCAGGTCGACAATCTGATTGGAATACAGAGGTTACTACAATATAATATATTTGGCAAAGTATTAACAACACAAAGAAAACACCAATAATATTACAATAAATAATGGAACATTAAAAATTGGTCAAACTTAAATATAACATAGATTTTAAAGATTTTTTAAAAATATACTTAATACGATCTTCTTGCAGACAATAACTAAGAAACATTAAGTTTAAAAGTTCCGGACGTTTCGACGCGGATTGGATTCTTTTTCTATCGGCGAAAAACTTAAGAATGGAAATGGAATAAAATCAAATTTTTCCTTTGATTTTAGTTTACTTTCCAGTCTTAAGTTTTTCGCCGTTAGAAAAAGACGTCAATCCGCGTCGAAACGTCCTGAACTTATAAATTTGATTTTCTTAGTAATTGTTTCTGTATTCAAAGTTTACCATATAAGACAGCATAATGTACGACTTTATTTGCAAAAACGGTGAACTGTTCAGACGTTGTTCAACGCGAATTAAAGTATGCAAATGATGGCAGAAAAACATTCCTTGAACTAGAAGATTGCCCCCACTAACTTGAAGGTTTGTACCCATGCATGATTTCGTGCTGTTTCTGCCACATTCTCATTCTGCCATCTGCATAATAAACTGTTTCGTCAGGTTCACATGACTTGTTGACAATGATCGACTGCCAAGTGCTTAGGCTCCTGTGCAAATGGGAGATGTTTTCTTTTGTTATCTGTAGACAGTCAAAGTGTCCTAACAGGCCTTCGTCCTCCAAATTCCATACGATGAACAGTGAGTTCAGGCACTGTGTTGTCTGACACCAGTCTACTAGTCGCTAACGCCCTCAGGTAGCATGTTCAATACCAGTTTTTCTGCTGACAGTCAAGTAAAAAAAACAATTACACCAGAAGCTCTTGAACACGTAACGAAAGCAGTTGTTTCGTGAATATTAGTTCCATGAATACGAGCGCGAACAATTCGCATTGGACCAGTCGGCCAGCTGCCTCCAAAACTGATGGAGGCATGTCGTGCCCACAGAAAATCCAACTCTCACCATCGGAAGGGCGTGGGACAAGTAGTACCTACTGCGTACCTGATGCAGGTTTTCTAGGGTTTGTTCTGCATCACTTTTAGGCGAATGCCGGGTAGGTTCTTTAAACTAAAACCCGGGGCCCTAGTTAACCTTTGGCTACCTTCCTCTATCTTTCCGCATCCGCGCTTCAAATGTCTTCCTTTGCTATTTAAGGGAAGTTGCCACCATTTGGACTGTTACTTTAAAAAAGATCCTAGTTTCAAAGCCTGCTCTACCGCGTCGTATAAATTAATATCTTCAGAAACGAACCACATCTATGGAAGTGGTAAACAACGTTCTTTCCTTCTGAAAAATAGTTAGTTTACTACCTGACGATGTGATCCTCTAGCGACTTTAGAGCGGTATTGTAACTAATACGCCAAATGAAATCAGGTGATCATAATAATTTGACCATTTAGTGTAACATGAAATTAATCAAATTATAAAGAAGAAAAGGTTGGAAAAATCTTTCATGGTTTCTTCAACCCAGACTTAACACTATGTACTAATTACGTATTTCATAACCTATGCATCACTTTTGCCTCTCAGTGTATCTAACCTCCGACTTTCTCTGAATACTGTCAATATTTTAGTTACTATTCCCTCAATTTAAACATGCGTAAGATATGTAAAAACATTTAATTGATAATTCCATATTTTATTTACAATGGCTGAACGAAATTAAATCACCTATTCACGCATGACTGTACATATTATATCAGTAATCATACCGATCCAACTTGAATAGAAACTGATTTTTCAAACAGTATTTTTCTTTCCTTCTTTCTCTAGTTTTACTTCTGACTAGCTGCGTTACCGGCGTTGCCCGGGTTGCCATATATCCATAACCTCCGATTTGACTCCAATCTCGGAAGTATTCGCGATATTTTTTGTAACTCACCTACAACCCCACCCCTAAGTGTGCTCTCCTCCTATGCCGAGAGGAGTTGGAATTATAGATATCAACATCTCGCGAAACGCTTTCTATTCATTGGCTTCGAAAAATTTTTAATCGACGTAAACATCGGCCGTTTTTATATGTTTTAAAAATTCCACCTTCCTCCCCCCCCCCAATAGGGTGTGCAGTTCTTTTACTGTCAAGAATATTCACGATAGCTTCAGAGTGTTAAAAAATTTCCGGTACCTTTATGACATAACCATAACCTTCATGAATATAACCATATATAATACAGTAACTTAAACGAGTAAAGATAGTCTTTGGTGGATTTTGCTGTTTGGCGTTGGTAGCATTGTATAAAATATCTAAAAAATAACGAAATACGCCAACTCTTTATAGAAGGCTACCGAATAGAAAGAGGTCATATATATATATATATATATATATATATATGATTTTTATTGCTATACATTTTAATAGCTTTATTAATTGAATTATTTAGTTATAACTTTTTACTAAATATTTTTGTAACTGTTATAAACCGATTGAGGATCATAATGACCGTAATATTTGAAGTTATATTGTGCCTAATTATTATTACAGTTGGCAGATCATCTCATATTGGACGAAATTTTTGTTGCTAATACAACATCAATAAATAAATTAACTTGAGTAATGCATAGCAGATTGTAAACCATAAGTCGCCATACAACGCCAACTCTTCAATAGAAAAATATCAATTTTGTGCTTATGCCGTAATTATAAAGTTCTCTCTTGAAATTATTCCCTTTGTCTTTACACATATAATATTTGTGAAATTTTAATGATGTACATACATAACCAATTTTTTTCAAGAATGTCACCTGCACTTTAAAAATCAAATCTATTACATTATAATGATTAAAAAACATTAGGTATTGTTTTTACCATAATTCTGCCTCTCCACTAATGTGTATTGAAATATATAATTGGTCAAAATCTTGGTACTTGATCCTGTTAAATATACCCCATTAAAAGACAAGTTATTTAAAAGAAAATTAGATCCACGGATTGTATAATCTTTCATATTGATTTTTATTATTATTCGATCTGGTATTGCTGAATATATTACACTTTTCAATCAATAAAAATCTTTCTGCTATACTTTATTACGAAATAAGGTACTTTTTGTTGTTGTTTCGCAGTCGCGTAGTAACGTCTCTGTTCCGTGTGCTGTGACGTCATGATATCTTGGCGCGCAGTAATTTAGCACTTAATGATCTCGTTTTTTAATTATAATTATTTTCATGTCTGGGGTTTCTAACCCCCACAGTACCGTGTCTTGTGTTTTGAAGAATATGTGTACCAATTTTTGTTGCAATCTTTCCACGCTTTTAAATTTGTATAGTAATCAACGTAAATACAAACATACATAATTTTTTATTATATGGATACGAAATATTCCATATTGAATTTCGAACTCATAGGTCCTTATTAGTGTTCTCTGTTTACATTTATTAGCAATTATATCTTACATGATATATAAATATAATTGTCTAAATTAATGGTTAACTGTGCAAATTTAATCGAGAGGACGTATAACTGAAATAATTTATGCCTGAATTGTATGAAAAGGTGTGCAACATCACTTACTTGTAATCCAGTTTCCTCGACTTTCTGTTAGAGAAGCAGACGAGCGTGGTAATATTCACCAGATCCGCGCACACTCCGGGAAAATGTATCTGGAAGTTCGAACCTGACTGAAACTTTGTTTCCTTTCCTCGCTGCTACCTCTGTGATGGTGCTAGATAAAGAGACTCGCTAAGCTCGTCAGGATTATAACATTAAGCCAAATAAACTCTCTTTGTCGGAGAAGTCCTGTTATCTACCGAAGGAGAATGCAGTATGCGTTCCAGAAGGCTCGGCGGCAACGAAATCCTTCGAATGCTGAGCAGAAAGTGGAATATACTTTCCCGCAACACCCAGTCTCCGTCATCCCATTATATAATATAGTCTTGTTCTTAATTTCCTATATTAAATTGACGCATTGGAATAGGCTTATTTATATCTTGTTTATCTTGCTTAAGTTTTCAATTTATATGAAATTTGACCATTCTTATTTAATATGCAGTATCATAATAAACATGTCATATAAACAAACATCTTTTCTGAAAAATATGCAGTGAAAATTGAAATTTTTTCGTGAAAATGTTTCAATATAAATATTTGTTTTTAGTTTTATCATTTTTAGACGAAGTGGGTCATACGACACTATATTTTGGCCTATATGTATATACACCACATAATTAACCCTATTAATTATTGAAATTTTATAATAGTATGTGTGACATTTTATATAACTATGTTTATAAAATATTTACATTCTATCATAAGTGTAAAACAAATAATAACTACGTTGTAGGAACTGGCTTTTACTACTGGTTTTCCTGCCATAAAATTAAATTCCGCAACTTTCTTTTGCCACACTGATAAACCATAATAATGTTGCCAGTGATTTCTTGTACATATGTTCGCCAGAAAAAATAGAAAGGGACATTTGAAATCTATTTTAACATAAACATAAAATACACGGTAGTACTTTTCTTATATTCATGTGTTTAGTATGCCATTAAAAAATCATATTTTGCTCAGAACGTCACGTAATATGACCGTCAATGAAATTATATATATATATATAAATATATAGTTCAATGAGACACAAAATGATTATATCTGGTTATTTAATATCCAAAGTGATTTGGCATATGATGTGATTTCATTTGAAATTATTTGTTATGATTATAACGAAACGCTGGATGTTCGTCTGTGCATGACACTTTGATAACTTATCTTTGACGTTACATAGGTGTATCAGGTTAACATACTGAAAGAGTTAATTGGACAAAAAGCCTTCCATTAATGGAAACTGAAATTAAAAACCAAAAGTTAACATACAACTGAAATCATATTGGAAGCATATATTTCAATTCATAAAATAAAAATAATTAATAAGCTAAGTCTTTCAATAAATAAAAATGGCTTACATGTGTGTATGTTACCTATCTTAAAGGTGTAGATATTTCAACCAAACTTAGTACAAATGTTACTTATAATCTTGGAACGCACGCTGTATGCGTAAGACATCGATAGCACCCTAGGCTTGCGAATGGTATTTAAATAAATAAATAAATATATAATGGGGTCGAATAAATATATTTCAGAATCGCTGTGATTACTACTATTGCTGTAGGGGAGATTTAGATTTATTATTCATTCAATTAGTCCTCGGTGGAGAAAATAGGATACGTCAGAATATAATATTACAACAAAAGAATAAAATATTAAAATTCAAATACAAAAACACTGTACTTAAGAAAAAAAAAATTAAAGCAACGTTAAAGATATGAATATAACAGTAATTAAAGAAATTATATCTGTATTAATCTTCAAGTTTCAATCGACGAAGTTTCCAGCAGCAAATATTGCTTCTATTCCCGTCAAACATGGAAAGAAAATAAGTCGTCAGTTAAATTATAGAAGATTATAATTGTAAAATAATAGCAGTGCTTGATAGGATACAAGGAAACTGTTTTACTAAAGAGGATCTAAACTGTCCTTCCTATCTACGAAATCTTTCAGCGAGTAATATACTTAATTTATTAGCAAAGATTTACATCTCTATCCATAAAATAAATTTTATATAGTTAAAGTTTTTATTTCGTCCGGAATACTATTGTATAGATTTGTCCCGGATACGGTTCAAAATGACAGAAAATAGTTCTAAGAACGAGAAGACGCGTGAAATAGAGTCCATTCCTAAATTATTAATAATAATCCATTAGCTAACAGCACGACATCACAATACATGTGGAAGTAGAGAAATAAAATAATACGAAAACAACCGAGATTGGACCTGAATCCGTGGTTATAGGAGTTACCTGAGTTAATACTGACATTCACCATGCCGGTTCAAATAGGAGAAAGGAAAAATCCGCCAAAAATTATACATATCAGGGTAATCACAGATCTATCCAACAGCACAAAGCAAACAGAATGTTTTTGGGTGAAAATTTCTCATCTTAGTCTCTTTTTGTCTCGATACACGGTGCACTTTTCCCAGAGATTTTCAACGTCTTCACTATCCTGTTTAAAAACCATCGGCCGCAGATTCCACTTCTTTATTGTTGTCAAATATTTTACCATCGAACAAATTTTTCCAAGTTTGTAAAAACAAAATTATCTGAGGGAGATAAATCTGGTGAATAGGGTGTACTTTAACTCATTGAATTTGCCATCGCAATAATGAATGCGTGAACTGGTGCATAGTGTCAAAGATCGAAGGCTTTGCCGGTGTATTTGTTGAAGAAAAAGTTCTCGGGTTTCCACCCGGGTAACACAGCGATTGTAACGCAACGTTTCGACAACCAAATGCATCGCCGTCATCTTCTTCGCCTAGAAGATGACGGAAGTGCATTAAGTCGTCGAAACGTCGCGTTATAATCGCTGCGTTACCCGGGTGGAAACCCGAGAACTGTTTCTTCTGGTGCAGAGTGCATTCTGGTGAATCTTTCTTTTTCGTCAAAAACGGTCTTTATTTCTTGATTTCATCATTACAACGTTGAAATAAATAGCATAATACTCTCCGTTAATTGTTTTCCCACGTAACTGTGTCGAATCCATCAGTCGCTGTCGCTGAGATGGAAAACTCTCACTCAACTAGTTATAAAATAATTTTTACTTTCTGTGTTTTTAATATTACAATTAAACTTATGCAGTTATATGATTAAAAGAATTAATTTGTGCCTTTTAGAGGATGTGTAAACAAATGACTAGCAGAAAGGTGCTATGAAATATGATAGTACTGTTTCTGAAAAAAAAAATATAATCTTTCCCCACTCGGAGCCACTGAAAAAACTCGCGAAAGACTGAATGTACGTCTGATCTTGAACTGAAACGGAAAGTAAATTAAACCGGAATGTTATTGAACTAACTTTGCGATTCTGCCCTTGTACAACCTAAAAATAGTTTTCCTTCACACTTATATACCGCTACCTTCATTTTTACTGCCTCAAACAGGAATAAATTAATTCTGCCCGTTTTAGTTGTAGCTGCACAACGTGTTAGAACTCGCAACTGAATAATTGCGACAATGCTAATGTCTACGAGTTTTTTTGCCATCATTCGGTGTCAATACTGGGAGTCATAGCATGGGAAGTAAAATTTCGCTTAACGTGCAAAAAATTGCCTAAATATATGCTACTGGAACCTGCAAGAAGTTTCAGTAAGACGTCGCGTGCAGATGTACTTTTGGGAAATTCGGAAATATTTGCATACGTGTTTGTCAGAGTCTGTGAATACATGGTCAGTGACGTTACAGTCCGACCAACGACAAGAAAGGGCTGCCGTCGTCATGTAAGAAACAATAAATACCACCACAGTGTCAGTTATTATGTTAGTGTTGTATGATAACCATTATTTTAAAAACTGGAAATTTAATGAAATTGGTTGAAAGAGCTTATGGACAGAAGGACGTAAAATGTATTTTCGAACTAAGTGTGAGGATCAATTACATTAATTGACGGTGTGTTTGAAATGTCTGACAGGCAGGGATATGACGGTCTTAAAAAACCAGTGACGTTAATTCCCCAAGTACATAAATAAAAAGCGATGCAAATAGTAGTAAGAGAACATTTAGTTTCCTAACAGCGAAGGTTTTTGTTTGACTATGTACCTAACAGCGAAGGGTTTTGTTTGACGAGTTACGTAGCAGTGAAGGTTTTGTTTTTCGAGTTACCTAGCAACGTGAGATGATTTTACCCGTTACGTAGCAGGTCTAGTTTTCTGCTCTACAGACGTTGCAGCGTATTCACAGCAAATAAAAACCCGTAAGACTCGACGCTTGTTATTTATAGTGCTTGCGTAAAAAATGTTAATGTAATTAATTTGCGCACATTTGTACTGAGGTTAAAGCATCATTACCTTTTTTGAACTGTGCCAAATATTTCGCTAATATTAATAAGTTTACATAAGTAGGAACTTATGAATAGTAATGTTAGTTTTGTGCAGTTTCGGTTCTCATCAATTATTGTTCATGAAAATAGACGCACAGCCATAATTAGTATTATAAACTTATGTTGTATTTCTTTCTCAAGATATGTATTTAATAATATAATATATATATTAATTATTCCCGAGCTGCTGTGCTGTAGCAGTTAGCATTCCCGCCTCGTATCACAAAGGTTCCGGGTTGGAATTCCGACAGGGACGTGGATGTTTGTGCTCGTTATGGTAATGAAAACTGGGGTTTAGGTTGCAGGAAAATCACTTCGCTGACCACGTGCCAGTTCTAGTTCCAGAATGTGTCATGGAAAATAACAGTCTGGATGGGCTGTAGACCCAATGATATTAATAATAATAATAATTACCACTATTAAATCCTCAATTAAAATAAATACATTTATAATCTCCCCTACATCTTTCCACAATTACAGGTCTTCGATTGTTCGTAAATTCTGAGAAAGGTATATACGTAAATAAGAAATATAAGCTAATTATTGATATATTTAAAAATCTTAAAAGGATTTATTGGAAACAGATTAATCATTTCCCGGATGATCACAGATTTATGAAAAATGTAGAAGCTTAGTTGCCTAGCAGCCAGCGAGACTAATGAAATACATCGCTGACTGCCGATCGGATCACACCTCGTCCATTACATTGCGAATTCAAAATCGACGCTAAGCGGTCGGTGCTCAGCTGTTGTGACTATATTTTACTTGCATTTTAATGTTGAAAAATTAATTGTGAATATTATTCAATTTGCTAGATGAATTATTGCTATACGACGGGTATGGAAGCGAAACAGCAAGGTATATAAGCCATGTTTCAAAGTTCTCATGGTATTTACCAGTTTCAATCAAAGGTTAATACGTTTGCATGCATTTAAGATTATGATACTAGAATCTAAATATCTGGCAAATTCTGCTTCTAAGAATCCAGTTAATAAAGAACTTTTTTGTCTTTCGCAGATTCGCATTATTTTCATATTTTAGTCCAATAGTTAATAAAAGTTTAGGAGACTTTTCTTTCTATAATAGTTTCTTATGTTTAATCATGAGTGGCATCGGTTGCTGATGCAGATTTTGTTTGTTAAAATTCGTGTTAAATTACGAGCGTCTAGAATTTTATTCCGTCTTTGAATTTTGTCCAATTCTCTTAAATAATTTTCTGATCTTCTTAACCGAGAAACTAATTAAGTAACAACTGGTAAATTTACGAATTATGACCTTCTTATGTTGAATATATTTCTTTTTAAGATTTCTTTGTGCCTTCGATATCACTAATTATGTCCGACAGAGAATTTAACTGAAGTGTTCTGACCTTTTAGTTTCTTTGATTCCCTACAGATTCTCAGTATAAATATTTGAAAGTTGCAAAATTAGATACGAAACTGTTTCTTTAAAAAGTTGCAAAGGAGTTATATGCGCAGACATTTTTCTGTGTTTCGGAGCCTTTGAAACGTACAGGGGCAGTTCATTAGAATAAATTAACACTAAAAATTCCAAAATCTATTTACAAGATAAATATTTAAATATACATTAATATTTTTAGGTTTTTTATTCTGTGTTATGAGCCATGGCGATAAATTCCTTAATCTAATCGTAATATGCCTGTATGATATATTTTTCTTATTCTTACCCAGTATATACTTATGGAGGCTTTATTAAGATTTACCTTCTGACGACGATGCACAGCTTTCATACTAACGCTTCCGTGGTCTTCCAGGGTGTCTGGTGACGTCTGGGTTACTTTTTTTTAAAACTATTTTTGTGTAGGAAATACGGCTGCTGGATGGTAGGTAGAAAATGTCTCGGCAGATCTGAACCAACTTGCTTCAGATATGGAAGGAAAGTGGTGGTGCCGCGACACTATCCAGATAAGTGCAGTGAAGTTGTTATAACTAAATGAATCCTTTGACATCTAATTTATACAAGTCAGCGTTTGGTCCAATACTATTTGACGATCAGAGACGAGATTCTCATTTCCAGGCTAAAAGATCGTTGTAAAGAATTCAGATGAACACACGTTATTTGAAAATTAAGTATCTTTTTATTAAACACGAATAAAAATATTTTAACTCAAAATATTACATTTCAGTAAATGGTATTATTTCAATGATTTATTTCATAATACGAAGAGTTCAAAAAGACATACCAAAATTTGGTTTAAGTTGAAAAAGCCCCCTTCAATTGTAGTTTCCAAAATTAACATATATGATCTTTTATATATTGATTTGTGAAATCTAAGATTATGTGAATCACTAACTTCATTGAAATCGAATTAATACAACTACATTTGCAAAAACTATAACAATTTTTAGCGTTAATTTTTTAATAGTTATCCCCGTGATTTAAAGTGAGACAGTGTAATATTAGTCGTTGAACAGTGCTGTTGGTTAAAATTCAGCAGTGATAAGTTAACTGCACGTAACCAGTGAGCTGAAGCAATAATATTGAGTGTTGATATGAATGGATAAGTACCGGAATTTATCAGAGTATGTTGCAACAATGAAAATATAGATTGTCCCTAATCCGTTTCCTACATTTCTTCCAACTTTTGTTTTCACAATCGAGGCACCTTTGATCAAAACTTCTTTCTCAAGTTAGATTGCTTGCCCCGTCTCTTTGAAACTTTGACAAAGTTCATTTAGTGCAGCATTCGGGGCCGTCCCGAATTAGTTTTCAAATTATAAATGTAAACTAGAAAATTTAATTGGCTGCAGAGGCCCGAAACATTACAGTAATTTTTGGTTTCTGTGATATTACGTCATAAAATAGGCTCTTTGAATTTTATGATACTGACGAATACATTGAAAGTTTCAAAAATACACAATTTGATTCATAACGATGATTTAAAATATATTTATAGACCCTTTTTGTTAATAATTCATTACATTTTTAATTGTGACATTGTTAAGAGAATAAATTGCAAAATAATGATGACAAAATACAACTACGAAAGTAGGTTATGAGAAATTTTCTTCTCCATGTCCTGATTTTATATTACCCAAAATTATTGAAAAAATCCATCGCTAATTAGAGTGTTATGTCAAACTATACTTATTTAAGAAGTAAGTTCGATAAATAATTATGCTGTACTAACCATGTGTCCTATTTCCGTAACCTTAAATCCAACAACTCTTAAAATCTGTATTTATTTCAAAATTGTTGTGGAAATTCGCTAATGGCTTTTCGTGTCGACGCGACTACAATTAATTAAAAAAATATCAAAATATTTACTCAAAACATACATAAATCATAAATCTAGGGAGATTTACACGCGGACCATCTATTCCCGATAAGCAAAAATTTCTCCGCAGTTTAAATAGGACATATAAGACAATATCTGTCACTCAAAGCACTGCACAGCTATTATAATAGAAAATATACGAAAACCTTTTATTGAAACATAAATATCCCATATATACATACTTTAATATAAACTTCACAAAACATTAAACTGGCTTCATTTCATAATAACATTATATAGCAAGACAATTTGAGAAACATCGCAGATCACAAAACTGGAGCTGCGTCTTTCAATCTTTGGAATATGGAAGAATATTAGCAGATATAAATAAAGGTTAACAATGCAAGGAGTACAATGGACTGAGCCCGCTATATACGACCTTTAGATTTACTTTGAAAATTATTCGGTGCTTTATTTGAAAATACAATATAGCGGAAAATAATCTTAAATGTACTATCACAATAGAGTTTGAACGTATCCAACGCCAGTTAGTCACGTGTTATTATCTCAAAACCCAAAGTTTTAACCAGTGACTTTTAAAAATAGTTCAGACACTATTTCATGCCCTTCCATCTTTTGACTGAACATATAGAAATGCCGGACTTTTCTTCTCAAGTCATCTCTAGACAGCCTTCGTCAGTCGTTTTCTTGAACTGATCCGAATTGGTCAATGTCTGTAATAACGGTAATGCAAGTCGCATTTGAACAATTTAATAGTTTATAGTACGATAGTGTATTAATAATAAGAAATACATAAAAAAATATTATTTTAGTTTAATTTTATATTCGGTTGTTACTCTGAAGAATTTTGATAATGTCTCAGAATTTTTCAGCGAATTAATTGTAATAGATAATTATATTCTTTAAAATAGTTGAGTTAAAATCAACATAAATATTAAATTCAAATTGTGGTAAGGTTGATTACTGAGACTCTCACAATTTTATAAACGGTAAAAAATTTAATGTATTATTAATTTGGTGTGATATAAATTTATTTGAATTTGATCACAAAATTATTTTGATTTACTAACAATTATACAAAATGTTATACATTTCATTCACATATATTCAAAAAGCACGCAGTTCAGTTAGAAAATCTCAGGGTGGAATGCGAACAAACTATAGTGAAATGATAATTGATATCTTTTTAAAGAAAGGTAATGAAAGGTAACCGCAGGATTTGCTTACGTAACCAGTAAGTGCCATCCGGAAATGGCGAGCTACGGAAAAAACATCCATCGTCCAGTCCGTTTTAGCCCCGGCTTCCTTGCTGTCCTCAAGCGAAATCTATTGGGACGAGCAGAGAATCATATTTTATTTCTGATATGAGACGCACCTTCTCCAAATGGGATCTCCGTCCGTCCCGCTCGTTTTTACGAACCAGCGTCTTTGTTGTCCCTCAGGCAACTCCTTACCGCCTCCTGAACTTCTGGGCTGACCATTCAGTTCCACTGCCCAGTGACCACCCGCTGCGTTGTCAAGACAGAAAAACTGTCCCTCCCGTTTCACGCAAGCAAATTCTTTTCACTTGGTGCGCACTTTGCATCTGCTGTTGTAAAGTCAAAAAATATAATTACATTTTATGAAATAATTAATTCAAATAAAAGCGTATATTATAGTGTAAGTACAAGAAAATGCTAAATATTAAATATGTTCTTGATTACCTCAATGAAATGAGTCCCGGTCTTACTGTAAGATAGAATGGAAACTTTGGATTTGGAACAACAAATTGGCAGCGAAATATGCGGAAGTTTACATTATTTAAAATTGCCAGGCTTATTCGATCACCGCTTCACAAAATTTCTGCTTGTCATAGGAATAGTCAGACAAGCACCGTTGGCTCTGGTCGTCGACTTCACATACATCGCCACTCGTATCCTCAAGTCCCTGGAACGCGGGTTTAGGGACTCGTTTATCGATATTCAAATGCCGATGTTCATTCAATAACTTTAACAAATAAAATGATAGTGTTTGTTCAGTACTGGGATTCTAGCATGTCTTAATAACTGCTTAGAATTCCTTAGAATTATGAATTTATCTCAGAATAAAGCGCAATGAATGTGAGGCTTAGAATCTCTCACTTCAAACACACGTAGAATGAATGTATGAAAGACCTTAGAATGTCTCTCTTTACAGTGGCTATCTTATAGTAGCGTGTCTAAATTTCGTAATTTTTTAAATTTATCGGTTTCTCAACTTCACATTTTACACGTCATTGTCAGATTTTATATTCCACTTGTTTTTCACCAACCATTTTCCCCAATCCCATGAATTTATTGTGAGTCCCCATCGATGTAGGAATGTGGGGACGAATATTCCGTGTCCCCATGCGAGCAAGAGGGTCCCGTTACGCGTCCCGTTAGGGGATGCAAACAATGCTCCCCACCAAGTAACGGGACCTTACCGAGCACCTACAGCGTGCAAGCGGAGAGAGCCCATTCTGTTCCCGGCTCTCGCGCGACACTTACCTATGCTTCCGGACAACGACCAGAGTCGCACCACGTGTTGGAATAAAGTATTAGTTTAGGAGACCAGGCTTATTGCTCCCGGCTCCGGGTATCCTAACCCTGCACGAGTCTCTCCTATATTGGTGACCCCTACGATGGACATTTTGAACAACAAAATCGCCGAGCTACAGCAGGAGATCGCAAGGCTGAAGGAGGATCCACGTGGCCAACACCATGACGCAGCACAGGTCTGCAGGATCACACCGAAGCTGCCGGTTTTCTGGGCGGACAATACGGACGTCTGGTTCGCCCAGGCGGAAAGCCAATTCGCCATGGCCGGCATCACGCAGGACGCCACCAAGTTCAACCACATCGCAGCTCACCTCGAACAAAGATGGGCTGCGGAAGTCCAGGACATCCTCGTCAACCCGCCAGCAACAGGCAACAAACGAGTGTTTAAAGAAAGCTCTGATACAGAGACTTTCGCCCTCACAAGAGCGAAGAACTCGGCTGCTGCTCAGCGAAGCCGAACTTGGCGACAGATCTCTGTCGCAGTTCCTGCGATACCTCCGCAGCCTAGTAGGGCCTACTCAAGTGTCGGACGATTTCCTGCGGACGTTGTGGCTGCAGCGCCTGCCGGCCTACGTACAGGTCGCGGTCCAAAGTCATATAGACGCACCGCTCGCCACGGCCGCCCAAATCGTTGACAGGCGAGGAGATTCCACCACCCGGTCTTCCACCGCACGTCCACGCTGCCAGCACGAGCTCACAGTCAGGCAGATGAACTCCACAGCCCATCAGCCCCTAGTCTCGAGCACCGCCTGGAGGCGCTCACCGCGGAAGTCGCAGCCCTACGAGGCGACCGAAGGCCGCCAGCACGCCGCCAGCCGCCCGAACAACAGCGTGGCCTCCGCGACAACACCAGCACCGGGAAATGCTGGTACCACAGACGGTTCGGTAGCCGGGCTCAACGCTGCGAACCCCCGTGCAGCTACACCCAGGGAAACGAGTAAGGCGGCCGGCTATTGCAGCTGCCGGCTGCCCATCCAGTGGACGCCGTCTCGTCGTTAGGGACCACACCAGCGGACATGGGTTCCTAGTCGACACCGGTTCCGACTTATGTTGCTTCCCGCGCAACCTACTGAAGGGCCAACGCGCGGCCACCAACTACAAGCTCAGCGCCGCGAACAGCAGTACTATCAACACGTACGGCTGCCTACCCATGCGAATCGACCTGGGGCTGCACCGCGTGTTCGTATGGCGTTTCGTCATCGCGGACGTCGCGTTGCCAATAATCGGCGCTGATTTCCTGGCACACTTTGGTCTTCTACCGGACTGTCGAAGCGGGCGCCTGCTCGACGGGACGACGGGCCGCGTCGTAAGCGCGAATAAGGACCGATCGCTGCAACCCAGCGTCAGGGTTCTGACGACGTACTCGCCATACCAGGACCTCCTGAGCCGATTCCCGGAGCTCACGCGCCCGGCCGGCGCGCCCCGCGTTGTTCGTCACACCACGGTTCACCACATCCGGACGACGCCAGGGCCCCCAGTTTCCTGTAGACCACGACGCCTGGCACCGGAGCGGCTCCACATCGCACGGGCAGAATTCGAGGCCATGCTCGCCGACGGGACCGCGCGACGATCAAAGAGCCCGTGGGCATCGCCGCTGCATCTCGTGCCTAAGAAGAAGGACGGAGAATGGCGTCCATGCGGTGATTATCGCGCACTGAACGCGCGAACCGTCCCAGACAGGTATCTCGTTCGGCACGTACAGGACTTTGCTATGAGCCTTCGAGGAAGCAAAATATATTCTGTCCTCGACCTCGTTAAGGCATACACACAGATTCCGGTGCACACGACGGACATCCCGAAAACGGCCATAACCACGCCGTTCGGGATGTTCGAATTCCCGTTCATGACCTTTGGACTAAGAAATGCTGGACAAACGTTCCAGAGGTTTATGGACGAAGTGTTACAGGGGCTGGACTTCTGCTTCCCGTACATCGACGACATTCTAATCTACAGCGCGTCTCCAGAGCAACACCGGGAACACCTGCGAACCGTTTTCCGCCGATTGTCGCAGCACGGCATAATCGTCAACGTGGAAAAGAGCGTGCTGGGCCAGCAGGCCGTAATCTTCCTCGGCTACCACGTTTCCTCGGAAGGCGTAAGCGCCGTACCAGAACGAGTCGCCGCACTGCGCGATTTCCAGCGCCCATCCAACGCCAGAGGGCTCCGTCGCTTCTTGGGAATGATAAATTTCTATCGCCGTTTCCTTCCCAAGGCAGCGGCGCATCAAGCAGAGCTCCAGGAGGCTCTCTCAGGTCTCCGCGGCACCCACCCTGTGCCCTGGAACCCACTCAGTACAGCAGCCTTCGAGAAATGCAAGGCCTCGCTCGCCAACGCAACGATGCTGGCTCACCCGGACCCGACGGCACAGCTCGGGCTTTTCACCGACGCGTCGCAGAATGCAGTCGGCGCCAGCTTGCAGCAGCAAGTGGGAGGAGCGTGGCAACCGTTGGGTTTCTTCTCCCGGAAGCTGACGCCGCAGCAAACACAGTGGCCGGCATATTATCGGGAGCTACTCGCCATCTTTTTGGCGGTCCGGCATTTTCGTCACGCGTTGGAGGCTCAACACACAATAATATTTACTGATCATAAGCCAATATGTTTTGCCTATCAGCAGCAGAACGAGAGACTCCCGCCCGTTCAGAGGAACCACCTGACGTACATCTCGCAGTTCACCACGGACATTCGGCATGTCAATGGGGCCCAAAACATAGTCGCCGACGCGTTATCCCGCGTCGAGGCCTTGACAGCAGCCAATAGCCCGGTGGATCTCATCCGCATCACCCAGCAGCAAGCCGAGGACGACGAGCTACGCGAGCTGCTAGCCGGCAGCACAGCACTCCAGCTCCGCCACGTCGATGTCCCAGGACTCGACCTCCGGGTGTTATGTGATGTATTGACGGGTCGCCAACGCCTAGTCGTCCCAGCTCCAAGTCGCAGACAGGTATTCGACGCGGTCCACGGCCTGAGCCAGCCCGGGACACGCGCTACCACGCGCCTGATCACGTCGCGTTTCGTTTGGCCCGGGGTTAAACGAGACATACGCGTATGGACTCGGGCGTGTTTGCAATGTCAGCGCGCGAAGATTACACGGCACGTCCACACGTCACTGGGAGACTTCACGACGCCGTCAGCTCGTTTCCGTCACATACACATTGACATCGTGGGTCCACTGCCGCCAGCAGGCTCTTACCGATACCTCCTGACGGCGATCGACCGTGCATCGCGTAGGCCATAAGCTTATCCACTGGAGCGAATCACCGCAGAAGATGTGGCCAACGCCCTGCTCCACGGCTGGATCTCGCGCTATGGCTGCCCAGAGCGTGTTACTACGGACCAAGGACGGCAGTTCGAGTCCGATCTGTTTCAGGCACTGGGAAAGTACACGGGCTGGCAGAGGTCCCGCACGACGCCGTACCACCCACAGGCTAACGGGCTAGTAGAACGGTTCCACAGGCAGCTGAAGGCAGCGATAATGTGCCATGAAGGCGCCTCCTGGCTCGACGCCCTCCCGGTCGTCATGCTCGGGATTCGTACCGCCTTCAAGGAGGACCTGCAGACATCGGCCGCCGAACTGGTGTTTGGAGAACCGCTACGTCTGCCCGGCGAATTCTTCACCGCAGAGCCCGAGCTTGGCGACCCGACGTCACTCATCGAGCGGGTCCGCCAGGCAACAACAAACATACGGCCCACACCGGCTTCGCGACGCTCCCGACCAGGAAGCTTCGTGTTCAAGGAGTTGGCGACTTGCACCCATGCTTTTCTCCGTGACGACGGTATAAAGGCCTCCCTTTGTACGCCTTACACGGGACCCTACCGCATCGTCAGCAGGGACGAGAAAACCTGCGTGTTGCATACAAGTCGCGGAGAAACACGAGTTTCACTGGACAGGGTAGAACCGGCCTTCATGTTGCGCCCAGAGGAAGCAGTTGGGCCCCCCAGGATAGCGCCGGCAGCCACGAACGACAGCCCGGTGGCACCACAGGCGACGCTCTCCACGCCAGCGCAAAGAGACTGGCCTCGCCCGCATCGCCTAGCAGCGCCGCCAACTCGCTCGGGTCGCCGGGCCCGTGCCCCGGACCGCTACTCGCCCACGCCGTAGAACATTTCGCACATTGTTGTTTTTTTTTGTAAATATTCTGTATATTGTTTTGTAAAAATTATGAACATATATATTTATTATTGTATTGTAATGCGACTCTGGCACAAAACGTATACCCTGACTCCGTCTCTTAACGGGTGGCTGGTGTGGGGACGAATATTCCGTGTCCCCATGCGAGCAAGAGGGTCCCGTTACGCGTCCCGTTAGGGGATGCAAACAATGCTCCCCACCAAGTAACGGGACCTTACCGAGCACCTACAGCGTGCAAGCGGAGAGAGCCCATTCTGTTCCCGGCTCTCGCACGACACTTACCTATGCTTCCGGACAACGGCCAGAGTCGCACCACGTGTTGGAATAAAGTATTAGTTTAGGAGACCAGGCTTATTGCTCCCGGCTCCGGGTATCCTAACCCTGCACGAGTCTCTCCTATAGGAATATTTAAATCTTCGCAATTTAGGGACTTATTCAGACCTTTATAAGTTTTAAATTACTTTGTCACTCTGTTCTCACTCTCTTTTCCATCTTGCTGTTTTCGTACCTGCGTCCTAGGTCATCTGTGTATCTTAAAACATTCTCATTATCTAATCCCTTTTTTGTCTCGTTTGTGTGAACACTGATGCTACTAAGTATACTAGTATGGAGAATAGCTGATGCTTTCGGAAGGTGCCCAGGTTTCTTAACATTAAAATAAACAAAAATGACGCAATAAAATAAAATAAAAATATAAGTCGTGTATGATTGTGAAATAATATTATGCGCTAATGTAATTGTTTATTGAGGTAAATTACGTGTTAATTGAATTGAAGATTGTGCATAGTTCTCCGAGTTTCCCCACTTGAAACCCGATGCAGCATAATACAGAACTAAAGTAACAATATTACTACGGGAGTGTAAAGAAGGTGTAAAGTAAAATATTATTCTGCCGCATGTGACAAGACATCTCCTAACGTCACTGCGTCTCGCCTTTGCCATATACCTGGGCACACTCAAGAGTAATATATTTTATATTACTATGGTTGATTACCGTGTTTCGCTGGCCTCGGTAGACCAGTTTAAATGAAAACTGAACATATTTTTCAGCCAATAAGAGAAATAATGGTAAAACCGTCCGCAGAGGTGTCGAAACCTCTTTAGAGCATGGCGGGCGATGTACACCAATTGAGGTTCACCTTGGGTAAAACCGTGTACTTAAGGATGTCTGAAGATGCAAGAATTTCAACGCATCGCAAGACGGAATTTAATTTCGAAGATTGGAAAACATTTTATTTTCAATTGTTTTGAAAATTTATCGTAATAACGAACTTTACGAATAGTGCAGAGACGATGAACGATTATTAATAGGACGCAAAAAAATTCTATTCTTTTTGTTTGCTGTAAACCTAAATTTACGCGAGAGAAGAACACAAGTTGAGTACTGCTCAACTGTATGAGCGACGTCTTTATCATATTCGTCAGCTATCTAGTGCGTATCGTGAGATGATAATCTCTGGGACTCAGGTGTTAGCGCTTTCCTACTTTACAGTCTCCATTAAAAGTGTTCCAGTAGTACACATGTGGAGAACATTTGAGACGCCACACCATATCTTCTAAAGAGATTGTACAGCAGACACTTCTATTAATTTCATTTTATTCTGGTATTCATGTCCTTTTCTTCTAATTGTTTGATAAATATAGCTGATTACACATTCCGAAGGGATAGGATAGACTTATTGTTCTGAGGTCTTCTTCGTCCACTGGCCGGAGCAGGTTGCTAACAACCTCTTGATCAAACGGTACAAAAATTAAATGGACCGACAGATTCGATCGGGCGACACAGTTTTTCGAGTCCGGACAACCAATCCAATGATCCGCACTCGGAAAGAAGAAGAGCGTTATCACCTGAGGCCCAGAACCAATTATCGATACGACCACGAAACCTGACGAATGTTATAAAAGTGACATCCAGACACCGGGACGAACTTCACTTCATAATGTCAATGACCGCCATAGAAACGTCGTGGACTAAGCGTACTCATGTTGAATGGCGATGAACACCTTCAAAACTTTCACTGATTGATAATGGAATATTGTATAAAGCCACATTCACTTAGAATCCATCGCAAAGGAACATCGTCAGGCGAAATAAATGAAATGCACTTGTTTCCTAATAGAATTAAGGCCAGTGAAGTTATTTTAAAAGTGTATGAAGTGCATGGTCGAAAAGAGAAAGTTGGAAAACAGAAATTTAGATTGAAACATGTTTAAATCTGACGTAAATATATGACATTCGATTACAGATTTACAGTCGAGTTAAAATATGGTGGGTAAAGAATGTTCGGCTTAGCTAAAAATAAAACCATACAACTTACGTTACCAAGTTTTTGAAAGCTAAATCGAGTATATTACGTTGAATACAACTCAATTTCCATCCTTATATCGTGATTACATTTAGTCGAGAAGAAAACTTAAAAAAATAATATAATTGGTTGGTACGAATTTATTACTTATAAATAGGAAATGGTTCAATGAAGGATATAGTGAAGGATAATAAAGGAGTAAAAATACGATCATTTAAAATGTAAAAAAATGCAAGGACGTGACTTATAGTAAAATAAATCTTGAAATACTTTCGCGAATGGTAAATAAACTAGACAACTCCATCAAACCAGAGCCATAATTGCCCAGTAAATGTTTTTAAAAAACAGTCAAGAATATTTCATATTACAGGGATAAGCTGTGATCCTTACTTAATGAGAGCTATATTTTGGTACTCTATGTATGTGCCGAAGAGAAAACCATAAAAACTTTGAAAGCTTGGCAACAAACAGATTTTAATGTATACAAAATTATGAATTATTTAAGTATGATATTGGACATCTTTAACGAAAATGAAGTGGTTAAGTAAAGTAGAGGTAAAATATTCTTAATATTCGCGCAAAATCGCATAATAGTGAAATTTTGTGATTTACGGAGATGACGATTATGTATAACGTAGATAGTGGCGATGAGATTAAGATTTCGTAATATGATGCTTGAACGTCTTCTGCAGACTCAGCTCAGTCGAGTGTTAGCTCAGCGGCGTCGTTCAAAATCATCTCCATTATCAACTCACGTCACAAGGAAAATAATTAGCGTTGGTATTTCCAGTGGTGTTAGGCAGGTAATTTTGAATCTCAAATAAGCTTGTAACAGATATTCCGCTGTATTTTTCTAAATATAATAATTGTTGCTGAAAATATGTATGCGTATTTTCGTGTCTTAGAGGTGAATTACGTTGTACTACGATTAGTGAAATGGGAACAGTTTAAAGAAAATTAATTCAGATTCATTCATATACAAATCGAAGTTCGCAATTTTTTGAAAGCTAAATCGAGTATATGACGTTGAACACAACTCAATTTCCATAACTTATATCGTAAGTACATTTAGTCGAGTAGAAAACTTAAAAAAATAATATAATTGGTTGGTACGAATTTACTTTAAGAACAGGTTTGTGTATATGTTAGTTTATATGTGATTTGTGGAGGAAGGTAGAGAAATATTAATCTGAGCGTGAAGGCAGGTGAGGGAATTCTTTGACTGTGTGTTCTGGGCAGTCAGATCGTGCACACAGGTTTATGGGCTATTGCGCAAGTAAACTAGACCCTGCGTGAGCAGTGTTTGCTCTAACAGCATCTATCTCCCTGTACAGCGAGTTATGGCAACAGGCCGTAATGCTCCTACCCTTGATTAAAGCACGACTGGAAGGGGAGGGTTCTAAACGTATTTCAACGATGTTTGTGAGCTTTGATTTCGTGTAACGCGGTAATGAATGCCACCGCCATCTGCAACAAACTAATCACAACCACACTATCAAATGTTTCATCACTCTCAACGCTGACGGACAGAGTTGTAAGACCAGATCGTTATGAAGTATTCTGAATCATATTTAAATGATTTCTTCATAAAAAAATTGAAGTAAAAATAGTGAACAAAGTCGTCGTCTGGTGAGGAAAGTAAAATGCAGGTATCTTATTACAATTCTCATGGACCCCGAAACATATTTATTTGACGCAAATATCGGCCAGTTTTTCATGTTTTAAAAGTTCATCCCCATTAAGCAGAAAACCTTTATGGATGGTAGCACTGTCTTACTTCCACATGGTTTGTTTCCGGGTCGAAAGTAACATGTATAATCAAAATTTGGTCGAAATTTCTCCACTGGCAGCAATATATACAATAACCAACAAAAAGTACGGAATGGCACCGTCAATAAAATCAGAGAAAACCTTATGGCTATTTTATAGACCAATAATAAGTTAATGATAGGATGGTATAAGCACACATAGGAATAGAAAACGAAAGGGCGGACAAAAGTGCAAATATGGAGGCTTCCCAACAAAAGAATAAAAACAACAGTCCAATATGCACTAAAAATGATGGGGGATAAACCTATGCCAGTATAATGGAGAAAAAAATGGTACAAGTGTAGAAAAGGAAGGAATTTTTCACAAGGAAGAAGACAACTTAAAGGAAATATCATACGCTAGCAATCTGCGCGGAGACAGCAGGTGGTTGTTGCTAGAATCAATGTGACGTATGAAAGGATGCCCTGATGATCCAGCATATCCTCTACGACTGCCCAAAGCACAACAGGACTAAAAGAGCCACAGTTCAGAAATACACGAGAAGGGAGATATGTACCTCAGCAGCGGCAATAAATAACCTACTAAAGTTTAGCAAGGAAACCAACATTCAAGATCTAATCTGATACTAAGAATAAAATGTAAAGTTAATATGAATTTATTGTAATAATTTCATGTAGTAGATTTGGCAAGTCGCCAATGACTTTTATGTTGACGCGACTATAAAAAATAAATTTTTAAAAAAATAGAACAAAAGTTGAGATTCATACTTTGTATGGATTGCTAAATTTATTCGTGTCCCAATAGAAACGATTACTCTTTGGGGAATAATTAAATCTGCTCTTTTATTGATTAAAGTTATTAGATCAAACGAAGAAAATTGTCAATAGTTAAAATATTAACACTGTACACAAAATTTATTTATCTCTTTAGTCAATTATATGTCGCTATATATCGATCATTAAAGGAAATTATTTTTGTTATATATATAATTATATGTATTGAAATATATTTGTCCTAGTCTTTTAAAATAAAATATAATAATAAAAAGAAAAATTATAACTACAAATTTACGATAGGTTTCTTAAGTAATTTCAAATAGAGACTCTAATCAGGGTCTCTCCATAGAGCTGTTCGGTAACCGAGACCCGGATCGAGCAGCCTCTAGATCCCAGGAGAATCATGCCGTAGGTCAGGTATGAGTTAGACATTTTTAACTGTTTCAATCGGACTTCTAATGAATGAAAGGCTGTATAAATCACGCATCATTTTCCTCTAAACTTCTTTTATGTCAGTATTTTAATCAAAATAGAATGTAATACATTTCAAGGTATTGTATATTGTTTCAATTTAATTAAAAACTCGTCGAATGCCCGTGCCACAGTGTTTCATAAAGAAACAAAATAAAACTATTACCTACTATATTTTCTTTTCTATAACTTGAGAGCGTAACAAGTCGGAGTGATTAAAATCGGTTTCCTTGAGAGATTAAAAATGTTAATAAACGTTCCAATTCTTCGTTTTTCAAAAGAAAATTATACCACCAATTTTGATGCTATTTTATAAAATTGTTTTATATAAATGACGAACAGTCAAAAACTAATTTTTGTTGATTGTAAAACGATATTGTTCAGTTTACAAAAAAAAAACGGCTGAAATATTTTTCTATGAAGACGTAAGTAATTTCAAGTTGATACATCACTCGCTAAAGTACGAAATGTTAAAGCAGGTATACAAAAAAAAAATTGCGAGAAGATAATCTCAGAGATAAAGAGAAATAACTTTGTCCCGGAACAATGACTTATATTTAACGTGTTACATAAAAAAGATTGACCCAAGACTCCATCGTATCAGTATAACATATAGATGTATCATTGAACCACCAGGTAACCAATGCATTAACCGTTCAGGATGCTTATATTACTGTATATAAAGGACGGGAATCTGGCATATAGGGTTCTCTGAATAGGTTTTGGTCTATAGTTTAAATTAAAATTTATACTTACAAAACAAATTATATATTCCATCCAGCGGTGTTTCAGAGCCATTATTCCGTTAGGGTAGTGTTTCCCGGAAGGGCTGATACGTTTACAGTCAAAATACATAATTTTTCCTTGATGAAACGAAAAAAAATTGCCTGGTGAAAAACCTTTGAGTTTTCCGAACAGATGGAAGTATAATCTGGGAAATAAGGTGGTTATTTCTGTACAATATTTAGAAAACCTTCAATTTTCCCATAGCCATGGTGCTTCACGATATTTCGCAACGATGGCACTAAATTCTCCCTTTTCTATTCGGAAGAACCAGCTTTAATACACTGCATGGTCTGTTTTTCAATGCTGGTGTAAAATAGCGAAACCATGCGGAAAATCACTCGTTCTCATAGAATGCTCCAAGCACTGTTGGGAATGTGTCGTCAGTACACGTATTTTATTGTAGTGAACGAGCGTTGTAATAGGAAATAAAACCGAGGCCTTATCAGAAGGGGTCAGTGCTGCGTTTAACCATGTACTTTATTGGGTTTCAGTTAATGGCATATCAGTTTATTCATAGAACACATATTTCGTGTAATTTCAAACAAAACAACGTGACAGTAAGTTCTCTAACATTATGGTCAAATCAAAACATTCTGATACTAAAAGTTAAAAATTCCCAGGAAGACAATTGTACGTATAAATTAAATTAAAAAAAGATTATTCATAGACTTACAAACATTCGGCACTGTTAGAATAATGTGAAATAATTTCAACATTAGAATATGAGTTTACTTTGTATAATTTCACTTCTTCGTTACTTGCAGTATAAGTATGTAGTTTTATTCTTCTAGAAAGGATAAAATGTAATGTGCCAAGTTTCTTTAAGAAGATCAAATATGAATTTTCAAAACACTGGGCATTAAGAAACTTACAGGTGATTACATACAATAATTTATTATGCTTGTGATAAATAATAGGAATCAATTCACGTATAATTGAGATTTTGATCAGAAAGACACATAGAAAATTCTATTTTAAATATTATTTTGTATCTAAATGTGAGCATAGTTAAGTTTATTACATATAGATTTATTGGAACTTTTGAAATTTAACAAAGCGTACAACTCTGCTGTAAACTGCATTATAGAAATTTTTCTCTGTATACCAATATTATACTTGATCAGCAGTGAGACTAGAAGATGCCCCTACGATTTATTCAAGTTAAAATTTTCTCATATTCCCCTTCTGTACAGGCAATCGATGTCACATTAAGAAAAATTTGTTAATAAAACTCTGGCGTGGGGCATTAACTTATTTATTATCTGTTTCTCAGCAACATCGTGCTATCATTCGTTGTCAATATCTTCCAACAATATTTGTTTCCAAATTATTTTCCTAAATAGTTTCGCTTCATTGTGGTGGCAGGTATTATTATTCCTCCGCTCGTTCGCCCATCATCTCCACGTCTATAAACACAATTGGGACTGAGTCTGAGCAAACAGTGTACATGACTACGCAATATCAGCGCAATGATTAATGTCTATGAGCAGGTGACCATGGTTGTACAATCATTTACGTAAGAGAATGGGACATTCAGATCATTCATTTCCTCCAACATGTGTAAAACAAATCTTTTTAATCCCCCGATATCAAACGTACACAGATATACGGAACGAAAATTATCCAAGTGCCTATGAAATAAATGAATAAGCATAAACTGAAAATAAAACAAAATAAAACACTCGAAATATTCTAAGCATACTTTCAAGTATACTTTTATTTGATAATCACATATTTAATAAAAAATACAGGATATATAAAACGGCTTACTGATCTCATCTAGATTATTCATGAAACTTAAAAACTTTGGTGAATTTCGTAGCAGGATATTCTTTTTTCACGACGTTTAGATTATTTTGGAATCATAAGATTTCCCATTATTTTCCCAATTAAAAAAAGAGGTATACCATGATATCACCGACAGTGAGACCATGAGGACTGGAGGCAAGATAAAGAAAACTTTTCTGATAACAAAATTGTGATAACGTGAAGAGTATCTGCCGCAGAATTTTGTAAAGCAAAACAATGGCTAAACACGAAGCTTTCAGCAAAGGCACAATTTAATTAAAGCTCTTTACTGCGGGCTGAAGACTAGAGGTTCAGTCCGGAAACAGCAGACGTTAACAATTAAATTAAACTTCCTCTGTCTCTTGGTTGTCCTCAGCTCCTGGCAGTTAAGTTAATTGAAAAATGCAAACGTTTACGCCCTCATTGTTTCTTGTTGAGCTTACTAAACCAATCGAATTGTAGTACTGAGAACAATCACAGTGGTTTCTTAAATGTGAAAGTTTTTTTCTGAGTTGATAAAATTTAATTTTTTTATGTTTGCAAAAAATAAAATGTAGTCAATGTCTTCCCAAAGCAAATTAATTGCGTTGAAGAGTAGAGGTTATAATTCGAATATAAATCAATACAGTTAGCAGAAATAAACAAAAATTTAAACGTTAAATAACTTATTTCTGGATACTTAAAATATTAAATATAGGAATGATTACTTTTATCTAAAATGGTTTTATGATTTTAAAGTTTAATTAATGTGGTTATCAGTAAAATTGACCATCAGTTTATCCCTTACCTAATTATTCAACTTGGTTATATGATACCATCTTATTTATTACAATTTGATAATTTTTCTGTCGTTATGTAGTTATTCCTTGCCACCTTCTTTGTCGCTTGGCGTACGTGTCCGGTTTTTCAAAAATGGCTCAATAAAACTCAATACGACCAAGAGAAAGTAGGTAAACTCACCTCGAGCTACCACAACAAATATGGAATGTATCTTAGGCCTTTAAGTTGGTAACCTGACAGTCATGTCGGTCACTGAGATTCTCTAAGGACTGCATACACTTATACATTATTATGACTATCTGTTCAATAATTCGGTGGGCCACCTCTGGTCAGTATCACTGTCTAATTATGTGAGAATTGAGGGTTGTGGACCCGGATGACTCTTCCAACTTCAACCAACAAATGTTCAATTGGATTGAGATTTGGTTATTGTGGAAGTCACGCAAGCAAGGTAAGTCTCGCTCATGTTCCTGAAAACACTCCTGCACGATACGAATAGCGTGGCATGACGCATTGTTACAATGAGCTTTCCCTAGGAGGAAATTAATCATCAGCGATATTTTGGTACGTTATGCTACTAAACTTGAGGACTCTATTCGTGCGACTTTTCTTGTTTTTCTGTGCAAATTGGAGACGATTTCTCTTGTTAACTGTAGACATCAAAGTTGCTCCAACAGGTCTTCGGCTTTCATATCCCATACAATGCAGTGTACGGGGAACAGTGCGTTCATAGGTCATTTGAGAGGATCCCTATAAAGATCTGCTGTAATTTAGTGAACATTTCAATGATAGATATTACACAAGGAAAGAAGTCAGCGACAAATTCATTAAGAATTTACGATTTATTTTCAATTTTTTCAATAATGAACTAATTTTAATATCTGGATGGTAAACCGAATAAATTTGACTTAGTAATATCAAATTAGACTTTCCCAGCTGTGTTCCCATCGTGTCGTTACTTCAATTTCCCCTCACCATAAGCCATGAACTTAGGAACAGGCTATTGAATTTTCATAATCCCGCCGAACATTTGGAAGCGAATAGGAATAGCTTGAATACTACCGATTCGATGCGCGTAACTATAATAGTAGATTATTCTTATATCATTACCAGACTTGTATAGATGTTACGCAAAGTTTGGAAATAATATTTTTTTCGCATGCAATGTTTATTATCGGGTTAAATGAAAATAGATTATAAATTTTAATATTGCTGATATTCTGAATAAAAAAACGTATGATATTTCATAATTAAAGCTTTTAATAATAATGAGAAAAATATCCAAATACAAACAAAATAAGTGATAATAACCCACCTGTGAGCCGTGTGATCAACTCCTCATCATTCGAAATATCTTATCCGAATGCACGAAGTACAAGGATATACGCAGATTGATCTTAGCCATATTCTAAGGAGAAGACTTCTGCTCAGACTCTACGGCGATCAAGAGTGTCCTCGAGTTCGTCTCCAACGCTCAGCTGACAATCGAAATTTGAACCATGCACATAAACATTCGCAGACACTATTCCGTCGCCATGGAAACACAGAACGCAGACTGTTTGAAAGAGTCGGTGAGTGACAAGAGAAGCGCTATGACATCAGAGTTGGGCAACATTATTGTGGACTTACTAACATACGTCAAGCCCCGAAACGTCCACGCAGAAATAAAACGACTACTAGTATTAAAGTCTGCTTCGATCAGCTAGTCGCAGAAGCGGATGATTTATCACGCGGAATGCCGTATGACGCAGACAGAGACAGCGGATCAAAAGGAGACAACATCGGAAGCTAAGACAAACGGGAAAACGAATACCGCCCCTCCCCCCCTCCATGACCATAGTACTACTGACATTACCGATATTGCTGTAGTAAATACAGTGGGACAACCTGAAAAGGATTGGCGGCGAACGAAAGAAACCATCCCCTCAACGGCAGTACAACTGGCGTCCAAGAGGCCTGAGGCCTTGGCCATTAAAGCAGAAGGCCATACATCATACACTGACGTCCTGAAGAAGATGAAGAGTGACCCCAAACTGGCGGAAATTGGAGCCAGTGTTGGTAAGATTCGCAGAACGGCGGCAGGTGCACTCCTGCTGGAATTCGTCAGGGCACACCAAAGTGACGAATAAGTTACAGGGTCTGGTTGAAACTGTTCTGGAAGGCACGGTAACGGCGAAGGCCGTAGTGAAGGTAGTTTTGGTGGAAGTAAAGGACCTGGATGAAACGGCAAAAAGCTCTAACTAATCACCTGGGAGACGAAACAGCGAAACACTGCATTGTTCATTCAACAAGACGTGCTTACGGCGGAACTCAGACGGCTGTCTTGAGCATGCCGAGATCCGTGGCGCAACAGATAATAGCACTTGGTAATATTGAAGTCGGATGGGTCTCTTGCAGCATCAGGGTGAAGGTCACACCTATTAGGTGTTTGAAATGCCTGGACTACCATCCCGAGGCACGCAGCTGCAAGAGCCAAACTGACTGAGGGAACCTGTGCCTACGGTGTGGGAAAGATGGGTACCGAGCCAAACAGTGCACGATTAAACCCAAATGTCTCCTGTGTGACGAAAAAGGCAAGGAGGACGAGAGTGACCACAAGTATGGCTCGCAGTTGTGTCCAGCCTATCTGATGGCATTCCGAGAGATAGCAGGATGAACATAAAAGTATACCAGCTAAACCTGAATCACTGTGGAGGCGCACATGACATCCTGATGCAATCTGTGAGAGATGGTCACAGTGACGTCACCATCGATAGCCAACCATACCGAATCCCTCGCAACGAGTAGTGGACATGGGACGAAACGGGCAGAGCATCCATCTGGGTCTGCGGAAGAAGCCCTTCCAGGAAGTTAAGCCACGACAGGAAGAAGGGTTTACTTGATCAATCATGTGTATTTTATGTATAGTGTATTATACTGTAAATATGTATAGATCACTAAGAGTAACCTTAAGTCCGAAATAGGGTAATATAGGTTCGAATAGAACCATAATGCGTAAGTCATAAGGAGAGCCAAACGGCTGAGGCACTCCTCGAGAACTAATGCTTGACCGTGGTTCCTCGAGGAGCTGCCGTAGAAAGGGAGGTGTATTTAGTGGGAGGGAATCCCACACTACCGTTAGTGAGGACAGCTATAGGTGTCTTCATAAGATTTTCACCTACCCTCGCAAAAAAATACATACTACGCAACCTATTTACGTAATTCCCATTGGTCGGTCGCCAATAATTTCTAAGTTGACGCGACCATAAACTACTAAAAAAAATGTGATGATATAAATAACACACAACGTTTCTGGAAATCTTGTTCCTTTCTTCAGGTACTAAGAAAAGTAAAAACACAAGAGCCTGCACAACTGCACAATACAATTGACAAACTCAGGTTTCCAGAAACGTTGTATGGTATTTATATCATCACTTCTTTTAACTATATTTGCCTATTTTTCTTATTAATTATTTTCTAAACACGTATATTTTTCATTTGATTAAAGTTTATAAAGAATATAAATTTATCAAAATCATGAAATGAAACTCGTTGTATTTATTCTTCATTTCTCTTCATACACGGATATTATTGTAATTTTATGTGAATTACGTTTTATTTCATTAAAGTATCAGGATGGAAAAATATCGACCGACCCGGGAATCGAACGTTGGCCTCCCGCTTAGTACATGGGGCTTCAACCCAATAACTCTAGAATCGGTACCAGGCTTACCATGCAGCTTCACCTACAATTTAGTATATTACAATCTTCATGGCCTAATTTTAAGAGACTATGATTTATTTTTATTGTGACGTAGCATACGGAGGCTTAAGTGTTTTATTCCATAAGAAGGAAAGAAAATCTAAATTTATTTTAATCAGTTCCAGGAGATTTGTTACTAGTAGTAAAACTTAGGCTATAATTAGTTCGATTGGGGCAATAAACCTGTTTTGTATTCTTCGAAGCGAGTAAACTAGAGATGGGTTCCTCCAGAGCGAGTCGTTTCAAACGAACCACTCCTTCCGATGTAGCTTTGACCTCACAAAATACAAAGTATCTACCATTTATTCTGTGCTATCAGACCATAAAGGTAGAGTTATGCACATATATTGCGAACTGTTTCATAGCAAATCACCTATTACAACTACACACGGGAGACGTCTTTGCCAAGCAATACACTTCTAAACACAGACAATGAGTCGGACCCAAATAACATGTCTCAAAACTTTATTAATTACTTGTGATTCGTTGACGATATTGCACCAATAAAACTAAGTTCACAAAACGAAATACATGGATTACTAAAGGTATTAGAATATTGATATATTATATATTTATTATTATATTTATAATAATTATTAATTATGTCGCCTGAATAAATTAAAATAAATAAATACAAGCGCTAAATTTAAAAACGTTTTGTATTAAGTATAAACACATTTATAAGAAAGTTATCATTTATGCTAAAAAACTAGGTAATACAAAATACAATGCTAATTCAGATAGTAAAATAAAAACATCGAGACATCAGGTAAATCTAAAAACTGTAACGATATACAACTTATAAATATAATATATATAATAGAAAATAAAGAAGCAGCATGTGAATTTAACTCGTATTTTACTAACGTTTCTCGTGATATGTTAGCAAAATCATGTATACAAAAACGTAATATTTCAAACTTATGTAAACTGCTACCTGAACACTGGAGCATATTACTCGCTGAAAGAGTTCGAAGATAGGAAGGACAGATTAGACCCTCTTAAATAAAATAGTTTGTTGATATCCTATCAAGTTATGCTATTATTTTCTTTATTTTCATTTTCATGTTCGACGGGAATCGAAGTAAGATTTGCTGCTGGAAACTCCACCGAATGAAAACTGAAGATTAATATATGTATCATTTCTTTACATACGGTTATATTAATATATTTAACGTTAGTATTTTGTATCAAATTTTGGGTTATTAGACCGCGTTTTGTTCTGGCGTTCTTGGCGACTTTTCGTTCGATAGCACCGAACATTTTCATGGCTAGGGCAAGACCAAACTCAAATTGGGAAAGGTGATCTCAAATTCACAATCAATACGAAACCGTAGAAAACGAATGCAGGTAAGTTTTCATTTTTAGGAAATCGATAAAACTTAGGATGCAATACCTGTTGTTTATTTTTTGTGAAGTGTTTAGATGTGCGTAAAAATTACAGGACATTTTTAGAATGTCTAAGAAATTTTATTCATAAAAGATTTTATATATTGTGGTAATTAAAAGGCAATTATTAATTAATAATTAAGAAAATTTGGACTCAAATTGTTAGCGGCAAAACACACAAGAATGGACAATAATTCCACAGGTATAAGGTATTGCAGGCTGTTGGTTCTTGCTAGAGCGTGATGTGGCCCGTCGTCACCAAAGCTTAGCATAGAAAACTTGTTGAATTATAGTAAAGGAGTCATCGCAAAAGTATAGAGAAAAGGTGTTGAGGAGACATAGCTGTATAAATTCTTCCTGGAGAGATAGCAGAATATGAAGTTGTCGTTGGACTGCAGAGATAAAGTCGTCGAGATATAGTAAAGGAGTTGTCGAAGCATAGCTGAATATAAAGTTGTTGAGGAGATATAACTGTGTAAATTCTTCGTGGATAGATTGCAGAATAAGATGTTGAATTGTTGCAGAGTAAAGTCGACGTCGAGATATTGCAGTGTAAAGGCAACTTTTTGTGAAACCAACAGCGATAATTAGAGTCAGTGTTAAAAATGGCCTGTTATAAAGTGTAATGAGTGTGTAAGTGAATGAACAAGACAAATTGCCCTGATTGCCAAAAACTGTAAGTTCCAATTTCACTGAATTCATTTTTGTAAACCATTTAATAAAGGTAATTATCTTCAGGTTTAGATTTTTGAATATCGTTTATAATTTAAAGTCAGCATTTTATATTTGCATTGTAAATAATACATTAAAGTCGAAAATAGCTTTATAGAAAATTCAATTGTCAACAAATATATTCTTTATTTAAAGGCCCAGTAAAGACCCTGAGAGAGAGAGATTAAATTTTTATTGTAAAACATTAATAAATAATATAAATTGAAAATTAATTACGTGGTAACTGTTGAAAACTTTAATGGATCACATTTGTAAATTTAACTATTTGTGCATAAATAAATCAATTTGTTTGATTATTTAAAATTCTTAATAATTACTAAATATCCTTTCATTTAATATTAATATTATTTAAATTGATGTATTAACGTTTTATTTATCATCCTTTCATTTTATAACAATATATTAATACAATGTTTTACATTGTTATTAATGTGCCTCCGGGATTAATCCCATTCTCTGAATTATATACATACTCACATAATTGAACTATACGGCCTGGAACGAGTTTCTTATAAAATAATAAGAATAGTCTGAATATCAGAAAATATAAATCGCTTGAGAGAACGATAACTTTGTAAATATAATAGTCAAAGTCAACATTCTTGTGAATTGTTTTTATTTGTGCATTACTTGTAGTATTTGTCGTAGTGAATTGAAGGAAAGCGAATTATAAAGATGTATACAAAAAAGATAACTGCACGGGAATTCCATGTAAGTAATAAGTTCTCGCAGGTGAAACCTTTCAGGAGAGTAGGAGAGAGGATGAATTTTCACTCTGCTTTTGAATTAAGATTTCTGTTAGCGGGCGCAAAGATTGGGTATATGACAAGATCCCATTGGAAAAGTCGGCCAGCCGCCTCCAAACTTGATTGAGGCATGGAGACGGGAATTCTACGTCTCCACAACAAATTACAGTCCAACGTTGGACAAGTACCAAGAGACTTTCGACCTGATGCAGATTTCTCACATTTAGGCGAATTACCGGGTAGAATTCTTAAACTATAGCCCGGTTACCCTATTTAACAGTTGATTACCTTACTCTTTTTTCCGTATCACCTTTCCATCCCTTCTTGTGTAACAAAGGGAAGTTGCCACATCGCTTAGTAGCCTAGCACTTATAAAAACAATAATTATGTTAATAATTAATGTTAAAAGAGAGCCACGTAGCAGTGATATTAAATTTGTTTTAGTTTACATTTATACAGGTTGTTCAAGTTTTCGTTTACAGTGAAGAAGAAATAATATTTCTGTTTAATACTGTTGGTATTTTTAAATATATCATTTTTAATTCAATTGCCTTTGAGTGTATACTTAATTGTAGAAATATACGATTTCATTTAATTGGAGGAAATAAATTGTTCCACCAAGTAATTCCTGTATGAGTATGGCTTGAGAATCGATTTACAAGTCAACTTGTTTGTCTCCTTTTATGGGAATTTCAATATTTGTGTAGCTCCCATACACGTTCGTAAATACAGTATTTATCAGTGAATAAACAATACTTTAAACATTACAACTATTTACAAAAGAGAATTAATTTTTTTAAACAAAGTATTTATTAATGTTTGCATTTATTAAAAAATGAATTGTTATATTTAGCAAAAACACAGACAAAGAAATTACTTTCCAATTTGGTTGAAATCGAAAAAGTAAAGCGAGAAATAATATGTAGCGAAATACTCTTAATCTACACCACTGTTCGTTAAATATGAAATATCTGTGAATCCCATTCTGAATTTAAGTAAGCAGAATATGCTTCCACTGCATGGATGTGGCAATATTTAATATTTTCACAGAACATTTACCACGTCTTCTAATGTGTTTACGCTAGATATAATCTGGGTTTTATTAATATTTTACCCAAATGCACGATCTGAAAACAAGAGGGGATCTTGCGAAACTAAATGCGGCGAGGCATTTCTTCTGCCCATTCCTTTCCTACCTTAAGAAAGAACACGAATTGGATTTCGCTTGGACTCAGCCACTTGATATGAATAATAATTTTCCGTTGTTTCTTTTCCAAGAACCAAGATAAAGCTTTCCACTACTAAATACAAACGTTGTATTTGAAATCGTTGCAAGTAAAATATTATATGCTTTTGAATAACCATAGGACAATTCAAAGAGTTTGAACATATTTAATCTACGTATTATAAATAAACAACAGACTTTTGAAGTCAGAAAAATATATTTAATACAAATTAAACTACGTTACGTGGTTAATTTGCGATATCTTCAGGTATGACGTTTTACGCTATGAAACCAAACTAATACAGTAATAAAAATAATTTTTATTAAAGATTTGGTAGATAACAAATAACATAAACAAATGAACAACTTAAAAAAATGATACTAATAATTTAAACAGAATTTATGATTACTTATTGTCCTAATCCATTTATTGTACTTAAAATAATTTTTATTCCAATGTTTCTTTAAACTTAACAATACTCTGTTGTAAACGTAACATAATTTTCGCCTGTAACGTGTGGGAAAATCGCATCTAAGAAATGTATGTCCACTACATTTCATGTAATTAATTGTAAGTAATGTTCAACAAATTTCTAATTAATTGTATTGTAAACTATCATGTTTGAAAAAACTTGTTTTGCTGGAATTTTTAGAAACACGGATTTTGTAATTAGATAATTTAATTGATTTTACAACACCTGAAGAGGTCCTAATAAATTAGGGATGAAACTTTGAGAATGTTTTTCTATTATAATGCTTCAAACTTGAAATTAATAATAAATATAAAAATTAAACAGGTTGATGTTTTCATTTATTTAGGGACGTCAGATAATTATAACTGTTAAAAGATTTAAATGATCATTAAAAGATATAATTGATCATTTTTAGCATATTTATAAAACGAATCACTACCAATTGGAACAGTTTCCATATTATAGATAGAGAACGAAATTATAAATCCAGATAATTTTTAGAAACGTTCTACATTAAACTTGTATTACATTCACTTAATGTTAAAACCAAGACTGATTGATTCTTCACGGAATAAAGTTGCCTTTCAACCTGAACGCTCAGCGGTCAGGATTGTAGAATGATGGCATGGCCCAGGGCGCGAGGGGAGGTTGTCCGCCCGTGCCACGAGCGGAAATCGCACGACACCGGTTAAGTCGCGTGTTCAGCCTCGAACTGTATAGGGTGGGATTAGAAGGATATAGTTATAAAATATTTAAAGTAGGCTATGAAACGCATGGTAAGTTAAGTGTTTTATTTGATTTAACGAGTAATTGAATGTATAATTGTGTAAAAATTGCTGCCCATTTCAAGTACTTTTTTTGAAGTGAAATTTCTGACTCATTGGATAAATGTCAAAAATAAATTATTGTTTCTAAATTGAATGCAGAGATCATTCAAATCTCTTTGTTGGGAAACCCAGCGTGGTGTAAAAGCGTTATGGAGAATACAGGACTTGAGTAGAACATCTCTCATTATGATAAATAGATAGATTTATTCACTATTAGCCCTAAAAAGAGGAAATAGGATTCGTCACAAATGTACAGTAGATAAATTACATATAAACAGAATTAATATTAATAGGTTACACACACACAAAAAAATCATATCTGTTCACATTTGTCTAGTCACCGCAATCATACACACTATCTTTAAGAAATACGCACACAGCACGTATCACTTCCTGGTATTCATCTCCTGTTGCTAGAAACGGAGGGATGTCGTCATGGATATTTACTAAAACAGAAAACAGAACCAAAGGGGGAAAAATGGACAAACTTTTTACATATTTATAGCATATTCAGCAATTTTGTAGGCAAGGCAGTTCAACGAATATGAGAGCGATTCAAAAATTCGTGTGCGGAGTAATAAGTTCCATTTACAAGAAAAGTTTTACACTCCTTGACGAATGAGTTGTAGTTGTTGATGTTCTTTACATGCTCAGGAAGGCTGTTAAATAGTGCGATACCGGAATAATGAACGCTAGACTCGTAGAGACTGAGGCTGTGTTTGTCAGACCTGAGAACTGAACGGTTTCTTGTGTCGTAGCCGTGATTGTCCCCGTTACTTGCAAAAAGGTTTATGTTGCGTTTAAAAATTTTTAGTATTTCTAATATGTAAGCGCTAGGTAGAGTCAGAATATGAAGCCTTTTGAACAGCGGCCTGCAGCTTTCTCTATCATCTGAACCTGATATAATTCTAATGGCTCGTTTTTGCAGTTTGAAAACTTCCACACTACTAGAACAATTGCCTCAGTTGGCAATACCGTAAGTAGGCAAAATAGACTTGTGAAGCAGTTTTAGTACCAACTTGTTGCATCAATAGTCTCAATGAGTAACAAACAGAACTAAGTTTGCGCACAAGGCGATCAATGTGCAAGTTCCATTTTAATTTACTGTCGACCTGTAAGCAGAGGAAAGTCGCATGATCTGAAAGCTTAACCGTTACGATGTTGTAGCTATGACGTTAGCACAGTGATTCACAACTTTGCTTGAGATGCCATATATATCTTCAGATTGGAAACATTTTAAGTTTCTTATTACGTTTATTATTTCGATATTCGTAACCGGTTGAAGGAAAATGGAATTCTGAACATGAAGACAGGCGCTCAGTAATGAATTGACTAGTATTTGTGAATAATAATTATTTATGAATAGGACACAAAGTCGTAGAATCAACTGCCATTTTCAACTAAAAATACATTTTAAATTAATTCAATTTCTGAATTATTTAACTTACACAATTTCCAGCCATCTATCTTTTAAGTTAGACGTCTAACGCCAGGTGGCAGATGTAATACGTCTTTTAGTAAACAAAAGTTTGACTTTAATGACCTCAGCCTTCAACCAAAAACTTTAGATAGTATTATTGATTATGTTTATTCAATGACTGATATTCAAAACATCAATTTGATGATGTATTTTAAAACCTATGGATAAAGAATTAACAAGTTGTAAACGATAATCATCGAGCTAATGCTTATTCAATTGACATCTTGAACAATTTGAAACTAGAATAACTCTACTCCTTCATAATAAGATTGAGATCCAATTATGCTGTAAAGGAATATCTTTCACACTTTGATCTTAGCAATAGAAAACATTCGACTGTAAAAGCTTTCAATACTCAAGTGAACATTCCTCAATTAACTGTCATCCATTAAGACGTTCATATATGTACAACATTACGTTGCTTCGCCTCGAGTCACAACTAAGCAAAACATTTAAATTATTGGCCCTTAAAATGATGTATACACTGAGGTTCTTGAATAAATTTACAAAAAAATATAGTTTGTGGTGATTGGGTGGTGAATAAAAAATAACATAGTTTGATGTCTTTTATTTAAGATGTGTATATTCTGGCATGTTGCGCCCGACCGTGCCTTGGTAAGTGAAGCAAAAAGGAAACTGCCCGTAAGTCTAAATAAATAAAGAATAAATAAATACATATAGTACTCAATGAAGTAACTGTTATTCTATATGTTATCAATGAAACAATGTGAAGAATTTAGAACTATGGACTGACATACTTACTCATATATTCTCACTAAATTCAACATTTGTAATTATTCATGATCTAACACTTATACTTTTACTTAAGTTTTATTTTCTTGTAATATAAATATTATTTTTATATTAAAATCAAATTTTATTCCTGTCAATGCATATAAATTCAAAGATACAATATATCCATTCATTATAATTTTAACAGAAGCTTTCGTCATTCTTCCTCGCTCAAACATTTGAATATGAAAATTAATATGAATTTTCACCCGTTTCGAATTGTATATAAATAAATAAATATTAAATTCACTAGGTAATGAGCCATTTAATAATGAATCCATCGTTACCAAGAATGTTTTTGGAGTGTATTGACGATAAAACATGAAATCCATATTTTAATATTGATTTATTCAGAATCTTTATTAATATCGAGCTGCTCTGCGAAGAACTTTTATGAGTGTCCGTTTTCTCAAAGTTTATCCGAACTACGCGAACTTTCGCCAGACAGCGTGGGTACGAATGAAGATTGTCAATATTAATGTGGGTAAAACATACACATAAGGATAAAGAGCCGTGAAAATATTCCGTGTGATCCTAATCGGCTACAAAATAGAATTTCGAAGAAAGGGACGTTTGAGATGTGGATTTCGCTTCAGAAGTGTAAGTAGAGAAAGTGTAAAGGCAATTGAATATGAAATGGAATAAAGTTATGGTAAACAGTTGAAAACGAAGCGGAGAAAAGTGATGCAATGAATTAAAGTTAAATGTTATACGACGGACTTAAGGCACACTTTCACCAGTCCTAAAACATTAACTAGGAGTTATAGGCAAATATAAGCACCGTTCTAACTTCTAAAATACCTCAATTCACCAGCGGTCAGGATTTTCATAAAAAACACCACATTTTATATTAATAAAATAAATTAAGTTGATTAAATTATATTCTATCATGTGAAAAACCGTCCATGAAATGTTCTAGAACAAAAAATGATAAAATTTATGAAAATTAAGAAACTTATAATCTGAATAAGTAATTAGAGTAAATGCAATAATTATTGACGTCATTTCCATTAGGCATGAATCCGTGGAGAGAAGATATTTTACTAACGTAACATTTTCACTTGATCTGTTTCTTATCTCGAGTCTTTCGATAATGCCTATCAGTAATCATGTTTTGTTCCTATATATTTAGACCGATACTATGTTAAATCTAAAATTTTATAATACACAGAAGAGAATAGCTGCAGTAACTGTAAGTTTCACAACTATTAACATTAAAAACACGAGACAAAATTGCCTAGTTTCTGTGTATCTGAATATTGATATATATTTTTTTACAATGCCCGAGCGAAACGCATGTTCTTTTCATGTCCTGTTATTCTAAAAGAACAAGTTGCAACCACTGTCGTACATGAAAATGTACTCTATCATATATAAACGTAAAAAAGGAAGAGTTGAGATAACGCTAGAATTTAAAAGTGTATTATCAATAAAATTGATAGGAAAAGTCTATTCTCATTTGCAGAGATTGTCAAGAACGCACCATCGGCTTTAATATCAGAACATCGTCATGGAGATGTAACGCTTAATTTGGAATTCTGGTCAAAAGATCACGTATGTTGGCATGACTTAGGAAACAAACATGTTTACTTACCTGTTACAATAAGATTTGTGACTGTAGGGGTGACAAATCTATTTATTGTTTAAAATCCAGTATTTTTCAATCTTAAAAGAATTGTAAACTTATATTAATTTGGTTTCAGACATTGTCACTGAGTCAATCTGTTCCACGGGTAGTACCAGAAGTACCAGATCTAGGGTATAGCTGTTGATTGAAAGCAAAATTTTTCTAAAGTGCCAGCCTAGTAAAGCCTAAATTTGACGAAGGTAAATTGTTTATTATTTATTTGACATCCATAAATAGTGAACGATCTGATTGAATTTCTAAACACGGAAAAAATTGGTCCCCGTTATGTGACACAATACTATCATTTCCAACAAATATCAAAGTTGAACCTGATTCTATTCTGGAAAAATCTCCTCCTTCGTTTACAACAATAAAATATTGAATGGCAGAATTTAAACGAAGCCGCACGAACTGCCAAGACGAACACCGTGGTGGATGATCAAATGAAGGGACCAAGCGATAAATGGTTATGATAATCCACAAAATTGTATTGCATGAACGTCGACTGAAAGTGCGCGAACTGGCAGAATAGATAGGCATTTTAAAAGTGTCGTACGTCGCATGTTGATTGACAATTTGATCATGAGAAAGCTGTGAGAAAGATGGGTACCGTGTTTGGTTCCAAAGGAAGGAAAACAACATTAGGATGTTTCAATCGAATGTTTGGCTATGTTTCACAGAAATAAAACTGAATTTTAGCATCCATTCATATGCATGAAACATTGGTTCGTAACATCACACATGAGACGAAAACAATGGACTGAAAGGGGAAAATCGACTCCAAAGAAGGCGAAGGCTGTTCCATCTGCTAGCAATGATTGGCGTCAGTTTTTAGGGATGTGCATGGATTTTTTTTTTAGGGCAACAGGCTACATGAGGGTAATCCACTTTGGGCAACTCCCCTTTAATAGCATAGGAAGGGATTTGAAAGAGGGGCTGCGGAAGGGTAGAGAAAGGTAGCCAAGGGTTAACTAGGGCCCCCGGGCTATATTTTAAGGATCCTACCCGGCATTCGCCTAAAGGAATGCAGGGAAAACCTTAGAAAAACCTGCATCGGGTAGGTCGGGCATTGGGTACTTGTCCCACGCCCTTCCGATAGCGGGAGAGGAGTTTGCTGTGGGGACGCAGCATTCCCTTCTCCGTGCCTTGACCAGTTTAGGAGGCAGCTGGCCGACTATTCCAATGGGAATAGCGAACAACTCTTACCGTATGCCCAAGGTCTGCGACCCCGGAACATACACCTCTCAAAACAGACCGAGGTGCCTCGGCATGTGGGAACCTTAGTTCAAAAAAAACCAGAGAGATGTGACAGCATCCCCAAAGGTAGCCCCCGCCAGAGCTCTCTGGGAAGGTTCACCTGCGAGAAATCCTCTCGCAGGCTTACTTACCTTCGTTGGATGTGCATGGAATGATTTTCATTGATTATCTTCAAGAAGGAAAATCAAACAACGGCGAATATTTTGCAAAATTGTTACAGTGTTCGAGTGATGAAGGCAAGCTAACAGTTCAGTTGATGGACGTTTTCTTTATAATTTCCTCAATAATAAAAGGCGCGTCGAGAAGATAATTAAAAAAACTGTTGATCTCATAGCTCTTAAATTATTTTTATAACTTAATATTTTTGTTCTACATCTGTTTAACTGGAAATGCATGAATTAATTTGCTATTGATTTGCCTTTTTAATTTCAGATGAAATACTGGAACTACATCCAGATATTTACACTGATCGTTCTTCTTAAAGAAATCTCAGGAGAATGTCCGGGATGTATCATAAAAGACGATATAAATGAGGCGCTGTGTACCCATGCTGGATTCGTCTCAGTTCCTACTTGTCTCCCTCTGGATACTGTGTACTTGTATCTTTCATCTAACCTTATTACAGGTTTGGACGGAACCTCGTTCAAATCAGTGCAGGACCTTCTCACCGTTGACGTAGAAAGGAATCCCATAGCATATATTACCCCTGAAACATTTATTTACACGCCGAAATTACTTGAGTTTTGGTGTGATGAATGTAGCCTTACGGAAATTCATGAAGATACATTTATTTATACTCCTAATATGAGAATAATAGCTTTACGAACGAATAATATAACTCACATATCCCCGAATACTTTTAGGAACAATTATTTGTTGGAAGTTCTTGACATTGGGGATAATAAAATTTTAACGTTGCCGGAACAAATATTTCAGATCCTTCCATATTTAAATAAAGTGTATTTAGACCACAACTTATTAACAGAACTCCCGGCGAACTTATTTTTAAGCAACACAAAACTTGGAGTTGTTCAGATGAATAATAATGACATAAAGTATTTGTCGGAGGACCTTTTCAAGCCTCTGTCTGAGTTAAACATATTAACCCTACCTGGTAATCAAATAAAGAATATTAATGGTACACGACTGTTTGAGAACAACAGAAGATTGACTCTTCTTGATTTATCCGAAAACATGTTAACATCACTTGAGAGTGGCTTGTTTTCTAACAATTACGACATGGATATTTGGCTAGAACTAAATCCTTGGCACTGTGACTGCCAAGTAACTGCTCTGCAGCAAATATTTGAGCAGCATAACATCACCCTAGGGATAGATCCGAAGTGTGCAAGTCCTCCGGAACTACAAAATGCATTTTGGTCTTCCTTGGGGTCTCTTACTTGTGATCCTTAAATTAATATTTTATTGTTGTAATATTAATTTTAAGAATTTGGTAACTAAAATTTCTTGTTAACTCTTTAATTGGACTTAAAGCTTCTTTGTAAATTACTTTAACTACTTTACTTCTTACCTATTAATAGAATATTGTTTTAAGAATCACAAATTAAATTAATTTTTCGCATACTTTTTTCTGATATTTGCACTTAACTTATTTAGTACTTTGTACATTGAAAAATAACATTCTAGACTTCATACTTATTCAATTTTGGCTAAAATAATCACATTCGCTTCAATATTGTCTTCGTGAAATGTTTTCTGAAGTCATCGTCGAGACCACATTATGTTTAATAGTATAGTCTGATTTTTTTATTTTATAATAATTTGGAACAGTTTAAGGATCAATATGATTTGCATAATTGTATTTACCTTTTAGTTCGTTCATTTTAACGATTTGTTGTTTAAAGTTTCGTAAACAATGTAAGGGTCATATGAATTTGTAATGAGAATTTAAATAAACTATATTATTAACTACTTTATGTCTTAAACTCCTGCATAAATTATAAAATCTTTGTTATTTGAGCTCTACAAGTTAGGTCTATAATTAAGTGGTAAGTTCTAATCTCTAAAACAAAATCGAATTTCAATATTATCTCCAGTGCAAATTTCTTTCTGCAGTCGAAACTTCATTGACTATAAATTTTTATCGAAGTCAGGAAGAACTGAAGAATATGAATTGTTGTGTGAATAATTCTGTGTGCAAAAAGGATTTATAATTTTAAGCAATATGGATATTGGTAATTTTTTGGAAAGTTTTAGCGAATCAAAGGTGGAGGCTTTTGTTATTATAAGGACTAAAATAGAAAATTCATCTAACGAGTATAAAGTTTTGAAATTACAGAATTTAAAGGCGTATTTAAAGTGTAATGGGTATTCTATAAATTTGTATTCGGAATGAAATACAATTATTGAAAAAGACTTTAAACCACCTAAAATTTATTTGGAATTTTTAAAACACTAAGTCTCATTTCTCTAGTACTTATAAGTGTTCCTTTTGTATTTAGTATAGTGGATTACATATATGGAAACATAATCGTAAAAAATAAATAACATACAAGATTGTATATAAAAAATGAACCAGCCAAATAATTTAATTTAAAATAATACCAAAACTGTAATTGAATTTCAGAATGATTTTCCTTCATTCGTGTAACCTGAAGTCACGGTTGTCACAACTGCCACGTCAGTTTCAATTGCACGTTTCAAATGTGTGGAGGCGAAAAAAGAAACAGTGACAAAGAATTAGTGATAAATTAACTATATATGCCTCAAATAATGGTAAATGATCATAATTAAATTCTTATGCATTTGTCAGGCTATATTATCGTGTTTTGTTAGTCATGTAATAACGTTTTCGCCCGTCTATATAGGTTTACGGGGAGTCGTTGCAAGAAATGGAGGGTTCCTTGTCAGAAGATTCACGCCGTGAAACCTGGCCATGATTTCTTAGAGTTGAATTCTGATTTGGGACTTAGATAGGAAAGGAGTTCTAGGAATGATCTTGAAGGTTTAAAGGTATGTACAAATTCAGGAAAGAGGGTAGTGTAGGGGGTAGTTTCGTCTGAGGCTTATCAGGAAGGAATCGGAGGTTTGGTGGTTTTACCACAGATGTTAAGTTTAGCAGTAGTATATTTGCAGTTATATATACTAGCTGTAAGTGGTGAAGGAAGAGGGTGTAATAGAAAGGAAGACAACTAGGATTAGACCCAGTCGAGACGTGCGGTTTCGATGGGGGAAGTAGATATTGTCTGTTCAGACTTGGGAACCTGTCGCATTTAAAGGTAGCGCGTACTCCAGTTCTGCAAGTATTGTGTGTGCGTCAGCAGAAATGCACGCGCTGGCGTAAAATCCTGATCGAGAACGAATTAAAAATGCCTTAAATACGCTCGCGGACCGCGTAGCCAAAACAATAATTACAATGTTTTAACAAAACTGTTTCTGGAAATTAGACAAATTTAACATAAACACTGCCTTGATAGCTTATTCTGACCATCCCTTCCGTAATTATTTGGCCCATCTTTTTCCTTCAATTCTGCGCCGATTCTACTTGGATTTTACTCCCCGAGATGTTGAAAGATGAATCAGACACCATGCTTGATGACTAGCAGTGTACAGTTTTGTGAGAATTGATGGCTGTAGATCCAGCTACCGAATTTCTAGTTCAACTGCGTCCTAGAAGTCTTCAATTTTATTGAGATCTGGTGATTATAGGGCCCACCTAAATATGGTAAAGTCTCCCTCATGTTCCTGAAATCATTACTGTATATGCCGTGGAATGGTGAATTGTTTTGTTGGAAATAGGAAATTAGGTAAAATATATTTATCCACTTTGGGATACGCCATCAACTTGATAGCAGGATCCTGATGAGTAACGATATTTGGGTATGTTCCACCAGAATTATGTCTCGAAACCAAGAAAAGAAAAGATGCCGAAAAGCATAACACTGCCCCCACAAGCATAAAGGGTTATAATAATTCATTCTGTTCCTAAATTATCACTTAGCCATCAGTATGATGCAACAGGAAAATTAATACGACCACATATTTTCCCATGCTCTACTGTTCAATAATAATGTTCCTATGCAAATTACAGATTATTTATCTAGTTAGGTGCACACAGTAACGAGTGTTAGAACAAGCCTTCGGCTTCCATATTCCATATGATCTACTTTTGGACCATTAGTGCGATCAGAGTTCATCTGAGAGGATCCATGGTTAAAATATGCAGTAATTTGTTACACCGTTGCCTTTCTTTTGTCTCGTAACAGCCTAGCCATTATCTGTTCTGCCAGAGACGGGCTAAACTCAGACACATTTCGCACATTAAGACCCAATGTTGAAGCTGACCGTCCAGTCATTAAATACTTTAACAGTTGCAATTGAACATTTAACGAATGCTGGTACTCGCTCCGTGGCTCCGAGTATCTTATGTTCAAAGGCTGTTAAATCGCGTTATTTGCATATATATTGTAATGCCAATTAATTAAGCCATTAATTGATTTTAAATAATTTAAATTGTTAGCGAATAAACGAATGATAGCGGAATGAGCGACCAAAACGACAATGAACGACGAGGTCTGTTGCTTTGATGAAAAGTCGAAATGGAAATGCGCGCTAAAACTCGGGAGGCACTACGATAGGCAGTTGGCGAGGAGCAGAACAATATAAATATTGGAAAGTAATAGCAGTTTTTGTCAGAATAGAACTTTCCAAAATCTTCGTGGAAAAATTGTTCCCGGAGAACATTGGTAAATTATTGTGCTGAGGAGCAGTCAACGAAATACAGACAAACTTGCCAAATTTTAAAGTGAAGTGTAGAATCAGTGAATACCAAGGCCTGATATTAAGAATTAAAGTGTGTAAAAGTGTCCGAACGAGTAAAATTGATTGTTCTGGTACCAGACCGACGGTCCGTAAGTAACATAACTTTGATAAATTTGTAAACTATAATTAAAAGGTAATCAGATTTCGTTCAGAGTTCATTCAGTTCAGCTTTCATTCCACTTATATTTCATATTGATTTTAGGTTAATTTTTTATATTTTGAATTGTTAATAGTCAAATTATACATTTATCTTGTCCTAATTATCAAACCCTGTGAAGGCCTTGAGATAAGACATTAAATTTTGATTGTAATTGTTTGTAATTTTTGGAAGCCACAAATTGATAATAAATCATTTGTTTGTTAAAATTTGATTATCTTTTTCATTTAATTATCCCTATTTAATTGATTACTACATTAATTGTCACCACAACGTGGGCAAATTCTTTATTTTAATTAAAGCCTACTTGTTGAATATTACAATATATATATATATATATATATATATATATATATATAAGTTAGAAATCACTTCTATTCCTGTGGTAAACAATCTGTTTGTCTTTTTTACCGACCTGGTACTTCAGCGTTATATAGTCAATTTACAGGGAAGCGTCTGTGGTCATATAATCTGGCCAATCAGCAACACACGACGGTGATTCAAGAAGTAAGTTACAGATGTCGCTCTACACAAGTCCAATGCACAACAAGAGTGGTGCATTGTTCCGGGCTTCCTGCAGACATAAATCTACTGCCGTACTGATAAGAGGTACATCACACTGAACGAGTGAAATGGTGCATCAACTGGAAACTTTCAGCAAAAGTGAAGTACGTGGGACAATACGATGCTTGTTGGTAAAACGTATAAATTGCAAAGACATTCACCGTGGAATTCTGGAGGTACATGGACCAAATGCAGCCATGGTGAAATGGTGCCAACAATTTGACCAAGGCCGCACAGACGTAAATGATGGTCGTCGGGCAGGAAGACAATCAATGTCGACCACGGATGATCTGTGTCCAGGAAATAAAATATTTTTTTATTACATCGTGAGAGATCGTCTGCAGTATCGGAAATTTCAAAAGATTTGTTTCAACGTTTTAGATGGGAGCATCCGCCATACAGACCAGAACTAGTACAATGAGATTACCATCCTTTCGGCAACCTGAAGGATCACCTAGTAGGGGAAGAGATTTTCCAACGATGAGGCATTTCAAACAGCGGTTCACCATGAAACGGATTTCTATTGTAAAGAAATGTTCAGACCATTGTTTGAAGATACTTGGAGAATATGTGGAAAAATGATGCCATGTAAGAGTATGTGTCACTTTGTATTCGTAGCGTGGTACATAATTCAATAACTGTTCTACTTCATCTATCCAAAATAATAGTCGCATTTCTGCAAAAAGGGTGTCATCAGCTCACTTTCTCTGTTCTTTCGCCTGGATACTTCGGCAACTTCGTGACTTTCTGTGTTGTGCGTGTTGTATATTTTACACCACATTGTAGCTTAATTTTTTAATCACCCTCGTATTTAAATAGTAGTAAATATCTTAACAATTAATATAATATAATCATATACGAAATTTAATTAAGGGCTTCACAAGCTCAAGTCATAGAGGCGATGAAGTAAATTAAATTAAAGTATCAGGATGGAAATATGTGGACCGGACCAGACTGGACCCCCAATTACCGGACGGAAGCTCCACCAACTGACTATCCTTGTTGATTCTAGATCTAGAGAATTTTGTTTTATCACTTTGACTTTTGCAGGTTTTTACGTAAAATGTCTATTATACGAAATATCTTAAATCTTAGAATTCTATTTTATGCCAAATATCTTTGAATACTATATATTTGATGTGGATTCACATAATTTGTATTTTTACAGACGTAATATTCAGAACACGTATACACTGAAGGAGAGACAGTTTCATTTGCACAGCCTGAATTTAAACGCCCATCAGCACCTTGAAAACGATGACGTGGTGATAATTCAGATCTCCACTGCTACCTGTCATTTCGGGAGTGGCGTCCAGACAGCGCCGTAAACCAGGAGCAGAGAGCTACGGCGCCAGCTCACTTTACGATAGCGCCCTTTTGTCCGACTGCTCCGGGAATTGCTTTCAGAGCTTTTACGATTACATCTCTGGCTTTCCAGCAGCGTGATGCGCTCGTGGGTTTGCAAGCCTAATCGCCGGTGTAATTCGGTGCATAGGAAACCGCCAGAAGTAAACATAAAACCGATGTCGTACCATATCTAGCTCCAATAATTCGGCATTACTGTTTTCATTTAAGCAGACCCTTGTGTCATCATTACTAAAGCACAGTACTTCCAGAATTATACGCTTCTGTCGTTTTCGTGGATTTCGCTAGAGGCATAACTCACTTCTACAGTTTAATCCCCGTGACTTGAAGTCAGTTGTGGCTGTTCTAATTTCTGAAGTGACTATGAAACAAATGTAACACGTGAGCTGCAATAAAACAAATGTCTGATAAGAAACTGCAAATTTTAATTACAAAAGTCAAAATGGTTCGTTTTCATACGCAGGGACTAGGAAAAACAGTACGATATATATTTTCTACGGCATTTGCTTTTTAAAAAAAATTATGAAAATTTTGAAATTCTTAACCAAATACAACTTAAGTTTCTAAAATTTATGTTTTTAGAACAATGTTTTTGAAAGGTGAGAAATCAACAATAATACTGAAAAATTTTCAGATAAATGTAATATAAAAGTGTCAATAATATTATTTCGGATGAATAACACCCTGATTCGTGTAAAATATTTATGGTTTTCGTAGCTGCTGCTTAATGAATCAATTTTTGCTAGTTTGTCAGTCCATGGTGTACTTTTTAGACAACAATATTTTTTTTTATTGTTTCGCTATTTTCGTAAATGATAGCTTGTTACTTCTACATAAAATTTGAGATTTGTAATATTGTTCTCTAAAACATAACAGCACATCATACAAAATCCGACAATTTGAACAGTAAATGTTGATTACAGTTTCAATAGTTTTTATAAGTATACTGACTGAATAGTCTTGATACGAGCTGCTTAGAAAATATGATTTTTTCTAAAAGGATGCACTTTCAACTAGAATGCGCAGGAGTATTTAAAGTAGGTTTTAGTAAATAAAGTGACTTAAAATGACGTCTCTCGATATGTTATGTTTAATAGTCTTCTCTTGTAATCAACTGTCATTTCAGCATCTAAATGATTAAAATAAAAAAAGGTTCTCCAATGTCAGAAGAAAAGCTATGTGAAGCTTTTCTGGATCTTATATATATACATATATATATATATATATATATATATATATATTGTAATAAACAACAATTGAGCTTTTATTTAATTTAATTTTAATTTAAAGATTTTTAAAGAATTTGCCTCTCGTGAAGCGCCATTATGTAATAATCGACAGGTTGGGTTTAATTAAATAAAAGAATTAATAAAATTTAATACATAGAATCATTTATTTATTTTCACTTTGTAAATTTAACTCAAAAACAATTACAATTTAAAATATTAATTTCTCAGGGTCTTCACTGGGTTTGATAATGGACACAAGAAATTGATTTTAAAAATCTTATTAACAAACAGTTCACATTTACCTAACAATACGTCGATAGAAATAAATTAAAAAGAAAAGAAATTAACTTTGATTGACAATTAAAAGAGAACGAAATCTGACTCTATCCTTTAATTACGTTTACAATTAATCATTAGTTTTGGTTTTGTTACTTACGTAGTGTCCAGCTGGTTCCAGCATTCTTTTTGGTTTCGGAAGTACACTATGGCAAACTTTTACACTGTTTCTAAGATTCACAGATTTTACACTATTGAAGTCAAAATTGATAGGCTCCCAGGAATTCGGATGATCCTCTTTTTTGTCAACTATCTGATGTCTGCTTGCCTTATACGAATCCTACGATTCGTAGATTTGTTAGTCTTTTACCGCTTTGGACTTAAACTGACTTCCTTTCCTAGCTGGCTACAGACGTAAAACTGCACTCCTTTCCTGGCTGCTGATAAACGTAAAAACTGCTAACTTAGCGATATTTACGGGGTAATACTTCCGTGAGTGTTTTTACTTTGTCTTAAATTCACAACTTTGTTTAATAATACATTAACGATGGCTAGTCTCTGCTCTAGTATTATTCGTTCCGTCCTCTGTAATGTCCCGCCACCAACTAACTCTTAGTGCTCTCCAGTTTTAGCGCGCATACGCCATTTTTGACTTTCCGACAAAGCAACAGAGCTCGCTTCCATTGTCGCTTTGGAAGCTCCTGCCGTTACAATTAAATTTTATTAAAACCAATTAATGGCCTAATTAATTGGAATTACTATATATATATATATATTTATATTGTGGTAATTAAGAGGAAATAATTAATTAAGAAACAAAAAGTTGGCCACGCATTAGTAGTGGCATAAAACACACAAGTCGTACACAAGAATGTGGTAAGAATGCAATGTTTGTGGGTATTGTATAGGTTGGTTCCCTAGACGCGCAGAGCAGAGTCTGTGGGGAGCCGAGCTCCAGTAACGTCTTCGTGGAAATATAGCAGTGTACAGACGAGAAGTATAAAATCCAGAAAGTGTCTGGATACATCCAGCTAAAACAGATAGAACATTTTTACAAGTTGCAGTCTGTGAGATAAGTAAGTAACATTAAACGCTAAATATTTAGAGTGTTGAGGCTAAATATATACATATTATATTCTCGATTCAGACCATTTATTCAATTTTGGAAACACAGGTAACTGCATCCAGCTGTTAACAATCTTCGGAAACGAACGGTGAACCAACTATTGCAAAACTAAAAGTGTTGATAAGAGTCAGTGTATAAAATGGCCTGTCTATAAAGTGCATAAGTGTGTGTGTACGAACGAGACAATTTCCTTACGAGAGACAGTAAGGTAAAATTCCACAGAATTATTATCTGTAAACTCATAAGTAAAGATACTGTCTTCATATTTCGAATTTCGTTCAGAATTAAAAGTTCATATTTTATGTTTTTGCATTGTAATAATAAATTGATAAATTCATTTGATAGCTGAATAAATTCTAATTTATTTAATTGTCTTCATAATGTATTATTAAATATTACAATATATATATATATATATATATATATATATATATATATATATATATTGTAATACCAATTAAAAGGGCCATTAATTGTTTTAATTAAATTGGATTGTTATCGGCGAAAATTTATATCAAAAGAAACAATGTAAGGTCGAGCCATTGTTAGCGAAAGTTCCAGCCAAAATGCCAGTCTGCGGCGAGAGGCGAAACAGATCTGCCACACGGAAAGTAAAACGTAAAATGTTGATGCTGATTTAAAAAGTATGAATAGCGCGGTCCAAGCAGTCTAACTGCGAGATCTACTAGTTTACATAAAACGCGAGTAGACAGTTTTAACGGAGAGACTCAAATAAGAATCGGAAATTTGGAAGCAAAAGGTTTTGCTTCACACAGAGTGAGCTAAATTTCGCATAGAGCATCCAGGAGAGCTATGTCCGAGGGCTGACTGAGGGGCGGCTGATACAAAGTTCCAGGTGGCAGAGAACGAGAACATCGACCGAGTGTATTAAAAGTTTATTGTGTAGAATGAGTGAATAATGGTCTTTTTGATGAGTGTTGCCCTCAAGCTCCAAGAATCAGATCTGGTACCAGAAAGACATTCGTGAGCACAAAACAATTATTTAAAATCTGTAATCGAGGATTAAAGGTAGAAGTAAGATTTCGTTCGTTTTTATTTTCACTTAGTTTTTTTCATTTCGTTTATTTTCATATTGTAGTAAGTTAGCTTCAATGAGTTTGAATTGTTAATGTTAGTTTAATAAATTGGATTGTTCGGAATATAAAACCCAGTAATGACCATGAGATAAAGAGAATTTCGACGTATTTGATTGTAAAATATAAAGTTGTATTTTTCCTAGAACGCCACGAATTGAAAAATTGAAATAAAATATTAGTTTGTTAACTTGATGTAATTCGGCGTATAAAGTAGGGATTACAATTTGTACTTTTAAAGTATAAATTTTTAAATCTGAATAATTTTGTTAATTAATTCTTTTAATTAAGACCACACTTTCAATTATTTCAATATATATATATATGTTTGTATGTGTGTGTGTGTGTACAATGTGATAATTTCAATGGCGTTGAATTTGACGAAACATACCAATGCCTTCGACGATGTTTGAAATAAAGAATCCGCCGAACAAAAGGCTAGTGTCTCTAGTAACTTCGTGAAGGGCCAATTTCTTACATTGAGAAACGAGTAGCCGTGTGCTAGAACTCCAGACAGGATTCTTAAATTATACAAAAAGTGAGAAAGAATTAAACTGGACATCTACAATCCTTTTCATATGAATAATAGTCATATATCTTTTATGTTCCTGAAATTATTTTAATTAGAAATCTTCCTAAAATATATTCATAAATTGGTGATTCAAGTAACATTCATATTAAGTATTTGAGTTATTTTGTGGTAACAGTCAGGTGAATTCATTAAAATCAATCATTACAGGAATATATTTAATGGTATGTTCGATTTATTACAATATATTTCTTGGATGTAAAAAGGAATCGATATTAATGTTTGATGAACTCAAACATTTTTAAAATAGTTTCTTCTTGGAATAACGTATCTGGGACTCGTACTCTGGTGACATTTCTGTTAAAGGTACATGATCGGTTTGGAGATGTATGTGGAATGCCACTGTCTTGTCGTCGATAGAGATGTCTTTGTGGTGTTCGGGGCAATTGCAACAAAATATTCAACTTCAGACAAACTGGTTGCAAAAGTTTGAAAGCAATTTCTCATCTGTCAAGTGCCTGAGGCTTACTGCTCTTGGGAGGAATATTGCTGCCAATAGCGTCGCTCCTTTGGCGCTTTCGTACTTTCTTCCGAAGACACCTCGTGAATTGCCGGTTATTTTTTCTTCACGTATGTTCTTGCTCCTTTCAATTATTGCTTCAGTTGTTCACTTACTACAAATTGTACTTTAAATACTAATTTGATTAAATATTCTGATTAAATTATATAGTTCGAACTAGAAAACTAACGCTGAATTAAACTGGATTTGTTTAAATATTACATGTAATGTTGCTTTTTAAATATCTGTAGATTTATTGAGTAAGAAAGAGAGCCAATTCAGACAAAAAACCGATAATATAAATACCACACTACGTTTCTGGGATCCTTGTACCTTTCGTCAGGTGCGATGAAGAGCCTAGAGCGACACAACTGCAGTTGTTAGATGACAAAAATCAAAAGCGCCGAAAACGGAACTACAATGGGAGAGCCGAAGGGTTAGCGTAACAATAAGGGAGCAACGACAATGGGAAAACATAAGGGTTAATGTAATAATAAGGGATAATAGTAATTATTTTCATAGTGTCTGTACATTAATAGCTGTGATGTTTGATTTATTGTGAAACATCTCTGAAATGAGTCTGGAATTGTACCTGGTGTATTTATCCGAATATTCAAAGAATATCAAATATTACAGATCCACTAATACTCTTTCCTACTTGATTAAAAACCACAAGGACCCACTTGACACCTACAGCAAACTTTGGGTTGTTTACAAAATCTCTTGCTCTAATTGTAATTCCTGCTACATAGGGCAAACAAAACGTTCCCTTAATAGACGTATCAAGGAAAATATGTCTAATATCAAACTTCCCATTGATAAACATTCTGTAGTCTCCAAACGCATAATCAATTCTAAACATACACGTGATTGGCAAAAATGCTAAGTTTTTAGACATTGACACCAGGTACAATTCCAGACTCATTTCAGAGATGCTTCACATTAAATCAAATATCACAGCTATTAATGTACAAACAGACACCATTAAACTCAATAATTGCTATGATCTTTTATTATTACATTAAACCTTATGCTTTCACATTGTCGTTGCTCCGTTATTGTTACCCTAACCCTTCGGCTCTCCCATTGCCGTAGCGTTTTCGCCGCTTTTGAGTTTTATCAACTGACAACTGCAGTTGTGTCGCTCTAGGCTGTTCATCGCACCTGACGAAAGGGTCAAGGATCCCAGAAACGTTGTGTGGTATTTATATTATCATTTTGTTATTTATATTACCTTTTTTGTCCGTATTGGTTGTCTTTCTTATTCATTATTTTCTATCAGACGTAATTTTTTTCATTTATTGTTTTAATTTTACAGTTATTGGGGAATAATTAAATATTTTATATTTAAATGAAGTAGTGTTTCACTACTGTTCATCATATAGACTCAAAACCCAGTTTTATATAATTTAATATCCTGATCACTTAACCACAAATGTGTGACATTAGTGATTACGATTACTGTTATGATTATGGAGTTATTTGTCAATATACATCTACTGAGATGGCCACAGAATGTAAAAGTTTATTTTGCAAATTTAGTAAAACTACGCGAATAGATGAAAGTCATTAGATGGATAAAATAAAATTAAAACAAATGAACTGTTACACCACATATATTTTAACACAGTTCTAATGACGACAAGTGTTACAATCATTGTGACCTTCGTATCACGGAATTGATCTACTATGAGAAACAGTGACAATTAGATTGCATATATCGATTACAGCCATTAGGTAATTTTAACCCAGTCACGTTCGTAATTATAAAGACGACGATATTGTAGGCATTAATATCCGCCAGTTGATGGCGTTGACAGCATTAATGTTCTACTGGGAATCTTTCGTATAAAACTAGGAGAGATGTTGTTTATTCACTTTCAACTCGACGTTTATTGGTCATATATTATTTGAATGAACATTTACACTTCAACGTCACTCTGGAAGTTTATACATTTTTAAATTCAGTCTGTATTCTTCGAGATGTTGATCGTTGACTACGGCTCACAAAATGATTCGATAAAAGCCCGTAGTTAACTAAAAACCTACAATATTAAAATGTTTTTCACTGGCGTACCAGTTATCAAAAGAATTACTCCAAAAGAATTGAATTCAAATAATTCTATTCCTTATCCACGTGGAAAACATTAAATTGGGAAAACTAGAAGGTACGTCGGTTTCAGAATAAACGGCCACAGAAGCTATGTAGGTCGGAGAAATCTCAAGTTCGAAATTATAAGAACATTAATGGAAATTAAACCATACATTTATATTCCTGGAATTTTGAAAAGATAAAATCTCATTAAAAGAAGCTACCTACATTGGACCAAGGCTGTTTCATAACCCAGTGTCCACGCCCAGGATTTTTGTAAATCCTTGATTCGTTCTGAAATAAACTTAAATGAAAATATAATACGTCTGCTTTGAAATATAGGAATAAGATGAAATAGCCAAGTAACAGACGAAATGAAGTGATGTTAATAATACCACACAACATTTCTGGATACTTTTTTTTCCTTTCTTCAGCATTTTGTCAACTGTATTGTGCGATTTTTCACTCATTGATCTTGTGATTTTTTTAGCACCTGAAGAAAAGTACAATCCAGAAACATTGTGTGGTACATATAACACCACTTGAAATTGTCTGTCATTATTAAACTAAAAATGTCCCTGCTCCTGAAAGAACATAATCTGTCACTCTCATTGTATAATTTTATCAGTTATTTCTTCAGACAAATCTCTGGAATAAAATAAATATTTTAGGTTCATTTCTTTATCCTGCTCTGATTGTTATTCCTTTGCCCCTCAAGACAATTTTTACTGTTTGAAACGTTGGCTTCTATTATTCTCTCATAATTTATTATGTTCGTGGTCTTACTAAAAAAAGGTCATATATAAAACAACGTGAATACATTTAATTTTTCGGAAACAATTAAAAAGATATTGATAAGTGACCCATAAATGTGCACATTTTATTAGACATAGTGATAATTTAATCATACGACGGTTTTACAAAAGGCGCAACCTAATTTTAAAATACATTTCTAAGATGAGAAATATATTTAAAGTCTAATTTTACGTCATCGGTAAGGAAATTTTTACATTTTTATCTCATCTTTATTATCAGTTCCTACGCGTTCGTAAAGTTTAATATACTTTCATAATTGATTATACAAATATTTTTTGAAAATATATTGCTGGAAATTGTCATATTAGTTTTGTTGGTGATACGACACTGAAATAGTTACATGTTACAATTAGGGTATTGACTCTTCGCGGCACTATTACTACAATGAAGTCAATCTTCGCCTAGCTATGTTAAGCATAATTGACAAAATTGACATAGACAAAGGTGTTATCAGTGATCATTAAGAGTAAAATTGTTTTATTGCTATGCTAAGACAATAAATTATGTATGTACTCAATTTAAAATCAATTTAAGTGTTAAAGAGGTAACGGAAAATATATTAACCATAATTTCGGTTTGACAAATATATTTAACATTAGAAAATAACTTAGTCTAATTTAATCAAATACACTTCTGTTAAATTACCGACATTTGCTGATGATAGTATGCGTTTTATGAGGAAAATGACTACTCATTGATGTATTCAAGCACTGCTGAGATTATTTGTTTTGCATAACAAATGTTTGAGTGATTCTAAATTACACACAGGTGGGTGAAGAGCTATTGTCTATAATATTATACACATTTGATCTCAAATATAGATATAATTGATTGATGTTGTGATTAATGAACATATTTCTTTAGTGAAAGTAGCATCCAGTTTCAGATTACATATAGATGAAGTTAAAAGTCGGTTGACTTTAAAGATATGCTTTTATACAGAAATTATTTGAGAAATTTAATATAAAGACTGATTAGGGATGGTCTGAGTGGCTCAGTTCCCCAGCGGGCGAAGCTTCGTGGTATAAATGCATACAGAAACAGCGAGATAAGTTCCCGGAGAGCTTCACATAAAAAAAACTGCTCGGTGATATATGGATCTCATAAATTAGCCAGGATTTATTCCTATAGTAACACATAAATTCCCATTTTATATACTTTGAGCTTGAAAGTGGTGCACTTGGCCAAGAAGGGTTTGTTTAAATAATATATATCAGATTAATGTACGCCTATTTTCAGAACCGTTCATATAACAAATGATTTACCTACGTTCTAGGAATCGAAATTCTTAGGTGAGAAATTGTGGAACAATCTAATCTTTGTATAATTGCACTGATATATTTGAAATTTATTATACATTTACACGGGATGCTATGTTGTGTATTATGAGATACACATACTATTTATTGTGCTCTATTTAATCTAATGAATTAAAAAGTATACCACTTTATATTTATATTCATTCGATAAGCGTAAATTGTATATAATAAGGTGGTGATGCTGATAGTTTTCGTGGTTAATTTTAATATAGTATTATATGCATATATTTTTTATCTTTTTTATTCCAGATTTATTGTCGACTTCATGCTCGGTCTCTCATAGCATTCTTAGGGGTACGCCAAGTCTATTACCGTTTTTTTCTGAGAAACAGATACCTGTACAACATCCACGTTACGGTCCTTTAATAGGGAGGGCTAGAAAGGAAATGAACGGAATGTAAAACAATGTCGCAAGATTGTACGTTAAGAATCATACCGTAAATATGATGAAGGTAAATCTCTAGAGAAACCAGCATTCCTGTGGCAGTTTGGGCACTCGGTACTTGCGTTACGTCCTTCCTATTTATGGAGTTTGGGGTTCGATATTGGGATGTAGTATTCCCGACTACACGTTACGACTAGTTTTGGAGGCTTGATTTTTCGACTGGTACAATTCTAACAGTAATAACCCTTACTGTATTTCCCAATTTCTGCGGAGCTGAACATACAAATACCTGTCAAATCCGGCACAGGTCACGATTTATGGGAGTCTTAATATTAGTTCCTTAGTTTTGAATAAGGTAAAGGAGGAAAACTTAATATGTATCCCTATCGTACCCTTAAGATTACTACTCTAAGTACGGAATTGATTTGGAAGAAACAGCTGTGACCAAGGTATAAACGTGCAACTAGAGAGAAATAGCCATTCGTCTCAAAATGCCATACTCATTCGTCAGTGATCCTTAATATGGAAACTTGGAAGTGTAAAACATGGTCTGAAAATATTGATGTAAGGAAATATTGTGTGTTCTGTTCCAGATACGTTACACTCATACGTAAATGTTAAGAGATGAGAAGTACAGTGCGTCGTAAAAAAAAACCTTTGGGATGCCTGTATTCGTAAGAATTAAATCAATGTTTTTAAAAATGATAGTAGCGTTACGTCAAATTCTATCAAAGCCATGGTAGGTTCCCCGCGACGTCAATTCTCCCATCCATCTCCATCCTACTCCTACTGTCCATCACATACGACTTAGTATTTCTCACGAGATATACTAAAACTGAAAAATATGCTAAGCATTAGCCCAACAACTTCAACTGAGATAGCGAATTATCACGGACGGAGCTTGGCCTGTTACCTGAGAAAACATGGAAATTCCAGGAAGAACACGACACACACGTGTGCGGATTTCGCTTAAACTTGAGAAAGATTGTTGCTATTGAGTGAAACGACGGAAAAGAACCTAGAATGCCGCACTACTGTGGTGTAGGCGTCAGCGTGACTGTCTCGCATCACAGAGGTCCCCGGCGAGGGCATGTACTTGCGAATGAGAGAAACTTTCGTCAAATATTCCTCAGACAAGACATAATGAGTACCCATAAAGAGTCACTAATGACCTGAGATGTCGATGCGTCTGTAAAACTAATAAATAATAATAAAAAATCCAGAATATGACTGCCTCACATCACAGAGGTCCGAGGTTTGAATTCCGGCGAGTGCATGGATGCTTGTATAAACAAATAAAAAATCCACAATAAAACGGAAGCAAAAGGGAAATCGATAGAAGAAATTGGTAATATTATTTTATTGCTTTTTAACTTTCATACAAGGGTAAAGATAAATACGTCAAAAATAATGAAGGAGAATTAATAAATACTTAGAAAAATAGATTTTTGACGTCTCGGAAAATATCTAAGGCTAAATTATTTAATTATTAAGGGAAGCACTGCCCCTGAGTTTGGCAGAAAGGGAATTGGTAAAAGGTAAAAGTTGATAGTACGAGTTTCATATGTTGATAGTAAAAGGTTCATAAGTTCATAACAATCACCCGAGTTTTTAATTGTTTTTAAAAAAAGTCGACTTCAAAAGTCGAAATTGAATTTTCAGGTTGAGCTAACCATAACCAATGTTTCACTACTGTTCGTCAAAGCCGAGCGTATAACAGAGATTTACGAATTGACTGAAAAATATATAACTTATTTGCCATTTATTCCAATTTTTATTGAAACATGCATTCTATAATAAGAGAATATAATGTTCAATAACGAACAATAAATCTGATAATATAGATAGATTGTGGTGAATACTTATATAATTTATTTTTGTCTAAATTAAAAACCAACTTAATTGCCGAATAGTGCATGGAATGTAGGAAAACAAACAGTACCGACAACAGTGACGACGTTCAAATATGAGTGTAATACACAGTATTCTGAAATTATCTGAAACGGATAAAGGTATCGTGTACAATTAAAGAAAAAGTATTTTCTACATACTGTATGGTAGGCTATAAAGACGAAGAACTAAAGATTTCCTAAACTTGTAAAATAGATGAGTGAATTTAAAAAATTATACCGAGGTTCAATTACTTCTGCGGTTGACAATGATACTAAGCAGTTTATTTTGTAAGTAAGCACTGAACAGTGTTTCAAATATGTCTAAACGGTTCACCCTCAAGTCCCTAATCGACCTATCCCGGACTGAAATCCTGACGGAGTGAAACACGTACAAGCCTCGAATAGAATACAAATCAAGTTAAAGAGGTAATGTTGTTTCGTTGTAAGATGCTGACTCAAACACGGTCTAAAGGAAAATAAGGATGAGCTAGGTATTATGCGTAATATTAAATAGTAATACGTCCTAGAATTATATTAAGTATTCAATTATTAATATATCGACAAGCAATGAAACTAATCCTATTTTATGGAATTTACGGGGTAGATTAAGCAACTGACAATAATACCACATACTAAATTAGCGTATAAAGGTTCATTGAATTCATTTCCTATGATCAGGATTTATCAGGAGTTTTCTTTAATCACGTATAATAAATTAGTCTGTCAGTTACACTTACTTGTTTTAAACTAATTTCTTTTATTACTTGTTAATTTGATTTAAAACATATTATTTTAAATTATGTGATAATTTCAACGTTTTCAGGTTTGCTTGTAAATTTAGCTAAACTTCATCATGACTGCCTTTCCCCACCGTTAAGTTCGAATAAATATATGGGGTCGCTAATTACTATTAAAAACGCGGATTCTTTTTCTGCGTAACAAGTAGATTTGTGGAGTAATTATGTTTCACGAATTATTTTAGAGTTGATGAAGCCTCACGTTTTTAAAGAAACTACTTAATGAGGTTTTCGGAGAAACGCGTCAATAAGTCAGTGTTTGATAAAGCTGTTCAAAACTGCGCTGGTTTCATTGTTGACAAAATTCTTCTAGTTTCGAATTTTTAACCATTTAAAATCTGTTAAAAATAGTATCTATAATCCGGGAGATATTAATTTTTAGTAATTGTCTAGACCAGCGTGCGATTCCACTAAAGTGAACGTCACATTTCTTGGCGGCATAGTTTAGTGTTGTGCTTCGCAGGTGCTAACATGTTGTTATTCTGCGCTTCTTTCCCTCAATCTGCGCTACCCGTCATCACTGATGACTTGTTCTGTAGCATTCAATAATTCACTAACAATAATGAAATGTAGTTAATCAATTATTTAAAAACACTGATATCGACCCAAAGCACACTTTTAAATTTATTACACACTACCACCACCGCACACAAACGAAAATAAAAAACATCAAACAATAAAATCATTTTAATAATCAGAATCAACCTGCATCAGTATGATTTAACTTTTATTAAAACTGCCCAAATTAAAAGTTCACATATTTTTAATAATAGTATTAAATTATAAGTGAAATAATATTCATTAATTATGTATAATGACTGAGAAGTAAGTTAAGTATTGATTATAAACAAAAATTACTTGCACATTATTATATAAACAAAAATTTATACTGCACTACGTTTCTTCCATAAACCGCGGGCCTCTTCAGGTGTGCATTACAAATAAACTGGGACGTAAGAGGAGACCAAAGAGTTTATGTGAGAATGATTCTGAGATTATTTGTATTTAACATTAATGGATGAACAATTTGATTTAATTTGTAACATTTCAGGCATTAATCTCGCATTATATTTTATATCAGAATCTAATATTGTTACATTATTCAATTAAGTTTGTCCTATGCAGCAAACATTGCAGGAAGTTTTATATATTTCATTATGCTTACCTACATTATTGCTATAATCTTTGTAATTTTTATAATGAATTAAAATAAATTGGTTGATTTATATTTTATATCAATGATGTGCGATTTAAATAATTCAATTTAAAATTTATATTCATTATGCATGAAAGAATGGTATTTTTAAAAACATTTGGTAAGCTGAATAAATTGTTACGAGATTTGTACAGTCTTGTGTTGAATATTGGTAATTATGAAAAATTGTGAATCACCTATTCAAATAGACTGTATCCTCGCAATTTAAGTGAGTTATTGATGAAATAATACAGAGGGGTGTATTCTTACTTTTTTCTTTCAGTATGTTATTCAATAACTTTCAATTTTTATTATAACCATGCCTCCTCTTGTACACCACCCATAACGAAAATTTGGTTCTTTATCATTGTGAGGGTTACTTGTATAGAATGGTCCGTATTAGTAGAGTTTCGAACTATTGTTAGGTAATTTATTTTTTAAAAGTTTCATTGCCGGACGTAATGAGCGCAAAAAAGGAAAGTTTCAGTAGTACTGAGAAACGAAATAAGTATCAAATGTAGTAACCGAATTAGTGAGAATTCATGTTACATATTCTACTGCATTCTTGTAAGAATTCTGTTGGTTGAATACCCTGGCTTGTTCTGGGCGTGGTTGAGTGAGGACAACTTCCGAGTTGAAGTCGTAATTGGTCGGACCGGCGGCGCGTGGCGGCGCTCTGATGTTTTTGTGCCTTTTATGGCGACGGTAAGCAGCACTAATGGACTTCCCTACTGTGTTAACGAACTCCAGCTGTTGGAAGTAGTCCATTTCGGAACATATCCGTCACCGAACGCGAGTAGGTTCGTATTTTGTGTGCGAAATACTATAATTTTTATACCAATTTACTCAAATAATATAAAAATAAAAAGTTGGCCCCAAATCAAACGAATTCATCTCAACTCAAACCAGAATAATTTTAATAATTATAATGAGTATATTATTTGAAAAATAGGTTTATAATTCATTTGGTCTCCTTTTCGTCTTCATTCCATAAAATATATTTTGTTAATTTTAAATGCATTAACGTACATTTACTAAAAATATCATCTTAAAGCGAAGCTCGTTAATGTACTAAATAATGTATAGAATATATGAAAGTTACATTAAAAATGTCAGTATACTTAGATGTTTATTAAAATTTTATCTCTTCTAAGTGTGCTGCAAAGACAAATATTTTATTGTGAAAGAAGTTAACGATTTCATGCAAGCCGCTACAATAACAACATTAAATCCAGCAGAAGCTGTCGAAAAGCGTTACGCCTATATGAATATGGATTCAAGGTTCTAAAATAAAATGTAAATTTCCTTTCGAAACAAAGTACAGAGCAATTGTAGAGAATGGTTCGTTCTGGCGAGACTTTTAAATAAACAAGCACAATTTCGTCCGTTATTCTGTTAACAAATGTATAACGCTCTCAGTGTTTTCGTAGCCACTTTACTCAATTTTCAATCAACTAAACTGCAATACTCCCGGTCTTTCCATTTTACATAAATTTTCACTGCTGCAGGCTTGATTACGTACTAAAAGACGTTAAGAGAATATTTCATGCGAAATGAAAGCAAACATTTGAAATGTTTCAAATCAGAGTAACGCAGTTAAGTGACTTGAGAGCAACATAAAATATTTATAAAACATGTATTAAAAGGAATGGCTTACTGTTTAAAATAAATTTCCAATTACATACTAAATTTTTTTTTTATGAAATGAAAAGTATATTTTTAATCTGAAGATGTCGTATGTAGTGTATTGTGTACGGTTGAACTCATTTAATTCAAGTATTGTATTAATAGTTTTTGTGGAAGAATTAGCTTCATTTTAAATAGTAACTCATAATCACTTTTAGTTTCAGACATAAATTGAGAAAATCTTGATATCGTATTCATATATATTTTAACGATGCATAAAGGTGTATGGAAAACAGGTGTCTCTAAAATTATGCTACGCGTGTTAAAATGTCTTATTCGATAACTTCCTCCACACAGATAGGTTCGTGCTTATTTTAAACGAGTTTGGAAATAGCTTGAGGTCTGTTTACCAGGGACAAATGCAGTTCGCTGCTGATACAGTCAATGAATCACGCGTGAAGTTATCTAGCTGGTACACGCAAATCCAACTCTGTTGTTCGTAACATACCATGATAGTATAAATTTCAGAATTATGAGTAATCCGTTTAAATTTTACTGTGCTTATCACATACTAACCAGCGTATATCTATCAATATTCAGAAGGTTGTATGAATTAAGGAGCAATGAACAGTATAATATACCTTTTTGTGTCTATAGTAAAAGGTAATTCAAGGATTACATTATTGTTGATATAATAACAATATAAAAATACAATAGGTAAATTTTTTCACTCAGTTCCATATCTGTATAAAAAATACTGACTCCGTGTACGTGAATTTAATACGTGAAAGGTGCTGCGTTATAGTAGTTTACCTCTGGTGTGACGAAGATGAGAAATAAAAGGACGAACTAAATTTAATGATTTACGAACGTTGTTGTGTTTAAAGTATTTTACTTCATACATATTTTTCAGTCCGTTTTTAGAAGATAATAACTATTCTCTGAATTTTTGCAAGTGTAAAATGAGAGATTTATTTAATGACTTGTGGATAATCTTGCTTATTAATATCATGTAATGATAGTGACATTTTTTACCTCTTATACAACAGAAATTGTTTAACACCAAAAAGTTTCTGCGTAAAGGTTGGTTAATTACAACTATTATATTCAATGTGGCATGTAATGGTTATTAGGTTAGGGAATATTGTTCGTAATAATTAACGAAGTTAAACTGAAAAAAACAACATACAGAAGTTGGTTACTTTCACTGTTTATTTTTCTGTCTTAGAAGATTTCACCAAGCTTTCGAGCTTCATATATGTGGTTATCATTATAATAATCATATATAATTTAATATTAATTAATTACTTTTTGAATAGTCGGCCAGCCGCCTCCTAAACTGGTCGAGACACGGAGAAGGGAATGCTGCGTCCCCACAGCAAATCCCTCTCCCGCCCTCGGAAGGGCATGGGACAAGTAGCGAATGCCCGACCTACCTGATGCAGGTTTTCTAGTGTCTAACCTTTAGGTGGTTGCCGGGTAGGATCCTTAAACTGTAGCCCGGGAGACCTAGTTAACTCCTCGTCTACCTTCCTCTACCCTCCTCCATCCCCCCTTTCAAATCCCTTCCTATGCTACTAAACGGGAGTTGTCATCGCGTGGATGACCCTCATGTAGCCCATTACTCTAAAAATAAGCGGGACTTGAATAAATTGAGCTTTATTGGATTCGTTAAAAATTCTAAATTTCAAAAAGTTATAACTATGGAAGTTACATCTAAAATTGGTATTTTATCAATATTCATTAGTAAAAGGAAAACGTTTTACTCAATTATCTCCCACTAATCTCGTCAGTTTTGTTACTTCTTATCGTCTTATTATTGGCCTAACTCTGTTGTAACTTTTATTAAATGTTAATCTCTAACTAACTTCCTGACTAACTTTCTAATTAACATCCTCCTGCCAGTTCCCACTATATGCAACTGATAACTACCTATTCACTGCCCACTACGTATTAACTACCTCTAACTGTGTGAAACTGATAACTAACTTCTGTGTCTCGATGTACGGTGTCTGGCAATTAACTGCCCACTGCCTTAAATCTTTGTGGGGATCACATAGCTTAATGTTTCTGACCCGACCGCCTAAAACTGAACGAATAGTTGTCTTTCTGGTAAATGAATATTTACCTTCGAGTTATTAGTTTCGAGAAGTCAAAATAACAGATAAACTATTGAAAATAAGGCAAATATTGAAAGCAATAAGTACTTCAGTGGATTTTCAAAAATGACTGAAGTAATGTATTCGCGTTCGAGAGTTCTTCTTTCAGCAGTATTTCTGAGTTTAATTTTTTAAAATGTACAATACAGAGGCGCTGATCCATTACTTTGGCAGTTTCTATTCTAATTAACAGATTAAAAACTACAAATTTCCTTCTTGTATCTTTACATCAGAGTCATTTATAAATTAAAAACCTATCATAATTGTAAAGTACATGACAATAATTTTACAATATGCGAGAACGGAAAATCTATATTTTTTTAATAATATAAATAAATAAATAAACGACCTTGAGTCAAAAAACTAATTATAATTGATTGCAAATGAACTTAAATTAATTAAAATGTTTCACCTGTACTTAAAAAGTTTACAAATACTTTTGTTATTTATTTTCAAACTCTAGATTAAAAACAGTTCAACCTGATGATGTCCGAAAAAACATCATAATTTTTTTAAATTATTTTTTTATAGTAACTGGTTACATGAGAGTAATCCATCTGATATAGGCATCTGGTATAGGCAACGTGAACCAAGTCGGAATATTTAATGAAGGGTGAATTTAAAGGAATTTCCTACTTCTTACATATAATGTATCAGACTTTCTGTTAGATTCGTACGAATATGATTCTGTGTATAGAACAAATTACCTACACGTGTCGTGTGATGATATCAAATTTTATATTCCTTTTTATTATTATTTCTGTTTCTGTCTTACTTCCTGGCGCTATATTCACTTGCCAATTTTTACAGCGGATAATCCAAAGATGTTATCTTAATTTATTTTGTGTCAATATTCTCAATGTTGACACGGGACATAATCCTTTCAACCATCATGTACATAGGTTTGGCAAAATTATTTCTCCAGTATGTTCAAAGTGCAACGAAATTCAATCGTCGACACATGTCTTAAGCTGTCACCAAGCGTTTGAAGATATGAACATCAAAAATAACAGGGACATTGTGATGTATCTTGAAGATCCGGAGAAATTCAGGTTAATAGACACAGCGGCGAGAAGATATGAGGAGCTTAGGAAAGAAGAAGAGCTACACACATATGTGACAGAGATTTTAGGAGAAGGAAGCTTAATGCCTCATGTAGGTTTTTTAGTGAGGTGAAAGTCCCACACTAACCCAAAGGCCTTGGAGTTCTACTCTAGGGTACTGGGTGTTCTGATCTGACGGCAACTTAAGCCGAGGAGGGTAGTGAAAAGAAGAGGGATCGCTATAACCTCTCTGGGGAAACCAGCAGTCAAAAGGATTTTTTATCCTCCTTGGCCGGGGTGCTAAAAGACAATTCTGTAAGGGATAAGTTTAGCAAAAGATGAACGACATATGACATATGTAACTAAATAATATTATAATATAATCCTTGAAAGCCGGTAAGGTATATGCAACGGCAAAAAACTACTGACGGAAAGTATGTATATTGTAATAAATTAAAATAACTACAAATTACAAATGGTTGTGGCTAAATAAAAATAAGATTTTTGAACAATTAAACAAAATTTATTAAAGTTTTAAATACAATATAAAAATTACACAATAATATTTAGAATCTCAGGGTCTTTACTGGGTTTGATAAATGGGTGAATTGAATTTACAATAATTAATAATTACATTTAGCCTTTACTGAAGTTAATTCGTCTAAACCTCGACGAATTTTGTTGCGGATGACAATAAGATTACAGATTGAATTTAAATTAACTAACAAAACAATTAAAGAAATGAATAATTAAAGAAAAGAAATAATTGAAGAACGATCTGACGTATCTTAAAGAAATGGTTTACAAATAAATTTTAGAATTTTTTTACTTACGGCCGACCAGGTCTCAATTTTGGGGTTTTCTGTGCACACGTTTTTGGGGATATCACTGAATTTAAATTGGTTACAAAACACTGTCGAAACTTTAGGTTCTCTCAGCTGGAAACGGCTACTCCTTCCGAATTAATGGTCAGTCAGATTATTACCAACTTTCTCTCGGTGAAATTGGTGACGGTCTCTTTACTTATTGAGTTTTTTACTGCGGCATGACTTATTAGGTTACTGTTTGTAGCTTGATTCTGGCTGGATATCTGCCTGCATATATGTATGCCGTCCAACCAACTAAACTGTTTCGCTTCTCCCCGTTGACTGCTGTTCGTCTCGTAGATTTTTGAATGCGTACGTCTTAACAATGTACTCTTTGTCTCGCCGCCCGCTTTGTCGCGGTGTATGCTTTATATACTCTAATAATGAGTCCTTTACTTTGCAATTATAACAATGGATTAATTACTAATTACTACAATATATATACATATTCAGACATCTATGCCAGGGGTGGATTATGGAGTACGCCACAATCATATCCAAATTGTGTTGGTATAGCGGGGATAGGAAACTCGTAACTATGTTGACGTGCCCCTTATAGTCTCCGGAAGTAATGCGGGACACATTATGTAGATGAAGGTTGACCACTGCACCTTCCGAATCAGGTGGTTGCTCGGCCAGCGATCGATGGCCAAGTATGTGCGGCATACGCAACGTATCCGCGTTTTGCGTCATCTCAGGGTCTCAGCGCGTGCATATTTTGGTATTAATTTTATAACTGACCGTTCACATACATCGTTTGTGTTGGTCCGCGCGACAGTGAATAGTTGCTTTTGATTAAATAATATGTCTGTAACGTTAACGCTTGTCACTGCTCAAAACAGTGTTCAGGACATTATCATTCAGCAACAGATCGATAAGACATGGGAACTTGCATCATTGTTTGACGGGAATCTTCCAGCAACAAAAAGGCTTAAAATAACCTATATGAATTCGTGACGTGAAATTAATAATAATAATAACAATAATTTTCTTTTTCTTTTCTTTTAGTGAAATAATCAGATGTATGGATTAATTTCAGGACAATTCTACAACATCCAGGAGGCTTTTATTTATAAATTGAATTATTTTTTGTTTACACTTATATATATATATATATATATATATATATATATATATATATATATATATATTTGTGTCTCAAACGTCCATCAGGACCCATCCCATTTATAGAAAATTATAAGCATACATACATTAATAGTAGACCTCGTAGAATGTTATACAGTTTGGTTAGATGAACAGCCCTTTCTATATGATTAGTATCGAGCAATTCTCGAAAGGCTTCATGTTATTTCATGTGACTATGACCCTTTGTTTCACCGAATTCCTATGTGTAAGCTATTTGTGGAAATTAAACCGCCAATTTATCATTTTATTTTAAGGAATATATACTGGGCTCACTTCTTAGAAACAATTAAATTATAGGAATTTTCCGAATAATAGGCTGCAAAAATTTCACTCTTGGTCGCAAACTAAAATGAAAATGATAGCACTTTTACTGTTCTGTGTCCGTATACGACACTCAGGAAATGTGTTATTTCGTTTTGCGAAATGTCAATAAATATGAAACAAATGGCACAAGGCAGCATCACTATCCGAAGAATGGAAAATAGTTTCTTTGAATCAAGAATTCGTTTTCCAGAGATTATGCATAAAGCCGAGTGTACATTAATAACTTCATTCACGTTTTTATGCAAGAAAGTCTTCAAATATTTTCTTTTGTTTGAACTGTGTGTTAGACACGTATACACAAATCTACACTTTTTTCTTCTTTTTGTGTTGGACCTGGATTGACGTTATAGCAGTCATGTCTATGTTTATATTATATAATCTCAAGGATCTTGATCAATCTATCATAAGGTATTTGTTTCAAATAAAAAGTGGCATCTATACATTATTTCATAACTAGATAAACTACTTTAATGCCCTTAAAAAGAGCATACTAGGACTGTTTCGAAACAGATTAGTTTAGTTTTTATAAATAAATAAATGGTATTTAGCAAGACAAAACAATTAAAGTTAATTTAAAAAATATATAATAAATACACGACGTTTCGTTCTCTTATAAGACCTCATCAGGTATGATAATAATTATAATTTTGAAAATAATCTGAAAGTAAATTATAGACGTAAGTTTCTGCTGCTTTGCCTGTTGTAAGATTTCGGTTACAACTGGCAAGTCTGCTGAATCTTGCCTCTTAATTTTAATATTGGATTTTTTCTAAATAATAATTCTTGTCACGCCTGATGAGGTCCTAGAAGACGACGACACGTCGTACATTTATTATATATATTTGAAATTAATTTTTCAATTTTTTTCTGAATACATGTCATTTATATGTTTATAATATTATAATTATTGTTTGTTTTTAGTAGGCCTACATCTTTAATTTCAGGAGTGTTATTGGTTACGTGAACTCCATATGTAGCTGTTTACAAGTAAGTTTCTTGTTATATATATATATATATATATATATATATATATATTACGAGAATGAAACGAGATTTCATATGTTAATGTACAGAAGTTTTTAAGTATCAAATGAGGAATAATGGAATAATAAATATATATTAGTGAAAGCTTTGCATTAGTTTCAGTTTCAAATTTCCGGAGAATGCTACAAACACTCCGGACGGAGTATATTCATTTAAAGACTTGCTTAATATACATAATGAAATCTGTAACTTCCGGAACACTAAGAAATATTCAAGCATTAATTACATGCTGTTTTCACTCCGTAACAGCGAAATATTTCCAATACACCTTCGTGCCAGGCAGGCGTCATTACTCCAGAGTGTTTCTGGTTGCGTCGTTAAAGGTTACTCAATTTTTATAGAACGTTTTGAAAATAATAAATTATTTTCGTCTGAAATGTACAACTAGAAATGAAGGTAGTAGTAGCTATTTGTAGCCTGTTTGTGACTTGAATACTTGCTTAGTAATTATTTTATAAATACTACAAAGTGTCTATGTGCAATCAAAAGGTTATTTAAAAAGTTTCTCATATGTAGAGTATGCATATTAGAAATTTTACGAACCGTGGAACCTGACCAGACATGTTTGAAAGCAATGACGTACAGTATTTGTAAGATAACAGGAACCATTAAGAATTTATTATTAAGAAATATCCCTCTTACAAGTGTAAAGACAATCAATAATTAAGATAAATTTACCAAACGCTGTAAGTAATCTTTTTATGAATTGAGCTTATTACTACTTACATCTTGTGTCTAGTGGCCAATGGATCGGAATATTTGTTAACCTTAATTTACTCACATTTAAATGAATGAGTATTATACTTATAACTTACAATTATATTTATCCTATATCTTTTATTTCCTGTTTCAGGAATTACTGATGGTAGAATCACGATCTTTGCCGTCATCAGTCACGAAAAATTTTCAGTTCGCGCAACAAATATAATCTTATCTAGGTGCAAAAATCTACGGCAATTTCGATGGAATTAACCTAATGAAGCTGTTTCTAGTAAACTAAGTTGTCTGTTACTCTCTCCTTGACAAGAAAAAAATTATTATCCACATTTTCATTTAAGATGTGCTATTGAATGCTAACTTGGGAACTATCTTCTTGTTATTCGGAAATTTTCGAACTACAAAAACGAGTGATACGAATATTAAATGTAAAAAAAATTCAGTAAAAGTTGTAAGCCTGAGTTAAAAACTCTTAGGATACTAACAATACCTAGTACATAAATTTTAAAAATTTTAAAATTCGTGATGGAAATTTGTTACCAACTTCGAACTTTACGATCGCATTATTGGGTACCGTTTGATCCTGAGAACGGACAAACATCAGCTCTTACTTTGAATAGAAGCATGCATTATTCTGAAAATAAAACTACTTTATATCTTCCTCCAACGATTAAGGATATCTGTAGGTACAACCTATTCGTAAAGAATGGTAAAACTCTGCTTATTAATGGCGCTTATTATTTGGTTTATGAATTCATAACTCTGTCTGAGCGTATTAGTTCCCTTGAAAGAACTGGATAATAAGTTTGAAATCGATATAAAAGTTGCTGTTTGTACGTTTATCTGACACTGAACAAGCCTTATAAACAAAAGTATAGTTTTGTTTGTGAAGTTTAATGATTTTTGTTAAGTTTCTTTTACACCACAAACGATTTTATTGCACCTCTTTACTTGTTTATTTCAACCCCGGAACGTACACCTCTCATAACGGACCGTAGTGCCTCGGCTTGGATGCATCAATTACATCACTGTTACTTGTAGAACATTTTAATACTACAATGATTAGTAGCTGATTTAGTGTTCAATTATGACAAAAATTATTTTTACAATACAAGACGAGAAATTTATTACAATCAACGGGAATTTTATGATGTCGAACGGTACTCAATGTTGGATAATATCTAATATTCTTACATATTGTGTAATTATTATTGAAGAAATGAGTCAGGAAATACAGTTTAATAAACAACAGTGAAAAATTACAATTTGTATGACTAAAGTCGAAAGCTTCTTTTTAAACTATTGACGTGTGTATAATAAAGACTATATCGAAAAAATAAATCAAAAGGTGTTTTAAAAATTAAAAAGTATTGTTGAAATGTGGTCTCTACGAAATTCGACGTTTAAGGATCGAAGTAGTATTTTAATTGCACGTATTTGTTACCGAATACTTAACCATCACAATAAATTATTTTTAATACCTGAAGGGGTCCTAATTTCAGACCGAAACACATTATTTTTTTATTTACAGGTTTATAATGGTCGCGTCGACATTTTTGTCATTGGCGACCCATAAATAAATAGTGTTTATTTACATAGGTTTATCTGAAACACATAATTGTTTACTAAACTTTATTTTCTAACTTATGCGCCCAGTAATAATTACATGCTACTCCGTGTTCTTCAACAGTTCCAAGAGTGCAGTTGTCTTGCACATAAAGCGTAGAACATTAAGTAGCGTCTAATAATTATGAACTGTTTTGTCATCTATTATCTTAGCAACTGACGCTGATAGTTTGGTTAATAGCGCCTTAGTGTTTCATGCGACTATTGTTTTATGTCGCCTGAGCGATGACGTTGCCAGATGCTTTCTGGAACAAAGTTTAATTAATTCTCAGAAGATACACTGCAGAGTCGCGTATTTCAGTTTAAGTGCAGATATCGTGTAAATAAGGGCTCGACTACTAATTTGCGCAGGAACTTTATAACATTGAAGTATATACGCATAAGATGCAAGCCTAAGGCTCTTTATAAAGCTATATTATGCAACAGCGAACGTTCATGAACACGGCTGTCAAAGATCAAACATTAGTTGTTGCCTGTTTAACAATGATATTCTGTTATGTTTCGTGGCCTAGTAACATCAAATGTCACGCGCCATTACAGGGTTAACTTCATAGAATCAGAAGCATTCATAAGATTTGGTGGTGTTATAAAGCGTATTCTCAGATACTGTATGGTATTTTATGTATAAAATTCCTATCTCTATATTTGTTTTATTAGCTAGTAACATGCTCTCCAGATAATGCAAACAACCATTGTTATTTAAACAGAAATTCGTATTCTAAAGCAAAACTCTAAAGCTCGATGAATTTTAATTATGAAATAAGGTGGTTAATACTCCATAGAATAACGAGAACAGTTACCCGTCTGCAGTCTGAGATACTTGTAAAATGTAATAAATATTTTGTATCTTATTGATTTTCTATACTCGTTTTACTATGATTATAATGTTTTGGTGGTAATATTACCGATGAATAACATGCATCACTCTGACGCAGAAAGACGTAGACTGCCGCATCTCTGAGTTGGACTGCACCAAGTAATTCCACGTTAGTAAGAGTTTGAGTATATTTTGAACTTACACTCCATACTATTAGAACACAAACATAATTGTTTACTGATAGAAACGACGGTCTCCAACTCATTCCCCTCTTTACCATATCACACCATCAAATTTTAATTTTTTCTGCTTACGTTTCTTTCGTCCCCCACGGACAATATAAATTATCTTTAGGCTCTCTTAGTTAGGATAATTCTACATATCTTTACATTATCTGCCTTTAAGCCGAAAAACCTCAGTCATTTTAGAGAGGAATATGACCCGGAATCACAGATCTTGGGCATAAGATAAGAGCTGGCCTCTGTTCCTATTGGGACACAGCCGGCCAGCTGCCTCCTAAACTCGTCGAGGCTGCGTTCCCAGAGCAAACGCGACTCCTGTAATTGGAAAGGCGTGGAACAAGTACCCATGGCTGTGGCAGGTTTTCTAGGATGTGAAGCATCCTTAAATTATAGTCAAAGGGCCTTAATTTGTCCCCTTTCAAATCCCAGTCTACGCTTTTAAAGTGTAGCCTGTCATTAAACAAAGAGAGTTAAGAATTGGTGTGTGAGTCTGGGTCATATTCCTCTCTAAAATGACAGGTTTTTCGACTTAAAGGCAGATAATGTAAAATATATGTAGAATTATCCTAGTAATTTATCTAATATCTGAACACACTAAACTGGCAGACTTGAATTTAAGTGAACTTGTTTATTTAGGCTTTCGAATGTTAAGAAAATTGTTCGCATTTTAATAATTAAAAAACTACATATTCTACTTGTCTTTGTTTATTATTAAAATTAATCTAGTCTGCGCTTAAACGAACAGCCGATTTATGCTCTGGTACTGTAAATATTACAACTAAATATTAACATTTTATTTTTCCTCGATTATTTTATCATCGGGAATATTTTTACATTCTGTTAAGACGTTTTAAGTGACTGATAGTGGACGTAACTATCTACCATAAGTAATTGGCAACTCATTCCTAGTAAAACTAACACACAAACAGATGCGCAATATTATAAGTATAAGTTTACTTCTCTTTGTAAGACTGTGTAAAAATGAATAATTTCCTGTTTTCATTTTTTAAGACGTATGCTACTTGTGGGTGTTCCACGTTGTGGCCTCTCCCCTTTAACTCTATAGGAAGGGATAGAAAGTTGGGATACGGAAGGGAGAGACAGCTAGCTAAGGATTAACAGCGTCCCCCTATCAACATATCAATGAAAAAACATCAATGAAAAAACTCTACAGAAACCTGTAGCAGGTACTTTTTCCATGCCATTACGATGACTGGAGGTGGGGTTTGATGTTGGGACTACGTATTTCCGTCTCCATGCTTCGAAAATGTATGGAGTCAGCTGGCCGGCTGTAGCAATGGGAAGAGAAGACAACGCTTGCCCAACGTCTGCGAACTAGGAGCATACATCTTTATTTAATATATAATTTTTACATTTCATTACGTTTCGTTTACTCTCAACTAGAAATGTAAGTAACTATTATGTCAACATTTTATTTATGTGAAAACATACATCTACATGAGTTACAAAATAATTTAACTTGATCTTAGAAGTAATTGATTGCGGTCTCACTTAACAATATTGAAAAATTAATGACCGTTAGTCGAAATCCATGTGTGAATAATAGCCATTTCTTCAGATGATTAAGTTTTCACAAAAAATATTGTTTCTAGGATCTATGCTAACCTATATTCCCTATTTTATGGTGTTGCAATTGTCTGCGAAATACTTTAATTTATTAATCGAGAAATGGATAATGTTGGTTTGAATTGTATCTGATTCTTTTATCCGCCACAGCAATATACTCCATACATAATTTCCAAACGCAAAGTTATACAGTTACGTCTCAGGATTCTGTAACTCCATGAAGATGCCGCCTTTGCAGCTCGAATAAACGTCCTTGGTGTATCCCAGAGAGGTTCAACGCTATTAATCTTCTCAGGCTTCATCTGAGCGCTCTCTCCAAGCTTCTCACCTCTGGGGCACACTTTCCTCTGATGTGAGATGTGTGAGTGATTCGTCTCACGGGCGGCGTTAAAGAAGGCCTTGCCGAGAGAAATCTCAGTCTCTTAATGCAGCGTCTGTCCCTGCGTCCTTTAATCTCCAGAAAAAGCTTTTACACATTTGATTTTTTTATGGAATTGTAAATGATGATTACACTTAAATGTAAATAAAGTACATGATTTATGCGGTAAAAACATTTTGATAAATAATATATATATATATGAAATATTTCTGTATATTATTTCAGACCGACTGTTGAGTAAATTATAATTAGTGAAACATTTTATGTTACAGTAGTTTAATTATTGTAAATATTAACATAATATATAACAAAATAATGATATTGTTTCTGTCAAACAAAAGAAAATCATGTTTTCAATTATTTTTATTATCAGTTTTAATCATGTAGTACTTATAAATGAAAAATATGTCAAAATGTTTGACCTAATACAAAACAATGGAATAATCAATAAGCTACTGTGAAATAGACGATCCATAAATATATGCAGTTATATATTAGGCATCAAAAAATATATGTAGCTACTTATAAAGAAAAAATATATAAATATAGCCACAACACTGGGATTAAAGACTATATTCCCAAAAATATTGAGGTATGAGACAATGACGAAATGTGGTAAACTGATATATTGGTAAAATATAAATAGTATGTTTATTTACTTATTACAAATTATATTAATTACATTTTCATATTTACAATTTTTTAATATACCTTCTAGTTCAAACAGTTTTATTTAATTACTAAAGTGCGACCCATCGCATTAAATTCAAATTAAAAAAATTAAATGTTCCTCGGGGAAAATTAGTGGTATTGTAAAAACTCATAAAAGATATTCAATTGAAATCTCTTTATAAACAAATGAAAGGAAATTGCTTTCATTCTGACGCTGAATACTTTGCGTTCCTCAAGTGCTCAGAAATAGCAAGCGGCGACAACGGAAACCATTTGAGCTGAGATTATTTGTCCGAAAAGCTAGGAACATAAACTTCAGTCCATGATTCTCTCGGTACATCACTATTAGTGTAATCCACAATGCAATCATTCCAAAATGTCGAGAAAGAAGCCATTAATTCGAACAAGAAAATTACTTTTAAAGGAACACGAGAACCTTTTCTTTTCTTCTTATATCGTGCTCTCCTCCGTCGGAAAAACGTCATCCCTCAATTCTCCAATAGACAATGTGATTTGTTTTCCGTCTCTACTTTACCAAATGGAACTGTAAATTGTTTTAGTTAGACCTGGGCGTGAATTTCCCCGAACTAATTTTAGTATGGCCGGAACTGCCCGAAAACCTTTCTAAGCCACATTGTTTGTGAATTTCGTATGCCATGTGCAATGTAGCAACGGATATTTATGTCAGAAAATATTTTTCTTCTTTTTTGCCGATTGTCACCTGAGTCGATGCCGCCCGCACACGGATCGACTGGCGTTCGTGGAGGACGCATATTTCCTACTCGACTTGCATATTTCCTACTCGACTTGCTATGTACCTGATTGGAGAATCGCACACGGTTCGACTGGAGACTCTCGAACTCGTTTCGATAGTCGTTCGTTCCTAGCGAGATGCAGCGAACAGGAAAAGTCGATCTTGAAGTTTCTTCAGAGTTTCCACATATGCGTCAGAATTAATGGTGGTTTGGTGGTTCCACGTGGCATGTTGCCCACATACAATAACCATTCGTTACCGAAATACCCGAAGGACTAACTTTTCCAGCCGAAGGTGCAATTTTGAATTTTTTTTCTTAGGCTAGTTTGCATGATGGCACTGCATTTACCTCTTCGTCTTCGGTTAAATATGGTAGAATCATATTTCTTTACCTGTCACAATTCTGGTAAATAGGTCATCTCCACCATTCGTTACTCACTGTTTTTCATGTTTCTTTGTGAGCCTCTGCCAACATTCTTGGAACATTCCTGGAAAACTCTTTTTGAACCCAAACTCTTTCCGTATTCTGCAAACACTTGTTTCTCCTATTCCAACTTGGAATGACAATTCTATCACTGTGATGCGTTTGTCAGCCGAAACAATGTCGTTTAATCTCTGCACATTGTCAGGAGTCGGTGAAGTGTGCGGTTTGCCGCTGCGAGGAGTATCCCGAATATTGGCGTGCCCCCCCCCCCTCCCCGTCGACTAACTGCACTGAGATCGAAACCCGAATCTCCACTATCTCGTTCTCACACCGGGTGGGCGTCTGGATTCTGCGTAGAGGGTTATCCGGTATGCCGCTCCCCGGTGTACCGGAAAGTAGTCGCATTGCTTCTAATCCCACGGAATGTGAGCAACAGATTCATTGCTTCCAGTATCTATGAGTGGGATATGATGATTCTGTCGCATCGAGCCGTTACAAGTATTGGCTTATTCTCGAACTCTGAGTACTTCGTTCAGCAGAGAACTCCTGAATAGTATGTAATGAAGGTAGATGCAATAAATGACGGTGAGTGGCTTTCATGTGTCTTGGTGTCGGGTAGTACTGGAATCGGACAATGACTGGTCGGGTATTGCCTACGTAATCACTAGTAACTGAGTCCACTCAAGGCGGTCGTCTAGTCTACAGAATAAGGTGTTGAGGGTGGCCAACCTCAGTTAGCCGACGACGAAACCGCCTGGTTGTTGTTCACTGCTGGGTGGGAACGCAATCTATCCAGCGCAAGGAGATAGACACTATCTCTAATGAACCGACAGTTGAGTGATGGTTTCGGACCCACGCGATTCTGGAGGGAACGCTAGTTTCAAAGCCAGGTAACTGCGAGATGCCCATTGACCGGCTGCGCTCCAAATGGGTTTTCGCATTCGGCCCGGGAGAAGGCCGCACCGGTGATGGGGTGCCTCAATAACTTAAAAGTGCAGATATACCCTAGGGTGACACACGGATTGTATGCTAAAATTGCGACCACAAACAGAGCAATGCGCGTGGTCGACCAGAACCTCTGGTAGTCGGGGTGAGCGAAAACCCAGTTGCTGTCTAACTTTCTGGACAGCAGCTCTTCTCACAAAATGGGTTAAATTCGGCGTGGCAGTGGGTTGCGTAAAAATCCCTCGAGGTTGTACTAGAAAGTCGGTCTTGGTACCTGTAACCCATGAGTAGGGGAAGGGGGTGGGGGGACCAGGCCCGACATTGAAGGCTCAAATCCTTTGGGAAGGCATTTGGCCCTGGGAACGCGATACGTATTGGGGTAACTGACCGCATTTCCCCTAGAAACAGGGAGATAAAACCCAGGTTGTGGGAGCCAAATTTAATCTCTTTAATGAGAGGAGCATCTCAAGTAAGAATCAGCAGTTTTTAAACCGCTTTAAGGACTTTCTCCCAGCGAAGCCTATCGGTATATGCAGGGAAGCGGTGTGCCGGCAACGGCACATGTGCTATATTCATACTACTAACTATCTCGTTCTCACAGCACAGGAATTATATAACAGCACGTTGCTTTTGACGAATGTCAAGAGTAGCACCCCTCTTGAAGACATTCTATGACAGCGGCACTGACGGGAACGTGTTGAAATAAATTTGAAGACGAGAGGGATGGATGTATCTATGAACTCTGTAAATTGGATAGATGTTGCATGAAAAATAAATCTCAATACTTTTGGTGTGACCCTCGTATCTTTTGCATCGTTACTCTTTTAAATAATTAAATCAGTGGCATGTAGATATTGATTTATTCATTACAATATGCCTTAAATATATTCACGCGTATATTCCTCATTGTCCTAATACAATAACTAAACCATTATGACTAAAATAATAACTATAACCTGATTAAAATTAAATGGCACTTGGTCGTTATATATCTCTAGTGATGTGACCTTGATTACACCAATAAGAATGTTTAAAATGAAGGGTATTGTGGCATCAGCGTCTCCCTTCACGCGGCAACCCAATGTGCCATCTTATTTTAATTACATTATAAGACAGTATCTCTCGTGTATGTATACACGTATTGAATAGATGGAGGTACAGTTTCCATTAAATTGAAGAAAGATTAATTTTTATTTTCTAGGATGTTTAATATTTTGGATTACTCTGTACTAATTATATAGGAACAAAACGCAACCGTTGATGAAAATTACATTTTTTTGTAGGATCTAATTTATTATCTGTGTCCTTTTGATAAGCGGGATTCCAATAATTTCAATCAAACTGCTTATTTTAATAATTTGTAAGAAATAGCATGAAGTTTTGTAACTTCTTGTTCCATAAATGAACGACTATCGAAGAGGGAAGGCTATGAAAAATTAAGGTTGCTATACTTCCGTCGACATTGAACTATCTGAAATTGTTATTGACCTGTTCGGAGAAGGAGGAGTGCGGACACATTTAAGCTCAAATGGAAATTGCCGAAGTTTTTAAAAAAGTCTGCAGGGTTCACTTCAGGAATTCTAGTCAGTGGTGATTAATAGATTTTAGATACACCCAATATATTAAACATTGATTCTTGTCCAAAATAATTTTGTAATTGATTATAATGACTTTTATAAATATTTTACTAAAAATATTTGGAATATGAGACTGATGATGACAAACTCTGAAAGCAACTTCAACATCTATATACATGGTCTGAATAAATTTACCATTTATTTTTCTTTATGGGTCTGATATAAAATATGGAGTTGTATAATTGGGAAACAATATATTTTTTTTGCAAATCTGCATGTAGCAGGAGAGGACACAAAATTATTTTTCATTTGTTGTGTAGTAATATTTTTACTTTAGTTTTTGATTATAAATTAGGCTAAATTAATCCATTAGGCTTCAAGTATCAGTATATCAAGCACTTTTGCCTTTAAATGAAGTGTACAAAAAATACTATAGTGCTAAATTTCCTCAAATCTTCGCAGTTACTCGTTTCAAAAAATAAAATAATATATTCCCTAACCAATGATAATAACAATACATTATTTTATTTTTGTATGGTCTACAATGTTTGAAACAATTAAGAGTTGCTTTATATCGGAACCGAATTAGTGAGACATGAAATGGATAAGGACGAAATCAACTAAATTTGACTTGTACATAGAATCAATGCAAAAAATATATTCAAATTCGGATAAGTGATGGCCAAGAAAACCCGATGATTTAAGGCTGAGGAGAATCGGCACACTGATCACGTAACACTCCAAATCCAGGATGAGTCATGTAAGATGACAGTCGTCGGCCGTCACAGTAGACTCTGCGAGGACTGCAGTTGAAATAAGTCAGTCTACAACTGTGTTTGGTTAATAGGAAACTATTTCTTGTAGGTATAATGCTGGAAATCGTAAAAATAATATAATAAGAAGTAATAAATCCATGCATAAAATTCTGTAGAGATTTTTAAGTAGAATGTAAAAATAATTTTTATAAAGATTAAATTTAACAATAATGACATCTATTTAAATTCTTTGATCATTGTCCTTAATTATTCAAAATCGTAATAAATAAATTAAATTTAAAATATAAGCATTACATCATGATAAATATTGTGTAATTTGACGGTTATTTAATAACAAAAACATTATATCGATATAATAGTTAATTTGGTGTCTGTAAGCAGCTTTCAACATTCCACTTCCAAAGTCAATTGAGAATTTTTGTGTATTTTAATAAATTTCCATTTGTGTTGTTTCATTTTGATTATGCGAAAAGCTAATTGTTTATTCAGTTCTACAGTTACTTCAAAAATTTATTTTTACAATTACAATAAGAAATCCATTGTACTTAAATAGTTGGTTATTTAGGTTGAAATTAAAACAAATTATTTGTTGGAATAGTCTAGCATTTTCACTTTTAGGTCCTACACATGTTTTGTGGCTCGAAAAAATGTCTTTATTAAGACCTTTTTACAATTAATATCCACAGCATGTCACGTTCTTTCATATTGTCATTAAAAGGTTTAAAGTAATGTAATAATTAAATAAAATGCTAATTTAAAATAAATGGATGTCTTGAGGTCTCTCACAAATTCATTAGTGGAGTTTCCTGTTTCTGATATTGTTTAGGTGAGTACCTTTGGTAAAATATCCTGCTGTCCCGTTGGATACCTATTAAAAAATTTTAACTTCAACCGTTTGCAACACTTTTCTACGCATCATCTTTAACTGCCTTGCATCACTTTTCTTCACTTCACCTTCAACTGCTAGCCATAACTTTTATACATGCGCCTCACCTTTAACGTCATCGAACCTTTCTCTGCAACAACTTTCAGAACTCAGAGATTGGAAAGCCAAACCTCAAACCTCTTCGAAATTCTACTATTCAGAGTCAAACATTTTATTCTTCAAATTGGAATTTCTCTAGCATGGGAAACACATGGATTAATTTCACAATTAGGTCTTGATAGTCTAATAACGTTAATCCTCGAAAAAAAATAGGACAAGAAGCACGTGATATGAATAAATTAAATTAAATTTAAATAAATGCTCATTTTGAGTGCGGTCTCCAATTCAGAAATTGTCTATTTTAATTATTTTGGTATATTTGTATCTAATAGTGAAAAGGGGGCTATCACTATTATGTTTATAATTAAGCTTTTCTTGCAAAACTTTTGTCAATCTTCGGGTAAAATTATGTGAAATTTTTTTATTTGTTTAAATCAGTTAATATATATTTATGTAAGTTATGATTGAGGTTTTTATCGCTATTTTTATGATTGGAGTAGTAGTTGAGTGAGGTATCAAGAGAATTTAATTTAAAGTTGTAACCAATCGATTGCAACCTCTTCCGATAGTCAAATCAAGGTAATTCATACTATAAACGTAATTTATAAACTACAATGGAATAAAACAGATAAATACAAATATAATTTTTGATTATTATTATTATTATTTACGATTTCATGTGATGTAGGGGTCAGCGTGATTGCCTCACATCACAGAGGTCCCGAGTTCGAATCCCGGCGAGGTCATGGATGTTTGTGTGTGTGAGAGAAACTCGTCAAATCATTTCCCCGGCAAGGAAAATGAGTTCCCATACTGAGTCGCTAATAACCAGTGCTGTTAATGCGACTGTAAAGAAATAAAGAAATAAAATTATTTATCTTTTCAAACTTTCACGTGCTTTAGTATTTGGGAAACAATGAAATGCTTCAATTACAAACATAATGTACACAAAATATGTTCTCTTATTCCTCAGAAAAATTAATCTGGTATCTTTGAATAAAAATTAAAATGAATAAAATGAAAGAAATCATAAATTCACTTTATTCTCGCTTAGGAATGTATTTTAAAATAACCAAACTTCTAGAAAATACAAATTAACAAAAATATAAACGTTATAATTTTAAGTATTAATCTGGTGTTACTATTAAAAATCTTTGACCCAATTTTAAGTTTCTTTATGGAGTTGAACAAAATCGAGGCTTTTATTTCTTAGAAGTAGTCATTATCAATCAAATGTTCCTATCAACATAGTTTTATAAATCAATCCACTCTAGTAGAATAATAAACTTTGTTTTGGACCATCTTTCTTAACAAACAGAAATGGCCATAATTTTAAATTTGATAATAAAGCTAATTTTTTTATCTGGTGAAATTTATCATAATGATAATATGAAAATATGTAAATAATATTCTATTATATAAATCTTATATATGGTTTCACAAAACACCAGACCAAACCTTTTTTTATACCTCATTTTATTGTTTTTGGTTTATCTAGACTGAATTTCTTAATTTCTTTAAACACTACGATTTATCTATTATTTATACATCAGAACATCCTTCATCCAAATTTATAAAAGGCCATAAAGATCCGTGAACACATTTGATGTTGTTTATAAAACTAATTGTAAAAATTACACCTTTGTGTGTCTTTGATTACTAGAATATAGGAGCACCATAATTTTTAGACCTCAAATTTATGAACGTCTCCACACAAATAAACATACCTTTGATTTAAATACTGCTTAATATTGATAAAATATCTGTTTTAGGTCATGAATTCAAATTTAGAAGAAACCTGAATTCCAGTAACATTTAACAAGATTACCATTGGCGTTAACAACACCTATAAATTTTTACTACTGCATCTCTGACATGTGTCATATTTGTATTTATATCTTTTGTAATTTCTATCTTGATTTCTTCTATTTGATGTGTTCGCTAAAAAGCACAAAAACTAGTCACCTTTATAGGAAGCAATGTTTTTACTGTCGAAGCGTAACAATTTTAAGTTTCCGAAATATTATGAGTAACCTTTTTGTTCTCATGGACAAAGTATTTTTTTAATATTAATGTTGTTTATCACTTTTTCTTCTCTGTGAATATATTGAGAAATATGGCTTTCTAATTCCATTATGTTAGATAGAGCTTCAGTTGCGGTTGTAAATAATAATATTATAATTGAAATTAATTTCTTATTACTGAGACCAGGGTTTCTTAAAATCAACATAATCAAAATTTTAAACTCTCTTGTTATTCGATTGCTACTGTCAGAGACTCAAACTGTGTATTCCACGCCGAGTGTAAAAGGACGATTTCTAAAGCCGCAGCACAAAGCCGAGGCTTGCTGCTTCTGAATAATTCACCTTTCACAAAGACTCCTCAGGCCGACAAAACAAAAGCCAACACTGCACAAATATGATATATAAACAATGAACAAATGAAACAGGAAGGTCAGATGTATTTTGCTTGTGGCAGGAATAAAAATGGAACTCTTCTTCCGTTAAAGTAAGTCTCGTCAAACAAAACAAAGTTTTATAGTTCAGGTTAATGAACTTGTTTCCGTTCTGTGTTTTATCTTATAACACAACCTTCACATAGTTTGTGTTCCAGGGTAGGAATTTTTCAGTTCGAATGAAATATTGCGAAGGATTGTTTAAAATATAATTAAAGTAACGCATTCTGCTTTCTCTTAAACAGCAGAGTTCAGGTCGACATGTAGCACGTAAAACAAAAGGGAGAAACAAATGAATATAACTGTTATCGAAATTTTTCTTATTTTCTTTCCCTTAAACGATATTGTATTTCTATCTCGCTTCCATTTTGCCTCTCCAGCAATCAGTGTTAAACAAAACACTTCAACAATTGTCTCGATGTGTTTTAATTTCCCTTGTGAGGGGAAGCAGTAACCAGTCTCAATTCTGGGAGGAATTAATTTAATATGCTCGGTGCTGCCCGTTTGATCTATTTTTCATGAGAACTGAGCAACATTTTTTGTTCTAACAGTACGTTCATTTAGCGGTTCAGACGGCCTTATTGTCCTCCCTGGTTGGACTATACGATTAATAATTATGCGAGTTCTATATAGCTAAAATCAATTCTTACTATTTACTCAACGCCATTCTCCAATATTATAGAACGCTCATATTTACAATATCAATAAATAGTGTTCAATGGGCAAAATGCTATATTAGTTTTAATAATAAAACGCTTGCAATGACTAGAATTTTTAGATACAATCACAGTATGTTTTTATGTAACAACTGCTACTCATTGAATTGATAGGAATGAAGATCCTCAACATATTAAAAGTGTATCTCGAATTATAATTAATTTTTGCAAAGTGGCGTTTTCACGTCCAACTGTCGACTCGAAACGAGTTAAGGAAATATAAAGGCACGAACGCAAGTCATTTAAAAGTACGAACACCAACGGTACCAAAAATACTACGAGGATTTTATTGTATTTACATTTTTTTCTACGCATCAATACATAACTCACAAAGCATATAAATTCTGAAATATTTCATGCAGATTTAGATTAAAATTTCACATTTAATCTGATACATTTCAATAATGAGCTGGAAAAAAAATCCAGAATTGATAAATAAGGTTTTAAACTAATGAAGGTACGATTCTCCGGTCACTCAATTAATAAATGATTCTTGGTTTGATTTGATTAATTATTCCATTAGTCCTAGAATGAAGAAATATGATACGTCTTTACATAAAATTTAAAAATAATTAATACAAGTAACCATTAACAGCAATTACCTTAAATGTTACTGAATTCTTGTTCTTCGACTTTAAAGATCACCAAAAGGGAGTTGTAAATACTTTTTGGAAATGTTTTAATTAGAATTAAATAGAGTGATTGCAGATTCCTTATATATCGAGATTACAGGTGATTGAAATATGAATTGGGCAACATGAGATAAATCAGTTTCTGCATTTTAGATAGGTTCGAATTAGTTAACACAATTATTGAGACTCAATATATTAGAAAACTCCACATATCAGAAACTAAAATAGATTATATAAATACTAATATCCCCGAGGCTCTGAGAAAAGTAATTGTACTTTACCTCTACGCATCAGATAATTTTGTTCATATTTCATATTTAAAAGCTGTTACCTGCGTATAGATCAATTGGAAATAATAGTGTATATGAGTAAATTCACAACTAGGAATATGTTAACTCTTGTAAATAATCTTAATAATAATTCCTTGGATGCAGTTGATACTACAGGTGATTACCGATAAATGGGAAGTTTTTTATAATCTGATAATGCATTAAATCACAATGCCCAACTACTAAACAACTAAATAAGATAGCTCAAAGTGGAAAAGCAATGGAAATATCAGGAAAATGTATTAAGCTTAGAGATAACCTGAAAGAATTTTACAAATTTTATAATCAGACAGTATTAAATAATTTTAACATACTAAAAAACCATTCTGGTCATGAAATAAAAAATGAAAATTTGAGTACTATAGGAATAAAATAAATAAATCCAATAATAAAAGTAGAGAAATGTGGATCATAGCAAACAATATGACTAAGATTAGAAAAACAATATATGAGAATATGAATATGATGGTAAATGATATCTTAGTAAATAATTCTAAGATTGTATGTGATATTTTCAACGAATAGTTTTTAAATCGAAGTTGACTATGACACCGATAAGAATTATATTAAAAATAATTTTCAAGTTAGTAATTGCCGCCAGTCACAGGTAGAAACTATAAAAAGGACCTTCACATAAAATATAGTATTAAAACTATGCTAAAACCCTATACTGCAACAACTAACTAATTAAATAAATATACAAATAAGGGAAGGAAATTTTCCAAATTGCCTATAGTTCGTTGTTTCCCAACTTGGGTACCACGTTACACATGGGGGTAATTTGAAAAGAGTTGGACTAAAATTTAAAAATTTTCAGCTATTGCTTAACTTTTACAAAAGAAAAAATTGTCGGTATCTTCATTTGAAATACGCATTTGGTAAGTTTTGAATTCTTATTATTACTGATGAACCGTGACACACAAGTTGAAATTAGGTTTGTTTACGGAATAATTCAATTTATGGATATAAAAATATGTATATATTACATAGGGCGGCATGATTAGAAATAGGTTGGGAAACACAGCTATAGACTATTGTAGTAAGATCAATATACAAAAAGGAAGGATAATGGATTTAAATAACTATAAATAGTAAACTCCCTGAATGACAATACACTACTCTTTTCATAATCTTTACTTAAAGTTTACATTTGTGCATCATGTCAATTATATAATTGATTGTTCCCTGCAACACATTATTATAATTAGCGATTATTTTTTCCAAAACTGTACGAGACATGTTCGGAAAATAAGTGTACTGTGACCACAACGGTCTGTGATATTTTGTTTTTTGAGGTTTTGCAAAAAAGGGGATCTCTTGACAGAGCGAGCAACGCAGACACACGATTGTACGTAATATCACGTTGTAACGTCCAGTTGAGGTAAGGAATCCCGCCAAGTTCTGTGATCCGCTTCCTACTCGCCGGAAGGGATAACATCACCTACCGTAATTTTTTCTGAGCTCCATTGTCACGAGATGAAACGCGAGTGGCTCATTACACGTCTGAGTCTAAAAGACAGACGTAACAGTGCCATCAGACCAATTCTCCATCTGCGAAAAAATTAAAAACCACAATTATGATTTCAGTGTTATGGGACAGAAAAGGTATAATTTTGGTTGAATTTCGAAAAAAGAGACCATCTATGCACAACGATTTTGTGAGACCCTAATAAAACTGAAAAGGAGCATTCAAAACAAAATGATTGGAATGTTGACGAGAGGAGTGTGCTTGTTGCACCAAGCCACTTTTGTCCTCATTTGTCTGGAATGTTTCCCCCCTGACTTGCCGCCTTCAGATTATCACCTTTTTACATCCCCGAATGCACACATGGATAGAATTAAATTTTAACTGACGAGTTTCTGATGTGGGGAAACGCGTTGGCAGGAGAGTTCTTCGAGGAGGGCATAAATAAGATTGTGACACGGTTCACCACATTCACTGGACGGGATGGTCATTATGTGGAAAAATAGTCAATAAGTGTATCGATAATATCCGGAATTCTTTTTTCATATACACAACTATATATATATATACATATATATATATATATATATATATATATATAGCCAGATCTTTCACACTTCCTTTCAGAACATATCTCGTATTGTACAATTCACGGAAATAAATACATATTATTATTATTTTTATTATTTTCTTAAAATATTCATACATTTATACGCAAATTCTTGTAGTCATTATTGTTTTTACCTCTTGTTCCTTTTAGGTTAGTACACAACGTTTTTGCGAATAGTATACTGTCTACCTGACGACGGCGATGATGATAATGGGGGAAACGTTTTATTTCGGCAAAATTATGCCAGGTGATAAACGCAGAATCGTTTATTAAAAGGAATTTCAACCTCGGACATCTATTATTGTATGAAAGAATGTTGTTACTATTTTTGTTTGTTGCTCCCCATTACTTTCCTGACATTTAGGGAAAATTAGTAATTTATTTATTACGCGACACTGTTTGCGAATAGAAGACGTGGCAGAACCACCAGGGTGCAGGAAACGTGCTTGGTTGCGCGACCCAGCAGTCCACTCAATCTTCATGAGAATGACAATCTGCCGCGAGCTTGAGATTAGACTCTGCTCTAGGACTTGGCAATTCTCTTCGCCACGCTCAAAATATTACACTGTCAAAGCAGTGATTGTGTTCTAGACAAATGGATATGAATTGGTATGAGAGCTTCCTGCACGAAATTAGAATTGTAATTTAGAATGGGTGCAGTGCAATAAATTTCTCCAAGTAACAGAGCAACCCAGATTTAATTTTCGCAAAAGTAAAATCTTGGGAACACGCCTCACCGAAGCCTAAATAGTTTTAACATTGAATTTTATTGCTCAAAGTATCAATATATGTCACGTATGACCATAAAAGCTGTAACTTAACAATGGGAAGACCTTATAAAACATTCCATATGGATATGTTTATATCTGGCTCTGCAAATTAACATAATTATCTCTACCTATATTTATATATAAAGAGATGAATTTTATTGTGAAATATTAAATTTACATACTAATTCAACAATGTCACCAATTTATTTGAGTGTGTCAGTAAAAGCAACAGTCAAAATACACGGTATAGGGAAGATTAAGATGGAGGGCCTGAAGATACAACACGACCGACTAAGTCTCGAGACGTCACGTCAGCCACGTTCAGCAATCAGTCAAGTGTTCTCTTGTGGATTATCTGCGCCGTTGACCTCGTTCAGTCTAAAGAGATTCATGTTTTATGTCCTGAGAGACAGAAAACATCTACACTCCTTTGACTCACAGCATAGAATCTCTGAGAATTACATAGCTATATTGAATACTAAGTACAATAACATAAAATGTACTTATCTTATTAAACCACTGTCCAGCATGGTGAATTAAGTATTTACAGAATGTAAAACGATAACTACGTCATGTTGTTGTTCTGACAACAGAATTAACTGACCTTTACAAAAATAGATAATGTCTGGGAAAATAAAATTTAGATTTCGTTAGGAGCGTTGAATATATCTGCTAATATCTGCATAATACCAGAATTCTTCTGTGTTGTTTTAACCTCTATGAATTAGTCTAGGATAGATAGTCCCTGTAAATATTTTTTCCAAAATTTAAAACTATTTTTTTGTTATTAATAAGTTGAAATGATACTGAAATTTTACTTTTCGTTTAATATATGAAAATCATGACAAATGCTGACAATTTTTTATTAATATTTACATAGGTTTGGGTGTCAGATTCTACGGTTACCAAACATGAATAAATTCAAACAACAATTATGTAAAAAACAGAAAAAGATATGGGAATAAAAAAATCTGGGTACTTAAAACGTTAAGTCGAAAATATTATCCATGTGTTTTATTTTATTACAGTTCTTAAAATTCAATTTCATTTTCATTCATAAAAATTTTCTGTAGTAATATCAACAAATTTGAATCAGTGATTTAAATTTAAACCGTGTTTGGAAATAAGATTATGCTTATTCTCAGAAAGTTTTATATTACCAAAAGCATCTAATTCGGGCTTCGAAAAACGTATATTTTGTCCAATATGACATTTTTTGACAGTTTTTCCATTTGTCTAAATCTCCTTTACTTCTTAACGAACACATTACAACTTTTTCTTTGTAAATGTTTGAATAATTTGACGAATTGTGTAGTATAAAATTATAGAAGGGAAGAACAATATGTTTTAATGACCATAGTATGTATTTATTTAAGTTTCGGTGTTTTTTGTGGTTAGGCAAACGATATATATTATTTCTTAAAAACAAAGACCATTTACAATAATTTTTTAATAATAATAGCCATTAAATTAAATAACGGGTCAGTGACACTGTAACAATTTTTTAATCAGTCTTCGTATATGACAGCGAAAAGTTGTTGAATTGTATAAGACACTCCGGCCGTTGCTTCTTGTTTATGTATATTTTCATCATTATAGTTAACTAATTACAATATTAGAACGCAAATTCCATCATTTCTTTGGGGATATTAGTAATAAATGAAACCTTAGAAGATAAAGGTTTAATTCCAGCAGGATGCACTTCGTATCCCAAAAACTGTACGGAAGAAACTCCGAAGACATATTTTGAGCGATTAATGATCAACCCGTATTCACGCAGGCGTTGAAAGACTATACGCAGATGCTCAGTGTTCCGCGATATCCTTAGAAGCAATTAATATATCATGAATGTAGGCAAAAGTAAATGGCAAATCTCGCAGTGCAGAGTCAATATAACGTTGAAAAGTCTGTGCTGCATTTCGTAATCCAAAAGTCGTGACTATAAACTCATATAAGCCGAAAGGTGTGATAACTGCTGTTTACTCAATATCCTCTTCGACCATAGGAATTTTATGATAAACTCTTACTATGTCTATGGTGGAGAAAATAGAACAACCATTAAGTCTATGTATACAATCATTGATGTGCGGGATTGGGTATGTATCAGGCGTTGATACAGCATTGAGCGTCCAAGGACTGGACGACGGTCGACATATTCCCTGATTTATCATGTGATGAAATTCAGTTTTAGCGTCGCGTAGTTTATCAGGTGGTAAACGTCGAGTTCTTTGAAATACCGGTGGGCCTGTTGTAGGAATGTGGTGACACACTAATTGTTGCATTACCTTACGTTGCTGTCAGTTATGGAAATTGACACAGTAATTGTGTAAACGGGTTACCAACTGCAGCCAAGGTACTAATGGAATCACCAGAAAACAATGAAAAACGAGCAGGGACAGATATTAACGATAGTTTATCAAATATTTTTCGTTCTCGAATATCGACGAGCAGATTAGTTTATGTCCATAAGTCTTTATGATAGCTCCGTTAACGGCATAGAGAAACGAGTTGGCGTCCTGCGCTCTATGACCGAACATGCGACGCGGAAGTACAGATATATCAGCTCAATTTAAATCATTCTCTACAGCGTTTTTTTTTACTGAATCATCGTCTCCTACCGTTTGTTCACAAGGCGATGTGTCTAGTTTTCCACCTTATTCCATGTGCAAGGTGGTATGTATTTTAGGGCTGTCTGTCCATATTTAACATGATACGAGCAGTAAGCACGAAAAATAGATTCGTCAACTGATTTGTGTGGAGATTTAGGGCGTTTCTGGTAATCTCGGGACTGTGATTGCCTTAGATTCCCTGATTGTAATTGTATCTGACGAGTCAAGACAACAACTGCGTGTCCAAGTTCACTTCTGTCGCTAAAGTGTTATATAGTATGCAGTTCGTGACGACGTAGCACATAAATTTGTTTGCACCTGGGAAATAAAATCTATTTGTGGTTGAATTACCTCGTATACACGATCCGCTATACTAGCAAGGGTATCTAGATCCTGCGATCGTAACAATAGCATTCTGTGGAGAACTAGGGACTGCCTGTCCATTGTGGCTGCCTGAGCTCTCAAAAGTCGTCGAAGACGCTTCTCGTTCTATTCTCCATAAGTATAAATTATTCTACTTTTTAATGCATCATACCTGTTTTCACTAGTCTGATGTTGAATCAAATCACCAACCGAATCCAGGGTGAGGTTGACTAATACGTAATTAAATTTTGTTACATCAGACGTTACTCTGCGTAGGTTGAAAGCAGCTTCGACGACGGTAAACCACTTAGCAGGATTATTTCTCCGGAAAGGCGGAATCTTGACGTATTCCACTGCGTTGAGGGCCGAAGTCAGACCACCAGCATCAGTTTGTTGAATCGGAAGCGGTACATCGCAAGTTTTTTTTTGTGACACTTGTGTCTGTTTAATCTATATCTTGAAGTCAGGAGTCACCAGTTATAGCTTATGCACTACATAAATTAATAAAAAGTCTCAAGTTCGTTGAACTAAGGAACTTTATTTCAGAATGTAATATTGTTAACAACAATAAGACGATACTACATTGTTTCAGCGATATCATTTTGTCGCTGCAGCGTGTAACCTCTGCGACGCGTTATCTAAACTGTTGCCAACAATTACGCTACATTACTATACGAAAAAGTTTCCGACAATCTTCAGTGTTCTGTATCTTAGATTGGTTCCAATTATAGTGCGAATAGAGTCAAGCCAATGCGCGTGGTTAAGTCGGGTTTACACCGCTTCTGCAAAAAATGCTGCCAAAAAAGTTGACAACTTTTAGAAGAATTATAGATTAAGTAATTAATTCCATATAAAATATTAATGGTGACAAAAAAATGTTGACAACATTTAGTGGAAATATGCCTTTACGTACCGAAAACGAAAAACGTGAGCTTAAATAGACACAGTTATGTAACGTAAACATTTATCAGAAATTAATGTGTGGATACATTCATATAATTGTAACTGGAGATTTAGAATTCAGGAGGCAGCTATTTCGAATTACAATATACCGAACCCTCGCTAAACACATTTGTTTAAACTATGAAGATTAATGCAGGAGACAGGTAATTAGTAAAGCAACTAACATGGATCTTATCAATTAAATATTGAGTAATTCAGAAGTTGATGTCTCAATTTTTATGTTTAATTATTTTAAAAATTCATGGTAATAACAGATATTTTCACTTAAGCATAATCAAGTTTTCCATTAGAGAGGAACGTAGCGCGGCAGTTAATTCGAGAGCTCCGATACAGAACTGGTAGCATAACTGTCCCTTTAGAACTGTCTCTCTCCAGGAAATCTGCAACTGCGGCGATGTTCGTCTTTGGCGACGCAAAGCCTGCGGCGACACCGCAGCTGCGAGTTCGCACGGTGCCAGGGACACCGCTGTGTAATGTGGCTCAAACTTTAATCACCACAACTATCTATCCTCTTATTCTGGATACCGACATTGCGCCTATGTTTATGCGAGTTGGCTGTCATCGAGACATGATTTAACAAGCTTTCTGACTTACGTGACTATTGTTCTGTTTCACTACGGTCGTGTGACTCAACGTGCAAAATCGGAAAAGACCAGATGTATAAGCTTAAATCCGTTTTATGCTCATAGATGGCGTTAGAAATCATATTACGATACTATGGTCGTGGCATTCTTTTTTTGTGAGTCATCTGTCAACAATACTCAGTGCACATCATCAACAATTACATTACATAACATTCATTTTTCCTTTGGTATTCATGTCTAGTATCTTGTAAAAAAAGAATGTTTGGAAAACTCTGCTTTTCTCCTGCAATTTGAATAAATCGGATGCCGAATCGCATAAAATGCTTGTGAAGGTCCATGACTACAGTGCTTTATCGGAAATAACGTTCAGAGTTTTATTTTGCCGTTTAAAATATGACAATTTTGACCTGAGCGACACGAATCGTGAAAATTGGCCCAGAAAGCTTGAGGACCATAAATTGAAGGCTTTTTTGGACTAAGACGATTCCCAATCGCGAAAATATTTGACGAGAAATTGGCTGTCACTCAACCAGCCATTTTCATGAGCCTACCTAACATGGGAAAGGTTCAGAGGATCGGAAAATTGATGCCTCATGAATTGAATGATAGACAGCTGGAGCGACGCAGAAACACGTGCGAAATATTGCTCGCCAGACGTTCCTGCATTGGATTGCGTTTGATGATAAAAATGGGATATATTTCGAGAATCCTAAACGCAAGAAATCGTGGGTTGATCCCGGCCAACCATCAACATCGCCCGCAAGACCAAATCGCTTCGGACGGTAGACGATGCAGTGCGTTTGGATTGATCAGCAGTGAACTGTTGAAACTTGGTGAAAATGTCAATGCCAAACGCTACTAGCAACAAATGATCAAATTCCACCGTGCTCTGCGTGACAAAAGGCCAGATTATCAGCAAATACATTACAAGTTGATTTTCCTCCACGACAACGCACCATCGCACACGTCAACAAACTACTTGGAGGCATTTTGCTCATTCATTAGACCTGGGCCCTGCCGACTACCCACCTGTTTTCGTCAATGAACCTCTCGTTCGCTGGGAAGTACTTCGATTCTTGCGCATCACAAGTAAAGTTGGGAAACACTGTGCCGACGTCATAGCTACTCCCCTTCAAATCATATTCAACACGTGTCTTTCTAACGGCATTTTTCCCGACTCCCTTAAAGCTGCAAAAGATATACCGATATTCAAGAAGGGTTCTCCTACCGACGCATCAAATTAAAGACCCATTTCCCTACTTCCGTTATTTTCAAAAATTCAAGAAAAAATTATACACAAAAAGTTGCTGGAATTCTTGACGAAGTATAAAGTAATTACTCCCACTCAACACGGCTTCTTCAAACAAAAATCCACGAGAACCCATATGTACGAGTTAATTCAAAGTATACAAAATTCTCTTGATGAAAAACTGAATGTAGCCGGAATTTTTACCGATCTTTCGAAGGTATTTGATCTCGTAGATCACAAAATGAGAATATTATGGGTTCAGAGGCAACGCTTTAGCACTCTGTGAATCTTATCTCAACAATCGTAAACAGAAGGTAGCCTTACAAAACAAAGTTGGTGAGGTGCACTTGTCAGGCATTACTTGTGGCGTGCCTCAGGCCTCAGTATTAGGTCTACTGCTATTTCTTTGGATATTAATGATCTTCCAGAATATATGGAACCTATAAAATTACGGACCTCGATTTAAATAAATAAATAAAATTTAAAAGCGAATATTGCGTATACTTGGTTCGCCGCCAATAAATTAACACTCAATGTACAGAAAACTAAGTTAGTTCGTTTTACAACTGAAACTAACAACATCGTAACTGATAAGTTTCCTCGGCTTGCAGGTCGACAGTAAATTAAAATGGAACTTACAAATTGATTGCCTTTAGCGCAAACTTAGTTCTGTTTGTTATTCATTCAAATTATTGATGCAAAAAGTTGATATAAAAACTGCTTCACTAGTCTATTTTGCTTACTTTCATTCACACGCGTGTTACGGTATTGCCAACTGCGGCAATTGTTCTCGTAGTGTGGAAGTTTTCAAACTGCAAAAACGAGCGATTAGAATTACGAGTATATCAGGTTCAGATGCTAGAGAAAGCTGCAGGCCGCTGTTCAAAAGACTTCATATTCTGACTCTACCTAGCGCTTACATATTAGAAATATTAAAATTTGTTAAACGCAACATGAACCATTTTGCAAGTAACGGTGAAAATCCTGGAGCAAGCGTTTAGTTCTCAGCCTTATTATTATAACGTATTCGTCAAGGACTGTAAAAACTTTCTTGTAAATGGAACTTATTACTCCGTACATGAGTTTTTGATCGATCTCACATTCGCTGAACTGCCTTGTCTACAAAATTGCCGAATATGTAACAAATATGTAAATAGTGTGTCCAGTTCTCCCCTTTTGGATCTGTTTTCCTGCCTCTGCTTTCTGTTTTAGTAAATATCTATTACGACATCCCTCTGTACCTAGCGACAGGAGATTAATACTAGGAAGTGATGAGTGTTGTGTGCGTGTATCTTAAAGAAAGTGTGTACAAATGTGAATAGTGCCTTATTGATTTGAACTTTCTTGTGTAACTTTATTAATTACTAGATGGGTGCCCGGCGTTGCCCGAGATGTCAGTTATCCATAAACCCCGACTTGACTCGAATCTAGGTAGCACTGGCGTTATTTTTATGTACCGCAACTCGAACTCTATCCGAAAATTTGATCACTTCCTATTCCGAAGGGGATTAAAATCATTTACCATGAAATAGTTCATTCCACGAATATATTGCCGTTTGAACATGTTTGAAAATTTCCACCCCTGCAATCGAGAATTAAACAGAAACTATTTATTGCACGCAAAAATCGGCTGGTTACATTGTTTAAAAATTTCTACCCTCGTCCAGATCCACTCCCACCGCCATGCATTACTCAGCGACATCCATAACCCCACTACTGACTTGAATATCGGTATATTCAAGTTATTTTCATGTAACGCTGTACCAAATTCCACCCCTAAGCTTTCTTACATACCATGCCAATAGGGGATGAAATTATACACAGAGAACGCCTACCGAAATATTATGAATTTAAATGACACCTAAAAATAGGTATTGAACCAAAATATCGGCCGATAAACCTGTTATAAACTTTTCACACCCGTTCAGACCCAACCGTGGGGATTACACTGTAATTTTAATGTTATAATTAATCTCAGCGACATCCATAACCCTCATTTAGACTTCAATCTCGGTTTTTTGCGCTATTTTTTTTTAATCCAGCTCCACTCAACCCACCATTATTCTCTCATCCGAAGCCAATAGGGGTTGTAATTGTACACAGAATATATTAAAAAGTTTATTCAACGGAAACAAAGACAGGTTAGTAGTTTTGAATTTTTCTACCCCACTCAGCTCCAACCAAACCTTTCGCGGTGCCTAGTTTGTAAAAATAAACTGAGCGAAATCAATAACCTCGATTTGACTCGAATCTCGGTTGTTTTATTTATTTTTATATGTAACGCCCCTCCACTCCCACCCCTAAGCGTGCTCCTCTCCCATTCCCAAAGAGATTAAAATTTTCATAAACAAAACCAGCATAAATACTATCAATCGTGAAAAATATTTATTCAATGCAAATATCGGCAGTGTTTAAATGTTTCAAAATATTCACCACGTCCACCCACGAACCAGGGGGCTAAATTGTAAATTGAATGTATTAATTATACTCAGAGAAATCCATAACCAATCTCGGTTGTTCCGCGATATTTTCTTGTACCGCCCCTCCACCCCTATGGGTGCTCCTTTTCCGTGCTGTAAGGTGTTGAAATTATACACAGGCAACATGTAGAGAAATATTATAAATCTTATTGTGCCCGAAATATATTTCTTCGCGCAAAAGTCGGCCGGTTAACACGATTCAAAATATCAACCCCCATCCACCTCTTCCTAGCCCCTGCCACAGCCGCCCTACCCCACGTGTTACTCAGGTTTTCATAAATAAACTCAGCGACATCAAATAACTTCGATTTGCATCGAATCTCGGTTACTTACGCGTTCTTTTCTTGAAGCAGCCGTCCACCCACATCACTATGCGTCCTCTCTTCTCATGCCGAAAGGTAATGAAATTATACACAAACATCATCGACAGAAATACTGTCAATTTCATTGACATATGACAAATATTTATTCCCCACAAACATCAACCGTTTAACATGTTCGAAAATTTACACCACTTCCAACCTCTCGTTGGTTAAACGGTAAGTCTAATGTCATAATTAAATTAATTGACAACCATAACTCTGGTTACGACTTCAATTTCGATTGTTTTTGAGTAATTTATATGTTCTTCTACTCAACTCCTACACCTAAGGGGCCCTACCCTCCCATTGCTGTAAGAAGTTGAAATTACACGCGAATAACATGTAAAGAAATTTTATGAATCTCATAGTATAATTATTCGACACAAAATTCGGCCAGTTAACTTATTTTAAAACTTCTACCCTCCGACCACCTCTATCCAAACCATCCCACCCCACCCCCGCACGTTACCCAGATTGTCAAAAATGAACTCAGTGACATCCATTACCTTTTATTTGACTCGAATCTCGGTTGTTTACGCGTTATTTTCTTTTAACCCCCCACCACCCCACTCATAAGCGTGCTTTCCCCTCATGCCGCAAAGGGTTAAAATTTTACTCACACAACATCAGTAGAAATACTCTAAACCTAATTAACCCTGAAAAATACTTATTCCATGCAAATATCGTCCGTTTAACATGTTTGAAAATTTTCCGTCGACGTTTGGGTTTTAATAGCCTATAGAATGTCAATATTAAACTCAGCGACATCATTAACTCTGGGTTTACTCTAATCTCGGTTGCATTCGCGTTATTTTCTTGTAATGCCCGTCCACCCCCATCCTAAAGATTCTCCTTTCCCATGTTGTAAGGGGTTGAAATTATACTCAGATAACATCGTTATAAACACTATTAATATCTTTGACCATTAAAAATATTTATTCGACTCAAATATCGGTTGTCTTAAGATGTTAGAATATTTCTACTCCCACCCCTTATCTTTCACCCCTCTCACACTGAAAGAGGTTGAAATTTTACAAATAACACCGGTAGAAATACGATCAACGTCAATGGCCCTAGCATTTATTTATTCCTCTATAATATCGACGATTTATCATGTTTGAAAAATTCCACTTAGTCCATCCCCAGCCCTGGGGATTAAACGATTCAATTAAAAGTCATAATCAAAGTCAGTGGCATCCATAACCCTAGATTCGACTCCAATCTCGATTGCTTTTGCGTTATTTTTATGTAATGCCACTCCAATCCAACTTCTAAGGAGAGTTCCCCTCCCAATCCCGAAAGGGGTTGAAATTAAACACGGAGAACTTATAGAGAAATTTTATTAATTTCATTGATTCAGAAATATATTTATGTTACTCGAAAAACTGCCGGTAAACATGTTTTTAGATTTCTAACCCTCGCCCACCACCGCCCTACTCCTTCCACCCCTCGCGAAATTGAGTAGATTGTCATAAATACACTCAGCGACATCCATTACCTTCGATTTGACTCGAATCTCGGTTGTTTTCACGTTATTTTCTTGTAAGTTCCCTTCACTTCCATCCCTAACCATGCTCACCCCTCGTGCAGCAAGAGGAGTTTAAACTTTACACACATAACATGGGTTGAAGTACTGAAAATATAATTAACCAAGAAAAATATTAATTTAACCCTAATATGATTCGTGATTTCTTGTTTCAATAATTCCACCCCCGTCCACCTTCATCCCTCGTAGTTATATGTACAATTAAGTCTCATAATTAAACTCAGCGAATTCATAACCTTGTATTTGACTCTAATCTCGGTTTTATTCGCGTTATTTATTTGTAACTAGCTGGGTGCCCGGCGTTGCCCGAGATGTCGTTTATCCATAACCCCCGATTTGACTCCAATCTAAGTAGCTTTTGCGTTATTTTATGACACAACTCGACCCATATCCCCAAATATGTTCACCTCCCATTCCGAAAGAAGTTGAACTCATTGACCCTGAAATAGTTTCATTGAACGAATATATCGTCGTTTTAACATGTTTGAAAATTTCCAGACCCGCTACAGTAGGTTAAACAAAGAAAAATTTCCACGCAAAAATCGGCTGGTAACATCGTTTGAAAATTTCTACCTTCGTTCAGGCCTCCTCCCTCCCACTCCGCGCGTTATTCAGTTTGTCACAATGAAACTCATCGACATCCATAACCACAATACTTTGGTCTATTCGCGATATTTTCATGTAACGAAACACCAAACGCCACCCCAAAGCGTGCTCCCCTTCCATGGCGATAGAGATTGAAATTATTCACAGAGAATATCGACCTTAATATAATGAATTTAAATTATACCGAAAAATATATATTGGACGCAAATGTGGGCCGATTAACATGTTTGAAAATTTTTATCTCTCTTCAGTCCCACTCGTGGGGGTTAAACTGCAAGTTGAATGTCATAATTAATCTCAGCGGCATCCATAACCTCATATTCGATTCCTATATCGGTTCTGTGTGTTATTTTTATGTAATGAAACCTACCCTTCATGGTTCTTTCCTCTCGAGTCGATAAGGGTTGTATTTATACACAGAATATATTAAAAAATATTATTAGTGTCATTAACACCGCTAAATATTTATTTGACGTAACTATCGATAGGTTAACATTTTTTAATATTATACCCCCACCCACGTCCGCCCAGCCCCACTCACCCTCGCTCGCCTCTACGCGTTAACCAGGTTGTCATAAATAAATTCAGCAACATCCATAACCCCGATTTTTCTCGAATCTCGGTTGTTTTCCCGTTATTTTCTTGTAACACTCCTCCACACCTACCCGTGCTCGCCTTACAAACTGAAAGTTGTTAAAATTATACAAAAATAAAGTTGTAGAAATAATATCAATCAAATTAATGCTAAAAATAATTATTAAAAGCAAGTACGGAACTCGATTACATGTTTCAAAATTTCCACCCTGACCACCCCGTCCCTTGGCGTTAAATGGCGAATTTAATGTCATAATTAAACTCAGCAGCTACCATAACCCTGGATTCGACTCTAATCTCGATTGTTTTTGCATTATTTTTTTGTAATGCCACTCCACCACCAACCCTAAGGGCAGCTCCCCTCCAAATCCTGAAAGGGGTTGAAATTATACACGGATACCATATAGAGAAATTTTATTAATCTCATTGATCCCGAAATATATCTATTCGACGCAATAAACGGCCTAAAAACATTATTTACAATTTCTACCCCCGCCCAACTCCTCTCACCACAGTCAACCCTCGAGCGTTGCCGAAATTGTCGTAAATAAACTAAACGTCAGGCATTACCTTTGATTTGACTTGAATCTCGGTTGTTTTAGCGTTATTTTCTGTGAAACTCCCCTCCACCACCAACCGTAAGCGTTCAGCCCCTCCTGCTGCAAGTGGTTGAAATTTTACACATATAACATGAGTATACTATCAAACTAATTAACCCTAAATACATTTATTCAACGCTAACATCGGCCGTAATTTCATGTTTTTAAATTTCAACCCCCGTCCCCCTCCACCCCTCGAGGTTAAATGGTCAATTGATTGTCAAAATTAAACTCACCGACATCCATTACCCTGGATTTGACACCTATCTCGGTTGTATACGCGTTATTTTCTACTAACACTCGTAAGAGTGCTCCTTTCCTATAGTAAAAAAGGGTTGAAATTATACTTATATAACATCAATTAACCCTAAATACATTTATTCAACGCTAACATCGGCCGTAATTTCATGTTTTTAAATTTCAACCCCCGTCCCCCTCCACCCCTCGAGGTTAAATTGTCAATTGAATGTCAAAATTAAACTCACCGACATCCATTACCCTGGATTTGACACCTATCTTGGTTGTATACGCGTTATTTTCTACTAACACTCGTAAGAGTGCTCCTTTTCTATAATAAAAAATGGTTGAAATTATACTTACATAACATCTGTAGAAACAATATGAATCTCTTTGACCCCAAAAAATTTTTATCCGCCTAAAATATCTGCAATATTAGCAAGTTTGAATATTTCCACCCCCACCCGTAAGGGTGCTCCTTTCTCATGCCGAAGGGGGTGAAGTTATACACAAACAGCATCCAGAAAAACACTAACAAATCCAATGACACCGACAAATAATTACTCAACGCAAATATTGACTGTTTTAACCTGTTGTTTTTATTAATTTACAACCCCGCTACCCTCGCCAAGTCTTATCCGCACAGTTTTTCCAGATTTTTAAGAATATGTCAACCCAGGATTATTGCAATTTATCCACAAGTTTAATTGTTTATAAATAATGTACAATTATACATGATTTTTTCTTACATAGGCAACTTAGTACAGGGTTTTTATTTATATTTGCCCTGATAGAGAAATTAATTCTATATGGTTAATGGTTAACACGTGATGTAACTGGCATAAGACCATCACATATTAACCCCTTTATGGATAAAACCCAACATATTAATGAATCTGTCTCTATTTCCTATCCAAATGACTTAATATTTTTGACTATGACATATCTCAGAAAACAAAATTATCACCATTCGGTTCTATATGTATAGTTAATTATGTTTTTACTCTTCAGTATGGATTTATCAGCTTCAATAATTAGAACTGACTTACCTAACATCACATATATTAATCTCAATCAGATGAACTTTTGACGTAGTGCACATTAATTTAGATTCCATATTTGGGAAGAGCTAGTTAAATTTACATATGTAATATTTTTCCATTTATGAGCTATTATGTAATATATATATATATATATATATATATCTGTGTGTGTGTTTGTATTTATACAAATTTGGGAATTGTTTTAAATAATGTGTATGAATATGTTATATGAGAAACATCAAGGCAAAATCAGCTGTAAGCCCTATTTCTTAAAAATGATGAATGACCCTACCTAAGAAATATATATATATATACATATTCAATATTATTATTCACTGTCAGCTACTTAGAGAAGGAAAAATACATCAAATTTAACAATGAACAAAAACATACAATACACAACAATGCCATGATATGCACAGCAATTATGCAAAAAACTACAATTAAATAATGTGTATGAATATGTTATATGAGAAACATCAAGGCCCTATTTCTTAAAAATGATGAATGACCCTACCTAAGATATATATATATATATATATATATATATATATATATACATATTCAATATTATTATTCACTGTCAGCTACTTAGAGAAGGAAAAATACATCAAATTTAACAATGAACAAAAAACATACAATACACAACAATGCCATGATATGCACAGCAATTATGCAAAAAACTACAATTATATGAAGAGTGTATTAAATTTTGGTAAAAAGCTCTATATTATAAGCTTTCCATCGAATTTAAATATTTTGATTTTAATATATTCAAAAAAACCTCAAAAAATAAAATATGTTATCACAATTATTCCCAATTTAGATATTTATAATAAAATAGTATATAAATTAGCTGATTTATTATCACTCACAAAGAATTTAATCAGAAAAAATTTGTGTTAACCTAACCTGAAAATTTTGTTTCACGACACAAATTGCACGCAATAATTTGTTTACATTTATACAAATTTATAGAAATACGTTGCGCAAAGTATAATTAATTGTACTTTTAATTCAATTTAAATGTTCCTATCTATTTCTGTATATACCTTTGACTGATGGTGTATTAATTGAATAACGACCATAAAAACTTTCGGAGTTCCGTACGTCATTTTCAATACTTTTATAGTTACAAACATATAATTCAGCAGTCGTACCTTAGACAAATCTTATTATCTTCTGAAATATTATACAGGATACAATAGTACGTTATATTATGAAATTTTATAATTCTCGACTGACACACATTTGAATGTATTATAAGGCGCCATATTGGCTTTATCAAAGATATTTTATTATATAGATAGCGAGATAATTAACTATTCCAAATTAACTTTGCGCAAGTAAAGTGTTTCGTATTGTTTTTCATTACTATTCGATGGAGTAATACTGGAAAAAAGTATACTTTTTATTCAATAAAAATATTTCACCTTTATTTCATTACGAAATACAGAACTATATTTAGGATGCGTCAATGTCTTGAAAACTTATGACGTCATCGTCTCGCGCAGTAATTTAACACTAATTCGTAACTTATTTCAATTATAATTATTTCCACGTTTATTCTAGGGGTTTCTCACCCCCACAGTACCGGTTCTCGATTTTGGCAGAATATATATACCAATTTTTGTTCAATTCTGTCCACGTGATAAAATTTGTATTCAAAACAACGTAAATACATACATACAAACATACTCCCTTTTTTATTATATAGATAACCGTCCACCCCAAGCAATGCAGTGAGCTCCCTCCCAATCCCGAAAGGGGTTCAAATTGAACACGAAAACGTATCGTGAAATTTTATTAATCTCATTGTTCCCGAAATATATTTATTCGGCGCAAAATTCGGAGCTTTACTTATTTCAAAATATTTATCCCAACCCACCTCCGCCTTACTTCTCGCACACTCGCGGGTTCCTCAGATTGTCATAAATAAACTCAGGGACATGCAATACATTTGATTTGAATCGAATCTAGGTTGTATTCGCGTTATTTTAACATAGCTTTTTATCCCTCGCTCTTAAGGGTGCTCTACTACTAAGCCCGAAAGGGTATTGAAATTATACTCAGAGAATACGTAGAGAAATTTGTGAATCTCATTGATCCCGAAAAATATTTAATCGTTGCAAAATTCGGTAGATTAACATTTAACAATTTCCAACCCCGACCACCCCCGTTCCTGGGAGATTAATTGCTAGTTGAATGTCATAATTTAACTTAGCGTTATCAATAACTTTTTCTTTGACTTCAGTCTCGGTTGTATTCGAATTATGTTGTAACGCCCTTCCTTCTCCACACCGAGGGTGGTATTTTCCCTTGTTATAAAAGGTTGAAAATTTACTCACATAAATTATTACAAACACTATTAATCACTTTTGCCCTGAAAATAATTATCCGACTAAAATATTAGCCGTGTTAGCATGTATGAAAATTTCCACCCTTACCACCCCTGCTTGGGGGACTTAAACGTAAATTTAAATATCATAATTAAACTCACTGACAATCATAACCATGAATTCGAGTCCAATCTCGATTGTGTTAGCGTTGTGTTAATATAAATACAACTCCACCCCCTCCCTTAAGGGTGATTCACTCCAAATACCGAAAAATCTTCTAATCTATCTTCTAATAAATCTATCTATCTTCTAGACGCGTCTCACCCCGACAGTGTTTGTTTCCTGGTCGCAAAGAACACGTGTACGAAATTTGGTGAAATTCGCTCAACCGGTGTAGGTTTGTATAAGGAACATACAAATATACAAACAAATATACAAACAAACACTCGGCTTTATTTATTAGATTACTGAATGAAAAATTTGTTAATTCTTCAAATCGTCTTTATTCCTGGTAATAATATAATGTCGACAGACGAGCCGGCCTGGAGTGACATCAAAGTTCGTATTTATTTACCGATGCATGTAGAAAATGATGGCCACTCCTTCAAAATTAAACGGAGAAACCGACGAACTTACGTAAATGGAACCGTAAAAGACTGTAATAATTTGTAACTTTTCCGAAAGATGCAAAATCATTTAGACAGAATTAGGAATATTGTTCAAGTTAAATATTTACAATTATTAATTTTATCCTTAGTATGTTAAAGATCAATTTTTTAAAATATTTAATAATAAACTTAGTAATTTGATATCTAAGTTATATTGAATTATTACAGTATAACATGTATGTGTCTACCAGGTTCCGCCCATTTTGACGAAATAAATCTATCTAATCGATCTAAATTCTTCATCCTAGTGAAATAAATACGGACCATGACTTGATAGATCAACAAGTAATGTACAATATGTTTAATATTGAAATTAAAAAACATTTTAATCTACTTATTTACAATTTCTTAATTAAATTTTTAATATTAGTTGCCGCTAGCCGGGGAAACAATTGAATCTCTTTCTTCTCAGTTGTAACGGTGCCTTAGATACACCCCCAGACGAATCTGTCTTCTCCGTGAGCTAAATTGCCGATGAATCAGTCTGGTTTTAATCAACTATTCTCCATCGACTCTCAGAAAGTCCTCCCTCTACGACGATTAATGAATAAATGTCAGCACATCACCAAGGTCGTGCTAGAATTCTTTATTTTAACGACTCAGTCGATCTTCCTGGATCTCGAAATTTCAATTCCCGAGGGAATCGTGAGTTTTTATAAACTTCCTATTTTCTGGAGACACTACCTTACTCCAAAGCTTTTGAACAGCGTGAAATCTTACCTTCGGAAAATCCAAGGTACTCGGCACGTATTTTTTATGAATGAATTTTCATTTATGGTCCGTTCTCTGTCATAAAATCCTGGGATTAAGAAAAGAATGACGTCATCTAGATACACGCTAGTCAAGTTCTCAACCCTTGTCTTTAATAAAGTAAAATAAAATAAAATATATATTAGCTAATTTTTTAACTATCATATTATGGTAATACAATTTGTATCAAAACAATAAAACGAATTTGTTGGGTTATTCGAAACATGTTCAAAGAAGTAAATGCGAAGGAATAATGAGAAAAATAACTTAAATTTGGGAATAAAATTACGAATTACACAATACTATAATGAGAAAATTAATTTTACGAAGAATAAATAGTTAAGGTAATATAATACATAAAGAAAAATTACATAAACTAAAAACACGCTACTAATGAATTCACTTGGTACGACTTCAACAGTGTACTTTATAGATTGCAACGAATGTGCAAACATTTACGCAACACTTGACTATAGTTTCACTGTAAATAAAAATACCTTCTAAACACAAACCTCACAGTCATTACACAATATATCACCGTCCTCCTACGACACAAGTAATTTAGGAGAGACTTTGTCAACAGGGTCGATGAATGAAAAAGAGAAATTACGCAACTATGTTTAAACTCTAGATTGAAAAATATTTTTTTTGGGTGTAAACAGGCTATGTATAGGGTAATCCACATAGTGGCAACTCCCCTCTTATAGCATAGGAAAGGGATTTGAAAGGGGGGATGCGGAAGGGTGGAGGATGGTAGCCAAGGGTAACTAGGGCCCCCGGGCTATAGTTCAAGGATCCTACCCGGCATTCGCCTAAAACTAATGCAGGACAAATCCTATAAAAACCTGCATCAGGTAGGTCGGGCATTTGGTACTGGTCCCACGCCCTTCCGATGGCGGGAGAGGGGTTTGCTGTGAGGTCGCGGCTTACCCCTCACCATGCCTTGGCCAGTTTAGGAGGCAGCTGGCCGACTATTCCAATAGGAATAGCGGACAACTCTTACCGTATGCCCAAGGTCTGCGACCCCGGAACATACACCACTCAAAACAGACCGAGGTGCCTCGGCATGTGGGAACCTTAGTTCAAAAAAACCAGAAAGTTGTGAAGGCATCCCCAAAGGTAGTCCCCGCCAGAACTCTCTGGGAAGGTTCACCTGCGAGAGAATCCTCCCGCAGGCTTCCTTGCGATTGAAAAATTATTTTGAACAATAGCTTTATAGACTAATAATTACATTGTAGCAGAAGAGTTTTGCAGTATTTAATATAACAGTTATAATTCGTAATAATAACAGTTTTGCTCTGAAGTCACCGATACTGTATTCGTAAAGATGAAGACAACCTGACCGAAGTACTAATTTATTTCTAATTCTGTGTTCCTGAAATTCGCTTTTGGCTAGTACAAGGCAAATAGTTTGTTTCCCAAATTTTCAGTATTTATAATACGTATAAATAAGGAAATTTTCATATTCCAAGGCTGATAAGAAAGTAGTTGTTTAATTAAAATAGTAACATTAAAATATTCGTGAAATACATATTAAGTGTACCTATAAAAAGCTCATTAATTCAATTCAGCGCCACAAGAAGTGATTCAACCCCAACAAATGGCTTCATCTATTCAGCAACCCCTCTCATATGCAATTGTAGCAACGTCTCAAGTGGTTCCATCAAGAAACCAAGCCTTTATAATCGGAGAAATTGAAGGAATTTACATCCATGAATATCGTAGTGAAATTTATTGATCCTAAAACATTGAGATTTATGTCGCGTATATCCAACAATCGTATCTGTGTATTCCTAGAAAACAAATCAGCTGTTGACAACTTTACAATCAAACATAAAGTGCTATTATACATCTGTCCTCTGGGTTGGGATTCCTCAAATAAAAAGATCTTTCAACTTTTTATAACTGTTTAATAATAATAAAAAAAGGAAGTTACAAAAAACCGAATTTACCATAAAATTTGTTTTTAAATTAAATGCATTGACTGTCGGGATACCGTGGGATGAACCTTAGGCCACAATAAACGATATTAAGAATTTGACTTTAAAACGTAAGTAAAGCAAAAGGAGGGACATGGCATTACGATATTATATTAAAATAATTTGTTGATACCGTACCGTGGTATTACAACTGACGCAGAGTGGTGACAGTACAAACTTCAGATCGTGTTGGGACCTCCAGACGCATCTCGATGTCGGCGATGGATCGACAGCCCCCACAGACTGCCATGCTTTCGTCGAATTCTGCTTTGAGCCTGGTCACCGACCGCTCAATCTCGTTGCTGGCTACTCACTGCCCAATCTGCTTTCCCAGAGTCACCAAGACTCCTCTGGAAAAAGTTTTTCATTCTCTCAGCCCGTCAGCTCAATATATTTCAAGCTCCGGGAGCTCATTTATCAATGCCTAATAAATTTGGAACCCATTGGAGTTGTCAGAGTTCTAGGCCCTTTGTCGCCTTTGTCAAAAAGGGGTCTGCTTTTCATTTAAAAGGGTCCTAGACCACCATGATATTCTGCTAACTGAACAAATAACAGAAATGTCGCGTTTTTAAGTGTTCATTACAGTGCTAAAAATCAAATATCACAACTTATTATTTGTTCGCCCACTTATTTTAAGACACAGAAGAGTGACTATTTCGAACATGTGTCTGATAATCCTCCACAAAATAATAGAAAACGAATTAGATAAACATAACATTACTCTAGCCTATGAAATATCTTTCATTAAATCAGGTCTACAACATCTATGCCTCAGTCTCATTATGAGCTCCCGTAGACAATTTTACATGGATCAAATTTAACAACCTACCTGATTCAATACTAATACATTACGATGATACCTAGTTCCGCACATTCCTGTCCCCGGAGAACATAGCATGCTACAACTTAAAAACTGAAGGACAGCTGGCAAATAATTATCTAAATAGTAGTAGCAAAACAACCATAGAAATTCAATCATCTACAATCTTAAACAAAATACAAGAACCCGTATCTAACATCAACGCAGTCAACAACGATCACATTACGAACGCTAGCGAGACATCACCCCAATCAGAAATACAACGAAGAGGTTACCATACAATTTATCAAAGGACCCAGAATAATCTGAAATTAAAACCAAAGATGAAAATCTTGAATTCACATCCTTTTAAACTACCATGATTACCATTAGCATGAATAGAATCCCCATCAAACCATCACCCGGAAATGACTTGGAACCAGCAAAGATCTCAATAGAAAAAAGCCAATCAATTACCAGCAATTCAAGAGCCTTTTGATAAATACCTACGGAAGCAAGAACCCCACAAATATAGTCTACACCAAGGACATTGAATCCGTTCTAGATATGTTAGCCAAAGTTCATTTCCGCATCACGAAAAGATCAATCAAAATCACCAGACTTAAAAATAAAATGAAAAGACAGTTATACCATGAGGGCTCATAATCCGGAACCTCAGAGAAAACACCACGTCTGAATGAAAATCCCTAAAACGATCTTACAATGGAACTTAAATGTTTTCCTCACAAGACTGCAAAGTCTACATCTCGATCAATAATCTGCCTACAAGAGACTAACTTCAGAAACCAAGAGCACAGTACCATAAAAGGAACATACATTTTATTGCTAAGATTTTAGAAATTGACAGCAGGTACAATTCCAGACTCATTTCATAAGGCTTTTGAGTTTTGTCAATTGACAAGTACAATTGTGGCGCTCTAGGCTTACAATGGGACAAGGGACAAGAAACGTTGTGTGGCATTTATATTATCACTTTTTTGTCTGAATTGGCTATCTTTCTTATTCATTATTTCAATCACACGTAAATTTTATCATTTTAAAAATTATTTGATTATACTACGTTATGAATCCTTTATATACGTTGTTCAATTAAATAAATATCCCGCTGATTTACACAATAGCAATTTTTCAAACTAAATTTGGGGCATTACGTAATACTAATTAAGAAGACCATAAATTGTTTAAATGACAATGTTTTGCTTAGCGGCATCGAGAACGGAGTGAAGGCGGTCTCTTATTGGTATTGAGTTAGGGAAACCATGGATTGTTTGGTTTATAATATTTTGAGTGACGGCGGGCTCTTTGTTTCTGAGAGCGTGGGAACTGGAAAAGAACCCTCGGAAGGTAGAGCCGCTCCAGAGAAATGGAGTTAGTTAGTGGCTGTCTGGCGAGGGATGTGGTCGGAGAGACGAGTTGGTCTGGCGTCGTCTATGAGATTGGTCGTCGTGCCCAGTGGGCCGAGCGACGTAGGCCAAGTTTGGCAAGCAATGTTAAAGTTTAATTATCTGTTAGTCTGTGAATTTGTGGAAGTTAGTTGGGTGCCAGATCTTGAGGGACAAGGATGTCTTAAAGCAGATCGCCAGATTCTGGAGGAGAAAGAGTTGGTCAGCAGAGTTAATAGAAGACGTCGACGTGCCGTTGGGCCGATGATAGACAAAAATATCTCATGATCTATCCATTGTTATGAACACTGGTTTCTCTGTTAAAACATCTAGGTCGTTTGCGGAAATAACAACTGATTGACTGGTGGCTGCGGGCGAAACAACGGTTGTCCATAGGCGAGGAGTCTGGAGTATGGAGTTCTGAAAGGATTGATGAGTCTGTGTTAGTGAAAGTGAATGTGCAATTTTATGCACATAATGACCATTTAGTGAAGTGTGTTCCCAAGTTTTGAAATCATTAAATCTGGTTCAAAAAGGACAGTTGTAAGTACGAACTAAAATAATAAATGTTTTGTAAACAGTAAATTAAAGGTAATAGTCAGATTTCGTTTCTTTTCATTTCATATTCAGTGCGTTTCAAATTGTTTAAATTGTAAATTTTTTAATTGTAATCTGGATTTGTTTCTTACTATCAACTCCAGTAAAGACCCTGAGAAAAAGAGTATTTAGATTTGTTTGTAAAATATAAAATATTTGTAAGCTTGAAAAATAAATTTGCTTCTAATAATTAACAATAATTTTTTAAAATTAAATTAACTTATTATTTTGTTCATTACATAAATTGGCTTCCACAACGTGGGGAAAGATATTCAATTAACTATATTTTTTGTTTATTACAATATTGTAATAATTAAATAAAAAAGGCGTTTTTCAAAATAAAAGATTATACTTGTACAATTAAACAAAATTTATTATCAATTTTATATACACAATAATATTTGGGATCTCAGGGTCTTTATCTGGGTTTGATAAATGGGTGAATTTTATACAATCAATTACATTTAGCTTTTAGGTAAATTAATTCGTCTGAACATCGACGAAATTTGTTGCGGACGAAAATAAGACTAAAGATTGAATTTAAATTAAAGAACTAAATAACTAAAGAAGTAAATAATTAACGAAGTGAATAATTAAAGAACGATCTGACATATCTTTTAAAAGTGGTTTACAATCAATTTTAAAGTTTTCTACTTACGACCACACAGGTCTCGTTTTAGGTTTTTCGTGCACACGATTTGGGGATATCACTGATTCTAGTATTCACAGGCTTTAAATTTTAACACATCCTAATTGGCGTAGTTTCTCGAAGCTTTGCTGCAACCTGGATTTGCAGATCTCGTGTAGTTTTAGTTGTATTTTGTCTATGGTTCTCCGGGTTGAATTTCCGCTCTGCCACCAATTACGACTTTAATTTCAATCTCTCCTTCCCTACTGAAGATTGTTTTAATATTTTAGAGAATGTTTGTCACTGCTATCAGACTGTTCTATTTGCGGTCCGCTCGCCGTTCATTGCCTGACTGAAGATTGCTTTCGAACTGTTCTATGTCCGCTGCCCAACTGAACTTCCTCGTCTCGTAGATTTTGAGCGCGTAGACCCTCAACCTATTGACAACAATGCATTCTTTGCGTTGCCGCCTTGTTGCGGCGTACGCTTTATATTCACTAATAATGAGTCCTCTATTTTCTTTCCAATTATAACAATGTCTTAATTTCCAATTACTACAATATATATCCAATTATGTGAACACTGAAATAAATATTCCCGTCCAAAAATTTTAAGAGTTAGTATATTTGCAGATCGTGTCACGTTTCGTCATTATTTGTTTACGTCCATCTTTATTATTATTATAAAATGATATAAATTACAACATCCAAGAGTGTATTAAAACCCGTAAAACTCACAGTAAGTTGAAGTAAGCTAAACGGACAGGCATTTCAAGAAAAGTCATTCAAAATTTATTGCACTCTGGCGCAGACAAGTAAAGAATCAATCAAAAGTTACAGTCCAGTATTGATGTTTTAGGTATCTTAATTACTTTTATATACTACTAATTCCACTGGAAGCTCGGTAGTATCATGGAAATGTATTGCTTAGAATTAAGTATAAAGCCTGAGGTATGGCAATATAATTATGATTCTTTTAAGGTACAGGTAGTATTTGGTTGCTCTTGGTGATACCTGTAGTATTTTAAACACTCTTACAGTACATGAAAATTTTTTGACCTGCTTAGGGCGTTGGGAGTATAATTAACTTTCTTAAGGTAGTTTTTTTTTGTCTGGACTAGGGTACCGAGTATATTTTTAAGTCTCTTAGGGTTCTAAGAATTTATTTGACTTTCTCAACACACGTATTTGACGCTCTTAGGCACAACACACAGAAGGGATGTCGTGCCGAGATGTGACAGGACATGGCATGGATGTACGTTAATAATATTAATGATAGTTTCGTGGGGCGACAGATGTCTCGTCAATTTTAGCAATATGATTTTGATAACATTAATTACATTCCATGTTCTTAATTTTGTGGTTCACTGGTCAAATCGTAGCATTTTTTAACGTGCCAAATTTCTCCTTCCCATCTTATACCTGACTGAATGGAAAAATCGTGTAACTGTATTCTATATATTATTATTTTTAGAAAGTGACTAAAGTTATCATAAAATTATTGAGACTAATTCATTCCTGTTGTATACGATTTTTGACTGCTGATTGGCTTTCATCTCTAGCCAGTCCTAATCGCTTCCTGCTTCACTAGTCACTTGATATACGTAAGTAGCTTTCACTTTAATTCGGCATTAAACTAGGTTTATTTCCAATTAAACGAAATTTAAACACTCAGATGTAAATTTATCGACTAGCTCTTTAGAATTTAATGTAATCTGGTGAGTTTTGAAGCCAGTGAACCAATGATTTTTAAAACCATTTTCACTAATTCCTTACGTCACCTCAAATTTAAATGGCTCATTTTCTCGCAAACTGTTTTCTTTACGAATCTTCGAAATTTATGTGCAGTTGTGTTGCTACTATTTTAGAAATGAATCTCTCGTTATATCTTCTCACGAATCCCTTTCAGCAACACAACATTGCAATGATTTTATAAGACAAAATAGAGAAATTCGTCCAATTGATTCGCTGAAAGAACAATACTCGTAACTGATTTTCTCGAGAGAATTTCTTTGCGTTTCGGAGAACGTTTAGAAGTTATTCATTTCCTGCGTCCAGAATCCGCCGTAAAAGCCTTTTGATTTACTGCAAGGGAAGCTGCGGGTTTGGCGATACGCCGTCTGGCGGCTTCATCCTTGCGAGAGAGACAGAAGGGGGAGGGAGAAAGAGGTAAAGGGCGAGGGAGAGGGAGCTTTCCACCGGAATAACAGTTTCTGGCTGACGGGACGCGGGTGAATCTGCCCCCAACAGTTGCAAGGAAAGGCGCTCACTGGAAACCGAGCAAAATAACACATTTCAACTCTATATAGAGATAAAATACTAAAGATTATTAACCTGGACAGTATAAAACTGCTTCTAGTCACATATCTGTGCTTCTGAGAAAATGATGACTATTTACATTAAATGTTGAAATAGTATGTAAAGGATAAAGTCATCTCGGGTAAACAATTGTATTCGCGACGTTTCGAAGACGTTCACTGCCATCGTCTTCTAGCAATAGTGTTACTATGGTGTTATCTGGCCTGTGTTTATAGAGGAGCGTAGGCCACACCCACCGCCGTGACACAGTCAGCCATAAGGTGAATTTTAGTATGTATATAAAGGATTCTCTAATGCACATTCTGATCAATGGACTTACATAATATTATACAAATGTTCATTAAAGAGTTGTTTGATAAATTGATATTCGTGTAACAATATTCCCAACAAGACATCTGACCTCTAAAGTAAATCTGCAAACAAACTTTTGGTCAAATAAAAAGTTTTCGGTTTATATAACTTGGACAGACGTTGGACAAAAAACGTTCCGACAACTACCTCGACCACTGTAAGCCGAGCACATTCCACACGTTCACCAGGAAACTTTAAAGTAAGTTTAACTGCAACAATACGTCAAAACGTTTACGTACACTCCTCTTCAAAATTAATGGGCGCTTCTTTCGGAAGTCAATAGTCTGAACACCTTTAGTACGGAGTGTTTATATTGTCTATAAAAACAAGAATAAAATTTGTACTTTTCGAACAGTTTCTCAATTCAAATATTTACCTAGAAACTCTTGCATTTATTTTAGGGATAAGGATATGCAAACTAAATACCCAAAAAAATGATTAATATATTTTCCAAAATTAAGCGAACCATACCGTGAATTTTGGGTTTAAAAATCGACAATTTTTGAAATGGTAACAATTAAATATAGAGCCAAGGGACAGGCATTGGCCCGACCTACCTGATGCAGGTTTTTCTAGGGCTTTCCCCGCATTACTTTTAGGCGAATACCGAGTGGGATCCTTAAAATATAGCCCGGGGACCCTATTTAACCCATGGTTACATTCCTCTACCCTTCAGCATCCCCCCTTTCTAATCAATTCCTATGTTATTAAAGGGGAGTTGTCACAATGTGGATTACCCTCATGTAGCCTGTTATCTAAAAAAAATAATAATAAAACCCACATCCACGGAGAACCTTGTTGGATGAGGCTACCTTTGGGGATGCCTTCACATTTCTCTGGTTTTTTGAATTAAGGTTCCCACATGCCGAGGCATCTTGGCCTGTTTTGAGTGGTGTATGTTCTGGGGTCGCAGACCTTGGGTATATGGTAAGTTTTGTCCGCTATACCTATTGGAATAGTCGGCTAGCAGCCTCCACAACTGGTCCAGGCACGGAGAGCTGAATTCTGCGACCTCACAGAAAACCCCTCTCCCGTCATCGGAAGGGCGTGGGACAAGTACGCAATGCCGGACCATCCTTAAACAGGTTTTCTAGGGTTTGTCCTGCATCACTTTCAGGTGAATGCCGGCTCCGATCCTTAAAATATAGCCCGGTGGCCCTAATTAACCCCCTTGGCCACCTTCCTCTACCCTTCTTCATTCCCCCTTTCAAATTTCATCCTATTCTATTAAAGCGCAGTTGCCACCATGTTTATTTCCCTCACTCTAAAAAAATTGATTTCGAAAGTTATTTTGTTTCAAAATATAAGAATTTGAGGGTTGTTTGATATATTTGGTAAAAATGTAACGATCAGATTTTTTTTGAAAACATACCTTATTTCTCAAATATAATACATCATGCTTTTAAACAATATTCTCATATATCGCATAACAAATACATTGAATTAGTTATGAATCGCTTTTCAGAAGCTTATTATATTTTTTGGAGATTAACGTGGAACCTTAAATACATTAATCTCACTTTTGCAGTGGGATAAAATACAATCGAATTTGTTATATTAAAAGAGACTTACCTGTCGTAACACAATTGGCGAGCGTTTTAACCCAAAATTTTATTTTTTAAATTACTTTACATATGTTAAAGTACATTCAATACGACTTCAACAGAATGTAATAAAGTTACACTTTAAGAATTTTAAGCTGAGAACATTTCTGTACAACAACGGAAAAACATTGGGTAACTTAGAATATAAGTAATATAATACGATAATCATACCGAGGATATGAATGTTTTCCTACGCTAACATAAAAAGGCGACGTGGCTCGACTAGCAATCAGACAGAAGTATTCTAAATTAAATGTATATTCATAGAATCAGTAGTTCATATGCTCCGGAGGAGCTTCGGAACGAAAAAGTATAAAATTAATAGTTTAACTAATACTGACATACGGCATACGTATGTTTGGTAGCGTAAATAATTATCGTAATTATCTAAATACATCATTCTATAGGAGGGTTAAATAAATTAAGTGACATAATACGGATAGCTGTACAATAACCGCCAGGAATGGGCAGACTGTCAATTAAAATAAATGAGCGCAATTGTATAAAATGTATCAAGCGGTTTTAGATAATTTCAAAATTTTATTATTAATTTATTCTTGTTGTTCTTAAATTATATATAATAAATTAAAAGTTTCTGCTGTGAGTTCTTCAAGACTGGTAGCAGTATAAAAAGGGGTAATGAAGGAAGCAGGAGAAACACAAATAAGGTCTGAGAAAGTTTTAAGAACGAGACGTGAATCATGAAATGCTTCACCTCGACCCTTCCCTCTCTACCGTTCTCCGTCACTTTTCTCCCGTTCCCATTAAAGAAACGGCAAGCGTTAATAAATACGGAGCTTAGAAAGGAGCTCGCAGTAATACCTGTACGTAAGCTCTGTGTGACTTAAAGCTTCGTTCTTATTTTAGAGGAATTGTGCCAGCGAATTGTTAAAGTAAAAAATTTCACTTCGATTACATTTGACTAATTACAATGTTTTATTGAAAATTATTGTAATATGTTGAACCGAAAAATAATTTTCGGTTACCAAATACAGCGTTTCTGTGAGCGGCGAGAGACTTAATTACTTCGAGGTGTGATGTCGTTGGTCACAGAATGTTAACTGTGAATGTTATTTAAAAATTGTATATTATCTTTTTATGTTGAAATTAAATACTTTGTTCTGGGAATATCTTTCTTTATGAATTAAGAGGAGTTTTAGAGAAAGTCCGTTTGGAAAGAAACAGGACTTATAAAGATGTGTGAAAGGAATGCATGTCTACACAATTATTCTCTAAGTAGTTACCCTCGCTCAAAAATTGAGATACTTCAATATATGTAGAGGTTTTCTTTTGAAAAATGTTTTTTTATTGGTTGCGTCAGCAAAAATTGTTCTTGACGACTGTACATGCTTAAATTAAAACATTGTTATGAGGAATAGTCTTGGTCTGAGGAGTTTTGTAATGACTGTTATGCAAGTCTCTTGTTAATCTTGTCTTTGTTCTTCTGTCTTTTGCCACTATTTACATCATTGATATAATCTTGAGAAATGTTTCCGGTGGAGTATTATAATCCCGTAGGGAACTACACTGGTTTTTGATTCCAGCCGCACTAACAATTGCACTTCTATTATGATTGAAAGTTAAGTTGAGATCCTTCTCTTGCGATTTATGAGTCCCTTGCCACTTCTAGAGCTTCCTTCACGTTCAGGGATTTCTGCGTAAATGGCATCTGTTTACTTTTATTTGTCGGGTTAATTATAGCAGGTTTGTTCGAGTTTTGGAAAATCAGTGCTGTCCGATATGTCTGTGATGTGACTGGAGAGAGTTTCGGAAGGTCTCTTTTTATTGACGATGGTTGTAGAAGAAACTTGAATTGGTAATGCTAATTGCTCTTCATTTGAAATAATTGCAGGTTGTTCCACTACTTCTATCATTTGATATGAATCGGTGACCTGAGATGTCGGTATGTCGGTAATAGTTGCAGAAGGTCTCTCTATGTTGGTGATGTTTTTGGAAGGAACTAGAATTGGTGGCGTTACTTGCCCTGCAGTGGGATTACTTCCAGATTGGTCCTCTTCTACTATCATTGAGGATGTTTCTGTAGCATGAGATGTCGGGTTGATGTTTAGATTGAAATCTTTTGCATATTGCCCGTTTCTGTTGCAGAGATAAAAATTATCATTCTCAGGAGTAAGGAATATTCTGAAGAAGGTATTTTCATAGTGCAGAAGGATCGACACAGGTAGGGCGTGAACGAACCTTGAATCCAGGAAGAAATGTCTGCGAAAGGACATCACTTGGGAGAATCTTTGGTCAGAGGCATTAGTTTTGAGGAAGGTAATTTTTGATGATAAGGTTAATTCTTTGGCTATTAGTTCGCTTGGCAAAATAGGAAAAATATTGTTAATTATTATTCTAGTCATTTTTATTAACAGTGTTCTTATATTGACAGTATGGTTGTTTATCACAATTTCCTTGTGAGTACTTGTTAGTTCCTCCACTTATTTTTTATTACTTAGAAAAGCACAGACTCTGTTATACACTGTTTTAGAGAAATAACGAATCTTTGAGGGACGTATAATTTTAAGAAGAGATGAAGGATACTCATCGGTGGTTTCTCCTTCAACTGCATCGATCACGATGGCTTGAGACCTGTCTGGGATGTTTCCTCAGCTGTGGCTCCTGCATACGAGATCTTGGGAGCGTCTCTCGGGTTAATTTCTTCTCTCCTGTAAGCTCATAAGTAGCAAAATGTCTGCTAACTCCTTTCTGGCGATGAAGACTATTCGAAAATTCCCAAACGAGTCTCCACAGTCTCAATCACAAAAGCGTCAACGTATAAAATGTCTTCTTTAAGCAACTTTGAGGAAAATACGTTTTCCGACACAATAAAATTATATAAATATCTGTTCAATATCGATCCGGTGTAGAACTGAACATTTTTTGTGATAAAATATCAATATTTCTGAAAAATGTTGTTGGTTACAAATTTTAGGCTTTAGCTTAATGTAACATAATTAGAAATGAATGATGACGTAAGTTTTCAATTATCAACTAGCATTTTATTTCATCCGAAGATTATGGTCAGGCCTTCCGATTAAACGTAAGGCTGAGCGGTTGAAAATTCAAGAGAATATAATACATAAATTTTAAATGCATTAAATAAAAGTGAATAAAATACATAAATATTTTAATGATTGAAGGCTTAAACATTTTCTAATCTCTAGTGGACATCAATGTAGTTAACAAGTCAATAAAATACGCACAGTTTTCTTCTTGCATCAAGACAAGCAAAACTTGAGCAACAGAATTTTCGTCGCAGGCTTGTTTGGATATGCCTTTTAGGCCACAAATATTTTTTAGATATTAAATTAAGGCGATCATGAATGTAAAGTAAGAGACTGTGAACACTGAAACATAAATCTTTTCTTTTCTAAACCTGACGACACCTGAAGAACGTACTCGCAGAGGTTTTTGAGACACTTTATGTAACAAGGAATTTTTCGAAAGTAGAAAGTAAGAAACAGGTAGTGAACATGTAAGTGTAAATTATAACTATATAGCAATTTTGAAGGAAGTTGAACAGTTATTAGCATGAAGGTTAATTGTTTCTCTCTCTGAATTAGTATTTTTTATCCTGATTCTTTAATTGAATTTCATATTTGGCTTAGCTTTATGTGAAAGCACTTCTTTTGTTCTTGTAATTACATTAATTTACACGTTTTACTTTTTCATGCAATTTGTATATGGTGTTATGTTCATATTTTTATTACTTACTTTTAATACTGATAAATGCAATATTTATAAAATTATACACTTAATTTGTTACTATTATGTGGTTATCATTTATTTTTTAAAAAGTTCCTCTGGAAATTGAGGTTCAAACCTGACTTTAATATTTAAAGAATCAAAATTGGTCGATTTAATTTATTCGGTCGAAGGTGCCTGGGCAGGATAACAGCGTATGTTTATTAGTATTTCGAGAATATGCTCGTGCTACAGGACCTGACGGAGGCGCCATCACACCATTTCGGCGAAATGGAACGACTATAGCAGGAACGTCAGCTCTGACTAGGGTCACTGATTCCATTTAAATGAATGTCCAACATTTTAAAGTCTCATTTTTTTGTATAATACCCCACTCAAGACGAGGTGAAAATTATTATTGTTACCTTTGTGCTAAGGATTTTTCAGATGAGTTAATATTGACGATAGATTTTGCAATGTGCACAAGTATTGATTTGTGTGTTCCTAAACCGTTGTCTACGTTTTTTTTGTTGTGTCTCACTTCGAAATTGTAAATAAGTCATAAATATATCCATTGCGACGTATTGCAGAACTTTTCTGACGCACATAATCAAATCATTCATTTAAAATCACCTCCTAAGCCCTAAATCGTTACAGAAATTAAGGATTCATCACTTTATTTCCGTTCTCGTCGCTAAACTTTAAACTGTTTTAATGTACACAACTGTCTCAAATTAATTTACATCTCCAAACTCAACTCCTTTATACCCCTTAAAATTCATTTAATATATCAGTAAATTGGTCTGAGACTAATGCATATTGAAAGTACTACATAACATGTTTGAAATTGATATAACAGTATTTTTGTATGACCATCTAAAACTGCTCAATTCTTCTTTTTTCTTGTTAATAATTGTCACCCGACCAGATCTCCAGTCTGAAAATTTCACTGCTGAGATCAGTTGCTAGCCAAATTCTTCTGGAGTAATCTAAAGTATGGTGATAATTGTGAAGTGTAGTGTTACATTAAAAACAATTTCATTTAATCTTTCTTTAGATTCAATCTGTCTATTTTATATGTATTTCTTCATAATTTATCAGTTACGTACTTTTTGTGTTTTCCTATATGTTTATATTTGTACACATTTCATTACGTTTATTTTAACGTATTATATGTTTATGTATTTAATAGTAATTTTTCTCAATAGAGGAATAACGGAATTAATAAATAGATCTAAACCTAAATACATCATACAAATATATTATGTAACTAAAAACAGTGTTTAAGTATCTACATAACTAAAACATGCGTTTATAACTTCCGAATCTTCAACTTCGCTATTTGCTTCTGAATAAAATAGTTGAAGCATGTTACAACATATTCACATCACCGCTTCGAAATAATATTGAATAGTATGGATCAAAATTCTTAAATATGTTTTTGCTTTGTCATCTATGCGTGAATATCTTTAGTCTTCAAACAAGAAAAAACGTCATGCTTTATTCATTTTCGCCCATATGGCTAGAGATCCATTTTAAGAGTAACCTTTACCGTAAATGATTTCAAATTAACAAAATATTTCATTAGTGAGCAAAATCGCAAATTAATTTCAACTAGGTATTCACTACTGAATTATTTACAAAAATTATTAAAATTATTTATTTCATATTTATTAACCACCACGCCAATTAATACTTTCTTTCCTTTATTTTTACTTTACATCCTCGATCTTTCTGACACTGATATGGTCAGTCGAATTAATCCCTCGTACAGAACAATAATTTTTACATTTTATTTCGTGTATTATGTATTACATCACTACTAACTTCAAAATTCGTAAATATATTTCTTTTCGGATTTTTTTCGTTTTGCCTCATATTATATCTCAACTGATTCATTTATTTAGTTCTTCAAGTTTCCATTGTTGATCGTTATCACGAGAAATTTGCGCAGTGTACGTATGTCAGGTGTGCTGAACATTTCCGCGGATTGTTGCACATGTTTTTGTGGTGTACTAAATCCTATTCGATGAGGCCGTGAATATTTCGGACATCGATATTGAAAGAATGCAAGTCAGAGAGATTTCAATACTGTTTACATAGCGAAGGATAAATTGGCACGTTACCAAACATAAAATAATACTTTGAAATTTTTCGATGCGAACTCAATCCAGGGTACGTAATACACTTTGAATAAATAAATATTTATAAATTGTATTTGAAGTTATTTAAATAGAAATTTTAGTTAACAAAAATTTTAAGAGATTTTTTAAGAATTATAGTTTTATCAATTATATAAGTATGGTCGTAGAAGAACTTAATTTATTTTTCATATAATATCAGCCTTTTTAAATCTGTCTAGTTTGTAAAAATGCCACTGAGCAATGTATTCGTTCGTTAATATGCCACAATCACAAGAGCTTTGAACTGTTAACAGATTAAATGATTAACAATTTAGACCATTAATGTTTAATACAAAATTTGTGTCAACACAATACACAATACAATTATATTCATTATAAATAAATATATACAATACCCTGAGTCATAAAATTATGTTTATTAACAAAAATTAAAAATGAAACGTTTCTTCCTCTTTTAGGATCTATTTAGGTTTAATCTGCAATTTTGAAATTAATAAAATGATGTGTTTATAATTTTTTTTTAAAAAATAATTACAAAATATTTTAATTAATTTAATTTTAATAATAAGAAAGATAGCCAAATACAAATGATATAAATACCACACAACGTTTGTGGAAGACTGGTCCCTATCTTTCTTATTTTTCATTTTAATTTAATTTTATCTACAACTTTTGTATAAAACTCATGAACCTTGCAACAGAAATGAAACACTTTTCATTGAAAACAATAAAATGTAGCTGAAAAAATGTGCCTGAATATCTTAATAATGCTATAAATTTTTAAATTTTATTACTATATTATGTTACAAAATATCTAAAATATTAAATTATCAAATTATTTTGCTTAAATTATTGGGATCAAATTTTACTTTAAAGTATATGGAGTGGAAAGGATGTGTTATCAGGTATCAATCTAAGAAAATATCTTAATTCTTTATCTAAAATTATTACTTTTTCCCAAACAAATATGATCATGATATATGATTATGGAGGTACCTGTGTTTGGTCACAACTCAAAAATTTTGACTATTGAATTTTAATTTTTTTTTGTGTTCATTAATACGGATTTTGAACTATCTCTTAGTTTGATCTATGCAAGAGGCACTGCGCTTAGTACAATTACTTTTGTGAACTATATTATGTTTTTATAAAATAATAATTTTGTCTTTAATATAATAAACTAAAGTTAGATTTTAAATGACGTAATATAATTATTAAATAGTACTATCAATTGATGTTGAATATTATTCTATATCCTATATAAATAATTTAACAATATGTTCAATATGTGATTTAATAACCATATTAAATTAATTATGACATTTGGAATTATGAAGATTATGTCAATGGCTGAACTTATATGATGAACTTACAAATTATTTTCACTAAAATGAAAAAATTACACCTATTTTTTAAATTAATAATAAGATAAAGTAGCCAAATACCGACCAAAGAAGTGATATAAACACCACACAAAGTTTCTTAAATCCTTGTTCCTACCTTCGAAAAGGAACAAGGTTTTCAGAAACATCTTGTGGTATTATATTACTTCTTTTGTCTGTATTTGTTATTGTTTTATGTTATTATGAAAGTAAATTATTTTTATTGTATACGTTGACAAAAAGTTTGTAATAAATATTAGTTCACTGGCCGTTGGGTAAGTGTAAACTGTGTATATACAGGGAAGAAAAATTGTAAACATCGTATAGACAAATACTTAAAAGATTTAGGCACTTTGCTATTGTAAGTAGTGAAACCAAGGTGTTTAAAGTTCTTCCATGTTTGTAATTCATTTTACTGTGTTTCTCACATTATACAGATGAATATATTAGTGTTAACTGGCGAAAGCTTGACGGGCACATTTCTCAGTGACAATTTTACATATTTGACAGGTTAATAAAGAATTATATTTACTTTGGATCATTAATGGTTTTATCGTTGTAAGCACATTTCAATGGATATACAAGAGTTTTGAGTGTAGATAGGAGGAAATGCAGTTTAAAACACAAAAGCTCTCCAGGCTACGTGATTGCACCGTGTGCAATTCATGCCTGAGTAATAACAAACTGTCATGAATACAACTTTCGAGAAGAGTCAGTTCACGAGGGCCATCGTCATGGGTTATGACGCACGAATGTCGCATTGTTCTAGGTAGAAATAAAATTCTGTCCTCTCTGCGTATGATGTGTGGAACTCGTCAACTTTCAACAGCTTTATGCTCACGCTTCCTCTGGGAAGAGTACTTTCAGTGAAATATGATGTGAAAGGTTTTGGTTCTCATACTTTGTAGCTACATAAAACTCGCTATCGGGTTTTCGAAATTAAATTTCATAGTATACGTTTCTAAATTACCCATATTGCTATAAATTTTTATACTGTTCCGTACCACATTTTGACATGTGCTCATGTCACAGAGAATATTCCGGTTTCAGTACCAAACTTCTCTGAATTAAAAATTCTCATTCATAAATAAAATTAAAAAGTTTTTCACATTACGGCAGTAGTTTCTAATTCCGTTATTTTGGGTTTCTACCACGTATCTACTAGTTTCTCGGACCTTTTTAATAATTAATAGTTACTGTATTGATTTTGAACTCACTCCTCATTACTAATATATATTTCATATTTGGTGAATTTAAATGAGTCATTTTTTCTATAAAGTACTAAAAAGTAGTTTTCATTTATAAGGAACAAATAAAAATAGTAATTAATAGTAAAATTAATCAAGCATTGAAAACAATAAATACTCATAAACATGGAACTATTACAAATCGATAAAATATAATTGACTCATTAAGTTAAGTATTAATATAATATTTTTATAATACAATACTATATAAAGAAATTGTAGTAGTAATAATATATAATTTTAATACATTGTAATAAACACAAAATGATGGGCTTTTACAAATGAAAAGAATTTATATTTTACAAACAAATTATTTATTGGCAATAATTTAAAACAATTACAAATTTAAATACATCTCCGTCTCTCAGGGTCATAACTGGGTTTGATAATGCCGAATCATTATATTTATAATCTTATCAACAATTTACAATTAAAGAAAAAGAAAGTTACTTGTCAATTAAATTAGAACAAAATTTAATTGTGAACAAAGTTACCCTAAAACAATTGACTCTTATTAACAAATTTTTATCAATAAGAAGAGAACGAAATCTGACGGCTATCTTTTAATCAGGTTTACATAATTAGTTGTTTTTATATTGTTACTTACGGCTGCCCAGCATTCCAGGATACCTTTAATTTTTGTAAACACTATTACGGGTTTTGCACTGCTTCTAAAACTCACAGATTCTAAATCGATATTTTTTTATATGTCGACAGGAATCCGGATGACCCTCCTTTCGTCTCTATCGGTAGTCCGCTCGCCTTGGGTAAATTCTTCGATTCGTCGTTTGGTTTGTCTTTATTGTTCTGTTAACTCGGGCCGGCTATGTGCACAAAAACTGCTTTTTTACTTATTTTTTGTCGTTAATGCTCTTGTGAATGTTTAACTCGTCCTGATAAAAATGTTCATGGACTCTATTGAATGCTAATTCTCAATATTTCCCTGCAAACTGTATTTCACCATATCATAATGCGACCTGCATCTCACCAAATCATAATACAAACTGACTCCTCAATATCTTAATGCGACCTGTATCTGACCAAACCTTCCTGCCACTGACTCCGTTTCGCAGTTTTAACGCGCATACCATTTTGAGGACCTTCCGACAAAGGAAACAGTGCTTGTCTTGCCTATTGTTGTTCTGTTCTGGACCGCCGTCACAAAGGATTTCTCTAACAATTTAGATTTTCAAATTCACAATTAATGTCTAAATTAATTGGCATTACAACATATTTAAATATTTATACCACAATTATAAAAATAAAACTCATAATACGTTAATTCAAATAATTTATAAAATTTGTTGGAGGTTATAAATGAAATATTACCTATTAAATGCAGGTAGTAAGATAAATGTTTTAAATTTTCTACATATGAAATTAGTCAGTAAGTGGGGAAAGCTTCTACCGTGTTTTTTAATTAATGACTATTGGCCTTTGCGATAAATATGTTTATGATTGCTATAAATTTGTGGTTTTTATTGTGAGATATTAACACGCCATGCAAAACGTTTGTCCACATAAATGTTATTTATATAATAAAATAAATTAATGATCTGTTCATTTAAATTCAAGTAATAAAATGCTATCGTAAGAAACAGAGCCTAATAAGTTGACGGATCAGTTTTGTTTAATGTATTCTAATTCTAACCGATTTATATTTAACATAGTCACTAATTAAATGATAAAATTATATTAATGTATATTTAAAACATTTCATTAATTAAAATTTCATCAATTTTGATCACTCATTAACAATATGAACGTGTTTCAGTAGTTGTATTTAATCACAGAACTCCCCACGCGAATGTTCCCCGCGTTGGAAAGGGAAGTGTTTCAACGTTTAGTATTGCCAGACATCAAAGCCTTCTCCTCCATTAAGGTAACGCGACCGGGGCAGGAAGAGTCTCTCCACTTCTCCGAGAAAAGAAAGTGTGATCACCCGTGACGCTGGGAATGAGTTGCAATTTGCCGACGGAACATCCTTTCTTCCCAGAAAGATTGGTTTAGCTGTCCGCTCTCCTGATAGTTCGGCCACCCGCGTCACGTTGAAAGAAGAAACCACACGACTGAACAGAACTGTCATCCCATCTTCACTTCTTCTATCAGTTATATAATTAAAATTTTGCCAAATTACTAGTAAAATAATAAAATTTAACTAATTACTGACATTTAATCAATATTTTATAACAGTTTAAAACTTTTTACTAGAACGTATTAATTACTTCTTTCAATTATAAACTTTCTCCACATATTGATCTATCATTAAAGTACAAGAAAATAATTATAGTTATTTCCAAAGAAGGTACATAAAATAGAAACTTTATACATTTTTAAAATAAGTAACATAAATTTTAATTAAAATTTATTTTGTGTATTGAAATTATTTTTATTAATATTGTAGAACACATTGTAATTCTTTTATTAAATGTTTATACTGGTCGCGAGGACAACATGATCATTGGTGACCCATACAGAATTTACAAAGAGTGCTTATTTACGTAACATTTGCTGCGATACAATTTTTCATTGCAAGAATAAACATATAAATACACAAAGACCGAAGATTTTCCAGGTTTAATCGCTGTTGGCACCCGAGTGAGAACCGAGAACTTTTTATATAATATAAATAAGAACTTTAAAAAGTTTGTTTAACCTGTCATGGGGCGCATCCCAACTTCCATCCCAACCCCCTCAGAACTACACCAACAAGGAATATAAGGGCAGAAAGTAGAAATGCTCCTCTGGTTTCCATTCGGGTTATCCGGGTAGACAGGGTTGTTTTGACGGTTTGTTCCAGGCAGAAGTCTGGAAGAAGATGGAAGAGCTATACGTCGAAACGTCGCTGTCTACCGAGGTAACCCGAGTGGAAACCCGAGAAACCTTTCTACATTTTATCACCATGAAAGCCTCGATCAATAAGGGCAGGAAGATTAATGTATCTTCCACCTGTTTCAAATGACCATGTTACATATTTTACTCATTTTCATAACTCAAATGTAAACTCCACTGATTAAATTTTTAAGAATAAATAAACAAAAAATGTCATGTAAGAAAACAACAACAACAAATATGGGCATTTTTTTTCATTTTCAGTTAACGTTACATAATTTTACGTTCAAAGAAATACTATTAATTACTACTAATGGAGATTAATCATACAATTCAAATGTGGGTTTCTTTCGTTGTAAAAATGTTTAATCTCTTACGTGGTCTTTGCACAAGATTTTTTTTTATTAATACCGAGTTGCTCTATTTAAAAATACCTTTTGACCAATAATGGCCTGGATCTGATTCAAAAAATCTGGGTAGTGTCTACCTAACTTATTTCAATCCCGAATTAAGCGTAACTTCACTTTTAATAAAAATATAAGTAATCTATAGTATTTTATGTTCATAACCGCCTGACGTACTGTGTATAATTTTAACGTTCTCAGTGTCCAAAATATGTATAGACTCTACGAAGAGGGCTGTATTCGTTTTTAAATACCCTTACACTAATTTTTAACAGCCGAATGTAGTTTTAATATTAGTTAATGTATGGCCAATATTACAGTCTTTTACAATACTGTAGACCACAGCTTTTATTTTTTAAAGTACAAGTAAAACAGTTTTTTTATCCTTCGGTTTTTATCCAAACATTTTCTTTATTAATCCATTTTTGCATGAGCCCCAATTAATATTTTGGTGTTAAATTTTTTTTTAATATTTTTATAGAAAGTAGTGCCTTCTTTTGTTTACATTACACATTTACAGACGTAAATCTGCTTTTGGGCACTTGGTTATATTTTTTTTTAAATATTTAGTTTATTGTCACATCAACCGACATGGTTATTAGTGACCACGATTCACATTACAAAATTACTACTACATGGTTATAATTTGTTACGGAGTTTTATGTCGTTTATGAATTTTATAGCACGGCGTACTGCGTTTGTACTGTTAAGTTTGACTTTTAGGTTATTGGTTATTTGATTTACTTCCTGTAGAATTCTGACAGAGTAATGATCTCCAAGATATAAGCAGAGTAATAAGATACAAAGATAATTAAATAATTCAGTCGGAACTTTTCCTCTACCACGATTATCAATTTTATATTTTCACTTAAAAATCTAATTTCCGCGGTTGTTAAACTTGTGATTAAAAATCAATAAATATGTATCGAATCAAAAGTATAACTTCATAAAATCTAGTTGGATGATATTGATAATTATAGGGAAAAATTTATATAATATTTAACAATTGATATTTCATCATTTAATATTAGTTAATTTTTAATAAATAAGCATACAAAAATTCTGGCCACAGCTTCTACTAATTCGGCCAATAAAATGATTAATTAACGAGATTACTTAATGTTTAAAATAATAACTTTTTTGATTCATGTGTTAGTGGTAATAAATTCGTATATATATATATATATATGAGGGTGGTCTGAAAAGTTTCCGACAATTATTTTGCAGAGAAAAACGCCGAGTACATTTTGGAAGGGTTACAGAGATGGGAGCATCGCTGGGAGAAGTGTGTAGAATTACAGGGAGGCTGTGTTGAAAGCACCCTCGTATATATACATTGTAATAATCAAATGGATGGCGTTAATTACATTAAAGAAAATGATTATCAAAAATTTACAAATAAAACTATTTATTTAATTTTGTGGCAATAAAAGGTAATTACAAACAAAATTTGAGATCTGTTCTCTCAGGGTCTTTACTGGGTTTGATAATGAACACACAAAAAATGATTTAAAATCTTATTAACAATATGTCGATAGAATGAAAGAAATTAAAAAGTAAAGAAATTAACTTTGATTGACAATAAAAACGGTACAAAATCTGACTTTATCCTTTAATTATTCAAAATTATGTTTGTTACGGACCGTCGGTATGGTACCAGAACAATCAATTTTGCCTCGTTCGGACACTTTTACACTCTTTAATTATTTAATATCGGGCCTTGGTTTTCACTGATTCTACACTTCACTTTAAAATTTGGCAAGATTGGCTGTATTCAGTTGACTGCTCCGCTCCACAAATGATTTACCAATGTTCTCCTGGATTAATTTCTCCACTAAGATTTTGGAAAGTTCTATTCGGCTAAAACTGCTCTTACTTTCCAATATTTACGCTGCAATACTTCCGTGAATGTTTTCTTTGTATATATTCACAACTTTAACTAGTTATACATTAACGGTGTCTAGTCTCTGCTCAAGTTATATTACTTGTTCTGATCTTCGTAATGTTTCTCCGCCAACTAACTATTCTATTGCTCTCGAGTCCGAGCGCGCATTTCCATTTCGGCATTTTCTCAAAGTAACAGAGCTTATCGCTATTATTACTCTGCTCGCCTTACCGCTATAATGGTATTATCAAACAATTCAAATTTTCTGTTCAAACAATTAATGGCCTTATTAACTATTGCTACAATATATATATATATATATATACATATTTTGACTTTGTATATTTCGTATGATATTTTAGTTTATATTTGATTGCAAAATATACAGATTAAATTGTTAAAATTATAAATGCTATGTAAAATCCTAAATGTATTGATTTTACAATTGGCGTATATTGTTACCTCGGATAGAAAACGAAGTCTTTGGAGGAAAATGTCTATTTTTAGGAAATGTTACATTCACGTAAGGACGTTTTATTTCAATTAAAACTTTAATATAATAATAATTTTTCACAATTGAAGGGAAATTGTATTTCAAATGTTTGTAACATTAAATATTTCCGGCATGAAGCTTCTATATTCATAAAGATCAATGAGTTGATATCAAAATTTGTTATGTCAGGAAGAAAACAATATGTAGAGTAATTAAAGCATATTTATTAACTATAGTTTCTGGTAATAAAAATTTTAATTATTTATGGAATAAATTATACTTTCATTATTTTTCACTCTTAATTTACTAACGGTTTATCAGAAACATGAAACATATGAGGCTGTGACTGACAGGCAGCGTGAGTGTTTGTCTAATCACTTTTGTTGGTATATGACATGCTACAGTAAATCACCTTTATGGATGTTTTTGTGTTTGCAAACCGATAGATCAGCCTTTTGTGATCTGTCTGTTTGAATAGTGGTCATAACTGAACTTCATAAGACTACAACTTTACCATGGAAATACAAAATAATGCAATTCCGTCGTGTAATGAAGACCAGCGGACAGCAAACATTTGTGACGTCAAAGCCTAGAACGAATAATACGAGACCAAACAGCTCGTGACTACTGATTAATAGTGGCTTCAGAAGTATTATATGCAAAGCATCGCATCAGACTAATTTAAATGCAAAATCTATTTTACTGAATCTTCTCAAATACATAATTAAAAATTTTAATTTTCAATTTTTAAAGTAAAAATTATTTATATTTGTTCGTTATAAAACAACGATAATTTGATGAACTTCGAATTGAAATGTGTTGAAGATTTTACTATAAGACAAATTAATATCACGTCATTAATTTAGGAGTGTTAATTGATATGTGAACTCAAAAAAGTGAGTATATGGTTATAGAATTATGGTAATAATGTTTATAGAATAATAATGGATTGAATTGAAATAAGCCTTTATTTATCTCCGTCCTTACACATTTTTCTCATTTATTATTCACGTCAGTAACTTGTTATTTCAAAAGGTTGAAATTACTTCAGAGATCTTCCTATCTTTTTTTTTTATAATACTTGTGTATACAGGATACATAAAACTAGGAATAGATGTATTTGTTCGTTATTATTCAAAAACCTTATTGATCCATTTTTAATGAAGAGACTTTTGTGCTATGTTTCTCTAATTTACATAATGACCGCATATTTATAAATATTAATAGCGCTCTAAGAATATGTGAATGACCTCCACTTCTCCATAAAATGCAGGAAAATTTCTGATGTTTATTTTTGTTGCCATACTTCAACTGTTTACACTTGTATTACTCTATATGGTCAGGACTCAGTGGAGTGAATTTAATTATGTAAATATTTGATGTAATTTATGTATATTTTCAGAATGGCCTATTTATCTTGAAACATTAAAATGTCTTGAAACCCACCCAACTTATCGAATGATATATAATGCTAACAAAATCGACTCCCCATCAACACGTACTGGGAAAATACAAAATATTTAAAAGAATAACCTCAATTTTTATATTTAGGTTCTACATAAATAAATCAATTACTGATACATTTTTTGTAGTTGGCGCTGATATCGAAATAAAACGCTACATTTCATTAATCAGCTTATCAATTGTTCAAAAACTAATATTAGCGACAGGTAGGAACGACGACGTGGACGTAAGTATTTTGTTCCCATCAGACTGCTTTCTTGAAGTGAGTCGTCTTACCTCTCACAAAATGTGTCGGTTATTTTTCACAAAATTGGGTGATTGTTTTGGGCGAATACAGTACTGTATTCTAATATTGTTAATCTTAAGTGCATTTCCTGAGATAACTCCATTTTTCTTCGGAGTTTTACCTTTCTTGATTTTTGACTATTACATTGAGCACCACCTGTGAACGAAAATTACTTCAATAGTACATCAAAACTGCAATAAAAGCGGCGGTTCTGAAATATTTAATAACCCTCTCCTCACACTGAGAGTTTGCGGATGTGGGGTCGAGTTTGGTATTATTGGATATCTCTTGAGAATGACAAATTTTACTACCCCTTTTTTGTGATACTGTAATAATAATAAAGAATAATATATTAACTAGTTTGAGATTTAATATTGGAATAATTTAAAGTGTCCTGTCAGCTGTACCGCCTGTGACGTCACATCACTCGGATTCTTATCCGCCCCACTAAATCAACTGTTTGTAACAAAATAATAGGATCATAATTATAAAGATTTTTTAAACTACACACAAAAGACTAATGCAGTTAACAAAATAAAATTTATTATGACAAAAAACCAGGAAATACACGAAACAAAATTTTATACATAGAAAATTTGGACGGCAGAAGTTTGATTGCAAAGTATTTCATGATTTTTAACCTAATCGATTTTCACAAAATTATTATAAATTTATCGGCTTGAAAATGATTAATTTTGTGAGACCTCTTTTTCTTAAGGGTATTTTGGATTCGAGATTTGCTGATCTCAAAAACATATAGAGCTTTCGACGTAGTACAATAAGGGAGAATTTTAAACGTATTTTACGAAGCAGAAAAAATTTTTGAATGACATTTTATAGTTTACAGTTTTTTCCGATTGTCCTCATAAATAGTGCGAATCTCAGCCAAGGCAGCGTAGTCGCAGTTTCCAAGATTTCCCGCCTAACGACTTCGAAAATACTTAAGAATTTGCGAATTCACTTTACAAATTTTACTAGCTATCTGAACTGTCCATAATGATCTTCCACAGGTATCTGGCGATTCCTCTGTTAAAAATGGCGGCACTCTATCAAACGAGACTTTACTGTTCGAAGCCCATCCAGAAGCTTCTACCCAATCAGACAATTACCTAAATTTTACGTTTCACGACTTCGAAATGTTGCCCAATCAAATTGTCCGTTTTATACTGCGTCAAGATTCAGTTACAGCACCAACCCAACAATGCTACGTTGAACACTGCTGACTGCAGATCCCTGCCGTCGTCAACAAAGGCCAACTGACTAATAACCAACCCTGCTCTCGACTCCCACAATCAATTAGCTCTTTCCCCAACGAACAGTAATACTAATTTAGAAACTCTTTTACCAAGAAAAACATTGCGACAACCATATCCAAATTAAAAAATAAAGCGTATTCAGGCATTGACCAAAGAAACAACAATCACTTAAAACCTCTACCCAGAAAAGCCCTAATCCTACTAACACAAATTTATAACGCAATATTAAAAACCTCCAAAATTCCCAATAACTGGAATATTGCAACATTAACACTAATTAAAAAACCAAATAAACAAAAATCCAACCCCAGCAATCCAGACGAATCAGTCTCCATCAATACTTGCAAAACTATTCGAAAAACTACTTTTACCACAACTAAAAAAACAAATCTCGCACTTAATCCCTAACAAAAAAATTTGGATTCCGAAACAACCACTCCTGTCCTCAACTTCTTAACATAGTAACAGAATACATTAACACAACCCTTGAGAACAAAAATATATGCCTAGCCACATTCTTGGAACCTGAAAAATCATTCGACAAGGTTCACCTCTTCAAATTAAAACCTCGCCTATCCACCCCCTACTTTAATCTCCTATCTAACTATCTTACAAACCGTTCTTAACTTGTCAAACATCAAAACCATTTCTCCCCAATATACCGTATTCACTAAGGGGCCCCTCAAGGTAGTGTCCTTGGCCCACGCCCATATTCCATCTATACCCATGATATTCCCCAAACAACCACAACTAAAACTACCATATTTGCCGACGATATAGCGATATATACAATACAACTACATTTACCATGTAGCCATTTTGGCAAATAATTAGAGAATAACCATAAACCCAAGCAAATCCATCACAGTTACTTTTTCCTTAAAAATACCATTCACTAACAATATCTATATTAACAACACACCCATTACAAACAAACAAAACCATAAATACCTTGGACTAATACTCGATTCAAAACTATCATGGTCCCAACACACCAGACACATTAAAACTATAATCAATCACCTCTTTAAATTACTAAAACCATTAATTAATCCTAATTCTCCTTCATCCGTTTAATTGAAAAAATTAGTTTTTATATCACTTATTTCTTCATTATGGAAGTACGGCTGTAACATTTGGGGTTCCGCAGCCAAAAAACACATCAACAAGATCCTAACATCCCAAAATAAAATCCTTCGTTTATGACAATGTGTCCCTGGTACTTCTCCAATTCCAACATCCAAAGTGACCTCAATATTCCATATATCCACAAAACAATAACCAAACCAAATACGTACTTCTTCAATAAAAAAAGACATTATTCATCCCAACCCGTTAATATCAGATACAGCTGCCTCTCCACATCCCATCCAACAACGCCGATTAAAAAGAAAGAGACCGAGAGACATAATCAATATCCAATAAGTGTAAAGGAGGAGAAACAAAATGTGCTCTAAAATATTTATATAGTATAATATAAAATGTACAAATATCACAACAGTAAAATCATTACATTTTAAAGTTTCCTGAATTAAAAAAAAAATTAAATTTCTGCAACAATATAAGGAATTAAGGTGGTTGAAATGTAAATTAAAGAGCGACAATTTTTATTTGTTTTCAATGTAAGGAATATTTGACTGTTAGCAGAATAAGAGGTAAAATGAGAAATTTACGTCTGGTTGATAGTTGATTATAAGTAAGATAGCCAAAAACAGACAAAAGAAGTGATAATATAAATACCACACAACGTTTCTGGAAGTTTTTGAGTTTTGTCAAGTGACTTGTGCAGTTGTGTCTCTCTAGGCTCTTGCGTTTTTTCTGCACCTGAAGAAATGCTTCCAGAAACGTTGTGCGGTATTTATTTATCACTTCTTTTGTCCATTTTTGACTTTCTTATTATTTAAATATAAGACGTTTTTCTCATCCTATTGTATTGTAATATTTATACGAAAAAGATATGGCCAACAAAGACATTGTTTTATAATGAGCAAATAAATTTTATTGTATATTATAGTTCATTTTAGCGCTCATAAAATCGTCTTAAGAAATAAAAAATTTATTTTATATTCAGTATTTATTTATTCCGGTTTTGTTGAGGTTACGTTTACAGCATTATTCACACCAGTACTCATTAAAACCCAATTCTGATTCGGCTGCAACACTGCGATGTTTGACGGATGATTTTGGCGGTTAGGTGATGTCTGATATGGTAACGATGTTGGAGCAGGAGTAGTTCATCCACGGTCGCAGCGTCGGTGATTAGATAGGTGGCGGAGCTCCGCAACTAATGCAACTACATCACTGATAAATTATTCTTGCTTATCCGATCACAGCGGATAGTAATTTTCAACTGCGAGATACAAACGCGGGTAACGCAAGTGCTGCATCAAGAATGCTAAATAAATGAAATTAGCCTACACAAATGTGGAATATACAATGCCAGACCAAGGATATTTCATAAATGTGGAACTTATTTACTGTTACGAAATTTAGACCTAGACACAAATAATTATTTTCTTTGATAACGATATTTTAAAATTTAACAACAATTCCTCTAAGCATTTCGTGTTTCTTTCTCAAAACGGTAGTGACATTTCTGAATTTTTCAGGCTGTAGCGCGTATTAATTAATTACCTGCTGAAGTGAGCGGATTTATTTTATACTCAGTCGGTAATCAGGATAAATGGAGTTTTAGGCTTGGGAATTTAACATCTGGAGAAAATATAATTTAATAACGTTCTTCACCGGTTAGACGTTGAGTCCATCCAGAAATCTGTTGTTTCGTCACATCACACGGGTACCCTGAGGCTAGAGAAAGAGATTGGCAGTAAACGATGGATACACATAATTTTCTATAAGAAATAACGAACCATCTCGTTATATTTTTAATAGCGATCCTATCTAAAAGTTTAGTCAATGTGAATAACAGAAGGATGAGTCGCAAGAGCTGTACGCTGCTGGAGTACTAATAAGTATATAGCAATTACTTTCAGTTATTTGTATAATTTATAAAAATTCTTACAATGGAGATCGGTGCTTATCGATATGAATATTTAATATAGATTATAATGATTCAACAACTTTATTACTGGGCCTGGTAAAGGCTGTGGAAATTATTTTGGAATGTGCACTACGCAACCTCTGCCGATCACAGCCGAATTCTTCGCGTAGATCCAATGTGAAGATTCTTCTTGCACCTACTATACCTATGAACCTATACAGGAAAATTCAATAAATCGAAGACTAATAGTATCTCAAATATGTTTCAAGACGTTTTTCGGCATTTGGAAAATGGTATGTGTAAAAATAAAACTATTAAAAATTTTAATTTATTATTAGTTATATATTGACGCCATCTTAATTTGAATATTGTTAGTTTAAAATTATACGTACATCTACAATTAGGAGGCCAAGTGAGGTGTTTCATATTGATGTTGGCAACGGATAATCTAATAAAAATTGGTGTGTTTATTCCGCATAAAGATTGAAATGCATGGAGCAATTTTAGCCAGAATTGGTACATATGTTCTTTACGACACGAAAAATTTCTGCGAAATATTGTATGTAACAGGAACGCTGTTGCTAGAGCTCCTGCTATTGGTGAAGTATGTTCGACGCCTAGTGGATTGGTCACAAGAGAAGCTGGCTCTACACAGCACTGCTCCCTCTCGCTTCTTTCAAGGTATGTTGATTTGTACGTAGTGCATATGCAGTAGCATATGCAGTAGTATATGCAACCATGAATTTCCACCCCTTTCATAATAGGGTGAGTGTGAGATGTGGTAATTTCTTAATGTTCAAAGGTTCTGGAATTAGTATCGAATTCGAAGTTTTATGGTTTATTGAGTTTTAATTGTGCAAAATGGTATTAGACTGTGTCGATGCCATCACATTTCCACTTCAATTCATATTTAACAAATTAACCGAGGACTATTTGTCGTTGCTCTGATAGTAATCCCCTTATTCAAGAAAGGTTCACCATCCGGCGTATCTCTGCATCCAATTTTTTTTTATAAAATTCTTCACCTCAGATTACTTAATTTCTTGAGAAAATATTTTAACTTCCTTACAGCATAGTATCCTCAAAGAAAAATATACATATAGTATATTTATTACAAGTAATCAATATTCATTGGATGAAGGGTTCAAAGTATTTGGAATATTTGCTGATGGACACGGTTGTTAAAAAAATTTACTTACAAACAATATTATGGAATGCGGGTAAATGCCTTACTTCTCTTAATATCATATCTTAAAAAGCGAAAACTAAAGGTAATGGTCGAAACTAAACATTCTCATATTCATTTATGTGATTGGGAATTAATTATTTGCTGTGTATCTCAAGCATAAATGTTTGGGCCTTTACTTTCCATTCCTTATTCTAATGATCTTCCAGAATTAGTACAACGAGAAAGTTTTCGATATTTGACTAGTGTTATAACTATAATTGATTTACATACGCTATGTATTCCAATGATTATATGAATTGTTGTGTAATTATTTGTTGTAAGGTCTATAATGGACTAGGTGCCCTGTTTTACCACGGTTGTCATTATTAAACTCAGCATCATCCATAACCCCGGATTTAGTATTTGCGTTATTTTTATGTAACTCCCCTCCACCCCCACTCCTAAGGGTGCTCTCCTCCCATATCGAAAGGGTTTGAAATTATATACAAACAACATCGGTAGGTATACCATCAATCTCATCGACATATGAAATATATTTATTCGTCGCAAATATCGGCCGTTTAACATGTTTGAAAATTTCATCCACCGACCACCCCCGGTGGCAACTTTAATGTCATAATTAAGCTTAGCGACATTCATAACCCAGGAGTTGACCCCAATCTTGGTTGTTTTCGCGTTAATTTTATGTTATGCCTAAGGATGCTTTCTTCCCATGCAAAAAGGGGTTGAAATTATACACAAAAAATCTAGAGAAACGCTATCAATATCATTGACCCCGAAAAATATTCATCCGATACATAAATTGGCGGCGGTTTTAGCATGTTTGAAAATTTCTTACCCCCACAGTGTTTGTTTCCACTTTGACAGGAACACTTGTACAAAATTAGGTCAAATTTTCTCCCTCCACAGGTGTATATTTGTATGTGGAACATCCACACAAACACGCAAATATACTTTCCCTTACGTAAAAAAAAGCAAAGTTGTTTTGGAAATCTTTGCTCTACTCCTGACACCACGGTAGCATTTCAAGTCTCCAAAAGGTTCCAATTTAAATCCGCCATTCTCTAAGCTAAGTGATGGTGTTTTTGCATATGTTTCTAACATCAAGTCAAAGATTTTCGTTCGGTATTCGGCATACATATACTCTCATTACGAAGTGAACAGCCGTAATCATTTGTAGACTCGGACAGCGGCATGTCAGCTTCGGACTGTCTTTAATTGAGTCGTAAATCCGAGCCAGAGGCCCAGCAGCCGGTCAGCAGGGAGCGAGATTGTGCTCCCGTAGACGACTCCGCTTAATGGAGCCCGCTAAAAGCTTCAACGAAATTTCTCAGAGAGATTTTGGGCAGCAATTAAGAACAGCACTTATCGCAATATCCTTTTCGGAGCACCGTCTATACGGCGCAAACAGCAAGGTTAATTTATAAATGGATATTGATGTTAAAAGGCTGTGAAGAAATATTTCTATTTTATGCTCAGTAAAGGTCGTCGCGTTACGTAAAACATTGCAATTTTCACTCGTCGCTGCATTATTGCCTTACAAATACAGTCGGGTAAAATATTGTGACGTCCGACGAGTAAATCCGTTGGGCTTTATGGCTTAACGGAATACACTGAAGCCGATGTGCCAGTTGTAATTTATGAGTTTATACTAATTCTATTGAGTATTTATAATATATATATATATGTATATAGTCAGAGTTTTATACCGAGGTCAAGTAAATTCGGGATGAAATATTGATATACTGATGTTTTAAATTTTCATGACTTAAGAATATAAGACTGAGGTTAAGAAAAATATTCCTTATACATACTTTGAATTACACTGGCAGATATAGTCACTAATTACGGCTTTATGCAAAAATTATTAAAGGATTTTTCATGAACAGCCGATATGGGAAGTTTTCTTTCCAGGAAAATCAAAAACAAACTGTGACTCCGAAGGGGAATGATAGAATGTTATTCTGATTTAATGTCAATCACATTTATAAAATAAACCTAAGTTTTTTAATAATTATTACCAATATTCATATAAAATTTAATAAGAAAAATTTATTCATTGATCAGGTTTTATGATAATAAAAAACGAAAAGGAATTCCCTAAATTAGATTGGATTAATTCTTTTTGTGAATTGAAATCTTTTATAGTGCGAAAATCTCAGTAATGTAAAGGAATGATTACTGTCTAAATCCTTAGACAATTTCAAGTTACAATCTCAAGTTGGTGATAATTAAAAATGACCAACAATTGCATTTCTTGCTAACTTAAACTCAATAATTCTTAAAATTAATTTTACAATAGACATTAAAAATAAACATAATCATTTTTATTTGCCTGACCATGAATTTCAGAATAATCAACTGTATACTGTCTGGTATACGAAGTACATTGGTGTAAATACAGTCTTTAAATAATATTCCTATTACTCTTAACATGTGATTATGCTCGCAGCTAACGAAATAATTATTAAATTACTTCCTATTACAGATAATTTATTTAGGGAGGATCTAAAAACTAAAGTTTAATTCCCGGGACATTTAACACATATAATTTGATATAATTTCAATATTGCCTATCCAATAATCGTTTAATTTAATAATACCAATATAAAAATTTACGTGATAAATCCAAAATTCTATTTAACAGTTTTTTAACCCTATTACTAATTCCGTACCAGTTCATGAAAATACGATTGATCAGTCAGAACAATCGCAGGTCTAATATTAACTCTAATTATTTGATAGTATTACTTATATAATGAACCCAAATTTAAGAATATTAAAATGTTTCATACGATTAATGTTAATGAAAATAAATTTAATATGATACAAATAAGCACCACCAAGAACTTGATAACTAAATTAAAAGATAACTATGAATTACTTCACAAAATTATCTGCATTAATTGCAGTAACAACTATATTGGCTTTATTACAACCTATTTAAAAATTCGGTGTACTATAACAAATTAAGACTTAAACTTAAATCGAAAAATAAATCACCTTTTTAGTCACTTAAGTAAAATAATTTAATCACTGATACAAATTAGATAGAATTTTATAGAAAAATCTCGACCGGAACAGGAACGAATCAGGAAATCTGTTCATTCAATTTCATAGCCTTTGGAGACGATCTTTAATCGAAAGTATTTCTTATGTTCTGTAATAAAATATTTATGCTTATGATCAATTTACACACGATATCCATTCTTCGGTGTCCTAAAATCAGGCACTAGGAATGTGAATCAGAAAAGTGTGGTTTAGCCAATGTCCAAGATCCCACGAATAGATAATGTTCTCATATGATTTAGATTCATCAAGAACAGCTCAATGGTTAGAACGACAACAGATGTAGCGGATTTGTTGGGTTCTATTTCTGGTCCAATCGATTTTTATATTCGATTTCGTGAATTCTGTTCCTTAGTCTATAGAGCAGAGGTGTGATTTTAGGTATATCTTCTGAACTTTGATGATCAAAACTTCTCCCATAAAATTGACTTAAAAAACTTAGATTTGCGGAAGGAATTTATATGAAGTGAAATAGAATAATAAGAAAGACAGACATATATACATAATAAGTGATAATACTATAAATACCACACAACGTTTCTGGGATCCTTGTAACTTTCTAGGTGCTAAGAAGTGTCAAGAGCGACACAACTGCACACGTCAGTTGACAAAACTTTTGAGTTTGTCTGTATTTTGCTATTTTTCTTATTATTAATTTTCAATCAAACTTTTTTTTTCATTTCAATTGAAATAGAAATATGATAGTTAATTACAAAATTGAAGCATAATTTTCGGACATGAAACATTAACTAAATAATAATTTATTTATTTATGGGTTTTAGGTCGCGTCCACCCTGAAGAAGAAATAAATGTTATGAATTGTCTTATCACTATTATAAATATTGAGAATTTTAAAATTAAATTAAAAAATTAATTAGTTTATCACTTTTCCCGTTTATGTTGTTATAAGATGTTCGCTATTATTTCATTTCTGTATTTTAGTTAAGTTCAATTTGTAGATCGTAAAATTGGCTCTTTACTGACGTCTAATACATGGCGGATTAGCCTGACGAATACTTATGGCATAAACACCATCACTAATTTGAATTCATGTAATATGTATTTTGTGTTTTATTCCGCGATTTATGTTTACGTATGAATGTATAATTTGTTTATATTATAGTATTGTACGGTTATATTACTTGATTATTAGTTTCTCACGATTGTACAATAATTTACGATTTAATTTATTTTGTAGGATAAATATAAGTCTAGATCTAAATCTTTAAAATAAAAATAAAAAGTATGATTGGAGACTGTTTTAAAGGTTTACTCTTACTTGGAAAATCTCCTAAGCTGGTTGAGGCACGGAGAAGGGAATGCTGCGTCCCCACAGCAAACCCCTCTCCCGCTATCGGAAGGGCGTGGGACAAGTACCCAATGCCCGACGTACCTGATGCAGGTTTTTCTAGTATTTGTCCTGCATTTATTTAGGCGAATACCGGGTAGGATCCTTAAAATATAGGCCGGGGGCCCTAGTTAACTCTTGGCTACCCCCCTCTACCCTTCCACGTCCCCCCTTTCAGATCCCTTTCCTATGCTACAAGAGGGGAGTTGTCACTATGTGGATAAACATTGCATATTAATACTTTACAATAATACCACGGCTATTTCTCAGGGTCGATCACCGGGCCTTCAATAAAGAATACTTATTAAACAATCAAATTCAGAACCTATCAAGGCATTAATTCAAACAATCAATAGAACATTACAATACAAAATATGTGATATGAAATTTAAAGTCTGAAATATGACGATAATATAATTTACTTGCGAGTTTACAGATAGTAAGTTGTGCAGTTTTACCTTAATGTTTTCGTGTACCAAGGACATGGGATCGTTCACACACACAATTATTAACGCTTTATAGACAGGCCATTATACACTGAATTTAAAGGGCAACACATACTGCTTGCCACGTTGACTCACTTCACTTCCTTTGATGTTCCTTCTATCAAAATCCTACTACCACACTCAAAAGTTTGTTATCTGCTGGATGCAATAATTGAAGAAAAAAATCTAACTCATGAATGTAAACTAGACTCCGAACTCTTCCGCCTCGTGTAAAATAATAGTCAGCGTTGTATCGTTGCAGTTATTCGCTCATGGACTCGAAAACCGTAGATAGTTCTGGATATTATAGCTGTTAGACTATGTACAGCCACACACTTTCTGAATTTATGTCCTTTCTATACCGTCTCCTTCCATACACACTGGAGCACTGCTCCCCACTAACTCGAGCTCTGCACAACATATTGTGGTAATTAAGAACAAAATTTTACGATTTTTATTGTCCGCAGCGTAAATATAAGAATTGTGTACAAGAATATGAAGCCTATAATGCTTGCTTGCAATGGGCATTGTCGCAAAGGCATAGCAGGATGCGCGGTACTGAAGTGTGTGTTGGGTGTCGGCGGAGAGAGAAAATAAGATTTGAAAAACTTGAGTGTGTGTTGGGAGTCGGCGGAGAGAGAACTTGAAATGCAGAGTATGTTCTGGAAAGCGGCAGAGTGTGTTTTAGAGGGAGATAATTGAGAGTTGCGATAACCAGGAAAGCGAACCTGGTTCAAAGTTCCTGTTTTCAAGCAAGCGTATAGAGGCAGCAGAGGCATAATATTTTAAAGTCCCGTTTTTTTAAAAAAAATTACTAGTCAACAATTTGAAGTATTTGTCCATTGGCATATTAATGCAAGCATCAAAGATTTAAAACAACGTTATCAACTGTAAAGAGCAAGAAGTGTTGTTTGAAAATTACAATCACATTAAATTCCGTGAAATATGGTCTGTCAGTAAAGTGTTTAACAATAACCGAGTGAGATTGGGCCCCCCGTGCGAATAGCAAATGGTAATGTAAACTAAAATAAAATTTATTAATTGCAAACCTAATGTAAATAATAATTATCGCCAGATTTCGTATTTCAAATAATTGTTAAAGTTAAGAAATTTTCTCATTGTAAGTTTTTAATTATCTTGTAACATTATAGTCCGATAGTAGGCCCTGAAATTAAGCCGTGGCACTTTACCAACTTGTAAAAAAATTGTCAATCGTGATCAGAATTTGTTTTTAATAAATTAACTTTGTTTTATATTTTAAATTCTCACTTTTCATTTAAAATCCTATCATTTCAATTTTTAATTTGTACATTTAAAAATATAATTAAATTGTATTATTTCAAATGTGTTCCAATATGGGCTTATTTATATTGAATAATTAATCAAATATAGTGTGTATTACATTTTGGCGCCTCAACGTGGGGCTGTTTTTAATTTATAAATTATCATTTAATTGTGATCATTACATTTTGTGCTCCAATGTAGGTTTTTTTTTATTTAGAATGTAATAATTAAATTGTGATAATTACAATATATATATATATATATATATATATATATATATATATACATATTTTTAAAATAACATAGGTCATTTTTAAAATTGAGAATCAATATTTTCAAATAATTTATATATAAGATTTTTGTTGAATTGTCAATGCTTTTAAATGAAATTCATAAAATAAATTCAATAGAGATACAGTCAATATTGCCAAAATCTTCAGATTTCCAAAATTAAATATTTTATAAATTATCAATAACTTTTATTTTTTCAATCCGACAGATAAACTTTGGGTATATAGTACAAAATCATTAATAAATCATATATCCGTCGTAATAATTTAAATTTATGAAGAAAATTCTTAACATAATATCATAAATATTTATTCTCGCAGTTTGATGAGTTTGGCAATTACTATCAACCACTTTTTACTTTAATGAAAGAAATTATTATTGATTAGATTTATAAGCGTTTTACTATAAGTCTTAATAAAGTCACAATAGTCCTATAGAAGGAATTAAAAAATTTTCTTTTAAAAAGTATGCGCACAGGATAGATAATTTAGTAAAGGGTCGGCATAAAAGTAGATAGTCTGTACTTAAAACGTGAGAAATATAATTCCAGCAGCTGCAAGCGGAAATTACGCCACACTGTGCTGCCAATAAAATACAGCACAGTTCATAGCCCGGTGAAAGCCTCCTTTGTATTGCCAATAAATAAAGTTATAAAACTTATATATAACATCCAATTTAGGAAAGGAAACTTTTTTTACATTTTTATTACTTCTTGTGTCTCTTTCAATGCGCCAGAATTGGAAATAAACTTATTTTATACTGGGGAACGTGTCAATAAAAGTTTATAGGCAATTTTCGCCCTCTTCATGCGTCGGATCCTAAACGTACAGATGTCGCTCCCTCGAGGTTCTATTACGAACACAACCGCACTCCTGGCCAGATATTGCAACGCTGAGATTGTATTGCGGAAAAATCTCTCTTGAAAATCTCCATATGAAATATGTGTTAAAAAAGTCTTTCTCACATTTACGACACTGAATTATTTGTAAACTTTGATACCTATCTTAGTACTTTCATAACTTTTAGTTGTTATGTTATTGTATAAATTGAATAAAATATACAGATTAAAAATAATATATTGAATGTAAAATTAAAAAGGATATTTTTTTTTATTTATATAAGTTAAGTTAACTTCGCAAGAAGAAAGATGTGCCATGGATAATAATAATTAGGTAATTCTATGAGCAAGCTGAGGTTAATACCACAATGTACACTCACAGCCTACTTAACAGTGATCCTACACTCAAATGAAGAGTGGCAAATGGTCAGGTTGAAGGTGAAGTTTATTGATATTAAATAATTTATTTGCAAATAATAAAATAATACATCCATGAAGTAATCTGAAGTGGCGATTGGTAACAGTCAGTTTTTTTCTTGTCTCTGAGAATACGCATTCATTTCAATTGGAATATTTTTATTTATTCATACCCCAGAATAAAGTATGGTTTTGGTATATTAATTTATGTATATAAAATCCGCTAATTATCTTTGGAAATTTATTTCAAAATGTACAATATTCCTATTGAGAAAATACTGCAAATTGAAATTATCAATCGGTCCGTAGGCAGTGATTTGCGTCTCTGTCTGAATTGCGTCCGTTTTTAGTAAGTTAATAATTAAAATAATAATAATGGAATCATTTATTATTATAAAACTAAATTTCTCATTGCCTAAAATATTTTATCTCCACTCGATGCAGTCATTTTTCTAGTTTTTACATTTAACCAACGATTTTTCTTCTCGTTTACATATAAATTATTTTTCAGTTATTCAGTTTTATTTTCCCTAAAATAATTTTTATTTTGTTTTACTACATATTTTGCGTGTCATTATTTGAATTGTGTATATTTCATTGTTATATTTCATTAACGAAGAATGTAATGGTGCCTTATTTTTTTAAATTAATTCTCAGAAGACGACTAATGGAATCATTAAGTCTAAAATAAAATAAAAACATATGAGTAATTTGATGTTTTATGACTCGAGTAGTTTCAAAACGACTACTAGACAAACATTATTTACTAATTCATATAGCTAAAGCTAAGAAAACATATCGTGGTTTAGCACATGTTTAAGAAATGCAGCCTAATAAGCATCAAATAAGACAATTTCATAATTTTTATAAAAGCGAAAGGAAATTGTAATATTTCCGATTTTTTGAAAATATTTTACAGTTGGGTCGGACAATTCGTATGTTAAATCCAAGACTACCCTCTGATGAAAATTTTCGGAGAATTACAATATAGCCTCTATTGAAATCGTCTGTAATAACTTCTATTGTTAATTTATTAACGTATTTTGATTTATTTAATAGATATGTGAAATAAATGCGTGTGACGCCGTCCTATCTGGATTATACGTATGTGTTAGTTTGAAATACTGACAAAACTATCTAGTCTACGGATTTTTACAAAAAAATATAATGCGTATTCTTAGTTGTTTAGCAGCCAGTGAAATTTATATCACATAATAAAAAGGATTGAAAATACATATTTGTATTTTGAAAATTATTTTTCGATAGAGGATATATTCTTAACAATAATTTATATTATGTACGAAATTATGATGGTATTAAATAGTAATAAAATTTAACGAAACTAAACAAAAACTTCAAATTATAAGTTTCAGGTACAACTTTTTACAGCGATGAAAGGTACATAATTTGAAAAAAATTACGCTACGCATTTGCAGATATTCGTATGCCGAGTGAAAACCTCATGCAAATTGTCGTAGCATGAGGTTTTGCAGAATATAGGCGCACGTGTCGCGTAACACGTCAGCAAGATTGGACAGCATCTGGCGGCACCATTATGTTCCATAACTCTGAACCGTTAGGACCAGAGTTGCTATGTCATCCGTAGAAGAACTACGGCTTAGGGAAAGAGTAAACGACGCCCTTTAAAATACAACTGGGTGGCGTATTGTCTCGTCCCTCGATAGAAGTTATAATTAACACAACGGGGTTCATTTTTTTTCCAGTATAGGGTAATAATTTATATTTTATTACCACAACTTCAGGATCACCAGTTAATTCCAGTATCAGTTATTTATTGAACCTGTCTAACAATGAAATAATATTTGGTTTTATAAAATTTACAACTTTTACATTAATAAGCAGGCTTGCTTCTAAATTAAAGGAATTCATTTGTCATCTACAACAGATTTTGTTCTGCAAACGATAAATATAGCTCCTTGTTTTTCAGTCTTCGGAGACGCGAAGTGATGGTGTGAGAAATACCAGAGAAAGAGCCGTCATAGAAGAGCATTTAAAAAAAAGTGAGATGTGGGAAAGTGGGGGTGTTGGAGAGTGGGGTTGCTGACGTTTTCAATGAGTGGAAGAATGTGTTATGAGATGACTTTTTAATAAGTCGTAAAATACGAAAGTAAATGTTACGTGTTTATTTAAAGTGATGCTAGAGATCGAAGACGTGAATGAAGAATATTTATTTATCTCAGTAATTTGTCACACCTATACCTGAAGGTCGAATTCCGACAAGTATTTAAACCCGTATCTCAGACAGTTCAGCCATAAAATACCCCGTAGAATATGAGTTCTTAAATGAAATATTAACCTGAATTTTTTTAGCATTTAATAAATTGTTTGCTCCCTTCCCATGACAAAAGCCGTTAAAATTAAAAACAAACAACATCGGGAGATCATTGACTAAGACAAATATTGTTTCGACGCAAATATCGGCTGTTTTAGTATGTTTGAATATTTCCAGCCCCGCCCCTAGGGACATTAGTTTGTTTCCGGTTCGAAAGCAACATTTGTACAAATTTTGGTGCATTATTCTGCACGCGTGTAGATTTATATGCGTAACATACACACACAAGCAAACTGTTAATTTTACTTAATAGATTTTTTATGGTTAATTAATCCTTAAAATCCAAATAACACATATTCTTAAAATGTTACCCATTTGATTATTACATTACCTTACAAATTAGGACCTTATGACGAATATTGCGTCATGTTGATCTGTTTTGTAAACAATTTTTTGTCAATAATTAACTTTACATTTTTAAAAAATTAAAATGTTAAATAGTATTGATTATATATTATAATAAAAACTACATGGCATTTATTTTACTTTATCTAACTGACCTTAATCATACATTACATTCACGTGTGTTTTAATGTTAATGTTTTTATTTATAATTTGGTTTACACTGGTAGACTGAAAATAAATTGGTGTTATATATTAATTCAAATAATTTTTGAAGATTTTTTTGGACTTAAGTATGTAGCATTTAGAAGAGTTGGAATGATTTTCTGAAGAGAATTGAGAATAAAATATTCGTTTAATTTTTAAACATATAACTTTTCTAAGTTAATAAAATATTATATCTGACTCAAATATCTTGAAACACTGCTTATGCTCCATTTACATTGCTGTCGAAATAAATATGTGTGCATCAGATTATTGCTCCATTATACGAGAAATAGACGCGAAATTTAATAATGGATAAAATCACTATTATCTTATGTTATCAAATTACCTAACAAATTTGTTTATTATCCGGACCTCTAATGAAAGCTACCCATACGTGCTCAATGAGAAAATAAAAATATTTTAATTAATACATTTGGCCGCGTGAATAGTATTTTAAATTACGTGTCGTACATATGAAATATTTTTATTGATAATGCATGTTTTCACATTAAAAATCACCAGTTACAATATTTAACATTCATGTTCGTAATCAAAGCATAGTAAAGTACAAACAAGAACTGGTACACCGTGACATGGAATTTCAATACGAATGATTGAATTCACATTTCAGGACAGAATTAATCTGGAACGCGGGGCTTTGAGTTATTTCGTAGTGCGTAATGAAAACTCCAAAGCAAAGAGCTTCATTATTGCGAATGTCCCTTTTGGCGTGTCTGTTTCCGAGAGATAATTCGTCGCGCTGTCAATGTCCCTCTCACATAACGCGTTCCACACAGTTTCAGTCAGAGAACAAACCTCCAATCCTATTAACACAAACACTTCACATCGCTAGCAGCGCAAAACAGAGTCGCTATTACCATTCCATAACTCCTATCTACTTTTGCTATTAGCCTATTCAATCATTTACATCACACGTCAGGACGTGTTTGCTCGGAACACGCTCGGAGGATATGCGATTAAGACTGGAAAATGCTGCACTTACTGCGGCCAACGCATACACTAGTTAGAACAGTGTGTTCGTGAATTACGCCAATCGATTATTCAAATCCAAATGCTTTCCTGGAACAAGTATACGAGCATGAAACAAGAAAATGTTTATGCAATCCATTAGTTGTGTTCTCGAAGTAAATGGGAAATATTAAAAAATTATTTTCCAAATTGGTAGCTCATTCTCTGATTATTAATGTTGCAAAAAATGTTTCGAAACTACGATCTAGAGATCTAGAGACAAAAGTCAAGTGATTTAACTAGACAGCTACGATTTTATAAAATAAATAATTCTGTCTTATGCTGTTTGGGTGGTCAATGGAGAAATACTCTTTACAGTAGTATTAGTAGAGCAAAATAACAAAGAAAATCTAAGTTTGCGAGAGCATAAAAATTTGTAAATCAACTAGTATATATTAAAAATAACCTGAGACTAGATGTTAAATTGTAAATAGATTAATAATTGAAAATAAAATAAAATATTTTTATAACCAATAAAATTCTAAAATTCATTATTTGCAGGTGAATGTCATTCACGGGTTCTTATATGATGCGTATTGATGTTTAATACCTTATAATATATCCATTAAACTTAATTTCAAATTATATTGCCAAATATTGGTTCGTAAATTCCTTTTAATAAAATTGTTTAATTTACAAAATTTTTGGAATTTTCATATTGAAATGCTTACTTTCATTTTGAAAATATCTTCAGTTCAGAATTTACTATGTGACATAATTAATTTCGGTATAATGAATACATATAAAAAATTATTGACGAAATAAATTGAATGAAACGGTGAATAAGAAAATTTAACGTCTGACTCTTAAAACCTCAGGTAACTCAGTGGGCTCAGAATAAATTAGACAAACTACAATTTGACCTTGACTATGCGAAGTAGACTTTCTTAAACGTATGATCATATCATCAAAGCGTTGCGTAAATTGAGGACTCGACTAGATACCCTTTGAGCTGTTGGGCTATTAATGAGTCAATCATTGATGTTGTTTCGTTTGGGATGATAAGACTCTCTGGACTTGATCGCTACAGTATTTTTCTCCCTACTTATACGTTGGTTCACCTTCCAACTTTTTTACTATCGCCAATCTGCTACTACATTTATCAAGTGTTTCTCTTGCATTTCTCGCTATCACCAGAAGCTATACTGTACTGTCGATCAAATACTGAATGCCATCCACTGACAGAATAACAGCTGCTTTTTTACATCTCTCTCTTCAATGAAGTGTTCTGCCCTCAATCTGCTGCCGACTGACACCTCTCGTACTTCTGTAAACACAAGAATTTGTCTAAATTCGCGCACTTGCCTTTCGCCAGGACATATAGCAGTAACCATCACTCTGAGAAAAGTGTTTTGTCTTCCCAAGTAACGAGAAGTGCCTTTGCTGCAGAAAAAATCGCTATCATATTTACCATGGTCATAAACAAATAGGTACCCTCTTTACCTTGGTTATAAACATTGGTGATAAATCCTTTGAATGTTCAACATGATATTGTCCGGGTGTAGTTGATCATCCAACTTTTTCAAAAATTACGAATACCGTGGGACTTTCTTTCTACATTACAATGTTGTTTCCATTCTTGTAAAATTATATTTTCGATAATAATGAATGTTAAACAAAAATAATGACGTTAAGGTTTTTTGTTTCTTTGCAAATTATTACATAACAAGGTTGAATTGTAAGAAAAGTGAGACCAGTTAAATTCCTAAGCATTGAGCATTCAAAATCTCGTTTGTAAATCGTTGTAGAACAGAAAGGATACGTCTCTGGACAATGTTTCCCATTCAAAAAGTAATCTACTTATTTCGTTCTAGAACTTTGAATCGAAAATTTTGAAACATCTTGTATAAAGCCCGTAGGATGTGTTTTAGCAATATAAAACCAGCATCAATCCACATGATCAACTGAACTCTGCGGAATTATCCAAGTGTGAAGGACGAGGACAATAATTTTCCAGTTTGTAGTGTACACAAGCTGAATAAATTAATTGGGGTTTATTTATGTATTTTAGTATTCTCGGTGTCAGGTTACAAAGGCAGCAATGCTTGCGACTCAGGTAAGGAAGGGTGGTGAACAGCGCGGCGTCCCTTTGTACAGATTAAAATATTGTGAGTGTCCGGCGAAGCTAAATCTTTGGTCACATGATTCTAACATGTTCCAACAAGACGCTCCACGGTCTCGGACATGTCTTCAAATGACCCTGAATTCGACCACGTGAACCCCTGAGAGGGCATGAATAATTAAAACATTGCTATTAGTGGGAGCACAAATATGATTCTTATTGGATAAAAACAGCAGAATCAAATACCCTATGGGGGCATATCGGAAACAAAGGTGTGAAGGGAGCTTGCAAAGGAAGCTGAAGTTAGTTATGGAATTAATTTTTTCATTTAGTTCTGAGATGTTATAAATTAGTTAAGGAGCAGGAGTGAGTGATATTTTGGGAGGTTATGAATAAGTTGGATAGTTTTTAGTTTTCGAGTGTAGAGAACAGTACGTTTTGCGATGTTATAAGTTACTTTTAGGGAAGTTATGAAGAAATTGGATTTTTGAGGGGAATTTGTTTTCCAGTTTTCGTTGAGAGAGTTTTGGAGAGTACGGCATTTGCACTTTAATGCCGACGAGAACCTGTCGGTTGGCTGGGTGACCACTTCCAGGAAATACGAGGGATTTCAGAGTCTCCGAGCTACCTGAGACGTCTACTGATCTGTCAGACGTGCAAGTGTTAAGATACCGGAAGATAATCTCCTTAAAGTCGGTTCATTAAAGCCATATGACCACCGCATTTTGGCCCATCAATCCCCATCAGAAATGGTCTCTGTTTTGTCTTTTGTAAGTAATGCAGTCTTTCTCGGTGTAAGAAGCTAGAAGATGATGACAGTGAACGTCATCGTAACGTCGCGCATACGCCTTTGCATCTTGTTGGAAGCCCGAGAATATTGTCTTTTGTCTTTTTATGTTTGTAAAATAGCCTTGGGTATTTCAGTTTGTAATAAGAGCAGGAAGTTAATGTTCTTTCTGTGTTAATAAAGTTTAAATGACTAATTATTGTAATTAATTTCACCCTGACAAAAATAATTTCAGAATTAAATTACAAAGTAAAAATTTAAATAACTCCAAAAGATACAGAAACACGTTATTAATATGAAACATTAGATGCTCACTAAAAGATTTTTGATTGATACTTCTTATGTAGCCGTAGGGTAAGTTCGCGAGTTTGAAAATATGACGGATACAGAAGTAGTTTAATGGGAAAACAGCAACGAAGTAAAATCAGGAAAACAGGTCAATTACACTTTCTTACCTTGGTGACTATCAAACGGTGTAATTTATTAAATTTAATATGAAGAATGTGACAGTGTTATATTCGAAAAACACAAACATTTTATAACCGAGCTACTGAATTGTTGATTGTCAAAAACTGGGTCGGTTTGCTGATGAATCGATATGAGAATATTACTTTAAGTGTTCAGATGAGGCAAATATGAAGGAATAACAAGATAACGGAAGTAATGTGTGTTACAGAAGAAGTCATCGGAGACAGATATCGGATAGACGTGTCTCTAATTCGGAGGCGTAGTGTTTCTCGGTAAACGATAACGAATGTAGTTCTGTTTTCAACCTCGTACGAAGGGAAAAAGTAGCAAATTTGCAATGTGGAGGATTCACATTTATCATGTGACTAGCTACAAATACGTAAACTTCTTCACTTTAGTATGTATATGACAGCTTGTTTATTATGTTTCTCGCAAAAAATGATGATGAATTCCTCGCCAATATGGCGAAAAATGATAAATCGCAAACTGATGTAACACAGGAAGTTACCAATTATAAATAACGTATTTATAGAAATATGTTAAGTTATTTCTGATTACGTCAATCTCGCCCATTATTTGTTCACCTATTCTGTGGAATACTACGAATGGAATATGCAAATATCGCTTGAGTTCAGTCGTAACGTGCCCACTTTTGAGTTGTTTTCCTTTCTCTGGATGAGAAGGAGATTAGTAATGCTTTTGCGTTTTCTGCGAGCCAAGCCCACCAACTTCCGCGGAAACGTCATCTCTGGTGACTGCAGAAAAACTCGCTGTCGTTTCGCCGCGAGTCTAGTACCGCGACTGGCAGAGTAATTACCGCACTTCATTTGAAATTCAAATTGGATCCGAGGCTGCGTCGGGCAACTCCGACAAGATCTGCCGTGTTAACTGCAGGTGCGCCTCACGTGCGTCCGTCCTGTTATGGACAGAAGTCGTTCTTTCTGTCCCTGCCTCTATCAGACTTTTAGTTACTCAAGTCAAACATAAAACTGATAATTTCAATATTATTTGTGTTTATGATTAATTAAATAGATGTGTAAATTACTTTCTCCAAATTTTAATTTGGAATTACCAATTAGGTACTTGAAATGTATCAGACTACTTATTACTAAATTTATTACTCCTTGATGAAATGTGATTTGTAATAAATATGTTTATTGAAAGAAAATATAACACGTACGTAATATAATGACTTAATTTCGACGTAAGTTATATAGATGTAAGCAACAGGCATAATGAGTTTTTCTATACGAAAAATAGAATAAAATAACTTTTGTATGTAATTTATATGTTGTTGGACTCAGTCAAAATATTTATGTCATATTTAATTCACATTTTATTAATTATATACAATTGAAGTGGTCTCTGAACATAGGAAAGAAACGTTTTGTGTATTGTAATTAATGTAAATTTTATTTAATAAATTCATGATTATATTTATACAAGTCAGATTAATTTTCCCATGTTATTTATATAATTTTGTATGTTTAGACTGAAGCATGTAAAACTATTTCGAACAGAAGAATTTAAAAATTTCAGAGAAATGTTAAATTAAAGACTAATAATAGTCTGAATTTTTATTTAAATTAATTTATTATTTATAATATTCGAAACCATACTATAAAATTGGAAACTACGATTCAATAAAAAATTAAATGAAGCAAAGTACACAAATCATATCAACTTTTGATACGTGGTTAATAAAGATGACCCAAATGACTTATAAGTATAAGAATATAATACAAAAAAGTATCATTTTGAATGGGACCCAAACGAATTCCCTGTTTTCGGTAAAACCCAAATATGATTAATCGTGTTTAATTCGCAACATCCGAGTTAATCAAATTTTTATGTTTAGATATACTGAAGTTGAATATTATATAATTAAAATTTGCAATATTCCGATATTATTCCTGAATACCTCGTTCCGTTTGTTTTCCTTCTTGATTTTTTTTCTTCTCTCTACCCTCCTAAGCACCTACCCACCCCCACCATCAACCTCCTTTCTTGCTAATTCAGGCTCCGACGTTTCATCTGTTCTTACTTTCACCGAGGGAGTGCCCTTCTTTGTCATCAAATTCCAAACTCTTCAATTTTTCCTCCGAGATCTATGCAGAATTTAGATTAGCCTCTCCCGGACATCTGCGTCACTCGATCAAACACTGAATCTGCCTCTCGGAATGTTTCAAGCTCTTTCGCTAGAGGGCGAACCTCTGCGTAAAATTTTGTAGAAAATTCAAATCTAATTCATTTCAAGTGTTTAAGGTAAGACCTGAAACAAACTCTATATTTTAATAAAATGGCTATACACAATGCATAATGATGTTTCATACGGTTAATTTGTAATTCGTAGTATTTGATTCTCATCCTCAGAATAATTCGCGTTTTAAGCTGTTTATAAAGTCGACTAGATTAATATATACGTTGCGGATATATACCAATTATATTATTAAAAGAAACCGATTAGTTCTTTCTCAAAGTTGAAGTGATATTCGTGTGATTTTCAAGAAAACATATATATATATATATATATATATATATATATATTTATATATATAGAAAATGTTTGGATCGAGCTTCGTTTGTTGAAGTATAAGCAACGGAAACACTGACAAATCAAAATGAGTTTTATATGGGAGTTATTATTGTGTGTATAGAGGGCGACATTTGAGAACGCAATCATCGCTACGTAACGTAATTTGAGACGAAATTTCTCTCTCGGACTGTGTGCTTAAATACGACGTAACAACCAATGACGTATTTACGCAGAGCATATAAACTCGTGAATATATTGTAATAATTAAAAGGTGGTCTTAAGTAAAATAATTAATTAACAAAATTATTAGGGTTTAAAAATTTATTCTTTAAAGGTACAAATTGTAATCCCTACATTATACCCCAAATTTCATCAAATTAACAAACAACTATTTTATTTCAATTTTGCAATTCGTGGCGTTCTAGGAAAAATACAACTTTATATTTTACAATCAAATACGTCGAAATTCTCTTTATCTCAGGGTCATTACTGGGTTTGATAGTAAGAACAATCCAATTGAATAAACTAACATTAACAATTCAAACTCGTATAATAACTTAATATAACTTATGAAAGTAAACGAAATGAAAGAAACTAAATGAAAAGAAAAACGAACCAAATCTGACTTCTACCTTTAATCCTCGTTTAATGATTGTAAATAATTGTTTTGTACTCACGAATGTCTTTCTGGTACCAGATCTGATTCTTGGAGCTTGAGGACAACACTCACTAAAAAGGCCATTATTCACTGATTCTTGGACCGCGCTATTGATACTTTCAGATCAGCATCAGGATATTCTCTCGCAGGTAGAACCTTGCAGGAGAGACACGAAGGGGCTGCCTTTGGGGATGTCTTTTCCTCTCCGTTTTTGAACTAAGGTTCCCACAAGCCGAGGCACCTCGGCCTGTTTTGAGAGGTGTATGTTCCGGGGTCACAGACCTTGGGCATACGGTAAGAGTTGTCCGTTATTCCCATTGGAATAGTCGGCCAGCTGCCTCCTAAACTGGTCGAGGCACAGAGAAGGGAATGCTGCGACCCCACAGCAAACTCTTCTCCCGCTATCGGAAGGGCGTGGAACAAGTACCCAATGCCCGACCTACCTGATGCAGGTTTTTCTAAGGTTTGTTCTGCATTTGTTTAAGCGAATGCTGGGTAGGATCCTTAAAATATAGCCCGGGGGCCCTAGTTAACCCTTGGCTACCTTCCTCTACCCTTTCACATCCCCCTTTTCAAATCCCTTTCTGATGCTATAAGAGAAGAGTTGCCACTATGTGGATTACCCTATACATAGTCGGTCTACACCCAAAAAAAATTTCACATTCTACTTTTTCAGTTTCCGGGTGGACTGATCTGTTTCGCTTCTCGCCGCAGATTAACTTCCTCCTCGCGCGCATTTCCGGACAACATTATCCGACAAAGAGCTGTGATTGTTACTTTCAAAACTCGTGTCGCTAATAATCCAATTATATTAAAACAATTAATGGCCTCTTCAACTGGTATTACAATATATACAACATTTTATTTCCAGAAAATGATAGATCACGCACTAGCGATTCACGCTAATTCCGCACCTCTTTACCTTTATTATGTCTTGTATAATACGCTTGGTTGTTGATTTCTGGTTTCATTTTTGTGTTACGAACCTGTTTCTAGCTTCCTTTATTTTATATTTGATATTGTCCCAAATGTATTTTATATTTTGCCGACGAACCATGAAGTTTGATAATTGTTTACGCAGAAAAAGTTGTATTTGAGTGGCGTTGGTTTTATAATATTGAAAAAGATTTCTTATTTCCCTACTTGAGGATGATTCCCCTGAAGATTTTATTTCTAAAAGTTCCATATTGTGGTCACTCAAACTACAGGATTATTTCTGCTACGTTTAAGTGAATACGAGAAAAAGAGAAGCTCTTATTTTGAAGGACTCAAGAGATTAATTAATCCTTGAGAGAAAATAGATATCGATAAAAATGGTGAAGTCCAAACTACTCAGCAAATTACAATAATATAGTAATAATGTTAAAACATTTTACTATTATTAAGAGACATGTGCAACAATACACTGTTTCGGTCTCATTTCATGGTCACGAATAAGTTGCATTTCGCTTGCAACAAACAAGACAAAGAAAATTCCCTAAATTTTTTGTACATGATTTATAAAACAATTGTATGTAAAATTAAATTAATAAAATTCTCTGTAATTATTCTTAATAAACTTTATTTACTTATGTAAGTGGTTTCTAAATTGTATATTAAAACTGAAGAGGTCCTAAACTAGGACGAAATGTCGGTATATTTAATTGTTTTCGTTAATAAACAATTGTATGACTCAAGGCCGTTGGTTTATTCTTCTTATATATTTGAAGTTGTTATATTTAATTATAATTTTCAAGTATTTATTATTTTTGATTCATTTGCTACCAAGTTATAAGTATATAGTAGATACGTAACTAACATACAACAAAGTTGCTTTTGATTACAGAAAAAAGCGATGAAAGGCAGAAGGAAATAGAAATAGGAGATAGTTATGAAGGTAAAATAAAGAAAACACAATATTGATTGTATTATCAGCCATTTAAATTATAAACTGTGAAAAACATAAACAAATAAGAATATTTTGGCAAATTATGCATTAATTAATCAATGACAAATAAATGAAATGCTAAATTATATTTTGTCGTTGATAAGTTGTAGAAATGTCTGAGAGAGCAGTTTCATCCGAAGTGATAAATAATGTAATATAATGTAGTGAGTTTCTTAAGCCAACACGTTTCCTTTTCCATCAGTCTGTGCGACCATTCCTCGGCAGCAATATTGCCAGCGCTGTCTTGGCTTGCTGCAGTAAACAATTCTCGACGCTCGCAGCAGAGATAAAACAAATACAGCCAGCGATTATTGTTTGTTCTGCTCTATCCTGCAGCCGAGCTCCGTGTTTCACTTTTGCCTCCTTCACTCTCAGTGCACTTCGTAAACACTTATTTACTTGGAATGGCGTATATGTCGTTGGCTCTTGTTTCTCTCGAGATTCAAAGTAGCGAAATTAAGAAACATGTGTATAACACCTCAATGCATTTACGCTAAACGTTGAAGTAATTGACATTACAATTTAGAGAATTATAAAATGCACAACCTGTAATTTGAAACAAATTTCGTGATCTGCCTAATTACATTTACAACTAAGAATGAAATAAATAATTAAACTCCTGGAACAAATTAATGATTTATCAATTACGTTAATGAATCGTTAATAATGGAAATATAACTAATTTTTGGAATTTTATCAGGGTAGTTTATTTCAGATTTGATGTGTTCCTTGTTTTAGTATTTAATTACTTTGAAGACACATCGAGAAAGAAAAATTTCAATAAATATTTTATTACAACTAAATTGGTGACCTAGCCATGCCTACCCATATTTAATGACCGATTAACTACATGACACAGCACGAATGATATTCCTAAATAAGGTTTCCAGAGACCATGCACTTATCCGCAGCCAGAAATTCCAATCTGTTGTAACTATTCTTAACACAAGTCGTGACTAAAAAAAACTGTAATTGCATATAGCCCATGTCGTGCCTCAAGAAGTACTAATATGCGTATTAATTGAAATCTTTTTAGCTGATTTTTGAGGTTTTGTTCAGTTCCAACGGATCGACAACAAAAAAGTGTTATATACAGATAAAATAATCGTACTTAGAAAAATTTGTTCGTGTTTCGTCTACAAAAATAACCAATAATTTGATATTATATGATATCATTAAGTTTTTATAACCGACATTAAGAATTAATAATATGAAAAAGTCAAGGAGCGAGTTAAGAAAGGAATAATCAATTCAAAAAATGACTTGCTCATGTTCTGATAATACAAAGTTTCTTCAAAATTTCGTGCACCACATCAGTTGTACAAAAATAATTGTATGTTTATATAGTACGCAAGAAACATGGTATTATAAATATATGTACGAGCAATTTTGTGTACATATTATTCCTTTTAAAATGTATGATCGGTCATTTCCATATTATGAATTATTTGATGTGTCTCAGAGATTTCTATACGAGTACATATTAGTCCATATACATTGTCTTCCTAGTTTTACAATTATTTAGACTATTTAGACAGATTTCCTTGTCCATTACAGATTTTGAAATGCATTACCTTTACTTGAAGTTCTACTACTACCTATGCTTCCTACTTTAAGTTGTTAATTAATTAAGAAGAAAGATACCTAAATAAAGACTAAAAAAGTGACGATATAAATACCACACAATGATTCTGAAAGCTTTGTTCCTTTTTTGAGGAGCTAAGAAAACTTAAATATCACAAAAGCCTAGAACAACACAACTGCACAATTCAGTTTATAAAATCTTTTGAGTTTTGTCATCTGAATTGTGCAGTTATGCCGCTCTTGCGTTTTTTAGTTTTCTTAACACCTGAAGAAAGAAATAAGGTTTCCAGAAACGTTATGTGGTATTTGTATAATAACTTATTTTGCCTGTATTTGCCTATCTTCCTCATTATTATTTTTAAAAACAGAGGTAAATTTTTCATTTTAATTTTGTTATAACGAGCTGAATATACTGTTGACCAGTAGACATATTATCAAACAATTAAGGTTATACGTAGAACAGGTATAAAATACACCCGGTAATTTGTGTTAGTACGTATTTTTAGTATTTGGATGTCCTGTCACTTCTAAACTAATGATTGAATGCGTGGTGGTAAGGAGGAGGAATGTTTCGAATATATATAGTGTAATGCCAATTAATTAGGCCATTAATTGGTTCTAATAAAATGTAATTGTAGCTGCAGAAGTTTCCAAAGCGACAATGGAGCCAGGCTCTGTTACTTTGTCGGAAAGTCAAAAATGGCGTATTCGCGCTAAAAGTCGAGACTACGATAGTTCAGTTGGTAACGGGACATTTTGGAGGACGGAAAAAATGATACTAGAGCAGATACTAACCGTTGTTTAATGTATCATTAAACAAAGTTGTGAATTTAAGACAAAGTAAAAACATTCACGGAAGTATTATCCCGTAAATAACGCTTAGTTAGCAGTTTTTACGTTTATCAGCAGCCAGGAAAGGAGTGCAGTTTTTACATCTGTATCCAGCCAGGAATAGTAAATTTGTAGTTTAAGTCCCAAGCGGTAAAAATACTAGCAAATCTATGAATCATAGGATTCATACAAGGCAAGCGGTCACCAGATAGCTGACAAAAAGGAGAATCATCCGAGTTCCTGGGAGCCTATCAATGTTGACTTAAAGAGTGTAAAATCTGTGAGCCGATATTAGAATCAGTGTAAAAATTTTGCAATAGTGTACTCCCGAAAACAAAAAGGAATGCTGGAACCAGCTGGACAGATGTAAGTAACAAAATAAACAAAAATAATAATTTATGTAAATGTAATTAAAGGATAGAAGTCAGATTTAGTTCTATTTTAATTGTCAGAGTTAATTTCTTTTCTTTTAATTTCAAAATGAAAAATATGGTTAAAAAATTATGAGAATGTACTCAAAAATTCCCATTGAAAACTTTGCAAAACTTTTGGACTTGTATGGTCAACATTTTTCTATGCTGATCCTTTGACACGTTGTTAACACGATAACGTTTGTTTCAGAAATTTTGTTATGAGTTTATGACTGTTCTTACAATTCGACTCATAAGGGCAATAATAACCAAAGAAACAGATGGAAACGTTATCATTGTACATACCGTCACGTTATTTTTAGTTTAACGATCCTTCGCCACTCGTTTCTTTGTAGTGGACTGCGCAAGGAGAGAATTGGTTTTCCATGTTATTGTATTTAGCTACCGTACAGTTCATTTGCGACCACTGGTAGAGTGAACCCGCTTCTTCCAGAATCTATTGTGCATTCTCTTCGTGAAAAACTTGCCTCTATAGTGATTTCAACTTTTATTGAGCAGCTAGTGTATATTTGTTTATAGTTGCTATCAGCCATTTATTCTGAATCGGCTGCATTTGGTAAGTCGCCACTAAGGGGTGAACGGACATGGCGCCTAGGCAACGTGTCTTTATAATTTCTTCTTCTGCGCCTCCACGTGCTTGAATTTAGGGCCACGTTTTTCACTCCCAAAGCTTCCTTCTTGTCCGAAGAATTATTTTTCACAAACACTTTTCTTTACTGTTAAACTTAACTATCCGTTGATGTCAGTGGCGGCTCGCGAGTTTTTTAAGTTATGTTCTACGCGCCAAGCAACCATTCTTACGAGGATAACTATGTTAAATATTAATACTACATGAGTGATAGTGTTACCAATACTCTGACCCTACACACAATATGCTACATTTCTAATTATATTTACATAATTTGAAATAGTTTCTAATTTAGAATAACCCGAAAGTATTTTTCCTCGGTAAATATGTTAAATAAAGTTAATTTTCCGAACAAGCCACTGAGCAGGGTCGTGCGGTAGATTTTCGTATTATGATGCTTCTTAAATGTTGTTTTCTTTAAAATAACCTTTTTGTGATTTTTTATTTTACCATATACCATGTACGAATATTATTTTTGTTTTGAAAAACAATAGTTCAAATTTAAATCTATTTCGTTGGTTGTTTCCTGATACGTTCACCTGTCTCTCATAGCACGGTGGGCTGTGTTTCCTTGTGCTATTAGAATCGCAGCACACAAAGCAAGCAGTTTGTTGAGATTACGGGGGCGCAGGGGGTGAAAAGGTATATAGCGCATATGCAGTTGTAAATAAAGCGCCAGATCCTGTGCTACCGCTGGAATAGCACTCAGTTGGACAGCTGGCTGATTTAAGAGCGATGCGCCGCAAGGCGGAACGTTTAAATTATTTGATTTTGAAGTATGTGTAGGTACTGTACTCACACTAGTTCAATTATGTAGATAACATGCAGTTGTTACAATAATTATGTGTAATAATAGAGTATGATGTACATAATAGTACAAGAAGGAAGCCTGCGAGAGGATTTCTCGCAGGTGAACCTTCCCAGAGAGCTCTGGCGGGGGCTACCTTTGGGGATGCTCTCACATCTCTCTGGTTTTTTTGAACTAAGGTTCCCACATGCCGAGGCACCTCGGTCTGTTTTGAGAGGTGTATGTTCCGGGGTCGCAGACCTTGGGCATACGGCAAGAGTTGTCCGCTATTCCTATTGGAATAGTCGGCCAGCTGCCTCCTAAACAGGCCAAGGCATGGCGAGGGGTAAGCTGCGTCCCCACAGCAAACTCCTCTCCCGCTATCGGAAGGGCGTGGGACAAGTACCCAATGCCCGATCTACCCGATGCAGGTTTTTCTAAGGTTTTCCCTGCATTCCTTTAGGCGAATGCCGGGTAGGATCCTTAAAATATAGCCCGGGGGCCCTAGTTAACCCTTGGCTACCTTCCTCTACCCATCCGCACCCCCCCTTTCAAATCCCTTCCTATGCTATTAAAGGGGAGTTGCCCTAAGTGGATTACCCTCATGTAGCCTATTGCCCTAAAAAAAAAATAATAGTACAATGTTTTATAATTAAAGAATCATAAATAAGAAATTTCACTCACAATAATATACAATGTACTTTAGGTTTTTATACAGGAATCTCGTAAATTAAAAACCAATACAACAGTCAAAGTCAGTTAGCGTGGAGGGCACGCAATGCGACACCAACGAACGGTTCTGAAATTGTTGGCGCAAGTAAAGGGTACGATTACGGCCACGGATTCGTATTCAAAACAGGACATATTCAGTCTCCCCTACAAGTACTAAAAGTTTGTAAGGGCTATTTTATGGCATTCTGTATAACGTCGCAAACATTTGAAGAGAAAGATGACGAACGTGTCGACCACGAATGATAAATCTCAACACGGCTTCAGAGACCAAGTAAGTCTCTCTAACAAAAATATGGGCCTCCTCAGTTTTATCCAAACTCACATCCGAATTATCATATCATAAGTAACTAAATACTTTCATACAATTTTATACAAATTCAGAGGCCAATGACTGCGATATGAGTGAAGAATACGTACAAACTTCTTGGATTCTTAATACCAATTTATATGAAATCAGATGGGCTATAAATATGAAAAATAATGGATGTTAGCTCTAGGTTCAGATTATACTTTTTAATTTCGTCCGAAATTTTAAACATAAGGTGCAGAAGTTTTCAAAACAACATTTTGATTATTTTTCCATGAATGTTCTCTTAGTTTAAATCGGAATGATGAATGTTATGTAAATTCAGAGTACTACAAAATAAATTTATTTATAAATTACACAAACCGTTAATACGAAACTATTGGCTGATTTTATGTCATTATATTGGATAACTGGCATCACAGAAGCATTTTAATGCATCGAGAACGTTTTAAAGCTCAATATATATCACAGTTGCTTTTTGGAAAGTATAAACGAGGCAGACGATAATCGAAACTAGCATCAACTCCTAAGAATTTCATTACATTATAACTAATACATCAAAATAACATTCATAATTGAAACCATTACGTTTGCAGGGTTATGAAAGGAGTACGAAATGTAAAGGAAAGGTAATAAACATGATTTGTTGCAGAGCACAAGAGCTACAAAGCTATCAAAAACTTCCATTATTTGTGCTGTTCTTTTTCCTTTGCCAGAGAAAACGTTGGTACAAAGCGCTGCGTTCTGCGATAAAGTGTCGTAAAGAATTTATGTCACACACAAGTGTGAGCTACTAATGAAACTCCTAATGTTTTTTCCATAACGTGGCTGCAAAACCCTCACAAGTAGGACAATGGTGAAAATATGGTTGTAATTCATTATATTAAAGTATTCTGTATATTACATAATTTTATTAGTTTATTCAGTTACGTTATTGAGTCATGCGTATTAAAGTAATATATTATATGCAGTCACCACTTCAACCTTCTCTCTCTCTCTCTCTCTCTCTCTCTCTCTCTATATATATATATATATATATATATATATTGTGGTAAACAAATTAAAGATATTAACAAAGCCTCCACGTGTTGGTGTCAATAAACGTGATATATAATTAATGTAAAAAATTATGATTTATTAAATGAAATAATTGAAACAATTAAATTTTAAATACAAAATGTTTAATACCAATATATATATTGAGTTGGATTTTGTACAAAACTTTTACATAGATGCCTCAGCTTAATGGAAATTCTGAAAACTTTCAGGGCCGCTTATCGGGCCTATAACAGTTTTACTCATCCGAAATTATAATCAAATTAAAGAAAAACAAAATGTTACAAAATAATGAATTAAATTTACATGACAAATATTATCAGAAAAAATCTTAAAAAAATTGATGAAATCTTAAGAAACTTTAACAAAACTGAAGGTATGCAATTTTTATACTAGGTTTACAATGAACATGTCGTGCATACCAAATCATCAGAGCAGCTATCATAAAGCACTACGTATTCACTTCACCAATAAAAATATTTTAATTAACAGGTTATGGTATTTCGCTGTTCACAACCTATGGCAGCACAACAAACCAAATTTCCACTTTTCAATACTGGTTCAATCAGATCCAGTACTACGTTCTTTACAATTTAGGCGAAACTCGTTCCATTTCTCTCTCCAATTATTTTAATAGCTGTCTTTGCTTTCGTCGACTTTTAATTTTACAACCTCCAATAAATCCTTTACATCTGAAACACATACCGGACCAAAATTCGCCCACCTCACCATCGGCGATTTCTCTGCTCGAACGCAGACTTCCCTTTACTGTCTAAATTCATATGGCAGACTTTTCTGTTCCAGTTCCTATTGCAGACTGCACTTTACTGTTTCAGTTCTTATCGCCGACTGAACACGACCACTACTGGCGTTTTTCTATTGCAGACTGATCTGTTCTCACGTCAAATCTAACCACCTCAAAAATTGCAGACAATATTACGTCTGAAAACTCCTCAATATTACGAAACGCTGACTGTTGCCAACAGTACCTGGGCCATAATATTACGCTGATAATACAACTATTAAATAAATTATAAAAAATCCTTTCATTACACACACACACACACAAATATATATATATATATATAATCCTTTTATAACAAATATATATATAATCCCTTATAATCCTTTTATAATAAATATATTGTAATAACCAGTAAAGAAAGACATGAATTTTGTTCTTATTTTTATCATATTTGTTTACCAACTCATACTGGGGATCCTTGAGTGGTTTGTACATATAAAAGATAATGATAAAATGATGGATAAGTGGCTCTTAGAGAAGGGGAGGACTATAATTGGGCATTTTGCGGCTCTTAGGGCTAGATGGTTGTGACCGACATCTTGACGACGGAACCCTGAAAGGCATGATAATAGATGTTTGGTGGACGATGCAATTATATTAAAAGGAGATGTTTATTTTAATTGATTGAGTGACTCTTGGAGCGGGAGAAAGTCAACAGCTGGTGTTGTTTGGCGAACATGGAAATTGCAAACAACTCTGAAAACAAGGGAATATTCTGGAGCCGGGATATAAATACGAGACCAGATAAAAGAATCAGTTAGTCAGGGAGGAGTATTATGAGGAGTTAGTCAGGAGCAGGAGACCGCTGGGAGAGAGCGTTGGTGCAGGTCCGCAGGGCGGTCGCAGGGCCAAGCTAAAGTGGTCGAAACAATGTTATGAACAGTTGGGAGTGTGCATTCAGGAGAGATCATCGGATGGTAGGCCAAACTAGGTGGCCGAGAGTAATCAGTCATCAGAAGTCGGTAGGAGTTCGTCGTGGAAATCTGTCTGCCAGCAGAGTTGGTTGAAATCGTCGTGAGCGTAACGTCATCAAGGAGAGGTTGCTGTGAAAGCAGAGTGTGAGCGCAACCTGGTGCTCTTTATGGTTATATAAAGAGAGTGTGTGCTGGTATGCGAGAGATACAAATTGCATGGACCAGAGAGATTGTAAGTTTATTTTATTCTGTATTCATAGTTGTAAATTGTTAAATAAGGGTAACGAGTCAGATTTCGTTTCATTTCGTTTTTCGTTTACTTTAACTGCTTTGTTTAATTGTAAATTTTGCGTTCTTTTTCCTTATCAACCCAGTAAAGACCCTGGGGTACAGAGTCTGATCTATTAAAATGTATTCTAGATTAATAAAATGGTTTTGATTTCATAAAATTTCATTAGATTTGTGTAATTGTAAATTGTGTCTTAATAAATAATAATTGTTTGTTTAAATTGGTAGTTTTATTTGAAGTATTACAATATATATATATGTATGTGTGTGTGTGTGTGTAATGAAAGGATTTTTTATAATTTCTTTAATAATTGTATTATCAGCGTAATATTATGGCCCAGGTACTGTTGGCAACAGTCAGCGTTTCATAATATTGAGGAGTTTTCAGAGACGTATTATTGTCTGCAATTTTTGAGGTGGTTAGATTTTACGTGAGAACAGATCAGTCTGCAATAGAGACACCAAAATGTAATAAACAAAAAAGAGTTTAAATTAATTTTAAAAAAGTAATAACCAAAAATTAAATGAATTGAATTCAATAATTGTCCACGTTGGTTAAACCAAATTGTAATGAATAAACAATATTAAAAGAATTAAATGGTTGATTAATGAATTAAACTTTATTGATTTAAAATTTAAACGAGAAGGATTTCAAATAATTTACCAAATTCTTTTAAACTTTACAAGACAATTAATTTATTCCAGGTAAAATTACAACATTTCTCGACGTGATTTATTAACATTTGAAGTTTTGCTATTTTATAGATTTTAACAACTCTCATCTCAGGGTCGTCTACTTGGGTCTTCTAAATAAAGAACCAACCTTTTCATTTAAATTAAACAATCCAAATCCTTTTACAACCTTAAAATTAAAACAATAAAACAAACGTGAAACTGAAATCTGACGATTCTATATTTTTTTAACGTTTATAAACTTTATTAAATTTATTTCTACTTACTTCTGATAGTACCAGGCTTAAGTTTGGGTTCAGATGCACGACACTTTTCACATTAAACAGGCCATGAATTCACTGAATTTAATTTGATTACAAAACACTGTCGAAACTTTGGGATCTCTCAACTGGAAACGAATTAATGGTCAGTCAAATTATTACCAACATTCTCTCGGTGAAATTAGTGACGGTCTCTTTACTTATTGAAATTTTACTGCGGCATGACTTATTAAGTTACTTTCCTGTAACTTTATTCGATGAATTTACTGTCCGAAAACTTTTTGATCAATTTCCACCTGCGATCTTCCTGGATGGATATCTGTAACTGTGTCCGCCGTCCGACTGCGGTTTTTAGAAACGCTTGTTGCTGACAAAGCTTCCCTATATATTGTTCCCTTTGATATTCTTGCCGATAACAATCCATCATAAATTTCCAATTATCAAATTACTAATGGCCTCTAAATAGTATTACAATAGATTGTAATAATTAAAAAGTGAAGATTAAATTAATTAAATTTGCCCCAAGTTGTGGAAGCCAATTTATGTAATAATTAAAAGGGGTCTTAATTAAAAGAATTAATAACTAAATTACCAGGATTTAAAAATTTATTCTTTAAAAGAACAAATTGTAATCCCTACTTTATACGCCGAATTTCATCAAGTTAACAAACAAATATTTTATTTCAATTTTGCAATTCGTGGCGTTCTAGGAAAAATACAACTTTATATTTTACAACCAAATACGTAGAAATTCTCTTCATCTCAGGGTCATTACTGGGTTTAATAGTCAGAACAATCCAATTTAATAAACTAAACATTAACAATTCAAACTCATTGAAGCTAACTTAATACAATATGAAAATAAACGAAATGAAAGAAACTAAATTTAAAAAAAGGGAACGAAATTTGACTTCTACCTTTAATCCTCGTTTACAGATTTTAATTAATTGTTTTGTACTCACGAATGTCTTTCTGATACCAGATGTGATTCTTGGAGCTTGAGGACAACACTCACTAAAAAGGCCATTATTCACTGATTCTACACATTAAATTTTTAATACACTCGGTCTATGTTCTCGTTCTCTGCCACCTGGAACTTTGTATCAGCCGCCCCTCAGTCAGTCCTCCGACATAGGTCTCCGGGATGCCTCTATGCGAAATTTAGTTCAGTCTGTGTGAAGCAAAACCTTTTGCTTCCAAATTTCCGATTCTTATTTGAGTCTCTCCGTTAAAACTGTCTACTCGCGTTTTATGTAAACTAATAGATCTCGCAGTTGGACTTCTTGGACCGCCTTTATTGGTAATATATATATATGTATATATATATATTGTAATAATTAATCATATTGCTAAATATCATCTTTTACAATAATTCAAGATGTGAATTATGTGGCGTTTTTAAATGAAAAGAACTATTACGTGAAAACTATTAAACAAGATTTATTAACAATTTTAAAACAAATATTCAAATTACAAAATATTTGGGATCTCAGGGTCTTGAACTGGGTTTGATAATGGCAGAATTTATATAATCAAAATCACAAAATTTACATTTACTTTATATGGGAATCAATGCGTCTGAACATAGACGAAATTTGTTGCTGAAGGAATAATGCTAAAAGATTGAGTTTAAACAATTTCATTTTATCAATAAATTAAAAAATGATCTAAATAATTAAAGATCTCATTTTATCGATAATTAAAGAACGATCTGACGTTTATCTTTTAAACGTGGTTTACAATGATTTTAAAGTTTTCTTTCTACTTACGGCAGCCCAGGTCTCATTTTAAATTTTCGTGCACAATTTTGGGGATATCACTGATTCTAAGTACTCACAGACTCTAAGCGTAGTTTGTTAGTTGGTTTAAAATAACTTTGTCGATTCTCGATGATTTACTGCAACCTGTATTTGTAGGTCTCGTGGATTTTTGTTGAAAATGCACCTCATTGGTTTTGTCTGTTGACTGAAGACTAGTTCAGTTTCTGCATTTTCGATATAACAGCGTACTGGTTACTGGAACACTTTTTCGTCCTTTAAATTAGACCTTTCAGGATTCACTGCTGACTGACAAAGATTGTTCAAGTTTTCGTGAATTAGAATTTCATGGTCTTTACATCTCGCCGTTTACTGCCCAACCGTTCGTTCTTTTACTGTGTTCTGCTTGCTGTCTGCTGCCCAACTAATCGTTCGTCTCGTAAATTTTGAGCGCGTAAAACCTTCTCGACCGATCAACAATTCTTTCTTTGCATTGCCGGTTTGTTGCGGCGTCCGCTATATCCACCAATAATGAGTCCTCTACAATTCAACTTTTCAATTAGAACAATGCCTTAATTACCAATTACTACATTATGTGTGTGTGTGTGCGTGTGTGTGTGTGTTTGTATATAGCCTCCACCGAGCTTCACGTGATAGTCTACCTGCCGACCAACTTCTCTGCAAGCATCAGCGATCCACCTACTAGCATCGCTGTCTGCTTATTCGTCAGCTGTAGCGGAGAAGAAGAGATTGGGTCGCAGAGAGCAACTCGTCGCCGTGGAAGTCAAAGGATAAAATACCGCACTATGGTCAGAATCTTTATGAGCTTGTATTATTTTAGATAAGACTTTTGTCTCATTCAGTAAAAAAATACAGTCCAGTTAATTTTGAGAATTCGACCAGTTAGCACGCAACATTGAAAAAAGAATAAATAAATTTTATTTCACTTTAAAAAGTCTCGTTATTAATCGCATCCAGTTATATCACGCTTATTTAATTTTCTTCCCGTGTGGTGTCCCAACACACTGAGTCTTCTATCAAGCTAAAACCGCCACATATTCAATTCTTTTCAATTTATATAATATTATTATAAAGCAGCTTATATTTTTGTTAACCTAAAAGGTTCAGATCTAGAAACTCAAAAATAAATATTAAAAATGTTTGGCCCCCATACTGGTATTGAGCTACCACAAAGTCTAACTTATAGAAATTATTTTCTCTTCCTTTATTATTCCATGCTGTCTTAAACTATAAAGTTTTTCAAATGGTAGCCGTTATGGCTGTCAGCGAATAAGAGCAGAGTATTAGACAAATGTCGCCACATCGTCAGTAATGAATGACAACAAACCCTTACTACAGTTGTGTGGATAATAATAGTTGATAATGTCGCACGAATTTGTTTCGGCAGCTCCAAAAAACTTTCAACGTCAAATCGACTCCAATATAAAAATAACTAGTTGATGGACTGAAACAGAAATTCGCATAGTGGGATTAATAATTTAATAAACATTTTGAATACTAGGTGTGTTCCTTTCGGCTGTGTAGCGCATAGTCTATGATTTTATAGAAAATTTCAAACAATAGTATTTACGATATGAAAAATTTATTTTCTGACAGACTACAGCCATTTTTTAACCGCATACCTGCTTTTAAGCCACTATTGGCGCAAAGCCGTTCTGGAATTCAGAGAACGTTCTTGGATGAAATTTCCAGGTTCCATTATAACACAGGTTTTCTCTCTCCAAAAACATTGTATCTAAAATAAATAAATTGGTTTACTCATTTACGACCGACAAAAATCGTATTGTTTTGTGGATTCTTACCTGGGGAATCATGTTGGTGTGATTTCAAAATACAGAGTTAGTTGACAAATGACAAAAAATTTACGGATTTTTAAATGAGAAGCAAAACTATTATTACAAATATCAATTTAAGAGTAGCAACATAATTTAGAGAAGAAACAGAGTACATAAAATCTTGAAGTAGATGTACAGTACTTTCAGGCGATTACTTTAGACCAAACTATTAAACGAAGGTTGTCATTGAATTATAGATTCAAAAATCGGCAAAACTTGCAAATGGTAGTAATTGGTATTAAAAACGCAAGATGCCTGCCAATATTCTCTCAGCATTTTTGACATTTTTAAGGTAAATAAATGTTTTGTGATTGTATATCTGTATTTCGAAAAATAAGTTCATTATTTTTAAATTATAATAGTTATCTTACAAAATCATAAATATAAGTCTTCTTAGTAGATTCTAAGAAATTAACTGTTACATACATCAACTTTGCTTTCTACCCCCACCTTTGAAACTTTAACAGACGAGTGTGCAATTTAATTTTTGGGCTCTTGAAAACTGAAATCTTCAGTCACACTACGACTAAAGAATTGAATATGGCAGCTGCGAAAATTTGCTGTTAAAACCTCATAATTTGCTTGTCATTGGAGATGAGTTTTCTTTCTAGAATTATACATTTCACTCCAATTATTTTAAGCGTCTTGTAAATTGCTGTGGAATCAAATTAAAGCGAAATGTAGAAGAGAGATGGCTCCTCGCGTCAGTCTGAAGAAAATTACCCTAATGGATCTGTCAAGCTTTGGAAGCAGCTGCGTTCGCGAGTCTTCTGCGGCAGTGTCCACACATTAACACCAGAACTGAAGCGAGACGGAGTCATAAAATATCATACTCAATCAAATAATCTGAAATCGACCAAAATTGATGCAACGGGATACTTTAAATAACTTCTACGATAATATATTTAGCAAAATATGTGAATTGCTTTTATTAGTATAGCTAATATATAATAAATTTCAACATTGTCAGTGTCAAAGAAAAAGGCTGAATTTATGAACAATGGGTACATGATCAACTATAAAATTATGTAATGAAATTTTAAATACTAAATTTGTGATAATTTAAGATTCAGGAAATTTCAATAAGAATTTCATTGAAAGCTGTGGCAATAATTAACAAGTTATGTAAAAAACCCAAACTAAATACAAATTTGTATTAAATTCGCTAAATTTGTTTATTACATTATTTTCACTCCAAAAGTTAATTTTATTAGATTAAATTTGTTAATTTTATTACATTATACTATATATATATATATATATGTATTGTAATATATATTGTAATAATTTAATAAATATTTTACATTTTAAAAAATTAATAAAATCTTATCAACACGTTGTAGTCGTCAAAATATAAGAACAACTGAATATTTAATTTAAAATGAAATTTATTATTAATTAAAAACAAATTTATTCAAGATTACAAATTTTATATTTTACAAATAAAGCTAATTACTCTTAATCTCAGCGTTTTTACTGGGTTTGATAGTAAGAAACAATTTAAGATTACAATGTAAAGAATTTATAATTTAAACAATTTGAAACTCACTGAAAATGGAATAAAATAAACTGTAAACGAAATCTGACCTTTAATTTACCCTCTACAAATATTTATTATTTTCTTTATTACTTACAATTGTCCTTTTGGAACCTCACTTAATAATTTCAAAACCTGGGAACACACTTCACTAAAAAGGCCATTCTGTGCATAAATTGCACATTCACTTTCACCAACACGAACACATTAATCATCCCGGAACTCCAGACTCCTCGTACGGACCATCGCTGTTTCGCCCGCGGCCACTAGTCAATTTAGTCAGTATTATCTCCAAATACCCAAGATGTACATCCAACAAAATAGCAGAGTTATTTTACCTGCTGCAGAATTCTCCAAACTATGGAGTCGACCAATAATGTTTCTTTCTAAACCTGACTACGCAGATAGACTCTTTACAATGCTTTATCCAACTAACTCTCCATCCACATATTTCTCCCTCAAGCTCTGGCATCCAACTTCCTCGCCAGCCTTTCACCAACCACCTCCTTCGCAAACCAGACACAAACTAAACTCCGTCCACATCCTTCTCCCTCGTCAGACAACACTAATTCTTGGCTTTCCCATGCTCGCCATTCCCACGATCTGCTCCATCCTTTGAGCTCCAGTGCCGCTGTCACTCCACATATTACAAGTAAACAATTTCATGGTCTCCCTAATTGAATACCAACAAAAGCCGCTGTCACTCTGTCCTTTTAGATAAGCAAAACATTGTAATTTTAAACAATTCTTGGTCACACTAATTTAACTTCAATAAGATGTTGATAAAAAAAATTATAACATAGTTTACCCATTAAAGTGCGATTATTTTTCATCCACATACACAGTTAAAGCCAAATTAGTTTTCGAGAATTAGGAAACGTAGACATAACATTAAGCTTCCTCATGATAAATTTTCTTTCAATTCAGACACCTATCATATTTTCAACTGCGAACGACTAAAGTTTTGATAAAGATAGCAATTAAAAATCTATATTTGTAAAATAAATGCTACACAGTAACCATGACAATTTGTCTGAATGTCAAAACGGACAATGATTTATTAGATAATATTTAATTCCATGATATGTAATATTATGCTAATTATCATTGTCATTTCGTTTCCATTTTATTATCTTTGACTATAATCTAATATCTTTTTTAACAATTATATTTATAATTTAATATATTTATCGTAAACAATAGGACCGGGATATTTTGTTAAATTAATTTTAAATAAGTAATCAAATTATGAATTTTAATTTTCTGTTTTGACCTCGCTAATAATTTAATTTATAGAAACGAAAATCACAGTGTTAAATAATATTATAATATACATGACATAACACCCGCGGCCGAACATTGTCGATAATGGCCACTCTTTAAAGTCGTAACAAACGAGTCACATAAAAGACAATAATGTAAGTTTCAAGTTACGCTATAAAGACTTAATTTATTTTCTAAATGATGGAATAAACAAATTACCTAATACGCCCTAGCAGACTGCAGTGTTTCGACGTAAAACAGCACTATTAATCTGAGCGTGTGGTGCTAACGACCGCTCTGCCATAAAGTCAAGAGTAACTCCGCATAATTAATTAGACGCGAGACCTGTGATTCACGCGGTCGCCTGTAAAGGATTGTGAGCTAGCTATATCGCCGTCGACAAGCAAATAAAGTCAGTGGCGACTGCGAGACAGAATTTACTACGCACGCGTACTATACCTACCGGTACGACGACAATTAACCTAGTTGGAGGGTAATAGTTGCAGCTGTCACCTGGAACCATAACTTTTACGATGCAGCTACATTTTGATTTTGTGATCTCATTTTACATGTTGATTAAGCCGAATATACGAGGTATATTAAATCTTGCTCTTTACGTCCTTCGATTACCAACTAAAAAAAGATGGAACAGTTCCGAGTGTTAAATATGACTTTCCAATTTTGTTTTTTAAAAAAATAACAATTAACGGCACCACAGTAAAGAACGACAAATAATGGGCAGAACTACTAAATTCTTACTTTTTCTTGGTAATCAATCAAAGCGCCAGTCCAAAACGTATCACCAGATATACCATGTCATAACGGATATTTATCAACGAAACAAAATATATCAGAAAAAGAATATCGCGGCTAAAATTTCACATATTACTGGAAATAGTTGACATACACACAGATACCATTAAGCTTATTGGAGAGCCAATAATTCTGTATTTATAAATGTTGTTAAATATATCAGAGGCTCTCGCATCTACACCAACCACTGACAATAAATCAACGTAAAGCTACCAAACTAAGCGGTTTATACAGAAGACTACAATTGTGGAACCAAGGCAAAGATTTTGTTAAGAGAAATAGGATTAGACTTACCAAAAATTGATCGTTGTATATTCCCAAACTCACCACCATGCAGATATAAACAAATACTAGTAGAAAAATGACTTATGGACTGAAAAATGCCTAAGGGCATGCAAGAAAGATGGAATGTAAAAAACAACATCCTAATGAAGCTAGAACATGCAACACATACTTATACTGATGCATCCAAGAGCAAGAGTGGAACGGGATGTGCCTTCACGTCCAATATACGAAGTAGAAACTGTAGAATCAACTCGATTGAATCAATCTGTACGGCAGAAGAACATGGGTCATTTAATAAATTACCGGATTTTTTAAAAATCTATTACGATTATTGAATTCCAATTATTGATTTGTGCGCTACTGCTTCGACTTCTTCAACATCAGCGAACTTTGAGCCACTAAGAACGTCTTTCAGTGGGTTAAAAATCCGATAATCTGAAGGTGCCACATCCGGGAAATACGGGGATGGGGCATACGAACTTCAGGTCTTTCATGGTATGTAATGTGACTCCAGCAGTGTGTGGCCTCGCATTGTCATGCAGTATCAGGACGCCACTGGATACCAGTGCACGCGGCTTTCTAAAAATTTCTGGTTAAAAATTTTCACGCATAAGGTTTGTGTACGTCGCACCGTTTACATTTTGACCTCTCGGCATGTAATGTTCAAGAATAGCTGCTACCTTCTGGTCCCTAAATAATGTCAAAAAGGCCTTAACATCAATTCTTTCACTTCGCACCTCACTCGGTTTTGAAGATGAAGAATTTCACCACCCCATTCAAGCCAGTTTTCGTACAGGTTCGTAAAAATGGATCCAACTTTCATGTCCCGTTACAATACGTTGAAGAAATGCCTCCCCTTCAGCTTCGTATTGTCGCAAAAGCTTCATGCACACATCCATTCGCCTTTCTTTCACTTCTGATGTCAAATGTTTTGGAATGCACCTATCACACTTGTTCTTGAACATCAGTACGTCATGAACAATATGGTGGGCTGAGACGACATTAATGTTCATCTTTGCTGCAGTAACACTCACCGTAATACGCCTGTTTTCCCGTATCATCTCATCAATTCTTGCAATGTTGTTCAGACATAGCGTCCTGGAAGTGGCGAATCTTCAACATTTAGTACACCCCGTTTGAACTTATCTACCCACTCGTGCACTTGTGTTCGACTCAAATTATTTTCACCATACTGCACTGCCACCCGACGATGAAATTCTAATGTTTTCTAACCTTCAGTTAACATAAATCGCTGAGGAACGCTAGAGCAAGTCTGCAAGAGTCCCGCCATCTAGATCCATAGATTTACAGGATCCTGTTCGAGAAGCAGTCGTTCGAGGCCCATCTGACAATTTTTCTAGGACACCACCAAAAAATAACAAAGCTACAAACTTTTTCGAAGTTTTGTATTTTTTATACAACTTTTCCGGTTATTTATTGAATGGGCAAAACGAAGCTAGTGAAGATACCGGCACATATGTTAATAAGGGGAAGTCACATTAGAGCTAGGGCACACTTGCAATTTTCAGTTGCGCAATCGTTTGATTGCATATTTGTGTCGTATGGAGTGTTATGGACCTGCGCACACATGCAACTGAGACTGAATTACTAGTTTCAGCAACTAAACAGTTTGTTTTTTACTCAAACTTTTCAGTTGCATATAGTTGCGCAATCGCCGTCTGTCCCATTGAATTGAATGGTGGTGAGCTCACTTGCAATCCAACTGTTGCATACTTGTAGTTGACATTTGATATCTCAAGAAATCTTAACAAATCAATTTCAACAAAATGATAGGTGAGTCAAATTATTAATTTTTGAACCAGTTTTTATAATAATTTATTCAAAACACAAATAAACAATAAAAATTCATGAAAAAATATAAAATAAAATTGAGCACTAAAATATTTAAATACAATGAATTTCATAGGAATTGATGACGTTTCTTGAACAGAAAAATTCGCGTAATAGAAGGACGAATGAGATCAAGAAGCACATCAAAACTTTTCAAACTCATTCTGTAGTAATTAAAAAATTTCGCTGGATGACCTCTTAAATCTCCATACAGTTTATGGAATTGCCCCTTCACGCTACGCTCTGCCGTCAAGGGATGAAGCCAAAAACGCCTTTCTGATTTTTTCTTCCTTCTGATCTCAAGAGCAAACAACTCTGCCACCTGTTTGAAGTCCATCTAGCAACTGTAGTTGCATCCCCATGTGTGCTCATACGTAGCAACCAAACTGTTTAGTTGCCTGTTGTGTGCCCAAAACTATGCAACTGGATTTAAGTCAAGAAGACATATTTATGAGTAAATGGCAAGTATTAATTGCCTTATAGTTCTCAACCAACTAAAAAGAAGATAAGATATCGCCCTAGCGAGGGTACGTACAAAGCACGCTCGACTCACGCATTCCCATCTTTTTTGCAGAATTTACCCGCTCAGTTCAGGATGCGATGAGTTATTGTCAATGATACACATTCTCTTCCAGTGTGCGAACATTTATGCTCAGAGAAAGGAGATGACGAATATCAAACCAAACAACTAATCCATATCAGTAGCAGCCATACAAGCCATTCTGGAACTTTTAGAGAAGATTAATATATTCCATGAATTGTAAAAAATATACGGCATGATAATATGTGACATGAAAAATGTAATTTATTGTATAGAATGGTAATATTTGTAAATTTTTTAGAGTAACAGACTACATGAGGGTAATCCACGTGGTGGCAACTCCCCCTTTAATAGCATACGAAGGAATTTGAAAAGGGGAATGCGGAAGGGAAGAGGAAGGAAGCTGAAAGTTAACTAGAATCCTCGGGTTATGGTTTAAGGATCCTACCCGACATTTGCCTAAAATTATGCAGGATAAACCACACAAAACCTGCATAAAGTAGGTCGGGCGCTTGGTACTTGTCCCACTCCATTCCGATGGCGGGAGAAGGGGTTTGCTGACAAAAATAAGGTAATTGATTTATATAAGTCGCTAACGACCTTTAGGCTTACTTTATAAAATCTTATAAATAAAAAAAGTGTATGTATGTTTGTATGTTTATTTGTATGTTTGTTTGTATGTTTGTATGTTTGTATGTTCGTTATACAAATCTGCACCGGTAGAGCAAATATCACCAAATTTCGTACACGTGTTCTTTACGACCAGGAAACAAACACTGTCGGGGTGAGACATGTCTACCACCCCCAGAAGCGGGGATGCACGGGGGTTGAAATATTTAAACACGCTAAAACAGCCGATATTTTAGTTGGATAATAATTTTTAGGGGTCCAAGATATTTGTGGTGTTTCTACCGATGTTTTCTGAATATAATTTTCATCCCCTACACCCTGGGAAAAGGGCACCCTTAGGGTTTGGGGTGGAGAATACAAATCTATACCGGTGGATCAAATTTCACCAAATTTCGTACACGTGTTCTTTGCGACCAGGAAAACAACACTGACGGGGTGAGACACGCCTATCACCCCCTGAAGCGGGGGTGGACGGGGGTGGAAATATTTGAACATGCTAAAACAGTCTATATTTCAGTCGGATAAATATTTTTAGGGGTCACAGATATTAATAGTGTTTCTACCGACTGTTGGGGTGAGACGCGTCTACCACCCCCAGAAGCAGGTCGGGATTATCAGTAGAGCACTTTTAGGTGTTGAGTGGAGGAACGCTGCAGTAAAATAACGCGAATACAACCGAGTTTGGAGTCAAATCCAAGGTTATGGATGTCATCCAGTTCAATTATAGCATCAAATTGGCCATTTAGCGCCAAGGGGCGGGAGTGGATGGGATGGAAATTTTCTAACATGTTAAATCATCGATATTAGCGTGGAATAAATAAATGCCGGGACCATTGACGTTGATAGTATTTCTACCGATGTTGTTTGTAGGCATGATAGGGGTGGGGCTGGAGGAAATTTCCTTGAAAATAACGGGAAAACAACCGAGATTCGAGTCAAATCGAAGGTAATGGATGTCCCTGAATTTATTTATGACAGTCTGGACAATGCGCGGGTATCGGCTGGGTTGGGATGAGTTACCGGCTGTTTTTTGCGTCGATTAAATATATTTCTGGATGAATTAGATTAATAAAATTTCCCTACATGTTCTCTGTGAATAATTTCAACCCCTTTCGGACTCATAAGGGTGCACCCTTAAGGGTGGGCGTGAAGTAGCATTACATAAAAAGAAACCATAAACTATCGGGATTGTCACTGAGTTTAATTAATTTCCTTGAAAATAACGGGAAAACAACCTAGATTCGAGTCAAATCGAAGGTAATGGATGTCCCTGAATTTATTTATGACAGTCTGGACAATGCGCGGGTATCGGCTGGGTTGGGATGAGTTGACCGGCTTTTTCTTCGTCAATTAAATATATTTCGGGATGAATTAGATTAATAAAATTTCCCTACATGTTCTCTGTGTATAATTTCAACCCCTTTCGGACTCGGAAGGGTGCACCCTTAAGGGTTGGCGTGGAACTAGCATTAGATAAAAATAAACCAGAAACTATCAGGATTGTCACTGAGTTTAATTATGACATTAAACTTGACCGTTTAAGTCCCCGAAGCGGGAGTGGTCGGGGGTGAAAAATTTCAAACATGTTAAACGGTCGATATTTGCGATAATTATTTCCTGGTGTTAATTACTTTGAAAGTATTTATACCGATGTTGTTTGTGTATAATTTAACCCCTGTGAGGAGAGAAAGCTTAGGAGTGGCGTGGAGGTACGTTAAATAAAATCCCGCAAAAACAACCGAGATTCGAATCAATTCCGAGACTATGAATGTCGCTGAATCTAATTGTGACAACCTGGGTAACGCGACGGGTTTGGGAGGTGTTGGGCGGGGGAATAAATTTTCAGACAATGTAATCGGCCGATTTTTGCGTGGAATACATTCTTTTTCATTATCGCATATTTGTGGGGGTGGTCATCTTCTAACATGTAAAAACGGCCGATATATTTAGTCAATGACTTCATCCCCCTTCGGCATGGGAGGTGAGCACATTTAGGGATAGGGTTCGAGGAGCTTTACATAATAATAGCGCAAAAGTAATTAAAATTGGAGTCTTATGGATGGTTATAGATAAATGACATCTCGGGCAACGCCGGGCACCCAGCTAGTCTTAAATAAAAATATCTAACATAAAATTCTAGTGTGAGAGTCAGATCGTCACCATAGTCCAGGAAGTAGCGGAAGATGTGTAGTAATAGACTTTCCCCATGACATTGTGTTGACGAAGCTAGACAAGACAGGTATAGATAGGCGAGTAATACTGTGGATTAAGTAATTCCTCGTGTGTTCCGCAAAAGTCTGTAATTAGTCAATTATTACAATTGAAACTCATTGAACGTTATGAAGTCGATGTTGAAACGTTTTGAAGTGCTTTTAATTGTATTGGACATATTTTCATAAAAATACATATTAACATAATACATCTTTAATAAATATAATCGATTTTAACATGAAACGATAATATAAAAATTTAAAGATCTATAATAAATCTATGGTGTTAAATTATATATTATAATATATTCTACACTGGAAGAGAATGTGTATCATTGACAAATCAATTTTGTACATTCTCCTTCAGACGTAGTTGACAGTAGGTAGTAAAATTTAATATGCTCGTTACTTAAATTGGGATATTAGTTATAGGGTTTCACTGATATATAAAGTAAAATAATTTAGTTCATTCAGAAATTATTATTTAATAACCCAAATTCAATGAAAGGAATGAAATATAAAAAGTTCAAGTAATAAAACGATAATAATTTACTATTTATTTTAAGGTTCGTGACAGAAAAATTGTTGGATGAGCCAAAACGTGACTAAACAATTTAATTTAACATTCGAAACAAATTTTGATTGCCTCGTATTTCTGATATACGTTAATGACTTACCCACGACTCTATTTTATTCAGAAATAAGTCAGATGATGTACTTTTACAAAACGATCTAAACGTGCTGAGAAACTTGGCAAGAGCAATTAAAATGAAAATAAACACAAAACAGAGTGAATCCGTTTGTTTCAATAAACGATGGGCTGAATTACAGCATCGAAGTTAAGAATGTACCTCAGGGATCTTGCTGTAAGTAAATTCCTAGGGATTTATCTAAGCTCAAACGTAGGGTGGGAGGAGTTTCCGGATCTCTCTGAATTTCATTATGAGAATTTTAAAAAAGGGCAGTTCAAAATCCGGACACATCACTTAACAAGCCACAGCAACGAAGCGACATCCGCCGGAACGGTATCGTTATACAAATTTGTTTTATCAAATGTCGCAATTACCAGGATCCAAATTTGTTTGGAATATTAAATTAAATTGTTTAGTCACGTTTTGGCTCATCCAACAACTCTTATTGTATTAAACCCGATTTTATTACTTGAAAGTTTTGCCTTTCATTCAAATTTAAATCTTGAAGTTTGGTTAATAAATTATAATTTTTAATTTAATTTATTTTTTATATCAGTGAAAGCCTATAACTAATATCCCCACTTAAGTAACTATCATATTAAATTTTACAACGTATTGTCAACTACTTCTGAAGGATACTGTAAAAAATATGTAATATATTATTATAACGCAATATTATATAACACGATGTCATTAATCTAGAATATCTTTGAATTTTCGCATTATTGTTTAATGTTAAAATCTATTAAATTTATGAAAGAGGGATTATATTGCAATTTTCTAAGCATCAGTATATAATATGCGTGTTAAATACCACTCACACACAAAATAAAGTGACTTTTAACGACACAGTTTAGATATTTAGTTGAATTTTTATAACAAAATACGATAATCTGCTAAGCGCATCAGTAATTCTAAAAATATTGATATTTCGCGGATTGTACAAATACTCTTGTTATCAGGGATTGGGGAAAATAAATTAAAAATTAGTCATATAGAATTCAGAATATTTTTGGTCGTTACACTAATTTTCTGTTTTTTTAAAAACGTTACCTCAAGGTTAGATTTGAATGCACCCATAATCCAACGTTTCTGTAATAAATATTTAATACGTAAAGTGCGCATCTAGTTTGGCAGTGTATTCTGAAGGACAATCTTGTCTGTGGCATTGAAGTACCTTCAAAGGGACGCTGTTTTTTTAGAATAACAGTAAGAGGGCATTTCCTGGAAATCTGAGAGCGTCATGCTCAACGCATCAAACGGAAACATAACAGCGAAATACTCGCTTAACCCTTTCAAAACGAATGGAGTCATATGCATAGGCAGGGTGCAGGGAAAGAATAAAGGAACGCACTTCCCTTGCTAAACAGTGCGAACTCTCAAACATAGAGAAAAAATGTATCTTCACGAATACAAACGAATTGTTCGACTTTGAAAACATACTGTAAAGCGGTAGGATCAAAGGACTCATACCTCAATTTCTTTATCTTTCCCTGTCCCTTCACGCACACAGTCGTACTCAGATAAACACTACTCGACTTTTAAGTGGGGTGACAACTGAGATTTAAAGTAATTAATTTTTTTTAGCAGCGATGTTACTTTTCACATTTCCTGCGTTACGTCAACACAAACCTAAGCATTCTGGGATGTATTCAACCTCTATGGGATTAATGGGCTGAGAACAACAAATGTGTACAATTCATAACCAAGAAATAGCTAAAAAGATATATATTTGGTTTTGTACTGCGTTTTTTTATGATAGCGGTTTTATTAAGTGAGTTATACTGATATTTGAGTCAGTTTTTCAGTCACGCGAGCAAACATGAGAACGAATGTATGGGTTTTCAATAATAAACATTACGTGGAGAACTGGAAGTTAAGGACAACTGCAAGAAGGAAGAGGAGTTGGGAGACAGATCAAGTTAACACGAGAGTATGAAGCAAGCTCAAATGAGAAAAGAGAATTTGAAACATGTGACGAAAGTACTGTGTAATTAAATTTCCAAATTCACAATACCCTATTTTCCGTTCCTGAACCTGTAATCAACAAAATATTTTTTTAGGGTTACAGGCTACATGTGGGTAATCCACATGGCGGCTACTCCCCTTTAATAACCTAGGAAGGGTTTTGAAAGGGGGGATGCGGAAGGGTAGAGGAAGGTAGCCAAGGGTTAACTGGGACCCCCGGGAAATAGTATAAGGCTCGTACACGGCATTCGCCTAAAAGTGATGCAGGACAAACCGTAGAAAACCTGCCTCACGTAGGTTGGGCATTGGCTAATTTTCCCACGCCCTTCCAATAGCGGGAGAGGGGTTTGCTGTGGGGACGCAAAATTCCCTTCTCCGTGCCTCGACCAGTTTAGGAGGCAGTTGGCCAACTGTTCCAATGGGAACAGAAAACTCTTATCGTATGTCTAAGGTCTATGTCCCCGGAACATACACCTCTCAAAACAGGCCGAAGTGCCTCGGCTTGTGGGAACCTTAGTTCAAAAACAGAGAGAGGAAAAGGCATCCCCTAAGGTAGCCTCTCAATCTCTCCAGAAAGGTTCATCTGTGAGAGAACCTCGCAGGATTTTTATGTGTAATCAACCAAATTTGGTGGGGAGGGGGGAATATATGTACATTTTGCACACACAGAGAGAGAGAGAGAGAGAGAGAGAGAGAGAAAGAGAGAGAGAGAGAGAGAGAGAGCAGGACGAAGAAGATGCAGGGAGATTGATGGGTGGCATCTTTGAGATTTGCAGTTAGTAAGTTTTTATTATCTTTGTTGTTGCTATTTTTGTGATATCGTAAGAACAATTTTTTAAAAATAAATTTGTTTCTATTATATAATTGTGTGGATGATTGTAGAATAAGGGAGAAAACTTCATTAGAATTTACTTCAATATTTAGTGCGAGTAAATATTATAGTACACGACAATTCAACATTAGAGACGCTCTTTCTGAAGTATTTGGACTGTTGTTCCCCGTTGTACTGGTGGGTTTGAGTCGCGTTGTTTAGACGACACCCCAGAACGTGATTAGAATAAGTCTGCTGTCTAATATAAAACTTTAATAATATATTTATATATATATATATTGTGGTAATTAAAAGGCAATTAGTAATCAATAATTTAAAAAATTTGGACTCGAATTGCTAGCGGCAGAAACACACAAGTTACACACAAGAATGGGCAATAATGCAACAGGTTCAAGGTATTGTAGGCCTTTGGCTCGCTGGAGGGAATGTGTAGGCCAGTCTTCGTAGAAATTGAGCAGAGATCAGTCGTCGTAGAAAGACTCATGTGGACGGTCGAATAGTTTTCGCAGAGTTGTCGTTGGATTGCGGAGTAAATTTGACGAGGTATAGTAAAGGAATTGTCGCCAAAGCATAGCAAAGAAAAGTTGTTGAGGAGATATTACTGTGTAAAGTCTTCGTGGAGAGATTACAAAATAAAGTTGTTACATTATTGCAGAGTAAAGCAGTCATCGAGATATAACAAACTTTTGGCAAGCCAACAGTGATGATTAGTCGGTGTAAAGAATGGCCTGTTATAGAGTGTAATGTGTGTGTGTAAGTGTTTTGAACGAGCCCAAAAATTGCCCTAGTACCTGAAATTGTAAGTCACATATTCACTAAATTCTTATTTGTAAACCATTAATTAAAGATAATTATCGCCTGATTTCGTGTTTTCTAATATCGTTCACATTTTCATGTTTGATTTGTAAATAATACTTTGAAGTCGATAATATCTTTATAGAAAATTTGATTGTTAAAAATATTTTCTTTATTTAAATGCCCAATAAAGACCCTGAGAGAGAGAGAGAGAGTAAATTTGATATGGGAAGTTAATTACGTGATAACTATTGTAAAATTCAATGGATAACTATTTGTAAATTTAAATATTTGTGAATTTAATAAATTAATTTGTTTGTTCATTTAAAAATTCTTATTTAGTATTAAATATCCTTTCATTTAAAATTTAAATTATTTAAATTGATGCATTAACGTTTTATATAACTTTCTTACATTTGAAATCATTGCAAATTGGCGCCTCAACGAGACTTTAATCATATTTAAATTTAATTCATTAGTAAATACTACAATAATATATATATATATATTAATGGGTTAATATTTATTTTATGCCCAAAGTTGTTATGGTTCTATTTAGTTATTATAATGTATTGGTATTTATTTTCACAACCAAGGTTTATAATAGTAACTTCAATTTAAATTATATAAATTTTCTGAAGGCCTCTGGAGAAAACAAACAAAACATTACACTATATGAAGCCAAATGCAAATAATTTATTTTTACTGGACATATAATTCAAAGAGTAGTCTTTGGTCATATGTGACGTGCAGAAAGTGACAGACTCAGGCCGGCCCGCTCTTGGCGGGTTTTCTGAAATTTATCTTGCTCAGCTTGTCAAATATCTGACAACAGAAATTAAATTAAGTTGTACAGTACGGCTTTGATCAGTCGATTACTTGTTTTGCTTAATCTTTCCACAACCTCTGTTTAATTAAATATAACCCAACTATATGCTCTGTCAGAGACAAATCTACGATCATTCCTTTATACATATCAGCATAATTATGATAAATATAATAATGATAAGTTTACCTGAGCCTAATACATCTTTATTCTACGACACCTGACTTCGTATTACAATTTGACAATAATTGCCAGTCACGATACACCATATCTTCCAAAGAGATGACAAATATAAAACCAAATTTGTGAATTTTGTGTGAATTAATTACTATATATAATCTGAAGACATTGAAATAATAGCAACTGCACGAGTTTTGTAAATCAGAGTAAGAATATTTTATTGAATGGCGCGTTTTACTCACTACAGCTAGCAGTTGAATTTTTTTCTGTAAAAGTTTTGAATACGTTGTTTTATAAATATTCTATTTCAGAACTTGCACACATTATGCTTAGTTTTTCTCTATTCTTTTATTTGCTTACTACACGACCTGGAGTTACCACGAAAAGTCAGCTACGAGAAGTGATTTGTCCGTCTATTGTGTATGCATGCTATTGTGATTCTTAGTGTCAGTCGTGTTTTGAGTAAATTTTTTTTATATTAAGTAGTTCTACATTTATCTTGCTGCTCCTCTCCGTTTTTGAACTAAGGTTCCCACAAGCCGAGGTACCTCGGCCTGTTTTGAGAGGTGTATGTTCCGGGATCGCAGACCTTGGGCATACGGTAAGAGTTGTCCGCTATTCCCATTGGAATAGTCGGCCAGCTGCCTCCTAAACTGGTCGAGGCACGGAGAAGGCAATGCTGCGTCCCCACAGAAAACTCCTCTCCCGCTATCGGAAGGGCGTGGGACAAGTACCCAATGCCCGACCTACCTGATGCAGGTTTTTCTAGGGTTTTCCCTGCATTTCTTTAGGCGAATGCCAGGTAGGATCCTTAAAATATAGCCCGGGGGCCCTTGTTAACCCTTGGCTTCATTCCTCTACCCTTCCACATCCCCCTTTAAAATCCCTTCCTATGCTATTAAAGGGGAGTTGCCCAAAGTGGATTACCCTCATGTAGCCTGTTGCCCTAAAAAAAAATTTAAAAAAAATTCTTTTGCTTTATTTTGTTTCTATCTTAAGGAGTAATTTATTAATATGAATTGTATACGTACTTTAAATATTGCACTGTAATCTTTGTAATGTTATCGGTAGTTTTGTGTGTTCCATCGCAGTTAAATATTTAATCGTATTTTTCTTAATAATATTAATTCATTGTAAATATTAAACAGTGTTTTCAGTTATATTGTATAGGGAAAAGTTTATATTCTAGGCTAATATAACATAGTCTAGTAACTATTTGTAATTTCACGTAATGATGTATTTATTATTTTCTCAAGTGAGGACTAATGAAATTAATAAAAGTCAAAATATGTCTATCTCGAATATTACCCATAGTAAGGAAATTTGTTCGGCTGGAAGGTTGTAATTTCATTCGGAGAAAAAATGGGACTATTCATTTAAGTTTTTGATCTCCCCCTTCACTCACCCTCAGGAGGTGGGGGATTGGGAATAAAGTTTTGTATCACTGGATGTTCGCTTCGAGACGAACAAATTTTATTACCCACTTTTTTTTTATACAATGGTAGTTTTTGAGATTTCTCAACGTCTTCAGATAAATCAGTGTGTGTGTGAAGAACATTGAATTGCCAGTAAATTTAAACTCATTAATAAATGAATCAAAATAAAACATTGAAAACAGTAAAACAGTGTTACATTATTTTATGGCATAACAGGAGGAAAATTACACTTTCCTACATAATGTTTAGATGATCGTTATATTAAAAGTTGCATAAAGGAAATTATCCAATGGCTATATATTTACATGTTCGGCACATTTAGATACAAAGATACAAGGATACATTTAGTGAGAATGGGTTTTCTCGACTCGCCTTTACAGAGGCATTGTTGAGGGATTGAGCACCGAGCTGGTTCAGCCGTCCATCTCAGCGCTTAGCACCAGCCCTAGACGTACAATGGACGCATAAAGCAGTTGACGAAGAAAGCTCTTCAGTCGCAGGCTCGCTAACGAGCCTCACAGTTCGTTAATTTCCCTGGACAGACGCATTAACTCTGCTTACCGCGGCAATAAAAGCTGACAAAAACATCTCTTCGAGCAGGCGTACGGGACACTCAAATCTGCACCGAGGACCCATAAACAGCGTCACCCATTGACCTTAATTACTCCCAAATGAGCCCAGCAGCGTGGCCGGATAACACCCCACTACTTCTTTCGCTCTTACTGAACTAAGCACAAATTTCTCATGTGATAGGACATCCCGAACGGCTCAAGCCGTCCTCTATAACTTGGAATAATTTATACATTACATATTTGCTTCTTCAACCACATATACTTTGTGTATTTACAAATTAATCATGAAGTTGTAATTTTTTATGTTATGTCACTAAATATTATTGAAAGCTTAAAAATATGTTCAATTTCGCCATTTTTGAGAATTTCCAGTACTTCTATTAATAACGTGTTTCTATTATGATTATTAGTGTAACCATTTTATATGCAAAAAATAAAAAATGTTCACAACCATAAGTTTGAAATATTTAATGAAAATAATCTGTTGGTGGCACATTTACATAGTAGTATATATATCTTATTGAACATAAATAAACACAACTATATTTTCGAGTACTTAGCGAAATTAATTCTTAGGGGTTATTTTACTTTTTATTTTACATAACGTTTATGTGCAAATAATTTCCTTTCGTCGGGTATTGTCAGTATTGTATTGTCAATAGTCCTGCTTTAGTTATTTAATAAACATATGAGACTACGATAAATTTCTTTTCTCCAGATTTTGCGAAGTTTCCTCAGGAATTCCGGCGCCCAGAAGACCGTGAGTTCCCAGGGACTTAGTATCAGTCATGTAAACCCCGTAGTGCGAGTTTCCAACGAAAATATTGAGATTTGTGAGAATTATGATTTTATTGGGCAGCATCATCGTTGAATATCCAATGCGCGGTACATTTGATCACCCTCTGGTCTGAAGGGAAGTCAGAACATTAGTTTTCGAGAGACTTAGAAAGTCAGTAATTTGGCAGAAGGACAAGCGGAAAGGCTGCTGGTATGAGACAGTGGACTTAGCAATTTAGTTATGCATGAATCATAGTTGAATTTGAAAGATAGTTGCGGTGAAATACACTTGTGTGGGAAGGCACTTGCCAATTGAAAAGATGTAAGGAAGAAAGATACTTATTTGAGTTATAAAATCAAAGTTTTGAATTACAGACAGCAATAGAGCCGAGAGTTGAATTTATACGAGTTGAGTTTAGTTGGGAGTTGCCAGGGGAATTAATATTTGAACGAGCACTCGTTATTCTGGACTACGAGATGAAGTTGAAAGATGAAAAGAGAACTGTGCGATCCTGTCCATGGTATTCCGTAACAGTTCAGCTAAGGCAGACGAGCAAACTAGCGAAATTTCGCTACCTGAGGAAGGCGAATTATCTTTCGGGTCACGGAATATTTTGTAAATGGATCATCAATAATTTGTTTGTTATTAATATCTAAATTTTTAACTGCTGTATTATTTAATTTACCACAACATAAATAATAAGAAATTAATCCGTAATTTTTTGAAGATTGTGGCTTCCAGTGAAGGAATAAAAGTAAACATAGAGTAATAATTTATTACAGTATATAACAGTCGTGCTACAAAATTTTGGACATAATTTTTCTTTTCTATTTACTTGTATCTTAATTTCAAAATAGAATCTTAAGTCTCCCTCATTACAGTGTTGAAACCTAAATAACAATACACTCATAAGAATTGTAGCCTTAGATTATTCATGACATGTGGGTATATGGAAAAATCACATGACTCTCGACTCCATAATCAACTTTTCTGCAAATAAAATGTGGTCCTGGGGAAATCCTTGACCAGTTTAGGAATCAGCTGGCCGACTATTCCAATAGGAATAGAGGACAACTCTTACTATTGTCCACTATTCCTATTGGAATAGTGGACCAGTTGCCTCCTAAACTGGTCAAGGCACGGTGAGGGGAAAGCTGCGACCCTACAGCAAACCCCTCACCCGCCATAGGAAGGGCGTGGGACAAGTACCAAATGCCCAACCTACCTGATGCAGGTTTTTCTAGGGTTTTCACTGCATCACTTTAGACGAATTGCCGGGTAGGATCCTTACACCATAGCCTCAGGGCCCTAGTTAATCCTTGGCTATCTTCCGCATCCTCCCTTTCACTCTCTTTCCTATGCTATATGAGGGGAGTTGCCACTATGTGGATTACCCTATACATAGCAACTTTCGGTAGTTGCGTTTACATCATCGTTTTTTTTTCATGGGCCGCTTTTCTCCAACTTGTACTTCCTTCGCACCATTTTAATTTCGTTCCCATAATCTTTGCTTCAAAAATCCCAGCCAACCTCCCAAATAATAATTTATCTTTTTAATCAGCATCTCTTTTTAAAATCTCGTAGATGCCCAAACCACTCTTGAAACACCTCAATCATTGTTTTTCTTTTTTACCAATAAGAGGTTTAACTCAAGTTTAAGAGCGACGGGTCTCACCATGACAATGTAAAAGCACATCTATTGTCACATAACATACTATCTACGATAGTCAGGCACTCTACACTAGTAGATAATTCTGCTGTTACACCTATACCTGACAATTTTATTTCCTCTACTTTTATATTCGTTGAATATCTCCTATGGTAAATCTTTGCATCCGTAAATTTGCATGCAGCTTGTCATCATAGACTTGGTTTATTTAATTTATTGTTGATTCCAGTGAATAGGGTTATTTATGTGTAAACGGTTTGTATTTTTAACTGTCTTGGCCTGAAATAAATATATTGCAATGGCAATTGAAACCAAGTTAAAAGACAGATTGAATTACAATACGGGTTTATTTTTGGGAAGAATCCGAAAAATATTTATTAAAAATAAAAACTATTTCTCTAAAATAAAAATGGTATTAACTAATTTCGATTTAGTTTAACAATAACGTTTACAAATGAATTGAAATAAAACTACATATAATAGTGTGAAAAATTGTTTTAAAATTAGAACAAATTCAGGAATCTTACGTGTTAGGACATGTAAGAAATTGTACTTAAAGGAAGTGAACTCCTTCCAAGTAATGTGACATTAGTTAGCGCTTTAGAGAATAATGGAGAATTATCTACTTCGCTTATGAACTGATTGATTACCTACGAGGAAAACATCAGCGGAACGTTTCCGCGCCTCCATCTGTCTCGATTACTTAGAAACCTCCCATAAATTTTAATGCCGCTTGCAGAGCTTTCCTCAACAGCTTCGTGAATTTCGTCAAAAACATCTCTAAATTGGACAATGTTAATACGGTTTACGTATCTCCTTGTTAATACGTGAACTTGACCAAATATTTTATTACAGCTCATTATTATAGCTCAAAATGATATAGCGGTAGACCTATACTAAATATGAAATTGCAGTTTAAGTTTTCATACAATTTAAATTGGTCACTATGTATGTATATGAACTCCATTTTCAAGCATATGCATACGCATTTTCTTAATAAATATTTAGGATATAGTTGGTCAATAACTTGCCCCCAGCAATCAGCACCAGTTAACTATGGACACACATTCAAGTAGACCATATTTGTGGTTCAATGCCACGATAAATCACCATAGTTATTGCAAAATAAGCACATACGTACTTTCTTTATACTTTGTTCTATAATAATATATTCAAACGATAACAATTAATTCATTATCCTACTGAAGTTATTATCACCATATTCAGATATAACTTTTTATTTTTTCATGCTGTAAAGTATTAATGAACCGAAATACAACCATTTCCATTCGCCACGACGAATTTTATCAGCTTGCAGATGTTTTTGAAATAGTGATGTACATGTTTTTTTGTCTGTATATAGGACATGAATTACCGTCTGCACAGCCTGTCTACACACATACACACACTATATCTACATAAATAAAATGGTATTTATGTCGGAGTATTGCCCATAATCCAGTTATTATCTTTACGATTCAATCATCAGGGTATCTGCAACCGATATCATCTGAATACCTATTCGTCTGGCTGACTTTTATTTTCTCAACTAGCTGGGTGCTCGGCGTTTCCCGACCTGTCATTTATCCATAACCCCCGATACACTCCAATTTCGGTTGCTTTTGCGCTATTTTTATGTAACGCTCCTCGAACCCTATCCATACATGTGCTCACCTCCCATACCCAAGAGGGTTGAAGTCATTGACCAAATATATCGGCCGTTTTTACATGTTAGAAGATGACAACGCCCACAAATGTGCGATAATCAAAAAGTATTTATTCCACGCAAAAATCGGCCGATTACATTGTCTTAAAATTTCTACCCCCGCCCACCATCTACCTACCCGTCGCGTAACCCAGGTTCTCACAATTAGACGCAGCGACATTCATAGTTTCTGAATTGATTCGAATCTCGTTTTTCTTGCGTTTTTTATTTAACGTACCTCCACACCACCCCTAAGCTTGCTCCCCTCACAGGGGTTGAAATTATCCACAAACAACATCGGTATAAATACTATCAAAGTAATTAACCCCAGGACATAATTGTCGCAAATATCGACGGTTTAAAATGTTTGAAAATTTCTACCCCCGACCACTCCCGCTTCGGGGACTTAAAAGGTCAAGTTGAATGTCGTATTTAAACTCAGTGACAATCTCTGTAGTTACTGCTTTCCTTTTATGTAATGCCACTTCACGCCCACCCTTAAGGGTGCACTCCTCCAAAGCCCGAAAGACGTTGAAATTATACACAGAGAACATGTAGAGAAATTTTAAGAATCTCATTGATGCCGAAATATATTCGAAGCAAAAATCGGCCGGTTAACATGTTTGAAAATATATTCCCCCGTCCAACTCCGCAGATCCCCTCACACCTCCGCACTCCACCTACGAGCATTTCCCACGTTGTCATAAATACGTTCATCTATATCTCCAATCTGGGATTTATTCACGTTATTTTCAAGTAACGACCCTCACCCCCGCCCGTAATTGTCTTTCACGTGTATCAAGGGGTTGAAATTAAAAGCAAAATCGGTAGAAATCTTATCAATGACATTATCCCTGACAAATATTTATTCGCTACAAAAATCAACCGCTTAACCTGTTTAAATAAATTTACACCCCCGCCAACCCTTCCTTGGGGCAGTAAAACGGTTAGTTGAATGTAATAATTTAACTCATTTACATCCATGACCGTGGATTCGACTCTCAATGTCGATTGATTTTGCATTATTATAATGTAATTCCACTTCACCCCACCCTAAAGATGAGCTCCATTCCCAATCCCGAAAGATGTTGAACTTATACACGTTCAAAATGTACAGAAATTTTATGAATTTAATTGGTCCCGAAATATATTTAATGGATGCAAAAATCGGCCGGTCAACTAATGCCAACCAAGCCGATACCCGCGCGTTGCCCAGATTGTCATAAATAAATTCAGCGACATCCATTACCTTCGATTTGACACGAATATCGGTTGTTTTCGAGTTATTTTCTTGTAAATCCCCATACACACCCACCCCTATCATGCCTACAAACAACATCGGTAGAAATTCTATCAACGTCAATGGCCGTGGCATTTATTTATCTACGCTAATATCGATGATTTAACATGTTTGAAAAATTCCACCCCGACCATTCCCATTCCAGGGGATTAAATGGGTAATTGAATATCATCTCAGATAACATCGGTTGAAACACTGTCTCTTCGATCCCTAAAAATATTTATCTGCCTAAATGTAGATCGTTTTAGCATGTTTGATGTTTCCACCCCCTCTCTTAAGTGTGCTTCCCTCTTGTACCGAAAGGGGATATATTTTACAAACAATAACGGTATATATATAATCAGTGTCATTGACCTTGACAATTAATTATTTGATGAAAATATCGACCGTTTAACATGTTATAAAAATTTCACCCCCGTCAACCCCATCCACGGGGGATTAAATGGCCAATTGAATATCATAATTAAACAGCGACATTCATAACCCTGTATTTGACTCTAATCTGTTTTATTCGCGTTATTTATTTATAACACCCGCTGTCCTCCACTCCTAAAGTGATTTCCCTCCCAATCCAGAAATGTGTTCAAATTAAACACGGAGAACGTGTAGAGAAATTTTAATAATCTCATTGTTCCCGAAATATATTTATTCGACGTGAAATTCGCAGCATTACATATTTTAAAATTTCTACACCCCACCTAACTTTGCCCAAATTCTGCCATCCCAGTCTACCACCACGGGTTGCTCAGATTGCCATAAATGAACTCAGGGACATCCACTACCTTCGATTTGATTATTATCTCAGTTGTATTAGCGTTATTTTCCGGTATCTCACCTCCACACCCACCCCTAAGCGTGATCTCACTAACGTCGCTAGGGGTTGAAATTTTTTCAAACATAAAATGGGTAGAAATACTATAATTGGATTATCCCTTAAAAATATTTTTTCTACGCAAATATCGACCGTTTAACATATTAGATAATTTCCATGCCCGGTCCACCCCTGCCCTTTGGTGTTAGATGGCAAATTAAATATCATAATTAAACTCTGTGACATCCATAACCCTGTATTTGACTCGACTCTCGGTTATATTCGCGTTATTTTATTGTAGCGTTTCTCCACCCCACCCCTAAAAGTGCTCTACTGATAAGCCCGAAAGGGGTTGAAGCTATACTCAGAGAACATGTACAGAAATTTTATGAATCTCATTGATTCAGAAAAATATTTAGTCTTTGCAAAAATCGGTAGTTTAACATGTTTGACATTTTCCACCCCGACCACCCCCTCCCTGTGAGGTTAATTGCTAGTTGAAAGTCATAATTAAACTGAGCGTTATCCATAACTTTGTTTTTGACTCCAGTCTCGGTTGTATTCGAGTTGTTTTCGTGTAACATTCCTCCACTCGATCCCTAGGGCGATCCTTTCCCATGCCGTAAAATGTTGAAATTTTACGACAGACATTGGTACAAACACTATTGATCACTTTTACCCAGAAAATATTTATCCGACTCAAATATTGGCCGTGTTAGCAAGTTTGAAGATTTCCATCCCCAACCACCCCTGCTTGGGGAAGTTAAACTGTAAGTTAAATGTCATAATTAAGCACAGATATAACTCCGGATTTGACTCGGAACTCGAATGTGTTTACGTAATGCGTAATGCGTAATGCGACTCCATCCCGAACCCTTAAGGGTGCACCACTCCCATTCCTAAAATAAGATTAAATTATACACAGATAACATGTAGTGAAATTTTATGAATACAATTGATCCCGAATTATATTGATTCGACGCAAAAATCGGCCGGTTAGCATGTTTGAAAATTTCTTCTCCCCGCCCACCCCCTCTCATTGCCACACATCCCCGTGCGTTTTTCAGTTTGTTATAAATAGTCTCAGGGAAATCCATAACCCCGATTTGACTCGAATCTAGCATGTTTAAATATTTCCACCCCCGACCACCCACACTTCTGGGGGTTGTATCCGCGTCTCACCCCGACAGTGTGTTGCCTGGTCGCAAAGAACACGTGTACGAAAATTTTGGTGAAATCTGCTCCACCGGTGTAGATTTGTATAAGGAACACACAAATATATATACATACAAATAAACATACAAACAAACAAACGCTCTGCTTTATTTATTAGATAAAATTTCCACTTTTTTTATGCGAAGATTTCTAGCGACAGAAACTGTCATCCTCCAAAAAGTCGTACGTCATAAATTCTTGATTTTGTTTACCTTTTTAAGAAAACGTGAGGGAAGATAACGGTGATACTTTACATTGTTGTATAGTAGCGTGAGAAAATTCCATGTGTCAACTTCAGACAAAAAAGCAAATGTTCGAAAATATGATTGTTGGGGAAGGGATCTTGTTCGCTTTACTGTAATGGCTGAACGGGTTGTAATTAGCTTTGACGCTATCTTGTCATCCACCATTTGAAAATTCAGTCTTCCAATTCATTTTTATTTTTAAGGGGCACGTCTTGAATAATGAAGAAAATTTTTGATGTCTAGATAAGCGAGAATATACAATAATTTTAAATATAGGGTCAATAAGTAACAAAAAGTATTAAATTAAAAATTTTAATACATGCACAATGAGGAATAAATAACGCTTTTAATAAAAAAATACAGATTCATGCACTATAATATTAATTATATTCATGTATACAAACTTTTGTGCCTCACGTTAATAACATTGCACAATATTCTTCGTAAAGAAGTGTATTCAGCCAGATGCATATAATAAATTTGATTTACTTCTTATGATTCCGTTTTACGTTGTAAGTGGGAGGTAAAGGATAATATGTCATATTTCTAATAAAACTTGTGTTCTTCCTTAAACGATCCCAGAAACGTTGTGTCATATTTATATTATCACTTTTATAGTTTGTATTTGGCTATCTTTCTTATTATTAAATTTCAATCCGACGTAAATTTATTCAGTATTTTAAAAGAACATCAAGCCCACTTCATGCACTTTATCTGCACTGTTCACTATAAGGAAAAGGAAAGAACCAGCTCACTATAATGCAACAAAAATTTCAAACAATCGTCTAATCGTAAGAAGGTTTATGACTAAAGTAATTTATCATATCCAAGTGAACAGAATTGGAAGTGAAACAGTATCCTAGTCTAATAAATAAAGCAGAGCATTTGTTTGTTTGTATGTTCCTTATACAAATCTACATCAGTGAAAAGAATTTCATCAAATTTCAAACACGTGTTTTTTGAGACCAGGAAACAAACACTGTCGGGGTGACACACGCGTACGATCCAAGGAGCGGGGGTCGACTGAGGTGAAAATATTCAAACATTATAAAACAGCCGAAATTTGAGTCGGATAAATATTTTTAGGGGTCAAATAGATTAATAGCGTTCCTACCGATAATATCTTAGTATAATTTCTATCCATTACACCATGGGAAAGGAGCAACCGAGATTGTAGTCAGAACCAGAGTTCTGGAGTTTAATTATGACATTTAATTGCTACATTAACCCTCAGGGGCGGGGGTGGAATTTTTCAAACCTATTAAAACTGCCCATATTTTAGGGAGATAATTATTGTTAGAGGTAAAAGAGATTGATAGTTTTTCTACCGATGTTTTCTGAGTTATTATTTAAACCTCTTACGACATGGTAAAGCAGCACCCTGTTACAAGAAAATAACGTTAATACTACCGAGAAGTAAAATCTTAGCACGCTTAGGGGTAAGTTGTCAGGGATTGAAATATTCAAACATGCAAAAAATACCGATATTGGAGTCGGATAAATATTATTAGGACTCAAAGAGATTGATAGTGTTTCTACCGATGTTATATGTTGAATTACATAAAAATAACGAAAAAATCCGTGATTGGAGTCGAAATCCGGGGGTTTGGGATGTAGCTGAGATTAATTATTACATTGAATTTGCAGATTAAGCCCCACGGGTGGGGCTTAACTGGGGTGGAAATTTTCTAACATGTTTATTGACCGACATTTGCATCCAATAATTATTTTTCGGAGTCATTTAAATTCATAATATTTCGGTAGATATTCTCTGTACCCCTATCGGCATGGGAGGGGAGATCACTTAGGGGTGGGGCTTAGTTGCGCGTTACATGAAAATAACACGAATAGATCAAGATTAGAGTCAAATCAGGAATTATGGATAAATGACATCTCGGGCAACACCGGGCACTCAGCTAGTAATAAAATAATAATCTTCAAGGAGACTTTATATGCAATAAATTGTGCTTAAACAACGACTTTTTTCATGCTTTTTATTTAATCTGTTAAAAAATAACGCAGTATGAATGATGAACTTGTTTCAAATATTTTTTTATTTCTTATACATTCTAAAAACTATGTCATACAATATAAGAGGTTCATGTTTATAGAAATGGGCAAATAACAAAATATGTTATGTTAAATGGAAACAAGCATGAAAAATAAATATAAAATAGTATTCTGGTAATATAAAGTTTCAAACTACAACTTTACATACAGTAAAACAGTGGAAAACAATATTATAGTCTACTATCCATTAAAATTTCTTGACCTCTGAAGAACAGATATTCAGTGAGGTTTGTGATAGTGTGTACTTATACATGAATGAAAATTTACGAGTATTGATCCAACGTATAAAACATTCTGCCAGTTTATGATGAATCTCTCACCCAAATGATGATAGGTCCCGATTCGTTGCAGCTTCGATCAAACTTATCCCGACCGACCCGCATAAATGAGAATGTGTTTTTCGTCGTAACTAAGTCGACAATCTAAGTGTTTATATTATTCAGGTGACCGTTTCGATTTTGAACTTCAAGAGTGTGTGTGCTATAAATTTATATTTACAGAAAATTACAATTTTGTGCGTTTTTTGTCAGTGATAAACCTGCTTATAAATATGGAGTAAATAAAAAAGGTGTTTGATTGATTTGTGTCTGTACCTACCAGTGGAGTGTAACAGGGTAGCTAATTCTTTCGGCATGTTCATTATTGAAAAACTTTTAATCAAAAGAAGGTTTTTGACCTTAGCGGTTTATTATTCCAGTTCAAATAGATCATAGTATTTTATTCAAATAGTCTTCTGTGTATCTTTTGGTATCATGAGTTACAATTTAAGATTTATCTAATTTACGCATAAAACGGACGTAATGAATTCCTATCGGAATATCTATTTTCAATTTATCAGATTTAAATACAGATAGTTTGAGAACATAACGAATAATTACACTGACAATTAATAACAGAGAACATTTCTCTCTGGCGTTTATCAGTATATAAAGATTTGTTTTATGTCGTTTATGGAATATAAATAATAATAAATGCCTGACTCGAGAATAATATCAACTCGGTTATTTATAACAAAATAATCTTCGTAAAATATTTTTTTAGTCCCGTCTTCACTTAAATAATTAACCTGGATAATTCATCGGACATAACACTATAATTTACATTTAAGTTTCTTTCACATAATAGAATGCTATATTCTTTGAGTCTCATGATTTACGTAGGTGGGGACCATTCGTAATTTATCTATCTTCAATAAGCTTAAAAACACAGAATTTACCACCTTCAATTGTTTTTTATACCGTTTCCAAATATTATAGTTATCTTGGTTCCGTTGCTTATTCCAGTAGATCTTCCTGGGATCTTAGTCGAACTTCCGCATAGATTCAACGTATGTCACTCTAATGTTATTCATATTGCGAATATTCTCCCCCCACAAAAAAAAACCACGTCCGTAGAATATATTAGAGTAAAAGAAAAACAAATTTTAATAAACGAACAAATAATTATAAACTAATTAATTACTGACAAATTCCAAACATAATATTTAATACTTATTTAAATCAATCACCAATTCAACAAATTTCGTTAATATTCTTTTACATGGCGTCCTTGGTATTTTTAATAAATATTGATATTTCTCCTTTAGTTATAATATGCGACGGCGGGTATTCACTATTTTCTCTTTCAAATACTCGTCTCGATATTTATACGACCTCTGTAAAACGGTTTCGAATCTTTATAAATATTTTTCTTAGAAATCTTTTTTCACTGATCCTCCATGCACTATGGTCTTTTCCTCTCCCAGATAACAATCACCCGTCAGAGGTAATCCTTCACGCATATAACAATATGACATTTTCCTCGCATATGTTCAGTTTGACTTGATTTATTTTATTCCATTAGTCCTCGTACGAGGAAATAGGTCACGTCAATACATAAATTTACAATATAAGAATTGAATGCTACAATTATAAATAATTAGATGTTAATATAAAAATACTAAAATCCGGAAACACAAATTCCCCTGTCCAAGACAAGTAAAATAACATGAATAATAACAAAAATAATAATTCTTTTACTATACTTGGGGTATAGTATAATATTTACATTTCTAATAAAAATATTTAATAATTAAAGATTCGAGAATTGACAATCATAAAATATCGAATTTTACACATTACACAAAAATAAACACAAAACTTCACACACACACTAGGAGGAAACACAAACGGTGGACAAGTCACTTCACGAAACAGAGCGACGAGGAATCTGCAAACTACAGGCCCTCGTACATGAAACAAACATACAAACCAAAGAGCAGAAAAGACTAACAGATACTAAGCAAGTTATGAAATAGGAGGTTTTATTAGCAACACATTGAACACTTTGCGGTTTTTTGAAAAAATTAATTATTAGGGGAACGAATGGAAACTCCTGTACTGAGTAAAACAGCGGCGCCTTTCAGTAGAATACTTTTACATTGAATCTCAATAGTAATTATTGTTCTTACCATCTATAGGAACACTATTCTATAAAAATATCTCTAGTTGAAAGAAAGGCGATGCTTGTCCGATCTTCGACCTAAGAGATTTCTAGTTTCATAATCGTGAGACTCGCCATTCGTTTGAAAAAGATTAATGTTCCTCTTAACAAACTTTAAAATTTCGTGAATAAACACGCCGGGAAGAGTTAATATTCGCAGACTTTTGAAAAACGGCTCACTACGGGATTTATTATCCGTATTAGAAAGTATTCTAATAGCACGCTTTAGCAACTTGAATATTTCAATGCTCCTAGAAAATTTCTCAATAAAATAAAAGAATATTCCCATCTTTAGTTTCGACCGCGACCTTTTGTTTACGATTGATAAGATATGATTTTAGTAGAAGTAAGGCGTTTGCCCGTACGCCATAATATTCTAACATTCTTAGTAAAATTTCATGATCAACCGTGTCGAATGCCATAGAGAGATCAACAAATATGCCAGCTACCTTCAATCCCTCATCCAATGAATTTAGAGTATTTTGATTAAAGTCGTACATTGCACTATTTGAGAATTTTTCTTAAAGGTAGCCATGCTGGGAGGAGCTTAAAATATTGTATTTGCTCAAGAAATTATGTAATTTTTTCAAAAATTTGGGAAAAATAGGAAGCAGAGATATGGGTCTATAATTTGATACGTTGAATGGTGAACGTTTCTTGAAAAGGGATTACTTTCGCGATTTTGAGAGCGTCGGGAAATATTCCAGTTTCAATACATTTGTTAAATATTAATTTAAGTGGAAATGCGATGACTTTGGCACACTCTTTTACCAATTTGCTTATTATGCCATATATATCTGTTGCTTGGGAACACTTCAAGTTTCTTAGCACTAAAATTATTTCATCTATACATATAGCTTATGGTCCCCATTCAGTATTACTGCAACCAGCTAAAACTATTTTTCCAAATCACTGTCGAAATTACGTGGTGTTAGTGATAATAATTTTTATATTAAAAAAATCTAAGTTATTAACACCTACGTCGAATACAAAGATAATTTGGCGATCAGAGATCGTCCTGGATCCATGGATTTTCTTTATGAAGGAATTGAATTTATATATTTTAACTTATGACTGGCTGAAAATGCTGTGTTTTAAGTTTTTTGGATACGAACAACTGCTAATTATAAAGAGATTGGATTAAGTGTTCAAATAGGGTAAATATCACCTATCAACTCAAAAATCTGTTTTCACATCGAAATTAATTATTTTAATGTGATTATTAAGACAATATTGTATAAACGTTTATCACCCATTATTAATTTTCGAAATACTACTATGTTTAAAACAAATTATAAAACAAAGGTTGAAATAAATACTAACAGATATAATTTACAGCGAACAATATATCACTGCAAATATTATGGACAAAATGTACTGCTCTCCCATTCAAAATTCAGACTTTATTTCGGTCTGAAATATTAGAATATTAAGGAACTCAACTATGTGAATTTGTCTCATCCTTCACGCTAACGTCGTTGTTTTGAATCGTAAAAAGAAAACTGTTTTCTTCTTCTCAAGAGTTCAATCTGAATTCTGAGCTTGAGTGTAGGCAGAAGAAGCCGCAGTTATCAACGAGGAGAAGTCGAATTTTGCTGCTCTCTATGGCTTCTGTTATTGTGCGATGGATATCAAATCGCGCACTTTGCAGTCCTGCCCACGGCACCATCACGAAGAGATTCAGCTGCGTCCGAGAATACAGATGCTGCCGTGAAAAGCATCTGTAACACGTGTTTGGCTCTACTTGGCAGCGTTGCAATAAAACTACTCTATAGCAAGTATTTATAATGTCCTCCATTAGTTGAAGTGAATATTAAAATTTGCGCGGAAACATATTTTCTCTTGAGAAATAAATTTTAGGAATCTCTTCGGAAAACATATAAAAAATCAGTGAATCGAAAATTGAGGATAAAGCCCTGTTTAAACTTAGGATTTCGAAAATGGTGACGTAGATTAGCTTCACATTAAAAGTATTTATTCACTACATGTTAATTATATCAAACTTATTACAATATTTAACGTTTTACTAAATATTGTTTTCTACAAGAAGTCTATCAGATTTGCAAATAAGTTTTCAGCGATTGAATCTCTCGGGAAAATAAATGAACACATCTTGATGCAATTCTAGATAAAGTAACTTTTGAAACTGACTCAATTCGCAAAACTATATATTTAAAACCGTTAAATATAAACGAACAGTGGAGCACGAATTCATTTGACTGGAGTTTCTACTAGGACTAGGTTAGGTTTAAAACAAAACAGTATATTTAATAAAGGAAGCAAAGTTTTTTGAAGGAATAAAAGTTAGATACAACTAAGGATATGTTAGATTTAAAACAAAACAGTATATTTATTAAAGGAATAAAATAATTTAACCAGTTGCCAATACAAATTAAGAAATGTGAATCTGATATAAATTTAAGAATACTTTATTTAACATCTAAGTTTACTAAATGTCAATTTTTGAGAAAGTGAACCATGTAGAATTGAGTTGTATTTTTGGCTATATAATTTCATTACTATTATTATTATCTGTAGTAACGCTACTATCATTCTTGAAAACATTCATTACATTCTTACGTACGGGTTATAGTGACAGAATATAGAGCAAGGTTCCCTCACCACACGCTGTAATTATCACCACTTAACTTTTGTCTTACAACATATCCTGAACTCAACACCATACGTTTCCTACATCAATTTTTTAAAAATAGATTTTACACCACCACGTTGCCGTATCACAATTACAGGGTAGTGGACGATTGCGTATTTTATTTAGAATCGACTAGCTAATTCTTTCTCCCTATCCTTTGGTTCAGTTTTACTGCAAAAAAAAATATCCAACAGGAACTCATATGAACTACTGCATTACATAATTTGAGAAAAATTATTGAAATTAACTTTATTATTAGTTTTTATTTTTTAATTATTCCAGGTATTTACGCATACGTTTTATGTTTTGCAATAGTTACATAACTTTAACTATACTGCATCTGACTTCAGAAATTCAGAAAAATGAACCCAGCTCACACCCAGAATTCCAATTTGTGCGGAAAGTTTACATACTCTCAGGGCTGCTGTTCTCGTAATGGCTTTCAATCAGATACATGACTTCAATTTTAACCGCAATTTGAACCACATGCAGTGCCATCCTTGCCACCATTGGCAAAACATACCTACCCACGAACCAATTAAAATCTGAATAATTTTAATTTGTGTCGCTCAGACCTTGGTTTTTTAATGTTTCATAATCGTGTAACGAAATAGCAATTTTAGTAACAAGCATTTATTTCTAGAACTTCCTATTTACTCTTGATATTAACACTCTTACTTAACAGACAGTAAATATTGATCCTACAATATAAAAATACATATGTAATTTTACGGGGGTTTCTATATATATATGCCAACTATAGATCATAGTTCGTCATGAAATCCTTATTTAAGAACCAAATATAATAATTACATGGGGATATAAAAGAAGAATTGAACAGGGTGACAGGACTTCTGTCTGGGCCAGTTCTTGTAAATTTTACCTGATCAACTTTTTCTGTTGTAAGGAGGAAGTTTATTGTCAGCACAACGTTTAATCATGCAAATAATATATTTATAAGCATACCAGGTTTCCTAATCAGTGTTGTTCGGTCTCATCATCACACACCAGCCTCAGCATTGACTCGGGATCATCAATACAGTTTGCAAATAGTTCACCGTTACTGTCATTGTTCAGCATATCTTCAAAATAATATCGAACTCACGACCTTCATGAAAATTTTTCCCAATGATTTGAGCATTTTATTAACGGTGAGCGAAACACAGTTGTAGAAAAGAATGTGGTGATGTCCAAGTTTTAACTTTACAATTTATTTACTTTTAAGTAGAATTAAATGCATGTATAAGAACTGGATCATTTATAGTCTGCGCCACGAAAACGTAATCTTTCGGCTACGTTGGCAAACACTGTCCAAGAAAGGACACGAGCGGCGAGTATGCGTTTGACAGGTAGTAAGATCTGACAACACCACAGGACAAAAGATGAGGAACGGAAAGATTATAATATTACATTTTCGTGACGCCGAATACAGCTATGAACAATGCAGAGTTTTTCGCGGAATTAGGACGCCTGGGCGTAAATATGGAATTGTTTCTAGATTTGAAAATTTGCCCTTTTAAAAAAATGGAATTATTTCGGTAAAAGGGATAATGTAAAAGACTTGCCAACGGATTTTTGTTACTCCAGCGATGCTGTGTTTTTCCGAGATAAACAAGAGAGCGTTCACCATTAGAGGAATAAAGGAAAGAAAGAGAGTTTGTGCGAGTATTCCACGGTGTGAAGAATTCTAGCCTCAAACGGGGATACGTTGATATTCTAGATAACCAGACGGGACACATGAATTCTCGCCTGAAGCATAAAATACAACCTCAGACAGAAAGTTACAGTTTAAGAGAGAGTTGCCATCGGGGGCTGAAGGCAGGAGTCTGCACAAAACTCCCAACCTTCATCACATCATAGGGCTGCAGCGAAACCCGAAAACACTGTCGACGACCTGACTCGGAGGCCAACTGGAGAAAGCTCATACCCAAGTTTATACGTTTTCCGTTAAGGATTTCGAAACCACTCACCGAAGAACATTTTAGGATTAATATTACAATAAACAGTATGAAGCTCACTCGGAGAACATTTAATTAGCAGCCGACGGTCCACTCTTTCAAAGTAGAGTTATTATTTTATAGATTTTGTTATTTTTCCCCTTTATATGAAATTATCAAAATGGATTTATGGTTTTCAATCGTTTGATCACTATGATTTATCGAAATTCTTATTATTCTTTAACCTATCTCATGATTCTAAAACAATTAATCAACAAAAATTATTACGCCAATGGCATTTAATTAAGACCAACTGTTAACCTTTACTTCTAGCATATTGATGATAGTTGGAAGATTTTGAGGAACGCCAAATGATGATGATGATGCCATTGTTATATAAGGACTTGGGTTCTTTGCTGTTATAGGGCCACGATACCTATGAAAGAGGACTCATTTGACATATTGATGATGTTTAAATGTATTATTTACGTGTGGACAAGTTTTTATCAAGTTTGTAAGTATTCTAAATATTAAAGGTATACACTAGTTTGAGCACAGATCAGCAAATAGTTCGCTTTTGATCTCAGAAATCGACCTGAAAAAAACACGAAAACTCTAATCGAATAAACAACTATTACGCCATCCCGAACATCAATCAAGTTATTGTGAATTTAATGAATATATTAGTAAGTTTCCATATGGTATTTGACGAGATCCGTTTGACTCAATCTCTGTCGACCGTGATTTTAAAAGACATCAACTGTAGAAAATTAATATATTCAGTATAATTATATTTAAATTATATTTATCATGCATAATTAAAACAATTTTTGTAAAATATGCAAATACGGTGTTTCATGTTTAATTGCTAAAATAAAATAAATATAATCAACAACTTACCTAATTCATAATTCTCCACCATTTTACTATATATTTGTTGGATAGTAGTGTTTGGCTGATGATTATCGTTATATATACACATCAGACAATTAAAATTATAAATTTTGAATATTCCTAAATTACACATACGTTATATGAGGAAATGTGCTTCATGTTTTAATAACGTAGTATTTTAAATTTGTAATACCTAACAGAATTTTACATGAGGAATATCACGTTCAACCCAGTCATTTCTGTAACTTCATCTTACTACATATTGCATAGTTCAGCAACTTGAAAACGACGTTATGTTGTCTTCCAAATTCAGTGAATGTGAATTTGTTTAGTTTACCCATTTTTTTCGCCCAGAAGCGTACATAACGCATTTAATTCATAGCTGAAAACATTTTAAATTTATTTTCGTATTTTTTTGAATTTTACTGAAGAGGCACATTTGATTACCTTTACTTCATTACTAAATCAGATCATATAATCGTCTAAATATTTATAATTGTAATTGCTAAGTATATTGTATAGTAATAAATCAGTTAATGGCCTTTTACAGACACTTTATCTGTTATTTATAGCGTTATGACATTTCGATACGTGTTCGTATCTTCTTCAGGTATTATTCTAAAGAGGAGATATTTACAAATGATTAATATATGGACTAATTACACAAAGTAAACAAAGACAAACTGAAGTAAACAAAAAATTAACAACTTACCCAATTATTATAACAAACTACGAACAAGTATCGAATACGTCATTTAACTGATTCATTAATTAAAAAACAGACGTAAAATATATTGTAGAGTATTAGTGACAATGGAAATTCATCAAAGTTTATTTTTCTGATATAATTACATCTTTCAATTTGGCTGAGATTTTAAATTACGATCCGAAAATGGGATGCAAAAATTCAACATACTCGATAGCGAGTTATATACATTGTCTTACTGGTGTAAACACAACACAAGTTTCCAACTGCTATCTCTGTCTTTGTAAAAAGCTTCAATAAAGGTTCATAATCCAAAGTATCAAATTATAGACCCATTTCTCTGCTTGCTATTTTTTCCAAAATGTTTGATAAAATAATTCTCATCAAATTACATAATTTCTTGAGCAAATGTAATATTTTAAGTTCCTCCTAGCATGGTTTCCTTAAAGGAAAATCCATAAAGAGAGCAATGTAGGACTTTATTCAAAATATTCAAATATATTAGATGAAGGATTGAAGGTAACTGGAATATTTTCTGATCTGTCTAATAAGACATTCGACACGGTTGATCATCAAATATTACTAAGAAAGTTAGAATGTTATGGCGTACGGGGAAACGCCTTACTTCTCCTAAAATCATGTCTCAAAAATCGTAGACAAAAGGTAGCGGTCTAAAATAAAGATGGACATATTCATTTATCTGATTGGGAATGAATTACGTGCGGTGTTCCTCAAGGCTCGATTCTTGGGCCTTTACTTTCATTCTTTATATTAATGATCTTCCAGGATTCGAACATCTTCTTATATCAATTCTCTACGCGGATGATACAAATGTAGTGATTGCCGATAAAAATGCTAACAATCTTGTTAGAAACGTAAACATCACTGTGGACAAACTACATGCGTGGTTTAAAGTCAATAAATTATCCCTAAATCTAGATAAAAGCAAGTTCGTCCAGTTCTCAGCGGATGGTAGTAACAACCTTTTAGACAAGATCTCGGCTGAGGCGCCTTTTCTGGGTCTTCAGATTGATAGGGATTTAAAGTGGACTCACCAAATAGATCTGCTTGCTGGGAAACTCAGTTGGGCCAATTGTATCACAATCTTAATGCAACATGTTGTCACCAACACTACGAAAATGTTGTACTTTGCGTATTTTCATTCCCTTATGTGTTGTGGCATTGCAAATAGGGGCAGTTGCTCCAGGATAATTGAAATATTCAAGTAGACATAAGTGTGCCATTATAATACTTTCCAATGCGGATAATAAATTCATTGGAAACCATTTTTCAAAATTCTGCAAATATTAACTCTTCCCAGCGTTTTTATTTACGAACTTTTAAAATTCGTTAAGCGGAACATGGATCTTTTTCAAACGAATGGCGAATCTCGCGATTACGACACTAGAAATCGCTCAGGTCTAAGATCTTTGTCTCTACCAGAGAAGTATTCACCACTCATGGAATGTTTTATACAATAGTCTCCCTCCAGATGTTAAAAACAATAATAACTACAAGAATTTTGGGATTCAATGTAAAAATATTCTACTGAAAGGCGCCGGTGTTTTACTCAGTACAGGAGTTTCTTGATCGTTCCTCTAATAAGTATTTTTAAAAAAGACTGCAAAAGTGTTCATTGTGTTGCTAATAAAACTACTTATTTCATAACTTGCTTAGTTTCTGTTGGTCTTTTCTATCCTTTTGTTTGTTTGTTTCATGTACGGCCTGGAGTTTGCAGATTCCTCGTCGCTCTGTTTCGTAAAGTGACTTGTCCGTCGATTGTGTTTCCTCCTAGTGTGCGTGTGTCAAGTTTTTTTTATATTTGTGATTTGTAAATTCTTTATTTTATGATAGTTAATTCATGATTCATTAATTATTTACTAGTACATATTGAATATTTTTATTAGAACTGTAAATATTATATTATACCTTTAGTATAGCTAAAGAATTATTATTTTTATTATTACTATATAGTTCTTTTCCTTATGTTCGACAGGGAAATTTGTGTTCCCGAATTTTAGTATTTTTATATTAACTTCTAAGTATTAATAATTGTAGCATCCAATTATTATATTGCAATGTTATGTATTGACGTGACCTATTTCCTCGTACGAGGACTAATGGAATAAAATAAATCCAATCAAATTAATTTCACTGCATCAACACTATATATAATTTGTGATTTGTGTGAAATGAGGTTAATTATGGTGTGAGTTATATGTTGAATGTTTAGTGTCCTCTAATTTATGAAGATAACTGTGTCCCATTGGGGATAAAACTTTTGGCTTTTTAATATTTGACTATGTTACAATAAAGATCTATTTTACTGTGGATAAATGGTTATTTATTATTCATCGAAATTTAATATTTCTGTAATATCCTGTGACTGATATAGGCTGAGCCAATAGGTCATGTCAATTACTATCTGAGGTTCATTATTTAACCTCTAATAGGTAGGTATTTTATAAATACGTTACAATAAATCTTGACCAGGCTTCTAGATAAAAATTAATTTGTGTTAAAACTCGGTTGATTGATTGATTTTCGTAATTAAAATATTGATTTTTTTCCACATAATTTAAGGAGCAAAACCAGTGCCATATAGCTCTTTTTTCGGCGCAGATGTGGCAGACGCCATCCTTCTCAGCGGAAATACAGCCTGCGGCGTGTCGATATTGTAGGTGGTTAGCCGTAATAGGGTAGCGGCCTATCCATCACCCAGGCCTCCGATCGCATTATGAGCCCTGATGGATGGAGCTCCAGGACGCAAGAAAATTCTAAGGAGAAAAGTGAATAATGCCACTACTCACACAGAAAATATTATTCAAAAGCAGATATGTTATAAATTAAAGGATCCATGCCGTGCAAAACGTTGTCGATGAATAACAACCCAGAAACAAATCGGTTAAATCAATTACTGCCTCGCAGACACTGATTATGATTCTATATCGACAGTAACTCTGACACCAATCTATTATTTCATTAGCTGCATTTTCTATAGTTGATGAGAAATTTTAAAATGAAATTAAAATGACCATTTTTTAAAGTATGTGAGAAAACTGGGTTATCATCCACTAAATTTAGAAACACAAACACAATCAAATTCTCTGCCTCTACAATGAATATTGTCAATTTTATTTATTACTATTTTTATTATATAATTCATGTTAAATTGTTAAAGAGTTGAACATATGGTTAATAAATAACTGTAATATTTTGACAAATCTAAATTCTTCAGATTTGGTTAGAAATTGCTTCTCTTATATCTCTTAGTCGCCATCCTTAAAAAAAGGGTATGTAAAGTTAAATTAACAGTTGAGTAAACAGGAGAAGGAAAATGTCGTTACACGATTTAAACATATGCAAGGAATTCTATAATTGGAGCAAATTCTCTCTTAATTCCTGCCAGGTAAGCTCGTCGATAACAAGTGAATTGCGATGACTATCAGACTGTCCACGTCCTTATTTCCTCGCGAAGTAACGACGTAGTCTGTCATGGAAATGTCGCGTGTTTTCGTCGAGCCTACCCGACTGGAATTCACAGAAATTTTCATCCACTCACTATCCCGGTGAAACATTTGTTCAATGGACCATAATTGTTTGCTACCGATAATGTGCATAAAAGAAAATGTAATAGGTCTGTTTTGAGATATAATAAAAATATAAAATAGCCAAAAGGCAGAAAATACGAAGTGATGACATAATCTGCAAACTTGGTTGCATTATTAAGAAACACGAGAGGCAGGGGTGACAAAAAATTACATTTTGCTCAACTACGCCTTTAATATATATTCTACGGTGAAGAAAGGTACAGAGTTTGCAGAAACGAAATGTGGTATTTATATCATCATATCATTTCTCCTGTCTTTTGGCTATTTTATCTTTTTCTGATATTCTGCATCCGTTTTTGGGCTGTTGGGCCACGGTTATTTTTGGCGAGTTTGCCGACGTTTTGCTCGCGAGATCCGAGCATTTCCCAGGCTAGGCGAAGGATAATTGCAACCCGTTCTCTGTTCCGCAGGAGCGGGTCGAGCAAGGTCACTGAAGAGTCCGGCCTGTAAGTCATGCCACAAATTTTTTCTTGTTTGTCGCTGAGGCTGGGAATCCACAGGGAGCGTAACTCGTACCCGGAATCTCTGTTGAAATTAGAAGGTCTCTGTCTTATTCCAATGGCTTCACGAATCACCCGGGCCTCTGTTTACCTCTATGCGTGCTCCAATGTTATCTATTTCATCCAAAAACACTATCGCTTCTTTGAAAATTACGCAAAAGTTAGTAAAAAGTGATGGACTGTATTATAAAATCAAGTAAGATCCTTGAGTCAAAAAAAGTAATAATATAAATAAAAAGAAGAATAATCACATTTGTAAGAAATAAATTGATCAGTTTAAACTTAATAAACGCCCACAAAGCATCCTCAAGAATTTTCCCTGGCTAGTAACACAGTGCCATCTAAGGTAAGTCCTATTGAGAGTTCTGCAACAGAGGATAGATTCGATTGCCGTGGTCGTATGTGTCTTTCGTGTTCTTTGATCATTCTTCTCACCGATAGACCGGTCTTTCCTACAATTATATCATTTTTATGACATTGTTTGTAATTTGGGAGTTGTATCTTTACATATTGTCAGTCGAAGCGGAATGTCACGACCAGATATTTTAAAAATTGGATAGTATCATCATTGATGAACATGCTGTTAATAACGAGTTACAAAGTTATGTAAATCTACCGTGAACTCGGTATAGGGGATTCAGACAGAAGTGAATAAATAATTTACCATTTATTGGATAGAAATGGAACTTTTCAAAGTTTTGAGCGTACTGAAACTATAAATTTGATGGTACGGGTAAACTTGTATTAGTTATTCTAATAGTAGAGCTATTGAAGGATATCCGAAGGAACTTATGGTCTTTATGCTGACATTTGATGAAGAGGAAGGAAAAGTAAACTCGAAATGACAGATGGATAAATGTGTTCGATTTCTAGAAATTATTAAATGCCTAGGTTATTTTTGTTTACCGATGTTTCAATCCAGCACTGAGTAAATATATGAGCATATATAAATTGATTCTTTAGATTAAATAATTGCTTCTTAGAGAAATTAAAGAGAGTATTTTATGACAAAAACATAAAATTAACTGGTACACTATTCAAGAAGGAATCAATGTTCTACATTCTAAATCATACCCTGTAATTTAGTAAATTCAATACTTATTCAAAATATAGATTTTATATATAATTATAAATTAATAGTCTATTAGGAAAGTCCCTCCCTTACTTGTAAACAAACTATGATAAACGAATGCTGATTAACTGCTAATTATCGACTGATATTACAACAATGAAACAAATCTATGCACAGTATATATATATATATATATATATATATATATATATATTTCACATTCTTATGTACATAAATGAATGTACTTTTAAAGGTATGGTGCAATTTAAAAAAATAGGTACGCGTGTTACTTACATTCTAAGAAAAAAATTGTTGTGGTAAGACACCTTTGTAAATATAAACGTGGGGGGAAGGGTGAAACAGGACGTCTTGAAAAAATGCGAAAAGCATTAATATTGTATAATAAATAGTTCACGAATATTAATATTGACTCTCTATTTACAGTTTAGGTCCAATTTCAACCCCCATGAGAGAATATAAGAGGGGCTTAATATAACATATACATATATAATCGAAATTTGTATAATGTTCAAAGTTATCGGAGTCTCTGAGAAAAGATTGACTGCAATGGCGGTTAAAAATACCGAAATATTTGTGTTATTATTATTGCAACTACGTTAATAATATTTGACAGCGCAGCGTCACACGAAAACCCAACTTTATTAGCACCTTCTTTAATTATAATTTTGTCTGCAGAGGTTACGAAAATGTGAAAATGAACTCCGTTGAAAGCCAGAATACAAGATTTCATCGACCTAGCTATTGTCATGTTATTCGAACGCCATCCTCAGATATACCAACATACGGGGCGGACGACGACGAATTAATCGTCAGCTGTTGACCGACAGATCCCGTGAGATTGGCGACAAACGTTTCATGTGTGCAGAACGTATACGACCGGGAATATACGTTACTCAAATAAGACGTGGTACGTAAACATAGCCGGTACGGAATTCTCAATCTAAAAATGTTACATTCTTTGTAATAGGTTTTCGTAGAAATTAGAGATGTATTCACTTTGAAATCAACATAAATAATTTATATAATTTCTCTAATAATTGCAGAATATAGTTTTTAATTGTCTTTTGACGATATTGCATAACTCACTATATCAACGAATACAAAAATACACAAAAACTACTAAAAGGATGTAGATTTTATGGTGACAAAGAACATTATCTAGATAAATAATAAAATACTCTAAGTGCGTCTACGAAAAATAACATTATTTGGTATAAAAAGTACGCACTCTAACTAAATTTGTATCCGTAACACACAAAAACGCAGCATATATAAAAAACAATCATGTTATTAATTTTGGAAAAACAATAAAATATAATTATAATCACATATATTACACCTAAGATAACGTAGAAAATCTGTCGGCTTAGTTTTCAAGCGCTGTAATTATCACATCCATTTTTGCGTAGATTTTAAATAATACTAAATACGTATATATAATTTGAGGAAAGAATATTTAGTAATGTATATTAAATATTGTAATGACCCCAATATATGTAATGAAAGGATTTTTATAAATTATTTAATATTGTATTGTTAGCGTAATATTGTGACCCGCGTATTTTTATGCTAAAGTCAGAATTGCGTAATAATGTGGAGTGTTTTCAGACGGTATTATTGTTGGCGGGATGTAATGTTGATATCTTTGAAGAAATGACAGTCTCTGATAGGAGCTGCCCGAATTTTATTTTGGGTGTATACAGGCTATGTATAGGGTAATCCACATAGTGCCAACTCCCCTCTTATAGCATAGGAAAGGGATTTGTAAAGGGATCTGTGGAAGGGTAGAGGAAGGTAGCCAAGGGTTAACTAGGGCCCCCGGGCTATATTTTAAGGATCCTACCCGGCATTCGCCTAAAGAAATGCAGGACAAACCCTAGAAAAACCTGCATCAGGTAGGTCGGGCATTGGGTACTTGTCACACGCCCTTCCGATAGCGGGAGAGAAGATTTCCTGTGGGGACGCAGCATTACCTTCTCCGTGCCTTTTTTAGGAGGTAGCTGGCCGACTATTCCAATGGGAAACGAGGTATGTACAAAAATCAGTTGTAAACCTTGTATAATATTCCTTACCGTCAGATTTCTTGTCCGCTCATAGTGTAATATTCAAGTAAATTGATTTCAATATTTTGTAATATTTTATAAAGTTAATTATTAAATTTCCAGTTCCTATTACTGTTAGAGACCCGATAAGCGACCTTGAAGGTTTCAAGAATCTCATTAAAGTCACGGTCTTCATGTATAAAAATTGTTTATAAAAACTAATTCATATCAATGTTTTTGAAATTTGTGAATTCAAATTTTATTTGTTAGTTATCATTTCATTTATAAAATCCGTCAATAGGTTATAGTTCCCTTTTAATGAACTGTTTAAGTAAGTTAGATTTCCCTATTTGAATATTACATTAACTGGCAGCACAGCATGAGGTTTCGATTTATTCTAATTTGTTTATTGCAATATATATATATATATATATTATTTGTTGATTTATAATAATTTGTTTGGCGGCGCCGATCTCAAAGAACGACAGTGACGGCGGTCTCTTATTGATATTAAACTAGGAAGACCTTGGTTTGTTTGGTTTACAATGTTTTGTTTGGCGGCACCAATCTCAAAGAACGGAGTGCTATAATTGATATTAAATTAAAGAAGCCATGGATTGTTGATTTTAAAATATTTTGTTAGGCGGCACCAATCTCAAAGAATGACAGTGACGGCGGGCTTCTTTGTCGCCGAGATTTGGTGTGAACCGCGAGCGTGAGAATTGTGAGCGTGAGAGCTACGAGTGTGAAAACCGAGAGTTGTACGGAGTTCAGTTGGTGGGGGACTCTGGCAAAGGAGTTAGTTGATTGGTGAGCTTCGAGTTGAGAGGCAGCCATGGGACGATAGGAATGATCGGACAAGGAAGTCAAGAATTCAGTAAAGTGGTTCAAGATATTTGATATTCATTTTTAAGCCTTGAAAGAATTACAACGCTGCGGAGATTGGATGTTTAAAAGAATTGAACTCTGTTATTGGTGTTCGTTGCAGTTTCTGGAACATTTTTGAATAGACTGGTTATTTTGTAATCAGTATATAATTGGGGTCACATTAACACTGGCCGGTTTCCAAGGTCAGAACATCTTGGCGTTGGCGATAATACTGGATAATTGACTGGTGGCCGCGGGCGAAACATCTTCGGACCGTACGAGGGATCCTTTTGTTTGTAGCTGTGAAAATATTGAACCGTGTGTTTTTCTCAAGTGTAGAGTCGCTGAATAGTGGACTTTTTAGTGAACTGTGTGTCCACGCTCTGAAAACGTTAAATCTGGTACCAGAAAGAAAGTTGTAAGTACAAATCAAAATAATAAATGAGTGTAAACGGTAATTAAGGGTAAAGTCAGATTTCGTTTCTTGTAATTTCATATTCCGTTCATTTTAATTATTTTGAATTGGTAATTTTAATTTAATCTTGATTGTTTCGTACTTATCAAACCCAGTAAAGACCCTGAGAAGAAGATTTATTTAGATTCATTTGTTTGTAAAATATAAAAGTTTGTATTTTCTTTAAATGCCACAAATTATAAAAAGAATAACTAATTGATTTATAAATTTTGATTGAATGTGGTATACTAAAGTAGTGCAAATAATTTGTACCTTTAAAGAATAAATTTGTTTTAATAATTAATAAATTTTAATTAAAGCCTATTCTGTTGATCAATACATAAATTGGATTCCACAACGTGGGGAAAGTTAATTAATTAATTAGTTTCCGTTATTTATTACAATATATTTATAGATATAGGATAATTGTTGCCATACGTATTTTTCTTCAATATTGTTCTTGGGCAGCATTTACAATAAAATTTTAAATAACAATGTTCTACTGTTTAAATTAGCAATAACAATAATGTTAAACAGTAAGTTACGTACAACGAGATTTTTCCATTTCACGAAGTGAATTATTGGAGTTTGAATATAAAATTTCTAAGTATCAAAATATGTACAATTACAGAATATATAAGTTTATGGCAGAATTATATGTTCTTATGTGTAGAAAATATTATTCCAAAATAAATATTCCTTTTAGAGGATAGATGTTTGTTCATTAACTGCTTCCTGACAGTTTATTATTATTTACTGGAATGGACCAAAAACAAATTTAAAAAGAACACGGAACACTAAAAAATAATCTAATTTTATAGATTATATACATATTTTAGTTTTTATATTTTGGTCGTTACATCTCGTGATTAAATACAAAAATTGTAGTTCTGTTTCATTGATATTAAGTAACGGTCATTTTAACCCGTATTTAAGTGTTGTAGATTATATAAACTTTTTTTATAAATATGGGCAATTATAAATACCCAAATCATTGCTATCTTTATTTGGTGATAAATATGTTTGCATTGGTTTAATATACTCTAAATGTGTTAGCTGTAGATGTTTGGGATCAGAATTAAGTAATCGGACTCTAGAAAACATAAATTAATAAAATACATATTATGTGTACGTTTTTAAACGTAAACAATAATCGCCAATTTAAGGAAATTACTTAATTATAAGAATAAAACGTTGACTAACACATTTCCTACACATTGTTGTAATTGTTTCGTTATAATAATGTCATTCCGAGACACTTCGGCCAGTTTTGAGAGGTGTATCTTCCGGTGTCACAGATCTGGACATACGGTAAGAGTTGTTTGCTGTTCCCATTGAAACAGTCGGCCAAATGCCTCCTAAACTGATCGAGGAACGCAGAAGGGAATGCTGCGTCCCCACATAAAACCCCTCTCCCACCATCGTAACGGCGTGGGACAAGTATCTAATGCACGACCTACCTGATTCAGGTTTTCAAGTGTTTGTCCTGCATAACTTTTAGGCAAATTCCAGGTAGGATCCTTAATATATAGCCCTGGGGCTAATTAACTCTTGGCTACCTTCCTGTAATCATTTCACATCCCCCTTTAAATCCCTTTCTCGAGATTGCCGTAACAAAGTGAATTACCGGTATATGGGATTGCTTTACGCAGCAAGTCCTGTCGCAGAGGTCCCGGTTCCTGAAGACAACGAGTCTGCAGTGGAGTTCATCAAGGAGATGACTGCGCCAACGAGACCTCCGCGCCCTGGCGATCCGTCGGTCAGAGGACGTCGAGCATCCTGGACCTGATCCAGGAGAAGAACCGAGCCGGAAAGTGCTGGCAGAACATGCGGGATAAGTCGGCCAAAGCACTGATGAATAGGCTGGTCCGATACATCAGAGCTGCGACCCAGCAGCACAGAGATGCGCTCTGAGAAGCACGGCTGATGAGTCTTAGCGTGACTGGCGACACTCTATGGAAGGCTACCAAAACCTACGGCAAGAAGACGACTCGGATTCCCTACTTAGCAGGAGTAAACGACACGGCGTATAGTCACTCCGAGAAGGCAGAATCGCTCGCAGATGCCTTTGAAGGGATCTTTCGCCCTGTCAAGAATCCCGTGGATTTAGCCCAGGTTGAGTATATTAATAGATACTTTCATAAGTATTTTTCCAGGAAACAGGATGAAGTCTACGAAATTCCAGAGATTTCATCCGAGGACCTACGCAGCATCCTTCGTAAGCTGCCGGCCGACAAAGCGCCGGGATACGACGGGCTTCCCAACGTCCTGCTGGGAAATTTACCGCCGGAGGCAATCGAGTACGTCAGGAACATCTTCAACGCCCTACTACGCCAGCGAAGATTCCCCAGCGCCTGGAGGCACGCCATCGTCTGCGCCGTACCTAAGCCGGGAAAGGACCGAAAGGATCCGAGCAACGACCGGCCGATCTCCTTGCTGCCGACGCTCTCGAAAGTCCTCCAGAATGAGTTAGATGATCTGAAACGAATCCCTTCTTTTCAGTTTGGTTTCCGGAAAGGCCACGGCACGACTCAGCAGATCATGAGGATTGTCGAGAGAGCCTCTCTTGCCTTAAACAGGAGCCATCACTGTGGTGTGGTGCTTCTTGATGTCGCGAATCCTTCGACTCCGTTTGGCAGTCGGGGATTTTGTTCAAGTTGGCTCGGTCCGCCGTGCCAAGTTACTACGTGCGCATCATAGGTCACTCACTACCTGCAGATGCGAACCTTCTCAGTAAGGGTGGGCGAGGTTCTATCATCGAGAAGGAACATCCTGGCCAGCGTACCACAGGGCAGCGTTCTCGGGCCTGTCCTGTACAACGTCTTCACCGCGGACATCCCGAGGTCGGAACCGGAGCCGACATCGCGCAGTACGGAGACTACACCGCGCTAATCACGGCATTGTGGGACGAACACGTCGTGGGAGCCCGCTTGAACGCCGGGCTGGAGGAGATACAACGCTGGGCCACCACCTGGGAGGTGAAGATCAACGCGTCGAAGAGCCAGGCGCTGCTGATCACCCGTCGATGACCGGACAAACCAGCGATACGATGCTTTGGAGAAAGCTAAGTATCTAGGGGTAACAGATACAAGGCTAACGTGGAGGCACCACGTTAATGATATACATAGGAAGGTAACAGCTAGGTTCGAAGCTGTCACCGAGAGTAGGGGTCTCAATATACATTTCCCCCATCGGCCCGATACTGGAGTACGCCTCACCCGTATAGGCCAGCACAGCGGAGACGCACATGGAGAAGATCTTCACCATCGAGAGGAAGTGCCTCTGACGAGCGCTGCATCTCCCGCCACGGACATCCAACGCCGTAGTTTGGGACCTGGCAGGAATGGATAACCAGTGGGAGCGGATCCTAGAAACCTCCGTGAGATTCTACCGCAGGGCCCACGAGTCTGGCAATGAGCTGGTCTCATCGCTAGGTCACTACGACCCTGACAATAAGGTAAACAGTAATCGACCTTTGTCGATTTTCCTGTAAGTATCATCAAAATCCACCTTACTTTATTATAATATTAATTGATTAATAATCTTACAAGCCCTTTTACAGCTTGCAGGTTATCCTGATATATAAAATCAAAACACATATAATTACATGTATTTATTTATTTACACATTTAATTTATTTATTTACAAATTAATACCCCCCCACACACACACACAAACCAACAGATATTAGGAGGGAGAACGTCAGGCAGAAGAAGTGGTAGTCGAGGAAGAAGCAGTAACAGCGGTACAAGTATGAATGAATGAGAGTGTGATTCTTTTTCCTGGAAACCGCATTATGCTAGGTATGAATGTATTTAACCAAACGATGACACATTAGTTGTGACAAAATATTAGTATGTGCAAGGTATAATATTCGTCATCGCGGAGCAGATTCCACGAGGAAGGAACTCCGAGAACTAGAAGAGATGGCAGGACGTCCAGTTAGATGTCACCGCTGCTGCTATTAAAGGGGAGTTGCCACCACGTAGATTATCCTCATGTAGCCTATTACCCTATATATAAACAGCCACTTTATAGTGAACTTATGATTCAAAAATTCACATCCATTTTACTTCGAAACGTGATATTGAACATCTGAAATCAGTACGCCATTATGTTATATCAATAGTCTTGAGTTATATATTAGGTCTATTTCCAAAAACTATGGAAAGAGTGTCCTTATTTGGGTACAAATATTTATTTCGCATATCTGTTCAGAAAACAATGTAACTCGTGTGAATTATCCACATATTTTATCCGAAATAGTTGTAGTATTTTAAAATGTTCAAGACAATCAAATATCATGGCAGCAGGTAGGGTCAAGGGACCTAATAAAGAATCTGATAAGAAACAAAAACCATCAAACTGACGCCTGCAAAATTTGAACCGTAAAACCATAATCCGTAGTCGTCAATCTCTTCTAGAGGTAGATGTCATTAGTGAGGGAATAGTATTGGTTGGCAGGCCATCACATGATGCCTGAAGAAGGGATGAGTGTAAATTGCGGAGTGTAATCGAAAACGAGTCTGAAGCGAATTGTGAGACAGTAGAAAGGAAGTTTCTGAGCAGGCATAGTCTAGCCTGAGGCAGTTCCTGTGAGAGCGAAACTCCTAGATCGCAGAGTTCATGGGGAATCTTCTACGATACATTGCACGACTTCTGACACACAACACGATGCCTGCCTGCAGTGTCATTTCGATTTGTCATCTGGAGACCCAAGCGATGATTGTCATACGAATATACTGAGAGCTGGACAAACAGGACAACTATTATGAATAGATGCTCATGACGAATATTGTAATAATTTGCACTGACAATAAATCATGAAAAAATAGAGTTTATAATATTAAATGAAGAATTGAAATAAGTTAATGAAATGCTTTTTTAAATAAATACTAATAAAATTTGACATACTTGTTTGCCAATATTGCAATTTCGTTTAATGGATTTTGTGGTTGTGTATATTTCATTCATTATACAAAATATCCGAGACAGCTCACCTTGTCCATACGGAGCGCATTACGAAAATTGTCTCTCGATATTAAAGGTGCAAAAGACAATTCCAATTCTCTACGCGGATGATACAAATGTAGTGATTACTGATAAAAGTGTTGATAATCTTGTTAGAAACGTAAACATTACTGTGGAAAAACTAAATGTGTAGTTTAAAGTCAATAAATTATCACTAAATCTAGATTCGTACAGTTCTCAGCGGATGGTAGTAACAACTGCTTCGTGGGAAACTCAGTTCGGCTTGTAATTGTCTCAGAACATTAATGCAACATCTTGATATCAAAACAACGAAAATGGTGTACTTTGCGTATTTTCATTCCCTTATGTGTTATGGCATTTCAAATAGGGGCAATTGCTCCAGAAGCATTGAAATATTCAAGTTGCAAAAGCGCGCCATTAGAATACTTTCTAATACAGATAATGAATGCAGTTGTAAACCGTTATTCAAAAGTCTGCGAATATTAACTCTTTTCAGCGTGTTTATTCACAAAATTTTAAAGTCTGTTAAGCGGAACATGAATCTTTTTCAAACGAATGGAGAGCCTCACGATTAATAGACTAAAAATATTTCAGGTCTAAGATCTTTGCTCTCTACCAGAGAAGTATACACTACTCAGGGATAGTTTTATACAATAGTCTTCCTCGAAATGTTTAGAAAAATAATAACTACAAGAGTGTTGGGATTAAATGTAAAAATATTGTACTGAAAGTCGCCGGTATTTTACTCAGTACAGGAGTTTCCAGATCGTTCCTCTAATAATTAATTTTTTATATAAATGCAAAGTGTTAAATGTGTTGCTTATAAATGAACTTATTTCATAACTTGTTCCTTTCTGCTCTTTTGTTTGTTAGTTTTATGTACGAGGGCCTGTGTTTTGTGTTTATTTTTGTGTTATGTGTAAGTTCTATATTTTATGATTGTCAATTCTCGACTCATTAATTATTTAGTAGTACATTTTGAATATTTTATTAGAACTGTAAATATTATATTATACCCTTAGTGTAGTTAAAGAATTATTATTTTTGTTATTATTAATATATAGTTCATTTACTTATGTAAATGTATGTTAACGTCTAATTATTTATAATTGTAGCATCCAATTATTATATAGTAATTTTATGTATTGACGTATCATATTTCGTTATACGAGGACTAATGGAAGAAAATAAATCAAATCATTCTTTTCATTAACGAAAGATTAGAGTAGACTTCATTTCTGACATGTTCGGTTTCCTCCGCCTACGATTCATGCATTCATTCCAGATTTTTATAAGCCAGCAGCTGGTATTACTTTTTAGTATACTCATATTCATATGAACAAATTAGTGTTAATTTGTGTATATAATTATTGTTTATTCATCAATATTAGTGGACAATACAGCTAAGTAGTGTGCATATTAGTGTAGAGCGTCGCAATAAAGCGAAAGCAAACTGCGAGCGTTCGATTCGTAGAAGGAGAATAGAGGCTGAGTGGTAATGTGCAGAAACTTCAATAATAAATGGCCCACGTTAGAACAATTGTTAAAATAAATTGTTTCTAAATAGGTGAAAAGACTTGTGGATGGGACTGTGGAGATGTGCAGATCATATGTAAGGCACTTGCTTCGTTAAGGTCGATGTTATAGCTCACTTTCCGTAATTAATTATTTTGGCACAGTTTATCTAAAGCAATTTTGTTTTAATGGAAAGAATGGAAATAAATATTAAGTTTTAGCTTTGGATAAAGATAGCAATACTCCAGGAAGGGATTTTCCCAGCCCCAAATAGCTTAAAAGCAATAGGTATCTGGGTCAGGGTTCCAGGAAATTCCTACGAAAGCGACGCGTCTCTGTAGCCAATAGGGAAGTCTGTAGTTAGGAAGATTTATACAAAAAAAGGTATTTTCGAAAAAAGAGAGGGGATCTAACGAGGTTGGAGAAGGTAGCAGTGAGAGACAGTCAACATTTCACTGTGGAGGCTGATAGTCACAATTTGCTGAGGTGGGCCACAAGCCTGAGAAGTAGGCAATACGTGACGGGTGATTCCAACACCTCTGTAACTATAAGACAGTGAATATTTCTCAAACAGAAGGCCGTTGGGGTTTCTTTTCTGGAGTATTTGCATTTAAATGTTAGGGTATTTCAAGTTCTACTTAAACATGGGGAATCTGAGGTGTAATTCATGTTATAGCAAGCCAGAAGTATTTATTATTTGTTCTGAATTTTTATGTATGTAGTTACCTTTATTATGTAAAAATTTCACATAATATATTAAATTTCTCTGTTTTCTTTATTTTGTGGTAATTTTGCCACATGGCGCCCAACGTTTAAACTTCTGATAAATTTTTACTATTTTCCAATTGTAGTTTGTGTTTTATTTTAAAATCATTAGGAACCACTACAATGCGATTAGACTCACCTTCATTGACGAAAACTTATCTTCTTATGAGTCATAGGAAGAACAAGTGCCATGTTGCCACCCAAGGTAATTTCTGGTTCAAGTTAAATTTAATTTTGATAAAATTTTACTATTACATTTAATAAAATTTAGAATTTATTATTTCAATAAAACCTAATTTGAATAATAGATTATTACAATGCCTGTAGTCCAATTATAAATATAAATTGTTAGCCACACGCAAGTATAAATTTTCCCATCTAAAATTTCACGTTGAGAATACGATGGGTTACTATTCATACACTCCATATTTCCATTTCTAAGAAAGCAGACGCTGTAAGTTTAGGGATAAACACAGAGTTTTTCTTAATCTATTGTAGTTGAAAGCTGCGTGTGCGCCCTGCTCGATATTTCTTCTTCTTAACTCCACTGAATGAAAGCAGTGAGCCTGATTTAAAATGGGCCATCATAACTCCCAGGCATCTCATCAAGAACACTATTATCTCCATTCTGCTCCTTCAAGTAAAATTTAAAAGTAAATTTAGGATTTCTGTAGAAAATTTGTAAAATAATTATTTGAGGAAACCCTGTCTGATGCATGAATAGGCCTAATAATATTTGGCCTCAATTTCTTTACAATTACTTTCCTTTTCATGAAACTAGAAGCTATTTCATTCTTAACACCGAATATAAATTAATGGTAATTAAATATTAACTTTCAGCTATCGTATACGTGAATATTTTCTTAGATAGGAGGTATGTAGGCACTAATATTATGAAAATTCCAGAATGCCTAGCAGCCATTGTGTCCTTAGATCACAGCTTCCCTTTGTGTGTACCAAGCCAGCATTCCTCGCTCTGCCGGCCCCGCCTCGTCTGCGGATTGCTAACCTTCGCATAAATATTTACAGACGAAACAGAAACTCATATTACAACTAAAATTTACATGTTTCAGCAGCATACAATAAAGTAAATTACTTCTTATTTTGTCCTCCAGCATAGTTCTAAAAAAGGAAATGTATCCGTAAAATATCTCTTCCCATTAACAAACTCAATACTATTAAGATTTTTTATTAATTTCAGTTATGTAAGTACTCATACTTTATATATTCAGATGGAATTAAAAGTTTCAAATAAAAATAAGTAAAAAAGACTCAGATTTGCATATTGTAAATCAATGCAGAACTGAACTAATCACAATGGTAAAATAAAAAAAATTAATTTAATGAATGTGATTATTCGTGAATGTCAATTCTATATCTATTTAATTAATTTCAATACATTGAATTAACTTGGGTAGATTAATTCATAGTGCATCGATACAGGGAGTAAAATTATATAGACTCTGATTGATCTTTTAATTAATTGAATTGATCCTATTTATGTTTTGTTCTTTAATAATAAAATATATCCAACGATCTGTATTTCCAGAAAATGCTACGATAATAGGAAGAACCAGAATATAAAGAAATTCACGTATTATAGCAGACAAGAAAATAACTCTTTCCTGACAGAATAGGATGAAATTGTAATGGTTTCACAGACACCGACATACGAAAGTAACATGAAAATTAAATTACGGGGTTGCGAGGCGTTTTGATAAGAAACTCGGTCAAATTCAGTTCGAGTTTCTAAGTTTATGCATCCTGCAGCAGTTTCTACGATCCTTTTTTCATGTTTCTCTCTCTTCATCTCTTTTGAATCGTATGCGTTACGGTTGTACATTCAACAACGCTTGAATTGTGTTAAATTTGTCGCCAATGTCTAGCGCCTTCAGCTGTTTCTGTTTTTCATTTCCAAATTCTTCTTCCCTCCTCGACTTCACTGAATCTCATTATTTCCTCTTCATTTTAATGTCATTCAGTTCTTCTTTCCTTCTAAATAAAATAATCTTATAGATTTCAGTTTTTAACTTAGCTTCAGAGAAAACAATTGATTCGGCACTAAAAAATGAACGCCCTTGTTACCCTCTTCCTCACTGCTCTTCCGTTGGAAGCTGTAAATGAACGTTGTGGTGAATGTCAATATTCTAATCAGCGACTCTCCAAAATTTTGAATTAGACATCTGAAAGGCAAATGAATTCAGTTATTTTGAACATATTATTATCATATCCCCCGAAAATATTTTCGGCACCGTACTAATCAACTGAGTTATTCAAAAAGTATGGAATTAAAAGGATAGGCGGGAAATTTTATAATTAACTGCTTCAGACCTCAAAGCGCATATTGAAGGGACTGTAATTGGCTTCTAAACTGCTCATCTCAATGATCCCGGGAAAACTTTTAGATTATTTTTTTAAAATTTATTTTAATTAGCCATCAGAATTATAATTATATAAGCTAATGCAAAGAAGTACGACAGTTGCAGGATGCGGACCCCTCCCTCCAGGAGACCCCTAATTTCTGCCTACTGGTGAACGTCTTTTCAACCACCTGTTGGCTTAATGTTGAAGTTTGTTGTGTTTTTCGATTTTTTTGTCTGTTAAGAGTTATTAATTTACGTAAACTTTTCATGGATTGTATCAGACTGTGACGTAAGATCTGATTAACTTATTGATAATTTGGTTCTATACAGGCAGAATGAGTAAAAAAAATTAAAAACTTAGAAACACGTTTCCTCAGACTGCAATATTATTCATGTGTACTAAAATTTATGAACTAACAGAAGTCAATGCGTTGAAATTGTAAAATATTTCAGAAAGAAAAAATAGTATTATATTTACTGCTCAAGGAGTTTGTGTTACCCTGAATATTGATAGAACGTTATATTACTCTAGCATGATACATGTGTTCTATAACCAGAATTATTGTACCTACCCAGTCAGACCTCTGATCCTTAGAAAAAAAAAGTTTTGCGATAATAGAGTTTGTATCGTAAGAATGTCTGATGTTCTTTTAGACTAGTTATTAGAGCCCGTTTTGTTCGATGAAATTTTATAAACCATTAAATGGGTATCAACAGATTCCAAAGGATCTTTATGTAAAATAAAATAAAAAGATAAGGAGTTAGGGAATTTATAAATGACGCTGACATTAAAATTTTTGAAGGGTTGATATGTTTGAATGCAACTGTGGGTAAAAGAGTAAAACAGTATATATTTTCACGTTTAAGAAGTTTAAGTTTATAAATGTTAAGCTTCCTAACTCTCTCGGAGATATTGAAATTGATGAATGAAGGTGGATAAGGTTTTTCCAGTAAAATATTAAAAACAGAATTCACATTTGCAGAGCGTAATTTGTTTCAACAATCAAATCAAACGATCAAAAAACCATGGCATTCTTATGTTGTAAAGGATAAACAGAAAAAAGTTAAGAACGCTTAGAAAAAGTAGATTTGCGAAACCAAATAGAATGCATAAAATCACAATCTTCTACAGTCTGATAGAGATGTCAAGGAAATTAAGTGCGCGGCGTACCTCACGTTTATAAGTTAGTTTGATCTTTAATAAAATTATTAATGATATTTCCAATGTTAAGAGGTAAGAGCAATACAAAAAGTGTCATCCATATATCTATCATTGTAAAGAAGAGAAGTAGTAAGGGATGAATGACATACCGTTTCAAGATCTCTCATGACTATTTCAGTAAAGAGTTGGGGAAAATGGACTGTCTTTAGGAAATCCGTGTATTTGGTGATAATATTTTTTGTTAAAAATGATAAAGGTAGACATTGAGGGCAATAAATAATTATCTAATTGAATTGTGGTGTACTCACTAAAAATAAGCCACTTTGATTTAAAAGTATCAATAATTAGGTCCTTATGGATTGAGGTGAAAATGGAAACAACATGTATTTTATAGCAAGTGGAAGCGACTATATCTGTCAAAGATTCAATAAACAATATCACGATGTATAGTGGGGAAAAGGGTTATGTTTAATCATATATCGCGTGTGGTCAATTTAGAAGAACTTGGGAAGCACATTTTTTCCTAAAATATTATTTTCAAAATTTGTTCCATTATTCCAATTGTGACCTAAAAAATATATATAAAAATATTTTTTGTATCATGTGTCGGCGAAAACAATTTTTATTATTGATTAAAGTATCGAAAATATTAAATACCCATAACGGAATACGTTCTATATGATAGAAAAGCAAGTGACGCCATCAGCCCCCAAATCATAATCCATTTAAAATGTTAACCACACAATTGTATACCCTGGTTCTTAATGGATAAACTTTTTGAAATAATCATTACAAAATTAATTGTTAATTAAATAATAAATAATAAAACTAACTAGAAATATGTAATATGTTTTTGAAAAAATTAATATTAAATATGAAAATAAATATAATACTGGAGTAAAAATTTAAACTAAAATAATCAGGACATCAATAATGAAATTAATTAATTAATGAGAAAACAAATTAGATAATGTAATACAAAAGTTAGAAAACAACAAAATTCGTAAATGAGAAAATATGAGACGACGAGAATTGTTATTTATTATTATAATTTTCATTCTACTGTGGTAACAAGATAACAGCATACTTATGTTCTAAATATCTTTTTGACTCAGCAGACAATTAATTATAATATATATATATATATACATATATAATATATATTATTATCTGAAACACACAATATACAAAATACATTCTTACATGTGTGTGAAATATGTACTACAATTAAACTATAAAGGATGATATCTGGACTATGTCAGGAAATGGAATAGGCAAATTGAAAGGCCATTAAACAATTTATTTAGAAGTTTGATGGGGGTGGTGGTGAGACATTTGGTAAATATGTTATGGGGTTGTAATGAATAAATAGTAGTCGATTAATACAAAATTCATAACTTCCATGAAGGCGGACGTGTGACCTGCCGTTGGCAGAGATTAATGATTTCAGACTTCTGCCTGCAGGATAGTCAATCCACCGTCGGTGTAGATGCATATTCCAGCCACTTCACGTTTTTTTTTAAATGAAGAAAATTTATGAATTATTCGTATCGTGATTTGGGGAGTGGGGCAAAGGTTATCTATTCTTCGCACCTAAAGCAAGCAGAGCGAGATGCGTGAGTTAATAGTACCTAGTAGCTTTTAGCTGAGAAATATTGCGTGTCGCAGCCTGACTTCAACTTTATAAAGCTGTTAATGGAGATAGTCGCAGCCTACCTGGAGGACATCGCCATAACTTTAGCCGACAATCGACGCGGGACATCAACCTTCACGGATATCCACCTCAAAACAGCATCATACCAGGATCCTTGAGCGAATTTGCATATTTATTCACCGATCACCTATTTGACATTCATGTTCAGGCTAATTTGACTAATTTTCAATTATTATTGTATTCAATAATAACTGTCGCATATATTCACACGACCCTAAGGGTAAAGAAGTGTCAGCAGTAATTAAAATAATTATTTGCATTAACTAGTGAACAAATTATATTGATGTTTAAATTTAAAAAGTTTTACTTATTTAATATGCCCCAACTAACTGTATGTTTTTATATTTCAATAATATAATATTTTTTTCTTTCTAGCACCAAACACTTCGTCTTAAGAATACGGCACACGAATACGAAATATTATTAAAGAAATAACTCTAGAACATTCATATTATTCCAGAGTCGACTGTTGAGGTGAGAATGGAACACCAAAAGCGTGGTAAATGTTTGATGGCTATTAAAAGCAATAAATAAATACTGAGAATCTTCGTCATATAATTTCAGAATACTACCTCAACCTACATATGCCACCAACGGAATATAATAATGCAAATAATATGTCTTCGCCTGTCTGCTCTAACCTAGAGTATGACATTTCATAAGAAACATTTCATGAGAAAATTTTACTGTAGTCAACAACTGAGCGTCACATATTCGTATACATAATGCAATAAACTCTGTGGAGGGTTTTCAAGCGTACTGCAGAGTCACAGTTTTATGGAGGCTCCGTAAGTGCTTGGATTCATTTACATACGCAAATGTAATCTTCTACCATGACGTAATTTCCTTGAATAATGCCATAGGCATGCATAGCGTGAAAGGGTGCAAAAGGTCTGAGGGCTTTTGGTGCTGTCATAATACCTACAAAAGTAATTACTAAATAAAGGGAAGAATATCTAGCCTTTGCCATGAAGCAAACGCGTAACAGGTAATAACTGCGATGCAGCTGCACCTGTCGCTAAATACAATTACATTTATGATTGGTAAGGTACATAGACAAAGTTAGCGAACCTACGAATTTATCTCTTTTATTCTGAGAATAAGTTGACGTAAGTCAAATTATTGAATTCGTTGAATTCGAATCCCATCTGGTAGTCGGAAAATGACCCTGAATAAAAGCATAGCTAACTAAAATTCATTATCGAGTTTGAAATTTTATAATTTATAGTGAAAAGTGATGCCAGAAAAGTGTTGGCTGTGACGAATCCGTGCCATTATATGTGAACATGTAAGTTTGTGATGATCCGATCGCCTTAGGAAGTGTTTAGCGCCGGATTTCAGACTTTTGATTACAAGGAGTGGGTAACGAGCGCTCTGCCTTATGGGCCGCCGCAGGCCTTCTCTTCTTCGACTTGTACTCCTCCTAACAACGTAACTTGTTCCTCGTCTTCGACAGCGATCTAACTTCGTCTAATGCTCTTACCTTTGTAACCCCTGCAAACGAGACTAAGCCGCCTCCGTACCTATCGAATCTCTACAAATTCTTCAGTGAATGCCTGTGTAAATTTGAGTCTCAAGTCGCAATACGTGGTTCTATAGATTTAGTATGCAGCATCCAATTTAAAATGTGCACTAACAATAAGATACTGCTATGACCACAATTATATCTTAAAAATTTATATTTGAATATTTTTTTGGCAATTTGTGTAACAATTTAAAATAGGAAACATTTTAAAGGAAAATATAAAAGGTTCGTATTGAAATATTTCAAATATATTAAAATGTTTCAATTTTTAGTAAATTTAAAATCTAAAAGTTGTGCTCTATAAATAAAAAGTGAACCTTAAAACAAAATACATTACTTCATTTTTCAATGCTCTTACTTCTTAAAAACCCCTCATCGACCGCCACCCCCCCCCCCTTCCCGTATATATTGAAAATATCTAGATGTATGAACAAAGTTTAGTAATGATGAGGGAGTATTTCTACTCAAGTTATCAAAATGTTTAAAATTACAATTACGTTTTTTTTTTAAAAAAAATCATTACTTTAGTTTTTCACCAAACCGATGGTGTTTGTAAAACTGAACACTTCGAACTTACAGTCTTTGTGTCCTTCGAAAGTCCACGGCAGACCAGTGTTGTCCTTGATGATCTGCGTTGTCGTCCGGCAACTCTATGTTGTAGAAATAGAGATAATAGCTTACTCGCACTTGTAAGAGCCACCATGTAGAAAGATTTGTGTGTCCAGGTTTTCCGCACGTAAAATAAAAACTACGGTACTCAATACATATAGCTTAATGTATTGCTAGTTATAAAATTGTACACATTAGCATTCATTGTGTCGCGTCCATAGCGAATAAATCCTCTACAACAATGCATTTCGAGTTGTTTAGATAATTAATATTCATAATTAACAATGTGGTTCGCCAGAGATATCATTTTCGCTAGTAATAGTAATAATCATGTAGATCTCAGATGACAACTGTACAATTAGAATTAGTGTTCATTACAATATATATAATTTAAATTGCATTTATATAACGGTCAAATCAGTCCTTCGTCAACTAACCTCGCAATATTCTTATGATCTCTGCACTTGTAAAAACTTTGAAATTCCCGGGAACATTTATGGTAATGCACAAAAATGGCCTGGAACGGACCACTTCGCAGATATTTGACTATTGAATATTCATTGAATTTTAAATAACTTCAAAACGATTCTATAAGAATGATATTTTAATGTGAATATTTTACAATATTTTTATGTTTTCGCTAGGAACTTCAAACTTCTCTCACACTAATAACCTTACGTTGTGTTGATCATGTAGTAATTAAATTTAAACAATTTCGAAAGCATTAATGTGTATCTTTTAGTACAGTCGAACGTTAACAGTAATATTACAGTTGTGATAATTAGCGAATAATTTCTGAAGCATATTCTGCAAGTATAATTTAAGCACATTGTTTTTATTCTTTTTAGACTTTGATAATTGCAACTGATATTTTACATCTGTATAAAGCATGTTTTTGCAACTTCATTTCAAAGTATGTAAAAGTATAAGCGACGAACATTGCATCATTAATTCCTCATGGATCTCCTAATTTGTTAATTTGTCATGGTCCAGTGAATAAAAATTATATTCTTATGTGAAACCATGATGTGCGTATCAATAAATATTTTCAAAATATCAGTGTGTTTCTCAGATTTCAAGTCACATACTTTCTTATAGTATCAGAACTACCTCTCGCAAAAATGTATAAAGAAAGCATCGTTATTTAAGAGCTTATATACTAGTACTTAAACATGCGGTAGCGTAGGATAGTATATTATGTAATATAATTTTGGAACTTAAACCCGATTTTTTTTTCTGTTTGTTATAATTAATTTCTTTTGTTTGAAGAAGTCTGTAGTTACAAAATAATATACTGAAAGCTCGTCTATTTCTGTAGATGGAATCATCACCAATATTCATTAACAATAACTATATATGATTATAATAAAAGAGACTAAAACGGTTCTTTATTTGGAATAACTTACTAAACTCTCTCGCACATCAAAATCAATGGGGATTATTCTATACAGAATGAAAAGTCTTGGAAACACAGATAAAAACATGTTATATTCAGTTATATTGATAATTTCACATTGAAATTTTCTTTCCGTTGACAAGATCATCAGGATAAGTTCACATTAATTGAATCCCTTTCCTGACTGTAATGCAAAGTCGGCTTTATTATGAGAATGGCTGTGAATGTTCTAAAAATATTTCTGTTCTGTGCATTCCCAGAATCCAACCGAGATACGACATTGTTTTTGTACTTTGAAAACGTTACTGTAAAGAAAGGTATTCATCAGTTTATTCTGTGAGAGTTTCAGATGTTCCATCATCGCGACGATCAGCACATAAAGAAAACGTTTTCATTACACTTTTTAGAATAAATTGCTTCAATCCCAATATTAGGAACAATATTTAGCTCTTCGAATATAGTAAAACCTGAGAATTCGCTCAACTAAACTATTTACATTTGTATGTATGCTACAAAATCTCTACAAACTTTGGGCTTGGAGAAACAATTAATCATTTTGTTTACTGCTGTTCACCATCACGGACAAATTACATTAGCTTTGTTATTTCCAAATTATTTCATTACTCCATAATAGTTCATATACGCGAATGAAAATTAATTTAAAACATTTTAACAAAAGACATAAATTTCATTATTGCAACAATAACAACATTTATGAGATTTTATTTGCTCCATGGGATTTTGGGGCTTGCATAAGATTTTATTGGAATTTTGTGTTTTTATCTTAACGAAATTTACTGACGTCGGGCAATACACACTTTACCCATCGTCGGCTAACGTTAGCTGGCAGAAATATTAAAGCCTTTGCCACCTGACTTGGTCTCTCCATAGCTGCTCAATCAACACATTTACTTCTTCTTCACACAGACAGTCGAGGTATGGAGTCAGGAATACTGCGTCTCCACAGAAAATCCAACTCCCGTAATCGGAAGGACGTGGGACAAGCACAAGGAACCCGACCAACCTGATGCATGTTTCTGTATGTTTTCCCTGAATCTGTTTTAGGCGATTGCCGGGTAGGATACTTAAAATACAGCCCGGACGACCTAGTCACCATTTAACTAACTTCTTCTGCCTTCCACATGTCGCCTTTTACAACCCTTCCAATGCTATTAAAGCGGAGAGCCATCAAAACGTATAACCCTTATGTATCCTATCACTCTAAAAAACAACTCTCATGTTCTACGTTTCTCCTTGACTCCCATTCATCAGTTCCTTAATATTTTCATTATCTTCACTTCTCATCTACCTCTGGACGTCTTATAGTCTTATCCTCCGTTGGTGATATTCTCGATCCTCTTACCTTCAGCATCTCAATATGATAGAGTTCGGTACACCAAAATTCCTCCATCGTGGTTGGCACTTTTCAAATCTTATACTTCAAAATGGTTCCCTACGACAATACTTTTACACCTGATGCGATGTTAATTCCGTGTTGGTTTTAATTAACTCACGTTCTGATGGTATCGAATCGTGGAATTTTTTTCCAGTAATGAACTTGAAACGTGCATTATGGTGCTTTCTCTTTTTCGCAACTATAACAATTACCGATTACGCCTTCATTTTAAACTAAATAAAGCATTAATTTTAAATCATTTCAATAGTTAACCTATAAATAATTTTTACAAATAATATGAATCAGTTACCAAAGATAATTTTATATAAAAGATCCATTTGAAAGCTATTCAAAGAAGATGATTACACAGCACAAAATATTTTAAGGCGATAATAAAATTTATTATTAATATATGTAATTATACTAATATATAAATATTGAGTACAAATAATATTGATGGTAATTATTGATAAATCGGAAATCAATGTACATTTTTCACATAATTCAAAAATGTTTCTACCCAAAAATCGTAATATTTATAATAATGGAATAATACCATATTGTAAATTCAAGATAAAATATTTAATTTAAATCGGTAGTTTGAACTAAAATTTTACTAATATTTTCACAGCACAGAATCTATAATTTTTTTAATTGTTATAATTCCCGTTTAATGATATATGAACATCAAAAATATGATTAATAGACAAATTATTCCGAATAAATAAATCCATTATATGCATTAAAAATAACATTCATTAACAATTGTTTAAAACTTTTTTGTTTTTAAGTTTTTTCTACTTCAACTTCTCAGTAAATAATATAATTTATAAACTGGATGTTTAAATTAATGCATTCAGATGATTACTGTTATTGAACATTTAATTCAATTTTGTTATAGGCTGGAAACATTGCAGTAAATTATTATTTGATAAAATTTTGTCTCTACTAATGAATATTTAAACGACCCGTTTGTGTTTTCTTCCCATAAAATGTATATATCCGTTTCATGAATATTAATGTGATGCTAATGCGGTCTGTACCTAGGATGGATACATTATTTAATCAATTTCAGTATTGTAAATTGCAGAAAAATGTAATATTTGAAATTATATACACAAAAAATATGTACTGTACTTTTTGTAGGAATGCATACGCAGATAAAAACTTTTCTTTCATGTTTCCAGCGCCTGAATCGTTAATATATACAATTTCAAGGTTTATTTAAAGAATAATTATATTTTTTCTGTTGTAAATAGGACTAATAATGCTTTTATAAGGCATATTATTTGATACACCATAAAATTTTTATGATCAGATATACCGGATTAGGAGTGATAAATAACAATTTTGAAACATATCTAAGCTACAATAACATTGAAATTGGTTAAATAAGAGCAGTAATTATCATAAGATACATAAAAAATAATAACAAATATATACTGAAAAACTTCTAGACCTATCTATTTATAATTGATATTCATGTAGAAAAAATAAATGGAAGTCTGCATCCAAATAGTGTATAAACATTTCCGTTCTGTTGTTTAATGATACGGTTTAGACAGGTTTCCAGATTCAAATACAATAAATTCCAGCACGTATGGTTGTTGCTAGTCGTCAGCTTCTGATACTATGAGCGGGCAACGCTTGATATGTCTGAATGTTATTACTAACGCCCCAAACCTGGATTGGATTATATCAATTTTGTTAATTTATATAGATACAGAACCTATTGGGTAATAACGAATTCAAATAATTATTATGATATTACTACAATAATTTCAAATGAAACATAGTTTTATCCTCTTAAAATATTTTTAAAATATCCCGTAATTGTAATGGCAGATCTTGAATAAAGCATAAATGCTGAAATATAAATAATCCTATAATCCTATTACCCGGAAGATAAAATATCAGTATTTGTTATTTTTTCCTATTAGCATAAATAAAACATCCCGCGATAGGACGCGTCAGCAGCTGATCCTGGTGGCCCATATTGAGGGTGAGGAGAACAGACAAATATGAATAAATACATACACGACAATTATCTAATGCGGTCGAGCTCTGGGTGCTAACTGTAAGTGATTGGCAGAGCACGGGGATGTGGAAAGACACTAAACTGGGCCGCATGTTCCACGCACTATTATAATATATATGTTCGTTTTTTCATTAAAGTACTGGAAACGTATTGAAGAAATGTTGACAAATTAAATTTAGACATTGCTGCACGTATGTAAATCTGTTCACTTTCTCTTATTTATTCCAACAAATAAAAATTATAACGTGCAAATGATTTTTAACATATTTATTTAATAATAAATATTGTCAATATTCCTTATTAAAAAATCTATTTTGCTAAATCGGGTAACGAAATATATGTTTGTATTTTTTGTTTAAAAGATATTAAATTATTTCTAAGCTCAACAATGCGTGGGCGTAATCACGTACGTTATCAATTCATGTCACGTGAAAAACAGAACAGTAGTTTTTCTCCGCATCTACATTAGATGTAGATGAAACTATTTTACACAATTTATAATAAATTTGAGATTCGTCAAAGTTGATGCATTGAAAAATAATTTAAACGCAAGGTGAAACATTTAATTGATATTTTGCCAGATTTCCCACTAAATAATATTACTAAAAATCACGCTCATATATTGTGTCGAAAGAACACGTATAGATAATGAATTAATAATTTTAAATATTTTATTCCTCATATGTGTTATGATTAAGTCTTCAATTGATTTATTTTGTACGTTTACTACTTTCATATCTAGATAGTCCTTTCATCACACAATTCCTCTCCTTCAAGCAAATAATCTTTTTTTTAAAATTCAGGTATCGATGATGCAGCTACATGTTATTGTAATCCCAAATAAAAACTGCTTTATATTATCAGACCCCCCCATATATATATATATATATATATATATATATATATATATATATTGTAATACACCTCGTGATAATTAATTTTAAATTTATTTTTGAAACTTTGTCGCTCCAAAATATAATAATCGACAATTCTTTAATTTTTTTTGTTTCACGTTATTACCCAAAATTTGTTTTTATTAACAACTTGAAAATTAATAATTTGCTCCCATTGAATACCCAAACTATAGATAAATATTTATTATAGGAATTTAAATTAAACAAGTTATTAAATTTTATAAACAATTTTATTAATCTAGAATACAACTCAAGAAATCTCTGTATATTTTTTATATTCTTATCATTAACAATTAAATTACACTAATAATCCAGTTACATTTTATAAATCAGACTCTATACCCCAGGTTCTTCACTGGGTTGATAAGGAAACGGAACACTAAAATTTACAATTTAAACAATGCAGTTAAAATAAAATGAAAACGAAATCTGACTCATTACCCTTATTTAACAATTTACAGAATTTATCACTAAATGTCTACTTACAATTTTATTTGGGTTTTCAGGAACGCACTTCACTATACAATGCCCTTCTGTGCACAGACTTTAACACACGCTTCACAGACACGTTCACTTTATCCTTTTGATATCCAGACACCTGACTGTATGCCTGGACTAAAATGGTTTTTAGTTAGTCACGGCCACCATTCAATTTGACCGAATATTTATCACCAGCACCAAATGTTCAGTTTGTTTGAAATATTTCAAAATGCCCAATAATGTTTATCTCCAAGCTTCCTTCTTTTCTCTCAGACAATCATTGATTAAATCCTTCCACAAAGTCAGTAAACCAACATTTAGTTATACTTCAGCATCTATTTTCTACTGCTCCAGACTCCACGTCCTTCTCCTTTGAGATCTACAGTCCAACTAACTTTTCTATCCGCTTCCCCCTGTCCAGAATATCCAATTTTTTTTCTTTTCCCACAGTTTTTGAGTTTCCACGTTCGGACCTCATCTGGCTTTCTCACGCTCAGAGACCTACTCAATATTGTTAAAATAAACATTTCATTTTCATATAATTGGATGTCCACAAAAACTTTTGTCATTATTTCTTTAGGGATTTGTTCCGACGTCTGTCAAAACATTAGCTCTAAGGGCCACTAAACGTCCAATTATAGTCCTCCTGTTTGTGCGCTTTTCCGCTTTCACTCATCAATTTATTATTTTTCTTTTTTTTATGCAAGCCACCCAAGAATCCCCAGTCTGGGTCGGTAAACAAATCTTATGAAATATGAACAAAATTTGTCCTTCTTAACTGAGTATTACAATATATATATATATATATATATATATACGGAGAATTTTAAATATATAAAAATAATTATGGATATGTGCAGTAATAGTAAATGTGTTACGCAGAATACAGAAATGCCTTAGATTTAATGGTTTATGTATATGTGTACTATTAATCTTAATTTCCATTAATTGGCTGCTTAATTTTCAAGATAAAATTGAAGAAGATTTTATAGGTTTATTTCTTTCCGTAGAGACTCTCTTGATTTCGAGCAAACAATTATCTATAATCATCTATTAACGAAGGTCTTAAAAGAGCTACAAACACCAACAGCATAAAACCTAATATATATAAAATATTCAGCTTCCTCCTTACATACTTCATAAAACGAAACAATGCGGTAGTATAAATAATAAATTTAATTTTAAACGCAGGGTTTACCTCGTAAAAAACTCACTCAATGAAAGAAGATTCATCTTTAAAAATTCAACATGCAAACTGTGTTCTGTGCGAGTGTGGTTTTACAAACGAACGTGAAACGTACAGAAAGATATCAGTCCGACTAAAATAGCAGCAGAAAAAAGTAAAATATATTTTGAAGGTAATTAGTGAAACACAGTCAGCATGGAATCACACATTCATGTTATAAAAAATACACTACATTATAACCCGGTCTCTTATTTGCGGAAATATAAAACTATGTCGCAATTTATTTTATACTTTGCAAATTTTCCTCCTTGGAAGCTATGATATCCCGATCATTCGAGTAATGGACCAACTCGAGCCCATAGTAGTGGTAAAGGTACAAAGATGTAATTAAACTGGATTCTCTTAATGCTTCTTTATTTTCTTCGTTTATTTCTCCTATTGTACATTTTTCTACCAATAGTTCTGTTACTTTTTCATTTAATTCTTCACAATAAATGCGTATTTTCAATACATAAAATGCTCATTATAAGACTAGACGTATTCACATATTTTCTAAATTTGATTATGAATTTGGTAATAATTTTTTCTCAACAAAGAGCCGTTTTGGTAGATATATTGTTCGATCGTAGAGCCTACAAAAGACAGAGATAAATATGCTTTAATATGAGTTTAATTGTTTATAGTGACGTTAAACTACCATCACTAAATTTATATAACTCAATATTTTTACCACAGAATTTATTTTCTCCGTGACCTAATTTAAGTTCTGTAAGAACTAAAGATTTAATCTAACGATTCGAGTGTCGTGGCAGTTCTTTTTAAGTCGCGCCATCGACTGAGTGTCGGGCGTGGGAGGCAAAAACAAACCATCACCCTTGCACATTCCAACTGTATGATTAATGGACTCAATCCATTTTGCTCCACGTCAGAACGGCAGAAGCGCCTGTTACGCAATGAACCATTCATCACTTCTGTTTTTCAAGTACTAATAATTTGTAGTCAACACAACATAGATCGTAACGGCGAGACCCTTTTTATTTGACTTAAAATGTAATTTCCATGGGATAAACAGGCCTGAAATAGTTACGTACTATTATATTCATTGGAATAAATTCCAAAGTTTGACTAAATTCAAGTTGCTAGTTAGAAAGCTACACTATTTACCTCTACATAATCGTAATTATTATGATAATTCTCAACCTACGTTAAAATTATATATTACCAATAATTAGTTCATCCCGATTCTTAAACCAAAATTTTATCTTATTGCTGCCCATCAGAGGGATAAAAATATATCGATTAATATGAGAATTGAGTAAGAAATAGTCGATTCAGACAGAAAAGTGATTATATAAATATCACAGAACGTTTCTGGGATCCTTGTTCATTTCGTCAGGTGCAAGGAAGAGCCTAGTGCGACACGACTGCACTTGTCAGTTGACAAAACCTAAAAGCTCATGAACGCAACGACAATGGGACAGACGAAGGGTTAGCGTAACAATAAGGAAGCAACGACAATGAGAAAACAGAAGGTTCAGCGTGACAATAATGAATCATAGCAATTATTGAGTTTTATTGTGTCTGTTTGTACATTAATAGCTGTGGCGTTTGATTTCATGTCAAGCATTTCTGAAATGAGGCTGGAATTGCACCTGGTGTCAATGTCTAAAATCTTAGTATTTTGCCAATATGTTTAGAATTGATGATATGTTTGGATACTACAGATTGTTTATCAATGGGAAGTTTGATATTAGATAAATGTTCTTTGATACGTATATGCCGTGTATTAATTTTGTTTGCCCTATGTAGCAGGAATTACAATTACAAGGATCCCAGAAACGTTGAGTGGTATTTACATTATCACTGTTTTGTCTGAATTGGCTATTTTTATTATTTTCAATCAGACGTATATTTTGATTTTTAATATGAGAATTACAATAAAGATAAAAAAATAATTGTAAAGTAGAAACACAATCTGTATCTTTCAAGTTCCAACAAAAGTTTCCTAAAATAGATTGGTGCGACAACTTGCTCATATTAAAATATATTATATTAGAATAACATTATTCACTAGATGAAAGAATATTGGGTTCAACTTAAGAAATAAGTTAGTAACCGCTCAGATCTTAATATTGTAAAGCAGCTGCAATTCTTTGTAGTGTTTTGTTATTTGAGCTTCGGCATCGAATAGCTTATTATATATATTTAAGGAATCAGAATCTGAAGAATCCTGTAAAATGTAGTTTCAACTATTCTTTTTTTCAGAACGTATTTTCTCGACCTTCCTCCACCAATTTATCGATATTTTTTTATACGCTAGTGTGGCAAAACATTGACGATATACTCTCCAATTTAACTTAAGCGTCAGAGAGTACTAAATCAATATTAACTAATTTAAATTAAATATATAATCAAAGAATTAACATTTTAATTAATATTATTTTGTCGCGTTTCTTTTTCTACAAGGATTTCAAAAATTCATAACTATTCAACTTTTAACCCGATGAGATTGAACAATGTAAAGTTAAAAAGAGAAATCTCGTATTTCAAGTGGCTCCGTGTATGTGTGGGAGTTTTTAAATGAAAAGGCCGTACTGGACAAAATGATTCAGGTTTACATCACTTGCCTTCAAGGTCGCTGGACCTGACTGCATGTGATTTTTTACTGGGGTGTTATAAAAGACTCAGTTTGTGAGCCTCCACTTCCAGCAACAATAGTCGAATTGCGTAACCGCTTAACAAAAGCCGTGGACTTACTGGAGACATGTTCGCTAGACTGTGCGAGGAATTTGAATATCGCATGGATATATGCCGTGCACCTCAAGGGGGCTTATTGAGCACGTTATTTAAAAACCATGTATCTCCCTTTATCAACATTAAGATTATATATTAATTATTTAAAATAATATGCACATATGAAACGGGATTATTCTGTATTTTACTGGATATTAATGTTTACGAAGATATATCTCGCAACGTAGGGAACAAAGCATTTAAAATATTGATATAAATTCTTCAATACTATATATAGGCGATTCGTAGAAGACACAAATATATGTAATAAAATTTTACGTTTACTTCATCGTTTTCTATAAAACGAAAACAGTGTGTCTGAAAACGCAAAACGTGCATGGCATCTCTATTGAAATTAAACGTCGAAATTAAAATTCTTGTTAAATCCAGTTCGTTTCCGTTTACATGAAATTGAATAACGAATTATGGAGGTATTTATTTGAGTACTCGTTTGTCGCTCTGATATTTCTTAAAGCGACGTTAGATATTCATGACTCATCATTCCGGTGTCATTGAGCTGCGTTCACACTCGGCTCAAGTCTCGCCTTCTCCAAAATCTAGGCATCTAAATAGAATTATAACATATGCAATTCGCACTTATCTACTAATCTTTTGTAAATTTGTAACATTTGAAACATTGGACTTGAATGAATTGAATATCGGAATTAAACTGAAAAACGTTGATGAAATGAATCTTGACATTTTATAAAGGTTGATTTAAACATACCAAATAATTAAAATGGGTATTAATTAAACAAATCTTTATAGTATCATTAGAAGATGTTTTCGTTTTGTGTTTGAGATTTGAGAAAACCTTAAAAAATGTATATGGAAGAGCAGTACAAACCGTGCTTGCGTGTATGATCTAAGTTATAATATTATTAGGTTCTATTGTATTTTACAATGTGTATAATAATTTCGTGGTCAGTTGCGTGTTTGAAATTCTGGAGATGTTATATTACCGCTTCTGGAGTCAATGTTTTTATTTTAAAATGGTTAGGGCAAATATATGTAATACACGTCTCTGTTGACATAGACAGACATGAGAAGTTCTTGAAATTGAGACCGTATTCAATCAAAAAATTTATAAAAGAGAATGTTTCAATGCTGCAGTTACGTCTATGGCCAGTTGGTGTTGAGAAGGTCAATGTCATTTTGTTGATCTAAATAATGTAATATTTTTTGTTACACTTCATTATTTCTAACTATTAAATCGCATTTCCCTGACGTCCCAAGTTTGACTAAGGTGATCTATGTTTTCTTATGTAGTACGTTTTTTTTGTTGTTAAACCAAAATACACAGAAAAAAGCTGACAACATAACCGATAATTTATTTATCCGTATATAGTATATATGAAGAAGAAGAAAAAGGTGTAGATAGGATAATCCACATAGTGGCCCCTCCCATATAGCATGGGAAAGGGATTGAAAAGGGGAATGCGCAAAGGTAGAGGAAGGTAGCCAAGGGCTAACTAGGGCCCCAGGGTCATATTTTAAGGAACGTACCCGCCAATTCGCCTAAATGTGATATACGGAAAACACTAGAAAATACTGCATCAGGTAGATCGGGCATTGTGTACTTGTTCCACGCCCCGCCCTTTCGATGGCGGGAAAGGGTTTTGGTGTGTGGACACAGCTTTCCCTTCTTCGTGCCTCGACCAGTTTAGCTGGCCGACTATTCCAATAGCAATAGCGGACAACTCTTACCGTATACCGAAAGGCTGCGACCCCGGAACATACACCTCTCAAAACAGCCCGAGGTGCCTCGGCATGTGGGAACCTTAGTTAAAAAAACCAGAGAGATGTAAAGGCATCCCCAGAGCTATCTGCGAGAGAATTATCTCTCAGGCTTCCTTCCAACCTTAGTCTTTTTTTTAAGGTGTAGACGGGCTATGTATAGGGTAATCCTCATAGTGGCAACTCCTCTCTTATAACATAGGATAGGGATTTGAAAGGGGGGATGCGGAAGGGTAGAGGAATGTAACCAATTTTGTGGGTATTTGCTTAAAAATGGGAAAAATCTTTTCTCTGGCTACGAGAAGTTTTGTGTCACGATATTAATAATCCACGGGTCGCCAATGACCACCATGTTGACTCGGCCATTATAAACTATATTTTTGAAAAAGTTATATTTACGATTATTAAGTTTTAATTATTTAGTCGTTAATTATGCAAACTTATCTTGTCAACTATTACTTTCCCAATAGAGACGAGAAGACAAAAAACCTTGCAAGGTTGGGCACATTGATTCCTGTATTTAAGAAAATTAATTTCGTGTAAATATTCGTACATCTCGCACATGAATAACAATCGGCATAAGTAGAGAAATATATTCGTTGTTTGATTAATTTAATAAACACAATTTTGATTAATTTCAGGGCTTGGATTTGAATCTGTCGCTAAATCTCGATACCCTGTAACCTGTAAATGGTATGCAATTCTGTAGAATCAGCAGCGAGGAGCCAATATTGGTGCGTATTGCTTGGTACCAGGCTGGCCTATGAACATTCCTCCAGTGATGAGATTCGGTCGTAACGGCGGAAGCAGGCCGCCCATACTTCAGATTGGATTGTTATCCACGATGAGTCGATAGCGAACGCTCTCTGCAATATCGGCCAGCCTTTGTTGGAATAACAGCTGACCACAGTACCTTCAAGAGATCGCTGTGATGATATATATCCCGTTTTATGTCGTGCTCTGAATCAGTCGCTTCAACTCGATCGTCTCACTGTACGAGTACATTCACCTTTATCGTCTCAGTGCAAACTTTAACGTAATGCTTTACATTACCTCTGTTTGGTTATTTGCAGGCAATAAAACGAGAAACGATATTTCCACATTAACTGTAAACTACGAATATGAAAGATGTTTATAAATTAAATAATAAAATAAATAAAAGACTACGGAAAAGCGAACGTATTTCGCGAGAAAATATTCAATTATATGTTATACATTTTTTAATCAGTGTTCGCAACGCCAACTCTGGTCTACGATGTACTTGACGTTCGAAAACTTGACATGTGAGCTTCTTTTAAAAGTTTGAATTGTCTGCTTTTTACTTATTTATTGATAGTAACAATCTCTGATTTAAATTTTCTCATAGGAAAAGAATTGTATGTAAGTTGAGTTTCATACTTCAAGCATTAGATATTGTAGTAATTGGTAATTAAGGCATTGTTTCTAATTGAAAAGTTGAATTGTAGAGGACTCATTATTGGTGGATATAGCGGACGCCGCAACAAACCGGCAAGGCAAAGAAAGTATTGTTAATCGGTCGAGAAGGTTTTACGCGCTCAAAATTTACGAGACGAACGTATAGTCAGGCAGCGGACAGCAAATAGAAGAGACGAAAAGAACGAACAGTCAGGCAATGAACGGCGAGGCATAAAGACCAGCAAAGTCTATTACACGAAAAGTTGAACAATTTAGTCAGTCAGCAGCGAGAATGAAAACGGTCTAATTTAAAGAACGAGAAAGTGTTCCAGTAACCAGTACGCTGTTATATCAAAAATGCAGAAATTGAACTAGTTTTCAGACAACAGACAAAACCAATGAGGGGCATTTTTCAACAAAAATCCACGAGACCTACAAATCCAGGTTGCAGTAAATCATCGAGAATCGACAAAGTTATTTTAAACCAACTAACAAACTACGCTAATTAGAGTCTGTGAACATTTAGAGTCTGTGAGTACTTAGAATCAGTGATATCCCCAAAATTGTGCACGAAAAGTTAAAATGAGACCAGGGCTGCCGTAAGTAGAAAGAAAACTTTAAAATCATTGTAAACCACGTTTAAAAGATAAACGTCAGATCGTTCTTTAATTATCGATAAAATGAGATCTTTAATTATTCAGACCATTCTTTATTTCTTGATAAAAATTGAAATTGTTTAAATTCAATCTTTAGTATTATGTCTTCAGCAACAAATTTCGTCTATGTTCAGACGCATTCATTTCCATATAAAGTAAATGTAATTTTTGTGTTTTTGATTATATAAATTCTGCCATTATCAAACCCAGTTCAAGACCCTGAGATCCCAAATATTTTGTAATTTGAATACTTGTTTTAAAATTGTTAATAAATCTTGTTTAATAGTTTTCACGTAATAGTTCTTTTCATTTAAAAACGCCACATAATTCATATCCAGAATTATTGTCAAAGGATGTTAAGCTATGTAAAGAAATTATTACAATATATTGTCCTAAATTTTCTCTATTAATCATAAATAGACTATATGAATTTAATGGCTGTAAATTTTACCCGCACTACGTAAGTAATAGCTACTTCTAGTTTCAGTATTTTTAAAATTCGCATTTTTAATATGTTGATTGAAAACCTTTAAGTTATAAGCATGTTTTCGACACAATGATGCACCATTACTTTGTGATAAGTGCAAGATGTCGCGAAACTATAAATCGTTTTAGAAATCATTTGAAAATATGAACAATAATTACTCAAGTTTATTTACTATTACGTTTCGCTTTGAATAACATTCAAGAGTATTAAAAAATTTAAGTAACACCATTACTTTTACATTCATTGGTCAACAAAATTTTTGTTATATCAATATCACCTCCTCGGTCAGTACGTATTTTCCCCGTAAACATAATTATTATTTATATACAATTCAAAATAGGTAAAAATTAATATTTAAACTAACATTTAATCCTGTCAATATATATAATTTCATATATACAATATATTTATCTTTATAATTTGTTAACAGAAGCTTTCGTCATTATTCTTCGACATATCCCATATGCTTTGAGACTTTCAGCCATAAGTCATGCAATTTTATATTGTAGTAATTAGTAATTAATCCATTGTTATAATTGCAAAGTAAAGGACTCATTATTAGAGTAATATAAAGCATACACCGCAACACAGGCGGCGAGACCCAAAGAACCATTGTTGAGACGTAGGCATTCAAAAAATTCTAGGAGACGAACGGCAGTCAACGGGGAGAAGCGAAACAGTTTAGTTGGTTGGACGGCATACATATATTCAGGCAGATATCCAGCCAGAATCAAGTTACAAACAGTAATTTAATAAGTCATGCCGCAGTAAAAACTCAATAAGTAAAGAGACCGTCACCAATGTCATCGAGAGAAAGTTGGTAATAATCTGACTGACCATTAATTCGGAAGGAGTAGCCGTTTCCAGCTGAGAGAACCTAAAGTTTCGACAGTGTTTTGTAACCAATTTAAATTCAGTGATATCCCCAAAAACGTGTGCACAGAAAACCCCAAAATTGAGACCTGGTCGGCCGTAAGTAAAAAAAACTCTAAAATTTATTTGTAAACCATTTCTTTAAGATACGTCAGATCGTTCTTCAATTATTTCTTTTCTTTAATTATTCATTTCTTTAATTGTTTTGTTAGTTAATTTCAAATTCAATCTGTAATCTTATTGTCATCCGCAACAAAATTCGTCGAGGTTTAGACGAATTAACTTCAATAAAGGCTAAATGTAATTATAAATTATCGTAAATTCAATTCACCCATTTATCAAACCCAGTAAAGACCCTGAGATTCTAAATATTATTGTGAAATTTTATATTGAACTTAAAACTTTAATAAATTTTGTTTAATTGTTCAAATAAATATTTTTATTTAGCCACAGCCATCAGTCTTTTTTAAATTATTACAATATATTGACAGTATTAAAGATTAATTTCTGTTTAGATATATATAATTATTTTAATGAACCTTATCTAATTAAGATATTTCCTGAAAGAAAGTATTCAGTTAAAAAATAGAAAAAATTGTAAAGAAGTTTTGAGGGAAACATTTTTGAATGATGAAAGAAATGGCTTAAAAGGTGACATGCATTTAAATTTATTTTTTTCAGTCCTGTCTACTTCTTTCTTTAGCTTTGATTCTTTATTAAAGTCTGTGTATATGAATACGTAAGAGATAAAGCTACTCTTTTTCAGAATGGAGGTGATTTACTATGGATTCTTTGGACTTATAAGTGAACACATTTTGAAATCATAAATCGGGAACTGAACAGTACCAAATACAGCTGCGTATGTGATTTGTTATTCTTATGTTTAGATTAGACATTTGAATAGATATTTTATTTAAGCAGGTCTGATATCAGACGCAGTATTCTACGATAAAATCAAATCTGAGTGTTTAGAAGAAAAACAACTTACTGAATAAACATGTTCTAGCTGAAAATAGAAGAAGAAGAAGGAGTAGACAGGCTATGTATAGGCTAACTCCCCTCTTATAGCATAGGAAAGGGACTGAAAGGGGAATGCGAAAAGGTAGGACAAAGTACCCAGGCGTTAACTAGGGCCCCCGGACTGTAGTTTAAGGATTCTACCCGCCAATTCGCCTAAATGTGATAAAGGGAAAACCATAGAAAAACCTGCATCAGGTAGTTCGGGCATTTGGTACTTGTCCCACGCCCTTCCAATGCCGGGAAAGGGTTTTGCTGTGGGGATGCAGAATTCCCTTCTTTGTGCCTCGACCAGTTTAGGAGGCAGCTGACCGACTATTTCAATAGGAATAGCGGACAACTCTAACCGTATACCGAAAGGCTACGACCCCGGAACATACAACACTCAAAGCAGCCCGGGGTGCCTCGGCTTGTGGGAACCTTAATTAAAAAAAAAAGAGAGAGGACAAGGCATGTCCAAAGTTGCCAGATCTCTCTGGGAAGGTTCACCTGCGAGAGAATGCTCTTGTAAGCTTTCTTGATTGACTGAAAATATGAGTAATTTTCCATCAATACGTGAAAAAACTTGACTTGTAACGGAAAAGATATCAAGTTTCCAAAACGAAAATGTCCGAGAATGCAAAATAATGTACATAAAAATTATAAAATTGGAAACAGTTCTTAATAATTACGGAGCGGATTCTCAGAAACATTTTCCAAATATTTGTAGAGAAATTAACTTAAATAGTAAGGCAAATAAAGCATTATTTATATTTTGGAATACAGCGAAATTAGTTTTCAGAAATTTAATAAAACATTTATAATAGACGAACTAATATATGAGTGTATTAAAACCAATAAAACGATAAACATTTAAAGTGTTATAAATAAAACCTGGTTTAGTGATATATTTGTATCTGTAACAACGTTTCAGTCAACTTGTATTTACAAAAAAAAGTTTTAGGTGAATTGTTGACTTACAGATGGTCGGCATGAATATTTATGCATTTCAGCACGGATGGAGGGATCGTCACGGTCAGAATATTCCTTCGTTTAATGATGAATAAAATGCGAGGTTAGTGTTTGCGAGTTGAGTGGGCGATTAATCCGATGGGCACCTTCAGACTGTAAACAGCATTTGGTAATCAGTTTTGTGGAATCCACTAACGAGTAAGACTGAAGTCAACTGAATAATGTTGACGATCGTCTGGGAAGAAACTATCTCTCGATATAATTTATTTTGAAATCTGCAATATTTAATTATTAGCAGACGTATAAAATACTAACCGGAAATATAGCGCTATCAGATAGCTATTAAGAGAAAATATAGAGGGAAAACCAGAGGAAGAATTGTGGAATTATTCGATGTATAGGTTCTCAGGGAGCAGAACTGCAAAACACTTACTCCGCTGAGTTGGTCAGCAACTCGCGACATCGCGGACGCCCACCTGTAGACACAACGACGCCAACCTGTTAACTGGATATTTAAAAGGTTCTTACTTCCTCCGGTTCACACACACCAAACTATAGGTTTAGTAATTCAGGAATTAATTTTTCAATACTTCTTATCCCAGACCGAGCAGAGAACTTATTCATTTAATGGCCCACCTTCCCCTGAATGTAGAGATAGTAGGTAGACCTTGTGAATAAACCAAACCAGATATATATTGACTGGTGCATTAATTTTTAATGTTTCATTACTTGATTGTGTATGTTTAACCCTGATACCAACTATTTAATAAAAGTATATAATTAATCATATTGTAGAAATATTTATATAATTAAATAATATTTATATAATTTATATAATAGAGTAATAGGGGTCTAACCCAAATGGAAAACAATTAACGTTCATAATATAAATTTACGATGCATATCATCTTAAATAAAATACATTCCAAGCATGTCAGAACGTAAAATGGAACCTTTCGTAATAACATTTTATGATCAAATATGTTACGGAGCGTTCAAGGAAGTTCTCGTAACAAACTTCAATATTCTGTAATTTAATTGTGAGCATAAAATTTAATGAACATGAAACTCAATTTTTTCTGCATAAATAATAAATTTTTGCACAAAGGAAAAAAATTATTACTGCCAATGACCTTCGTGGTTTTATGAAATTCTGAGAATTACATGCTATTAACTAGTCTTATTGTTTAACTTCTCCCAGCTTATTAAATATTTCAATTTATAAATTAATTGAGTGTATATATAAAACAATATCGTGCTTATTTAACAAAGCCATTGTCAATTTCCATTTGATGTATATTTTCTGATGAATTTTGGCGAATATAATCAACTCGTGAAAAGCCTAACAGAGGCCAACGAACTCTTGTCCTTTTTCCGATAGATTAACAAAATTGACGATTATTAATATTCCAGAAAATCGATGAATTGTGAAATACCTAGCTTAATTAACCAGTTTTATGTTGATAGTAAAAATATGTAATCCAGTAGAAATTTATACCGTTCTCTGTAAAGTTTTGAAATTTTCTAGTAATTTCAGTCGTCCTACAAAACGTCAATGGCATTTTTACTTTAAGAACTTTAATTAGATATTTGAGTTGAACTTTTTGAAGTGAATATTAAATTTTAAAAGAATATTAGTATGCTACATGATTTTAACTTACGAATTTATTAAAATTGTTTAAATTAAATATGGGACCCGTTATGTATTATGTAACGTTTAATATACATAAATATATAATAAATTGAACTATTTTGGCTTAAAATTATTAAAGTTAAATGTGTTTTTTACACTTAAGAGATATTCGCAAATAGTTCTGAATAGAGGTGCAATGCACAAGACTACAATTTTTAGATTATTTTATCCCCGAAAAAAGTAAGAGTAAATTCTGATAGTTCATTACTTTTAAGCCTGTACATCTTTAATCATTAACTTAAAATTTGGAGGTGGTGATTATTTATCACACTCAACGACGTATAATACGCATAAACGTTCCCGACATTAAATTAAAATCTCATTTTCCTTAACAAGCGGGAATGGGGAATAGGTACCTAGCCAAAAACAAACGGCGTTTGAAAGGGCGAAGTACCAATGAAAGCTGGCCGTAGTGAGAGCCATCAACAGAACGCGGGGAACGACGTTGGACTGTTTTCCTACAATGGACACTTACTCCCCAACAGCATCGCATCAACTGAGCTAAGAGACGGGCATGAAAAAGAAGAACTACTGTCTATATAGGCACCTGAAACTGCATAACATAAAGAGGATTAACACAATTTTCATATATATATATATATATATATATCGATAATATAGAATTGTTTAACAATATAATATGTTGTAACAATTATTGACGAACAAGGAACCAATTTATAAATTGTTTAACAATGGTTCGGTATTAATTTTTCTTAAATTTTTGGGATTCGTATTATTCATCTGGTGTTTGGGAAATAAAACATGATATAATTAGTAAGGTTGGAAGTTTGAAGTTATATACGAAATGACAGCCTGCGTATTCCTACATGATTTATGATCAAGTTAATGCGTTAGGGTGTTGATAAAACTAGTGTAAAATATAATTTGATCTTGTTAGCTGGAAGTGTATTTTGTAAGAGAAAAAGGAGAACAACTGCACTTTTGCATATATTTTAAATCCACTAGGCAATAAAGGCTGCTTTCAGCAAATATAACACCAAAAGGCATTTTGATACAAAATGAGGGTATTAAAAAAGTTCCTGAAAGTTTTTTTTATATGATTTAAGGTTGTTACTAGTTTTAATATCCACAAAATTTTACATAGAGAAATTAGACACGTCACAAAACCTTTAATTAAGGAAATTCGGCAATGGAGAGGGGATATAGTTATACAGACGGAGGATATATACCTACGAATGAGGAGATGGATTATTATTACTGGAAAGAGCGATATCTTATAACTACAAGGATCAATAGAGTGACTATTATGGAAAGGAGATAGCAACGAGCAAGCGAAAGATTCGAATTCATGAAATGTAGCTCCAATTTGAAAGTTTGAGTTTGATGTGCTTGAGATATAACGAGTCAGATTATAATTATTTACGTTGCCTTTTTGATCCCGGAATACAACAGAGGTCAAACCTACAGATCCAATTACACGAACATCAAGCGCTACAAACGAGTGGTTTTACTCATCCTTCCGAATACATCGTCACTGAGCTGTGTGTACTTTATAACTGAAGTCGCCACAAAATTTCACTCTGTATCTCATTAGACGCCCACAATACCCTGCTTCAAAAACAATTGTCAGCAACTAATGCACAGAGATATTTTAAATAGCTCATCAACTTGAATGGTTTAACGTTTTTATAATTGTTTTAATTTAACTTTATTATTATCATTAAATTAAATGATCAAATATTAAAGATATTCCTCTTAATAAAATATTAAAGTTCAAAATTAGAGTAAAGTAAATTATATGGCAATATAACAGCCCATTTTTTTTCATTCTACGGAATCAAACGCTGATAAAAACTATTTACTAAATATGTAATTGTGAAATGGCAACGCTTTTCTTCTAACATTGTACAAAACTTGAGGACAAAGAAGCAATAGATTTGGCTTCGTGAGTACGGGTTTGCCTTTCCATAGAAGAAAATTAAAAGAAGTGGTGTCACGGCCGTCCGTCTTGGCGTTCAGCTGATTGTTTATACACGTGAGTAACGAGTGTTCTGCAGTTCTTTTTTTATGTCTACGCTATTGCGTAGGAGGAAGAACTTCTAGAACTTCATAGAACATTCATCTACGAGACCACTCTAAAGGATACCGTTATTGTTTCCGTTTTCACACCTCTACGTAGACTTAATAGAAAGCAGGCCGCGGTTTCAGTGAAAACATCATGCGCAGTTCAAGGAGGACATCGGAAACACAAAATATGTATTTCTGATCACATAGAACTACACTATATGGCCCTCGTTTCAATATTATAAAACCTGAGAGTAGCTATCCGAGGTCTATAAATAAGAGCATTTATTTGCAAAATTTAATTGATTTCAAAATTATATCGGATAATGTTCAATAAATAAAATATTTTAAATATAAACTCTAAAAGTAATTATATATATATGGAAACACCACGTACTGTCAAAATGTTTTAGTGTGGTGTGTCATATCACGTTCGATTAGTAGGACTTATTTTCTTTCAAACTCTTTAAATTTAATAAAACTAACTACAAAACTGTTTCATAAATAGTGTTGTGAACCAATACATTATTACACCGTTTATTTCGTGACTTGATATCGATGAACATTGTTGCAACAGGTCGGTGCCACATGTCACACATTGGAAACTAAGCATTTCTTACGCGTGTTGTTTGGAAAGCGTATAATCTCCAAAGGATTATGGACCCAACATTCTCCAAATTTAACGTCTTCTGATTTTTTTCTGCGACGTTACCTTAAAGAAAAGATTTATGAGAACAGGTAGCACACACTTTATGAACTGAAGATGAACATAACAACGGAAATTAAAAATATCCGTGTAGGCGTACTGCAAAATGTGGCCACAAACGTGATGAAACAACTTCTTGCATGCATTAATGAACAAGGAAGCTATTTTGAACATATGTTGTAATGTAAAAGTTCGTGACTATTCAATCACTCTGTATTTGATGTACTGTATATTTATTTTTTCTTTACTCTCTCTTATATGCAATGTCGTTGTCTATTATCAAATTATGAAATTCACACGTTAATTCAGAACGAACACCCGCGTGATAAAATTGTAAATTTTCATCAACGAAAGCAGAAACTCACAATTAACTTCCCATGATAATGGTATTGAATCGCATATAAAGGTAAATGGTTGAACTTAAACCTTTTTTAACTAAAAATATACGTTTCTCTTATTAATAACAATTGTTGGCTACAATTTTAAAATTTGAAAATAGTCCTCTAATTTTTGCATTTATAGAAGACCGTATATTGATGATTTTACACATCCATTCAACTTGATAAGATTTGTATCTGTCAGTCTCGTACTTAATCATGATATTTTGGAGTCACTATGCTTTTGAGTTAAAATCGTAATTATTTTCGCGCGTTAAATGAATGTCTGTGATGATAACCTCCTAGGGAAAGGAACTATTCGTTAGTATTATTAATTTACTGCCACATTTGAATAGACAGACTAAAGACTAAAGTAAGGCTATGAAATTTGAATGGTTCAGATCTTTTTTATTAAAAAAAAAGTTGTAATCTCCTTCAGAGAGTCAACAGAAGAAATCATTACTGTTTCTGGACATCAAGCGATGCCATTTTTCTGCTTTTTTTTAGATATATTGTTAGAACGCACACAGAATAAGAACAGCTCTCTGAATGTAAAACCAAATAATGAGTGTTAAGTTTAAGGGACAGTCGGTTAAAAGAATCATAAAGTACAATAATTACCATATTTTACGTGGTCGCTATATAAGCGAGTATAATTGAATATTAATTAGAACTTGTATGCAATTTAAATACGTGTCAAATATCCATTGTAACGAAATCATAATATGAATAAGGAAATAATAGATTAAATTTCCAATTACTTTGAATTATTATAGAACATAAAATACTAAGGCAAATTCTCAGACTTATTCTCGAATAGTAACTAGTGCATGCACATATATTTTACATGTGTATTTATTACATTGTCTTTCAATTTCATAATACACCAATACTTTTGTCATTTGTGTGTTCAAAGTGACATCATCATATGACGTCATTCCCCTGATCCGTGCGCTGAAACGTTCGCCAGTTAAACTAGTTAAGACCATAACTGACTATACTGTCATGGTAGGAGGATGACAAACGTTTCACTGATTACCTCTGCACCACCTTGGCGAAATAATGCTAACTGCAGGTATGATACGCTCTTTCACGAATATTGCTTTTTCGGAGAAATTGATAAAAATATTGAAACATTTTCGAAGCATACAGGCGTCCGATAGGAACTAGTTATCTTAATTAATACGATTCATTCTCAAGTAATGAATTTTTTTAAATGTATCAGTGTGTCTACCATCAAAATTAATCTATAAAGATTAACCATTAATTTTTAATTAGGATTTTGTCAAGAACCAGTTTTATGTTATGTTTTTACGGTAGGAATATGGACTCATAGGTCGAAAGCTATCTGTTATTGTCAAAAATATTTATGATATAGATGGTATAATTGATAACTGGAAAGTGCAGTTATTACCATTACACTTACTATTAATTTTCTTCTTACAAATCTCAAAACTATACACTTATCGACTAGAATCTATCCAATGTTGTCTTGTATATTTTCCTAGTCCGTGTACAATTCACTCACGTACTGTAGTCTGCACATTTCAAAAAATCAACTGGTCCCTTCTTTTCAGTCTTCTGAAACTATGCTGATTGCCCAGATGTTGGCACGTGGTTTGACGTGGAAATGGACCTTAGTTTCATGCTTCCCAGCATACTTTTTAATTTATTCCTTAGTGGTTGGAATCAGGAGATTCCTATGGAGAATTATTTTTACGATATGCCATGAACATTCAGTATTTTTCGTAACACTATATCAGAGAATTAAAAGTATATAAAATCGTAAATAATATATAATTTATAAATGATAAAATATTAAACGTCTGTGTTTAATAATATACTCATTAAATATATATAGACAAATAAACACAAAAATTAATTGCTAATTAAAATACGCCGTTCTTGATGCTTTCGTCAGGTGATTAAAAAACGCGATAGCTGAAAGAACGGCACAACCCACAAACCAGGAGACAGTCTCAAAAGAAAAGCTAATTAGAAAACTTTTAACACAGACGTTCAATATTAGAATTTAAGATTTTTTAAAAAGTTTTTGGATATTATACGTTTATGTATAAAATAATAACGCAATAATGTAGCTCTCGGATTAATATGAGAGAGACGGAGAGAAATACATGTAACTATTCCTGAGTTGCGTGTTTCTCACTCGAAGACTCAAGTGCCAAAAGCTAAACTCGTTGACAGTTGGAACTCGGAAATCACCGATAAGAGGCTTTAGGTTTCTGGAGTAAAGCCAGAAAATATGTGCTATGTCTGTGATACAAATATCTAAGGCTCAAGACATGGGGTTGTAGTTTAGATTGCGGGATGAGTTTAAATTACTTGGCTTAGAAATCAATTTTTTTCTATATGATGCAATGATATTGACCATTATTTAAATTAGAAAATAGTTTCCTTATTATGGAATACAGTTTCAGTCCGATAAAATGAGGTCCACTTATTTCAAGAGTGTCTAAGGAATTATTTGAATAACAACACTGACATCTTTCTTGTGAATCTATTAGAACGAACATGACAAAAATAAAATACAAACAACTATAATTGGTAGGATGTGATTTGTTCAGTATTAAATATAACATAAAATATAAATAATAAATGCGAATCAATATCGTTTGTACGTCACGTTTTATAAAAGCTGGATTATCCAAAATAAACATCTATTTATTTAAGGAATTCAGCAAACATCCGATTATCTTTTCTCATAAAAACTTTTCATCACTCATGTTTAGTAAATAAACTAAGCCTTTACTTCATCTAAGTGCGTTCTCGTGTTACTGTTTCCATAATTTCTACACGTTTGTGTTGTGTTTATTTTATAACAATGTTAAATTCGAAATTGAGAAGCTATTATTTTCCCCGTTAACTTTGGATCATCAGCAATACTCGTACATTGTGTTTTATGACAGACAAAACTCATTCAACTGATTCATAGAATCTATTTAGTTAACATAATTGTTTCGCTACTAAGATTGAAAACAATAGTTGTCTGATTTTGATTGAATAACAATCGAAATTTAATTTTCTGATCTGTTTTATGTACATAAGTGGTTAATAAGTAGTTTATCAATATAAATTAGTTACGCGAGCATGATCAGATTTAGTTATCGGAATGCCAGAGAATACAAGTTGAATTTTTGCAGTTACAATAAATATTCAATAATACCTATAATCATTTCCGGGAACAAGTTACTGGTATCCTGAGGTACAATTACGAACAAAGAAATGTGCATAAACGAATACCTACTTTTACTTCACGATAGTTTTTATGGTGAACGGTTTATTTGTTTTTATCACTCCATCTTGGTTTGAATAACTTCAATCAAAATTAAGTTATGTTATTTGCATCTCTTATTTAGTGAATATTAAAAATATTAGAATGCTCAAACTTAAAATACAATTAGCAATCAAATTTGTATTAACGCTTCTACCTATGTAAAAATGAACTTATTTTCTTTGAATAAATTATTTCTTGGTGGTCTTTCATTCTAGGTGTATGTAATTCAGTCTGGTAAAATTGTTTAAACGGTTCAGAACTAGAAATAAAGATAGAAATGCGAAAGAGTATATAAATAATTAATTATTTTCCTTAAGAATACGACAGTGAAAACAGTGTACTATGAGTTTTCAAAGACGTTCCTCTGACTTATTCAGAAAGAACGATACTTACCTTTCTTAAGTATCAAGCTCCCAAGTTGTGTTGAACGCCACCATAAACATCAATTAGGTTTAACGAATGAAAATTTTTTTTGTAGAGCAAAATTTATTTACAATTCACAAATAGAGTAACAAAATCCCAAGTTAAGGGAATTTATAAACTATTACCTGAGATTTTCTGGATCAGTTATTGAATAACAGTCAGGTTGTAAAACTTCCAAACCCACCAAAATTTGGTGTCATGTAACTGGAAAACTATTAACACTCACACCATTTGTTACATTTATCCTGCCCTCCTACGTTGATATAGTACCATTCGCACTGACTTAATAATTGCGTCCGTTCAGTACCAGTCAGCCAAATCTACTCCAAACATCCTCGTTCCATTACGAAGCATGAAAATCTTTAAAATCTCGTCACAGATACACGCGGAACGTTACCAATGTTCTTCTCGTCACTTTCTGGGAATCTGAGTGCCTGCAAGATTAAAATGCGATCACGATTTGTAAAAAAGTCATTTCCGTATCTACAGTAAAGTAAGTTTTACCTGTGATGGTGAATTCATTCTGTCCGAGTTGCTGCCACACGGTTCTCTCAGCCGAGAGTATGAAATAATCTTTTCGTTGGCGTACGTTACCCTCTGTCGACAATTGCCGTCTTCCCCGAGCTTCACTCCGTTATCTTAAGTGTGGAAAAGTAAAGTATATACTTTGAAATACCTTAAGAAATTTGAATATACCTCACTAGTTGTTTTGTATCATTATCATGGATTATTTTGCTGTGATTGATCTTTGATCCATTATAATTTATGTAACATTACTTGTATTAAATCACTATAGTAATCAATACAGTAAGAGCATATAATAAATTAGTTGAACAAATATAGTTTCAGAAGAATACATTTGGATGAAAGATGGAGAGTCGCAGTCAGTGGAATGGCATGGGACAAGTTCCGAAAACCCAATCTACCTGATGAAGACTTCTCTTAAGTTTGTCCTGCCCCTGATTAAGACGAATACCTGGTAGGATTCGGGAGCTCAAGTTAACCCTCGGCCACCTTGCAGTTCCTTCTTCATACCCACTTTCTATTTCTTCATAAGTTGTTATGGGGTCGTTGCCACAACATGGATTAATTTCAAGTGGTCTATTTCTTGAACAACACGAAGGAATTAAAAAAATAACCATAAGAAATAATAGTTTCGAAATTGTTTTATGAAATGAACGTTTAATAGGTTCGTAATATTTCATCTAGAGGCCTGAAAACCTTTGTGAAATTCACTCCCACTGGGGTACTGATATAAAATTACGTATGTTATTCTGTGTTGTTTACAACTTTCTTCCGAACGTGAAAATAAATGAATAAAAATTATATCATCCTCAGTTTTCAATTGAGTAAAGTCAACATCCCGAAAGAACTTACACACAGCTTGTTGATTAAGCCCACATGAATTATTATATAAATTATATTATTATAAATTATATATTATTATAAATTATATAAAATAATTCGGATTACTATAAAAATCAGCTAGTGATGAAAGTTTTGTTTCGATTGAGATGTAATTCATCTAAAATTGAATACATTAAATGATGAAATATTAAAATACGACAATGGACAGATGTGAACTTACGGTATAAAAGAAAATATTTTATTTTATTGGGAACGTAGGTTTTCCTGGTGTAAAATTTTCTCGGGATTCCAACCGGGTAACGACGTTTGTTTGCCACAACGTTTCAATGGCTTATTCAGACCTTCAGGTGAAGAAGCCATCGAAACGTTGTGGCAAACAAACGGCATTACCCGGTTAGAATACCGAGAAAACTTTATCCTGCATTATATTATTTATTTTAATTTCTCAATTTTATCTCGTTTCAGCGGGATATACGACGTTAATCTTTTTTTTAACTCTTTCAAGTCATCTAAAAACAAAGTTTTGGGAAGGTCGTCAAAATAGACCTTGGTTTTGGCAATAATCTGCTAGTTTTACGTAAAGTATTATTTGTTTATTTTCGAGGAGGATATTTTCTGGATAGGTATTAGAATAGGTTACAGCAGGGATTGAAAAATATGGTTGTGTGTGCGTCAACAGCACAACGGTTATACGAGAAGTTTTTACATCGAGACTGCACTCGTATGCAACCGCGAATTTCCATGAAGTAAGAATGGTTTCGTCTTGGCCAAATGAGGAGACATATTCTTTATTTCTTGGCTCAAGCGATCGAAGAGCGACGTATAATAGCTGATTTTCACATTACAACTGTCTATTCCTACTTTTGATAGTAGTCACCGTCATGGTCGGTTATTTTGTATGTCAAGTGCGGTGGTAGATCGATCAACAGCTATTGCTGAATTAACACACAAAATCATAAGGAAAAGAGTGAAACCAGCCACTAAATCGATTAATCGCCACTATGAGCAAACGTGGCACTCATCTTGACGATATTATTTGGAGATTAAATGCTTCATGAAATATTGAAACCACTCAGTAAAGCCTCAATAAGTTCACGCAATTTGACTCGTCGAATACTGAGCACGTTATTGCGGATTATATCGATAATTTCTGGTGTAATCACTGCCAGATAAGGTTCCTAATGTCGCTCGACACGTGTGGCTGTTATTCATCGTACATATACATTCATTTAATAATCAATGTTTTTAAAGCTGGGGTGGATGTGCGCAAACTAAGTCCAATTCTCATTGAATTTTTAGGCCGTTTTTGTAATCACTTCATATAAATAACACAAACTATTTGATCTTATCGACAGTAAAAAATGAAACCAAGGAATTCATTTGACTTTATTAACAAATGATACCTGTTCCAAATAAACTACTTTTCACCCGACAAATTAGTTAGGTTTTCCGATACTTATTGAGCATCAGTTTCAGTACTTGACGTATTGCCGAAAATGACGTAAAATCTATATTTGTACTCGTGCTAATGCAACGTACCATGGTTAACTGGAATGATATCTGGATTCTTGTCGTCGCAAGCGTCTTCTTGTTCTTTGGCCTTTTCTAAGCAGGCCGCAGTGACCACAGTGCTCGGGGAGTCTCCGCTCCAGCCACCTTCGTCGCTGTCTTTGCAGCCTTCCTCGGTCTGAGATCGGCGCTTCCGCACGATCACGATTATCACAGTTATAGCAACGACCACAGCCGTCAACGCGCTGGCTATGACTGCCGCGAGCGTTGGGGTTAAGTTCCTCATCAACGGAGTAATAGCTAAAACACATCAAAGACATCACGGCATGACGAACATCAAATTATAGAAACAGCGCGTCATTAATTACAGAGGGGATAACTACGAAGACGTGTAACTGCATATTACACAAAGCATAGCAAAAGACAATATTAAATAAGTAAAGACAAATATTTTTGAGTAGAACTATTGAGAAACGTCATCCTCTGTATATGTTAAAGGGATATTTCTAAGAACTTAATACTCTTTTTTAAGTCTCTAACATTTCTACATACACTATATCAAATACTGTCTGGATATAACATTAAAGTTTCATGTGATTCCTCTGCCAAAGTTGTTGTGAAGTTGAGTTTCGTTGCAAGATTTGCTAACAGTTATACATCTCACCTTCAAACTTCGTCACCAGAGTATATTTATTAAGTATCTACTACTAAATAAGTACTAAATAAAAATGATAATGTTGAATAGACTTTTCTCTGCAAAGCAATTCAAATCCAAATGAATGAATTTATTAATTTCAATTAATTTTCCACTTGGTGGTAGCTCTAATTAAATACAAAATCACATCTAAATTTAAAGTAAAGTTTAACATAGTGCATAATTTTGTTAATTTCTTGATATTATTTTCCACTGTCAATAAAAATAAAACTTTCTGTCATTGGCTAGTATCAAACAATATATATAAGACCCTTCACTCCACTAACGTAAAATAATCATTTTATCGAATTTGCTTTGATAAGATCTGTATCAAGTACTTCCTTGTTAATTAAGTAAAATTATTTATGTTATTACAAAAATTATATTTATATTTTTATAATGTGAATTCAGTAGGTTTGCAAATTTACATTGCGTATACTTTTAATATAAATTTTTGTGAATATTTATTAATTTATATTAGGAATTACAAGTATTTACCATACTTAATATCTCCGTTCTTAACCTTAAGCTACATAACGGTTACAATTTGTTCTAATTATAAAAAATAGTATTAATTTAGAATTAAAAATTAATTATCATCTAATTTTGTTTATTTATTATATTTCAAACACTTAAAATTTGCTTTATAAATTCTGGCTCAAAGTAAATAATTCGAAATTAAAATTTCTTACTTTGTAATTATAATTATATTTAACTGACACACAATTAACTGTGTCCAAGACGAAATATTATGGACTGTTAACATATATTTAGTAATCTACACGGAAAATTAATCTAAAGCCGTAGTTAACATTACTCTCAAACTTCATTATTATGGTGGCTATGTTTAGATTCTGAAGATTAAACCAGTTCTGTGCAGCTTCTGACGAAATACTTATTTACAAAAATAAATATCTCAAGTTTCAACTCTTACATTTTTTGGATAGTTATAAAAATGTAATTATTAGAATTTATGAATCAGATTATTGATATATTTGGTATTGAAAGAACCTATCTATAATTTTGAAGAAATTTGATAAGTCTATGAATTTATGAAACCGATAGAAAGACTAATTAAATTAAAAGTACGTGAACATAATATTTAATTACTTGTATAATAGTATTTTTAAACATATTCAACTGAAAATAGATCAAATGCTTTCACTTACAGAGTTTCCGGGAAATCGGATTCGTTTCCCGTCTGACTACTTTGCGTGATTGCCCAACAAAATTGCCCTGTCCCATCCAATCAGTTCAAATTACAGTTGCTAAGTCAGGCTCTCTGGTTGCCCTTCTCGTTTGTTATTCACTCTAGATAAAACACGGAAGCATACCTAAATAGTAGATAAAATCACTGTATTCATATAGGTATTTCAATTAAGATGCTACACTTCGCTTTTATGTGACTACTATGTTACTACGTTCTTAATAATGATAAATTTGAAATTGTTTGCTATCGTTTAACTTCTGTCTGTCATGAGCCTTGTTCATCAACCATGTAAACTCCTGAACCAATCTAGACTTTGGACTCCACACGCAATGGTAAGAGTATTTTCGACACGCAACGAAATCCGTCATGCGCGGGAACTGAAAGTTTGTAATTCAAGAATCTCAAACACAGTAATTTTTGTTGCATTAGAGTGATTTCTCGGAATTTTACATAATAAATTGATTTTTTCGGGAAGTATAATACAATCAATGCTAATATCTGTGTGAGATCTGCGCAGTTGCTGCAATCCAGACTCTGCAATAACAATAATATTGTCAAACAATAAAGTCCATGGATCGGACAATGATGAGGCATTAGAATATCAGATCCGCCAACTACATTTTCTTACCTGAGAAAGGAAAGGTTTAGCGGGATCGATATTAGCATTTACTGAAAAATTATTCATTAACTGAAATCAACTTATAATTATCACATTTAGCAACTAAGATAATTTTGTTAGTTATTTAATTTAGTCTATAATTCTTGAGGCTTATTGTAGATATGTGTATAGTTTTATATTATTGCTCATGCAGAGATGCAGTTGGTTTAGCGAGCGTCATAGTATTATATATCCTACGGGGTTCATTATGGTTACACGCAGGGACGTGCCTTTTGATTGGTTTACGAGTGAGTTCCCGTCAATTGTAAGAACCTGATTGGGTAATGAGACAATCGGTCAAGACAGTGAGTTGTAGAGGTCGAAGTAATTATTCGGCAGGATGATGTGAACGGGGTCGGAAATGATGGAGTTTATAGCTTTATATAGAGTGTCTCCTGCAGACTTGCGAGGTGGTTTGGATCCGTCATTGTCCGGTGTTATTTCGGGAGATAAATATTTTGCAAACTCACAGCTTCAGATACAGCATGACAGATGGGCGACGTTTGACTTACGCTGATTCGGACAGCAGCTACATACCAACCTGTTAGTTGGATACTGAGAACGACACTGGGGCGACATATGCTTGATGAGTTGGAGAAGGGCTGATTCTAGCCTGTTTGTCTAATACCGTGGACGGCGCAGAAGTTAAACCTACGCAGTAAAGTGTCGGTGAAGCTGTTGTCCAACAGCTTCTGTGTCACAGAGAATCCAAATTATAGAGGTGGGTAAAAGAACCGATTCAAAGAGTTGATTCTTATAAAAAAACCGTTCTCCAAATCGACTTAGTAGAAAGAGTTGCGGCTTACAATCCGAGTCGTAGATTCGTGAGCGAGTTACTTGAGTTGTAGAGATGTGAGCGAGTTGCTTGAGTCGGTTCATAAACCAAGAATTAATAAGCAATAAATTCGTAACAAATTTTGAAGATCCTATAAGATAGACACTTTATTTTGATTTGTTATTCTTATTTGACTTCTATACATCCGTGGATAATATATTATTCCCGGCGGCTTTTTTGTCCTTTCAATGTAGATAGTTTTGTTGTCAACCTATTGAATATTTTTTTATGTTCTCCAATCACTAAACCACTCACATATAAACATTAACAGCTTTAATTTACAATATTATGTTCAATGAATATGCAGAATAAATTTGATCCATAGGTTACAGATTATTTCACGCATTACTTTCGTTAAATGTTTCGTTTCAAATAAAACCTGGAAGGTCGGCTAGAACGAGGTCAATGCCCTAATCCAGGGATTAATATTTGTTCTCAAGGACTCTCCTGAGGTCGCCAATCTATATTTAGAAAAAACTGATAGTTTTTCCAGAATGTACAATTGGAGAATTTAGTTAGAGAGGAAGATCAAGACATAATAAGGCGTCGGATCACTTCCCAAAAACTTTCCCAAATGCTATATATAAATAGCAATGTTAACTTTGGAAAAGAGTTGTATAAATGTATTTATATAAATTTTCATAAATTAATTTATAATTACTACATATTTTGTTTCTTAATGTGTATTCGCACCCCCCCCCCCCCAACAACTTACGCAATTTATTAATGTTCAACCTCGATTTGGAGAGCCGAAGAGTCGTTTAAAAGGATTGACTCGTAGCAATGAGTGGATCGAGTCTAAACGACTCAACAAAAAGAATATATCAGCGCATCGCTAATATGGGGTGATTGCAGAATGAACTACAACCTGTAAGAAAAATCCTATTTATATCATATGCACAGATTGAAAATGAAGAACCCTAAAGAGTAATGTTAGGTGTAACTAAGGCGCTTCTACTCGTTTATCTGTCACTCAGTTCAGTTAAGAGTTTGTACCTGGCTTGACGATAGGTTCACTTTTAAATTTATTGCGTTAGCGTTATTTTTAAACGTTGCAATTGTTGACTTATCAGTATATTCTTTCATATTCAAGCAAGATATTAAAACAAGACTCCCTTTAAATTGGTTTCTGATAATGAGCAACACACCTTTACCATAAGAACGGAACGTTACAGTAATTCAATAATTTCAGAAATAAACTCATGATAATTCGACTTTGCGTACATTTTATGAACAATTTGCATTTGATAAAATAATAAGTAATTTACTTGATAATTAAATTTATTGTTGTAATTTGTCAACTAAATTCATTGTACAGTTTAATAAGTCACTTTTCAATCATATTTTTATTCTACTTATCGTTATAGATGCAAGTCAGCTGTTGGTTACGTTACGAGGGACTGTCTTTGTTTTTGTATCTACTTCACCAAAGCAACAACTGACATCTAAGGCAGCTGATTGTAGGCAATCCGCTATACCAGCTGCATAACTATTACACAACTATTATTTTTACCATCACTGTGACTGTAAAAGTATTAACTATGGCAATTCTCTATATCCCGTAAAGTCAGTAAAGTTTTAGTTTCCAGTAGTAGTCCTATTACAGCAGAAGTTTTCATAAGGGGGATCGATAAAAGTTAAAAGATGAGTAACAGCTCCAGGTTAACTGATTCTGACTGATTAAGTGTGTGATATATTTTAATTAATACTGATTGTCTTTTAATTATGTACATAAATCAATAAAAATTCAGAATACTGTCAATCGTTGTTCTTTGTTTAGCGTATTTCTATTTTTGTCATAGACAGATTCCTGAACTGTTAACCGTAGATACATTGTTCGATAATTTATTGGCATTAGGTTCGACATAATAGGATGTTATATTTTACATCCACGTAGTCAGACAGTAACTATTACAACTGTGACGGATAGGAAACGAAACATGATCGACAAAAATTGAAATAGATCGTCTCCATTATTATGAATCGTGCTCCTGTTTTTTAATTAGTTTTCAGTACTGACCTGACCGCCGCTCCGCAGGCTGCAGCGTGTAGGCGTGCAGAGGCACGGGTCTGCTCCTTCCCTTGCTGTTGGTGGCGAGGAGGGAGATGTCGAAGCCCAGTCCAGCCTGCAGGCCACTCACGGTGAACACGGGCGTCCTGGACGTGACGTTGCCCACGAGCGCCTGCGTGGCGGCGTCGTACACCTCCATCACGAACTCCTGAGGCAGGCCTCCGTCGAAGCCCTCCGAACACTCCACGTGCAGCGCGTCCGCGGTCTGGTTCACTATGCTGCAATTTCTTAACGGATCTGGTTTTCCTGTACATTTCAAAAGCAAACAAAATTATTATAAATATTGAGTAAAAAACTTTATTTAAACGGCTGTATTTACTTTAGACTCGGGAAAAATGTAAACTAAATTCCAAAAAGCAATGTTGATGTTTCATGTGATACATAAAAACTTTTCAAAGTAGATAAAGTAAAAGTAATAAATTAGTTCATAAGACAAATTAGTTCATAATCTGCAAGTGGATTCAAGTTATATCACATCGGTAACAGATGTAATTTTTGAAATTTCTGAACTTTTACAAACATATTTACCAAGGGCTGTGACCGCCTGATCAGTTCGCGCCAGGCAGTGAAAATAAAGGGTTGCTGTCGTCAGGTCAGAGACCATAAATACCTCCATAAACCGGGCAACATTTAACTTGAGATAAGAAACTATGGACGCTTAAATACGAGACAAGAGGGGGAAGGCGGTGATAATTAAAACTCCGAATGACGAAAATCCTGAAAAGACAGGGATTTTAGAGAAGTAGCTTGGAGACTACGAGATATTAATGTACATGTGAAGCATTATGGTAAAAAGGACTGTTTACGTTGACGTTGAACTGACTAAAACTAAGAACGGACCTAGTTGAATAAACGACATAGTTTTATATTGGTGACTAAGTACCTATATATACTAATATTTTTAAAGTTATTGTGATTTTAATTTTAGGACAGGAAGGATGATTATAACAAAATAGTGGAAAACTCCCAACCCATTATTTAGTAAAATTAAAAACTTGGAGACTGTTTATGGTTATTTCTGCACAGTACATGTGAAGGAGCAAGAAGCGTGATCAATATTATTGTCACTTCAAAATGTCGAATTGTTGTAATTATTATGTTGGAGTTGGATGATTATCATTAGTTTGGTGTTTTCAAATTTTAAGTGACTTGAAAAATACATAAAGGATATAGAAAGAAATTAAAAGCACAACGTTTCCTTTGACATTGCAGAACTCATCACGACCTGTACAAACTTTAGAAATGGTCAGACCAGACATGCATATATATATATATATATACAAAATGTATATTTTCGTGATTGGAAGGGTAGACCGGAAGCTAAATATAGCGGATGGCTGTTGGAGAAAGGCTCGCCGTGAAAAATTTCGTAACACCGAAAGTTAAAGATTTTTTGTAACATCCCGTACCATTTGAACAGCTTGTTATGGGCTTGAATGTGATATGCACTACTCACATATAATCTATGATTAGAATTCTTGTAACCTCGTTTTTATGACTAATAAAAGATTCATATTCTGTACATTGGCACCCAACATTTATTTTATATTTTTGTATTTGTTGCTTAACATTAAATATTTCGGAACTTTTATTTTCATCAACTTACGTAATTACATTTCATACGAAACATTACAGACCTCTTGACCCGTAAAGGAGTTACTGTATGCTATCTGCCTTAACGAAAGGAAGTGCGTCAAGATCAAGAACATTCGTAAACTTTAATGTTCGTGAATTATTATTTATTTGTTTCATATCTATTTGGATAAGACAGATACACTGTCAACATTCAATATTAATTATTATTCGTCAATAATAAATAGGAACTGATGATTTGGATGGGGAAATTAATTAAAATGGAAAGAAATTCTTTCTATGAAACATTATTATAGTGTTTGGTTACAGCTCGTTGGCACTTAATTTTCCTTCAAAAATGGTGGATTTATTTTAAATAGTAATTAGAACGTTTCTTCTCGAGCTAAAATTATAAAGTTAATTTTATTCCGTTTTTCTGGGTCGTTTCAATTCATGCTCGTACAACTTCTAGTAGTAGTTCTGGGACTTCTAAACGTTTGTAGTGTATGTGTACTTTTCAATTGAAATCTTTGACATATTGATAAACCATCCTACTTTTGTGGGTAAAATAATTTATTATCATTTCTTGGCCTCTTACAATTTGAAAGTATCATCGTAATATACTTAACTCAGCCCAATAACTTGTTCCGGGAAACAATTTTGAATAACTTTTACTCCTTGTATTCATCCCATATATTATTTTTAAGATATTTGCTGCAACAATTATTTATTTTGTGTCAGGCACGGAATCCTGACAAAAACTTTCCAGACGCACTATTGGCTGATTGTTATATTTCGAATTTTTGTCCGACAAGAACAATATCCGGATGTGCTTGATTTCCAGAAACACGAAAGCCAGAAATACGTTTTAATCCAAAAATATACGTTTGTTTCGATAGCGTCTAGTTTTACAGACTGTTGTTTTTTTCTAAATTTAGAATTTTGCAAAACGTGTTAGCCAAAGTGGCTTTTTCTTATTTTTACAAATGTTCAAATGCGAGCCGTCGATATTTCCGTAGATCTAGTATTGCTAAAGTTTTATTTCATTTGGACGACGGAGTTGTTCCTAGTTTTGTTGTTTCGACATGCCATTTATGGCCACCGCGCGTTAATAAGTTCAAGTCAAATAACTTTACAGCAGTGACAGAAGGGTCCTATTTACTTACCAATATTAAATTATAGCTTCTTTACCATTTTTAGAATACAAAATTAACGTCAAAGAAAAAATTTAATCTTAAAATTAGCAAAATCAGTTCTTTTTGTAGATGTCAATCTCTACCACGCGAAGAAGTCCTAAAATAAGAGATGAAAGTATGGGAATGAAAAATAAGTAACCATTTAAATATTTTCTCACTTACTGGGTATTTAATTTATTTTGTTGTACTACGTTTTTTATCATGACCATGTTCGTTCTTTTGTAATCTGCCTGAACTTCTATTTGTTAATTTATTGTTAATAAGTTTGTTGAAATTCGTACTTATGATTGGATTTCGGTACTATTAGTTTAATTCGCTTGCCTGCGGGGAAGACGTGGAATACGCAGGGATGTCTCTGCTCTCCCAGTTCGTTGCGTGCCCAACAGAGTAGAGAACCATAGTCCAGTTCCGTGGCGGGCGTGTATACGACTACGCTGCGAGTGCGGTCCACGGACACCAGCGCCGCGGGCAGGTCTACCGTCTCGGCGGAGTTGTTGAAGCGCCAAGAGAAGCTCAGAGACTCGCCAGGGTTAGCCTCCACGTCACACGGCACGTGAGCCGCTTCCTGCCTCGCCACTCCGTAAACTTGTTGCTGTCCGTAAGCACAAACAGGTGCGACTGAAATTGTTCACAAAACAATAAAATTGAAATTTTGTAATTTCCGTTCTATTCAGTGATCAGTAAAATAAGATAACATGTTAATTTTTATTACTTGTTTTTTTTAATATTTACAATAGTGGAAAGGTAGAAAATATCTCATTTTTTGCACGGGGGCACCTCGTTAGCCTAATGAAGAATGTGTACGTTGTAAATCGATATACCGAGATTTGTTATATATATATATATATATATATATATATATATATATATATATGTATATAATTTAGGCAAGAGTAAAGACAGATATTAAACGTGTCAGATGCATGAATTGTTCGTAATGAAGGTGGATGTCAATTTAACTTTACTGCAGTGAATTTCATAAGTTCTTTATACTGGACCGGGTACACTATTGATTTGCATGTTCTCCGTTTTGGTAAATTTAATAATAAAAATATACTCATATTGAATACTACGTTTATTAAGTTGTTTTACAAAAACTGTATTTCCTTTTATTATATTATTTATAATTTTTGGAAATCACTACACAAACTCCAAATGACTTATTAGTGCACGAGATACTAATCAACAGTCATCAGTTAACATTATTCTAAATAATTTTCTTACTCTGAAAATTATGATGGTTCTAATTTTATGCTGATACACGGTTTCTAATTTTAATCTACAGCAAAAATGTTTTTCAAGTCCGCGAAGAATATGCACTCACATTTAACATCCAAGTACATCGGGTTGCTCTCTCCGTCTCCTTCTTGATTACTTCCCACGCAAGTGTAGAAGCCAGTACGGTCCCGTGTTACGGTCTGCATCACAAGACTTTGATTACTCACCAACGTTCCAGCCGAGGCGTTGTTGTACAACAGTTGCCCCTGGATATCAGATACAATTTAAAACGACGAGGATATAAATTAATAAACATTTATATTACCATTTGGAAGCAATAATACGTCTGAGTAATGGCACTACTCACGTTGTGTCGCCATGTTACTTTGTAGACCCAAGGATTAGACTTTATATTGCACTCGAAAACAACGTCTGCTCCTTCCTTCACAAAACTGCTGTTAAGGTTTCCGCCAAGCTCGAGTGTTACGATGGGAACGTCTGAAAAATAGGACAAAAGAAGAAAGGATTTTAATTAGAAAGAATAGGCTATTTTTAGGTCTGATAAGAAACTAGTAATAATTTATAAATAATTCGAAGGTCTATGCTGTTTTCAGTTTAAAATCATTTTGTTTACGAATAACTGTGATTGTAGGTCGATTAATGATTAGTAGATGTAAGCTAAGCGAAAATAATTGCGTAAATTGAAGAATAAGTTTTGTGAAATATAATTATGATCCAAGGGCATTGTTAAAGTATTTGGATAATTGAAGTACTAAATAATGTTAGTGTTAGTATATGTGTTGATACAAAAACGTATGCAAAATTATTGAAAAAAGTACTTGAAAAAATTTCTCAGATAAGTTGTGAAATATGCAACGTAAAATTGGCATTTAGGAATATAAATAATTTTTTTAAAATCTTCATTAATTTTCTCTATACTGGTCTCACTTCATAGGACTATCCTGAATGGTAAAATGTAACACTGTTTACAGACTAATATTTTTGTCGTGCGATATATCTAATCGTAGGATAATATATTTTAAATCATGTACCCTTAGGATGGTTCCATTTTATTAAATATATATCCAAGTTTTACTTTTAGGTGAGGTGATACTTTAGATACAACAAAGGGAAAATTATCATAAATCAATGTTATGTACAATTGTGTACTTATTTAACCTTTATAAGGAAATAAATTGACTTAGTATTGTAGAATTAATATTAAATTTAGCTTACAAGTAAAACAGTTCACGTTGTGACATATTATAACTAATGGTCATCTTTTATGACGTTGTTTAACGAACAATTTGTGATGCGGAAAATGTAAGTTAATTTTAGTGCCATATTATTGACTCCAATATGGTGAATATTTGTTTACATTATGAATCTAGCTAACAATGTCATGAATTTAACATTTCGTTACGTCTGAGGAATGAGGGACAATAATATCCTGCAATACTCAAGGAGTATATTTAAGAAGAAATTCGGAGTTATGTTTGTTGGTATTGATGCAATAAAATTCAATGTATGTTATGTCTCTTCAATTAATGCACTATAGGTCGAAAGTGTGAATGGAACTAGGAACATTTAGATTTAGGTTAAATCACTTCTTGAATAAAGATTAATATAGAATTAAATAGTTTTTCGAGTTTATATAAATAAGTACATGGGTAACGCCGGGCACAGAGCATATATATATATATATATATATATATATATATATATGTATATTATCTTTAATAATTAACCATATTAAAAATTCTTTCGTTTATTTAATAAGAAATGTGTAAACCAAATTTTTCACTGCCACCCAACCTGTAACTTTTAAATAGTCAAACTTTTCCCCAGTGTATTTTTGGATAAAATAATTGAAACTGGAATGAGATTTGTAGGTTATTGAATTTTAGACTGGTTTAGAGAAGGAAGAAAACTGCATCAAGTTTCTGATGCATGTCATCTTCGGCGCTGTGAGAACATTTCTCTCGTCTCATACTCACTCCGCAAGAGTGGCATTGACAGGGTTGGCAGTTTGTGATACGCTCCGTCAAGAACAAGTCTTGGAATGACTGAAGCGAGAAACGAACAGCGAAAAACTTTCACAGACTTATTTCCTTCCGATATCTGGCCCGGCAGGAAAGGGGAAAAGTGATAACCGAAGCTGAGATGCGGCAAAATATTACTTCTGAATACTGACGGAGGATATGTCGTTCATCCAAATCGGAGGGTTTCAAGTTGTCCGCAGAAGAAAATATCCGGTAATCAGACCAACGTCATAGCGGAAGTATCAAACTTTGTTATGAGGCTCGATTAAAAACCAACATAAAAATTTGAGGAAATATTATTTACTAAATGACGGTTATATCCTTCACCGAAAGTTGTGGTGAAGGTAATGCTAGTTCGTGAATTCGAGCCTCGGCAACGCAATAAATCGTGACAGTGATCTAAAGCGCTATAAGTTTCCCATACGGATTCATCTCGTCCAACACAAACGATTTACGGCAATATGTATTAGAGACCCGTCAAATGCGTGCAACTGGCACGGTCGTAAATACATCGCAATTCTGGGAGCAAAAGGATGGGCGCAAAATAATAATGAAGTAAAACTTTACAAATTTATTAGAACTTGATTCGACCTTTTGCATTAGAAGATAACGACGAAAGCCTAATATATATTTTAAAAGACAGCTGTCATTTTAATTGAAACTCTAAATTAATTCAAATAGATCGAATTGTGTGTTGTGGTTTAGACTAAATACCGTATAATATTAAAACTATTACGATAGAATTTTCCAGAATGAAAATATAATGACGTTATTTTAAAATTTTAAATGTAAACTTAAAATAAATCGTACGATTGCTTTAAAAGGATTTCTTTACCAAAGCGTCGTGGCTGTGTGTGTTTGATGAAATGAGGTTTCGAGTCTTATTAAAATAAACAAATGAAATGGTAAAATTAATTGCAAACATTTCAGAAAAAGTTTTTATTTTATTTTCTGTTACCCTCCATTTAAACTTAAATATATTTACGTCTAACAATAATAGAAAAAACACAACACACAGAAAAAAAATGTGATACTTAATTTCATTACTGTCCTCGAAGCGTTAGCTGCTCCGGCCCGTTTTAATTAACAAATTCCATAAATGTGTGTTCTAATATTGTTCAACAATGACCTTCCACAATAATATTAATCATTTAAGTAAATTATAGAAATGGCAAACTAATGATACTTCACCTAGAAGATGAAGGCAGTGCATTTGGTCGTCGAAACGTCGCGTTACAATCGCTGTTTTACCGAGAACTTTTTCTTCAACAAATACACCGGGAAAGCCTTCAATCTTTGATAATGATACTTCATTTCTTATTGTCAATAATGTGTTGGGACGGTTAAGAATAATATTGGTTATAGATTGGTAATATATAATAATTCAATAAATATTTTTCTCCAATCTAACGCTGAAGCAGTAGACTATATACAAAGTAAAGGGTGTAATATGTTCCAATCCTAAGTCACACAATATTTCAATAATAAGATATAACGGTGGTAATATTTCGCGAACACAAGAGAATCCGTGTGGTATCAGTACTCATTTGAACTGTTTTCCTGTAACTCTTCAGTAGGTAAATAAAATTATTATTAATATGTTTAATAGGTTATGGGCTGACATCCTGATTTTCTATACCATTTGTTGCAAAGATATCTGTTGCAATTTACATTTCAATACTATTCCCTGTCTAATCTACGTGAAAAATTTTCCCCGAATTTTAATGAACGTAATGTCACAATGCTGGAATGCAAATCACACAACTTGGTTTCGTAAAAGTACTTTTCATTGTCATTATCAAATTACAAAGTTAAGTTTCTCAAAATATCTTGTGAATTTTTTCTTGTGATGCATTCTGCTAATTAGGGAATATTGTAAAATTACTTTTTATTTCGTTTAGTTAAACGAGTTTTTTACTTCAAAATTGAAACTAACAAATTAAACAACATTAAAGATTGAAAAACAAGGTGACAAAGAAGATTAAGTAATGTAAAAATCAAGGAGGACATCGAAATGAGCTGATTATCTGTTCAGAAAATTAGAAACGAGAAAATGAGCTAAAGTTAAAGAACAAATGACTAGAGCAAGTCAACAAAAATGAGAGGAAGTATCAGAGAAGGGTCTGGATGTTATGCACTCATATTTGGTTACTGGATTGAAGACATAATTTTAGTTTCAATATTATTTTTAAAAATAGTACTGTTACTTATCTGTACATACTTGTTTACAATTCAATTTTCCTGCTTAACATCAGATAAAAATATTATATTTTCAAATACCACTACTAAGTTATCACATCTTACGGTAGATATCCAGCCTCCAGCTGTCTTCCATGGTACTGTCTGGAATAAGTGGAGTTCCCGCTTTACAAGTAACCATCTTTCCGCTGTCCTCCATGGAAGGTGTGAAGGTCAGGATGCTGGTAGTTGTGTTGCCGTCGGCGAGAGTCTATAAACTCAGATAAAAATTGTTTCCAATGAAGATATCGTGTTGAGAGGCAACAGAGTCAGAGTATAAATATTACCTTTTTTAAAAAATATTGAAATGTTCTATTAATTATATGATGACAGTCGTTTTACTAAAATAATGCATGTTATATGTTATATTTCGAATGCCCGACCTACCCGATGCAGGTTTTCCTAGGGTTTTCCCTGCATTTCTTTAGGCGAATGCCGGGTAGGATCCTTAAACCATAGCCCGGGGGCCCTAGTAACCCTTGGCTACCTTCCTCTACCATTCCGCATCCCCCCCTTTCAAATCCCTTCCTATGCTATTAAAGGGGAGTTGCCCAACGTGGATTACCCTCATGTAGCCTGTTTCCCTAAAAAAAATGTGTTCTCTCTAAAGCATTGGAGTTTGTGGAACACAATATATTATTATAAAACATGAAATTTTATACAAGCTGATCTTATAATCATGAGACAACGTTTGAGGGATGTTACAGCTTACATATTTTTGTGTAATAACCTATGGTGGGAAGTGACGCGTAGAGGCAGGGATACAAAAAATGTAACATGGAAAGAAACACATTGTTTATTTACAACATTAGCGCAATGCGCTTCTTTCCGGCAATGTTTACAATAAATGCTCAAAATTGATACTACAAACAGTAAACTAGGCATCATGTATATGACTCAAGTTGGCTCAATTGGGGACCTCGTTGCTCAACTATCCATTGCGGCTTCAAGGGTGCGCGAAATGTCTGGCACATTTGTAACTGTTTTCCAAGCACTCCTTCGACGCTATTAAGCATGAATTACTGTCGGTGGTCTTTATTGTGAGCATTTATTGTAAATATTGAATCAAAAGTGTTCTGCAGATTCAGTTTCGAAATTTTCCATACTAGCTAGATTTGTCAATTTTTATGTTAACTTGCGTGAATTAATGTATTTTATCCTACCTACACATGTAAACACATTGAACCGAACAGAAAATAAATCAGACCTTCATGAATGCGTAGATATTATGGAAATGATTTCGACAAGTTTAAGAACATAGAGAAAATATATGGAAAATTTCTATGAAATATGCTGGTAGTATTCAGCTTAGTGAGAATAATCATCCCTGGACACATATGTTGTAAAATTTTGACCCATATCTCTGTGTAATAGAATACAATTATATTTTCAAAGAATTATGACAGTCGATTGATTTAAAAAAAACGGTAAAAAACTCGTAGCTTCTAATTGATACAAGTGTCGAATCGTTTTAAATATTTTATATTTGGTGAATGAGCAAGGTTCGGAGATGACGTCGCCATAAATGATCGAAAAATCCACGATTCGATAAGAAGTAGCCACGAGTATATCCATTGTATCCATTGCCGAGGTGGCAACTTTACTTTAGTAGCAATAGCAGAGCATTTGATTTCAAAAGGCGAGTGGTGAAGGAAGAGCAAGGCAGCCAAGGGTGAAATAGGGTCCCCGTGCTATATTTTTAAGATATTACCCGCAATTCGCCTGAAAGTGATGTAGGAAGGAACTTAGGAAATCTGCATCAGGTGAGTCGGGCTCTTGGTAATTGTCCCACGCCATTAGGTGACTGGAGTGGGGTTTGCTAAATTATTTCAATTATGTCTGAAAATATCTGCGAGGAGCACGACGCGTTTGCACACAGTGAAAAATTGTTTCTATCTTTTTGTCAATACAGTGGCTTTATTAGTATTTTTTCATATACATTCTGACGACTTTTTCAGTACATAACTGTTGATAATTCATGGATCGACTACAACACTCCACTGACAAAAAAAACCTGTCTAAATAGCGGGTTTTAAATGTGAAACATGTCTGTAGAAGGCAAAGACAGTGAAATCAGTTGGAAAGGTGAGAGCCACAGCTTTTTTGGAATGCACGTGAAATTATCCTCATAGACTATTAAACAAAAGGAGAAAACGGTAAATGGAGTCCATTATGCGTCGTTACTGGACTGCTTGAGCGTAAAGAAAACATTAGGTGAAAACGAAGTGCTCTGTAATCAAGCCAATGCTCGAGTGCACTCCTGTGTAATTCTATGACAAAATCTGTTTACGCCTTCAGTGTTTATCCAAAATTTTGCTTTTGTTTTCGAACCATTCATCGTGGTTCACAGGAAAAAATGAACGCCAAACGAGGAAAAGCAAACGCGGTTTGATTAATTTAAAGAAACGTTGGCGATATATATATCGAGCTGAAAGCATAATAATGATGATCTATAAACCAAAAATAATAAGTTATTCTGTTCTTTCCAAGAACGGAAACATCCAGTCATAACCTCGTGATATATTTTTTTGGATTTCATGAGAATTGAGAGATGAGAATTTAACAGAACCGTGAGTATTAGGCGAAATAACGTATCGAAATGTGTGTTAACAAAACAGTTACGAATTTTTAGATTTTTAATTAAACTAGTGTCATGTCTATAGTCATTTAGAGCACACAAAGTATGACCTGAAATATTCGCTCTAATAAACGTGCTAATATTGATAGTTAATGCCACAGTGACGTTGGGCGAAGAACTATTCTTCGTATTGATGTATTGCTAATTACCAACGTAGGTAGCCATTGCCCTTACCATAAATTACCTTTCATGATTATGTGAAATATTCCTAGAGCTCCGCTTGTCTATATTGTGAGGATTATTTAGTTTTTAAAGAATTAGTTTTAATATTTCCGATCGATGGACATCTGATTATGTACCATTACGACAAACTCTAGTGATTGATTGCTTCAATGTCAGATAAGATTTATTGGTGGAATTACCTAACCTCGATCCTTCACACAGCCATTTTTTTTTGTAATATTGTGCACGAAATAACCTCTCGCAAGCCCTGTAGCAAACACTCCGGAATTAATTTGTTTCGTTTCGATGAAGTTTATTCGGAATTGGCAGAATGAAATATCATTTGTACTCGTTGCATGTAGGCAATTACATTTTGCATCGATTCCAAATAAAGGGAAAGCTTAACCGAATGGCATGCAATTAATTAGGCTCTCAATGAGTGTAAACATATTTGGCAGTGCGGCTTCGGAAGTGCAGGGAGACTTGAGCCGGCGCCAAGGCCTGCGCACAGCGGCGAGATAACCCCAGCCAAGATCCGCTGCAGCCAGTAATTGAACTATAAAACTTAACGAGCTGATTAGCCACAGGGCCTGAAATGGCCGCTCTGCACATACAGGCCTGCAACTTAAAAACCAGCTCGGAAACTTCGCCAAGCGTAACGTGCCTCAGAAGTAACACACAAATTTTAACCTGCCAAACTATTACCCCTTACGTTTCCTGGACTTTTACTTGTCATGTATTAAAAACAATCGTTTTTTTAATTACAGTAGTTTACGACTGCAAATTATAATCAATAATATTTATTAATTTAAATTAGATAAATTCACGACCTTTGTTTACATTTAAAAATATTTTAACAACATAATAAAAGTACAAAAGTGTTCTGAAATATCCTTTCAATTATATTTTTAAAATGTCTGTATCCAAGTCATTAATTTATATATATATATATATATATATATATATATATATATAATGATTACATAAATCTTTAATTAATAGGAATAATTCACAAAATTAATATGTATTTAAAAATTTATTGTTGATAATTACACATTATATGCCCTGCTTTACACGCCGAATTCCGTAATTTTAACAAACAAATATCTCAATTTTATTTTAATAATTCGTGGCGTTGTATGAAAATATAGCTTTATAATTTTACAATCAATTACGTTGACTTTCTCATTATCTCAGGGTCACCACTGGGTTTCACCACTAGAACAAATACAATGAGCTAAAAAATTAACAAACCAAACTCATTGAAGTTATCGGAATACAATATTAAATACAAAAGTAAAAGAAAACGAATGAAAAGAAAAAAACGCAAACTAAAACTGACTATACCCTTTAATTATCGTTTACAGTCATTAATAATTGTTTTGTATTCACGACAGTGTTACTGCTACCAGTTCAGACACATGTATCTTGAAGTCAACACCCACTAAACAGGCCGTTATACACTGATTCTAACATTAGATTCTGAACACACGGTAGTTTCTCTGGATCTCTGCTATCCTGGAACCTGGATTAGCCCACCCTCAGCCAGTTGCCGGACGTAGATCTCCTCAAAGTCTCTCTATGCGAAAGTTAATTCAGTTTGTGAAGTAAAACTTCTGCTTCCAAACTGCGATTTTATAAGTCTCTCCGTAAACTCCTTACTCGCGTTTTATATAAACCATCATATCTCGCCGTTGGACCTCCTTGATAACACTTTTCATGCTTTTAGGTTAGCAAACTTTACTGTGTTATTACTTTATGTGAACCGTTCTGTCTCGCATCTCGGCGCAGGCATTTCCTTTCGCGTCTTGCCGTTAACTTTACCGTTTCGCTTCTTGCCGTCGACTGCGTTCCTCTAGGCGCACGGTCTCCAGTCTCCCCTTGTTAACAAAGAAAGACCCGCTGCGATTGTTGTCTTTAAGCACCCTTTCCGCCAACAATTAAAAAATATTAAAAACAATTAATAGACTGTTTAATTGGTATATATATATAAAATGAAGCATGGCGCGCGTGAGTTGGTAAATTCGTCAGAAACGACAGAGAGTGGTCGTGTTAGAAAGACGTTTTCTAATATTTAAAAAGTAAAGTTACATAGCAGTCAGCAATAAGAAACGATAGCATTTGGTCGTAACAATACGAGACATTTTGAAAAGTAAAGTTGGACGATATTCTCGCAGTTGGTGAATGAGAAAGAATTTTGAGTGTTACAAGTTTCGACGAATAATCCTAAAAGGTCTACGAGGAGGAATTCAAGTATCACAGCGAAATTGGACTAATTCATGGTAAAGTTCGTCTACGACGTGCCGCCAATATTGCAAGTCAAAAGTGGAGTGTAAATTCAGTGTAAGAATGACCTATTTTATTATTTTTTTAAAAAAATTGAGAGTGTGTATCGATGAAAGGATCCAATTGCCCAGGTTACACGGAAACTGTTAGTTATAAATCATTTAAATAATTTTGTAAACGTTAGATTAAATATAACATCGTCAGATTTCGATTTTTTTTTGTTGAATTTGTAAAAAATTAATTTGTAATTTGATTGTCTGAAAAGGCCCATAAAGTACCCTGACATCAAGAAAAAATTTGTTTGATTGTATGAAATAAATGTAAAAGGTCGGCGAGTAATTATTTTGTAATTTTGAATTATTTTGAATAGTAATAAATTAATTATTTGGTCAGTTTCAATAAATGATCTTATTCACGCTCCTTTATTCTATAATTTTCCATTATAATATTAATTTCATTTTAAATTTGTTTCGTTCTATTTTTCTACATTTTGGCTTCATCAACGGGTGGCTAAATCATATTAATTATTGTTCTTTTAATAAGCATTACATTTTGTGCACATCAACGCGTTGCCATTTTGATTTTGTGTAATTAATTGTTTATCACCTAATTATTACATTTTGGTGACCTCAACGTGGGGCACTGTTTATTAATTAATTAATTTCAAGTTGTTTATTACATTTTGGCGTGCCAACGTGTGGCAAAATTTAATATTATTTCATTTTAATTTGGTTTCATCTTTAATTATTACATTTAGTTTCACCAACGTGTGGCTAATAATATTAATTATTGTTCTTTTAATAAGTATTACAATATATATATATATATATATAAGCCCTTCCTATGCTATTAAATTAAAGAGGAGTTGCCACCATGTGGATTACCCTCATGTAACCAGTTACCCTAAATATGTATATATATAATTTAATATATATATAATTTAATAGCATAGGAAGGGCTTTGAAAGGTGGGATGCGGAAGGGTAGAGGAAGATAGCCAAGTTGTTGACTAGGGCCACCGGGCTCTAATTTAAGGACCCTACCCTGATTTCACCTAAAAGTGATGCAGGATAAATCCTATAAAATCCTGCATTAGGTAGATCACGCTTTGGGTACTTGTCCCAAGATCTTCCAATGGTGGTTGAGGAGTTTACTGTGGCGACGCAGGTTCGACCTGTTTAGGAGGCAGCTGGCTGATGTTCCAATGAGAACTGAGAACAAATTTTACTGTATGCACAGGGTCTGTAACCCCGGAACATACAACTCTCAAAACAGGCCGAGGTGTCTCGGTTTGTTGGAACTTTAGCCCCACGGAGAGAGGAATAGACAGCCCCAAAGTTAGCGCCGTCCGTCTCTCCTAAAGTGTTTTGCCAGAAGAGAATAGACCTCGCTGTCCCCTTTGTCCGCCCCTCGCAGACTTAAGCTGTGTAGTGTACAACAATATCTGTGAATATGGTAATATCTGCTAGAGAGGATGAAATATCGGAGTGAATTGTTATATCTGCGAGTATCTGAAGTAACAAAAATAATATTTAGCTGTACAATGTAAATAATGCAAGTAATGCATGTATTTAATGAACAGTAATAAAAAAAACATTACAAAATTTGAGCTCTAACGTGTTAGGCACGCGGTAAGTGATACTAAAACGTTACCTGTAGTGAACAATATGGCGACAGTTGTTGACAACACTAAATCAGTTGTAGAAGCAATGCTTGTTAGACTCTTTGCACAACATGCTCAGCAAATGAAGGCACAGTTTTCCAAGATGAAGGAAGAAATGCGAACTATGCATCAAGATGACATGCGGATTATGAGAAAGGAATAGGTGACAGAAATAGTGAGGAGAACCGTGCAGCAGAAGTCTGTGAAGATATTTGGGTCATTAATGAAACGACGCATGAAGGCACGGAAATGAAATACAGGACACATCAGCAAGTACCGGAATTCTGCATATTAATCAAGATGGAATAGCAATAACGATTGTGGAAGAAGAAGAAGACATAAGTTTGCCAAATTACCCAGGATTAATTTACCAGTTACAAGTCTCAAATTATATTTCCATTGATGATATTTATGAAGAATGTCAGCGTGAAGAAACAGTTGAAAGTAAAGTTATTTTATTAGCGGGCGAGGATAACTTTCTGTGAAAATTTTTGATCAGAGAAATGAAAAGTATCCAAACGATGTGACAAGTAACCAATCGGGCTAAATACTGAAATTATTAGATTGAAGAAAAGGACAATACTATTCGAGACAGTAATCGAAATAGCTAAGGATTGTTTTAACAACATTGATGGAGAAATATACGAATTAATAACAGGAAATGATAACAGTGTTCAGATCTCAGTAACTTGTAATGATCGGTAATCAAAATGTTATAAATGAAAGACAAGAAGAAAGAAAAGGTAGAAGAAAGAGAAACTTTTCAGAAGGCAGAAAAAAGGAAATTATAATATGAAGAGCAAAAGTTTTCCTGTCTACAGTTAATTCATGTATTTTTAAAAAAGTATTGTGAAAAACTATTAATGCAATGTGTTCCGTGTAGGAATTAACGATTGTGTGCGATCCATGTTTCACAGAAATTGTTTAATTATTTAATTTAAAGAAACATTTGCAAATATTTTGTTTCTAAAGACAATAATTTAATTTTGTTCTGTTAGAGTTATTGTGTTTTTGGATTGTGTTTATAGTTTTCAATTTTCATTGGTAACAAATTTTACTTGTTAAAAGGAAAATATTTACGTCCGATTGAAAATAATGAATAAGAAAGATAGTCAATTCATACAAAAAGGTAATATAAATACCACACAACGTTTCTGGGATCCTTGTGCCTTTCGTCAGGTGCTAAGAAGAGCCTAGAGTGACACAACTGTACTTGTCAGTTGACAAAACTCAAAAGGGAATTGACCAAAGGGACAAGGATCCCAGAAACGTTCTGCGGTATTTATTTTACATTTTTGTCTGAATTGGCTATCTTTCTTATTCATTGATTTCACTTGTATGCTAAGATCAGTTCTTTTCATTGTTCATTTATCATGTACGTAAACAGTATTCAGGTTCAGACAAGAATCATTCTTAGTGAGGATAGTATCATGTGTTAAGAAAATTATTTGTTTTGTTTTCTTGTTTGTTGTTTCACGTGACATGTTTTGTTTAGGAATACTGTTCTAATAATGTTTCGAATTATTGAATACTAGTTGTTGTAATTGAGTGTGGTCTATAGTTCTGGGTATCCATTGTAATTTTTTACTAAACCGGTTTTGACGGAGTTTCGCAGTTTCTTTTATTGTTAATATCGAGATTCCGCATTCCGTAATTACTCCATAATGCGACATGCAAACTTATAATGCAAGTAATGTATGTATTTATTGAACTGTATTTTAGAAAACATTACAGCTGATATTTAATAGACACAACCTATTTATTGGCAGACAAGTGTTGTTCTCGATGCCCGCGTTGATGTGTTGATCAGCGCTTCTGGGCCACTTACATGTTGATCCACAATTACTACTTCGCATCATCACCGTGATTACAACTCATATCGGGACTACTGCGTGGAACCTCTTCAGAAAAACTGCTGGGGTGTTTTCTCGATTGCAACTCCTATTTTCTTTCCAGGGTGTGAATTTATATATCCCCTTCACGAACCAATACACAAAGAAAACGCATTCTAAACCGACCCACAATGGAGGAGGGTGGCGTTCACAGTCAACTGAACATTCGTGCCCTCAACGAGGCGATGCGACTCCCAAAAACAAATACTCTTCCTAGGGACTGGCAAAAAGCAGCTGTTCACTGTGACCCTGCAATCTCCGCCACTTATCTCTCCTTCTATAGGAATAAATGATTTCTTTGAATTAACAATTCATTTTGAACGACGCCGGAAAGTTCCAAATTTTTTAAAATTTGCTAAATTCTTAACTTATAATCTATAGAAATGAGTCAGTTCTTTTGTCTCTGTATAAATTATAATCGTGTGATATTTAAAGTATCCAATTCATTCGGTTTTAACAAGAAAACGGTGGAACCGATTTCTAGGAAATTTTACATCGTTTAAAATGAAAAAATGAAAAGAATTACGTCTGTTTGAAAATAATGAATAAGAAAGATAGCCAATTCAGACAAAAAAGTGATAATAAAAATACCACACAACGTTTCTGGGATCCATGTCCCTTTCCTCTGGTGCGAAGAAGAGCCTAGAGCTACACGAGTTTTGTCAACTGACAAGTGCATTTGTGTCGCTCTAGGCTCTTCTTCGCACCTGAGGATAGGGACAAGGATCCCAGAAACGTTGTGTGGTATTTATATGGTAATGAACCGTTACTGTGGGACCGTTATTCAATTTATAAATTTTCATTTTGTCGAGTTATCGAGCTGAATTCTAATGCTGCGCAGTGTAGCTGCATTTAAACCGGCCTTTACGCATGGTATGAAGTCACGTGTCTGTCTACGAATATGCAAATATTAATATTTCAAAAGTATTCAATTCCGTATTCTAAATTATATCCAAAATTTATAAAAATTACAACGTTTAATAATATATAAATTTAATTTTTTATTTTTTTATTGAAATTATTAATTGGATAGCGAGTTTTACACGGCTTAAATGAGTTGTTCTGTTTGTTTTCTTTTGTAAGAGACAGGAGAGAATCGGAACTTCGAATAGAGGGAATGGACGTGCTATCTCGCAGATAAATATAATTAAATATGTATTTTTGGAGTTAAATACGGCAAGAGTTGTTCGCTATTCCTATTGGAATAGTCGGCCAACTGCCTCCTAAACTGGTCAAGGCATGGCGAGGGGTAAGCTGCGACCCCACAGCAAACCCCTCTCCCGCCATCGGAAGGGCGTGGGACAAGTACCAAATGCCCGACCTACCTGATGCAGGTTTTTATAAGGTTTATCCTGCATTACTTTTAGGCGAATGCCTGGTAGGATCCTTAAACTATAGCCCGGGGGCCCTAGTTATCCCTTGGCTTCCTTCCTACACCCTTCCGCATCCCCCCTTTCAAACCCTTTCCTATGCTATAAGAGGGGAGTTGCCACTATACATAGCCTGTCTACACCCAAAAAGAAAGTTCCATTAATTTTGCCGGGACGACTCCACTGCCAATAACAGACATTAATTTCATTAAGGAACGCAGTCAGAGTTTATCTGGATCCCATCACTAAGGACCGCAAACGAACATATTTATTTGGTTCTTGGCCCTGGTTTTGTTCTTCACCGAGTGCTGCTAGGGACATTTGTAGAAAAGTGGCATCGTTCTCGTCGTATATTCTGATGTTATTGTATGTTTATTATTATTTGCAACAATTTGCGTGGATTTTTTTTTGACATAAATATTGTGGTTGTGTACCCTCCTTTCACAATTTATCTTGAAAGATTTTCAAGAAAGTCAGGTACGGACTCCGTGACTGTTCTACCAGTGAACTGGATCGGGCAAACCCAAATGAAAAAAATTGTGGCAGTCAACTGGTGGTAAAGAGGGACGCTAGGCTAGAATATTATCACTTTTTTGTGAGTTGACTATCTTTCTTATTCTTTATATCGTTTATATTGAGAGTTTAATGAAGGTTTGCAGTAATTTTATACTTTTATCCGACATCTGGAAGACAAAATGGCAAAAGATCCATAACATGTTCACGTAAATACTTTTTAAAACCTTGTGTATGGATTTTGCCAACTTTAAAGAAAAGCGGCTCCCTTTGAAGTTGTAAAGATCATTTTAAGATGTTAAAACTTAAAATTAGGTCTATCAAATTTGCTTTTATTTTTAAACGCTGTGATATGGTACGTAAAAAATATCTTTGTAGCCGACCTCCTGTGGTATAGGATGTCAGCGTGACTGCCTCGCATCACAGAGGCCCCGGGAATGGCCCCGGCTAGGGAATGGATGTTTGGGTGCGTGAGAGAAACTGTCTACAAATCAGACCCCCGACAAGGCAAATGAGATTCCTTAATTAGTCGTTAATAACCTGAGCTGTTGCTGAAAAATATATTTGTTGTCAGCGAGAAGATAACTGAACAAAAACTTACAGAACATGTAAAAAAGTATTAAATAAAAAAAACTTTATACCAGAACAATGCGATTTAGAAACAAGTTAAAGAGAAAATATTACACGTGCCATATTCTACCAATAGGATAGACAAATTTTTATGCCAAAGCTCAACCGTAACATTACGAACAATACACATTGTTGTCGGTTCCATATAAAGGACAGGCACCCTGCTGTTAAATTTTAAAAATAAAATATTGTTGCGGCAGATTGTGTTTAAGAGAAATTTTTATTTTTATTAATTAAATTTAATTTGGTAATTCTGATTTTGGTTATGTGGTTATGAAGGACTTTACGTCAAAGTTGTAATTAAGACCAACAACATCGCGTCAATAGCGATGGAGAAATAAAATGAATACTGTAGGTTTATTTCTTTTAAGAAGTGTTCGGGGTACACACAACCCTTGTTTTCTTGAAGATGAACATAGTTTGTACTTTTCGAAACGTACGGTTCTTTCTACTTCCAGTCTGACATAATTACTTTCATTATAGACAATGGAACACTCGATCAAATCCTTACCAAGTATCTAAAGACAATTGTCAAAACAATTTGAATCAAGAATAAATAAATAATTTTTTCGTTAACATATTTACAATAGAGGCTCATACCACAATTAAAGCTGAACACATCCCATGGGAGACCCCCCCCCCCCTCCTGGAGGTAAACTGACAGAAAGATAAAGTCAGAGTGCCGAAGTGAAAGAGAGAGATTGAGGAAAAAGATAATATCGTCGTGGCGCTCACCCACTAACTTAGTAAATTGCGAAATGGTGAAGTAGCCACGCTTCAAGACATGAAAACCTTTCTCCTTCATGAGCAGATCAGGCTTATGGTGGAATGTAGTCAGTTAGAACACGAGTGTTTGAATAATGGCCGCAACTGCTAACACCGCCGGCTGACTTCGTAAGTTTTATATTATGGAAAATAGAGCAGTGGGATTATTTAAAAAATGTTTAATATTTCTTAATTTCATATACAGTTGTAACATCAATAAATTTAAATGAGAATGATAATAGTAGTAATAGCATTTGGTCTACTCCGTATTATTAAGTACAGTTTAAAATATTTATTCAAACTGTAAATATATAAATGTGTATGGTAAGATAATCAGACAAAATGGTAAAATGAATTTCGTGAACATTTAAGAATTGTAGAAGAGACAGATGATAGCTTACAGTAGGCTATCTAATACGAATAATAATTATGTGTTAGCTCAGGAAAGAAGGTTTATCAGTTCGACGTTCAAATTCCACACTCAAACTCGTGGAGGCACAAAAGAAGAAACTCCAGATCAAGACACGTTACCTAAAACGCCGGTTCCGTTCTCCCCTTAGTGAAGACCACTTGTTCAATTCAGCCGCTTCAGAATGAATGGCTGTCGGTAACGGAGTCACCTGATCCAAAGCACGAAAATTGACGCTGGCTGCTCAAGAAAATGAGGCTTCGCTTGATATGAATTTCAAATCACTATGGACGCAAGTTTCTCAGAACAGAACGTATAATCGATATGGGAAGAAGCAGGTTCACTCTACCAGTGGACGCAACTGAACTGCGCGGTAGCTAAACGCTTAATAATAACACGGAAAAGTAATTCACCCGTGGCACATACCTAGGCAATAACATTAATATATATCTATGTATAATATGTGTCTGTCTGTCGTTGTGTCCCTTATGCATTCATAAACCATTCAACCGATTGCGTTTGCGATAAAACTTTGTTTTGCGCCCGGGAATGCTTTTGTTAGCCTTTCGAAGCAATAGGAAACTCCCAAAGGGGTGGACGGAGTTGATATTTAAAAACGTGCTGAAACTGCCGTGTCAGGATCGAATAATTATTTTTCAGGGTCGATGAAATTGATAGTTTCTCTCCAGATGTTTTAGTGTGTAATTTCAACCTGAAAAGGCAATGGAGGGAAGAACACATACGTTTAGTGGTGTAAAGGGTTTACATAAGAAGTGATGCAAAAAAGACTGATATTTGTATCGATTTCTGGGTTATATGAATCGTGAGGCAAGGAGAGAAGGTCCGTTTAGCCACAGAGAAGGATACCCTCACTTACTTGGGTGTGTGGTACTCCCTATGGGATGGCATTGATATTAAGAGGACAAGAAATGGATTGACGGCGGTCCTTCACATGCTCGAACACCTCGCCCATAAGCCATTCCAAAAACTAGAATTACTGAAAATCTACAAAGTCCCTAGCTGCCATCATGAGTTGGTTATTGTTTTCCCAGCCAAGTCTGTTTTGGAACGGATAGATCAGGATTTGAGGGTAGTCATCAAGAGATTTATTTATGCACCTCCCGCAATCAATAACAATGGGGTCATATACTGCGGGAGGGGAGACGGGGGCCTCGGTTTTCCTAGGCTTTAACATCTAGTGCCTAGATTGGCTTTAACACTGGGTCTAAGGTTCTTTAACTCACTAGACTCGGCAGTTATAGCTCTGAAAAACTGTGAGGACGCTACTGCGCGACTCCGTAGTCTTGATCACAGTGTAAGAGTCCCCTTCCCTTACGCCGCCAACGATTTACGACAATTCAAAATCTCTGTGCGAGGTCAGGACTGGAACAGTGGGAAAGCTTGATAGCTCAGGGGAAGGCTGTCTTGACCTTCACGGGTGACAAGGTGGGGAACTGTTTCCTCCCGACCCCACTTTATTATCGAGATTTTCAACTGCCCTCCAGCTCTGTACCAATACGACAGGGAATAGAACCACCCTGAAATGAGCCTACCCACAGGCGGATACTCGATGCCGGCGTTATGTATTCGGGTTGGAGACCCTGAACCATTTATTAGGAAATTATATTTTCACCAGGTCCCAACGCATCCGCCGGCACGATGAGATAACTGATCTCATCGAGTCACACATTTTGAAGGACGGGGTAGCAGAAGTCTCTAAGGCACCTCTGCTTCCTCTGAGAGACGGAATCAACTTTAAACCTGACGTGGTCATCAAAAACCAGGCTAGGGTCTTCGTGGTCGACGTCACCGTCCACCACGAGGATGGGGCGAGCCTTAGACTTAGCCAGGGTGGAAAAGGTCGCCAAATAACAGCGGTCTTCTGCCCCAACTGCCAAAGAAATTTTGCAGCCTGAGTGGGGCGGTTCTGCCCATCGTGGTTGGGACGAGATGCACTGGGGCGGCTGGGGATGGGGTCAGGTGACATGAAGAGTATATCTCTAATAGCACTGAGGTCCTCGAAAGACAGCCGTAGGAACCCGACCCGGATGACCCCTACAAAATTTTATAGACTTATTGCAAATTTTATTCATTGACTGGGGCTACTATACATTGGGGGGTATTTATTGTGGGGCGAAGTCTCTTCGGAGCAAGGGGAGTTTTATTTATGAGTACCTGAACATACTCTAAAAATTGTCTGGCCACGAGACCCTGCAATATTTTATTAGTGCTTTAGGTGTGACGTGTGAGTCAGTAGGGGCCCTTTACACGTTCACTGGCGCGGAAGACTGCGGGTACCTCTGCGAGGTTTTCCTAGTCCCATAGGTAGCCAAACCCCACTCCCTGACAGGTAGCTGATGGAGTCCCCATTCCTAATTTTTCCAGACGGAAGTGTGATGTTCCGCAGTCGGGTAGTGGCAGTGGTGGAGTCTTGACCGTCAATAAGAGGATGAGGATAGGGAAGCGGGCGAAATAGTGGCAGCAAGGTGACGCCTCACCTTAAGGCGGAAGTTTTCGCCGGGTTCCCGGCGGATAGGAATAGCTGGTGTTTGTTTTAATTTGTTAGGGTACCTACTATATTTTGGTCTTTGTGAAGTTAATGATTGTATTTTTTATTTCTTTAACTTACCGGGAGTATTCTTAGGCTTCATTGAGTTAACGAGTATTTTCCAGTTTTCATTCGGTGTGATCAATTAAACACCCTTATTTTATGTAGTATGAGAATTTCCGAGTTGTTAAAGCACCGTAAGTCATCATCCTGGTTTATTTGAAATTAGATATCGGGGAGTTAGGTCGGGAGGCGAACTTAAATAGGTAAATGTTCCAAAGGCTGACAATATTGATGCTGGTTAAATAAAAAGTTTACAAAGATGTTAGTGTCAAATCAATTCCTTCTCCGGGCTAATTTAAATAAATACACGGGCAAAGCCGTGCACTTATTCAGTTTTGAAATATATATCGATTGATTTTTAGAGGAAATAGTACAAAAAACAATTCTCTTACCAATATACATGTAGCAGTGGGGCTGTGTAACACGAAAAATTGCAAAAGAATTGACTATGAATTTACTGACACATGTTTCTTTCGAATATACACTTCGTAAATAAATAAATGTTTAGTCACTTAAATGCACATAAGTTGTTATGGAAACTTATTTACTTGACATTGAAATGTAGTTGCGATTAATTGATCACAAGTAAATTAATTTCAAACTATGTAGTTAATAATTTCGTTTGCTGTTTGGTTCGTTCTCAGTTCTTGCGTTTTTAATCACTTGACGAATGCAACAAGGATAGCAGTTGTTTTTTTTGTTTATTTTAAAGGGCAACAGGCTACATGAGGGTAATCCACATTGGGCAACTCCCCTTTAATAGCATAGGAAGGGATTTGAAAGTGGGGATGCGGAAGGGTAGAGGAAGGTAGCAAAGGGTTACTAGGGCCCCCGGGCTATGGTTTAAGGATCCTACCCAGCATTCGCCTAAAGAAATGCAGGGAAAACCCTAGGAAAACCTGAATCGGGTAGGTCGGGCTTTGTGTACTTGTCCCACGCCCTTCCGATAGCGGGAGAGGAGTTTGCTGTGGGGACGCAGCATTCCCTTCTCCGTGCCTCGACCAGTATAGGAGGCAGCTGGCCGACTATTCCAATGGGAATAGCAGACAACTCTTACCGTATGCCCAAGGTCTGTGACCCTGGAACATACACCTCTCAAAACAGGCCGAAGTGGCTCGGCATGTGGGAACCTTAGTTCCAAAATGGAGAGGAAAAGGCATCCCCAAAGGTAGCCCCTTCGTATCTCTCCTAAAAGGTTCGACCTGCGAGAGAACATCCCTCCCAGGTTACCTGCGAGAGAATTCCCCCTCAGGTCTGGATCTCGCTTCAAGGATAGCAGGCACGTTGGGTGGTATTTATATTATCATTTCCGTTTTGTTTGTATGAGAGTTTCGAATACAAGAAAGAAATAATTTGGACGCAGACGATTTATATATATATATACATATAGCCCGGGGGCCATAGTTAACCCTTGGCTACCTTCCTCTACCCTTCCGCATCCCCCCTTTCAAATCCCTTCCTATGCTATTAAAGGGGAGTTGCCCAATGTGGATCACCCTCATGTAGCCTGTTGCCCTAAAAAATATATATATATATCTATATTTATTTATATTTATATATATATATATATATATTCAAAATTATATTTTGCCATATTTCGGCTTACTAATTTTACAACATGGTTGAAACTCCCAACAAATTAGTTATTTTGAGGTTCCAATGCGAGATTTTACTCAATTGTACAAAATGTTGTGTATTTCTGGACAATTTACTTAATCTCAATAATAAGTTAAACAGTATTGTTTCTTTAATTATAAACTTTCATCCGACTAATATTTTTACATTTGCTTTTGAGTTCGTCACCTGGTTTGTGCAGCTGTGTCGTTCACACGATTCTTGTAATTTTATTCACATGACGCAAGAAACAAGAATTGCACAAACGCAGATTGGTATTTATATTATCTCTTCATTTTGTCTGTTATTTGGTTCTATTTATCTAATTAATTTAATTATAAAATGGACTTCAGATGGCATGCAGAAGAATAATACATTTACAGTCGGGTATAATGGGATATAGTGGAGTGCTCTTTCCAATTACCGCCTGTTTCTCTCTCTGTCCTCCTTTCTCCCTCGCTCATGCACACAATCCAGCCATTGCAATAGCAAGTCGTATAAATTCCAGGAATCATGGTCGTAGCGCTGAATAGCTGTTCGTCAACATTAGCAAACATTGCTACCGTACTAATTGCTGAGTACTCGACACACATACTCATCTCTTAAGTTCCTCTAGCGCGCTTATGAAGTAAGCTTATCCAGATGAGCAAATAAAGGACAAATGTAAACTTCGGTAAAGAAAAATGCATTTTTCTATCCATATTCGCACTAATAAGTAATTATATATAGTAATGAATAAGTAAAGATTACCTGGGCTTGATGAGTAAAGAACAATCATACATTTTATAATACCTGGGCTTGATAAGTAAAGAACAATCATAGAATTTATAAATTAAGAACTTAACAATCAAAACCAAAATGAGACGAACAAAATATGACGAATACCTTTAACTATCATTTACAAACTTAATTAACTTGGTTTCTACTTACAAAATGTTCGGCTGGTACCAGAATTAGTTTCCTTGGCTCGGACACACAATTTACACTAAAAAGGCCATGAATCACTGACTCTACACTTGATTGTCAAACACACGGTCGTAGTTATTGAATTTTCCTCCGGGAACTGGATCTGCTGCACCTCCGGATAATCATCCAGACATATTGTTTCACATTGTCTTTATGTGGAAAATGTTTATCTCAGTACGCGTAGGAATCTTAATGTGGCGCAAATATTCGATTACTCTTTGCAGTTTTTTACAAATTTTACAAATTATCTCGCTGTGCAAACTTTATACTTTAATTTAAAAACTTGTAACTTTCTCGGTTGAAATTTATACTTACGCCACGCTGTTAGTTCTCTCAAGATTTTGCTGACACATTGTTGTTTTTGAAGAATTGGTACTGCTAACAATCCAATTATTAAATCATTACTGGCCTCTAATTAGTATTACAATATGTTGTGTCATTTGAAGCCACTATTTAATATAGTTTGAATCGTAATTACTTTCAGGTGATAAAAATAAATGCGACGACATCGTTTGGAACGATGCTAACACGTATCGCATTGTTTAAATATTTTAAAGCAAATAGTCATTAATAATATAAAAGTACTGCCGAATTTAGAAAGTGCAGATTAAGGGTTTAATGGTGACTGTGAAATTCGAATAAATCCGAAAATGTCGGAAAGTTGTGAAATTCCTGCACAGAATAAATAAGGGAAATAAGGTTATGTTTTCCGGGATCAAAATAAAGTATTATTTGTTATATATGTGAGTGTGGATGATGGTGGCAAGGAGTGATGGCTGAATATCTATCCGGAAAGAGAGAGAGAGAGAGAGAGAGAGAGAGAGAGAGAGAGAGAGAGAGAGAGAGAGAGAGAGAGAGAGAGAGAGAGAGAGAGAGAGAGAGAGAGAGAGAGAGAGCGAGCGAGCGAGCGAGAGAGAGAGAGAGAGAGAGAGAGAGAGAGAGAGAGAGAGAGAGAGAGAGAGAGAGTCCAGAGACACCTAAAAAAAGTGATCCAAGACACGAAATAGCTTGTAAAGTACAATTAATTATCCTATTATCCGTAGAAAATATTGCTGGGAAAATTATACACTCATATAAAATAAAACATTTACAGGTGATAGAATTGTCTATTTTTATCTCACTTCAGTATCTTTTCGAGTATAATGAAGAAAATCATCAATTTTTATATAATGTTTTCTATAGTATAATTCATATAAAATTTATTATTTATATTGTTTATTCTATTGTAATGATCAAATATATCTGATTTTCATAATAAGCAAATAATAATTGCGTTGTCATCTAATGACGTCACTCCCCTGTCCTGATATCAAGCTGTGATCTGATACTGCCCGCATGTGTACGGATAATTACTAACCTCAGGAATTCAATGATAAGGTAAAGTCTATAATAATCATTGTAATACACTTAAACACTCAGATCAAAGACTTGTATTTGAATCATTATTCTGTTTTAGAAAATGGGTCAAAATATTAACCTCAAACTCTGTTCTAAATATGATCCACTATATACATAAACTAATTTTGATTGTTTAATTTATTGATGTGACTGATAATTTGATTAATACTGTATCTAACCCACGAAAGTAAGGTCGCAGTAGAACTAAATTCGAAGTTAAGTTGCAACACATTGATATAAATTCTTTATATTTTCTTTAACAAAAGACATCGAAGTATTTCGGAATATAAGCATCGTAAATAAGTCTGAGATGAATATTTAATATTTTTATGATCTATTCACTCGTGCTAAAATTAACTCGCTCTTTCTGTCTGTACGGAAAGAAATCTTGGATGGAAAACTCTATTTTTCAAAGAATCGTGATGGAATAGGATCGGAACGCAATAGGGAGCTGAAACACAAACTGATATTCAATATTTCATATTGACATAATATATAATTTTAAAATATAATATATAATTTTTAAAACTTAATAATTTGTCAATTTATAATGTTTAATTACTATAACCAAAACTGTCAAATGTTAATGATTTCAAATTTTAAATTATTGCAAAATTGAGATAAATGACATATTCTTTGATTTATAACTATATAAATAACATGCTTTTTGCTTTATGGCAAACAGGGTAAGTAGAAAAAATTTCAATGCCAATTGTAGTTTCTCTATTGTAATAGCTGCATTACTTCAGTTTTAGTTTTACCATTATTTTCTCTCGGTTGCTAGTTTCATGCATATTATAATTGAATTTCTATTAAAAGAAATACCCAATAAAGAGCCAAAGACGATGACCAGAAAATAATGTTTAAAGTGAACTTTTTGTCAATGTTGCGTAATAACATTTATTTAATATTCATCGATTGTAGAGCAGAATATAAAATTTGTAATATGGAATGCAAATTCACTTAATAAGAATCAATAAAGTACGATGTTTTTTTTGATCTCTTCATTTAAGTCGTCCACTCTATATATCGTACTTTAAATTGTACTATAATTGATGGATGTTTGAAATATACTTTTGCTGCACATAGAATGCTTATAAAATTTGACTGTCTGATAAAGTATTTTACAGTTAATTTTTTAAAAATAATATTGAATTTTAACTAGCTCTCTCTGGTTTAAAAAAATTATCATTATGCTGCAAAGATTATAATTATTAGATCTTAGTACAGAAACAGCTGCAAATAATGTCAACGATGGGATTAGACGTACTACGCGTATTTTTTAAATAAGTTTGTAAGTAAGCTTGCTCTTAATTTATTAAGGGGAGCGGAGAATTTTTTTCACTAGACGCATGTAGTAAAACCGAAGCAGGAAATACATTTTTTGTCAGCTGTGTACAGTAATATTCTAACATTTTAGTTTCGCGTTAAGTAAATTATGAACAAATCGTTAATTTTCTTCTAATGGATTTTAACAGGCTTCTCTTGAAATTTAGTCATGGTATTTATATTTCAGGATGATAAAACATTAACTTTTAGTACGTACATTGCTGTATTTGTAATTGGACTGCAAATGAACATCAGACCGGTATTTACATCACAACATAAGTACTAAATAGGTAAAATAAAGAAAGGAAGAACATTCACATATTACACAGTACAAATTTTGAAAACGTTTAAAATAATACTACAGCTTAATGATATTAAAGGCATTCGTTATTAATTTTTCTCGTCACTTTTTTATTCAATCGTCACTTGACTTGATGATAACCATTTAAGATGGCAACTAAAATGTCTAATCGAAAGCGGGCTATCGACCCTCAGAGCTGCTGGCAACTCATTTCAGTTTTAATAACAAATATTGAAATAATTCCATCTTGTTTCATTCCAAAAATATATTATTTCATTAATAAAACACAAATTTTGTATAAAAATTAATCACATATCTTAGTTTAAATTTTTGATAATCAACCATATTTCATTTTGATTCCGTGAAGATGATTAAATAAAAATAAAGATTTTATATTGGTAATCTTTGTCGGCTGAAAACGATGTCAGAACGTAACTGCTCAAGATATTACTTTTATAAAAATCTTAGTTTATTTAAATTAATACTGTTCTTGAATAAATAATGACCAAAACCCATTATTTCCTAAGTAATTTAATAAATCCTGTTGTCACTGAGTTGAATTCTAAGGACTTTTCGTATCTGAAAATTCCTGTAAAATGTACAGAATTCAAACCATACTTTAAGTACCAATCTGATGTCGATATTAGACTGAAAACGTTGACAATGAAAATGTTGAACATATGCCATTTTATGTAGAAGTTTGAATTGCTCTAATTAATATCGAATAATTTTTGACTTATATTATGCAGATAATGTATTATCTTACCTCTGTGGAATCAAACTTTTAATGATTTGTAGAATGAAACTTTATTAAATTTTTAATAAATATTCATGTTGATACATTTATGGTGCGCTTTTCGTATTCAACTTGTACATCAAGTATTTTTTTCAATATTTGTCTAAATTACTGCCTGGAAGCATGGAAACGTGGCTTGCCGGTGCCGAGCAGCCGTCAGAAGCCAAGGGCGGGACGGATTAGTGAAATCCGCAGGTCCCGCAAAGAAGGCCATGGTCAGCCAAGAAAAGGTTAGACGGGGAAACTATGGTCCTAAAGTGGAATTAATTATGGGTCACGTGTAGATAAGGACCAATGAGGAGATAGTGATTTTTGGGGACCAAGAGCGACATCTCTCGAGACGTAGAGAGGTCTGGGACCATCAGAGAAAACAGTCTGTGATCATCAGCAGGAAGAGTCAAGAACCATCAGCGAGGAGAGTCGGTGATGTGCGATTTGGGTGTGCACGTAGGGTCTCGGCGTCTGCTGCTGCAGCTACTTACGACAATGAGAGCCGACCCCTGTCCGAACTGCAGATTTGGTAAGCCGCATTCTATGTTTCCAGATTGCGTGCCGGTTTGCTACAAATAATAAGCACGGTTTATATTGTGGAAGGGGGTTATATGCATCCCTGTCTAGGCTGGAAATCTTCCTTTGTTGATAATGTTAATAATTTGTTTAGAATAAATTATTTTTTTATTAATTAAATTTTTTTTTCATCCTTTCCTGCGAGAGAGTATTTTATTTGCAGGTGGCGCCCAACAAATGCATTATTAAAATTTACCGTTTAAATCTAAAATTTAGAGAAAGTCCACCACACATTATAAGCGTTTTTATCGGATGGAACTGAAGGACGCAATTACTTTGGCAGTTTCTGAGCAATAGAAATGGTTGCCATGTGAATCCATGAATTGTAAATTAAATATTTTATTCACACTGACAAAATATAATCTACTCTAACTTTTACGTAAATAACAGCGGTCATCAATATGTTATCCCCACATTTCTCAGGCTTTACTGTTTGCATATTTTTCAGTAAAAGTCGGTAACAGCAGAAGAGACTCGGAATGATGGTAAAAATAAACTTAATAACTGCGAATACAATACTGTTCACCACGACATACATATTATCCTTGCAAGCTCACGGAGGCTTTTTGTGACGTTGGAACGGCTAATCCTGTCAGATGTTTTACTTAACCAGAGAGGTTTATATCTTTACATTGACAAATGTACCTTCCTTGATCTCTTCCAGAGACCCATTATTAAATGCGTTAGGTAACATTTTTTAACTAATGCCAAATTGTAAATTTAGTCTTAAGTGATTGTCAAGTAGAAAATGGCATGATTTCATGATGGTTGCAAGTGGATTCACGTGTCATTGATTGAAATGATAAAAAACACACTGTGAATAATAAACACCGAAAATATCAATAAATTATAATATATTTTTTGTGTTCTTTGGCACTTCTGTATATATATATATATATATATATATTGTAGTAATTGGTAATTAAGACATTGTTCTAATTGAAAAGTTGAATTGTAGAGGACTCATTATTAGTGGATATAAAGCGGACGCCGCAACAAACCGACAAGGCAAAGAAAACATTGTTGATGAGTCGAGAAGGTTCTACGCGCTCAAAAACTTGCGAGACGAACGAACAGTCAGGAAATGAACAGTCGGGCAGCAGACAGCGAATAGACCAGACGAAAAGTTTTACAGTCGGCAGTCAGAACGAAAGAATGTGGTCCAGTCACAAACATGCTTTCAAATATTAAAAAGTAAAGCAATATTCAGTCGGGAAGGAGACAGAGCAACTAGTGTGTATTCGGTGGTCGAGCGGGGATTCATCATGCTGGCCATAGACAAACCAATGAAGTCCATTGTCAACTAAAGTCACGAGATCCGCAAATCCAGGTTGCAGTAAAGCATCGAGAACCAACCAATTTGTGTTAAACCAACTAACAAACTACACCAATTAGAGCCTGTGAACATTTAGAGTCTGTGAGAACTTAGAATCAGTGATGTTCCCAAAATTGTGCACGAAAAACTGAAAATGAGACCTGGGCAGCCGTAAGTAGAGAAAAACTTTAAAATCACTTGTAAACCGTGTTTAAAAGATAAAAGTCAGATCGTTCTTTAATTATTTAATTATCGATAAAATGAGATCCTTAATTCTTGATAAAATTAAAATTGTTTAAATTCAATCTTTAGTATTATTTCTTCCGCAACAAATTTCGTCTATGTTCAGACGCCTTGATTTCCATAAAAAGTAAATGTAATTTTGATTATATAAATTCTGCCATTTATCAAACCCAGTTCAAGACCCTGAGATCCCAAATATTTTGTGTATTTTATACTTGTTATAAAATTGATAATAAATCTTGTTTAATAACTATCACTTAAGTTGTTTCATTTAGAAACACCACATTCTCCTTATTATATTTTAATTATTACAATATATATATATTTATATATATATACATATATACATATGGAGGACAGATCATACACTACGTGAGATAATGCTTAAAATTATTAAGCTCGTACATATTTTAAGACGGAGTTATTTGCATAAGTTATAAAATCTTCAGTTACAGTAATAACACTTTATTACGTAACTAATTAATATTATTATTTATGGAAATGAACAAAGGCGGGTAGAAAAATAGTAGACTTAATAATAATTGTTTAAAATAATTAACGCCTGCATATAGTATCAAGTGTAAGTAGCTGTACAGTCAGGATTTTCCGCATTTTTCCTTATGCGCATTGGTGAATAAAAACTTACTGCAAACACATTTCGTTGCTTAATAATATGTATTAGTGGGCCTCAAAATTTGGGAACGTCAAACGTCTTTCATAAACAAAATAATATTTCAGCGATTACGAAATACGAACCATTAAGCAATAGGAGATATGAAAAAAATGTTTTTAAGAATTTGGGATAATCTGGTGACAATCAATAAAAATACATACGCGATATCCAGCAGTTAATTAAAATTATAAAATACGACATATCGCATGTAGTCAAACGAAAAGAAATTGGTAAAATTCGTATAAATAAAAATGATTGTATGTATGTATGTTTGTTTGTTTGTATGTTCCTTATACAAATCTCCATCGTTGGAGCAAATTTCACCAAATTTCGTAAACGTGTTCTTTGTGACCAGGAAACAAACACTATCGGGGTGAGACGCGTCTACCACATCTAGAATCGGGGGTGGAATCATTTAAACTTGCTAAAACAGCCGAGGGTAGGAATTGGCGGTGATGAGAGGGGGCGGGCGGGGAGAGAAAATTTCAAACATGCTAACCGGCAGATTTTTGCGTCGAATCCATATAATTCGGGATCAATAGCATTTCACTACATGTATAATTTCAAATTATTTTAGGCACGGGACTGGTGCACCCTTAAGGGTTAGGGGTAGAGTGGCATTACATGAAATTACGCAAACATTCGAGATTCGCGTCGAATCCGAAGTTTAATTTGTCACTGTGTTTAATTATGACATTTAACTAATTTATATAAAAATAACGCAAACACAATCGAGATTGGATTCGAATCCAGGGTTATGGTTGCCAGTGAGTTTAATTATGATATTAAAGTTGCCGTTTTAGTCCCCCAAGTTGGGGTGGTTAGGGGTGGAAATCTTCAAACAGATTAACACGTCCAACATTTGAATCGGATAAATATTTTCGGGGTAAAAGTGACTAATAGTGTTTATATGAACGTATGTGAGTAAAATTTCAACATTTTACGGCATGGAAAAGGAGCACCCTAGGGTTGGGGTTGGATGTCCGTTACAAGAAAATAACTCGAATACAGCCGAGCCTGGAGTCAAATAACCAAAGTTATGGATAACGACTGAGTTTAGTTATGACATTCAGCTACCAATTAACCTCCCAGGGACAGGGTTGGTCGGGGGTGGAAATAATCAAACATGGATAATCTACCGATTTATGCGACGACTAAATATTTTTCGGGATCAATGAGATTCATAAAATTTCTCTACATGATCTCTGAGTATAACTTCAACCCCTTTCGGGCGTAGCAGAAGAGAACCCATAGGGATGGTGGTGGAGGAACTTTACAATAAAATAACGCGAATACAACTAAGATTGGATTCAAATCCATGGTTATAGATGTTGCTGAGTTAAATTATAACATCAAATTGGCCATTTAACCCCCAGGGGCGGGGATGGATGTGGTGGTCGAGGAAAGAATTTTCTAACATGTTAAACGGTCCATATTTGCATTAAATAATTAATTGTGGAGGTCAATGGCATTGATAATTTATCTACCGATAATGTTTGTGAAATTTAACCCCTTTCGGCTTGAGAGGGAAGCATACTTAGGGGAGTGGGTGGAAACTTTCAAACATGCTAAAACAGCCGATATTTAGGTAGATAAATGTTTTTAGGGATCGAAGTGATAGAAAGTGTTTCAACCAATGTTATCTGAGTATAGTTTCAACCCCTTACAGCGTGGGAAAGGAGCATTCTTACGGGTTAGGGTTGACGGGCGTTACAAATAAGTAACGCGAATTAAACCGAGATTGGAGTAAATACAGGGTTTTGAATGTCGCTGAGTTTAATTATGACATTTATTTGGACATTTAACTCCGAGGTGGGCGGGGGTAGGAATATTGAAACAAGAAATCACGACCGATATTAGAGTTGAATAAATGTTTTTCAGGGTTAATTGGATTTATAGTATTTCTACCAAAGTTATTGCGGCAGGATGTATGGCATGGTAAGTTAAGGCGGCGGAAGGGACGTACAAGAAAATAACGTGATAAAAACCGAGATTCGTGTCAAATCGAAGGTAAGGGATGTCGCTGACTTTATTTATGACAATCTGGAACACACGCGAGGGGTGGGCTGGAGTGGGAGGAGTTGGGCGGAGGTGAGCGGGGGTCAGAAATTTAAAAACATGTTGACCGGCAATTTTTTCCGTCGAATAAATAAATTTTGGGATAAAATAAAATAAATTACAAATTTTTCTATATGTTCTCCGTGTTTAATTTCAACCCCTTTCGGGATTTGGAGGGTAGCTCCCCTTAGATACATAAAAATATTGCAAAAGCAATCGAGATTGGAGTCGAATCCAGGGTTATTGATGTCACTGGGTTTTATATGACATTAAATTGGTCATTTAATCCTCCGGGGCGGGAATGAACAGGGTGGAATTTTTCAAACATGTTAAATCGTCGATATTAGCGTGAAATAAATAAATTCCAGGGCCATTGACGATGATAGTATTTCTAATTATGTTGTTTGTAAAATTTCATACGCTTTCAGCGTGAGAGGGGAACACGCTTAGGGGTAGGGGTTGAAACATTGGACCATAATAAGACAACCGATATTTAATTCAGATAAATATTTTAAGTTGTCAAAGAAATTGAAAGTATTTTTACCGATGTTATTTGTATAATTGTAACCCCTTATAGCATGGGAAAGGAGCACCCTTAGGGTGAGGGTGGCCGGTGTTACACGGAAATGACGCGAATACAACCGAGATTGGAGTCAAAACCAGGGTTATCGATGTCACTGAGTTTAATTATGGTATTCAATTGGTCATTTAACCCCCAGGATCGGGGGTAGTTAAGGAGTGGAAGTTTCGAAACAAGAAATCACGGTGGTTACTAACGTAAAATAAATATTTACAAGGGTTGATTAGATTGACAGTATTTAGATGTTGTGTGTGTAAATTCTCCATCTTTATCAGCATAAAATGGGAGCACGCTTAGGGTTGTGGGTGGAAATATTCAAACTTGATAAAACAGCCGATATTTGAGTCGGATAAATATTTTTAGGGGTAAAAGAGATAGATAAAGTTTATAGCAATGTTATCTGAGTATAATATCAACCCCTTACAGCATGGTTAAGTAGCACCCTTAGGAATAGGGGAGGGATACTTTACAGGAAAATTACGCGAATTAACCCGTGATTTAAACTAAAATCAAGGTTATGTATGTCACTGAGTTTACTTATAACATTCAAGTTATCATTTAACCCTTAGGGGTGGGTGTGGACGGGGTTTTAGTTCTGGAACATGCAAACACGGCAGATATTTGCGTTGAATAAATATTTTTGTTTGCCTAATATTTTTTGCAGTCAATTCAATTCAGAATATTTGTATTTACGTTGTTTGTGTATAATTTCAACCTCTTTTGGGCTTAGGAGGCGATTACAGATACGGGTGATGTTGTGTGTTTCGTTACAGCAAAATAATTCCCATACGACTGGGATTTGAATTAAATCCAGGGATATGGAAGTCGCTGAGTTTATTTATGACAATATGGTCAACGCGCGTGGGTGAGTGGCGGTGGGTGGGGGTTACGATGTGGTGGATGATGTTGGGAGGGGGGTAAAAATTTGCAAACATTTCAAACAGCCGATTTTTGCGTCGAATAAATATATTTCGGGATCAATGAACCTTATAATATCTCTCTACATGTTCTCCATGTATAATTTCAACCCTTTCCTGGTTCGGGAGGGAAGCATCCTTAAGAGTGTTGCATTACTAAAAGTTATGTAAAACAATCGAGATTCGAGTTGCATCCAAGATTTTGTATGTCACTGAGTTTAATTATAACATTCAATTGCCGTTTAACTCCCACAAGCGTGGGTGGTATTTTTAAAACATGTTAATCGGCCGATATTAGCGTCGCAAAAACTGTTTTTGGGGTCAATTAAATTCATAATATTTCTCTAGATGCTTTCAGTGTATAATTTTAATCCCTGTCGGCATGGAAGGGAGCAAGCTTAGGGGTGGGGTTTGGTGGGGCGTTACATGAAAATAACGCTAATACGATTGGAATCAAATCCGGGGGTATATATCTCTGAATATAATAATTACATTCAACTTTTTTTTGAACCCAAAGTACAGTGGGGACGTGGGTGGAAATTTTGTAAAATATTGAAACGGAGGATATGATTTGTGAAAGAAACTTTTGCGGGGTATATGAGTTCAACCCCTTTCGGAATGGGAGGTGAGAACATGTAGGGATAGGGGGCGAAGTGCATTACATAAACATAACGTAAAAGCAACCGAGATTGGAATCAAATTGGAGGTTATGGATATACGACATCCCGGGAAACGCCGGGCACCCAGCTAGTATTCAATAAAATAGAATATTTCAGTTGAATTGTGGGTATCTCTGAGAATATCAAGATAACAATGATAAATTAAGGACAGTTTATTTGCAGGGAACTTTCCTCTTAGACATAGCATATAATTCAGAGATATTTAGCCTGTAAATCAGGCAGGAAGGAGCGATAATCTCTGGTAAAGTAGGATGGCTCAGAAACGTGCGCCATGTTTTCTAGCAAGGTGCAATTAGTCCGAAGGAATAAAAAATTTACAGAACGAATAAAGAGTCTCGAGTGGAAGTTCACAGTACACACTGGATTCAAAAGGGGAAACCGCTGATTAAATAGTTCTCAACTGGAATTAATCTGACGTGGAAATAATTCTGAATAATTCCACAATATTAAATTTCAAAATTATTTTAGATTGTGTCGGGTAGTTGACAAACTTTTAGAGATATGTACCAGAAACGTCGACGATACGTGGTAAGACAGTAAACAATTTGTGTAAATAATCAGTTAACCATGATTAACATATGGAATGTGAAATATCTTCGAGACTGGTGAGGTGAATGTTGAGTACTTGGTGGATCGTGTAGAAAATATCTAATGGTAAAATGGTTTCCTGTTTGGAAAAACAGGCGAATGGGCAAAGAGAGTATAAACTGAGCCGATCTCCTGTGGTGTAGGGATCAGCGTGACTGCCTCGCATCACAGAGGTCCCGGGTCCAAATCCCGGTGAGGGCATAGTGTTTGAGAGAAAGTCGTCAACATCAGGTCCCCGACAATGCAAAAATGAGTTCCTCTAATTAATCACTTAAAACCTGAGCTGATAATGCGACTGTAAATAAATCAATATAAAAAAGTATAAAAGGAAACTGACACGGGGGAGTGTTGTTACACTTCGAAGATTAATCATATGAAATAATTCCCATGTAGAGAAGATTGGCAATCATTTAAATCCCAACAAATACCTTAGTATATATTGTTATAAAAAGACAATATTTGGAAATTTTAGAATAGTACTTTAATAAAAAGAATTTCTAGTAAAACAATAATGAATTAACATTTTTGTATTATTCTAAAGGCTGCAGTTACCCTGTAGGAGAAAACAAAATTATGATAGTCGCTGTACGTGATAAGAAAATATATCATGACAGTTTTATTAAGCTCAGGTGGGTTCACTACGTGGTTTCACGGTCATTGGTGACGCGTAGAAAAGGGGAAGCGACAATCACTCGCACTGATCAGAGTCCAGTCTGGAAATCGGTAATGAAATAGATTTTAATTCCAACCTCCTGACAAAAATTGCAACTCCATTCTCCTTCAAAGATAGACAACAACTGGAACAAGTACAAACGGCAGAAAAATATAAATACGTAAACGAGTCCCTCAGTCAAATAATATTGCTTTCCTGTCTCCATGCGACGAATAACGCAATTCTTGTCTCCTGCTAACGAGGTAAACCAAACAATGCATCACTGATGAGAATTCATCGCTCTCAAGATGCCCATGGTCCAGCGACCCAGACCGAATACATATAATTCTTTGCACTTTCATGGTTAAAACACATAATATTTACTTCAACTGTTTTTCATACGTTTAGCATGAATTCCAAAATTAATTAAAATTGAAAGTACAGATTTTATACTCACAATCTCCCTGGAGTTCCTGAGCTGTACTCCAGCCTTCCACCACGAGAAGACAGGCGGTGGTCGCGTCCCGACAGCCTCACACAACACCTGGTACGTGTTCTCAGCGGACAACGGCTTGTTTTCACCTGTTATCCGCACCCAAAGTGGTCTCACTGTCAACATATAACGATCACCAGATTTATTGCGAGAATATTATTACTCAAGTACTACAGGATAATGCATTTTATTAGTCATAAATAAATGTCAGATCTAATTGGTTCTGTAATAAATCGCTTTTTTATTCCATTCGAAACTACCGTAAATTAATTTCAACATAGGTTTAGATTACGAATATTTATGAAATATGAAAATTGTTCTGAACATAAATAAATATGGCATATTTTCATATTTTTATGAAATTATCTGCTCCATCACATACCGAAACTTCGTAATTGTGTAGAAACTATTCCTAACAAATACACGGGCACCATTAAAAAAATTATATGCAGTTGCTTTGTAAGAAGGTCGAAATTATGATCAATTATATTAAAATTTATTTATATGAGGTTGATTATGAAAGTTGTGAGGAGGTTTTCACCTGTTTTATCTAATTGTATTTTAATTTCTGACTCTTAAAAATGATTTAAATCTCTTAGGATATTTAATAATTATATTATATAATTTTCATTCTTTTATATATATCTATGTTCCACAGTTTTGCAACATATTTAGTCCCCATTTTTAGCTGATGAATGGATATTTGCACCTGATTAGGTCTCAAATGTTTGGCGTTTTATTTGTACAAAAAGTTTCGATGTAAATGTAATTCATTAAATATAAAATGTAATTTCTATTAATTTCCTTGAGTTTAAATGTTAAGGTGGTCATGAATTAGTATTTTTTTTGGGTGTAGACAGGCTACGTATAGGGTATTCCACATAGTGGCAACTCCCCTCTTATAGCATAGGAAAGGGATTTGAAAGGGGGGATGCAGACGGGTGGAGGAAGGTAGCCAAGGGTTAACTAGGGCCCCCGGGCTATGGTTTAAGGATCCTACCCGGCATTCGCCTAAAAGAAATTCAGGAGAAACCCTAGAAAAACCTGCATCAGGTAGGTCGGGCATTGGGTACTTGTCCCACGCCCTTCCGATAGCGGAAGAGGAGTTTGCTGTATTAATGTCAGATAATAAAATGCAGTCGTGTTATAATTGCCTGCAGGTTTTCTTCCTACGCTCTCTAGTCGTTAGACGGCAGTATTATTTTCCTTGCGATAGACTATAGATTTATACAGTCCACTCTGCGTAGTAAACATGGTTGCACCTTGCCGGTTTGTCCAAAGAATAACACCTTAAAGTAGGTATGAAACGAATATATACTGGGTTTGAAACATGGATTCATTACTTCCATCATAGCGCAAACGCTGAAGTGTGGTTTGAAACACAGTGAATGTAAAGTGAAAAATTAAAAGTATCAGGCCCGGCAGGAAAATTTGGACACACTCAGACTCTTTGATATTATTAAGTAAAGTAGTACTATGTCTAACAAATCGATCAAGTGCCTCATAGTTCTTTTAAAAAAGTGTCCATGAGTGAATCTATTTGTTTAATTTTACACAATCATAAATTTCTTTATTAGATTGATTACTACAATTTTTCAGGTGAGAGAAGATATAGTAAACCAGGGAATTAATATAGGCAAAATTATTATTTGAACATTTGTTTGCAGAAATATTAACAAAAATATTAATAAATATATAAAACTACGTTACGCACACTAAAATATATGAGTTATTTTAAACAACAATCAGAGTGAAACTTCTCTCTAAATGAGAAACTTCGTTGAATGCTTTAACAATTTTTTTAAATCAATCATAAATCTCAGTTAAATATTTTACTTTACGAAAATATTTCATGATCCGGACAAGAAAATAAGAATCTATTGCTAAAGAATACAATGAGACCGTTCGAATGCTTTAAACAGTATCAGATAATGATAAATGCTTGGGTGCGCGTCAGTGTTCATGATCAATTGCACAACGAGGGATTGAACTTCTTAAATGAGAAGTTTGTGGTTGGTATTCGTATTTGAAACCCATTGGCTTCAACAATTTGTCATAACTGCATTAAATCTGACGCCGTATTGGCGTGACGGGAAATCAATCATCCTCATTACGAATTCTGCGTTTCTTTGCGATAGCAGATTGGGGCGAGATTTCCAGCATCGTTTTGAATTTGCATAATGACCTAAATATTATATATTTATATATCAGGAAATACATCTGGAATAAGCGAAAAGGTAATATATTTGAAGGTAGATAGAGCAACAGAATGAAATTTTGTAAGTATATTTTGTAAATAAAGCGTGGAACGTTATGAAAATATTGATACAAATAAATGTAGTTAATCACTCCGTTTTCTTGGTTAGTATGTAAAATCAGAATTTCGGAAGATTGTAATTGTTATTTACATTTATTTATTACAATTAAGAGTATGCTTCAAATGTATAGACACGAATGAAGACGCAGTCAAACGAAATTTTTATGAAAATAAATTAATAATACTACTGCCTGCATTCTGTGTTAATTCGGTCTCAATTTCATGTAGTTTACCTGTTTAAAAAAATATTTATTAAATAAATATTTATTTAACTATTGAACATATTTGTAGTATAATCAATTTATTTTTCTTTGTACTACCTAGTAGACCGTACCCAATTAATAATTTATGTATTTGTTAGTAATAACAATGAGAATTTTCTGTGTTGTTAAATTGTAAATATAAAGCAACCATTACCAAATTAATTAAAACCTTATTTTAAGTTATTTAATATTCGAGGAACTAATATATCACTTGTTACTTGATATATTCAATGACGTCAGGAGAGCATGGCTGATATTTAACTTTAAGAAGTCTAATTAATGTATTTTGTTACAATATAATACGGGAAGCATAATGTTGATAAAAAGTGTGAAGTAAATTAGGGAAACTTTCATGTAAAAGTAAAATAGTTTACAAATTTTAAGTTTCCGCGATCGTAACAAAAACTGAAATTTTTATAATTGTGTATTAGCTTTATTACTGGTATTATATGCTTCAAATTATTAAATCACTCATTATCAATCTGAATGCTCTTATCTACATTTGAATTGGGTTATGTATAGATTTCTCCGCAAGTAGAGTATATGTATTGAGTAAGCCTGTGGTATTAGCAAAATGTTTTAATTAGCGTTAAATGTTAATTTACGCAATTATTTTGGAAGCAAATCTCCTTTTTGTTAGTTTATTTTTAACGAGAACATTTTCATTGATACGATGTTAAAAATGTATTGTATGAGTGTTGGTCCAATATGCACTGTATTTAATAATTTCACATGATTAACTGTTTGTTATCGACGTGCTATTTAATAACCTATGGATACTGACTAAAGTAAATGAAATGTTTCCTTGTATAAATCAACACTGCGTAATCGAATTCCAAGATGGGGTACTACTTTTGCATGGACCGCATTTTATACATAATTTCATATTTAATTTAATAGAATCATAAAATAAAATATGATATTTTACTACCAAAATTTCACCTATTTAGATAACCATTGACTTATGTAAAAAATCAGTGTGAATTTAGTCGCGAAAAGTTTGGGTTGTTTTCGATGATAGTTGAACTCATGTACTCTTAAAAACAAATAAATCATCGCATTGCATTTTGCTGACGACGGAGATTCACGTCAGTGACACAGATAACTGAGAAATGAATCATCTCTGTTGAATCCAGAACCGGGTCATATTTCCAACACGTCAAAGCACGTACGATATTTCCTATAGATTTGTTTCGAATTTACATACATTGTATACTTTAATACATTACAAAATGCGTAAATATCGTGTTCACAGATATGAAATTTGTAACAATACAGTAAAGAATTGTTATTTTCTTATTTCTATTTCATTACATTACTTTCCACCATTCTAGCAATTCTCTAAATTAAAAGAGAAATAAGTTAATACTGAACTCGTTGACAACTCTCGACGTTCTATGGTCAGGAGTATTTAATATATAAGTAGAATTGTTTCCCAGTCTAGAACGACGGGCAGAAACTCACTAAAAAAGAGAATAATGAATACTGTTATTCGGTAGTTTAAATAAAATTTTGATTCCTTAGTACAACGATTAGATTTTGATGATGAATTTGTTTAGTAATTCAATAAACATTTTTAGTAACGATTAATAAATGTCTGGCAAATTTAATCTAGAAGAAAAATTTCTAAAGTATATGATATAATTTTCAGTTTTGAATTTCTCTTCATATATGTATTAGTGTAGGGCTCCCAGAGCGAAACAATTTTTCTTTAAACTAACAATATATATATATATATATATATATATATTTGTAATGATTAGACTTTATTACCATATATTAAAAAAACCTTATTACATAAAAAATATAAAAAATACATAAAAAAATTGATTGGGCGCCAGCAGATATTCATATAGTCTGCAAAAAATATTTAACAATAATTAGCTACGGCTTTGGTAATGAAATACTCCTTCTCTACAAGGTAATGTGGGCGGCTTGGTTTCTATTCACAAACAGAGCTTAGTTCCGTACTGTGTAAAATAAATCTTTAACATCTGAAGGGACTTTACATTAATGGTGACCCCTTACTTTATCTCGTAGCATCAGCCGACTTGCACTGGATCACTGGTCTTGTAGCACCCCACGATCTCCTTCTTCTGCCTCCCGCGATGGGCGTCTCCAAAACTTTTGTTCCTTACAGCTCGCCAGATTTTCCACCCTCGCGCCTCTCTCACTCCACTTTCAGTCCTCTCTCCGTCTTTCGGTCCTATCTATATATCTGTGTCACTTTCATTTTTATTTTTTAATTTTTTTTTAGGGTACAATGCTACATGAGGGTAATCCACATGGTGGCAACTCCCCTTTAATAGCATAGGAAGGGATCTGAAAGGGGGGAATCGGGAGGGTAGAGGAAGGTAGACAAGGATTAACTAGGGCCCCCGGGCTATAGTTTATGGATCCTACCCGGCATTCGCCTAAAAGGAATGCAGTGAAAACCCTAGAAAAATCTGCATCAGGTATGTCGGGAATTGGGTACTTGTCCCACGCCCTTCCGATAGCGGGAGAAGAGTTTGCTATAGGGACGCAGCATTTCCTTCTCCGTACCTTGACCAGTTTAGGAGGCAGCTGACCGACTGTTCCAATAGTAACAGCGAACAACTCTTACCGTATGACCAAGGTCTTTAACCCCGGAACATACACCTCTCATAACAGGCCGAGGTGCCTCCGCTTGTGGGAACCTTAGTTCAAAAACGGAGAGAGCCGTATGAAATTTCTTTGTGTTGCTTTCATCCGGGTGCGGAGTATATATTCTTACTCCGCCCCCCAAACGATGCAAAAAAAAGGGACGCGTACCCTCGGCTTCTTGGGGCCTCTCGGGCACACGTGCACTTTTAATTAATTCCTTCTCAGGCTCGCGGACAAAGGGCGGTCACTTACCGATGTTATTCACTACAATATATATATATATATATATATATATATATATATATATATATATATTGTAGAGATTACAAATGCTTCATTAAAATTCTTTCTTTAATTATAGGCGGCGTAACACTTAGGCCAGAGCATTGTAAAGAAAAGTATTGATTGACGCGAGAGTGCAGAGACTATAATGGGTCCTATGAAATGTTGTCGGAAAAGCTTATATACGACGCTCTGAACTTTAGACAGGCAGAGTGTGTTTGGGAGCCTGCGGAGAACTCAGATATTCAGAGAGTAGTGTGTGTGTGTTTGGAGGTCTTGACGAAACAAAGTACAGTCAGAGTGCAGCGTATGTTGTGAGAAATAGTCAGTCAAAGGTTGCCGAATTCAGTAAAGTATAGGTTACACATCATCAGTTTTTCTATTAAAGATTCTTCACAGCAAACTGAGCGTGACATACGAATTCAGCAAAGTAGAATGGCGTCCAAAGAGTTGGAAAGTGAGATGAGAATAAAGTCAGTGCTATGATCTGTCTACGAAATTGAGAGTTCTTTGAAAATTAAATAATCACGTGTGCACAAACCAGAGCAGCTCTAAATAAATGGCATGTAAAAGAAACCTTCTTCTGAAAACCTTTACATAAATATCGTTTACCGCCAGATTTCTAATAGTTTTTGTTATTGGTATAAAATTTTGTTATTTTATATTTAAATTCATTTTTTACTATGTTTATTAGAAGCCTGATAACCGGCCCCGAAAGTTAGATTGTCATAAAAGCTGAGGCATTTACTTAAAAATATAAAATGTAAATTCAACGAAGATCAAATTTGTGAAATAAATAATATTTGTTACCTTTTTAAAGGATTGGCTTAATTTCGATTTCCTTGCGTTGTTCAATTTAATTAAAAGTGTTTACCACAATGTATATATAAATATTGTTATATCAGAGTAAAAATAATTTTTCAACTAAATTGTGTATCTTTGTTTAGTTTTAGATAAATTATGTCTGAAATGTTTTTTTTTAGGGTAACAGGCTACATGAGGGTGATCCACATTTGGCAACTCCCCTTTAATAGCATAGGAAGGGATTTGAAAGGGGGGATGTGGAAGGGTAGAGGAAGGTAGCCATGGGTTAACTAGGGCCCCCGGGCTATATTTTAAGGATCCTACCCAGCATTCGCCTAAAGAAATGCAGGGAAAACCCTAGGAAAACCTGCATCGGGTACGTCGAGTATTGTGTACTTGTCCCACGCCCTTCCGATAGCGGGAGAGGAGTTTGCTGTGGGGACGCAGCATTCCCTTCTCCGTGCCTCGACCAGTTTAGGAGGCAGCTGGCCGACTATTCCAATGGGAATAGCGAACAACGCTTACCGTATGCCCAAGGTCTGTGACCCCGGAACATACACCTCTCAAAAGAGGCCGAGGTGCCTCGGCATGTGGGAACCTTAGTTCAAAAAAAAACCAGAGAGATGTAAAGGCATCCCCAAAGGTAGCCTCCGCCAGAGCTCTCTGGGAAGGTTCACCTGCGATAGAATCTTCTCAAAGGGTTCCTTATGTCTCAAATGAAAAGTCACATCGAAATATCTTAGGATGATTACGTTTCACATGTAGGACTATTACTGAAAGTTGAAGTTTTAATGTAGGCCTATTATAACTTGCTGATGTGGTTTGTTTGCCATAACAGATCCATGGCTGCCACTGCCATATTCTTCACTTGCTATATTATCATGACCCGATTGGGATCCCGAAAAATTTTCATCCATGTTGTGGTACATTTAACTTCTTATCAATCTCTGAGCACTATTTAGTAACATTGTTCAATTAATTTTGCAAATCCATGGAAATTTTTAAAATATTTTATACACTTTTAGGTAATCTGAAAATAATAAATATTCCGAGTTCGAAATAATTTATCTAATATCATTGGTAAAAAGAATGAATTTTAAGGGACTGAGTAGGCATTCTCTGAGAAGCATAAATTTTATCTCTTATAATCTTTATTAAACAAAATTCAATTTATTTATAAGTGATTTTCAAAGAATTTAAGTATAAGCACAAAAAATTTACAATTTTTAAATAAAAATATGGTTGACATAATGAAACTTTATTGAAAAATTAATATATGTATAAGATTATAGAGACCGATTGCTACTATAAAACTGTATTTTTGGGATGCACTGCAGCTGCTGGATAGTATACTCACCCTCGTGGTCACATAATTAGTTGTCTGAAGTGTGGTTCAAAACACTCCAATATATATACTATTATATATTATTGATATATACTATCAATATGAAATCCTGTCTTTAATCCCTTCAAAATACATCTGTATGGAAAAATGTTAGTTTTCTAATAAATCTGGTAACATAATAATTTTTTTTAATTTACGTTACAAATTAATCGGAGAATTTTGATTATATTCGTCTTAGAAATTAGCACTTATTGAGAATAAAAGGTCGTTTTTAAAATATATGTGTAACAAACTAAACAATTTGGTTTCCGCGGTTAATCAAATAACAACCAAAAATTATACTTTTCTAAGAAAAGTTTCTTACTGTTCACATCCGTGGGGGGAATGTTTTCTTGTTCCGCTATCGATGGCGCTGAAGCTAACAATGTAAGGGCTTTTCACCTAGCCAGGTGTCCCGTGTAGTCTCGCCTATTGCGTTAGATTGGTGGTTGCTTCCGTGGTTTTGTTGTCGTCGACACGAGAAAATTGCGTCTTGTTTTTGCCTTCGACTCGGCCGTGTGTTTGAAGTGCATTTAGCGCGGTGAAACGGTTGTGGTGATATCAGATTGCTTCCTTTGGCTGCTTATTTTCTTACAGCGTGCAAGTATCTAGGCGTCTCTGTTACCCACTTTTGGTTATAATTTTGAGTCCACCGTAAGTAGTTCTTCTTCTGGGAGTTAACGTGCCTGGCAGCTATTAACCCAGCAATTGCAGAATTTAGTAGGCCTTTCCATAACGGGGTTAATAAACCTGACTTAAAAATAAACATACGCCATAAGAGGTTTTGTTTCTTTCAACGTACTGGATCTGATACGTTCCGAATGATATTTCGCTGACTTCTAGGTCGAATTTCGCTGACAACGTTTCTAGTTTGTAACAATGTGTTTTTTAATCCAAAATTGATCCTAGCCTAACAGTTGGAGTTAGTACGCTTTCGTGAATAGATGGTAATTGAAATGTGTATTAAACAGTATACATTTGGGTAATTAATAAATTTGTGACATGCCATTTGAGGTCACATTGTAATTTTACTTTATTTCTTTGTAAATCGTAATTAGTTCACGCATTTAAAAAGTCTGTGATGCTAACCTCCTTGATTATTATATCTTTAACCGGAACCGCGTCGCATTATTATAATGCTAAAGTCCTTGATTATTATATCTTTAACCGGAACCGCGTCGCATTATTATAATTGGTTGTTGACTTCTTGAGTTATTCGAATCGCCGTTTTTCCCTTTTACTGTGTTGTAACATTTCCAAGAGGAGGTAAGAATGTCGAATAGTTTTGAAATAGCATAAATAACATTTAAATGAGTTTTAAAAAGTGATAGTAGTTCAGAATACACGTGGCGTACATTCACAGGTGTTTGTAGCGCATCTGGCGCGGCGCAACGCTTCCTACGGCTTCTTATTTTTAGTGTGTAAATGTTATACGTTCATATTGTAATGGTTGGATGATTCTCATTACTTATTAATTTTAAATTGTTTTATTTCTCATATTACGACGATCTCGTTTATGTTGGAACGAAAGTTTTGACGTCACGGAGTGACGTAACTCACGAAATCCGTTCCTGAGAGTTGCGAACCATTTTATCCACTGGGTTGTGGTATATAGTTTAAGATTTTTAGAAGTAAATTAATGGTTAGTCTTAAAAGACTAGTTTGAATGGTAGGTACACAGTTGCTGATAAAGGGGAAAAAATTGGGCTGTGGATATACCAACCAAACGCAGAAAGATAAAGTCTGTATCCATCTTGAGTGTAAAAACAGTGTTGGTGCCAAGAGAAAAGTTCGATGGCAGCAATATTGATGAACACAAACAATCCCTGAGATGAAGATAATTAGCTCTTAGTCGGACCAAAGTCATTTTCTTTAAAGATATTTGATTTGATTGTTAGCTTATAAACAAAGATGTAATTATGTATGGGGGAAAAACGTAGTGACATACATGTTAACAATTGGCTGGGTAATTGTTTGTACATTTCTTTATTGTTGAAAAGAAAATTTAAACCCACTTGTACCCCAATAAATATTATGTTACAAAGTCAGGAACATAATTATTGCGTGTGGTATACTCACGGTTGAGGTCTAGAGTGACTGCGCCAGACAGGGGCGCCGCGAGAGGGCTGCTGGCCGCCTGACACGTGAGCACTGCGTGTAGCTGGCGCCGCGACAACTTCTCCAGGTGCAGCGTGTTGCGCACTCGACGCCCCGGCAGCGCCTCCCACGAGTCGTCCAGCAGAGCGTTGTCCTGCCACCACGTCACCCGTGGCGATGGCCGACCTGCATTCACAGGCACTCGAGCTCTATAACTCTATAAACTGCGAGCCACATTGGCATTACCGTAATAATAATAAACTAATGAAAATTTAATAATTGTACTAGAAAAAATTCTATGAAATTAACAATAAGTCTCATTAATTATTTAGGTGAATAGTTCGCCCACTCGACCATTTATATCAGACTGGTGACATAAATCCTCTTATCTCATATATATATAATTAAATGCAAAATAAAATTTCTTTATAGAAAAATAAAATCGTGGACAATTTCAACGAAACTTGGTACATAGATTCTTCAAGACGCGGAAAAAAGCACAGAATAGGTAACAAATTCATAGGAAAAATTAATTAAAAATTTGCAAATTTTGATAAAATGAGCGCGCAGGTCTGTGACGTCACCGCGTAATTTTGTACGAAACCATAAGCACTTTGCTTGAATTCAAATACGCATTCCATGAGACATAGAAATGATGATAAAAAAGCAGTACGAAATATTTTTTTAATCATTATAATTTAATATTATTGATTGACAACGTGCAAAGACTAACGAAATTATTTAAACTGCTATTGGTTACGTGTGTATTATGAATTTTTGTATTTAAGGAGAGTTGTTTTAAACCATGATTCGATTTTATTTACATACACCATTATAATATGATTTTTTATAAAATTTTGAACGTAAAGTAACCTTGGGTTGGGTCGACTGAATCAAATAGATTGATATGATACAATTCAATTGAATACAAATGTTTTGTTATTCAGTTCATAACGATATTACACAAATATAAGTATTCAGATTTAAATTTACTGCAGGATTGAAAATATTAAATATGATTTAATCTAGGTGAAAATTTCTTCATAAATCTATCAGATACTAGTCATACAAATGTGCGAAATTTTTGATAATTTTTTACTACAGTAGAGTACTCATGGAATTTGAGTTTACTACAATTCAATTTTTATCGAAATAATTTCAATATACTAATAAGGTCTTTTAGTGTAATACGAAAACGCATATGGCTAAAACTAAAAACATTTACACTGTAAAATTTATCAAATACATTATTTTCAAGGTATTATTGAGTTTTAGTACTTTCATTTAAATGTTAATTGAAGGTGGAATATTACATAAAATTTCATTTCCTCTTTTCACATACTTGAGTCATTGCTTCCGCTGAGGATTTATGGAAGATGACACAAAAATAATAAATTGATAATCTAATACGGTATTATAGTTAATACAGAGATGGCACTAAATATGGAAAACATAAACATATCATCCCTCCAATTATTCAGATAATTCTACAAGTCATTATTACAAATGATTTCAACTGTACATTAGCGGCCTTACAAACAATAATTATCCGAAATATCGTTTCTGGTCTACCGTAAAGACGTTTGTGTTGAATATCCAATAGATCATTTGAGTAACTATTGTTTAAAAGTATAGCGCTTCCTTTGGTATAAATGATCGTTTATTAATACAATATTGTTTGAAATAATTCACCATTAAAAATAACAATAGATTATTTTGACATATCTCAACTTTCTTTTTCATGAATAGTTTCATTTACACGTGTACCGTATAAATATATTTATAATTCGATGCCTCTCAGTTTTAATCTACACTGTGTCGCTTTCATTCGATTAATTTTCCAGACTAAATATAAAACAGTCTTCCTCTTTGTAGCGTATGATTTTGTGAGCTACGCGAGTTACCTTTCTTTTATTTTCTACATTTTTCTTATTTATATGCCACAAACTCGTATATGTCTAATTTAATCTACATTAAACTTTTTTCATTGTTTCTGCGTATTTCAAAACAAGCAGTAAACCTTTGTTCCAGAAGTTAGATAGTTTAACCTTGTTTCTCACGTATTTCTGCTGGTCTGTTCTTTTAAGAAATTGGCTACCTAGGGACATTCATATTGTGGGCTCTTCCTTTTAACAGAATACGAAGGGATAGAAAGGGGGATGTGGAAAGGAGATTAAAGTTGTCAAGAGTTAATTAACAATTTATGAAACACGAGAACTGGATCTAGTTGTGTTTTTCAGTAATATATATTTTACTTTAGTTTAAAATCGTGAAATACTTCAATAAAGCCTAAAAACTGATACGATAATTATGCAATTCAGTGTTCATTTTAAATCAAACTTGCATTCAGCACTAATTTATGTTTATTTTATTTGGCTAAAGAGTAGAATTTTTATAATATAAGTTAGTAGCACTAAATTCACTTTCTATTTTAGTTAAAATGTAAATCACATTATTTTGAGTGTGTTTTATAGGCATGTCCTAATTCATTTTCGAGGAATAATTAAAAAATCTAAATCTCTGTCTTCCATAAACAATAATTATGTATGCTAGAAAGGACTTTTGGCTATTTTAACCATACGTCTGGAACTTTTGACATATATTTAAAAATATCGTTCCTGATGTGAATATTTGAAATCCAACACACATTTATCGTTCTGTGATTCCTTAAATAATACTGGTATTTTAAAAAATTTCGACATATACATACGTTCTTATACGATTTTAATATAGCCATTCTAGTATAATAGTATATGTACGAGTAACCTAACCTAAAATTATAAATAATTGGATCAATATTTGTATAATAAATTCTGCTATTATACGCATCTTTAACAGCTTTTAGATGCCTGCTGAAGAAATGGTCTGAAGAAAAGTATATAGTTTATGTTAATTTTTTTTTAATTCCTAATATATCGATAGAATTTTGTATTAGTATAATGAGATAAATTGGAAACTAGCCCTGCACGTTTAATAAATACCAATACAGAAAAATGTTTGTATGCTTAAAATATAATCTTTAATCCGTAAAAAGATCGGTTAAGATAATAAATTTATGGAAGCAGTTATTCAAATGAAAGGTGGCCCATATTAATAATGGCTGGAGAGTGTACAGCCACAAAGAGTAAAAGGTAGGAAATGCTGCCGTCTGATAAGCTTGTTCACACGCCCCTAAAAGTGAAATAGCTTGCCTGCATGTTCTCTCATTCTTCCTAATAGAACGTAAATGCTAACCGTGTGTTTCCATCCAATTAACATAGCTGGTGATAACGTTTAACTTCCATATGTCACTTGCATTAAGGGACTAAATATATTATTTACCAGTTCACTAATAGCCAGTTATAACACTAAATAATGTGTAACGTAATTTGCAAGAAATAAATTCTGTTCAATATTGTAAAAGAGTATAATTTTAAACAGTCAATTTTTTCTCAGACTCATAGAATAGAACTTTGGATTTCTTCAAACCTTTGTAATAGGAGCTTTCAGCCTTACGCCATCTTCAACTTATGTCAAAATTTTGAATATGTTTTTAAAATTTTATTTTTGAAAATGTTCAAAATTATTCTGCAAATGTTCATCTGATACGTATATTCAGTTAGCGATAGACGGATATATATATAATTAGATTGGGATACGTCCAATGGCAATGCTTAGTAGACATATAATGAATATCACAAAATATATACACACAATATCATAAAGTAATGAAGCGGAAAATCGTTCAATTTCGTCTATAAAACTTGTTATGTCGACTAATAAAGATTTAAACCAGTAAATCTACAAATGACGACCTATAGGTATCTGCACTTGCTTCTCACTGCACTTCTTTTCTGTCTTATAATTGAACTAAATTTCAATATGATTCTATTTTCAACTTTGTTTAACTCAATTTTTTTAATCGAATTATTATTATTTTCAATAAATTCCTATTCTACGTAAATAATATTATTTTTAATTGTAACATACTATGTGAGCACGCCACTAGCACATTTGCAGAAAAGCTATTACAATCCAGCTGCTTAAGAGTAAAAAATTTCCTTCATCAGTTCGATATTCCCACTGTCCAATCTTGCACGAATGATAGTTATGAGACATATTTAGATATCTAAGATAACTATTAACATTTCTTCAGGTCCGTTCGCTATTCTGTGCCTGGAATAATTGTCGAAATAGTCCGCTTTCTTCTATTATCCAACGTCTATAACTCTGTATTTCAATACTGATTCCAACAAGTTGCCAAATCCTAAACATAATATTTTGGATGTACCGACAAAATAATGATAGATTGAGAAACAAAATAAATTGCATAATGACAGTGTATGGTATATAACCATAATGTTCTATTTTCTGTAAAAATTGTTATACATAATTTATTTAAAAAATTAATGATTCAAATTATAATAGATAGATTGAGAAACAAAATAAATTGCATAATGACAGTGTATGGTATATAACCATAATGTTCTATTTTCTGTAAAAATTGTTATACATAATTTATTTAAAAAATTAATGATTCAAATTATAATATAAATGATATATTTTCTATATATTGTAATTCTAAATTTCATGACCTGAGTTTAAAATTATATAAAAAAATGACTGAAGTTGAAGATCGCTTACAGTAAAAAGCTACTAGTACTACTAATATTAATTACTTAAGACTGATAAAACGTAGGGTTATTAAAAGTATAAATATAATAGAATATTAGTCTCAATACTATTAGAACTGAATTCATATGGAAATTAAACACTTTTATAAGATTTGATCACAGTTCCAAATTTAAGTATTTATTTCCCCAATTCAAAGAATTTAAACACATATTAATATATTTGAAAATTAGTAAATAAATAAAATTCTTATACTGATTCTTAATATCAGTAGTGGAGAGATGTCTGAGGCTTACCTCCAGTTGCTATACAGGTAATGTTAACATTTGTTCCTTCATTATACGGTCCCAGTATGTAGTGAGGAATGTTCGCGCCTTTTTCATCGAGAATCATCAGCTTTTCAGGTGGAACTGAAATTATATATCAATAATGTTGCAATTAAAATTGATTTGAGCCATTATGCATAGAAAAACAGTATTTGGCATTTAATTTACAAAACAATATTGAAAATCAACTGACATGAGATTTTGTGTCTCGTAATTCTATATTTAAGGTAAAATGTATAAGCGATACAATCTTTATTAGTTTGAAAATAATTTATATTTACTTATTTCAATTTATTTGAACAATTAATCTTAAAGCTAAATTTGCATATGCTACAATATTTACCTATCATTTTTTTTAAGGTTACAGGCTACATGAGGGTAAACCACATGGTGGAAACTCTTCTTTAATAACATAGGAATGGTCTTTGAAACATCCAGTTTTAGTACTTCTTATATTCAAATGCTCAATAAAAAAAAATTCCTACCACTGATATTATGATTATGGACATCTAAATTTATTTTTATAATGATATTTAAATTCAAATACACAGAAATCTTATATATAAGCCTCATACGACCATGTTTAAGTTAAAGTATGGAAAAATGTCGACGGAAAAATACTCGGGTAATCTATTCTAACACCAAATACAAAATTTGGTTCCTAACATTTAACAATTTATTTAACATATCCTCAATATTACTATACGTACTTTCATTCAAGATAACTCTTAATTAATAATTAATTAGAAAGGTAGCCAATTCAGAAAAAAAGTGATAATATAAATACCACACAACGTTTCTTGAATCCTTGTCCCTTAGGTGTGAAGAAGAACCTAGAGCCACACAACTGCACTCGTCAGTTGACAAAACTCAAAATATTTTTAATTATAACTCTGAATTCTCTATTCCATATTACTTATGATTTATTAATAATATTTCTACTTATACCAAACAATAATGACAATCAATAACGTGCATATATAGAAATTGTAAATAACAATGGAAAATTCAACAAAAAATAATTTAAAGTACCTTCAAAGTATTTCATAAAGTAATAAAATTAACTGTATTTTATAAAAATATTTAGGTTTAATTGCTATCCAACTTAAAATTAAAACCGTAAATTTTGTAACTAATTTATTCATTATTTTTCTGTAAATATTATTATTTATTTATTTTTGGTTAACAGGCTACATGAGGGTAATCCACATGGTGGCAACTCCCCTTTAATAGCATAGGAAGGGATCTGAAAGGGGGATGCGCAAGGGTAGAGAAAGGTAGCAAAGAGTTAACTAAGGCCCCCGGGCTATATTTTAAGGATCCTACCCGGCTATTTGCCTAAAAGTAATGCAGGGAAAACCCTAGAAAAACCTGAATCAGGTAGGTCGGGCATTGGGTACTTGTCCCACGCCCTTCCGATAGCTGGAAAAAAGTTTGCATTCCCTTCTCCGTACCTCGACCAGTTTAGGAGGCAGCTGGTCGAATGTTCCAATGGGAACAGAGAACAACTCTTACCGTATGCCCAAGGTCTGTGACCCCGGAACATACACCTCTCAAAACAGTGCGAGGTGCCTCGGCTTGTGGGAAAACGGAGAGGAAAAGGCATCCACAAAGGTAGCCCCTTCGTGTCCCTCCTAAAAGGTTCTGCCTGCGAGAGAATAGCCCTCGCAGAAAACTTTTCTTTGTAAATATTATTGTTAACACCTCGAAAAAATAGGTTCATAACCACTAACTATATGCTATCGAATAATCGTATTGAAAATTGTTGTAATGTCAATACCATACTATTCCTGTCTCAAACCACAACTTCAGATAACTATATTAATTATACGCATATTTTACAGAAACCGGTTATTTTATGAGTTTATTTGAAAGATCCGTATGAGGGAAGTAATTTATATCCAACGCATGGGAAAGTTAAAATATGACCGTTGTCAGTGATTCCGGACTGATTCAGAGCCAATGCAAGAAGTTCTGAAAGCCGAAACAAGAATATATCTACGAATTTCCATTTTAATCAAGAATGATTGTTCTTATTATATTTTACGGTATTTTTAATAAAAAAGCATGGCATGAATAAAAATACACGATGAACATTCATTCCACATCATTTTGCTCCACTATCGGGGTGGGAAGACATCGGGTCCTTTTTCAGCTGTTTACCGTCTGAACGGCCACGATGGAATCGGTCGATCATTACGGCCTGCAGGTAGCTCTGGGAAGGAATCGGGCTATACACGTACGACCTTCTGCGAAGATCCTTGTCACGAAGGACCTGAGTACTTGGCGTTATAGGGAGAGTGACTCTCTGCAGCATGCGTCGCAAGCTGATATGAGACATATTTTGTCTTTTCTTGTGGTAGTTTACAGCTTCATCTCTTCAGTTCACTTTGGCTGTTCATTTTCTCAACAGAAGTACATAATTTTGTTGTTGTTGTCTGAATTTGTAACTGGAGACGGCACAATGAAGCTCGCGAGTAAGTTTGGAGGACTAAGGTAAAATAGGCAACTAGGCCACATAAACTACTAATAACAACATTGAGCAAGTCCGCGATCTGATCAATTCTTGCAGATTTTCTGGCAATCAATATTCATGCTCTTCCTCATATGAAATTATACGTAATAGCTTGATTCCTGTGAAGGAAGGACTGCATACATTGTTTGCTTCTGAGCGAATAATATTTTTTTTCTGGAGATATAGGAAAGCAAGAAGAATAAGTCGACAAAGTGTACTAAAAAACAGGCTGACTATTAAAACGTGTCATCAGTTTAACATAATTTCTATAACTCATAAAAAAGGAGTCTATTTTAATTTTGATGGTATATTTTTGGTTTATATTTAGTTAACCTTGTTTTAACCAGGAGTATTTTAAGACTTTATATAGTTTAGCGGGTATTTTTCACTCTTTTATATCGGCGTGCTTTTTGGATACGCTTATTTTAAGTTGTAGGAGATTTACCGTTTTGTTAAACTACCGTCCTGGTTTATTTGAAGTTAGCTATCGAGGGATTTGTTCTAAACAGTGACTCTATAGATGCCGGTTAAATGAAAGGTTTATCGAAAAGTTAGTGTCGAATCAATTTCTTCCCCGGCCTAATTTAAATAATTACTCGGGCAACGCCGGGCACTCAGCTAGTATCAATTATGAACTAGAACATGTCATTACTAAGAATTGAAAATGAGTTTGCATAAGGATTTAATAATTCATTCTTGGGTAGATTTCTGTTAAATAAAACTTGTTTTGTTCTAAAAATGACCATTTATAGTTAGTTAAGAAGCGGCAAATTAATAGACAATTAAGTGATACAATAATTGAAAGATATATGATAGTTATGATGTTAACAGAGACATTTTAAGTTTACAAATGATTATTTATGTTTATTTACATTATAAACATACTTTATAATTCATTAAAAATAATATATTAATTTATAATTGATTATGTCGCCCATCAAATAAAATAATTTCAATAAATGTGAGTCATGTGGAGCTGTCATAACATTAATTTCAGTTGCCCTGATACTAAAAAACATTCAAGAATTTAAAGATCGTAAAACATTTAAGACACCAATTATTATAAAAAACAAATGGAAATAATTTATTAACCTATTACTAAGGGCGAATTATAGAAATATAATGTATTATAATTTCTGTTTATATGAATATATGTTGAGGACGACAGCGGAGCTGTAGTTCTAAACCCCTAGTCACTGCTGCCAGCACTATAACAAGCAGTGAAATCCAGCAAGCTACCCAGTTGGGAAACAAGGACGATGTCAAGACAAGTCGCAGGACAGCGAGGATTTAAGATACTTCAGTCAACGACAAGTCCCTGTCTACACGGAGTTAGTTTTGATGACAGAATAACAACCTTGCTGAATTTGATGTCACAGCTTGTATATTCCTTTCTAGGTCAATTGGAAGATTGAAGTAATGCTGCATTAAATCTCTTTCAATTCTAAACGTTCATTGAAAACATCATCCAAATATTTGTTACGAAATAATTATATCTTTCTGATAATTTACATTCCTTTTTCCCTAAGTGATCCCTTTGAATGGAATTTCCTATAACACAAAATGATTCAGTCGTAAGAAGACCAAAGAGTTTCGATATAGTCTATTGTCTCACAACAAATGTCACGTGTAAGGAAAGTCCTTTACTTCATACATCCTTCACATTGATGAATTTTAAGGATACAGTTTTTTTGGTAGTTTTCCATACCGAGAAGTCAGATAGAGAGACTTTGGAGATGCTATGAAAAACCGGAAATTAATTTTCATTATGGTTTCGGATATTATTCTTGTAAACAACTCAATTAGGAAATTTTAGATTGAGGATGGAAGTATTTATATATCAGAAAACTTTAAAAAGAGAATGTAGACTACAAATCGTGAAGGTGTTTTTAATTATAAATTGGACGATGCTAATTACGTCAATGGGATAAAAATTGCGAAATAATGCAGTGTAATTATAAAAGTAATGTAGGAAATTCTCCGTTTGCACCCCGATATAAAATTCTTTCAAAAACATACCTGCAGAAGTTTAGTGTCATTTTCTTTAACTTTCAAAGCCTTCCAATTAAATGTTAGGGTATTATTTACAAGAAACTTTAAATTTGCTATTTTTATTTTTAGGAACTATAGAAGGCAAGTTCAGTAGTTATAATTATTTATTTTTCAGAAATAATTTATTAACAAAAACAAATCAACATTACGTTTCATTCATAACGTGTACGTACAATGTAGTAAATAATTTACAGCCATTTCCAAATTATTATATAAAGAATAGCCAAATTTTCATGTTATATAAATACGTTTTTCGTAAAACTTCTGTCTCCAAATCCACCAGGTTAACTGAAATAACTAATTAGGGTTTGTTCGTACATTTCACAGTCAATATCTTGCGTACTATTATAGTCATATTCATTGTTTATTATTATGTATGGATTCTGTAAAGACATGACTATTCGGAGTATTTTGTAAAAATATGAAAAATGAACAACTAAAAACAGGCAATACTAAAAATATAATGTATTAAAAATACAGCCTTAATTTGACTTATAAAAACAAAATAAAACAGTCTCGGTTCAAGTAATGCTTCCGTTAAAAATACAGGAGCTTTCGTCCAATGCGGACATAATCATCTTAAAAATTAAAAATAGGCAAAAATTAATCCATCCAAGTAGAAATATTCATCAAGATGTAACATTTGTACAATATTTCGTAACATTTATATATGATACAGATAAATACACTGTATAAAGCAAAGTTTTTAGGTCTCGTAAAAAACAGCTTGGAGATATAACAGATCAGAAATATTAAAACAATAATCATAGATGCCTTAAATTGTAACAAAATGTGACAATAAGAAATTAGAAATTAATGTTTTAAATTCTTAGTCATTATTCCTAGATAGTATATTGCTTTTCTGTTTCATGTATAATTAACATACATACGAAACATCTCAGAAACTAATCTTTATTTATAAATGCAATCAGCAGGAAAAATTTCTTATTATCAGAAAATGGTTTTGATATAACTATCAATTTACCGTCTGTAAACTTGATATTATGTCTATTTTCCTTGATGCTATTGATGGACTCTTTTAGGTTTTTTTTCTGTGTACATAGATGACAAATTATTACAGTTCACTTGACAAACTATATTATGTTATTCATTTTATTCTACGAGATATTTTGAACTTTACCTGATTTTTTGAATATAATGAAACATAAAGAGGTGTGATAAAGGCTTGTGTAATGTTTGATAAAATGGGAAAATTAAAGATGAAATTGATGGTTACGTCGGATTTGTATTGTTTTTTTTTTGCGTTTGTGTAATCTTTTGAATTACTCTATATTTATGAAATTATGTGGAAATAAATTTTCTACTGAAATGCGTGTGATTATTTTAATATTATCGTGGCGAAACTTACCTGGAAATAAACGTATGGTCCTATTAGTTAAATAGTATGCAACAGAAATTAATTCTCGATTCATTAGATAAATTATATTCAAGAACAGATTAAATGCTTTGAAACGAAGCTCAGCCTTTAATTCAGTAAATTATATTTTTACTGTCAGATTTCTTCTGTGTATTTACTCAGTATAAAATATAGAGAGATAAATAAATAACCAAATACGATTAAGTATTCCATGAAAATATGAAAGTAATTATTTTTCTGTGTTCAGAAGGAATAAAATGGATCTTTAAATGGACAATTGACAGTTTTAACTTGCCTTCTTTTGTATGAACTTCAGGACTTATGCCTCGTTTGGTTTCTTATATTTTTTGACAGCACAGAAATTTTTTAGAAATAATGTTACCGGATGATTAATTATGTTAAAATATCTTTGTGGTTTTGCTTTTACACCTAAACAAGTCACCTATTGAAATGGAATTAGGGTTCAACTACAATAATAACATTAAGAGGCATTCTATAAGATGTAATATAGACGAGGAAGGGAAATTAATTAAAATATATGTAAGCTATTTAAAAAGTATAATTAATCATAATATATTAGATACTCTTGACTGCCGACAAATACGTGTGACAGTTATGATCTATAAGCACAATTTTTAATACACTTATTAGTCGAGATTCGTACAGAGGTTAAACTATACCATCCTAATATTTTATTAGACTTCTTAAGAATTAATTTAATCTAGTGATCCATAAATACGTTTTAAATATAGAGAAACCAACTATTTGGTTATTTTATTTAAAACATTCGTAATTAACCGAGTTGGAATATGTGAAATTCTCAAGTTAATAAATAAAATATTTATATGTTAAATAAATAGTCCGACAGAATTAAAGGTTGGAATGAAAAATAGAGATAGAATGGGCCTAATTTGTTTGTTTCAACATCAAAGCGAAGTAAATCACATGAACATTACTTTTGATTATTTATTTTATATTATTCTTAATTAAGTCTTCCTTTCAAGAAAATGTTGAGATGTGTCTATTAGCATAAATATTATCTCAATAAAATTATTAGGCTGTTAATAAAAATTTCCAGGGATTTACTTGAATCACAGAATTAAATTTCCCGCAGAGGGATGCGCAGTTCTCTCTTTTTATGAAAAAATTCTTTCGAATACCTTATTGAGAAACACTTCTCCCTCCGAGACGCTTCTTTGAAAAGCCAATTAGTCAAGCAGAGGAGTAGATATTGTCGAGTAATTATTATCACCCAGATGCGGGCTCTCGTTTGATCGTTTAGTAAGTTTTCATCCAGGTGGCCTGTGGTATTGGAAAACGCCTGGGATCCGGGGCAAGTGAGGTGAGTTAATTGCCCCTATTTAAGCCTCATCAGCACGTCGATAGAGCTGGAGCGTTCTGCGAAGCCCGCAAAAATGACTGCATGTAATGGAGGTCTTCAGGGAAGCGTCGTGGGGTACAAAATGAAGACCGTTTCTCGATAGAGACTCTCATTACTGTGTGATTGATAGCGAGACAGATGTGCAATCTGAACTGAAAATTGTTTTTCTCCTCAATATTGCTCTTTAATCCTAAAGCCAACGTATATACATGTTGCGTTCCACGATTCATCGGTGGTAATAATGAAATTTTATTAGCATTACTATTAACACCAAACCTAAACATTTAAATAGCTGTCTAATTATTTATTTATAATACTTCATCAAAACCTGTTGTTACAGGTGTCTGTTTCCAACTTTCTGACGATGAGAATTGTCTGATCTGCATAGACACTTTTTATTTTTTATTTATATTGTAACTGCGTTCAAATACCTATTTGTATCTTCTTCAAGTAATATACAAATTAATATAATAAAATAGCACAATAAAATGATTAACAAGTTGTTAAATTCACATAGTTTTGAAAGAGGCACACATTTCACTTAACGCTAACAAGATTGTAGCAAGACGTCGTTACAGTATAAATAAAAAGTTTCGGTATAAGGTTGTTTTATTAATTCAAAAACAGACGCTAAATTAAAACTTCTATTCATAATTATTAAGTGACAAATAAATTCTTGCTCACTGATATAATGGCAAGAGTTGGAAATTTTTTTTGCAGGATTCTTTTAAATTTAGGAGTTATTGAAAGTTGTAGAGAATATGACGCGAATTCCATAACTTTTTGGCAGATGCCTTTATTTTTTTTTCAATGAAGAAACATCTATTATTTATTTAACATTATGACAGTTGAAACAAATAAAAAATACTATGTTTTTTAATTTCCAGTAAATGGGTTTCACACAACAAGTTCTGCATTTGACCCAGTAACGTAATAAACGTATAATATTAATGAAGTAAGAAGTACAAAATTCCTAGGCGTTTCCCTAGTTGATAAACTTAACTGGGAAGAACATGTTAATATATTAAAATTAAGCTCATCTAAATGTTATGCCAAGTAACTGCGATACAAAAACTGCAAAACTAGTACATATTTTTATTCTTCAATCTATTATAGAGTAAAATTTTGGGGTAATTCTACAGATAAAGTGTTTCTAAACCAAAGACGTGTAATTAGGATTTTTCAGGTAAATTCTAGAACTTCATATAGAGAGATATTTTCAAGAAGAAATTAGGCATATTTATTTTCACTGGCCAATTAATATAATCAGTGATGTTATTTGTAATAAATAGTCATGGTGAATTTAGTATCAACTCGGATACGACTTAATTTCGTACAAGAAGTAAAAATAATTGACATGAGAACGATACATAACAAAAAATAAATAATATACAGTCGGTTTCATAATACGGGGTGGAATCAAAAAATCTGTTTTAAACAAAGTTCCTGATAACATTAAGAAATTAAGAAACAGTCAGGTTGCTTTCAAAACTGAACTTAAATATTTCTACTTAGCCACTCCTTATCTGTAAATCTGTTTTTGGAAAATAATTTTATTTATTATTACAATTGGAATCTTAGTACATTAATTTAAATAGTTAACAATAGCTATTAGTAGTTTGTTATTATTAAAAAATTTAGAGTCAAAAATATAATAATATCAATTTAGTAATGTAAAAATGTATATAATTTTGTGCAAATTAAAAAAAAAAAAGATGTAATGTTATTTTATTGTACAAGATTCACATGTAAATTAAGGTATTAAATTGTTGGATATAAGACAATGTTTAATGAATTACTCTTTCCACATCCATAATGCTTCGCTTCTCATGAAGATCTATGAAAAATGAGTTTATGCAATTCTTTTAATTAATATTAATAACGACTGTTGAAAATCCTGAAAACAAGTATTTACAATAAAAAGTTCAATATTTAGCTGAAATATATTTTTAGAAGCCAGTATAAACGAAAAATTAATTAAATTTATCTAGTGTCATGACGGGACGTATTCCTCAAAGGCACTTCTGGCGGAAAAGTAATGAAAATAGTATTCCTAATAAATAAGTCACTCAAAGATAATGTAATGGGATTTAACGGAACTTCCGGAACTGCGACATCAAAAAGATATAAAGAGTAATTCATTGAAGTGTATTCTCCAGACAAAGCGGCGGAGGAAGTTCTGTGAATAAATAAGTGGACTCCTGGATAAAAGGGAAACGTCACTTCAAATAAATCATAGAAGAATTCAAAAGAAGGGGCAGGGCAGAAGACATAGAATCGGACTGCATATGCAAGACAGGTTTGGGAAACGGAACTAGCAATGTGAAAGAATCGTTTAATTTAAACTTCATTATCAATTAGCTATAATTATGATGTATTTCAATGCAGGTTATCAAAGTAATGAATTTAATAATACTCCAGAGAATTTGCAAGGAATATAATTGAATACATTCTGACGCATGACAAACAAACGCTAATATAAATTGTAGTAATAAATCGTTTGATTAGGTAAATCGTGTAAAACACTGCAGCGAGGGTTTATTAAAGAAATAGATTATAAACAAAGTAATTAACAACCATGATCAAAAATATTCCAAATTAATAAAAAATGACAAATTCAGGAATAAGATTCTTAAAGTAATAAAATGTATAAACATTTAAAAATGTATTAGATCCCGTAGAGTCCGAAAGGTGAAAACTATTCATACATACATACTTATATACTGTAATATACACCAATGTCTATAATAATATAAATTTCAGAATTGTTCAATTATAGACGTTGTTGCGTAAGATTATTACCATAATATTGAAGGAGTCTTTCGGATAATCAGTAAACCCTGAGAACATCAGAAGTACAGCTATCCCAGACGCTTTTTGTTCGTTTTTGTCTTAGCAACAGTGGCTGATAAGTAAAATGCGGCGCTACTCGTCCTGTGAGAATGCGGATAGGTATTTAATTCTCACTACCAGACAGTGTTAGTATGAGTGGGAAAGGAGTGAATTTGTGAAGTAAAAATTGATCAGTTCGTCGTGAGAGTTGGTCGTGGGTGTTCGGCCGTGAAGGTTGGAGGACAGAGAGGCTCAAATGGAGGATAATGTCGACGGAGACGGAAAATATTATTGAATTTATTAGAAATGTAAAAGATTATTGACGTTATTAAGTAAGTACAAGTTTTTATTCTGTCTATCGTCGTCGGAAAAGATCACAATTGGGCAAGGTTGTCGGAGTCCTACTAGGAGTAGGAATTTTACATAAAAATTTGGACATAGTATCTGGCTTGTGATCAGTGACGAAGTATCCGGTGAGCTACGCACTTTTCGATCAATATTATACTCAAATTATTTGTAATCATTGAATAATTATTCATACCGGCAAATTTCATTTCATTTTGTTTATATTTGACCTGAATATTTTAGGTCGTATTTTGTAATTTAATTTGAAAAATTTTTCTTCTAAATTATAGACGTTGTTGCGTAAGATTATGACCATAATATTGAAGGAGTCTTTCGAATAATATTTCATTTTGATACTATAGCTGTTCAGATGCACGATGAAACGCCCTGAGAGTCTAATATAAATTAATAGCCGTGGAAAATTATGTTTAAAATTGTGTATCAGACGAAAACTCCTGTAATTATGTACGGATGATTGATCAGTGAAAATTTTATTTTAATTGACAGGTTAATATGGGTCTGATTTCTGTTAATCGCTGGAAATATTTTATTTGGATATTTGAGAAGCATGAAAGAAAAGCTCACAGTTGAAGAATGAGACACACCAACACTAAGACCTTAATATCTCAACGGAAGCAAAACATCACAATTGTAGAACTTTAAAAACAGTTCTAGTGAATAGTGCATAATCATGATAATTTACTATCTTGTAATTAAAATTATTAGAATAACTTATCAGCTTCACGAAAATCAACAAGAACCGTCGGGAGATAATAATATATACAAGCTTGTAAAGAAAATTAGTAGGGTAAGCAATGAACTGCACGAAAATCTACAAGAATGTACACAGTGAATGATGATACGCGCCAAAATTTCTTTAAAACAAAATAATTGACTTACTTACTTACGAAATACGTAAATAAATATTTTTGGCTCCACATTATTACCATTAAACTGGATATCGGTCTATTACAGTAAAATTGTGATGATAGAGCGAGAAGAGATCAGGATATCTCTAGAAAATTAAAAACACAATGGACGTGGAAACGAAAACTAGAATTTTTAAATTAAAAGAGTGATTTCAAATATGATTTGAAAGATTTAACGTCCATACAAGTTTAGTCAGAAAAGTAATATTTTAATCTTCGGTCATTTTTAAATCTAAATTTCGATATTATCATTGGCAATAATTTACCCACATACGACGTAAACCCTTTAGAAATATAAAAATGGATAGATTAACAAAATATAGTAAGATAACAGGGAGAGGAAAATCGGATGATTGTTACATGAGTCATACAAGCCAACAATCGTGGAAGTGTTAGTTTATTTATTATTTGGAATAGTAATTATATAGCGTGCGAAACTAAGAATTCGGAAAGAAAATCTTTCCTGAAAAGTGCCTATCAATATTGTATAATTCTAATTGAGTTGTATTATTCAAATTTTACTAAATTTCTTGTTAATCTCAGTGTCCAGTCATATGATTTTGGTTCACATTGTCACTTAAGCCTTTATTTAGAATTTAATTATGTTTCTAACGCAATATAACTTCTATCACTGTAGGTGGAAAGCATAATATAAAGTACCCGATAATAATTTTTTTTGATCTCTGAAACGGAAGTAATGTTATTTAAAATCAGTAACAGGTATATTACTACAGACCTTACGTGGGAAAATCGACAATTAAAATAGTGTGTCCTTAATGAAGAGAAACGAACATTAACCCTGGATGGAGTCCGGGCAGTTTTTTCATTACTTGTCGCTCGATGTTTAAGTGACTCCAGGAACGGAAGAGGAAACTTACACAGTCGACTTGACCCCACTAGATTTTTTGTGGGAATTTGTGGAGGATCAAGAGTTTTACACCCTTGTGGCAGACTTGTGAAGATTTACGTCGTTGAATCGCGGAGACGATTGCGTTGGTGACTCCTAAGATAAGAGAAGTTCAATTTCGCTGGGACTTAACACACGTCACATAAAACCTATCTGGAGGTATACTACACGATAAGCAAAAAACGGTCAAGATTTTAGCGTAAAACAGTTGAAACACGGTAACTTCTTTTCCATTCGATCGTTTCAATATTGTAGCATGACGATCGAGGTTTTGTCGATTTCTTGTTAGGTGTTGGCAGCGTCTCCGTGACAATGTACGTGCGAAATGCTAGAAATTTAAAGCAGGAACGGTCGAGTGTGTTTGGCCTTGAAGAAGGAAGGTTATGAAAATTATTGCTCGCTGTATGAGAATAAGGAGACTATCGAGGCCAAAATTAATTTATAATAACCAAGACTCCAGTTATAAATATTTCTCATTTCTCGAATATTAAAGTTTACGAATAAATATTATTTTGTTATTTTTGTTTTTACACTGAGCTACGCGGGTCTAAAGACCAGTGGTGTTTTACTACAATATAATGTGAAGGTATTGACTTACTTATGATGCTGAGGTTGACTTTGGAGTTTCTCGTGGGTGACTGTTTGAAGTCCACTCTGCAACGGTACGTTCCTGCGTCGGAATCCATGACGTTGTCAACGTTAAGCCTTGCAGGCGTCACATTGTGCAGGAAGTACGCCCGCAGTCCCAGAGTGCGCTCGTCAGCCCAGTGCTTCGCTTGCTCAAAGGGTTTGCCACGAGCGTCGAACCTGTAGACAAATCCTTGACCTGTGAAACTTCCCATTCTAATGTTTATAGTATGTCATGGAAAAGATAATAGAATGTAAGGTAAGGCTGCAAGCGACGCACCGAGTCATTTTGTCGGACGACGACTCGAGGAAGAAAATACATTGGTTCCTTTATCACGTTTCATATTCGTAGAATGACTAAAGGCAAGTCGGGTCGGACAACCGGATGTATTTGAATAGAGCTAGATTAGAGCTGTGGCCGGCTATAATGTAGTTTAAACTGTTGAAACTAGCCTATGGCTTGATAAGTTATTCCATTGCATAGGCTGGTATAGATATTTTGGAAAACGAAAAAAATTAATGATGTAATGGGCTTGTCCAATGATTATGTAAAGAGACATGTTGGGGGCATTCTATGTTCACTTTGAGGAGTTGAGAAAGTTTGAACTTCCGTTTTTTAATTATTTTCGTATGGGTATTAAAAATTTCGACGATCTTCTTACACGAATAGAAAAATCCATTCAAAGTCACAACACATCATTCAGGGAATGTATGATGCCCCCCCCCCTATAAATGTTGAAAATCAGAATCGCAAAAAAACTTTATATTTATCAGAAACAAGAAAACATACAATAAAAATTCAACCACCACTATTTATTTCATCCCTACTTTCGGAGTTTTCTGATGGATTCTAAAATTTTAAGAAAAATAGATATGAAGATCAGACTGTTAAGATCATAAATTGTTTTTATTAAAAATATTATATACCAACTGTGGGGAGAAATTAGCCATTAGATTTCTTGATAACTAGTGATTAGATGAAATAACCAAATGAAAGATAAAAATGATTATATAAATACCACACAACAATTCTGTCGTCAGGAGATTGAAAAACATGAGGAAAAGACTTGTAAGTCTGACTCTTACTGGGCCAGCTGTCACTCTAGGACCAGGCCGAATTTAGTAGGTCTGCCTCATAATCAGTGTTCGGATTCTCATGTTCCACGTCTGAGTGTTGTTTTCTCCCTGATGACGAACGAGTTTTTTCGTACCGTTCGAAACGTTGGAGTAAATCTCCACATCATTTTCTTAACTTCTAGACGATCTTTCACGTCATCTCTTTAACCTGTCTCTTTCTTTGGTTTGTTTGTTTTCTTTGCATTTCTTGTTTTCTTTTATTTGCCTTTTTTCACTATTTCTTGCTCACCTTTATACTCACAAACAATGGAATACCCGAAAAATCTAAATAATAACTTTTGAGTTTGTCAGCTGTATCGTGGGGTTGTGTCGCTCCTGACTTGTGTTTTTCAATCACGTGATGAAAAAAGCAAAGTATCCAGAAACGTTGTCATGTATTTAAATCATCATTTTCCCCTGTCAATTGGCCATTTCATATAATCATTACAATTTAAAGAGACGTATTATCATTTTTCTTTTCTTGATAACTATTTAAATCAGAACAACAAAAGTGCTGTAATTTACTTGTGGAGAAGAGGATTGAAGTGGAAGATCTTATTTAGAGATCGGAGCTTCCTCTATGCGGGAGTTCAACTCTTCCAAAAATTAGTGTTTTGCTTTTTTCACAAATCAAACCAAAAATACAATCAAAACATTTTGAGCTCATTCTTGTGAAAAAGGAAATTATGTTTCAGTCCGCTCGTAATTTATTAAGAAAATCTTTACAATTCTCTTACATCCAGAATAAAAAACGAAATAAGAATGTAAGTAAAATCGTGAGAACTATTTGTCATATAAATCGAAGAGCAGAGGAAAATTACGGGAGAACGGTAATGAATCATTAGGCCTATACGTAAATAAAAATCTATTTTAGAGGTTAGGCTTACGATCTTGAAGTTTCCGGAGAACAAATCTATTTCCCCATTTCTTATATTTTGTAATTATACATACCAAATTTACACTGACTTACTCTACTGTCATTTTCCTCACATTTCAAACATCTACATATGTTTTCAGCAGTGCTTGTCTAATGACTTTTCCACCATACTCACTGCCCAATGGAGTTAAATTACAGCGATCGCGATGCCACCGCCCTTTCCCCAACAAAAAAAATACGACAGGGAACGCGCAGAGCTTAGTTTTTTGCGCGAAACTCGTCTTTGTATTTGCATATTCCACCAATTTATATTTCCCAAAATTCAATCTTTGATTCAGAAAATGCAAGCCATAATCATGCTTATATGCTGTAAAATATTTTGAAAACGACTTTTCCGCGATGAAAAGTCGCCATTATAAAATGACCACAAATTTTATTGTTTAGGAAAATTAATTTATGTTTCATAGAAAGACTTCAGAAATTTGTAATAGGACTGAAATCTTTCGCGGTTATAAAAATAAAAAATATCGAAAATGACAGTTAACCCCTACCAAATCGACGTCAAATTGTAACATATTGTTAACAAGATTCGATCTTTATTGAACAATTACTTGGGGCTGTAGACCTTTTCAAATGAACAAAAAAAATTGAATCAACTCATTTTAAAATATGATTATCGTACTATTTTCATACCGCACTTTGGCTAGAATAATTCTTAAATAATTAAGGTATTAAGAAAAACACTAATGTTCTCAAAAAAGTACTTCAAATAGATATTACATACCGACCTCCACTTTTTTTTAGGTAACAGGCTACATGAGGGTAATCCACATGGTGGCAACTCGCTTTTAATAGCATAGGAAGAGATTTGAAAGGTGGGATGCGGAAGGGTAGAGGAAGGTAGCCAAGGGTTAACTAGGGCCCCCGGGCTATAGTTTAAGGATCCTACCCGGCATTCGCCTAAAAGTAATGCAGGACAAACCCTATAAAAACCTACATCAGGTAGGTCGGGCATTGGGTACTTGTCATTAAATGTCATTAAATATTATTTTACATTGTATTTCAATGACTTATTCGCCGTGTGCAATGTGTAATACACAATAATATACAAATTTCCAAAGTGGACTATCAGAAACTCCATCTGACAAATTACCAGTTTTTATCATGAAATGATAAAGTCAAACTATCACGTAAATGTTATATATATATAATGTTTTATTTAGGTCTCTATGAACTACAAGATCTTTAGGGACCATACATTTTCAATTTAATATGTTATATTATGATATACACATTTGCATTAAGTGTATATTATTTACAAATTTGGATGTATTCACATTAATTACTTTTACAATTACAGTGAGAACGCTGGTTTCCATTAGCGGAATTTTATATATTTTGACGAAAAAATTTTCTTTCAAAAGAGTGAATCTTACTCTGTTAGTTTATTTCATTTAAATCGTTTTAGGGTTGATGCGGAAGAGTATAAAAAGGTAACCAAGCTTATGGATCCTATCCAGCATTCGGATAAAACTGATGCGGGACAGACCCTAGAAAACCTGAATCAGGTACGATAGAAAGTTCTCGGATTTCGCCTAGAAGAAGACGACAGAGATTTCGTCGTTTAAATATGCTACACCCGAGTGAAGTCCGAGAACTGTTTATTGAACAATTAAAACGGGAAAGACTTTAATCTCTGAATCAGGTAGGTCGGGCATTTGGTATTTGTCCCACGCCCTTCCGATGGTGGCAGAGGTGTTTGCGGTTGGGTCGCAACATTCCATGCCTTGACCAGGTTAGGACGCAGCTGGCCGATTATTCCAATAGGAATAGCGGACAACTCTTAGCGTATGCCCAAGGTCTGCGACACCGGAACATACACCCCTCAAAACAGGCCGAGGTACCTCAGCTTGTAGGAACCTTAGTTCAGAAACGGAGTGAAGAAAAGGCAATCCTGAAGGATAGACCTCTCCAAAAAGTTTCTACCTGCGAGATAACAGCTCTCACAGGCCCAATAAATGAATAAAAATAACTGCGTGTATCCATACTCATAAGATGCATTTCCTTTTCACTGTACCGATCTCAAACACTTTTTAACCAATAATAAGAAAAACAACCAAATAAATACAAAAGAAGTTATGGTATTTACATAATCATTTCTTTTGTCTGTATTTGGCCATTGTCTTATTAGTAATTTCAAAACAGACGTAAATTTTTCATTCAGTTTTCAACTAACCAGACTTTTTTTTACTTGTTATTGTGAAGTTACGCGTTATTTATTGACTTGTTAGACTATATTCCTCCGTCAACAAACGTCACATAAATACTCAGAAAATATTTTTATAAACTTTAGAACAAGAATCCATGCATTAAGACGTTCAAGATCGGAATATTTTTCTCTTAGCTGGTTTTCCCATTTTCAATAGTTGTAAGGCAGAAGTTATAAGGTTTTAATCACTGCAGGTTTCCGTTTCTTATAATAATTTTCACACTATATAGGTCTAAATTCATCTATTAAAGTTCTCGTGTCTCTATTGTCCATCACCGACCCTTGGAAACCAACACTTTTCGAGATAATATATTATTTTCGTTTTATTTTCTTTCTTTATTTCAAAATAAATTTATACGTAGCAAAGAAACTAAGAGACTTACATCTTGGTTTATTGGTATTTTGCAAATAAATATATATAATTACACACGCTACTCAGGTGTGAATAACGGTAGTTGCACACTTTATGTGCGATGTGATGTGAGAACATGAATGTAAATATAGTTTGATAGGAAATAGTGCTTAAAGAGAACATATGCATGGAAATTGCATTATTTAAAATCCTTGCTTTATAAATACAATATTTAATAAGAATAAAAATAGACAAATGCAGATAAAATAAGTGATGACGAATGGTATTTACATCATCACTTATTTTACCTGTATTTGGCTATTTTTCTTGTTATTACTTTTTCAAAACATACGTATAATTTTTATTTTAATACTACCTGAGCTGTTACATACCCATATCCCCCGGTTTTACTTCAATCTTTGTTTCTTTTGCGTTACTTTTTTTGTAATGCTACTCCACCCCACCCTTAACGGTTCTCCCCTTCCATGCCGAAAGGATTTGAAATTATACACAAACAACATTGGTAGAAATACTATCAATGTCATTAACCCCGACAATTATTTATTCCACGCAAATATCAACCTTTTAAAATGTTTCCAAATTCCCAACCCTTGCCCCTGGGGATTAAATGGCTAGTTTAATGAATTAATTAAACTCATAACCCTGGATTTGACTCCAACGACGGTTGTTGTCGCGTTATTTTCTTGTAACGCCCCTCTACCTTCACCTCGAAGGGCTTCCTTTTCCACGCTTTAAGGGGTTGAAATTATTCACAGATAAAATAGGTAGAAATACTATAAATCTCTTGATCCCTAAAAATATTTATCCGAATCTAATATCAGAACAATCAGATTTAAAACAGAAAGCGACACACTGGAGTACAACATGACTTGCGGAGCACCACAAGGATCCAGAATAGGGCCCATGCTGTGGAACGTCATGTACGACGACCTGTTAAACGTACGTCTCCCAGAATCAGTTACAACGGTAGGGTTCGCGGACGACGCAATTGTAGTGTCTTCAGCGGAATCAACTGAAATTTTGGAAATACGGGTGAACGACGCTCTGCAGAGGATTAAAAGAAGGCTATCTGCAAAAGGGCTAGATATGGCGGTGAACAAGACGGAAGCCCTACTAGTAACAGAGAAAAGGTCCTACAGGAAACCCGTCTTCAAATATGGAGACGAAGAGGTACCCTGCATGAACAACATCCGGTACCTCGGTGTACAAATAGACAAAAATCTTAACTTTAAGGCACACATGGCACAAGCAGCCGGAAGTACAGAAAAAACAGTAGCAGCCCTAGCGGTCATCATGCCAAATATTAGGGGGCCAGGGGAAATGAAGAGAAAATTACTAATGAGCGTCACCCACTCAAAGATGCTATAAGCATCTCTTGTCTGGGCCGACGCTATGAAAATGAACAGATCAGGTAAACAAAAGCTCGAATCTGTCCAAAGAAAAGCTGCACTCAGAATAACATCAGCATATAAAACGATCTCAAAAAGTGCAGTTCTAGTCATAGCCAGCGTACCACCGATCGAGTTATTGTTAGGGAACGGCAAGAAGTATACCGCGAAATAAAGGATACGAAAGCAGATTCCAAGACGGCTCGGGAGAAAATAAAGGTCGAGGCCAGAGCGAAACTCATGGAGCGCTGGCAACGCTTGTGGGACTCGGAAGAGACAAGCAGATGGACGCACAGATTAATACCTAATGTTGCACCATGGGCCAATAGGAAACACGGTGAAGTATCATTCTTCCTCACCAAGGTGCTAACCGGACACGGCTGTTTCAAATCATATTTATATAGATTCAAAAAGACCGAAGACGAAAAATGAAATTACTGCGAGAATCTGAAGGACGACGTGGAACATACAGTATTACAATGCGAAGCATGGAGTATACAACGAGACAAATTAAATTCCTATCTCAAGGAAAAAATAAAACCAGAAAACCTATGTAAACTCCTTCTAAAATCGGAGGACTGTTGGAAACGTATAGAAAATTACGCAAAGGAAATAATGGACACTAAGAGATTAATATTACATAAAAAATAATCGGAGAACATAGTGAAAAAGACACCACCCTGAAGTAATACGCAAGTAGTTCCAGGGTGGATAAATGTCAGGAGCAAAGGGTTTGTGGTTTTACCCGGTAAAAATCCGGCACTGTTGAGGAGTGCGCAACCTCCTCCTCGTCTTTCGAAGATTTCCACAGTATCCCGCGTAAAAAAAAACAACAACAAAAACATACATACATAGAAACAAGCATACAGACAAACACTCTGCTTTATTTGTTTGATAATATTTAAGAACTGTGGTAGCAAATACTTAATTTTTAATACATATTTATTTCCTTTCAGTGAATTTTAGATAATTTATGTGTAAGTTAAAAGCAATTAATGTTCCATTTTATATCTAAGTTGCATTGTAAGAGGAATAGATAGAGGCTGTGCGTGTCATACGTACGTATATATCGGAGTGGAGACACCCTCTTTGTACCATATGACCAAGTACGCTTTGTCTCCCTTGACAGGTGCGTTCATGTCACACGGCAATTTTGCTACGCCTCCCTCCACAGCCTGGCTGTCGGAAACCATAACTGAAAGTAAAACAATATTTCAATTAAAATAGATATACAGATAATTCTTCAAAGATCATGTTTTAATTAATTTCTATCTTTTTAAAAAATTAATTAAATGCGAATAATTTTATAACTAGCAAAATAAATAATACAATAAATGCGTGCCTTTTGAAGTGATTGAATATTACATGAGCAATCTGTTATACGACGTGTAAAAGAACTCGAAGGCAAAATTTCAAGAATGGATTCCTCAAGAAGAAAAACGTGTATTACAACACGGGTCTGGAAATTTGTAACTTCCATATCTGATCGGTTTGAATGAACTTCAAGTGAATAGTTGGAGCGCTCTGTTCACATATAAGATTAAATGTTCAAAGTTACCTCCGTTTACCTAAATATAGGCCGCAGAATCCATTCCTGAAATTTTTGACAGCGTAATTTACAGTGAAAATATTGTAACAGAGAATAATAGTCCTCGGTAGTTCCTTCAGCGACAATAATAGATACATATGTGGACACACTTTTTCAATTTCATTGGGGAAAACCCGGTGGCAATGTTTAAAATACATGAAATAAATTACCAATGATGACATAATGGATGACTAATTTTTAATCCGACTAAATTTTTCAGAAAGACAAAATGTGTCTTTGTTATTTACGCATTCCTTTAAATGATGTATGGGTTAACGATTACAGAAAAGTCACAGGAAAGGAAAATTGTAGGAGGTCATGTCCCTCATTATTTACGTTTATGCACTAGAATATGAAATAATTATAATAAGCGTTAACTTAAAGTTTCAAGATTATTAATTTCTAACCAAAACGTCGGGATAATTTTGTGTAACATTGTCATAATGTAAATAACGCGTCCTGACCATCGCTAAATTATAGAAACATTTTACAACCAGCGTCAATATATTAATATTTCGTACCAATGAGTCATGGACTACTTTATAATTAATTAAATAGTTTAAAACTTTTAAGTATTTAAAAATACTGAATACTGCCAAACTGTAAGAGCAAAACATGAATGGAATATAATTAGGAAATTACAAATTAATCTGGAACCTTTAAACTTATTAGAACTTATTCTAGAAAACAGTGGAATACATGCATAAAAAATAAAGTATGAGGAGAAAGCTATTCACAGATTCTTTTTGCTCTTACTTCTGATTCATTAATTTTCCCGTAAGACTTGATACCTAGGCACTATTTTGAGATGTTTACTCCCCTGCGTCTCAGACTTCAGGCATACGGCTTGCTCCCATTGGAGCAGATGACCAGTTGCCTCCAAACCTGGCAGAGGCATCGGATAGGGAATGATGCGCCCATAAAGATAACCCCACCTCCACGTATTGGAAGCGCGTGAGCAAGCAGCTCACATAAAACCGTATTCTGTAGGATTTTTTTTATTGAAATTTTATGGTCACGTCAACCATAATGTTATTGGCGATCTTCTACATTATTTAACTGATGGGGTACATAATATTTTCTTTATTTTAGTGCGATTATTGTGGTTGCATTCAGTTTCTCCTCAAATTAAATGGTCGATTTTGACACTGGATATGAAAGCTAGTAATGAAGCGATTGCTTCTGGATCAGTTCACAAGTCGTTAGTATTGAAGTTGACTATTTTCTTGTTCCTTTTTTCTTCGTATTTTTTGCATTTAAATAGCACGGTGAGGGGTTGGTTGCGGGGACTACATATGGGTTTTGGTGTTCTGCAGCAAAGGTGAGGATGCGAGAGGCTGGTATAGATGGATATTATCCTGGAGATTAATATCTGCTGGTTTCTGTGGAGATTCTAGGGGAAGTATTAGTTCGGATGATGATGTTATTTCTTGATGGAAGGGTCCGTTGCTTGCCAGGTTAATTATATTTTCTTCTTCAGCTCCTTGTATATGTTCGAGGCTGTGCATACTGTAGATGTGTCAGGGTGATGTACATGCTGTACGTTAGTGACGAGAGCGTTCGCCGCCTCGTTTCCTGCTGTATGATCATGAGCGGGGATCCAGATGAGATGGATTGATTTTTGCATTGCTGATATGTTCTGTAAAAGTATTCTGATTTCTTTAAAGTTTCCAGTCCTGATTTTTGGGTCCGTTATGGCCTTTAATGCTTCTCTAGGATTTATTGCATCCCATTACATGAATGTTGGTAACTTCCTTAAACTATCGTCGTTTAATCCTTGGATCACTCTTCCAAATCCCCTTTCTATCCCTTTATATGCTATTAAAGCAGAGAAGACACGACGCGTATAACCCTCAGGTAGTATGTTTCGTTACGAAAAAAGTAGTGTGGTAGTATGGTAAAGCACATATTGCACATTATATATTAGTCAAACAAAAATTTTCAAGCCACATTTTCATCTCTCGACATTAATTTTGTGAATATACACTTAGTTCTCATTAACGTGTTCATTTCACCAATGTTTCATTCATAAAAATTTATGTGGCTTCATTATATAATATTAGGAAAACTGATATGAACCCATGATATTCAACGGTAAATTAATGTTATTAAGTTATAAGTTATTAAAAATAGAAAATAATCATCTCACTTCAAATGCTGTACAGATTTCTAACCACTTATAAGACACTTCTTTAGTTTATAAGATCACGCAAGTCCGTAGTTTATCATTTCTGAAAAGAGCTGATAGAAATCAATTGTCAATTCGTTACAAGCAGATCTCATCGTAAAATAATATTGTATGTTGGTAATTAAATTAGCTCACAGCTGAGAAATATCACTAAATACCACACAAACGTGCCACAATTTTTAATTAAGATACAAATTCTTGGGTAATATTTGTATATATGGTTTAATAGACTACATAATGATTTGTAATATGTTCCAAGTATTTGGTTGTTTAAGAGACAGAGCTAAACGAAATAATTATTATGAACATAAGTTCTTTCCAGTTGTATATTTGGAAAAAAAACTAAAGTATTTAAAAAATGTTTCTTTATTACAATTTTTAAAAAGTTTTTAAAGTTTCCTTTCTTGCATGAAAATATATTACTTATAAAGTTAAGCTCCTGGAAATATAAAAACACAGAATCAGTTTCCGTATCTGGCTGCAAAGAAAAGTATTTTCTCAAACCATTATTTTAACTTGGCCAAAGGAATACTGTACCATTCCGGCGAGCGAGTTTGCTGATTTAGTTTCGAATTTCCGGTGGTCCGCTTCCGCCGCATGCTGCACGAACTTATGCAATAACTTTAAAATGTGCTCCTCCTTGAGCAGGCAAAGCACGTGCTCTGGAAGATAAAGTGTAGAGGGCGCTCCAGGGATCGAGGTGCCCAACGTCGGCGACGATGTAGGGGAGGGTCAGTTGCTGCGTGTCAGCTCGGAATTTGTCCGCTGGACTTGCTTGCTCAATTGTGCGGAAGCGTGCTTACTTCTACGTCTACATCTAACTTGCGGATTTGCTACGAACGTCGAGATGGCAATTGGCGGTTCTAGGGTGGCTCGGTGGGACATTTTTTTTTCTACTGGTCGGATTCATTTAAATTTATTGAAAATAAATTAACTATTACTAATTATAGAAGAAGTAGAAGTGATATCGCAACACAATAAATTCGACCAATAAATGCAGATGAAAATGTCAGGGGGTTTTATACCAAAGATAATTACAACAAATGATAAACCATTTTGAAAAATTGCATGAAGAAGACTTAATTTTTCATAGATTTATTAAATGATTACCAAGTTAACCTAAAAAAATTTTCTTGTTAAAATAATAATGTCATATTCTTCAGCAATTAGTAAATAAGTTAATGTTAAACTCTGATATGTAACACTACGAAGAGGATATTTCTAAAAGTTAGAGGTAGTTATATATATATATATATATATATATATATATATTGTAATACTAATTAAGAATGCCATTAATTATTTAAATTATTCCCTAAGGACGGAGTGACAGCGGGCTCTTATTGATGTTGAAGTAGAGAGACCAAGAATTGTTTAAAATTACAATGTTTGTTTATCGGCGTTAATCCCAAAGGACGGAGTGACAGCGGGCTCTTATTGAAGTCAATTAGGGAGACCAAGAATTGTTTACTTATAATATGTAGAGTGACAGCGGTAACTGGAGCTCAAAAGATGGACCCAGAGCGTGGGAAATGGCGAGCGTGGGAAAGCCAAGAGTTAGTGTTTTCTTGGTGAGAGAGAAAGGGAGAAAGACATGGATGGAAGTAGTTGGATGGCAGATCACGAGGGAGAAGGAGGTGTAGGCAGTTGTGTGGTAGATTGCAAGGGAGAAAGACGTGTATGTGGAAGGAGTTGTGTCCGGTCTCAAGAGAGAAAAATGTGGATGGAGAGTTAGTTGGATAAAGCTTTGTAAAGAGTCTATCTGCATAGTAAGATTTAGAAAGAAACATTATTGGGCGACTCCATAGTTTGGAGAATTCTGCAGTAGATAAAATATCTCTGCTATTTTGTTGGAGGTACATATTGGGTGTTTGGAGATAATACTGACTAAATTGTCTGGTGGCCGCGGGCGAAACAGCGATGGTCCGCAAGAGGAGTCTGGAGTTCCGAGAGGATTAATGTGTTAGTGTTGGTGAAAGTGAATGTGCAATTTATGCACAGAATGGTTTTTTTTAGTGAAGTGTGTTCCCAGGTTTGGAAATCATTAAATCGGGTTCCAAAAGGACAATTGTAAATAATAAGGAAAATAATAAAAATTTGTAAACGGTACATTAAGGGTAATAGAGTCAGATTTCGTTTATGTCGTTTATAGTTTACTTTATTCCATATTTTGTGAGTTTCAAATTGTTTAGATTGTAAATTCTTTCAATTGTACTCTTAAATTGTTTCTTACTATCAAACCCAGTAAAGACCATGAGATTAAGAGTAATTATATCTTGTTTGTAAAATATAAAATTTGTAACTTTAAAGATATATTTTGTTTTTAATTAATAATAAATTTAATTTTTTATTAAATATTCAGTTGTTCATTATATTTTAACGACTAAAACGTGTTGATAAGTTTTAATTAATTTTTTAAATGTAATATTTTTTTAGTTATTACATTATATATATATATATATATATATATTTGACATAATATTCATCAAGACTTTACTTATCATAAATAATAATATTTTTTAAAATACCAATTGAGGTTAGTACAATTTGATACTTTAATAAATTACATAGAAAGAAGTAATCCCAAAACGTTTTATAATATTCCCTGTGGTTTCCAACTGGGTCCATGATTTGTTTCAATGGCTGGCGTCGCAATTTTCTTGACCTGAATAAACGCGGTGCAACCAGAGAGAAAATTACTCAGTACAAAAGAGTAGTTTATGAAAATTGTGTAACTTTAATAGGCGCCATATTTTATCAAACAGCAAGTAAATGTTAAAAGCAAAATTTTACATGAAATAATTTAGGCACACAGTATATTACATTTTTGGAATTAGATATGGGCTATCTTAAAATAGTGCGTATTGTAGAAATAAACAGAAAGACAGACAGTAAATGAAAAATCGACAATTCATATTAAAAAATAATAAATTACACCCGTTAATTTATACTATAATGGTAGGGTGGTGAGAAACCTTTCACTGATTGGCTCTGCACCTCCTTGATGAATTAATGTACACTGCATCGACGATAGGCCCTTCCAAGAATATTGCGTGTCTATGATCGTATTTACCTATAACAACCATTTGGAACTTTTTCGGAGGAATTTGTACACATTTACACAAATATTGAAACATTTGGCAGCATACAGGAGTCCTATAGTATCTGGTTATATTTATTTATATGATGCGTATTCAACAAATCTTTGAAGACTAACCAATAATTATTTATTAGAATTCCACGGAGGCTTTTCGGTATTTTTATGTTAATAATACCAATTTCAAGTCATCAATAATTTAATCTTTGTTACAAAGGTTTTTGCAAAGTACGTGTTTGATGTTATTTTTTATAGAAGGAATGTGGACATCTGGGCCGAAAGCTCTCTGTTATTGACAAACATATTTATAATATAGATTAAATTATAGTTTATTTGAAAGTGGTATTATTAACATTAGCCAAACAATTAACTTTCTTCTTACAAATCTTAAAACTATAAACTTATCGACTAGAATCTATTCAATGTTGTCCTCTCTTCTTTTCTTGCCTGTGCACATTTCACTCACGTACTATGCTTTTATATACTACACATATACAAGAACAGCTGATCCCTTCTTCCCAGTCTTCTGGTACCATGTTGATGGCCCAGATATTGGCGCGACACTGGTTTGACGTGCAGGTGAAGCCTATATTTCCCTTAATGGTATTAATCCGGAGATCATTATGAAGAATTATACTTAGGATATGCCAGATGCTTTTACACTGTTTTGAAACACTATATATTCCGAAAAGTAAGCTACGATATATAAAATTGTAAAAAATATATGGAATTTATAAATGATAAAATATTAAACGTATCTGTTAATAGATAACAATTAAATAAATAAATAACCCATAAACAGACAAAAATAAGCGCTAAATTTAATACCACACAATGTTTCTGCAATCCTCGTTGGTTTCGTCAGGCGATTAATAAAACAAGAGCCGTAAGGACGGCACAGTGCACAAACCAGGTGACGAAGTCAAAAACAAATGAAGCTATGCGAAATAAAAAAAGTATATAGTTTTGAGCAAAGAAAGAATTTGAATTAGCACTTAATTATGTATAATTTTTGGCTATTTATTTATATAATTTATTTTTTAATAAGTTGTGTCACTATTAGCTGACCTCAATATATTTTCTAGTATTAATAACGTTCTCATCGAGTCAGATATTCCTAGAGTCAATTCAAAAAGAAAAGATTCATTATCGTCCATAATTGAATTCTGTTGTTTCTAATTCTTTCCGACGTGTTTTAACACACTAAAAGCCCGGCGGCTCGAGTAAACCCTTGGGATAGAAGAAGAGAACCTGTGGGAGCTGTTCTCATTTCTCAGAGGTTGAACCTGTCTGGAGAGACGGAGAGGGACGCCTTTGGGGATGCCTTCTTCTCTCTTTGCTTTTAAACTAAGGTTACCACAAGCCGAGGCCTCTCCGCGTGTTTTGAGAGGTGTATGTTCTGGGGTCGCAGACCTGGAGCATACTGTAAGAGTTGTTCTCTTTTCCTATTGGAACAGTCGGCCTGCTGCCTCATAAATTAGTCGAGGGCGTGGGACAAGTACCAAATGCCCAATATTCATAATGCAGGTTTTCTAGGGCGAATGGCGGGTAAGATTCTAAACTATAGCGTTACCTTGCTCTATCCTTCCGTATCATCCCTTTAAAATCCTTTCCTATGCAATTAAGGGGTAGTTACCACCTAATGTATTATCCTAACGGTCACTCTCAAAAAATTGTTAACCCTTGATTTTCGTATATCAAGGTAGAGTGGTGAGAATCGTTTCACTGATTAGCTCTGTATCTCTTTGGTGAATTAATGTTAAAATGCAGCGATGATGCACCCACATGAATACTGTGTGATAATGATAGTATTTACCTCTCGGTATTGTTCTTTCAGTTCCTTTCCTATGCTATAAGAGAGGAATGGCCACTTCAAGAAATTACCCTATACCTACCCTATCTACACACACTTCTTCTACTTCTTTGGGGAAAAGAGCAATAGACATGAACAAATTGATAATTATAAAATATGGCCTCAGAACAATATTTGGCATTATAGTATACTTTCAAAGAGATGGGACAAATTCTTCTTAATGATACGTAGACAACATACTATGGAGCACTTGTGGATACTGGCGAAGTAACATTCAGATAAAGTAGGGGTAAGTTTCAGCTCTATTCAGTCTCTATTTAGTTTTAATAAATTAAACTTTTAATGCATAAAATAACGAAAACTTCAATATAAAATTGCTAAATTATTGGAAAGACTTTTATTCATAGCGTTCGTATCTTGTTTAATTTTATTTATTTTATTCTATTAGTCCACGTATGACGTAATATGGTACGTCAATATATAAAATTACAATATAATAATTGGTTGCTACAATTATAAGTAATTAGAAGTTTACATAAAAATACTAAAATTCGAGAAACACAAATTTCCCTGTCCAACATAAGTAAAATAATATTAATAATAACAAAAAGATAATTCTTTAACTATACTAATATACTGTAATATTTACAGTTCTAATAAAAATATTCAGTATGTACTAGTAAATAATTAATGATTCGAGAATTAACTATCATAAAATATAGAACTACACATCACACAAAAATAAAAACAAAACTTGACACAGGCACACTAGGAGGAAACACAATCGACTGACACGAAACAGAGCGACGAGGAATCTGCAAACTCCAGGCCGTACATGCAACAAACAAACAAAAGACCAGAAAAGACCAACAAAGACTAAGAAAGTTATAAAATAAGTAGGTATTAATAGCAACACATTGAATACTTTTGCACGTTTTTTTTAAAAAAATTAAATATTAGGGAAACGATCAAGAAACTCCTGTACTGAATAAAACACCGGCGTCTTTCAGTAGAATATTTTTATATTGAATCCCAAAAATTAGTTATTATTGTTCGTTACATCTGGAGGAAGGCTATTGTATAAAACTACCCCTGAGTTGTGAATACTTCTCTGGTATAGAGCAAAGATCTTAGATCTGAGCGATTTCTAGTCTCATAATGTTAGCGATAGAGTACACAATTTTTTTCTGACTATCCTAAATTTTTATTAATGACTTCGGCCATTACCGACCGCCTGATGATTCCGCCTCTCCTATCTCTAAAACATACCTTCTCTGAATGGAACGAAGTCCGTGATCAATCGGAATGGAATTTGCGGCCAAAGGTGAATGCGTTATTGCTTCGCTGAGCACGGTGGCGCTCTGCTCTGTAATAACAGACGCGACAGGAAGCTTCAACGCTACGAATAAAACGGGCAAAATCAATAGGCACGTTAGGGACGAACGTATAAGCATGAAGAAAATTTCAAAGATTCAGTAACGCACGTTTCTCAATGTATTCGTGGACAAAAAAAAATATATTTTATTTTCATATTGCAACTGAATACAATGTATTAAGCAAACCTTGATTTTGTAAACATAGTGAAAAATAGAAATTAATATATATATATATATATATTTGTGTGTTTGTGTGTGTGTGTGTGTGTGTGTGTGTGTGTGTTTTTAAGAATGACATACTATTTTTACTTGAGAAATTTTTTTTGAGAATGAATTAATCATTTCAGTTATAAAATTTAAGAAGTTGAACAATAAGCATTCCAGTATCAGGCGTCGTTTTCATTTATTAGGAATACAACAGCGTATTTATGAACAATTACCGTTTATTAAACTACACGGCATTGAACATACATTCTCGTTAGTGATATTAAACATTAATAACTATAATAATTTAAGTTCTCTCGGTAATGAAAGAATAAAACGTATTGATATTGTACACATTTTAAACATAAATGTCCAATTGTAGAAAATATTTAAAATATATTAAATTGAAATTGAAATCATGAACTTTCGCTAGAATTACGTACTAATACTTGACAATCAACCACACTCACGTCGCATTCATGAATAATTAAATTAATTAATGGGTGAATGAATCTTCCCTTTTGCAGCTGCGTGTTTATTTATATTTACAACCTAACGCTCTCCTCTAATTCACAATGCACGCCCAGTTTTTAGTAAAATAATCTGCGTCTGACTGTAGTGATTTTCGAGAGATAAGAATCGATATCAAGAGCACTGAAATACTGTCACAGCAAAATTGTGGAACTTAAAAGGTAGAGGTGTAGTCAATTCTTCGAATAATTGAAAATACAAAACTCTACCGAGTGTATAAAGTTGTGTAGTACTTACTTTATCACGTAATTTTGTCTTTATTGGCTACATCATTTTATGTTTGTTAATTTTCGACACAGTTCATATACATCTGAAAGTTTGTATCAGGTGAATCCCTTTCAAATAAATGGCGAACTTTCTTATTACGACTAATTATTTATTTGTTTACTATTACTCATTCCACTAGTCCTCGGTCGAGGAAATAGGATACATCATAATATAAGATAACATGAAATAATAATTATTACAAAAACAAAGTTTAAAAAACAAACTTAGTACTTTACAAAAAATTATTAAAACTATTTTTTTTATTGAAATTTAAATTTATGTCAATTTCAATTTGACGGAGTTTCCAGTAACAAATCTTACATCGATTCCCGCCGAACAAGAAAAAGAAAGTAAGTCAGCCATTAAATTCTAGAATATTATCGTCGTAAAATAATAGCGTATCTTGATAGGATACCAGCAACCTATTTTATTAAAGAGGATCTAATCTGTCCTTCCTTTCTACGAACTCTTTCAGCGAGTAATATGCTTAATTAATTAACAGAGATTTACAACTCTTTATAAATAAATTTTGTATACTTAAAGTTTTTATTTCTTCTGTAAAACTATTGAATAACGAATGCTTGATTGAAAAAGGCTTAGGCGATGTTTTTCTATGCGGAGTTGAGAGCGATTTCAAGTGTTGTATAAATGATTTACTCCGATTAGGGCATATAAATTGATGTTTCTCCGTACAAACTTTAAAATTTCTAGAATATACATACAAGGCAATGTTAAAATACCAAGATTCCGAAACAAAGGCTTACAACTGGCTTCCCAATCCGCACCCGACATCACTCGTACTGCCCTCTTTTGAAGTTTAAAAATTTGGAAGTGTAGCTTTGTACCTTACAAAAATTTGTATCATCACACAATGACGAAACGTTTTTATTCTACAAAGAACTAATCCAATTAATAATAAATTTAAATGAGCTTCAATTAATGGTTTCAAATTAATACATCTACTGAAACCTGTTAAAGGTAAAATATCATCATTGAAAAAATTCAAATGGTTTTCATACCTTTATCTTATTCTCTTCTCGAATTGCTTCTAACATGAAATATGTCTTAAGTTTTGCAAAAAATTAAATATTGATAGATTTACTGTTTTTATAAAAAAATACCCGTTTTCCTGTTTATTTAATATCAGGTATGTTAGATTCACTTAAATATTAATATATTATTATCTAAAATTTTTAAATACCAACAAATAATAATAAGTATTTTCTGTTAGTCATTAATACAGTAAATAATTTACAGACAAAACCCGTAATCTTGAAGAAGAACCTCAAACACATATTTAAGAGGAGAGAGACTTTTAAGTAATTTATTAGCAAATTTTTAAAAATTATTTTAAAGTTGTGAATGATAATCCAAATAAATAGTTCAATTTTTCAATAAATTTCGCAATTAGCCTATTTTAAATATTCTCCCCTGCCCCTACTTGCGATTGACCTTGACCTATCAGCAACAAACTTCCTCCATAATCGGATTTATAAGATTGTACTCCCTCCCTGGCTTTCTCCCTGAACTCAACCAATCTCTGCGTCACTTCATGGATCACAGAGAATTCTTACTTACAGACATGAGTTATTTCCTTAAGGTGGTTTACCTGCTATAAGATGTGGGCTCTATATACCCATATTACAGGAATAGTTTACGGAGTCTAAAAATTTTAATACTTTTTTACCAACTTTTTGCCTACGGGATATATTATATCGGAATAGAAATAAGAAATATATTGTAGTAAAAATTGAAACACATCTTAATGCAAATTTGTCCTTTTAAAATAGATTCCCGCATATTCCGATAAATGACTAATAATTTTAATACTTGAAATATTTGGAGTTTATATAAACAAAACAAACTTTTATATTAATTAAGTTAGTAACGTGATTAATTAAAAAATATATAAACTCCAAAAATCAGTTTAATTCCTTTTCGATTTATGCACATGAATTTTATAATTACAGGATATATTTGTAGTGAAAGTAATTGAACAAGTGTATTGGTATGACAGAAAAATTGTCAAAGCTTGAGTGTTGTAGGATCGCAGAATATTCTGGATTTTAACACTAATGAACAATATCTCACATTTATAATATTATAAATAAATAACCAGCTTGAGTAACAATGTTTTGCATGATTTATATATGAAATTACTAAAGCCAATGACGAAAAGTTGATACATTCAATTCTTTGTCAATGACTCAACGCCATTTAAATATTTATATTCATGACTTTCATATTGAGAACGGTAGTAAAGGTTGCCAAAATAAGTGTGTAAAAAGATCGTGCTATAATTCTAGTCTCAAGAGTTTCTCATGAAATACGAATACTTCAAAAAGATAGGGCATACCAAAATTACATTTTTAGCATTTCTTTACAGCCTGTATAATGGGTTCCAGATCGTATGTAGTTCCCTAAATGCTGTATAAGTTTCTTAACACAAAAAATAACTAAAACCCTTAGAACTCACACATAATTGTTGTACTACACTGAAACAAAATGTTGGTTGAATTTTATCGATTACTTAAGGTTATGAAATATATTTTTTGAAGTTGAACCATACTACTAATTAGTGTCTGCGAAAGATCTCAAAGATTTTTCGAATGAAAGTAGGTAACTGTTTTTCATTGTTGAATTAGTAATATTAATTATAAAACATCTTGCTGTTCGAACTGAAATAAAATAAGTGCATAAAGAGTAGGGGTACTGCGTCCTCACAGAAAATCCCTCTCACGCCATCGAAAGGGCGTGGTACAAGTACCAAGCGCCCGACCTACCTGATGCAGATTTTCTAGGATTTGTCCTGCTTCACTTTTAGGCGAATGCCGGTAGGATCCTTAAACCATAGCCCGGGGACACTAGTTAACCCTTGACTACCTTCCCCTACTGCATCCCTCCCCTTCATATCCTTTCCTATGATATTAAAGTGGAGTTGCCACCATGTGGATTACCCTCATGTAGCCTGTTACTCTACAAAAATAAAAAAAAATTAAATTTAAAAAACAGTTCCGTGAGAGCTGTTCTCTCGCAGGCAGAACTTTTCTGGAGAGACGGAGAGGTCTTCTTCCTCAGGGAATTTGTTTTTGAACTAAGGTTCCCACAAGCCGAGACACCTCGGCCTGTTTTGAGAGGTGTATGTTCCGGGGTCGCAGACTTGAGCATACGGTAAGGGTTGTCCGTTGTTCCCGTTGGAACAAGCGACCAGGTGACTGGTCGTGGCATCGGTCCGATGCCAGACCAACCTGATGCAGATTTTCTAGGGTTTGTCCAGCATCCCGTTTTGGCGAATGCCGGGTAGGATCCTTAAACTACAGCCCGGGGGCCCTAGTTAAACCTTGGTTACAAACCTCTACCCTTCCCCAACTCCCCCTCCCCGCCTTACAACTCCCTTTCTATGCTATTAAAGAGGAGATCCACTTGGATTACCGTCATCAGCCTAAAACAAGAATCAGAAAAATCAATAAGCTCGATGTTTAAAATTTTGGTTATGCGCGTCCATTTTATTAAAATTAACTTAAAAGCACATGGATAATAAGATTTATTGTTCTGGAAATGATATACGTACTGATCATCTGAAGTTGAATACTTTCAGTTTTATTAAAGACTAGCTTGTTGCTCGGCGTTGCTCGGTTTGTCATATATCCATAATATTTGACTCCAATATCGGTTGCTTTTTAATTATTTTTATATAACGCACTTCGACCCTTATCCGTAAATGTGCTCACCTCCCATTCCGAAAGGGGAAATATCCGGAAAATCGGCCGGTTGACATGTTTGAAAATTTCTACCGATGTTGTTTGTGTATAATTTCAACCCCTTTCGGCATGGGAGGGGAGTACCCTTGCGGGAAGGGGTGTATGAGCGTTACGCAAAATGCGAAATCCGGGGCTTTGGAATTCGCTGAGTTTAATTCTGGAATTCAACACTGTATAGTTCAATATCTAAGAGTGGGGGTGTAAAGGGTTGAAAAAATTCCCAGTATAATCTTAAACACGTGGAAAAATTTCTACCAAATTTTTCCATGTTATTTATGATTGAGGAACGAACATGGGATTGGTTAAACAGCCCAAGCACATATAAGATTTGACTTATTTATTCCATTAATCCTTGAACGAGGAAGTAGGATATGTCATGACATCACATTACAATATAATTATTATTAGCTACAATTAATAATAATTAGAAGTTAACATGAACATTTCTTGAAAATATTTGACTATTCAATTAGTCTGAAAGTTCCGCGAGTATTCCACTTATATTTTTCTCTTAGTTTTGCAGTAATCAGTACTATTGACTACTTAAAAGTTTTTAACTAATAATTCATTAAATACTAGGTTCATTGGTACGAAATATTACGATATTGACAAACATAAAAAAACCGCATCTTATAGACGTTCAGGGCGCGTTTTTTTCTCATTATGACTTTTGAGTGAATGTAATTTCGTGCTGTATCTATGTCAAATTCAGTTTCCCAAATACGTTAGAAAAACGTATATTTATAAACTTAGTTTTCCAATTTTACACAAAGTTCTCCCTACGTTTTGGTTAGAAATTCCTAATCTTGGATCCTTACGTTATCGAGTATAAAAATTGTATTATATTGTATTTCATATACCTCAAAGTGAAGGCAATTTTCTTGTCCTGTGACGGCGCGTCACTTGAAGTAATGCGTAAATAAAAAAACAATCTTCTGTCTTCTAACTTCTTCAATTATACTATAGTCAGCTTAACAATTAGCCAACCATTTTTATATTATTGATAATTTATGTTATGCATTATAAATATTTCCACCCGGCTTTGCTCAATGAAATTAATTAAAACTATGTATGTATCTATGCATCTATTATAATATACTGTCTCTGAAAGAACTTCCGAAAAATATTTGTCTCTGTTACAATATTTTCATACTTTACATAGTGCAAGAAAACATTGCAAATAAATACTTTACAACGGAAGTAAATTCAAGACGTAATATAACATCATAAATAAGGAAAACGATAACATTCAACTATTAACAGATTTATACATAACCACTAAGAAGTTACTTCCTTAATTTGTTTCTACGAGTGCAGGAAATATTGTTTGCATTGAATAGATAACTATCTGAATGGAAAGCCACTCGGGCGTGAAGCCGAAGGCTCGGGGCGGATGTTTCTTATTCCACATCCCGGAGGCTGCGAAATTGGCAGACGAGGAGAGGCAGGTGTTCACTTCTCCAGTAAATGACATGTTGTTTACCTCGCTCCTCCAAAATGGAGAGTGCTTGCAGCTTTTGTGGAACTGGAATTTGTCCTGTGAATAGTCTGTTAATAAGAAAGAGGTTACAAAACTTGTGACAACTGCACATCTAATTCGTAAATAAAGCTGAGGATGGCAAATGAAAGCAAAATATGTAGTCCATTTTGTTAGTTGGATACGTGGAAGGTATTTTTCTTTTTTCCAGATACAATAAACTAACATTATTTTTGCAAACTAATTAGTGTATTAAAAGTTAATTATCTGACTTCATTATAATTATAAATACATGAAAACAGAAAATTAAACAGAAATAATTTAATAGCATAAAAATTAACACAAAGTTTCGTAGATTTAATTTTCATATTATTGTTATTAAATTATTTCTTCCCAATTTGGCTGCTTTCATGTATTTATATAAAATTGTTGCATTAATATACACATTGCAGTAATTATGTTAATTAAAAAACTCTTACAAAGTTTTAGTTGAATTATCACTTCAACATGAAACTTTATTATATTAGTCCGAAGTGTTTCTTTGTCTGTTATGAGTGTTCACTTTCTGCGTTTGAGGAATTGCTTAAACTGCGAAGGTTTACTCTAATAGGCAAAAAATAGCAAAAATGTTCAATGTGTGGATTTAGAAAAGTTGTTGAGCTTAACTATCATACTTTCTTGTGTTTTTTTTCGGATAATTTTTCTTTAATTATTTCTTCATCCTCGAGAATGACGCAACGAGAGATTTATATATGTTGAAATAATACGTACGGTATTTGTTTATGAGCTTCTTAATATTGTATTTAATAATTGTGCTGTATATTTTAATGTGTAGATCCAGAAAGTGTGAGAAGTATACGCAATTATTTTCTGCTTAGTCTGTTTTATTTGTCTCTAAATTTTCACGAATTTAAAAGAAATAAAAAAATTCCTCTACTTGGGAATCTTCTATATAATAAAAAAGGATGTATGCATTTACGTTAAATTTCTATGGACAGATTCCAACAAAAATTGGTACACATATTTTTCAAACCACGAGAAACGGTACTATTGGGGTGAGACACGTCTACCATCCCCAGGAGCGAGTGTGGACAGGAGTGGAAATTTTCAAACATTCTAAAAGGTCGGAAAAATATTTCTCGGTGTCAAAGATATTGATAGTGTTATTATCGATGTTAAGGGTACATAATATAAACCCCTTATGGCATGGGAAAGGAGCACGCTTAGGGGTGTGGGTGGAAAGGCGTTTCAAGAAAATAACAGCGAATAAAACCGAGATTAGAGTCAAATCCAGGGTTATGGATGTCGCTGAGTTTAATTATGATATTTAACTTGACAATTAAACTGCAGGTGCGGAGATGGAAATTTTTAAACAAGCATATTCGACAGATATTTGCGTTGAATAATTTTTTTGAGGGTTACTTAGTTTGATAGTGTTTCTACCGGTGTTGTTTGTGTATAAATTAAACCACTTCCTCTATGTGAGAGGACCACGCTGGGGGTGAAGGGGTGTTTCATAAAAGTAACTCAAAAGCAACCGAAATTGGAGTCAAATCAGGGGTTATGGATATATGACAACCCGGGCAACTTCATGCACCCAGATAGATAATAATAAATGTGAATTTATTAATAATTTGTATACTCGATTCTCGGGTATTACAACCGGGAAGCGTTACAAAAGCATAACATTTCTTCGATATGTTGATTATATGTTACTATATGTTATCAATCAAATCATATTTAGCAACTATAGTCTGAATTGCTTTTGAGTGAAAACGACGAATAACTTTTGCACCTAAGACATTAACATTGTGATTGACGGCGATAAGTGTATTTATGCGTATTATTAAATATTGTCAAATATTTACATAAATATAATAAAGATAACATGTCTACTTTTAGTGTCCGACTGAAAGTATTAAAATAAAATTTTTGTATTTATATTTCGTATTTCTCAAGGTACAACAGTATACAGTGAGCCGAAGTGCAATTAAAGTGGGGGATAGGTAGTTAAAGAAAAGTCAAATGACATGTGGCTAAGGAATAGCTACATTGTCTTTTAATTAATTCCACTTTTTTCGTGATGTTAATATTACAGCAGCAATGGTTTTTCTCAGTAATTAAAAAGGTACGAATCCATAACACAGCAAGAACACGTCTAGATCACCGATAAAGTCGCGTATGTCTGTAGACGTTTCCATTATTATCGCTGGATGAATTCTTGCCAAACTTAGAAGATATGTCACTCTTTTGCTGACATTGAGTCAACGTTATCTGATGTCTACTTTTGAGCCACTCCACTGCATCCCAGGGTGACAATGGAACTGTTTAAACACTTTAAGGACCGTTTGTATAGAGCCAGGTAGTCGGAAGCTGTTCAGATCCTTATCGAGAATGCCACTGACAGTTACTCGGCGACCGGGAGGTCCGGCCTTGTGAGACCAATCCAGTTGGACTACTCTTTAACATCTTCATTTAATCAATGAGAACTATCTTATTCCAAGTGCAACGACAATGTTCCGTCAATCCCTTCATGCTTAAAGGAAACATTACTTGTATTTATGTTCACGTCACAATAGTCACAGACATTTCATAAATTAAATTACGGTTCATAAAGTAACTTTTGTGAAATTAGCTTGCACAAATAATGAAATCTGCGATCTACTAATCGACGATTCAGATGTAATTGAACGAAAGGCGAAGTTTTTGCAATGTTATACGGGAACGAGTTTTTGGAAAGAAGAAAGGTAAAGCAAATATTTCGATATAACGATAGGCATGCAGACAATTCAGTCATTAGACAATTCCCCGAATTAAAGTTCAATGTTAAGGAATGGAAGTTCACATTTTTATCTCTTTCCGTCCGAATTGAAAACATTCAAAGCTTTTATTATGCTTCAGAATACTAATTTACGTAGAATATTGTTATTCGAACTTTCATTTACTGATGGAATTTGAATGCAGAAATAAGAGGACTGCGGATCGTAAAATAGAAGTTCATCTATTATTGGGAAAATACAGCAAACAGAATAATAAATTCTTGGAACTATTTACTGGCAGGTGCGTTTGAATTTAAAAAATATGAGCTCAATGTTGATTAATTCACGCAATTTACGGATTCTCAAAAATTGAATAAAATAATAAAGAGAAATGTTAGTATGTCTGCAGCCGTTTTATTAGGGTAATCCACATGGTAGCAACTCACCTTTAAAAGCATAGGAAGGGATTTGAAAGGGGGGATGCGGAAGGGTAGAGGAAGGTAGCCAAGAGTTAACTATGGCCCCCGGGCTATATTTCAAGGTTCCTACCCGGCATTCGCATAGAAGTGATGCAGGGAAAACCCTAGAAAAACCTGCATCAGGTAGGTCGAGCAATTGGTACTTGTCCCACGCCCTTCCGGTAGCGTGAGAATAGTTTGCTGTGGGGACGCTGCATTCCCTTCTCCGTACCTCCACCAGTTTAGGAGGCAGCTGGCCGACTGTTCCGATGGGAACAGCAAACAACTCTTACCGTATGCCCAAGGTCTGTGACCACGGAACATACACCTCTCAAAACAGGCCGAGGTGCCTCTGTTTGTGGGAACCTTAGTTCAAAAACGGAGAGAGGAAAAGGCATCCCCAAAGGTAGCCCCTTCCTGTCTCTCCTAGAAAGGTCTACCTGCGAGAGAACATCTCTGGCAGGTACTGCCTGCGGGAGAATAGCCCTCGCAGACAGCGTAGGCCCACCAATTATGTTAAGGTTATGAACAAGCTAGTTTTATCTGTGCAATCAGTAAAAATATGAGAATATATGCAAATTGTGAAATGGGAGTCAACTTAAGACAGCTACAACGGATAGTTTACTTGTTAATTTGCATACGCCATTGAAATGGATAGACTTCCGTCTACACATAATTTAATTTTGACAGTTTACATTGCATGATTGAGCAAAGATTTGAATCCACAGAAAATTTTAAACGGAAATACAAATGTAATTAATTGAGGCGTCTTTAATCATAAATGAGGATTCGGGAAAGGACGTTGTCACTGTAATTATACTTTTAGTGTCTGTAATTTTGCTAATTATTTGGAAAATTGTGAACTAAACAACCCTGTCTTTGTATTACGATTCCATACCATAAATTTAAATGAACTTGGGAAGCGAGAGAAAACTCAAATCTGTATGATCGGAAGCCCAATAGTCCGACTCGGCTACCATGGTCCATATTGAGTTTCATCCTTCTTTTTGTGAACGACAGACTTTAGAGGATCGATTGAATAAATCCTCAGTTTCACAGGTAACTAATAATTTTCCATTATCACGCCTGATAATAATACTTTGAAGGATGAACCTCTCCCCTTGAATTAGGCTTCCTCAACCTACGACAGTCTACTGTGAAAGGCAGCGAAGCTCTTCCATTAGCCGGCGCCACTAAACGCAGCTGAATTGAATTATTGAAATCAATTCAATTAGCAAGGCGATAGCAGCGGCCCCGCGTTGGCAGGGTGACAGGTCTGGGGACCGTCGCGCCATCATGCGCATTTTATTTTGTTCGCAGCGATAGCATTCCGATCAGTACCACGCGTCTATCCTATGGACGAGATATGGCATTTCAATTACTGGTTCGTTTTTAGCACCTGTGTCTAAATATTTCGGTAAGACGCTGATGATTTAAATAAGCAAGGACTGTATTATAACAATTAGCTCTTGGTTATGATGTTTGATGAGAGATCGACCTTGTGATGTGATCGTGTCCCTCGTTTAGAATTTATGGAAGATAAAAAATTTCATATTGTCATTATTTCCGGATACAAAGTATGCACCAAGGAAACAGAAATTTATTTTCATAAACAAATCGGCACCAGGAAGCGGAATTCTGGGGAAGGACAGTTGTTCTTTTGTCTCGACAACGCAAACAGAGAGGAGCTTAAAAGGGTCAAGGCAGATGTGAAGTTGGCATGAGGACAGCAGGATCGAGTTTGGCAAGGTGCGTCTAGATGGAGACAAAATATGCTGTTATGCTCATCCAGATGGTTGAGAATTGCAAAGCTTCAGATATAATAAGGCTAAGGGGAAACCGTGTGGCTAAAATTGACTGGAGAATTGAGGAAGAGGTCATAAAATATGTTGAATTAGGGTTTTCTGGAGGAAACAAGAGAAGATGATACGCCGCTCGCCATTTTCCGGCTGAACTTTACGTAAGCAAATCCCGGGGTTGTCTTTCATTACATTTATATTAATTGTCATTTTCGTTCTAGTTTGTTTCGCAATATACCCTGAGATATTTTTTATTTTACAGTGCGCAGTTTATAATTATCGGGATGAATTGTTAATAATTTCGCATCATTCATTTGTCAATAAAGTAAATTTTGTGTTATTAAATTCAAATAATTTATATAAACAAAATTAATAATGTTAAAGTAATTATTTATTAAATTTAGAGTCAAAATAAACAACCTCAACACAACCTTTATCAATTATTTTTGTCTTACCACTTGTATGTGGAGCAAGACCTACACTTAATTGAGCTTAAACGATTCGTGTATTTTATATTATTATAATAATGTAGTTTTTAAAGATATAATTTTGCCGAGGTCGTAAAGAAACTACACAAGTATTTAAGACCGGTTAATCTCAAACAAGACGTAATTTCCCATCACATACTGGGAAATTCTAACGTGTAGACGGAATGTACCAAACGTAAAAGCTGATAACTGGGATTGTCATAAGTATATTTATTCGGTGGGGATATCTATTGTGTAGAAATTTTTGTTAATTTTTTGACGTGAGAAATTACACTCCGCTGGTCAGTGAAAGTATAAAAAGGAAGTGACATCAAAATAACCTTGGTTGTCCTAGACAGTTTCTAACAAACACTAAGTAACTCATTGAATATATTGATACTTAAACATAGCTAAAGACCTAAGCAAAATGTTCACGCTATATACTTCACGGTGTAATACAAACTTTGTGCCTGCCAACTACTTTTCGAACACGGGATGCGCTGTAACGAACGAACCTAATGAATAATTTAGACTTATTTTGTTCTAAGACAACAGTTTGTTAAGTACAAGAGAATTTGCAGCCAATGTGAATACAATTTTTGTATAGTCATACTTATTAATATTGAATATTTAAAAGCACTTTTTCTTGAAGTAAACAAGAAAAAGTGCACTGACGCTACGTCAATCTTTATGTAACAGTTGCAGTAAAAATTAGAGCATAATGAACGCCAAAATGAGGAAGTTACAAAGGGACTACAACAATATGGATCACGTAAATTAAAGAGAAGAAAAAGTTGCGTGATGAAGGACAGTGCAGACAGGTGGAAAAGGAAAAAAAACAGTTGTTTTCTAAAGAAGCTAATACATTTTAAACGTGTATGTTTCAGATATAAAATTTAAATAATAAAGAACAAACAGTAATAAGTGATAACGTTCTGAAGCATTTCCTTGTATTTTTTATATATTATACGAAATGTTAGCATGAAAGTCATTGGAACAATTACGGCAAACTGAAACAAAAAATAATAATAGTGTTGTGAGGGACGAATGAAACTATAGTTGTTTCGGACCGAGTTCTCATATATATTTTAAAAAACCTCCTGAGGTGGGGTAATTTTTGAAGGCCGTGAAGTGCGAAAAACAAACAGTTTCAAGATAGAAAAGTTTGGAGAAAGATAGGAATCGGACGCGTCCCGAGATTGCAGCCTTGAGGGTCCAAGAAACAGCTCTCTTTGTTAAAAGTGCAAACATGATTGCCGATGACACATCAGGAAAGCCGCGCCCAAATTCAAGAAAGGCCAGTTAGGCACACCCCTTCCCTTTATTTGTCGTGTGACAAGTTCTGGTGTTGTGAGACCGGCATTCCTTCTCAAGGACATAAGAAAGTAAATTTTGGCCCGTATTTTTAATGTCATTACAGAACTTATAATTTAGCTTTCTTATTGAAAGTGTGTGATTCCCGTGGTAACACTCAATGACTGCAAACCCTTGTGACTAATAGGCAGTACACAATTGTAATTTAATCCTTGTAAATAAAATATTATTATAGATTTTATCGTTTTATCATTAATCAATTCCCGCACGATTTATCCAAGCCAGGAATTTTGACATGTCGTCTTTTATTTTTAATTTTGTTTTATATTGCTTTAGTGTACAGGCTACATGAGCGTAATCCACGAGGTTGATTAATAGCATATGGAGGGGTTTGAAAGGGAGATGCGCAACGGTAGAAGAAGGTAGCCAAGGGTTAAATAGGGCCTCGGGAATTCGCCTAAAAGTTATGCAGAACAAACTCTAGAAAAGCTGCATCAGGTAAGACGGGCGCTTGGTACTCGACCCACGCCATTGCGATGCTGTGACAAACAGGTACCTTGGGCTGACTGTGGTGCTCCACGGGCGCGTCACACTCTCGACTTCGAAGAAGAAGTACTTTATCACTTAGAAGAGAGCCCGTCGACGAGCACTCGAAACATTGGCCATGCCACACGATATCAGCAGTCGCCCCCAGTTGTGAAGCAGGAAATTTGAAATCGGTTCGATCTTCAAACTTATTTTTCATCCAAATGGTACATTTACGGGCAGATATGAGGGATTTTACTTATTACGGGAAATACGGTTTAATTTAGTTTAATAAACCAGATAACTAAAAAATGTCAGAATTCTATCATGATATATGACGTAATTAAATATTTTGAACATTAAAAAATGTTTATTTTAGAATAATATCAAACGTTTTAACCTAATTTTGACCTTATTTCATATTTTAATTAATAAAAAATTTATAATATTTTTAAGTAAAAACTTTAGATAAAATAATTGGGTTAATATATGATTTTGAATTTTAAAAATGTTTACTAACAGATCTCTTAAAATATTTTCTTAACAGCTAAGAATGATTATAATAATTAATAGATAATCCTGTAACAAGTTACTTTCGGCAACTAAAGGAGCATATATCTAGTTTGTTTGTTACAAACGAGTAGTGTTTAAACAGGGTATAATTAAATTATGTAACCTAATCTCTTTCCGTTGTCTGGGACTCATATAAAACAATACAGTTTCTTTTAAAATAAAGTAATCATTTTTATTTCGCAAATACACCCACATTTACATTGCCTTCGTGATGTATTAAATCAAACTAAAAGCACTTTGAGTGCGACAGCAGAAGCGGAAGAACTCTTCACTAAATTTAAAGACTTTTTTCCTGATCACAAGTGAGCTTTAACCTTTTGCGTTCTCAGCCAGGAATTTAATTCAATGTAATTGATTCTGCGAACCAAGAGGATCTTATTTTTCCTTCACCACGAAAATATCAGTTCAAATTAATGTGAAAGCAAATATAACAAAAAATTTTAATTATCACCTTTCAATTTTTGTGTTTGCAAAAAGTTTACAAATTAAAACTTATTTTGTTCACTGCTGGTTGTATATTACTTCCACATAATACATTTGCCTCGAATGATTCTTGTATCACTTTTTTGTAATACTCGTAAATGTCAGTTGTGGCAAATGAGTTAATAAACTGAAGGGTTTACCAATACGAGTATCAGAAGTCAAAACGCGAGGCAAAGAAAATCTAAAAACCCCTATTTCGTATTGAAAATAAATGTTTAGTACTTATATCAAAATTATGGCCATGAATTGTTGTACTTTTTCTTGATATATTATGTCTGGCCACTCTTCAAAAATGGGTATTATTGCACAACCTGAGTGAATTCCTTGAAATAGCTCTTTCATGAGAATTCTATTGCAACGATGCAATAGGTTCGCACGCTGTGCGACATGTGGCGCCGCCCTATTGGAAGAAAACATAGTCTACCTCAATTTTCTCCACTTAATTAGACAAATAATCAGTTATCAGGTCCTGTAGAGATCTAAACTCACAATAATAAGCCTGCATCAGAACAAAAACCGCTAAAAACTACGTCAGGCCACTACGCGGTGACGTTTTTCGCTTCGTGAGACACTTTGTGAATTCTCGTTGGATTTTTATTCTCCAAATTTTGTGTTAAAGAACAAACGTATGCAAAGTTGCGTCTTATGAAAAAAAATTATGTTTCCCCAAAACTTAAGCTTTATTCCAAGCGTACCAGCGCGTACACTCCGACGTACTCCATAACCCCTGGATCTTCCTTGAGTTGCACTTAATACTATATCTAAGGAAAATAGCCGAGAATAGATTCAAAGGGTCGATTATTATAAAAAAACCGTTCTCTAAAACGACTTAGTAGATAGAGTTACGGCTCACAGTCGTAGACTCATGTTCGAGTTGCCGAAGTCGGACTCGTGAGCGAGTTGATTGAGCCGTAGAATCGTGAGCGAGTCTCTAGAGTTGAGTCTTTGAAGAACTGTTGGAGAGTAAATTACGAGTTGAGTTGAAGGAAGATTCGACTCTGGTTCTGAATGGAAAAAGTTATTAAGAATTAAGAAACAATAACACTTGTAATAGGCTTATCTCCTTTAACTGTCAGTATGGTAAATTCTTAATTATTGATAAAATAATCAAGACAGAAAATTTATTTTGATTTTATTTTCTTATGCCTTTGCTATATCCACTGTTAAAGTATGATTCCCACAGTTTTTTTTGTCCTTTCGAAGTAAATATTTTTTTCAACCTTTTAATTAATTTTTTATGTTCTAAAATCACTAACCAACTCACATATAAACATTAACAGCTTTAATTTACAAGATTATGCACAATGAATATGTAGAAAAAATATTATCCAGTGTAGATAACATTGAAAATTGTTCCATGTATTACTTGCGTTGAATGTTTCGTTTCCAAGGAAGTTCGGATAGGACGAGGTCAATGCCCTAACCAAGGGAATATCAAGATTGACCATTTTTATCAAGAACTGAGAAGTCGTATGGTCGCCAATCTTATTTGGAACCAACAGTTTTTCCCCGAATGTACAATTTAGTTAGAGAGGAAGATAAATAAATAAAAATGAGTCGGATCACTTCTCAAGAACTTTCCTAAATACTTTATCTCAACAGCAATAGTAACTTTGTAAATGAATTATAGAAATATATTTATATTATTTTTCATAAATAAATTACTTCACAATATCTACTTTTTTCTTACTTTTTGTGTTTATATATCCCCCCCCCCTCTCCCCGGAACAACTTACTAACGGAAATTATTAATGTTCAACTTTGAGAATCGAATCGGTTGGGAGTCGGAGAGCTGAAGAGGCGTTTAAAAGAATCCAGTCGTAGCAAAGAGTGAATTGACTCTGAACGACTCAACAAAAAGAAACGATCTGCCCATAGCTACTTAATACGCCTTGAAATACAGAGCAATATGTAAAATACTCCACGACTTCACCTGGGGAAGTTGGATTTCTTACTGATTGTGACGGAGAGGTTTGAATCGTATTGCACGCTTCTGCTTACACCAATTTTATTTTCCGATAATTTTTTAAATACGTGGAGCAACTTGTTCAAAATTTTCAACAATTCGTTGCATGGAACATTTAATAGGTCGATTTTATTGACCGTAAATATTGTGAAACGCGCGAGACTTCAGTTGCACCGAACACGCATTTTGATAATTCTATTCTGAAATTTCCGCTCATTCAATCATGCATATCTACATTATGAAATTCCGAGCACTAACGAGCACTGCTGTTACAGCAGAGTGCCAACATTTCAAACAATGTTGCCAATCAGACAGCTTAAAGCGACAACATTCATATGAAATACCATTTACGTGGTAATTTATTCTTAAATTAATTTTATCAAAAAATGTCGATATAGACTGATTTATGATACTTTCAATGTAATCAAAAATAATTAAACAAGTGGACGTAGTAGTATTTTGTTCCAACAAAGAAACCACCTTATGGCATAGAAGAAGAACTGCCGTATTAAAATATGCAGTAAGGGCCCTGGAGGCAACAAACGAATGCATTAGAGAACAAGCATCCACTCCAAGGCTCTTAAATAGAGATCTTCCATAGACCCGATACCTTTTCACACCATGCTAAAAACACTCATAAAGAAAGAAAATAAGGACTTTCCGGTAATAGACCATAATTATACTTCTAGTATACCGCCCTGGAAATTAATAGATTCTTCTCTCGCCAGGACGGAATCAAATAACACGAATAATACGGACTGGGAGATTATTAGAACCTAATGAAGAAGTACAAGTTACCAATCATAACATACTCGGATGCGTCAATAACGAGCGAAGAACTTGGATGCGCTATAGTTTCAGACGGTTTTGCAAGGACGGCAACCACAAATAGCAACGCATCTATAATTACGACGCAAATATATGGCAACAATACGATGCATGGAAGAACCAAGCAAAAATAATTTAATCCTAACTGACTCTGTAGCAGCAATATATACAATAACCAACCAAAAGATATGGAATGGTACCATCAATAAAATCAGAGAATTATATTTATTCTAAATAGTAATAATAAAGCAATGTTAGGATGGATACCGGCACACAGAGGAATAGAGGGAAACGAAAGTGTGAACAAAAGTGCAAAGATGGAAGCATTCCAACAAAATAATAAAAACGACTGTCTAATATTCACTAAAAATGGGGGACAAGCATATGCCAGAATACTGGAGAAAAAATGGTACAAGTGTAGAAGAGGAAGGAATGAAGGGATTTTTCATGAGTAAGTCGGCAATTTCAAGGAAATATCCTACTCTGGCAATCTGTCACAGAGACAGCAGGTGGTTGTTGCTGGGTTAAGAACTCTCCATTCTAACCTCACGCACTCTTATCTATTCCCTAGATCACCGAAACCTACATGTGACGTATGCAAGGTTGCCCTGACGATGTAGCATATCCTCTACGACTGCCCACAGCACGACAGGACTAGAAGTGCCACAATTCAGAAATACACGAGAAGGGAGATATGTACCTCAGCAGCGGCAATAAATAACCTACTAAAGTTTAGCAAGGAAACCGGTATTCAAGATCTAATCTAAATAAACAATGAATCTGAGACTAATAATCAAATGCATAGTTCATATGAATTAATTGTAATAATTTCAAGTAATAGGTATGGCAAGTCGCCAATGACTTATATGTTGACGTGACTATAAGCAATATATTTTAAAAAAATTGTAATGGAAGTTCATATTAAATATTTTGATGTAACTCGCGTTCCTACACCTTGGGGAAGGAGATCAAATTTATGTTATTGGACAGAATTCTTTTAAAAAAAATTATTTTCGAGTTTGGAATTACTCCGTGTCCACTAATGAGACGAGAAAATTTCATCCTCCACTTTTTTTGATACGTTGCGTATTTTTCGAGATTTTTCAATTATATAAATCGTCCAGCATTGTATTTAAAATAGATATAATACTTCAAATTTTACCGTGTTGTTTTCGATACAACTGTTTTTCTTTTGTTTGGATATGATTAAACCTTAAATTAATAATAATATTATTATTAGAATTATTATTATAAATGAGTAATATTTCACGTTTACATTCATGCATCGTAACTATAAATACTAACAACAGACAAATTACCAATTTTATGCCAGCCATATTATTTTTCCTTTATCTTTCTCGATCCTACTTTCTGCTGAACAGTTTATATCTGCGTAATATTTAACATACAAGAGCTACAAATCTAATAAATATAATTTTCCGTTATAAGATGTAAAATAAAAAATTATTCTAGGATGTCAAAAACATTTCCCATGAAAGATAACCAACTTTCAGTGATATTAATAGAAAATTTTTATTTTGCTTAATTGTAATATTTTATCAAGTTACCTTTCGAAGAAAGAAAAATGGGATGCTCAATAATATTTAATGGAGATAAGAAAACAATTTTGACGGTTCACTCAAACCATATTCAATTATCAAATTACTTATTCAGTATTTATTATCTTCTATGGGGAAATAGCTTCTGAAGTTATACAAATCAATATCCCAACGGAATTAAATGTGAAAACGCGAAATAATATTCACTGTCTTATACAAATCAATATCCCAACGGAATTAAATGTGAAAACGCGAAATAATAGTTACTGTCTATTGGCTAAACAATTTAACGTTACTGCACAAAGTTTAGGTATAAATATATTAAATATAGTGTAAGACGAAGATAAATTTAAAGCAATGTAGCGTATTGAAAACGGCTTCATTCTTAGTTGTAGCATTGGACTGCAGAATGCATTGAAAATAATGCAACATATTCTGAAAAACCAGATTTTTTAAAAAGTTTTGTTTCAAAACTTCTGTTGTTAATATATAGATCAAATCTTAATTTGAATTTAAAGAAATCTTCTACTCTACACGGGAGTGTACATAAGAAAAATGAATTAATTGAGGCTTATTTTTTTTCGTGCCAATTTTCTTACGAATTTATTTTCTGGTATCAAGACTTGTCAGATTATTGTACGTAACCCAGGTAGCAAACGAAGGCACAGCGATCAGGCGCTTTCCTTTAAGAGGATTAAGTCTCTTCGATGGTCGAGAAGAAGTTAGAAACATCTAGCAAAACATGAGGGCAAGAAAAATCTCAGTTCCCAAGATTTTGACATATTCGCCAAGTTTTCACAAGAATTTTGTCGCCCCACAGAACGTCAGTTCCAACGGTCTTGGAATAAGTCCGCAGTAGGAGTTACCAACGAAAATATTAAGTTTTATTGGGTCTCGGGTAACGCACTAAGTCTACTTGAAAATAATCAATTATTTTTTGAATTGAGTTATGTTATAAGTAAGCAGTGGAATAGGCAGTGAACGAGCAGCCGTGATTTCAGACTACGAGATGAATTTTCAAGAAGACGAGTGAGCTGTGCGGACCTTTACATGGTGACAGTTCAGCAGACAATCAGTCCAGTAAAGTTTGACAAGTCATGGCAAAACCTGGTAACGTGCTGAGTCAATATGTTTTCTCAGACAAAGTCTACAAGGGTTGTTCTTTTATGAAAGAGCGGGAAATTTTTCACTTTTGCGCTATCGTTGGTAAACATGATCTCTTCAAAGATATTCCTAAAAGTTTTAAACACATGCCAGTCGTAGTTTATTGTTGGCAGCCATCTGTAGCGCTAGATGTATAGTAAAGAGGAGACAATGAAAAAGAAAACGAATTTCGCGCTGTCATTGTTTTTATGTGAAGGGTTGGACATCTGAAAAAATCAAAACCGAATTGAATGAAGTTGATGCGGATTCTGCACCAGTACTGAAGACCACTTACTTCCGGCTAATTAATTTTATCGAGTACGCAGAAGCACAGAAGACGAAACTCGGTCCGGCCGCCCAGTTGAGGTTACCACTAAGAAAACCATAGAAAAATTTCACAATATCTTAAACGAGTTTGCCATAGATTTATCAACAGAACGATCATCCTCCATGAAAAATCTTTTAGCGCGATGGGTGCCGTGACTGTTGATATTGGACCAAAACGGATTCGGAAAAACATTTCAACGCAGAATCTAGCAATATTTAGGCGTAACCCAACAAGACGTTTTCCGCAGATTCGTAATCGTCGATGAATCTTGGATGTATCATTACGCCTCTCAGAGACAAAAAAGAATAAAAAAATGGACAAAATCTGGTGAAAGCGCACCAAAACGTAAAGTTTGTGAACAGTTGTTACAGATGCACCAGAATTTTGTGATGTTCAATTATATAGTAGTCAGTGTTATGGCCTTTAATTAAATATTTTCTTTAAAATTAAATAACTGTGAAGTGCACAATTCAGTACCAAAGCAGCGCTAAATAAAATGGTATGTAGAAACTTTATTTTGTAAACTTTTATCTAAATATAATTTATCGTCAGATTTCTCTAATTTTTTTTTGTTAGATTCTTTTATACAATTGTGTTACTGTAAAATTAAATTTGTATTTCTTTTGTAACTCTATTTGTGGAAATTGCAAATCAATATCATCATTAGAGGTCAGTAAGCGGCTCTAAGGTTATGAGTATCGTTAAAGCTGTGGCATTTTTTTAAAAAAAATATGTTCAAAAATGGTAGAAAATCGAAATTGTAATAAATAATACTGTTTGTTACCTTTTAAATTTTTTGTTTAAATTCAAGGAAAAATCTAGTAAATTATCTTTTACTTTCATTAATTTGGATACCACATAATTTGACTGCAGCATGGTGGCATTTTTATTATTATGTTTTCGAATATTACAATTGTAATGTACTTGTACTTCATATTTTGTAAGTGGAGCCTAAAGTTTATGACAATCCTCATAAATTTTCTATTAAATATCTAAATTGTTAACAGTTTTATAATTTGTGTCCACAAAATAAAAAATTTAGAAATAATTTTGTTATATTTTATGCTTGGATCTTCCAGTGGAGAAATAAAAGTAAAATTCTCGGAAAGAGTAAATAAATTATTAAAACACGTAATTTTGGGAGCAAACACATAAAATATTTCTCAATGTTACACACAGTAAAAGTACTAAAATGTCAGTCGATAGGAAATTGAATGTGGTTGATAGAACGATAATATAGCATTTTCATTATTTTCTAGGATTTTTTCCACCAGTGAATTATGCCCTTCGGCTTTCTTGTAAATAATTGAAGAAGTAAATTTTAATTCTATTATGAATAACAGCATGAAAGGGAGTGACAATTGTGGCCTCAAATTTTTTCAAATCTTTAAATATAACTCGAAACCTGTATCAATTAAGCATCTCATAGGGCGCTTATAATTATATTTATTACAATGATAATGCAGTCTACATGCAACCAGAAAGTTAAGAAACGATGAATAGAGTAATATAAGTCATATTCTGTTTAGAATAGGGTGAAGCTGATTTCCATTAATATCTCTTCTAAGAAATATTGAAAATGCCAAATTTAATGAATTTTTACCACGTAGCAATAAAACATTTCCTGCATTTTTATTCTGTATTATTCAACAAGCCATAGTCTTCGATTGATTTAAACCAGTATGTGGAATTTTAATTCCTGAAACAAGCACTTTTATCATTGTGCTTTTATGTGAATATAATATATTCCTGACAAGCTGTTACCGGCAGCTTCGTTCGCCAAATTTTGGTTTAGTTCAGACAACAATAATTATATATTATCTCTAATTCCATTAACAAACATTCCTTGTATCTGCAGTTAGTTTTAGGATAAATATCCAAATAATAATAAAAAAAAATTCAGGAAATTCATAATAGTATGAGGAAAGTTCATATTGGCAAAGAGTTTGTGACATGCCATATGTAATACTTTTACTTTACGGGGTTCTATGTTGGTGGGGTTTCTTAAATAAAAAGATTAATTTACTCATAATAATAATTTACAAATGAAAATGAGCCACGTAAAATTGAATTTATACAAAAATTATCATAATTAAAAAGAACGAGACATGGACTCTCTCTCTCGCCCCCCCCCCCCCTCTCTGGCAGGGATTTCGTAGGGTGAACCTCAACATGGCATAAATTGAAACTAATGGTATTAATAAATTTAATTTGATTAGCAGTATAAATGGAGGAACCTTGTATTTAGTTCATTCAAACGATACCGTGCCGTGGTGGTTAAAGCTGGTGCAGACTGGTTGCGATGGTAGTGTCCGACGCTCGTGCTGGGACGCCAGATTACATCACGAGGGCGGCAGATGGTTTTTCAGCACCCCCAAAATTTTATCAGGATTTACTGGATGATTCTAAGTCTGGTCACTGACCGTTCAAGCTCGTGGCTGGCTACACACTGCTGATTTCGCTCTCTTGAAATCTCCAAAACTCCTCCGGCATATGTTTTTAATTAACCATGCCCGTCAGCTCAATATATGTAAGTTTCGGGAGGTCAATTATTCATTGCCGTCCCTTGGAGTTGTCAACCTGTTTAAGGTCTTTCATCGACAAGAAGGTCTGCTTTTCACTGAGACGGACCGAGACCAACCAACAAAGTCGGCCATCTAGACAAACAACGGATTCCGTCCGAAACTAAATGTTCATTACACATTTATGTCAGTCATTGTATTTCAAATTCGTATCGCATTTATTTTCGCACAGTGAATTGAAAATATTGTGATATAATGTTCCTGAAATATGATCGGGACCGTGATCGTATTTTCTATGACGCTATTAATATAATATTGAAGTAGACGAAGCGAAAGTTTTATCATGTTTAAGAACTTCATATTAATGGGCAGACTATATGAAAAATTGTCTGTTTAGAAGTTAGATTAATTATATCGTTCGAAGAGGTTTGTTGTACGCCAAAAAATAAACACAGGCTGAAACACGTTGTTGTTATTTGGCACGGAGAACATTCGGTATTGCATCGGATTAATAACGTTGATGTGGATTTTTGTGTCCGAATCTGATGATAAAAATAATCTCCATGACTATGTGGAGTATGGATAAATATATTTGTTATTAATGATATAGTGAACTATGTAAAATGAGGAGGAGACAAATTCTTAATGTGTGGCGTATACTTTGTAATTGACATAAAAAAGAAGTGCATCGGAACTTATTGTTTTAAGTAATCCTTAATATTAGTTTATAATAATATTGCACGAAAGTATTAAGTAAAGTAATTGTAGGAGTGTTGTTTATCAATAGTTTACAATATTTTTTATACTCCAACGTATGGATAAAATAATGGTAGAATAGTTAAAGCAATGTTTGTTAAGACGCACGTAGAGCTGTAACATCGTATACTGATCAATTATATGGAGTGAAATCAATTATTGTTTTATATATTTTCATATAAAAACTGTTTGTTTGGCACAGAGTTTTCTCGCTGACGTCATCTTGTGACGCCATATACCCACCCACCAGGAGTTCCTCATTTCTAAGGCAATCCGCCATAACCTTTAATTACCTGAAACTCTGGGGAGAAGGCAAGTAATAACTGTATTGTAATTTTCAATATAGTGCGGGTGGCAGAACCTTATAACATTTTCTACGGAAAGAGATTACCTGAGAGACCCTGAGATTCAGTGCGTAAGAATTAATTACGTGGAAATTAGCAACGGGTATGAATTTTAAATTTGTCACGATCATTTAAGAATGAGAATATTATTGTGATATATACATATTTATATAAAGAACTTTGTGATGTTTTGTATTTGAAATCGGGCGGGGAGAAAGAAAAGTGTATTCATATTTCCTTTTTGTTATATAACGTTGTATGGAATCGTTAACATTTGCTTTCAATTATTTATGTGTACGTATTATTATGTTTCCCAACCCGTTCGTCGCAAGTTAGTGGGATAATAATTATTTGTATATGATAAATAAAAAGTTTTAAATCTTTAACTTAAAAGATATTTAAAGTATTAGTGCATTTTATATATATGTACATAGTTGTATTTTGAATTGTCTGATTTCCACAGACGATAACTCCTATAATTAATCAATAAGGATAAATCTGAATATTTTAGTTTTTCGGCTTAAAAAATAAATACTCATCGTCTGGTATACATGAATACCAAGAAGTGAACTTAATCACAAAATAATTGGCCAGTTAAAAAACTAAAAGTGAACTACTCACGATCGACTACAGTTTGGAGATAAATTTTGTGTTGAAATGAAAAAAATTACGTCTGAAAGAAAATTAATAATAAGAAAGATAGCCAAGTACAGACAAAATTACTTATTTGAGCTGGAGTATCTTCAGAAAGGCTTAGCCACTCAATGTTGAGTTCGGTGTTCGGTACTCGGCAGCACATGCATTTTCAGGGAATATGTATCCCATGAAAATTAACTTTTCAAAGTAGCTATAAAAAGAACTTGACGTAAAGAGTGATTAAAATAATTTTTTTTCAATTCCAAGGACACTAACGAAACAATTTTAAGCCGAACGCGCATAACCGTTTTCTATAATCCAAATTAAGGCATAAAGTTTAAAAATAATTTATTACAAAAAGTCAATATTTGTAATTTATTAGCACAATAGTAATAAATTAGTTGTTTCGTAATCAAGATAGGCATCACCGCAATACAGAATTTGGGAAGAGTTATGATGGTTCGAAGATTATTACCAAGTTAGATTATTCAAAAACGTGAAACAATAAATTCAATTTGATTCTGAAATATTCGTGCCGATAGTAGTACGTTTGAAATGTCACAAACAAATTAATAAATGATTAATGCTTTCATTTATAACTGGAATTTGCACTCTACAAGTGATGCGTAGTTGAGTCATATTATAAGTGACAGTCTTTTAAATTGAAATGAAACTAAATTAGGTAATAATTTAAATTAAATAAACAGGTTAACTGTTTTATCGGACGCACTGAACTCTTGTATGATAATAAATAGGTGTAAATGGCATAATTGACTTTACGTAGGAGATCTGTACTATTATATGAAATATTGGATGATAATGGATGTGTAATGAACTTGTGAAAATGATTTCTGTTTTAACAATATTATCTGCACGAGATCGAATCGTAATTTTGTAAATAGGGATCAATTGTGCTGAATAGAACAGAGATTTCGTAGTTGTATAAATTATTTTTTATTCTTTTGTCGACTATCGGACTGTCTGTTTGAAAAGAAATATAGTGTTCTGTCATATTCTTAATTACACTGAAAAAGTCAAACTATCGCTCTCTGTTGTTCGATGCAAAACATTAATGTTATTCAAGTTTAAACATCATTTGTGTTCTAGAATCGTATGGGAAAAGGCATTGCTGCAGAAAATAGTAATATGAAAGACAGAACTAAAATATAAAACGCTGCGTTAAACGTATTGTCGTTGCGTTTAACTTCATTAAGCTATGCTTTTGAGTTCGTCACCTGCTTTTTTTACGACTCTTGCGTTTTCTTGAATCACCTGACGAAAGAACCAAGGATTGCAGAAACGTTGTGTGTTACGTATTTAGAACTTATTTTTTTCTGTTATTGGCTATTTATTTATATAATTACTATAAAAGAAAGAACCAGGAGTTTGAATAAATATTTTCGTCAGTGTGGTGCGTGAAGAGCACACAATTTTAGAAATTTTTCCCCAAAATTATACTACTTGTTGAAATTACAGGTAAAAATTATATTAACACTTATCCACCAAATTTATTATTTTATTCGTCTGTACATGAGAAGGATCCGAGAAAAGGAACGAAACTTCACATTATTTAACTGAATAAATTGTTTCTGTCATGTTGTCCAGTCTGCTTATTTATTGATTCAGTTGACGCCATGTAGATATAAATCATCACATAAATACGCTCTGAGATAAATTTCTAGTTCACGTTTCAAACGTTAGCAAATATTTCATACGAAAGCTCTCTGAGCAGAAAGTAATAAATAGGCGTCACAATTAAGTATGGTGGTAAAATTATGCACGACAATATAAATTAGAATTAGGAATATTAACTTTTAAAAATATAATTAGTGAAAAATAGTAAAAAATCAGTAAATATATACATTCAAATAACAACTAAGTTTCTTCACTTTGCTTAGGGCCCTCTATAGTTGAAAATAATTTAAAAAACTAATAAAATATTATGTGAATTTAGATTTAAAAATTTAACAGTCTTAAAAATTAAGACTTCGACCGTTAACTTCGGCCATGGAACTTTATGGAGGAAATATAAATAATTATTTTACTTAATATTTTATAAATATAATTAATGTCAACATTAAAATTTATAATTAGGTACAAAACGTTTCTTTACTGTGCATAGGGACCTCTTCAGTTGTATTTAATTTAAAAAAATGGTCTGAAGTTTTTTAAAAAAACTATTTAACAGAAAAAATTAAGACTTCCTCCATCAACTTAAAGTTGATGGAGGAAGTCAAAATGTTTTCTGTCAAATTGTTTTATTTAAATAACATAATATATTTTGGTTTTAGTTATATACAACTGAAGAAGTCACTAAGAAAAGGGCAGTAAAGTTTTGAACTACATTGCAAATTTGATTATTAATTTATTCTGATTTAGTTCATTTTACACTAATTATATTTATATAAACTTTCTTTTCTTTAGGGTAACAGGCTACATAAGGGTAATCCACGTGGTGGCAACTCCCCTTTATTGCATAGGAAGGGATTTGAAACTGGGGAAGCGGAAGGGTAGAGGAAGGCAGCCAAGGGTTAACTAGGACCCCCGGGCTATGGTTTAAGGATCCTACCTGACAATTCGCCTAAAAGTGATGCAGGGAAAACCCTAGAAAAACCTGCATCAGGTAGGTCGGGCAATTGGTACTTGTCCCACGCCCTTCCGATGGCGGGAGAGGGGTTAGCTTTCCCCTCTCCGTGCCTTGACTGGTTTAGGAGGCAGTTGGCCGACTATTCCAATAGGAATAGAGGACAGCTCTTACCGTATGCTCAAGGTCTGCGACCCCGGAACATACACCTCTCAAAACAGGCCGAGGTGCCTTGGTATGTGGGAACCTTGGTTCAAAAAACCAGAGAGATGAGAATACATCCCCAGAGGTACCCTCAGCCAGAGCTCTTTGGGAAGCGTAATAGGCTACATGAGGGTAATCCACATGGTGGCAACTTTAATAGCATAAGAAGGGATTTGAAAGGGAGGATGCGGAAGGGTAGAGGAAGGTAGCCAACGGTTAACTAGGGCCCCCGGGCTATAGTTTAAGGATCCTACCCGGCATTCGCCTAAAAGCAATGCAGGGAAAACCCTAGAAAAACCTGCATCAGGTAGGTCGGGCATTGGGTTCTTGTCCCACGCCCTTCCGATGGCGTGAGAGGGGTTTGCTGTGGGGACGCAGCATTACCTTCTCCTTGCCTCGACCAGTTTAGGAGGCAGCTGGCCGACTATTCCAATGGGAATAGCGGACAATATTTTTCATTATATTTAATATTTTGGGATTGTCAGTTATGCATGAGAGTTGTCGCCTGCAGTTGGCGGCCATAAGTCTTCTTAATCTAGGTTTATTATATTAACTGTTTCTACCACAGTTTATTAGCTTTAAAATTATTAAATTCTGACCTTTGTAATGTATCGGAAAATCGAGTTTTTACTTGGAAAGTCGTCGTCGTACAACATAATTACCAAAAATTAAATTTTTCATTTAGTAATGTGTCATTTTTATCATTATAAGTAGCTGGACACCCACTTCATTTTTATATTTTTCGAATATATATATTCAACTTGAAATCATTTAAAGTCACAATATCCTATTACATCTTGTTAATGTAAACATAGAACAGTAAACGTTTCCTTTATGAAAAGTTGTGTGTTATGCTTGAAAGGAGTAAAATTATGAATTGTAGAAGGTGTTTTCATAGGTTAACCAGGATGTGGTGTGATTCATCGTCTCGTGTGAGTTATGAACCGGCATATATCTGGAGCGCAATGCGGACTTTGGTGTGGGGTGAGGTAAGACTGCTGGTCCGGATTGTGGCTCTAAACTACGCCGATCCGGGTACTAATGAGCTGCTTCAAACTAAGCGGAATGTAGTGGTTTAGCTAATCTTGCTGCAACCATATCTTAATCTCCTGAAATTCCTGTTAACTAATAACACGTTGCGCTCTGGATTTGCATCTTCTATGTATTAGACGTACTATGCAATATAAAAGTTTAAAAATCGATAAAACATCAAGTAAAATATATTTTTGTTTATGAAAAACAGTAAAGACAATCAAAAATTAGTAAATGTAATTAATTAAATAATTTACTAACCAGTAATTATTACAGACATTGCAAACTGTAATATATTTTAAATATGCAATAAATAAAGAATATTCAAACGTGTTGTGTGAAACTGCACATTAAAAAGCGACGCTGATATACGAAGGTAACTAAATCTGTTGGAAAAGTCCCAATATTCAGAAATAGTGTATAATGTCTACAAATTTTTAACATGACTTAAGTTTTGGAGTGTAGACCGTTGGAAATTTAATATAATAGTGGTGAATTGAGTGCCAGCAGTGAAAAATTTTGCGGATATGCTGAATAACTGCCGTCGACAGAAACAGGAGGAACGAAGGCGTCCACATGATCGGTTCCGTATTATAAGTACCCGAAAGCTACCAGGAACCAGACTGTCTCCGGAATTCACCAAGTAAGACAAACAGTTATGGACATTCTCAAATCCCATTACGCATTGAGCACAATTCAGCCGTAGAGTGTTTAATTACATTTAAATTGATTATTAATTAGATATAGATTGATTTATAATTTCAGTGGTACTCAAATGAGGGCATTGTCAAGACCAAATTACCCTTACATACATAAACATAAAATATATTATTGAGAAAAGAAACAATGAGAGCTATACAAAAATCTTATAAACTACACATGTAAAAAAATACGTTAAAGAGAAATTATTTTAAATAGACAAGTAAAGAGCTAAAATTTAAATACTGTAAACTTTCCCTCAGAGTATCCATTTAGACGCTACGAAATAATTTATCTTTTCTCACCAGAATAATTTCGATGTTGAAACCGTTCCGTTCAATTCATATTACATTGAGACATGAAATAATTATATAATTGATTTTCTTAATTTGTAAATATTTACATTACTAACATAAATTATTATAAAGAAAAATGTTCTGTAGAAAATAAAATGTATGATACTCACTTTTCTAGGTAAAAAACTGTACACAATATTTGTATTCTTCGCATCAATAAAGAATTTATATAAGTTCAAAATTTAATTTCAGTTATATATACAACAAATATATAACAATTCATAGTATTGTTTAATTTTTTGCGTAACTAAAAATTATAGATTGTAGTATTCAGAAAATTATAATAGTATAAAAATGCCACAACGTTGCGGTTCCAAATTATGTAGTAAACAAAACGGTGGTGGACGGGGGTGTAAATATTTAAACATTCTAAAACACTCGATATTTCAGTCGGATAAATATTTTTAGGGGTCACAGATATTGATAGTGTTTCTACCGATGTTATTTGAATATAATAATCCCCTACGCCCTGGGAAAAGGGCACCCTTATGGTTTGGGGTGGAGATGCTTTACAGGAAAATAACGCGAATACAACCGAGATTGGAGTCAAATCGAAGGTTATGGATGTCACTGAGTTTAGTTATGACATTCAACTTGGCATTTACCCCTCAGATGCAGGGGTAGGAAGTTTAAAGTTTTGGAACATGCAAACACAGCAGGTACTTGCGTTGAATAAATATATTTCAGGGTTAATTATATTGATTGTATTTCTACTGTTGTTCTATGTGTATAATTTCAATCCCTTTTCGGCATGATAGGGGAGCACCCTTAAGTGTGGAGGGTGAGGAGCGTTTCGTATAATTAACGCCAAATCAACCGAGATTCGAGTAAAATGGGGGTTATGGATGTTTCTGAGACTTTTTATAACAAACTGACAAACGCAGGGGTGTGTGTGGTAATTGGCGGTAATGAGAGTGGGTGGGTGGGGAGAATAAATTTTCAAACATGTTAACCGGCCTATTTTTGCGTTGATTCAATATAATTCGGGATGAATAGCATTCATAAAATTTCATTACATGTTATCTATTTATAATTTCAACTTACTTTAGGCATGGGAGTGGACCACCTTAAGGGTTCGGGGTGGAGTGGCATTACATGAAATTACGCAAACACATTCGAGTTTCGAGTCGAATCCGGAGTTATATCTGTGTTTAATTATGACATTTAACTTACAGTTTAACTTTCCCAAGCGGGGGGTCACGGGGGTTGAAATTTTCAAACATGCTAAGCAGTCGATATTTGCGTCGAATAAATCTTTTTCTGGTGCACTGCGATTTGTTATATTTTTCTAAGTGTTCCATATATTTAGTATGACCTGTTTCGAAATTTGCAGTGGAGCTCCCTTAAGGGTGGAAGTGGAGTTGATTTATATAAAAATAATCATCGAGATTGGACTCAAATCCAGTGTTATGGTTGTCAGTGAGTTTAATTATGATATTCAAATTGCTGTTTAAGTCCCTCCCTCAAGCAGGGGTCGTTAGGGGTGGAAATCTTAAAACTTGCTAATACGGCCGATATTTGAGTCTGATAAATATTTTCTCGGTAAAAGTGATTAATAGTGTTTGTACCAATGTCTGTCAGTAAAATTTCAACATTTTACGGAATAGGAAAGGAGCGCCCAAGGGATGGAGTGAAAGAATGTTACAAGAAAATAACTGGAATACAACCGAGTTTGGAGTCAAAACCAAAGTTATGGATAACGCTGAGTTTAATTATGACTTTAAACTAGCAATTAACCTCCCAGGGACGGGGGTGGTCGTGGTGGAAATTGTCAAACATGTTAATCTACCGATATTTTTCGGGATCAATGAGGTTCATAAAATTTCTCTACATATTCTCTGAGTATAGCTTTAACCCCTTTCGGGCTTATCAGGAGTGGGGTGGAGGAACGCTACAATAAAATAACGCGAATATAACCGAGATTGGATTCAAATACAGGGTTATGGATGTCGCAGAGTTTAATTATGATATTTAATGGCCATCTAACACCAAAGGGCAGGGGTGGACCGGGCATGCTAATTATCTAACATGGATATTTGCGTAGAAAAATTATTTTTAAGGGATAATCCAATTATAGTATTTCCACCCATTTTATGTTTGTAAAATTTCAACCTCTAACGACTAGAGTGAAATCACGCTTACGGGTGGGTGTGGAGGTGAGTTACCGGAAAATAACGCTAATACAACCGACAATCTATTCAAATCGAAGATAGTGGATGTCCCTGAGTTCATTTATGGCAATCTGAGCAACCCGTGGTGATAGACTGGGGTGGCAGTAGTTGGGCAAAGGTGGGTGGGGTGTAGAAATGTTAAAATAAGTAAAGCTCCGAATTTCACGCCGAATAAATATATTTCGGGAACAATGAGATTTTTAAAATTTCTCTACACGTTCTCGGTGTTTAATTTGAACACATTTCGGGCTTGGGAGGGAACTCACTTTAGCGGTGAAGTACAGCGGGAGTTACAAATAAAATACGCGAATAAAACAGATTAGAGTCAAATACAGGGTTATGAATGTCGCTAAGTTTAATTATGATATTCAATTGGCCATTTGGATGATGTGGGCGGGGTGAAATTTTTATAACATGTTAAACGGTCGATATTTTCATCAACTAATAATTGTAAAGGTCAATGACATTGATAATATATATGCCGATGTTGTTTGTAAAATATATCCCCTTTTGGAAGTACACTTAGGGGAGGGGGTGGAAACGTCAAACATTTTAAAACAGCCCATATTTAGGCAGATAAATATCGAAGAAACAGTGTTTCAACCCATGTTATCTGAGATGATATTCAATTACCCATATAATCCCCTGGGATGGGAATCGTCGGGGTGGCATTTTTCAAACATGTTAAATCATCGATATTAGCGTAAATAAATAAATGCCAGGGCCAATCACGTTGATAGAATTTCTACCTATGTTGTTTGTAGGCATGATAGGGGTGGGGGTGGACGGGATTTACAAGAAAATAACGCGAAAACAACCGAGATTCGCGTCAAATCGAAGGTAATGGATGTCGCTGAATTTATTTATGACAATCTGGGTAACGCGCGGGTATCGGCTTGGTTGGGGTGAGTTGACCGTCCTATTTTTGCGTCGATTAAATATATTTTCGGATCAATTAAATTAATAAAATTTCACTACGTTTTGCACGTGTATAATTTCAACATTTTTCGGGATTGGGTATGGAGCACACCTTAATTGGGGGGGGGGGTTGAGCAGAATTACATTATGATGCAAAATCAATAGACATTGGAGTCGATACCACGGTCATGGATGTAAATGAGTTTAATTATTACATTCAACTAACCGTTTAACTGCCCCAAGGAAGGGTTGGCGGGGCTTGTAAATTTTTTTAAACATGTTAAACGGTTGATTTTTGTAGCGAATAAATATTTGTCGGGGACAATGTCACTGATAATATTTTTACCGATTTTGCTTTTAATTTCAACCCCTTGACACGCGTGAAAGATCACAATTAGGGGTGGGGGTGGAGGGGCGGTACTTGAAAATAACGTGAATAAATCCCAGATTGGAGATATAGATGAATGTATTTATGACAACGTGGGAAATGCTCGGGGGTTAGCGGTGGTGTGCAGGGGTGTGAGGGGCTTGGCGGTGTTGGGCGGGGGAATATATTTTCAAACAAGTTAACCGGCTGATATTTACTTCGAATAAATATATTTCGGCATCAATGAGATTCATAAAATTTCTCTACATGTTCTCTGTGTATAATTTCTACCCCTTTCGAGCTTGGGATAGGTGCACCTTTAAGTGTGGGCGTGGAGTGGCATTACATAAAAGGAAAACAGAAACTATCGAGATTCGAGTCGAATCCGGGGATATAGTTGTCACTGAGTTTAATTACGACATTCAACTTGCCGTTTAAGTCCCCCAAGCGATAGTGTTCGGGGGTGGAAATTTTCAAACATGTTAAACGGTCGTTATTTGCATTAAATAATTACTTCCTGGGGTTAATGACTTTGATAGTTTTTATACCGATGTTGTTTGTGTATAATTTCAATCCCTGTGAGGGAAGCAAGCTTAGGGGTGGGGTGGAGGTACGTTAAATAATGCGACGGGTGTATGAGGTGGAGGGAGGAGGTAGGAATTTTTAGATAATGTAATCGGCCGATTTTTGCGTGGATAAATACTTTTTGATTATCGCACATTTATGGGGGTGGTCATGACTTCAACCCCTTTCGGCATGGGAGGTGAGCACATTTAGGAATAGGGTTAGAGGACCGTTACATAAAAATATCGCAAAAGCAACCGAAATTGGAGTCATATGGGTTATAGATAAATGACATCTCGGGCAACGCCGGGCACCCAGCTAGTATACAAATATAAAAGAAAACAAAGGAAGGAAGTTTACGGGATTTTACGTTGAAATTAAACTAAAATTTTTAAAGAGGTAACAAAATATTATTTAATTGACAAATTTGATTTATATTGAAATCTTTACATTTTATGTTTATAAAGAAATGCCTTAGATTTCATGAGAATCTAAATTTCAGGGTCGCTATAGGGTGTCTAATTAAGACAGTGATTTGTCAATTTTCACCAACTTACAAAGCAAAAAATGAATTTAAATACAATAAAAAGGTTCATACAAAGACTCTAACAACAACAAAAACTATAGAAATCTGACGGTAAATTTATTTTTGCATAATGGTTTACAAAAGAAAGTTCTTACGTACCATTTTGTTTAGAGCTGTCTGGTACCTGTTGTGTACTTATGATTATTTTAATTTTTTATAGAACAATATTTTTGTAGACAGGTCAAAGCACTGATTTAAAACTTTTCACTCTTTGTCGCAACACTTTACAACATTTTCGTCGCCTTTCTACTTTACTGCCGTACGAATCATGATTCTCGGTTTTGCTGTGGAAAATTCCTTTAATACATAAGCATATATATTCAGCTTATACTTTGCTGAATGCGGCCTCCATTAGCCGATTTGCCACAACACATTGCTCCAGCTCCAAGTACACATATGAATGAGTGTTTCTTACAACAAACTGCTCTGCCTCCAAAACACACACTCACTGTTCTCTGACTGTTCTTCTGCTAAAAGTTCTGAGAGTCTTATTTACGCATTTTTGACAACAATTCGTAGCAACTTTAAAGTTACGCCACCAATAATTAAAGAAACAATTTAAATAAAAGCTTTCATTACACATTGGTAATCCCTACAATATATATATACATATATATATATATATATATATATATATATATATATATATAAATTGTTTTTAAAAATTAAATTGTTAGCGGTACGAATGCGTAAAGGCGACAATCAAGGCGGGTTTTTCCTTTGTTTAACAATGAAAAGTGAAAAACCACGCCCTTGGAGAACAGTCAGTCTGCACGGAGATACGAGGAAGAACGGTGCACATAAAGTAATAACACAGTAAAATTTGCTAACATAAAAGCATGAATAGTGTTATCCAGGAGGTCCAACGGCGAAGTATGATAGTTTATATAAAACGCGAGTAAACAGTTTGGCGGAGAGACACATAAAATCACAATTTGGAAGCAGAAGTTTTTGCTGCCCAAATTGATCTAATTGTCGCATCGAGAGACTTTGAGGAAATCTACATCCAGCAACCGGCTGAGGGTGGACTAATCCACATTCCCGGATAGCAGAGACGAGAGGGAAACGACCACGTGTATTCAAATTCTAAAGTGTAGAATCAGTGAGTAATGAATACCTGTTTTAGTGAGTGTTAAATTCAAGCAAGAAGAATCCAAACTAGTACCAGAAGTACTGTCGTGAGTACAAGACAATTATTAATAATAGTAAACGATAATTAAAGGGTATAGTCAGATTTCGTTCGCGTTTTCTTATTATTCGTTTTCTTTTGTTTCTAGTATTTTCATTTTGAATTCCTTTAACTTTAATGAATTGAATTGTTAATGTTTTAATTGGAGTGTTCCTTTTATTAAACCCAGTTATGACCCTGAGATATAGAGATTCGACGTATTTTATTGTAATGATAAAGAACTGTATTTTCATAAAATGCAACGAATTAATAAATGAAAAATTAAAGTATTTGTTGTTATGTGGATGAAATTCGGCGTGCAAAATATATCTTATACAATGTAAATTTATCAACAATAATAATTTTTTTTATTTAAATCTTAAATTAATTTTGTTAATTATTTTAATGATTTAAGACCACCCTTTTAATCATTATATATTTGACGTCTTCAACGTGTGGCTATCATTCAAATTTTAATTAATTTTTTTGTTTTAATTGAGTCATTTAATTAACCTATCAAGGTGTTTATTACATTTATAGCTCTACCAAAGTGGGGTAAATTAATCGTTAAAAAGTTGTTTATTCTATATATATATATATATATATATATATATATAGATAGATAGATAGATAGATAGATAGATAGATAGATAGATAGATAATACTAATTAAGGAGGCCATTAATGACTTTAATTATGATGAATTGTTTAGCGGCACCGATCTCAAAGACGACAATGGAAAACATAGACTAGCTTTATTGTGAACTGCGCGCATTGTATGGAAGGTCAGTTGGTTGAAGTCGGCGAATCTTATGTTCGAGAGACGGAGCAGAATTTAAGAGTACGAACAGCGTGGTCCAAGCATAGAAATTCAACTGAGAGACTTATATGTTTTAAAAATTTAAGTAAAAAAGATCTGGACGGAGAGACAAGTTATAAAAAGCCTGCAAAGCTGAAACAAAAAGTTTAGCGCCACGTTCAGATATATACGAGTACCGAAATAACATTTTCCGCAGAAAGGCATTGAAATAATACGTCCGACTGTTGACCGGAGAAAGAATACAAGAACTACAACCGTGTGTTTGATCAAGTGTAGAATCAGTGATTAATGGCCTTTTTAGTGAATTGTGTCCCCAAGCTGCCAAAACTAAGTCTGGTACCAGCTGGACAGTTGTAAGTACAACTCAAAATAATTAAATTCTGTAATCGGTAATTAAAGGTATAGTCAGATTTAGTTTCTTTTCATTTTGTTAGATTTCGTATTCCGTTCGTTTCAATTTGGTTGAATAGTTAATTATTTAACGTATAATTTTTTCTTGTTCTTACTTATCAAACCCAGTAAAGACCCTGAGAAGAAGAGTTATTAAATTTGATTGTTTGTGAAATATAAAAGATTGTATTTTACCTTGAACGCCACAAATTATAAAGTAAAAATATTTATTTTGTAAATTTTGAAATTATTGAATTTGGCGTGCCAACCTAGGGAAAATCATTTGTAAAACTAAATGAACACCTATGAAATAATCTTTGGCAAATGAAAAGTTTTTTAATTTTAATAAATTTTGTTAATTAATATCATTTAATTAACCTATCTATTTTAATCATTACATTTTTGGTTCCACAACGTGGGGCATTTTAATAAATTATCCCTTTTAATCATTACAATATACATATATATATAATATTATATATATATATATATAAGGTAGTCCGAAGTAATACATTAACTGTAATCATTACAAATTTCCCATAACTGTAAAAATAAAGTAATACTAACGATATTCTGAGGGGTTATTTATTAAACAATAAATGGCTGCTTGTCTAAATATTAATATAACCTTTCAAATTGTTTTAACTGTTAAATGTTTGGAAACTAACGAAATAAAAGTAATATGAGCGAAATTCTTAAACTATGTTGATGAATGATAGAAATTAGCCCGGGTGATTAATGTTATGATTCACAAAAATAACAATCAAGATTAATCTAAATTTTGAAAGCACAGCACCATATAATTTGATATGACGAGAATATGAGGTAAATTCATATATTTACAAAATGATGATATAATGATACATAATTGATTACATCATGAAGCAGATTTGCCTTAATGACAATTATAGATACCACGCTGACAAAGAACGATTCTCGGAAATGGCTTTACAAATAACGCGGAGAGTCATACAAAAGGAGTTGAGTGGTACGCTTAGTGAGTGAGGCTCTAACATGATTTGTTGCTGTGACAATTACTGTTATTTACTGACGAACTGTTACGAGTTATCTAAACAAGAGCAGGAGTGAGGATACTGTTAATGTTGGGAGCGACAATGCTGAGAGAGAGAAGATATCGCTAGATGAGGAAGCGTCAAATCACCATGGTATCCTTTCAAAAACGGTTTTGGTTACTAATTCTTAATTTTCATCCACTTTTTACTTGATTTTTAAATACTGATATGAGTCCACTATTAATAATTAATTTATTTTAGTTTCTATGAAATATGTTGTAAGGTGTAATAATGTTGTTTTTTCAATTTTAATAATAAATTATTACTTATGATATCAGAATACACACTTTTTAACTTTAACAAACCAAAACAAAACTTGAATAATCATGAATATCGGCAATTCCTACAAAGTAAAAGAATACGCTGAAAAATATACGCCAAAATGTAGCATTACGTTTTTATAGTAGTACTAGCTGGGTAACTGACGTTGCCCGGGTATTTGGAAGAAATACTATCAATCTCATTGACCCCGAATACCGAATAATTCTTCGACGCTCATATCTGCTGTTTTTGCATTTTTGATAAATCCACTCCGCCCCTGGTTGTTAAGCGGCAAGTTGAATGTCATAATTAAACTCGGTTGTTTTCGCGTTATTTTAATGTAACGTCCCTCCACCCACTCCTCAAAACTACCCTCCCATGAGGTTGAAATTATACGCAAACTACATTGGCAGAAACACGAACATCTTCATTGATCCTGAAATATCGACAAACATCTGTCGTTTTAGCATGCTTGTAAATTTCCACCACCGCCCCTGGGGGTGGCAGTCGTGTCTTACTCACACAATGTTTGTTTCCGTTTGTAAAAAAATACGTGTACGAGAATTGGTTAATTTTGATTAGATTTGTACGCGGAACATACACACAAACAAATAGTCTATATTATTTATAAGGTTTTAATGCACAAAATTGGATTTTATAAATAAAAGAAACGGATGACTACTAGACAAACAGTGAAAGTAAGCTACAGATTATACAGATTACAGTTGTTTGAAACAGTTAACAATGCGGGTCATAAAACATATATTTATATATAATGTAAAACTGAGCATAATGAGTAATGCAAACACAAGTAATGCTTTTTAATACAAAACAAGATAATATAGACTTTTTTTATATGCAAAAATTTAAAATTCACGCGAGCAAAGGAGATGGAAACATCTATTTTCATTTTATATGTATTTGCTAAATGCAAGTTGGAAACCAAAAGAAGAACAGAAGAGCAGTAGTTGAATAATTACAAGGTACTGTTTTACTTTGAGAGTTGAGATTGATCATGTGCCTCCATAAAATTATAAAATTGTCTATAATAATCATAGAATTAAGGGCTACTTACATTTGTCCTAATTTATCCTATAAATTACATTTACTGCACTATAAGGACTACGATGAAAGACGACTGTCAACTAAGGTTTGGTACAGTCGGTAATCCGACGACCACAATAAGAATTACCATGTAGATCCCGGAATACAAACTCGAACTAAAACATTTTAAAGCTTAAACATTGATACACAGGAACCGTTTATTTAATTCCATTTTTGCGCAGTATTTCTTGAAGTATAGTGACTATCCGATTTCTATTGTCAGTAATATAATTTGCAAAAGAAATATATTTTTATTAATCGACCTAAAATAATGCTATTAAAATATATATGTTGGATACATCTGAATTCATATGTACTGCACGCTGGCCTGAAAACGTTTACTGTTATCCATTGCTTTAAAAACTGTTCATAAGGCATGTAAAGGGCACAGTTAACGTAGCTGTCATTTACTGTTTTCAGGACGCAGAATTAGTGTTCATGTTCAGAGGGAAACGAGTCTGTTAAAAACAATATCGAGTTATCCTACCAAAATCCGGGGTTGGTACAGTGGACAGGAACAACAATGTTATAAATGGAAATTTTTTATTGTGTAGTGCGGAAGAACTGGAGATTTTGTACAGAGAGACTAAGTACACTGCAGGAAATTCATTTCAGTAACAAATGAAATTAATTTTCTCCTCTTAAAGCTAGTAATTATCCGCAAAAATCACTTAATTCTGTGTTCCCCTGCAGTTGACATATCGACGTTTAACTTTCCTGTTTAATGACTTGTGCACATAATGTAGAGAGAAAACGCCATTTCATAATGCGACGTTAATAATTATGTATATATTTAAGTAATGAGTTTTTAACGTGTTTATTTTGTTGTATTTTCTCTTATTATCTATATAAAGCGACCAATTAACAACATTTATGCAAGGACGAGAACTATTCTGCTATAATATAAGAGAAAACAACAAAATGGAATGTAATCATTTTTGTGGGTATATACTACAAGATACTAAAATATAACAGGAATAATGTCATTTTATGGACTTTCTTAGTTTAATTAGTATGAGTGTCTCCTGAAAAATGATATTCATGAGGAGATAACTGTCCTATTTTATTGGGGTTATTATTTTGAAATTAATTTGTTACTTAAATGGTGTTTTCTACAAGCTATTGGACTCATCACACGTTAATTAAAAACATTAAATCTCTATATTGTAAATGTTTTATTACACCAGAGAGATATTATAAAGACTTTAAAACACACTGAACTATTGAGACGTGTCTACATTTTATATATATAGACATAAACAGCTAACATTTTTAAATAATTATCAGTCGTACGTGTAATGTTGTATAGGTTGATCTTGCGTCTTACACGACTATCCGTATGTTTGAGGACGCCTGCGACAAGATTCTCTCGCAGGTGAACCTACCCAGAGAGCTCTGGAGGAGGCTACTTTTGGGGATGCCTTAATATCTCTCCCGCCATCGGAAGGGCGTGGGACAAGTACCAAATGCCCGACCTACCTGATGCAGGTTTTTCTAGGGTTTTCCCAACATCACTTTTAGGCGAATTGCCAGATAGGATCCTTAAACCATAGCCCGGTGGCCCTAGTTAACCCTTGGCTACCTTCCTCTACCCTTCCGCGACCCCCTTTCAAATCCCTTCCTATTCTATTAAAGGGGAAATTGCCACCATGTGGATTACCCTCATGTAGCCTGTTACACACACACACAAAATATCTGTATGCCTGAAACCTTTATTCAGAGTAGATACTTTGCAAACAGTGAACTGATGACTTCAACGATAAAATGATTTAAAATGGCGAATATTCTAAGTAAATTATATGCAATATAAAATATTCTTTATACATATATTCATACAATGTACTTTCTTTACTTTTTAAAATATTGTTGATTAATGTAATACATTCGTCCATATTAACGCTAGTTCCAGAAACAATATTTTTCAAAATCATTTGGGATTGTTTTCGGCTTGTTTGACACGTTACAAAAATTGTATAGTATCCACTTTGGAGCATGAATAGTTTCTTTCGACGGCATTTACAATAGTGGGAATACCCTTAAGTCACTCAGAACCTTTTAGGACGAGTTGGAAACTTAAGAATTGGAATACCGTTGTGTAATGTCGTTTTAGAGGTCGCGGTACTCAAGTCCTATAAAATGCGTACACCATCATCGTTTGCAAATTTTCAGACTTTGATACGACAATTCTGTATACCATTAAAGCCCGCACATGGACATCGACAGACTCATTTCGGATTGTTGAAGGCAAGTTTGCATCTCGTTAGCGATTTCAGAAAGGGTTTGTCCAAACTTTGACGCAATATCGCTGTTCAGGTCGTTCTGTCACTTTCCCACTAAAAGCCTTCACCGGGAGTGAAAATAATTCATTCACGCGTTTGAAAGTACCTTACAAATTTCAACTGAAGAAAAAATATATTTTTTTGTTCTATCTATCATATACGCTAGCTTTCTTTTTTTGTTTTTAAAAAAACATTTTTAATCGTTGTTCTGTAAAAGCAAGTCAGATAACATCTTATTAATTTATCCTTCTGTATTACTTTATGTTTCTATCAAGTCCCGTGTTTTAAAGCTGCAGGAAATAATAAAACATGTCTGTAGTTATCTGTACATACATCTGATAATACACATTCATTAACATTGTTTTATAATTGCACAAACGTAGTACAAAAAATGAACGTGATAGACCATAATTTGATCATGATTTAAAATAAACTTGACTTTAGTATCACATTGACGATTTGTATAAATATTTGATACTTTGTCTTATTTAGATTGATTTATAACTGTTTAATATTTTTCATGAAAGAAACAATTTTCAGTCTCATGACAATTATTCATTTGAATTTCTTCTCAATATGTCGATCTTGTTGATCATAGACATGTATAAACTTCTTAACATTTTTAAACACAGTATCATATTTTAAAAACCCTCGTTCATATACGGCTTTTATCACATTAATAAATTATATTATCATGTATGTTAATAATCATCTATAAAAATCTTATTATCACATTTTTAAATAAGTTCATAGCTGCACCACTTTTATTACACTAATAAAGTATGTTAAAAAAATTAAAAGAAAATTTATATTACCAAAATTAAAAACATTGTATACGAAATGCTTTGTAAAAGATGGCAGCTAATTTTGTTGTCAACTACAAAAATGAGAATTTATAATATTAATCTAATCCATAGGTCAGCACATCCTTAGTGGTAGTAGTAGTAGGAGGCTAAGTAATCAATGCTTTGATATTGTTGATACATCGTTCTTACACAAAGAAGGTAATAATCTAAACCTTAATAGAACTGTAAGGCGAGGCGCACACTTGCGATTTTCTTTCTTTCTTTCTGCCATCGTGCTATTTCTGAGCCGTTTGAGGTATGATAAAAGCCGTCAACACTCCATTCGAGTATTAATTTGATCACAAGAAGCCAAAGATAGTTGTGACAGGGATACCTCATGTAAAAAAATATTTTTTATAGAGAAACGAAAAGAAAATTTGTTTCCCTTACATATTTCAATTTAATAAATATTTAATGACAAAAATCCAATAACAGATGATTGTAAAAAGTGATTTATTAATTAATTATTAAATTGCGACACGTTTCGGTCCTCACGTGGATACTCTTCAGCCTTTTACTATGTTATCTTATCATGACGGCCAAAACATGTCGCAATTTAATAATTACTTAATAAATTACTCTTTAAATTGGCTGTTTGTCAAGAAATGTAACTACACTGACATGTAATAATATATAATAAATAATTATAGACAGGTATCAATTTTGCATGAAAGATAATTTTGTTTTACTGCAATCTGCTGTAAGCTGAGACCCGTAATTGAATAACGAAAATATTACCTCGGCCTTTTAGCAACTTACAGAGTTCTGCAAAACCACGTGTTATATCCCTCTAAAATCAAAACTGTCTGTCATTCAAATAAAATATTTTAAACAGTTCCAAACCAAGGACTATTATAAAACAGATTAACAGTCTAAAAAACCAAATACGTCCTCCAAATTGAACTAAAATGATTTATTTAACCTACGGTAATACTTATAGAAACTTTCGGCCTCTGTAAGAGTCATCTAAATCTTCTGAAATACAAATTAATATACCAAAGTAGAGAAACACCTGTATAAATAAATTAAACAAGATACATAATTATATATATACAAAAATAAAGAAGGGACAGCTACAAGTTAAATGAAAACCTTTAAGAAAATTATTATTCATCACGTTATCCACAAAAAACTCAAGAAAACCAGAAGTGTTTCCATTTCAAAACCAAACAATACTAATGAGTCGGATTATCCCTACTGTCCGAAGTTATGTCTGATAAAATCTGTTGTTTCCTAATAATCCAAAGCTCAAAACATTTTCACACATACACGACAGAATATCCATAGTAACATTAAAGGCTCCTACCAATAAATCAGACAAATTTGACGTTGTCCGTTCCATTCCCAGTGAGTGTTGGCTCTCTTACGAAGATGAGAAATGTACAAATCTCGTTCTAAATCACGTTTAAGTAGGAGAAACGATTAAATAGAAATTACCTGAGTATTTGTGTGATTTCGTCCTCCAGGTATCCGTTAATAATATCTCCATATTCTGCACATAACGACTGAGTTCCAAACGGAAACTAAAAGCAACATTTTATTTAAAATCTTTCTGCGTCAGTTACCTGCCAAGCCTATTCTCACAGAAATGTGAATTTCTGTATCATTGGATCATTCACTAACTTCCTATAACTCCACATAACAAAGCGCATATTACACCTGGACATCATTCAGGGTCCCTCTTCTACTTTATAAATTAAAGCAAACCCTGATTCTAATTGAGCCAGATTTATCTACATATATCTACAGGTCTCGACAGCCTCGCGTCTCTGTGGATCAGGCCGAATTTAGTAAGTTTATTCCTTTAAGGAGTGATCGGACTCATGTGTCAAACTCTGAATGCTAATCTTCTTCTAAGAAGGCGAACATAGTTTTTTACTGTTCGAACCTTCGGACTCTCATCTTCTTATGCCATGCAAAACCCGCAGAAGAATGCAAATAATAATCACAACCTGTGCGATCACCCACGTGTATTCTCCAAGTACAGCCAGGTTCTTCCAGTTTCAGATATTATTTCATTTTGTATTATTTATTGTTGGCATTTCTTTAATTTCTATATTCAATTTTTCATGCTTATGAAACTGTGTAGTCAAATGACTCGTCGATTGAATCGCTTTTTTAAAATCAATAAAAGTTACATGTAAGGAAGCCACCACACATTGTTAGAGTGGCGAGATCTTTCGGAAGCGTGACTGAATAATCGCTAGTGGGCGCATGTCCATGTCTGTCAATGTGTCTGATTCCAGAAAAGCGACAATCGCGTCGCCACCAAAACAGGGCAGGCTGCGATTTTTCAGTTACATGTGGGTACATTCCAATTTAAAGTAATGTGTTTCATTTCCGCGAATAAATAATCGCGCGATTACAAATAGCAACTGGGACGCCTAACCTAATAGCGTTACATTAACACTGGATTTGAATTTTACAGTGGTGTAGTAATATTTCAACTATTGTGCTGGTTTTTCATTGACTAAAAGTTCGACGTTTTGAACAGTAAAAATCTCTGTTTGTGTTCAAGGAAGATTAATATTCTCATTACTATTCTTTCTACGAACAGATTTTGTTATTGACCGTAGTTTTGGTCGATTTCTTCTTGTTAGGCAATTGTTAAAAATTCAAAACAAAATCGTCATTATGTAATTGTGTAACATGAGAAAATAATGTAAACAAAATAAATTTGAAATGGAATAAACAATATTTATGGATGCAAAATGGAATTTAAACAGAAGAATATATATTTTATTAGTGTGATAAAAGTGCTATATAGACTATATGTATGGGGGTAAGCCTAAACTTAATATAAATACAGGACAAACACTTTGGTAGAATACGATGACAGTGAACGTCATCGAAACGTCGGGCATTCATATTTACACTCGGTTAGAAGCCCAAGAAGATTTTATTCATTCATTACTTCGGGAAAGATTATATTCTTGATCATCAGTATCAAAAGCTCCAGATGAATTGAAAATAAACAAAAAATATAAGACTGATTTTTTCTTTGAAATTATTGAAAATTATTATTGGTTTATCACATATAAAACGTTTTAATCATTGCAAATCAAGTATAATTTTATTTACCGAAGTATGGATAATCCTTTAAATTACCCAAACAAACGTTTAATTAATACATAAAGATTACAATAAACTAACATATACATAACGTCAATTAAAAATAGATAAGGATGTATGTGTGTGTGCGTGTGTATGTTTCGCATAAAATTTGAAACGACTTTAGCAATTCCAACCAAACGTGGTATTCATGTGAATCACGATCTAGGAACAAACAGATTGTGGATAAGACACTTCGTGAGGAGGAGGTGGAACTACGATAGTATTGATAAATAATGCGAAAACGGTCAATATTGGTGTCGAATAAATATTTTTTATATTAAAACTATCACTGTCCATGTAGTTAGAGGGTAAATTAAATTCCTTACACTATGATAATATGAGAGAGGGGCAACATCAAAAGAAAGGGTGGTAGGGATTCCCAAAATTAATGGGAAAACGACCGAGATTGGTTTCGATTACAAGTCTTCGGAGCCCTCTGAAGTTGAATACTGGCATTCACCAAAAGTTCAAGTTTAGCACTCCTCCATATAGAGAGAGGTGCATAAGAAGGGGAGGAATTATAAGAGTAAAAATGCTCCAAAATGGCCCATAATTCCGAATACATCGTTAACAACATTGCTTATTTGAACAATAACAGTTCGGATGCCTATTCAGTTGATTTGAGGGAGGGAATGGATTCATTATAAAATGTCCAAAAGGTACGAGACAGGTGTGTAATTCGGAGTTTCAGGGTTCGATGAGTTGGTAAGTGACATTCAATATGCCGGATAATGTATACGTCTGGGCGGGAGGGGAAAATGAACAATATTAGATTAGAATCAATAGTATTCGGTATCATTGAGACGAACAGTAACGAACTCGTAGCCGTGAAAGTCAGATGTTCGTGTTGGGTTAGTAATAAAATGTTCTAAATGACCATATCTTATAAATAAAAAAGAGTGTATGTATGTTTGTATGTTTGTATATTTGTATGTTCGTTATACAAATCTACACCGGTAGAGCAAATTTCACCAAATTTCGTACACGTGTTCTTTACGACAACGAAACAAACACTGTCGGGGTGAAACATGTCTACCGCCCCCAGAAGCGGGGGTGCACGGGGGTTGAAATATTTAAACATGCTAAAACAGCCGATATTTTAGTCGGATAATAATTTTTAGGGGTCCAAGATATTTATGGTGTTTCTACCGATGTTTTCTGAATATAATTTTCATCCCCTACACCCTGGGAAAAGGGCACCCTTAGGGTTTGGGGTGGAGAATACAAATCTATACCGGTGGATCAAATTTCACCAAATTTCGTACACGTGTTCTTTGCGACCAGGAAAACAACACTGTCGGGGTGAGACGCGCCTACCACCCCCAGAAGCGGGGGTGGACGGGGTGGAAATATTTGAACATGCTAAAACAGTCGATATTTCAGTCGGATAAATATTTTTAGGGGTTAAAGATATTTATCGTTTTTCCACTGATGATATCTGATTATAATTTTCAACCTCTGAACCCTGGGGTAAGAGCACCCTTAGCGTTTGGGGTGGAGAATACAAATCTATTCTGGTGGATCAAATTCTTCATACATGCTAACACAGTCAGATAAATATTTTCCGGGTAAAAGTGATTAATAGAGTTTGTACCAATGTATGTAAGTAAAATATCAAACATTTTACAGCATGGGAAAGGAGAATAGTAGGGGTGGGGGTGGACGAATATTACAAAAAAATAACTCGAATACAAACGAGACTGGAGTCAAAAGCAAAGTTATGGATAACGCTGAGTTTCATTATGCTATAAACTAGCAATTAACCTCCCAGGGACGGGCGTGGTCGGCAGTGGAAATTGTCAAATATGTTAATCAACTTTGCAACTAAATATTTTTCCGGATCAATGAGATTTCTCTACATTTACACAGATTATAACTTCAACCCCTTTCGGGCTTATCAGTAGAGCACTTTAAGTGTTGGGTGGAGGAACGCTGCAATAAAATAACGCGAATACAACCGAGATTGGAGTCAAATCCAAGGTTATGGATGTCGTCCAGTTCAATTATAGCATCAAATTGGCCATTTAGCCCCAAGGGGCGGTAGTGGATGGGATGGAAATTTTCTAAAATGTTAAATCATCGATATTAGCGTGGAATAAATAAATTCCGGGAACATTCACGTTTATAGTATTTCTACCGATGTTGTTTGTAGGCATGAGGGTGGAGGGGATTTCCTTGAAAATAACGGGAAAACAACCGAGATTCGAGTCAAATCGAAGGTAATGGATGTCGCTGAATTTATTTATGATGAGTTGACCGGCTGTTTTTTGCGTCGATTAAATATATTTCGGGATGAATTAGATTAATAAAATTTCCCTACATGTTCTCTTGTATAATTTAAACCCCTTTCGGACTCGGAAGGGTGCACCCTTAAGGGTGAGCGTGAAGTAGCATTACATAAAAAGAAACCAGAAACTATCGGGATTGTCACTGAGTTAAATTATGACATTAAACTTGACCGTTTAAGTCCCCGAAGCGGGAGTGGTCGGGGGTGAAAATTTTCAAACATGTTAAACGGTCGATATTTGCGATAATTATTTCCTGGGGTTAATTACTTTAGTAGTATTTATACCGATGTTGTTTGTGTATAATTTAACCCATGTGAGGGGAGCAAGTTTAGGGGTGGAGTGGAGGTACGTTAAATAAAAACCCGCAAAAACAACCGAGATTCGAATCAATTCAGAGACTATGAATGTCGCTGAATCTAATTGTGACAACCTTGGTTAAGCGACGGGTTTGGGAGGTGGTGGGCGGGGGAATAAATTTTCAGACAATGTAATCGGCCGATTTTTGCGTGGAATACATTCTTTTTCATTATCGCATATTTGTGGGGGTGGTCATCTTCTAACATGTAAAAACGGCCGATATATTTAGTCAATGACTTCATCCCCCTTCGGCATGGGAGGTGAGCACATTTAGGGATAGGGTTCGAGGAGCTTTACATAAAAATAGCTCTAAAGTAATCAAAATTGGAGTCTTATCTATGGTTATAGATAAATGACATCTCGGCAACGCCGGGCACCCAGCTAGTCTTATAAATAAAAAAGAGTGTATGTATGTTTGTATGTTTGTATATTTGTATGTTCGTTATACAAATCTACACCGGTAGAGAAAATTTCACCAAATTTCGTACACGTGTTCTTTACGACCAGGAAACAAACACTGTCGGGGTGAGACATGTCTACCACCCTCAGAAGCGGGGGTGCACGGGGGTTGAAATATTTAAACATACTAAAACAGCCGATATTTTAGTCAGATAATAATTTTTAGGGGTCAAAGATATTGATGGTGTTTCTACCGATGTTTTCTAAATATAATTTTCATCCCCTGCACCCTGGGAAAAGGGCACCCTTAGGGTTTGGTGTGGAGAATACAAATCTATACCGGTGGATCAAATTTCACCAAATTTCGTACACGTGTTCTTTGCGACCAGGAAAACAACACTGTCGGGGTGAGACGCGCCTACCACCCCCAGAAGCGGGGGTGGACGGGGGTGGAAATATTTAAACATGCTAAAACAGTCGATATTTCAGCCGGATAAATATTTTTAGGGGTCAAAGATATTTATAGTCTTTCCACTGATGATATCTGAATATAATTTTCAACCCCTACAGCCTGGGGAAAGAGCACCCCTAGCGTTTGGGGTGGAGAATACAAATCTACACCGCTGGAGTAAATTTCACCAAATTTCGTACATGGGTTCTTTGCGACCAGGAAAACAACACTGTCGGGGTGAGACGCGTCTACCAACCCCACAAGCGGGGGTGGACGGGGGTTGAAATACTTAAACATGCTAAAACAGCAGGTATTAGATTTGGATAAATATTTTCGGGGTCAAAGATATTGATTGTGTTTCAACCGATGTTATCTGAATTTAATATTCATCTCCTACGGCCTGGGAAAAGGGCACCGTTAGGGTTTGGGGTGGAGTTGCTTAACAGAAAAATAACGCGAATACAACCGAGTTTGGAGTCAAATCGAAGGTTGTGGATGTCAGTGAGTGTACTTCGGATAAATATTTTTAATTGCCCATTTAACCCGAAAGGGTGGGGTTTGGAAGGGAAGATAAATAGTCAGTTCTTGCGCGTTCTTGGAGGAGAATTACGTGAATACTATTTCAACGGATGTTGTTGAAAATATAAATCCCTTTAGACATTAGTGGTGAGCTTGCTTAGGGCTGGGGTTAAGAATTGTCTACTATTTTAAAACTGCCAAAATGTTATGTGTTTATGGGTAAACTAGATTGATAGTGTTTCTACCGATGTGATATGAAAAAAATTCAACCCTTTCCACCACGGGAAAGTAGCAGATTTAGGGGTGGTGTTGTTCATCCTATTTTAACCGATGTTGTTTCCATTAATAACGACGTTTAATCTTCTTATAAATAAAAATGAGTGTATGTATGTATGTTTGTATATTTGTATGTTCATTATTCAAATCTACACCCCTGGAGAAAATTTCACCAAATTTCGTACACGTGTTCTTTGCGACAAGGAAACAAACACTGTCGGGGTGAGACGCGTCTACCACCCCCAAAAGCGGGGGTGCACGGGTGTTGAAATATTTAAACATGCTAAAACAGCCGATATTTTAGTCGTATAAATATTTTTAGGGGTCACAGATATTGATAGTGTTTCTACCGACTGTTGGGGTGAGACGCGTCTATCACCCCCAGAAGCGGGTCGGGATTATCAGTAGAGCACTTTTAGGTGTTGGGTGGAGGAACGCTGCAATAAAATAAGGCGAATACAACCGAGATTGGAGTCAAATCCAAGGTTATGGATGTCGTCCAGTTCAATTATAGCATCAAATTGGTCATTTAGCCCCAAGGGGCGGGAGTGGATGGGATGGAAATTTTCTAACATTTTAAATCATCTATATTAGCGTGGAATAAATAAATGCCGGAACCATTGACGTTGATAGTATTTCTACCGATGTTGTTTGTAGCATTATAGGGGTGAGGCTGGAGAGGATTTCCTTGAAAATAACGGGAAAACAATCGAGATTCGAGTCAAATCTAAGGTAATGGATGTACCTGAATTTATTTATGACAATCTGGACAACGCGCGGGTATCGACTGGGTTGGGATGAGTTGACCGGCTGTTTTTTGCGTCGATTAAATATATTTCGGGATGAATTAGATTAATAAAATTTCTTTACATGTTCTCTGTGTATAATTTCATTCCCTTTCGGACTCTTAAGGGTGCACCCTTAAGGGTGGGCGTGAAGTAGCATTACATAAAAAGAAACCAGAAACTATCGGGAGTGTCACTGAGTTTAATTAATTTCCTTGAAAATAACGGGAAAACAACCGAGATTCGAGTCAAATCGAAGGTAATGGATGTCGCTGAATTTATTTATGACAATCTGGACAACGCGCGGGTATCGGCTGGGTTGGGATGAGTTGACCGGCTGTTTTTTGCGTCAATTAAATATATTTCGGGATGAATTCGATTAATAAAATTTCGCTACATGTTCTCTGTGTATAATTTCAACCCCTTTTGGACTCGGAAGGGTGCACCCTTAAGGGTTGGCGTGGAAGTAGCATTAGATAAAAATAAACCAGAAACTATCAGGATTGTCACTGAGTTTAATTATGACATTAAACTTGACCGTTTAAGTCCCCGAAGCGGGAGTGGTCGGGGGTTAAAAATTTTAAATATGTTAAACGGTCGATATTTGCGATAATTATTTCCTGGGGTTAATTACTTCGATAGTATTTATACTGATGTTGTTTGTGTATAATTTAACCACTGTGAGGGGAGCAAGCTTAGGGGTGGCGTGGAGGAACGTTAAATAAAATCCCGCAAAAACAACCGAGAATCGAATCAATTCCGAGACTATGAATGTCGCTGAATCTAATTGTGACAACCTTGGTTAAGCGACGGGTTTGGGAGGTGTTGGGCGGGGGAATAAATTTTCAGACAATGTAATCGGCCGATTTTTGCGTGGAATACATTCTTTTTCATTATCGCATATTTGTGGGGGTGGTCATCTTCTAACATGTAAAACCGCAGATATATTTAGTCAATGACTTCATCCCCCTTCGGCATGGGAGGTGAGCACATTTAGGGATAGGGTTCGAGGAGGTTTACATAAAAATAGCGCAAAAGTAACCAAAATTGGAGTCTTATGGATGATTATAGATAAATGACATCTCGGGCAACGCCGGGCACCCAGCTAGTAACACAAATAAATACGCCGGTAGCGCCGGAAACTCAGCTAATTGTTAATAAAATAATTACTAATAAATATATATATATATATATATAAATATATATTGTAATAACAACAATTAAATATTTAATTAAAGGAAATTTAAATTAAACAAAATTTAAATTTAACAAAACAAAACAAATTTATTCACACAAAATACAATTTAAATCTCTACTTTATTTCGCCCATTTTGATCAACTTTTACTAACAATTAATTTTACCTTTTGTGGCATTTAAGAAAATTTATCTTTATTTTTTTTTACAAAGAATGAAACTCAAAAACTTAGGGTCTCCACTAGGCCTGATAGAAAGAACAAAATCCAATTACACTTGAAATTATTTTACATAACATAGAAATTTAATTTATTGAAGTTACTAGAAACGAAATCTGACCTTTCACCTTTAATTTACGGTTTACAAAACTATTTATTTTAAATTGCTACTTACAAGTTTTATGCTTTTGAGTTCGGGAACACACTTCACTTTAATAATGGCCATTTTGAGCATATAATTTACATTTTTACGGACAATCGTTTTACAATACAACACTATCCTTTCAGTATCCAAACTCCAGACTGCAGACTTCCGACTACTCGTATGGATGGTTTTCCCGCGGCCACCAATCAATTTGTCTAGTGTGATTGACAATTAGAATGCGTTTAGTCTTATTTAAAATGTTCAAGATCTCTCCACATTCACCAGAGTTCAATTCTGATGTTCAACTAATACTGCATCCAACTAAACAATTTGCCTCCTTCAGGATCCGCCTTTCAACTAACACATCCTCCTTCCTTGCGCTCTGGCACCCAACTAACTCGTTCCTTCTCTCTGGCTTCCAAACACACTTATTTATCAGCTTCCCCTTCTCCTGAATATTCCTTTTTCCCACAGTTTTGATTTCCCATGTTCGGACATCATCCGGCTTTCCGACGCTCAAAGAGGTACACATTATTGTTAAATAAACATTTCCATATCTTACAATTTGATGTCAACAAAAAACTGTTGTCATCTTTCCTTTGTGGCTTTGTTCCGATGTCCGTCAGACATTAGATCTAAGAGCCTCTAAAGACCCCCAATTATAGACCTCCCTTTGGTGAGCACTCATCCGCCGTCAATCATCATTTTTTATATGAGCCACCCAAGATCCCCAGTCTGAGTTGGTAAACAGATTTTAAATAATTGCCGTCCACCTCTAGTCTGTGCCGTGAGACAAATATGATGAAATATAAACCAAATAATGGCCTTCTTAACTAGGTATTATTCAAAAATTATACTCAGTTAAGCTTCACTTCGGAGTGTCAATTTATGGTAAACACAAATAATACACTTTTATTTTTAAACTTTGGTCGCCAATTTTGTAATAAATTACTTAAATATTAAATTGATTGGATGTTTTAGTAAGAACTCACGATTTTATAATAGACAAACAAATCAATTTATTAACACACAATTTACATTTCCACAAGTAATCGAATGAATTTTTACAACAGTTAGTAATTAATGTTTTACAATTAAATTTAATCTTTCTCAGGGTCGTTTACTGGGCCTTTAATAAAACAGATACTTGTTAACCAGTTTTTACAATTAAAGAATGAAAAAACATACAATAACCAAATTCGAATTCTCAAATCTGACAATTATACTAATTTACTCTCTGGTAATCCATGTAATTTGACTCACTCGCATACTAACACTCACTCGCTTTATAAAGGCCATAAAGAGCTTCATATTGAGCACACAATTTACACTGAACACCTTCGTCAGTACAACTACACAGATTGTTCACGTAACAGCAAATTATTACCACCTGACTTTCTTCTCTTGATGACCTACGATGAATTATCGACGACTCTTTCTTACAACGAAACTCCTATTTATTTTGGCACCTAACTTGGTCCGATGGATACTAGAACCACCGCCGACGATCGCTCCTGACAGACTGCTTTTTACGACGAACTCCTACCGACGATCACTGCTAATAGACTGACTTATTTCCACGACGAAACTCCTATTTATTTCGGTCACCTAACCTGGCCCAATCCCGCCCCTAGGACCATCATCAACGATCTCTCCTGAAAAGACTGCTCCTTTTCTTCTTCTTACGACGCCTTATATCTCTTCCTTTTGCGCACTTTATAACGAAGCCGTGTGCAATTCTCCCCACACCCCCGTATAATTTGCCATCTGCCGCTGGTAATATGAGTCCAAACTACGACTCAGGACAGTATTTTGCAAACCGCACCACAGAGTTTGGATGTACTCAGAGAGAGAGTTCGGGTGGACTCGGCACTCTTAAGCAAATCTGCACACCGCATCACAAAACCGGGCGCTCACACACTTAACTCACCCTCTTTTAATTTGTCATCTGTCGCTCAATTATCATCATTATATGCTTGGGTTCAACCTGCGTGCCTTCTGCCGTTGACCACGCGAGTCCAAATATTCGTTCATTAATAAATTATTTCTTTTTATTACTACAATATATATATATAGTCTTCCCTAGTTACAATAACATGCATAATTTATATTATTTGAAGTGTTAAACGGATATGGCATTTCCTGAGTAAGAGAGGAAGAAAGGAAAGAAAAAAAACAAAGTTGTACAGTCAAAAAAAAATTAGTATAAAAAATAAACAATAACAAATAAAAGAACCACAGTCGGTTTGAGCGAAAGAAAGGAAATGATCAATGGCGAGCAGAGAATTAAGTCCAGGATAGTATTAAGATATGTAAATAATAAGGACTTTAAGAAAGGAGGAAAATTGTTAAGTCACAAGGGTAAGGTTCGTACAGTTCTATTATACGAGCCTTCGCACTCAATTAGCCGTAGGACAGCCAGCTATCATTTTTATAGGTAGCCGTCCATTCTAATTATAGTTGTTGAGATGGCCGAATTTTCAAAGTCTACGTCTACATGAGCGTTATGACTCTCGTACTCTAGCTCTGAATAACCTTTTTCCAGAAGACGAACTGAGTTTTTCTTGCTGTCGTAAAATTTTGAATATTTTCTACTTATTTTTGTCTTACCTATCTCCTTAGTGTTGAGCATTTTCTCTTTCGCGCAAACCGCATTTGGTATATTCCTCTTGTTATTAAATTTACGTTGATTTTCTATCCACTACTGTCCTTTTTGTCTATTTTTTGCTTCTTTCCTTGTTCTCCTTACACATTGAAATACCGAATTAAAACGGGAAATATTGTTACTGCACCATTATCAACAAAACTTAAATAATCAAGTCTATAACTATTCTATTTTAGGATATGTAACTCTCAAATAGCAGTATTAATAAAACATTAAATTCTTTCATTCAAAATTTTAACGAAAGAGTATTAAAGGTACGCTAAACAATTTCGTGTATAAAACTGATTATAAAAATTACTTCCAGCAAATTTATGTTTTTAAAAGAAAACGTCGTTGGTTTCTGGATTATTCCTGGCACGCAATTTGTCAACAAAGTATAGGTCCTTGTTTCATAATATGCGGAATTGTTTCAAGTGACAATTTCGAATTTCAAAAAATAAGTCTATACCTCAAAAGCCTTTTAGAAATTGTGTAATAATTATCCTTCATGCTATTAATGAATAGTTAAATATTTTTATATGTAATGCACAGATATAGATATGGTATAATTAATTTGGCCATTTATAAAGTCCATAACGGAGAAACCACGGAGAATCCAAAATAAATACAAACTTACAGAAAATAACAGATAGCAAAATTATTTAAAATTTATTACTTTAATATATATTGTTTTATTACCTTTCATAATATTATATAGTAGTATGAGGTAGAAAAAAATGTCAGTTGTAGAGTTTCTTTATGAAGTCTTTTTAAAACTATCAACGGTTCCTGCGTACCTCTTATAAGATTCCACATTCGTCTTACATTCATCGAGTTACACGAAGACTTACAACATTTTCTTTCCTTGGATGCTAATTTATTTTGATAGGTTTCTCTTAACTTTTTAAATCTCGAGTTTCGTTTCCAGTTAAATAACAGAGAGTAAACCAAACGTATTCATAAATCATATAAATTCCAAACATATGCATATGGCTGCATTTCCAGAAATGAAAAATTCAAATGTAGTGACTTCCCTGATTTATTAATATAAAACTAGGTATCTAATATTTCAGTGTTTGTCCCAGGCATATCCCATGCTTTCAAAGAAAACAATGTCCTATTATATAGCCTTATACAATGTTTTAATAATGAACAGGTCAACAAGTACTGTGTTTACCAGTCGCTATAGATACTGCAGAACGTGTAGTGTCAACCAACTCATCTATGCCACTTAAGCCAATATTATCAATTATTACATATAGGAACGCGAAACGGATAATATTTTTATACTACGATTAAGGAAAATAAATGACATGATAAAACAAACATCTTACGTGTGCGTCACTCACTTCTCTCTTGATTAATAGTTGGCGTTAAATCAGAACGCTACAAATTATGTAACGATTAAATGCTTATGTTCTGTATGAGTAACAATAAGTCGCTTTAGTGATCCCCTTTAAAATATAATTAAATATCTGAATGAAGTGCTAAAATGACAATTATTTTAAGAGAATAAATTTAATAGTGGGGATGGAAAAAATGTCCAATTACTTTTTAGATATATTAGAATACTGCATATATTATAGTCAATTTCCTAGAATAATCTGAAATTATTGATTTTGTATTGCGAAGTTTTCCATGACTTTTATCATTCCTAGTTTATTGTTAGTATATGGAAAGCAACTTACAGGAAAATGAAAATTTTGTCTGGAAAGGTCGCTCTTTCTTAGGGAAATGCTTTAAATTTCTCTCTACAGTCGTGGAAATAGATTTACATTGATAGTAGTCGTTATTGTTTCAAATAGACGACTCACTAAAAAGTTTCACTATGTACGTCGACTGATGAAACTTATTAATCACGCAGATTGTTGGAATACTTAAACCAATCGTTTTTCCCACAGTACGGAATTTGGTCTTCGAGGTACAACAACAGATCGCTAAGAATATCTATGATCATTTCGACTACCATATCGCTTTCCTATAGTTTTGTAAAAAAAAAAAGTTTTCTAACGTTGTATGCAAAGCGTAAGTCTTAAAAACAATAACCCTTCATACTTTATTATAATTCGGAGTAAGTAAGTAAAATACTTTACTTACGGAAATTTTAAACAATTAAGACACAAATATTTATGTTATTCCTTTAACTTAAAGTTGGAATATTTAAGATGAAGCCGCGTAGTTCACTAGTTTGATACATTAATCAAATTTTTTTCCAAATTTCGTAATATGCAGCCCGTCAATTTAAGAATTCCTGCTTGATTATTAGCAATCTTAACCTCATTTTAAATTAGCTACTAGTGCCTGCTCATACGAACACATTCAAAAACAATATATAACTGTAACCGTAGCAATACTGTAATTTTCACAACTCGCAGACAACCGAAGTGCTGTAATATAGATTTTATATTTGTCATGCTCAAATAATATGAACAGAAATCCCTTTTTTCCTAACTAGATTCACAGTTTCCTTAATTTTTTTAGTCGTTTCCTTTACGCTTTAATGCAAAATTTATTTAAAGAACAATATCAGATTACATACATTATTTTGAGAGTGCAAGTTACTTTCCGGTCATCCACGTGTTGGCCTATTCCCTATAATAGCACAGGAATGGATTTTAAATGGGGAATGCGGAAGGTACAGCAAGATGACAAAAAATTATAAAACTTCTGTATTAAAATTAAAAATATATAATTGAGTAGCCAATAAACAGACAACAATTAAATTATTTTAAATAGAATAATGAAATGAATCTAAAATACCGGCGGTGTAATTTTATAGACCAACGCCATCATTGCGAGAATGTTCTAGATCCAGCAGCCTCGTCACACGGAAGAGATAAATAAAATTAAGTAAAATATTGTATCAAATTTATTATAGTGATGTAGATCACGGGTATTGTGTGTGTGAACGAATTTAGTTTTGAGTTCAGTATTTTAGTAGGAAAGGTGCAGAGTTGCTGTTATTATATTTTGTTGTTTATCAGAGTTAGTGTGCTATTAGGGCTGACAGGGATTGTCGCATGTATGGGGTTACCTTGCTGACTTCTATGTCTAGCTTCTATGAATTAAAAGAGTGTGCGTCTGTTTAAGTGTATTGTCTCTGTTATTATCCGTTCCTGGCCTATGATCTGTGATTATACGCCGGTTCATCCTGTGAACACCCTAGACGTTGGTTCTGGACATTATAAGAGTCAAGTCTCCAAACTGTTTGGTCAAGAAGAGCCTTCTTTAACAATACTAAATAATTGTATCATTTTCATTATTACTGTCAGATCTCGTTTTCTTTTAGGTAATTTAAAAGTTTTGTTTATTATTAGCACACGATTTACGTTGAAAAATTTCATTTGTATTGTTTTTGTAAATATTAGCTGATCACCGGATGTATAACTACTGTATTTTGATGATTCTGTTAGTGTTGATTGTAATAACATAATATAATTAAAACCCATATTTAATTATAGAATAATTTAAATATATTTAATAAAAGAAATTAAGGTATTTAAAAATTGGCTTCCCACAACCTGGTAATTTTAAAGAAAATACTAATAATACAATATTCATATAAATAGTGTACGTTACAATTTGGCTTACCACAACGTAGGGCTATTAAATTATACCGTAATAATTTTTATAGATTTAAATAAGTATACGTTACAATAAAGCCCAACTGGCTTAAAACTAAAAAAAAGAGTCCATTTAAAATGGCAATTGATCAAATTTTAAGATATTTTTGTTAGCATCGTATTTTAAAGTCAACAATTGTGATATAAATTCACTGAAGTGATACATTTCCAACAAAACGTATTTTCAACAATTACCAACGCACATGGATCATTTTCCGATTAAATCGGCTAACGTAAATGAGCAAATTAAAGCCTCAAGTACTTTGATCGTTTCTGCAGTAATGATTTACTATAAATCTATTATATTTACTGTAAAGTAATATATAGATTAAATATTAATTGAATAATTTATATAATGTAATAACGGAAAATTCCAAACGAATGTCAGCTGTTTGTGGCATTGCGTTGAGTATGTCTCTTATCAAATAATTGAAACTAAAGAATAATCTTGGGGTAATTTTACCGAAAAGTAAACGCGGTTCGTATAGTGTCTCCAGACGAACAACTGAAGTTCGAGTGTTTGAAGTAGCGAGCCTGGTTTTAGCTTTTAATGGTATTATGACAAAGCGCAATTAGCACAGGAAATTATAGTGTAATTAACTTAAAATATTAACTTTGCGAGCTATGTTAACAGGCCTACTGCGCCGCTGCTGGGCCTTTAAAACCCATTAGCAGAGTTACTAAGACAAAGTGACCCTCTCTCCGCAATCCAATCCGCAGCCCCCTTCACCGACACAGGACACGAGTTCGCTAACAGTGCTTTATCTTGAAGTGCTGCCAACACAACATGATGATCAATCGATTTTGTTTGCTATGCTTGAAGACAAGGATCTGGATTTATGGAACTTCATAATGCCGCTGTGCCGGTTTTGTGATTATCTGTGTTCAACATCGCGGTGAACTTTAGAAGCTGTAGTGAACGTTGACGGAATAAATTAATAGTTGGTTATTTTTAATTCTTTTATTTTCCATAAAAAATTTGAGCAATGTATCCTGTCTGACCAGGTCATTGCATGGAACTCAGTTACTGAAGGAAAAGAAACAACGAATAGCGGCTGTCCTTTAAGAGGAATTGGAATGGACAACAAGGCCTCCAGCGATTATAAACAAATCTCCGGTCTCAAGATTTTAGTACGTTAGGAAAATATTCGCCACCAACTTAACACCTTGATCCGAGTGACTTCTCAGGGACATGAAATTAGCTATGTAAACCCCGTAATTAGAGTGTATAACAAGAAGATTGAAATTTGTGGAGGCATATGTCAAATTCTCATTGGCGCATATCATCCTGATTTCAAGATCTCACCGATGTGTGGAAATAATCTGCAGAGCAGGCAGAAAGTTCATCTTCGGAAGTTGGGGTGTAGGTTAGTTATAGACGAGCTGATTTTTTGAGAATTTATGAGGAAGTCTTGAAGAAAGTAGTTACGCACTACTTGTGAAGTAGACTTGTTTTTGAGTAGTCGAGACGTTGTGAAGTTATTTGAAACTCGTGAAGCTATTCGGAAGTGGTGAAGTCGTGAAGTTATAGTTAGTTAATAACCGATTGATGAGGGACATGGAGGAGCTCACGAAACCGACCAAAGAGAGGAAGAAAGAAGACTGTGCCACCAGGCGAGAGCTTGGCGCTACCTGAAGTGTAGGCTTGCCTGCCCAGATATATGAAGGAACTGATAACATATGGAGACAATATTCCTATCAAAGTAGATGTTATGAACGCCACATTAGTCAATATCTACAGTATTTTGGGCCCACAACCTAATGGGAAAAGTGTCATTATTTTGTTTCCGCAGCCCGTTAGCCGTAGGTACATAGTCGGTGGAATTTGTAAACAGAGCAGGGGTTAATATTATTGTTGTTATTAATATGTAGAGAATTAACTGTTGTACAATTTAATTTTTCCCCTTATATTAATTACATAACTAGAATTAAATTTCAGTATTGTACCTTACGGTGAAGAGATAAGTAAATAATCATTAACAGAAATAAAATATTATAGGCCAAACTGCTTGTAAGGAAACTGGAAAAATTTCAAAATTAGCTCCAAAATGGTTTTTCTATTCCGCTTACCTACTAGAAAAGGCACGCAATGAAACAAAAGAGAAAACCTTCTGCGCTTATCATAACTCATTTATATTTTTAATTTAACTCTTAATGTAAGGAAGGGCTTGGATACACATCTTTTACCATATTTGTTCAATTAATTTTTTTATTCTCTTTTCCAACACAACAAACTTTCTCCCCCTTTCCTCCTGGCCATGTTTCTGATCTATACAAAGCCCTGCTCCAGATATAGCACTTCACAATGATCTTCCGCAAATATAGATTCGTTTTGCGATACGTGTTAATGCACATTTCCACCCAAGTTTCCATAATAATGACTTAAAAATAGTAATAGATTGCACAATTTCAAATCTTCTAACAACTTACCCATAATAAAGTTTAACACTCTTCCAGTCATAAAGATAGAAGAACATTTTAATTTGAATGTATTTTTTAATTTGTACAGCATACATAAAAATCCAACAATTTATTATACATTATTTTTTAAATAAATTATTGTATTGTATTATATCAACAATTTAGATAATCATGAATACAAAATTTCTTGTAAAAGCTGTAATGTTTTTTTCAACAAAAAGGTTATTTGAAATTTGCCTGACAGAACATATTTTTAATTTAAGTCAACCATGTGACCAAGATTCAGTTCTCAGTGAACATGTAAACTCAAATAATCACAGTTTTGAGGGGAACAATGTTACAATATTAGAATATGACATTAAATATTATTCGGGATTAATGTCTAAAATGTCAGATATTTAATCCATATGTTCACTAATAATAATAAAACTTACATTCTTAAGCTACATTTTATGGAGGATTCCTCAAATAATCTCATTCGTCTTTTTATGTGTGTATCTTTGCTATATAGTTGTTTCAGTTTATTTATAATACCGCGGATTGTGGAAGACACGTAGTGCTTCAAAATTTATTGTTAATATGCCTATGTAGTTTTTATTTATTATTAATTCGTAACTGGTTCCTTGGATTTTATATATTATTAATGCATATTATAGCAATAAACTGATTTTTACCGTTAACTGGTTGTAAACTGGCCTTGTGGTTTATCTTGGTGTATTTTAGAGCTTATCCTCACGTTCTGGGATGCTTAGTGAGAAACCGAAACAAAAAATTTCAAGTTTTCGGATAGTGTTTTGGTAAATGTACCACAGGAAAACTATGATAATTTTGATAATTAAATTGACATCTCGATAATTTTGGTAATTATCTACATATAATAAGCTACTCTTACCATTACCAAATAAACTATTTCTATATCCTAAAATAAAGTTTTCCACGCTTAAAGCGCGCATTCTTATTCATGATACAAAAATATTTTACTCGGAGGAATTAAAGTATAAGGGTTATTTCACTCAGTGGATCATTTAATTTATAATGCACAATAGGATCAGTCATGATTATAAATAAAACATTTATTTTATTTATGGTAATAGTAATAATTGTGATTGAAGCATAAAAGAATAAAGAATTAATTCTTATATATACAAAATTTTTATCCGTTTAGAATTTTTAGAATTATTTTTTTAAAAGCACGAAAGAATCAAGATCACTTATCGCAAATCGAATCAAGAATTGCGGAAGAACTTGTGAAGTGGTATATCTGGAGCATGGCTTGTATGGACAGAAACATGGACAGGAAGAAAGAGGGAGAAGAAATACATTGAAAGTTTCAAAATGTTTTGAGAGAAAAAAATAAAATGAACAAATATAATAAAATATGAAACGGTTGTAAGAAGAGTTTCGCCTTGACTACCGATTTTAAGAAGAGGAAAACTGGACCGGACACATCCTCAGAAGTTTACTGCCCATTCTGTTTGTTGATTACATCAAAGTGAATAAGACAGTGAATAATGAGCTATATTACCAGTAAAAATTCTTGGGATGTGAATAAGAGGTAAACTTAGTAATGTAATCATAGAAATTACTTTTTGCAGTCCATTTGAGTCATTGTTAGAATAACATTAAATAATTTGTGAGGTTTGAAGAGCGGAAAGCCAAGCAAAGGCTGTCACTGAGTAGCACTTTGAGGCAGAAGTAACATACCATTATATGGATAAAATATAAGGTATAAGCGGAGTTCGTCTGACGTGGAAAAGCTTTCAAAAATTAAAGTAGCCGTTACCTGGATACTCTTCTTAAACTCACTGTATAAATTATATACATATATATGAGTTAGCGTTTGTACCTATTTAGTACATACGGACGAATATTTTAAACATAAAGGCTTAGGTACAGTACCAAAAACTGACACACATTTAAATTCATAATTGTAAAATACAGTATAGATGCCCTTAAAACAGTATGATAAATTTCAAGTAAGGTAACATTTATCGCAATAATTAAACGAATAAGTGGTAACCACTAGTGGCCTGATCGACTTTACCAACATCGCAGTTGAGAGAAGTAAAGGAAGCCATTCATACTTAAAGAAACTAGATATAAAAATTTATCTTTGGAAGCTGGTCTCTCACAGGCGAACCTTCCAGAGAGATCTAAAGGAGGATACCATTGGAACAGTCGACCAGCTGCCTCCTAAACTGGTCGAGGCATGGAGATGAGAATGCTGCGTCCCCACGGAAAACCCCTTTCCCGCCATCGGAAGGGCGTGGGACAACAACCCAATGCCCGACCTACCTGGTGCAGGTTTTCTAGGGTTTGTCCTGCATCACTTTTAGGCGAGTTCCCGGTAGGATCCTTAAAATATAGCTGGGGGCCTAGTTAACCCTCGGCTATCTTCCTCTACCATTCTGGATTCCTTTAAAATCCCTTCCTATGCTATTAAAGGGAAGTTGCCACCATGTAGCCTGTTACTCTAAAAAAAGAAAAAGAATAAAGTATACCAATTTTTACAACATGTCGTAAGTATGTTAAATTACGAAGTTATACTATTCTTAAACTTTTTCACTGTGAACGACTTATTATAAGAAATTTGGGATTAAGATGACTGAATAATAATGAGAAAGATAGCGAAAATACATACAAAATAAATGATAATATAAATACCAGACAACGTTACTGGAAGACAGACAAAAGTCAATTATTTTTTTGTGTTTATGTCATTGAAAGTGAACTTTTGACAAAAGTCAACTGACAACTCACTCGTGCGGTTGTGTCTCTCTAGGTTCTTACGTGTTTTCTGCACCCGAAGAAACGAACAAGCCTTCCAGAAACGTTCTGTTGTATTTATATTATCACTTCATTAATCTGTATTTGGCTATCTTTCTCATTATTAATTATCAAACAGACGTAAATTGTTTCATTTTAAGATGACTGAAGCCTATCGGCATCCAAAAATTCTATAGCTCGTATCATCGATTTGGTAACAAACAATTTAACCATATCAGCGTGTTTGGTTATCCAAGAAAATGAGAGTAGCTTATTTGATCGTTCTTAAACTGAAAAAAAAATGTATTTATAAAACTTAATACGTTTCAACGATGTTACTATGCGTCAAAACACGGGACTCGTCATCGTGAGAACTAGGACACGATTCTTAATTTGGCGTCTTGCTGATTTCACAAAATAATTCAGGAAAATACTGGGATGAAGTGATAATTATGGTCAAGGCCACATCGGCTCATTTTTATCGAAAATGGCCCAATATATTTTAGGAACATCGACACAATAACTTCGTGCTTCCGCAAATCCATAAATAGAAACATAATGGACTTTATTGCAGAAAATTGATAATATCTGATATGTCGTTAAGCAAATAAATTAAAAATGTATATGAATTGTAATCTTATTTATGGTTCCTGAATAAATTTCAGAAATGCTGATTTTGTCAGAGATCAAATGTATCAAACGATACATTTCTGTCCAATTTTAATTTGTATGAAAACCTCACAATATTAAAATATGATGTATGAAGTTTGAAAATACCATAAGCGTTCACGTTTTATAACATAAACACAAACAATATTTATTTTCTTTGAATATTTTTCGACGTGTATAAATCAGTCAATAGTTTAAACTCAAACATTACTAATTAATATGGTTTCTGCTAAATGAGTCCTTAATTTCGTACAAGGTTAATAATTTTTGTACAAAAGCTTTAGTTCTGTACATTTCTTACGAGTGGATATTAAATAGTAGTTTCAATTAAAATTAGGTATATCAAGCCTTTTTTAGAATCAGTGAAACGACCTTTTACCAGCTTATTATTAAACAACCTCTAAGAAACACGATGTAATAGTATGCAACTAATATATAACCGAGATACTTTCACAAATGTCAACCGAATTTACAAATTCTCTAATTTGGAAATTTTTATAACTACAATATATTTGTTACAATTATATTGCCCTTATTACTCTGAAAATGTTAATTGTGACATTTCTTTAACAAATCATGTTCTTTTCTTCATTTAATACATTCCGTAATACACACATGCATTGAATTCCTTTCAGAGATTTTGAAAATAGAAAATTAAACAGTTTTTACATACTGAAAACTATTTATAAGCTATATCAATTCTTTTATTGCTTTAAAACAATCTGTAGGTATAAATATTGTATTTTATTCCAAATACAATTGGATACAAAAATACAGAGAAGTATTTTATGGATATTTTTTATATATGAGGTTAGCTCAAAGAAAATATATAATTTATTTTAGAAATTAAAGTGTTTCTACTTTCGATTTCTTATCATAATTTTTTTAAATTTCTTATATTTTCAGACAACCGAATTGTCATTATACATAATTTCTCTTTTTGAATTATTACAACGGATGTTCTCATTTAGTTTCTCAAGAGTCAATAATAAATATAAATCTGTTCAAACGTCAGAAAGTATAACAGTTAAAGACGAAGTTCGATTTGACATTCAACGCAAAAAGACGACTGAGTCAGAATTCTTATCACGGGAAGACTAACGTGCAAACAAACACACACAGGTATTTATTGTGAAAATAGTATTGCTAAAATAATAACCTTAGGAATAGAATTCATTACATACATATCTATTCATTTTATTTAATGCATATACGAGGTGTAATATCTACGCAGATTATTTACTAAATTTATACTGTTGCACGTATATTCTGACAAATAATAAGATTAGTTTATTTTTTCCAAATAGTGTTATATGTAAATTAAAATAATAAATAATTAAACATCAGCCAATTTTAAGTCAGAAAAAAGAATTTATTAATTAAATTATCAACGTTTCATCGCTTGATTTGTGACCTCCTAAGGTTCAAGTATTATTAATCAATAAATTCTTTTTTTTTTACTTAAAATTGGCTGATGTTTATTTATTTGTTTTCTCAATAAAATATGTATTTACATCTATCAGTATTGAATTAAAATAGTCTAATTAAACAGAGTGCGATACATAAAGTAATGAAACTTTTAATGAATTCATTTCAAAGAGAGTGATTCAAATTATGATTTTTGTGTTTAAGAGCGCATTAATCTTATTATATCATGCCACGAACTTGCAGTGGAGGAGAGGTGCATCGATTACTTCATTAAGTAAAATAATGTTTCGTTACATAGCGTAATTTGCGATTGTGGAAGGAGAAAAAGTACCTTTTAACAGTTGTAGGAAAAACTTAATTTGTTATAGTTGCCATAGAAGTGCTACGGTGATCATCATAACTATCCCTTCTTCATTTATGTTATGTCAGGTTTCTGATCCCTGAAATTTTTAAAGTCAACTAAGTATCTATCTGTTCGTAATTCTCAGCATTGTATGGCTAATATATATTACATACATATATGTATGCACACTTTCCATTTAATACATTTAATCTTTATGATCAGAAATATATAGAGATAGTTTTTACAAATACTATTTTTGTAATACGGTAATAATTATTTGTTTATATTTACTTACATGATCTTCCCAAAATTCACAGCAAAGCAAAAATATTGATTTTGAAATAAGTCAACATACAGTTAATCAGCAACGCTCGACTTTATAGTTACAAGAGTATTTTGTGTTTAATGAGATTTATATCGTTTAACTTGATTTTTTTTTCAATTTAGAACTTCTGGCAGGAACCCTCAAACTCAAATGATATAAAAGAACTACAACGGTCGTAATACAAAGAATGAATTATTACTTAATGAATTATACTTGTGTACTCCTGATTAAAGATTGGGTTGTGGAGAAATCAAGCTAGAAGAAATTATTCTTAAATATTCAAGTTGGAATTTTTCAATATATTTATAAATATTTTAGTAGAGGGTGACCAGACTATTGATATAAAAATCCTATTTGTTTAACAGGCAACAAATATAATCTTTTTATTGTTATACGTGTATAAAAAATTCATTACTTTCTAATCAAATAAATAATTTATGTAGTTCTCTTTGTTTCCATGTTAATGTGAAAATGTAGCTCATCTTAGAATCACAAACGTCTCATAATGCATGAGATTTCTGAAATAAATGTCATTAATAATTCTTAAAACACTTTCGCGTGTTTTATATTTCAACTTTATTGTTGTAATTGAACTATTATCACATCTGGGAATAGTTATGAATTGCTAATAATTTCTTGCTAGAAATGAAACAGTTGAATTTAATGATCTGCCTGAGAAAAGGGCATACCTATTATATGCGCGGTTCGATAAGATACAGAACTCGACATTAATTCTTCTTTATTCAATTTTGCAGTCATTTTCCAATTTAAATAACGGAATTTGATTATTTAAACCGAAAGTTGCTTAATATTTGTGAAAATCGTTAATAACTAAGAAAAATGAATGCTAATTAATTTTTTAAAACTGAAAATCCTAAAAGAGCACTCATGAATAAAAACAAACGAAACTAATAATATTACAAAAATATTCAAAAGCAGAATTATTTTGCAACCCAGATATAAACAAGCCATTTTGATTAATCTGCATTTCCATACGATGAAATCCACTGAAAGCATTCGACAGTCGGGTTAGGGAAAACTGGGGTTGTGATTTATGAGCGCATGTTGCAACAAATTTAATTTACTCACACCACTCCACCTCGTTCCCTGTCGCAACAATTCACGCTGTAACTGTACAGCCTACCTGGCGCTTTATGGGGACTCTTCCCCACAAACGGATTCCTTCAACTGCCAGCAAATTCACTTACAATAGTTGGCCGTACTCTTTTGTTACCCGCAGGAAACAAGATTATATATTTAAATAATTCGAACATTCTCGACGGAAGTTTAGAAATTGCAGATCCTTTTAAACACATTTTAATACAATTATTCGGAAACAAATTTAATTAATTAAACGCCTTCTGAAGTTCTGCAGGTGTGAATAATAATATTAGCTTAAAGCAGCTTCAACACAATTTATACAAAATATGTTTCCTGTAATATAGTGTTCAATGCATTTTAGATTACCAAGCTTCGAAAATTTTTGAGTAGTGTGTATATACATGAACTTTTGTTTTGTTGTTATTACTGAGCCTCTAAAAAAAACAATTCGCAAACGAATCAGGTGTAATTTTCAAACTCAGTAAATTATTAGAAAATATGGTTCAAATTGTATTTAGTGTAACGGCGGTTTTTACGTGAGTATTCGAATAACCTGCTTTGTCTGGAAAAATATACATATGTTTGATCTGAATTAAAATAATAGCTTTGGTCGCACATATTTCAAGTCAGGTGCAAAAACCCTTCCAATTAGTGAAAGTGACGTCAGCGGCTAATCTTATCTAAAATCCTACCTGTCTCGTCGTCCAGAATTTTCGAAGTTATTCCGTCAGCTAGTACGAGTAGAAATACGTAAAGAACTTGGTACGAAATACAGAAGGAGAAAACTGTAAGAGAATATTTCTTTCTTGTCCTCATTGCACCTATTTCCAATTCATAAAATCACAACGCAACGTGAGCGGTAATTATGGCGCCGAACTGGGATGTGTCTCAGCCACGTTCCCACTACCGTTACTTAGCGATAACAGGTGTTAGATGAGCGACCACGCAGAGATGCACGGGCAAAGGGAGGTCGAGAGAGAACACGCGAAACTGCAGAGCTGCGGCGAGCAACTGCTGCGTGCGGCGGCGGCGCCTGCCAGCTTCTCGCCGGGAGCCCGACCGCGCCCGACGGAGCCCGAGCTTCTCTACATCAGCTACACTGCACGTTGGTCGTACCCGCAGGAGTCTCTAGCGCAAAGCTTTCCTCAGCAACATTGCAGTAATGCGTTGTCTTGGCCCATATTCGAAGAAAACGAAATGTTTTGGGCAACACAACTTATATTTAACGATAACTGAGCAATATATATATATATATATATATATATATATATATATATATATATATATATATATTGTAATAATCAAAATATTTAATATTTAAATAAGTCACCACGTTGGGACGCCAAATTATATAATAAACAAAATATAATATTCAAATAAATAAAGGAAGGAATTAGAATAAACAAAACTTTTAGAGAGATAACAAATTTATTTATTTAACAAAATTTAGTCTTCGTTGAATTTACGTAATTTGGCGTCCCAACGTGGTGGCTTATTTAAACATTAAATATTTTCATTATTACATAAATTGGCGTCCAAAGTTCTGATTATCTTTATTTAATATTTTAATATTAACTAATTTGTATATTACAATATATTTATATATATATATATATATATACAGTTAAAATTTTTAATTATTTAAGCTTAATGAAATGTTATGAAAACAGTAACACGGAATCAGTTTTACATTTTTATAGACGTTAATTTCATTATTTAAGCATAGCATTTCGTTATAAGTAATATAATTAAAACATTTAACTAATGCAATATTTTAATTTTAATTAATTTTACTTTAAAAATATTAATACAAAGTACGATCTTCATACCAACTAACTTTAAATAGAGAAACAATAACTAAGAAAATTTAACCGAAGAAGTAACTGCACCTGTAACAAACAAAAACAGAAATAAATTTTGAACAATATAATTTTAAAATATGTAGACGTTTAGATCGAATGCAATGACCTTTGTCAATATTATAGCCCACTGGAGTGGTATTGCCAAAGTTACAAAGCATTACAAAGAATATGAATACAAGACATAAATTAACAAAGATTATTTAATTAGCCATCATAAATACAGTTTAATAAACTGTCCTGTTTAACAGTTTCAGCAAATATGTTGGACTTAATATGTAACATTTCTGAGATTAACCTTTTATTAAAATTAGTTTCCTTATCCAGAATAATAATTATATTTGTTGTCAACCGAAAGTTTTCCTGGTGTAAATAGTGAATCTTTACCTGGAAATAATTACGCTGTATGTTATCGAAACGTCGCGCACGAGTTTTATACGATCTTACCCGGCTGGAAAACCGAGAGAATTTCATACAATAAAAACTGTTGTCCATAAAAAATCAATACTATCAATTTTATAGTTTTTCTTTATTATGATTGTTTATCTACAAAATTTAAAATGTTATTCAAAAATAAATATGTCTGTAATTTTTAAATCTGATAATTCTTTGTCTTATTTTGTTAAAAAGTATAGACACAGTTTAATTTGTTTGGATTTCCATAATGCTGTTTATAAAATTATTTGAAATAATTCATTTTTTTATATATCGACCAGACCAAACAATCTTTGTTAACTATAATTAAGGAACATAAAACAAATTTAACATTCCACCTTATAAACATTGTTTTGATCTTAATAAATCTTTCAATTTTGATAACACTACTATTCTAGATAACGCAACTATTTTTGATAAAAGGTTAATCTCAGAAATGTTACATGTTGAGTCCAACACATTTTCTTTAAATGTTAAACAGGACACTTCCCATTTAAGCTGAATTAATGATAGCTATATTAAACAATCTCTGCTAATTTATATCTTGTATTTATATTCTTTGTAATGCCTTGTAGCTTTGGCTATATCTCTTAAGTCTGGCGTTTGTATTGACAAAGATCACGGCAGTTGAGCGAAGTTGTAAATTATAATGTTCAAAATTAATTTCTGTTATTTGTCCGTTATACTCGTCGTTAATTCTTGTGTTATTCTCATACAGACTTTAATTTTGTTTCTATTAAGAAAATTTAAAAGTGTCGAACGTTTCGACGTGGAATGACGTCTGTATCTTACGGCGATAAAATTTATGATTGGAAATTAAACGTGAGAACTAAAATCAAATATAAATACCTGAGTACCAAAGAACATAAAATAAAACATGATATAACTCATTAATATTTTCTGGGTTATGCTTAATATGTACAGTTTAATGTTGTATTTTAGTATACAACATTTTAAAAATTATTCTATTGCAAAAACGTGGTTCTCTGACTAAAATAGACGTGTTGTCAAATTCTAAACAGCGATTTAATGTGAAATAATGTTTCGTGATAGCAATGCATTTACAAGTTTAAAATTAGATTTATACTCTTTAATACTTGTATTTTAAGATATTTTTGCTTGGCCGGTAGAACAAAAGTCACAATTATAACAATTAATTATTTTTAAAACCATTGGTAGTGGAAAATATATTAATAGTAAGAAAAAGAAGGTTTAGACCTAAAAAATTCAGAAAATTTTAGATTTACAAATAATTGTAGCCGATCAAATGGTAAAATATCACAGAAAGGTAAAACAATATATTAATTGTATTTATTTTTCATTATAACTTTGTTGTGGTTGAGTCCGAAAGTAATTTCATTTAATATAATGCTTCTGTGCTTAGAAATAAATTAGAATTTTTTTAGTTATTTTTTATTTGTTTAACCTTTGTCTGTTTGAATGACGTATTTAGTATTCTTATTCGAATTTAAAATTGAGAAACTAATTAGTCAACCGATTGAAGTGGTTGGAATACTCAGGGAACTCTCAAGATGTTCCTTCGATATTCGATTCTAATTTCATACTTAGGATGATTCGCCATTGAAATCAGTTCGTATGAGATGTATGTGCTTCCAAACAATTATGAACCTACGTATTAATGTATCTAATCTACAAATGATCAGTTTTCCCGATGGCAGGAACATTACATTAAACAAAATGAAATTACAACTTAAAATATAATTATTGTACATAAATGAACGGGGCGTAAAGACGGTATTTCAATTACAAAAATTTATATAAAGTATAATGTTAATGGAAGATCAATTTTGAAAACATTTTATTCATAAGATAAATTTAAAAAATTAACGGCTTTTCTATATATATTTTAAAATATATTATTGATCGAAACGATCTTTCAGAACCTTTTAAACTTTTATCATGTTGTTTGTTATTTTTATACTTGTTTTAACTGCACGTAAACATAAAAATTACAAAATACATGATTAAAGTACAAAAAGGTACTGAATCGTCGTTACGTCGAATAAAATGTGTGTGAAAATGTCGGCAATTGGTTGAATGAATTATAAGAATAATATTTTACTTATTTCATCTGAAAATAGATATTATATAACCAACGAGACAAAATATATTAACATTTCACGTATTGTTTAGGATTGTGAATCTGATTGATTGTAGGAAAAACTATCACTTTATGAATAATTAATCGTAATTGGATTAAAAGTTATTGTAGTAGCTCGCTTTTTTGGCAATTCGTTAGTGCCAATAATTTGAAATCCTATTTCATTTTATTTTTGGAAATACGCTATATTTAAGTTATACTATTATTGTTATATGTTAAATATATATTATGCAAGGGTTTTCATGTCATATAAATTTATTCCAATCTTTTTCAGCTTTCTTCTCTAGCAACGTGAATGTCTCAGAAAAACTCCTGGAGCTGAAAAAGATTGACCGGTCATGGATATGGGAAGGTTTTAATATACCATTTTTGATACACAAATTACAGTTAATGGATTCTACTATATCATTTGTAAACCCTGTATCATATCATGAACTGATCATGTTGTGTAAGTGTAAACTGTGCGGTCGTACGTGTGATCGTGATTAACTTGAACACTGTACAAAAAGAACAAATATCACGTTTCACGTATAACGAATGAAGTAAAAAATTGTGAAAAATTTGCTCGTTTCATATTCGGTCAATTATAGGTTTATCTTTTTAACTATTGTGAAATAATATAGCAAATTAAATGGGCCATTTAACTAATAGCCAATCCCTGTATAATGAAGCTTATCTCCGAGATCATATCGTTGGTTGAAAATTCATTGGAAAGGAAAATAACAAATAATAAAGTAAACAAAACAAAAACAGAAAAGAATAACCTGCGGTCAGTGAGTCCTGCGGGACTGAACACATGAAGCTCGTATTCATTTGTTTCATATTTCAATAGTGGTCGCAACGCCAAATGTGTCCATAAAAGTTAAATTACAAGGTCCAGTGTAGTTGAAATATAACAAATGAAATAAAGTCGCTTGAAAACAATATTCATTTGTAAATGTGCCTCAACAGACTCTTTTGAAAACTCTCGACACGTGCAATTAATCTCTGTCTGCAGTGAGGCCAGGCTTAAAGCGATTCTTTATATGACCGTACTCTGTCTACGTTGATATTCATTGAAAACGTAAAATTAACACATACAGTTATGATAATAATGTTACGAATTAAAACGAAGAAGTGAAACTAATACTTCACAAAAATACACTCTCCATAATTTGTATAATTGCATGTGCAGTTACACCTAAATATAGTTTCTTCTGACAAGCAGAATTAATGTGTGTGTCGGCGTCGGTAATTAGGCAATTTTCTTTGTTTATATTTGATTGTATGAGTGAAATCATATGTTCGCAAAGAACGGTTATACCAACATGTACTTACATTTATTGTAGCTTATCTCGCATAACAATTCGAATAATAAATAAGTGTTTTGAATATAATGTAGATATCATAGATAAAACGAAAGAAAATCTCAATTTATTAATTTCTACTTACACTCTAATTAAACAACTAATTTCATGCTAGTGGAAGTATTTCTGAGATAAAAGTCAACGTATAGAGAAACATTATAATGTTAATCGTTATAAGAACGTCAGAATTCAAAATTGTGCAATAATTCAGTAAGAAAATTTATATGTCCAATATCTACTTAATTGCCCATAATTTCTGTCTATTAGCTTAGTATTATCATACAAATCTCTTGAATTTCATGCCGGTTTTGCAAAATATATTTGTATGATAGTTCATGTTATCTTCAGCTTTCGTTTTTATTACGAATATTAATCAAACAAAATAACTAATACAATTACGTTTTAAACATATGTATCATTTCATAAATTGTTACAGCTTAAAACAAGATCACTTCTGTACAGAATAGCGAGCGAAATGATCAGGTACGTCGTGACCAGCAAAACATCCCATTCGGCAGTGATAATGTTTTGAATAGTTTCATTTATCAAAATACGTCACGTAATTTCAATACAGAATTCTAAAACATATGTGAAAGTCTTCGGTAGCAAACTGAGAGAGTCGTCACTACGCGAAACAAGCAGAATGTCTTCGACAAGATTCGCACGAGGTGGATTATTCTATCCCGTTCGTTGCGACGGAGTCCGATAAATGAACTGTGTAGCAACATCAGTTCAAAATTGTTCTTGAGTGAAACAAAAATCCGGAAATCTGTGTGTTATCCGGATGAGCTATCCTTGAACATCGAGGTCCAACTTTAACAATTTTGAGGACTGACAATTCAGCAAAAATTATAAGCTACAAATTTCATAACCTCAAGATATTCGATTAAATATTCTACATTTAATTGTGATTTATGAAAGTTCCTCTGAAATCACTGTTTTGAATTTAACGAATGTCTTCACCACAATAACATGCTGAAAGAGATGTCTCGTAGAACTTAAACAGTAAATAATAAATTTTCAATACTGAAATTAGTGCCGTATAAATATAAATTTGTAATAGATTTGTGTAAGTTTACGTAGTGAAAACCTATAAAACTTAACAATCAAACTATTGGCACCCAGAAATGTAATTTAAAATTCTGTTTTAAATATTTGAAGTTCATTAGTGAAAGATGTTCATTTATTTTTCATAAATATTTGTGTTCATGAAAAATAAAATTTAAGTTTTTAAAAACCCTCATAACTCGTCCTTCCTTTCACATATACCAATCAGCTGATTGTGTATGGCTAGTAAGAATCTACGTGCAGCTGAGTTGCCGTGACGTCAGAGAGACAGCTGACGGGGAACTGTTTTCAAATCGAGTTTAACCTTTACTATTATTTATATAAAATACTTATTATTACCATATATATGTATGTATATATATATATATATATTGTGGTAATTAAAAAGAAATAATTAATTAAGAAACAAATATTTCGACTCGCATTGTCAGCGACAGAAGGCACTCGAGTTGTACCCAAGGACGAGGTAATGGGGGATAATTGAGCGGCAGATGGCAATTTAGACGAGGGTGTTGGGAAAAGTGCGTCCGAACTCAGTGGGGGAGGGGAACAAACTGTGACGATGTGCAAACGTGCACTCGGATTCGTGGTGAGGTGAGCAAAAGAAAGACATAAGTCGTCGTAAGAAGAAAGAGGGAGTCTGTTAGCAGCGTTCGTCGGTGGTGGTCCTCGGGGCCGGATCGGGCCCAGTTAGGTGGCCGAAATAAATAGGAGTTCGTCGTGAGAAAGAGTCTGTCAAAGTAGAACAGAGATCGTCGAGAGATGAGGAGTCTGTCAGGAGGGTTCGTCGGTGGTTGTCTTAATGGACATTGGCCCGAGTTAGGTGGCCAAGATAAATGTAAGTAAATTGTTTGAAAAAAGTCGTTGAATGTCTTCGTGAGGAAGAAGTCGTCGTGATAATAAAGGATAGGACGTCGTCGTGAGTTATCGTAGAAAGGTGGCTGTGGACAGACGAAAGTTGCAGTTGTGTGGTGATAGTCTACCGTTACGTGAAAAATCTGAAGATTGATTTAGTTTCTGCGATCTGATGTAACAGCGAAATTATTACTGGAACACATTCTCTCGTTCCTTAAATTAGCCTTTTTAGTCTGTTCTCCTCGCTGTTCACTGCCCGACTGTATTACTTTTGTAAAATAGACTTTGCTGGTCTTTACGCCTCGCCGTTCATTGCCCGACTGTCTGTTCGTCTCGTGAATTTTGAGCGCGTAAAACCTCTCAACTGCTCAACAATCCTCTCCCTTCTTTGTCGGTTTGTTGTGGCACCCGCTACCGCTATCAATAATGTGTCCTCTACAATTTAACTTTTCAATTAGAACAATGCCTTAATTACCAATTATTACAATATATATATATATATATATATTCAAAATTGCAAACTTCCTTTTTGTACGTGAAATATATTCACTAAACTTTTAAATTTCTGGTATGTAATTATTAACCGTTAATCTCTATTTCTCGAATGTCTATCAGTTAGTAATAATATAGTGGAATTTTTCATCCATAATATATGTTTAATACCAAAAAATAGCATTCCGAGTTTTTATCTGCGTTATCTACCGCGTAATTAATGGGAAGAATAGTATATTATAAACACAAGTTCAACTAACAAAGGCTTCAACAAAGTATCGGTTGTTAAAAAGGATTCCAATATAATAATGGGCAACAGCAAAATGTAACCGGGAATTGAAGTAATTTCAGCAATAAAAACTGAGGCAACGTATTTTAATCGAAAAATTACCGTAGTATGAACATATGTTAAAATTAATTTTATCCGTTGCAAATTTCATCGTGTGGATGGAAAAACAATAACACAATACATATCAAATATAAAAAGACTTCTCACAATCTTAAAAGTTTTTATTGCTTATATATACTGTGTATATCAATTATGGTTTTGAACAAACTAGTGGAATACTTGTTATTACTAGAAATACACTAATAGATACGTCCGTATTGGTAATGTAAGCTTTACTGAATGTGTATGGATAGTTATATATCCCGTCACTAACTTGTCACCTTTTGTGTTTAGTGGAGTGATGTAACAGTTTCATAGTACATTCGAACGTAATATCTAAACTTTTGTAATCATAAATGTGTGGGGCCAAAGATATGGCCCACACTAACGTCGACGCGGCAACGCAGCCTTCCCCCTCTTCCGTTCACCTTTGAGAGGCACCGGAGAGAGGGGGCCCCACTTGGTACGCTGCGCTCGGCCAGGCTAGACGCTCTAATAAAAGTTCTCGTGCAAGCAACCACGTGTTGTCTCTTTCTTCGCAGCCACGTGGTCTCTAAAAATGCTTAGCTCATGTAGCGTTTTAATTCTGTTACATCTTACTTCCATTTATGTGAATGTATATTATTTTTCTGCATGTATTGTTTGGACTTATCCATTTTACATTGGAGGAAAATTTTAATATTCACTGAAACTTATATTTGAAATAACAATTGGAATTCGCCGTAACCAAACTATTAAAATGCAGGAGACAACGACACTGTTACAGTCAGAATCTAACTAAAAAATTATGCGTTGAAAATGTTTATAAATTTCGTCAGAAATCGCAGGTATTTAAATTATTATTCACGTCTTGATAGCATTATACAACTTTTCATGCGTTAATTTATCGCCAATCTTCATTATCGCGCTGTCCTCATTGTTAAATGAATTTACTGTGAATTAACAGGTAACGCTATATTACACTTTTCCAAAAAGAATAATAGAATTGTGGTTACTAAATTTTAAAAGAATGACTCTTTTTCTAACTTACAAAAAGAAGAAATGAATCGAGTTGAAACAGATGGACAGAAATTAATTAGGTAAGTTTGAACAATTCGATAATTTTTCTCTCAAATATACATAGCTGCTATTATGAAAATAATAAACTATATATAATTAAATTATACTAGCTTGATACCCTGCGTTCTTATAGAGATTAAAACATTTTTAGGGTTCATAGCTATTATTCGGTATCCTATTGATAGCATACTGATTATGGCCCATTTATTACGCGTTACCTATGGCTCATAATAAACACAATTTTTTCGGACTTATTACTTTCCATTACCTCTGGATTATAAGACTTGTACATGTAGCTTCTCGCATACATACGTAAAAATATTTTAAAAATCCATCATTCTCGAATTAAGTTATAATTCTATAAAAAGGTGGGTAACAATTTCTAATACCATTTAAGTTTATTACGGCTTCGGGGAAAGCCATTCAGCAATTTTGAATGTATGAAGTCCTTCTGCCAGCAGTTTACTCAAGATTTGGAAATTTTGCCATTTTGTACTCAGATGAAAATGACGTACTGAATATGTGAAGAACCTTTTTACGCCTCTATATGTAAAAAATCTTTAATCGTAATCGGTCCGACCGTTCGATTTTGTTAATCGAACAAAATCAACGTGAAAAGCGAGCAAGAATGTTATTTTGTCATTCTGAAAATATTAAACGAAACAATGATATTAATAAAAATAAATATTTTAAAATGCTATTAGAACCGCTTTATGGCATTTACTATATTATTTAGTGATTTATGATCGCCTTCACAAGTTTCTTTTGACACAAAAGACTTAACCAGGCATTCCAAAATGAGATCCTCGTATGTATGGTTCCAGCTTTTAATCATATGTTTCATAAATCCCTTTGATTTAAGAAAATATAAAACACAAAGCGCGATTTTTTTCGTACTAACCATGTTTGTACAAGGCAAAAATACTTATCTTATTCAGAACAACCGTGAAATTCCTTCTCTTCGACTGCACAGTGCCCGTGACACGAATGAAAGGAAATTATATAGATTGTTTCTTTCTTTTTGAACTGGAGTTGAGCCATAGAATGACGTAATAGAATTTACGACTTTGAAAGGGACTCTAACAAGATTGGGTTTTGCTTGAAGAGGCTCGCTGTAGAGGAAGCGGAAAGTATGAGAGAATTGATACAAAGCTAAGAGAAATTGCATGATCTTTAAAAACAATTCTGAAAGTAAACTGAAAAAAGTTTCTTTATTATATTAGTTACTTAAATTTAAGTTTATTACTAATTTTATAATAGATAAATACACTGGCATCAATTAAGAAAGTAACTGAAAAATACAACTACACAACGTTTCGTCCTGAATGTAGATTCTACAGATGTACTATTGATATGGAGTATTATACATAATTTGTATACATTATCAAATTCTTCCATTAATATCAGCCGAAAATTTATGTAATATAATTATATTTCGACTATAACAGGCAGTGCATTCAGAAATACTACTCAAAATAAATTAATATAACGTCAATTTTTGGCTGGTATTAAATAGAAGAACTTGGTCTGGTATAAATATTGTGCATGAAACTCCTAACACGTTACATACCTGAAAAATTCCTCAAGTAAGGTAGAAAAGTTCTGTAGATGTATTTTTTCAGTTACTTTATTAATTTTTTACTTGTATCGGATGCATTTATTTCTTAAAAAACTTAATTATCTCAGATAATTAGAGGATATAATTAATTTACTAATATCGTTTCCTTTAACATTCTTTCGTAGAAATAATTATTTGTTCTATATAAAATTCACTAAGGATTAAAAAGCTATTGTAAATTTAATTTCACGAAACTTGGGAGATGAATTTTACGAAAACAAACTCATTTGCGAAATCTGTAAACGTGTAAACAATAAAACCATAATTCATATTGATTCTTTTATTACTTCAATACGTATACATGGCCTTGCGTAGATAAGTGAAGTTAAAATATTATTTTACGATTCTTTTCTTTTTTATTTATTTACAAATCGGCTCTGTTATATCCCTAATTCATTTTATATTGCAGAAAACTATCAACTATCAAATTAACCATCTCTATATTTGTGACAGTACCAAATTATTATGGTAAATTTTAAAATTTCGAACTTAACCAAAAGGGGTCAATGCACGAACATGGAATGTGAGCGTTTCTCACTGCGAAATGAAAAAAATTTGGAAAAGTACTTACGACTTTATCTGAAAGTAAAGACGTCTTAAGGTGGGTTTAAATAAATTAGTTTAAGAAAGTTAGAGTTAATATTAAAATACATAGGTAACATATCAGAATAATTACTGGGCAGATAAGTCAGTAAAATATACAATTCCATCATAAAAAATTAACAATTTACTACGTTTCGATGGTAAGTTTTGGACTTACGCACGTAATTACAAGAATTTGGAGACCTTGAAACTGTATATTAAAATTTTTTCATTGTTGTTATGATACTGCAGAACATTTAGCTAAATAAAAAAATTGAATTAAAAATCAAATTAAAATATTTTATAAAATTCGTATATTTGAATTATAAATTATATAACACACTCAGTGAAATCAGTAAAACTTTAATTTTCAGCGAGGAAGGAGAAATAATTTGGAAACATTATTCTAATAGCTTAAACTGTACGTAGAATTTCAATTTAGACTAACAATATTATTTCTCTGGTCGCTTTCACCAAGTTTAAAATTGATTGCAGTAAAGAAATTCATGAATTTAAATTCATATTCACATATTCACACCTAAAGAACAACCCAATCAGCAGTGTAATTGCGGTTCTGCTCTTTAATTTAAATGAATGAGAAAATATGGTAAATTTTCACCATACTTATTTTTCAAATGTACTGATGAGAAAGAAACGGTTTTAATCAAATAATGGCAATAGAGTTTAAAAGATCGTCTGCTGAGGACATTTGAAGAGCAGTATTATAATTGACCTTTTTCTCTAATCCAATTTTTTTAATCTATCTGTAGGAATTTTAACTGATAACAGAAACTAACAGAAATTTTCTAAATCTTTAGCTAGCATTTTTAAACTTTCAAGATTACTGAAACATAAATGATTTGTAAAATATTGTCTTCTGTATTGTTTGGTTTAAGAACGTAATGTGCTTATGTGATTTGTGTGCAATCATCTGACTTTCGTACTTCATACACATCTAGTCTGTGTTGCAATTACGGCGGTGGCTTTCTGTACGTGGACTCCTGTGTTTAATTCATTGCACTATTGTGACGGCAGCATTAGCTGAACGCGGACAGCCCAAAGCCCCCTCCCAACAATGCATCTAGTCATTACCCAGTGACGGGGATGAATTGCATTGCATCTCTGCGATTGTGTACCGTGGGGTATGTTTTACCCTTCAAAGCCGTGGCTCTTGTCCTGTAATCGAGAACGGCTGCACAAATCTCGACAGGTTTCCAAGTGCTCACAGAAAGGTATAATACGGTGCCCAGGGACCATAAATTCAACATATTTTACTCTATTAAAGTAAAGTGCAAAACATAATATAAATTAATGACTAAACTTTAAATTCTAACAGGAAAATAAAAATATTTTATAAAATTTATATCAAATTAAAGTACGACAAATAGAATATACGAATTAATCATTCGTTTCAAATTCTACCTTTAAAAACACACGAAATATTAATTTGTGTGTATTTTGGTATTCCTACATCGTAATATTTAATGACAATTACAACCAATTTCGATACAAGGAATAAAATTTGCGGAACGTTTTCGGAGTGACAGAGGGAGGATATTGTTAAGCACCCAGTCTCCGTTCGATTGGAGAGAGTGTATTGTGGGGCGCAGCAGTCGAGAACGCTGATGATGTGATCGACAGTGTAGAGCCTGCAATTTGATTGTACGATACTCAAGGATGCTGAGTCTCAGAAAAGTCGAGATACGCCGAGGACTGTGTAGGAGTTAAAATATTCTCCTGACGTAAACAAGTAAATGCGACATAATTTCTTGCGGGAATCCGTACTTCCATAATGAAACGTTCCCATATGTTTTAAAATTAATAAAGTTAATTTCAAGAACAGAAGAAATGCTTTCAATAAAATTAAATTGACTTGATAAATTACCGCGTAGTATCTGCTCACTATACGCACTGCGCTGTGTTCGTAGACTCCGGGCTCCATACAAGCTTTCTCATTCTCCTGTACATTATTTATTTTGTTTTTGAATTAACTCTCTCGGTTTATGGAAATATCAATTTACGTCAACAATCGAAAACACGGCGTCGCTCTCTAGAATAAATATGGTGGGGTCTATTTATCTGAATGGGAAGTAATTATTTGTCGGGTAAGTCAGGGCTCAATCTTAGGATCATTACTTTTTCATTTATAAATTAATGATCTTCCATAATATAAGATCGTCTAAAATATATCCTATACGAAGATGATACTAATTTGATTATTACAGATAAATATTTAAATAATCTCAATACAAATATTGAGTAGCTAAATAATTAGTTTATTGCCCATATATTATCACTTAACGCTCGGAAAACTAAGTCCATTCATTTTACAATATAAAATAGCATTGTACATCATAAGTTCTCAGATCCTAAAACGTTGATAGGCTTGCATGTCGAACATAAATTAAAGTGGAACTTAAATATTTATCGACTTGATGGCAAACGTTTGCTACTCATAGATGCACCAATATTATAGCATAACATCTAAAATAACTTAATTTATTATTTTTCTTGAAATATATGCCACGGTATCGACATTTCGGCCAACTATTCTCGCAGTTTGTTAAACTAGCCATTAGAATTATATCAGGTTTTTTTTGTTGGTTTTTTAGGGTAACAGGCTACATGAGGGTAATCCACATGGTGGCAACTCCCCTTTAATAGCATAGGAAGGGATTTTAAAGGGGGGATGCGGAAGGGTAGAGGAAGGTAGCCAAGGGTTAACTAGGGCCCCCGTGCTACAGTTAAAGGATCCTACCCGGCATTCCCCTAAAAGTGATGCAGGGAAAACCTTAGAAAAACCTGAATCAAGTAGGTCGGGAATTGGGTACTTGTTCCACGCCCTACCGATAGCGGGAGAAGAGTTTGCTGTGGGGAAGCAGCATTGCCTTCTCCGTACCGCGACCAGTTTAGGGGGCAGAAGGCGACTGTTCCAATGGGAATAGCGAACAACTCTTACCGTATGCCCAAGGTCTGCGACCCCGGAACATACACCTCTCAAAACAGGCCGAGGTGCCTCGGCTTGTGGGAAATACTAAAATTTTTGTCCTACTCAATATGAACCTTTTTGTAATTAACGGTAAAAATCATGGCTACGACACGAGAAACCCTTCAGTTCTCAGATCAGATAAGCACTGCTCTTCGACTCAATTATAACTAACTTGTCATGCAGTGTTAAATTTTACGTATAAATGGTAGCGAAGTCTTACATAGTTCACCATGTGGCTATATAGTCGTGTGTATAGTTGCTCAATATGTACTACTTAGGTTTGTGTGATTTGAATAGTATTTTCATTTTCCCACTTTGGATCTCTTTTCCTGCGTCAGTTTTCTGATTTAGAAAAAATACATAAAGTCTCCTCAAGGCTGTCGACGGGAAAGTATTCCAGGATATATTATTGTTACGAGTAAAAAGAGCCATACATACCACTCTTGGAGACTGTCCCTCACAACAACTATAGAATTTTAAATTTCAGTCTTCCCCACTCTTTTTTTATTTTAACAGGCATGAATTAGTAATTAAGCTCAGTGAAATAAACATTATATTTAGCCCCAGGAGTGTAGGAATGACTGTAGCTGATGTTCCATTCCAACAAATAGGGTAAATTTGTTGCTCCTGCGATCTCTTTTCTGGTTCTATTTCCCGCATCATCCGGTAGTGGCCATCTAATTACGAGCTGCCCGAGCCCAATCAGTCCCCGCTGACGTTCAATATTTTACAGAGCCGCTTCGGTGCAGATTACACTGGCCTTCCGGCTTTGAGCTTCGTGGAACATTACTGAGCAATCACAGATTACAAAATACAGAAATGGTCTTAAATGTTCAGTTTCAGATTCGAATAAATGAAATAATTTTCTGGTTTTAAGTATGAAGCAAAGTTCTCAAATTTAAATTATGTATTTCAACATTTACGGCCTTTATAACATAAAAAACTAAATTTATTCAAGCTTGCGAACACATCACCTTTTGTGCGAAGTTACTATAAATACTAATACAAATAACTAAATGCCCTTGAGTCATAAAAGTGGTAGGGCGGGGGGGGGGGGGGGCAGGAAAGCTTAGTAGAAACTTGCCTCTAAATTTTACTCATAGATTGTACACTGTAACGAGTGACTACGTGTTTTTATATGAGTTATTTATTTACAATAAAATTTATTATACAAAATAATAATATAAGCTAAATCAAAGTTGCATATCTTTGAATATGTCAAAGATGATAGTTGAAAGAGAGGTTCTTTGGAGATTGTTTTTTTTGGCTGGATGATCGGAATGTATTGTTTGGTGTTCCTGTGGATATAAATGAATAAATAATTTGCAAACTACTGAATCTTGGAGAAGTTTTTTGGAATTAGAGAAACTTGTGGACCAGTAAGATAGGTTATTAACCATTATGAGAAGCAGTGTGCGACAGGTTGGAGTTTTTTGCATTTTCCCACTGTAGTTGGCCCTATTTATTTGTTTAGAGAGAGAGAGAAGAGAGAGAGAATGAATTTCCGTGTTTCATGCTGCGATGAGTGGATTCCAAGTTTTTCTTAGCTGGAACCCGCTATCACGGTTCAGTAAATTACCTGATGTCCGGATTTCAATGGCAAACAAAATTGTTCTTGATGAAACAAAAATCCTTGACCGTACCAGGGCTGCCGCGGTCTCGAAATCAGAGTCAACATGATGACGATGGTGGAGCTTGCCGTCGAAACGGTATTTAACAAACCACTGGCCCGGGTTGAGACCAGAGAATTTTATCTACAACAGATTCACCGGGAAAACCTTCGTTCTCTTATATAAGCCAGAATACACTATGATATATAGCGGACCAAAATAAAGAACAGGGCAGTTGGGAACAAGTTTTTTGATAAATAAGAAAATAAAAAGAAGTATGTTGGAATATGAAACTATTAATGATAGAATATGTAAACTTAGAATAAAAGGAAGATTTAGGAACATATTATTTATATCCGTACATGCCACAACAAAATAGAAAGAACAAATAGAGAAATTTTATGACAAACTCGATGAAATCTGTGAGGGCATATACAGATAAGATATGGTTATCATTCTTGGAGATATTAATGCTAAAATTTGCAAATATGAATATCAAAGAGAAATGGCAGGCCAATTTATATTGCATGATAAGAATACTGAAAATGATGACCTCCTTGTTCAATTTGCAGCCATAAATAGAATGTTTATCAAAATTACGATGTTTCCACATAAATAAATTCATTTAGGAACTTGGTAAATACCCGGGGGCACGGAAGTTAACCAGATCGACCAAATTTTGGTAACAACTTGGAATTTCTTACGTAATAGACCTAAGAAGATGTGACACAGACCATTTTCTAGTTAGAACAAAACTGAGAGAACGATTATAAATGGTACAAAAGCTCTCAAAAATTAATGGGAGATGCTGGAACACCACCAAGATAAATAAAAACTTAGAAGAAATACAAAAGTATCAAAAGATCTTAAATGATAAATTGAATAATCTAAATAACGCAAGAGGTTAGACAGTAGAGAAAGAATGGGAAGTAATAGAAATGTCCGTTAATGAAACGGCTAAAGAAATTATTGGAGAAAAGGAAATGATGAGAAACCCTGATTGTTTGATAAAGAGTGTGTCGATATAACGCAAGAAAAGAATGAAGTTAGACAGAAATTTATCAAAGATAAAAAGAACAAATATCAAGAATTGAGAAGAAAAGCTATCAAATTACAAAAGAAAAGGAAAAAATGGTGGATGAAACTCCAGTTAGAAGGAACTGACCAACTGAATAAACAAAACAAAAGTAGGAAATTTTATAAAGGCGTATATAGAATGAAAAAAGGTTTTCAAACTAGATGAATAGATGTAGAGGCAAAGGTGGAAGAGAATCAAGGGGAAAGAGAGAAATGTAATTGAAAAATGGTCGGAATACTTTACAGAATTACTAAATGAAACAGAATCTATCAAACGAAATGAAGAAGACTCGACAGAGAGACAGAATAATGGAGAAGAATTTGATAATATCAATGTTAATGCTTCACCAACGATGGATGAAATTGTAGATATACTGAAGAAATTGAAGAACAATAGAGCGCCAGGAGAAGATAACATTACGACGGACTTGATCAAGTATGGAGATAAACCAATAAAGCAATCATTAAATAAATTAATTGTCTCAATATGGAAGAATGAGAAAATGCCGGAGAAGTAGAATACTGGGATAATCCATCCCATTTTAAACAAGGGGTATATTAGAATGTAGTACATATAGAGGTACAACACTATTGAATGTGGCGTATAAAATATTGTCAACAATTCTTAATAAAATACTTGAACTGGTAAGAGAAACAATAATAGGTAAATATCAGCGTGGATTCAGACCTAATAGAGGCATAATAGATCATAAGACAAATGCTGGAGAAACATTATGAACGTAGGTTTTAAGCAAGCCTTCGATAGTGTAAAAAACTACTCGAGGCCATGGATCAAATGAAAATTTCTAAGAAAATAATTAGATTAATAAATATGACAATTCAAATACAACTGCTAAAGTGAGAATTGACAATAAATTAAGTGACAGATTTATGTTTAATAGAGGAGTGAAACACGGAGATTGTCTGTCTACCACTTTATTTATATTGGCCCTAAACTACGGTATAAAAGAGTTAAATCAAAGGTGAAAATTTTTTAACAAGATGAATCAGATATGTGCATATTCAGATGGCATATAATGTCTATAATGAATTAGAACGAAGGCTGAAGAAATGGGATTGGTAGTGAATACTAGGAAAAATAAATATATGCTTATATAGGCTACACAATCAAATAGACTTTGAAATTGAACAGAAGGTCTTTAAGGGTGTATCTAATTTTAAATACCTGGGAAACATAATAGATAACGAGTGTAGCATGGATAAGAACGTTAAGGATAGAATTCAAGCAGGAAATATAGCATATTTTGAAAACCTGAAATTAATTAAGTATATTGTTAACCAGAAAATATAAAATATTGATATACAAAATATTAGTAAGACCTGTGATTATATATGGAGCAGAAACCTGGACAATTACTAAAATAGACCAGATATTTTAGAGGAAATTTTAACGTAAAATAATTAGAATCTATGGGCCTGTAACGGAACGTGCATTGTAGAGAATAAGGTATAATCATGAAATTAATTAAATAATTAAGGGGGAAATTTTAGTCAGATTTATAAAATCACAAAGACTGCAATGGTGGGGTCATGTGGAAAGGATGCAAGAAGACAGTATACCGCAAAAAATGCTAAAATGAAAAGAGTAAGACCATGATTGAGGTGGATGGACTGTGTAATGGAGGATTTGAGAATTATGAAGGTGAAAGGATGCGGAGAGAGGATTAAGAATAGAGAAGGCTAATTGGCACGGCTCACCCAGCTGTATAGTAAGGAAGTAAACATAATTGTTTCTACTGGTGTATTTTAGAGTGTAGTTGGTATCTGAATTACTCTCATTTTTCCGAATGTAACACGCCTTTCAGGAAAGATTTCAACTTAAAAATCAATTAAAAAACATATTTTTTAACTAAAAAATAGCTTGCTATCTATTTTTTCATAGTCAATTATATCGCTTTACCTTCAGCTGTTTTAAAATTAAATAAATAGTCAAATTAAAATATAAAACGTCTGTATTAAAAATATGCTAATTACATAAAATAGTCAAACATCAGACAAAATGAAGTGACAGTACGAATACAACAAACTTTTCTGTAATCCTTGTACCTTTCGTCAGGTGACTAAAACGCAAAAACCGTGGTACGACACATCCGCATAATCTAGGTGACGAACACAAAAGCTAAGCTAAAACGGAACGACAGTGGAAAAGCTAAGATGGGCTACCGTAACAATAAAGGATTACAGCTATTGTAGAGTTTCATAGCAACAGTTTGTACGTTAATTGCAGTGATGATGCATTTAATATGAAGCAATTCTGATATTATTCCCGAATTTTACCAATAAAATGAATGTATCGGATTGATGATATGTTTGGAGATTGCAGATTTATCACTGGGAAGTTTGATATTGTATATAAATTCATTGATATGGGTATTAATTGAACGTTTTGTTTGTTCTATGTAGCAGGAATTACGATTAGATCATGGAATGTTTGCTATGTTTGTCAAGTGGGTCCTTGAGTTTTTTTTACAAGAAGGAATGTGTATTAATACGTCTGCAAATAATTAATATTTAATATTCTTTAAAAATTTGGATGAACTTATGATGTATAAATTTGTAATAAGGGAGAACGAGAAAATAATTGCATTGGATTGAATGCGGACGAGTAGTAGTAGAAAAATACAAGTGTGGTATTTATATTATCACATCATTTTGTCTGTTATTTGGATGTTTTAATTAATTAGTATAAATAAACAAATTACAAGCAAAATTAAAGGATAAAATAAATACTGCATAAATCTGTATTCATTTTATCACTTAATTTTTATCTGTTATTCGGCTATTTATTTATATAATTAGTATACTTTAAACACAAACGATTTGCATCTTATATTTTAACTCTGTAATTTTTATTGACGTTTTCTAACTGTCCATTTTACAATCCCATGATCTTAAAGCAGTAATTGAAATGGGTTTTGGTCAAATTTACGATCTTCACTTAAGTCCAATATACACCATTTAATGGATATGTATGTTAAAATAAATACTGCACAAATCCCAAGTGTGGTACTGTATTTATTTTATCACTTACTTTTGTCTGTTATTTGGATATTTATTTATATAATTAGTATACCATGATTAATCTTTTTCAAGCAAACTTATAAGCCAATTATATTTGTTCATGCAGGAATTCGATACCGGAAGAAAATTGCTTTTAATTTAGAAAAAAATATTACGCCCGGAGTAATATAGATAATCAAACTACAAATTTCAGTATATGTTCAAATTTTAAACGCAAATACGATACATTGACGATTTTGCAATGTATAACTTCACGGGATGTTTGTTGAGTAAAAAATGTTAAGTCCATTTACAAAAGTGTTAAATTGTGGGAACATATTCGAACTGAGCGAGAGAAATAAGACAAACAATTCCTCAAGTTCTTTCCAAGAAGTGGCGGCAAGTAATCTAATGCAAAAGAAGACATCGGCCGGAAGAAACCAAATTAAATTAAATATATTTTGTGAATAAAAGCTGACAGCTGATGTTGCTCGGTGAAAATTGACTCAATAGACAGATGGTTGTGGAAAGTGAAATATAATTGAATAATGAGGCTGAAGGCTATTTTTGCCAATAAGGATAATAGTGGAGTTGGTGTAATTAAAAAAGGAATAAAAGACGAGTCGACGTCTGGAAGTCTGAATAAGATCTGATAGAAAGGCGTATAAGTAATATATATAGAACTATTCATATGCCATATGGGTATACGTAATAGCTAATATTAAGCTGCCGATTGAAATAGAACTTGACGATCCGGAATTCATAGCTTTCCGTTCACTGTTAATATCAGGAATTCATCGTTGAATACTACAAAGCCAGCTTAACGATCGCCATAGTTCCGGTTTCTTTGGGTTTTAAAAAATAATCGATGGTATAACACTGGTGAAAGATTTTCTCGTTTAATAAATATTAAATGTGTCATTTAACCAGTAATTAATACATGTGTCTATTATTATTAATCAAAAGTATGCCCACCAAAATCACTTATAATATACAAATTAAATTTAGTTGTAATTTGTTCCATTATGTCATCTCCGGTAATCGGTTTATGTTGAAAAGAACAAATAGTAATGTTGTCTGAAAACAAATATTTAATTTTTTTCAATAAAACGGTTCATATTACAATTTCAAAGTTTCTGCCCATTTGTGTTATTACCTTTCTTGAATATTGTAAAGGATGCTTAGTTTCAAAATATTCTCTCATGAAGGTTTATAACACATCCATCGGCAGACAACAGTATTAAAAAAACAAAATTTTGAATACTATTGCTCCTTCGGTATGAGGCCTTCTTTTAACAGAGTAGTCTATATTCTTTTTTTTCTCTGTTCTTTCTGTATATATCGAACTCCAATCCTCTTTCATGCGTCGTAACGCCATGACTTGGCATGAAACACAGGCATTAATACTACTAGTATAACATATATTCACGATACGATGATTTCTTTCATCTGAGCCTTCCATTTACTTTCCCCTTAGTTCCGTATGTGTAGTGACAAAAGTTAAGTTTCATGTGGAAATGAAAAAAAAAGTTCTTAAGAAACAAATACTTCCATTGATTGAATTTCCTGCTAACAATAAGTTAACAATACAGTTACTACTGCTTGGAATACTATCTTTTCTTCACAACTGATTATTCACAAATATTATCCGTAATTACTACCGTCCCAAAACATTAATTTATGGTTTAAATAAATTTACGAAATAAATTAACCACATGCAATCCCGCTTTGATCATTTAAGTGGCGCCGTAATGACGTAACTCAGACTGGTGGGAAGAATGTCATTTCTACTGGAAGCATAAAGATCGCATTTTATCACTTCCCCGCAAAGACGCGGTGTTTGCTGCCTTGTTCTTTCCAACAAAATATGTTCTCTCCGTGTATAAAGCCGAGAAAACTTTTTATGAGTTACCGCATTCTTTTAGAAACAACTTACATGAGGGTAATTCACATGGTGGCAACTCCCCTTTAATAGCATAGGAAGGGATTTGAAAGGGGGGATGCGGAAGTGTAGAAAAAGGAAGCCAAGGGTTAACTAGGGCTCCCGGGCTATAGTTGAAGGATCAACGCGGCATTAGACTAAAAGTGATGCAAGACAAACCCTAGAAAATCTGCATCAGGTATGTCGGGCATTTGATTCTTGTCCCACGCCCTTCCGATGGCGGGAGAGGGGTTTTCTGTGGGGTCGCAGCATTCCCCTCTCCGTTCCTCAGCTAATTAAGGAGACAGCTGGCCGACTATTCCAGTAGGAATAGAGGACAACTGTTACCGTATGCCCAAGGTCTGCGACCCCGCAACATACACCTCTCAAAACAAGTTTTTTATATCTTAATTAATATAATATTTTGCATATTACCGTGTCAAACTACATACTGGATTGAAAGTTTGTCAACCTTTCTTTGAGCCCACAGTCAATTACCACTCACAGGGACATCTCAAACCGCTGATTGCCGTAGTTGTGGTTTGTGGTCAGTATCTTTTTATCGATTAGGGCACTAAATTGTTGAATCCACGTCGAATATGAATTTGGATGGTCCCTGCGTCCCCGCCACATAGCGTCGCGCTGTTAGCGGTTATCAAGCCGAGTTGTATTGGCCGAATGTCCGGCGATTGCACGTACTGCGGCGCATTTTGATGTGCTGGGGAAACTGCGGTGAACTGCTGTGAGAATGAATTTGTCTGGCTGGCTCGACACGAGGAGCCATTCTATGGCTTTCTCGCGTTGTTTGCATTCACGCCCTTGGGTGCACGAGTTCACATACGGTGTTATTGTTGACGAGTTGCTTACAACGGTGTGCATACTTTTCGGATTCACGGAAGACTGAATGCAGCTAGAAGTGGTTCATTAAAGTGAGAGAGATAGTTGAAGGTAAGGTATGGAAAAGTTTTGAACTTGCTGAACTTGCTGAAAGGTGGAGAGAAACGGTGCAGGCAGTGAAAAGTGAGTGGCTGTAGAAGTTGAAGTAGATGAATCTAATGCAGTCAGTTGAATTTGAGTTGGAGATAAGTGATGAAAGCAGTTTTAAAACGACAGACATGAATATAAACGATAGCACAGGTAGTTCTAATCCGTGGAGTTATGAATCATACGCCGCCAGAAGATGCAAACTATAACTTAGAGACTTGAAACATATCTAAATTCACCCTTAACAAGTTTTCATTTAAAAAATATTTATAGTTTCAATGCTTGTAATTTCGCCATTGCTCAAAGTAGCCACCCAGCCTCAGGATATTCTAGGATTAAGTTCTCATACCTCTAGTAGGAGGGTTTAAAATTGGAAAGACTTAAATTATTTTTTTGTTTTGAAATTCTTGACTACAATGTAAAACTATATGTTAAACACATATCTTTCAAAATAGTTAAACTTTTATTTAATTTAAATTTTACATAATTTGGCGGTCAAAGTTGATTTATTTATATTTTATTATATTATATTTGTTCTATGCACAAGGATATTCTTTAAAAGAATATACATTAGAGATTCAGGCTACGAACTTAATATGTTTCTGGAATGTGGTTGTATCCCGAGTTGGCTGTAGCCCTAAATCTATTTTTCATACTCATAAACACAATTAATCTGTTTCAATCTCAGAAACGCGGTACGTACCTATTTTTAAGTGTTTATTTAGTTAAATATGTACAATTATAAACAATAAAATTTTCAAAACCATTCTAGGCTTTTTGTTATTTTCGGTGGATATTTTTATCTCCATCTTACCAGACCAGAAGACGATCTAAGATTTATACTCTAGTTTGTGCAAAATTGTCATTAAAAATGTTAATCGTTCTGTCTACCACGTCTTTGTTAGGATAGTAGGAATTGTGCTTGGTTTGATCACAGTACCGCAAACTAAGTAAAAGATAATTTTACCAAATTTTCATTCCATAGGGCATAGTTAAAGAAGGGTAGTTAGTGGAGGGTCAGGGAAGGTGGGTCGGTAGATTTGTTGTTGTATTCTATTAATTCCTAAAAATGCTTTGTGTATATAAGGAGGAGGAAGAATCAGTGTTGTATTTTAGTACAGAGTTAGTAGCATGCGTTCGTAAATCAAAGTTGTGTTCGTAACCCGAGGAAAAATTTGTTTCCAATAGTTGTTCGTAGGCCGAATCTTTTCTAACCTGAACTGTTCATAAACCGAAGGTCAACTGTTCCAAACTAAATAAAATATTATTTGATATACATTTTTATTACTCGGCAATGCTATAAGACGACGCAAGTACATGAAGGCCAGCTCATTACATATTCATCAATACCAAGATTCTGCACCGATTGAATCCGAAACACCAACATGCTCTCCCTATGACTCAACGAGATATTTCAGATGATGATAATGCACCGGCCTCCAGAGTGTCCTGTACCAAAGCGCTCCTTGCATGAAGACTGGAAACTATTCCCTTTGTGTATAATAGAAGTGGATATATCCCGGGCTTCGCCATGAGACACCTGTCGTACGACAATTCGGCGAGGCGTTGAGTTTGATTATCATTTGATAGTGCCTTACAACTCGCAGCTCCATACGAGTGCTGCAACTAACAAATCAACGAGGAGATACGTTCCCAGAGAGCTCTGGCGGGGGCTACCTTTGGGGATGCTCTCACATCTCTCTAGTTTTTTTGAACTAAGGTTCCCACATGCCGAGGCACCTCGGTCTGTTTTGAGACGTGTATGTTCCGGGGTCGCAGACCTTGGGCATACGGCAAGAGTTGTCCGATATTCCTATTGCAATAGTCGGCCAGCTGCCTCCTGAACAGGCCAAGGCATGGCGAGGGGTAAGCTGCGTCCCCACAGCAAACTCCTCTCCCGCTATCGGAAGGGCGTGGAACAAGTACCCAATGCCCGACCTACCCGATGCAGGTTTTTCTAAGGTTTTCCCTGCATTCCTTTAGGCGAATGCCGGGTAGGATCCTTAAAATATAGCCCGGGGGCCCTAGTTAACCCTTGGCTACCTTCCTCTACCCTTCCGCATCCCCCCTTTCAAATCCCTTCCTATGCTATTAAAGGGGAGTTGCCCTAAGTGGATTACCCTCATGTAGCCTATTGCCCTAAAAAAAAAAGGTCAATTATTGGAGGGAAAAGTAAGCCTGCGAGAGGATTTCTCGCAGGTGAACCTTCCCAGAGAGCTCTGGCGGGGGCTACCTTTGGGGATGCTCGCACATCTCTCTGGTTTTTTTGAACTAAGGTTCCCACATGCCGAGGCACCTCGGTCTGTTTTGAGACGTGTATGTTCCGGGGTCGCAGACCTTGGGCATACGGCAAGAGTTGTCCGATATTCCTATTGCAATAGTCGGCCAGCTGCCTCCTAAACTGTTCGAGGCACGGAGAAGGGAATGCTGCGTCCCTACAGCAAACTCCTCTCCCGCTATCGGAAGGGCGTGGGACAAGTACCTAATGCCCGACCTACCCGATGCAGGCTTTTCTAGGCTTTTTCCCTGCATTTCTTTAGGTGAATGCCGCGTAGGATCCTTAAACCATAGCCCGTGGGCCCTAGTAACCCTTGGCTACCTTCCTCTACCCTTCCGCATCCCCCCTTTCTAATCCCTTCCTATGCTATTAAAGGGGAGTTGCCCAATGTGGATCACCCTCATGTAGCCTGTCGCCCTAAAAAAAAAAGGTAAATTATTGAGCCTGATGAATTGTTATCAGTGATTTCGTCAGTAAGTTAATTCGCTTTTTATTAAATATTTTAGAAAATTGTTAGCACGTCGGTCAATTGAACAAAGATTGCGCAGTGCGGTTGCGTCGGATGGACCCTAGGCGGCAGGTCAACTTCAGACCGTAAACGGGTCGATGTGCTTCCACAATAGGGGTGAGGTTCGACGACCTCGATCAGCACAGCTCTGAGACACGAATTTCTATATACTTGTTTTGAAGAACCTCCCGATGTGGGGGGAGGTTTTGGATGACCGCGAAGTACGCGCGCGGTTTGGACAGTCGATTTGTGTGAGAAAAGAGAGAGACTAAAACGTGGGAGTTTTGGTTTCTGTTGGTGGAAGCGTAGATTGTGGAGAAGTGTAGACGGACGCGGCTATATTTTTTAGTCACTTCTTTGGGGTGCGAGATTTGCGGGAGGATCAAGACAGCAGACCGGTACGGGACCTGAACCTGGACATAACCAGGAAACGACGCGCCGCAGCACAGTAAGCCTTGCTTTCCCCCTATACTCACAGTTGAGACTTTATGGGTCCAATTACAGGAGTCCTTTATAATTAGATTTTTCGGATTATATTTAGATTTAAGTGGTACGAATATGAAAATCTGTATGCGTCATTGCTGAGGGTGTCGTATTCTGAGCGGCCGTGCCCTGAGCGGACAACAACAGTCCCTTCCTCAATGATCCCTTCCTCAATCCTCACCGCTAAGAGAGCAGATATAAAGTGTTCCAAAGAGCAATTTTATCAGAATTGGTGTTAACATTAAGTGAATGTAATACAAGTTTAATGTATAACATTTCTTAAACTTATCTGGATTTATTATTTCTATCTCTATCTATAATATGGAAACTGTTCCAATTGGTAGTGATTAGTTTAATAAATGTGCTTATAAATGATATATTAAGATAAAAAAATTTTAACAGTTATATTCATCTGACGTCCTTAAAGAAATGAAAACCTGTTTGGTTATAAATTTAAATTTTTAAACATTATAATAGAAAAAAATTCTCAGAGTTTAATCCGTAATTTATTAGGACCTCTTCAGGAGTTGTAAAGTCAATTAAATGATCTAATTTCAAAATCTGTGTTTCTAAACATCCCAACAAGGGAAGATTTTAGAAAAATTATAATTTATAATAATTATTAAAGACTGATAAAGTTTCTCTTCGGAAAACTTTATACCTGCTCGTTCAGCCGTCAGGATTGTTGTCCGCTCACGGCACGGCCGCTCAAAATACGGCACCGTTGCTGATTATATGGGTATCCATTGAAAAAACCCTATTTTGATTATTAAATTGTTTTAAATCTTCATATTTTGATTGGTTAATAAATAATAATAAAGAAATTTCTATTTTTGGGACAGAAGAACTTATAATTTTTTTTTTGCTGACTGCCATTCAAATAATAATGTAAGATTTTCGTAGACTATGTTAAACACGTTCAGTTTTATGACGCACCCGTTCTATTATGAAGCTGATGGTGCTTTCCACTCGAATCAGCATACTGCCGTTACGACTTTTGTCAAAGTTCCATCTCCCCATGACAGTACATTACTACGTGGAGAATCCGATTATATACATCGCTGGCTACGCACAATATCTAATAGCGCATTAGTCTTTAAAATCTCTTCTGACTGGCGCTGCTCGAATTGTCATGGTATTGAGAGGTGTAATGGATCGAGTGCCGAGTCTGATTAGAATTCGCGCTGATGGATGATTGCCTGCATAATTGCGATTGCAGTCCATGCGTGCTCTTCTCCAGCCAGCTAAAACCCTCTTGACGTATTACCTCTCGTGCAGATAGTGTAATGTAAATAATATTTCTAGTCGATACATTACCATAAATATTCCTTCAAATTGATTCCTACAAATATTTTCAAATTTTTAAAACTTTGGCTAATATTGTTTACCAATTGTTTACTCTGAGGACACAAATTTATATTAATATGACAAAATTGTATTAAGTAGATAAATTCAATTAAATGCTGTTATAATTAGTTTGATGTAAACACAACATACTGCGGAGTTATTGATATAAGATCTCTTTTAATTTTATAAAAATATGAATTTATTAACAAATTATTTTATAATACAATTTAGAACATCTTAACTAAATAATATTTTCAAATTTTTTTCCATACAAAGTGCAAACCACCGTTTAAATGAAAATTTACGGATTTAGAACAACTGAACAAAAAATTAATTGATTTTCATTTCATATTTTATTTTATTTATTTTATTCCATTAGTTGTCGTATGAGGAAATACGATACGTAAATAGATAAAATTATAATATAATACTTCGATGCTACAATTATAAATAACAAGTGAATGTATAAGAAAGCGGAAATAATTAATCACGTTATAATGACTGAAAATGATTACAAAAAATTATTTGAGGGATAGATTTTTTCACAATATCAAAAAAATGCTACTCATACTTCATCATACATAAAGTAAAAGTTTCACTTCGACAGGAATTCAAACAAAGCATGTATTATTGAAATGAAACAATTTACGTCTGATTGAAAATAATGAATACAAAAGAAAGCCAATTCAGACAAAAAAGTGAAAATATAAATACCACACAACGTTTCTCGGATTCTTGTTGTACCTTTCGTCAGGCGCAAATAAGAGCCTAGAGCGACTCAACTACACTTGTCAGTTGACAAAACTCAAAAGCGACGAAAATGCAACGACAATGGGAGTTTCGAAGGGTTAGTGTAACAATAAAGGAGCAACGCCAATGGGAAAACAAAAGATTTAGTATCATAATAACGGATCATAGTAGTTATTGAGTTTCATTGTGTCTGTTTGTACGTTAATAGCTGTGATGTTTGATTGAATGTGAAGCATCTCTGAAATGAGTCTGCAATCGTACCTGGTGTCAATGTCTAAAATCTTAGCATTTTGCCTATCAAATGTTTGTTTAGAATTGATGATATGTTCGCATACTACAGATTGTTTATCAATGGGATGTTTGATATTAGATATATGTTCCTTGATACGTGTATTAAGGGAACATTTCCCTGTAGCAGGAATTACAATTGGAGAAAGAGATATTGTAAACAACACAATGTTTGCTGACGTGTCAAGTGGGTCCTTGTGTTTTTTAATCAAGTAGGAAAGGGCATTAGTGGATCTGTAAATGATAAGATATTATTTAATTTTGTAAAATACGGTAATGAGATATAGGTATAGTTGGACGATCTTTTATAATTTTGCCGACCAAAATTTAAAATCGGCTTTAAAAGGAGAAGAAGATACCCAGCAAAGTAAAGCCAAAGCCGGAAAACCCATAGTTTGTCAAAAACGAGAGTTTCAACTTTATATATTGTAATAAACAATATTATTTAATTAAATTTTAAATTAATATAAATCCCACGTTGGAGCACAAATTTGTAATAAACAAATTAAAAGTTAAAAATGAAAGGATTGTAATGAAAACAACAATTTAAAATGCATAACAAAACAAATTTTTATCTTAGTTGAAATTTTACAAATTGATGTTGTTGTGCCACGACTTAATTTTTAGGGCCGCCTATCGTGTCTCAAATAAAGATAGTTGCATAAATGACTATTAAATGTTACAAGACAAAATATTGCTGACTTAAATTATTATTATTTTAAATGAAATGATCGAAATTTGAAATCTGAGGATAATTATATTTACACATAAGGTTTACAAAATTAGTTTTATTTACTTTACCCTTGTCTGGTCATCTGAGCTAGATCTCACATGTTTTTTATACACATCACAAAAAGGCCATATTTCACTGAATTTAAAGATATTTTTGTTTTCAAACACAAATCACTTTCTGATACTAACTGTTGATAACTTTGTTTGAACAATCACAGCTGATAACTTTGTTCTCTAAAACTTTGATACTTACTCGAACATGGCAGTAGACGAAATATAATTCCAAACTGGTGACTTGCAATTCCAAATCCGGGCACTTTTAATACAACATTTCTCAGTTTCCAAATAACACTTGCTCAGTCGTGTTCCCAGGACCTCTGAATACGGACTCATCAAATCAATCCTCCTCCGAGCAACTCTGAATTCTCAAGTTCCGTACGTCTCAATGCTGTCTGAGGCAACAATGCAACTTTAGCAATCAAGCATTATAGGCTCCATATTCTTGTAGACAATCCTTAAGCTGTAATGCAATGGCCACATATTTACGCCGCCGATAATGAAAATAGTAAAATTTTATTTATTAAAATTATTACATATTCGTAATTACATCAATACATTTTACAACAATAATAAACAACATTATATTTCATTAAAGTTATCTATACAGCGATCAAATGTAATAAATGAGTATTTCAATTAAAACGAGTGACGTGAGAGTGAGCTAGTATTTGAGGTGGTATAGAGTAGTTCACCATGAAGCAATTACGCTCTGAGTTGTTGAAGTAGCCGTTAGAGACTAACTAGACGTTATGAGGCTGAGGGTGCATTCCTGAGTGGAAGTATGCAAACGACTAAATACTAAGTTACTGATTCTGTGTCCTTACCCAACAGTTGTCTTCACGTAGCAGTTTCTACTTAGTTGTAACTTTGTTAAACATTGATGATGTTTGGCCTGAACGTATAGTGACCATTATGTAAGTTCATATGTTTAGGAATTATGTTTCAGTTGGTTAAATACTGTGATCCAAATTAAATACTTACTTTCATAAATCAAGATTAAGTGATATTAAGTATTTAAAAGTCACCTCGAAACAATGAAGACTTAAATATTATTTCAAGGAATATTTTTTGCGCAACAGAAGGAAACAGTTTACCCTTTTCTAGAATTGTAACATGTGAACAAAAACATATACGAAGACAATACCTCAAATAGTCTACATCAGGCTACGTTAATTTCGACCAATTTTCAGTTGTTTGTAAAGCTTAGAAATTTGTGATCATTTCACGTCATTCCGAAATCCGTGACAAATTCATTTTGCCTGTTTGACGAAAAAGTATAAATTCAAAGTTCGACAGTGCCAGGTTAGTACGCTTTTCGTTTTTTCAAAATAAAGCATCGTATTAGTTGTATTGAAATAATTTAAATTGTAAGGACTGTTACAATAAAATACATATATAATAATATAATTTTGCTCCCTTGACTGTGCTGTAAATATAATAATAATAGTTACTTCATAATCGTTTTCATAATTAAATAGGGTAAATTTAAAAAAGATAGGATTTTTACGAAAAGAAAAAATAATTACAGAGTCAGAAAAGAGGAGATGCAGCCAACTACACATGTTTAATAATCACATTTTAATTCAGTGGTAAAACTCAAAATATAAAAGTATAATACATACGTCTCGAAATAATACTTGTAAATAAAGTTTGTTTTTCTTTGCTTCTTCTCTTTTATTTCTAACTAATCAGATTATATTCCTGTCATGACCCCCTTATTATATAATATTCAATAATTTACTTAATTGTAGTCCAACTAAACTTATTGCATTCCTTTCACAATGTGTTCTAATTATGATATATAAATCCTGAAATAAAGTCAACGGATTATTACTCAACAGAATAAACAATATTTTCATAGTTCAAGCTGAACCAAAAGCCAAATTTCTTTCTAGAAAATATATTAGCACGTAGAATATAGGTTCATGTAAAAATGTAAATAATTAATGTTCAAATGGTTATCGTGGCCACGCAATGCATGAAAAATTATGTTAGTTCATATCCTATGTACGAAACAAATAAAATCCTATAGACTCTTTTGAGAAGTTGGGATTTAAGAGTGTGGAATGAGATAATAATATTAAGAACGATTATTATTTATCGTTCTCCATAAATTAAATAACTTCATTGTACTATGCTAAATACCTGTTAGATTCGTAATTTCATTATCAATTTAATTATCTGAAATCGTTAATTCAATAGAAGAATTGCTCAGAAAATAATGGTTAGTTATTTTCAAAATTTTTTATTATCTCTTTACTGTTAAATACAACCTGGAAGTTTCAACTACTACTTCATTTTATCTTATAATCAAACATTGTTCCGAAATTATAGACTAGCAGAATGAATCGTACTATGCTTTCTAGAAATTGTAGAAAAGCAATCATAAGTCAAAAAGAAAGTGGCAATTTTAACTTTTCATTAAAACCATTTAACTATTTATTTAACATAGACAGAAAAGGGAATATGAATAAAAATTAATAAATACATTTTTATTTATAAAAAATGTCCCGCTATTAGTGAAATTTCTATTCTTCCAGGATTAATTGGATGGGAAATTTAATTGCGCACATTTGAAAAATTGGCAGTTTTATTAGTCCAGCAATCATTTACTATTTATTTCTTGGTGTTTTCTGCTATCTGTGGGGAGGTCCTGTGCGTAATCCACGACGTGTGGGCTCTGTATTGTGAAGTCTCGTTGTCGACCGTAGCTGCCTACGCTCATACTTTCACAGGCTGAAAACCACTGCTTCTCTCAATGCTCAATCATCAGTCTTTCTCCCTCACAGTTCAAATAAAACTAACTCAATCTGTCTGGATGCAGAGAATCAACTACACTCATTCTCTCCCACTAGAACTATTACTCTCCGATCACCATTTTCCACCCTCGAAACCTTGCTTCCGTCTTCCATCTCTTCAACAAACTTCTATTTTCCCAGAAATGGTGGTTTCTCCCGAGACAGGAAATAGCCGGACGATTCCTGCTTCCAAGATTTCTAAGCTCAGTTCTGTAGATTTTCCTGATCCTAGTTCACTTTTAGCTCTGCCAAATAACGTACCTGTCCCAACATTCACTCAAATTATGGACCTTTGTATTTTAAAATAATTTTATATTGGCTCCATTACAATATAGTTAAAATACATTTCTTTCGGTTTAATTGAAGCTGTTTCGCATTCCTTGAATAAGTTAAATTTTTTCTTGCATTAAAATTTTCATATTAATTATTATATATATATAATGTAATGCCAGTTAATTAAGACATTAATTGTGAAATTGAAAATCTAAATTGTTTGAGAAATCTATTCTTATGGCGGTACAGAACATAGCAACAATAGAAAAGCCAAGCACTGTTCCCTTGTCGTAAGGCGTATGACGCTCAAAATTGCGAGACGAGAAGTTAGTTGGCTGGAAGGTTTGGTCAGATGCAGGTCGCATTAAGATATTGAGAAGTTCAGGTCGCAAGGTTTGATGAGATAAAGTTTGGGTTGGAAGTCATCGAATAATAACTGTTAATTGGAGAACGATAGAGCAGGACGCATTATGATATGGTGAAAAACAGTTTGCAGAGAAATATTGAGAATTAGCATTCAACAGAGTGGATTGGTTCCTGAACATTTTGCTCAAGACAGAACATTCACTAGAGCATAATGACGAAACCTTCTAAGTACAAAACAGTTTTTGTGCACATAGCCGGGCAGAGTTAGCATAAGTCAACCGAGATAGGACGAAGGTGGATCATCCGGGTTCCTGATTTTGATGTAAAAATATTGATTTAGAATCTGTGGTTAGAAGCAATGTAAAACCCGCCATAGTGTTTCGACAATTAAAGGTATCCTGGAATGCTGGGCAGACGTGAGTACAATTTACAAACAACTAAGTATGTAAACCTGATTAAAAGATAGCAGTCAGATTTCGTTCTCTTCTTATTAATTAAAATTTGTTAATTAGAGTCAATCTTTTTAGTTTAACCTCTTTCGCAATTAAATTTGTTCTAATTTAATTGACAAGTAACCTTTCTTTTCCAGAAATCGTAAATTGTTGATAAGATTATAAATAAAATGATTCGCCATTATCAATTCCAGTTACGTCCCTGAGAGACTGAGATATATTTAAATTGTGTAATTGTGATAAATAATTGATAATAAAATTTTGTTTGTTAAATAATAAATTTTTCATTTAAAAAGACTTTTATTTTGTATATTACAATATATATATTGTAATCGCCTACCCGCTCCCTCGGATCCTTATAATGGACTAATGCCGACCCGGGCGCCACTGCATGTGCAGAAAGTTTTATTTAAAATTATGTATACGACAATCGTCTCATTAATTAATATTCGCGATCCGCGCGATCCACACCAGGGAGCCGATAAACGATTTGCCAGGACTCGTGAGTACTTGAGTCGAGCATGAGACTCTCAATAACTGTATCTCAGGGGTCCTGGCTTTGATCAATTCCGTAAAGGAAGGATTCACTGAATAAAACAAACTATGAACATAAAATTCAGTTTAATAAACAAATTAGGGTTACTACAAACACTCGGCACGACTCCTCAATCGCTAAATGTTGCCACTCTTATTGATAAACTTACATCTAACAATTCTCTGTAAATTTACTCTTTTGGCCAAATTTAACTAATTCAATATGTTCTTTTACAAACACAGCCGGTCATTGGACCCACAACTCTCAATTCGCAGTAACTTCACACGATCCAGGGAAAGGGAGGAAAGTTTGCTTACTTTACTGCGACGCGTCGTCTTCTGATGATGACCAGGGTCAGGTTCAGGTGCCCGGCCGCACACAGGAAAGCGGCTAAAACCACACAGACGTGACGTCCCACGCTTGCTCCGCAACTCCCGGTCCTCTCCTCCGAGAACCTCCGCACCAGGATCTCCAACGCGTTCGTCCCTTGAACCGACGACGTCCGCTCTCCTGCCTTCCAGGACGCGACTCGTCTCCACCACACCACTCCGGTCAAAACGACGGCTCTCCTTGCCGACGAGCCGAAAGTTGGATAACAACTGTCCCGTCTCCTGGCCCACAGCTTCTCCTTCGCCGTCCAGGACCCGACTCCCTTTCTCTATCCTCCACAGCTGTGACCAGCCACGGTCCCCTTTGTCCTATCACGTTCACCACTACGGTCAGAAAATGACCTGACCAGGCGTCCCTCGCAAACCCACTTCCTGTTGACGTAAACTTGGTCCCAAAGACCGGCCGTGTGCAAATGTTACCTCCAACATTCCCACGACAAGACAAATAGTATAAATGTAAAACTCACTTATTACAATATATATATATATATATATATATATATATATATATATATATATATATATATTGTAATATTTAAATAAAAAGGCGTTTTTCAAAATAAAAAAGATTGTTAAGGGAAAACTATTAACAATATTTATTAACAATTTTAAATACACATATAAAATTACACAATAATATTTGGGATCTCAGGGTATTTATCTGGGTTTGATAAATGGGTGAATTTTATACAATTTAAATTACATTTAGCTTTTATGGAAGTTAATGCGTCTGAAACATAGACGAACTTGGTTGTGGATAAAATAACACTACAGATTGAATTTAAATGTAATAATTAAATAATTATTATTAAAGAACTAAATAATTAAAGAACGATAATTAAAGCACGATCTGACATATCTTTTAAAAGTGGTTTACAATATGATTTTAAAGTTTTTCTACTTACGGCCGCCCAGGTCTCGTTTTAGGTTTTCGTGCACAACATTTGGGGATATCACTGATTCTAGTATTCAAAGGCTTCAAATTTCAACAAATTCTAATTGGCGTAGTTTCTCGATGCTTTACTGCAACCTGGATTCGCAGATCTCGTAGCCTTAGTTGGGTTTGGTCTATGGCCAGCAAATTGAATTTCTGCTCTGCCACCGATTACGACGTTAATTTCAATCTCTACTTCCTGACTGAAGATTGCTTTAATATTTCAGTATTTTAGAGAATGTTTGTAACTGCTATCAGACTGTTCTATTTGCGGTCCGCTCGCCGTTCATTGCCTGACTGAAGATTGCTTTCGAACTGTTCACTGTCCGCTGCCCAACTGAACTTCTTCGTCTCGTAGATTTTGAGCGCGTCTATTCTCAGCCGATTGACAACAATACATTCTTTGTATTGCCGCCTTGTTGCGGTGTCCGCTTTATCCACTAATAATGAGTCCTCTACAATCCAACTTTCCAATTATAACAATGTCTTAATTACTAATTACTATAATATATATATATATATATATAGATATATAGATAGATAGATGTTTCAAATCATATTTATATAGATTTAAAAAGACCGAAAACGAAAAATGTAATTACTGCGAGAATCCGAAGGACGACGTGGAACATACAGTATTCCACTGCGACGCGTGGAGTATACAACGAGACAAATTAAATTCCTATCTCAAGGAAAAAATAAGACCAGAAATCCTGGGTAAACTCCTTCAAAAATCGGAGGACTGTTGGAAACATATAGAAAATTACGCAAAGGAAATAATGGACGCTAAGTCAAAACTTAGAAGAGACTAATATTATATAAAAATAATAATAATCGGAGAACATAGTGCAAAATAGACACCACCGTGAAGTAATACGCAAGTAGTTCCAGCTCGTTTCTAATGAAAATACACGACCCCCCATTTTTCATTATTGTTCGACTGAAATTTGATACCCTAGCATAACCCTCTAGAACAAAACAATTAGCTTTGTCTTCATTTTTCTAGTGCTCTGTCACGGAAAGAACATCAAATTTATTCTGACGAGATAGAAACAATTCTACATCAAGTTTTTTTGTTTCTTAAACTTTGAATATTTTGATTAAAGATAGATAATTTAGTAGCATTTAACTCAATACTGTCATAGTCATTTGTGAGTTGAGGAACGTTTGACGACTGTCTACAAAATTGCTGAATTACTGTCCGGTTAAATACGCGCAATCTGATGAGAAATATTCTTTACAAATATATATATATAGGTTAAATTTTATCATAAATAACATTTATAAATATATTCATTGAATGGTAATGGTAATATAGCAGAATTATTTTAAAAGTCCCTGGCATGTCCTTGACTTTACACATAAATTTAACAAAATTTTCTCTTTCCTCAGAAAATTCTTGCATATTGAAATAAGGAGTGAAAGTATGCTAAGAATATAATTTTATGATGTTGAGGACACTGCATTTTCATATTATTATAACAGCGTAGGTAGTTAAGGTTAAATTTGTTGGCAAGTAAATGGATTATCAAATTTAATTTATCGCATACATATAATCATAGGAATTTTTAAACTTTGATCTTCACGAACTTTTTCATTACTTGGCGCTCGTCTTAAAAATTCAGTAATTAATTTCTTGTTAAAAATTGCACAACATATTTTTCTCGCCACTTTGTAGTAAATATATTTATATTCTTCATTTTAAATAATTGCATTTATTTTTAAAACAGTTTTTCATCATTTCAATGTTAATGTTCCATTATTAAATTTACACACACGCACTTAAGTTAGTGTTGTACTCATTTATAGAGAGATATTTTTTTCATTATATTCTTGTTCCAAGGGTCCAAAATGCATCCTAGCTGACAGCTTTAGCTCTACGTCAAACCTGGAAATGATTGGCAGTCCAAAAAGTAATTTTCCATTTATACCTTGTTTAAACACTAACGTTCTGTTATCTTATAAATAAAAAAGAGTGTATGTATGTTTGTTTGTATGTTTGTATGTTTGTATGTTTGTATATTTGTATGTTCGTTATACAAATCTACACCGGTAGAGCAAATTTCACCAAATTTCGTACACGTGTTCTTTACGACCAGGAAACAAACACTGTCGGGGTGAGACATGTCTACCACACCCAGAAGCGGGGGTGCACGGGGGTTGAAATATTTAAACATGCTAAAACAGCCGATATTTTAGTCGGATAATAATTTTTAGGGGTCCAAGATATTGATGGTGTTTCTACCGATATTTTCTGAATATAATTTTCATCCCCTACACCCTGGGAAAAGAGCACCCTTAGGGTTTGGGGTGGAGAATAGAAATCTATACCGCTGGATCAAATTTCACCAAATTTCGTACACGTGTTCTTTGCGACCAGGAAAACAACACTGTCGGGGTGAGACGCGTCTACCAATCCCAGAAGCGGGGGTGGACGGGGGTGGAAATATTTGAACATGCTAAAACAGTCGATATTTCAGTCGGATAAATATTTTTAGGGCTCAAAGATATTTATAGTCTTTCCACTGATGATATCTGAATATAATTTTCAACCTCTACACCCTGGGGAAAGAGCACCCCTAGCGTTTGGGGTGGAGAATACAAATCTACACCGCTGGAGCAAATTTCACCAAATTTCGTACACGGGTTCTTTGCGACCAGGAAAACAACACTGTTGGGGTGAAACGCGTCTACCAACCCCAGAAGCGGGGGTGGTCGGGGGTTGAAATACTTAAACATGCTAAAACAGCAGGTATTAGATTTGGATAAATATTTTCGGGGTCAAAGATATTGATTGTGTTTCTACCGATGTTATCTGAATATAATATTTATCTCCTACGCCCTGGGAAAAGGACACCCTTAGGGTTTGGGGTGGAGTTGCTTTACAGAAAGATAACGCGAATACAACCGAGTTTGGAGTCAAATCGAAGGTTATGGATGTCAGTGAGTTTACTTCGGATAAATATTTTTAATTGCCCATTTAACCCGAAAGGGTGGGGGTTGGAAGGGAAGATAAATAATCAGTTCTTGCGCGTTCTTGGAGGAGAATTACGTGAATACTATTTCAACGGATGTTGTTGAAAATATAAATCCCTTTAGACATTAGTGGTGAGCTTGCTTAGGGCTGGGGGTGAGAATTGTCTATTATTCTAAAACTGCCAAAATGATATGTGTTTATGGGTAAACTAGATTGATAGTGTTTCTACCGATGTGATATGAGTAAAAATTCAACCCTTTCCACCACGGGAAAGTAGCAGATTTAGGGGTGGTGTTGTTCATACTATTTTAACCGATGTTGTTTCCATTAATAACGACGTTTAGTAAAAAATAAAAGTGTATCAGAACCATTGCTTCTTATACTCTTTTAAAAAATTTTTATATTATCTTATAAATAAAAAAGAGTGTATGTATGTTTGTATGTTTGTTTGTATGTTTGTATGTTTGTATGTTTGTATGTTTGTATGTTTGTATGTTTGTATGTTCGTTATACAAATCTACACCGGTAGAGCAAATTTCACCAAATTTCGTACACCTGTTCTTTACGACCAGGAAACAAACACTGTCGGGGTGAGACATGTCTACCACCCCCAGAAGCGGGGGTGCACGGGGGTTGAAATATTTAAACATGCTAAAACAGCCGATATTTTAGTCGGATAATAATTTTTAGGGGTCCAAGATATTTATGGTGTTTCTACCAATGATTTCTGAATTTAATTTTTAATCCCCTACACCCTGGGAAAAGGGCACCCTTAAGGTTTGGGGTAGAGAATATAAATCTATACCGGTGGATAAAATTTCACCAAATTTCGTATACGTGTTCTTTGCGACCAGGAAAACAACACTGTCGGGGTGAGACGCGACTACCACCCCCTGAAGCGGGGGTGGACGGGGGTGGAAATATTTGAACATGCTAAAACAGTCGATATTTCAGTCGGATAAATATTTTTAGGGGTCAAAGATATTTATAGTCTTTCCACTGATGATATCTGAATATAATTTTCAACCTCTACACCCTGGGGAAAGAGCACCCCTAGCGTTTGGGGTGGAGAGTACAAATCTACAGCGCTGGAGAAAATTTCACCAAATTTCGTACACGGGTTCTTTGCGACCAGAAAAACAACACTGTCGGGGTGAGACGCGCCTACCACCCCCAGAAGCGGGGGTGGACGGGGGTGGAAATATTTGAACATGCTAAAACAGTCGATATTTCAGTCGGATAAATATTTTTAGGGGTCAAAGATATTTATAGTCTTTCCACTGATGATATATGAATATAATTTTCAACCTCTACACCCTGGGGAAAGAGCACCCCTAGCGTTTGGGGTGGAGAATACAAATCTTTACCGCTGGAGCAAATTTCACCAAATTTCGTACACGGGTTCTTTGCGACCAGGAAAACAACACTGTCGGGGTGAGACGCGTCTACCAACCCAACCCCAGAAGCGGGGGTGGACGGGTGTTGAAATACTTAAACATGCTAAAACAGCAGGTATTAGATTTGGATAAATATTTTCGGGGTCAAAGATATTGATTGTGTTTCTACCGATGTTATCTGAATATCATATTGATATCCTACGCCCTGGGAAAAGGGCACCCTTAGGGTTTGGGGTGGAGTTGCTTTACAGAAAAATAACGCGAATACAACCGAGTTTGGAGTGAAATCGAAGGTTATGGATGTTAGTGAGTATACTTCGGATAAATTTTTTTAATTGCCCATTTAACCCGAAAGGGTGGAGGTTGGAAGGGGAGATAAATAGTCAGTTCTTGCGCGTTCTTGGAGGAGAATTACGTGAATACTATTTCAACGGATGTTGTTGAAAATATAAATCCCTTTAGACATTAGTGGTGAGATTGCATAGGGCTGGGGGTGAGAATTGTCTATTATTCTAAAACTGCCAAATTGTGATGCGTTTATGGGTAAACTAGATTTATAGTGTTTCTACCGATGTGATATGAGTAAAAATTCAACCCTTTCCACCACGGGAAAGTAGCAGATTTAGGGGTGGTGTTGCTTATACTATTTTAACCGATGTTGTTTCCATTAATAACGACGTTTAATTTCATAAATAAAAATGAGTATATGTATGTTTGTATATTTGTATGTTTGTATATTTGTATATTTGTATGTTCGTTATACAAATCTACACCACTGGAGAAAATTTCACCAAATTTCGTACACGTGTTTTATGCGACCAGGAAACAAACACTGTCGGGGTGAGACGCGTCTACCACCCCCAGAAGAGGGGGTGGACGGGGGTGGAAATATTTAAACATGCTAAAACAGTCGATATTTCAGTCGGACAAATATTTTTAGGGGTCACAGATATTGATAGTGTTTCTACCGACTGTTGGGGTGAGACGCGTCTACTACCCCCAGAAGCGGGTCGGGATTATCAGTAGAGCACTTTTAGGTGTTGAGTGGAGGAACGCTGCAATAAAATAACGCGAATACAACCGAGATTGGAGTCAAATCGAAGGTAATGGATGTCCCTGAATTTATTTATGACAATCTGGACAACGCGCGGGTATCGGCTGGGTTGGGATGAGTTGACCGGCATTTTTCGTCAATTAAATATATTTCGGGATTAATTAGATTAGTAAAATTTCCCTACATGTTCTCTGTGTGTAATTTCAACCCTTTTCGGACTCGGAAGGGTGCACCCTTAAGGGTTGGCGTGGAAGTAGCATTAGATAAAAATAAACCAGAAACTATCAGGATTGTCACTGAGTTTAATTATGACATTAAACTTGACCGTTTAAGTCCCAGAAGCGGGAGTGGTCGGGGGTGAAAAATTTCAAACATGTTAAACGGTCGATATTTGCGATAATTATTTCTTGGGGTTAATTACTTTGATAGTATTTATACCGGTGTTGTTTGTGTATAATTTAACCCCTGTGAGGGGAGCAAGCTTAGGGGTGGGGTGGAGGTACGTTAAATAAAATCCCGCAAAAACAACCGAGAATCGAATCAATTCCGAGACTATGAATGTCGCTGAATCTAATTGTGACAACCTGGGTAACGCGACGGGTTTGGGAGTTGTTGGGCGAGGGAATAAATTTTCAGACAATGTAATCGGCCGATTTTTGCGTGGAATACATTCTTTTTCATTATCGCATATTTGTGGGGGTGGTCATCTTCTAACATGTAAAAATGGCCGATATATTTAGTCAATGACTTCATCCCCCTTCGGCAAGGGAGGTGAGCACATTTAGGGATAGGGTTCGAGGAGCTTTACATAAAAATAGCGCAAAAGTAACCAAAATTGGAGTCTTATGGATGGTTATAGATAAATGACATCTCGGGCAACGCCGGGCACCCAGCTAGTCTTATAAATAAAAAAGAGTGTATGTATGTTTGTATGTTCGTTATACAAATCTACACCGGTAGAGCAAATTTCACCAAATTTCGTAAACGTGTTCTTTACGACCAGAAATTAAATACTGTCGGGGTGAGACATGTCTACCACCCCCAGAAGCGGGGGTGCACGGGGGTTGAAATATTTAAACATGCTAAATCAGCCGATATTTTAGTCGGATAATAAGTTTTAGGGGTCCAAGATATTTATGGTGTTTCTACCAATGTTTTCTGAATATAATTTTTATCCCCTACAGCCTGGGAAAAGGGCACCCTTAGGGTTTGGGGTGGAGAATACAAATCTTTACCGGTGGATCAAATTTCACCAAATTTCGTACACGTGTTCTTTGCGACCAGGAAAACAACACTGTCGGGGTGAGACGCGTCTACCAACCACAGAAGCGGTGGTGGACGGGGGTGGAAATATTTAAACATGCTAAAACAGTCGATATTTCAGTCGGATAAACATTTTTAGGGGTCAAAGATATTTATAGTCTTTCAACTGATGATATCTGTATATAATTTTCAACCTCTACACCCTGGGGAAAGAGCACCTTTAGCGTTTGGGGTGGAGAATACAATTCTATACCGGTGGATCAAATTTAACTAAATTTCGTACACGTGTTCTTTGCGACCAGGAAACAAACACTGTCGTGGTGAGACGCGTCTACCACCCCCAGAAGCGGGGGTGGACGGGGGTTGATATATTTAAACATGCTAAAACAGTCAATATTTCAGTCGGATAAATATGTTTAGGGGTCACAGATATTAATAGTGTTTCTACCGACTGTTGGGGTGAGACGCGTCTACCACCCCCAGAAGCGGGTCGGGATTATCAGTAGAGCACTATTAGGTGTTGGGTGGAGGAACGCTGCAATAAAATAACGCGAATACAACCGAGATTGGAGTCAAATCCTAGGTTATGTATGTCATCCAGTTCAATTATAACATCAAATTGGCCATTTAGCCCCAAGGGGTGGGAGTGGATGGGATGGAAATTTTCTAACATGTTAAATCATCGATATTAGCGTGGAATAAATAAATGCCGGGACCATTGACGTTGATAGTATTTCTACCGATGTTGTTTGTAGGCATGATAGGGGTGGGGCTGGAGGTGATTTCCTTGAAAATAACGGGAAAACAACCGAGATTCGAGTCAAATCGAAGGTCATGGATGTCTCTGAATTTATTTATGACAATCTGGACAACGCGCGGGTATCGGCTCGGTTGGGATGAGTTGACCGGCTGTTTTTTGCGTCGATTAAATATATTTCGGGATGAATTAGATTAATAAAATTTCCCTACATGTTCTCTGTGTATAATTTCAACCCCTTTCGGACTCATAAGGGTGCACCCTTAAGAGTGGGCGTGAAGTAGCATTACAAAAAAAGAAACCAGAAACTATCGGGATTGTCACTGGGTTTAATTAATTTCCTTGAAAATAACGGGAAAACATCCGAGATTCAAGTCAAATCGAAGGTAATGGATGTTGCTGAATTTTCTTTATGTCAATCTGGACAACGCCCGGGTATCGGCTGGGTTGGGATGAGTTGACCGGCTCTTTTTTCGTCAATTAAATATATTTCGGGTTGAATTAGATTAATAAAATTTCCCTACATGTTCTCTGTGTATAATTTCAACCCCTTTCGGACTCGGAAGGGTGCACCCTTAAGGGTGGGCGTGAAGTAGCATTACATAAAAAGAAACCAGAAACTATCAGGATTGTCACTGAGTTTAATTCTGACATTAAACTTGACCGTTTAAGTCCCCGAAGCGGGAGTGGTCGGGGGTGAAAAATTTCAAACATGATAAACGGTCGATATTTGCGATAATTATTTCCTGGGGTTAATTACTTTGAAAGTATTTATACCGATGTTGTTTGTGTATAATTTAACCCCTGTGAGGGGAGCAAGCTTAGGGGTGGCGTGGAGGTACGTTAAATAAAATCCCGCAAAAACAACCGAGATTCGAATCAATTCCGAGGCTATGAATGTCGCTGAATCTAATTGTGACAACCTGGGTAATGCGACGGGTGTGGGAGGTGTTGGGCGGGGGAATAAATTTTCAGACAATGTAATCGGCCGATTTTTGCGTGAAATACATTCTTTTTCATTATCGCATATTTGTGGGGGTGGTCATCTTCTAACATGTAAAAACGGCCGATATATTTAGTCAATGACTTCATCCCCCTTCGGCATGGGAGGTGAGCACATTTAGGGATAGGGTTCGACGAGCTTTACATAAAAATAGGTCAAAAGTAACCAAAATTGGAGTCTTATCTATGGTTATAGATAAATGACATCTCGGGCAACGCCGGCAACCCAGCTAGTAATTAATATAGGTATCGATACCAGATTCAAGGAACAGAGATTTACAAAATAATTCTGATATAATACTCTTGTAAGCTAAATATATGCAGCATATTCGAAACAGACACGGTTTTCTATTATATATGATGTTTTGCGGTACATTAATTGTTATCATACACCAATAATCTTGCGATTTATATATTGAGCTAAGATTGTTATTGCCGGCGTATTTTAATCCGCAATCAACGTTCAGATGAAAGGAGATATTATGTGATCAATTTTTCGGTGTCTTTTATATAGTGCAAACAGATTATTCCTTGCTTTACAGAATTTTTAAACTTTTCTACAGTTTGGAAAAAAAACCTTCTTTCTAATATTTCTCATAAATTGCGCTTTCTCTCCATCTTTAACGATAATTTAAAATGTTATTCAATCATTAGCTAGTTCTATAATACACTAACAATATTTCTGTATAATAGCGGTAAAACTATTGCTAAAATTATATACCACGCTTATTTTCATCCGGAATATCTTCCGACAAAGAAAACTGGGTTCATCCAGACATATCTCAGACATATTTAAACTACAAAAGCGTGTCTTGAGGATAAAGTTGTGAGACTGTGCTCTGGAAACTTAGTAATATACTCAAACTTCAATATAAATATCATTACTTCATAAAAGACTATGTAAGTGAAGATCCTTTCTTCTTTGAGAGGTAGTGAAGGAAAGCGTGGCGGTCGGTTTGCATTTCCAAAGGAGAGCTGACTTTTTATGACAATGTGAGTGCATACTAATTCGCAAATGTCATAAGTATAAAAATTGGCAAAAACCAGATACAATTCTTAAAGGCTTTCTCTTTTTAAAGTTTCTTTTTGAGATGATATATATTTTTATTTTTTGTTTAAAATGAGTCTCAATGTTCTTCTGTAAAATGCCTCAAACATTGTAATATTAATATAGTAATTATATTTTTGGAAAAATATCACATTAAAGATTTAATAAAGTCGACTTCTGTGGTAAATATATGAAAAAAATTCGATGTTTATAAAAATCAACTACAGTTTGTGAAGAACAAATGCCATGATGTTTCAAATTTTATTTCGGGACAAATCACAAAAAATGTTACTGATGTTTATGTACCGGCATAAAGATAATGTCTTTCAGTCTGAAATATTCCGTTCATGTTATTTGACGGCTTATATGCCACAGCGAACGGCGAAACTGGTGAGGTCCTACAATAACAGATTTATACTTCATGCTTTTGGTATCATGTTGAGGGTGGTGGCTCGTGAGCGAGAATTCTAAAATACTAAGGAGGATGTCGAAAAGGTAATAAAAGTTCATTAATCAATAACAATAAAGGGTCGCCAATTACCAAGTTGTTAACGTGACCATTATAAACCTTTAATTAAAAAAAATACTACAACAGTGATAGTATTACCATTAATATACTAAATTTCTAATTCCATCAGCACAGATCATCATGATCGTGATCCAGTGAATTGTATGCTAACAGTGTGTAGTGGTAGGTTTATTAAATGAAAAATAAAGGGATAGTTTCCAGAATTTGTTAATCATTTAACTGAACATGGACAAATTAAATTAAATTACAAATTATGAGTGTTCAGTTAGCCGGGCAAAACAATCGGATCCCTTAATCCCAAGTTAAACCATGGTTTACGGTAATTCCCCCAGGCGCGTCAAGGATTGAGACACTTGGCAGTTACCTTACGTTGATCTCTGGCTTTGATTATGTGCCACCCTCGTTCTCTCCGAGTCCTCTGGATGATGCAAGTTTGGGGCTGTACGTCAGTCCCTGGCGACGGTTCGTCGAGGAGTCTCCTCTACGCTTTCTTCACAGCCCCTTCGCTGCATGTGAAATATCGATGTTCTCGGCCAATTTTGGATCGATCTTTCCTGAACAAAGAAATGAGATTGGTTCAGGCAGTAACGTGTTAATTCAATTTCTGGGATTTTTGGAGAGACGTTTCCCAAGTAACTTCCGAGGGTCAACATTCTACGTGCCTAAGTCCAGACCGAACGGATTATATATCCGCGAAGGCGGCGCTTGGTAAAATTCCAACTTGCCAAGCTCTCAACCCTTGCTAATATCTAAAGACATTAAAATAATATATATATATATATATATTGTTGTAATCACATAATGGCGTCAAAATAAAAAGAATCATTTTTATAATCAACAAATAAATTTATTAACACAAGAAGAATTTACAATTGATTTTATATTCTATTATAATAAGAAACTCTTTCTCTCATGGCTCTCTACTGGGTTTGACAACGGACAGAATCGAACCATTAAAAAGACCCAACATTTAAGTTTTAAATTAAACAAAAGTATTTACTAAATTTATCAATGAACTTAACCTATTGATTGCTTCTAACTTTATTATCAAAAGAAGAGAACGACATCTGACTGTTATCCTTTACTAACGTTTACATCTGTTAATATTATGCATTCCAACTTACGGTTTCTCAGGTTTACTTCGACTCGTTCTTAAGACACTCAATTTATAGCCTTGACATTCACTCACTGACTCTAACACAATATCACTGGTTCGCCGTGACACCCCTTGACGTCGTTGGTTGCATCCAGGTCGCCTACCATCGAAGACAGGTCAAATTCTCCTACTCATATAGACAGAGCTTCTGTATTTAAAAAATGTTTATAGCTGTTATGGTTTTGCTGACTGATGCTGACTGTCGCTGACTGACTAAATGTCGAGGTTCACCGAACCCCTCTCCTACGCTGACTCTCGCTGACCGTCTCTCGTTCCTCTCCCACGCTAACTGTGTCTGTCTCCTCTCCCACGTTAACTCCAACTGTCTCTTCGATGCGTCCTCCGCCTCTCTCCCACACTAACTGTCTAACTGTCTCTTCGATGCGTCCTCCGCCTCTCTCCCACGCTAACTGTTCACAATAGGTTATTTCCCCTATATATACCCCTAGCCTCCTTGTTTTTCTCTTGATGCAAAGTTTCGTCGCAACGGCGCGGTGACAGAATCCCATTACTGAAATTTACGTCCCGGCCACTAGAGTCCTTCCGCCTTCCGAAACCCGACAATCGCGACAGGTCCAATTTGTCTTTGGACCTCTCCGCTCACAAGTGCGCGATACTAATTTCTCCAGATCCTAAGTCAACAAGTGCCTGGACCCTCATCATCCCAAGTAATTGCGCCATTAGACATCTTGCAGCTGCAGTATTTCGCCCCCCGCAATTTCTCAGGACTTGTCGGCTGCTCTCTTTTGTCCTACTCGCACAAGATCTTTTCTTGCAAGTCCCAAGCAACTACTCAACTTGTCAGGTCATTCGTCAGAGACAATAGCCTGCTCTAACATAGCCACTTTGGGGCCATCTGCTCGCCCACGTTCTGCGTTACGAATTCTTCACGCCGTTCCCCAAATCAATAATAACCCGGAATCACTCTTTAGACCTAATTGCCGCACCGTCACACTGTCTCTACAAATTACAGCTTCCTCTCTGCCGCTCACCAGCACTCATCCTAGATAAATGTCTTACCGCTCCGTCTTGTCACCTCGTGACAGGACCCGCGGTTACTTTTCCCACGCATTCACTTTACGACATGTGCGCTGTTTTTAATCCAATGCATTATATTAAATGCATTACAATATATATATATATATATATATATATATATATATATATATACCAATTATAAAACTATCGCACTACAAGTAGATGGGGAAGTCTGTAACCAGGCCCGTTGTCGACTCGGATAGCTTTGTGGTGTATGCTCTGAAGCACCAAAAGAGGTAGTTTGTTCAGCTTTACGGGTGATGCAGGAGGTAAAAACGAATACTACGAATTGGCATTTCTCATTACAGTTAGAAATCGTGTGCTATAACATTTAGTAGCACATAGATAGCCAGCTTGCTGTATTACCGGCAGTTTAAGTTATTTGATATCAAGCATAAATTTGTAGGATGTAGTTCTCTCGGGATTCAAACTGGGTAGCGTAGTTTTGTAAACACAACGTTTCGATGGCTTGCACCGCCATCTTCTTCACCTTGTGTTTACAAAACTACGCTACCCGGTTGGAATCCCGAGAGAACTACATCCAGCAACTACACCGGGAAAACCTACGTTCCTCATAAATTTGTATATTGAAAAAATGGAATAAAATTCGCTTTTATGCTTTCAACCATAGTTTTATATTCACAAATTAATATTTCATCGCATTTAAGTACACACACACACACACACACACACACTCATATATATATATATATATATATATATATATATATATATATATTGTAATACCAATTAAACAGGCTATTAATTGTTTTTATTATAATTGAATTGTTGGCGGTACGGGTGCTTAAAGACTACAATCGCAGCGGGTCTTTCTTTGATAACAATGGAGACTGGAGACCGCGCGCTTAGAGAACTCAGTCTGCGGCGAGCCTGGGTCGAGAAAGGATACATAAAAGAGTCTGCAAGAGATACAACACAGTAAAGTTTACTAATCTAAAAGCATTAATTGGGCTATCCAGGAAGTCCAACGGCGAGATATAATAGTTAACATAAAAAGCAAGTAAACAGTTCAAATCGCAATGTAGAAGCAGAAGTTTTGCTTCACAAACTGAACTAATTTTCGCATAGACAGAGTTCAAGGAGACCTACGTCCGAGGTCTGACTGAGGGGTGGCTAATCCAGGTTCCAGGATAGCAGAGATCGAGGGTAACGACCACGTGTGTTCAAAAATCTAAAGTCTAGAATCAATGAATAATGGCCTGTTTAGTGGGTGTTGACTTCAAACTACAAGAGTCCGAACTGGTAACGATAGCACTGTCGTGAATACAAAACAATTATTAATAAATGTAAACGATAATTAAAGGTTATGGTTCGATTTCTTTCGCGTTTATCTTTTCATTCGTTTTCTTTTATTTCTTGTATTTAATATTGTATTCCGTTAACTTCAATGAGTTTGGATTGTTAATGTTTTAGTTCATTAGATTGTATTTGTTCTTACTATCAAACCCAGTGATGACCCTGAGATAAAGAGAAATTCAACGTAGTTGATTGTAAAAATATAAAGCTGTATTTTCATAGAACTCCACGAATATTATAAAATAAAATTGAAATATTTGTTTGTTAAATTGATGGAATTCAGCGTGCAAAGCAGAGATTATAATGTGTAATTATCAACAATAAATTTTTATATCATAATAATTTCGTTAATTATTCATATTTAATTAAGACCACCTTCTAAATCATTAATATATATATATATATATAAAACATATGTCATTCAAATATTTAATAAAAATAACATTTTTAGTTCAAATTGGATTGTATTTTGTTTATTACTGAGACATGTACCTAAATACGCCACTGCAGTATTTTAATAAATTAAGAACCAGCTTATTTTAAAACGTATAATTTATTTTACTATTTTTATGTCATATTAATATAGGCAAATGCTGGCTAGGATCCTTAAACTACATCCTGGGGTCCCTAGTTAACCCTTGGATAACTTCCTCTATCCTACTGCATTCCCCCTTTCAAATCCCTTCATATACTATTAAAGGGGAGTTGCCACCACTTGGATTACCCTCATGTAGCCTGTTAAGCTAAAAAAAGAAGAAGAAGAAACGAATTGATAGATCAGCAACGTTTTCGATGTTTTGGTGTGTTACTGAGAGCTTTTGGAGGGACTGTCATCTCACCGAAAGAATCCTACAAGGAGAATAAAGACTTACGGTCAATGATACCTTCAGGGAACAACGAGAGTTTGCTTCTGTAGGATTGAGTATGTCCATCAAATCCTCATCGTGCGATGAGGATCACAGTGACTCATGGCTGAGATGGTATATAATATCAGTTTACCTTTTTTTTCCCATGCCAAAGCATACTAATCGAGGCAGTTTCAACTTTATTCCTTGATAACAGTAACTTGCTGAAAATTTCGAGATAGAAACTAATGGATACTCAGTACTTGCCCCCTTCGATAAATCATCAGGCGGTATCATCGATGTTTTAGACAAGTACTTTCTTGAAATGAATACACTTCCGGGATTGGAAAAATCATATCGTTGGTCCTTAGGAAAATAAACTCAACGAAACTTGGTCTTACCGTACTGTACAAAAGTTTGATACGGCGTTGAGTTTTGTTTTTGCGAAGGATTTCAAAGCCATTACAAAACAAAAACGTCGCTGAGACTCATCATAGGATTACGATGAAGACTCCGAGAAGTAATGCGTTAATGCAATACCAGGATGTTCAAAATGTGTTAAGGAATTTCAGGCGGAACAGAATACGAAATATTTAGTTGTTCTAGAATATTTTATACGAATGTTCACAAACTATTTCCTAGTTAAATGTGGGAACACTTGTAAGGACTGATAAGGACCAGGGCTATATTTTCCGTTCGGGAACATGATGTACAAAATTATACACTAAGATCTCCTAGAAATTCCAGGCAGATTCAATTACCTGTTGTATTCATTGGAAAATTTCTAGAAACGGAACTTTCTATGAAGATTTTCTCCATTTTCCAGCAGAAGCAGTTATTTGCATCTAACAGATGATATCCGAAAAATCAATATTTTGCTTGATACAATCTCTTGGATACGTAGTGACCCAAAAATAAACTAGAGATTGTTTCAAATAAAATCTTTACATCTTCAGTGAAAATATATCGCTTTCGGTAAGATCCAGTCCAATACTATTTTAACGAATCATCTCTATGCAGTGATATTGTGCACAGAAATAGGGAAAAAATAAAATGTTCTAGGAACCTTCTTATGAATACAGAAGAAATTATAATTATAATCTTGCTTGAAATCGTATAGCTAAATTATTAAACGACCTAAATATCCCTACCAAGTGGGCATTTAATTTTAACATCTCGGGGTGGAAATCGAAAGACTAAATTGAAATGGCAATTGTAATCTTTTTAAAGAATTGTAAAAGAAAGCTAATCGCACATGTGCCGATGGCCTCAAAAAAATAGCGGCAAGCGTCACTTCTTTTTCTGCAGCTATCCAGAAACCTCCGTCGCCAGCCAGTTGTCGGGTCCCGCTTGGTTGTTGTCCTCAAGGGTGCATGAGACACCAACTCGCCTGTCCGTCCGTCCCATTCTTTGTTTTAAGGCTCCTCCAGACTCTCGCGAAGTAGCACGAGGTTGTCCGAGTGGCGTTGCTCGACCCGCCTCAGCTAACTTCGCATCGGAGGCGGTCTTTGGTACCCGAGTCAAAGGAACACGAGGCACTAGTACGATTGAAGGGAGGTGGACCGCCATAACTCTCAGCAATTTGGAGCAAAAGATATTCAAAATCGTCAGGGGACATTCTATGAAAATTTTCAAATTCACCCATGAAGGTTCTTTAACCAGTTCAACACGTTGTCTGTCCATCCAGTCCCTAAAAAATAGAAAATATTGGTACTGATTTTTATTACTTTTTATGAGTCGTATACAAAAATGTACCATATCAACCATGTTCTATTCCTATGTATGGGCAACATCCACCATCTCTTTTTTTCCCACGGTTTTTTAATTTTCTTGTTCAAAAAAATATCAACATAATTATAATAGCAATATGCAAAAATAGCACCAGCTGCTGCTGCCACTTCGGTGTCACTCATGGTAATAAGGTGCTCGCAAAGTAACGCGAGAATGTGGATGCCAGTTCTCTCCTCGTGCAACTTCGGCGAGGAACCTCGTCGAAGTTGCTCCGCGAGAGTCTGGAGCGGCCTTTAGATAAACAGTCCTCGCCGTCCTCTGAGTGACTGAGTCTTCTTAACATCTGGGGTGACCATTCACTGCCAACTTCCAACCGCCGCGTCAAGACAAAAATACGGTCCCTTCCGCTACCTGGCGTATAGCATTGTTTACGCGAGCATTTTTTTTTTCCCGTTGGTGCGCATATTCTATATGCTGTTGTTAAGCCAAATTATGATGGGGAAGGGGTGGATACGATCACACCACAGTGATGAGAAATGAAATACCTTCTAACCCGTGAAAATAATTACGTGGAAAAATTAAATTGAAATTAAAATTATAATACGTCTGTTTGGAAAGTTAATAATTAGATAAAAATACAAATACAGACAAAATAAGAGATGATATAAATTCCAGAAACTTTGTGTGGTATTTCTGTCATCGCTTCATTATTTGGCTGTTTTATCTTATTATGAAAGATTAAATTCATGAGCACGAGTGCTTTGCAATTAATAAGATTGTTCTAGCTGTCCAGTACGCTCCGGTGGCATTTTTTAGAAAACTGGAGTGTAGTATCTCACTTTGTGGCTAATATTTAATGAACGAACATGTGATACTATCCAAGGAATGGTCATAAGACTTCCAATTCCAACGAAATATTTCCTGAGTTTTGAGAAGTTGATACAAATGTTTATTATATAGTGAACGGTTTTGTTCTATTTCATCTGTAGTCTAGTATACGTTTTAAATTGTTATTTAAAAATAATACAATTGAGCACAAAATAATATTTTTTTGTTGGGTATTTTCCCTATTCCAAAACACAAAATAATTCTTTAAACCGATTTTAAATGAATTCAGTAATATATATTTTCAGAAACCTTAACATGTTTGAGGGGTGTGCTTATCAGTCTACTACAGATAAATGTTCCGTATAATATTTAGAGAGAAAAGCAGTGAGGAATACATACAAAAATTTTACGTGAAGGTCACACGCCAGATCAGTAAAATTTCCAGTTGTGCCATTCATAAACTGATGAAGCAGTGCACCTACTTTCAAAGTAGGTTATAAATACCTTAAATAACTCTCTGAATTTCATTCGTTATATTCTAAAGCATGTCAATATTTCGTACCTGAGAAATTTGACCAAAGACTAATAAAGGCGTTAATTTGTGAATGGAACTACACAGATTGTAGAAAGCTTATTTTATTTCCTTCGCTGTTTTGTAGTCCATATATAACAGGTAGTTGGAAGAAAAGAAAGAAGCAATAAGGTTCGGGTTTCAAAGGCACGAGGGGAGCTTTAACGGCGAGTGCAGAGTTGTTTTTCTCACCTTACAGCAGATGCTGTTTCCCCAGTCGGTTGCCTCCACTCTATTACTTTTCTTGACTACACGCAACAGGCATATCTCAGGCTATCATAAGTCAGACTTTGATGGAAGCGACCACGTGGTATAGAGGTCGTTGTATAACGTTTGTTTGAAGATTTTATGATACGACGGAAAGGATACTGAAGTACTGGCATTCGAGTTAGACATTTCCTTCAAGCAATGTCGTTGGTTCACATCAATATGATCTATATCATGCACTTTTATATAAAAGAAAAAAATTATATAATCGAGTTACAGTCTGTGCAAAAGCAAACTATCCCATAAAATCAAGTTTGATTGTCCTTTAATACTTCGTCTTGAAGACAAAGAATATATTTTGACAGAAGCTATGCTGTTACTTTGGGATTTTCTAGAAGCAAGAGCATTTACGAACGTGAAAAAAAAAGAGTTTAATTATTAACCACACAACAATAAACTGGAATACCACGAACAATATTGGAGTAGAAAAATATCAGAAATATCGTCTGATAGTATTTTTTTTCTGAAATTTCATTTCAAACAATTCTGTATAGCATAATTAACGTTTTCGTGAACAGAAGAATATTTTCTTAAACAAAATGCTGCCGATTGTTAACATTGTTGCACATTTAAAGTAGAAAAAATAGCCAAATACAGACAAAATTAAGTGATTATATACGTACCACACAACGTTTCAGGTATCCTTGTTCATTTCGTCAGTTGGAAAAAACACGAGAGGCAGGAGCGACACAACCGCATAATTACAAACTTTAAAGCGAAGTAAAACGCAGCGACAAAAGAAGAAGGGTTAGCGTAACAATAAGGGATCATAGCTGCGGATGATTTTTATAGTATCAATTTGTACGTTAATTGTTGTGATGTTGGATTTAATATGAAGCATTCCTGATATAATTCTGGAAGTGTACTTGGTGTCAACGTCTAAAATATTAGCATTTTTAAGGTATTATGAAATTCATTGTACTAACTACTCTAACAAATGCAATTTACATAGGCTTTCGTCACCAGCAAAGGGGTGACGTAAAATATTTCAATGTAACCTGAAATACATTTTCCTTAAATGTGTGCCATTGGTCTAAACCTAAAAATCCAAATAAAATTTATATTTAAACAACTCTTAACAAAAAGAAAATTTTGGTATAAAATTATATGAAATTTCAAACGAAACGCTGAAAATTGGAATTAAATAATTTCTACTTCAACACTCAGAATATTCAGTCATGTTCAAACAGATCAATTTTAAAAACCATAGCTTCGATTGGGAAAATACTAAAATTTTAGATGAAGAATATAAATATTTTTCTTCGTTGATAAACACAATGTTGCAACATCAATATTTGGCAAATATTTTAAGAGGAATTTTTTCATTGAATGGAAATTATAAGATTCCATATAATTTTTATACTATTTTACGTCAACAGTTGTTTAAATATAAATTTTGTTGAGATTTTTAGATTTACTTCAATGTACATCCGACGAAATTACAGATTAAGAACGAAACGTAGTTTTTTTTATGGTATTTGCTTAAAAAAATATTTATGAATGATTTGGCTGTATTCATACATTTGTAAAAATATTTAAGACAAATAAATATAACTATTGGCGCAAACTATGTCTTCGAAAGTTTTTTTTGGATAGGGTGTTGTTCGAATTGGTGAACGTAATTGTTTATTAGGTCGCTTTTACAAATTTTGAATGGAAGAATGCCAAAATCGTGATACACTTGACTTCTACTTACATATAAATTTGTTTTCTCAACCGTTCTCTGAGGTCATTCGAGGATTTCGTTGGTAAAAGGGACACAATTTCGACGTGTTACTGATACCTGAAGACTGAGAGTTTTGCAACTATTGCTTGTTTGAAAAAAAAAAGAGAAATTGATAGCCTTAGTTCACTAAATTTCATTTACTTGGTCAACTTAATTATTTTTCATGTATTGCATAAAATTTCACTTAAAATGTATACTTAAATTGTATGTAACACACGCGACTTGTTTAAAGTGATAAAATATAAAAAGTTTTACGTCTGTTTTAAAAATAATTATTTTCTTAATTGTTACTTGAAAAGGTTGTACTGAGAAGAGATATTTAAAGGACATAGATATAGAAAAATTTGTCGGAAAATGTGAGGATATAAAAAACGGTTTTTAGTGTTACATCCATTAAGAAAGTTATTCGTCCAGGGAACCATAAAATAGATGAACCCGTGAAAATGAAAGAACTAGGTAATAAAAATCTAAGGAGTTTAATTCGAACATTTAACATACAAACTTTTTTGATATCACCTATTGAAAGAAAGAATAACTTTTTTTCAGAATAATAAGAAAAACGAGTAAACCGCCATCTCCCCAAATTAGTTTATGATATATAAACTTTTACGACGCTTGTAAGTGTAATAAACAGAGTCTATAAATGATTTATGTTGACAGAACGTTTGACGGTAGTACTGTAGCACAACGTTATCTAGCTTAAGTCTGATATAGATATCAGGTGATTTACAATCCAGAGCAGTCTAGTCTCCAAATACTTGTTTTGCAAAACAAAGGTAAACTATTAACAATAGTTGAAATTTCTTGAAAAATAGTGTATCAATTTCGAAATTCTATTTTTGATGTTAAAATTGGTATCTACTACAAATATCTCTGGTTTTTTGAACTAAGGTTCCCACATGCCGAGGCACCTCGGTCTGTTTTGAGAGGTGTATGTTCCGGGGTCGCAGACCTTGGGCTTACGGTAAGAGTTGCCCGCTATTCCCATTGGAATAGTCGGCCAGTTTCCTCCTAAACTGGTCAAGGTACGGAGAAGGGAATGCTGCGTCCCCACAGCAAACTCTTCTCCCGCTATCGGAAGGGCGTGGGACAAGTACCCAATGCCCGACCTACCTGATGCTGGTTTTTCTACGGTTTTCCCTGCATTACTTTCAGGCGAATTCTGAGTAGGATCCTTAAACTATAGCCCGGGGGCTACCTTCGTCTACCCTTTCGCATCCCCCCTTTCAAATCCGTTTCTATGCTATTAAAGGGGAGTTGCCACTATGTGGATTACCGTCATGTAGTCTGTTACCCTAAATATATATATATATATATGCAGTAATAAATTATTGGCTATATGATTGTTAAAATACAAAGGAAAACACCACTATTTTGGACATGTCGCAGGACGTCAACCCGCGAGAATGTTCTATATCCACCAACCACGTGGAACGAAGCAGATAAAAAAAAAATTATCAGGAGGTGTAAGTTAATTAGAGATTAGTCAGTCCGTTATTCAGATCAGAGCTATAGCCTTATTAGGTGTGAAAAGTGGCACTTATTATGTTTCGTAAATAGTAAGATTATTAAGAGTAGTTAGTCGAAACAAAGTTTATAGCACGTGCGAGGCTATTCTATGTTCGTATATGTGCAGCCCAGATAATGATTATTAAAAGTGTGCTTAACCAGAGAGAGGCAAATCTTCGGTGTTTGGTGATATCCTGCTCCTGCTCTGTTGCTCCGCCTACATGGCATTTCATCATCCTGTGGACATCCTGAACTTTCATTTTGGACATTGTAGGAGACTAACACCCAAAGTGTTCAATCGAGATATCGTAAATTTTAAATTAAATATTGTATCATTTTCACTATTCAATGCCAGATCTCGTGTTCTTCGAAATTCAAAACGGTACGTAAACCTTCAATTTATGTTTGTTAGAGGCTCTCAAGATACATTGATCTCATGTTATATACGTTAATCCGCAAACATTGCAAATATAGTTTGTGTCAAATCTGCTGAACTCTTCCCGCAAGTGTGTAATGAATCGTGTTTTGCTGGTTTTGTAGTAAAGTTCAAAATAAACGTTAATTGTGTTTAGCCGAACCTCTACAATAATAAAATAATATTAAAGCAATTAAATAACTGTAGGTTATAAATGTGCTCACTGCAACGAAGAATTATTAAATGAAATTATAATAATTTTTAAACATTTAGCTTCGTGTTTTTTTACAGTTGACATCGTTCAAAGAATTGTTCCTTCATATTTTTAATAATCAAATATTGGGTTCATTGGATTTTTCCAGTAATTTACGTAATTGCCTGTAAGATTACGTACTGTATAAGTAGACATAAACTTCTAATTATTTTCCAATTATGTCGGAACAGTTCAAAATTAGTGGGGAAAAAATGAAGTTAAACTGCTTACTGTAAAGATTTATATTGGAAAGTCTAAAATTACCTTACATCGATATAACTTGTGAGATGTAGTGTACGCCAAATTATGTAATTTTCGACCCTAAATAACTATGTATTTCAAATTTAAAGTGCGGAAGAAATCTCAATTATTTATGTTGCAGACAAAAACATACCTGTTCATCTTTTGTAGTAGACTTCCCCAGGTTAATCGGAAAATATTCATAGTAATTTCTGACAATTTCCTCCTTTAGACTTCCTCATCGGCATATCAATTCTTAGCACATCTAGATAGATTCTTCTTCCATCGGTCGGACCTTTTTTCTTTTCCAAGCTGTACATGCGAATTCTACATTACACTCCAAGTTGTAGATCTAAACTCCTACGTTTCACTACAAGTTGTAGCTATGCACTGTCCTCTCCAAGAACATCTTTCGAACTCTTACATTTTTACTTCTGCACTTTATCTTGTCCAAGACTTCCTCGTTCCCTGAGTTATAGATAGGAACGGTCTTTTTTTCTTCGCTTGTCCACCTTCCAGATCGACTTCGTTCCCCATCAGAGGGTGGAAACCTCTTCACGTGTTTGATTTCAGCCAATATGCGTCGATTTTACACATTCGCGGGCTTATTCTCACCTTTTTGTACGGTTGATCTTCGGGTATTTTGGTCAGGTCAATATTCCTGAGGCAGGGTTCTCCCACAATCAGACGCCTTTGTCTGAAGGCACGGTTTCTCCTCGACAGCCCGTCCCCTCGGCGTCTAATTTTATGGCCGTAATATCCAGCAAACTACAGCCCGGATCTAGGTATACAGGCGTTTTTTTATATCCAAGTATTAAAAAATGAATCTTGAATTATTTTGAACAGTCTTCTTCAGCTCAACAATATATTAAATTTAATGGTTTTAAAATCAATGCTCAATGCTTTGATGGTAACATTTGTGGTTATGTACGAAATGGCATATTCTTTATTCTTTTGTTCAGAAACATATACATTAATTATTTTTAAAGTGAAACGTGTAAATTTAGAGTATCTTTCGTCTTACGTGATCTAGGCTGTGATGTGATTGGAAGCTGAAGTATATTTAGATAAGTATGAGTTAAAATATATTATTTAATTACTACATTTTTATATAACATGTAACTGCGTACCTTGGGTAATATAACATTAGCTTCACAGTACGTTTTAGTTATTTCTGCGAAAAAATATTGGATGTCGTCATTGTGTTTGTCTCTCATATCCCAGACACACACCCGAGCTTATTCTCTGATTCCACTTGATAGCAGCTAGTCCCAGCTGCGATCTCGGTTTCCAGGACCGGGTTGCTCTGGTGTGGATTCACTATAATTCAGTTGAGAAAATGGTGTCTGGCTTTTATCGCAGGGGCATCCCCCTGGAAGCTGTTCGCATTTCTACCCGAGCGGAGGCGCCGGGGTGAAACTAATTCCAGTTAAGTTCACGTAACTAATGTTAAGTGTTTGTGGTGGGACTTTGCACCGTGCAACAGTTTTAAACAGCTACACGCCCCGGAGGAAAACAGACGCTCCTAATGTTGCTTTAATGCAGGAAGGAAACGTAAACAGTGTTCACAAAAGCGCATTGTCTACACGCCTGTTACTGTTAGTCTCTGGGCTTCAACAAATAATCTACCCGCGCCGCGAATTTTCACCATTTGTAAATTAAGGCAATAAACAGTGTTATTACGACTAACAGTAACCGGCGTAATCTGTAGGATTTGATTTTTATCCAAAACATCATGTATATATCAACATTATCTTACAATTTTGCCTAGAAACTGTTTACAATATAAAATTTTCTTGTGTTGATCCATCTACACAACTCGATTAAATATTTTAACTAAACTGCAATTTAAAAGTAGAATTGAGTTACGTGCTTTAACTTAACTCTTTTAATTAAATTAATGATTTCTTGTTGAAACTAAATTATATCCGTCTTGCTTTGTGCATGGCAAAGTTTAACTCGTCAATAAAGCAGAGTTGCTTGTATATTTGACAAAAATAGTGTTCAGCCCATACAAAAAGTGTTAGATTATTCAATCAGTTGTAGATCTCTGTGTTCATTATTAACAAATGTTGATAAAGCAGTACATGTATGGAGCAGTATGTTAAAGTAACTAATATTAGCATTCCTGTAAGTTATAGTGCTTTGAAATGTGGCCAAACATAATATCACTTTCACGCATGTCATTATACAGAATGTGAAGTGCTAATAACATAGTGACTGACTACGACGCAAATAATTATCTGCGCATCAACAACAGACATCAGAGAGCTGAACATCTGCGAACAGAATAAAGTCGCACTGTATTAGCAGGAACTAATTTATGTCACGATATTTTGGTATTAAGCAAACGTAGGTTTTACCTTTATCAGTTATCCATCGGATTGTAATATTATACCATCTCTAACAAACAAATGTCTTTCGATTGACATTATTTTTGAATAATCCATACTTAAATTATCTGCGAAACGCAGAAGAATAATTTGATTACCATGTACAAACAACTGCTGTCATAATCATTTGAACTAAGGAATTTGATAAAATTCAGTAAACACCACGGTGCTACTCCGAGGACGTAACAAACTGCCAGCGCTTAAGGGGACCAGGATATGAAAATTCAAATAATCGATGTTTTTATTGTATTTTTATAAATATCATATCCTCCTGATTTCAAAAATGTATAACACTTATCATTTTTAAGGCGCATAAGCTTTTAAAAGTCGTTTTTAAATATGGTTGCGCACAGGACAGGCGCACTTTAAATGCCACTGCAATGAAAAAAAAAGCTGCATCTAGTTTATTTCGTACAATTTGATGTAGGAAAAGTTATTTTTAGAGTAACAGGCTACATGAGGGTAATATATGTGGTGGCAACTTCCCTTTAATAACATAAGAAAGGATTTGAAAGGGGGGATTCGGAAAGGTAATTGAAGGTAGCCAAGGGTTAAACTGTACTTTAAAGATCTTACCCGGCATTTTCCTGAAAGTGATGCAGGACAAACCCTAGGAAACCTGCATCTGGTAGGTCAGCAAATAGGCACTTGTCCCACGCCCTTCAAATGGCGGGAGAGGGGTTTGCTGTGGGGTCGCAGCTTTCTCCTTTCCGTGCCTTGACCGGTTTCGGAGGCAGCTGGAGGACTATTTCAATAGCAATAGCGGACAAGTCTTACCGTATGCCCAATGTCTGCGACCCCGAAACATACACCTCTCAAAACAGGCCGAGGTGCCTCGGCATGTGGGAACCTTAGTTCAAATAACCAGAGAGATGTGAATGCATCCGCAAAGGTAGTCTCCGCCAGTGCTCTCTGGGAAGGTTCACCTGCAAGAGTATTCTTTCGCAGGCTTCATTCTCTAAAAAATTTGTATTTAGGTAACTGACTACATGAGGGTAATCCACATGGTGGCAATTTCCCCTTTAATAGAATAGGAAGGGATTTGAAAGGGGGATGCGTGAAGGGATTGATATTTTTGAAGATAAATATAAAAAGGAAAGGTTTGTCTAGCAACATTGTTTTTTCAGATGCTGCAAAAATCAAAACAATAATTACATAATTCCACAGTCAGAAAAACAAAATTAATGAATCGCTTACCCTATGCTATGCGCTGCATTGGTAAAGGAATTTGTCACAACCTCCTGCCAAATTTCTGAGATACAACAAAGTTTTTTCTTGATGCACTAACACATGTCACAGAATAGTCAATGGAATGTGCTTCTGAAGAAGTTGTGGTAAACTGTTTCTAATTAAAGTAAGGTGTTTTTGACGGATCAATGTAGAAGAGAATTCACATATAATTGAATGGTATTGCGACTGTAACTTCGCTTGATAGAGGTAATGTTTTAAATTTTTTGCGTTCCTTAAAAAACATTGCCAACCATGTGCACAGAGAAATGGGAGTATGCATTTATGTCAAAACAAAACATTTAAGGTTATAGTGAGGTCAAAGGTGTTTACAGCAGTGATCTGAGGCTTTGCAAATTATTTTGACTACCTCGGTGATGGATACTCTAAAGATTCAATAAAATCTTCTCTGGCTTCTAAGCGAGTGAAAAATTGTGTCCGCGACGTTTCGATGACGTTTTGTAATTGTCTTCTAGCAAAGTTTTGCAAGCAGACGATGACAGCGCACGTCATCCAATCGTCACGAATGCAGTTTTTCACTCGGTTGAAAGCTCGAGAAAATTTTATTCATTCTGTACGCCGAAATAGACAGCATATTCCATAGGTTAGTTGTGAAGGATAAACCATTTGGAGACGTCACAGAAATACTGAAGTTAGAATTCATAGACCATCAAGACTAAGAAAAGCGTGAAAAGATTTGAGGAAATTATCTGTAGGAAAGTATAAGTGGGCAAGGAAGGCTTACAAAATCTGAGATAAATAATTTGACTGAATACTATGTTCTTGCAATAAGAAAACATTCAAATAATTTGAATAATATGAGGAAAGATGGGTCAGAATCTTTGTTCCATGGAGTATCTACAGACCAGGACCCAGAACACCAAAAGGTGAAGATTTTTGTTATAAATTCCACGCTTCTAAAGTACCCGAGAAGAAATGTGGTCAAAAAACCATCTAACTATCGCTGAGGTTTTTTTCCCGGTAAGGAGACCCTTCAGGTTGAACTATTGGCACTTTTTTCACTCAGCCCTATGCTCTTCATTCTGTCTCTCTCACAAGCTATCTCTGTGAATGACCGTATTAAAGGGTATTATGCCCTCAGGTGCGGATCAAACACAAGTTCCCAATCCTTGTGTTCCAGTTAGTTTACTAACAGCACGTGCAGAGGGGGTGTAGAAAGTGGTAGACCCCATGCTTGGCCGTGCGTGCTTTCTAAATCTCTATTGCGAAAACTGTTGAAGTCCAGGTTCACTCAGTTACGACGCCGTTTACAAACTGTGGTACATGTATCGCTGGTGGTACTTCAAGTCATGCTAGAAGGAGCGATGTCTAACTGGAGGTATGCTATTTGTCAGAGTTCCTTCCTGGATTAGGAATCTGCTCTGCTTTTAAGGGTCACTTATTTTACCAGAAATACACATAATTTTGGCATTAGTGGGTGTCGCTTCCTGGATTTGTTTTCCATAACGGGGTTGATATGTACACGCCTTAATGGCTTCCTGACCTTTTGGATGCTAACACCTAATTTTCTCTCGCATTCGCACTCAGTGGGCTGCTTCTTCTCTACTTCTTCGTCTCCTACATTGCTGCTTCTACTACTACTTCTACTTCTTTCTTTAGCGCTCTGCGTCTTGAAGGGTAAGAAGGAAATTGGGAATCAATATTTATAAAAATAGCTATGTAAATAAATAATTATGTATAAATAAATAACTCTGGTTTGTAGATATATATTTCTGTAAATATAAAATGACTATATTAAAAATTTCACCGGTCTCACAGGAATATCGCCAGAGGCCGATTCCTGTTTACTTTCCTGTCTTGGTCGTATATTCCAAAGGAGGATACCAGTTGTCAGAGGTGGAGGCACTGAGGTAGAATATCTCGGAGATATCAAGGATTCTGTCCCAAATGTGTTCCACTCCTGACATCTCTCTGACTATGATGTTTGGAAGTCTCGGCGGCAGGTTTAGGGACTAGGTAGGCATCTTCTCTCTAGGATTATGAGTTTCCTGAAATGAATCTCAGGAGTTGTTGCCCACACTGGACAGACATACTCAATTATTGGCCTAATGAGAAATATATATATAGATGGATAGTCTTACTCTCGTTAATCTAGGGTTAAAAACCGGGTAAAGTATGCTTATATATAATCTTACGTTCCAAGTCATTGGTGTGATACCTCCAGGTGAGCCGTGTATCCAGAGTTATCCCTAGGTACTTGGCTGTGATAGTCCATGAAATAGTTTTTCTGAATAGTAGGAGAACATGTTTCATAGTACCGGGTTTTCTCCTCATGATCATTAGTGCCTGGGTCTTCGTCGCGTTGATTTTTATTCGCCAGTTGGTAGCCCATTCTTGTATCTTCTGCATTTAAGCCATGCCAAGTGGCACTCATGTGGTCCTTTATTTTCCACGAATCGAAGTTGCTAGAATGCTAATATGTTAAATGATTAGACGTAGCGGATACGAACGGCGACAGCTCAAAAATATTTTGTTTAACTATATGATCCCGGGATGATGAAGAAAAGTGTATATATATTATTTGTTGAATTCGCCATTCCTTTGCCTTGAAAATAACTAAAAGTAGCGCTCCAATCTTCTAAGTGCGATACAGCTCCGGATACGAACTCAACGATTCCCCTGTGCCTTTGCCCCTGCGAAATTGAAGAATATTACTGTCGTATGTTCTGTTACCACGGTCAATTTGCTTCATATCTATTCTGAAAACATCAGAAAGCCGTTGTCCTTCCTTGTGAAGAGTAAAGACGAAAATGTATCCCATGATCTCATAACTTCGTGCAAGGAAGAATTCAAGATAAATCGGAGGATTTTATAGAACAGGTGGTTGAGAATATAATTGCAGTTAATGGAGTTTTCGAAGCAGTTGGATGGATGGTGTTCTGATGCAAAATATAACGCCGTACGTCAGAATCCCGTTTGGGGTTTCCAGTTTGGTTGGGCAAATACTGTAATGAGGTCCTAATTATATTCCAGGTCTGATTTGCTTTATATTTACTTTCAAATAATCTAGAGAAGTGTGGCTAATACTGAGAAGAATCAATCCACTGGACAAGTGTCTTTACAAATCCTAAAATAAATAAAGCACTGAAATAAAAAACGAATGGTAAATCATATTACAAACTTCAACTCATTATATATGGGAGATAGTTGCTTCAGTGGGTGTATTTATAATTACAATTAAAAGAAACCTCTTAGTTTTGAAATATGTAGTGGCGAATTTTAACCTAAAAAAATATTAATTTTAAAAAAGTCTTTCATTACGACACATTTCTAGATATTACAATGCGAATTAGTTGATATATTACTTAATCATTGAAACCAACGTATTATAAAATACCTGCATCGCTAACACCAGTCTGTCCAACTAATCGCAGTGTTCACGTGTGTAATCCAGGCAGCTGGCGGGAGGTCAGTTCACCAGAAGTCGAGCCATCCGCGAAATCCGAGCCATGCTATCAACCTGGTTGCCGCTGTCCTATCAGGACGCCCGGCGAAGTTAATTAATTGAATCGTGGCGTCGGAGTTGCTACCTGCTCTCGCCTGCAAGGAGATTTATAGCCCAATTAATGGCACGTTATCTTCACGCGAGGTGCTGCCATCTCATTTGTTCTAGCATGACAGTACAATTAATGCTGGTTAATGCAGTATCTCCAGCTTGACAAAACAAACCGACATCTTGTTAATGTTGCGAATTTCCTCCCGAATGTTCAAGAGTTCGTGTGAGGTAGTTTGTTGTTACCTGTGCAAGTCCAAATTTTAGCAGACTTTGTGTAATAGCTATTGATCCAAAATAAAAATATTTATGGAATTTTCTTTAAAATATTTATTATTTTACCAATCATATATATATTGTAATACCCAGTTAAGAAGGACATAAATTTTGTTCTGATTTCATCAGATTTGTTTACCAACTAAGACTGGGGATTCTTGAGTGGTTTGTATATAAAAAAAGATAATAATAAATTATGGATAAGCGGCTCTTAGAGAAGGGGAGGACTATAATTGGACGTTTAGCGGCTCTTAGAGCTAATGGTTTTGACAGACATCGGGACGGAACCCTAAAGGCATAATGACTGAAGTTTTGTGGACATCCAATTATATTAAAAGGAAATGTTTATTTTAATTGTATTGACTGGCTCTCGGAGCGCGAGAAAGACAACAGTTGGTGTTTGTTTGGCGAACGTGGAAACTCAAAAACTGTGAAAAAAGGGAATATTCTGGAGAGGGGGAAACAGATAAAGGTTAGTTTGACTGGAGACCACAAAGGAGATGGACGTGGAGTTAGGTGCCAGAGCGTAAGAGGGAAGGATGTAGGAGTGTGGTGTCAGAGTTGGGAGGAGATGGACGTGGAGGCGGTGATAAATATTTGGTAAAATTGAATGGTGGCCGTGACTAAAAATAAAATAAACATTTTAGTCCATGCAAGCAGTCAGGAGCCGGAATATCAAAAAGGATAAAGTGAACGTGTCTGTGAAGCGTGTGTAAAAGTCTGTGCACAGAAAAGCATTGTAGATTAAAGTGCGTTCCTGAAAAAACCCAAATAAAATTGTAAGTAGACATTTAGTAATAAATTCTGTAAATTGTTAAATAAGGGTAATCAGTCAGATTTCGTTTTCATTTTATTTAATTGCATTGTTTAAATTGTAAATTTTAGTTTTCCGTTTCCTTATCAACCCAGTAAAGACCCTGGGGTACAGAGTCTGATTTATAAAATTATGGATTATTAGTGTAATTTAATTGTTGAGGTAAAATAATATAAAAAATATACAGAGATTTTCTTGAGTTGTATTCTAGATTGATAAAATTGTTTTGTTTATAAAATTTATAACTTGTTTAGTTTAAATTCCTATAACAATAATTATCGACAAGCGGGGTGATCAATATATATATATATATATTATTGTCATATTAATGGCAGACCAATGTACTTAATATTATTTCTTACGATAGTTTTAACCTATTTCACCATTATTAACCTGTAAATTATTTATACAAATTAATAGTACCCTGGTTACCAAACAATTATAGGGTTTTGGACTGATGAAATTAGGGGAAGGTATCCTAATAAATAAAGATAAATGTAATGGTGGTTGTGACTATATATAAAGAATTATTGAATTTAATAATCTAAATGATTATCATATCACTCTCCATTCGCACTTGGCGGCTGCTTTGGTTGATGAAGTTCTTCATATGCCATCTGAATCTTATTAAAAGCAGCAGACAATGTTTATTCAAAAGAATAATTTAGGTTATTGGGTCTAAATGAAATTATTGCAATTGTACTGAACAAGTTTCCATTGGTGAACAGTAAGTTGGGATATCAACGCAGTAAAGACCCTGGGATATCGAGTCTAATTTATCAAATGTATTCAAGTTAAATAAAATTGTTTTGATTTTATAAATTTTCATTAGATTTGTGTAATTGTAAATTTGTGTTTTAATAAATAATAATTGTTTGTTTAAGTTGATACCGTTATTTATTAGTGTTTATTACAATATATATATATATCTATATCTATATATATATATTGTAATAATTAAAAAATAACTTATAATAAAAGATTAAATTTTTAAACAACAAACAAATTTATTTTATTTCTTGAACAATTTTACAATTTAAAATATAAAGATCTCAATCTCTCAGGGTCTCAACTGGGTTTGATAATGGTGAATCATACAAAAATAATTAAAGAACATAAAAATTAGAAGGAAATATTTACTCGTCTAAACATACACGAAATTTGCTTACCGATGACATTAATACTAAAAGATGTATTCTACTTTAAACAATTTATTTATCAATAATAAAGGAACGATATCTGACTTTTATCTTTTAATTCGGTTTACAAAATTTATTGTTTCTTTTGTTACTTACGGCTGCCCAGGATACTTTTAACTTTCAAAGCACAGTGACGGTTTTTTTCAAAGATTCTATTGAACTCAAAGATTCTAATTTAAATGTTTCTATTTCAAAATCAGGAGCCAGGAACCCCTGCTTCGTCTCTCTCTCGCTCGGTCGAGTCACTCACAGCTTGCGTAGTTTACTGCCGGTTTCTAGTTCTGCTTGCGTAAATGTAAATGTTTGGTCTCGTCTATTTAAACTTGACCAACGCTCCCAGCCACCTCCAGACTGAAGTTTTTAAATATAATCTCTCGTTAATTTTAAACAATCTTTGCTCAAACAACTTTCCAGCCAAACTCAAGACTGAAATTTTTAATATAATGTCTCGTCGATTTTCAAACGATCTGTGTTCGGCACAACCTTCCAGCCAAACTCAACTCAACAACCGTCCTCTACCAAATCATAACGCAAACTCCCTTCCTGTCTCGTAAATTTTGAGCGCGCATTCTTCTTCCGACAAAACAACAATACTCTCATTCATTGTCGCTAGTAGTGTTTCTTCAACAATTTAGATTATCAATTACAATTAATGCCTTAATTAATAGGCATTACAATATATATATATATATATATATATATATATATATATATATTGTAATAACAATTAAATATTTATTAATTTATTTCTGATTAATTAAATTTGCCCCACGTTGTGGTAGCAATTAAATGTAACAACTAAAATAATAACCACAAATTTTAAACAAACAATATAATTTATTACCACACTTTTACAATTTATACAAATTTAATGAAATTTTATGAAATCAGAAAACATGAAATAAAATCAGAAAACATGAAATACATTTAAATAATCGGACTCGGTACCCTCAAGGTCTTTACTGGGTTAATAAGGAAAACAACATAAATTTACAATTAAACAGATACAGTTACATTTAAATGAAAAATGAAATGAAACGAAATTAACGAAATAAACTAAATAAACTAAATAAACGAAAGTAACGAAATCTGACTTTATACCCTTTAATTACAATTTACAATTATAAATTCAGAAAATAGACTTACACGTTCCTGGGTCCACACACTCACTTCATATATGCTTAAAAGTCCCCCAGGCTGCACTCACACTGTTGACGGCGTCACCTTCACGACAAATTCGAACACCTTTGATGGCAGTCAAACCTCCACGATGACAACTGTTGACGGCCGATGTTCAGCTGATTACTCTCGGCCCTGCGTCCGTTTCCAGTTCGCACAAAATGATAATTCTAAAATCTCTCTCTCTCGACGGTCTCCTGCTCCCGACTCTGACTCAGACTTGACTTCCTCTGTAACTTGAATGTAACTCGACCAATATTAACACTCCAACACTCTCGACGACGACATCCTCTCTCTCTCGAAGTCCACCAACACTGCAACTCTGCCAACACTCTAACTCAACTCTAACTAACTTCGCCTTTATCTCTCTCTTATTTATATATCCCGGCTCCCGGAATATTACCTTGTTTTTCACAGGTTTTTTTTGCATTACAAGTTCGCCAACAACAACATCTGTTACCGTCCATTCGCTGTGCGAGCCCCTCAACCAATTATATTAAACGTCTCCTTTTAATCTAATTGCGTAGTCCATCTGTTACGATGTTTTTCTTAGGGTTCCGTCGGTCACACAATTATTTCTAAAAGCTGCCAAAACACTAATTATCTGTCCTTCCATCTGCTAACAGGTCACTTACCCATAATTTTATCATTATCTTTAATTTACACACCACTCAAGCGTCCCTAGTTTCAGTTTGTCAACAAATCTGACAAATCTAATTAATGTTAATTTTTTGCAGACTATATGTATATCTGCTGGCGCCCAATCAATTTTTTAAATGTATTTTTATGTAATAAAGTTTTTTTTATATATGGTAATAAAGTCTAATCATTACAAATTGGCGCACCAAATTGATTGAGGCTTCGAAATTTTTTGGGTGATATTCAAAAACAGAGCTAATAGAATTTATTTGCAATCTCTTTTCTGTAGTAACTCGAAAATAAATATTTAAATAATTTAGTATCAGGCATTATTAAATCTTTTTCGCAGACGTAAATATTGTCCTTAGTATGTATGTATTGTTTGGTAGTCCTTAAATTCAAGAAAGATTTGTGTTTCTATTGCACGCTGTACCAGTTTGACATTTCTTTAATTTTATGTCGTTAAAGTCTGCCAAATTTCTAGAGATGAGTAACCAGAATATCGGTGAATTAATAGCAGTTGAGGGAGAATTACCACATACACATACTCTGACCTCTCAAGAATCAAGTATTGATTCACCAGCGGAGATGCGAGAAATAGTGAAAGACGAAACATATGAAATGTTAGAAAATTTGTTACAGATGATGGAAGGTGTTAAGGAACAGACAGAAAAAAATACGCAATGTATGAAATAAGTAATGGCATATATAAATAAAAGTGTTGAAGGTTTAAAAGGGGAGATACAAAGCAATACTGGAAATATTGAAATTCTGCGGGAATAAGTAAAGGATTTTAAGGAGCAAGTAGTAAATGTGGAAGAAAAAATAGAGCATATATCAAGTTACGTATTTATCTTTTAAAAGAAATTCGTGATAAGAACAAACGTTTAGAAGAAAGAGTGAGGGGCAAAATTGACGACGTGCAACAATCGGTTAGGGAAGTAGAAATTCGAAACGATGATAAACTATCGAACACTATTAAGGAGTTGAGAGGAAATCTCAACTGAAATTGTTGATAAAGAACGGACAGTGAATAATACAATTAATGAGGTTAAAACCGGGAATGTTGCTAGGATCAATAAGTTAGCGACTAAAATGAAGAAATTAAATAATGCTTTCACAACACATACGGACGGACTAAAGAATGCCAGAATGATACCGTGTTTTAATTCTTTGTTAAAGAAGGACATAGCAGAATATGGTAAACCTAAACGAATTGTGTCAGATCATGGAACTCAATTTTACAACTCCAGGGGGCGTGAAGCTTTAGAGCGGGAAGGTGTGAAAGTAAATTACACGTCCATTAGACACCCTCAGAGTAATGCGTCTGAAAAATACATGCGAACTATAGGGGCAATGTTGCGCATACTGTGCCTAGAAAAGCATAACAGCTGGGTGATCTATTTGGGGCAAATTCAAAATTTTCTAAATGAAAACATTAGTTGCGCTACTGAAAAAATACCCGAGGAGCTACAAAGCTGGCAGCAGTTGGAATTTCCGTTAGAGAAATTTATTGAGGTTCCCTCCAACAGTAAAGTTTGGGACAACGATACAGTGTCAAAGGAAGTAATGACACGATTAAGTAAAAGTGCAGCCTCTCGGAAAAAGAAGAAAAATGTAAGAAACCCTGTATTTTCTGAAGGCGAATTAGTCTTAGTAAAAAGTTTAAAAGTACCTGATCTTGCTAATAAAATTTGCGCGAAGTTATTGCCTGTTTACGAGGGTGCATATGTATTTGTTAAATGTGGACACAAAAACTATTACCATGGGCAGAAAAGAGATGGCGGTCCAGTTAAAGTATTCAACTTGTATAATTTGGTGCCATATCACCAAAGACATTCTGTTTAGATTTAATATGCGGAACATTTCAGTATAGAAAGCTGTGTAAAAAATTAACGGAATGAACGTACTATTTTAAATTGGTGATAAGATGTAAGTAAGCGGTGATGGAGCTATGGAACGTCTGACTGTGCTGATGCCATCGCTCTATAAACGTTAACATGGCGAAGTGTATAGACTGGATGAGATCATTAGCGTGTTATATACTCATTAAACATAGACTGTTTGGTTTGCAGAATTGGCGATACCTTCATTTTTATATTCACTGGAAATTTTGTCTTTTCAACTTGTCAAAGTGCACACATTTGAAAAGTGTGAACTGCCAATATTTGGGACAATTATAGTGAATAACATCGGTAATTGGCCACCCTTTATCCGCGGGCCTGAGAGGGAATTAATTAAAAGTGCACGTGCGCCGGAGAGGCCCCAAGAAGCCGAGGGTACACGTCCCTTTTTATGCATTTTTTTTTGGGGGGGCGGAGTAAGGATATATACTCCGCACTCTGGAGACTGACCAAGGAGAGAGAGAGAGAGAGGACTGAAAGTGAAGTGAGAGAGGCTATGGTGCAAAATTTGGCGATCTGTAACGAAAAAGAGTTTTGGAGTGTGGACGTCCATCGCGTGGAGGCCGAAGAAGGAGATCGTGGGGTGCTACAGCGATCCACTGCAAGTCGGCTGATGATACGAGATAAAGTAAGGGTAACAATTAATGTGAAGTGCCTTCAGACTTTAAAGAATTTTTTACACAGTACGGAACTAAGCTCTGTTTCTGAATTTTCACCGACCCGCCACATTACCTTGTAGAGAAGGAGGATTTCATTAACCAAGCTGGAGCTAATTATTGTTAATTTTTTGCAGACTATATGTATACCTGCTGGCGCCCAATCAATTTTTTATCGTATTTTTATTTAATAAAGTTTTTTTATATATGGTAATAAAGTCTAATAATTACAATATATATATATATATATATATATATATATATATATATATATTGTAATACTAATTAAGGAGTCCATTAATTGATTATATAAAATGGATTGTTCAGCGGTACAAATTCTTAAAGGACAACAATGACGGCAAGCTCTTTGTCGGCTAGCTTTGTTGTGAACTGCGCGCATTGTACGGAAGGTCAGATGGTTGAAGTCTGGCGAACCTTGTGGTCGAGAGAGGGAGCGAAATTTAAGAGTACGAACAGCTTGGTCCAAGCTTAGTAATTCAACTGAGAGACTTATATGTTAATCATCACATTTGTATAAAGAGATCTTGACGGAGAGACAAGTTATATAAAAATTTACAAAGCTGAAACAAAAGGTTTAGCGCCCCGTTCAGATACATACGCGCTCCAAAATAACATTTTCCGCAAAAGGGCATTGAAATTTAATACGTCCGACGGTTGACCAGAGTTGCAGATAATCGAGTTCCTGGAGGAATAATCCAAGAAATACAACCGTGTGTTTGTTCAAGTGTAGTGTCTGAGATTAATGGCCTTTTTGTGAATTGTGTCCCCAAGCTTCGAAAACGTTAAGTCTGGTACGAGCAGGACATTTTTAAGTACAAACCAAAATAATTAAGTTCTGTAAATGGTAATTAAGTGTATAGTCAGAGTTCGTGTCTTTTCATTTTGTTGGATTTCGTATTCCGTTCGTTTCAATTTGTTTGAATTGTTAATTATTTATATAATCTTGATTGTTCTTACTTACTAAACCCAGTTAAAGACCATGAGAAGAAGAGTTATTAAATTTGATTGTTTGTAAAATATAAAATTTTGTATTTTACCTTGAACGTTACAAATTATAAAATAAAAATTTGTTTGTAAATTTTGATTGAATTCCGCGTGCCAACCTAGGGCAAATTATTTGTAAAACTAAAACTAAAAACACCTGTTAAAATAATCTTTGGCAATTAAAAGTTTTTTTAATCTTAATCATTTTGTTATACATTTCAGTTTAATTAATTATTATACTTTTAATCATTACATTTTAGTTCCACAGCGTGGGGCAATTTTATAAATTATATCTATTTTGCTCATAACAATATATATATATATATAATAGTATTTACAAATGATTGAAATTAAAAGAAATGCCCCACGTCGGGCGCCAATTTGTGGTATACGTCAAATAAAGAATGCAAAATCAATTACAACAAACAATTATCATTTATTAATTGCAAACAATTATAATTTACAAAACACTCTAAATATTTAGCGTTGAATATTACGTAGTTATCTCACAGACTGCAACTTGTAAAAATGTTCTAACTGTTTTAGCTGTTGTTACATGTATCCAGGCACTTTCTGGATTTTATACTTCTCGTCTGTCCACTGCTATATTTCCACCAAGACTTGACTGGAGCTCGGCTCCCCACAGACTCTGCTCTGCGCGTCTAACGAACCAACCTCTACAATACCTACAAACATTGGATTCTAGCCACATTCTTGTGAACGACTTTTGAGTTTTATGCCGCTAACAATGCGAATTGGAGGAGAAAGCATTTCTGTGGTTCGTCGGTCCAACTAACTTGCTCAGCTCATAAAATTTTTGAAATTTCAGAATTTTTAGACAATGACCAGACCAGAACAAATGATACGCTGGAATATATTCCAGAAGAAACCTTCCAACACTGCTACGCTCTGTCGTTGAATAGCTGACAAAAGACTATTTTAAGGGTTAATGCGTTATTATAATATCGGTCTTATTTTTTTCTAACACCTCGTATTTTTCTAATTTTTTTTGAAAGAATCGATGTATTTATATGTGAATAATAAATTGTTAACATCCCATTTCCTAACGAGAGGAACACGGAATCAATAGACTATAATGCAAATAATTTTTTTGGTTACGTGCTCATATATTAACGATGTCGGCAGTATTTCTGGGTTGTAGATCATTTTCAATCATTCCCAACTTCAAAGTCGCAGTGCTTTGTAGATTGTTTAGGTTTTGGCCTTTCATACAAAGCTTTGTTCAAATAGTTATCCATTTATGTTTCCTCGTCAATGGGTTGATAAATATATTTCGCTTCTTTAACAGCGAAAACATTTTTCTTGCCTCCACTCCGTCAAAGACCTTTGTTCATTCCCTACTGATAAATGATAATCACCATTTTATCTGAACTGATAGCTTTAGTCAAATTAATTATAGCGTGCTCTTAGACTGCGTACGTTTTCTGGAGTTAGACAAATATTAGACTTTAAAACCAAATAAATATAGTTTTTACGATTGATTAAGTTCTTCGTGTGTGAAAGTTTCAGATAATTTTATTTTGCTTTCATAATATTTCAAATTTTTTGTGCCTGTTTAATTAATGCATTTGTCGCCTGCTTAAATACGAAAAATAAAACTGTTTCTTCGACTAGGTTCTTGCCTCCAAGCGTCATATATAAAGCTATAAAAACTTCTTCCGTGGTTTTATCTCACAGAAATTTGGATAAAAATGAATTTTTAAATTAATTTAAGGAGAAATGATGAGTGTGCAAATAAAGTTTTGTATCATACAAATTCGCAGAAAATTCAAAAGGACGGTGTATAATATCGTTTTCTAGTTTCCAATTTTAGGACACAAATATTTTTATATTTTAAAATTACAATTTTCTTATAATTTTATAAATAATTATTCATTTTTATTCCTCAACATTTAATTTGATACTAAATTTATTAGTACCATATTATACTTGAAGACTGTGATTTGCACCAGCACATTCTCCAACCAAATATTGAATATATTAGGCAACAGGATTAAAATGTAAAAATTTACTTTAATATATCGTATTTTTAAGATGTGCTTCGTGATCCACATAATTATTAAAAGTAATTACAGCGGATCGAGCAATCATATTTCAACCGAAGCTATCATTATATTTATATTCTTCCGATATTTTTCAAAATATTATAAAAATAATTCACAGTGCACTTTTTCAAATAATATGAATGTTTTAAAATAATAATTTGTCATCAAAAATTAATTCTCTTAATAGTTGATAGAGAACGTTGAAGCTTCTGAAGCACTCGGTGAATTTTGTTTGGCCGACTTGTAAAAGACAGGTGGAGGAACACAAATAATAACATTTATTGGCAAGGAACTGTGGAATCTAAACAATTGCGTATGTATGCTGAAGCGGTTACACCATAATAAACAAATGAACGCATATTATTTCATAGTGAAAGCGATTGTAAAAAAATTACCAGCATCATTGCTGAGAAAGATATTCCCGAAAGATTGAGGTTTCTAAACAGAAAATTAACGTGTGTACTTATAAAAGTTTGGCTTTACACAGAAAAGGAGGTAGTTACTTTGTTAGATAATTTTACCAAATTATTTATAACGTATTGTTAGAATTTTCTTAATTTAGAAAAATATGAGGTTGACTAAACACATGTTAAGTTGATTATAATTGAGTGGATTTCGAAACAAAAATCCAACAAATAGGTCAAACAAAAGCATTGATAACAGAGTATTAAATTAATTAAGAAACCCCCGAAAACTTTCAGGTATAACGAACTCAATAAATGTGTATAAAAATGATCCCAATAACGACATAATGGCAACGTTAAAGAGGAAGCCAAAAGAAATGGGTCTCACATAATTAATACGAGGTAATACGAAATTATTCCGTTAAACACGTTAGCTCATGATAAAATGAAAAATAAATACATGAAAAATAGAGTTAAAGAACCAAGTTACATAGTTATATAAAACTAAACAAACGAATGTAAAGGAGAACGTATTGGAAGAAATAAACGAGGAACGTGAGTAGCTTAAAGAAGGGCAGATAGCATTAAACAACTGGTTTCATTTACAAAAGCCAATAAACGTAAAATAAATATTTTACAGTTTGTAGAATATGTGGTAATTATCACGACGAAAAAGTATTATATGTTCTACAACTAGTAAGAGATGTAGTCATATATGCAGAAAATTAAATAGGCAAATGTCCTTAATTTCCTGCAGTAACACCTGCAGCCAGCGAGAGAAGTCGATCGGCAACCAAAAGCATACAGTGTAAAGGGGTATATAAATAATGGGTGGTAGAAAGTAAAATTGAGAAACGGAATATGTGATACATTATACTAAGAAAAGTATAAAAATTACACGTCCATAAGCCTACGTCCAGTTGCATATATAGTAATATAAATGAATAGAATACAAATATTCCTCGATAGGATCCATACACCAGAAGACGCAGGATTCTGAAGTGGATACAGTACAAATAACCATATCCAATTAATTAGTAGAGTAACGAGCCGGACGAAAGAATAACGATTGCCTCTTGTAATTAAATTAATACGATTTTAGAAAGCATCCTGTATCAATATAGTAGTTATTGATACGCCCAAAGAACAAGTGGTAAAACGTCAAACGTACTCTGAAAAGCTTATAAAATTACGAGAAGAGAGAGGAAGTACCAAATGAAGTATATCCGTCAGACAAGTTGACTTATTCATAATAACATTGGAATAACTTTTTCTGAAATTAAGTTGGGAAGAGGTGCAACATCTGATTAAACACCTTCATATCTCTGAAATGACAATAAATTATATAAAAAATAAAAGAGTAAAGCCATTCTCCTGTGGTGTATTGGTTAGCGTCACTGTCTCGTATCCCACGTGCTCGAATCCCGACGAGGGCATTAATGTTGCGTGTGCCTGCCTCTTACTGAGAAACTCCCACTCGTTAGCTTCCCAACAAAGAAATGTAAAAAAGTATAAAGTCGCTATGAACCTTAGCAGTTGAGGCGACTATTAATAAATAATTTTTTAACAAAGAAACAAAACAGTAAATAAAAGTACCACTAAAACGTATACGAAGACACATTAGTTACCCGGACTATTAACGAAAGGTTAACACAACACCAAAGATGGATTAGGTTCAAGCAAAAGGTAACATCCGTGATTGTTGACGACTGCGGGCAAAGGGGATACTGGACGACGCAAGTATGTTTACGGACAAAATTCTCCTGGATGCAATACAGCTCAAGCTACTGTCTTATCCGGGCCTGGTGTCCGCACTTCATGGCTTTACGTCGGCGGCAAGCCCAGGTTCGTATTGTGAGGTGGCCAGGGCAAAGAAAGAAGACATTGCTCAACGGGAGGTTAGAGTCGCCGAAGCTGGGACCGATCAGTTATCACAATCTTGCGATGGTTGCGAATCCCGTAGACAACGAAATGGGGTTAACCAGAGACAATGTTATCCCCGTAGCTAATCATGCAATGCCAAATTAGGGGAACGCAATACCTCACTCGGTAATTCAGAAGCCGATGACATAGGCAGTCATCGAAACGTTGAGATTTTACGAAGTTATTCTTCTGAAATACCGAGAAAAATTAATCCAGAATCCTTATTGACAGAGATCTATAGAGCAGCTGATATGGAAAAGAATACGTTAAGAATCAGAGCTTTGCCACACGAGTCCGGCGACTCCTTCACGAAATAAACCTTCTAAACGCAAATTTATTATTCAGAAATCATAATGGAAGAATCAGAGAATTCATAGAGTCATAAATTAATTGACAGTAGTTATTTCGGAATGAAAAGCAGAAAAATAAGCACTTCAAACATCTTTTCCACGTTTCAAACTGGTAAACAAAAATTTGTCGAAGTATTTATATTGTGTCGTTTATAGTTACATATGATTATTTATAAAAAATAGACATAGTATAATTTTTGGAACTACCCTGAATTAATGATACTCCTGTTCATAATTAATTTTTCTCAATTTACACAACCAGACACACAAAATCTATTTATGATATGTATATAAAATCAGAAATAAATAACATTAAGCGTAATGTCAATACAATAATGTATTCATACATTGCGTTGGAAATTGTCAAGTCACGAGACATGAAATTTAATGACAAAGGTGGACTAAATTAAATTATATTCATTCATCCGAGACAGCTGCTTCTATGTATAAGAGAAGATCCGACTAAGTAAATTTGTATAAGGGTTCATGTTTCTCGTCCTTATGCACTGAACTAATGTTCATCAGACTTGTAAGCATAGTGTAATATTTCAAAATACTTACATTGGGAATTTAAAATAAAATTGGAATTAAATTAAATTAATATTTGTAACAATAATAAAATTTCTTGCAGATTTTCTTATATAAAACATTAATTAATTACTGTTATGATAATTAGAGATACAATATTGAACTATTAATGTCAGAGCTATTGGTAGAGTGAACTAGGACGAAGATACATTAACTATTCGGCAATTTAGGACAGAGAGAGAAGTAAGTCTACCTGAGTTTTAACTTCCCTTACGGGGGACGTACGTGTCAACCTAGCAAGTTTTACGCTATAGGAACGGACAAGCAGCGCTCAGAATGAATGAAATCCTCTGAGGAGTGTGTTAATAATAGGATTCGAAAGCCCGGATCCTGGACTTACGCTAGCACGGCCTCAAAAAGAGGATTGATTTGCCCACCACTGCCACAAGTCCGACACCACGCGTGAATCAAGCTGTTCGGACAAGTCCTCCCACATCTGAGCTTAAACATAGGAGTTGGGTTACTCCAGGATTTAACTCACCCCGTCTTCCAGTTTTCCCTGAAGGACGGCCCTGGATAGCCGCGTGCAGAGGTCTGTTTTACGGGTCACCCGTAGGTAAAGTTTCACTAGCCGATGACTAGTACGGTCCATACGGTGGTTGTTCCAAACTCCGTCATGGAGGGGTCATAGCTGGTTGCTGTCTCCTTTGGACGAGTATCGGCCGCCACCCAACAGAGAATTGAGATCAGCGGTTTCGTCTTGGTAAAAAGAGATGAATCTAAGATACCTTATAAGCGTGTTAGACGGCCGCCTTGCGTCAGCCTCAACTACAAGTAACGAAATTATTACCGACCCGTCACACGCTGTCCCCAGTCGCAATACATTTCCAAAACACTCTGAACCAGAAACGTTTTAAAATAAAATAAATGATCTAAATATCAGGTTTACATACGTGGTGGACTTATTCATGTAAGGCACTTCTACCACGTTAACTGACAGCAAGCTGACATCATTGTGTGTTAGTTGTCTGCCATAGCGCCTTATCTCTAAAAGTCTTCTGACAGCCGAAAATTCTTCGTCAAATTTGGTTTAGTTGTTGGTTACGGGTCACTTGGGATCGTCAAGAATCATTCTCCTACTAGAAAATGTTCACGAGTAAGGGGCGTGAAGTCTTCATCCTGTGTGACTGGTCTCGAATTGAAAGCGGCTTCAGTGCTGATCAGGGATGAGTTTAATTATTCTTCTGCGTTCCTCGATTGTCGAAATATTTTTTGTAGTCATCGTTTTATAGTGTTTACCATCCCCTCCCAACATTCTCCCCACCAAGCCACTCGGGGATTTCCAAGTTACCCCGTTGTGGAAGTGGACAGCATCTTCCATTGCTACCGGAAATTTCAGAGTTGGCTACGTGCAATGTCCCGGCGTTGTCTTTATATCGTGTATTAACAACACTTTCCTTTCCTTCCCTTCAGTTTCGTGCTTTATTACAATTAACTACTACTGCTGGTACAAATACATAATACAACTTACTAAGATATAACATTACCAAATCAAAGGTCTTCATTCTGTGCCTACAAAAAAGAACGAAATCCACTAATTTCTGTTTCAAGTCGAATGGTAAAATTAACCTTCTTTACAATCAGACCGTTGTGTGTGAATTATGGACTATGGACAGCAATCGCTTTCCAAACCGTCCTTCGATCATCTACTTCATACTTACCAGAAACGTACTTGGCGTCTTCAACTTTGACCTCAAAAGAAATATTTGCATATATACACAATATTTTTACTAAATATCATGAAAATATTCTAATCCGTTACAAGAATGCCTCATATTTAGTCCCAATAATTAAAAACTTCATATTTCAGGAGTATGGTAGTATATATCATTCGTATTTATTTTTGGTCCCCTAAATGAGCCATTGCTTGGAGTTCTGTACATATTTGCACTGCTTTATATCAACCGCTATAAAATAAATGTCAGGATTACGGTGGCGTAAAGCAGGTGGAATTTAGTTTGCATAACAAATCTACCAAAATTGAGTGAGTGTACATTCAACTCGTATTTATTTTACGGAAATACAAACATGTAGCCAATTATCAATCGTAATTCAATAAAGAGGTATTACGTCTCTCCAAATGCCTGAATTTTTTAAGGTAGGCTACAACATTTCCATCTGTATAAAGTTTGCATCGATCAAAAAATTTATAATTATTTTATATAAGAATACGTAAACATTACTGTTTCTTGGAATTATTGATCTCTCATTAGACCGACAATTAGATTATCCCTAATGGCTAACAGGTAAACATTTGTTTTTTCTATTTATAAGATATATACGTTCAAATGCGTCTAACCTCATATTTTCGTCTATTATTTCACTACAGTCTCAAGTTTTTTTTATCTGAAAATGTAATCGTATTCATGCCAATAAATTTCAATTTGGTTTAATTCCATCATTTATATTGACTGAAGATGAAACTTCACAAATACACCAACAGCATTTTTTTCAGTTCTGAATCTTTTATTAATTTCACCTAAGATCCAGGAACTTTACACGTTCAGTCATATTCTTATTTAAAAATCGTTGAAAATGCATTTCCATTTACAATAATGTTACGCTCGGCATGAAGACAAACCATAGTATTTTAAAGCCTAGAATTACTTACAATGCTGTTGTGGCGTACCCCTTTTAATGAAACAGGTATTGTATCGAGGTTCTTGATTCAAATGGATGAAAGGATAAAATATTTAACGATTCGCATCAAACTGCATTTTCAACGTTTGTTATAAATGAAAATGTTTTTATGTAATTTAATATCTTAATGTGTATTTAATAATAACTGAGGATTGAAAAGCAGTCTGTTGGCGTTATTTTCAAGTTCTCGGATTAATCTTTGAATTAAATATTCTTAATTATAGGTTCTTTTATCATACCTAGCAGCTTCTGTTCATTTATGTCATTTTAAACTGGATAAAAATGTGTGCGTCCGCGTGGAACTGTAATTTCATAACCTCCAAAAATTATTCTTAATGCCTTCCATTGAAACCCAAATATTTTTAAAATTATAAAATTTTGAGTTAAAGAATTTATGTATTAGTAAAATATGAATCGAATGTAATAAATCCATGCAGTACTAATTGCAATTCGCCAACGACTAATGTGTTTACAAGACTAAAATAAGGGGAAAAAAGTCCTCTTGTGGTGAACAACTCCTCAGGGATAATTATTTTCGAAATATTTTATCATGACTCGTTTAAACCAAGGAGGAGACAGTAAATGACTTTTGAATAAAATATTTTTAGTAAAAATACCAATAACAGATTTTATGTCGAAACTTTTACAACCTGTAATTTAAAGTTATGACGTAAACTTGAATGATTCCTTAAAAAGGGCCACACACGTGCCACTGTGAAATGAATTTTTATTCTCCTACAGCAACCAGCAGTCGACTCGTCATTCAAAAAGTGATTTGTGGTGAAGGAGATATCAAGTGACGTTGTTACAGCATAATACGAAATATTGAATATACGTGTTGAATATAGGAAAGACGTTAACCTGCCAGCCCGCTAATGATATTGTATATTGGAAGATCATTTTGGGTAGAGTGTTTTATTGAATGTGTTTGAAGTTATATGTGAAGATTTAATACTCAGTCTAACACTCGTACAAATGAGTTATTTCGTGCGTAAGAATACTGGACCAATTGGCCGAGGACTTATTACTATGGTTTACAGAATTTATAGAAAGTATTTGGAGTAACACTTAAACTCGACCGGGAGTAGAAGTGATGAATTCAAATTTTTGTACGATAAAGTAATATGGTCGTTACACGGCAACTACGATTTTCTACTACAATTACTGCTTTGCGAGGTGCTGCAGTTTTAATTTTACCGAACATTAATATGATATAATCCCTTACCTAAACTTTAATATTTAAAACAATTTGTAATAGAAATTACACAATCACAAATAATGTGAATATATACTCTCAAGTGATATTCAGACTTGTTGATGGTGTTTTTAAAACCTTACCCTCATATAACATCCTTTTAATGTAATTCGTTATGATGTAAGTTTTACGAGTCAAATCAAAGAAAACGAAGGTAGTGTAGACAGGTTAAGTATAGGATCATCAACGTAGTGGCCACTTCCCTATTATAGCATAGGAAAGGGACTCATAAGGGGAATGCTAAAAAGTAAAGGAAGGTAGCTAAGGGTTAACTACGGCCACCTGGTTGCAATTCAAATTGATACAGGAAAAACCCTAGAAAAATCTGTAACAGGTATGTCGGTCTTTTGTACTTGTCCCAGGCTCTTCCAATCGCTGGATAGGCGTTTTCTGTGGGGACGCAGCATTCCCTTCTCTATGCCTCGACTGGTTTATGAGGCAGCTGACCGAATATCCCAATAGACAGCACTTTCCATGTGACCAAGATCTGCGAGTCCGATACATACACCTCTCAAAATTAGCCTACGTGCCTCAGTTTGTGAGAACTTAGTTCAAAAATTGGAGAGAGAAGAAGGTAGTCCTCTGCGTATCTCCAGGAAAGCTAAACCTGCAAGGTCCGAGAACAGTTCAATTTTTTTAGGGCAACAGGCTACATGAAGGTAATAATCCACGTTGGACAACTCCCCTTTCATAGCATATAAAGGGATTTGAAAGGGGGGATGCGGAAGGTTAAAGGAAGGTAGCCAAGGGTTAACTAGGGCTCCCGGGCTATATTTTAAGGATTCGCCTAAAGAAATGCAGGGAAAACCCTAGAAAAACCTGCATCAGGTAGGTCGGGCATTGGGTACTTGTCCCACGCCCTTCCGATGGCGGGAGAGGAGTTTGCTGTGGGGACGCAGTATTCCCTTCTCCGTGCCTCGACAAGTTTATGAGGCAGCTGGCCGACTATTCCAATGGGAACTCTTACCGTATGCCCAAGTTCTGTGACCCCGGAACATACACCTCTCAGAACAGACCGAGGTGCCAACTCCATATTCATATTTTCAAAATGTTGCGAATTATTCGCAACTGCGAACGTCTAAATTGAATTCTATTTTATTGAAATTTTAATACATATATTGTTAGTTTTTTTTATTAATTTTTATAAAACTTTTAACAAATTTATTTATAGTAGAAGGGGAAAATATGAGACTGAAAATGAGGGAAAGGACGAAGAAGGCGGTATATATATGAAAGAAGGATCACGTAGTATTAGAGCAAGGTAAACGAAATTAGTAGGGACCCTGATTAATATGGCGGCTCGTATTAATGTAACAAGACATTTGCATATATATATATATATATATATATATATATATATATATATATAGTAATAATTATAACATTTGATTAATTTTAACTGAAGATAAGCACCACGTTATAAACAAGTTAAAAGTTAAAATGAAAGGAAATTAAATGAAAACAAGAATTCAAAATAAAACAAAATTAATTTAATAAAACAAATTCTTATCTCAGTTGAAATTTTACAAGTTGATATTGTTGTGCCACTTTCAGTGGAATACGTATTTGCTCCACCTGGAATAGCCTGGCCTCTTACACCAACCGGATCTTAACGCCTTCATCAATAGAAACTATCCCAGCGACCTCCTCCAAAAACAGATAACCCAATGAAGATAGTTACAAAATGTCAATTAAAATCTTACAATATAAAATGTTTCTGACTTAAATAATTCTTGAAATACGAAATGTGAAATTCGAAATCTGACGATACTTATATTAACACATTAGGTTTACAATTAGTAAAGCTCCTTTTTGTTTACTTTACCCTTTGCTGTTTATCTGGGATCGATTTCATTTCACTCAAAGGCCATATTGAACTGAATTTAAAGATATGTTAGTTTTCAAACACAAATTATTTCCTGCTCCTAACGGTTGATATCGTTGTTTGAACAATCACCGTAGATAGCTTTGTTCTCTTAAACTTTGATAATTGAATGAATATGGCAATAGACGAAATACTCCAAACTGACGACTTGTAATTCCGAAACCCGGGGACTTTTTAATACAATATGTCTCTGCTGCCTAATCACACTTGCTCAATCATGGTACCGGGAACTCTGAATACGGACTCTACAAAACACACCTTCCGCCTTTCTGGTCCAAGAAACTCTGAATTCTCAAGTTCTGTACGTCTCTGTGCTGCCTGAGGCAACAATGCAACTCTAGCAAGCAAGCATTATAGGCTCCATATTCTTTTAGACAGTCCTCATATTTACGCTGCCGATAACGAAAATCGTAAAATTTTGTTTATTAAAGAATTACATATTCTTAATTACCACAATATATATATATATATATATATATATATATATTTATATATATATGTATTTGAATTATGGTCGCTTCTGAAAGAAGGCCGAACACCAATATGTTCATATTAATAATCTATAAAACTCCATGCCATGAGTTAAGTATTCAAAAAAAATCACAAAAAAATGTTTGTTTTACTATTTAACGTCTGAAGTGCGTTCTGCCTCCCAATCTTCTACTCTCTATTTACTTCCACCCCTCAGCGTCACACCTTACTCTCCTGGTTTATAGCATACGTGAAGAGGTTGTTCGCATGATAGAAAGTTACACTTCATAAATAAACTATTATGATAATAAACTTGCAGAGGGTATTAACACATGGGCCCACTTGTAACGGCTGTCGAAGTAAATCAAATCTTACTTTAAATACAAACAAAAAATTAATGTTTTCTTAAATATAATAAAAATGATAATTTAATGAGTAAAAGTTATCTCATAAAAAAAATTCATAATAACACTATTTAATACTTGAATGGAATTTCAATATAAGTTGTACTGCTAATAATAATGTTACTTTTATTAATTTCATGCCATTAGGTGTAAAAGTTATTATTATATCAAAGAGTTTAAGGTATTATTCGGTCTTGCTTTCAAGCAATGCAAGTAGCGTGCAGGGTTGTTATGCGAATTTGCTTTCAAAATAATTTTCTGGGTTGCTACTTGTGTCTCAGTTCGTTAGTACGCGCCTTGGTCTGCTACAGACAGCTGGCAAACACGCATTCTCAACACATGGCGGCTGACTCGGACTGCAGCTAAACAAGCTCATCCCTTTCTCTCTTCCTCTTCGCCGTGAATCTCATTAAACTTTCAACTCGTTGCTTTGCTCCGCTGCTTAAACACGGCAACTGCTCGCGATAAGTGGTCTTGAAAATTGCATGCGGCCTCCTGCCTTGATGCAAGAAATAAGGGGTGTGGACGGACGCCAAGAGAAGAGGCGTGTTCATGGAATACGGAGGAATTATAAGCACAAAAAAAATTAAACTCTCGGGATTGGCTACCACGTTCTGAGATGTAGCTCCTTCCAACTAGGAATATTATTATTTCACATCCGGCACTTCTGTCTTCGTAAGTGGGCAAAACAAAAAGCATAATATAAAACACGAGCCACGATTTATCATGTGTACGACTTTCATGAGTACTCGTGGTACACGAATAATTTTAAACTTATTCGTATATAATTCATAGCTAAAAGTAGTTCTAAACAAATATATCAGGCAATCATATTACTGGACATGTTAAACCACCTTCTCGAGCGAGAGACAATATATTGTTAAGCTCGTTTAGTTTAAAAGACACTTACAGACAAAACTAATTACCATAAAATATTCCAGTCGTTGATTTATTTTTAATGGTATAAATTTCAGGAAAACTAACCATGTATATTATATCTGTGTCGCTGATAAAATACAAGGTCAATAAAATTTAATCTAATAACTTAATTTTGAAAATTATTTACTGAAGGTCATGATGTAAATAAAAATCGCCTGCAACCACCAAAATAAATATATTTGTATACATATAATATTGTGTGGAAATATTTTTCTTGTTGAGGATTCAGTCAATTATTTCCAGAGAAAATCGATAAATTCCAAATCGAACTTTACCCAAACACATAAAAGTTCGAGTCCAGATATAAATTTTCGAACACAGCTGGAAAACAAAATAGAAGGGTAAACGGTTACCCAGGAGACAAACTGTAAATACCTAGGCATTTATTTTAACAGTAAGCTGGGGTGGGTCGAGCAGGTAAGCAAGGAAATCATGGATTTTCTTTGCACTTTGAAATAAGATCTCTCAAAAAGAGAAATGCAAAATCCAAGGAAATGGAGTATCTATCATTAGTGCGCCCACTAATGGAATATGGTGAAGCAAGCTGGGATCCGTATAGAAAAAAATCAGATAGAATCTTTAGAAAGGGTTCAGAAATGAGTCGCGAAATTCGTACAGATAGGACCTGGCATGGGAACGAAAAAGTAAAGCTGCTAGAATGGGAACCACTACAGACGAGAAGAGAAAGAGCCAGGCAACACGTTTTCCTTTAAAGCCTTTTCAGGTCGAAAAACCTTGGCAAGGAGATAGATTGAGAGAACCGACTCGGTACGCGAGAACATGTTCAAGTTAAATACCAATTGATTTGGGAACGGGTGAAAAGTTTAGGGAGGGGGGATAGTTGTAGGGGCTGATGGAGTTTTGTTGCTATGGTGTGATTGTGATTGGTGTAAAAGGAGGAGTTAGGGGAAAATTGGTTGGTCAATATTTGGGCGAATATGTTCGCTTTTTGTGACGGGGTGGTGTGCCATTGGTTGAGAGACAAATTATGTAGTATACACTTTAATTAGAAGGAAACGATGGAAGAAAGTTGAAATTAAACCAACATTTTTAAAGTTATTTAATTGAAAAATTTGATTTTCGTTGAATTTATATTTTATATTTTTAAGTAAATGTCTTAGATTTTATGATATTTTCAGTACCGTTTATAGGGCCTCTAATAAAGACAGTGATTTACTATTTTCACCAATACACAAAACAAAAAAATGAATCTACAAAAACAAAATTTTATACCAACAACAAAATATATAGAAATCTGAAAAGTCTGACAAAGCCATAGAAATATCTTATAAATTTGTAGAAATCTGAAAAGTCTGGAAAAGCTATAGAAATATCTTATAAATTTATAGAAACCTGGCGGTAGACGATATTTACGCAAAGGTTTATAAAATTTACGTTTTTACATACCCTTTTGTTCAGAGCTGCTCTGGTTTGTGCACACGTGATTATTTTGATTTTTATAGAATAATCTTTTTATCGTCTCACTTTCCAACATCTTTAAACTTTGCTGTCGTACGTATTATCACACTATGTTTGCTGTGGAAAATCCCTTTAATACAGAAGCCGATATATTCACTTTTGACCATGCTCCGAGAACATACATGACTGACTGTTTCACACAACACACACTGCTCTCTGACCGTTTCGTCAAGACCTCCAAACACACACACACTAAATGTTTAAAGTTCTGAGTGTCTTATATACGCTTTATCGACAACAATTCGTAGCAACCATTATATTCTCTGCATTCTAGCGCCTAACAATGCTGTTCTTTAGAATGGTCTAGCCTCAAAGTTACGCCGCCAATAATTAAAGAAACAATTTATATAAAACATTTCATCACACTTTTGTAATCTCTACAATATATATATATATATATATTGTAATACTAATTAAGGAGGCCATTAATTGTTTAAATTAAATTGGATTGTTCGGCGGTACAATTTTCTTAAAGGACAACAATGACGGCAAACTCTTTGTCTGGCGGTCTTTGTTGTGAGCCACGCAGTCTGGCTGATATTGTGGACGAGAAAGGAATCAGAAGTTTCAGAGTACGAACAGCGTGGTCCAAACTTAGTAAATCAACTGAGAGATTTATTTGTTAATCATTACATTTGTAAAAAGATCTGGACGGAGAGAAAAGTTATATAAAAATCTGAAAAGCTGAAACAAAAGGTTTAGCGCCCCGTTCAGATACATACGCGATCCGAAATAACATTTTCCGCAAAAATTTAATACGTCTGATGGTTGACCGGAGTTGCAGGTAATCAAGTTCCCGGAGCAATAATCTAAGACATACAACCGTGCGTTTGTTCAAGTGTAGAATCTGTGATTAATGAATTGTGTCCCAATTCGAAAACGTAAAGTCTGGTACCAGCAGGACACTTGTAAGTACAAACCAAAATAATTAAATTTTGTAAACGGTAATTAAGGGTATAGTCAGATTTCGTTTCTTTTCATTGTGTTGTATTTCGTATTCCGTTCGTTTCAATTTGTTTGAATTGTTAATTCTTTAATTTATAATCTTGATTGTTCTCACTTATCAAACCCAGTTAAAGACCCTGAGAAGAAGAGTTATTAAATTTGAGTGTTTGTAAAATATAAAAGATTGTGTTTTACCTTGAACGCCACAAATAATAAAATAATTTTTTTTATATAATTTTTGATTGAATTCGGCGTGCCAACCTAGGGCAAGTCATTTGTAAAACTAAAACTAAAAACACCTGTTAAAATAATCTTTGGCAATTAAAAGTTTTTTAATCTTAATAAATCTTGTTAATTAGTATCATTTAATTAACCTTTCCATTTAACATAATAAAAAGAATAAACTACTTAAAACTTTACACATGAAACAGTTCTTTACTACAGATATAATATATGGCCGGCAATTACATAGTTTGTATTTCTATTATTACAATAGCTTCATAATGCAATGTGTTTTAGTTTACTTAATCCTTCACCGATCGATCGAAGACTAAGCAGAGAATGTTTAGAAATTTAATAGAATAAAAATACCCTGCATCTTAAGTAAGTACAATTTAATATATCAATTGATCAGCAAAATTTTACATATAAACAGTGAATTGAAGTATGTACTTGACGGAAAACATGTCTGCAACAACAACACGTCGTTTCCATTCCATGAATTTTATCCTGGCACCAATAAAATCTTATGTACTGAAATAGACAACTGCGTTCAGACTGATTGGAAATCTGTCTGGTGTGCAGTGGTGGCTCGCTAGATTTTTAAGTTATGTGCTACCTCACCCCAAGCAACCATTTTTACGGTCATAACTATGTAAAATAATAAAATTACATTAGTGATAGTGTTACTAATACTCTGACACCACATATAATATGCTACATTCCTAATTCTGGCTACATAATTTCCAATGGTGTCTAATTTTTAAACACGGAATAATTTACCATTTCTAACGCGAAAGTATTTTTCTCAGTAAATATTTTAAATAACTTTAATTTTCGGAACTGAGCAGTTTTAAATGTTCAAATTTATTTCGATTTCTTTGGTTATGTCGTCTGATTCGGCCGGTATCTGTGTCAGCACAGGGGCTCTTCCGTTTCCTTGTGCTCTTAGCATCATAGCACACAAAGCTAGCAGTTTGTGAACTTTACGGTTGGCAAAAGGGGGTGGGGGAGAAAAGGTGTACAGCGCTTGCGCAGTTGTGACTAAATCGCCTGATCCGATGCTATAACTGGATTATGACTTGGCTGTCCAGCTGGCTGCTTTAAAAGCGATTCGTCGCAAGGCGGGGAGTTTAAAATCTTCTATATCGAAGCATTGATTTGCAGTATTTAAACACAATTATTATGAAGGTTCTTAAAATTACTAAAATTTATTTTTTACTAAATTAATTTATGTGTTGTAGCATAAGAGCACATACGCACTTGCCGCCACTCCTGGTGTGTGATAATTACGAAAAATAGTAGAGCTTTCTTTGTTAAGTCTTCGATAGATAGTATTAATATCAGGGATAAAATAAAGAATACGATGGAAATAGATAATGTCAAGAAAAATTAATTTCTACATATATTTTGTAATACAAACGGAGCAGCTTTCATACCACGATGTGGCAGCATAATGTAAAGAATAGTGAGGGATTCTCGTTCCGATAATATAATGAAATATTAAAGATATAGTCTCACAGTTCGGTTATCACCTCAGGCTTCTCAATGCTCAATTCTTATAAGGGCGTCAGATTATTTTTAACAAAGAGCCTAGAGCGACACAACTCCACTTGTCAGTTGACAAAACTCAACATTTCCCAATTAGTCAACACACAACAATTACAAAGGTTTAAAAACCTCAGTAACCATACTATTCTTATGGAAGTTATTGACATAGTATCACTTGGAAACAAATTTAGTCTACCCATCACATCTGTCAACAAATCTCAATCCATTCCTCTCATAAAACACATCGGAACTAATAATATATGTTTATTCCCAATATAACAACACAATAAAATCAGGAAACACATCACTCAAACTCTACTTGAAAGCTCAAAAAATCAAACAACAAAAAAACCTTTCCTCTTTTTCATAGCAATCTTATAAAAAACCTCCATAGAACCACTAATTCTTGAAGTCTTATCCCATCATATTCTTTACACACGCTGGGAAAGTTCTGTCACTGTAGCTCTTGACCGTAATAAATACACAAACACGGTTAACCAAATTCTTTGTGACACTAACTCTTATAATATTTGCAAACTCAATACAGTTATCGACAATTAAAAACTATTCTCAAGAGGTTGAAGCAAAAATATTTTATTGAACCATCCACATTTTACTACTTATTCATCACCTCAGCCAACATTTCCAGAGTTATGTCCTTCCTAAAATACACAAGCCTGACCTATATATTATAATTATTATTGCTTCTACTGGAATTCCTTACACAATATTTCCTCCTATATTCATAACATGTTTTCTAAAGCCCTCAATGAAGAAATCCATTATTCTGTTAAAAATTCTTACCAATTTATTGATAAAATCAAGCGCCGCACCGTCCCTCATGACAAATATTTAATTTTTTGTTTCAGTCATTAACAGTATCAGAAACAGATGAATCATTTTCAGTCAATATAATAAAATCCCACTTCATAAAATTTTATACATTATAAACCTAATCTTCAATTCCACTTATTTCAAGTTTAATCAGGTTCATGATCATCAAATCAAAAGTTCTTCCTTAGTCCGTTTTTTTCTGAGATAGTCATGAGAGATTTCGAAAATTCTTGTCTTTCTCTACTTCCTATTTGCTGCATCACATATGAAAATGACATTTTTTGTATTGTTAATACCTCTCAAATCAACCTTATACGCAATACCTTCAATAATTATTATCCCAACTTCTAATTAACACGTGAACTTGAATTTAACCATTCTCTTAATTTCCTAGATGTCACTGTATCCATTCACAATACTTACATTCTCACCAATTGGTTTAGAAAACCAACATATTCTGGACGTGTTCTCAATTATCTTTCTGATCATCAGCCATGGTATAAAATCTTATAAACATAGCTATATTACTTTCTAACTCCAAATTCCATCAACACAGCTTAAATACTGTCCGGAACATTTTAATCTCCAAGAGTACCCTTTAAATTTTATTACTAAACTCATAAACAGCAGAACAAAATCCAATATAAATACTGTCAATCGCCCCCAAACACCTCAAGCCAATTTTTTTTCATACTCTCTTATTACAAATTTCTATATCACAAATGTATCCAAATATTCAAAGAATATCAAATATCCATCATTTACAGATCCACTAAAACCCTTTCCTATGTTATTAAAAACCACAATGACCCCCTTGACACCTACAGCAAACATTGAGTTGTTGACAAAATCTCGTGCTCTAATTGCAATTCCTGCTACATAAGATAAACAAAATTTGGAGACCACGTGGGTGCGAAGAAAGAGAGAATACGTGGTCGCTTGCACGATAAGTTTATTAGGACGTCTGGACTGGCCGAGAGCAGCGTAGGAAGTGGGCACCCTCTCTCCGGTGCCTCTCAGTGATGAACGGGAGAGGGGGAAGGCTGCGTTGCCGCGTCGACGTTCGTGTGGGCCATATCTTTGGCCCCACAAAAACATCCCCTTAGTACATGTAACAAGGAACATATGTCTAATATCAAACTTCCCATTGATAAACAATCTGTAGTATCCAAACATATCATCAATTCTAAACATACATCTGATTGGCAAAATGCTAAGATTTTAGACATTGACACCAGGTACAATTCCAGACTCATTTCAGAGATGCTTCACATTCAATCAAACATCACAGCTATTAACGTACAAACAGACACAATGAAACTCAATAACTACTATGATCCGTTATTATGATACTAAATCTTTTGTTTTCCCATTGGCGTTGCTCCTTTATTGTTACACTAACCCTTCGAAACTCCCATTGGTGTTCCGTTTTCTTCCCTTTTGAGTTTTGTCAACTGACAACTGCAGTTGTATTGCACTAGGCTTTTCTTCACACCTGAGGAAAGGAACAAGGATCCCAGAAACGTTGTGTGGTATTTATAATATCAGTTTTTTGTCTGAACTGACTATCTTTCTTATTAATTATTTTCAATCAGAAGTAAATTTTTTTTATTTCAACATTTATTAAGTTTTGACATGATATATTTTCAGTACTCTCAGAACGTGGTTTCAATTGACATGGCACTTCTTAAACGTATAATTCATTATTCTCAGTTGCTCCTTGCAAGTTGATTTAAGTTTCTAACGTCGCCGAAGACGGACCTACCCGCGCTCTACCATATCTGATCGCCAGTATCTCACAAGTCGCGACTATGATCCTTGTGCCCTGGGCTCCCTTCCGAGTCTAAAAGCACTAGACGCGTTCGCCAAAACCGCGATGCAACTCAGTAATGTCGGCGCGGCGCTACAAAATACAATGACAGTCGACCACGGCAAATACATTACAAGAGGCTAAACCACAACCGATTGTCACGTTACAATTTACATTAGTTTTTACAAATATGAATCTTACAGTAACAATAAACCGAAGAATAAGAATCTAAGTATGATTTATAGAACCTTAAATGAATTTTTCATGTCATAATATTTTTAGAATATCTACCACCGTTGGTCCTTACCTAAATCCTTCGCTTATATAATTCTGGAAATTTATTTTGTGACTATAAAACAGTAATTTCTACTTCGAATTATATCCCGACTCTATAAGTTATTCATTTAATTTATTTTAAGATATTTTCTTATAAATTAATTATATATTTTTAACAAGCAGACATATAGATACAAGGGTAATTATTAAAGGAATTCAATAAAATTTGTATCTTTGAGATTCCAAATTCTATTGACGAATCAGGCCAGTACAACTGCCATATACCGCATGGGAGACATTGAATCAGGTAATGCGTAACCAGTGTAGCAACTGCCATTACCTGTATTATCGGATTACAGAGATATCCTTTGAGACAGGTTTGTCGCAGCTGTTTTGTGTCAGCTGGTGAATAATCTAACCGAAAACGACGTGGCTCATTAAAACTACTGACCACGCAGGGTTTAGAAATCGGAACGAGAGTGCCACAGCCTGTGTAAATACCATTGGCCTGCGAACACCCGCAGCCATTTCACAACATCGCATAATATCGTACTACAGTCAGCGCCAAAATGATGGCTTCACTGGGTGAATAAAGGAAATTACATAAAATTATTATCGATTCATTCGATACAATGCCTCACGTCTTCGTTGCCCTTCTATACCAATTTGCCCATATGAATCAAATTAATCATTTTCTATGGCTTTGTATATCACAAAAGACATCATTCTTCAATTAGGTCGAAAAATAAGAGTCTATACCCTCAATTACCGTTTACAGAATTTATTTAGTTTGGTTTGTACTTACAAATGTCCTGCTGGTACCAGACTTAGTTTTCGGAGTTTGGGGACACAATTCACTAAAAAGGCCATTAATCACCTATTCTACACATTATGGTCAAAACACACGGTTGTAGTTCTTGTATTATTCCTCCGGGAACTCGATGAGCCGCACCTCCGGTCAACAGTCGGACGTATTATTTCTCAATGCCTTTATACGGAAAAATGTTATTTCGGTACTCGTATGTATCTGAACGTGGCGCTAAACTTTTTGTTTCAGCTTTGTGGTTTTTATAACGTGTCTCTCCGTTACACTTTTTACTTGGATTTTTAAAACATATGTCTCTCAGCTGAATTTTTAAGCTTTTCACCGACTAAAGAGTGGTGTGGCACACAGAATTTCATCGACTAAAGCTTGGACTTAGAATTCGATCAAGTAAAGGTCGCAGGAAAGTTTTCAATAAGTAAAGCCACAGTTGGAAATTCAACAAGTAAAGACTGTTACAAAATATCATCGAGAGGGAGTTAATAACATTCGGATTGACCATTAATCAGAATGAGAACTACAATATTTGCTGGAGAGGGAGAGGGACTTAATACAGAGGTCCACAGGGGTTGTACGGAGTAATCGTTCCAGTTGATAGATACAAAAGTTTTGGACTGTAATTTTGAATCAAATTAAATTCTGTGAAATTATGGCCTGTAGTCTATGAATAGTGTATAGTGCATGAAAGAGCCCAAAACGAATGCCTGGTACAAGTAAAGAAACTGTAAGTAGAGGGAGAAATTTTATAAACGTTATTTGTAAACGTTAAATAAGGATCAAATCGTCAAATTCGGATTCACGTTCATTTTGTTGTTTAATTCTAATGTTGTGAAATTTGATTGTTTATTTTGAATGTAAGAAAGGTTTGTTCTTCTTTAAAAGGCCCAAATAAACGACCCTGAGATGAAAGTAGATAAGTTTGTAAAACAGTAAGAGAACGAATGTAAATAAACCATAATAAGAAATTTGTTATTATTACTTTGAATAAATTAATTGTTTTCAGAGATTTAAAATTTGTAAATTATTTAATATCCTTTCATTTTAAATTTTAATAAAATAAATTAATCCATTAATTAACAACTGATTTACTCAATTTTTGTCTGTTTATTACAATTTGGCTTCACCAACGTGAGGCAATTCATCCATTTAATTTAATTGTAATTTGAGTATTACAATTCGGCGCCCAACGTGTTGGCACGTATCTAATAAATAAAGACGGTGTATAGAAAGAAACTAAATCTGACGATAAACCGGGATATTGTTGCAAAACAGTATTTGTTTCGGATGTGCATACAATATTTTGCGACTTTTATGCATGTGGAAGTTAGAGGTCTATTAAAAAGAAAGAAAAATGATTATATGTGCATTTGATTTTAAAGATATTTTTTAAGTGTTAGTTGGGTTTAATTTTAAAAAAATAAAATGTCTTTTAATATAAATATGGGAGGGGATAGTGGGCATATGATGATATTAGAGTATTTAAGAAAATTGGATAAAAGTATTTCAGATTTAAGTAAGAAAATGGATAAAAATTGGGCAGACTTAAGAGCAAATATGAATAAAAATAGCAGACTTGAGGGAAGATAACAATAAAAATGTAGCAGATTTGTGTAGAAAAAATGATGAAAGTATAGCAGAAAATAATAAAATGAGGGAAGATAATAATAAAAAGGTGGCAGATTTAAGAGCAGACAATGATAGAAATATGGCATAATTAAAAACAAGTTTTTAGAGAATGGAGAAAGAAAAATAATGAGGGAAATGATAAAATTAAACCGTGAAATTATACCAACTTGTAACATAATTTTTAATGGTGATATGAATTTGTTTTAATAAATTGAATTTATTGAAATAGAAACATGTGAAGTACAAAATAAAGTGGGGTTATGGGAGGATAAGTGTGATGAAAATGTAAATGAAGTGGAAGTGATAGTTAGTGAGAATGTTGAAAATAATTTAATTTTGATGGGGCATAAGGCTGATGATGATAAAGGAGAGATTAAAGGGTTAAATATTGATTATGTTGATGAGCAGAAAGATGAAGTAGTAAGAGAAATAGAGATAGTGGCAGATGTGAATGAAATAGAAAATAATTATGAGGGAATAGAAGAATTACAGGGAGGAATTGTGAATCAGAATACAGAAAAGTTTGTTGACAAAGATGAAGAATTGCAATGAAAACAATGAGAAATATAGAAATCAAACTGATGATGATAAAACAGATGGGATTTAAGAATTTAAAACAAGTTATTGGGAGTTTTGAATATTATTGAAATATAGAAGTTGGAAATAAGACTTTAATATTTTTGAATGGAGGTAGGAATGTAAACAAAGAACATCTGATCAGATGTAAACAAAGAACAGCTGGAGAATTTTGGGATAATGCAGGTCTAGGCATATTTGAGTTATAAATACGGGATATATGTGAAGTTTTTTATAAAACTCTTGATTAGAAATTAAATAAATTTAATTAAATTAATAAATAATTTTTTTAAAAAAATAATTTTTTTTCTTCTTCGATGAAGTTATATTAGTAGTTTTCATATAAAAGAATTAAGTTAAGATGAATTATTTGATAATGTTAGGCAGTTTAAATAATAAAAGTGGGCGTGGCTATTAAGTGAAGCCAAGTTGTTTATTCTGATTTGTTGTGACAGGTACAAACATTAAAATTTATTATAAATATGGTGCATATAAAATGCTTTTAAAAATTTTATTAATAAGAAACAAATGCACAATTAATTAAACCGTAAGAAATTTTATAATTTTAGAATCTAGACAGTTTGGTAAAATATAAACAATACGTTTCACAAATACTAGACGGCAGTTTTTGTAAACCTTTTAATTAACGGTGATTATACTTAAGTTTCTAAATTTTCTTATATGATATATGACAACATAGGTCAAATATCTGTAAGAAAATTTAGTTATTCAAATAGCAAAGTCTAGACATTCCTTTTTCAAACTAAATTTGTGGCATATTGTAATGAAAATTAATTAAGCCATTAATTGTTTTTAAATAATTTGAATTGTTAGCAAACAGTTTGAATTATGGCGAGAGCGAGCAAAGCGACAATGAGAGGCGAGCTCTGTTCCTATTATTGAGGGTTCGGAATGGCGATTACGCGCGCAAAAGTATGGGCAGTCTTCAGTCTACTGCGAGGAGCGAAAGAGAAAAGTCGAAGTCTAAGGTCAGCCACGAAAGGAAAGACATTATAAAAGTAAATCTTCACCGAGCTACTTAGAAGTATTCAATCCAAACCGATAAATAAAGCGGTAAAAGGCTAAAACTGCAACTCATAAGATTCCTGTAAGCAAGCAGTTAGTTGGACTGAGTAGATTTGCTAACAATTAGGCAACAGAAGCAAGGATTATAAAGAACTTGAACAATTTCGTGCTGAGGGAAAAACGACTTCAGATAGCTGACCAATTAGGAGGATCATCCGAGTTCATGGCAGCCTAGTAATCGCATTTCAACTTCATAAGTGTAGAATCTGTGAGAAAAATTTAGAATCTGTGTAAAAATTTTACAATATAGTGTACTTTTGAAGCACTAAAAGAATGCTGGTATCAGCTGAACAATGCGTAAGTAACCAAAACATTAATAAAATCTGTAAACGCTAACTATAAGGGTAAAGTCAGATTTCGTTCGCTTTTCTTGTAGCTTTTCTTTAATTTATCAGCACATTATTTTGAAGGAAATTTTAAACTGTATTGTTAATAAGATCATTCAATAATTTTCACTGTAAATCATCAAACCCAGTAAAGACCCGGAGAGATTAAGAGATTTTCATTTTATAGTAATTTTTTGTAAATTTTGGAAGAAAAAAATTCATAATAAATAATTTTGTTGTTAAAAAAATTAATTAACCATAATTGTTGATCATTACATAATGGCTACCACAACATTTAAAAATTTATAAAAGCAAACTTTTGATTATTACAATATATATATATATATGTGTGTGTGTGTGTGTGTGTGTGTGTGTGGTGGTACTCACAATTTTAAAGAAAAAAGGAAGTTATATATATATATATATATATTATTGAATATATTATTGATCATTTTCGAGATTATTCTGGCATTGTAGTTGGGTTCGACGTCAAGAATTCTAAAATTAGTCCAAATTAGGTTGTAATTATGCTTCGTTAAACATGAAGATATTTATTATGTTCTTTGATCCTGGATTTAAGAGCGCGCTTAGTTTTGTGAGTTATAACTCATGCATTCTATTTTATACACCAGGTTCTTACCAGTATTAATGTAACATGATGTGTTATAAGTTTTATAAATTATATTAATATTGAATTGAAGGAATTGAATAGAAACTCTAAAATGTAGGTCTGTTTAGTGTGGAAGGACCAAGTTATATTTTTAGGATTATTGTGCTACAAGGGTTTTCCCTGAGATGTATGAGTTTCTTGCGTCTATTATTAATATAGAATGTAATAAATGAACGAGGATGGGAAATAGCTAATAAGATGTTAGTCTCAATGTTTAGATTCTTGAATGGAAAATAGAATTGGAAAGAAGTATGGCTCTGTCATCCAAATTATGCATTATACCCCTTTTTTTAATTAATGGGATGACTGGAAAAGTAATGTAGGACCCGTCCAGAAAAAATTTGGCTTCATATGCTAATTTTTCATTAATAATATATCATTATACTGCGTAATACTTATTGTCTACATGTAAATGGAGAAAAACACTTGGTAAAATATTTAAAATAATTAAAATGATGTAATCATTTTCTTTAAAATTAAAATAACTCTGAAGTGCACAAACCGATACCAGAGCAGCTACGAATAAAAATGGGATGTAGAGACGTAATTTTGTAAAATTTTATGTAAATATCATCTACCACCAGATTTGTCTAGTATTTTTTTGATAGATTGTTTTTATATATAAATTTTTATATATAAATTTTGTTATTGTAGTTTAAATTTGTATTTTCTTTTGTAACTTTGGAGAAAATTGCAAACCACTATCACTATTAAAGGCCCTTTAAGCGGCCCTGATGTTTTATCTCATTAAAACTGATGCATTTGTTAGAAACATAAATGTACAAAATTCCATGTAAAATTGAATTTGTAATTAAATAATCTTTTGTTATCTCTTTTGTTTAATTTCAAGGTAAAATCCTGATAACTTTCTTCCTTTATTTAATTTTTTTTTTATATTTCATAATTTGACTCCACAGTGTGTGAGCTATTTTATATCTTTTGAATACCTCATAATTTGGCATCCCAACGTGGGGCATTTTTCTTTCATTAATAGTATTTTGTATACCACAATATTTTACGTGGGAATTGACTTTGGTACCGTCATTATGCTCAGACAACCTAAAATTGTATATTTTGAGAGGAGCACACAGGAGATTTTGAGTTGCATTAAAATTACAACTAATGGAAATTCGGATAATATTTAAGTCAACGTATAATATTTTGTCATTTCTTCTTAATATTGAATTAGTGTAGTTTATTTATTTTATTGAAGAAGATAATAAATACTTTCAATCGAAGCTCAGTACTGTAGACTATGATTATGAATCAGGATGGAAAAATCTCAACTTGACCGGAATCGAAATCAGGATTTCCGCTTGGTACGTGATGCTCTGACCGTCTGACCTACTGAGGCCGAATATCCGTCAGGTGCGAACCGTCTCGATTCGTTGTACAGACCTGAACCCAGACTCACTTTGATAAGTAATAAATTATTAATAACTTGTATAATAATAATCCTATTGGCGATTATCTAGTAATAAACCATTCCATTTAAAACTGTAGACGTTCTTTAACTCATAAAATGACTACTGACGTGACTACACTAAATAATGTAATCTATATATATTCATAAAATTTAGGAAGACCAGAAAATGGTTAACTATTAAATTTACTAAAGAACCTAATTCTGTGTAGTTCAGTAGTTAGACGCGGAAAATAAATTAAGCGTTATTAACGTACGTGGAAATAGTTATGATTAGCTTAATTACTTTGTTTTCACGTTGAGAGATATAGAGAAGTACTAACGGTAATACTTTGTTTCACTATATCGCTTGTATTAATTTTCAAGTATCATAATTGTAGAATCAAATTAACCATACGTGAGCTGTAATGCAATATTAATACGCTTGTAAAACTATAGACTGCAACGCTTTCTAAAACCACTTTTCTTTGAATAGTATCACAACACGTTTTTTATTTCAAAATTGGACAATTCAAAGATTTTCAGAATGAATACAACATAATGTTGAAAGTTATCAAACTGAAGTTATAAATATTTCCAAAGAACCTCGTTTCATATTATTTTTATAAATACATATATTCCGATTTTATTTTACATTTCATTATTTCATCAGTCATAACAAAACTTCGGCGCATTAAATTAAATAGATATTGTATAGCAATGATGGCCAGTAGAAAAGAAGAAATTTTAATAAGGAAGCAACCCATCCCATATTAATTATAATTGTAATTATTAAAGAAAACTATTCATTGGTCTTTATTTCCATCTCATCCTTTGGGCTGCCATGAAATATTAATCCCAGGCGGTCTGATTAACCACATCAGATTTCCTTACTAACAGCAAAATAAATTTTTTCGTCTCCCATTTGAGTAAGATTAAACGTAATCCTTCCATGGAAGCTTAAATCTATGAGTATAAAATGAGTATATTCGGCAAACTTGGAATAAGTATCGAAACGACGTCTACTGCCATCTCCTTCTTAGTGTAACGCGTCAGCTAGGAATTGAGAAATTAAAGTGTAGCGTCGCGTGAAAGATTAATTACGCCATCACTGTCATTTAAGTTTGCATGGGTCTGCCGCACCGACAACGTGTCTAACATGACAAACTATGCACAGCCACGTCACTCCCGCTGATCCCATGTCAACTGTGTGAAATTAATGAAGTGCGCAGTTATTAATTCCTGTGCTAACGCTTTGCATTACGCAACTAGAGAACGCTAGCAAGCTGTGCTTATTGGCAGCAGAGGTTTCACGTCACGAGTCACAAGCCTGACGAAGCCGTTCAGATGAGCAATACCATTGTCTCTGAAAGGGAAGGCAAATTACAACAGGGGCGAATGGGTACTGCATATGGCAAAAATCATATGTGGACATAAATCTGGAGGTTCAATTTTCTAACGTTTTACACATAAATAAATACCATACTTTCTTATAATAATTTCAACATATGAAAATGTATAATAAAATTAGTTTCCTTACTGTATTAAGAAAAATATCAAAGAAAAATTTAGTGTCGATATTACTAAATTGACGCACACTTGTAATCGGCATAAGGTGACTCGACGTATCATTTTTCCCTTTGTGGAGTGTTTTAAATTTCTACGTTTCGGATATTATTGAAATTTTAACCATTTTTTCTCGGGAATTTGATAAAGATTTTTGTTAAATCTTGACCACACTTGCGTAGTCCATGATGCTACTGGAATTTCGTAAGATCGACACGTACCTCCTGGAAACCGATGCAGACATGCATTGATATTTCCATGAGAGAACAAATAAATATTGGCCGAGTTGAAAGCATGATTTTCAGTCATTTGAAAAATTAATTGTTTGCTTTTAAAAGTAATATTAAATTTACATTGTATTTACTTCACAAAATTATATAATTTTATATATGTGAGATTTTATAAAAATGCAAACGCTTATTTGAAAAGTATTTTTACTTGTACAGATGAATATCACCGAAAAATCTTAAAAAGTCCTAAATAAAAGTTTTGAAAATAAAGTGTTCATTTTTTAATTCTATGATTGGGTTTAATTATAAAAATATGTTTGAGATCACTAATCAGGAATATAGTCATATCAATTATAATTATTAAAAAATGAATAAAAGTAATAATGGTTTATGTTTGAAACGAACAATGACATCATTTATTCATTATTAAAATATTATTTTTCTCTAAAAAAAATATATATATGCCAATGGAAGTTTCGTTCCTAGGAAAAATTTTCGTATACATATAATTTTCTTTATTTATAACCCCCACTTTGCGACCACTATTCCAAGGTTCTGAGTAGATTATTATGCATCATTCATTGGAAAAATATATTTTTTAACTTCCATTAGATTTCAGTTTTGACGTTACTAAATATATATATATATATATATATATATATATATATATATATATATATATATATAAATATATTGTAACAAACAACATGTTAGGGTTAATTAAATGAATTAATTAACAAAAATAATTAAAATTTGAATAATTAGCGACACGTTGAAGACGTCGAATATATAATGATTAAAATGGTCTTAAATCATAGCAATAAATAACAACATTTACTAAGCCTTAAAAGAAGTTGATTAATTCGTGGCATTTATGAAAATACAATTCTTAAAACATTACAACCAAATACGTCGGATCTCTATATCTCAGGGTCACTACTGGGTTTGATAATTAGAACAAAATCAATGTATAAACTGACAATTAACAATTCAAATATTAAAAGTTAACCTAAAACAATATGAAGAAAAATGAAACAGAAGAAAACAATTTAACAGAAGAAAACTAAATGAAACGAAAACTGAACGAAATCTGACTATACCTTTTTAGTTATCGTTTAAAAATTTGTACCAAAGTTTTGTTACTCACGTAACGTCTGTCTGATACCAGATCTCTCTTGTAGCTTGAAAACTACCACACTAAAAAGCCATTGAAACACAGACTCTACAGTTAATTGAAGTTTTTAATACACGATTAAAATACTCGTCCTCTGCTATCTGGAACATCTCATGAGCCGCCCCCTTTGGTGCGCTAGTAGATTCCGGTCTTCTCTAGGCGATAATTGTTCAATCAACGTGAAGCAACCATTTGCTTCACCGTGTGCAAATTATTATTTAATCTCTCCGTGAAAATGTTTGCTTGCTTTCATGTAAAAATACAGGATCTCGCCGTTCGTACTTTATAACTGCAAACTTTACTGTTTGTTGCTCTAGGTGAACTCAAATTTATTCTATCTACCCGTCGACTTTTATTTGTTTCATCTCTCGTACGCCACCATTCATAGCCGATTCCAGACTTCAGACTTTTAGATCATCAGACTTTTACGTTTTTCAGTTCCCCACCTGAACTGAACTGTTCCGATTCTCGTAGCATACTGCTTTTTCTCCAAACGCATACTCAAGCCTTTGGTTTCGTAAACTTGTGATTTTAACTTTGCCTTGAAATTTTAAAGTTTGTTTGTAGAAACATCATTTTATACCCCAAACGGAACAAATCATTCATACAACACTAGAAATCGCTCTGAACTGCGCATTGAAAAACATTGCCTATGCCTTTTTGAATCAAGCATTCCTTATTCCTGGATGAAGCTTCACACTAGTCTTCCGGACGAAATAAAAACTTTAAATTACATAAATTTTTTATGAAGATATATAAATCTTTGTTAATTAATGGAGCATATTACTCGCTGAAAGAGTTCGTAGATAGGAAGGACAGATTAGATCCTCTTTAATAAAATAGTTTGCTGGTATTTTATTAAGTTAAGATATTATTTTACAATTATAATCTTGTTGAATTTACCTGCTGACTTATTTTATTTTTCGTGTTCGACGGGAATCGAAGTAAGATTTTCTGGTGGAAACTCGGTAGAATGAAAATTGAAGATTAATACACCTATAATTTATTTAATCACCGTTATATTAGTATAGTTAACGTTGCTTTATGTTATTTAAGTTTTTTAAAAGTACAATGTTTGATTTTTGAAGTTTGTAATTGTAATATTTTATTTTTTTCTTGTAATCTTATATTATGACGAATTCTCGACCGTCGACTAATGGAACGAATAAAAACTCTAAATCTTACGTGTCTCGCGACCGATCTTTAATATATTTAGACTAATTGTAATAACTGTAAAACATTCCATTCTTCCTGTTACACGTTTCTAACAACTTGTTTTAGAGATAATCTTTTTGCGTGTAGCATTTTTCATTTTGTGTAATAGTTGAATATTTACAGTGATTTTCTGTAATTAAGGAATCGATTACAATGAAAAAAAATCGGGACTCGCATCCATTAATCGTGTTTTAATATCACAACAACAGTTACCATGAAAGTTCATTTGTTCTCTAGATAAGTAATTAAAAGTGCTAACACAGCAACTAACAGAAATTATGTGTAGCCTACAGATACACTGTTTTACAGTATGCAATTGACTTTAAAATTGAGTTTTTAAACTTTTCTTTCAAAATAGCGTAAAATTTAAATATAGTTCACTCCTCTTTACGAAACGAAACTAGCATATCATCACGCTAAACACCGAGATGGAGTTACATTTTGTTCCACGAATACTGTTATTAGTCTTTGAATATTGCGTATTTCTGTGCGAAGCAGATCTTCGGAATTTCAGTTATTCTTCACAATTGTGTTTATTATTTTTTCAGATAATACATTATTTTAGAAGTACATACAATAATCACCATCGATATATAATATTCAGAGTGTAATTTATTTGTAAATAAAACTGGTATTTACGATTAATGTGTGCTACATAATTTCGGCGGAAAAAATTAATCACGTTATAATGGCTGTAAACGATAACACAAATTATTTAAGGGATAGAATTTTTCAGAATAGCAAAATGCTACTAATGCTTCATCATCGGTAAAGTAAAAGTTTCACCTCGAATGGAATTCAAGAAACGCATGTATTTTTAAAATGAAAAAAATTACGTCTGATTGAAAATAATGAAAAAGAAATATAGCAATTCAAAAAGTGATAATATAACTACCACACAACGTTTCTGGGATCCTTGCCCATTCCTCAGGTGCGAAAAAGAGCCCAGACCAACACAACTGCACTTTTCAAAACTCAAAAGCGACGATAACACAACTTAAATATTGTCCGAAACATTTAAATCTCCAATGAGTACCCTTTAAATTTTATTATTGAACTCATAAACAGCAGAACAAAATCCAATATACTAGTATCAATCGTCCCAAGCACCTCCAGCCAAATATTTTTTCGAACTCCCTTATTACAAATTTCTATATCACAAATTTATGCAAATATTCAAAGAATATCAAATATCCATCATTTATGTGTAACTTATACCCTTTACTACTTGATTAAAAACCACAAAGACCAACTTGACACCTACATCAAACATTGTGTTGATTACAAAATCTCTTGCTCTAATTGTAATTCCTGCTACATAGGGCAAACAAAACGTTCCCTTAATACACGTATCAAGGAGCATATATTTAATATCAAACTTCCCATTGATTAACAATCTGTAGTATCCAAACATATCATCAATTCTAAACATACATCTCATTGGTAAAATGCTAAGATTTTAGTTAGACATTGACACGAGGTACAATTCCAGAGTCATTTCAGATATGCTTCACATTAAATCAAACATCACAGTTATTAATGTACAAACAGACACTATGAAACCCAATAATTGCTATGAATCATTATTATTACCCTAAACCTTTTGTTTTCCCATTGTCGTTGCTCCATTATTGTTACGCTAACCCTTCGGCTCTCCCATTGTTGTTGCGTTTTCGTCCATTTTGAGTTTTGTCAATTGACAAGTGAAGTTGTGTTGCTCTAGGATTTTCTTGGCATCCTGAGGTAAGGGACAAGGATCCCAGTATCGTTTTGTTGTTATCACTATTTTGTCTGAATTGGTTATCTTTCTTATTAATGGATTTTTAACTTGTAGTTATTTCAGAACAAATGAAAAATATATATTTACTTATACAAAACTGGTCGAGGCACGGAGAAGGGAATGCTGCGTCCCCACAGCAAACTCCTCTCCCGCTATCGGAAGGGCGTGGGACAAGTACCCAATGCCCGACCTACCTGATGCAGGTTTTTCTAGGGTTTGTCCTGCATTTCTTTTAGGTGAATGCCGGGTAGGATCCTTAAACCATAGCCCGGGGGCCCTAGTTACCCTTGGCTACCTTCCTCCACCCTTCCGCATCCCCCCTTTCAAATCCCTTTCCTATGCTATAAGAGGGAGTTGCTACTATGTGGATTACCCTATACATAGCCTGTCTACACCCAAAAAAAAATTGAGAACACGAATCCATTTGGGTTACTAATAAAATTTTGGTATCAGGGTGTCGGATCTTCACTGACCCAGCGCAAGGTAATTAGACTTGGCCCGCACATGATTTAAGTTTAAATAAAGTTTTAGAACCCCGGTATAAATTTGTAGAACCTCTTAAAAAAAACTCCTTTCCAACTCCAATTTTTCCACAAATGTGGTAGTACTTCAATTGAAATGATTGGAGGTCTCAAATCCCGTGGCCAGACTAAAACAATCCAAGCAGACATTGGAGTAGAGAACTTCGTAGAAGAGGTCATCGTGGAAGCAGTTTGAGTACGAGAAGGAGATAAGATCAGGGTTGAATAATAAGGGAACGGACAACGAAGTAGTTAGGAGGAGAGGAACAAGTTGGCCGAACATCACTGCCGTCCGCCTATATTTGCCCGAATGGGATGTAAACTGGTTCCCCGAGCTCAGCACGAAAGACGAGATCGATAAACGTGAACGAAAGTATATATTAGTGAGATTAAATATTTCCTGCTGCAATGCGCATATAAGTACACTCTGATAACGTTTCCCTTTTCTTACCCATACTGGATAAATTAAGTATTTATGTCGTATAACGTGTCTCAGGCATGTAAGATATATTAAAATGTAAATTAGGGTCCGATCGTTTGATTTCAATTGATTTGTAAATAAATAAAAAATATAAATAAAATTTTATTCCATTTTTAAAAATAATTAAACAAATTATTATCGTTGCTGTTCCCAATTACAACAATATAAGTACTTGAAGTAAGTATTTCAAACATTAATTAGTCCATTTAAACAATTTTATCGCTCTTGCTTCCATGTTAATACAATTCCATATTGAGAAAGACAAAAATTTACAAAATTTTCAATAAATTTTAAAAACGGAAGTAAGGCAAGGTAATCATGCCCGGGACCACTGTTTAGTATGCATCTGCTTTAACTAACAGAGCTGCCATGACGACCTAAGCCGCTTAAGAGTCTTTTATATCACTTTTGTATATGACTGTATTATTATGTAGAAAAACGCAGAATATTTAATTTTACCTGGCAGTAAAAGAAAATTTCTATTCTTCATATAAACCAAAGGCCAAGCTAATATTATTTATGTCTTTACAAAATCAGTAATAAAAATTATACTGTAACAATTAAACTAGTCGATATCCAACAGTTAAGGCAACTATAAATGAAATTAAATACGAATAAATAATTATACCTTACATTAGAAACGAATCTGGAGCTCCGAACACATGAAGACAGTTATTAAACCACAAACGAAAAAGGTACTTGAAGCTGTTTATATTTAGATTTATTTTCTAATATTTAAAAATATTGATTGAAATAATTTTACACATAAGTAGTATCGGAACCAAAAACTGGTGCAAAAATATTATTTTATCAGAATTGGAAATGTTAGTATTGAATATTCCGAATGTATCGATTCGGGGAAATTATTTTCTTGTATATAAAATATATAGCTAGTTATTTACAGACCCACCACGAACACTGACTCTGAAACTTAAACTTCGAAGTTTGGTAATGGAATGAATATCCTGCACTAGTGATTTACTTCTAATAATACTAACCTACAGAAAAAATAAATTATTTTCTTTTGTAAAAATTTCACTCTTGCTCTCAACTGTTATTATAACTTGCCCCTTTCCTTGGTCTGGTGATGGACACTAAATTAAACTGAACACACAACATCTAAAATATCTAAATCAGCAATACTCTCAGAAGATTGGTGCAGCTCATCGATAATACCACGCTTCATTTTCTGTACTCAATGTCAGACGGAAAAACAAATAGTGATCGATCAGTACATTTATCATAAACGTGCCGAGTTGGATGAATAGTCAATATTGAAAATACAATAGCATTATTCTTTAAACGGGTTGTACGGGTGTCTAGGTTCTGTATCATCCAATCGTTTCCGGCTGTGAAATGATGCTGAACAACGGCACACAGGTTGAAGTTCAGGAATGATCAATTTTGAGAAGAGTACACTGTACGGGTTATTGTATCCATATTTATAGTTTCACAAAATGTAGCCGAAAGTAAGTATATAAATATTCGTGGTCCGTTTTTAAATAGAGCAATATAAACTTTTCGTTCATACGGCATAATTTATTTCCTGAAGGATCGGAGGAACAGTGAAAGTTTCCCCTCCTGAAAAGTAAGGAAGCTTGAATAATATGGTCCAGCTGCGACACCGAGATGTTCACACTCCCTATTTTGGCGTAACACAATTCAGAAACTGTTCGTTCAAATTTATTCTATACAAAAGGAAATACACGAGAACCTCGAAAAAATATAATTAACGTATATATATTTACAGTACAAACTTTTGTATTATGACTAGTGGGATAGGAAACACAAATTTGATAGGACGTGTCTTACAATATTTCTTTTGCCATCCTATAAACCTGAAAGGGGCTATTGTTTATACTTTAGTACATCATAATTCTGACAACGAAAATTTAAGTATTACGACTAATATTTTACTCGAAAATTTCTATCCGCTTGCCTTAATATAATTTCACACAAAAAAGGGGTCAATAAATTAATCCATTCTACAGTCGTCAAACCAGAGATAAGAAATTCCCCAAAATTAGGATTGTTCTTACTTTTCATAGTCCCGTACATAATAGTGTCATTTTTATTCCAGTGTTTTATTTATAAAACCATATGTTCCGTAGTTGGTTTATTAAGAACTATCTGGATATTTTTAAGTCCACGAAAGTATTCATAAGACTTTAAAACTATTAATCAACATGTGATTTAACCTACCCATGCAGAGGGAATGTCAATTTTGGCAGACTGCTCCCCCCCCCCTTCCCCGTGCCTTTAGAGAAGCATAAATATAAAAAATATTCTGTATCCGTAAAGAGCGTAAAAAGTACTCACGGTGCGTTGAGAGAGTCCAAAAAGAGTTTAAAATATACTTTGGTAGAATTCGCTGCACATGTTTAAGATTGTATGCAGAATATTTTTTCCCGCTCCACCCCTACTCCTAGGGGTTGAAGTAGAATTAAAACGGCAATTTGAATGTAATAATTAAACTCAGTGACATCTATAACCACAGATTCGCCTCCAATCTTTTTTTGTCGCGTTTTTTATGTAACGGCTCTCCGCGTAGAAGGGAGCACTGCTGATGATTCGAAGAGTTTTCGATTGAATACGATCAAGGATCTGGATATTGGAGTTCGATGGAGTGCACAAGAGCTTAATCCTATAGCTCCATATTGGTTTTATTATAGTTTTATATATCAGTAGTTTATTAGACAAATATAGCTTTAAGGGCCAAGCAACCAATAATAATTACATTAAGGCGTTTCCTCTGTGACCAAATATGGTTTCTCCATGTTCAGAGATCAGTAAGATATCTATGTTGTTATATTGAACGAATGATTCAACTGCATGGCGGGGGTTTACCAGCCCATTTGAGTTCCATTGGGCTATTTTAAGTAGTTGGGCCATTATTTTTTATTCGCGATGACAACTGTGTAACTAGATGTTTAGGGTCTCTTATCTCGTACATAAGTTTGTTAATCATGATTTGTTGGGAGTGTTATTTATTGCATGAGAGACTACATAAATTGGAGTATTTTTTCGTTCGATTTTAGTACATCAGCAAATGCAGGCCTATATGTTGGACGTTTTTGAACATGTGCTTCTTGATTATTATTATTATGTTTGGGTAAAGTAACTGTGTTTACTACTGGCTGTTGCACCTGATTATATGTTATGCATCGTTATCGGAGTGAAGGAAATCTATTTTTTTTATTTGTTTATATACTGTGCACCCTCTATACTTTTCAGGATGTTCTCCCGACCATAGCACACATTTAGCTTTAATACCTTCTTTTTTCAGAGAACATGTTCTGTAATCATGGAACCCCGCGCATTTCACACAACAAGTTCGAGTGCAGTAGTTCTGCATGTGTCCGTAGCACTGACATCTTGCGGGTGACTTTATGATCCTCTAGTATCTTATTATCGAGTTATATTTTTCGACTGTTTGTAGCGGAGTATTGCTACTGGTCTCTACTCAAGTGAGAATTGAGGGATTTTAACAGTGGGGTAATATTTCCACGTAGTGAATAAAAGTGAATATAGGTAGAGGCCTGTGTGTCTTTTCCTTGTTTGTTTAATATTGCAACAATATTGGTACAGTGGGATCTTCTGAATCTGTGAGAGGTTGGAATCTGTTACTTTGGAGAACAACTTGTGGATTTGATTCAGTATTGGGTTGTGGAGCAGATGTTTCGGTTCTTTTTCTTTTATTTTTCCGTGTTTTAATCTCCTGAAATTCATTTGGTTTAATTACAATTATAGATTCCTCGTTAGGGATAGATGCAGTTTCTGAATCATAGACATTAGTGGTAAGAATTGAAGAAGTTCTTTCCTGCATTCTGTTCCAGCCCATCGTTGACGCAAATTCCGCAGTTCTTGTATGCGTAATTGGAATCGGTTGCTGGTAATAATTTTGGGGATATTCAAAAGGCTGTACCCATTGCACATTTAGTGACGATTGATTAGCTACTTGAGGTTTCGATTGTGTAAATCATTGCATTTGGGGTTGTGTTTGTGTGAATGTCGGCGTAGTACTATTCGATTACATGTTATAGGGTGCAAATTTTTTTTGCACATTTTGGAGTGTTGCATTTACCTGTGGGGCTGTATTGTTTTGCATTGTAAGCCGCTTCTCCATATAACGGCCGGAACTGTCAGGCCTTTCGGCCTCGCACTTGCACTCACACTTTAATCACCACGTTCGATACGCTTTACTACACGAAAATCAGCGGGATCTGGGCGAACACAATGTAAACAAAATTATCTCGAGATAAGTCTGCATAGTGCAATTGCTCACAGGGAACTGGTCGTTTTAATATGCTTGAAATATTCCACCTCCTTTCTTATCCCGACAGTGTTTTGTTTTCGGTATACAAAATTTGGTCAAAATTGTTCCACGCGTTGATATTTGTATCGGGAACATACGCACATAAACATACACATTGAAACACTGAATTTTATTTACAACCAGCTGGGTGCCCAGCGTTGCCCGGAATGTCGTATATCCACAACCCCCAATTTGACTCCAATCTCGGTTGCTTCTGCGTTATTTTTATGTAATGCACTTCGCCCCCTATCCATGTGTTCACCTACCATGACGAAAAGGGTTGAACTCATTGACCTCGCCAAAGTTTCTTTCATATCGTTCGTTTCAACATTTTACAAAAATTCCACCCACGTCCCCACTCTACTTTGGGTTAAACAAAACTCAAAATTAAGTTCAGAGATATCGATACCCTAATCGTATTAGCGTTATTTTCATGTAACGCTCAACCAAACCCCACCCCTAAGCTGGCTCCCCTCCATGTTGACAGGGATTGAAATTCTACACAGAGAGCATCTAGAGAAATATGATGGATTTAATTGACCCCGAAACCTATTATTACGACGCTAAAATCGGTCGATTAATATGTTTTAAAAAACCATCCACGCTTCGGGGAGTTAAACGGCAAGTTGAATGTAATAATTTAACTCAGTAACATACAAAACCTTGGATTCCACTCGAATCTCGATTGTTTTGCATAATTTTAAGTAATGCCACACAACCCCAACCCTTAAGGATGCTTCCCTCCCATACCCGAAAGGGGTTGAAATTATTCACGGAGAACATGTAAGAGACATTTAAGGCTCATTGATCTCGAAATATATTTATTCGACGCAAAAATCGACCGTGTGAAATGTTTGCAAATTTTAACCGCCGCCCAAAACCACCCACCACCACCCAGCCAACTCCCACCGATGCGCGTTGACCAGATTGTCATAAATAAACTCAGTGACTTCCATATCCCTGGATTTGATTCAAATCTCGGTCGTATGGGCATTATTTTGCTGTAACGCAACTACCAAACATCACCCCTAAGCGTGATCGTCTCCTAAGCCCAAAAGGGGTAGATATTATGCACTAACAACATAAAGACAAATATTCCGAATTGAATTGACTGCGAATAATAATATTAAGCGCAAAAATCGGGTGATTAACATGTTTGAATAATTTCTACCCCTTTCACCCCCGCCAATGGGGGTTAAACGCCCATAATTTAAATAGGTGACATCCATAACACTTGATTCGGCTCCAAACATGAATGTGTTTGCGATATTTGTAATGCCACTCCACCCCCAACCCTTAAGGGTGCATCACTTCCAATCCTGAAAGAGGTGGAAATTATACACAGAGAACATGTAGTGAAATTTGACGAATCCCGTAGATCCCGAATTCTATTGATTCGAGGCAAAATCGGCCGATTAGCTTGGCCAAAGTTTGTTGCCCTGGTCCCCTCCACCCAGCCCCTCTAACCCCCGCAACCCCCCCCCCCCCCCCGCGTTAACCAGCTTGTCATAATTAAACTCAGCGAGATCCATAACCCCGATTTGGCTCGAATATCGATTGTTTTGCGTTAATTTTATGAAACGCCCCTCTACCCCCAAAGTTCCACCGTTTCCCATGACGAAAGAAGTTAAAATAAGACACAAACAACATTAACAGAAATACAATCAATATAATTAACCATGAAAAATATTTATTCAACGTGTTTCCATGTTCCAAATTTTACACGCCGTCCACCCCCGCCCCTTAGGGTTAAATGCTATAATTAAACTCAGTGACATACATAACCTTGGATTTGACTCCAAACTCGGGTTTATTTGCGGAATTTTTCTGTAAATCATCTTCACAACCTCCCATAATGGCGCTCCTTTACCATGCTGTATGGGGTTGAAATTATACACAGATAACATTCCTGGAAACATTATTAATCTCTTTGACGTTGGCTGTATTAGCATGTTGGAATATTTCCACACGCCCAACACCACCCCTAAGCGTGCTGATCTCTTATGCCGATAGGGGTTGAAATTTTACACTCAACATCGGTAGAAATACTATCAATCTAATTAACCCTTGAAAATATTTATTCTGCGCTAATAACCACCTTGATTGCATGTTTCAAAATTTCCACGCCTAACCAGCTCCGCTCCTAGAGGTTAAATGACCAATTGAATGTCATAATTAAACTCAACGACATACTTAACCTCGGATTTGACTATAATCTCGGTTGTATTCGCGTTATTTCCTTTTAACGCCCGCCCACCCCCACCCTAAGTATGCTCCTTTTTCATGCTGAAAGAGGGGTTGAAATTATACTCAGATAACATCGGTAGAAACACTATCAATCTCTTTGACCACTAAAAATATTTATCCGACTCAAATATCGGTGGTCGTAGCATGTTTCAATCCCCACCTCTAAGCGTGTTCCCCTCTCATGCTGAAAGGGGTTGAAATTTTATAAACAACAACGATAAAATTACTATCAAAGTCAATGTTCCTGGCATTTATTATTCCACGCTAATATCGACGATTTTACATGTTTGAAAAATTCCATGCCGTCCATCCCCGCCTCTGGGGATTAAACGGCGGATTGAATCTCATAATCAAACTGAGTGACATCCATAACTGTGGACACGACTCCAATCTTGATTGCTTTTGCGTTATTTTTATGTAATGCCACTCCGCCCCAAACCCAATCCCAATCCCGGAAGGGGTTTAAATTAAACACGGAGAACATATAGAGAAATTTTTATAATTTCATTGATCCCGAAATATATTTAATAAACGCAAAAATCTGCCGGTCAACATGTTTTTAAAATTCTAGCCCCCGTCCACGTCCGCCCAACTCCTACCCCCCCCCCCCCCCCGCGTTTTACAGATTGTCATAAATAAACTCATATCCATTACCTTCGATTTGACTCGAATAACGGTTGTTTTCAGGTTATGTTTTTGTGAATCCCTTCCCCCCGCACTCCTAACCATGCTCCACCCTCAGGCCGACAGAGGGGTTGAAATTTTACACAGATAACATGGGTAGAAATACTATAAATCTAATTAGCACTAATTTCTTGTTTGAATAATTCCACCCCCGTCCACCTCCAACACTTCAATTAAATGTCATAATTAAACTCAGTGACATCCAGAACCCTTGATTTGACTGTAATCTCGGTTTTATTCGTGTTATTTATTTGTAACGCCCGTCCACCCTCACCCCTAAGAGTGCTCATTTCCCGTGCTGCACGAGATTGCAATTATACTCAGATAACACAGGTTAAAACACTATGTATCTCTTCGATCCCTAAAAATATTTATCTGCCTAAATATCGGCTGTTTTAGCATGATTGAATGTTTCCACCCTCTCCTATAAGTGTGCTTCCCGTGAGGGGTAAAATTTTACAAACAACATCGGTAGATGTATTAACAATTTTATTGACCTCGACAATTTATTCTTCATCGCAAATATCGATCGTTTAACATGGTAGAAAAATTCCACCTCCGAATGGGGGTTATATTGCCAATTGAATGTCATCATTAAACTCGGTGACATCCATAAACTTGGATTTGACTCGAATCTCGGTTATATTCGCTTTATTTTATTGTAGCGCTCCTTCACCCTACTAGGTGACATCCTTAAACTTGGATTAGACACGAATCTCGCTTATATTCGCTTTATTTTATTGTAGCGCTCCTTCAACCTTACCCCTATGGGTGCTTCTTTTCCATGCCGTAAAAGGTTGAAATTTTACACATATTCATTTATACAAACAGTATTAATTAGTTATTCCCCGAAAATTTTTATCCGACTCAAATATCGGCCGTGTTGGCAAGTTTGAATACTTTCACCCCTAACCACCCGCGCTTGGAAGACTTAAACGGCAACTTTAATATCATTTAATTATAATTAAACCTACTGACAACCATAACCCTGTTTGCGTTATTTTTAAATACTCGAAATCCCGAAAGAGGTCAATATTAAATATACGTAGAGAAATTTTATAAATCTCAGTGAACGAAGAAAAATATTTATTCGACGCAAATATCGACTGCCTAAGATTTTGAAAATTTTAAACCCGCCACTTGGGGGAGTCAAACTGTAAGTTGAAGGTCATAATTAAACGCAGTGATAAATATAACCTCGGATTCGAGTCCAAACTCACATGTGTTTGCGTCATTTTCAATTAATGTCACTCCACCCCAACCCTTACGAGTGCATCACTCCCATGCCGAAAGTTATTGAAATTATCAACAAACAACAGCAGTAGAAATACAATCAATATAATTATATCTGAAATTTTTTTATTCAACGCATATATCTGTCGTGTTTTCATGTTCCAAAATTTCCACCCCGTACACAGGGGTGGCCCCTGGGGGTTAAATGCTATGATGAATGTTATAATTAAACTCAGTGACATCCATAACCTTCGATTTTACTCCAATCTCGGTTGTATTCACGTTATTTTCCTGTAAAACATCTCCGCCTCCACCCCTAATAGTAGCTCCTTTACCGTACTTTAAGGGGTTGAAACTATACTCAGATAACATCGGTAGAAACATTATTAGTCTCTTTGACACCGAAAACAATTTATCCGGCTCGAATATAGGCCGTTTTAGCATGTATTAAATATTCCACCCCGTCCACCCCCTCTTCTGGGTGTCTCACCCCGACAGTGATTGTTTCCTGGTCGCAAAGAACACGTGTACGAAATTTGGTTAAATTTTCTCCACAGGTGTAGATTTGTATGCGGAACAAATAATCTTACATACATACATACAGGGGATACAGCGCTGCTGTCGCCGAGGAAGGTCGTGTTTAGAGCGTGCTCCGATGTTTTGAGATTTAATCGTTGTTCATCGCAGTACACAAAATTTATCTATAGTGCATGCGTAGAGTGATATTTCGAGACAAATCCTAGACAGTTATTTTTCGAGTGGAAACTACGAGTTAGGAAAAAAACGTGTATTTTTGGTGACCACGGGTACACTGAGAGAGGTCGTGTTTAGAGCATGCTCCGAGGTTTTGAGATTAAATCGTTGTTCATCGCAGTAAGAACACAAAATTATGAGTTGTATCTATGGTGCATGCGTAGAGTGATATTTGGAGACAAATTCGAGTGGAAACTACGGTTTTGGAAAGATAGCTTTTTGGTGACCACGTGGCCACAACCGCAACGGGTCGCTAGACGTGACGTCACAGTCACCTTTCTACCTGGACCCTGACGTAGATCCGGGTGGTAAACCATTGCGTAATTCAGAAAGAAGAATTTACCATAACTATGGCATCTACTATGGTGGCATCTTGTGTACCGGAGGTCAACGGACGCCACGAGAAAATCAATTCAATTTCAGCTATGACAGAATGCTCAAATTCGGTTAACATGGAAAAAGACTTTGAAAGGCGAAACAACTTAAAGGCATTGGCCGACGCTGTGACCGCGGCCAAAAGGACTATTTCGGGACTGGCCATCAGATTTCAGAAGGCACATGGAATAGTCGCAGATGCGAGAAATAACCACAAGCCGGTAATGACAGCCTTAAAAGAAGCGATGGCACTATTTGACATGTTGCAGGAGCAAAGGGGTATAGTGGCTGAACTGTCGCCTACACTCAGAGAAAACTCCTGCCAAGACCTAGAGAAGGAGGACAAGTCCGCGCAGACTGAAATGATAATCAGTAAGAAATCTACAAAAGGCCAAGAAATGTCTAAAAACAGGAAAACTTCGACTATGAGAAGACAGGAAGGCGTAGGAGAAACAATCCAAGAGCAGCAGGAAAGCCAACCACTAAATGAGAAAGAAGGCGCCTGGAAAAAAGTACGGAATAAAAGAGCTAGGAATCTCAATAGTACACAACAGGAGAAGCCACTGGCCAACGCCCCGCGCCGCAGAAAGATGGGAAACGCCATTAGAGTAGTTGCAGAGGATAACACTCCTTATACATACATACTAAAAGAATTGAGAGAAAAAGTCCATAAAGAAGGACGGAGAGGATTTCAAATCCATTAGTAAATCAAAGACCGGAGACTAAATATTCGAATTAAGTGAAAACGAGTCTCTCCAGGGCCTAAAAAAACAGTTCCAGGACAAAGCAAAGATTTTTGCTCTGACCAAAAATACGAATAACGATCCGGATTTCGCCACAGAAACAGAGGTGTTGGAGGCTGTTTCTACGGCAATAGATAATCAATCAGAAGTAAATTGTGTCTTCCGACCAGCTTATGCAGGTACAATGACAGGAATCGTAACCACGACAACGAGCGCAGCGACAGTGCTCCTTAAAAAAGAGAAAATAAAAAAAGGTTGGTTAGATGTGCGTCATTCATGAAAGAACAGAGGTGACACGATGCTTTAAATGCCACGGATATGAACATATACCCAAACACTGCCAGGACACTGACAAGAGGGACGTTTGCTTCAGATACGGACAAAACGGACACAAATCGAGAAGTTGCGAGAACGACCCAGAGTGCGGAGCTTGCAAGAAGATTGGAGAAGCCGATTGTAATCACTTTCCAAGCAGCAAGCATTGCGTCACATTTCAAAGAGAACGTTCCAGACAGCTACTATGGCGTTAAAAATCCTGCAAATCAATCTGGGGAGGGGTAAACAGGCCCAAGACCTGTTGATGCAGACTATGCAGGAACGAGACGGGGACATAGTGCTTATTAGTGAACCATATCGCAAGCCCGAAATAGACAAGTGGTACCAGGACACCTCAGGGAAAGCGGCGATTCTAGTAAATAACAGCAGTCTGGGAATCAAGAGGGTCATGGAAGACTGCAAGGGTTTCGAGTGTATAGAGATAAAGCACATATATAGTTGTTATTACTCCCCAAACGAAAACCTCGACAACTTTGAAAGTGAAATAGAAGAATTAGAAGGCAGTGTTGCCAACTCACAAATGGAAAAAATCGTAGGCGGGGATTTTAACGCCAAGTCTCCGGAATGGGAGTCAAAAATAGGAGAGAAAAGAGGCTCACTGGTTTCAGACGTCATGGCCAGAAATTATATAACAGTGCTCAACCAAGGCGGAGCCGCAATCTTTGCAGAGGGAAAACTCGAGTTTCATCTGCCACAGTAGCTAAACGGGTTCAGGGATGGCAGGTACTCGAAGACATTTCTCTGAGCGACCACAGATACACAGAGTTTCTAGTGAGAGAGAGCAAGTAAGCGAAAAGACCTGCAAAGTGTCAGAGATTCTCTGGAACATAAATAAATTCAGTGAGAGTAAGCTATGGGAATTTTTGAAAGAACAAAATATCTTAGACCAGATGAATTGGACGAAAAAATATAGCTCCACTGAACAATCAATTACAGAAACAATCCAAATTATAAAAAAAAGCCTGTGACAGCTCAATGCCGCGGAGAAAACGCGTAGAAGGGATGAAAAACAGATCAGTATACTGGTGGACACAAGAACTTGCTGAAACCCGGAAAAGGTGTCTAGATGCAGATTTACACGGTCTCAAGGGTCGCAAGAACTCTTAAACGAGTATAAACTACAATGGAAGGCACTAAAAATAGCTATTAGAAATAGCAAAAGTCGGTGCTGGACAAATCTTATAGAATAAGTCAGCTCAGATCCATGGGGGAGTGCGTTTAAGATTGCTCTGGGAAGACTAAAAATAAAGCAGGCCATCCCGGGCTTAAATAACAAGTCCTGGGTCCTAGAAATAATAAAATCTCTATTTCCCAAGAGAGAAGACAGAGAGACAGAAGAATCTATCTATCTCTAGGAGAGCATAAGACCAGAAAACCTGGTCAAACTCCTTCTAAAATCGGAGGACTGTTGCAAACGTACAGAGAACTACGGAAAGGAAGTAATGGACGCTAAGGCAAAACTTAGGAGAGACTAATATTATACTAGAATTCGGAGAATATAGTGCAAAAGACACCACCCCGAAGTAGGGTCGATAAATGTCAGGAGCAAAGGATTTGTGGTTTTTAGCCGGTAAAAATCCGGCACCGATGAGGAGTGCACGCCCTCTTCGTCTTTCGAAGATTACCACAGTATCCCTCGGGGAAAAAACCATACACACATACATAATCCGTTACAACGGTAGAGTTCGCGGACGACGCAATCGTAGTGGCTTCAGATGATTCAACTGAAATTTTGGAAATACGGGTGAACGACGTTCTGCAGAGGATGAAAATATGGCTACCTGCAAAAAGGGCTAGAGATAGCGGTGAACAAGACGGTAGCAGTACTAGTAACAGAGAAAAGGTGGTACAGAAAATCCGTCTTCAAAATTGGAGACGAAGAGGTACCCTGCGGGAACAACATCCGGTACCTCGGGGTAAAAATAGATAATAATCTTAACTTTGAGGCCGAAAGTACCGCATCATGCCAAATATTAGGGGACCAGGGGAAATGAAGAGGAGAATACTAATGAGTGTCAGCCACTCAGAGATGATATATGCATCTCCTGTTTGGGCCGACGCGATGATAATGAACGGACCAGGTAAACAAAAGCTGGAATCTGTAGAAAGAAAAGCAACAATCAGAATAACATCGGCTTATAAAATCGTCTCAAAAAGTGCAGTTCTAATCATAGCCAGCGAACCACCGATAGAGTTATTAGCTAGGGAACGGCAAGAAGTGCACCGCGAAATAAAGGATACGAAAGGAGATTCAAAGACAGCTCTGGAGAAAATAAAGGTCGAGGCCAGAGCGAAACTCGTGGAGCGCTGGCAACGCTTGTGAGACTCGGAAGAGACAGGCAGATGAACGCACAGCTTCATACCGCAGCTACAAGACTGGGTCAATCGTAAACACGGTAATGAATCATTCTACCTGACGAAAGCATTAAGTGGGCACGGCTGCTTCAAGTCGTACTTCCATCGTTTCAAAAAGACGGATAACAGAAACTGCAACGGCTGCAACCACGCAAAGTACGACGCAGAACACACATTATTTCACTGCGACGCGGGGGCAATGGAACGGAAAATCCTAACAGAAGCCGGAAGAAAGTCCCACTACCGAAAGTCTGGTAGGTCTCCTTCTTAAGTCAGAAGAAAATTGGTGCCAAATTGAAAGATATATATAAAAGTTATTCTGACGAGAAAAGCAGACTCTGGTTTCCAGTGGAAAAGGAATGAACACTGGAGCTAGACTTGACACCACCCTGAAGTAATGTTGTAAATAGTCCCAGGATGTAACGTGTCAAGGAAATACAAAGGGTTTTGTGGTTTAGTGGGTAAAACTCCCATACGGTTGAGGAGTGCGGTCCCTCCTCTTCGTCTTTCGAAGATTCCAATGTCATCCCTCGGAAAAAAAACATACACACATAGTCATTTATATTTATAAGAAGATAATGTGGTCAAAACCCATTTTGTGGTTTACAAAATAAAATGTCCCGATTACAACTCAGTATATATAGGCCAAATCAAACTTGCATTATAGGCTATAATTAAAGAACATACATCCAAACTCCCTCTTAACAATTATTAGTTATAACAAAGCATATCAACAATTTTAACTATAATTTTGGCTGAACTAATATCAGTATTTAGAAATGATGTAAAAATGTTGTAAAAAAAAGGTACAGCGTCAAGTACTCAAAAAACAGACCTCATAAGGTCATATTGTTCGTAATCGTTAGAGTCAATAAGTTCTCTTTATATGCATAAAGTGACACGAATGCTTAATGAAATCTATGACACCTCCCTTTGTGGTTAAGTTATTTTGTTCCATTATATATGTCATCATCCTGCTCGTCAGTAATAGTTTTCTTTGGAGGTCATAGTTGAGATTAGCATAGTTGAGATTGGCTGTGAAAACGTCTTAAGATTACTGGTTTTTGGTTCAAATATTGTATGTGATTGGAAATTTTCACGTGTTAATTAATTTATAATTAATACAAATTGTCTGTTTCAAAACTATTGAACCCTGTAAGTATACATATTTATGTATTGAATATACTTCTCGCGTTTAATTAGGCATTTGTACTGGCTCGTGCCTTATATATAACGTAGATATAGAGCCCATAAGTTCTAGTTCTTTTTTTTAGGGTAATTCACATGGTGGATAGCATAGAAAGGGATTTTAAAGGGGGGATGCGGAAGGGTAGAGGAAGGCAGCCAAGGGTTAACTAGGGCCCCCGGGCTATGGTTTTAGGATCCTACCCGGCAATTCGCCTAAAAGTGATGCAGGGAAATCCCTAGAAAAACCTGCATCAGGTAGGTCGGGTTTTTGGTTCTTGTCCCACGCCCTTCCGATGGCGGGAGAGGGGTTTAACTGTGGGATCGCAGCTTTCCCTTCAACGTGCCTTGACTGGTTTAGAGGCAGCTGCCCGACTATTCCAATAGGAATAGCGGACAACTCTTACCGTATGCCCAAGGTCTGCGATCCCAGAACATACACCTCTCAAAACAGGCCGAGGTGCCTCGGCATGTGGGAACCTTAGTTCAAAAAGCAAAGAGATGTGAAGGTATCCCGAAAGGTAGCGTCCGCCAGAGGTCCTTTCCTCTAAGTTATAGTTTCTAAATTGAAATGCTTTAAGATATTAGATTAGCGGGCCACCTGCGACTATAGATTGGAATATGTCAACTAATGAGTCTTGTGGTAGCCATGAATTCTTCATTTGTTTTTTATTGATTTATTTACAGTCGCATCAACGTCTAATTAAGGAACTCAATTTTTCTTTGTCGGGGACCTGATTTGACGATTTGACACAAACATCCGTGTCCTCGCTGAGATTCGAACCCGGGACCTCTTTGATGCGAGGTAGCCACGCTGACGCCTACACCACGGAAGGTTGGGTCTTCATGAGTTGTATACTGACCGCATACACTACACAAATGATGAATACACCGGAGAAGTTCCAACGAAACATCGAGATTTTGTAATTTAAGATTTAATTCATTTGTGACATACACAATTGTTTCTGACGTATTGGTAATTTTATTTCTTCGTTAACGAAAGAGAAATTTTAAGATATATCGGCTTTAAAACCAAAGATGATCCTGACTCAGAAAATATCAAAATGATATGTCATATCAAGCAACTCATTAAACTAAATGCCAAAAATTAAATTTATTACCGGACGTTTTGAGGAAACGTTATTAAAACGTTCTATTAAACATATTTAAATGTTTATTTCTTACTGACAAAACCTTAAATTTCATTTGCCGGTATGGAATTGTTTTGTCTCGCATGAATCTCGATATTATTATTTTTAATAATGTGTGATGAAAATACATAAGTATTCATTGGTATAATTGTATGAAACCTAACTGTTCGTTACGAAAAGAGAAATGAAGTCTGATAATAGTGCCATTGATTGCACATGAAGATGGTATTGATTTCAATAGCATTGGAGCATAAAAGGCTGTGTCATCCGAAAACGAAGTGCCTGATTTTTTAATCGGAGTTGTCACCGACATGCTTTATATGACGACGGATATGCTGGACAGCGAGATAATGGATGTGATTTATGGCTTCGAATATTATCTGTCAAACTGATTGTGCAAATTAAATGTTTTATCGTTCAGCTAGTTTTTGTGGTTGTTTTGTGCAGAATAAGGTGATTTGCGGCGTTGTGTGATATTCACACATTGACTGTACCGACCTTATTACACAAAAATAATATTTGCATTTGGCGTTTTTAATCTACTTTTATGTCGTTCAATTGCCTAATATTCGTAATATATACCAACAGACTTTGTTGAAATATAATTAAGTTCTTATTGGAGGAGATAAATAGATTATTAAAAGTAATAGTTATTATTTTCGAGTTCTCGTATAGTTCTACTGTCACGATTCCTCATTATTTACGTACATGAAGAAGAATATTATACATTTAAATATTTATGCTCAAGTACATATTATTTTTGCACAATTCAATGAAATAAAGTTGATGCATTATAAGCATCTAGAAATTATATTACTAAAAATAAGGAGTAACACGGACAAATTGTCAGAAAAACTTTGGGTTATACAGCTAAAACAAAAAATAATTACAATATTACGACGTTTCGTCCACTATTTTCGGACTTGATCAGTTAATAGACAGTATTGCATGTAATACAAACCGGTATATATCGCAGTCCATGTCACAAAATTGCATATTTGGACATTTATTTTTAAGATAAATGTATTGTAGTAATTAGTAATTAATCCATTGTTATAATTGCAAAGTAAAGGACTCATTATTAGAGAATATAAAGCAGACACCGCGACAAAGCGGGCGGCGAGTCAATAGAACCATTGTTGAGATATAGGCAGTCAGAAATTTACGAGACGAACAGACAGTCGGACGGCGAGCAGCCTGGCAGACAGATAGGTTGTGGTGAGCTTACGGTTAAATTAACTATTTGTTGGGCGCCACCTGCAAGAATTGTTCTTGCAGGAAAGAGAAATGCAATATTTAGTTATTAAAAAAACAATAATTCATTTTCTCAGAATTTATACAAAATGAAAAGTTCTCCAGCCTGCCAGGGATGCATGTAGCCCCCTCCCTTTCTCAAGATTAACCGTGGTTTTTCTCGCGGCAAACCGACGCGATACCCGGAAGAATGGAACGCGACTTACCAGGTCTGCAGCTCGGACAGGGTCGACTCCCGTTGGCGGCTATCTGTCTCATCAGCATTCGCAGAAGACCGGAGACCCACGTGCAGAACCAAAATCTTTCAGGATCAACTTTCTCTGTCCACTCTCACCGACGGTCCAAATTCATCTCCTTGTCCACTCTCATCAACGGTCCACATTCATCTCTTCTGCTCTCATCGACTGTCCGCATTCATCTCTTCGACCACTCTCTTGTTCGCAGACTTCTTTCTCTGCCTCCTCAAAACCCTCTCTCCTGGTTGGTCCTTGTGCACACGTGACCCTCTTCCATCTATTTTAGGGCCATAGCCTTCCGGTCATCTACCCCTTCCTTGGCCGACCCTGACCTTGCTTGCGGGACTTGCGGATTTTCCAACCCACCCCGCCATTGTCTTGTGTCTGCTGCTCGACCCCGGCAAGCCACATTCCCATGCTTCCAGGCAGTAATTAACAGTTATAAAAAAATATTTTGTACAAATCAATAACGAAAAGCGCACCATAAGGTCTAGCCGGAAAGGTTACAAGTTAAATTGAGTAAGAAAGTTTTGGACTGTAAAATCCATTGTACAGCTACAAGCAGTAACCTAATCAATTGTAACAATCCATCTAACCATTAATCCGGAAGGAGTTGCAGGTTCCAGTTTCCAGAAGAGAGACCCAAAAGTTTCGACAAGTGTTTTGTAACGAATTTAAATTCAGTGATATCCCCAAAAACGTGTGCACAGAAAACCCCAAAATTGAGACCTGGTCGGCCGTAAGTAAAAGAACTCTAAATTTATTTGTAAACCATTTCATTAAGATACGTCAGATCGTTCTTCAATTAATTTCTTTTCTTCAATTATTTCTTTTCTTTAATTGTTTTGTTAGATAATTTAAATTCAATTCACCCATTTATCAAACCCAGTAAAGACCCTGAGATTTTAAATATTATTGTGTAATTTTTTATAATGTATTTAACTTCATTAATAAATTTTGTTTAATTGTTTCACATAGTAATTTTTATTCAGCCACAACCATTAGTTTTTAATCAATTTATTACAGTATATGGAAACATTCAAAACTCTCTATTACCTGATGGAGTCGAAAATAGCGAACAAAATTATTTTTGTTTTAGTTGTAAAATACCACTTTTTATAACAATTTACATTACTTTTATTTAATTAATTATAATTGTTAGATTCATTTAATTATTTAACAAATTATGATTTACATTTAATCTTTTAGATTTAAAAATTAATAAGACGTGTCCAGAATGGATCCCTATTGCAATTCTGTAAAAAAAAACGAAAAAATTGGAAAAAGTGGAATTTTATTTGAGTGATAGTTTTCGCGTTTCATTTCATCAATTTTCTTAATGTAATATATTGTAATGATAATTAAAGGCAATTAAAGAATTAATAATTCAACAATTGAAATAAATTGTTATCTGTGAGAACACAAACACAACAATGAGTAAGAACATATACAGGCGGGTCTTTGTCGTTGGAGAGCGTTTAAGCTACGGGGCTCACCAGTCAGTCACAAAATTTCGTCGAGTAGAGTTGGTCACTAAAATTTTAACAGAGAGAGTTACTCGGAGGAGAATGATGAGAGTGTGATTCAAGAGGCTGATAATCAATTGGTCAGCAGGTATCGGTAAAACTTTGGAGAAGGAGTGGACAACAATCTGATTTACCCGTAATCAGAACCAGAGCTACAATCTTGGCTGGAGAGAGAGAGGGACTTAGAGCAAAGGTCCGCAGTGTTGTACGGAACAATTGTGTCTGGTGGATGATAAAAAAAGCTTTGGAAAGTGACTTGAAACAAATTAAATTCAGTGAAACGATGGCCTGTTACGTGTAAATATTGTAAAGTGTATCATAGAATCCAAAAAAATGCCTGGTACCGGTACAAACAAACTGTAAGTAGAGAGAAACTTTATAAATTTATTGCTACGTAAACATTAAATAAGAATAGATCGTCTGATTTTGGATTCCATTTCATTTTGCTCTTTTAATTCTAATCAAGTTTTGAATGCTGTAAATTTTGTTTCTTAATTTTGATAGTAGGAAAATGTATTGTTCTTTGTTTAAAAGGCCCAATCAACGACCCTGAGACGAGAGTAAAGGAGTTTGTATAATAGTAAGAACATTAATGTAAAATAATCACAAGAAAAATTGTTACCATTAATTTAAATAAAGCAATTGTTTCTGAGATTCCAAACCCGAAATCATTTTAACATCCTTTAATTAAAATAATTTTAAAAAAATTAAACTACTAATTAATTACAATCTTTTGTGTATTACATTTATTGGCGTGTCAACGTGAGGTAGGATCATTTAAATTCATTCTTTTAATTAAATAATTAAAATGTTGTATCAATATACTGATTCATTTTTAATTGTATTCTTTTTATTTTTAATATTAGACTTTATTATTGAGAATTTAATGTCGTAGTACACGGAAACCATCTAGACGGGAACTAATACCACGTGGTTAAAGTTTCAACCCGTTTTGGGTTACTTTGCAGACTTAGTAGAAGCCCAGTGTTAACCAGTTTGTAGGGGTCCGTCTCGCAGACTACAAGGGATAACTGGACCTTTTATTATTATTTTTTTTAGGGTAACAGGCTACATGAGGGTAATCCACATGGTGGCAACTCCCCTTTAATAGCATAGGAAGGGATTTGAAAGGGGGGATGCGAAAGGGTAGAGGAATGTAGCCAAGGGTTAACTAGGGCCCCCGGGTTATGGTTTTATCGATCCTACCCAGCAATTCGCCTAAAAGTGATTCAGGGAAACCCCTAGAAAAACCTGCATAAGGATGAAGTCTGCGAGAGAATTTTCTCGCAGGTGAATCTTCCCAGAGAGCTCTGGCGGAGGCTGCCTTCCTGGTATAAAGGCTCCTGTAATATCTACGGTTCAGTATTTGTTTCTATTAAATTTCATCTTTAATAACATCGAAGCGCATTCTGAATAGTACTATAGATCCCTACACGTATTTGCTATTTCATTCCTATAGATCTTTCTGGATTTTCCTCCGTCCTGCTCCGTTCTCCGTCCTATTCTGATCCATTCGATACCCTTGCTCAAGACTACGAATTGAATAACAGTGTCCTTATTTTGGTCTTAAAGTACAATATTTCTTGGAACAACGTTTTTAATCATTCTCTTATTTCAATTTACCGTCAATTTCAAATCAGATAATTTGATTTAAAATTGTTGGTATATTTTTAAGAAAGATGTATAAAATAATTCGTTTAGTGTTATGAAGATAAAACTATATTTTATTTGCGGTCACTAAGTTAAGGTGGTTTATTGTAGTCGCAAATTTCATGAATTTATTGTTTCATAGTCATCGTCCGTTATGAACCAATTTCACGGTTATGTAGTTTATTGAATGTTATATGTACGATAGTTAAGAACAAAATATACCTTTAGATTTTGCTACTGAATGGGTGATAATCAATTAACATATGAAAGCCATTACAGTAATCACTGTCCCCCGAGGGTATGATAATTTTTGTACTCGTTGTACACAAATGAATCAAGATGTCATACAATTAGACGTGGCTGTAATTAATTAAAGTTAAAGATCGCCTGGAAGGGAACTGTCTCTGCGGAGGTGTAGCGATTTTATTTTGAAACATGTGTTATTAAATTGTTTTACAGATGTTTAAAATAGAGCTTACTCAAGACGACATTGTTTCGTTCCATAGCTGCTCTGCTGCAGACATGACGACGCCGTATATCTGACCTGCGCCGTTCGTACGATTCACAAACTAATCCTTAGTAGGAAAATGTAGAGGATAGATAGGTGGGGAAGCAACTTCGAGTTATTAGGGCCCCTTCGCTGCGATTTTATTGACCTACTCTGCATTCGCCTATGATGCAAGAAGCAGTGTCGATGACACTTTTGTCGTTTGGCCGCACGGGACGGAGAAACTGCAGACGTTCCTTGAACATCTCAACAGTCTGCACTTTAACATAAAATTTACAATGGAGGTGGAGAAGAATGGGCGCCTTCCCTTCCTAGATTTTCTAATCCGGAGGAAACAATATGGTGGACTGGGCCATTCCGTTTATCGGAAAGCCACATATACCGATCTGTACTTGCATACCAACAGCTTCCACCATCCGGCACAGAAGAGTGGAGTTCTCTCGACCTTGGTCCACGGTCAGGGTGGTATCAGGCAAAAATCTACCTGTTGAATTAGAACATCTTAAAACCGTTTTCCGTCTGAACGGATACAATCCCGGCCAGATAAAGAGGGCACTTCCGCTCCGAAGGGAGAAAATAGCAGATGGAAAGGAAAATGTAGACAATCATGCAAACATTCCTTTCGCCGGCAACATCAGCAACCAAATAGATCCCCTACTGGCCAAGTATAACATTGACACGGTGTTATATCCACAGAAGAAAATTAAAGAAATGCTTTGCTCGGTTAAAGACAGTATAGGACTTCGTACTCCTGGTGTCTATGGTATACCGTGTGAATGCGACAAACTATTCACACGGTAATTGATAGATGAACTCAACACCAAAGGCATCTCAAACTCCGGAAGCCAAATAAGTCAGCAGTGGTGGAAAATGCCATAGAAACCGGCAATGACATAAAGTTCAGTGAAAACAAAATCTTGGACCCTGTCAATGGTTTCTGTGACAGCATCATCAAAGTAGCCGTACATATTAAGACACATGACAACCTGCTCAACCGGGACACCGGATTTCAATTGAGCAAGGCTTGGTACCCACCTATAACATTGATAAGATGAGAGGTCCGGATCTCTACTCTGGCCGGGGTTGCCGTGGGTAGGGTACCTCGGCGAGTGGCCGGTCTCTGGACTGATGGTGACACGCCTGAAACGGGCTTGTAGGAGAGACGGAAGGGGTTACCTTTGGGGATGCCTTTTTCTCTCTCCGTGTTTGAACTAAGGTTCCCACAAGCCGAGGAACCTCAGCCTATTTCGAGGGTGTATGTTCCGGGGTTACAGAACTTGGGCATACGGTAAGAGTTGTTCACTGTTCCCATTGGAAGTCGGCCAGCTGCTGTTGGAGGCACGGAGAAGGGAATGGCGCGTTCCCACAGAAAACTGTCGGAAGGGTGTAGGACAAGTACCCAATGTTGATGCAGGCTTTCTAGGGTTTGTCCTGCATTACTTTTAGGCGAATGCCGGGTAGGATACTTAAACATTGGCTACCTTGCTCTACCTTTTCGCATCCCCCTTTCACTCCTTTTCATATGATATAAGAGGGGAGTTGCCAATATGTGGATTACCTTATACATAGCCTGTCCACACCTTCTTCTTCTTCTTCATGGTCCCGGCACTTCGCCTAGAAGATAACAACAGGGCTTGTTACTGTCGAAACGTCGCGGTTTAATCGCTGTAGGCTCCCGACTGAGATTCGAGAACTTTTTATAGAACAATTACAGTGGGAAAATTTTCGAACTTTGTACTCTATTAGCAGATGGAACTGAGTGGGTCTATCGTCATGCATTTTATAAGTAAAGCATCAGCCTGAAATTCATGTTTTACAGCTATTAGAATGGTAGATGGGGGTAAGATGTAGTTTTATTTACACGAAAAGCAAAATGTAAGAGTCACCAAACTGTATTGATTGCCTCGTCTAATTATTATCACATAAAAAACACGTACAAAGACTTAAAAGATTATGCAACGAAATTAAGGTAACCATATGAGAATAGATGAGTTCAGGCAAAATGTATCAACGTAACCTGTCTTCAGAAAATTAACTGAGAAGAACAATTAAGTAAAATGATTCAAATATTTAAATTATTAATGTACATACGACAATGCCAAGAACACGGACAATGGAACTGTCATAATCATATCGAAATGTCCAAGCCTTAAATTTTGCAAAACGTTGGGATATTAAACGAATAATTAGACAAGAAAATTGTCCAACTTAAGAAAATGACCACTTTTTAGAGATTTTACTATGATTAACGTGTTCAACAGTTTCGATGCTATATTAGTTTGTTGTAAATTAACACAAAACAAACAGAATGTTATTTGTTAACCGGACGGCGGGAATCTGGTGTGCTGTATTGACTTCTGATGCTGGTTTAGTCCAATTCTCTTCACTAGGAATTTTTAAACAAAAATCCGTAAAGAGCGAGTAGTCTCCCCAACAACTGACTGAAATGTTAGTCATGTTAAGTCAATCCCAATAAAAAGTAAAAATAAAAATATTTTTGATATAAATAAATTTTTAATACCCTGATAAAATGTCTACATGCATATATTATTTATATTATTAGAAATTTGGGTATTTCTCAAGATCTAGAAGCTTTCTAAATTATCTTTCGGTACCCTGATTCGCACTCAAAAGTAACGAATTACAAATCCATAAAACTGTAGTGTTAATTGAGATGCAAAATGCACAAATGAGCGTTTATAATGCTTAATGGTTTGCAATGTACAATTAATGTTTTTCTTATTGGAATGCACAAATTTATCATAAGTGTAACAATATTTACAGCGTAATCTATAATTACTTACAATTGATGTTTCAGTACGTTCATTTAAAAAGTATTTAAAGAAGCATTTTTTTGGTGATTGTGGAAAATATTTTCCGGTAAAATATCGGAGTGCGTCCTTACAAAAGGATGAATAAAGTTCCCCATTAATACTTCAAAGTTTATTACGTTTACATGGAAATTTCATTAGACACTGTGGAGCTGTGCCTAAAGCTGCTTGTTGCGCACCGCAGATAACTGTGATTAATGCTGCACCGCTAACCTGGAGGGCGCTACTTTCTCCGCAGACAGGCTTTGTGATGAACAGGAAACCTTGTGCAAACATATTCAATGTATTCATATCCGTTTTCCACTCTATTTGTTTGAACCATTAATTTAAATTTCTTGTTAACTCTTGGAATAAGACTAATTAATCGGTCAAATGTAAAAAAATATGCAAACTGTTGTATGTGGAAACTTGCAGGAAGAGCAAAGTCTGGTAGTACGGATATTCACAATAGTTGTTAAATCGAATTTTACACTTGTCAAAGCACTAATAATATGATTATTGTCAAAAAAGATTATAGTTGCTTAAGTTTCATCCCAATTGTTAACTCAGGCGGCTGTTTAAAATTAACTGAATCCGATAGTCTGTGATGAAAAACTTTAACTTTAAATTGAAATATTTTGTAATGTCCTGGAAGAGTTTGCACCTTTGCTTCTGGTATATAGAGTAAGCGTACACGTAATAGATCGACTATAAATTTAATACATTAGCAGAATTTATAAATAAAATTCACTACTCATCGTTTTGGAATTAAATTTTATTTTATTTAACACCCTTCATTCATCAGTACATCATAGTATTGGAAATATAACAACGAAACAGTTAAATTTTAAATAATAATTTCATAATTACCGCCAGTACAAATAAATGCTGAAAACATGAAAGGTATTTTTTATAGTGATTATAAAATTTCCACCGGTTACAGACTAGGTTTCTACCGAAAACGAATACATGAGACAAAATTAGAAATAATTTTCACTAATAATATATTATGGCTGTGTCGTGTAAAGGCTAAATTTTTTTGTTTATGGTTGTGTGAAATATTCAACAGAAATATTACGGGTTTTTCCGTCATTTTATTAAAAGTAAATGATACTATCTCAATTCTAGTATTCTAGAATTATTTTAAACTTCAGTGCATGGCATGGAAGAAGTATTTTAAATTAATTTGTTTGCTAAGTGCCCCCCTTCCCACAAAAAATTAAGTAATTTACCAAACATGTTTATGTATTGGATTAAAAGATTCGGTAGACACACTCACGGCAGCTGCTCACTCTGTGAAATATATCTTATGTTTATTAACTTCTGTTCAGCGCCATAATAATAATATTCCATGTTATATATTTTATGGATGCCTATTATAGGTATAAATTTTTGTTCATAACGAAGTAAAAATTCGCCTTCTGGCACATAATAATCTACTACAATACGTTCGTGAAACCTGCTGGTATGTATGTTTTTTTTATGCATTTCATTTGAGCGATATGTTTATAACGACGGGAAACTGACGGTCATATGATTCTGAACCAAATACGAACGAGGACACGAAATTTTTTTTTAATGGATCAAAGTGGGTTGGATTGGGATGTAATTTAAATGAACGAGTGTGTAAAAGTTCTAAAACCCTGATATAAGTTATAATTGAATGCCAACCACGACATACGAAGTGGTGGTTTCAGTATCATAATCGGGACAAAATTTGATGCTTTTCAATCACCCAATATAGCTAAATGTATGTATAGGGAGTTAGTCGTTAAAACGTAATCGTAATTGCAATTTAAATTTATTCCTTTGAATAATGTTAAACTTTGCTGTATACACAGGGTGAGATAAAACATTAATATTAGAATTTATATCAGTCTTAAATTTATAATTTTTTTTAGGGTAACACGCTACATGAGGGTAATCCACATGGTGGCAACTCCCCTTAAATAGCATAGGAATGGATTTTAAAGGGTGGATACGGAATGGTAGAGGAAGGTAGCCAAGGGTTAACTAGGGCCCCCGGGCTATAGTTTAAAGATCCTACCCGGCATTCGCCTAAAAGTAATGCAGGGAAAACCCTAGAAGAACCTGCATCAGGTAGGTCTGGCATTGGGTACTTGTCCCACGCCCTTCCGATGGTGGGATAGGGGTTTGTTGCGGGGACGCAGCATTCCCTGGAACAAGTACCCAATGCCTGACCTACCTGATGCAGGTTTTTCTAGGGTTGTCCCTGCATTTATTTAGGCGAATGCCAGGTAGGGTCGTTATAATATAGCCCGGGGGGTCCTAGTTAACCCTTGGCTACCTTCCTCTACCCTTCCGCATCCCCCTTTCAAATTCCTTCCTATGCTATTAAAAGGGAGTTGCCACAACATGGATTACGCTCATGTAGCCTGTTATCCTAAAAACAAAACAAAAAAAACGTATAAATATCAATATATTTATTTTATTAACTGCATGGAAAGCATTAATAATTCCACTCGCTTAGCAAATGCTAATAATAAAATCAAAACAACTTGGAATGTTATCAAAAATGTATGGGGCAATTGAATCGGCAATCACAAATAAATTGTTCTTGTAGGCCAGAGTGAAACCTCTTCCGGAAGAAAAGCAGCTTGAAGATTCAATTCGTGTTTCGTAAACGTAGCTAACCTTCATATATAAGACAACCTCCGCGTATATTGAGGAGGATTGCTTCAAATTCTTGCAGAACTATGTTCCGGTTCTGCAAAATAGTATATTTTTTCGACCTATACGTATAGATGAAATTTCACTGATAATAAACTTGAAGTGTTCCCAAGCATCAGATATATATGGCATAGCAAGAAAAATTGTAAAAGAGTGCCAAAGTCATCGAATTTTCATATTTAACAAATGTATTTAAATTGGAATATTTCTCGATGCTATCAAAATCGCGAAGTAATCCCCTTATTCAAGAAAGTTTCTCCAGCCGACGTAACACATTATAAGCCCATTTTCTGCTTCCTATTTTTATCTAAATTTTTGGAAAAAAATAATTCACAATATTTTTTGAGCAAATATAACACTTTAAGTTCCTCCCAGCATGGCTTCCTTAAAGGCAAATCCACAAATAGTGCAATGTATGACTTTATTAAAAATATTCAAAATTCATTGGATGAAGGATTGAAGGTAGCTGGAATATTTGCTGATCTGTGTAAGGAATTAGACACGATTGATCAAGAAATTTTACTAAGAAAGTTAGAATATTATTGCGTACGGGGAAACGCCTTACTTCTCCTAAAATCAACAAATAATATCATAAATAAACAAAAGATAGCGGTCGAGACTAAAGATGGACATATTGATTTATCTGATTGGGAATTAATTACTTGCGGTGTTCCTCAAGGCTCGATTCTTCGGTCTTTACTTTTTATTATTTGTATTAATGATCTTCCAGGATTCGTACATCCTCTTAAATCAATTCTCTACGCGGATGATATAAATGTTGTGATTGCAGATGAAAATGTTTAAAATATTGTTATAAACGTAAGCATCACTGTGGAAAAATTAAATGCGTTGTTTAAAGTCAAGCAATTATCACTAAAACTAGGTAAAAGCAAGATCGTCCAGTTCTCAGCGGATGGTAGTAACATCTACTTCCTGGAAAACTCAGTTCGGCTTGTTATTGTCTCTGAATCTAAGTGCAACATGTTGACATCAACACAACGAAAACGGTGTACTTTGCGTATTTTCATTCCCTTATGTGTTATGGCATTGCAAATTGGGGAATTTTCTCCGGGACAATAGAAATATTCAAGTTACAATAGCATGCCATCAGAATACTTTCTAATACGGATAATAAATACAGTTCTAAACCTTTCATCAAAAGTCTGGGAATATTAACTCTTCCCAGCGTGTTTATTCACGAAAGTTTAAAGTTCGTTAAGCTGAACATGAATCTTTTTCAAACGAATGGCGAGTCTCACGATTATGAGACTAGAAATCGCTCAGCTCTAAGATCTTTGGCCTGTACTAGAGAAGTATTCACCACTCACGGATATTTTTATAAAATAGTCTTCCTCCAGATGTTAAGAACAATAATAACTACAAGATTTTTGGGATTCAGTGTAAGAATAGTTACTAAAAGGCGCGTTATACTCCGTAAATGCGTGTCTTGATCGTTCCCATAATAATTATTTTTTTAAAAAAAAAAGCTATATTGTTCAATGTGTTGCTAATAATAACTACTTATTTCATAACTTTCTAAGTCTCTGTTGGCCTTTTCTGCTCTTTTTTTTTATGTATGGCCTGGAGATTTTTCGTCCTTTGTGTTTCCTCCTAGTGTGCGTGTCTAAAGTTTTGTGTTTAATTTTGAATTATGTGTAATTCTATATTTTATGACAGTTAATTTTCTAATCATTAATTTTTCACTAGTGCGTATTTCATTTTTTATTAGTAGTGTAAATATTATATTATATAATACCTTAGTATAGTTAAGGAATTATTATTTTTGTTTTTCTTACTATATATTTCTTCTACTTATGTTGGACAGGGAAATTTGTGTTCCAGAATTTTAGTATTTTTATGTTAACTTCTAATTATTTAAAATTGTAGCATCCAATTATTATATTGTAATTTTATGTAATGACGTATCCTATTTCCTCGTACGAGGACTAATGAAATAACATAAATCAAATCGAATCATAAGAAGCATTTAACCAAATTCATGTAATGGGAAAAAAGAAAATACAAAGATCTCATTTAATAAAATATTAAAAAGAGCCATATGCGTTGTTATATAAATATTTTAATTTGGTGAATTTATATCAATAGAAAATTCGAGCATCCAAATCTACAACTCCTTCTGTTATGTTTGTCAGCGCCACGAAAATGTAATACCAAGGACTCTTTCAGCTGTTTTACCAAGTATTATGTCCAATAACATAGACGTCCGGCGACTATGCATTAACAGGTAGTGAGGATGAGGGGCGAGGTGCACAATATGGAAATACCACTGGACCCGCGTCGGGGTTATGACCTTGTTAATACATTTTTGTGGCGCTGTCTATAGTACCTATTGTTAATCCATAAGTATTCACCTGTGGTATACAGCATTCACAGAGTAAGTTTTTACTTTAACGTTTCTTCTGAATTAATAAAACAAATGATGATCTTATACAGACATAACCATAAAGTAGTAACGAATCATATATTGGAGAAAAATCACGATTTTAATTGGGATAATGTTGAGGTGTTAGATGTTGAACCATATTTATACAAACGCACCCTATCAGAAATGATACACATAAAAAGCACCAAAGACACACTCAATTCGCACAACGATACAATTAAGCTAAGCAATGTTTACAACGCCTTATTTTTCTAAATGGTTTATTCTGTTTTGTTAATATAAATTGTACCTGTAAATTATCGTTTCTGTAAATTTGTGTTTCCATTTATTTACTCAAATTTATTTATCAAAGATACTGAGGATCGACGAACTCGGAATAAATCCCCAAGGTCACTGGACTGGTATTACTAAACCTCCAGATGCCAGGTAAAACCCTCAAAACTACAGCCTGACATTTAGTCTTGCTTAATTCTTGTTAGTGTTCAGCGAATAGTGTGCCTCGGACCCCCGTTCCAAAAATTGTGTGAATTAAATAACCTGTTTCGTTTAATTGTGCTAGTTTACTGTGTTAATTTGGAAAGTTGTTTGTCATTTTTTTTGTTTCCTTGTACAATAATACTATAAATCTAATCAATTGTAAATACCTCCTCTGTAGAAAAATACTTGAAGAAGTTACAAACAGGTGTCGAAACGTCAACACAGAAAAAATTAAAAATACGAAGTGTCCATATAAGGTCATCAATTGTTTCATGAAATACTCCTGGGTCCGTTTGCAACTTTCAATTGCACATTCACTTATCTTCTACGAAAAGTAAATCTGAACTAGCGTTAAGCATTACTAAACCACAAACATCGTTTATGTTTGAGGACTTCTTTTCATTTTGTGTTCCACGGTAAGCAGCCTGGGAATCCAACGTCCGCACAATATGAGAAATTGCAAATTTTCAGAGACAGATGGAAAGAATGAAGCAGTTAAAGACTGGTTATCCTCACAGGAGCAGATGTGTATGACTTATGCATACAAAATCTGGTAGAAAATTAGGACAAATGTTTAATCAAATGTGGAAACTATGTAGAAAAATATAAAAACATGTAAGAAATTAAATAAAGTATTTTGGAGAAATCTGTGACTGTTTGATAGGAATCGGACCTTTCTTTCCGAATACCGTCGTAGCTGTTCCGGTAAATCATCTTTCCTAGGAATGCAAATGGAAGAAAAATTAAAGCGGAAACTGTAATGATCTAGCTAGCGAGCGACCTCAGTTCTCACAGTTATTAGTTAACAGTATTAATTGTCCCTACGTGTCACATAATTATAAAATTCGTGAAATGTACGATAAACTTGTTTGAAACCAAATGTCAGAATCACGGTTGCGAAACGGGAATTCGTTCTGTTCTGTGATCGAACAAACACTAACTTTACACGGGAGCAGCGTACATTATCAAAAAATAAACATTTATAACAGCCTTCCTGATAATTTAAAAAAGAACAAACGTGTCACATAAACAAACATTTTAAAAGTTTACTTGTCAGCGGTGTTAATTACTCCACTAGGTACTTTTAAATCGGTCTGTTACATTCTAATTCACTTGCAGACAATGGTGCAGAATATGAGATTTTTCTATTTTAACCAATTTAAGTCGCTTTTGTTCGTTCTCTTTCCCGTTTCTATTTGTTTACGATAATCTGGAAAGTTGAATAAATGTTTTGTTCATGAGTGTATTACAGCTTTAATATGACTTGTGTAATGGATTGGAATCGTAAGTCAAAAGCATTTGACCTATCACACGTCCAGAAGAAAGAGTTGGATAGGATGGTCGTAGCCTAGATACAAGAATTTTTTTTAAAAAAAACGTGTAACTTTATTTGTTGTCGGTCATAAAAATATTGCAAAATTTACCTTATTGGTACAAATTTGGAGCCCCAAAATTTGTTTCAATTTGAAATATTTTGCAGAAACATGATCGTGTAGAGACGCTAATGATAGATTGATTTGGACCCAGTGGAACAACTCAAATAGGTTATACAGGTTTATAATTTTTCAATTTTTTTGATTCAACCTAATTTTAAGTCTGTACTATAAAATTATTGTATTGGACAATAATTTAAAATTAGCGAAAGGGATTAAAGACAACTTTACATTATATATTACAATGTAGAAATAGTCACATTTCAAAAATTAAAGGTTTCCTTTTTCTCTAAGTGCTTCAAGACTTACCGTCCCATTTTAATTGTAATATATTACAACAAATAGTTCTAAATAAAATATTTTCATTGTAGCGTAACGACTTACATTTCCCCTGACAAGGCTCAAGCCCACCCCTGGCCGATGTTTTCAGTAATCCTCTGGATTAACACGGGATTTCGCAAGTAGATCTTCACAGTTCTTCAAGAATTCTCTAATAATCAAATTTAATTAATAAATAATCTGTACTTTTTAAAAAGTACAATTATTCGGAAAATTATTGTAAAAAAACACCATATTTGAGCAATTGATACTCAAGTTATAATTATTTCTTCCCGATCGAATTTAGAAATTATTAACATTTTATATATTTGAATTGCAATATAATTCTTGAATATACTGTGCCACAGCTCTACTTCTGAACGTTTTAATGACTTTAATTTACAAGATTATGCACAATGAATACACAGAATAAATTTTATCCAGATATGTAGGTTGCAGTGTAGATAACATTGAAAATTATACCACGCATTACTTGCATTAGATGCTTAGTTTCCCATAAATCCCGGAAGGTCGGTGTCGTATTTTGAGCGGCCGCGCACTGAGCGAACAGTCCCTTCCTCTATCGTCCCTTCCTTACTCCTGCTGAGCGAGCAGGTACAAAGTTTTCGAAGAGAAACTTTATGAGTCTAGGTTTTAACATTAAGTGAATGTAATACAAGTTTAATGTATAACATTTCTGAAACTTACGTGGATTTATAATTCCTATCTCTATCTATAATATGGAAACTGTTCCAATTGGTAGTTTAATAAATATGCTTAGAAATTATAAATTAAGATACAAATCTTTTAACGGTTATATTTGTTTAGTTATAAAGTTATTATTAATTTTAATTTTTGAACATTATAATAGAAAAAAAATTCTCAAAGTTTCATCCATAATTTATTAAAACCTCTACTGGTGTTGTTAAATAAATTAAATGATCTAATTTCAAAATCCGTGTTTATAAAAACTCCAACAAAGCCAGATTTTTTACAAACATGATAATTTATAATAATTGTTAAAGGCTGATAAAGTTGCTCCCCGGAAAACTTTATCCCTGGTCGCTGAGCGGTCAGGATTGAGAAAGGAACGTTGCAGGGACTGTTGTCCGCTCAGGCCACGGCCATTCAAAATACGGCGCCGGAAGGTCGGCTAGGACGAGGTGAATGCCCCAACACAAGGATTAATCCTTGTTCTCAAGGACGGTGAAGTCGCCAATCTATATTTTGAAGGAACTGCTGGTTTCTCCCGAATGTACAATTGGAGGATTTTTTAGAGAGGAAGATTATGACGTAAAAAAGGAGTCGGCTCACTTCCCAAAAACATTCCCAAATTCTTTATCTAAATAGCAATATTGACTTTGTAAAATAACTGTAGAAATATGTTTATATTATTTTTTAGTAAATAAAGTACTTTAATAATTCTACATTTTTTTGCTTTTATTTTGATTTCTTCGTTCCACCCCCCCCCCCCCAACCTTACTTACTCAAGTTATTAATGTTCAATGTTGAGAATAGAATCGGATGGGTTTCGGAGAGCCGAAAAATCGTTTAAAAGAATCGATGAGTGTATCGACTCTGAACGACTCAACAAAAAGAATCGATCTGCCCATCACTATAGAGGGGTGCGGATTCTTATTCTCAAATAATTTTCTTATTTAATGTTTTTCTTATTTCCAAATGTATAAAGAAGTAGCCAATTAACGATCAAAATAAAGTAATGACTTGATGCCACCAAACTGTTGTGCTTTCGTCAGTGATTAAAACACGTAAGAGTCGCAAGAACGAGATCTGACAAAAAAAACAAGTAATACAAAAACGTTGTGTGATATTTAGTTTATCACTTCATTTTTTACCGTTAAATGGCTACTTATTTATGTATTTAGTATACCTTCAACACAGACGTTTTATATTTAAAGACTTATTTTTATATCTGTTGGTTCAAAGCTTTTTTTCAAGTATGTTTTGTATGGACCGTTACAATACCTGGTCCCCGTAAAAAATTTAATTATCAAATCAATTACTACATAATTAGTTGATACATAATTTTTGTAAGAGTTGCAACCACAGGTCGGAAGATGAGCGCCTCGCCACGGAAGTGCAATAAAACAGGCGTGAATGTGTAGCGCGCATGCCGCAGCGAAGGCAGAGTTAATTTTGCGCGCTGAGACTCGCTGCAGTCAGCTCACGGCGCGCAAACACGCCTCGGCCACGGTAATGGCGACACTAACCGTGATTCACAACTCTCCATTAACGCACCAGATGCATTACGCCAGCTACAAATATTAACAGACGCAACGCATTGCGGACAATATTTATCGTGCACAATGAGAGTGTGTTGGTACCGATTGCTTGTGAAACATACGCCGTAGCGAGCCAATTCCGGAAAACCTCTCGAGGATTCATCGCGTATTGTGGAAATTGGCCCTGGGACAATACATCAGAGGAATTTTCAAAGTATTTTTAAATTAATCTGGGACAATTAAAGAAGGAAAGTAAATGGAAGCTAATTTTAATCAATAGTAGATTATTATGCAGTTCAGTGAATATTGTATTGTGTTAATTTTACTGAAAATGAGAATTTTCCCGTTGGTAGTGACGCAAAATTAAATATAACACACAGAAATAAACAATCAGATTAAAGAAAAGCATATCCCCTACAAACTAAATAAAATTTTTACACATTTTCTCCTTAAAAGCTATTCCTTTTTTTGCCTGCTTTTATAGTAGCATCAGTATCTGTAAATAAAACGAGACTTTAAAAACTAAACATTAATTTTCATCCCACAAAACGTAAACCATACTTAACTTTCTCTTCTAGATTTTTCTGGTCCATCTGCTCTTCAAACAACGCACTGTACTCTGCTTTTATACACTGTTCATTAAACAAGTTGAGCTGGTTTTCTACTTTCCAATCTTCCGATACGGTGTTAATTATCCAGACGATGTCGGATCTATAAAGATCTGTATTTAGAATATGTACGTATGTGTATGTGTATTTTTTTAATCTACAAATGGGCAGTTTTCCCGGTAGTAGATGCATGAAATTACAATTTAATTACAAATTAAATATGGTAAGTTACAATAAGGGAAATCATAGTAAATTAACATAATCATTATAAAATATAAGCTCTGTATTGGGAAATTATTACAACTATAAATACATGTATATAACATTATATGAATCAAAGGTCAATTTTAAAAAAGTAAAGAAGGAATTAATATTGTACTGACCTGAAAAGAAGAAAAGTGGAAAGATATCTGAAAATAGAGGTTACCTAACTATTTAACTACCTAAGGAGACAATGAATGTTTCCATTTTTTCATTTTAGTTTATAATTCACTACAATATCTTACATTCACTAGAGAGTTCTGATTAAGTTTAAATTTTCTTTCCGTTACAGGACGTTCTCCGAAAACTCTTGCAGGTAAATTGTTCCAGTTATTTATTGTTCTATTTAGAAATTAATATTTTCCAAAATCTGTTTTGGCTGTCTGGTATTTAACTTAAACAAGTGGCCAGTCCTCCCGTACCGAGTCGGTTCTATCAATCTATCTCGAATTCCTTGCCAAGGTTTTTGACCTGCAAAGGCTTTAAAGAAAACGTGTAGCCAGGCTCATTCCCTTCTCGTCTGTAGTGTTTCCCACCCAAGTAGTTTTACTTTTTCGCTCCCATGTCCAGGTCCTATCTGTACGAATTTCGCGGCCCTTTTCTGAACCCTGTTTAAGGATTCTATCTGATTTTTTCATATACCAAGGGACATTCAACAAGTTTCGTAAGACTTTATTCTGAAATCTTTGGATAAACTTAATGTTTGTGACTCAGGCAGAGCCCCAGAACTGAATATCGTAGAGCCTCGTTGGTTTCAATATTTCATTATAAATCATTAGGTAGTTGGAGATGTAAACATAGAAGTTTTTTCCAATTATCCAATAGTCAATATTTTATTTCATTTTTAGGTTGGCGTCTACAGCCATGTCTACGTATTTGACGTTGTTCTAATAGGGCCATTTACTTCTAGTCCTGATAGGTCCTTTTATGGTAATAGGTATATTTTGGCTCGTTTAGCTTTAACATCCATTGTTTAGTCGAGTCCATATGTAGCCATCTCGATTTTTCAAATTTTGGGACATCGCTAGTATATAACAAGTATACGATAGGACCCAGGACGTTAACTCTATTTAGGAATAGAATTTACCGACGTCTGTTTTCTGAGGTCTGGTTTTTATTGCATAAGCATGTTTGCATTTGTAACTTTTCCCGTACTACTTAACATGGATAAGATTTAAAGAACGCAGAGTCTGCCATTTCTTCTTGACATTTCGAATGGTTTCCATCCCACATTGACTATTTTATGTCAGGGCTTCGGTCCTGTGACTACCAATTCAGCTGCTTTCTGCTGACCTTTCTCTAATGACTACCAATAACACGCACGATATTGTATTGTAGGGCAAACTGATGTTTTAGTTACCTGTTATTTACCTCCATTGCTCCCTATCTTTAATGTTCTATTAACAAAATGTAAGGTGTTTCATGATTTTCGGGATATGTGAATAAATTCCTGCCTCAGAAGAGAAATCCACTGATACAACTGTTTTCTTGCGGTATTTGTTCCCCGTCTATACTATAATTATACTCTCTTCACACCTTCTTTTTGTAAACTAAATTGATTTACTTTTTTTCCAACTTATCTTTATCCTAATAAATCAATTATTGAACTTACACAGACACTTTATTTTTTATTTATAGCGCAACGACGGTTCGACGCATATTCGTATCTTTTTCAGGTATTATTCTAAAGAGGAAGTATTTACAAATGTTTGATATATAGACTAATTTTACAAGTTAACAAAGACTAACTAAAGTAAACAAAAAAACGAACAACTTACCAAATAATTATAACAAACTAGCATTAAAAACAATTAATTGAATAATTTCAGAATGTTTTTGAAAAGACTGAATGACGGATTCGACCTGACATCTGGAAATATACTCAGGGTTTTTTCTCCGATCTGGAAGATAATAGTCTTTTACATCTATTGTAAATACTTGCCCAACTATTTAAAGTTTTAGATCTTTTTTTAAAATAAGGTACATCAAACATACTATTTATGTTTCCATACATAATAAAATTGTATTTGAGTAAATAAATTGTGTTCAAACAATTACGTCTGAAGTTAATCAGTGACATTAAGCCAAATTTTATTTCAATTATAAAGCAGAAAATTCGTTAATATATATATATATATTTTTAGGGCAACAGGCTACATGAGGGTGATCCACTTTGAGCAACTCCCCTTTAATAGCATAGGAAGGGATTTGAAAGGAGAGATGTGGAAGGGTAGAGGAAGGTAGCCAAGGGTTACGAGGGCCCCCGGACTATGTTTTAAGGAACCTACCCGGCATTCGCCTAAAGAAATGCAGGGAAAACCCTAGAAAACCTGCATCAGGTAGGTCGGGCATTGGGTACTTGTCCCACGCCCTTCCGATAGTGGGAGAGGAGTTTGCTGTGGGGACGCAGCATTCCCTTCTCCTTGCCTCGACCAGTTTAGGAGGCAGCTGGCCGACTATTCCAATGGGAATAGCGGACAACTCTTACCGTATGCCCAAGGTCTGCGACCCCGGAACATACACCTCCTAAAACAGACCGAGGTGCCTCGGCATGTGGGAACCTTAGTTAAAAAAACCCAGAGAGATGTGAGGGCATCCCCAAAGGTAGCCCCCGCCAGAGCTCTCTGGGAAGGTTCACCTGCGAGAAAATCCTCTCACAGGTTTCCTTTCCTTGATTCGTTAATATTATCCGGCATATCGTTCACATAAATGAGAAAATATCACAGACCTCCGAGAGATATCGACGTCCCATGTCGTTGCTCTGAGTGCTCTCGTCAAATTTTTACTCCTCTTAAAAATTACTGGACCAAAAGTATTAATATACCATGTGGCACGACATCAAAAATATCCGAAAAATCTGTTATAATTGCGTCTGTATGACTAATGGAAAACTCATTTTCTGTTTTATAATTGAAATAAAATTTGGCTTAATGTCACTGATTAACTTCAGACGTAATTGTTTGAACACAATTTATTTACTCAAATACAAATAGAAGTCTGAGATTTGTATCATTTGTAACCAATCATAAATTAAGTACACACAACTAATAATTTTACCCTCTTAGAAGGAACTTTGTTTTTTACGACTGTTAACTCGAAAAAACTTAAATTCGATAGTTACATAAACACCCATAGTTGTATCACAGGTTTAACTTATGAATACGTTGAAGACGTCATTAAATAGTGAAATAACAACTGAAACAGTAACATTTAAGCCATGAATTTGTTTCATATATTCTTTTAATCTAATGAAAGCAATTAAAGTTTAATATTGAAGAATACAGTTTTTTTGTACAAAGTGGAGAAAGGAATTTATATTTTACGCGAGAGAAGAAAATTTATTGGATGTAATTTTAATGAGAGTAATACATTTTCCGTTTTTTAAGCGTTTCTCAAATGTTCAGGATTAATAGGTGCACTTTGTGAGAGTTGGCCAATAGAAAAAGTAATAAAAAAATTCCCTGGACAGCTGATATTGATTGTCTTGAGTGTATCAACAAATATCATATATGAAAAATTATTTTTTGGATAATGAATTATTGAAAACGTGTGACAGAATAAACGTCGTATGACGTGATGCTACAATAAAAGTAGTTAAGCTTTTATGATTTACATATCGCTACGTCGGCTATTAAGAATTTAAAGACGATAACTTTTTACAAGTAGGCCTACAGAGTTTTCCAACTGGCATGAATCCTTATAATTCCCACATGAACAATAGAGAATAATAATCATAATTGTATCACAAATATTATTAACAATATAGAAGTATTAATTACAAGTTGCCCATTGAAAAATAATATTTTTACTACCTGCAACTCCTTATGCGACATTAAAAAATCTGAATACATGATTACTTTACTTTCAATACGGGGATTCTTGAAAAACTTATGGTGATATCACTTCTATAATACATTAATATCATGATAAAGTAGTAATTAAAAGTAATTTAATTTATAGTTCATGTAAGAATAATAATAATAGTGTGGTGAGCTTATGGTTAAATTAACTAATGATATGCGATTTGTTGGGCGCCACCTGCAAGAATTGTTCTTGCAGGAAAGGGAAATATAATATTTAGTTAATAAAAACAAGAATTCATTTTATGAGAATTTATATAAAACGAAAGCTCTCCAGCCTGCCAGGGATGCATGTAACCCCCTCCCTTTCTCAAGATTAACCGTGGTTCTTCTCGTGGCAAACCGACGCGATACCCGGAAGCATGGAACGCGACTTACCAGGTCTGCAGCTCGGACAGGGTCGACTCCCGTTCTCTCTCATCAGCATTCGCAGAAGACGACCGGAGACTCACGTGCAAAACCAAAATCTTTCAGGATCAACTCTCCCTGACCACTCTCACCGACGGTCCAAATTCATCTCCTCGTGTTTGCAGACTTCTTTCTCTGCCTCCTCAAAATCCCTCTCTCCTGGTTGGTCCTTGTGCACACGTGACCCATTTCCATCTATTTTAGGGCCATAGCCTCCCGGTCATCTACCCCTTCCTTGGCCGACCATGACCTCGCTTGCGGGACTTGCGGATTTTCCAATCCACCCCGCCATTGTCTTGTGTCTGCTGCTCCACCCCGGCAAGCCACATTCCCATGCTTCCAGGCAGTAATTTAGGCAACAGTTATAAAAAAATATTTTGTACAAATCGATAACTAAAAGCGCTCCATAATAGTAATAATACGCTACAATTAAAATGGAACGAGCTAAGTAGAAATTTATGTTCAAAGTATCCAATTATGAAAAAGTTACCTCTCAAGTATCTGCCAATGAAAAATACAGTGCAGTTTACTTTCTTACACTTAGACATTAAGGTTTATGATATGAAAATACTTCTAATTGGAAATTTGAGTTCTACACTAGATGACCTATAGTGCGCATGTTTGTAACAAACAAATTCGACGCAACTAAATAGGAACGTAAGTGAAACAGCTTTCAATGAGAGCATAAATTTAGTTTTGATAAACAACGCACTTTAACGGACCTTATGTACGACTGTCGACAGTTAGAAATACAAAATTATTTCAAGCGGTCAACAAGTGGAATTCAACTGCGGTATCAACGCCGCATCAGCAGGTATGCAGATACCCTCTTATTAATAACCCTAAATAACCACAGTACTCACACATATAAAACTCCTAAGAACCGAATATGTTAACACAAACCAGGTGCAATACCGTTTTTTGAAATTTCAACAACACATCAATTTTTAACCTCACATAAACAAACATTTCAATAACGACAAGCTTCAACATCCAAAAATATTTAAAAAGAAATAAAAACTAATAATTGTTGTTAGTTAAATGATCAGACAACGTAAATGTACCAGTCAGAAGTCGCAAGTCTATGCAAATATATAGGAATATATGGAAAAGCCACAACAGAAAATAAATCAAAACCCTTTAATATTAATACATAGATATTACTGATATATTTCCAGAAGTTGCAACAAAATAAACCTATAATAAAAGAACCTTGCCAAAAGACACCATCAAAATACAATAGGCATATATCGCAAAGTAGTATATAAGTAACAAAAATTTCACTTAGAAATAGAAAACAAACAGTTTTCTGTCTCAGTAAAAAAGTGAATCTAATTGTATTAGTTATCCTGAACTTAAAAATGATATCCGTTTACCGCCATCACGCAAGGTTTCCGAGATACAGAAATTTATAATTTCAAACACTGTAGCATTTTCTAGATAGTTACCTACATAATAATGAAATTGTGGGTCACCTCTTGATGTTCCAACAATAATGGGCCAGCATATTAGGATTTCAATTGTCTTGATACCTCTTTTCCATAGCTGAAAGATTTTGATTGAAGTGTTACTCGTGCTCAGCGCTAACTGCGCCAAGATTTTCCGGAAGAAATCTAGCGTGTGCAGGAAGTGTTTTTTAAGGATAGTCTTATAATATGTCGACAATATCACGGTAGTTTTCCACATTTCGCTTAACCAAAAACAAGTAACTTTCTGCAAGCTTGCCAAGCTGCTTTCTCCAGTGAAGTTTATCAAACTTTTCATCATGCATTAGTAATTGTAATTGTAGACCCACAAATATTCCTTCTTAAATGTTTACTTCACTAATTTTTGGAAACTTCTGTTTTAAGTTCGTGAATCGAGGAGTATTGTCCGTAGCTATTATATGTAACGACGTTTTAGGGTTACGCAATGCGTCTCGTTACACATTTTTCTGTCCATGAATGGATGATTCGCGTTTAGACCATTTTTTTCTAATGTAATGGTTTTTATTTTCCATCCTACCCCAATGACACAAAAAAAACAGCAGTACTATGTGTAAGCAGGCTACAGGCCAATAATAAGTGCAATTACTTTCAAATCAGCACAAATATTTCATTCACACATTGTATATTGAAACTTTTCCAATATAAATTTAAAGTTTTCATATGTTTCTTTCATAATAGCAGCGTGAACCACAGGTACTGATGTGAATTTATATCTATAATGCTTTTTAAATGTGCCATAACGTCATCTAAAGCCACCCTGGCACTTGATACACACACGCACGCTACCAATGCACGCAGGCGCTATAGCGCAACAGCACCAACGTGGACAAGACCAACAACCGAGACTCCCTCATCCGTCATCGGCCGTTGCTACCTGCCGCACAATTTTATTTATCTATCCTCTGACGCAACCCTCAAAACCCACTGTGCACAGTCTTTCTCTATCGGCATATATTTCCTTGTTTTTTTTCTATATTAATCTTCGGGTGGGTTTTTGGTATAATATTATTTACATTGTAAATAAATATTAATGAATAAAAGGAATTATATGTTTCAAAGAATCTGTATTTTTTCAGGATCCACCAACAAAACTAATTTTAGAGAAAGTTATGAAAAAGGACCGTTTTGTTGGGTCATGTTCCATACCAAATGCCATTACAAAATTTTAAGGCATTTTCTTCAGAAAAAGTGTCTTTAAATTTAGAATGGCGATTACGATAATTACATATCTTTGTATTGTTTGGAAAAAGATTCCTAGCATTTCAGCAAGTTTTTGGACAATTTTAAATCTAATATGTGATCGTTAAGATCTTGAGTCAATAATGATGCTCAGATGAACAGCTTTGTTCTAAAGTTGAATCACCAAAATCTGTTTCTTCCTTACTTCCATCAGAACCTGAGCCCTCTTCATCTAATGTCATACGTTGTGCAGGCTTTGGTATGGGCAATTCTTGGAACCAGCAATGTGGAACTTATCTCATTGCATATTACAAGATAGATTACACCACTGTATATTTAGGTTTTAACGCAATTCCTTTCATGTTTTTTAATCAGAAATAATAGAGTGATTTTTCGGTTCCCTCCACATCATATGGATGGAAAATGGAATGTGGCATTCTTTACACAGTGAGGATCCTAGTACGCGATACTCAACAAACATGTGAAGCACTCGTTTGGTCACGCACTATATACCAAAAATAAAGGTCGTTACAGTTATTCACTATTGGAATAAAGTTTCACCTTTGGGACTTGAGTGTCACTTCACCGCATATATAACAAAAGTTGTTAGAATGATTGAAAGAAAGTGTAGATATTTTATAACTAACGCTTTACTAAAATAAATTAATTTTTAAATCTTCTAAGGATGTATGTATTTAAATTAATATTATGTACAAATCTTAACGCGTGGGCAGAAAACAACAAAAATTGATACACGTATTCTTCGAAACACGTGAACCGGTACTGTGGGGATGAGACACGTCTACCACCCCTAGGAGTGGGTGCGGACGGGTGTGAAAATTTTCAAACATTCTAAATATTTTAGTCGAATAAATATTTTCCGGGGTCAAAGAGATGATAGTGTTTCTACCGACATTATGGGTACATAATTTCAATCCTTTATGACATGGGAAAGAGTACGCTTAGAGGTGGGGGTGGAAATGCGTTGCAAGAATATAACGCGAATAAAACCGAGATTGGCGTCAAATCCGGGGTAATTAATGTCGCTGAGTTTAATTATGACATTTAACTTTCCAGTCCATCCCCCGGTCCGGGGGTGGATATTTGAAAAACGGCAGATATATGCGTTGAATAATTTTGTTTCAGGGATACTTACTTTCATACTATTTCTACCGATATTAACTGAGTATAATTTCAACCCCTCAGAGCATGGGAGGTTAGCACGCTTAGGGTTGGGGGCGGAAGGGCGTTGCATAAAAATAACGCGAAAGGAACCGAAATTGAAGTCAAATCGGGGGCTGTGGATATATGATAGCCCGGGCAACGCCGCGAACCCAGCTAGTCTATATAAGAAAAAAGGATTATATTTGTATGTATTTACGTTAATTTCTAAGCAAATTTAAACACGTAGGCGTAGTGAAACGAAACTTGGTATACATATTCTTCAAAACACGAGAAATGGTGCTATTGGCGTGAGAAGCATAAGGGTGAAAAGAATAATAATTAAAAAACTTGATATTTTTGTGTTAAATTTCTGCGCGTCATGATAGAGAAATGTTACTACGCGACGAACAATTGTTCCCTTTTTCCGGAATGAAATAAAGCAGAAATATTTTCATTGAAAAAAAATTATATCTATATACTCCAACGAATGATTATAAAACAACAATACGAAATACTTTAGGATCCTTGCGGAAAATGTAAGTTAATTTTCGTGCCATATTAGTGACTCCAATATGGCGACTATTATTTTACATTATTGAATTTCATGAATTTAATCTTTCGTAATGTCTGAAGACTGAGGGACAATTATGTCCTGAAATAGTCAGTATATTTAAGAAGAATTTCGGAGGAATGTTTGTTGGGACTGATGCAATAACTTACTTGGATTAAACACATGAAATAATACCACTGGATCATAAGTTCGTGTAAGTGTACTGGCTCATTGTTATCCGTCCGAAACAAAACACTGGCTAGAGTACCCAACGAACTTAGACTGCAACTGAAGGTTGGCCAGAACAAAAAACACTTTGCATACTATAAAGATTCCAATCCAAGGTATTAAGATAATTTATTGTTCATAAACTACACAACGACTTTAGTTTTATTTTATAAAAGACGAAATCCAACGAATATCTGAACATAAAGGAACGAATTATTTATCATATAAAATAAGCTCGAAGAGTAATTATATAATTATTGTGAGGATAATCAAAGACTTGGAAGGACATGGCCAAGTAACTTCTTAAGCGGTTAAAATAGTGTATTGTTAGAAAGTAGAAACATCAATATTCCTATCTCACTTACTCTACAATGCAACAAATTTACTAAATTATCTGAACTGATGTTGATTGTAAATTTATAAATAAATTTAAAAATCCTTACGTTATTGTTAAAGTTTTCTTAAGGAGTATAACGACTCCGAGGTTTATAAATCAATTTAAACGCGTATCTGAGTCAATGCACTCGGAAGCCTTGAGTATATAAGTAGGAACGTTTATCAGTGTAGTAAATAGCAGTTGTTCGGTTCTGCGAATTCCCGTGAGAGAACGTCGGGCGTTGCACCGAAGCCAATCTAATTAATCCGTGATCCTGAGCCTGCAGCACTAACTGCTATTAACTGCTGCGATAATCTCAGTATTAGCAGCACTGACATTAGTTTTATAGTACTTGACAAAATAAATATAATAAAGCTTTCTTCTCGGTATGCTCCACTATTCATGTTTAGAATTTGATAGAGAATGCAAAAACGATCAAAATTTACCTAGTGCTTAGATCTGAATTTTTGTTGGTTCATTGATTTTGGCATACATTTCGTCCATAAAGCAGTATATAAAATGCTTAAAATATCGTAAATATGTATCGTAGGGATGAAAATTTGGTCAATATAAAATATAAGGTTTGTGAATCACTGAATTACATTTCAAGGATTAAAACTCCATTATTTTAATTTAATAATTTAAATAGATCTGAATATGATTAAATATTAATTTTTGTGGGGATTAATTCCTAAATTGTGTTTGTAAAATCATTTAAATCATTCCAAATGCTTAGATACAACTGTAACTTAATGACAATAATAAATTCAAAATTTTTCAACGTAACATGTTTCCTCACATATCATCGGAATGGTGATGGCTTCTGGCATTTGACTTCTGTGAATTATAAATTGTGTACAATCTGCGTAGTCATCCTACGTGGGAATTTTTGCGATGTTGTCAGCACACAGTAACATAGAAAACGTTCCTGAGGTTCTTGTGGTAGTAGTATTCTATACATATGTCTGACATAATGATTTGATATAAATCTGAGATTTAAAAGAGGAATAATGTTTTGCAAATAAATAAGTCATCCATTGGAATTACAGATCATGAGATGGCTAATGCTAATGCTCGTGTAGGTACAATAATTTATTTGTGTTAAATTTTGCTCCTAACGTGAGCTTTAAAGCTTTAATTATATCTCATTTAAACCGATTAAATGCGCTATTTGAGCAGTGTATCGAAACTCGTTTTAGAGGTATTGAAGTACTGGGATGCAAATCAAATACTTGGGCTGCGGTCGTGATACTGAGCAAAGCCATATAGGACGTGACTTGTAAAAGACAAACCTTAATAAAAAAAATGTCTGAATAACCGTTGGCATGAGTAAAGTTAAAACAGTGAACACAACGTGATTATTATAAAGTGCAGAGAAAAAGTCTTAATAAGCGTACCGTGTTTTTTTAAAAAATAGTCAAGTGAAATGAGATGTAAAGATTGCGAGGAGGGGGATTTCCACGGTCACATTCCGGACATTCACAGATAATATATAAATACATCAACATTCTGCTACTTTTTATAGGCCACTAAATTTTTAAATTTGCCAGATTATCTCCCCACGAAATTTCAACCTGATAGAAAGAGTACATGTTTTTAAATTGTCCATGTAAAATTTGTAAATTAGTTTTGAATTTTCATTTCTTGATGTTTTATGTTAACATTTAATGTATATATGATTTAGAAAGACTTAATCATTAATAATTAATAATCCCCCTCACAATAAAGTTCTCTGTACACAGTGGTGAAGTAAGGGAGAATAAGGATGGGTACAAATAACAAAACAATAATAAAAATGTGTTGAAGCGTAACTTGTGAGTTATTGTGATTTTCGAAGCCCAGACTGATTACAAATCTTAAGGTCTTTCCCCGTCCCTGAAGAATAATTTAATAGACAGAATCGTAAGTGCCACTTGCGAAAATTTTCCGGTCTGCCATCAGAAAACAATATCAGGGAGGTTAAATGCGATCTATAAAAAATTCGTAACAGTTTCGACGTCATATCCAGCTGTTCGACAAATAAGCGATATGTTACCAATTATCTCTGTACTTTGGAGAAATTCCCGTGATTCTGACAGCCATGTTTTTTTAAATTTCTTTACTTTCCGGTCTCTGTTCCACAACTTCCAGTCTCCAATTACAACCATTGCCAAAACAACCTCAAAATAATGACAACCATCCAAATAGTCATAATAATTCTATTTCCTCTTGTTTCACGTCTCCTTGAAATACGTCGTAGGCTTCAATTAACTCTTTAAATCCATTTGTCTTGAGGTTTTTCACCAATTTGGGGTGTCGAATCCCCGCCCCTGTCCCCTCCAATACGACTTGTAGCGTCAAGGGTTTTTTATTGGGTTCAATTTACCCAGCCTAGGGTGGTTTTATTGCCCCTGACCTTGACGACGGAAACCTTCATTGTCACCACTAGGATTGCCTGGGGCCAATTTACCAGATATTCAACCCTGGAACAATTTAATAAAGCCTGCAGTAAAATTCAACAGTTCTTCTGACAGCGATGTCAGATATATGATATATATATATTGTGGTAAACACCAATTATTCACCTTTTATTATTAAATGTTGAACGCCAATTTGTAATAATCACAAATAATACTACCAGTTTAGCCCCATTTCGGAGCGTCAATTTGTAATAATTGGTCTTATATTAAAATAAAACGTAACACAAGAATTTTAAACAAACAATTATTATTTATTAAGACACAAATTACATATATACCAGTAATCTAATGAATTTTTATAACAGTTAATAATTAATGTCATACAATGAAATTTAATCTTTATCAGGGTCGTTTACTGGGCCTTTAATAAATCGAATACTTGTTAACAACATTTACAATGCAATAAAGAACAACATACAATAACCAAATTTGAATTCTGAATTCTGAAATCTGACGATTATACTTTACTTAAAAATTTACAACTATGAATACTCGAAAAATGAACTTAAAATCTCTCTGGTAATCCATGCAATTTGGATCACTCGCATACTAGCACGCACTCCCTTTATACAGGCCATAAAGAGCAGCAAATTGCGCTCACACTTTACACTTTCACAGCCACCTCTCCACGATGACCTTACTCTCACGACGATTTACGACGAATTCCTCCAAACAATTTACCGATTTATCTCGGCCACCTAACTTGGCCCAATCCGGTCTCAAGGACCACCGACAAACTCTTCTGACAAACTGAACCTCACGACGAACTCCTACCGACTGATGACTTCTTCTTACGACGCTTTATATCTCCTCCTTCTGCGCACTTAACAACGAAGCCGTGTGCATTTCTTCCCACAACCTCGTTTAATTTGCCATCTGTCTCTTAATTAACCTGCATTACCTCGTCGTTGTGTACCACTCGTGTCCCTTCTGCTGCTGATAATTCGAGTCCAAACTACGACTCAGGACAGCCTTTGCACACCTTCCTACAAAGTTCAGATGCCCTCAAAGAGAGTTCGGGTGCACTTGCGCTTCCCCCCCCCCCCCCGCAGAGTTCGGTTGCACTTAGAGTTTGGGTGCAAATCTGCAAGCGGCACTACAGAGCCGGGCGTAGACAAATTTAAATCACCCTCCTTTAATTTACCATCTGTCACTCAATTATTCCTTCATTATCACCTTATGTCTACCCTGCGTGCCTTCTGCCGTTGACCATGCGAGTCCAAATATTTGTTTATTATTAAAGATTTCTTTTAATTATTACAATATATATATATATATATATATATATATATATATATATATATATATATATAGTAGTATACAAAAGAGACTACAAACAAATATGCCAACACTTTTAATTAAATTCAAGAAAGGAAGGAAGTCGAAATATAACAAAATTATTTTTAAAAGATAACAAAGATTATTTGTTTGACAAATTTGGTCTTCATTGAATTTACATTTTATATTGTTAAGTAAATGTCTCATCTTCTATGAGAATCTAACTTTCAGTGCCGCTTATCGGGCCTCTAATAGAGACAGTAAAAAAAGAATTTAAGTTTTCAGTAACAAAATTTTATGCAAATAACTATAACCATTTGAAATCTGAAAAGTTACATAAATCTGGCAAAAATGAAAAAAATTCCGTCGTATTGAAAATAATTAATAAGAAAGATCATGTGTGGTATTTATATTATTTCTGTTTGGTCTGAATTGGCAATCTTTCTTATTAAATCTGGCAAAGTTGTAGAAATCTTGCGGTAAACGATATTTACGTAAAGGTTTACAGAGGAAAGTTTTTTTTACATGTATAATTTATTTTGAGCTGCTTTGGTTTGTGCACACGTGATTATTTAACTTTATACGACACTAATTTCACTAACAGGTCATAGCACTGATTTTATCCTCGTCTCACTTTCCAACATTTTCGGCACCTTTCTGCTTTGCTGAATTCGTATTGTCGCGCTCTATTTTTACTGATCACTTTTAGTCTATACTTTGCTGAATATGACCATCACATACACTAGCTCGGACTACGATGGTCAGGTCTTCCCAAACACACTCTCGGTTCTCTGAATATCTGACTGTTTACTGATTGCATACTGCTCGCTGACAAAAATCTGCGTACGAAAGATGAAACTGTTAAAAGTCGACGGGGAGATATAATACAGTTCAGTTCACCAAGAGCAACAAACCGTGAAGTTTGCAGATATAAAGTACGAATATATTTTTTACATGAAAGCAAGCAAATGTTTTTACGGAGAGATTTACATAATAATTTTCACTCGGTGAAGCAAATGGTTGCTTCACGCTGATTGAACAATTATCGCATAGAAGGGACGGGCATCCACTAGTTGACCAAAAGGGGCGGCTCATCCGAGGTTCCAGATAGCAGAGGACGAGTATTTTAATCGTGTGTATTAAAATTTTTAATGAAGTGTAGAGTCTGGGTAAAAATGACTTTTTGGTTTGGTTTTTTTCAAGATACAAGAGAGAGATCTGATACCAGACAGACGTTCAGGTAGTAACAAAACTTTTATAGAAATTTAAACGATAATTAAAAAGGTATAGTCAGATTTCGTTCAGATTTCATTTCGTTCAGCTTTCTTTTCACTTATTTTCATATTGTTTTAGGTTAACTTTTTATATTTGAATTATTAATTGTCAGTTTATACATTGATTTTGTTCTAATTATTAAACCCAGTTATGGCCCTGAGATAAGAGATTTGACGTATTTGATTGTAATGATATAAGAAGTGTATGTTCATAAATGCCACGAATTAATAAATGAAAATTAAAGTATTTGTTTTAAATGGATGAAATTTGGCATGAAAATAGGTATTGAACATGGTAAATTTATCAACAATAATAAATTTCTTTTAAAGCTTAGTAAATGTTGTTAATTGATTTATTTTAATTAAAGCCTTCCAGTTGTTTATTACAATATATATTGAAATTCCAATTAATTCAGACATTAATTGAGAAATTAAAAAAAAATTGTTTGAGATTCTTGACGGCGGTACAGAACACAGCAACAATGTAGCCAAGTATTGTTTCCTTTGTCGGAAGAAGGAATGCGCGTCCAAAATTGCGAGACGGTAGTTCAGTTGGCTGGAAGGTTTGGTCAAGTACAGGTCGTATTAAAATAGTCGAGATATTCTTTTAAAAAGTAAAGTTAAGTAGAGGCACTGAGCAGTCAGACACAACAGAAATTGGTCGAGTTGAAATAGACAAGACAATTTCAAATATTCAAAGGAAACATCGAGAATTACCAATCAACAGCTTTGATTGGCCCATGAACAGTTTGCTCAAGACGAAATATTCACTTGAGCAGAACTACGAAACCTGCTAAAAACAAACAGTTTCTGGTGCACATAGCTGAGCAGAAGTCAACCGAGGGAAAGACGAAAAGGAGGTTCATCCTCGTTCCTGATTTTCGATCTAAAAATATTAATTTTAGAATCTGTGAGTTTAAAAGAAGTGCAAAAACCCGTCATAGTGCTTCGTAAATCAAAGGTATCCCGGAATGCTGGGCAGCCGTGAGCACCATTTACAATCAACCAAGTATGTAAACCGGATTAAAAGATAGACGTCAGATTTCGTTCCCTCCTTTTAATAAAATTTGTTAATTAGAATTCATCTTTTTAGTTTAATTTCGTGGACAAGTAAATTTCGTCATTGTTAATTGATGAGTAAATATTTTCTCTTTTAAATTGCAATTAGTGTTTAAGTTGAGAAATAAAAAATGATTCGCCATTATCAAACCCAGTAATGACCCTGAGATAAATTGTTAAATAGTTTAATTGTTTTTAAACATTGATAATAAATTTGTTTGTTTGTAAAGTTGAATAATTTTCATTTAATTAACGCCTTCCTTTTTTGTATATACATATATATATATTGTGGTAATTAAAAGGAAATCATTAATTGGTAAACAAATATTTGGACTTGTATTGTCAGCAGCAGAAGGCACACGGTTGTACCCAAGGATGATGCAATATGGGGATAATTGGGGGTAGATGACAGATTAGGTGAGGGTGCGGAAAAGTGCACCCGAACTTTGTGGGGAGGTGGGCAAAAGTCGCATTGTCAGCGGCAGAAGGCACACGGGTTGTACCCAAAGATGATGCAATGTTGGGATAATTGGGGGCAGATGGCGCCTTAGAGGGAGGTGTGCGAACGGCTCTGTGGCGAGGTGTGCAAAAGTGAACCCGGATTTGTGGAGAGGAGTGAAAAAGGCGAGGAAATATAGCAGAGGAGACGTCATGCGAGAGGCAGCCTGGCAGTGGAGTTCGTCTGTGGTGGTTCCCTTGGACATCGGGCCGAGTTAGGGTGCCTAAATGTAGGTCCAAAGAAGCTGAATAAGTAGAACTGATAAAATATTGAAATAATTTATGTGGATTAGTGGACTGTGAAAGAAATATAAGTAAATTGTTTGAAGTAAAGTCGCCGTGAGAATAAAGTGGGAGTTTTTGTAAGCAGTCTGTGAGAGAGCTACGTATGTAGTCAATATTAAACATTTAGAGTGAGAGTCTGTAGGGAGCTGAGCTATAGTAAAGACGTCTTTGGAAATATAGCTGTGCACAGACGCAAAACTGTTGTATTCGATTTGGGAGCTCAGACAACTGCATCCAACAGCTAATAGTCATCGGAACGTGAGCATAATACTTATTAAACGAACAGTGAACCAACTATTTCAAACTAAAATTGTTATTAGAGTCAGTGTACAAATGGAGCCTGTGTATAAAGGTGCAATAATTGTATGAATGTACGAACGAGTCAAATTTCCTTGCATAGCAGACACCGTAAGTTAATATTTCATAGCATTTATATTTTTAAACTGATAAGTAAAGGTATTATCGTCAGATTTAAGATTTCGAATTTGGTTACAATTTAAAGTTTGTAATGTATGTTTTTTTTCTTTATTGCATTGTAAAAATTTGTTTAACGAGTGTTTGTTCTAATAAAGGACCCTGAGAAAGAGAAAATTTTATTGTAAAAAAAATTCATTGATAACTGATCTAAACATATAACAATGGATTAATTACTAATTACTACAATATATATATATATATATATATATATATATATAATAGAAATATATGAAACATAAATGACTTATATATCCTTATATAAATAATATAATATATATAAAAGATCAATTGGAGGGTCCGTTGATTGACGCGTAATTTTGTGTGTTCTTCGGTATTTTTGTGTATTGTTGAGTTCTCAACAATTTCGGCTGGCGCGCCAACATTTTGGTTGTTGCCTTGAAAGGTCAGTTCCAAGTCGGGAGCGGATATGAATCGACGCTCTACAAAATTCTACTTAAAGACACGTGTTGTGTAGGTCTAAACCACTCCTGAGTAATTTATGTTTTGATAAATATACTATTAAAATCATCAATGGTTGGTTTTCTACTTGATCAAATAAATTGGCGCCGAAGAACTGACGAATCTTATGTTCCGTACACGTATGCTAGACTCAGAAATTATTCTTCATTAGGGGAATAAAGGGTCGGCATAGTACTATCGCTCAAAAACTGGTGGGAAAACGACTTGAATACTAAAATATATATATATATATATATATATATATATATATATATATATAGATATATTGTAGTAATTGGTAATTAAGACATTGTTCTAATTGGAAAGTTGGATTGTAGAGGACTCATTATTATTGGATATAGAGTGGACGCCGCAACAAGGCGGCAATGCAAAGAAAGTATTGTTGTCGATTGACTGAGAATTTTACGCGCTCAAAATGGACGAGACGAGGAAGGCAGTCAGGCATAGAACAGCGAGGTGTAAAGACCAAAACTTTTCATATTATAAAAAGTTTTGCAGTCGGGCAGCGGACCGCAAATAGAACAGTTTGATAGCAGTTACAAACATGCATTAAAATATTGAAAAGTAAAGCAATCTTCAGTCGGGAAGGAAAGAGTGAAACTAATGTTGTAATCGGTGGCCGAGCATACATTCAACCTGCTGACCATAGACAAACCAAGGAAGTACATTTACAACTACACGAGATCTGCAAATCCAGGTTGCAGCAAAGCATCGAGAATCTACTAATTTGTGTTAGACCAACTAACAAAACTACGCCAATTAGAGTTTGTTGACATTTAGAGTCTGCGAGTATTAGAATCAGTGATATCCCCAAATTTTGTGCACGAAAAACCTAAAATGAGACCTGGGTGGCCGTAAGTAGAAAAACTTTAAAATCATATTGTAAACCGTTTTTAAAAGATAAAAGTCAGATCGTTCTTTAATTATTTAAATATCGATAAAATGAGATCGTTAATTCTTGATAAATTTAAAACTGTTTAAATTCAATCTGTAGTATTATTTCTTCTACAACAAATTTCGTTTATGTTTCAGACGCATTAACTTCCATAAAAGATAAATGTAATTTTGATTGTATAAATTCAGCCATTTATCAAACCCAGTTTAAGACCCTGAGATCACAAATATTATTGTGTATTTAAAATTGTTAATAAATTTGTTTAATTGTTTTCCCTTAATAATCTTTTTATTTTAAAGCACCCACTTTATTTAATTATTACAATATATATATATATATATATATATATATATATATACATATATCTTGTAATAAACAAAAATAATACTAAATAAATTAACTAACTTTTCTCACGTTGAAGAATCAAAATGTAATAAACCAAAAGATGGGCTTTAATTAAAAAAGTTATTAATTATTAAAACAAATTTATTTATTTTTTATAATTTGTGGCAATTAAACAAAATACAACTTTTATATTTTTTTTACAAACATTTAATTACTCTTTTTCTCAGGGTCTTTACTGGGTTTGATAAGTAAGAAACAAATCAAGATTACAATTATAGAATTTACAATTTAAACAATTTGAAACTCACTGAATATGAAATGAAAACAAACGAAATCTGACTATACATTTAATTACTATTTACAAACATTTATTATTTTAGTTCGTACTTACAACTGTCATTTTGGAACCAGATTTAATGATTTCAAAGCTTCACTAAAAGGCCATTATGTGCATAAAATTGCACATTCACTTTCACAAACACACACACTTCAATCCTTTCAGAAGTCCAGACTCCAGACTCATCACCTATGGACAACCGCTGTTTCGCCCGCAGGCAACCACAATGTGTTAGCAGGGTAACCGGTCAGTGTTACAGTGTTCATAACAATAAATAGATCATGAGATGTTTTGCCCTTAGGCTATTAAATGTTCCATATACCACAACCAACAAAAAGTCAGAGTTATTTTATCTGCTGCAAAATTCTTTAAACTATACGCCGCTGAGCTGTACTCTAATTTATGTTCAAAACCAGTCTTCAACTCTATTTTTCTATATTTTTGCCTATCATCGGCCCAACGACACGTCGACGTCTCCAATTAAACTCTGCTGATTAACTCTTTCTCCACCAGAATCTGGTGATCTGCTTTAAGACATCCTTCTCCCTCGAGATCTGGCACCCAACTCATTGCTCGTCCACATCCTTCTCCCTCGAGATCTGGCTTCCAACTAACTATTCGCTTCTCTGGAGTGTCTCCACCTTCCGTAGTTCCCACGTTCGCAGTTCTCACGAATCTCGGCAACAAAAAACCCTCCGTCACTCAAAATATTTTAAATCATCAATCCATGGTCTCTCTAATTTAACATCAATAAGAGCCAGCCGTCACTCCGTTCTTTGAGATCGGTGCCGCCAAACAAAACATTGTAATTTAAACAATTAATGGCCTTCTTAATTAGTACTACAATATATATATATATATATATATATATATACGTACCCCTGTACTTTGATACGCACTATGAACCAGTAGTTATTATGTCACATATATGAGAGAAATAACTGTGCCACTCTTATATGATATACAAACACTGTTTCAATTTTTTTATAATCAGCTGAAGTCTACATGAAGATGTATGAGGAGAAATGAATTTCCTAACCCCCTTTCATTGATTTCAATTTATATAGTATCGTAAGTACTCAAGTAGGGGTGGTCCCTATTCAAGGTATTAATAAAAGAGAACGAGACCGTATCAACTGTCTAATATAAAACCATAAAACAATTCCCACATATTTTTTAAGATTGTGAAGCTGTGAAATGCCTGCACTACTTTTGTGTACTTCCTTTGATCAACTCCTGAAAATATTTATAAATAATAAAGAAATGCGTGTCTTACAATTAAGTTTGCTTTAGTTAACATGTCTGGTTATTGAGAAATAAAATATGATACACAAATACTAATTACTTGTAAAATTTATTTTGTTTAAATATCTTATTTTTATTCACGACATTTCACACGACAAATTTGGAGAATTAAATTTTCTTCTAGCATCCAAGATACATTCTGATATTAAGAATGATAAAAGATTGGTTTGAATCATTTTTATTTTACACGTTCCTAAAATTCATGAAAACATGAGCTACGTCATGTGCCATTTCTCTAAACTCTACTCATCTCAATCATAAAATGTATTTGTATGTTACTGTTATCTGATATATTATTCCTGGAAAAGAGTCAAAGCTCTCAATTCGGCTGAGTTTGGCGATAAATCACGGCAGACTGTTTGGCTTCCATGCTGATGGAGAGTTCCGATGGAAAACATGCCTCGATAACAAAAGGAGCCAAAATGATGGACTGGCGTACAACTGATATCTACAACGTCTTCTCTGGCAGTCTTATCTTAGTGATGGGAAACTTGTTTGCAGTCGACAGAGAGACATTTGTATTCCGGTAAGGCGAGAGAAAGGGCGAAAGGTTTCTACACAAGTCGAACACATATGACAAGAATTCGTGCTTGAACTCGAATGTCTGTAACGCAAATCGTGTTGATATCGAAGACTTGATTTGTGGTAGCCGAAAATCATAATCGGCAGAATACATTAAAGCATGCTTTGAATCTTTTTTTTTACGGGGGATGATAAATTGAGTGTAAAACTGTAACATGAAGTAAAGCTTTAAATAATAACATAATAAAAAAAGAAAAATTAATTGCGTGAAACGAAGTAGAACCTTATATTCGCCTTACTTTGAAAATCAGAAGAATTGATGGAGTATCACAGCAATCAAATCCATAAATCGCTATTTTAACATACTTTTTCGCCACAAAAAGATTATTTTACAGAAGCCTGTATCTTTCTTGAGGCCTGTGCAGCAGTCATTAAATATATGTAATGATAATTGGAAGATATAATAACGTAACTTTTTTCCAGGTAGTACAAAACGGTGTACACTCAATTTTTAATTACCTCTTTATTGAGAAAAACATTTATTTGATTCTGATATTGTGTCGGGACAGGTTGATTCCGCCGCATGAGTCAAATCATTTTTGTACTTAAATATTACTTTTTCAGAGTGTAGGAGCACCAAGGATGTAAAAACAGATGATATTGTTTAATTTGATTATTGTTATTAGGTGAAGCTTAATGATTCACATTTTATTGTAAATATATTTAATGTTTTGTTGGAAGATGACTGTCTACATTAGATTTATTAGTACCCATTAGTTCTCTGCTGAGGAAGTAGTATAAGTCAAATTGATATTATTTACAAATATATTAATGAGATATACATAAATACTCTAGATGTTTAAGACTACAGATAAATAGTGATATGAAGAATTTAAAGTGTACATATTTAAAATTACATGAAATTGGTTCAGGGATAATATAAGAATACTACATTCGTAAATAAGAGAGAATAAGGAATACAGAGCATTAAACAAGTAAGAAATCTTAAATATAAAGTAAGGAAAAAAATAAGTGTAAGCTGAACTTCACTTCTCTAATAGCACTAAAAAGTTTTCAAAAAATAACACTCCACTGCACAAATAACACTCCCATTTGTATATCATCTTCTTGTGTTAATGAGCCTTCAAAGTGTTGACGCCTCCAAAAGAATTTTTCTGGCAGCTCTTCTCAGTGGCTGGAAATCTCGTTCGGACGACATGAAATAAACAATTGTTATGTATCTGTTGGACACACAGACAATATTAGTCTTCCATAAATTAAGCAGTATTTTCTAGGAAACTAATGTGAGTTTGGTTCAGGCCGATTTATAAATTCGTTAAGTAATACGCACCGTTAAACAGCAGAGTTTTGCATTTCTTAATAAATACACTGTAACTGTTTAGGCTTTTGATGCTAAGAGGAAGACAATTAAATAGATTTATTCCCGAATAATGTGTACTTCTTTCAAAAAGTGAGAGATGATGTTTGTCTGTGCATAATGTCGCGCGGTTTCTGGTATTATATTCATGTATTTCCGCGTTGGTAACAAACAGACTTTGATTACGTCTTACGAATTTTATAGTTTCCAAAATGTATGCACTGAGTATCGTTAAACTTCCAAGAGCTTTGAAGAGAGGTCTACAACTTTCTCTATAATTTTTGCCACATAATATTCGGATCGCACGTTTCTGTAGTTTAAATATTTCCGCAGAGTGAGAAGAAAGTCCCCAGCTCGTAATTCCATAGCACATTTAGGAATGTAAGTATGCATAATATACCGTTTTGCAGTTAAAGTGTCTACTTGTTGCATTAATAATCGAAGAGAATAACAGACGGAACTAAGTTTACTTGAGAGTACCTTAATATGTTCATTCCATCGTAACTTCCCGTCAACTTGAACACCCAGATATGTTGCATGATCATTGGCTAATTCAGTGTTGTTGTTAATGGACGAAAACTAAACAATTTTAGTTTTCTGTAAATTGAGAACGAATTTGTTTGCACTTGACCAGAAATTTAATGACTTCACGGCACTTTCTACGTTTTTTCAAATGTTTTGTCGTCGTTCCCGGTTGTTATAAAAGTCGTGCCATTGGCATAAAGAACTGATTTTATAGGTTTGATACAATCTGGAAGGTCATTTATGTACAAAAAAAAAGCAGAGGTCCAAGAATCGAGGCTTGCGTGACCCCGAATCAGTGACATAAATATTGCCGTCATTGTTGTCTATGGCGACTTTCTGCTTTATATTAGTAAGGTAGGATTTGAAAAGTAAGGAAGCGTTTCCCCTAATTGTGTAAAACTCAAGTTTATCTAGCAAAATTTTGATATCAACCATGTCGAAAGCTTTGGAGAGATTTGCAAATATTCCTGTTACTTTTAATTTGTCTACTAGTTAGTGGATTTATTTTTGAGGAAGCTGTTCTGGTAAATGATTTTATGTTTTTCTGAATTGTCAAATAAATGGTCGAAATAAAAATATTATAACATTTTGTATTAAATTTCTGCGTGCTGAAGTGCGCGATCGACGTGTCGAAAAGTGCTTACACCGACGAGGAGCATTTTACCAATGAGTGACGACAAGAGTGAGGGATACCGAAACAATTAGTAGGAACTGTTTGAATCAGGAAGATCACGTCTTATTGGCTTCTTTAAATTCAAACTCAGTATACAAGTTCCAAGTTTTACCCATTTTGAGGAGATCGAAACGGAAATTCACGTCGCTCAGTGTCGTGATACGTGAAAGCTGAGTAGAGGCTCCGTGGTCGCGTTCCCAAACCAGCTGTTCGACGTTCGTCAATTGTTAACGTGATGGAGACGGAAGGCACACTTTGTCTCCCTTCACCTACTCATCTGCTGAGATTCTAACTGGGACCCAAGTGTGGTGAAATTGATAAATACTATTTAAGATTGGCGATTCATGCTAATCCGAATTTAAATTTTTCTTCAAATAATTTGACGAATAATGAAAGCTTTAAAACGTGTATATTTAAATCACAAGACATTTAAGACAATTGTGATTACGATTATCGAATGAAAATTCAATTCGTTTTCTTTGAAATAACTTATTAATTCCAATATAATAAGAACGTTTTTTCTATCTTGCAAATTGGTTCAATTAATGTTTATAATTTTTTTGACATTGGTATTTAAAGTTTATCATAAATTAAAAGTAAATTAATTAGAGTCCATTCATTACCTAACTTTAAAATTTGTATTATTTAAATTTTTATTATTAATTTAAAGATAAATTTTCAATCAATATTTCTGTTTAAATTTAAATTAGAGTGTTATTTGAATTTAAATTTGGATTTGGATTAAATTGCTCCATTTTAGAAAAATTAAATTTTATTTTGATTTCATGCTTGTGTGTTTGAATCTTTATTTAAATATATAAGACATTTATATTAATTTAATTCATTAAATTCTTAATGCAACGATCAATTTGGTATATATGGGATATTCTGGTGGATATTGAAGTTTAAAAGAAGTATTACAGTGTTGATTGTTTTTGAAATTCAGCTGGCTATTGGTATTTCTTGTCATGGTTCTCCTTCTATTTTCCTTATAAATTTTGCTCTGCTGACCGAGTGCAAGCAAACGGTATTTCTTTGTAGCGCTTCGTTACACTACGATATATATAAATTTATATTCTGAGTATAAAATTATTTGATTTGTTTTGTGAAAATAATTTATTTCTTTGTACAGTAAATTAAAAATTCACAGATTGTAAAAGTCATTGTCATATTTTGTTCGTTTGTTCATTTCTATCTTGAATCATTACAAATTATCACACTAAATTTTTGTTTTGCGTAAAATTACAAAAGTAGGCAACTGTTCTAGGATTATGTATCGCAGGCATACAGAATTTTGTGGTTTCATTTTCAATTATGAAATTTTTAAAATTAATTAACCGATTATCGTATATTCCTACACATGAGTTAACCGGAATCATTCTTTAAAGCCTTCGTCACATGCATTCTTCAATCTATATACAATTAAATAAATCTAGATTTGCTTTCAAATGAAATATAGCAGAGAGAGAGAGCAACTTATACATATTTGTATTGTGAGCATCGAGTTTAAAAATGCTATGAAATTATGCATATTGACAGATGTTATTCATGACTAACTAATCCGGAACGACATATGAAGTTATAAAAGTTTATTACTGCTATGGCTACTACAGTAGTCTATGACTGTATGTTCTGAAAGGTTAATCTTTTTTGCTTATTATAAATATGAGAGTCGTAAACTGAAATTTATATAAACACTCAGGTAGTTCTTACACGAAGGAAAATGTATCATATTTATTTATTAACAGTGGAATTTCAGGTTTTTTTAGGGTAACAGGCTTTAATGAGGGTAATCCACATGGTGGCAACTCCCCTTTAATAGCATAGGAAGGTATTTGAAAGGGGGGATGCGGAATGGTAGAGGAAGGTAGCCAAGGGTTAACTAGGGCCCCCGGGCTATAGTTTAAGGATCCTACCCGGCATTCACCTAAAAGTAATGCAGGGAAAACCCTAGAAAAACCTGCATCAGGTAGGTCGGGCATTGGGTACTTGTCCCACGCCCTTCCGATAGCGGGAGAAGAGTTTGCTGTGGAGTCGCAGCATTCCCTTCTCCATACATCGATCAGTTTAGGAGGCAGCAGGCCAACTGTTCCAATGGGAACAGCGAACAACTCTTACCGTATGCCTAAGGTCTGCGACCCGAGAACATATACCTCTCAAAACAGGCCGAGGTGCCTCGGCTTGTGGGAACCTTAGTTCAAAAACGGAGAGAGGAAAGGCATCCCCAAAGGTAGCCCCTTCCTGTCTCACCTTCAAGATTCTGCCTGCGAGAGAACATCCCTCGCAGGTACTGCCTTTGGGAATTTCAGAAATATGTAACTTATTTTATATTTCTGAAATGGCTATACTCTTACGACTTTCAGTTTTTTATTCAAAATAATTAATGGGAAGGGATCATTCTTATTTTTAAAATTATTATTGGGGATGAATACCGTTTTGCTAAACTCTGCGGTCAAGTAACTATTTCATTAAGTACACCTCTGCAAAACGTAATGTCAAACTAGTTACAGAATTTACCCAGCAGAAATGTCTCAATAATTTAAATAGCTTTTTCTGGAGCGCTCCAAGCGTCTTTCATTTGCAGTATATAACTCGTAAACACGAAGACTCCACCAGGTGGATAACTTCAAATCTCTAGAATTTTTAACGTTATACTTTTATGTGATTACCATCACACAAGAAATGTATCGTGATATTGATTTTCTAAGAGACATGAAATACAGTCAAGATCCCGTTTGCAGGTTCAGATTTCACGCTAGTTGAATTCGGGGAATTCGTGAATTGGTATCATCCGATACTAACAGACTAAGGTAACAATTTCTGTGAATTTCTAGTCATCAGAATTGTAGGGTCCGGGAACTGTAATTAGGCCGGATCTACTAGGGTCGAGTAGTAAATTTCACTTTCAACGTGGGAAACAGTTCAGTCAAGGAACAAGTTGCGTCAACTAGCGAAGCAATTCAAGTACAGTTCTTCCCTAATGAGAACAAGTAACTTGGCTTGTGAGCTATTAATTTGATAACTTCATCAATCTATCAAAGTGAACATATGAATAGACAGATTATTCACTTTGTAAAGCACATTGAATTTCGTGCATTGGTCCAATATTTATTGTTTTGATGTGATGGGCGGTAGGAAAATCAATTCCGTTTGATGAACTGTATTGTTAGAAGGAATGCTTGTGGAGAAAGTAAGGACATAATACCGCCATAAAAATTTTAAAAGTAATCTGCCAAAGGGGCCGTGATTAAGAGGTTAGGAAAACATGATTTAGTGTGGACAGAGGTGAAACAATGAAAAGATAGAGAGAGATAATGAAAATGCCGTAGATTGCTTCAGGCTCTATGACTGTCTTACTGCTGATTAATTGGAGTTACTCAATCCAAAAAAAAATTGCACATATCCGGAGCCACCCAATATTCCCGCTGACTTCCGTTCCTGCTCTATTATTTCCCTAGAGGTGAGTCAATTCCAATACAATATTTCTTCTTCGCAGTATTTCCTTCTTCTTTCAACATTACTTCCAACAGAAGATTTGCCTTATTAATTAAACAATTATTAAATATGAAGTGAAGGTCGTCATTTTGATTTAATTACCTCAAAACTCACTTTCCCTGTTAAAAGGTTTTATACTGCACACATTCTGAGTCAAGTGAAAAAAAAACGACCAAAACACAGGGGATAGTTACGTTACTGTCTCATTTATCCCAGTACATCCAACCCTATGATAATTTCATCTATGTCGCCGCAGTTTGTAAAACAACTAATTTTTCACATGTCTATGAAGATGCCTTCTCCTCTCTCTGGTGTTTTGAGCTACGGTTCCCACAAGATGAGCGTCTCGGTCAGTTGTGAGAGGGGTCGCAGACCTTGGGTCTACGGTAAGAGTTGTCCGCTATTCCTATTGGAATTGTCGGCTAGCTGCCTCCTAAACTGCTGAAGCCACGACCCCACAGCAAACATCACTCCCGCCATGGGAAGGGCGTGGGTCATGTACTAAATGCCGGACCGAGGTTTTCCTGCATCACGTTTAGGCGAATTGCCGGGTAGATCCTTAAACCTACAGCCCGGGGGCTCTAACTACACTTTGTTACCTTGTTCTACCTTGGCGCATCTGTTTAATTTTCCACAATACTGCTCTAAGTTGTGTGTTATGAGATATATCGAAATTATGAATTTATTTTTTACACATCTTGCAACTTTATCACAAGTGTGAGTTTTCCAGGAGTCCGTTTTCATACTCATTGCTTGCCACAATCTGCAAATTTTCTCAGCAGTCTGTTCAGATATAATTTTTCTAACTAGATCCACGAAACTGAATTAATACTCCATGAGTTTATTGAAACGAGTCTAGCTGAAACCAAACATTTTCATCGTTGATAGTGAAAATAAAATTTATTCCTCACCTACAGTTAATTCAAAGAATGGGAAAAACAATACTATTAACAACATGTCAAACTGACCGCATTTAATAGAACCTATCCAGACTGATGAAACTGATGAGGCACGACGAACGAAATGAGTTATAGGCTTTAAATGGACACGCAGCGCCCAAATTAGACTTATTGCACTGCTTCTCTCAAATGTTTTTTCTTTATTATACATATGATACTTTTTAAAAAACAGCGATTGCAAGCACATCTCACTTGGACTGCCCATTTGTGCTAGTCGGGACTCACAGTATCCAATTGCATAATAATAGACAGTTGCTAATTTTGTTAATTGCAATCCTGCATGGTGAAACTCATACTTTTAAATTTAAGTGACTGTTTTCATTTTCTATTTCAAGTTTTAGAACAGTCTGTATAATTTAATAAATGTAATAATAACTATTAACAACAACCGTAGAAAAACAAAATGAACGGCTTCAGGGCTGTTCTAGATGTTTCTAAATTACTCTCGGACAATATGCCCCATTAAGGAAATAGTATTAAGACGTTTAGAAATATTCTATAATAGAGGAAAATCTATTTTTCAAATCATGCAGCCTATTCCTGGAACCTTTTGTCATTATGTGTCATCTGACAAATCCTTTATTCCAACTTATTATAAAATGAAATGTTCAACTTATTATAAGATGTAATTAAATTTTTTCATTATTGTATATTAAACTAAAAGTATGTGTGTTCACACAGAAGTAAAATTTTGTTGTTATTAAACAAGTTCACTTTTTTTATCATTTAGGAGACACTTTCAATAAGTGTATATCTTCTCGGCTTAAGTTAATAAAACTACTTTATTTGACGTAGCGAACCCAATAGGTTTGTGGAATTAATATCTTGAAAACTCACAAAGCTTTTCGAGAGTTCAGAGGATGGAGTAAGTGACAATGGATTTTCAATTATGAAACTCTTGATTACTCTTTAAACATTTATACATTCACGTCTAAGAAATAATGTGAAATCAAATCTGCAATAAATGATAATATCTATTGGTTTAGATCCAAATAATATAGATAAGAATAAGATATTTTTTCTACATTTTACGAAGTATTTTTAGCGAAATGAACTTTTAAGTAAATTTATCCATGCTCCTACAAAAAATGAAGTGCAATCAAAACAAGAAGAAGGTGTAGACAGGCTATGTAAAGGTAATCCATATAGTGGCAACTCCCCTCTAATAGCATACGAAAATGAGTTAAATGGGGGATGCGAAAAGGTAGAGCAAGGTAACCAAGGCTTAACTAGGGCCTCCGGGCTATGGTTTAAGGATCCTACCCGGATTCACCTAAAAGTGATGCAGGGAAAACCCTAGAAAAACCTGCAGCATGTAGGTCGGGCATTTGGTACTTGTCCCACGCCCTTCCGATGGCGGGTTTGCTGTGGGGTCAAAGCTTTGCCCTCGCCGTGCCTTAACCAGCTTAGGAGGCAGCTGGCCGACTATTCAATAGGAATAGCGGACAACTCTTACCGTAACGTAGCAAAAACAAATTAAGGATTCGAGTATATAATGTTCCTGTGAGACCGTCTTTTAATTTTTAAAAATGAGGAAATATGTTTGGTATGGATAAAGAAACAAAAATGAATCGAAACTTCGTCATAATATAAATAAAAAGTGACGCATTGTTTTATTGAAACAAAAATATATTCTTATTAATTTTGAATTATTGCTAGTATGTGTGTGATAATGTATTTTAACTTTGACATAAATAATATGAGAAAAACAATAGTGAATTCCTGTGTCACAGGATCCATAATTTTTATTGGCGAAAAACGAAAATTTTTTGTAATGAAATTCAATTAAGGTAATGTCCAATGGTTATGATGATAACAAAAATATTAATTCATCCATAATCACAATTAAGTAAACAGCACAATGAGTTTTATTTTCCTTCGAAATCATTTACCACTAATATTTAATTTTTCAAAACGAAGAAGCTAACCATCCAATGACTATTCGATTACGTGATTCATTCGAATTACTCATATTATAACTCAACGGCCTTAAGTGGAAGCCGTAATTATTCAGGATTCTAGATTAAAAATAAACACGCGTTTAATCACCTATTTTTCTTCATAACTGTTTGTATAAATTATGTCATTGCTTAAAAACCGTACAACTGTTAAATATGTATGTATTAATCCCAGTTGTCAATTATTAGCCCTAAAAATTTCTTTAATAATTTACAAAACTATCAATAACTCTTACCTTATTAGTAATAAAGTTCTTGTATAAATTGTAATATTGTTTTAAGGAAGAAGTTCCGTAGGCAATACGTAATGTAAAACAAATAGTCATATTTCTTAATATGTTCTCAAAAATTAATTAACACCATAAATATATTAAATCTAGTTATTTGTCTTAAGGCTCAGAATTGTCAATATTATCTGATATACTCACGTTGACATCTCTACTAATAATCGAGGTATGGTGAATGGTGAAGCGTTTATAAATATGTCCGAGTGCTGCATAAACATACTATAAAATCACATCTTAAACCAAAGTAATAAAAACCGAGAAAGATAAGTAAATCACCAGTTTCAATAAAACTAATCATTCGTGGGAAGAAGTTGAATGAGCCATCCTAATGCTAAATCCACAGCCGAAAAATCAGTTAACAGTACAGTGTTATTATTTGTAACAGGGTGTGGATATAATGTTAAAACTGAAATTAAAGGAAACATCTATAGATATTTATTGGCAAGTACTGATTTTAGTTATGGAATATAATTATTTAGAAATATGCTAATTATTTGTATTCTGCAACCTGGAGAAACAATCTGATCTCTTAATCTCTGGGTTTAACTATACACGTCGATACCACACTAGGGGGGCGTAAAAGGATTGAGAAAACTTTGCAGTTACCTTTCGCGCATCTGTCCATTGCTGCATATAGGGAGCAGGCACCATCCCTGCCTTCTCTGATTAAGGAGTTTCATCTGTATTTGACGATGACACAATGATCCTGGGCTACGGAATATAATTGGTTTCATAAAATTTTAGATTTTTGGAGGCGCCTTGTGACCACGGATGCACATATCGGGTAAAACCAGTTGTATGACAGCTACGTCCTTATACCCAGACTCCAGGGGTTCCAGGGGTTACCTCTTATTTATTTTAGGGTGAACAGAGTATTTTTGACTCTGTTAAGCTGATGAATGCATTTTTAACTTTCATAACATACCTGATCTATTTTTGTCTGGCTAACGTTACCACTATTATTTTTCAATCTATTAAAATGTTCGGAATATTTTATAGTGTTAAAGTCTCTGACAATCTACCGGGAGTATATTTCATTCTTTAAGGGTATCGTAGTATTTTTGGGACTCTCAAGGTACCGGAAGAAATTTTGTACACGTTGCTGGTGGAAAGTCGCAATGGAAAAAACACGCCTTAGGACTTATAAGATGATGTTGCTCGAACTTCCGGCTTACACTCAACTCGTATCGAAACATGTCATGAGGGATTCAGTTCTCTGATTTTTATTCGATAACAATTAGCGACTTCAGGAGTTTGCAATAAAGTGATTCTGATAGACATTGTTATAATCTGACGCGTGGTTCTTGTGTCGTTTGCCGCTGATTTCGATACTCGAATATCCGTTTTCCACTCAACTCGTATCGAAACATGTCTTTAGGAAGAAGAATCGTAGCCACCCATAGTAACACGATATATTTTTATCGCATTGATTGAAAAATTGCATTGGATCGGTGCAATTGAGCCGACGTCGTGGATCCAGTTTCTTCACACTGCTGACACTGGGTGTTTATGTCAACACAGAGGGGGCAGAGCCAATATCGCTGCACAGTTGTTGGGAAGTTTATTGCCTCGGCACTGGGATATCGAATAACTGCAGCAGACGTGCTGACTCGCGTCCCGGGCTTGCTGCGTGGAGGAGAAGCAATCTAGTCTACTGTGCGGCCAAGCGAAAACACTAAACACGATACCATTACGCTTTTTCACAATTATCACATTCATCATCTTCTCATTCATTAACTAGACTTTAAATCAAAGACTAGTTCTCCGGTAAGTAACTTAAATTTATATTTTGGTATGAATAATCTCTGTTTGGCATTGCTATGTTGAGTAATTATTCAAACTAATACGATGTCATATATTCTAGACGGGTAACATACTACTGAAGTCTGCAGAATGTTCCAGACGTCATGTAAATAGTCCGGAAAAAATTGGTACACTAAGAGACTAGATATTATAATAAATACTTTAACTCCCAAGGCCTGTGTAGAAGCAAAAATTATAATTAATATTAATTATATTTTTTTACAAATTACGTATGAAAATACAACGAAAGATTTAAAAGCATTAACAAAAAGAAATTAATAAAATTATATGTACAAACATTTCTTCTTGCTTTAACAATGTAAGAACTTTCAGTCCATTCATAACAGGAAAACTAAACTAAAAGCACATTGAACAATATAATTATGTAAGGGTAATGACATAAGTAAGTTAAATGAATACCTTTAATGGATAATAAATATATCAAGCAGGGGCGGATAGAATATAAGGTGCTACGTTATTTATTGAATTTTCTAATGTTTCCATTTCTTTGGTTTTAGTTTCTCTGTTTAAAAAACTGCATTTAAGAATAAAATATATGAAAAAAAAATTGATTAATTTTATTATACCCTCAACTATTGTTTAAAAATCTTCTGTTACGCCGAATTTATGATATCTCTAATGTTATTCATTCGAAATGCGCCATTTATGGTTAATTATAAATGGTACGGAATAAAAAATGGATCACAAATAACAGCAAATCGAACACTTGTATTATGATTCCATCGTAGAATATTATGTTTTATTCCTAGCAGCAATAATAATACTAATAATATTCGTCGCGTGATTCAGGTTCATAATCGAATCGCGTATCACCAAGTTTGAAGGAAGCTGGCTACTCCACCCTTCTATGAAATTATTCAGTTAAATTTTACAGTGGAGCCAGATTTCATCTTTGTACCTCATATGTTTGGCAATTTACATGCAAATGAATCTGTCCGCTTACAGTGTCCTTCTATCCTGGCTTGTATATTCGTGATTCTATGAAGCTCCAAATCCTTTAATGCATAAGACTAGCGCGGTGTCATTACTAATCAGGATGTATATTTATTATATTATTAACACTATATTAATCCTATATTCAGAAAAGTTATACGTTATACATGTAAGTATTTAGTATTAACAAGCGTAAACAATTTAGATCCTCAAAAATAAATTTATTATGGGTAAATTTTGATTTCCAACAATTGCGTGCTTAGGGAAGAACTAATTATAAGGTCATTTTGTTTTACAAGGAAAGGCATGTAAGATATATTAAACAGTATTTTTTTAACTATTAGCTCTTGAAGTTCAATAATTAAGATTAATATATTGCACATTATTAAAAGAATAGATCTGAAATCGAGATATTAGCATTGCTAGTCTATGTAACTAATTTTTTGTTTCAGTGCATTTAATTTTTAATTAATTTTCACGTGGTTTTAATGGTAATAAACTATTTCATCTCTTAAATCCATGTTTCTATGACATATTAATGAATAACATTACGAATATCGTAATCTTGATTTAGATATAAGATTAAATTCAAATGAAAAATTAGAGTTTCTTGTTTTGGTCCATTCTGCTTCATAACAAAATGACGACATATTTCCAATTATAACCGTGTATGCTTTAAAACTTTTGCTCTGTAACAGAATGACCATACAAGAGAGATAAATTTAAATGTAACTGGCATGGAAAAAGTGTAGTTTGATTTGGATTTAAATTGTGAATACATTTATAGAACCATTTTACGGTTGCGACAAGCAATTATAGTTTTTTATATCGCACTGCGTTGAGAATGAAATGCTATAACAAGTAGTATTATTGTCTTATTTTTGCAGATTAAAATCTCAGAGTAAGATTTCTCGTACATTCGTTTCAAATTATCAGTCCTTAAGTATTTTACTTCAACCGGTAAATGACGAAATACTCGCTCGATCCTTCTTCGACGTCCTTATTCCCTCCGTACCTCCCAGAGACAATATTTAGTTTGTCTTTTCAAATTTTTCTATATTAAATACAACATATCTGCAGTGAAATTTATCCATTTAAAAATTCTTTAAAGATTTCAAAGTCAAACATTCTTCTATTAATAGATCGTATACTATAATTGTTCAAAGATAACAATTTGTCCTTATTCTGTTTTATTCAAAACCTCTCAGGTACTGAACATTAACTAGAAGAGGCTTTCGGCTACTGTCATTTTCAACTGGAAACATACAATATATTTACAGCACAAGACACAAATTGAAAACATTTAATAAAAAATATTTGAAAAGTTAAATCAATATCAGGCATTTTTTTATCTTTATATAAACGTTTTTTATCAAATGTTTTGAATTTGTGGTACTGTGATGTAAATATATTGTATTTTACCAGTTGAAAATGACAGTAGACGAAAGTTTCTTTTAATTCATGTTAAATATATGAGAGATTTTAATAAAACAGGATAAGGACAAATTCGTTTATTGAAACAATAACAAAGATTTGAAAGTCTCAGGCTCACGCCGTCGAAAAACTCCTTTAAATCGGTATTAATCACATTTTATTCTTTTTTAAAAAATAGAAAAATTTCTCTAAGAATTTGTTTAATTCTTTTCCATTTCTTTACGAAATATCTGCTCTAATTAAAGTATTTGGAATTAAAGAGAAAAATCTCGGACTCAATTTATGAATGAATCATATGACCTTAATAGAATACGACCTAAATACATATAAATATTAAAACATGTGCAGACTAAAATAACCTATTTTCAGTGGTCACGGTCATTGCTTCCCATCGCAAAAGTCCTGTGATCGAATCCCGGTGAGGGCAAGAATACTGCTTGTGTCAATTTCCACTTTAAGCATCATCACCAAACGTTTTTCGGATCTCCTGCTACCTTTACACAGTCGAACATTAATTTGAGTTCATCATAATAACTGGAATAGTGTAATAGTATAATGCGCCATAATGATTACCAACGAGAAAATGCTATGAGTGGAAATACGAATTTACAGACAAATTCAGTACAAAATAACGCAACAGAGTTGGTTATTGATTATTGAATTAAACAATAAACGAATGAAAATAAACAAATATAAATGGTCCGAATCAATGTAAAATCAGCAACACATACATATATGCAATTATATACTTTTTGATCGTAAGCTAAAACAAGGTTTTTAGAGAATTAACGCAATCAATATTTTTCTTCTGCCTCAGTGAACCTGTAAATACTCAAAGGGGTATAAAATAAAACGCGGCGGCTCGAATAAAAATTATATGAGTCTTCCAAGTGTCAAAACAAAAACTAGAATATATAACCATAAAATCAACGTTAAACCTAACGCTAAACGCAATATATCATCGCCTTTACGTCTTTTTGAATTTAAAAAGGGAAATTAATTATGCCAATGAAAAACTCCTACTGTAAGAAGCACAGTTATTGGAGCTAATATATATATATATATATATATATATATATATTGTAATGATTACTATTGATCCTTATTAATTTGCCCCACGTTGTGGTGCCAAAATGTAATAATCAAAAAATGATGCATTAATTTGCCCCACGTTGTGGTAGCCAAAATGTAATAATTAAATATGATAGGCTTTTAATTATTTCACGTTGTTGTTTCCAAAATTTAATGATAAAATATGATGGGTTTAAATAAAACGATTATAAACTTTAAAATAAACAAAATTTTATTTAGCAATACTTGAAACAAGTATACAATTTTAAAAACATATCTCAATCTCTCAAAGGTCTTAACTGGGTTTGATAACGTCAGAACATTTAAACATAATCAAAGAACACAAAATTTAGATTTACATTAAATAGAAATATTTATTCGTCTAGACATAGACGAAATTAATTATCGACGAACTTATTCTACAAGATGGATTTTAAATTTAAACAGTTTATTTTATCAACACAAAAGAAAAGAACGATATCTGACTTTATCTTTCAATTCGGTTTACATCTATGAATACAATGAAATTTTAACTTACGATTACTCAGGAAAATTTGGCTCGTTCATACACACACACTTTATATACTGGCCGTTTTAAACACTGATTCTAATAAACACTGTTGGTTTGACAAAAGTTGGTTCTCAATTCGTTAAGTAAATATTATTTGCTCGTTCTGAAGATTATTAGTCGCCGGATGCAGTGTCCTGGTCTCCTACAATCGAAGACAGTGGTCTAATTTGAGAATAGAATAGATTAGACTTCAGCATACAAAATGTTTATCGATGAATATTTGGCTAATTCACTCGCAGACTGCAACTTATAACACATTCTCCTCCCTTAAACGACGTCTCTTTTAAACACATCCTCCAGTCTCGGTGATCGCAGCACCACTGACCCCTCAAAAGCTTATCTCCTCCCTTATATACGCCCTGTCTCCTACTTTTCCATTGTTCGAAAACTTCGTCGCAAATGCCAGTTGACAGATTCTTCCATTATCCCAAGATTTATATTATGCAGCTGCAGTTCCGTAGTCAGAAAATGGCTAACTACTCTGTCATGTCAAAAGCCGACAATCGAGACAGGACGATCAATTACTTTGGACTTGTCTTTTCCACCCCCACACGCACGTGCACGGTTTCTCAAGACCACTCACCCAGCGCTTCCAAGATCGAAGAAATACTCAGTCCCAAGTAAACACGTTACAAAACTGCCCCTCCAACAGTCCAGACTATCAATCAGACACAATGCCTCACTTAACAGGCATTACATTATGCCTCAGATTTAGTTTGAGAAAGGCACGTCGGTGCACGGTTCCGAATTCTCAAGACCAGTACTTCCAAGAACCTAAATAAATACGTTACAAAATGCCCCTCCAACAGTCCAGACTATCCATCACAAACAATGCCTCACTTAACAGGCATTACAATATATATATATATATATATATATATATATATATATATATATTGTAATACAAATTAGAGGCAATTAGGGATTTGATAATTGGATTGTTATCGGCGAGAATATCAAAAGCAACAATGTACAGGCGAGCCTTTGTCGGTGGCAGGCTTTCTAAAACTCAAGTCTAACGGCAGCAGTCGCAGGCAGAAATTCATGACGAAAAGACTCGGGTAGAATTTGATCAAGTAAAGGTTGCGGACAGATCTTCATCGAGTAAAAGTTGTGGCACATAGAGTTATATTGAGTAAAGTTTGGACATATAAACTCAATAAGTAAAGCCATAGGTAGAAATTAAACTAGTAAAAAAAAACCTGTTCGCAAATTTCATCGAGAAGAAGTTGATAACAATTTTTTTAGGGTAACAGGCTACATGATGGTAATCCACTTTGGGGAACTCCCCTTTAATTGAATAGGAAGGGATTTGAAAAGGGGGATGTGAAAGGTAGAGGAAGGTAGCCAAGGGTTAACTAGTGCCCCCGGGATATATTTTAAGGACCCTACCTGGCATTCGCCTAAAGAAATGCACGGAAAACCCTAGGATAACCTGCATCAGGTAGGTCGGGCATTGGGTACTTGTCCCACGCCCTTCCGATAGCGGGAGAGGAGTTTGCTGTGGGGACGCAGCATTCTCTTCTCCGCGCCTCGACCTGTTTAGGAGGCAGCTGGCCGACTATTCCAATGGGAATATCGGACAACTCTTACCGTATGCCCAAGGTCTGTGACCCCGGAACATACAGCTCTCAGAACAGGCCGAGGTGCCTCGGCTTGTAGTAACCTTAGTTCAAAAACGGAGAGGAAACGGCATACCCAAAGGTAGCCCCTTCGTATCTTTCCTAAAAGGTTCTGCCTGCGAGAGAACATCCCTCGCAGGTATTACCTGCGAGAGAATAGCCCTCGCAGACTTTCGCCTCCTCGATCAATGCAGGGAAAACCCTACTGCTGACCAATAGTTAGAACGAGAAATAACATATTCGCTGGTTTGAGAGAGACTTAATACCGAGGACCACAGGAGCTGTACGGAGTAATAGTTCCAGTGGATAGATACCAAAGTTTTGGACAGTGTTTTGAAATAAATTTAAATTCTGTGAAATTATGGCCTGTTAGATGTGAAAAGTGTATTGTGCATCAGAGCCCAAAACGAATGCCTGGTACCAGCAAAGAGACTGTAAGTAGAAAAAATTTAATACAAGTTTTGTAAACGATAAATAAGGATCAAATCGTCAGATTTCGGTATCAAGTTTATTTTATTGTTTAACTCTAATTATGTAAAAAAATTTGATTGTTAATTTAAATGTAAAATTATTGGTTCTTTATTTATAAGGCCAAAATAAACGACCCTGTGATGAGAGTTGATAAAATCTATAAAATAGCAAGAACACAAATGTAAATAATCACGTCAAGAAATTTTGTAATTTTACTTTAAATAAGTTAATTGATTTGTTAAGTTAAAATTTGGTAGATCATTTAGCAACGTTCTCATTTTTTAAAATTTAATAAAATAAAATTCATCTATTAATCAATTGCTCAAATTTGGTTAATTTTCAATTCATTACAAATTAGCGTCATTAACGTGTGGTCAACCATTGAATTCTTTTAATTATTTGTTGATATTACATTTTGGCACCCTCAACGTGGGGCAAATTAATTGTTAATTAATTAAAATCATTTAATTACTACAATATATATTAAAATAATAAAAATATGAATATTAGGAAAGAGAGTTCAGAAATACGAAAAAATTAAGCACAGATTTTAAACAATCAAATAGTGAAAGGATAATTAAAACAGATTTTTTAGTATTTTGGTTAATTTATGGATCTTTAAAATCTTCTTCATATAAAACCATTATTTTAGAAACCGTGGAATTGACATTTAAGATTCTTCTAAAATATATTAGATTTTTGGTAACAAACGTATGGCATTAGATTTATTTATACAATAATAAATAACTTAAAATTTGCAAAGAATTTGAAGATCCCATCAAAAATTTTGACAAACACTACGTAATATATCAAATAGATTGGTTGTAGTGATAAGAATGGTACGAGACAAAAATAGTTTTAAAAATTTAATTAGACAAAAATTTTATTTTCCTAATTTGAAACGTACTTTTCAGAAAAAATTAAGATTTAATTATGCATGTTTGGCATATGTTCATTGGGTTAATGTCAAAATTTTAAATATGGTGCGAAAATACTTTTCGAGATAAATGAGTCAAATGCTACAGATCAGATATAATAATCAGGAAATTGTCAAAAAAATTAACCAAAAAATCTTAATCTTATGATTCATTATTACAGTAATTGGATTACTTTCCACAAATAGTCGGCTGTTTATTATATATTCAATTAATAATTCAATTTACAAGACGACTGTTTTTAACTTTACGTTATCATTTTTGCAGAGGTCAGTCCAGAAAATGAGCATCAGGTTTAAATATGTTATATTTAAATTTATGAATGATAGAGCATTATTTTAATTGCACACAATTGATATTGAATGTAAGATACTTAATTATTATTTTCATCTCAGAAATTGATGTTTAATTGCTTTTAATTTTCATTATTTCAGATTTGGAAGTTATTAACTACCACATAAATATTGTAACACATTTTATGTAGCCCCACAGTTTGATGCCATAAAGTAATAGATTTGGAGCCCCATTCAGCGACTCATTTTTCCACATGTGTTAGATAATAGCTTTTTTCTCGAAGATGGGTTTTTAACTAGCTCCAGATATTTTTTTAAAGGAATAAATTATTAATACTTTCAAACAATTAAATAACTTTTTTAAATCGAGACATGACATATGAAATTTTCCTCAGTTGTGACAAGTTTATGAAGATTGTTAATGCGATTTTACTCGCTCCTACCTGAGAACCGCAGTCTTGACACGAGCACCTTCCGGAGACGCACTAAATTACCGCGTACTTGCAATCCGTGCCGCACTCTCAACACTGCCGGCGGTACTGTTGCGTTTTCTTCGCTTTTGAGGTTTGTCAACTGAATAGTACATTGTGTCGCTCTAGGCTCTTGTATTTTTAGGTTTCTTAGCACCCGAAGAAAGGAACAAGGTTTTGAGAAACGTTGTGTGATATTTATATCATCACTTCTTCTGTCTCTATTTGGCTATCTTTCTCATTACAGAACAGCAGCGCCGACGATCAAGGCAAATACAAAACAACAGGGGCGCTCCCTCAATCGCCCGATTGTTATGTTACAATATGTAGACAATTTTTAAATTACTTTTAAAATTCTCCGAACTATTAATGTTATTTCCTGAAGTGGACCTAATTTCAGAACTAAACATCGAAGTTAATATAATAGATTTCTATATGAATAAAATGTAATTTTTCACTGAATTCCATATTTATGACATATTTTAAGAATGCCAGATAATTTTCCATCCAAATAGAGTTTTAACGATTATTATTTGAAATTTTGTTTTGAAACTTTGACGATGTTCGGTCATATCATCTTCTATATAATAAAAAAGCGTGTATATTTGTATGTATGTATTTAAGTTAATCGTTATACAAATTTTAACTTGTGGAGAGATTGCAACATAACTTGGTACACATATTCTTCAAGACACGACAAACGGTACTGTGGGGTTGAGAAACCCCTAGCATAAAGGTGTAAAGAATTATAATTTTAAAATGTGATCATTTTGTGTTAAATTACTGCGCGTCAAGTGACCCTGACATCCTGCAAAAGAGAGAGAGACGGTACTACTTGACGAATAAAGAAAATAGTCTTTTTCCATAATGAAATAAAGCAGAAATATTTTCATGGAATAAAAAAAATTGTATCCAGTAAGCTTCTATTGAATGATAATTAAACACAATACGAAATACTTTACGATAGTTGCGGAAAATGTAAGTTAAATGTTTTGCCCTATTAGTGACTCCAATATGACGACTATTTGTTTACATTGTGAATCTAGCTAACAATTTCATTAATTAAATCTTTCGTAATGTCTTAATACTAAGGAACAATTATATCCTGCAATACTCAAGGAGTGTGTTTAAGTATTCTATTCTTAAATACATGTACGGAATTAGGAACAATTAGATTTAGGTTAAATCTCTTCCTGACTTAACTTTTCTGGTTTATATAAATCAGTAGACGGGCAACGCCGGGCACCCAGCTAATAGAGAATAATTAAAAATTGGTGAATATACGTATCAAAACTTTTTACAGAATTACTGTAAGATTCGCATGTTTCTGGATAAAACTCAAAATTTGATAAAAATGAATAAATTTAAAATATGAAGGAACAAATAACTTGAACATTTGACGGTGTATATAAAAATATTTAGACCATTAGTGATATTACAATAAAATATTGTGAATGGATGTCAAATAATTGGATTATATAAATGCATAAACTAAAAATGGCTTTATTTTTATGTTTTATAATACGGATGACTATGGAAAAAGTCGAAAGCTATCATTAATTTCAAAATTGATCAATATTCTGGAATAAATGCATTAAAACGTTTTTATACATACCGGTGACTGATAAAAACAACATTGGTGTCTAATGTAAGCGTAATAATATTTTATGTTTTCATTGGTCCACTAAAAAACGTAAATATTCACCGTTCTAGTATGATTTGTTTGAAACGCATTCTAATTATCTCTTCGTATGGCGTGAGGAAATCCATGACGTTTTGCCCTGTTGAAGGTTGATAAAAAAAAAAGCAATATTCAGGAAGACAAATTTGTCTATATGAAAACGATGTTAAAGAGTTCAAATCAATGTTGTTGTTTTTTCCAAAAGGAAAACTTTGAGACGCGACCTTAGAAATTGGTGGTATCAAGTGGCTACTGGCCGGTGTCTCTTTGAATTGCCCTGAATCGCTGACGATGAGCGTCAAGAGGACGCTAAGCGTTTTGCCAGCAGCGACCGCGGTAACGAGCTGTCCGTGGCGCGTGATAAGCGGTCGCCGCCGACAAGCGTCTGACTGCCGCTTAATTTCTCTTGGGACCCTACAGCGTTTTTTTTCCACAAGGTTGCGGCTTTCTCCTCTCAACCCTTTAGCTGCCTCAAAACTAATAACTTCAGACAGTATATTTATTCAGCTAGTTATGCTGCGGCATAGCACGTCGGCGTCTTTCTAGGATAATGCTATTTTTTAAGACAGTAATAATGTTTAAGAATCAAAAAATGAGGTAAAATTAACATTAAATGAAACCAAAAAAACTTATTAAAGCATTAAAAAATTAAAATCTAATATGCTCAACTCTAATTTATCTAATTACAATGACTCCAAAAATCTTGCATACGGACAATTTATTTCTTGTCCATATCCATACTTTTGGGAGCATTTAATGAGGCACAGTCTTGATGTCAGTAAGAGTTCGCAAAATTATTTACGTCGACTGTAATTATAATAGTTTATATTACGAATACGTAATATTTATTTCCATTTAAATAACTATCCCAGAAAGATAGGAGAAATAACAAATTCGATTTCAAGACGCGATACAGAGCAATAACACCTTTGGTATCGCGATTTGGAGCGGTCAGATTATGGTACAAGTCGTGACTGTGGAAAAGCGTGTCGTTAAGACCGAGTCAAGCTTCTGAACGACGACGCCTGTCAATCAATGATGTCCTTTGCGGCCGCCATGATGCGTCACTTTGCCGACATCCACCTTCTCAATATCTTTGCAAAATTACTTTTAGCCAGTATAGCATTTCCAGGGTCTTAAATATGCCGAATAGGGTAATTTAAACATATATTCGTAATGGTTCACTCCATCAATGGCCTTGAGATGAAGACTAAACTATTTTGTATCCCTACAATCAATTGACTACTTCAATATTTTATATTTAATTCACTAATAAATTTTTGTTCTGCTAAAGTAATATTTATAAATTAATTAAATTCATTTCTATTTTTAACAAATAAATTCCCCATCCATGAGAAATAATATTAAAGAATTAAAACCGCTGTACTAAATTGTGTCTTATATTTTCTGTCATATCCTCCGCTATATCACAATATTTTTCGTATCTTTCTCTTCTTCGTATTAGGTTTAATCTCTTATTTCCCTAGCGTCAATTTTTAAGCACTCCGGAGAACACACTCCTCATTTTGTGCATGTCAAATAGGACTTAAAAATTCCGCCCTCAAAATTAAAATTTCTCGTCCATATAGCCTTTCATGAACCTGACCTCAAATGCACGCATTTTTACACTTCGCTGACAGCTTCGTTGTAGAAAATTTTGCACTTTATTAAATTTCACGTACAAATAAACTGCATCGTGTTGTCACACTCAAGTCAGGTAAGAATTATCTTTATAATCGTGACAAACAAGCTCATAAACGTTTTTCCGCAGGAAATATTATGCTCAATATAAACAAAATAATATATAGATTAATAACAGTTCCTCTGAAACGTTCTCCCAGTTACAAGATCCTGCGTTGCGGTGACCGTTTTCAAGGCTTTACTGCAGTCGATGATTCATTAATTAATTACTATGATTTTTCATAATTGTAACCGTGATCGCAATTAAATTTCTGTATTTTTTATTTTGTTTTATTATTATTATTTTATTTTATTGTGAAACTCCTCACCCCATATTAACCCTAAAATTGCCAAGGTTTTTAATTAATTGATATAATACAACCCTAAATACATATTTTTTTTGGTCGTATTTACTTCGTTGCACCTGTTCAGGCTTCTACGACTGCATTTATTATCAATATGCTTATTAAAATACGGCGAAGTCAAATATTCTTTCTGACGTTTTCTTAGTACAATATCTAGTATGATAACTTTAAAATATGTTACATTCGTTCCAACTTTGGATAGTTACATAACATATTTGACGTAACAATATTCTTTTTCTAGTAGCTCTAGAAGTTGTCTTCAATTAACTGATTAGTGCATGATTGACCCAATATAAAAGATAATATTTTAGACATTCGATTTTCCTAAAGTCAGATTTAACTTTGTTACGAATATTTATATGAATTTGTAGTGGCTTATTAATTCTTAATAATACTCAAAACGACCTTTGTACAGATACTTTCAAAACAGAGAACAAAAACTTAAAACATTTAAATTTAAAAGTTTAGGACGTTCCAACGCGGATTGGAGTCATTTTCCAACGGAGAAAAGCTTGAAACTTAAGTTAAGCGTCAAAATGTTCGGAAATTATAAAATTTCTTAGTTTTTGTTCTCTATTTTAAATTTGTCTGTCCAGAGGTCGCTTTTAGTATTATAATTTTTAACATACATTAATTTCTATTTTATACTTTGGATTTACTAGTTACTTCACCCAATGTCATTAGTCTCTTTAATATAGAGTATTCTTTTATTGTAAATTGATTAAATGCGTCGAGCTATATTGTTTTGGTGCATGATACCATCACCTTCGCGGGGGTGGTCGTTAAAGAGATCAGCGCTATCTCCGAAGCCAATAAAAGCCAGTCGACCAGCTTGGTAATGTGTCGGAGAATAGTGCGCTTTTAGATTATATAGGCTGTCAAGCATCCGTAAATCTCTGCTGGGTGTTGCGAGCAGCAAAGGACCTCCCCGGAGGTGGGGGAAGGAAAGTAACACTTCCCCTTGGATGGATCTACGCGTTTCAAAGGACTTCGGGAAAGTGCTGCTCCACCTTCTCGTGGTAGTCGCTTTGGTCCATCCTGGTACGTGCTAATTTTTTCTGAACGGCTGACCGGGACCGTCGTGCATTGAACCTGGTACTGAAGTCTGTGGCATAGTGTCCAACAATTCAGAATCCGCAGATCTTCACTTTTACCATGGCCAGCTTGACTCGCATATGGAGTTGTATTCAAAAAGTCTGTGTAAGAACAACTATCAACCATTATAAAGCTCCTCCTCAGATCCTACTATCTTCAAGCTCACCACCATATACACGCTAATCGGACATAAAAATTTACTTTATGAAATGAAAATTCATATTTAAATGTAGGATTTGTCGGCATATTGATAAATAATAGCGTAACGAAAATGAAACGCTGAGAAAGGTGTTGGGAGATTATATTATACACAACAACACAAAATTGGGTTGAATCTCACGTGTTTCAGTATTAGTTACGCTTTTAACCTGAGGCAAGCATTACTGAGGCGACACTTTACAAGTACCCACCACAGTAGGAAATAATTTAGCCCTTTGGGGAAAATTTTATGGCACATCGCCCTGTTACCACTTATAGAACTACGGGAAACTGTGTTTTGCGATAGGATCTCAAAGCAGATATGAGAGGTGAATATTTAATAATAAAATATTTTCAATAATACACAAAGTGTTTGTTTTCATCTTTCTACGTCAAACAACACATCCCGAGGACAATTTTACACTCAAAACCATAATTAATAAATCACCGACCATAAACTTGAAACAAAATTAACAATATAGTCTGTTAATTGTTTGAAATTGAATTTCGAATAATTACCACCGTAATTCAAATACGCACATCACGAGTAATTACGGTGTATAAATCGCAATAATTAAAATTTATGTGCAGTCTCTCACAAAATATATTAGATAAAACCTGACGTGTTTAATTCAATTCAAGGTAGAAAACAACTGCAATGAACACTGATGTTCCCAAACAGTTGTTGATGATAATTACATTTGACAAAATCGCAAATTATCATTTTTCAATTAAAGTTAAAATAAAATTAATTCAGCTACTATCGCCAAATTCTATAACAAATTTTAACTTTGTATTAATCTTCAAAGACGTCTGTTAAGACGAACACTTCCCATAATCAAATAATCTAATTATAATAAATACAATTGACTGTACGTGTTTTTTATACAAGGGTAGGTGAAAAGTCTTTAAACATACACCGGTAGCAGTCTGCACTTCAGGATAGTGTGGGATTCTTACCCACTAAAAAACACCTCCCTTTCCATCGATGACCAATAATTGCTTCCAGCGGAACTGCAGTTAAGTATTCCTTCGTAGGAAGCGGTCTTAGCTGTGACTGTTTCTCCTATTATGGACTATTCTCCGTTTCAACTTTGCGTAGCTCCTTTATAACCATAGTGGTGTGTTTGCTGCTGGTCTTCCACTTGTCTGCTGACTCCAGCATCACAGAAACCAGATTGGCAGGTGTTATTTCAATATTTACTTCGTCGCTAAGAATATTTCTTATACTTTCAGGATGAGGACATTTAAAAAAGCGTGTTCAACGCATTCCTTCTCCTTACCACAGTTCAAGCGCATGCTGCATCATAACTCTCAACGCACGCAGTCTATACGTGGCCGTTGCGGCGTGTGTGTGTTTGTTTGTGAGTATGCATACAAATACAAACGCATGGAGAATGCGTGTTCCTTTAGAACCGTATACAAACACTGTAACGACTACCACCACTAAACGCGGGGGTGGAAATTTTTAAACATAGTTAAACGGCCGATATTTAAATCGAATGTTAACTCTCGGTGTCTATTTGACAGATACTCTTTCTCCCGATGTTGGTTTTGTATAATTTGAACCTCTTCCGGTATGACATTGGAGCACTCGTAGCGGTGGAGGTGGTGGGGCGTTATGTAAAAATAACACGAAAACAAACGGGGTTTTGGATGTACCTGAGTTTAATTATGACATTCAACTTGCATGTTAAATTGTACTTCAATTGTAGGATTGGGGGTGGAAGGGGAAAACAATGTTTTGTGTGCAAGTTTAAACACATGTAACAATTTCGACGGAATTTTGTGGTGTAGTTTTTCTTGCTAAAAAGTACCGGGAGTATTTTTGACGCTTTTAGATTAGCAAGAATATTTTTGTATCTCTTAAGGTATTGTATTTTCTATGCCCTTAAGATACCAGGAGTATTATTTATTACCGGGAGTATATGAAGAAATTTTGATTCGTTTAGGCTCCAGGATTATAATAAACTTGTAGAGGGTGTATTTTTTACTACATTAGGGTACTGAGTATATTTTTTAAGTCTCTTAAGGTACCAAGAATATTTTTCACTATCTGAACACACCAGGGATATTTTTGATACATTTGGTATCGACAGTATTTATGCTTCTCTAAAGGTTCTAGGCTCTTACAAAATTAGCATTTCCTCTGCATATGGAAGTTAAAACACGTCTTGACTAATAGGTTAATGTAGAACTACTTCCGTCACGTAAATACTTTACGGGAACTTATAAATAAATACCAGGTAAACGCCGAGCACCCAGCTAGTATTAAATAATCCTAATAAAAAATTTTGAATATTAAAATTAGTGTCCTTTACAAATAATTGCATTTTTATCTCTTTTCATTATTCAATACAGACAGGTTATAAATATTCGAGCTTCAGGTGTGAGGAGTTATCTTTACATGTAGATTTAAATGGCGAAAGAAGAACAGACATTCTTTACTAAAAAAATCAGTTCTTCCTCTGGCACATTAAGTTATTTCTAAAAAGATCAGTATTCTTTGACTTCGCAGATTCAACTTACTATTACATCCCACAATCATTGTTTGAGGATAGTATGCATTTGTGGCAGTCCCCTTGACTATCAGACGTAGAATGTCTCCGACCGTCCACTTCCTAGAACGGCTTACCTGCGGTAGGAGGAAGTAAGTTTTGCAAAACAACAGCCCTTTCCATGCTAAGCTAATTTATTAAATTCATTATAGATATAAAATTAAAATTTTGCCCTCGACTAGCCAGTTTTGAAATCCCATGGATTAATGTGGCAAATTAGGCCCGGGAAACGATTTATGTAAAAAAGAGCTTTACGCAACCATGAAATATGCGAACTTGGTTACCAGACTGGGGTCTCAGGAACTCAGCGACGTCGCTCGCAGCTGGTCATTGATGTCTCTCTCGCTGGTAAATATCTCCACTTCTCAAGCAACCGCTCGCTGTGACTTCTCCACTCAGAGAGTCCTTCTCCAGTCAGAATCAGAAACAGAATGCTTGACCAGGCCTCCACTTCTCCCGACCTGTGGGACCAACCGTTCCTCTATTGGTCCATTCAATTTATTATGGACCAATCACAGGTCCTAGACGATTCCATCAGCGAGACTCTCCGCACCTTCTGCTTATTGACGGGAAAACCCCGGAGGTACAGTTACTATCACCAAACGGTACTTTTTGCTGACGTTCGATAAACATGGTTGCTCACGCGTTTAAACAAACTGACTAAAATATCAGCAAAATCAATTAAAAGACGCCTATCCTAAATAACGCGCTATATAAATTCCCCCTTTTAGTGTCAGATTGTCGTCGAGTGCAACTAACGACGAATCAATCTGTCACTAAAAATAAATGAATTCGCGGCGATTTTCATAACTGCTTAGTCAAGTATTTACAAATCAAGTTTTAAATTCTATCATAATATACACACATATATATATATATACAAATTATTACTAATGGTCTCTTCGGAGTCTATCAGAAAATACACTACTGTACACACACATAGACACTATACACATAAATGGATGTAAATGGCCTGAAGGGCTTTACGGAGTATATCAGAAAATACAATTCTTTCTAAAACAGCATCGTTCTGTGTTGGTATGTCCTCCGCGACGTGATGCAAATCGACTGGATGGGTACGACCGAACCAACGGTGTTTCATCCGTATCCTGTAGACGCATCGGGTTGACACTTAGGTGGGCGTGGAAACCGTCAGTTCCCAGCATAAGCGTTTAGCTGCAGCAGTTGGCGGAACTCGATGGTGTTCGTACACCTGGGAAGGCTACCACAGGTTAAGGTGTCACTCGGCATCGGGATGACTCGGTGTGGCCTCATGTGGACGGGGCGAGGTTGTCAGCATCTGACAAACCCTGTCAGACAGTTGCGCGTCGACTTTGGCTGCATCAGTTGACAGCACACTGCAGCTTCCAACAGATTCTCGTTCAGCTACCTATGACAACCAGACTACAAGTTCTCGCCGTTATTGTGCATGCTTTCCACCCCAATCACGGCAAAACCAATGGACCAGTACCCCCACTATGACGCAGCCATTAACCTAGATGAATATTTTCAGAATACCTATAAAAGATTAATAAAATAACCAACATTATTTATACTTCAGACAAATTATATACACATAACATTCACTCTACCAGCCACAAAATATCAGATTACCATACATAAAAGAATCATTTCACACACGAAACTGGCTATATACAAACATTCACGCTCCCCGCTACAACACATCAGATTAATTACACTACATAACAAAGTCATTCACACTCTAAACTGACTATATACAAAACATTCACTTTATCCACGATAGCATCCAAACCTGGATCCCACTTCCATCTTACTCCCTTCTTTAAAAGTCCGTATAGTAATGGTTTTACGCCCTGCGCCGACACTAAATGTCCCTTGGTCAAGTCAACGGTACTTAGTCAGAGCCTACCTGCAAATTTTTGTAGGACCTCTTGTATCAGAATAGGGCGTTCTTTTGCGTCGACCAGGATTGTATTAATTTTACGTGCGTCAAAGCATACTCGTAATTTATTCCGCAGCGCGAAAGGTGTGGGATAATTTCTAAGTTGGTATGGTTCATGTTCAATGGTACACAAATTATGGACGTAGTCACGAAGGCAACCAGGCGAGTCATTAACATCTCTATTTCCCTTAGAATAACTCTAAATGCTTCTCTTTCCTCCTCACTTCTTCTCTGAATACAATTAACTACTTCCGTCACCGATTCTTCAAACTCCCATTTATCAGCTTCATCCGTTGCATCATCCTTCCGTATTTTAAAATCATGCAAATTTTCAATGTTATCGTACCCGTATTCATACCTTTCCTTCTCACCTTCCTCATTCCCTTCCCCCAGGATTCTATTGATATTATATATTCGACTTCCACCTTTTGCTTCCTGAACCTCCAACGTCGGAATCTCCTTCCTAATTTGAGTTTCTACTGCTGAATTATTATTTACCATAAAACTTGGAACTTCTTCCCTGTTATATTCAAGTTTTTTAATAAGATTATCGTAATTTTTATTCGTCTCCTGTCTCGATTCATCAATTTTTTCTAAGATTTCATTTTTAACAGCCTCTCGTTCTCTTTTATCAGCCTCTCGCCACTTATTCAGTTGGCTTAAGAGCCTCACAATTCCGGTTTGGCCTTCCAAATTTGAATTATATTCCCCATCAATTAGCGCGTTGTCCGACCTGCCTGATTCAGCTACCAAATCTAATTCGGATCTCTCCATGCTATTATTGTCCATTTTTGGAATGACTTCACTCGTTTGTAAGCCTGAACGCAATTTCAACAAACACAACCAAAACGCACAAACACTTTAAACACGTACAACACTAACAACTATGCCAATCATACAAATACCAACATTCAGTCACACATATGTTATATTAATACATTCATTCCCCTAATATATCGTCTGAAATAGGACAAAGATTCAATTTCTGTCTATAGAGTAACACAATCTAACAAAAGAAAACATTCAGCCTCACTTACATTCTATATTAACACATTCATTCCCCCAAAATACCATCTGAAATAGTAAATATTGCTAAACATATCTATAACGCGACTTCCTGCTACTCTGCTGCTAAAAATAAAATACAACATTAAATTCCTATTCCCTAAACAAAATCACTTCTAAAGATATACATTCCCCCAAAATAGTGTTAGAAATGGTCCATTGATTAAAACCCAATATCGCACATTCTCATGTCACGCAGGCACTTTTCCATATCCCCAAAAACCTAATTAAATATTATTCCGGCCACACGCTATTGGGCGAGAATTTATGTGGCCCGGGAAACAAATTATATGAAAAAGTTCTTTACGCAACCATGAAATATGCGAACTTGGTTACCAGACTGGGGTCTCAGGAACTCAGCGACGTCGCTCGCAGCAGGTCATTGATGTCTCTCTCGCTGGTAAATATCTCCACTTCTCAAGCAACCGCTCGCTGTGACTTCTCCACTCAGAGAGTCCTCCAGTCAGAATCAGAGACAGAATGCTTGAGCAGGCCTCCACTTCTCCCGACCTGTGGGACCAACCGTTCCTCTATTGGTCCATTCAATTTATTATGAACCAATCACAGGTCCTAGACGATTCCGTCAGCGAGACTCTCCGCACCTGCTGCTTATTGACGGGAAAACCCCGGAGGTACAGTTACTATCCCCAGCCTGACTGGCACCAAACGGTACTTTTTGCTGACGTTCGATAAACATGGTTACTCACGCGTTTAAACAAACTGACTAAACTATCAGTAAAATCAATTAAAATTGCCTATCCTAAATAACGCGCTATACATTATCTAACACTAGATTTCTAAAATGACCTACATTTTTAATACCTCATGAATGTCAATAATTCTTGCAGGAATCTCTGATTATCGTGATTTTTTACGGTCGAGAGTTTCATCATACAAGATATTTTAAAATTTAATTAAAATTCAAATGATAATTAGAGTATTACTTCTCAAAGCAGACTACGTCAGTGATTTCACAAAAAATTAGTTTTCTAATAGAAGTACTTCACGAATTCTAGTATCCTAACTCAAGGTTTGGTTCCACTTGTAATTCATATCTTCCAAGGACTAAAGTGATTTCTTGTGTTACCTGCATGGCCGAAGTCTATTATTCAAATCACTAATGCAAGACTCGTGAAGTTGGCGAATTATTTAGCATTTGTTTCACGGGTCTCTCAGACATCACAGTCTGTATAGAACAAAGAACAGTTCTTTCAATTGTTTGAGTATTGATGCTCTGCGTTTTTAACCTCCAATGCAGAATTTCAGTGGCGCCGGTCAAACAAAAGCAGTTTGTGTCAGGGGAATACCATTGTTTTTATTTAAAGCAGTCTGCCACAGGTTTCAGCGTGGCGTTAATAGCATATTATCCAAAACGATTTAACAATTAAAAACAATGGAATAGAATAAGAATTAAAAATAAGTTCCAGTAAATTCATTGATTGGAGGACGGAATGCATAATGTTTTAAAAAAAAACAATAAATTTGAAACTGACAGATCCACTAAAATATTAAATTTTATAATATGTATTTTGTTGATGCACAAAACTAATTGTAATTATCTGACGTATTTTAATTTTATAATAAATAAATGCATCGGCCGCAAGTGGGAAAAATTTAATAAAGTATGTGACAAAAATACTACGCAAAGTTTCGTCCTTAATTTAGAAATTCTTCAGATTTACAAAGGGGTTTGAGTATTGTACATAATTTTTATATATTGCCTAATTCTTTTATAAATATCATACAAATATTGATATTATATAAATATATTTCAGACACAATAGACAGTACAGACTGTGCATGCATTTTAAATTCTACTCAGTATCTATTTATACGTAAATTTTTGAATATTAATAGAAGAATTTGGCAATTTATAAAAATTATTTTTAAGATTCCAAAAACATCGTGCACCTGAAGAAGTCAAGAATTACGTACAGAGCGTTGTCGAATTGGATTTTTGATAGTTAAATTATTATAGACATAAAAATTCTTTATTCAGTACCCAACTCAATATCGGTTTCTCATACATATACGAGGATCATGTCAAGTAAGACACCAATTGAAAACTGAATTTCAATAGACAAAAATTACGTAGATTAATGTTTGAAATGAAAAATTTACGTCTAAGTGAAAGTTAATAATAGGACAGATAGCCAAATACATACAAAGGAAGTGATAATATAATTCAGATATATATTGTAGTATATACAAATTAATGTACAATTAAATAAACAAAATTAAAATATGCCCCACGTTGGTGAAGCCACTTTGAAAAAAAAGGTAAACAATAGTTAGCCCACGTTAATGCATCATTTAACTAATTTTAACTTTTTAACTCAGAGGAATCAAATTTCATGGGAAACTAAATACTTAGAAGTATTATTTACAAAACAATATTTACAATTATTCATAAAAAATCCAAAATCTGACGATCTATCTTTACCTAATAGTTTACAATTAATAATTTATTTAATTTTACTTACTGTTCTCTCTCTCACTCTCTCTCTCTCTCTCTCTCCCACTGGTACCAGGACAATCAATTTTTACCTCGCTCAGACATTTTTAATATTAGGCCTTGGTTTTCTCTGATTCTAAACTTCACTTTAAGATTTGGCAAGATTTGCTGTATTTTGATGACTGCTCCGGTCCTCAATAATTTACTAATGTTAGCCTGGAACAATTCCTCCACGAAGATTTTGAAAAGTTCTACACTGAAGAAACTGCTATTACTTTCCAATATTTACGATGCAATACTTCTGTGAATGTTTTACTTTGTATTAATTCACAACTTTATTTTATAATACACTAACGACACCTAGTCTCTGCTAAACTTTTATTTGTTCCGTCCTCTGCAATGTTTCGCCGCCAACTGCCCTATAAATTCCTCTTCGCGCGCCTTGGTCTACAATACCTTAAACCTCGTTCATTTTTGTCTTGTGTGTGATTTGTGTCTGTTTGCCATTAACAATTCAAGTCCAAAATGTTTTTAATTATTAATTGCCTTTTAATTACTACTATATATATATATATATTGTAATACTAATTAGAGGCCAGTAATTATTTTAAATAATTGGATTGTTAACGGTACAAATTCTTAAAAAACAACACTGTCGGCGGGCTTTGTCGCGGGCTCCGTGCGTTTGCTGGAAGGGCAGTCTGTCTCAAATTGTGGTTGGGAGAGGAAGGAGTCTGTGTGAAATCGTAGAAGGGAGAAGTCGTAACATTGAGAGAACGAATAGCGTGGCCCAAGTTTAAAATCCAACCAAGAGAGTTATAAGATTAAAATCCAAGTATAAAGTCTGGACAGAGAGATACTTTGTAAAAAAAACTGCACAGCATAATCAAATATTTAGCGCCACATTCAGATTCCTACGCGTACTGAGATCAACATTTTCCACGTAAAGACATTGAGTAACAATATGTCTGGCTGATGATCCGGAGGTTGCAGGAGATCCAATTCCCAGTGGAAGATCCAATAACTACGACCCTGTGTTTGACCATAAAATGTAGAATCAGTGGTCCATGACCTTTTTAGTGTAAATTGTGTACCCGAGCCGCGACACTAAACCTGGTACTAGCAGAAAATTTTTGTAAGTAAAAACCAAATTAATTAAGTTTGTTAACGATAGTTAAAGGTATTCGTCAGATTTCGTTCGTCTCATTTTTGGTTTTGGATTGTTAATTACTTAATTTATAAATTCTTTGATTGTTCTTTACTTATCAAGCCCAGGTAAACGACCCCGAGAGAAGAGTTATCAAATTGCCAAACTTTGAGAATTTAAATGTATTTATTCTCAGAGCAAATGTTGTAAATTTCCATAAAATAAAATAAACATCCAGAACGATTTATCAATTTGTTAAAAGAGAAAAATAATTGTTTAAATCATTTAATAAAATTTGATTTTTTAATTAATTAATCAATGTTTTTTAATCAATATATTTTTGGCTTCCACAACGCGGGCAATTCATTTAATTAACTTTTCTATCTATTCATTACCATTTGGTCTACAACGTGGGGCAAATAAAATCAATCTTTTTTTATTTATTAAATTTCGGCGTGCCAACGTAGGCCATTTAATTGTAACATTAATTAAATAATCTTTGTTAAAAAATTTAACTAATAAGCAGCGATTATTCATTACAATATATATATATTGTAATAACCAAATAATGGCGTCGAAATAAAAAAAATAATATTTATAAACAACAAACAAATTTATTAACACAAGAAGAATTTACAATTGATTTTAATATTTTACTATTATAATAAGAAACTCTTGCTCTCATGGGTCTCTACTGGGTTTGACAACGGACAGAATCGAACTATAAAAAAAGACCCAACATTTAAGTTTTAAATTAAACAAAAGTATTTACTAAATTTATTAATGAACTTAACCTATAGATTGCTTCTAACTTTATTATCAAAAGAAGAGAACGACATCTGACTGTTATCCTTTAATAACGTTTACATTTGTTAATATTATGCATTCCAACTTACGGTTTCTCAGGTTTACTTCGACTCGTTCTTAAGACAATCACTTTATAGCCTTGACATTCACTCACTGACTCTAACACAATATCACTGGTTCGCCGTGACACTCCTTGACGTCGTTTGCTGCATCCAGGTCGCCTACCATCGAAGACAGGTCAAATTCTCCTACTCATACAGATAGAGCTTCTGTATTTTAAAAATGTTTATAGCTGTTATGGTTTTGCTGACTGATGCTGACTGTCGCTGACTGACTAACTGTGGAGGTTCACCGAACCCCTCTCCTACGCTGACTCTCGCTGACCGTCTCTCGTTCCTCTCCCTCGCTAACTGTCTAACCCTCCACACAATAGGTTATTTCCCCTACATATACCACCAGCCTCCTTGTTTTTCTCTTGATGCAAAATTCCGTCGCAACGGCGCGGTGACAGAATCCCATTACCGAAATTTACGTCCCGGCCGTTGGAGTCCTTTAGCCGGCTGCTCTCTTTTGTCCGAAACGCGACAATCGCGACAGGTCCAATTTGTCTTTGGACCTCTCCGCTCACAAGTGCGCGATACTAATTTCTCCAGATCCTAAGTCAACAAGAGCCTGGACCCTTACACCCACTGACTCTCCTTGCAGCTGCAGTGATTTCGCCCCCGCAATTACTCAGGACTCGCACAAGATCTTTTCTTGCAAGTCCCAAGCAAATACGCCACTTGTCAGGTCATTCGTCAGAGACAATAGCCTGCTCTAACATAGCCACTTTGGGGCCATCTGCTCGCCCACGTTCTGCGTTACGAATTCTTCACGCCGATCCGTAAGTCAATAAGTTACTGGACCCGCAATCACTCTTTAGACCTAATTGCCGCACCGTCACACTGTCTCTACAAATTACGGCTTCCTCTCTGCCGCTCACCAGCACTCATCCTAGATAAATGTCTTACCGCTCCGTCTTGTCACCTCGTGACAGGACCCGCGGTTACTTTTCCCTCGCATTCTCTTTACGACATGTGCGCTGTTTTTAATCCAATGCATTATATTATATGCATTACAATATATATATATATATATATATATATATATATATATATATATTGTAGTAATTAGTAATTAATTCATTATTATAATTATAAAGTTGGATTGTAGAGGACTTATTATTGGATATAAAGCGGACACCGCAACAAGGCGGCGAGACAAAGTATGTATTGTTGGAGTTAAGAGAGTGTACGCACTCAAAAATCTACGAGACGAAGTTGGTTAGTTGGACGGCTGACACAGTTGTAGGCAGACATCAATTCAGCAAATTCATATTATAAAAATTTGGGCAGCGGACATAGACAGTTCGAAAGCAATCTTCAGTCAGCGGCAAGACGCGAAAGGAAAAAGTCTACGTCGAGAACTGGGACATAGCAGTTCGGTCCACATAGAGAAATAGAAACAGTAAAAGTTTGCGGATCCAGAATTATGAATAGGGCTATCTAGGAAGTTCAACGGCGATCTAATAGTTCACATAAAACGCAAGTAACCAGTTTTGACGGAGAGACTTATAAAATCGCAGTTTGGAAGCAGAAGTTTTGCTTCACAAACTGAACAAATTTTCGCATAGAGAGACTTTGAGGAGACCTATGTCCGGAAACTGGCTGAGGGTGAGATGATCGAGGTTCCAGGATAGCAGAGATCCAGAGCAACTACCGTGTGTTCAAATTCTAATGAGTAGAATCAGTGATATCCCCAAATCGTGTGCACAGAAAAACCAAAAATGAGACCTGGGCGGCCGTAAGTAGAAAATTTTAAAATTGATTGTAAACCACTTTTAAAAGATACGTCAGATCGTTCTTTAATTATTTCGTTCTTTAATTATTTACTTCTTTAATTGTTTAGTTCTTTAATTTAAATTCAATCTTTAGTCTTATTTTCGTCCGCTATTAATTTCGTCGATGTTCAGACGAATTAATTTACCTAAAAAGCTAAATGTAATTGATTGTATAAAATTCACCCATTTATCAAACCCAGATAAAGACCCTGAGATCTCAAATATATTAGTGTAATTCTAAACCTTAATAAATTTGTTTAATTGTTTCACTTAACTTCTTTTTAATTATTTAGACGCCTTTTTATTACAATATATATGTTAATAATCCATCGGTTCGCTCTTAATTAAAGAATTTATAAAATATCAAAAGGAAGGTTAATTAAAAGAAAAGATTATCAAAATTTAACAAATAAAATAATTTGTTATTTTATTTTCTAGTGGCTTCCAAAATTAAAACAATTACAATCAAATTAAGATATCTTCTCTCAGGGTCACCACTAGGTTTGATAATTAACAGAAAAGTGATTTATAAACTAATTAACAATTCAAACATAAAAATTCACCTGAAATAATATGACGATAGATGGAATGAAAGAAAGCTAAATGTAAAGAAACTGATCGAAATCTGGCTATTACCTTTCTAATTATCGTTTACAAATTTTTAAATTAAAGTTTTGGTTACTCACGTAATGTCCGTCTGGTACCAGATCTTTCTTTTGTAGCTTCAACACTACACTAAAAATGCACATTTTTACACTGATTCTAATTTCCTCGCACATTTTACACACACGCGGTCGAAGTGCACGTCCTCAGCTATCAGGAATCTCGGTTGTTGACTCCCCTTTCTGGTCAGCTAGTCGGGTTGGATCCCTCAATGCGAAGATTGTTAAATTTGTGAAGCAAACTCCTGCATCCATACAGGAACTCGTGATTTGTAGTTAATGTTAGCAGGCTTTACTTATCATATGGAGAGTCCAGACTTTATCTACTTTCTTCTCGTCGCAGATTTTAGGCTTTTAGTTTCTACTTGCTCGACCCAACTGTCACGTATCTCGGCGAAGACTTTTTACTTTTTCACCTCTCGTCTCCGACCACAAACTATAACTTCTCGTAAGCAGATTTTAGTTGTTGTCTATCCTTTCTCGACCCCGTCTTCGTACAGACTGAATTCCTTTCGCACGCGCATTCCCATTTCGGCTTTCCGACAAAAGAAAAGAACTCTCCGCCATTGTTGCTTTGATAGCTCATACCGCTACAATTCAATTTATTCGCTACAATTCAAATTAAACCTAATCAATTTAATGGCCTAATTAACTATTGCTACAATATATTATATATATTATAATTTATAAACATTTTTCGTTTTGTCAACGGGCTAATGCAGTTTTGTCTCTTTGGGCACTAACATATTTTTTGTCCTGAAGAAAGGAACAAGGCTTACGGAAACGTTGTGTGGTATTTATATTATCTGTATATGTCTGTATTTGGTTACCTTTCTTATTATTCGTTTAATTATTGTAATACTCTTCAGCCTAATACTTCGAAGAATCATTATTTGTTATAGATGTTAGTGGTTGTTCAATAAACAGTAATTAAAACACAAATATAGCAATGACAGAAATTTTATTATAAAAAAAACAAACTAATGTTATGCATGGTAGATACTGAAAAATTATGCTATGCAGATGAGAGAATACAAACGGTTGGGTCAAGAAAAGAAGACATCAAAAGTGCGATAGCCAAAGGTTTAAGGGTAGGTTTCATGACGGGATTCTCGTTAAAAATCATTATGAATTAGTATTACACAAGAGGTGCTTACAACTATTTTAATGAATAGGATATTATTTAAGTAAAACTGTTAGTGTACACGCCGAAACAAAATAAATGTGTTTCCAACATTTAGTACACAGAATGTAGAAGAAGATTGTTACCGTCGGTATTTTTATAATTTAAATGGACGTCGATACTTTAAATAAAAAAAATTATTTGTATATACGAATGTAATGCGCCGCTGTTAAAAGATAATGAATGATAAAACACAGCGGGATTGTTTGTGTCTGCGGTTTGTATAATAATGTTTCAATTTTTATCTCATTGCTACTACTACACGATATTAATCTACAATGTTCCAATTTATTTTTGTATTATTTGTTGTTTTATTTTGGTTGACAATCACATTAGACATTATCCCGAGCGACACTTAGGGAATTATAAGCTAAAATAGTGATCACATTATATTAAAAATATTGTAAAGGTAAATGATAGAGCAGAAACAAAATGTTACTGATGGATAAAAGAAGATGGACGATAACATTAAAATGATTGAAGATTAAAAGAAAAACACATCATTGTTATGAAATTTCAGAGTGTATTACGTGCAAACTGATCTGCACGAAGCAGAGAAAAAATACGAGTGAAACCAAAAAGGTAAGAAATTTTATTAAATTTTTTATCATGTAATTTCCAACGAGCAATAACAGTGAGTGTTGGCCGTTGGGAACGCAGGTGGAATTTGGTTCAAGTGGCTTTCCTTCTTGTGAATAGCCTTTATTCTAACAAGTAAAATATACTGCATATACTTAAAAGTAGTACCTTAATGTAATGGGTTTACTTTCGTCTAAAACTAGCCTTAAAAAGCATAAATAATTTAGAATATTTCTAAAATGTTAGTCAAAAAGAAAAGAACCCGATGTTTTTCTGTACAAAAAATAATAAACTTGTGAGATAATTTTATCAACATAGTTGCCCTATACTCGTCGATTATTCAGAATCATTAGTATTCAACTTGACTGGACGTAATTCTTCGCTCATCCTTTACACTGTTTCGACCGCTTTATTGAGCTGTAAGTCTTGTATCTATTTTTGCCCCTAACACATTTAGACGACAAAAAAAAAACAGGTTACCGGGCACTGTCAGTGGTGCTAACAACCTGTGGCACAATCACGTTTACTGCTGTAACTTACAACAAGCAAAGACTATGAGGCCATTTGTATACTTACAAACATAGAAAATTTTACAGCTATCTTATAGACAATTATAACATAACATGCATTGACATCTAATCTTTCCAGCGTACATAAGAACGTAGTTTATTTTGTAAGCTATGAAGATCCCGCCCTCGTATTTTTTGGGAGAACCTAAAGTAAAAGTAAAATAAATGACTGTTGAATCAAGTGGAAAGTAACTTTACTTTTAAAAAATAATAGTATAATCGTAGCTGAGATAATTTTTAATTTCCGTGTTTGTATACAAGTAAGAAACGGATTCTTATATGACGCCAGTAACGTATGTAGCGTAACAAATATGTTATTGTTAACGCTGGCCATCTGCGAGGGAAAGTCAAATGAAAAACTTAAAAGTTTAATTTAATATAAATTAGAAAGTGAGCGCCAGTGGTCTGTAAGTTGGTACGAGTATTTTAAATAATGGAATGGGTGCAGCACATTGCAGATGCGCGAACACCGGCGCAAGAACAGTATAAAGATGGCTGCCGCACCATCAACGGGCAACAGACGAACAGCGTTCAGTGATTAGATTTTTGCAAAGTGCAAGGTGTGAAACCTATAGACATTTACCGTAGAAGTTTCAGTACGGGGATGCCTGTTCCTCATAGCAGCAAGAATGGCGTAGAAAGTTCGCTAATGGTGTGACGTCTGCAGCCGGGCCAGGCACATCGTGACGTGACTCCCGAGACCAGAGCAGCAGTTGACTCTCTCGTAATGGAAATCCCCCAAGTTACATGGATGACATTGCAACGGTTGTATACATTAGTCTTGGTTCAATATATCACTTTATGCATGATTTGCTTAGGTTTCATAAGGTTCTGAACAATGGTTGCCCGGAATTGAAACAGCGGCATGTTGATGCGTGTGAAGAACGTCCTTGAACGCGACGATGAATCCTTTCATGCGCGATTCATCACTGGAGACGAAACATGGGTCCATTGTCATTACCCAGAAACGAAGACAGTCAGAAAAGATTGCTTTCGGCATCACCAAAACCAAAGAAGTTTCTAACACAGCCATCAACAGGAAAGGTTATGCTGACGCTCTTTTGTATTGTCTTGGAGCACTACATACCACATGGAACCACTGTTACCAGTAACACATGTACAGACCTCCTAAAAATCATATTCGGCCTGCCATTAGAACAAAACGACGTGGATTGTAATCGAAAGGTGTGCTTCTGAAACATCACAATTGACGGCCCCATACGACTCGTACGACGGTAGTGACAAAAGCACACATGCGGTTTGAATGTCTACGTAATCCACCATACTCGCCCGACCTTACTCAAAGTGATTTCCATATGTTTAGATCCCTAAAAGAAGCACTTTCTGGGAAGAAATTTCATTCCAATGACGTGGTGCCCGAGTGGTTGCACCCTCTCCCAAAAGAATTTCATTATACGGTAGTTCAGGCACTTCGGAAGCGTAGTCTGACATGCGTTGAGCATGAAGGAGACTCGAAAAATAATACAGGTTTGTTGTACGTGTGAAAATAAATAAAATTTAAAAACATAATTGAGGTTTTCATTTGGCTCTCCCTCGTATTACAATTCTTTTGTGGCAGCGAAACAATTAGAAAAGCAGCCTTTGCAAGTATAATATTTCATGGAAGACATCCATCCAAAAGTCCTCAAAATATGAAAGAATTATTCAGGAAAACTAATGTTTTCTTTTCCAAATGTTTATCGGATTAAATAAATTAATAAATATGTATATATATACATATATATTGTGATAACCTTTTAAATATTTTTAATTTAATACTTAAATTTTATTTAAAAGAACTCATTAAACAGAAACTTTAAATTTTGGACGGATTTAAATAAATGAAATGATAACTCACAAATTCTTCAATACTAAAAAACATTATAAATAATTTTTTTAAATATTTTTTCAATTATTTACATTTAAATATATGCCACGGCTTTTATGATGTCTCTAAGGTAATATGACTATAAAAACACAAAATATTTAAATGAATTTACAACTATTTCAATTAAATTATTCTAAAATATAAACAATAACCAAATGAAAAGTGAAGGCAGGAAATAATTATATAATGTTTACAAAGTATTTTTTACATACCAGATATGGTAACAGTTTTCGTATCAAACCAAATATTTCACTCTACGATTTTACTAACTCTTTAATTTAGATCACAAATGGATTAAATGACTCGTTCACTTGAACAGATTATAATATTACAATTTCTGCACCATTTCAGTCAGCATACACGATTAAATCCCTAGCACACCACAGACAGTCATCACTTTATTGCCAACATTTCGGCGAACAGTAATAATGTCTAACACAAGGAGAATTGAATTACACTTTCCAAATATCAGCCAGATTCAACTCTCAATAAATCAATCCAACGACAGCCAGTACAACTTTTCCTATCAAAACTTATTCGTTAGTCCCGTTCAATATCTAGCAAGGGGATAACTATCTCTTGAATACCAGCAACCGTGATAATCTATCTTTTACAGGTCGACTTATACATGCAGACTCACTGCTAACCAGTCTGGATCAGCACCACATCGAACTCTAACCGACTGACTGCTCTCTCTCTTCGCTCATCTGAGAGAATGAACTGAGTTCTTGTGAAAGCTTTCTACCTCACACACAATTTCCAACATTACACACCCGCTCGCCCAAAGTTTTTGTTTCATGCCGCCGACAACAATTTGGCACTCCAAATTCAATCAAAATTTACAAACCAATATTTTTATTATACAATTTGTGGCGTTCAAGGAAAAATGCAAACTTTTATATATTACAAACAAACAAATCTAATAACTCTTCTTCTCGGGGTCTTTACTGGGTTTGATAAGTAAGAAACAATCAAGATTATAAATTAAAGATTTAACAATTTAAACAAATTGAAACTAACGGAATACGAAATGAAAAGAAACGAAATATGACTATACCCTTAATTACCGTTTACAGAAAATTTAATTATTTTGGTTTGTACTTACAACGGCCTTTCTGGTTAATTTTTAATTAATGATTTCGAAGCTTGGGACATAATTCACAAAAAGGCCATTAATCACAGACTCCACACTTGAACAAACACACGGTTATATTTCTTAGGTTATTCCTCCAGGAACTCTATTATCTGCAACTCCGGTAGAATGAGCTCCCGTAGAATGCGCGCAGTTCACAACAAAGCTCGCCGTCCATTGTTGTTCTTTGAGATCGGTGCCGCTAAACAATTCATGGCCTCCTTAATTAGTATTACAATATATATATATATATATATATATATTGTAATACCTAGTTAAGAAGGCCATTATTTTATATAAATTTCATAATATGTGTTTCACGGCACAGACTAGAGGTGGACGGCCATTATTTAAAATCTGTTTACCAACTCAGACTGGGGATCTTGGGTGGCTCGTATAAAAAAAAGATGATTGACAGCGGAAAATGGCTCACAAAATGGAGAACTAGAATTGTAGCGGCTCCTAGATCTAATGTCTGACCGACATCGGAACAAAACCCCAAAGGAACTATGACAACAGTTTTTTGTTGACATCCAATTATAAGATAAGGAAATGTTTATCTAACAATATTGAGTAGCTCTCTGAGCGTGAGAAAGCCGGATGAGGACCGAACGTGGGAAATAAAAATTGTGGGAAAAAGGAATATTCTGGAGAGGGGGAAGCTGATAGAACAAGTTAGTTGGATGCCAGAGACCGAACAAGTTAGTTGGATGTCAGAGAGCAAGGGAGGAGGACGTGGTTGCAGAGAGCCGAGTTTGGTCATCGATAAGAAATGTAGGCATAAAGCATAAAGTAAAGCAATGTAATGAAGAATTTAGAAGTTGGTGTTAGAATTGAATAAAGTTTGTGTAAGAGATTTTAGAGGAGAAAGACATAGAAGTTGATGTCATAGCTGGAAGGAGAAAGGAGTGTTGGGTTGAACACCAGATTTGAACTCTGTCTTGGTAAAGGTTGAGAGGTCCAGAACATTTTAAATAAGACAAAACACATTGGAATTGTCAATCATACTAGACAAATTGATTGGTGGCCGCGGGCGAAACATCCATACGAGTAGTCGGAAGTCTGCAGTCTGGAGTTTGGATACTGAAAGGATAGTGTTGTGTTGTGAAACGTGTGTCCGTAAAATTGTCTGTGTAAATTTTATGCACAGAGTAGCCATTATTAAAGTGAAGTGTGTTCCCGAACCAAAAAGTATAAAACTTGTAAGTAGCGATTTAAAATAAATAATTTTGTAAACCGTAAATTAAAGGTGAAAGTCAGATTTCTTTTCTAGTAACTTCAATAAAATTGAATTTCTATATTCTGTAAAATTCTTTCAAGTGTAATTGGATTTTGTTCTTTCTATCAGGCCTAGTGGAGACCCTGAGATTTTGAGTTTCATTCTTAGTAAAACAAAATAAAGGTATAAATTTTGTTAAATGCCACAAAAGGTAAAATTAACTGTTAGTAAAATTTGATCTAATTGTGGCGAAATAAAGTAGAGATTTAAATTGTATTTTGTGTGAATAAATTTACTTTGTTTTGTTTAATTTAAATTTCCTTTCATTAAATATTTTACAGTTGGTTATTACAAATTGGCTACCACAACGTGGGGGAAAATTTTTTAAATTAAATTTTGTAATAGTTATTACAATATATATATAAAAGACGATAAATTTTTATATTTATATATATTGACAAAATAAGTTGAATAGGTTAGAAAGTATTGCGTCCAAAATGAGATATGGATTAGGGAAGATGTTTCATCATGTTAATCTTATTATTTTATTACAATATAAAGTAATTTATATTCGGATATTATACTGCTTTAGTAAAAAGTACCTTTACAGAAATTGCTTGTACATTTACGTCAAATTAGCCTCTAAATTTATTAAGTCAGGTTTCACTGTTTTTGGTAACTAGCGAAGCTTTTCCCTTACCATTGTTCTTGAAGAAGTAAGAGAATTTTGTGTAACTTGAGAAGAACGTGACCACATCTGAGAGGTAATCAGTTTAATTAATCGGATAAAGCGTTGAGGGGAAGTTAGCGGGAAGATACATTCCGATAAGAGAGGCCACTTGAGTTATGGTGAGACTCAAGAGATAAATGCCACTGGCGTTAATCCACAAACTTTCTTACCATTTACGTCGAGGCATGCATTCAGCAAAAACATAGAAGAGATAAACATTTGCGGATTCAGGTCTTGCAGCAAGTTTCGGGCAAGTCTGCGGTACTGGTCCAAGATAATCCACAGCACAGAAATGCCTAGTTTCCTTTTCTTTACGGGTTGTGTTGTTGTAGGCCTACAACATTTGCCAGTTTCTTACAACCGTATTATTTAATCCTATGAACGTCAAACTTACGTAGTTATAACAGTACTCTTGTGATATAATTAATTTTTCGTATAAGAAACATGCTATAATTATCTGAAACTGATAATATATTAAAATTTGGTTTTTGTTTTCCCAGAATTTAATGAAACTCGTGTAGTTATAAGAATGCTATTGTGATAGATTCAATAGTGTCGTATGAGAATAATGATATAATTATCTGAAACTGATATCGTATTAGTGCAACAGAACAATATAATAAAATTCGGTTTTTGTACTAACGGAATTGAATGATTGCTCTTTCATACCCTCAGACATGGATAACTATAGTACGTTGTTGAGGAAAGCTACTGAAGAAACACTATTTTCAGCATTATATTATATAGCAGATAAATTATTCTTAAAAGTAACTCGTATCAAAGAGCAGACTTCTGGATTTGTCTCTAAACATGTAAAGCGGATGAGTGTAACAAACAACAAAGGTGATCATTCGACAGACAGTTGTCGTGGAAGTCACACTTCCTTTTCTCCACTTTACAGTAGCATTAAGGCACATTTACACCAAATGTTGTCAACAATTTTTGTTGCCATTCTTCTAAAAGTTGTCCACATTTGTTAGTAACAACATTTTTGCTTACTCCTGTGTAAACTCGGCTATAAGCTCAGTCCATTGCTGACAGCAGATCTCAGCCATCGTCATACGCAGTGGAGCTACAACTTTCGTATCTGCATCAATAAACTTTATATAATTTTGATGTTCTGATATTATAAATTGACGGTCCCTACTACAACAGTTTCTCACCCACTTATATTAATATCCCATTTTCCGATTACCGACGCAGATCTTCTGTACTAACCGCACTGACCTCGACTTTGGATTCTGCCAAAAAATTAAAATTATTGTTTTAACTGTTTTATGCGGAGTTTCGAATAAATGTATTCATAGGCTTTGTAAGTAGAAAAATAAAGAGCTAAGAATTGTTTTATGCAAAAATAGAATAAAATTTAAAGTCTGTTTTGAAAATTAATAATAAGAAATACAGAGTAAATTAGTAATGATATAAATATAGCTTCTGCATTATAAAAATTAATAAAAACTCTCAAGTACGTTTAACTAAGGAACTTTATTTGAAATGTATAATGTAAGCAACAACAATAAGACTATTCTAAATTGTTTCACCGATATCATTACGACGCGTTATCTAAACTCTGTAGCCAACATACGAATTTCGCTACGTAAATATCACTATTTGACTGATTTAATATTATTATAAATAATTTAGTATAAGATTAATGTTAAGTAAAATGTTGCTATCGTACTCATGATAATAGTTTGATTGAAACCACAACTAGAGCTAGGTTAGATTTCATAAATATAGTATATCTGATAAAGGGTTAAGATTCTTGAGCCACTTCCCAAATTAAATTAGAAATTGAGGTACTGTTAGTAAATTTGAAACTGGTATAATTATATACGCTACATATTTTTCTCTTATTGAAAATTGAAAGTGGTGTCACTATATGTCCTTAATAAGTATCTTTCTTCAAATTAATTAAACTACTATCAAATATCACTTCATTTAAGCAAATGACGGTTGGTATGAAGTGAGCGGCACTGGCCCAAAACCGTCAACGGTTTTTTCTTTGCGAAAGACTTTCCGCACTTCTCAGTCGACATTAGAAACAACTTTTATGAAACTTTTAGTTTTTTATGTTTATGACTTCCTAAAGTTTACTTAGGCCCAGTTTCCGATTAGAAGGTACTTTTAAGTGAAACCGTAATTAAGTTGTTCACTGCACTAATTTTTTTTATTGAAAACTTAGTTCCATTATCTTTCATTATGTATACTCGTCTCTATCCTTTGTGACTCTCTTCTCGTCGAGACTCTATTTTTAAGTCCGCTGATTACATTATGGAATAGCCAGATATTGATTAACAACTTCGTCGTACAAGATTTTATAATCCTATCATTATAATATTATTTTTGTCTTACGTTATCAGCGAGTAATTATCGGTTGGTAACATTGTAATAAAGTGAAAAAGAAACTTGTGTACTAAAATCTTCAAATGCAACAGTGAATTATTCAGAAATTGCGTTTTTTTTTGTTTTTTTTTTAGGGCAACAGGCTACTTGAGGGTAATCCACTTTGGGCAACTCCCCTTTAATAGCATAGGAAGGGATTTGAAAGGGGGGATGCGGAAGGGTGGAGGAAGATAGCCAAGGGTTAACTAGGGCCCCCGGGCTATGGCTTAAGGATCCTACCCGGCATTCGCCTAAAGAAATGCAGGGAAAACCCTAGGAAAACCTGCATCAGGTAGGTCGGGCATTTGGTACTTGTCCCACGCCCTTCCGATGACGGGAGAGGAGTTTGCTGTGGGGACGCAGCTTACCCCTCGCCATGCTTTGGCCTGTTTAGGAGGCAGCTGGCCGACTATTCCAATAGGAGTAGCGGACAACTCTTGCCGTATGCCCAAGGTCTGCGACCCCGGAACATACACCTCTCAAAACAGACCGAGGTGCCTCGGCATGTGGGAACCTTAGTTCAAAAAAAAAAAAACAGAGAGATGTGAGAGTCGATACGATTTTACTACTATTTTATCAAGGAAGGCCTGCGAGATATCCTCTCGCAGGTACAACCTTGTAGGAGAGATACGAAGGGGCTACATTTGGGGATGCCTTTTCCTCTCCGTTTTTGAACTAAGGTTCTCTCAAGGCCAGGCACCTCGGCCTGTTCTGAGAGTGTATGTTCCGGGGTCACAGACCTTGGTCATACGGTAAGAGTTGTCCGCTACTCCCATTGGAATAGTCGGCCAGCTGCCTCCTAAACTGGTCGAGGAACGGAGAAGGGAATTCTGCGTCCCCACAGCAAACTCCTCTCCCGCTATCGGAAGGGCGTGGTACAAGTACCCAATTCCCGACCTACCTGATGCAGGTTTTTATAGGGTTTGTCCTGCATTTCTTTTAGGCGAATGCCGGATAGGATCCTTAAACCATAGCCCGGGGACCTAGTTACCCTTGGCTACCTTCCTCCACCCTTCCGCATCCCCCCTTTCAAATCCCTTTCCTATGCTATAAGACGGGAGTTGCCACTATGTGGTTTACCCTATACATAGCCTGCCTACACCCAAAAAAAACAACAACAAAAACTACTATTTTATAAAATATGATTTATAAAGGATGTCCAATATATGTTAATACGCTCACTCGTTAAGTGAAATATGATTAGTATGCGAATATCTGGGCTCCTCAGCTACCTAATCATGACAAAATATTATGTGCATTACTTAGGGGATCCATTGATAACGAAGTGTAACTTTTTGAAATAATTTCCGATATTTGATTGCTCACACATATAATCGTCCTATGTCGGGAATAGAGGTTTCCATGTGGGGACGCAGCATTCCCTTCTCCGTGTATCGGTCAGTTTAGGAGGCAGCTAGCCGAATAATCCAATAGGAACATCGGATAACTCTTACTTTTTTTCCCAAAATATACACCTCTCAAAACTGACTTCAATGCCTCGGCTTGTGTTAACCTTAGTTCATAACCATCAACCCCCATCTCTCCAGGAAGGTTTCATCTGCGAGAGCTGATAACAGCATCTACAGGCTTCCTTGTTCTTCTATCTAATTTTTGGAAAGCTAAAAATAGCTGCCAGAGTTTACATCAATGTAATAGGTTTTTTATGAATTAGAATGAAATGTTCAAACAATTCAGTTTTGCTATTTCATGTTTGATTAATAATAGCTCTGTTGAGCGCATTATCTCGATATTTTGAGGAACTTTGATTTGCAACAATATAACCCGTAAGTACGATAAACAGTTCTCGGTTTTCACACGGGTATAATATATTTAAACGCGACGTTTCGGCGACTAAAAGAACTGTCGTCATCTTCTAGGCTAAATCTATGCTCGTGTGAAAAACCGAGAACTGTTTATCGAACAATTACACTGGGAAAGACTTAAATCTTTGATAACCCGTAAGTAATTAGCAAATAATACAGAAATTGTTATTGTATATCAGTTGAGTATAAAAGCAAAATAAGAAAATAATATAAGTATACTATACTAAAATGTTAAACTGTAATGAAAATTTAAATGTGATAAGCAATATTAATCTTAATTTGACATTTTTTGCAATTTTTCATCCATAAATAATTGTATAAATTTTTCCCAACTCTTCCTACAGTTTGTTAGAAGTGGTTCAAGATAGACTGGGTAATTTTTGTAATAAATGCAGGTTCACGGTTTGAGACGTTTCCACAATAATGACAATTTTGTGTATAATTAAATTTTCAGGACCGTTATTATTATGTTACAAAGATGTATTGATTCATAAGTGATTAATAATGAGCTCATAAGAATTGTGAACTAAACTGGCTAAAGTTAATTAATTACATTTGGGCAAATATATTTTGTACATGATTTTTGAACTTAAAATATCTTGAATTTTTTGGTTTTCAATGAGAACTTTAACACATTATACGGTTGTCCAGCTGCTCATGAATCTATTTTGTCGAACGCTACGTGTGTTGAGTATCACATGTATTGAGTGGAATCCTAACTTCGGCAAGAATACACATTAGCAGAAGTAGTAAACCGTTGAAAAACGGCGTTTTGTTGCAGTAAAAGGGGGGAGACATCTCGAGGGAACGTTTGTTTTCCGTGGACTGTTGTCCTGGGGTTGTTTACAGAAGCGACCCGAGTTTCTCTGACTCCCGCTGTGACGCTATGAAATAGATAAAGGCTGTAAGTCACGGACCGTTGTACTTTCTGAAAATAAGAACTCGCTTTGTCACCCGACAGTAACAAATCGTTCCAGCGACAAAATATATAGCGAGTAAGGATATATTAGAATTTATGAAAAGAACTGAATCTGCCATTGAAAAACAAATTTATTTTTGTAAACAAAGAACATGAGACTTCAGTTACATCAAACCTGTCTACCAAGTTAATTGGTTTTCTGCATGTTTGGCCAAGAACAAGTATTATATTCCTATTTCTTTTATTCTTAAATTGAATGCCAATGATTCTAAAGCATGTTTAGGGCTTGTGTATTGTTTCTCCGGATAATATAGTGAATATTTGTAATTTACCTTCATCAGAATTCTCTTGTTTGTAGCGCGCTTGACCATCATAATAATGTATTTTTCCTTCCACGATGGATCCTGCTTCAATTAAGTATCCTTTATTCTCATTGACACATGCCGGATTTAGGAGCGACATGTAGAAAGTGTGTCAGTTCTCTTTTCAGTTTGGCACGTGCCAGTATTCGAACTAAGAACCTCTGTGGAGACTCATTATTTGTATTAAGTTTTTATTTATTACTGTAATTCTTTAATACAAGCATCGTGACAGTAAATTTAGATGTTACCTCACTCTCAAAATTCAATAAAGATTTTACTTCGTAGCCGTTTTTTACATTACACGCATCAAGCAGTATACTGCGTATATAAATATTTATATTTGAGAAACAAAAATAAATACCTGAATTACATAGAATTGTGAGTAATTTAAAAATTTGAACGTTCAGTATGACTGATAGTTTAATATCCCAAAGCTGACCTTTTCAGGATTCATATATGAGATTTATATATATATATATATATATTGTAATAATTAAAATAAATGCCTTTATTTCTTTTATTTTAATGAATTTAAAGAGATTTAAAGAGATTACCTCCCGTTAAGCGTCAAAATGTTATAGTCAAGTGGATGGCTTTTTATTAAATGAAAAGATCAATGAACTTTACAAACAATATTTTTATTGTTACAATTATTTAAAAACAATTACAAATTTAAAATTGGAAATCTCTCAATCAATTATGTTTAAAAATCTTATTAACAAACAAACCACACTTAAAAGAAAAGAAAATTTACTTGACAATTAAAGTAGAACGAAATTTAAAATGAGAACGACATTAAGAAGTAAAAGATTAGATCGAATTAACAATTTAAACGGAGAACGAAATCTGACTCCTATCTTTCTATTACGTTTACATAATTAATCATTTAGTATTCTGTTACTCACATTTGTCCAGCATTCCAGCATACCTTTCGTTTCCGAAATACACTATTGCAGGATTTTACACTGATTCTAAACTCACAGATTTTACACTGATTCTAAGCCAAAACTTTATATGATGTCAGGAACTCGGATGATCCTGGCCTTTTGTTGTCACCTACGTGTTGACTGCTTGCCTTAGGTGAATTCTGCTTGCCTTAGGCGAATTCCTTGGTCTGTAGATTTGCCAGTCTTTACTGCATTGGACTCAAACTGAAATTTTTACTATTTCTGGCCGGCTATGGACACAAAAACTGCTTTTACTTAGCAAGTTTCGACGTTATGCTCTCATGAATGTTTTACTTTGTCCTCAAAAATGGTCAGGCACCAACTAAATCTGTTAAATCCTAATTTCCGACTCTGTTGAATTCTCCTCCAGCTAACAGTTATACCTTGACGATGTCTTTCCGCAAACTGCCTCTCTCAATATTTTTCTGTGAACTGAACTCTCGTCTCGCATTTTAGCGCACAATACATCCGTTTTTCGGACCTTCCGACAAAGGAACATAGCTGGGCTCCATTGTCGCTATGTTCTAGACCGCCGCTACAAAGGATTTCTCAAACAATTTAAAATTTTATGTTCAAACAATTAATGTACTAATTAATTGGCATCACAATATATATATATATATATATATATAGTGGCAATTAAAAGGCAAGTAATAATTAATAATTAAAAACATTTTGGACTTAAATTGTCCAAACACAGAAATTACACACAACAATGGACAATAATAACAGGTCTAAAGCATTGTAGCACTGTTAGCGCGCTGAAGGGAACATATAAGCCAGTCGGCGATGATGGACGGCAGAAAGCGGTCGTTATAGAAAGAGACGAGACGTCAACCAAGTAATGAAAAGTAAAATTAAATAGAAGCAGAGTGCAGCATTCACCCGGATATTGCTGCGCAAAGATTTTGGAAGATACCAGTTTTACCAAAATATAACTGTGAACAGTCGTCGTGGAGGAATTATTTGAATGACCACAAATTTCCATTATTACAGAATAAGTCGTCTTCGAGATGTAGCTAACACTTGCTAAACCAACAGTGAAGTGTAGAGTCAGTGAAAAGAAAGGCCTGTTTTTAGATAGCAGAGTTTGTGTAAGTGTTGCTGAAAGAGATAAAATTGCCCTAGTACCAGAGAAACTAAGTCATAAATTCATTCAATTATTATACCTTTAATTAAAGATAAAATCGTCAGATATCGTGTTTTTGAATATTGTAAATATAGTGTATTGGCATAGATTCACAGTAATTTTATTGTTTTTAAATAATAAGTAAATAACTTTTCTTTATTTAAAGACACTGAGAGAGAGAGAGTAAAAAATTTTGATTGTACGTAGTAAATTTTGTAAAAATTAAATGAATAACTAATTTTGTAACTTGAAATCTTTGTGATAAATTAATGTGATTCTTTAGTTAACTAAGTTTTATTTATTAAAATCCTTTCATTTAAAAGTTAAAATAATTTAAATTGCATCAACGCGGGCTAACTGTTGTATTGAATTGTACTTGAATTATCGAATACTACAAAATTGGCACCTCAATGTGAGGCTAATCATATTTAAAGTTAATTATGAATTGTATATACTACATTTTTGGCGTCCTCAACGTAGGGCAAATTAAATTTCTTTAATTTTGAAAATAACACAATTTGGCGTCCAACGTGTTGGCTCGTTTCTTATAAATAAAGAATTGGACACTTATAAAAAAACGAAATCTGGTGATAACGTTAACAAAATATTGGTTCAAAATAGTATTCATATCATGAGCATGCAATATTTTGCTATTTTATATATGCGTATGAAATTTAAAGGTTTATTTAAAAGAAGGAAAAATTATTAAATGTGCATTTGATTTAAAAATTTAAGTGTTAGATTTAATTTAAAAATAATAGATTTTAAAATAAATATGGAAGGGGATAGTGGAAAGAGAATATGGGAGTATTTGGAAACACTAAATAAAAATATGGATGATATGAGTAAAAATATAGAAGGATTCAGAGCAGATATGGATAAAAATTTTGCAGATTTAAGGGCGGATAATAATAAATATATAGCAGACTTGAGTAGGCAAAATGATAGACATATAGCAGATTTAAAGACTGGTTAAGGAGAATGGAGAAAGGAAAATAATGAGTGTAATGATAAAATATGTGAGTTTATTGCAGAGATAAAATCTGGTTCTCTAGGAGAATTAAATAAGGTAGATGTAAACATTGAAATAGAGACATCTTTTCATGTAAAAGTTAAATTAGTTAAACTGAAGCATTAACGTGGGCTAACTATTATGTAACTTGTTTTCAAAGTGGTATATTAGAAATTGGCTTCACCAACGTGGGTTATTGTGTTTATTTAATTAATATTAATTTTGTAAATACAACAATATATATATATATTGTAGTAATTGGTAATTAAGGCATTGTTCTAATTGAAAAGTTGAATTGTAGAGGACCCATTATTAGTGGATATAGAGCGGACGCAGCAACAAACCGACAAGGCAAAGAAAACATTGTTGATCGGTTGGGAAGGTTTTACGCGCTCAAAATTTACGAGACGAAGAATTCAGTCGGGCAGCGGACAGCAAGCAGTTTGAAAGCTTTACAGTCGGGCAGCAGACAGCGAATAGATCAGACGAAAAGTTTTACAGTCGGCAGTCAGAACGAAAGAATGTGGTCCAGTCACAAACATGCTTTCAAATATTAAAAAGTAAAGCAATATTCAGTCGGGAAGGAGACAGAGCAACTAGTGTGTATTCGGTGGTCGAGCGTAGATTCATCATGCTGGCCATAGACAAACCAATGAAGTCCATTTCCAACTAAAGTCACGAGATTTACAAATCCGGGTTGCAGAAAAGCATCGAGAACCAACCAATTTGTGTTAACCAACTAACAAACAACGCCAATTAGAGCCTGTGAACATTTAGAGTCTGTGAGTACTTAGAATCAGTGATGTCCCCAAAATTGTGCACGAAAAGCTAAAAAGAGACCTGGGCGGCCGTAAGTAGAGAAAAACTTTAAAATCATTTGTAAACCGTGTTTAAAAGATAAAAGTCAGATCGTTCTTTAATTATGTAATTATCGATAAAATGAGATTCTTAATTCTTGATAAAATTAAAATTGTTAAATTCAATCTTTAGTATCATTTCTTCCGCAACAAATTTCCATAAAAGGTAAATGTAATTTTGATTATATAAATTCTGCCATTTATCAAACACAGTTCAAAACCCTGAGATCCCAAATATTTTGTGTATATTATAGTTGTTTTAAAATTGTTAATAAATCTTGTTTAATAGTTTTCACTTAAGTTCTTTCATTTAGAAACGCCACATTAATATTATATTTTAATTATTACAATATATATAACCACTAAGTGGATTATATAACCTACCTACACACATAGATAGCAATAAATTATCTCCATAACCTTAAATCACATTCATCCGATGGACCACTGAAATGTGAGTAAAATACATTAGGTATATACAATAATCCCATATAGATTAATTTTCACATTAAAGAGGAGTCATATTCATTTTGTGCATCACTGCCTAAGGAACTAGACTGTTTTGGTTATCTTTCTCATTATATATATATATATATACATATGCGCAAATTTATCTGTTTAAATTTTTTTTCATGCGTTCTACTATTTCTCAAGTATTTTATTTGTTTACTGTTGAATGGTGTGCAGGTGCGGTACGCGACTGCGTGTATTATGATACTGGGGCAATAGGACCCATAGGTTGTGCCCGATTCTGACAATGTGGCCGAATCACCCGATTCGGCGGCCAATGAGCCGGGGCCCGAGGCGAGCTGGCGAGTGATCCCAAGAAGTAAAGCAATATAGCGAGAGACCTTGAAGTGAACGTTGGTGTTTGGATTACTGTTACAAAAACCTCCACTATACCTCGCCGCTGCCGATCTGTTCCCGGCCCGGTCGGACAACCCAAGGAGAAGCTGCCAGGACCCTACAGCCCGCCTACGATTATCCCCGGTCGTACGAGCTACAGCCAAGGAGGCTGGAAGACGTCGCTGCGCCCGGTCATCCCGGACGCCTGCTGCCAGCGTGTTGGCGACCCTCGCCAGTTAGCAACGCGTCATCCCGCCATGAGCCAGTGAATGCAAAGAGACAGACGTAACGTAGTAATTGAACGAATTGTTTTTTACTAGTGCTAAAACGAGCCGTTCCTTGATTTTTTTCCTTTTTGTAACCTAATTGCTTTTGGCAAGGTTAAGTTGTAATCTACTGGTTGATGAAAATTATAAATTGTAAAGTATATGGTGTCTTGAATTTTATTTACCGCACAGTCGAATCTGGTCACGTTCCTCAACGGTTTTCCTCAGTGATCCCCAAACACATCCCTTATAAATTTTGTTTTTCCTCTTGTCTCCCAGCCGCGGCATTGCGTATTCGACCAGGGGAAACGTTACAATATTTATATATAAATATATATATATATATATATATATATATATATATATATATATATTGAATCGTAACAATTACATCATCTTACATTTGCCTTTGTCGGCATCGTTTCCCTCGTGCCGACAATTGTTATGACACATCACGTTTGTTAGCGATCGTATATTTTCAAGTGAGGCGCCATGTGGCACTCATGAGTCGCTGAAAGTTAAGCTGTCTCGATTTAATAAAGTTATGTAATTGTTTCGAAGTTTAGATAAATTCTTCCAATTAAAATAATTATCGTGGGAATCTCGGGAGAGTTGGATGAGCCGAGAACAATCTGCTATATTATGACGCCCAAACTGGTGGGACTATATATCACGTTAACGATCTGATTATATATATATATAGTGGTAATTAAAAGGAAATAATTAATGAACAAAATTTGGATTTGTATTGTTTGCGGCGTAAAATAACACAAGTTATGTACAATAATTATTCATGGCCACGGAACTGTCTGGAAACACCGGAGGCCAACAATATCATCTTGACAGATTCCAAGGACGCAATACACAGAATAACTACTACAGTGCACAGAAATGGTTGCATAAATCGAATTAGAGAGAATATATTGAAAATACAAGGAAAAGGAAACCGGATCACTATAGCATGGCTACCGGCGCATAAGGACATAGTAGGACACGACAGGGCAGATCTCCTAGCGAAGATGGAATCTGATCATCAAGGAAGATCCAGCAACCTGCCAGTCTGCACCAGCAGGGACTGCAGAGTAGGGCTCTATAAGGAACTGGAGGAAAAGTGGAGTAGACCTGTGAAACCAGAGGAATGCGGAGTCATCCTCAGAAATGTCAACAGCATCAGAGAAATATCGCACCCGAAAGAACTATCTCAGGTTGTTGTAGCCAGATTAAGAACATTGAACTCCAGTTTCACTCACTCATTCTTGATTTCCAGATCTCCGCATCCGGTATGCAGCTCAAGCAAGGACCCCACAACAATTCCTCATGTCCTCTTTGACTGCTACAAATATAGCGAGATAAGAATATCAAGCATAGCTGCCCATTCAATGGAGATTTTCAACTCTTCAGCAGCAATAAACAACCTCATAGACTTTACGATGAAAACTAATTTGTTTAAAGTAATTTAAATGTTATACAAATGTAGAACTTAACAGATGTAAGTCGCTTATGACCAAAAGGTTAATGCGACGTTAAATTGTAATTTTTAAAAAATGTGGCGATAATGCATGATTGCTGGGATCGTAGAAGTTCGGTCGCTAGACGCGCAGTGCTTCAGACTGCTGGAGGGGTATGGTAGGAGACGGTCGAGAAAGGGCAGAAATTCAGAAAGTGTCCGGCTGTATGTAATTTAACAGCTGAAATGTACAAAAACGGTCAACAGGTTCCAGTCGGTGAGCAAATAATTACGGCGATACAAAGGTAGCCTCCGCAAGAGCTCGACCTCTAGCTCGCGCGATTCGAAATTTTTATTATTACTATGCTTGTTTGGCTGAAGGATAGATTCTAATATTGATTATTCATTTTCCTTTCGGGATGCCTTCACATCTCTCTGGCTTTTTGAACTAAGGTTCTCACATGGCGAGGCACATCGGTCTGTTTTGAGAGGTGTATGTTCCGGGGTCGCAGACCTTAGCCATACGGTAAGAGTTGTCCGCTATTCCTATTGGAATAGTCAGCCAGCTGCCTCTTAAACCGGTCAAGGTACGGTGAAGGCAAAGCTGTGACCCCACAGCCAACCCCTCTCCCGCCATCGGAAGGGCGTGGGACAAGTACCAAATGCCCGATCTACCTGATGCAAGTATTTCTAGGGTTTGTCCTGCATTATTTTTAGGCGAATGGCAGGTAGGATCCTTAAACCATAGCGCGGGGGCCCTAGTTAACCCTTGGCTACCTTCCTCTACCCTTCCGCATCCCCCCTGTCAAATCCCTTCCTATGCTATAAGAAGGGATTGCCACTATGTGGATTACCCTATACATAGCCTGTCTACACGTAATAAAAAAATAGATTCTAATATTTATTTTTCATTTGACTTAACATTGTTTGTTTATATTTTAAAAAATTATTAATAAATTTTTCTTAATTAATTTATTCTGATATAAATGTATATTTTAACTCGCAACATTCCTGTCTACTGAATATGATTATTCGCTTTTTATTCCGTATTACATAGGTGACAAATCCATAATCTCGAGCGACCATTCACACTAATAAGCGAGAATCAGATTAAATTATTTGAAGAATATTTATATAATGTTCTGCCTGCACAATAAGTTTTTCTAAATTTTCTACAAGAGACTGACACTCTGAAGACGCCGCCTGGACTTTTTTCTTGCCAATCGTCTACGCGAAGTGCGATACCGGCCTGTACTGTGCATCGTGAGAGCAAGCAGATTCCACAACTTTATAAAGTATTGTGGGCGTGCAATGGTCGAAAAACTTTTTGGCCTGTGGAGCGATGTCTTAGCTCAAATCATTTTTATTGTTAACATCAAGGCGTATATAGAGAAATGGACAACCATTCAAGCGTAATACACAGGCATGTCGAATAAATACCGCGACCTTACGCTATTTCTGAATCAGAATAATCTTCTTCTTCTTCTGCTTTCCAGGATTAGGCTTTTAGCCTGTTCCGGCTTCACCTCACCATCTCAACCTTGGTCTTCCAACACTCCTTTTGCATAATGGATTATATTCCAGCACGTTTTTTGGAAATCCGTCACTAGTCATTCGCAATACATGCTCTCTCCACCTTTCTTTATACCCTGTTAACTTATCTGTGATCGCCTGAACACTTAGTTCCTGCCTTAAGGAAGTACCCATTATTTTATCCATCCTTTTACACCCCTTCACTGCTCTAAGGAATTTCATTTCGGCTGCATCTATTTGTTTGAGCTCTTTATGTTTTGTTACCCAGCATTCTGACCCATACAACATTGTAAGAACTGCCATCACCTTGTAAAATTTAATTTGTGTTTCTTTTCTGGTATACCTTTTAACGTTCTCCTTATTGACCCATATATCCTCTGAAAATTGTATATTTTATTTGTGATATCTTTATCCTATTCAAATGTTATTTCATATTCTAAATATTGGAAATGGGATACCTGTTCGAGTGTTTTCCCTTCTATGACAATTTTTGTTCTCATTGGATTGTTTCCTAACATCACCATGGTTTTTGTTTTACTTATTGAAATTTTCAGGTTATATATTTTACTCCGTTATTTTTACTTATAAACCGCCATTTGTAGTTTATCTTCATTATCTTGGATAATAACCTGATCATCGGCTAATAGCAATGTGTTTAGATATTCAGAGTGTCCCAGTTTTATGCCTAGTGCTACATTATCTTCCTTCCATTTCCTTACCAGATGATCTATGTTGAAGTTAAACATATTTGGTGACATACTGCAACCCTGCCTCACACCTTGATTAATGGTAATTTCTAGGGTCATCTGTTTTCCAGTATCTATTACAATCCTTGTGTTTCTATATAAGCTCTGAGTAATTTCTATTAAAAACACGATCCTATGCTTTTTCATAGTCCACAAACGCTACATGTGTTTCCAGGTTAAATTCTATTCGTTTCTGTATCATTAGTTTTAATATAAAAACATCGTCAATACATGATCTTCCTCTCCAGCCTCTTATTCTAATAAAACACAATCAGAGATAGCCTGTAGCCTGGTATTAATTATTCTGCTATAAATTTTGTATGCAGTGTTAAGGAGACTTGTAGTTCTCTGGGTTATTTCTCTCTCCCTTTTTAAACTTCGAAATAACCCTGGCAATCTTCCACTTATCAGGGATTTCAGGTTTAACCAGCACATGTTATACAAATGTAGAATTCTTCTTTTTAGAGTTCTACCTCCATACTTTATTAGCATATTCCAGTTCTTCCAAATCGATAAAGTCTACACCAATTGAATCTTCTGGTGTATCAGACGTTTCTTTTACCATTGGATCATACCATAGTCTTTTATAATGTTTTATCCTATCTTCCTTCGGTATAACATTTAATCGTGCTGTATTTTTCTGTCTTATTAACATGTTTTATTAACTTGAGTGCTATTTCCAGTCTACCATGTAGATCATCCTCTATTTCACTTACCTGTCCCATGATGCAATGTGTGCCTGCCTTAGTATTGATTTTGTACGGTTCCGAATACTATACTACTTTTCATTCGTCTCCTCTGTTTTCTTTTGTTGGTGTTCTCTATATGCTTTGTTCTTTTCTTCGATGGCTTGTGCTATATCTTCGTCCCAGATTTTTAAACCTCTTTTTCGTTTATTTTGGGTTCTGGAGCCTACAACTTCTGTTGATATTTGTGTGATAGCTTTCTTGATATTTCCCCATTCTATGTTGACAATATGGTCTACTTTTGTTTGTTCGAGCAGTTTTGTTAGTCTGCGTTGATATAGATTCCGAATAATGTCTTCCTTTGGAAGGTATGTTTTGATAATCTTATTTTCTTTATTTATCGGTTTTTCTTTTAGGTTTTCTTTTTTCCATCTTGCCCATAATTATATTTTTGTTTGCACAAGGAAATTATCTGTGTAGATATTTGCTCCTGTATATACATGAACATTTTGTTGATATATTTTTTTTCTTGGAAAAGTGTTTGTCACTTTTAATTCGTTCAAACTTATAAATTCTCTTAATTTGATCCCGTTCTGGTGGTCTTCTTCATATATTCCTATCAATTTTTGGATTGGTTCTTTCCCAATTCTAACATTTAGGTCACCAGATAGTATTATATGATCTCTGTTTTTTACTTTCCCAAGTTCTTACCGTAATTTCTGTTAGAACATCTCTGTCTCTTCCTTCTTTCCTTCTCTGGAGCATATGCTCCAAAGATTGTCAAATGACCTCTGTCGAATTTTAACCTTATAGTAATTATTCTCTCATTTATGAATGTGTATTCCCTAATGCTTTTTTGCCACCTTTTGTCTATAAAAACAGTCACTCCACAACAAGCTCTTCTATTATGATCCACTCCGCTATATATTATCTCACAACCATCTAATTCCTTTGTGCCTTTGAGTTTCTTTTTGCTTTCTGTAATAACAGCTATATTAACATTGTATTTTTAAGGGTGTTATTAAGTTCTAGTTTATGAGTACCCAAACCTTGTACATTCCATGTGGCGATGTTCAATATATCCGTTATTCCTACATACATGTCCTTGTTCTTGCCTAGTCGTCGTCTATTAGATCCAATCTTGTTCCGAGGCTCTACGTGAAGCTTATGAGTTCTGAAAATTTTTACACGAACAGGTTACCGGCCTTTTGCACAACCTGTAGGACCAGTCAGTTACTCTTCTCCTGACTCCTATCCCTTGACCTGCCTGGCTTGGGTGGCCCTACTAGGAGCTTAAGCTCCCGCCAGCAAACTAGCTCTCCGCTTTTCTACGTTCCCAATTATAAAATATGCCGAGCTGACGACACCATGCCATAGTTCTTCATTTAGGATTTTCCTATTTTTGGTGCTAAATCAAGGCGTATACGTCAAATTTCCCATACACCTAAGCAGGCTTTGAGGGTTGTATGTTCCGGAATGCAGACGGGCTTAAGGTAAGACTTGTTCTCCGTTCTCATTGAATTATTCGTTCACCTGACCTCCATATCCGGTCGAAGCATGGAGTCAGTTGAATTGCCTCTCCACAACAAACCCTGATCTTCCGTTATCGGAAGGTCCGAGCTATCTGATGCTGGTTTCCCTGCAGTTTTCCCTGCATCAAATTTAGACTGATCCTTCTTAGGATCCTTAAGATAGAACCCGGTGACGCTTCTCACCCCTTAGCTACCTTGGTCTCCCTTCCTACTTCCCTATTAAAGGAGAGAGAGAGAGAGCTATTAAAGTTGATAACCCTCAAGTAGCCTATAACTCCATAAAAAAAGAAACGAACAGCGGCAATCCAAAATCAGGCACTGATTTAGTAAAAAAAAAATGTTATTTCTTATTAAGAAATTTTCCCGTACTAGACGAGGCTGTTCAACCTAATCAGGGTACATCGGTAAACTGGCACTATAAAACTACAAGTAGGTGTATGTTATTTCGCACCAGAATTTTATAGTTACGAAGAGTCTGCATGAAATGAGATCCCATTTCACTATATGGAAATATTATAATTCGAAACATCTTCTACGGGCCTGTAATAATCAGTCAACTCCGATTCAATGTTAGTCCACACAATTGCCCTACCATTTTCCTTCTGTTATGGACTAAATAAATATAACTAAAGTGATGTACAAACTACATATTAGCCACTACCCCGTTCTTGTGGAGTCGGTAAGTAATCCTCAATCTCACTCTTATTAAAAGACCATTCAACTGGAAACTATACACAGATTTATAAAAATTCCACTTAAATCACACGCTGATAAAAACAAGTATAATCGACTTTTACCAAATTCATACTAGTGAAAACAGCGAACAAAAACTATTTCAAGGAATTCAAACTCATAGTTAATAACATGAATTTCCATACATATTTAGAGAGAACTCCATTTCAGACGATGTATCAAGTACCGATAAAGCCACCGAAAACGTAAAACTAGCGATAAAGACAACAAAAATTTACCCGCGATTATTGTCCCTCAACGTTGTGAATGGTTCACTTTCGGAGAAAACCAAGGTGATTATCAGTGATAGGTCCGGAATGCAATGATAATAAAGGAGTCTTGACACCACACCTCAAGAAAAATTATGCGTGTCGTTATTAGATTAGATTCCGAGAGCGCCTTTTACTAATCATGTTTCCCAGGCTTACTATAGAAATTAAATTAATTTTTGGCTGACACCTCATACCGAATCATGCTGTGGTATTTATCTGTCCAAAGCGTTTATGTTAAAGATGGAACAATGATATAAATGTGCAAATCAATCCCTTCTTCCAACAACAAATTCACCGTGAATGTTAATAATTTTTCTTTGTTGATCAGCTTTTCCATCAGGTCTTTCTCGTTCTGCTGAAGGCATTTCCACCCAGTGTGGAAAGGACCTGTTTTCTGATCGCTGCGCTACAATTCACTAATTTTGTGTTTTTGTAATAGTAACGCTTGGACAATTAGTATGTCATTTCAGGTTTCGGGGTTTCAGGCGTGTAAGTAATATGAACTCCTTTAGCAAGATTCATAATTTTTGTTTGTAATAAACATATGTTGCACATATTGTTCTATTTTAAACGTTAAGACTGTTAAGTTGAAACGAATGAAGGAGATAATAAAAAAATGTTTACCGTTTTTTTTATGTAATGTGGTCTAGTAACAATTTCATTAATTTATCAGTTATCACAGGAAAAATCCATTGTGATCAAATAAAATAATTCCATAGATTTCTTAATATTCTATTTTAGACTTAAAAATTGTGTATTAAAAAATTAATAAACAACTTATTTTATGTGTAGATTATAGCGTGACTTATACTGGGGTCAATATGGAAGACGATTCTTGAATGGCGAATAAATTACTGACTCAAAGAATTGTATGAAATTATGTTGAAATTAATGTATTTCACCTCTTTCTCTGAACTTTTATGTAGAAGTGAATATTTGTTTAATTATATTAGTTTATGATGTTTCTCGGTTTGAAATAATAAAACTAAAATATTAGATTCACGGATGGCGTTCGATTCGAACAAGTGTCAATGGCAGCGAATGTTTCGCCATACTCTGAATACTGTTTGCTTCTTTTATTCCCTGTGAGTGAATAAGTTGCATCATGAGTCTCATAGTCGCAGATCTTTTGTCGCTCAGGACAATCCATCGTGGAATACATCAGTCCCCGTCTCCTTCAGCCCGAGGCATTCGTCATATTGAAGAGGCCTCTGACGTGTATTACAACGTTATACACTACCGAGGTTTGCCTATCTTGTATCGTTTCCATATAATGCTATAAATTTCTCCCGTAGGAGGGTGGGGATTATAAATAACTTCATTTGCAGTGTGGCTGAGGTAAAGAAGTTATCTTTCCAATTCCATTTCTGGGGAAGAGACACGAGAATGAATACAAATGAAAACATTCACGAAGATGGATGGAAGTAGTATACGCATGTTCTACCCGACGTATACAGGATATAAAATTGTATCAACACCTCTGCGATTCCAATTCTGTATAATACTGGTATTACTTTGTTATCGCCATTGCTCCTGGATATATTGAAGAACGTGTTTAATAGTCCACTATACCAATAAATAAATGACACGAAAATGTTTCAGAAGAGGACTTTTATGACGAAAAAAATGTATAGATAGAAACTATTCAATTTAAATTTTAAATTATCTAGCTCCGATTTACAAAAACCTCGTGCTTCCATTTTATTTCAAATATAATTTTTTAACAAAAAAATATTAAAAATTCTCCAAAGCCATGCAGCGAATTGAAAATGTCTAAGAAAATACACACACACACAAATATATATATATATATATATATATATATATATATATATATATATATATATATATAGTCCGCACTCGGCCCGCTCTTTAGGTCAACAATGCTGTCGCGCGGGCCAAGAGACGTCGACAATGGCTCACTACCAACAATGTAACCCAATCGTGTTAGTAGAGATTATAAATGTGTTATGAAAGTTTTATTTAATAATTTTCCTTAATATTATTGCCGGCGTAATTTTGAGGCCAGAGCTTTGTAAATAACAGTCAGTGTAGCGCAAGAATGTAGGGCCGGGAAAGGTTTCCACTCTATTATTGTCGGCAAAGCGTGTGTAATAACGCCCGAACTTTGGTTTGTGAACTCGAATAATATTATTCATAATAAGGTCTGTGTTGGAACTTTGACCAATGATAGTCAGCGTGAGGCTAGGTTTTGAGGCCAGCCGAAGATAACTTTAGCTCTCTCGAAACTAAATAAGTAGCGGAATTCAGCAAAGTCTATGCTGAATAAAGATTAGGAATATGGTCTACGGGGGCTATTCTCTCGCAGCCAGTACCTGCGAGGGATGTTCTCTTGCAGGCAGAACCTTGTAGGAGAGATAGGAAGAGGCTACCTTTGGGAATGCCTTTTCCTCTCTCCGTTTTGAACTAAGGTTCCGAAAAGCCGAGGCACCTCGGCCTGTTTTGAGAGGTGAATGTTCCGGGGTCACAGACCTTGGGCATACGGTAAGAGTTGTTTTCTGTTCCCATTGGAACAGTCGGCCAGATGACTCCTAAACTGGTCGAGGTACGGAGAAGGGAATGCTGCGTTCCCACAGAAAACTTTTCTCCTGCTATCGGAAGGGCGTGGGACAAGTACCCAATGCCCGACCTATCTGATGCAGGTTTTTCTAGGGTTTTCCCTGCATTACTTTTAGGCGAATGCCGGGTAGGATCCTTAAACTATAGCCCGCAGGCCCTACTTAACCCTTGGCTACCTTCCTCTACCGTTCCGCATCTCCCCTTTCAAATCCCTTCCTGTGCTATTAAGGGGAAGTTGCCACCATGTGGATTACCCTCATGTTACCCTAAAAAAAAGACTGAAAATATAATATTCATCGTTTGGCATTAAAGTACTTTTAAAGTAAAGCTGAGAGATAATAAGCAGGACAAAGTAAAGTTCGTGAACAGTAGTTGAAGAGGTGTCCTGTGGACCGGAATTTAGGGACGTGAAACAATGCAGTGAACAGTGTAATTGACTGTTGATAAATTTTTCTTTAAAAGAAAATAATTGTGAAGTGCACAATTAATACGGTTCCAGAGCAACTCTAATAAAAATGGTATGTAAAAACGTTATATTGTAAACTTTTACATATATATGAGTACTGTCATATTTCTTTAGATTCTTTCATTATATAAATTGTTATTGTATATTTAATTAGTATGTTTTGTAACTCTTTTGGTGCTAATTGCAAATTACTACATATATTAGAGGCCCAGTAAGCGGCCCTAAAATTTTAACTCATATTAAAAGCAGTGGAAATTTAAAAAAAAAATATGTACGAAAAATTAAATTTAATCGAAATTTATAAGAATTATTTTCCTTTTATCTGTAAAGAGTTGTAATAAATCAAGCATAAAATCCTGTTAATTATCTTTACCTATAAAATGAATACTACATAATTTTGCGCCGCAAACTACTTTTAATTATTTATTATATGTAATTATTATCCAAATTGTATATTACAATATTTATTTCTGCAAGAAGTAGACAGTGAATACGATAAAATTCTCGGGTCTGAATCCGGGCCAATTGTTTGTTGAATAACAACGTTTTGACGGCAAGCTCCGCCATCGTAATCATGTTAACACAGCTTGCCGTCGAAACGTTGCTATTCAACAAACAATTGGCCCGGGTTCAGACCAGAGAATTTTATATAGAACAGATCACCGGAAAAGCCGTCGCTCTCTAAGTGAATACGATATACACATTACGGAAAACTGTCGCATGGAGACTTGGAACCAGAAAAAATACTGTGAATATTTAATTTTTTCCGACGATTCAGTAGCGGATGGTGCAAATATGATCATGTACTACAGCACATAAATAAATTTCGTAGAATTTCTGTTTTCGTTATTTTAAGAACATTGATATTAATTTTTTAAATTCATGATTCGATTTCAAAGACTTTAAACAGCACCGTTAGCGGCTCACTTGCTCAGCACAGAAAACCTATCTCTAATGAAAAATGCGCATGCGCAGTATCCCTTTTTATCTCTCTGCTGTCCCCATAAAGCTCAACAAACTGCCTCCTTTCTTAATTCAGCGGAAGATAGCAAATGTAATACTGCCAACATGCGTAGCTTTTCCTAAAATTAATTTATTTTAAATGTGTCAGAATGGTTATAAATAAGTCAGCTTTTAATAATTGGACATCATTGCACGTTACTTAAAGAGAATTAATAGTGTAGTATATGACCGGTCGGTTCACTTTCCGCAGATTATTGGTAACATTACCAATGATTTAGCATTTTACTTAGTTATCCTCATAAAATTGTTGATATTAATTGGGGTTATGTCATTTCTTTACTACTTTATCAATTTCTTTCATATGCGATATTGTTCATTAATTTTAAATTACTGCTATTTAAAAAAATTAAAATAAAAGAAAAATTTCTGCCTCTTGTAATCGATCTGCTGCGATCCAGTTAGATTTGCTTTTCTCGACTTATTTTGGAGATGATCTTTTCTAGTCTTTTCCAAAAATATCGTTCGAGTTGTTTACAATTTGCGCAATTTGTGCAGTTGGCTGTCCTTCAATGGTAAAATCATAGCTTTTTCAATATTACGTCTATACCTTTTACAAAACCGATTGCATTATGTATAAAACCTAACACTCCAATTTTTAATATCTGTTATGATGAAACCATATATGAATTGTAAATACATTACACAGATAATTATTTCTGACAACTGACAATAGCATGTTTTTTATTATGGAAATATAAATTTATTTGTGGAATCTGCCATTTCGTTTGTAGCTCGCTTCCGAGGGAAAAATAATTTATTAATTTTCTGACTCAAATAAATAATTTCTAACGATAACGAGGAAAGAAGAGTCAAGAGTAGTGTAGCCATTTTATGTCTTTATTAATTAATGATAACATTGAAAAGATAACAGCATTGAGTCTTCAACTCTTTTTATTTTTATAGAAACATGTATTTCACGTTAATATTTTTGAAATCCACTTTGCCGTTATTAAATAACACGTACTACAGTTGAATTCATCACGAATAATTCACTAATATTCACTTTTATTTCATTTTTTAAGTTACTACCCATTCCTCTAAACAAATGGTTACTTTGTAAATCGGATATTTGCTAAAGGCATATTCATGAATTTTGTGTTCTGGTCTCAGTACAACCTACTTGTTCGGATTCTCATAGATGTTTCTCTCAGAAAATCAGATCAATCTCAAATACTTTGAATGCTCTCATCAATAAATAAGGGATTATTATTTACTTTTATTTACTTTCACCTTATTTGGCAACGAAATCTCAAATTACTATAATTTTCTTCCCTCACATCCTTTACAATAATTTATTTTCTTAATTCCTCGTAAATGCGACATCCGTTCGTTTTTAATGTGAGCACAAGCACATTTATTTAATAATTATTGATATAGATAATACGCAAAATCTGTTTTTCACATTTTCGTATTTTTTAATCTTCTACTAATAAATAATAAAATTATGTATGATGAATCAAATTATTATTCCACAGTTCACACATCAGAAAACACGCTTGTCTTTTTTTTTCATGTTCCGGTTTATCATACCAACTTCAAATTTAATATTTTTTCTTTAATGACGTGTTTTTCTAAATTACTCCCAACTTCACAATGCTGTGGTTCAGTATTGACTCATTCATCTTATTTAATAGTCGAATAAATTCAAAAGAATAGCCAGTTAATTCTACCTTTTCATTTGCCAGCCAAACCTTTTACTGATAAAGAGAGTACTTTAACATTAATAGTTAATAATATTTTGTCGATTTTGTTGCCTACAAATTAATTTTTACGGGTTCACTAAACTGTGTTTCAACTAACGTGAGTGAAAATTCCGAATATTTTATTATGACAGAGTGAGGCCTTTGTCGATAAATAGCAGATAGATTGACGGGTAAATAACGTTAAAATTGCAACAAGTTTAAAAAGAATGGCTTCACGAAAAAACGTTTCCTTAGCGCTGCATGGTTCAAATACATTAGAGAAGTAGTTATTCTTAATTTTATTTTCACCAACTTCAGAACTCGTATTTCACGAGACTATCACCTCAGCTGTTCCCGTTAAGACCGAAAACGCGGGAGAGGGCAATTGTATTTCACGTTTTACTAGCTCCTTCTCCGTTGTTAACAGACGTTGTTGAGTGGTCTATAAAACAAGAATTGCTACGGTACCCAAAAAAGACCGACAATAAAGACGAGTTGTCCGGTCATGAGACAGCAGACACTGGAATTTCATGCACAGGGCCTTGTCTACTTCTGTAAAGTTAAATACATTAAGCATAAATGAATTAAGTCAGTAGTTATAGGTACACTGTAAACCGTTCCGTAAAATACATTATGAAATATAAATATTAGCCCAGTCCAATTAGACAAATTGAGATGAAAAATCCCGGAGCTTGGAAAAAAGGCACGTTAGTTTAAAGAAAATAAAGAGTCCTGGGGGAGGGAGGGGGGGGGGAGCTATGTAGAGTCGAGCTATTCGGACGGGGGCCTTTAAAGGAGACGTTTTTGAGTTATTTGCTCGTAGCTCCGAAACTATCAGTCGAAGCGAAGGATTACTTTACTTTTTTTTTAGGGCAACAGGCTACATGGGGGTGGTCCACATTGGGCAACTCCCCTTTAATAGCATAGGAAGGGACTTGAAAGGGTGGATGCGGAAGGGTAGAGGAAGGTAGCCAAGGGTTACTAGGGCCCCAGGCTATATTTTAAGGATCCTACCCGGCATTTGCCTAAATAAATGCAGGGAAAACCTTAGAAAAACCTGCATCGGGTAGGTCGGGCATTGGGTACTTGTCCCACGCCCTTCCGATAGCGGGAGAAGAGTTTGCTGTGGGGACGCAGCATTCCCTTCTCCGTGCCTCGACCAGTTTAGGAGGCAGCTGGCTGACTATTCCAATGGGAATAGCGAACAACTCTTACCGTATGCCCATGGTCTGCGACCCCGGAACATACATCTCTCAAAACAGGCCGAGGTGCCTCGGCTTGTGGGAACCTTAGTTCAAAAACGGAGAGGAAAAGGCATCCACTTTGTGCAACTCCCCTTTAATAGCATAGGAAGGGATTTGAAAGGGGGGATGCGGAAGGGTAGAGGAAGGTAGCCAAGGGTTAACTAGGGCCCCCGGGCTATATTTTAAGGATCCTATATGGCTTTCGTCTAAAGAAATGCAGGGAAAACCTTAGAAAAACCTGAATCAGGTTGGTCGGGTTCCTCTCCGTTTTTGAACTAAGGTTCCCACAAGCCGAGGCACCTCGGCATGTTTTGAGAGGTGTATGTTCCGGGGTCGCAGACCTTGGGCACACGGTAAGAGTTTTCCCCTATTCCCATTGGAATAGTCGGCCAGCTGCCTCCTAAACTGGTCGAGGCACGGAGAAGGGAATGCTGCGTCCCCACAGCAAATTCCTCTCCCGGTATCGGAAGGGCGTGGGGGACAAGTACCCAATGCCCGACCTACCCGATGCAGGTTTTTCTAAGGTTTTCCCTGCATTTCTTTAGGCGAATGCTGGGTAGGATCCTAAAAATATAGCCCAGCGGCCCTAGTTAACCCTTGGCTACCTTCCTCTACCCTTCCGCATCCCCCCTTTAAAATCCCTTCCTATGCTATTAAAGCGGAGTTGCCCAAAGTGGATCACCCTCATGTAGCCTGTTGCCCTAAAAAAAAAAAAAAAAAAGGAGGCTTCACATCTCTCTGGTTTTTGAACTAAGGTTCCCACAAGCCGAGGCACTTCGGCCTGTTTTGAGAGGTGTATGTTCTGGGGTCGCTGACCTTGGGCATACGTTAAGAGTTGACCCCTATTCCTATTGGAATAGTCGGCCAGCTGCCTCCTAAACCGATCAAGGCACCGCAAGGGGAAACCTGCGACCCCACAGACAACTCCTCTCCCGCCATCGGAAGGGCGTGGGACAAGTACCAAATTCCCGACCTATCTCATGCAGGTTTTTCTAGGGTTTTCCCTGCATCACTGCGAATTGTCTCGTAGGATCCTTAAACCATAGCCCGGGGGCCCTAGTTAACCCTTGGCTACCTTCCTCTAAACTTCCGCTTTACCCTCTTTCAAATCCATTCCTATGCTATTAAAGGGGAGTTGCCACCATGAGGATTACCGTTACTCTAAAACAATTCCAAAAAAAGTATTCTTAAATTTTTTTTACGTAAGACCAACGGTTTCGGAGTTCTATGGTCGAGTAAGTAACAAAAATTTAGAAATTTGTGCTTTATTTACATTTTATTGTTTAATAACACACTTTTGTATTATTTTAATATTAATTAGTGATGAAAAATATAAATTATTAAGAAAGAATTATGTTGTGAGGGTAGACCGATATATTTGGACCTATTATACAGTTCCTGCTCTTTTGAGAAACAAGCCACCGTCCTCACAAGTCATGCCTCTTTGTCAAACTGAGCTTAAATTTAATTTAAAAGGGAAGTGTTTGTTTTTTTTGCTGTAAAAAGATTTGTTATAAGTTTAATCGGATACAGGAGAAAAACTATGTCAGCACATAGATGAATGAAAACATTTTGGAAGCTGCCCCCAACGGGGGGACGAATGGGAGCAACGAGTATGAAGGCGGAAAAGAGTATTGTCGGTGAATTGGTGGCAGCTGATGGGATTAACCCTGACAACTGCTTCAAAGACTTCTATTTAAAGAAAACATCCTGTCAATAGTTATGCAACAACTGCTATGGAAGAATTCTACGGTTTTATGAATGATAAATATGGATGTCAGTATAGTTATAATTACTAGTGAAAATTCGTCAGTGATAACGGTCAAAGGGACATATGGTGATTGTGTAATAATCGCCCAGCTGCACTCTCAGCATAAGACTGTGCTTTGCTTTCGGGATGTGGGTCACAAAATTTTGAACGTACCGTGGTATGAAAGTATTTCAAGGGGTACAAGTGCAGAAAAAGAACGTTTGAGAGTGGTGCCAACTGCAGTTGCTATAATAAAAAATGACACCAGTCATTACCCCGCAAGTGATATTTCCTTCATGGAGCAGAGCAGGTGGTCCCTTCTACCCTTCCTATTTTCTTCGAATCACTTTTAAGCTCAAGGGCCAGAGATCAAGTGAAAGGTAAATGGAAAGAAGTGTCTCTTTCATATTCCATCATAAGCGCTGTTCGCTCTCGTTCTTTTGTTTACATTTTTTATATATAGGAAATTTGGTTTTAAGTGCTTAGTGAACGTTCTAATAAAATTTTTACTTCAGTGCCTCATATGCTCAAATCCTTGCCACCCACAACACAAGAGACTCTGCCCAACAGCAGTCCATGGAGTTTATTTGAAAGTTCAAAACTGGTTGGGGAATCAGCTACTGTCTTCGGATTGGGGTTGGGACAAGGGCATCGATGGAAACCTTCGACCCATTACGACCATCGAACCTGTTGCCCCCTATTTCCGTCCTCAGTACAATGTTTTGTAATTGTACAGCAGGTTGTGAGACGCGAAGTGGTTGTCGAAAGGCTGAGATTCACTGCAGAATAGTGTGTGGGAACTCAGAAGTAACCTGCACCAGTGGACCTGTACTAGACTACCAATCACTGATCGAAGAAGATGTAGGCTATGTGATTTGCACACAATGATATGTTATTTAACAGTAAAATGTAAATAAAGCACGATATTTTTCAATTGTTGCTATTTTTCTCGGCCGTACAACTCCGAAAACGTTGGTCTTACGTTAAAAAAAATGTTTAAGAACACTTTTGTAGAAAATTTTATCAGCTTGAACATTTATATAAAGCAATTCTTCGCTACGAGTGATAGTTTCGGAGTTATGAGCAAAAAAATCTTAAAAACGTCACTTTTAAAGGTCTCCCTCCCCATAACCCCCCGCCCTCCCCCAACAGAACTCTTAATTTTCTTTAAACTGACGTACCAAGGAAGAGCGGAAACAATTTTCAAAACTCCAGGATTTTTTTTCTCTGGATTGGCCTTCATATGTCTAATTTGTCTGGGCTATGCATTCCGTTCTGACGAATGATAAGAAATACATAAAAATATCTTCTTAGTTTTGTAAGTTTCCAATATGCCGAAAGTGGCAGCCACACAACCTTTTGTTGTCCTTACAGCCACAATATTCGAAATTGTGAAAATAGATTTCGCGCTGCGTTAGCGTGACTCGAGAATACAGAGTCAACATCGAGTTTTGAGAAAACGTTGTTCGAATAATAAAATATAATAACTAAGATAGAGTTTTCACAGAAGGAAATTATTTATCAAGTTGACATTAGTCATTGTAGTACAGTCTACCTGGACTGAAACGTAACTCAAATAATTCATTAAATTATTTTTTATCCCCTAGTTTCTATGAACAACGTAGGGCATATTTTATTCTTTCATGAAAGCATATAGTAATGGGATCAAATAAAAAATTAAACTTGTATTAAATATAGTCAGTGGAAATTGGCCAAAATTCAGAATTTATTTATAAACATTAAAATTTACAATTCACTAAAATACATAACGTTACGTACCTTTGTTTAGGGACGTCTTCGGATGTATATTATTAATGAAACAAAACATGTAAATTTGAACAAAACAATTTTACAGAAAAAGTTTGTATATCCTCCACCAACCTCCATGACCAAATGAGAGATGTATTGTTGTAAAATGAAGTCAAGTTCAAATTTTATTTGGAATATTTTAATTATTACTTGGTTTATAAGAATAAAATTAATTAATTTAAAAGCCATTTAAAGAAATTTAAACAATTTAATGCGTGTTAACTCCTTCGAACATTTTGATTAATTACTTTACAATCATATCTGTCTGTTATTTAAAATCTTTATTTATGTGTATTTAATATATATATATATATATATATAGTTGTATTCAGTTCTTTATTTATTTAAATTCATCGTAGAAGCTTGTAAACTGTCAAAGCAATACTGTAAAAAAATATGAAATATTTTTTTAATTATTGGCAGTCGTTTTCGATAGTTTAACTTCGAATACAACTTAATAATACAAAACTAAATGTATATCATTTACGCATTACCTTATTTGAAATAAAATTTCCAGGTGTTTTTCTAAAGAAAATAATATTTTTGTATATTAATTAGTGGATTTTAAGCAGATTGATGAAAATTTTTCCGTCATTAATTTAACAGCTATATGTAAACCGATTTAAATCGGTCACTGAGTTTTTATTTTTATCAGTGTTATAAAATAAGCTAACTTTTAACGATAATATATTTCATCATTCTATGGCCTACAATAAAAATCCGAAATTCACCCTAGCCGAAAATTTAGATCTTGCCAAATGAGACATCCCATTTCAACAAAGTAAACTACGAAAAATAAAAAAATATTTTTAGGAGTGAGAAATGAAGGTAATAAGGAAACAAGTTTCGTAATGAAACTTGTGCGGAAAGAAAATAGCACTCTGACACAGAGTAAATGGGTTGCACTTTAACTTCTGACTTTTATTCCCTTAATGTTTCCACCTTCATTTACTGCCGTTTATATCGATGTGTCTGAGGAAAATCACGTAGAAGATATTTTTCACTCCTCCCACGTATATTAGATGCATGCAACGTAATTTATAACGTCAAACATATACATGAAATGAATTATTTAAATTAAACAAAAAAGTTATCAGACGGAACAAACTTTGAATTTAGTATTTAAAATAATTATTGCCACTGACATATTTCACCACAAAATTAGTTAAAACTACTCGAAAAATAAACACTTCAAATTTAATTCTTTTGTATGCACATAAAATTTCCGAGCGAACTGTCAATGTTTTAAACGTGCACTTCAAAACAGATACATATCAGGGAAATTCGATTGCTTACCGCAGGTCCAGTTACTTTAATTCAAAGAAAAATCATATAAACAAAGATTTTTGTCAGTTGTGATACTTGAATATTTCGAAGATATATATTTGAGGAAAGGCAAAGATTTTTATGGTCACAAATTCAATTATCCATCCCTTACTAATTCATCGGAAAGAAATCATGAATTGTTAAAACATGAAAAAATAATTAAATTCATACGGAACCATGAGGTTAAAATCGTAAATTGTAAAAAAAAAAAAAAATCTACAAAACGGCACCCCCGTGTAAATATGTGTATTTCTCTCATTGAAATTCACACTCAATAAATCGATTAAAAAAATATTTGATTAGGAAACCTACAAAGTTCTCAGATTCACATGAATTTTTATTCACTTAATTTTTTATTTCAACAAAAATTGAGGCGATGCGAGAATAAAAATTCTTGTAATTCTGATGACTTCCTAATCAAATCCTTATCCAGAACACGAGATTCGTAAATAATATAAACATTATTTAATATTTCACTTGTTACAGAAAACGTTTTTCTGCAACAGATACTCCGGGAAAGTCTTTGATCTATGATTACATTGTTAGTGGTATCCAATTTTTAGAATTAAATTTATACTTAGGAAATAACATTTAACACATATAATGTGTAGTATTATACGAATCAACTAACACGTAACTTGCAGTAATCCTTCGTCGTAATTTCATGCAGACGCTTTAATTTCGTTTTTGTGTCATCAACAATAGATATAATCATGTTTATTATTCTCAGACAATTAATATAGAAACATATAAACTGTATCAAATAAGATGAAGATGTCATTGAGTTTATATTATGTATACGATCTGTACTTATGCTCTCTCTCTCTGTTGTCGGCATCCTTTCTACCGCAGCGGTATTGTTGTGCTGACGTCACGCTTGTTAGCGATCACGATTTTTCAAGTCAGTTTCATAGTGGCACTCGTGCAGGCCCGGATAGATATAAATCTCCATGTAGAACTCAAGCGATATGTAACTGATAATATAAAAGGGAACAAGTACAGCTGTCGAACATCATTCTAACATTATTCCACGTATATTCGTGTCTCAAAGACTACATTAATTAAAGAAATCTTAAGTTTTGATAATTTCTTCAATAATTAAATAAATTATTTGCCGCTCTATTCCTCAAGTGAGAGTTGAATCAGTCGCCGGATTGAAAGCAGTAATTAGATGATATTACCATGAGCAAAAACTGAACAGAGACGAATTGCTACAATATATATATATATATATATATATATATATATATATATATTGTAATGCCAATTAATTAGGCCATTAATTGGTTTTATTAAAATTTTATTGTAGCGGCAGGAGCTTCCAAAGCGACAATGCATTTCCACGTTCGCCAAACAAACACCATCTGTTGCCGTTCTCCCGCTCCGAGAGCCACTCAATCAATTAAATTATACGTCTCCTTTTAATATAATTACATCGTCCACCAGACATCTGTTATCATGCCATTAGGATTCCGTCGTCCAGATGTTGGTCACAACCAATTAGCGCTAAGAGCTGCAAAACGCCCTAATTATTAGTCCTTCCCCTCTCTAAAAGCCACTTATCCGTCATTTTATCTTCATCTTTTATATGTACCAACCACTCAAAGATCCCCAGTCTGAGTTTTTAAACAAATCTGATAAAAATAAGAACAGAATTCATGTCCTTTTTTACTGGTTATTACAATATATATATTGTAATACTCAACTAAGAAGGACATGAATTTTGTTCTTATTTTCAACAGATTTGTTTACCAACTCAGACTGGGGATTCTTGAGTGGTTTGTACATATAAAAAGATAATAATAAAATGATGGATAAGTGGCTCTTAGAGAAGGGGAGGACTATAATTGGGCATTTTGCGGCTCTTAGGGCTAATTGGTATGAGAGAAGTTTGGTGGACGATGCAATTATATTAAAAGGAGATGCTTATTTTAATTGATTGAGTGACTCTTGGAGCGGGAGAAAGCCAACAGCTGGTGTTGTTTGGCGAACATGGAATTTTAAAACAACTGTGAAAACAAGGGAATATTCTGAAGCCGGGATATAAATACGAGAGCAGATAGAAGAATCAGTTAGTCAGGGAGGAGTATTATGAGGAGTTAGTCAGGAGCAAGACACCGCTGGGAGAGAGCGTTGGTGCAGGTCCGCAGGGCGGACGCAGGGCCAAGATAAAGTGGCCGAAACAATGTTATGAACAGTTGGGAGTTTGCATTCAGGAGAGATCATCGGATGGTAGGCCAAGCTAGGTGGCCGAGAGTAATCAGTTGGACATCAGTCATCAAAAGTCAGTAGGAGTTCGCCGTGGAAATCTGTCTGCCAGCAGAGTTGGTTGAATTCGTCGTGAGGGTAACTTCATCAAGAAGAGGTGGCGGTGAAAGCAGAGTGTGAGCGCAACCTGGTGCCTTTTATGCCTATATGAAGAGAGTTTGTGCCGGTATGCGAGAGATCCAAATTGCATGGACCAGAGAGCTTATAAGTTTTTTCTGTATTCATAATTGTAAATTGTTAAATAAGGTTAAAAGTCAGATTTCGTTTCAATCAATTCTTTTCGTTTCATTTCGTTTTTATTTATTTTAACTGTATTTGTTTAATTGTAAATTTTGTGTTCCTGTTCCTTACCAACCCAGTAAAGACCCTGGGGTACTGAGTCTAATTTATCAAATGTATTCAAGATAAATAAAATTGTTTTAATTTTATAAAATTACATGAAGATTATTTGTGTAATTGTAAATTGGGTCTTAACAAATAATAATTGTTTGTTTAAGTTGGTAGTTTTACTTTGAGGTATTACAATATATATATATATCTATATGTATATATATACATAGTAATAACCACAAAGTGTATAAAATAAAAAAATATATAAGCTTTGATTTTAACAGACAAATTTATTAACACAAGAAGAAATTACAAATGAATTTACTATTTTAACATTATAATAAGAAACTCTTCCTCTCATGGGTCTCTACTGGGTTTGACAACGGACAGAATCGAACTATTAAAAAGACCCAACATTTAAGTTTTAAATTAAACAAAAGTATTTACTAAATTTATTTATAAACTTAACCTATAGCTTGCTTCTAACTTTATTATCAAAAGAAGAGAACGAGATCTGACTATTATTCTTGAATAACGTTTACATCTGTTAATATTGTACATTCCAATTTACGGTTTCTCAGGTTTACTTCAACTCGTTCTTTAGACACACACTTTATAGCCTTGACATTCACTCACTGACTCTAACACAATATCACTGGTTCGCCGATATCTGGTTCTCCATATCCAGTGTTCGTTGTGCCACTCCTCGACGTCGTTTGCTGCATGCAGGTCGCCTACCATCGAAGACAGGTCATATCCTCGTACTCATACAGATAGAGCTTCTGTATGTTAAAAATGTTCATAGCTGTTTTAGTTTTGCTGACTATCTCTATCTCCTCTCCCACGCTAATTGTCTCTATCTCCTCTCCCACGCTAACCGTCGATGTTCACAGAAACCTTCTTCTACGCTGACTCACTAACTGTCTCTTCGCTGCGTCCTCCGTCTCTCTCCCGTGCTAACTGCCAACTGTCTAACTGTCCAACTCTTCGCTGCGTCCTCCGTCTCTCTCCCGTGCTAACTGCCAACTCTCTATACAATAGGTGATTTCCCCTATATATACCCCTAGCCTCCTTGTTTTTCACTTGCTGCAAAATTACGTCACAACGGCGCGGTGACAGAATCCCATTACTCTAATTTACGTTCCGGCCACTGGAGTCCTTCCGCCTTCCGAACCCCGACAATCGTGACAGGTCCAATTTGTCTTTGGACCTCTCCGCTCACAAGTGCGCGATACTAATTTCTCCAAATCCTAGGTCAACAAGTGCCTGGATCCCCATCATCCCAAGCAATTGCGCCATTATACACGCTTGCAGCTGCTGTACCTCGCCCCCGCAGTTACTCAGGACTTGTCAGCTGCTCTCTTTTGTCCGACTCGCACAAAATCTTTTCTTGCAAGTCCCAAGCACTTGTCAGGTCATTCGTCAGAGACAAAAGCCTGCTCTAACATAGCCCCTTTCGGAACATCTGCTCGCCCACGTTCTGCCCTACGAATTCTTCACGCCGTTTCCTAAATCAATAGGCTACTGGACCCGCAATCCCTCTTTAGACCTAATAGTCGCATCGTCACACTCTGTCTACAAATTACGGCTTCCTCTCTTCCGCTCACCAGCACTCATCCCAAACAAATGTCTTACCGCTCCGGCAAGTTATTTATTTCTGATTAAGGGTCTGGGCCGGCACAGGAAGTTGCAATGTGTACTTACGACGCATACAGCAAATAAAGGGCACGTGGGTGGCGGGGTCGCAGGTGGTATCGGTTTAAGAGAGGCATTCGAGTAGCTGGTCCCAAAGTAATTATGTTAGGGCAGGCTATTGTCTCTGATTAATGGTCTGACAAGTGGCGTATTTACTTAGGATTTGTAAGGAAGGGTCTTGTGCAAGTCTAGTGAGGACGACAAGTCCAGAGTAATTGAGGGTGCAAAGTAATTTCGGGTCCTGTCTCGATGTGACATGACGGAGGGGCTAGCTATTTTGCTATGGAACTGCAGCTGCAGATTGTAAATCTCAGTAATGGAGATTCTGTCACCGCGCAGATGCGACGTGGGTCTTGGAAAAAGAGGAAACGAGGAGGCTAGTAGTATAAATAGAAGCGATAAACTATTGTGAGTCTGTCAGCGTGGGAGAATTCTCTCTCAGGTAATCTGGGAGGGATATTCTCTCGCAGGTTGAACCTTTTAGGAGAGATACGAAGGGGCTACCTTTGAGTATGCCGTTTCCTCTCCGTTTTTGAACTAAGGTTTCCACAAGCCGACGCAACTCGGCCTGTTTTGAGAGGTGTATGTTCCGGGGTCGCAGACCTTGGGAATACGGTAAGAGGTGTTCCCTATTCCCATTGGAATAGTTGGCCAGGTGCCTCCTAACCTGGTCGAGGCACGGAGAAGGGGATGCTGGGTCCCCACAGCAAACTCCTCTCCTGCTATCGGAAGGGCGTGGGACAAGTACCCAATGCCCGACCTACCCGATGCAGGTTTTTCTAGGGTTTTCCCTGCATTTCTTTAGGCGAATGCCGGGTAGGATCCTTAAACCATAGCCCGGGGCCCTAGTAACCCTTGGCTACCTTCCTCTCCCCTTCCGCATCCCCCCTTTCTAATCCCTTCCTATCCTATTAAAGGGGAGTTGCCCAATGTGGATCACCTTCATGAAGCCTATTGCCAAAAAAAATTATTATGCTATCATGGACTTAATTCATCAGTATATTTATTACAATGCAGAAACATAAGATATGAACTTTAAATTCTGAACTAAATTGGAAATCTGCCGACAATATCTTTGCTTAGGAGTTTACAGATAGTAATTCTGTGGAATTTTACTGTACTGTCTCTGAAGTACTCAAGAAAATTGTCTCGTTCGTACACACACACTTATTGCAATTTATAGTCAGGTAATTTTTATCCACTGACTCTAATAAAAACTTTTAGTTTTGCAAAAGATGGTTCACTGTTCGTTTAAGAAATATTTCTAGCTCGTTTCGAAGTTTGTCAACTGCTGGATGCAGTTACCTCGGTTCCCAAAATTGACGAATATGATGGACTGCTTCTTGCAAATTGTTCTAACTGTTTTATCCGTTGTATTACATGTATCGAGACACTTTCTGTATTTTATACTTTTTGTCTGTCCCCTACTATATTTCCACGAAGACTTTACTGGAGCTCGGCTCCCCACAGACTCTGCTATGCGCGTCTAGCGAACCAACCTCTACAATACCCACAAACATTGCATTCTTGCCACATTCTTGTGCACGATTTGTGTGTTTTATGCCGCTAATAATGCGAGTCCAAATTTTTGTTTATTAATTAATTATTTCGTGTTGGACTTTCACTATTGGTGGCATCTCGCAGAATTCTTCCTCGTCGATTTTCAAGATAATTTAACTTAACACTCAGAAACCTTTCTGAGTCTGTATCTGTATTAACGCTGTCCGACTTTACTTTTTAATAATTGTCTTGTTGATTTAAGTTACGAACATTTGTGGTCGTTTCTTACAGCTTTTTAATATTTTAAATCCTCTAGACTATTTCCACACACGACCACTTGCAGTCACTCCTGATTGCTGAATGCCTTTTAACTTTACTTTTTAAAATATCTTACATTTTCTCGACTAACACGTCCACTTTCTGTTGGTTTTGAACGCTGACAGTCCACCTCAGCAACTCACGCGTGCCAGGTCTAAACAATACCTTGCCTGGTCATATAATCGTCCATTATTGTATCTTTGTGTACGTAACAATTGCAGTTCAACAGTTTATAATTATTAACTCTTATCTGCCCTTTAATTATATATATTGTAATAACCAGTAAAGACAGACAGGAATTCTGTTCTTATTTATATTAGATTTGTTTACAAACTCAGACTGGGGATCCTTGAGTGGTTTGAACATATAAAAAATAATCATAAAATGACGGATAAGTGACTTTTAGAGAGGGGAAGGACTAATATTTGGGGCGTTTTGCAGCTCTTAGGGCTAATTGGTTGTGAGCAACATCTGGACGACGGAATTCTAATGGCATAAAATGACAGAAGGTTGTTTGGACGATGTAATTATATTAAAAGGAAACGTTTAATTTAATTGATTGAGGGACTCTCGGAGCGGGAGAACGGCAACAGATGGTGTTTGTTTGGCGAAAGTGGAAATGCAAAAAACTATGAAAACAAGTGAAGATTCTGGAGCCGGGATATAAATAAGAGGGCAGTAGGACAGTTAAAAAGAGAGGCACTTTCATTCAGTAGGGAGAGGAGACGGACGTGTCAGCGGAGAGGCATTATCATTTCGTGTGGACTGGAGTCGGACGTGTCAGCGAGGAGAGCGTTGGTGCAGGTCCGCAAGGCCAAGTTAAAGTGGCCGAAACAATGTTATGAACAGTTGGGAGTTTGCATTCCGGAGAGATCATCGGATGAGTTGATTGAATTCGTCGTGAGGGTGACGTCGTCAAGAGGAGGTGGCTGTGAAAGCAGAGTGTGAGCGTAACCTGTTGCTCCTTAAGCCTGTGTGAAGTAAGGGTGTGTGGTATGCGAGAGATCCAAAGTGCATGGACCATAGAGCTTGTAAGTTTTTTTTTCTGTATTCATAATTGTAAATTGTTAAATAAGGGTAAAAGTCAGATTTCGTTTCAATAAATTCTTTTCGTTTCAATCGTTTCAATCATTTCATTTCGTTTTTTATTTATTGCAACTGTATTTGTTTAATTGTAACATTTTGTTCCGTTTCCTTATAAACCCAGTAAAGACCCTGAGAGTAAAATAAAATTGTTTTGATTTAATAAAATTTCATTATTTGTGTAATTGAAAATTGTGTTTTAATAAATAATAATTGTTTGTTTTAATTGGTAGTTATTTATATGTATGTATTACAATATATATATATATATATATATATATATATATATATATATATATATGTTGTAATAATAAAATATGATACTTATTAATTTGCCCCACGTTGTGGTAGTCAAAATGTAATATACTAACGGGTGTCTTAATAAAAAGATTAAAGTTTATAATTAACAAACAATTTTATTGTAATATTTGAACACTTATACAATTTAACAAATATAAAAAAGGATCTCATTCTCTCAAAGGTCTTTACTGGGTTTGATAACGGCAGAACATTTAAACATAATCAAAGAAACAAAAATTTACAGTAATTTAAAAGGAAATATTTATTCGTCTAGACATAGACGAAATTAATTATTGACGAACTTATTCTACCAGATTGATTTTAAATTTGAATGTTTATTTCATCAACACAAAAGAAAATAACGATATCTGACTTTATCTTTTAATTCGGTTTACATCTATGAATACCATGAAATTTCAACTTACGATTACTCAGGAAAATTTGGCTCGTTCGTACACAAACACCTTATATACTGGCCGTTTTAAACACTGATTCTAACACACAATGTTGGTTTGACAAAAGTTGGTTCTCCGTTCGTGAAGGACATATCATTTGCTCGTTCTGAAGATTACTAGACGCTGGATGCAGTGTCCTGGTCTCCTACAATCGAAGACAGTGGTCTAATTTTGAGGATAGAATAGATTAGACTTCAGCATACTAAATGTTTATCGATGAATATTTGGCTGTTTCTCTCGCAGACTGCAACTTATAACACATTCTCCTCCCTTAAACGATGTCTGTCTTAGTAATAGTCTCCAGCTTCGCTGATCACAGCACGATTGACTTTTTAAAAACATTCACCATCTTCGGTGGTCGCAGAATAACTAACTCTTCTTAAACACATTCACCATCTTCAGTGATCGCCTCACGACTAACTTCTCCAACTCACTTCTCTCAAAAGCTTATCTCCCGCTTATATACCCCCAGTCTTTTCCTTTTTCCATTGTTCCAAAACTTCGTCGCAAAGGCCCGTTGACAGTTTCTTCCATTATCCCAAAATTTATATTATGCAGCTGCAGTTCCTTAGTCAGCAAATGGTTAACTACTCTGTCAAGTCCAAAAGCCGACAATGAAGACAGGACAATTTATCTTTTTGCACCCTCACACACCCAGCTTTTCAAAACGAAGAAATACTCAGTCCTACTCAGTCCTAAATAAACACGTTACAAAACTTGCCCTTTTAACAGTCCAAACCATTAATCAGAAACAATGCCTCACTTAACAAGTATTACATTGTGCCCCAGATTTAGGCCACACGCACGTGCACGGTTCGGAATTCTCAAGACCAGCCCTAAATAAACACATTACAAAACTTGCCCCTCCCACAAACCAGATTATCCATCCGAAACAATGCCTCACTTACCAGGCATTACAATATATATATATATATATATATATATATATTGTAATAACCACACAGGGTCATAAAATAAAAAAATATAAGGTTTCGATTTTAACAGACAAATTTATTAACACAAGAAGAAATTACAAATGAATTTACTATTTTAACATTATAATAAGAAACTCTTCCTCTCATGGGTCTCTACTGGGTTTGACAACGGACAGAATCGAACTATTAAAAAGACCCAACATTTAAGTTTTAAATTAAACAAAAGTATTTACTAAATTTATTTATAAACTTAACCTATAGCTTGCTTCTAACTTTATTATCAAAAGAAGAGAACGAGATCTGACTATTATTCTTGAATAACGTTTACATCTGTTAATATTGTACATTCCAATTTACGGTTTCTCAGGTTTACTTCAACTCGTTCTTTAGACACACACTTTATAGCCTTGACATTCACTCACTGACTCTAACACAATATCACTGGTTCGCCGATATCTGGTTCTCCATATCCAGTGTTCGTTGTGCCACTCCTCGACGTCGTTTGCTGCATGCAGGTCGCCTACCATCGAAGACAGGTCATATCCTCGTACTCATACAGATAGAGCTTCTGTATGTTAAAAATGTTCATAGCTGTTTTAGTTTTGCTGACTGTCTCTATCTCCTCTCCCACGCTAACTGTCTCTATCTCCTCTCCCGTACTAACTGCCAACTCTCCAACTGTCTAACTGTCCACCTCTTCGCTGCGTCCTCCGTCTTTCTCCCGTGCTAACTGTCAACTGTCTCTTCGCTGCGTCCTCCACCTCGCTCCCGTGCTAACTGTCAACTGTCTCTTCGCTGCGTCCTCCACCTCGCTCCCGTGCTAACTGTCAACTGTCCGTACAATAGGTGATTTCCCCTATATATACCCCTAGCCCCCTTGTTTTTCACTTGCTGCAAAATTACGTCGCAACGGCGCGGTGACAGAATCCCATTACTCTAATTTACGTTCCGGCCACTGGAGTCCTTCCGCCTTCCGAACCCCGACAATCGTGACAGGTCCAATTTGTCTTTGGACCTCTCCGCTCACAAGTGCGCGATACTAATTTCTCCAAATCCTAGGTCAACAAGTGCCTGGATCCCCATCATCCCAAGCAATTGCGCCATTATACACGCTTGCAGCTGCTGTACCTCGCCCCCGCAGTTACTCAGGACTTGTCAGCTGCTCTCTTTTGTCCGACTCGCACAAAATCTTTTCTTGCAAGTCCCAAGCACTTGTCAGGTCATTCGTCAGAGACAAAAGCCTGCTCTAACATAGCCCCTTTTGGAACATCTGCTCGCCCACGTTCTGCCCTACGAATTCTTCACGCCGTTTCCTAAATCAATAGGCTACTGGACCCGCAATCCCTCTTTAGACCTAATTGTCGCATCGTCACACTCTGTCTACAAATTACGGCTTCCTCTCTGCCGCTCACCAGCACTCATCCCAAACAAATGTCTTACCGCTCCGGCAAGTTATTTATTTCTGATTAAGGGTCTGGGCCGGCACAGGAAGTTGCAATGTGTACTTACGACGCATACAGCAAATAAAGGGCACGTGGGTGGCGGGGTCGCAGGTGGTATCGGTTTAAGAGAGGCATTCGAGTAGCTGGTCCCAAAGTAATTATGTTAGGGCAGGCTATTGTCTCTGATTAATGGTCTGACAAGTGGCGTATTTACTTAGGATTTGTAAGGAAGGGTCTTGTGCAAGTCTAGTGAGGACGACAAGTCCAGAGTAATTGAGGGTGCAAAGTAATTTCGGGTCCTGTCTCGATGTGACATGACGGAGGGGCTAGCTATTTTGCTATGGAACTGCAGCTGCAGATTGTAAATCTCAGTAATGGAGATTCTGTCACCGCGGAGATGCGACGTGGGTCTTGGAACAAGAGGAAACGAGGAGGCTAGTAGTATAAATAGAAGCGATAAACTATTGTGAGTCTGTCAGCGTGGGAGAGGGGTGCTGTGAGCATCGTGAGTAGAGTCTGCGTGGGAGAGGGGTGCTGTATGCATCGAGGAGTCAGAGCCAGGGAGAGTTAGTCAGCGAGAGTCAGCGTAAGAGAGAGATGCTGTGGGCATCAAACTTGGAAGTTAGTTGGAGTTGAGTGTAAGAGCGGAGGGAATGGAGAAAATTTTCAGCCTGCGAGAGGAATAGAAAATTATTCAACTATAAACATTTTCATATGCAGAAGTTCATCTGTATTAGTATCAAAATTAGACCAGTCTTCAATGGTAGGAGACCAGGACACAGCATCCAGCGTCGAGTAGTTTTCTCCACGAGCAACTGGGATGTCCTTCGCCGGGTATGGAGAACCAGCTATCGTCGAACCAGTAGTCAGTGTGTGTAAACGTCCAATCTATGAAGTGCGTGTTTAATGAACGAGCCAAAGGTTCCTGAGAAATCGTGAGTTGAAATTTATGGTATTAACATGTGTAAACGTAATTAAAGGATACAGTCAGATATCGTTCTCTTCTTTTGATAATAAAATAAACTCTAGTAAATTTAGAAGCAATCTGTAGAAGAAGTTCGTTAATAAGTTTCGTCGATACTTCTGTTTAATTTAAAGATAAATGTTGGGTTCTTTGAATATATAAGTTCTGTCCGTTATCAAACCCAGTAGAGACCCATGAGAGAAAGAGATGTTTTTATAATATTAAATTCTGCTGTAAATTCTGATAAGTGTTAATAAAATTTGTGTGTTAAAATATAAATATTATTATTTTTTATTTATACGCCTTTACGTGGTTATTACAATATATATATATATATATATATATATATATATATATATATATACATATATACAATAGTATAAAGTAGAAACTAGATGTTTACAATTGAATTATGTTGATAATATCTTCGTTATGTTAGTAATTTTTTGTATGGAGCGTATGAGTCAATTAATTGAATAAAAATTTACGTAATATTTCTGTCAAACTATAGATTATTGTCCTGCTCCCAGCTAGTCCTAAAAGGTAACTTCAATGAGTGAGATCGTCACAAAACTTAATCTCTGCGAAAGATGGGTGTCATGTTTGCTCGAAATGTGACGAAAACAATGTCGTGAAGATGTTTAAATCCAGTTTTTTACGATATTTCACAGAAATACAGATTTTTGCGTCGATTTATAACAATGGGTCCATAACTTCACATCTGAGGCAAGAAACAGTCAAAACAATGGACTTAAATATGAAAGTCGTCTGCAAAGAAATCGAAGACAGTTCCATCTGCTGGCAAGTGCATGGTGACAGTTTTTTTTGGATACTCATTTTTTTAATATTATAGTTATCAGAAATCAGATTATATTTTAATACATAAACTAATGTGGTAGCTTTCACATGTTATTTACATATTACACATTACAGATTAGATCTCCGCCAGCGAAGAAAACTCCTAAATCTTGTTTACAGAAGTGCTGGCCATTTTCTTTTCAGTCTTCTTATTACATAATTTTCTAATAGTGGTTGTAACAGTGGATTTGAATGTTATTTTAGCTTTTCGTGGTGATTAACACTCTTTTGATGGGAAGTTTTCATTGCAGTGGGTATTTTTACGTCATTGTGTATTTGTTATGTACCAGGGGGTATTAACAATGGCTCTTAATATTTAAGACTTGCATCTATGGATTATTGCAGTATTTGACTTACTGGCACATCCCCATAATTCTATCCCGTAGCACAATATTGGTATAATTATGGTTTTGTATAGTAGAAGTTTATTTTCTATGGAGAGGTGTGACTTGCGTCCTAGTAACCAGTTCATTTCTTTTTGTTTAATATCCATTTGTTTTCGTTTCTTGGTTATGTGGATTTTTCAATTGAGTTTTCTATCGAGATGTAGACCGAAATATTTGACAGAGGGTGATTTAGGAATCTCTTTGTTGTTTATATAGATCGGCGGACAATGTTTTTTACATAAAGTAAACCTCACATGAGACGAATTTTTTTCATTTATTTTTATTCTCCATTTCTGAAGCCATACTCGAAGTAAGTACAGATATTTTTGTATGAGTGATGAAGCCTGGCTTATATCCGTTTTTGAGGTTAAAATAACCGTATCATCTGCAAACGTTCCTAGAACAATATTTTCGTCCGTTGGGAGATCAGAGGTGAACAACAAATACAACAAGGGGCCGAGGACACTGCCCTGGGGAACTCCTGCATTAAGTGGATGTACAGATGAGACGCCTTGTTTCACTCTAGTACGGAATTTGTGGTTGGTTAAGAATGCTGATGAGAGCAGACTAATGGGTCGGTAGGAAGTAACATTTTTTGGATCTTTACCAGGTTTGTTAACTAAAATTATTTCTGGTACTTTTTGTTTCTCTGGTCAATAATTTATTCTAAATATTGTATTAAATAAGTAGGTAATAATCAAAAGACATTTTCCAGGTAATCTTTTCGGCATTTTTACAGTAATGAGGTCCATTCCAGGTGCTTTTCTAACGTTCAAGTACTATATCATCTTTTTTGAGTTCCTTCGGTGCGACTGTTTGATATTCGTAGAATAATTTTCATTTATTACATTTAAAAAGGAAAAACAATCCACGGCAAGTATTATGCGAATTCATCGTAGCGTTTGAGCGATGAAATAGTTATAAATAAGCTGAATTTGTCGAAAAAATGTGTTGTTTCGTGAAGACAAAGCACCAATTCACAATAGCCAAAATCAATGAGTTGAAGTACGAATTGCTTCCTCACGACCCCTATTCGCAACATTTAGCTCCATCAGATTATTTTCCCTTTCCGAACTTGAAAAAATGGCTCATTAGTAAAGGATTTGCGAACAATGAAGAGGTGGAGCGTATATGTTCATGTCTATTTTGAGGATCCTCTTACTTCTAACTTAAAACTTGGTATCGAAACCATTAAACATGGCTGGAAAAATGTATCGTGGTAAAAGGACAGAGGAATAAAATTTTTCCTACTTTTGTATGTTTCATTTTTACGTCGGCTACTTCTCTGGTACTACTATCGTATGTCTATCTTGCATTATTTTAATTGCTGCTTTAGAGGTGACAGGTAAATATCTCGTCCTCAGAGTACTCACCTTGCACAAAATTCCACCCTTATATGAATTTGGTTAATTATTTATTCATTACAAATTTTGAAAATGTCTGTATAAATATTTAAAGCATATATAATAAAAAAATGTCACCAATGATCAAAGATTCAAGTCTTTCCCGGTGTAATTGTTCGGTAAACAGTTCTCGGTTTTCACACGGGTATAACATATTTAAACGCGACGTTTAACATGAAATGGAATGGTTCCGACACTTCGCCTAGAAGATGACGACAAAGCCTTTAGTCGTCGAAACGTCCCGTTTTTAATTTAATTTTTGAATTTAAATATGTTATACCCGTGTGAAAACAGAGAACTGCTTATCGAATATCACCAATATTTATTATCTAAGCAGAAATTTTATTTTCAACAACGGCATTCTACATGTTATTGATGTTCGTTCTATATACGTAATTACAACAATGGTATTCGCTATTTGAAACCCTTGGCGTAGGTTCCTCTTAAATTATTTGTAATTTTAGCGGAAACATGGGACAATTCCCTGTAGTAAGGTCACATAAATTTGGAGAACATGCAGTAGCTAGAATACTAGATATTCGTTAGACGCTTCGTGCGAGCAACATATACACGTCTTCTTTGGGCTCGTGGGAACGCCTGCAGAACTGACGGTCATACGTGGCTTGGGAAAATACAGAGGAGAGACTCGTAGTTGTACCTTGGTTCACACAATGAGACTTCCTCCATTAGCACATGGAGCACAGAAACGTACATAAATTTCTTCGACCTACGAGACAAGCATCTTTGCGTTGCATTCCATTCCCAGCTTGGAAATTACCGTTAACTTTTATGGAATCATTAAACTTCTCCGTAATTCAACTGCACTATTGTAATAAACCTATATATTAGCGTTCATCTGGTAAGAATAACAACCGTTTAAACTTTCCCACGATTAACCAAATGCATCATTGTAACTCACGCTAGTCTTACCCGTTCAAATAGAATGATTGAGTTGCAAGAAGAGAAATATAATAACGGAGAATGAGTTTAATAAACTTTGGCACTTGTATAACATATTTTGGCACTTATTCATCATAAATATAATTATGCATGAATTATCAACAATTCACATTAACTGTACAATTATTAATTAAGTGCAACTGAAATACTCTTGAGAATAACGCTTAAATTTACTTTCTTGAAAAAAAACATAAAAACCACAGAAAATAAATATTCTGAAGTTGATCGACAGGTAGAAAAATCTGGGTTGACTGGTTGACTCACAGAAAGCTAGGACAGGAATGTTTTATCATGTCCACAGATGCCAAAAATATCACATTTCCTTAAGTGTTTGTTGTTTTATATCTGAATCACAAATTTGCTCTCATAGAAAGGAACACATACCTCTCGGGATTTCTAAATGTTATGTTGCATATATGCTACACTATGCATTAAAGATTCAAGGGTAGTCAATGCTTTAAAAAAATTATCTGCAGAATGTTTTAAGTATTTTCTTTCAAGATATCAAAAGTGTTTGGAAAGACATGCTCATTACGAAGGAAAATAATGTAAATATGTACATTTGGGAAAACAATTGTTTCAATTTATGACTGATTGGTCCTTAATTTTGACTCGCACTTCGTATAAAGATTTTTATATTGTAATTTGAACAATTCTATATTTTTGTAAGTGAATTACACATTTTGGGATTCATTTCTATGTGACTTTATTTGCAGCCCATATTTATGTTATAAACATATTGCTGTAGTGATTCAATAGAGATTTCTATGCGTCTCGTATTAAAAATTGCACATTGCACTGCAACTTTTTTTTACATTTAAATAAAAATTGAGCTGTAGGTTTAACAATTTCTTTTTTGAATGACACTTTCCGTAAATGTACAAAAAAAGAATACTGAAACAGCCTAAGAATCTTCTACCACTGATTTCTAAAAATTTAGGTCGAATTACATCATATTTGACTTATAACTAAGAAGACCCTTAGAATGTAATGGAATTGGAACGGTTTCGAAATACAGACTTTACTTGAAACCCTCATCATTTAACTTTAATAAATGTATATCATTTAATTAAACAATTCAACTAAAAGATAAATTATAACTGCGCATGTTCTATTAAAAAACGTTCTTTTTTTTAGGAAAACAGGCTACAAGTGAGTAATTCACATAGTGGCAACTCCCCTTTAATAGCATACGAAGGGATTTGAATAGGGGAGGATGCAGAAGGGTAAAGGAAGGTAGCTAAAGTTAACTAGGGCCCCCGAGCTATATTTTAAGGATCCTACCCGGCATTCGCCTAAAAGTAATGCAGGGAAAACCCTAGAAAAACCTGCATCAAGTAGGTCGGGCATTGGGTACTTGTCCCACGCCCTTCCGATAGCGGGAGAGGAGTTTGCTGTGGGGACGCAGCATTCCCTTCTCCGTGCCTCAACCAGTTTAGGAGGCAGCTGGCCGACTATTTACCGTATGCCGAAAGTAATTAATTATTTGTAATTTCTAGTTCTCATTATAACAACGAAAAAAATCAGTGTGCATATAATTTGAACTGTATGTCTCGGTTTGTGGGAGATAAAGCGCTTATTCAACCAATTGTGTTTAAACTTGCGAGAAGGTTTCTAACAGATTTCATACAAAAAACAAGGTTAAATGCTGATACATAATGAAGAGGACATAAAGTTCCTATATTATCCCTTATTTAAGCAATTACAGAGTTTCAAATCAATCAAACCTGAATTTAACGTTGATTGTGATTAATTTGAATTCATTGATAATTTGAAGAGTCAATAAAAAGACAGATAACATAAAACGATTTTCAGCTGCTGATTGCTTGTGTGGCCATATTGACGTCAATATTTTATACGAATTTATGGGTTTTTAAGCCGCGTTTTGTTCTTTCCGACGTTTCGCTCCGTAGCCAGGTCTTGAAAATGCTCGGAGCTATCGAGAGAAACGTCGGCAAGAACTCCATAACAAAACGCGGCCTAAAAACTTAAAAATCCTGACATAAAACGATTTTACTTCATATTAAAACATTTTCAGTACAAACAGTGCAGAAACATTATTATATACTGTATACATTAGATGTGTTTATATCCGTACAATTTATTCACATAAATAATATTTTCTATAATTTGAACGACTTTAAAAACACCGATGTTTTTGTTGTAGTACCCATCTTCTAGAATAACTTTAAATTCACAAACTTCTCTTCTCTTACTCCAGCCTCTTATTTATAGTCCTCTCTGTCACAAAAAGAAGCCATAAATCGGCAAATTTCACGTTGACGTTGGTATAATGGCAGACATCGTTAATTTTGAAATGCAAATTAATCGCCACAGAGCGTGAGATCCATTATAAGAAAAATACCGGCTCAACTGCGAAGTGCAGCTTTTGGATCCATGCCCGCGGAAAGGAATCCACCCACGGACGAGGCTTCGGGACGTTGCGTTGGCATAATCTCATGTTTTCCCCGTGATTGATTGCCGGGCTTTGTGACGTTGACAAGTTGAAAACGCGGTCAAGCATGTCTCATATCCCTCCTCCTGTCAAGAATGTAGACAAAATTAGAGTTTTTTGTAAGTTGATCGACAGGGCCGACACATTCAGTTCACATATTTCTATTGAGTTGGCTGCCTCGAATGATGGCAACAGTGTGTAGTTTTGTGATTTTACAGATTTGGGAGTATGTAGTATGATGAGTCGCTCGTGAAAAGGCAGTTTCATTATATATTTTTTCTTGTTCGGCCTGTATTCGTACCGACCGTGATTAATTACAGATCTTTAACGTGCATGACACGTGCTGTTGTTGGGGAAACACGTCAACAGTTTAAAATGTAAATATAAAATGCAGGTACTGATGAGATAATTTGTAATCAACACTAATTTAAATCATTAAAAATTGTTACTATTTTATTTAATAGAATTTCATTGCTTATAGAAGGGCTTTGGCTATCGGATATTTGTGTGGATTAATTCACAATTGAAATTAATTATGAAATTTACAAAAAAATCATCAAAACAATATAAAATGCATATGCTAGAAATGATCTGCTGATTTGATGCTAACAATAAATTTTACGGCGTAGCATAGAACAAGAGCCTGTTATTGGGTTTCTATTGGACCACCTATAAACAAAACTTTTATTTTAAAGTACCTTATACTTGACCTAGTAGTAACAGTGAAAATGATGCAATTTATAAAATAATTAATAATTCGCAGCTTACTACTTCTACTTAACAGACTCCTGTAAGAATTTTACGTCTATTTATGTGTTTCGTTCCTTTTATGGTGGATCTAGAACATTCCAGCGAGTTCACGTTCCGCCAACAATAGTTGCGCTATGCTTTGTGCCTTAACGATTACACTGCCAGTACTTTAAGTTAATTACACAGGTATAAGAACTGAGTGAAGGTTACCTGACTGATAAAGGAATACATCAGAACGGAGACGAAGCTGGTAGGAGAGTAGAAATTAAAATATCAAACGTCTGTGTTAAAAGCATAATAACTAGATAAATACGTAGGCAAATAAAATATACGTTACGTTGTGTGTTATTCATTTAACATTTATTTTTAGGTGTTATTTGGCTCTTATTTATATAATTACTACCTGGGTGCCCGTGTATTTATTTATATACACCTAAGAAAATATTTAGTTCTATATTAATCTTCGGTCAAGAAGTGGTTTAACCTAAATCTGACTGTTCCTAAATCCGTACATACTTTCGACCGATAGTGCATTAATTTAACAGTTATAAAATACATTGAATTTTATTGCATCAACCCCAACAAACATAGTTCAGAATTTCTTTACGAATAGAATACTTATATATACTCCTTGAGTTTTACAGGATATAATTGTCTCTGAGTCTTCAGACATTACGAAAGATTAAATTGATAAAATTATAAGCTAGATTAACAATGTAAACAAATAGTCGCCGTATTAGTTACTAATATGGCACGAAAGTTAACTTACATTTTTCTCCAGATTCGTGAAGAATTTCTTGCTGTTTTTTATTATCATTTGATGGCGTATTACTGGATAAATTATACTTTTTATACAAAAATATATTTCTGATTTATTTCATTACGGAAAACTTTACTATTTCCGTTGTTCGTCGCTTAGTAACGTCGCTGTTGCGTGACGTCACGGCCTCCTGGCACTCAGTAATTTAACTTAAAATAATCACGTTTTTTAATTATAATTATTTTTTTAGGGTAACAGGCTACATGTGGGTAATCCACATGGTGGAAACTCCCCTTTAATAGCATAGGAAGGGATTTTAAAGGGGGTGCGGAATGGTAGAGGAAGGTAGCCAAGGGTTAACTAGGGCCCCCGGGCTATAGTTTAAGGATCCTACCCCGCATTCACCTAAAAGTAATGCAGGGAAAACCCTAGAAAAACATGCATCAAGTAGGCATTGGGTACTTGTCTCACGTCCTCCCGACAGCCGGAGCAGTGTTTGCTGTGGGGACGCAGCATTCCCTTCTCCATACCTCGACCTTTTTAGGAGGCAGCTAGCCGACTGTTCCAATGGGACAGGTCTGTGACCCCGGAATATACACCTCTCAAAGCAGGCCGAGGTGCCTCGGCTTGTGGGAACCTTAGTTCAAAAACGGAGAGAGGAAAAGGCATCCCCAAAGGTAGCCCCTTCGTTTGTCTCCTACAAGGTTATGCTTGCGAGAGAACATCCCTCCCAGGTACTGCCTGCGAGAGAATAGCCCTCGCAGACGCCTAACTAATTAAAATTCTTTTTTTAGGGTAATTGGCTGCATGAGGGTAATCCACATTGCGGTAACTCCCCTGTAATAGCATAGGAAGGGATTTGAAAGAGGGGATGCGGACCTCGGCTTATTATGAGAAGTGCATGTTCCGGGGTCGCAGACCTTGGGCATACGGAAAGAGTTGTCCGCTATCGTATTGGAATAGTCGGCCAGCTGCCTCCTAAACCGTTCAAGGCACGGAGACCCCACAGTTAACCCCTCTCCCGCCATCGGAAAGGCGTGGGACAAGTACCAAATGCCCGACCTACCTGATGAAGCTTTGTCTAGGATTTTCCCTGCATAACTTTTAGTCGAATTGCCGGGTAGGATCCTTAACCCATAGCCCGGGAGCCCTAGTTAACCTTTGGCTACCCCTCCGCATCGCCCCTTTCAAATCCCTTCCTATGCTATTAAAGGGGATTTGCCACTATGTGGATTACTCTCATGTAGCCTGTTACCCTAATAAAACTTTTGTTGCAATCTGTTCACACGTTTAAATTTGTCTAAGATTAACGTAAATACATACAAACATAAATCCTTTTTTATTCTATAGATGACACAATAGATGTTTGTCAAAGTGAAATCGTCGCAAATAGAAAACTCAGGGAAAAGGTGTAAGATTATTGTCGTGTTAGACGAGTTAGATCCAGTTGCAATTTTAACGAAGGTTTAATAATTTTTGTAAACCCAAAATAATGAAAATGAAACAGCAGTTATAGAAAAGTAAAATTGTAATTTAGCCGAATAGGAAACAAACGTCTTTGCCGGTCACCTCGAAATTTTTGTATCTACAGAGATTTTTGGACACGAATTAGTTACCGTTGAAACTGTAAATGAAAAATCCAAAATTGATCAGGTTAACTGTACCATCATGTCGATGTTTGCGAATTGTTATGTGTAAATGGATTCCGTGAATATGAAAATAATAGTTATTTTTGGACAATTGAAATTGGCCTTTCTTTCTAGGACATTATTTTAGTAAAGTCATTTGATTAGATAGTCAAAAAATACGATGAACTTCTAATGTACCGTTCTTTCGCTGTTTCTTTTTAAAATTAAACGGTCTAGAACCAGAAAAATGGTACTTTGAATGACATTTCATATAGTTTGAAAATGTTTACACAACAAAATATTTCTTTAAAAAATAGGACTAGTGTTCTTAGTTCTTCATAAAAAATATATTGGACAATCATTTTGTAGCTAACAAGATGTCACACACGACCTTAACCAAGTTTAGTGCTTGTAACGTGCGTATCCAGATGTTGGCAACAATATACAGGGCCGCAAAGTGCTTGTAGCTTGGAAGCCCCATGTGCGCAGTAAGCGAGATACAAATCAAACTGACTGCACTTACTCTACCGGAATGAAAATTTTCCGGACCACGGCACGGGGAGAATCCTGGTTACAACAGTTGAATGCCTACCACTAAATTGTGGATTTTACGCCCAAGTAGCGCAATTGATCACTATTCGTTTCATTAAGGCTCACCAAATGTGACCTTTCCAGCAAATACCTTGGCTTGAGTCAGTTAATATAGAAAACCCCGTTCAAAAATTTCTTCTACAAGAATATGCTATCAAAATGTATTAAAACTTTATTCTGTTCACTCTAAATGGACCAAGAAAGTAGTTTAAAAAAGATTAATTCATTACATTTATTTATTAGTGTTTGAATTCCAATGACAATTTTGACATTTTTAATTATTTCTTACATGACAGTAAGCATTTACTTTACCGTGACACAAACAATTGAACTAACAATTTAAAACAAAAACATTATGAGTTAAAAAGTGTTATAATTTATGAAGTGTATGTAAAAAACTCTTCTCACTCAAAAAACATAATCCTAACTTCTTTGGCGATTATATTTGGAATATATTAATGTAAATCAGTAAATTATGAAACTTGGTACGTTTCAGAACCTATTTCACGAACCTTTGCAAATTACATACATTGATTAAATAAACCCTGTCGAAGCCTACATTACCTTTGGAGTACCTCAGGGTTCGGTCTTACTTCTTTTCTCAATTATGACAAACGATTTAAATTTCGAGTCAATATTGTTTGTTGATGATAAGTTTCTCTTTGCTGGCCTCAAACGTTTAATAAGTTCTTGCTTGAATGACGTGCCTGAATTGTATGTAGTAAATGGCTTCAAACTAAATTCTGATAAAACCCAACGAATTTATTTTGAACTGAGGGAAACTATTGATGTTCCTTTTCAGCGTCTTGGCTTTACCGTCGATTCAAGACTGGGATCAACACGTTGACTCTATACATTAAACTATCTCGTGCCTTATATCTATTGCCACAATTGAGGAACTATGTTTCCCATATTTATCTACTGTATGCATACCATGCATTTATCCACAGTATACGGTGGGGAAACGGTAGCAATGTTGGAAAAATCATTTATCTACAGAAAAAAGCGATACGAATAATTACGGGTTCCAAATATAATGATCACTGTAGACAATTATTCCTTCAATTTAATATACTTAATAATTAATTTTATTTATGAAACCTTCATAACTATTAAGAAGAACGTAGGTAATTATGACCTTCATCTCAACAATCAAACCTATACCCTCATACTTAATTATCACATGTAAGATAATCTAATGTAGGATTAAGTAAGACAAAAAAATTTGTTTCATTCTATTTCAATTGATCTGTTTAATAAATTACCTAAGTATGCCTATTCCATAGGATTAAATGTACTCATAATGTTAATTAAAAAATGGTTAATTGTAAATCCATTCTATTCATTAAATAAATTTTTCAATTGATTGATGGATTGGTTTCATTTTTAACTTGAGACGGTTTTTTCTCTCAAACGTTGTAGTCTCTCTTAATATTCAGTCTTGCTACAACCATCTCCGAGTGAGGGAGAATCCTGGGTACTTTATACTCAATCTACTTTTTTATCTAATAAACTTTAGTCTTTTACTTCATAGCGCTTTCTGTTTTATGTTCATGTCTCTGGTACGGTACTTAGATACCAAGAACCCCACATTATCGACTTTCCTATTTTCCTTTCCTGAAGTCTTCCTTTCGACACTGAAGAAGATACGGCGCTGGATTTTCCTCCGACCTGACCTACCTCAGCCTGTTCATTTTCGCGACTTTGCTAGAATTAAAATTCCTTACATCCTTCTTATTTCGATCTCTACGTTTAGCAGGTCCGCAATATTACAGTTAATGTTTTTGGTTTTAAATTGGGAAACATCAAATGGTATGTGCTTGTAAATGAAAGAATTTACTTGACAAAAATTACAAAATTTAATTACACTTAGTATTATACAGTAACTACAAATTAAAAATTTATATTTACAAAACCAAATAGCACTGACTCTTTCTCTTCGGGTATCTGGCGAGAAGATTATTTCACTTAACGCACCGTGATACCTTATTATAATTAAAGTTATTATTGCGATGTCAATTACTGTGTATTTTTGACAATTGAACTCAATCAAATTAGTTATTGAATTGAACATATGCGATGTATTATTGTTGTCATTTAATGAAGATATAAATTGAATACAGTCTTATCTGGGTTCCGTGTGTTCCCGAGGCGTCGTTTCTTCTGAATGTGCTGAAATAAACACTCCTGCTATACACGGGATTTAACTTATCACACACTTTACTTTACAACTTAAAAAATAACAAACACACTTCAATATCTTGATTTAAATTTAATTAATGTAAAACATCTACATTATTTAAAATTGAACATATAATCCGCGGCGTCATTCAAGAGACTTACATACGACGTGACGGGGGCAAGTGTTAACCCCTCTACATAACTCACAGCTGTCTCCTTGCTCTGCTCTCAACAACAATGCTCTTCTGTCCTAAACACATTATTAGCAGTTAAATTAATACGGTTTTATTTTTTATTATTTAACCTACATACTATTAAATTCAATTACAATATTAAGATATATACAATTATTTGCTGTTATAAACTTTGCCAAATTAACGTTCATACATCTCGGAGCTGTCGACAATGGCTTCATCGCTTGACAACATTTATAATATTTTACACAAATTAGCCTTTAGGTCATTTAGGTGCTGCACCGTTACAAGTGTCTTACGTATTACATCCAATATTCCATTTACTGTGTTACAATACAAAAATCAAGTCTTATAAGAACATCAGTCAGGTGTGGTCGTATTAGGTGATAGTTGACAACGAACTGTTACATATTAAGTATTTAGGAAAATCAATCTTTTATATAAGTCCTCATTTGCAGTCGCATGAACCATTAAGGTCATGAACGACTCCTTCTGTCTCTCTATTTACATATTTACATCTTAATTATTGATGACAATCTCCTTGATCATGTTACAATTATTCTTAATTATATTCTTTACAGTCTATTACACACCATTTATTTAAGTGAACTTCAGCAGCTCCCTTATGGCGTCCTCAAATGAGCAGAAATCTGCGATGGAGTATCAGGCTGTTGTGGCTTCCCTTCTACCCATCGAGATAGGACAATTTAAGGTGACGTGGGGGATCGTTACGATAACATTACATAGGGCACAGTTTGACTGAGGAACTTTACGGAACATACAAGAATGCGGCAGATTAGTGAGCAATGATCTGATCCTAGATACTACCGCCTTTTGTCGTCAAGCAAATGCCTTGGGATGGAGAATGTCATAGAAATCCATGAAATTCCATTGTAGACACCACATCCTTGCAATTATTCTTAATTCGATGACTCTCAAAACAGGCCGAGGTGCCTCGGCTTGTGGGAACCTTAGTTCAAAAAAGCAAAGAGGAAAAGACAGACATCCCCAAAGGTAGCCCCTTCTTTCTCCCCTACAAGGTTCTGCCTGAGAGAGAACATCCCTCGCAAGTACTGCCTGCGAGGGAATAGCCCTCGCAGACCGCTCTGCAGTAGGGATTTTTTTTTGGGGGTGTAGACAGCCTATGTATAGGGTAATCCACATAGAGGCAACTACCCTCTTATAGCATAGGAAAGGGATTTGAAAGGGGGGATGCGGAAGGGTGGAGGAAGGTAGCCAAGGGTTAACTAGGGCCCGCGGGCTATAGTTTAAGGATCCTATCCGGCATTTGCCTAAAAGTAATGCAGGACAAACCCTATAAAAACCTACATCAGGTAGGTCGGCCATTTGGTACTTGTCCCACGCTCTTCCGATGGTGGGAGAGGGGTATGCTGTGGGGTCGCAGCTTACCCCTCGCCATCCCTTGGCCAGTTTAGGAGGCAGCTGGCTTCCTCTCTGCGGGAGTTAAACTCTTCCGGAAATTAGTGTCTTGCTTTTTTTCACCAATCAAACAAAAAAAAAAAATTTTTGAGCTCATTCTTGTGAAATTAAAAAATCTGTCTGCTCTTAATTTATTAAGAAAATTGTTTACAATTCTCTTAAGTGTTAATTGGGTGTTTATGTCTTCTTCCAACAACATATAATAACATCAGCCATTTCGTCGTCACACTCCATCTATTCTGATAATATGAGTTTGGTTGCTAGATGCATCTCGAAACGGTCTCAGACAGCTTGAAACCGTCTCAGACAGTTCGGAACATTACCTCGAAGCGTAGCTAAATTATCGTCTGCGTTCAAAGAAATCTGGAGACTTACACACACACAGCGATTATCGTCTCGGCCGTAAATTCTCTGTCTTTCGATTCTCAGTTGAGTGCTGCGAACAGTGAAGTTCGAATTGAACAGAGAGCAGATTCTAGCATTACTTTTATTTCGTCGGCAAATGAAAATGAGAAGAATAATCGACTAATTTGGGTTCATCCAATTAATAAAAGAAGAGGAGAGGTTGGAGCTTTCTATACGCTGTTTGAAGAGTTGAGGCACGATGACGCAAAATATGTTCAGGGTTTTATCCCATAACACGGATCTTTCTGTAACTAATGAAATAAGTATGTAATCTTCTATGATGTCACCCAAATTATTCATATTCGAAATATGCAAAAAAGGACACAAAAGATAGGATGACAAAAAAACAACCTTTCCATACTAAAATTCTAATCAAGATTGAAAATAACTACAGTGGTAGAAAACCCGTCCTGTGTGCAAATATGCATTGGGTTTCGTAGGCCACTGGCTAGTGTCGATAAATTTATCGTTGAGGGCTAGAAGCACCGAGCGACTGCTCAAGCTGACGCCCGCTACAATTTTTCTCTTCGAATATTTACCGCCCAATGTGAAAGCTCTCATCCACTTCAATGGACTACTGCTGATACGACTTTAGTGATAAATTATCTCCGAGATAATAATCGCCGAGTTTGTAACGGGCCTCATAATCCATCTTCTAATAAATAAAAATGGATGTGCGTGTATGTAAACGTTTCAAACGAACGACTCCTAATAAGAAGTTCCCTGATCCATTTAACTAGCGAGCGAATGACTCCTAAGAGTCGTTCGTATAGGGTAAGACGATTCTCTGTAGCGCTCCGCACCGGACGAAATACTCTCCATCTCTGTGTGACAGCTTCCAGCCCGCTCGCTCAGCGAGTGTTTGGCTCTATTTGTCACTCCAGCTTCTTTGTGAACCACTTTTGCAGCGGTAGATCGCAGCTCTCTCAGGATAGACAGCGTTTCGACTCGTTAAGTGACCGCAGCACCGTTAGGTTATTAAAAGAGAGGAATAAACTGCTCTTCTCTCTGTCTCAGATGCCGGACAAGATTGTGCATTGTTTCATTAACTGATCATTATAATATTACTTTTTTTTTTCAGTAAATTTTCATTTCGTCCGCGTGTTCCATATGGTTAAATTTGAAATAATATTTGAGCGGCTGAGTTGAAAATCATCGAAATGACCATTAAAATAATCGATGAAGTTCAATAAACAATTAATAATATACTGTCGAATGAATGCAATATTAAAATAAACAAAGTAACTTTTCTACAGTCCCCTCCGTCAGTTTCGTTTTAATCTTTTTGGTTATTATATAAACCCCTAATATCATTTATATATACTATGTTGGTAGGACAAATCTAAGAACCCTTAGGGTAGGGGATATAAGCTGTATTATTGTCGAATTTTTTTTTCAAGGCACACAGATTGATAGCTCAAGTCTCTCTCTAATTTCAACCTCCAACGACACAGCACTTACCGTAAGTATTAATGACTACCTTATGGTACCTTGAGTATTAAGGTACGGTAATTATTTTTAGACCCTTTAGTTATCGGGAATATTTTTCATCCGCTTTATGTAACAGGCTCTTTTATGGTATTAATGACTCTCTATAGGCACCGGGAATTTTTAGTCCTCTAAAGTACCCTGCGTAGATTAGATTAAATTTTATTAGTTACATTAGTCCTCTGCTGAGGAAATAGGACAAGTCAAATTGATATTACTTACAAATTGTATGAATGATATACACATAAATACTCTAGATGTTTAAGACTATACGTAAATAGTGATATGAAGAATTTAAAGTGTACATATTTGAAATTACATGAAATTGGTTCAGGGAGAATATAAGGAATACTACATTCGTAAATAAGAGAGAATAAAGATTACAGAACATTACACAAGTAAGAAATCTTAAATATAAAGTAAGTTAAATTAATTATAAGTCGAACTTCACTTCACTAATTGCAATAAAAAGTTTTCCAAAAATAACACTGCACTATATAAATAACACTCACATTTGCATCTTCTTGTATTGATGAGCCATCAAAGTGTTGTCGACTCCGGAAGAATTTATCTGTCATTCTTCTCAGTGGTTGGAAATCTCGTGAGGACGTCGTGAAATAAACAATTGTGAAGTATCAGTTGAACACACAGACAATAAAGATTTATATTAGTATTCCATAAATTAAGCCGTATCTTCTAGGGAACTAATGTGAGTTTGGCTCAGGCTGATTTATAAATTCGTTAAGTAATACGCCTCGTTAATCAGCAAAGTTTTGCATTTCTTAATAAATACGCTGTAACTGTTTAGACTTTTGATGCTAAGAGGAAGACAATTAAATAGCTTCATTCCAGATTAATGTGCACTTCTTTCAAAAAGTGAGAGATGATGCTTGTCTATCCGTAATGTCACGCAGTTTCTGGTATTATATTCATGAAATTTTCCGTTGGTAACAAACAGACTTTGATTACGTTTTCCGAATTTTATAGTTTCCAAAATGTATGCACTGGGTAACATTAAAATTCCAATAACTTTGAAGAGGGGTCTGCAACTTCATCTGTAATTTTTGCCACATAATATTCGGATCGCACGTTTCTATAGTTTAAATATTTTCGCAGAGCGAGAAGAACGTCCCCCAGCTCGTAATTTCATAGCAAATGCTTGAATATCGTGCGAGAAGATGTTGTAAAGGAAGGGGGCAATAACGCTTCCCTGGGGGACACCTGCAGCGATGAAGTGGGATTGGGAGATGTGATTATTTACTTTGATGGAGAAGGTTCTGTTGGAGAGGTAATTGAGGAGTATTCTATAGTTGGTGTCATTTAGGTAATCTTTGATTTTTGAAAGAAGGGAAGGGTGATGAATTTTGTCGAAGGCTTTTTCCATGTATATAAAAGACGTGATGCAAGATTTGCGTTGTTCGAAGGAGTTGATTATGAGGTTGGAGAGGGAATATAATTGATGGCAGCAGGAATGTTTTTGGCGAAATCCGTATTATGTGCCGGGAACTAGGAAGAAGAGTTGGTTGATTAAATGATGGTGAAGTAATTTTTCAAATAGTTTGGAAATTGTAGGAAGAAGACTTAGTTTGTCTGGTGATTTGAGGCTGTCTGGGTAGTAAGTTGGTTCCGTAGGATGTATTATTTTGATATAGCGAGGATGTAGTTCTGGATCCGAAGTTCGGGTGTTTGGCGTTGTAATATCCTCCTATTATGTAGGGAGAAAGGCAGGAGGGTAGCTTTTTCCAGGTGATTTGGTTGGCTGGAGCAGAGTAGAATGAGGAGATGTTAATGTGGATGTTAGTGGTTGTGTTGAGTGTTTTTTGTGTTAGTTGCAGATAAGGAAGGGTTATGGAAGGCAGTTGGTTGTGGTTTATAAAGCTTTTGATTAGGATAACAGAACCGCCTTTTCTGGGGGAGCTGGGATAATGGGGTCTGTAGGTTTTATAATTTGGGATGTTGTAAGGCTGTGTGGGGATGAGTTTGGTTTCGGTTAATAGCAGGAGATCGATGTTGTTTATTTGTAGGAAAAGGTTAATTTCGTGGTATTTATTGGTAGCTCCGAGGGCGTTCCAAGTGCATATGGTAAGGAATTGTGGGGGAGGATGCGTCATTTTTGGGTGTCCATTAGCTTGGGGATTATTGTGGTTAGGAATTGGATTAAAGTTGTGATGATGGAGAAGAGGTCTATTTTCGAACACAAGGAGTAGAGTAGGTTATTTTGGTTAGGCGAGTCAGCATTTGTTTGCTGGGAGATTTGTAGGGTGTAAGTGGGGTGAGTTTGTTTGACGATATTGGCGTAGGATATAGCGCCAGAGTTGCTTTGTGGAGTTTGGGATGTGGAGGAAAGAATTTATGGGCTGAGGAGATGTGGTTGCTGGAGATTTTGAAGTGCAGACGAATTGGTTGGGATAGGTTTTGTGTAGAATGATTGGAGGGATTTGAATATTGGGCAGCCTTTATAGTTTGCCGTATGGTTACCACGGCAGTTTGTGCATACGGGTGGAGTGGTTTTTGGGATTGGGCATTTGGTGGGTGGGTGGATGGTATCACAGCGCACGCAGCGGGGGGATTAAAGCAGTATTTTTGTATGGCCATAGTTCTGGCATCGGGGACACTGTGGGATGTATTTTTTTTTTGGTTTGGGATGTTCAACTTTTATTTGGCAATGATATAGGTGGGTGAGGTTGTAAATGGTGTGGTTCTTGGGAGAAGGTCGAGAAAGAATAAGGGAAGGTCAATTTTGGTGATGGGGTGTCTTACTGAAAGGAATTGTGCAGGGAAGTATCCCAGTTCTTTCAGTTCTGAGATGATTATGTTTTGGTCGGCTTTCGGATGTATGCCCCTCAAAACAACGCGGAGGTTTCTCTCTGATTTTATTTGAAGAGTATAAAATTTGGCGTTGTTATTTTGCAGATAAGATATGGCGTTTCTATAATCGGGGACAGTGCTGGATTTTAGTTTGAGTTTTTGATCCTGCATGATGTAAGTAAAGGACGAAGTACAGATGGATTTCATTTGTTGGAGCATTATGTTTATATTGTCTGTATTACTTACGAATATTGGAGGTGGTTTTTTGGGAGTATCTATGGGAATTTGGTAGATTGTAGGTTCATCGTCGAGGTTTTGTAATAGTTCATACCTCTTAGTGGTGGTGAATGGTGTGTTGTATATGGTTTTGGAAGTTGACTTTGCACTAGTTGAAGGGAGACTGGAAAGACTGTTAGCTATTTTGTTTTTATTTGGATGCGGGGGGAGAAAGGGATGGAAGGAAAATCCGTTTATTCGGCACTGTCTCGCCGTTGGAGAAGTCCATGATGGCGGCTGTTTGCCCGATGTGGTGGTGGTGTGTAGACGTGTCCTGTAGTTTGTTGGTTTGAGGTTGTTGCTGTGCGAATTCTGGATGGGCAGCTGATTTCCTGTTTGCAGATTGGAGTTTGAAGATGTTGTGGGACAAGGCGGCGTGTTGATCTTCTGTGACGTCGTCTACGACGTCCATTTTGATAGTGTAGTCTCAATGCTTTGTCGTGTGGGTGACTTCTTAGATACAGGAGTGTGGTTCTCGATGATTTGTAGAGATTTTTTTGATAGGTTTCTTCTGCGTTGAATAGCGGGTCCGATAGCGTGCGGTTTAAGCGACCTGGGTCGCTGTCTATAACCGGTAGTCGTTTGTAAACAATAGCATGCTCGGCTAGTTGCAAGGTTAGATGTGTAACGTTGCACGGCCGGCCTGGAAGTTGAGAACCAATTTGTTTACACTGAACCAGACATTTAACGACTTCAGGGCACTTTCGATTTTTTTCAAGTGTTTTGTCGTCGCTACCGGTTATTACTAGGTTCGTGTCATCGGCATAAAGAACTGATTTTATAGGTTTGATGCAATCTGGAAAGTCCTTTATGTACAAAAGAAAAATCAGAGGTCCAAGTATCTTCCTCTGCGGAACCCCGCAAGTTATTTCTTTCCAATCAGAGACATAAATATTGCCGTCATTGCTATCTATGACGACTTCTTGCTTTCGATTAGTAAGGTAGGATTTGAAAAGTAAGGAAGCATTTTCCCTAATTCCGTACTCAAGTTTAACTAGTAATAATTTTGTGATCAACCATATCGAATGCTTTGGAGAGATCTGCAAATATCCCAGTTACTTTTAATTTGTCTTCCAGAGAGTCCTGGATTGATTGTACGAATTTGTTCTTAGCGCTGTTAGTGTGTTTATGGTATCAGGAGAATTCTTGAATCAATTAAAAAACGCGCCGTTCATCAACCTAATTAAGTTGAATTTAGCTCTCAGGCGACACTACTGACTGTTTGTCGCTAAAGTACCTTTGTAGCGTGATATCAGATTGGTGAAACAGCTGGCGGCGAACTTTAATATGCATATTGAACTTTCATTACATCACAAATTTATTTTAACCGTAATATATTTTGATTTTAATAGAATTCATTTCATGTTGTATCATTAACGTAATTTACAAATAGGAACCTCGTTAGACATAAACTTACTGCCAGGAAAACTAATATTTTTATGTAAATTTATGTCGTTAATATTTATGAAACACTTTTCAGTCAAACTGCTGTTGGAAAACAGTTCCATGTAAAATTTGGTTAATTCCAATCACTAATACGGTCAATAAATGTTCGATCATATCATGTACACATTTTTGTATTTTTTCACACTAAATATTAGCCGTTACAGTTACATATTATTATGACAGTTGCATATTATAACAATTAATAATTCGTTCTAACCTTCATCATGATTAAAATTATCTTTGAAAAACAAACCTCCAAGGTATCAAGTATAATTTATGTGAAATTAAACTATATGTTTTAAAAGATTAATTTATTTGGCCACTTAATAAAATGACCGCTACGACCTTTCCAATGCAGTAACCGTGAGAAATATCCTCGGTTTTCCACCTTGACTACGCAATGTGTACGGAACGATCGGCGGAATTTCGTAGCGGTTCTCAAACCGTGTTTGTGCTCTGGATGAGCTTATCTTAGTGCGTGCATTTGTGAAAGGGGCGACAAACTCAATGTTTACGGCATAAAAGTCTTCTGGAAAGCTGTCGTAAACGCTCAGTTTATCTTCGTTCTATAGAAGGATAAAATCTCGATAGAGGTATTATATTTTTAAAATATCAAACAAAAAAATGAGATAAATCGAACAAGATACAAAACACTAGATAATCTTTTGAAGTTAAACATTCATTTGAATAAGAAAAAATTGAAAAATAGGTAATATTTTTTATGTAAAAAGAAGTAAAAATCTTTGAACACAAAATCTCCATTTGCTAACTATTTTACAAATGAAAATATGAAAAAGTTAAATGTTAATTATATTTTTAAATAAATAAAACTTTTATTTAAAAAAATATATTAAACGCTGTAATTGAAGAATATCTTGCCGCTCAACGTAGTTGAAATATGAGTTGGTGGAGACAAATGTATAACCCATTACGATATTGCTTATATATTTTCAAATTCCCATTCTGTAAATAATAAGTTTTAATTTAAAATATTTTAAGTCTTTTATTACTATCCTAGTCTAATAGTAATCATTTAAATAATAATATTGAATTAGTGGAAGAGATGAATTAAATGTGATTGATCCTAAAAATTTTTGTACGATGAAACCCCTCCATTGTTTGCCACAATTTACATAGTTTGGATCAAATGTTGCGTTACAGCAGTAATACGACATCTTAAATATATAACTGTTATATATAAATAATATTTTAACTGAATTTAAATCATACTAAAATTCCAGTTTAGAAAATTTTGTTGACGCGACTCTAAACATCCCAATAAATAAATCGTTAAGAACGGAAGTTGAATATCTATGGTGGCTTAAGAGATTTCTAGTTATGTTTATCTGGTATGAATTTAATCCTTAAAAATAAAAACCAGTAAACATGTCAGAAATATTTCAATAAAACAATTAAAGTGACACAACGTTTCGTTACTTTTCTTGGAACTAAAACAGGTCCACAAGTATAAATTAACAAATTTAGTGTGGGTGAAAAATCTTGTTTGAGTAAGAAACATTAAATGACAAAAGTAATTTACATTATTATTGTAAAATATTTTTATCATTTATTTTGAATAATTTTAATTAAATTATATGATGGAAATAACATTCAGTATTTATGTAAACTTAATTTTCTATAATAATGTAACTTTTTTATTATTTCATTTAGCATATCGAATCAAATTTCTTCATTGTTATTAACTAACAACATTACGAAAAATAACACTCAATAGAATTGCGGCTGCATTGTACTTTTAAAAATGTCTCTCAAATTTTATTATTTATTAGATGACAGGAAATAATTTATAATTTTTGTTTACTATTTACGTTACTGTGTAATAAAATTTTTAATATGATTTTTATTTTTTTCTCTTTAAATATTTAAATATTCAGACTTGTTGAATTCATCTATACCAAATTTGGTTTTTAATATATGTTCACCAGACAACGTTGAAGAAACTTTGGGTAATTTTTTATTTGTATTTTATTGAATTGTTTCTGACATGTTAGCCGGTTTATTTTTTAAATTATAAGAGATTTCATTTCTACATTCGTAACAAGACTGATAATTATCCTAAGTACTGTACTAGTCGCATGACGTTCATAATTTTCGTTTAATATCAATTTTAACCTTATAGTTCACAAAAATAAATTTTATCTATAAAATTTAAGTCATTATAATTAATGAAACCGCCAGTAACAGTTGTCAATTTTGATATTTTTTGAAATCGTTTAATTTATGCACAATATTCCTTTTTATTACGATCTCTGTGCTGATGTTTCATTTAATAAAATTTGGAAATTATATAATCTGTAAATACTAGACAATGAGTGCTAGAAGTGTCTTTTGGAAAATATTTAAGTAATTTTTAATGCGAAATATAACAATTCCAAGACGGCAGGTGTTACATTTTTGTATGCTACGGATTAATCTGAATAATTGAAATGCTTTTCCTGAGCGTGGACAGTCAATGATCCCCGTTTTCAATAAAAAAATATCAAACAGTTCAAAACTTGTTCGTCGGTATTCAACCATACCAGGTTGGAGCGGAATAAGCAGGCGGATGGTCGATTCTCGGAATAATAATAAAGAGAAGACAATATAGGAGATAACTTTATTTTGAGTGAAGGCAAATGAAATACTCTTCATAGAATCAGTTATGACTAAGAACCACAGTTACAATTGTCAATGGTCAAAAAACAATCAACACATGAGTTATTTGACTGTAATTGTTAATTGTCTACCAAAACCTTTAATTTACAATGTATTTACAAGATTTTACATTTTTATCAGTCAATTGTGAATAAAATAAATTTGTAATTACCTAAAAACTATCACATTTTTTAAAATAAATCGCCATATCAATAACTAACCATTTGGTTCCTGATTGCACAAAAAATCAAATATTAATAATCCTATCGAATGGACTCGTATACTTGTTTTGACTTTACAACATTTTTTTCCCAAAGACTTGAAACAATATTGACATGTTAAAAAAAGATTTTGAAACATTGAACAATCTTGAAGCGCTGTACAATATATATCAATAAATAATTACATATGATAATAATCATAATTCTCGTTAAACATAACGATATGGAATCTAGACGTCATTACGAACCTGATTAGTGCAATTTTAATACCATGAAGCATTGGCATTAAATCTTCAGTAGTGTCTATGGCTAATAAATTCAATTTATTTCTGAGTAATTGCAGTAGTTTAAATTGCAGAGGGTGCTTTTAATCTGTTTAATCCACAACTTGAAAACTTAAGCCACAGAGCAAAGTCAAGGGCTTCTTCACCTCCGCCTTTAAAGCACTTACAACAGTCTCTGTGGTCCTCGACTTTTAGTCTTTATTCCATTTAACTTCACTTTTGAGTCAGAGTTAATAAATTCCATTAAAATCAATTATGAAGAAGATAACGTCATTTGGTAATTCGCGGAAAGTGGATTGATGCATAAAGAACAGCGAACTTTGAGTCCGTGTTGACTTACTTGGGAGCAGAGTTTGGAATTAATTGAATCCCATCATGAAAGGAATATACTTAAAAACTTATTTTCGAATTAGCATTTGTCATCTACACTATCTAAAACCTTTTAAGTTAAAATATCCGGTATTTGTTATTAATTCAACTATAAGGGTTATTCTTTTAGAACTCTCCGATTTCCGTTAATGATGGCAACCTGTGCTTCTTTAATATATATCATACATATGTTAGAATAAAATGTTCTGCTTATATTTTCTCATGAAGTAATGAAACTTTATTATTGTATACGTAATAATATTACATTATTGAAGTATAGAACTTAACAAGTATGAAAATTTGAAAGTTTATTGGCGATTAAGGTTCATCCAACAAACATTAGTTGTGCTGAAATTCAGATATAATTGGCAATATTGAATAGCATTAAATATAAGATGATAAGGATTATTAATTTTATATATTCGTCAAAAACAGAAAAAAAATGGCGACAACAGTTCCCAAACGCATTTAAATATCAAATTAATATTACATTTTTATGTTTTAACTACAGATTGCCAATATTATGTCTTCCATGAATAAGGTATAAAAAATAGTTAATTATATGAAAATATCTTCTTTATTGTTGGAAAAAATATATTACACATAAATAGACCCCATCCTATATTTTCCATTCACAGATGCCGATCCAGATCAGTTTCTCTTCGAACCAATATGCGCGTGGAGCCATTTCTGAACCAGAGATTGGCTACGAGTATAAAATAAATATATTAATACAACTCAAGTGTTCGAGTTATTTACCGACCGTCCATACCCGATCGAGTTGGGGAGTTGCATACGGAATCAACCAAGTTTCTGTTCCATTTAAAATTTAAAGTTGAAATATGCGTGTTTCGAATGGCACATTATCTTAATATCGTTTCTTGCAATATCGATGGCTAATTCTCTAAACAAACATGGATTGTCTGTCTATATTATTGTGCTGTTTTATTCTTTACATTCCGTATTACTTTATACTTATAATTTTTATACCTTCCAAATTCACTTCCTTTATTTTCAAAATTTCTTAATCACTTAAAAGTCTACTTAAGATGTTATTATTCACTACTTAGTTCTTTCAGAAACATGTTGCCAACATTGAATAACTTTTGACGTCTCTATTGACTGTACCTCTTACATTAATTTTGTAATTAATCTGTAAATTAAAAAGCTACAGCTGTCTCCATTAAAGACGAGTTTTCGTTTTCCTCTCGCTTTTCATAACTGAATATGCATCGCTGCAATAAAAATGTAAATTTCCTTGAAGGTTTGCAATATTGAATTGTACTATACGTCGAGAGGTTGCACTTGGCATGGAGCATGCGCGCTGGAGAAATTTATTTTAGATTGATGTCTAATAAGAAACAATTTAAAACACATTTTTTTGCTTAGCAATATTTAGGCTTTTAGCCGTCGAAATAAATCTTTTCATAGTTATAATAATATATTTTTATAAATATATACACTATTTCATTGTAATCTGTAAATATGCTCTATATATATATAGCTTATTTAAGCCTCAATTCATAAGGTGATTGTTAAGTTAATTAAGGTATATAGTTGGAAAAATTTCGGCCTGATCGGAAATCGAACTCGAGAACTCCGGCTTACCGGGCGGATGCTCTTACCACTAAAATAATCCCTGTTGACATTCCACCATCCTTTAGACCTCATGCGGTTCTTCTACAATTCATTTATCCCAAATCCCAACGTGAGGCTTACTGAAGTGTTTAGAAATGTAAAAATCAGTTATTGTACCGTTGTGCATGATGGAAATCTGAAAATATATGAAACAGTATTTAATAAAACGTATACAATACGAACGACGAACATTTTTCATGAGTTGCAGAATATAATACAAGTTCATTCAGAAATAAAATTCAAAACTTTGATTGCTAGGGAACTTATAAATAGGTTACAATTACAAGCCACATTTGGACAATTTGGTTCACTTTAATGTCTCATACGAGTTTGAACAGAATGAGGCTCCATGTTACGAATGTTAAAGAAGAACCTATTCAGTAAATACCGCTTGCGCTTTAGTGGTCCTCAAAATAGAGTGGGTTTCTGCCAATAAAACGGATTATTCAGAAATCGTTTCACATCTATTAAAACAGACGGGATATTGGTATTAAGTAAAATATGGTAGTTTGCACAGGATATTGTTCAGTAACACGCTATGAGGTCCGCAAACAACTGCTCTAAATTTCACAGTGTAAGCACTATGCAGTTATTTTAGACTCGATAACACATAAAATGGAAATAACTTTCCGCAACCTACTGTCGTAAAATATGAAGGAAGTCGTTCATGTGCTTTTTTATTGTGTTGCAATTTCAGAAAGCAATAACACAAAAACTATATTGACAAATCGCGTAATGACTGTTTATATACCATAAAACATCATAATGACGCAGCTATTTTGCAGTTAATTTATTTAAGCAACGTCCTTGTTTGAATATGCCGAATTTAGTACACAAATATATTTTCAAGTTAGTTAAGTTGGCTATTTCGTTTTTCGATTTTCAAGAATTGTAATATAATATGTAAAACATGAATAAATTTTAATTTTTTCAGTGGAAATAATTTTTAATCAGTTAGAAAAATAAAATAAAAAGTCAATACATATATATCATTAATGAAAATATGTATGAATTTTTTACTTTTAAATATTACAAATTTTCCTGCTCTGTAACTAAATATAATATTACACTAATATAAATATATGACTCTTCTCTTAAGGTTTATAATAATCTACAATGCGAAACACAGCGCGATAGCGACAATTTAGTTTAACCTTTAATCACTCTTACTAAAACATTCATGCCTCAACCCCTCCCCCGGCACAACGATAGGGATTCTTTGCTTCCTAATGGATATATTTCATCATAAAGAGATTAGTTGTTTTTTGACGTTTCGTTGATCCTCATTTAACCTGGTTAATGAATGAGCGCCACAAACAATTACATTTCCGCTTCATTTTTTGTGTATTACTGTATTATACAACCTATTATATGCTCGTCTTTCCTTCACCCCAAGAGATAATGTGAAACTCAATGTCACTCTTTATACTTTTCTTCTGCCTCTCATTACTCTGCTGAAATAAAAGCTAATTTGCGTCACCTCTATTATTCATAGCATCTCAAATATCCATCCACCTTCAAACTCTTGTAAAACTCTCTAAGTAAACGCTCTTCCACTGCAAATTATTGTTAATTTTCTAAGCGGCGGGATAACTGCACGGCATTCTATATGTCCACCAAGGACGACTACAAGAACTTGCAAGAGTTCTTGAAAGTCGAAAAGGTGGAGTACTCACTGTACCTTCTCCGCGACGTACGTACGCAGCAATACGTCGTCCGGGGCATACACGAGCTAACAAACAAGCACTCGGTAGTGGAGGATCTAAGACTGCAGGGCTACCCCGCCATCAACGCTTGGCAAATTCGTTCAAACGCTGACAGGCGAGCCCTCCCGATGTTCATCGTCGAGCTGAAAGACAGCCCGTCAGCAGACGAAATCCTGAAGCTGGATTTAGTGCTGTACCAGCGCGTACAAATTGAGCATTTCAACCCACCCCCAAAGCCCTTGTAGTGCTCCAATTGCCTGCGGTTCGGACACAGCGGCCTACGCTGCCACGCACGCCAGGTGTGCAAGGCATGCCCCGGCCATCACGCTGTGGCCAACTGCAAGTTGGAGTCGGGCGGGAAAAAGACCTGCGCCAACTGCAGAGGCGACCATTCTGCCCTTTACAGGGGTTGCCCTGCTTACAAGGCAGAGCTGCAACGGAGGAAGAAGGCCTTGCGTAAAGGCCAAGTTCCTCTGCCAGCTTACCAGGCTACCAAACCCGCCCTCTCAGCCTCCGCTGTCCAACCCCCCCCCCTTCCCCCCGCAGACGATCCTTTGCTGCGGCCGCGGCAAAACCTCCTGCACTGCCTGAGTCCGTGCAGGCCCCTGTGCCTTCTGCGCAGCCCAGTACACCTGTTCTGTCTGTCTCGACCCATGTACTGTCTAGCCATGAAGGTTGGTAAGCGACGGGATAAAGTTGGATAGCTGTCCCTGGACAGCGGAGAGGATGGCGGAGGTGATTTGTGGGAGCATGGTTTCAAGAATTTTGGAGATAAGGGACTTGACTAAAGCAGCCATAGGGCCTTCTGTCGTCTGCCTATCGCTTTTGTTCGATGGGACAGTGGCCTGTGTAGGGGCAGGCAAAGCAGGAGCAGAAGACTTCTGCTTTGTGTGTGTGGGAGCCTTGGTTGGCTGATGACGGCCAACCTTAGCGGGTTTCGTGCTTGCAGAAGGCGCGGCAGATGTTTTGTTTTTGGGCTTGTCGGCCTTCTTGTGTTTGCGGCTCTAAAACAGCCGTGTAGGTGGAACAGTTTGTGTTTTTGTTGTGTTGGCTGGCTGTTCCAGTGTTGTTTCGGACGGGGCCTGTTCTGGGGCCTGAACATGTGTACTGGGCTGCGCAGAAGGCACAGGGGCCTGCACGGACTCAGGCAGTGCAGGGGGTTTTGCCGCGGCCGCAGCAAAGGATCGTCTGCGGGGGGGTCGGACAGCGGAGGCTGAGGGGGCAGACAGACAAGACGGTCGCAGAGCCGGAGGAACTGCAATCATAGTGAAACAAGACATCGCGCATTCGCTTGTACCACTTCCACGATTAAACAAGCTTGAAGCCACAGCTGTTAGAATCCAGTTAAATGGAGCATACACTACACCCGTAGCCGTCTACAACAAACCTGGCAGGCCCCAAATAGATGTTAGAGACATAGACCGGCTACTCAACATCTCAGGAAGGGTAATAATAGCTGGGGATCTAAACAGCAAACACCCGCTATGGAACAGTAGACGCACCAACCCCAGCGGAAGGGCACTACTATACGCTCACTCACAAACACATAACTACATCAACTTACGTGCCCGAAAGACGAAACGCACAGCCAGATGTCCTGGACATAGCCCTCATCAAGGGCGTCACAGACACTCTTGACCTCACGGTCATACAGGACCTGACTTCAGACCATTACCCTGTACTCATTAGCAACACAGGCACTATACAGTACAGAGACAAGCGTGTCATGTTCAACTGAAATCTATTCCGGGAAACCCTCGATAGAAACATGAACCACACAGACAACATAAACACCGCGGCAGAAATAGACCAGTCTGTTCAGTCCCTCACCGCTGCCATACAGTACGCAATATCCGAAGTCATACCAACTGTAACTCCACACCAACACAGGACGGTGCTCCCTGATAGCGTAAAGGAGTTAATTACCCTAAGGAATAGACTTAGACGGTATTGGCAGCGAACTAGGTTGCAAATATACAAAACTCATATGAACAGACTTACAGACATAATCAGAGAACACATCAAAACACACCGAAGCATGGAATGGGACAAGCTCCTAGCCAGCTTCGACACCTCCACACGCTCCACGTGGCAGATGGCGAGACACTTTACACGGGAGGCATACCAAATACCAATTCACGGACCATCAGGGCACAAAATCTCCGACTCGGAGAAGGCTGAACTGCTGGCCGACACGCTAGAGGCCACATTTCAGCCGAATGACGATCCCTCAGATCCGATATTCACACTTGAAACGGACCAGGTTGTTATACAGCTGCTAGCCCAAGAAGCCGCCGAGCCTCTACGGCACACAAACATAGATGAAATACGGTGGGCTATACGGCAAACACATCCCAGTAAGGCGCCTGGCCCGGATGGCATTCAGAACCGAGTGCTCAAACAGATCTCCCCCCGAGCACTCGAGCAGATCACAGACATCACGAATGCCATCTTCCTAACACAACACTTCCGGACACCTGGAAACAGGGAAAGGTACTGACCTTCCGAAAACCCGGGAAAGACCACTCACTTCCGACCAACTACAGGCTTATAACTTTACTTTGCTCGCTAGGTAAAGTGGTCGAGAAGGTAATTTTGCGCAGGATTACAGAACACTGCACTAAAACGATCTCCTAAGGCCGGAGCAATTTGGCTTCAGGAATCAACACGAGTAGTTAACACGTCTACGGCAGCCATTTTCCATGAAAAGGCTTTTGATAAGATATGGCACAACGGCCTGATAAGACGGCTCAATGACTGTAGGTTCCCGCTTGCACTCATACGGCTGCTCCACTCATACCTATCTCGTAGGACATTCTTCGTGGAAGTCAACACAACACAACACAACCCACAGTAAGGGGTATACATGCAGGAGTGTCTCAAGGAAGTATCATAGGGCCAGTCCTACATAACATCTACATTAACGATGCCCCTACAACACCAGAAACCAAGGTCGCCATATTCGCAGACGACACAGCCATCTTTGCTCAGTCGAGGCGACCATCGGCACTTAATAGTAAACTACAACGCGCACTCAACACACTCGAACCATGGCTAACACGATGGCGAATTAAGATCAACGTAGGTAAATGTGAGGCACTCCTACTTACATGTAGGGCACGACACGCACGACTACACAAAGACTGTCGTATACTCACACTCCACAAGCGCCCGATTGAATTCGGAGACACAGTTAAATACCTAGGAATCTCATTTGACCCGGTCCTGACATGGAGACTCCGTACCACGAACACCATTTGAAAAGCAACCATTAGACTGAAACAGCTCTACCCATTTCTTAACAGAACAAGCACCCTCAACACATCCACAGCCCGCGCTCTATACTTAACACTCATACGGCCAATCCTGACGTATGCAGGACCAGTGTGGGGCTATGCAGCCAAGTCACATCTACGTAGCCTCCAGATTGTACAAAACAAGATCCTTAAAATCATCGCCAAGACACCATGGAGGGCACGAAGTAAAGACGTCCACCGCGAATTAAACATTCTGCCAATTAATGGACGTTATCGAGAACATGCTGTACGCCTGTACAGCAAGACACAATTCTCACACAACACTATCATAAGACGACTGGGAAACGATGACCACACCCACGTCACCAAACACAAACGTCCCAAGCACAGGACGTGTGCGGAGATCCGGATTCCACGACGAGAAGAGGATCGACGTGCATGATACCCACAACCAACTACGTACTTATTCCTACCAGCAATACCATATGCATGTTGCTGTCGCACAAGAGCCGTATCCTAGCTCATTGTGCTTTTCAACCCATCTAACTATCGCTGAGGTTTTTTTCCCGGTAAGGAAACCCTTCAGGTTGAATTATCGGCACTTTTTTCCATCAGCCCTATGCTCTTTATTCTGTCTCACTCACAAACTATCTCCGTGAATGACCGTATTAAAGGGTATTATGCCCTCAGGTGCGGATCAAACACAAGTTCCCAACCCTTGTGTTCCAAGTTAGTTTATTAACAGCACGTGCAGAGGGGGTGTAGAAAGTGGTAGACCCCCATGCTTGGCCGTGCGTGCTTTCAAGGGGGCACGGCCTTTAAGTGCCTTTGGCCCATAAAAAAACAGCATTCGCCTAACTCTAGTAAAACCTGCATCAGGTACGTCGGTCATTGGGTACTTGTCCCACGCCCTTCCGATAGCGGGAGAAGAGTTTGCTGTGGAGACGCAGCACTCCCTTCTCCGTACCTCGACCAGTTTAGGAGGCAGCTGGCCGACTGTTCCAATGGAAACAGTGAACAACTCTTACCGTATGCCCAAGGTCTGCGTCCCCAGAATATACACCTCTCAAAACAGGCCGAGGTGCCTCGGCTTGTGGGAACCTTAATTCATAGACGGAGAGCGGAAAAGGCATCCCCAAAGGTAGCCCCTTCCTGTCTCTCCTACAAGGTTCTGCCTGCGAGAGAATAGCCCTCGCAGGCCTTACCCCCCTCCCACAATCTTGTATTTTTTTTAGGGCAACAGGCTACATGAGGATGATACACATTGGGCAACTCCCCTTTAATAGCATAGGAAGGGATTTGAAAGGGGGTATGTGGAAGGGTAGAGGAAGGTAGCCAAGGGTTACTAGGGCTCCCGGGCTATATTTTAAGGATCCTACCCGGCATTCGCCTAAAGAAATTCAGGGAAAACCTTAGAAAAACCTGCATCGGTTAGGTCGGGCATTGGGTACTTGTCCCTCGCCCTTCCGATAGCGGGGGAGGAGTTTGCTGTGGGTACGCAGCTTTCCCTTCTCCGTGCCTCGACCAGTTTAGGAGGCAGCTGGCCGACTATTCCAATGGGAATAGCGGACAACTCTTACCGTATGCCCTAGGTCTGTGACCCCGGAACATACACCTCTCAGGACAGGCCGAGGTGCCTCGGCTTGTGGGAACCTTAGTTCAAAAATGGAGAGGAAAAGGCATCCCCAAAGGTAGCCCCTTCGTATCTTTCCAAAAAGGTTCGACCTGCGAGAGAATATCCCTCCCAGGTCATCTGCGAGAGAACTCTCCCGCAGGTAATTCCGCCACACACACAATCTTGTATTTTTTTGTTTAGGGCAACAACAGGCTACATGAGGGTAATCCACATTGGGCAACTCTCCTTTAATAGCATAGGAAGGGATTTGAAAGGGTTAATGCGGAAAGGTAGAGGAAGGTTATTTATTTGCACAATTTCAAAATCAATACTATTACTTTTTTTTATTAAATAAATTACGTGCTTCTCTAATAAAAACGCCAAAGATACACTCTCCCAGTCACATCACAGATTCTTCATCCCAACATAACATAATATCTTTTATTTTATAGAAAACATTTTACCATTTTCATTATCGGCGGCGTAAATATGAGGCCATTTCATTATAGCTTAAGGATTGTCTACAAGAATATGGAGCCTATATAGCTTGTTTGCTAGAGTTGGATTGTTGCCTCGGGCAGCATTGACACGTACGTAACTTGAGAATTCAGCGTTGCTTGGCGGAAGGTGTGTTTTGTGGAGTCCGTATTCAGAGTTCCTGGTACCATGATTGAGCAAGTGTGATTAGGCAGCAGGGACATATTTTATTAAAAGTCCCATAATTTTGGAATTACAAGTCGACAGTTTGGAATTATATTTCGTCTATTGTCATATTCACGTAATTATTAAAGTTATAGAGACCAGAGCTATCAACGGTGTTTGTTCAAACAAAGTTATCAACAGTTAGGAATAGAAATTGATTTGTTTTTGAATACTAAAAAATCTTTAAATTCAGTGAAATATGACCTTTTTGTGATGTGTTAAAAAATCAAGTGTCATCGAGCCCTGATGAAAAGATAAGGGTAAAGTAGACAAAAAAGAATTTTATTAATTGTAAACCATATAGTGTATATAATAATTATCGTCAGATTTCGAATTTCAATCAATTCATTTAAAATAAGAATTATTTAAGTCAGGAAATTTTTGCATTGTAAGATTTAAATTGCCATGTTGTCATCTTTATTGGATAGATTATATATATATATATATATATATATATATATATTGTAATACGTAGTTAAGAAGAAAATTTAAGAAGGCCATTATTTTGTTTAAATTTCATAATATTTGTTTCACGGCACAGACTAGAGTTGGACGGCCATTATTTAAAATCTGTTTACCAACTCAGACTGGGGATCTTGGGTAACTCGTATAAAAAATGATGATTGACAGCGGATAAAGGCTCGCATAAGGGAGAACTATAATTGGAGGTCTTTAGCGGTTCTTAGATCTAATGTCTGACGGACGTCGGAACAAGACCCCATAGGAACGATGACAAAGAGTTTTTTGTTGACATCCAATTATAAGATAATGGAATGTTTATCTAACAATATTGAGTAGCTCTCTTAGCGTGAGAAAGCCGGATGAGGTCCGAACGTGGGAAATGAAAAATGTGGGAAAAAGGAATATTCTGGAGAGGGGGAAGCTGATAGGAAAGTGAGTTGGATGTCAGAGAGCAAGGTACGAGGACGTGGATGAAAGTTAGTTGGAAGTCAGAGAGCGAACAGGGTAGACGTGGTAGCAGAGAGCAGAGTTTTGGTCATCGATAAGAGATGTAGGCATAAAGTGAGCGGTTTTGGCAGTAAATAAAGCCAAAGTAATGAAGAATTTAGAAGTTGGTGTTAGAATTGAATAATGTTTGTGTAAGAGATTTTAGAGGAGAAAGACATAGAAGTTAATGTCATAGCTGGAAGGAGAAAGTAGTGTTAGGTTGAACACCAGATTTGAACTCTGTCTTGGTGAAGGTTGAGAGATCCAGAACATTTTAAATAAGACAAAACGCATTGGAATTGTCAATCATACTAGACAAATTGATTGGTGGCTGCGGGCGAAAGTTCCATACGAGTAGTCGGAAGTCTGCAGTCTGGAGTTTGGATACTGAAAGGATAGTGTTGTGTTGTGAAACGTACGTCAGTAAAATGCCTGTGTAAATTTTATGCACAGAGTGACCATTATTAAAGTGAAGTGTGTTCCCGAACCCAAAAGTATAAAACTTGTAAGTAGCGATTTAAAATAAATAATTTTGTAAACCGTAAATTAATGGTGAAAGGTCAGATTTTGTTTCTAGTAACTTCAATAAATTGAATTTCTATTCTGTAAAATTCTTTCAAGTGTAATTGGATTTTTGTTCTTTCTATCAGGCCTAGTGGAGACACAGATTTTGAGTTTCATTCTTTGTAAAAAATAAAGGTATAAATTTTCTTAAATGCCACAAAAGGTAAAATTAATTGTTAGTAAGATTTGATCTAAATGTGGCGAAATAAAGTAGAGATTTATTGTATTTTGTGTGTACAAATTTGTTTTGTTGTGTTAAAGTTAAATATTTTTGTTAATTTTAAATTTCCTTTCATTAAATATTTAAAAATTGGTTATTACAATATATATATATATATATATATATATATATATATATATATATTGTAATAAAAGGCGTCTTTTAAAATAATAAGACTATTAAGGGAAAACAATTAAACAAATTTATTAACAATTTTAAATACACAATAATATTTGGGATCTCAGGGTCTTAAACTGGGTTTGATAAATGGGTGAATTTATACAATCAAATTACATTTAGCTTTTATAGAAGTTAATGCGTCTGAAACATAGACGAACTTTGTTGTGGAAAAAAATAACACTACAGATTGAATTTAAATGTAATTATTAAATAATTAAAAATTAAAGAACGATCTGACTTTTATCTTTTAAAAGTGGTTTTCAATATGATTTTAAAGTTTTCTACTTACGGCCGCCCAGGTCTCATTTTAGGTTTTTCGTGCACAATATTTGGGGATATCACTGATTCTAGTACTCACAGGCTTTAAATGTCAACGAATTCTAATTGGCGTAGTTTGTTAGTTGGTCTAACAAACATTAGTAGGTTCTCGATGCTTTGCTGCAACCTGGATTTGCAGATCTCGTAGCTTTAGTTGGAAATGTACTCCATTTGGGTTTGTCTATGGTTCGCCGGGTTGAATTTACGCTCGGCCACCGATTACGACGTTAATTTCACTCTCTCCTTCCCTACTGACGAATGCTATACTTTTTAGTACTTTAAAGCATGTTTGTGACTGGACCACATTCTTTCGTTCTGAGACTATAAAACTTTTTCGACTGTTCTATTTGCCGTCTGCTGCCCAACTGCACAGCTTTCAAACTCTTCGCTGTCCGCTGCCCGACTCTACTACTTTTTGTACAAAAACTTTGCTGGTCCTTATGCCTCGCCGTTCATTGCCTGACTGCCCTAACTTAGTCTCGTAGATTTTGAGCGCGTAAACTTTCTTAGCCGATCAATAATACATTCTTTGCCTTGCCGCCTTGTTGCGGCGTCCGCTTTATCCACTAATAATGAGTCCTCTACAATCCAACTTTCCAATTAGAACAATGTCTTAATTACTAATTACTACAATATATATATATATATATATATATATATATATATATATCATTACATGAAACATAAAATATATAAATACATTTGGTCTACATATAAGAAGAGTTACACCATAATGATTACTTGTCATATTGAATATACGATTTTAAGAATCTTTTGCCCTCTTTCGCCAATAATTCATTAGACGCTATCAAGCACGTATGATTGTTGGTGATCGCAATTTTGATAATTTGTTATCAACATTGCTGGAAATAAGCGATAATGTGAATATACTAAGTTTTTTACTTTTTGGTGCCTTACATTTTTGTGTGTTCGTGCCTCAACGCATCACTTCTGACCACACAAAAAAATTATGTTTTACTAAACTGTGTTACCCCTGAAAGTTTGTTCCATTGACCGTATATAAACCTGGGCAGGAGCTCACATAAAAATTTATTGAATCACATTCAAATTGAATAATGGATATTGTTTGTAAATTTTCATTATTTATTGTTGAATGCTGTCAATCAAAGCTTAACTTCTAAGAGGTACAAAAATGACCAGGTTAATTCATTGGAAAGAAACTGAAGTCTTGGGTTGGATTCCTGGCCTGGTTGAACTGTTCTATACGTTTTTCAGTTTAAAAGCCCACATAGCTTGAAGTTTTTATTGAAAGAATTGCTCCTGTTCTAGAATAAATAATTGTGTTTTTTCGTAAATCATATATAACGGGATTGTCGAAGTCTTGGATATGAAATTCCAAAAACCTTGCGAAATTGTGGAAGTAGTCTATTTTAAAGATATTAATTTATATGCAAAAATAGTCTTCAGCGTAAAATTATTGTCATGTCCAAACACATATATTTAAATAATCATAATTTTGATTGTCAAAGAATTGAAATTTTACACGAAATAAACAGAAATTTTTCAAGATTGATGAGCAAAATATTACATATAACTTCCACTAATTCAGTTATAAACCTTAAAAATTATAGTAATAATTTAAATAATTTTTGCACTTTAAAGTTTTAAATTATTATTATCTAATTAAAAAAGTAATTTTCTATTGCGAATACTATTTAAACGTACAACAATACTTATATACTTATTTTAACTCATTGTTACGCTCATTTGGTTAGAAGCAGAGCTCACCTTCGATATTCTACGCTAAATTTATCTAACATTAATTTCGGCTAATATTTATGGAAAAATGTGACAATTTGTGAAAATTATAAGTTAAATCTATTTTATATCATTTTTATACTATGATATCTTTAGTCAACATTAGTTTAAAATATACACTTTATTTTCATTTTAGATGTATTATACTTCTGATGAAGTAGATTGAGGAAGAAATTGGAAACCTTGTGATTCCTAAAAAGTTATTTTAACATTAGTGAAACAGCATTGTGTTGTATAATGTCTTACATTTCTTCGTATTTGCTTATACTTACAATAAAAGAGACTAGATGAACTTATTTTAAGCATTAATTCCCTAATTTCATACCTATCATTTTTAGTTCCGCTTACAATGACAATGACTGCAATTTTTTTACGTCGCAAATAAAACGAGTGTACAAACCTTGTGCATATAAATCTGATTATCATTTTCAATTTAAGTCTGTAAATTCAACGCGCGAAATAGACTCGTAACTGTTTGATATATAGGGTGGCATTACAGTATTCTATGGTGATAGATGCTAAACTGCAGCTTGTCTGCGTCCGCTGTTTCGCTCCTCGTTAACTGAAGTTGTTACGACCGTTAAGACCTGGCTGGCAATGTGAACAGTGTGGAGAATTTATATCATATAGCTCGCAGTACACAAGTAAGAGGGGTTAATAATAATGTCAGTTTAGAAGAAAAGCTTTCAGGGAAACAAAAATAAATGCTTGAGACTTTATATAGTACAATGACAGTCTGAGCGTCAATTTGCAAGTGGCATCTCACGTGTTCATTCACAAAACTTATGAATGGTAAATACCTATGCGTAAACAATCGTTGATTATTCTCTATTTTTTTTATATTTCTTTTTATACAAAATAGAATAAATTTAAAGACGAACAAGTTCTGTTAACTGACGGAAAGGATATATGCATTTCTCAATCGAAATCCGATCGCAATATTCGTTTCCAACTAAATTGTTCTGGGCTCGTCTTCAATTCATAATATATGCTCTGTCCCGATGCTTCAGAGAAACAAAATCAACTATTCGCGTTTAATGTCAGTAAATTTACGTACAGCAAACGTTGGCTGTCATCATATATATTATTTCTTTTAGACCGAAACGAGGAATTCAGTTTTTTAATCTGCAGAAAATAACTTAGCTCCATAAATTTAGTATAATTTACATTGTTGTTAAATAAACTGATATTTTTCTCTATAACCTTCCCCACAAATAAATTAACAGTAAAAAATCAGTCACAGGCAGAATATTAGTCGACCAGCCACATATGTTCCACAGATGACACATCTGACGAAAGTGTAGCCTGCAATCAGGCGTAATTGTTGATTGTCGAGAAGACTGGGACATTTGAGGAATAATGTAGTCAGTTATTATAATGCTGCAATGCCATTACTAATTCTATTTTAGTTTATAAACCACTAAAATTAAGTTTATCTGAATCAGTTAGTAATAAAAATTCATTTACAAAAATTTAATATTATTATTTAAAGAAACATAAACTTTAATTGTAAAGCAAATAATATTAAATACAGAATTTTATTTAATTTTATATTGGTTTCTATAAATCTCGAAGTCATATAGTGGGTTTTTACGTGAATATAAAAATTATTATAGTTACTGTACCTGATAACGAAAATACATAACTGTGTTTTTTTATGTCCATACAATAATCGAAAATCTCTATATCGTCGGAGTCCAGTCTGGGCGTCTGTAAATTAGGCTGCCGAACAATGAAATAAGTTGTAAAATAACTTGTATGTCCCATCTCCATGAAAGTTAAGCAATAACTCAGACAAGCTGATATCCATACTGTAACCATTAAAAATTCTTAAACGACTCCATCAGTTAAATCATGTATCTTCGTTGCTCCCAGAGTGCGGAATAAATTTCTTGGCACCAGCGATGGGGAAAAACAAAGTTAACAGCGCTTTTATTCGGAAAAGTATCTCTATCAAGGAGATATCTGAAGCTTAAATTTTTACTTATAAAATTCAGTACTTTTCGAGTAATGATAATTACAATATAATACATAGTTAAGTGTATTATTAGAATTGTAAATCACTGACGCTTTAGCAAATCATGCAACCTAAAGCATTATGAGAGAAAATTTTAGTATGGCTTCTAATTTGGGATAGAAAATTAAATGTTAATGTATTCAAAATTATATTCAAGAGTATCGGATTGTATGTTCATTACTCTGTAGATTGGTATTCATCCCCAGCAAAGCAACATTTCGAAACAAAACTAGGCAGTAATTTCAGTAGAATTCAATAAGAACATGTTAATTTATCTCATGAATACATCGCCATATGTCATTTACGTTTTTCGTATTAGTAATTCCTTTTTCCACTTATTGACACATCTTACGGTATTCAATTACAAGAAAATACGTATCTAATTAAACCAGACTTAAATTTGCTAAATTGGTACCTGATGAATTCTACAATTGTAGAGGAAACGTTTTTATTCAATTTTGTATGCATTTCGTAAATATATTATTAAAATATAAATTACTGTTCAACGGACATATCTCATGAATATATGGTTTTCGCTTTATTACACATCATATCACAATCTTTTGTCGACCTATTTTAAAAAGAAAATTTTATTAAAAACGTTTTGTTGATTTTTATCTTTATATGTCATTTAGCGTACATTTAGTTTTAGACTTCGTAAGTATTACAACGTGACTTATCATAAGATACTGAAATAATAATACTCAACGCTCCGGCTATGAAAATGCGACTCTTTTTCGTCAGGTTCAAATGGGCTGGCAATGACTGGAATAATTGGCAGATTATGTACTGACTCACTTTATTTCAATTGAGGAGGAAGCTTCTCCGGCGAATCTCAGGTTAAGTTCAAGCAATTCCAGTTAGATGGCCGACCTCCTTCACGAGGCAGTACAAGCAGTCTCAATTCTTTATCCAGGTGTAATGGTGCTTCGTCTCGGATAGCTACTTTTTAATAAATTCAGATACGTTCTTTTTTTTTAAAAATTTTTTTTTTCACCATGACATAAAAAGATAATATTCCCTCCATCATTACTCAATTGTTTTTGTTTTTCTCTGCAACCAGCGAAGATACTCTCACGCAACAATAGTCTCTTACAGATAATAATTAGCAGAGATATTTTAATATCATCTGATATTACACAAACGCAAAACAACACAAAAATAAAATGAAATTGGCACCATTACAGTAAATATATTTTTACCGCGTCTCTAGGAGTCTCAGTTTAGTTTCACGATAATATTGTCGATTTTGTTCTTTATCTAATTTCATCGTTCTTGTGAAGGAAGACTGTAAAAAGTAGTGACGGCGGCGGAAATGGACGCAGCGTAGGAAATTATCGCCGTTGTGTGTGTGCCGCTGTCGCCCCATTTACCACTTGGCGGCTGTACTTCATCACCGTGTCAGCCCTCAGCCCTTCGCCCTCCGCGCACGCTCGCCCTCCGACAGCGCACCCCCATTAATGGCTAATGGCGACAGTCGCCTTCTCCCTCCACCGCCGGAGCTGCATCCTATTTTTGCCAGTAATTGTCATGATAGCGTAGGCGGAGAAGGCTAAAACTTTTCTTCCTGTAAAAAATGCATCAATCAGTTTAGTAGCAGTCTCAGTTCCTAACGGAAACATTTATATCGTTTGGTGCCAATTTTTTGTCATTTCGTAAGTGATAGGAATTAAGTAATGCATGTTTTCTTCGGTTGTCCGCGAGCGTCACTGGAAGAGATATAGATTCATGGAAGTTGTAACGATAAGAGAGATCACGCTTTATAAATAAATGGATTTTATTCATTTATAGATAAAATAATAATATAAGAAAAAGAACATTCCTAATAATGTCAACTAAAATCTAACGTTAATACAAAACCAAAAAATGTATGCGGTTGTGTCATTCGAATATTTTGTTAGGTATTATATATTTTTTGTTGCTAGTTCACTGTAAACTAACTTTTTCATATAATGTAATGAAAAAGAACATTACGTTTTATAACACCAATTTAGCAAACTTATTTATGCGTGCCATCAAATCTATATATACAATTAATTAAGCATTGTTCAATCTTTCGGCTTAACGGTCATCATCTGCGAAAAATAATGTACTATAATTTGCAGTACAGGCCATAAGGGCGCCGGTTGGTTTTCAATTCTCCTGTGAATGATTCTAATGTACATCATATAAGTATACACTGTATTGTAAATCATCGTACAGTTTTTACAAATAATGATAATATCCAAAGCTACTAACAATTTTAATTAATTAATATAGATTGTACTGGCACATATGCCCTAAAAACTGTGTAGTCTGTAAATAAATTTTCTAAATTAGCTAAATTATGAAGAATTAAAATACTATAAAAGCAGACATTAAAAAAGTATATTAATAAAAAATATACTGTAGTCAAATACTGTAGTAATAAATAAATTCAGGGTTATTTTATTCATTTTATTTTACGTAAAAATTTTGAGCAATGTATATTCTCTGACTGGTATGGCCAGGTCATTGTATTGAATTGTATTGAACGCAAGAAAACAGCCTTCAGCGGTCTTCCTTTAAGTGGATTAAATATGAGAAAAAATCTGCCAGATTTTACAAACATTTACCAACAAATAACCGGTCCCAAAAGTTTAGCATGTTCGGAAAATATTTGCCAGCATCTCGGAGCGTGACTTCTCGCGTACTTGAAATTAGCCTTTTAATCCCGTAGGGGGAGTGATTAAACGACGTTATCTAGGATTGGCTTTTGTGAAATTTTATTTTCTTCGATAAAAAATCTATTGGTAACAATGTAATTGTTTGACAAATGGTTTTATAATTTACAGTTATCATGAAACAACTATCAATTCAAATGGCTGCAGAGGTTTAGTTGTGTTAAATATTTTCATTTAAAACAAAATAAACTGTATTTAAAATGATGGGACTGCATTGTGCATCTTTTTTATACGTTTTAAAAAAATCTTAATTATTTTAAGCTTCATTTTATACCTAGAATCACAATTGTTGGTTGAATACTTTTTCGTTACTGTTTCAGAATTTATACATTATTTTACGGCCATTTGTGTCGTTGAACGTTACTGCAGTTGGCATATTTCACAACTGCGAGACGATTGTCCTCAAGCAAGTATTTCGAGAGCCAATTGAAAAGAAGGAATGGAAGTTAACAAGGGAATTTTTTGTACTGGCGGAATAAAGCCAAACGCTTCTAACAAGTCAACGGCAGAGCGTGGTTCAGTGTAATACTGAGTGACGTCTTATCGATTTATAATAATAATAATAATAGTTGTTTCCATTAAAACATTTTGAAAATTGAATAGGATGCGTCACACATTTTATACTACAATAAAAACAATAAGGAACAAATACTATAGGAATGAAATACTTAAAAGACATTATTACATAGAGAATGTGAAGCAATTTCTAAAATGCAATATATATAAACACTAGCTGGGTGCCCGGCGTTGCCCGAGATGTCCCGAAACACTCAAATTTCGCTTGCTTTTGCGCTATTTTTATGTAAAGCTCCTCGAACCCTATCCCTAAATGTGCTCACCTCCCATGCCGAAGGGGGATGAAGTCATTGACTAAATATATCGGCCGTTTTTACATGTTAGAAGATGACCACCCCCAAAAATATGCGATAATGAAAAAGAATGTATTCCACGCAAAAATCGGCCGATTACATTGTCTGAAAATTTATTCCCCCGCCCAACACCTCCCAAACCCGTCGCGTTACCCCCCAGGGTTGTCACAATTAGATTCAGCGACATTCATAGTCTCGGAATTGATTCGAATCTCGGTTGTTTTTGCGGGATTTTATTTAACGTACCTCCACCACACCCCTACGCTTGCTCCCCTCACAGGGGTTAAATTATACACAAACAACATCGGTATAAATACTATCAAAGTAATTAACCCCAGGAAATAATTATCGCAAATATCGACCGTTTAACATGTTTGAAAATTTTCACCCCCGACCACTCCCGCTTCGGGGACTTAAACGGTCAAGTTTAATGTCATAATTAAACTCAGTGACAATCCTGATAGTTTTTGGTTTATTTTTATGTAATGCTACTTCCACGCCAACCCTTAAGGGTGCACCCTTATGAGTCCGAAAGGGGTTGAAATTATACACAGAGAACATGCAGGGAAATTTTATTAATCTAATTCATCCCGAAATATATTTAAACGACGCAAAAAACAGCCGGTCAACTCGTCCCAACCGAGCCGATACCCGCGCGTTGTCCAGATTGTCATAAATAAAATCATGGACATCCAATACCTTCGATTTGACTCGAATCTCGGTTGTTTTCCCGTTATTTTCAAGGAAATCCCCTCCACCCCCACCGCTATCATGCCTACAAACAACATCGGTAGAAATACTATCAACGTGAATGGTCCCGGCATTTATTTATTCCACGCTAATATCGATGATTTAACATGTTAGAAAATTTCCACCCCATCCACTCCCGCCCCTCGGGGCTAAATGGCCAATTTGATGCTATTATTGAACTGGACGACATCAATAACCTTGGATTTGACTCCAATCTCGGTTGTATTCGCGTTATTTTATTGCAGCGTTCCTCCACCCAACACCTAAAAGTGCTCTACTGATAATCCCGACCCGCTTCTGGGGGTGGTAGACGCGTCTCACCCCAACAGTCGGTAGAAACACTATCAATATCTGTGACCCCTAAAAGTATTTATCGGACTGAAATATCGACTGTTTTAGCATGTTTAAATATTTCAACCCCCGTCCACCCCCGCTTCTGAGGTTGGTAGACGCGTCTCACCACGACAGTGTTGTTTTCCTCCCATGCCGAAGGGTGATGAAGTCATTGACTAAATATGTCGGCCGCTTTTACATGTTAGAAGATGACCACCCCCACAAATATGCGATAATGAAAAAGAATGTATTCCACGCAAAAATCGGCCGATTACATTGTCTGAAAATTTATTCCCCCGCCCAACACCTCCCAAACCCGTCGCGTTACCCAGGTTGTCACAATTAGATTCAGCGACATTCATAGGCTCTGAATTGATTCGAATCTCGGTTGTTTTTGCGTTTTTTTATGTAACGTACCTCCACCCCACCCCTAAGCTTGCTCCCCTCACAGGGGTTAAATTATACACAAACAACATCGGTATAAATACTACCAAAGTAATTAACCCCAGGAAATAATTATCGCAATAATCGTCCGTTTAACATGTTTGAAATTTTTCACCCCCGACCACTCCCGCTTCGGGGACTTAAACGGTCAAGTTTAATGTCATAATTAAACTCAGTAACAATCCCGATAGTTTCTGGTTTCTTTTTATGTACTGCTACTTCACGCCCACCCTTAAGGGTGCACCCTTCTGAGTCCGAAAGGGGTTGAAATTATACACAGAGAACATGTAGGGAAATTTTATTAATCTAATTCATCCCGAAATATATTTAATCGATGCAAAAACAGCCGGTCAACTCATCCCAACCCAGCCGATACCCGCGCTATGTCCAGATTGTCATAAATAAATTCAGCGACTTCCATTACCTTCGATTTGACTCGAATCTCGGTTGTTTTTCCGTTATTTTCAATGAAAATTAATTAAACTCACTGACAATCCCGATAGTTTCTGGTTTCTTTTTATGTAATGCTACTTGACGCCCACCCTTAAGGGTGCACCCTTCTGAGTCCGAAAGGGGTTGAAATTATACACAGAGAACATGTAGGGAAATTTTATTAATCTAATTCATCCCGAAATATTGCACCCTTCTGAGTCCGAAAGGGGTTGAAATTATACACAGAGAACATGTAGGGAAATTTTATTAATCTAATTCATCCCGAAATATATTTAATCGACGCAAAAAACAGCCGGTCAACTCATCCCAACCCAGCCGATACCCGCGCGTTGTCCAGATTGTCATAAATAAATTCAGCGACATCCATTACCTACGATTTGACTCGAATCTCGGTTGTTTTCCCGTTATTTTCAGGGAAATCCCCTCCACCCCCACCCCTATCATGCCTACAAACAACATCGGTAGAAATACTATCAACGTGAATGGTACCGGCATTTTGTATTCGCGTTATTTTATTGAAGCGTTCCTCCACCCAACACCTAAAAGTCCTCTACTGATAAGCCCGAAAGGGGTTGAAGTTATAATCTGTGTAAATGTAGAGAAATCTCATTGATCCGGAAAAATATTTAGTTGCAAAGTTTATTAACATGTTTGACAATATCCACTTCCGACCACGCCCGTACCTGAGAGGTTAATTGCTAGTTTATAGCATAATTAATCTCAGCGTTATCCATAACTTTGCTTTTGACTCCAGTCTCGTTTGTATTCCAGTTTTTTTTTGTAATATTCTTCCACCCCCACCGCTACAATTCCCCTTTCCCATGCCGTAAAATGTTTGAAATTTTACTCACATACATTGGTACAAACACTATTAATCACTTTTACCCGGAAAATATTTATCTGACTGTGTTAGCATGTATGAAGAATTTGATCCACCGGAATAAATTTGTATTCTCCACCCCAAACGCTAGGGGTGCTTTTACCTCAGGGTGTAGAGGTTGAAAATTATATTCAGATATCATCAGTCGAAACACTATAAATATCTTTGACCCCTAAAAATATTTATCCGACTGAAATATCGACTTTTTTAGCATGTTTAAATATTTCCACCCCCGTCCACCCCCGCTTCTGGGGGTGGATGACGCGTCTCACCCAGACAGTGTTTGTTTCCTGGTCGCAAATAACATGTGTACGAAATTTTGTGAAATTTTATCCACCGGTATAGATTTGTATTCTCCAACCCAAACGCTAGGGTTTTAGCATGTTTAAATATTTCCACCCCCGTCCACCCCCGCTTCTGGGGTTGGTAGACGCGTCTCACCCCGACAGTGTTGTTTTCTTGGTCGCAAAGAACCCGTGTACGAAATTTGGTGAAATTTGCTCCAGCGGTGTAGATTTGTACTCTCCACCCCAAACGCTAGGGGTGCTCTTTCCCCAGGGTGTAGAAGTTGAAAATTATATTCAGATATCATCAGTGGAAAGACTATAAATATCTTTGACCTCTAAAAATATTTATCCGCCTGAAATATCGACTGTTTTAGCATGTTCAAATATTTCCACCCCCGTCCAACCCCGCTTCAGGGGGTGGTAGGCGCGTCTCACCCCGACAGTGTTGTTTTCTTGATCGCAAAGAACACGTGTACGAAATTTGGTGAAATTTGATCCACCGGTATAGATTTGTATTCTCCACCTCAAACCCTAAGGGTGCCCTTTTCCCAGGGTGTAGGGGATGAAAATTATATTCAGAAAACATCGGTAGAAACACCATAAATATTTTGGACCCCTAAAAATTATTATCCGGCTAAAATATCGGCTGTTTTAGCATGTTTAAATATTTCAACCCCCGTGCACCCCCGCTTCCGGGGGTGGTAGACATGTCTCACCCCGACAGTGTTTGTTTCCTGGTCATAAAGAACACGTATACGAAATTTGGTGAAATTTTCTCTACCGGTGTAGATTTGTATAACGAACATACAAACATACAAACATACAAACATACAAACATACATACACTCTCTTTTATTTATAAGATTATAACGGATTCACAAAAAATAAAACAGATTCTTGATTTTCAGGATATACGATATTCCTGAATTGAATAATAACTCTGGTTAATTAAGTAACGTCTTACTGTATTATTAATCGTTTGAAGAGTATTGCTAGATTTAAGTGTCACGACAGTTTATTACAAAACTGTAGACTTTTGTTAGAACTATCATAATTTTTGTTATTATTTATTATTTATTATCATAAAGCATACTTTGAGGCACTTTTGACATTTCCGTTATGACATGTATACTGTACCCATACAAATGATTTGATATTTATTTCTACACTGATTAAAAAAGGGGGTATCCGGATCGTAGTACGAAAAGACTAGATCATATATCACAAAACATCAAGTAGTTGCAATCTGCGGTAATAGTCCGATATCCCCTTGTTATAAAATTAAATGCCACCGTACCAAAACGTGATGGTCGTAAATGAGATTATGGAGTTTAAAAACGTTTTCTGATCATTGTACGTCGATCTAAATTTTAAACTATATCATCATTACACAATTTACTTCAGCTGTTCATCTAATGTGGGCTTGAGTTAGGAATGATGAGGAAGAAAGTAAAAAAATCTTATAATTTTATATAATGTGACAATTCTCATTTGATAGAGAGACAATACAGCAAAAGTGTCTGAAAAATTCAATGATTAATTAAACGAAAGTATCAATTCATACGACGTTCCTTCCACAATTTCCAGACTTCTTCAGATAACAGGTAATGGCAGTTTTTATATATGCATATATATGCATATATATATATATATATATATATATATATATATATATATATATTGTAATAACCAGCTAAGAAGGACATGAATTTTGTTCTTATTTTTATCAGATTTGTTTACCAACTCAGACTGAGGATCCTTGAGTGGTTTGTACATATAAAAGATAATGATAAAATGATGGATAAGTGGCTTTTAGAGAAGGGAAGGACTAATAATTAGGGCATTTTTGCGACTCTTAAGGTTAAATGGTTGTAACCGGCGGAACCCTGAAAGGCATGGTAACAGATGGACGAGGCAATTATACTAATAGGAGATGCTTATTTTAATTGATTAAGTGGCTCTCGGAGCGGGAGAAAGCCAACAGATGGTTGTGCTTGGCGAACATGGAATTTCAAAACAACTGTGAAAACAAGGGAATATTCTGGAGCCGGGATATAAATAAGAGAGCAGATAAAGGCAGAAACAGTCAGGGAGGTGCATTATCAGGAGTTAGTCAGGGAGGAGCTTTATGAGGAGTTAGCCAGGAGCAGGAGACCGCTGGGGGAGAGCGTTGGTGCAGTTCCGTAGGGCGGATGCAGGGCCAAGAAAGTGGCCGAAACAATGTTATGAACAGTTGGGAGTTTGGAGTAAGGAGAGATCGTCGGATGGTAGGCCAAACTAGGTGGCCGAGAGTAATCAGTTGGATCAGAAGACGGTAGGAGTTCGTCGTGGAAATCTGTCTGCCAGCAGAGTTTGTTGAATTCGTCGTGAGGGTAACGTCATCAAGAAGAGGTGGTGGTGAAAGCAGAGTGTGAGCGCAACGTGGTGCGTTTTTAAATCTGTATGAAGTGAGTGTGTGGAGCAGAGAGCTTGTAAGTTTATTTTCCTGAATTCATAATTGTAAATTGTTAAACAAGGGTAAAAAGTCAGATTTAGTTTCATTCGTTTCAATCATTACTTTTCATTTCGTTTTCCATTTATTTTAACTGTATTTGTTTAATTGTAAAATTTGTGTTCCGTTTCTTTATCAACCCAGTAAAGACCCTGGGGTACCGAGTCTAAGTAATCAAATGTATTCAAGATAAATAAAATTGTTTTGATTTTATAAAATTTCATTAAATTATTTGTGTAATTGTAAATTGTGTCTTAATAAATAATAATTGTTTGTTTAAATTGGTAGTTTTATTTATTTGAGATATTACAATATATATATATATATATATATATATATATATATATATATATATATAATTAAACATTTCTGTTACAACTGTCATAAGATCCAATCCATGATTCTAAATTCATATTGCTTCTAATTTTGCATATATATATATGTATATATATTGTAGTAATTAAAGGGCAATTAATAATTAATAACATTGTGGACTTGAATTATTATCGGCAAACAGACACAAATCACTCACAAGAATGGGCAAGAATAACAGGTCGTAAAGCATGTGCGCGTTAAGAGAACATATAAGGAGAATTGGCGATCAGGAAAGGCAGAAATCGGTCCTAAAAAAATAGACGAGACTTTTTTCAAAAGTAAAGTTGTACAGCATTCACCAAGATAGTGCTGAAGAAAGATTTCCGAGTGTTCCAGTTTTCGCGAAATAAATTTTAAAGACTCTATGTGGAGGAATTATCAGAATTACCGCAAATTGGCATAATTGCGAAATAAGTCATCTACAAGACATAGGAAACACTTGCTAATCCAACTGTGAAGTGTAAATTCAGTGAAAGAATGGCCTGTTTTAAAAAATTTGAGTGTGTGTGTGTTGTTGAAAAAGTTAAATTGCCGAGGTACCAGAAATCTGTAAGTCATACCTCATTTAAATTATAATTGTGAACGTTAGATTAAAGATAAAATATTCAGATTTCGATTTTTTTTAATATTGTAAAAATTAATTTGTAAGTAATTCATAAAAGTGTAATCGTTACAGAAATAATATTGTTTAAAAATTAGTAATATCTTTCTTTATTTTAAGACCCATATAAAGACCCTGAGAGTAATAGTAAAAGTTTTGTTTGTACGTAATAAATGTTGTAAAAGGTCATCGAATATTTATTTGTAATTTGAAACCTGTGTGCATCGAATAAATTAATTGTTTGGTCAGTTTTAAAAAAATTCTTATTCATGCTTCTTTCATTTAAAAATGTCCATTATATAAATAGATTCATTAACGTGGGCATTAATATTTAACATTATAAATTGTTTTCATTCACATATGCATTACATTTTTGGCGTCCTCAACGTGAGGCTAAATCATATTAATTGTTTAATAATAGTTGATCATTACAATTTTGACGTGCCAACGTGTGGCTAACTTTCATATTTAATAGTATTAATTGTTTAATTAGTAATTACTACCAATATATGCTAAATTGGAAGAAATATGAATCAATTGGGATTTTAATATTTATTCATAATTAATATTTATAATTAATAATTTTTTTCTGACATATTTCCTGAATTGCTAATTTACTTATAAAAAAACATTTAATTATATGTAATAAAATTTCCATTTTTGCTATAAATTGGTGTAATAATTGCTGTATGGGAAAGGAATTACGTTTAATGAAGTTAAAACACTCAACAACTTTTCCAAAAGCGTCTGTAATACGGAGGAGGTGTATTGGGTCTGTAACGCAATTAAAGGCCAGAAATATCCAATATCAATGTTATAAAATTACATCCTTTGAGCGAAACCTTTTAGACCGCATTGTTTTCATTACTTTTTTGTTGTCCCACAGAAAACTGAACATCACGATGAGAATTTAATAACATTGTCTGCAGGACTAATGCAAACGTCACTTTTACACATTAAACCTTAATATATATAAAAATAGTAGTATACAATGGGAACACGTTTATAGTCGTAGAAATCTAATAATTGTTTGGCTTTTGGCAACGCAATAATGGAAGTTCTGTAATTAAACCGTGTAGCAATTTGCTACAACCGCAAAAAAAGCCCTCTCTATTAGAAAGGCGATATCCATTTCCAAATGCCCGGAAAAAAGCTGAAACCTATTCACTCTTACGTTAAAAAGTATATATTCAGTTATAAAATTAACTATTCTCGCAATCCGGGGAAATTTTAATTTTTGTTCGTCACTGACTTCCTTCTGCCATATAAATTTCGGAAAAGGTATAGTTTACAAATAAAGAAGTGCCTCGTTTTTACTCATGGGTTTTGATGTAATGTATATTATGGGATATTATAGAGAAAGTTCTTTCTGTCTTTCATACGATATTAAAAATATTTTACAAAGTTCTTAACGTCACGGTTAGTTTCTGACATAAATAGTTCCCTATATCTATACTATTGATAGGGCAGTGACTAGGTTTATATTTATATTTTACATCAATTTATGTTTAATAAAGATTTTAATTTAAGAATTTTTGTTTAATCTGTATAATCTCGTGATATCCAATACTTTTCTTACTTACTAATGCATGGCATCAGAGCCGTTTGTCATTACAGACAAAACCTGATTTTTCCATAAGGTGAACAAAAACCTTGCCTGAGATATTCGAATCAGGTTTTCTAACGTTCACCAATTCGGCTCAATATGTTTAACGGCTGTTTTACGCTGTTAAAAATCTTGTTATACCTCTGCCCAACAGCGAAAACGTTTAATCGAAATCGACCCAACCGCTTTATGGTAAAAGGCCAATATAATCAATATTTTTGAACATCTGCAATTGTTTGCTAGTTGGTCTGTATCTCAGACAGCCTGCTCAGGGACTTAATGACTTATAATGTTACATTAATGTACATAATGTTGCATTAATAAATTATAAAAAAACGACCATATTAAAAGTACTATAACACTTCTAAATCATTCATTCTATAATTAACACATTAGGTTATTAATGATATTGATTTGTTTATTGTGAAATTAAATTCTCTTACTTTCAATTATAATTCTTAAAGAATATATACTTCCAAAAGTAAATTGAACTAAATATAACGCTGGACTATCACTAGTATCGATTTAAGCAACATCGTATTTTTATCTCATATAAGGACATTAGTTTTGCATTGTTAACTGGTCATAATATCTGGGAGAATAATGACTAGAAATTCTAAAACAATATTTTACGTTATTCCTGATTAAAAATTATTTTTATAACATACGTTATTATTGGTAAACTTTAAACATTTTCTTCCTTCATACTGAGGTAACTTGTTTCGCAAGAAAAGTCTAAAGTTAAGAATAAAGACAGGAGCCACACAATAGGCAACCAGTGAAACAGTCCATAGATTCTGCTTTCAGAGAAAAAGCACTACGTGCCGTGAAATGGGAAGAATAACTTCTGCGAAGATAAGACAGCGGACAACACTTACAGCTTGCTATCTGGAATTGTTTCTCCTCTGGGAGAACTATCGCTCAGTGAAGACGTCATAACACACATACATTATCAGGCAGAAACAGCAATGAATTTATAAATCTACCACTGACTGAACGAAAAATAAAAAAACTATACGAAATTGATAACCTCTATTATAGATATATCATGATCGTTTTCTTCGTGCAATATCTGAGATTTCAACCATACAAAAAAATCTAATTTTCAAAAAGTGAGAATTATTCAATTTTAATGACAAACTATGAGTTATAAAAATGCTTCATATTAATGAACTTTGTAAGTTGCTTAGTAAATCTTAAACTTAACGTGTTGGTTCTATTTTGAAGTATTATATATTATACAATGACTATTCCTAATTAATGTTCTTTTATTTTTATTTCTGAGTAATCAGTTAATTTTTTTATTTAATTTTTTATATAAATTCATACAGTTCTTTGTATTCCTACTCCGGAAAATACCCGATACTTATCAGCCGTAACCACAGCAAAGAATATATGCTAGAAATTATCACTGTTAGTATCGAGGAGAAATGTTACTTAAACTATTATTATATCCTTGGTGTTGATTTTAGATGTAATTCAGAAGCAATAAAAATTATGTAATTTAATGAATCTACCATTTGTTCACTAATACATAATTATTGCCCAGATCATAGAAACAGCAGAAAATATATATTCAACTTCATTGTACATAATTTATCATTAATGAGGAAACGTGTTTCTTAATAACAATGTACCAAGAAGTCGTCGAGTAATAATATCAAGGATCGGATCGATACATACATAACTTACACATGCCTACATATTTTCAAAATCAGCTCAACCCACTTGCGAGGAGTGAAACTGCCCCATCACAATCGTATACATAATCTTCCACTGTAAGAAGTATAACGAAATCGTATGAAGACAATAGCCAACTACTAAGCTAAATACTTCTGTTGAAGCTCTGCAGCCATTAAGGGAATCATAGATTTCATTACGTTATAGAAATTATCAGATTTAATCTAATCCATAATGAACTTTTATCTTCATATTTTGACTGTAAATTTATTAATTTTATGTATCTAAATTGTAAACTTTTGAAGGTCGCCATAAACGATACTTGTTGACGCGACTATAATAATAATAAAATTGTTATCTGTTTTGTATAAATTATAATTTCTTGTTTTCTTTATAACTGCCTCATAATACATTTCAGTATTATAAATTAACGACTTAAGCTTAATTGTGTAAATTTCAGTGTGTTTCAAAACTTCGATTTATGGGTCCATATTCCAGTAGTTGAGTAGGTGTGACGTCAGACAAGAGAAACAGCTGATGGGTAACTTCAACATTGAACGTTGTCCTTTATATTACATCACCAATTAAATATAACTATAACTTATATGATTATAATACTAAGATTTATTACAATTATTGTATTATATTTGTACCCTGACAGTTTCAGTTGTTTCATTATACTTTTTCTATATTTATTTTTATGTATTGAAAGTATATAAGTATTCTGTTCTTAATTATTATCTAGATTTTTACGCATAAGAATAATGATCCTCAAAACATTTTTTGTGGAGAATAGCGAACACTTCCAATTTTATCCTACTCCATCTCCCAGGTATTTAATGACGAGGACACTGCTTGTCCACAAAAGGCACTTGTGAGAAGTCAAATTTAGATCTTAAATGAGAAAAGTGAGTAAGACAGTTAGAATTAAAATGAAGAATTAATTAATCCTGTGTTATATTTTTCAATCTGCTTAGTGTTTAAATTGAGCACCAGTCACCTCATTATGATGCTCAACATACCAAAACCGTCAAAGAAGATTTTTAGAATTTTACATTCAAGGGATTTGGAGCAAGAACATTCTTAATCTGGAGAAACGCTTTTATAACAAAAAAAACTTAGTGTAGAATACACTGAACCTGCGTTTTTTTTAGAAAATGTAAGAAAGTGAATGTAATGAACGATTCCTGTTTATTTCACGTGTGTCATATATGGATATAAATCTTAAAATTCTAGATTTTAATTTATAAATTAATAATTCTTTAAATTAAAGAAACGTTTATTGGAAATAAACCTACAACCTACAAGTACAAAAACGTACTCAAACATCGTTAAAATGTTAAATAAAATACTTTACATTTTCTGAATAAGTTCTTAATTTCTTTAAATAATAATAATTAATAAACCAGACGAAAATTAAAATATAAAATATATTTATTTGTTTTCCGCACAAAACATTTAAAATTTGGCACATTATTTAGTTAAATTATTATGGTCTCGGTAAATATAAAGAAAAGAATAAAATATAACAAAAAAATTAATATTGTTAGGAACTGACAATAATCATACAGTATTTTTGCATGTCAAAAACATTACATTACCAAACGGTAAAGTTTTGAATTTTAAATAAGTTGTAATGAACTGCAGACCCTGCCTGTTTAACTATAAAGGCACACAGGATAACGTCACAACTGTTTGTGTGACTCAAGAAGTAAAACCAGGAGAATGTCCTAGATCCAGAAATCACATGGTACGAAACACATAAATAGACGTAAAATTTTGCATCAGTATTTAGTTAAGCAAATGAGGGACAGGAGTCATAGTTCGCGAATAGTTACGTTAGTAGTGGTTTGGAACATGTAACGAGGTTAGATCAGACGGGTAGTGAGCGATTCTGTGTACAAAGTGGCTCTTATTAAATTTCGTCGATAGTAATACTAGTAAAAATGGTTAGTCAATACAAGATTTATAGCACGTATGATGCTTATAATAATAGGTTTTTTTAATGCGACTCCCCTTTAATAGCATAGATTTGATAGGGAGGATGCGTAAGGATATAGGAAGGTAGCCAAGCGATTACTAGGTCTCCAAGCTACAGTTTAAGGATCCTACGCGGCATTCGCCTAAAAATGATGCAGGACAAACCCTAGAAGAAGGTAGGTCGGGCATTGGGTACTTGTCCCACTCCCTTCCGATGGTGGGAGAGGAGTTTCCTGTGTGGACGAAGCATTTCCTCCTCCGTACGTCAACCAGTTTAAGAGGCAGCTGGCCGACTATTCCAATAGGAATAGCAGACAACTTTTACCGTATGCCCAAAGTCTGCGAACCCGGAACATACAACTCTCAAAGCTGACCGAGGTGCCTCGGCTTGTGGGAATCTTAATAGAAAAATCCAGAGAGAGGAGAAGGCATCCCAAAGGTAGCCTCCTCCAGAGCTATCTGGGAAGGTTCACCTGCGAGAGAATAGCACTCAAAGGCTGCCTTATATAATAATATATATATATAGGCGCAGTCAAGGTAAGGCTGATTAAGTGTGTTTAGCCTGAGAGAGGAAAATCTTTGGTGTTTGGCAATATTCTGCTCCGCCCACACGGTACCTGGTCATCCTGTGTTTAACTTGAAAGTTGCTTCTGGACATTGTAGCAGCAAAGGCACCAAACTCTTGGGGTAAAGTAGAGACTTCGTAAATTAATAATTACTGTAAAATACTGCATTATTTTCACGATTTAGTGCCAGATCTCGTGTTCTCTTAGGCAAATTTATTTTATTTATTTTTTATTGGAAGGTTTAGAGTCGTGTCAGCAAAGTTGTTCTTGGCGACTGTACATAATTAAATTAAAAACATTTATTTCACCGTTTTCATGATCTTAGAATAGATAGTTAAGAAATATGAAGGATTATATTTCTTCATAGAGTCCTGTGACTGCGAAGAATTCGAGCAGTGAGTGAAATGCTGCAGATGATGTGCAGAATTCTCTTCTGGTATGGGTTGTGATAATGTTTTTCTTGGCCTGTCGTACACAGATCATTTAAAAATAATATGTTTTTCAGTTATTGGAGACCTGCAGACCGTACAACAGGCTGAGGTAAAGTAGGGAAAAGAAAATTTTAAAGCTGTATATTTTCATACACAAATTATAAATCTCTGTTTATTGGTCGTCCACGCAACACGCTGAGATGGTTCATGTTCTATGCTAAGCCGTAAACATTTATATTATCTCGGTCAACCAGCTGATCATTCTATGCATTTGTTTTGAATAATGTTTTGGTGATTTTGTTTTAAATTTCATAACAAATTTTAATTGCGAATTAATCTTTAAATACGTCCATGTAGCCGTACACCTCCCAAAATCAAATAATTTCAAATTGTACCTCATACTTTTGGATTAGCACAGCATGTGGTTAATAAATAAAATCGTAATATTGTTTGAAGATTTATATTATCGTTAGTCGCAAAGTTCATTTAAATATCCAAGAATTAATATTCTCAAAGTAACACACAGTATTCATTTTTGTCTGTAACTTCTTATTCAGAATCTTCTGTTAATGATAATGTGAAGGAAAGCAAAGTAAAATGAATTAAATATGAAGGATAATTAGCGTTACAACCAGTAAGTTTGACTTCAATGTATATCATTTCAGAAAATTAGTTAATAGATTAAATGATTTTGCATGAGTGGAACTTATTATCAGGGAAAACTATAAATACAATTTCACTGTCATCTTCTATCGAACGAGAGAATAAACTTTTACGTGGTTTAAAATATGAAACGTTTCGGAAGGCGGAACTATGTGGTTATTAAACTTATTCAATATGTGAAAAAAATAGAACATACGTTATTTAATAAATTATTAAAATAAACTAAAATGGAGCCAATTAAATAAGCGCAAGTTTTGATGGAGGAAACGTTATTCTAACTTTCAATAGCTGATACAAAATATTTATTTAAAACAACACATACATAATCAGTTATATAAAAACGTATATTACAGGATCATTCACAATTCAACGTTGTTTTCTGTACATCGGTCTGATTTCCTCCATTAAGTTGCTGCTTTTTGTGTGAAGTTTCCGCTCTGTTGCAAAATGGTTGCGCTTTTTTCAGTAGCGATCTATTGTAATCGCCTTACCCGCTCCCTCGGATCCTTATAATGGACGAATGCCGGCCCGGGAGCCACTGCATGTGCAGAAAAGATTTATTTTTAATTATACAAACGACAATCGTCTCATTAATTAACATTCGCGATCCGCGCTATCCACACCAGGGAGCCGATAAACGATTTTCCAGGACTCGTGAGTACTTGAGTCGAGCATGAGACTCTCAATAACTGTATCTCAGGGGTCCTGGCTTTGATCAATTACGTGGGGATAGAATCAATGAATGAAAACAAAATATAAACATTAAATTCAATTTAATGCACGAAATGGGGTTAATACAAATACTCGGCCACGACTCCTCAATCGCTAAATGTTGCCTTTTCACACACATTCATTCATAAACTTAAATCCAACAACAGTCTCCAGAAATTCACTATTTTGGCCAAATTTATCAAATTTAATACGTCCTTTGGGAACACTGCCCGTCATTGGATCTACAAATCGTAATTCGCACTACTTTCACACGATGCAGGGAAAGTGAGGGAAGTTTGTTTACTGTGCTGTAACGCGTTGTTTTCCGATGACGTCCGGGTTGAGGTTCAGGTGCCTGGCCGGTTGGCTGACCAAATCCTCGCCGCCAATCTCGCACGCAGATAAGCGGCTAAAACACATACACTTGCTCCGCAATTCACGGTTCTCTCCTCCAAGAACCTCCTCACCAAAATCTCCTACGCGTCCGTCCCTTCCAGTTCACCAAAACTGACCACGACCGCTCTCCTGCATTCCAGGACGCGACTCGCCTCCACCACACTATTCTGGTCATAGACGCCGGCTTTGATTGCTGACGAGCCGAATGTTGGGAAACAACTGTTCTGTCTCCTGACCCACAGCTTCTCTTCGCCGTCCAGGATCCGACTCCTCTTAAACCGCCACAGCTGTGACCACCCACGGTCACCTATGTCAGAGCACATTCACCCCTATGGTCAGAAAATGACCTCGCAAACCTACTTCCTGTCGCCGTAAACTTGGTCCCACTGATCGGCCGTGTGAAAAATTTTATCTCCAACATGCCCACACAAAGACAAATAGTATTAATGTTTGAAATCACAATCACTTATTACACTATTTGTTTCAGAATTATCGTCGAGAATCCGAATTCTATTATAGTAAAAATTTAAATTTATAACTTTCTATCACTCATACATGCAACGTCCTTTAACAACAAAAAATAAATAATAGTACATTCATTTATTTCCTGTACTATCCTACTATTTCCCTTTGTATTTCTATTCCTTGACATGATTGAAGTAATTTCTCTAATTTTGAAAAAATATTCCTCCTTACTCCTGAAACTTCAACAAATACATTCTTTAGCGTTACGATTTACGTTTTTACATTTTTTATATAAAATAAATATATTTATATATTATAATATAAATAGAATAAAATACGCTCGTCAGGTACAAAATTACGTCTATTGTCAAAAATTAATTCTACGACGTTATGTTATTTTCTTAGGACCTCTTCAGGTTAAACAGTTTTAGGCAAAAATTAATTTAGAAATTAATATTATAAGTATTAACAAATTTTTTAAGAACAATTCCAAATTATTTGAAATAACTTAATTTTACTTACAATTTTGTATATAAATAATGTAATAAATTTACTGGATCCTTCTGCTGCATTGTCTGTTGTATTGAAACTCTTAGGTGACAATGAAATGTGACCGAAAACAATGTATGGTTCTCGGTATGTCTTAATAATATTTTAAAGTTTTAGAATATTATGCTGAAAAATGGTCGTAGTTGTTTTAACTCACAAAGTTTTTTTCGGACTGAACTGAACTGTTGAAATACGTTGGAGTATCAAGCGTGCCTTGCGAATGAGGATTTAGATTGGTAAGGTGAGTGTAGGTAAAACATGCAGTAGCATATCATCGCTGTTGGGAGTATTTTTTTAATTATTATCTAATAATTTCAATTAAATTTTTATTTTTATATGGATATGGCATTGAATAAAAACAAATATTATCTTGAACTCTATATTACAATTAAAATAAAATACAATAAAAAATCAAACACTTAGATCTAATAATATGAAAATAATGATAGCCAATTCAGACAAAAAAGTGATAATATAAATACCACACAACGTTTCTAGGATCCTTGCTCCTTTCCTGAAGTGCGAAGAAGAGCCTAGACAGACACAACTGCATTCGTCAGTTTACAAAACTCAGAAGCGACGAGAACACAATGTTTGCTGTTTGTTGTTATTAATCAAGTAGGAAAGGGTATTGTTACGCTAACCCTTCGGATCTCCCATGGTTGTTGCGTTTTCGTCGCTTTTGAGTTTTGTAAACTGACAAGTGCAGTTGTGTCGCTCCAGGCTCTTCTTCGCACTGGAGGAAAGGGACATTTGGTATTTATATTACCATTTTTTTTGTGTGAATTGGCTATCTTTCCTATTCATTATATTAAATCAGACGTAAATTTTATCTTTCTAATATGAAAAATATATTAAACTTAATCTCAGGGTTTTTAGGGCCTTCTCGTCGATTGTTGAATGCTCTATCGAAGAATTGGCAGCTTCGAGGCAAATTGAAAATGGTTTACAATTTTTTTTTACAATACCGGACTCTGTTGTATTGTCCAGGTCGCGCGCCAGAGATGTCCAGCTCGCTCTCCTCAGTTTCATTGTTCCATTGTCTCAAATCCAGACCAAATGTAACTCGAACTGAAAGTCTCAATTCGAGGCACCAAGCATATTTTTTCACTTGTCAACTTTACATCCCAAGCAAAATTTCTCTCTCACACTCAACTGTCTCCAACTATCTCCAATCATCATCTGACCACTCTTTCTTAGCGGTGGGACTCACCCCACTTATTACTGCAATATGCACATTCCATATCGAACGGCGACTTGTCTGGGTTTTACGACCCTTGTCAGTCACCAACGGTGCACCAAATTCCTGGTCAGCCGATCGAAACACTTTCTTTTATCGTAATAATTACACATATATACATGCATAATCAGAGGAAAATGATGCACTTAGTTAAGGTAGGTGCGGAAATTGCTACGCAAGTTGTTGGTTTTGACGTGTTAAAGAATGTTAAAGATTATACGATGATCGCGGAGGTACGCAATAGGTAAACTACCGACTAGTAATAAAACCACATCGCAAGAACGATACTCCACCACTGGAACTTCAAAGCGCTGATTACGTCATCTCTGGGCTGTTAATTTTCATCGTCAAATATTACCTACGTTGAAACGATTATTTGGTATGTTGACGTTCATTCGTTATAAAGCAATAAAGGATTTATAAAAGAAAAAGACGCAAATGTTTCCCAATTTTATTATATTTTTGTTCCACATTTTTATATTTATTACAAATTTATTTCGTTTAAATATACTTGTCACTTATAGGTGTGTGTTTACATATGAACTTTTGACTAACTTTCAACACCTAACAATTAATTGAGATGCTATTAAGCTAATATCAATAAGCAAACTCTCGTGGCTTTCATTCCACCTGATGCCTCGGTAATGATATTACCTTTTGTGTTTTGAACAATGTAATAACACAAAGGACATATGAAGGACAACGGAATCTGTTTGATTATCGGAATTGATGTCTCCGGTTTCCGTGTATGAATATTAGAATGTGAATAATCAATGTTGCTTCCCGTTGTTTCCTTACAACAGATTTTTCGATTCGATATATTGAAATTTGATCTCTAAAAAGATTACTCTGAAATGTGAAGTTTCACATATTAATCACTGAATTAAGCATAGTTTGACTTTACATAAAGTTTCAAATTTCTTCTATTATTTCATTAATTTTGAATAGTTGGGTTCATTGAAGCAGAAATATATGTCAGAAATACTAAGGTATAATAGACTGCGTTCTTAGGCTTTTCATACTTTGCTCACTCATTAAACACATTTACTATCATTTTATTTGTAATTAACTAGGAAAAAGAGATTTTATCAAAGAGAATACGATTGGAGCGTGTATGTGTTAAATTTAAAATATAGGCCAGAACACTTTCTATAAACTTGCGTGTCAGTGCATTCACTTAATAGTGGATTTTCTTGCTAAACAACAATGAATTAACATTCACTAATTTCATTTTATTAAATAAAAACAGCCAGGAAATATATAATTGTTCACCGAAAGGAAAACCGTAAATAAATACTTTAATACCAATTTCTTATTACGTCAATTAACGTGTGATGTTTGTACTTTTATTATAATGTAAATAAACTGTCTACTTCGTTTATAATTTATCGTAATTCCGTTATTTTAATATATATAAGGTATGATTAGTGAAATACCACTTGGAGAAATTAAAGTAAACATATTTTATTTAGTGAGACTAATTTAAATGTTTTAAAAAGCGCCATTTCTTTAAACAATATAAAATGTTAGTAATTAAAACATAGTTAAGTAATTTATCTAATAAATAAAGCAGAGTGTATGTATGTATGTATGTATGTATTTATGTATGTATATATATATATATATATAAATATATATTTGTATGTTCCTTATATAAATCTACACCAGTGGAGAAAATTTCACCAAATTTCGTACATGTGTTCTCTACAACCAGGAAACAAACACTGTTGGGGTGAGACGCGTCTACCATCCCCAGAAGCGGGGATGGTCGGGGTGAAAAATTTGAACATGCTAAAACAGTCGATATTTCAGTCGGATAAATATTTTTAGGGTCTAAGATATTGATAATGTTTCTACCGATGTTATCTGAATATAATTTTCATCCTCTACACCCTGGGGAAAGGGCACCCTTATGGTTTGGGGTGGAGATGCTTTACAGGAAAATAACGCGAATACAACCGAGATTCGAGTCAAATCGAAGGTTATGGATGTCACTGAGTTTAGTTATGACATTCAACTTGGCATTTACCCCTCAGGTGCAGGGGTAGGAAGGTAAAAATTTTGGAAGATGCAAACACAACAGGTACTTGCGTTGAATAAATATATTTCAGGGTTAATTATATTGATTGTATTTCTATTGATGTTCTATGTGTATAATTTCAACCCCTTTTCGGCATGCTAGGGGAGCACCTTTAAGTGTGGAGGGTGAGGGGCGTTTCGTATAATTAACGCCAAATCAAACGAGATTCGAGTAAAATGGGGGTTATGGATGGAATAGCATTCATAAAATTTCACTACATGTTATCTATGTATAATTTCAACTTATTTTAGGCATGGGAGAGGACCACCTTAAGGATTCGGGATGGAGTGGCATTACATGAAATTACGCAAACACATTAGAGTTTCGAGTCGAATCCGGAGTTATATCTGTGTTTAATTATGACATTTAACTTACAGTTTAACTTTCCCAAGCGGAGGTGGACGGGGGTTGAAATTTTCAAACATGCTAAGCAGTCGATATTTGCGTCGAATAAATCTTTTTCTGGTGCACTGCGATTTGTTATATTTTTCTAAGTGTTCCATATATTTAATATAACCTGTTTCGAAATTTGGAGTGGAGCTCCCTTAAAGGAGGGGATGGAGTTGATTTATATAAAAATAACGGAAAAACAATCATCGAGATTGGACTCAAATCCAGAGTTATGGTTGTCAGTGAGTTTAATTATGATATTCAAATTGCCGTTTTATTTCTCCAATCAGGGGTCGTTAGGGGTGGAAATCTTCAAACTTGCTAATACGGCCGATATTTGAGTCTGATAAATATTTTCCCGGTAAAAGTGAATAATAGTGTTTATTAATGTCTGTCAGTAAAATTTCAACATTTTACGGCATGGGAAAGGAGCGCCCTAGGGATGGAGTGGAGGAATGTTACAAGAAAATAACTGGAATACAACCGAGTTTGGAGTCAAAACCAAAGTTATGGATAACGCTGAGTTTAATTATGACTTTAAACTAGCAATTAACCTCCCAGGGACGGGGGTGGTCGTGGTGGGAATAGTCAAACATGTTAATCTACCGTTATTTTTCGGGATCAATGAGGTTCATAAAATTTCTCTACATATTCTCTGAGTATATCTTAAACCCCTTTCGGGCTTATCAGGAGTGGGGTGGTGGAACGCTACAATAAAATAACGCGAATATAACCGAGATTTGATTCAAATACAGGGTTATGGATGTCGCAGAGTTTAATTATGATATTTAATTGGCCATCTAACACCAAAGGGCAGGGGTGGACCGCGCATGCTAATTATCTAACATGGATATTTGCGTAGAAAAATTATTTTTAAGGGATAATCCAATTATAGTATTTCCACCCATTTTATGTTTGTAAAATTTCAACCTCTAGCGACATGAGTGATATCACGCTTACGGGTGGGTGTGGAGGTGAGTTACCGGAAAATAACGCTAATACAACAGACATTCTATTCAAATCGAAGATAGTGGATGTCCCTGAGTTCATTTATGGCAATCTGAGCAACCCGTGGTGGTAGACTGGGGTGGCAGAAGTTGGGCAAAGGTAGGTGGGGTGTAGAAATAATAAAATAAGTCAAGCTCCGAATTTCACGCCCAATAAATATATTTCGGGAACAATGAGATTATTAAAATTTCTCTACACGTTCTCGGTGTTTAATTTGAACACATTACGGGCTTGGGAGGGAACTCACTTTAGCGGTGAAGGACAGCGGGAGTTACAAATAAAATACGCGAATAAAACAAATTAGAGTCAAATACAGGGTTATGAATGTCGCTGAGTTTAATTATAATATTCAATTGGCCATTTAGCCCCCAGATGTGGATGTGGTGGACGGGGCTGAAATTTTTATAACATGTTAAACGGTCGATATTTTTATCAAGTAATTAATTGACATTGATAATATATATGCCGATGTTGTTTGTAAAATATATCCCCTTTCGGTATTAGAGGGAAGTACACTTAGGGGAGGGGGTGGAAACGTCAAATATGCTAAAACAGCCCATATTTAGGCAGATAAATATTTTTAGGGATCGAAGAAACAGTGTTTCAACCGGTGTTATCTGAGATGATATTCAATTACCCATTTAATCCCCTGGGATGGGAATCGACGGGGTGGCATTTTTCAAGCATGTTAAATCATCGATATTAGCGTAGATAAATAAATGCCAGGGCAATCACGTTGATAGAATTTTTACCGATGTTGTTTGTAGGCATGATAAGGGTAGGGTGGAGGGAATTTACAAGAAAATAACGCGAAAACAACCGAGATTCGCGTCAAAATCGAAGGTAATGGATGTCGCTGAATTTATTTATGACAATCTGGGCAACGCGCGGGTATCGGCTTGGTTGGGATAAGTTGACCGGCCGATTTTTGCGTCGATTAAATATATTTCTGGGTCAATTAAATTAATAAAATTTCTCTACATTTTGCACGTGTATAATTTCAACATTTTTCGGGATTGGGAATGGAGCACACCTTCAGGGTGGGGTGTGAGCGGAATTCCATTATAATGATGCAAAAACAATCGACATTGGAGTCGAATCCACGGTCATGGATGTAAATGAGTTTAATTATTACATTTAACTAACCGTTTAATTGCCCCAAGGAAGGGTTGGCGGGGGTGTAAATTTTTTTAAATATGTTAAACGGTTGATTTTTGTAGCGAATAAAAATTTGTCGGGGACAATGTCACTGATAATATTTTTACCGATTTTGCTTTTAATTTCAACCCCTTGACACACGTGAAAGATCACAATTAGGGGTGGGGGTGGAGGGGCGTAACTTGAAAATAACGTGAATAAATTACAGATTGAAAATATAGATGAATGTACGTATTTCAACGTGGGAAATTCTCGGGGGTTAGCGGTGATGTGCAGGGGTGTGAGGGGCTTGGCGGAGTTGGGCGGGGAATATATTTTCAAACAAGTTAACCGGCTGATATTTACTTCGAATAAATATATTTCGGCATCAATGGGATTCATAAAATTTCTCTACATGTTCTCTGTGTATAATTTCTACCCCTTTCGAGCTTGTGATAGGTGCACCTTTAAGTGTGGGCGTGGAGTGGCATTACATAAAAGGAAAACAGAAACTATCGAGATTAGAGTCGAATCCGGGGATATAGTTGTCACTGAGTTTAATTATGACATTCAACTTGCCGTTTAAGTCCCCCAAGCGATTGTGTTCGGGGGTGGAAATTTTCAAACATGTTAAACGGTCGATATTTGCGTTAAATAATTACTTCCTGGGGTTAATGACTTTGGTAGTTTTTATACCGATGTTGTTTGTGTATAATTTCAATCTCTGTGAAGGAAGCAAGCTTAGGGATGGGGTGGAGGTACGTTAAATAATGCGACGGGTGTGGGAGGTGGAGGGAGGGGGTAGAAATTTTTAGACAATGTAATCGACCGATTTTTGCGTGGAATAAATATTTTTTGATTATCGCACATTTATGGGGGTGATCATCTTCTAACATGTAAAAACGACCGATATATTTGGTCAATGACTTCAACCCCTTTCGGCATGGGAGGTGAGCACATTTAGGGATAGGGTTCGAGGAGCGTTACATAAAAATATCGCAAAAGCAACCGAAATTGGAGTCATATGGGGGGTTATAGAAAAATGACATCTCGGGCAACGCCGGGCATCCAGCTAGTATAAAATAAAATAAAAAATATATATATATTACTGTTATCACGAATTATTATAATACTGATAAAGTCAAAACACGTTTCTAAACTGATTCAATATAAATACATGATTTAAAAAGGTCCTCTACAGCCATAAAAATTCAGAAAATAAAGAAAAAATAAATTAATTTATTACCATAAATATATATATATATATTGTAATACTCGACCTTTTGATAATTATTGTTATAGGAATTTAGATTAAACAAGTTATTAAATATTATTAAACAAAACAATTTTATTAATCTAGAATACAACTCAGGGAAATCTCTGTATATTTTTTATTTCCTTTTACCTTAACAATTAAATTACACTAATAATCCAGTTACATTTTATAAATCAGACTCTGTCTTTACTGGGTTGATAAGAAAACGGAAAACTAAAATTTACAATTTAAAGAAAGCAATTAAATAAAACGAAAACGAAATCTGACTGATTACCCTTATTTAACAATTTACAGAATTTATTACTGAATGTCTACTTACAATTTTATTTGGGTTTTTCAGGAATGCACTTTAATCTACAATGCCCTTCTGTGCACAGACTTTTACACACGCTTCACAGACACGTTCACTTTATCCTTTTTGATATTCCGGTTCCTGACTGCTTGCATGGACTAAAATGTTTATTTTATTTTTAGGCACGGCCACCATTCAATTTGACCGAATATTTATCACCGCTTCCACATCCTCCTCCTTTGCGGTTTACATTTCAACTCCTACGTCCATCTCCTCCCAAGTCTGTCACCACACTCTTACATCCTTCCCTCTTGGGCTCTAGCACCTGACTCCATCTCCTTTGAGGTCTCCTGTCCAACTCTGACACCACACTCCACGTCTAATCTCCTCCCAACTCTGACTCCACATTAACTTTTCTATGCACTTCTCCCTCTCCAGAATATTCATTTTTTTCACAGTTTTTGAGTTTCCACGTTCGCCAAACAAACCCTAACTGTTGACTTTCTCACGCTCCGAGAGCCCCTCAATACAATTAAAATAAACATTTCCTTTTAATATAATTGTGTGTCCACAAAACATCTGTCATTATGCCTTTAGGGTTTCGTCCCGATGTCTGTCAAAACAATTAGCTCTAAGAGCCGCTAAACGTCCAATTCCCTTCTTTAAGAGCCGCTTATCCATCATTTTATTATTATCTTTTCCTCTATACAAATCACTCAAGAATCCCCAGTCTGAGTTGGTAAACAAATCTGATTAAATAAGAACAACATTTATGTTCTTCTTAACTTCTTAATATATATATATATATATATATATATATATATATATTATATTAAAGTCTCAAAATAACTAACGTCAAATTCTCCACTACATAAAAATAAACATAATCGAATAATAAAATAATAAATATTAAAGTTATACATTTGTGTTGTAAATAAAAACCAGAAAGTAATAACGAATTGAAAATGGTTTATGTTTTTTTATGAACAGAAATATTACTTCATTTGTCACACTTATTACGAAACTTTGACATAAATTTAAGTTGACATATTGCTTACATTTCATTATTTGAATTGTTGAAATTTTTAATTTTTTCCTGCTGCAGTCACACACATGAACTTGTTGGTTTGATCAGAGCGTTGCAGGCGATTATACGAATGTGCTTCGCACCTGCACGGATTACAAGCACGTGCGCGTTATCGGCAATAGCCGCTACAAGTCCTGTAATGCGACCTATAATCGCCCTGAAATACGCAATCTAATGCTCGTCCTTTCATCCATGGTAACATCTGGACCAGTAGATTCAAAGGCACGAATCGCAGCCCAATTAGGCTTGATCACGTTGGTGTTGCCAATTAACGCAGCCTGAGAACAGACCGCTTCATTTATATCATTTAGTTGCCAGAACGTTTGGATCGCATCATGAGACAACCTACTGAGGTATGAGAATATACCATTTATGTGGAGCCAATATGTCGTTACATCACATCGCATAGTCAGTTTTGCCAAAATTATATCTATTAAATGGACTTAATATTTGAATTTTTTATTACACGAATTATGAAAATATAAGAATAACGCGCTATAGTGAGATAAATGAATAATAAGGTGTATAACAAACAATTTTAATTTTTTTTATTAATGAAGTACAGGGTGCATACAGAGAACCATACAATTTAAAAAAATCATAACTCTTAGGTTTTAACCCGATGCGATTGAACAATGTACTGTTAAAAACAAAATATATATCTAGTTTAACGTGGCGATAGTTTAAAATAATATTATTCCTCAACGATGGATCTGCCGTACTTAACAAAATGATTGAGCCTTACATCATTTGCCTCCAAAATCATCGGATTTCACTGCATTTGATTTTCTTTCGAAAAGTTTATAAAAGACTCTGTTTATGTTCGTCCACTTCCGGGAACTGGTCGAAACAGCGGTGGAATCAGTAACTAAAGACTTGCTCGCTTGTGTGTGAGACTAATTTGAATACCGCATTGACATGTGCCACGCATCACAAGGGTAGCACATTGAGCAAAAATGAGTTAATATATAATCTTTTTGATGATTTTTTCAATCTACAAATTAACATTAATTCTATATGTTCATTACTTTTAAACATTAATTTTATTACTACTTCTTTTTCATAATACATGAGTGTCAAATTCTTTTTGAAACCAGCTTCATATTCATTCTATTAATTAATTACATCTGAAAAAGTAACACGATGTTTACTCATTAAAAATACTGCTCGACATTATATTTCATATTCACCAGAAACTAAACGTCAATGAAGTACATTAAAATTCCTGAATATGTTAACGATTCATATAACCTGTCCAGATGAATATTATTTCTGAATTAATGAAATATACACCCTAAAGAGTAATTTACAGAATATGGCACAGATTTATTTGATTAGGATATCATATTGAAATTGGGGGTAGCATAGATAATGCATTCTTAAAATTAATTTTCTCGTTGTTCTGGACGCATACCTTTCATAAATATACATTAATTAAATTAAGTTTTTCTGGGAAAAATCACTAACACGACATATTATTGTGTAAGTAATTTTTCTACCACTGTGAATGAAAATATTATTCGTAAGTTATGATAAAATTGCTATTTTCAACACAAGATGTATATAATTTATTACTGCATTTTAAGTATCTGATAATTTATGACAATTGTGGATTTAATCTGAAACGTTTAAAATATTAAATTGAGACTACAGAAAAATAATTTCTTTCAAGCGTCTTAATTTACCGAAGAATGTATATTCCAATACTATTAACGTGGAAAAATTTATCTGAGTGACACAGATAATTTTGGTCTAGAACAAAGTTATCTCTTGTTACACACGGAACTTCAAGCGCGCGAAAACTCAGTTCTCCATTTACCCATGGTGAGTTAGGTTTAACCTGATTTCCCCAGGGACTTAATTCAAAGCAGGTGTCTGTTTCATGCAAAAAGTCTTTACGCTTCCTAGAACAATAAAGTTGCGATGAGGCCACAATCAACACAAGAAGTAGAAAAACAACACAGGTTTTCCTCCGCTTAGGAGTAAATCTTCAATTGAAATTCATTCTTCTTTGAACCAGATGAACGAAGACTTTAAAATGTTAGTTTGATGACTCCAAACTTGTTAGATATATCAAGGAAAGAAACTAATAAATTTAGCTGAACCTAGAGAAAAAGCTACTATTATTTTATTTGTTTGCTATATTCTCTTTTTGTGAAGAAAAAAAAATTTTTTTCTACTATTAAATATGTGCAATAGTTAAGACAATTTCTTCGTCCTATCATTCTCCTAAAGTGTAATATTTTGTGAAGATATTGTTTTATTAGTTTTAATTAAAGCAATATTCGATGTAAAATATATTTACCACTTTATACTTAAATGTAACGCGATTATACAAAATAATTACGTTTTGATTTTGTAAGATTGAATTTATTTCTTGAATTATAAATGGAAAGATAAAGATAAAATTATTGACATTAAAGTTTTTCTTATAATGTTCTAGAGTGTCTTATAATATAAAATAATTAATGATAAATATTTCCTAACATTAGGGAAATAAACCATTCGTTTCTGCAAAAAAAAAATTGGTGAATTATATTATAGTTATAGCAACCAATATATTAATATGATACAGACAAAACATAAATAACTACGTTAAGTATACGTAAATGTAAACTGATGGTGTTTAAAGAGTAATATTGTCAGTACTAATCAAGTGTCTTACTTATAAATAAATTTAAGAAGAGAAAAATAGTTTTAAACAAAGTTCAATTAAAGGGTATGAAATTTGAATCAAGGGGTCAGGATGGTAAAATATAATCTAAACCGGGAATCTGATTTGATTGATTTATTCCATTAGTTCTCGTCTCATGAAACAGGATACGTCATTTTATAAATTACAATACAATTATTGGATTCTGCTATTAATAACAATTACAAGTTAATATAAACATAACTAAAAATTTGGAACATCAATTTTCCTGTCAAACATAACTAAAACTACTATAGAGTAATACTATAGAGAATAATTGAACGTTACTAAGTAAAAGATTTTCAGTATTCAAACAAATTTAATACGCACTAGGTAAAAAATAAATATTTTGAGAATTAACTGTCATAAAATATGGAATTGCACATTACACATGAATAAACACAAAACCGGACACACGCACACTAGGAAGAAAAACACAACGGACAAGTCACTACAAGAAACAGAACGACGAAGAATCTACACTTCCGAAGATAAAATCAAACAAAGAAAAAAGCAGAAAATACCAATAAAGACTAAGAAAGATATGAAATAGTACTTTAAAGAGCAACACATTCAACACTTTTCCAGTATTAACAAAATATTATTATTAGGGGAACCATGAAGAAACTGCTGTACTGAGTAAAACAACGGCGCCTTTCAGTAGAATGTTTTTGTACAAAATCCCAAAGTTCTTGTAGTTATTTTTCTTTACATCTGGAGGAAGGCTATCGTATAAAACAATTCCCTGAAATGTGAATAATTCTCTGGTAGAGAGAAAAGATCTTAGACCTGAGCGATTTCAAGTCTGATAATCGTGAGACTCGCCATTTGTTTGAAAGAGATTCATGTTCACATTACGAACTTTAAAATTGCATAAATAAACACGATGGGTAGTGTTAAACTTTTGAATAACGGCTTAAAACTAGATTTAAAATCCGTATTAGAAAGTATTCTAAATGCACACTTTTGCAACTTTAATATTTCTTTGCTCCTTGAGAAATTTCCTCAAATTGCAATGTCAACATGTTTCATTAAGGTTCTGAGACAATAACAAGCCGAGCTGAGTTTCCCAGCAAGCAGAACCATTGTTGACTACGGAACTGCAGCTGTGTGCTATAACTCTTGTGACAATGGAAGAATCAGTGAAACTGACATTTTGACGAAGTTTTCTAATAATGACAAAAGTAAAAGAGTGGGAGGCTATAATGGAGGGAACGGAGATAAGCTTTTGAAACTAGACAGTTGTTCTGCGCTCACCGCAGCTGGTGGATGTGATTATGAGAGGCTCCGTAAAGTTGTTGTCTCTGATATAGTCCGAGGCAGAATCGTCGTGAGAAAGGGGCCACAATTTGTTAGTGAAGAGTTCATCGAAGCCACACAATTTAGTACGACGGCTTGTCAGCAATCAATCCCGGAGGCCGACGCCTTAGCCAGTGGTCAACCCCTGAGACGAAGCCTTGCATTGGTCCTGACTAAAGTCATCACTGCAGTTAACCCGTTCTGCCGGCTGTGAGATACGGAGACGTCGGTACGAGAGCTACAGCAAGCAACACAACAGAGAATAGCAGTACGTATTTGGTACGGGCAGCAGATCTTTTCTACGTAAAAACCACAGGTGCCTGAGATAAGAGTTTTTCTTGCTTAACTGTAATAAACTTATATAAAATTTCTTTAATGGTCAATATTTTTTTTGATTTAACGTAAAAATCCAGCCCACAAAAATAATTCTTTACAGTACGGACGAAATATTTAAATCAGAGTAATAACTATTAATTACTTACACTTCAGAATTAATCTGAAAGAATAAATTTTGGAGTTATGGTTTGGCCAAGAGTTTTTTGGGTGTAATGCTGAAGGAATGTTGTACGAGTAATTTAAAGGAAGTAAATTTAAATTTCTTATTAGAATAAATGAGCAACCATTCAAACAACACTATATTTCACCAGGAGCAAGAGAATATCCATATGCAAAATCAAAGAATAAAGCTGTGTCCTTTATACTAAGAATAAACGGCTGAAACCATACTTAGAAGTCCTGATTCACGTTGAACATTGATAAAACAAGAGTTAAGGTACAAAAAAACTATTATGAAAAAGTAGAAAATTATGACTTATTTGAAGTAGCTCATAACGTTTAATTTCAGTATTCAGCCTGTATGCATTTCAAAATAAGTCAGTAATTTAAAGTATATGAAATTTTTCCCGAAAAATAGCACTATTAAGAAACCAACCAACATCAATAAATATTATAGAATACAAGCCCCGTGTCGAGAACATCAGTCGATTTGGATCAGTTATTTATAATTTATCATTCATGTCAAAGATATTCAGCCTTCACTTCACTCCTGGAGTGAATATATTAATTATTGCGACACGTTTGTAAACAAAATATATAACTGAACGAGCTAATGCTGTAAATTCATCGCACGGCCCTACGCTGTGTTTCGTTGTCTTCGAATTTGGCATGAATATTTCTTGAAGTCATTACAAACGACAAATGAGTAAGTGTTTTTTTTATTATGGTTCGTGTCCAGTACATTTTCGGGATAACTATAATGGTTCACAGAGGAGAGAAAGTTTAAGGTTAGAAATAATGTTACATTAATTTTCTGCAGCCATAGATGAACGTAAATGAAGTAGTGAACCATTCGTACTGTATTAGGCTTCTTTATTTAACATATATTTTAGTGGTGTAACCGCCGCGTACCACACTTAAATACCAAAAGCTTGAATTCTGGCAGTATAGCAAAATTTATAAGGGTAATAAAAAGGGAACCGAGATAAGAAATACCAGTAGCTAGTTGAATTTCAAGATAATCGACCGTACAATATTTATTAATAACTCTAACTTTTCAACTTAAAATAATCCATTACAATATCTCAGATACAACAAATCGGTCGCACGTACTGAGCGCCAAAATTATTGTGGTCATTGCATTAATAAAAACTTATAACTAACAACTTAAGTAATGTCATCAATTAAATTAATTTAAATGCCTTGGATATTTAAACAAAGATTCAAACACAATCATGGAATCGAAGTAAAAATTAAATTTAATAGAATGATCAATTAGAACTTCAGGATCCAAAAGAAAATTTTTAAATTAATATTTAAATTCAAAGAAAGAAAATTTAAAGTTAATTAATAGAATTGACTCTAATTAAATTAGTTTTTATTAATAGTAAACTTTAACAAGACAAATTCAAGGTTTTTAAATCTAAAGATCATCGGCAAAAATTACAAAATATTTTTAATAAATCAACTAATGAAATTTGCAAAATAAAGTCCGTTATTATACGGGAATTAGCAATTTATTACATTTATGTCAGAGAAAATGAGTTAGATATTGATTCAATCAGCGTGATCACAAATGTATTTAAATTTTTTTGATTTCAATTACGTCTTAAATGGTTCTTTTATTGACGAATTGAAGAAAATTTAATAGTATTTATCACTTCACCACACTTGTCTCCCCTTTTAAACTTCAGCTGATGACTAGTGGAACGGAGGGGAAATGCACTGTGGGTATCCTGAACGTTGATAACTTAAAAGCGCAACCAGTGGGTATGAGTACAACTCGTACTCAGGTTTCGCTCTGCACGACCTTGAGTTACGTGACCTGTGCGCCGCAACTGTCCGTTGCGAACTCTTTCTAAATGGCTCAAAATCGGGACTTATATATCGCATTAGAATTATTGGAACCCAGTGATAGCTGGGCTTCTTCGTTCAAATAATCCAAAAGGCCCTGCGATTGCCTTCCTCGTGTCGTCCCACCTTGGTAAAATGTTCGATTCGCTGTAAGCAGATTTCAATCATTAGTCTATGATCTGGCAAACAGACAATAACGCATTAAATAAATTAACATTAACATTTTTTAAAAAATTAATCTCATTAACCTTAATAAAAATAATAACAATGAATTTAAACAAAAATCTACCGCTATTATTTAAGTACAGAGGCGATCATAATTTAAACAAATAATTAAGTACAAAACAAAATAATTATATTTATGTGGCAGAATTTTCCTGACCCGTCACAATATATATTAGTTTGTATTTTCGTTCCAGACTATTAATAAAAAATTTATTTTTCGATCTTTACTCCACTTATTTATTTGTATTTAAATTAAATTTTTAATATCTTGCAGATATATCTTCTATTATAATAAATATTTTTTCAATATACGTCATTATTCATTGTTTTTCTGCTGAATCTCAATGAATCAAAACATAACCAAGAAAAAATCCTCTTATTTTGAATTTTTTATTCAAAACTCAAAGTCATACACAATTGCAGTTGCTCTCTATGAAATAATAATTATAAATATGAGAAATTAAAAAATTCTGTCATTACAGGAGGTCTAATATCTTTAAAATATTTACAAAACTTTATTAGCACAATATTCCATATATACCCGTTTCACGATACATGAATTTAATTTAACACGAGCTTCATCTTAACACAGAACACATATTTACTCACGCTCAACTATTTATTGCCAATTTCACAACTAACATACCAATGAAACTTATCCTGAACACAAGCTACGTGTGTTTTTAACAATAGCGAGTTACAATTAATATTTTTTAATAAATATATAATTAGTAGCACGGTATTCGGTTTACAAAGTTACAGTCAACACAAATTTCAAATGCCTAATGAAAACTAGATTAATAACATCTCCCTCCTCTCTTATGTAGTTTTCACCAAATGAAAATCCATTTAGACGATATTTCTATTTAGTCAATTTAGTATTTTCAATGGAGAAGGCACAATAAAGATTATATCAATCTTATCTAGCCTCATGTACAAAAAACAACACATTTTGGAAAATATATTACATTATTTTACTATATTACAAAGTATAAACATTGTTATTTAACAACTAGTATCACGAATTTAAAATCATTTCTACATGGATAGGTACATCGTTCTTATCTCTATATTTACAATATAAATATTTTAGTTAATCACATTTTAAAAAATATATAAACAGTTCGTATACATCAACTTTCTTGATCAGTATAGGGATAGGTACATCGTTAGTATTTCTATAGTTTTGTAATAAGCTTTACGATAACTGTAAATACTTAACACCCAGTTTAATCACGCCCCATTTTTTTTAATTCTAACCCAAACATCCTTTTGTAAGGTGGCAACGATATCTGATTCACATTTCTGATTTAAAAGCTTTTCCATATGTCAGTGGATGTAAATTCATTCCCAAATATTGAATTTAAACCGCAGCCTGTGTTCACGTACAAATTATCTCAATCACATGCGTGAGTTTCCACAATTAAATGTCTAGAAACAGGCCCCAATCTGTGTTTTTCTGAGAATATGGGAGGTTCTCTCACTCATTTCTTCGCCTTGCAAGACTCACTTTATAGTCTGTTTATTATTGCCGTTAAGTTAATATCAGTTTTTACATCAGTTTCAAAAACAAAACTCATACCATTTTACATAGTCATATAATTATTATCCTTCTTCAAAATTCACACATGAATAGTAAAGAAATAGTCTTCATTTTTTTAAATGTTCCAGTTTCTCACCGTAACACAAAAATTTACACAAATTGGTACCGTAAACCAACTTATTCAGGTAGACTTTTATACTTCTACTCAGACCACCACAGGGAATAAAAAATTGTGTTATCTACAACATAACTGATAAAGGACTATTGATAACACACCACATTTTCTTCAGAAAAATATTAAAATCTTCAGAGACATTTTATATTAACCAATTCCTATCCATAAGATTTAATGAACAAATGCATTAAAAAAAAAGATTACTTTAACACACAGGCCAGATATCCAATACATATCGCACGAAATTATTAACATATTACATACATATACCATTCCACCAACCCTAACTCAATACGCTGACACACTGCTCAGCTGATATAATGATATAATATACAGTCCATCATAAAAATATATAAAGACCCTGCTGGTAAAAAGAAATATTAATAGCGGAGTTAACCAGTTAAAATGCAGTTATTTTTTATCCACAGGACCACTGTTTGAAAATATAATCTAATAAATAAAGCATAGTGTTTATTTGTATATTTGTATGTTCCTTATACAAATTTTATCGCGTAGACAGAATTCAACAAAAATTGGTATATATATATATTTTTTTTTTTTTTTTTTAGGGCAATAGGCTACATGAGGGTAATCCACTTAGGGCAACTCCCCTTTAATAGCATAGGAAGGGATTTGAAAGGGGGGGATGCGGAAGGGTAGAGGAAGGTAGCCAAGGGTTAACTAGGGCCCCCGGGCTATATTTTAAGGATCCTACCCGGCATTCGCCTAAAGGAATGCAGGGAAAACCTTAGAAAAACCTGCATCGGGTAGGTCGGGCATTGGGTACTTGTCCCACGCCCTTCCGATAGCGGGAGAGGAGTTTGCTGTGGGGACGCAGCTTACCCCTCGCCATGCCTTGGCCTGTTTAAGAGGCAGCTGGCCGACTATTCCAATAGGAATAGCGGACAACTCTTGCCGTATGCCCAAGGTCTGCGACCCCGGAACATACACCTCTCAAAACAGACCGAGGTGCCTCGGCATGTGGGAACCTTAGTTCAAAAAAAAACCAGAGAGATGTGAGAGCATCCCCAAAGGTAGCCCCCGCCAGAGCTCTCTGGGAAGGTTCACCTGCGAGAAATCCTCTCGCAGGCTTCCTTCTGCCGGTATATATATATATATATTCTGCCAAAATCAAGAACCGTTACTATGAAAAAGCGTGCGAGAGGATTCTCTCGCAGGGAACCTGAGAGGGATTTTCTCTCGTAGGCAGAACCTTTTAGGAGAGATACGAAGGGGCTACCTTTAAGGATGCCTTTTCCTCTCCGTTTTTGAACTAAGGTTCCCACAAGCCGAGGCACCTCGGCCTGTTTTGAGAGGTGTATGTTCCGGGGTCGCAAACCTTGGGCATACGGTAAGAGTTGTCCGCTATTCCCATTGGAATAGTCGGCCAGCTGCCTCCTAAACTGGTCGAGGCACGGAGAAGGGAATGCTGCGTTCCCACAGCAAACTCTTCTCCCGCTATCGGAAGGGCGTGGGACAAGTACCCAATGCCCGACCTATCCGATGCAGATTTTTCTAGGGTTTTACCTGCATTTCTTTAGGCGAATGCCGGGTAGGATCCTTAAACCATAGCCCGGGGGCCATAGTAACCCTTGGCTACCTTCCTCTACCCTTCCGCATCCCCCCTTTCTAATCCCTTCCTATGCTATTAAAGGGGAGTTGCCCAATGTGGATCACCCTCATGCAGCCTATTGCCCTAAAAAAAAGAACCGTTACTGTGGGGGTGAGAAACCCCCAGAATAAACGTGGAATTTGATTATAATTGAAATAAGTTACGAATTAGTGTTAAATTACTTCGCGAGACGATGACGTCATAAATTTTCAAGACATTGACGCATCATAAAAATATAGTTCTGTATTTCGTAATGAAATAAAGCAGAAATATTTTGATTGAATAAAAAGTAAATTTTTTTCAGTAATACTCCATCAAATAGTAATAAAAAACAATACGAAATACTTTACCATCCTTGCGCAAAGTTAATTTGGAAATAAGAAATATCGTTTCCATCTTTAATAACGCTAATATGGCGCCTTATAATACATTCAAATGTGGGTCGGTCGAGATTTATAAAATTTTAAATATAACGTATTATTGTATCCTGTATAATATATCAGAAGATAATAAGATTTGTCTAAGGTACGACTGCTGAATTATATGTTTGTAACTATAAAAGTATTCAAAATGACGTACGGAACTCCGAAAGTTTTTATGGTCGTTATTCAATTAATGCACTCTCAGTCAAAGGTATGTACAGAAATAGGAACATTTATATTGAATTAAAAGTACAATTAATTGTACTTCACGCAACGTATTTCTATAAATTTGTATAAATGTAAACAAATTATTGCGTGCAATTTGTGTCGTGAAACAAAAATTTTAGGTTAGGATAACAGTATTTGTTTTCCATTTTTGGGAACGACGTTATAGATGTTCAATTTCTGAGAAATGAAGCTGAGCAAAAATATTTTGATTGAATAATAAGTATAATTAAATCTACCACTACCAGTGATAAATATAATTTATTATGGAAGGTTATACAATCCATTGCATTAATTTTCTTTTAAATAACTTGACTTTTGATGTGTAATATTTCACGGGATCAGGAACCAATATGTTGCCAAATTATATCTTGCAATACGCACTGGAAGATACGTAGAATTATGATAAAAACAATACTTAAATGTTCAAAATTGATATTTTTCTATTGAAGACAGCGTATTTCGTAACGTTCTGCATTAATTTTATACAATGCTACCAACTGCAGATTGCTAAAACCACCAAGTAGTTTATTTTCAGATGGAAAAATTATATTTCTACAAATTTAATAATGGTTATAAATAGTGTATGTATATCTATCTATATATAGATATAGCTTCTATTATATAAAATTGCCTTATACGGGTATGCATGTGTGTATACATGTAGGTATGTATATGGGTATGTTCCGCTTACAAATCTACACCCTCGAAGCAATTTCACCAAAGTTCGTACACGTGTTCTTTGCGACAGGGAAACAAACACTGTGCGGGTGTAACACGCCTACCACCCCCAGGAGCATGGGTGGACGGTGGTGGAAATCTTCAAACATGCTAAAATGTCCGATATTTGCGTTGCATAAATATTTTTCAGGGTTAATTCGATTTATAGTATTTATACCCATGTGATTTTTATTAATTTTAACCCATTGTGGCACGATGGTTGAGCGCATGAAAGGGTGGCGGTGGAGGAGGGTTACAAGTATATAACGCTAAAAATACCGAGATTCGAGTCAAATCAAAGGTAATGGATGTCGCTGAGTTCATTTATGACAATCTGGGCAACGCGCAGTTGTAAGATGGCGTAGGAGGGGTTGGGCGGAGGGTAAAATAGGTTAACCGGCCGAATTTTGCATCGAATAAATATATTTCGGGAACAATGATATTCATAAAATTTCCCTACATGTTCTCCGAGTATAATTTCAACCCATTTCGGGCTTGGGAGGGATGCGCCCTTAAGGTTAAGGGTGAACGGGCGTTACAATAAAATAACGTGAATACAGCCGAGATTAGAGTCAAATCAAAGGATTATGGATATCAATGAGTTTAATTATGACATTCGACTTACCGTTTAACTTTCCCAACGAGGGGTTGGCGGGATTGTAAATTTTCAAACATGTTAACCGGTTGATGATCGTGTGGAATTAATCTTCGGCAGGCTTTAATTGCAATGATAGTATTGTTACTGGTGATATTTGTGTATAATTTCTACTCCTTTCAGTATGAGAGGGGAGGACGCCTAGGGTTGGGGGTAAAAGGGAGTTACAATAAAATAAATAAAAAAACAAACGAGATTGACGTAAAATCCAAGGAAATGCATGTCGCTGTGTTTATTTATGACAACCTGAACAACGTGTGGAATAGGGCGGAAGTGGGAGGGGCTAGCCGTGGTGGGGGAGGGTAGAAATTTTCAAACGTTTTAACCGGGCAACTTTTGCGGTGAATAAATATATTTCGGGAACAGTGTGATTCATAAAATTTCTCTACATGTTCTCCGTGTATAATTTCAAACTCTTTTGGGCTTGGGAGGGGAGCACCCTTAAGGATGGGTGTGGACGAGAGTTACAAGAAAATAATGCGAATACAACCAAGATTAGAGTCGAATCGAGGATTATTGATTTGGCTGAGTTTAATTAAGACAATAAATTTGTGTTTAATCCCCAGGAGCATTAATGGACGGGGGTTGAAATTTTCAAACATAATAAGCAGTCGATATTTGCGTCGATAAATATTTTCCTGGTTCACTAATATTTATAAAATGTTTCTACATGTTCCATATATGTAATATTAACCTTTTTCGGGGTTTGGGAGGAGCACCCTTAGGAGTGGGGGTGGAGTTGATTTATATAAAAATAGCGCAAACACAACCGAGATTGAACTCAAATCCAGGGTTATGGTTGTCAGTGAGTTTAATTATGATATTCAAGTTGGTGTTTAGTGCCTCAAGCGAGGGTGAATGGGGTGAATATCTTCAAACATGCTAACACGGCCGATAATTTAGTCGGATAAAAATTTTCGGGGTGAAAGTGATTAATAGTGTTTGTACCAATGTATGTCAGTAAAATTTCAATTCTACGGAATGGGAAAGGAACACCGTAGGGTTGTTGGGGGTGGAGGGGTATTAGAAGAAAATAACGCGAATACAACCGAGATTGGAGTCAAACCAAAGGTTATGGATGTCGCCGTGATCAATTATGACAATTCAATTAGCCATTTAACCCCAAGGTTGGAGTGGATGGGGTGGATGGGGGTTGAATTTTCTAACATGTTAAACGGTCGACATTTGCATTAAATAATTAATTGTCGAGGTCAATTACATTGACAATATATCTGCCGATGTTGTTTGTAAAATTTAACCTTTTTCGGCATTAGAGGGAAGCACACTTATGAGAGGAGCTGGAAACATTCAAACATGCTAAAACAGCAGATATTTAGGCAGATAAACATTTTTGGGATCGAAGAGATAGATAGTAATTTAATCGATGTTATCTGAGTATAGTTACAACCCCTTACATCATGGAAAAGGAGCACTCTTAGGAGTGAGGGTGGACGGGCATTATAAATAAATAACGCGAATAAAATTTTACAGTCAAACCCAGGTTTCTGGGTGTCGCAAAATGTAGTTATGATATTCAATTGCTCACTTAACCCCAGGGGCGGGAGAGGATGGGGTTGGAAATTTTCAAACATGTTAAAAGGTCTATATTAACGGAAAATATTTTTTTTTCAAGGTTAATTAATTTATACTATTTATACCCATTTTATGTATGTACAATTTCAAATTCTTCCGACATGACGGTGAAGAACGCTTAGGGGAGGGGGGGGGGGGACGTTTGTTACAAGAAAATAACTCGAAAACAACCAACATTCGAAGGAGTAGAACGTAATTAATGTCGCTGAGTTAATTTATGACAATTTGAGTAACGCGCAGGGTTGGGCTGGACTAGGGTGGGAGGGTTTGTGTGGAGGTGAGTGGAGAATACAAATTTTAAAGGAACTTAAGCGGCTGAATATTGCAACGATTACATATATTTCTGGAACAATGAGATTATTAAAATCTTACTACACGTTCTCTGAGTTTAATTTGAATCCCTTTCGGGATTGAGAGGGAGCTCACATTAGGGGTGGGGGTCAACGGGTGTTAAAAATAAATAACGAGATTAGAGTCAAATACAGGGTTATGAATGTCGCTGAGTTTAATTATGACATTTAATTTGTCATGTAACTACCGAGGAGTGGTGGTTGTCGGGAGTGGAAATATTGAAACAAGAAATCACGACCAATATTAGAGTTGAATAATATTTTTCAGGGTTAATTAGATGTAAAGTAATTCTACCCAAGTTGTGTGTGTAAAAATTAAACCCCTCTTTCGGCATGAGGGGGTCCATGGTAAGGGGTGGGGGTATAGGGCACTGACAAGAAAAAAACGAGATTCGAGTCAAATCGAAGGTAAAGGATGTCGCTGAATTTATTTATGAGATTCTGGACAGCGCGCGAGGGGTGGGCTGAGGTGGAAAGATTGAGGCAGGTGTTAGAATTTTTAAAAACATGTTGACCGGTCGTTATTAAATATATTTCGCGATCAATTAGATTATTAAAATTTCTCTACATTTTCTCCGCGTATAATTTCAACCCCTTTTGTGATTGGGAATGGAACTCCATTTAAGGGTGGGGGTGGAGTGGAATTACAATATAATGATGCAAAAACAATCGACATTGGAGTCGAACTCACGGTCATGGATGTCAATGAGTTTAATTATTACATTCAACTAATCGTTTAACTCCCCCAAGGAAGGGTTTCCGGGGGTGTAAATGTTTAACAGTCGATTTTTGTAGGGAAAAAATATTTATTGAGGTCAATGTCATTGATAATATTTCTACCGATTTTGTTTTTCATTTTAACCCCTTAAGGGACGTTAAAGATCACACTTAGGGGTGGGGGTTTGAGGGGCGTTACAAAAAATAACGCGAATAAATCCCAGATTGGAGTCAAATTCAAGTTATGGATGTCACTGAGTTTATTTATGACAATCTTGGTAATGTTATTGGGTGGGGGGTACGAGGGGCTGGGCGGGAAATAAAATTTCAGACATGTAAAATGATCGATATTTGCGTGAAATAAATATTTTACGCTGTCAATGTCATTGATAGTATTTCTACCGATTTTGTTTGTGTATAATTTCAACATCTTACGGCATGGTAGGGAAGTACGCGTAGAGATGGAGGTGTGTTTCATAAAACTAACCTCAAAAAACGAGATTCGAGTCACTTGGCAACGTGGGCAATGCACGAGATTTGGTGGGGGTGTGAGGGGCCTCGCGGAGTTGGGCGCGGGAGGAAATTTTCAAACATTTTAAACAGTCGATATTTGTGTTAAAAAATTATTTCCTGGGGTTAATGACTTTGATAGTATTTTTACCGATGTTGTTTGTGTACAATTTCAACCACTGTGAGGGGAGCAAGGTTAGCGGTTGGGGTGGAGATACGTTAAATAAAAATAACGCTAAAACAACCGAGATTCGAATCAATTCAGAGACTATGAATGTCGCTGAGTCTAATTGTGACAACCTTTGTAACGCGACGGGTTTGGGAGATATTGGGCGGGGGTAGAAATTTCCAGACAATGTAATCGGTCGATTTTTGCGTGGAATAAATACTTTTAGATTATCGCACATTGGTGGGTGTGGTCAGCTTCTAACATGTAAAAACGGCCGATGTATTTGGTCAATGCCTTCATCAGCCTTTAGCATGGGAGGTGAGCACATTTAGGGATAGTGATCGAGGAGCGTTACATAAAAATAGCGCAAAAGCAACCGAAATTGGTGACATATCTGGGATTATGAATAAATGACATCTCGGGCAACGCCGGGCACCCAGCTAGTAATTAGATAAAATAGCCAAATGACTGGCAAAATGAAGAGATGATATAAATGCCATTCAACTATTCTGCAATCCTGGTTCATTTCGTGAAGGCGAAATGACCAAGGACTCCGAAACATCGTTTGCTTCAATTTATTTGATATTTGGATATTTTTTCTAACTATTAAAAGACCTATCATTACCATAATTAAAGAACACACAACATTAAGCTTCCACGTGATAAATTGATTGTCATCGCCAAAACCAATTTTGACACCATAGTTTCAACACGGACAATTAACAAATTTTAGATTAAGTTGGCAATAATAAGTCCTGGTTAGTTTCATAAAAGCTACATATAAGACAAAGTACAAACTCTAAATGTGAAAATTGACGAAGTTTTTATTTAAGTAGTATTTATATTCAGAAGAAACAGAAGAAGCGTACATTAGAAGCTCAGCCATATAGGCCATAAAATATTGTTCTATTCTGATCCTATAATTAAAAAAATTTCATGGTCTATATGGCTGAGTGAAAGCTTCAATTTCTTGTCAATAAAACTAATGCGCCTTTATGGCTCAATGTTTAGAGCTCCCGTATAGCAAACGCGAGACCCTGGTTTCATTCCCGGTCTGGTCAATATTTTACTTCCAGATCCTTAAATTAAAATATATTAGTACATTTCAATACATGATGTGTAATCTTCATACCATATATACTACTTTTCTTTATTTTTTATTTTTTATAATCTCTGAAAATTTACTAATACCATTGTATAATATTATCTTTAATTTTTAATGTCTTTATTCTTAATCTAATGAGGACCCTGAACTGTACATGAAAATGTTATTAAATTAAATTAATTTAAATTATTTATTTATTTATATTAATAATTTTCTAAGTAACGTTTGTTTTGCTATAGTCGTAGTTTCTGCATACTCATGTAAAGCTTTGGGAGTGTTTCAAAAAATACTTAAATTGATACTCCTTGCCCTGAATGTTCATTGCGGAAAACAGAGTCTTTTGTGTTCCTTCCACTCCTTCTGGCTCAATTTTGCGTAGCAGAACGAGGTAATATCCCTCCGCACGCTGCTGTTCTGTTGCCGTTCCAGAAGAAAATCGCGACAAAGTGTTAAAGGAACTAGAACAAAACTTGGCTTTTATCACGCGAATTCCCTTGAAAGCGGATTCAAGAACTGGGCGAAATAAAACGAAGCAAAGCACGCCGTAACTTAGGCAGATGTTCGCGTTTATGTGTTGCGGGTCCCGCGCCACCAGCGCAGCCTGGAGCAGATGGCGGCACTGGCGCCGGTCCGAATTTACGAGGGGAGGAATTAAAACGTAATATAACAAGCGGGACAATATCTTCCCCTCCCTTAGATCGCGAGGTGGCGGAATCCCTGGCTGTAAAAGGAAGGGGGAGATGTGGCTCGTTTGTTTATTGACCTGGTCCACTCTCAACTAATTGCATCGATAAATAGAAAGTAATCTAACTCACGCTTCACTTTCCAAGATAAATAACCCTCTCAACAATTTCGATTCCCTACGAAACCACCACCTAGTTGGTGATAGCAAGCCCTAACTTGCGCTTTCTTCATAATTAAGTTGCACTGTATTACAAACTATTCAACAATCGCCGGTTAAGTCCGTTAAAAACTCAGCGATGTAGTCGAGACAGACCACAGGAATACTAGATGTACACGCAAATCGCATTAGTTCTGTTTCCGACCAGATGACATTAGATTAAAGGGCGCTGTCTAGGTCATATTAAATTTATCGTAACGGTTCCCCAAGTCATGGTACCTTTTGTAGAGTTGTCGGGGGAAGGTTTTCGAAATATTTCGAATAGGGTAGTCTAACCATTGTCGGGTACAGTTAATCGTCTGGTGTTCAAGTTGTTTGGTCTTCATCGGGTATTATCGTAAACTTTATTAGCGTACAGTTAGGTCAAAGACTGTTAAAGGTTACCAGGATGCTGTTACCTGAGAAAATACCATTCATCTGAGATAGCTCTGCCAATAAATCCTATCTCTCACTGCCAATGTGGCCTCGAGTAATTCAGCTTCGGTTGTAGCAAAGAGAGAAGGGTTTCTTTAATAGCAAGTTCACCTCACCTTCAAAAAAACGATATTAAGGTAAACGAAAAATTATCCGTTACCAACATAACATAATTCATCCTCTGAGTTGCGACGGTAGATCAGGACCAATTCCTTACTTGGTTCTAATAATACTTAGTTCAACCAATGTGTCAATAATGCGTCTGTTTTACACAGGTGCTTTAAAACTCTCAAAATATTCAAACAAATATAGGGTGTTAAGAGAACTTTATTTAATTACAACTAATAAATTTTATTATGATAAACAACTCGCAATATCTTGGATATATTCCCTTCGAGGAAAGGGCGGTGTCGGAATGACCATCTCATATTATCAGAGGACGAGTGAATTATGTCTTTCTCAGTCAAAAAACTGATACGAAATGAAATTCCTAAAATTATTAATTGAGAAAAAATTTAATATTTTGCGACAGTTCAGGACACATTTTGAATGAACAACATGCCTCGAGTCCTACACCTGCAAACTGATAATCAAACTCTTTTAATTAAGGTAAGGTAAAGGAAGGTAAGTCTGTAACTATGTTAAACCGAAACATTTGAACTACACAGACTTTTAAGCAGCCAAAGAGAATTGGACGAGGGTTGCGATTAGGTTCATAGTAAAATATTCCAAATACTAACCTATGATTTTTGTAGTGCTTGTTTGTGACATTCCAGAAGAATTTTAAATCCATATATAATGAGATTTAATTCTCTGCAACATACTAGATGGTTGATATAAAATGAAGAACAAAATAATTAATAGTTAAGGAGAAATGTGAAACACGTTTTTATCGGTCATACCGACTAATTCTCTTTTAACTTTAAAGAGATTGAGATTTCTAGGGAGATTTGCGTAATCCAATACGAGCTACGTACAACAGTGCTACTATTAACATCTGCGTAGTGAATTTCAGAACTCCACAATTCTAAAGCGGATTTTGCTCCAGGGTGATTTTCTCGGAAGTTAATACTAAAATTATGCTTTTAATCAAGGTCGGTACTTAATTAATAGTAAATTCAGTTTGTAAAATATTTTACTTTACAATTTTTACTATACTTATAATTCTAAGTATCTGCAAGGAAAATTATTATGGTCAAAATTAATTTTATTGCGTAACAAAAATGTGGGATATGTAAAATTCCGAGCAATGGCAGACTATGGGGTAGTGTATATAATAATAATGTAAATATTTTTCTCTGAAAGATTGTTTTGGTGTAGGTAATCTTTGGCATGAAATTTACTTAAAATCCTACGTTCTTGTGAAGTGTTTCATCAGTAAATTTAAATACATAAATTAAAGTAACTGTAAATGTAATTATTTGAAAATGTTAAAAATTTATGGTTCTCTAACAACTATTTCATCTAATATCTGGATGTAAGTAGTGATATAAAAATTAATAATAAATATAAATTACAAAAATTATTAATACCGTGCATCTTATAAGATCAATTTCTTATAAATAAAATTGGATGTGTGAGAGTGTATATCGTATATAACGCGTTGCGAAATTTCAACCAAACGTTTGCACATGTTACATACGAACGAGGAACTAATACAGGACTAACAACCATAGGAGAGTTAAAACATGCGACGACGGTTGATATTAGTGTTGAATAAATATTTATATATAATACTAATACATGAAATAGTCGAAGTAATTGCATTTGTAATGAACCAAATTTTAAAAATAATAAACAAATTGACAATATAGCAGGCCATAAACAGCCAACATTTAGTTATACAATAAAAACCACACAACGTTTCAGCTTAATTTGTTGCTATCGTCAGGTATAAAAATAACAGGTAACGATCGACATACAGCATAAACAAGGCATATTATTTAAAATTGAATATAGTAATTTAATTTATTTAACTAATAGTTAATTTACTACTGCTGACACGTTAGGGCGCAATAAAACGTAATTGCTAATTATATTTAAATAATTACACTCACTTTTATTTAGAAAATTTTTCTAGAAACACATAAAGACCAATTAATATATGAGTGTCATAAAGTGGACCATTCTACGAAAACAATTATTATAGTTTGATCTATTTAACGGAGGCATATTTGAAAGAAAAATATTTCACTCAGTTGTTTAACTTAGCTCAAACACAGAAACTCTGGTTCAATCTTCGCATTACCTCGTCAGAGGTGGTACCCGGCTGCTTGCTCTTGTCACCAATGGAGATCAGAATTGGCAGGCCACAACCCCAAACCCAAGGTAAACTGTAAACTTAGTTTGCCGGGAAGTTACTTTTCTCCAATGTGCACAAAATCAAACTGCGACGCACCGGAATATGTAAACTCCTGAATGATTGTAACAGCAACCGATTATTAAACAAAATTAAAATAATATCAAAGTCAACTTTTCAGTTATAATATGCTTTGACGAAAATTAAATCAAATCACTGTATCTGTAAAAAGTATCCAAAACTAAACTGCTTCAAATTCCAGACCCCATCTCTCAATTTTTAGGTAATGACATTTTATCAGCCGCTTCTCACAATGTATTAAAGAATTATGAAATGACTGACCACATTCTGTACTTTAAAACTGTAGTTCTCAGAAACATGTGAAATGCAATTATGTTTCTCTAATTATTTTCTTCCTTCAATACTTCCCAACAAAATTCATAAACAAGACAAAGAACCTCACATTTTCCAAACTTAAGCTGCTTCCATCGAAACACATGCTTCAACTGGATATTTCCTGAACACGCGTTGCCAAGGTAAACAAAATACTGAATTGCCGTGGAATAATATCTCTGTCTATGGAAAAAAAACGTAATAAACTCAGAACATTCTACGTTTTAATCTTTAGAAATTAATTAATATATTCCCATCCCCGTGATATTAAAAAGTTCCTAGTAGTAAGAGACATGCCCAGTTGCGTTTCCCAGACTGCTTATTCAGAAAATGCTAGATGTAAATTACAACTGACAAGTAATTTCGTGGAAGGCCATTTTTTCCCTCCGTAGAAATATGTGGTTATTCGTATCCCTCGTGCAGCTTCTGGCCGGGTCTCGTGGTTTCCAGAGGTCATCGTCGTGAGGCATTACGTATTCAGATAGGTGCTTGTCTTTCCTCCAGCAAGAGAACGCAAACTTGTCTGTTACTTACGTTGACTATTACAAGATTATGTTATCTCTGCTCGTATCTATTACTCCTTGGATTTATTCTACCACTCATCGTAAATCTTCTCAAAACTCTGTTCTTCCTACGTATCCATTCGGAACGTTCAGGTCTTTGGATACCAGTCACATCTACTACGACGACATAGTAGAAAGAAATCAAGGTGAAATACTAAAAGTTACCCGAAATAATGTATTATACAATTTAAGAAAATAAAATAAGCTACCACGTTGCAGCACCAATTAATGTAGCATAAAATTTAAGAGAATAAAATAAAAGCCTCCACGTTGAAATCAATGTGGAAATTATAAAACCACGTTGTGGCGTCAGTTAATGAAGAAACAAATTTAAAGGAAATGATACTTAATAGGATTTATATCAGAATTATAACAACTTTTAAAGACAAAAAATATTTAATACTAATTTCTATTTAATTAAGTTTCTGTACATACTTTTAAAATAATTTCCACAGTTTTAAAGAGTTCCTCAATTCTTTAGGCCCGCTTATTGTTCCCTTAATAGTTACAGTAATTTGCAATTATTGCCAAATCAAATGAAAATCAAAAGAGTTACAAAATAATAACAATTAAATTTACAGTAATAAATTATATAAAAAATGTAAATAAATCTGAAATCCAGTGAACTTTATATAAATTTAAAGAAATCTGACGGTACTCATTTTTATATAAGGTTTACAATGTAAGACTTTCACATACAAGATTATTAGAGCTGTTCCTGTACCACACAAATTATTCACTTCACTAGTTTTCTTTCAAAGATAATTTATTTTAACAGGTCATTTGATAAATTCCGGCCAATTGACCACTGGATACTTCTCCAACAATTGTTCAAGAGCTTTCTTTCGTTCTACTTATATGTGCCAACTTTACATTAAAAGTTATTTAATATATATGCTGAATACGACCAAAATCAGCCGTTATCCAGCATCAACTTTGCTCAATCGCTATTTGGTTACTCCCGAGAACAGACTTTGCTATGATTATCATCGGTCTCCTGACTGCTGTGACAATCATCAGGTCCCTTCCCGGCGTTGGCTTACTATGACCATCATCGGTTAACCTCCCGAAACAGACTACTTGTTTCGCCAAAGCTCTCCGTATTACGACAATGGGGATTGGCAACAGCACCGCATTATTGCGCCACACTGACTGTTACTTACAATAATATGTCCTCAATATTACGCCGACAATCTTTTATATTATTATTTGTATTATAAAATTTACAATCAGAGCCATATAACACATGTTCCATGAGTTAATGTGATGATACAATACTACAATAACGTGAGCGGATACCCGTCCAATGACGTTATCCGGATTGTGAACTTATACTGCTTTCAGGTCATTCGGCCATTTCTTGTTCTGGAGTCTTCTGTAGGGAGGGTCATGTTGCAGGGTGGACGATAGTTCGTTTGGCTGAAGTTGGAGACGAAGGAAGTGGCTGGCACTCCGGTTGGTGCATTCTTCATGAACGGTTGGCATTCCGAGGCCCGTATGTAATGTTCGATTGCTGACGTACCAAGGTGCATTTACAAGCATTCTAAGTGTTTCATATTTAAATCGTTGGATGATGTTGACGTTGGATTTGCAAGAGCAGCCACATAGCTCAATGCCGTATGTCCAAATTAGTTTTATTATAGCTTTGTAGAGTAAGATTTTGTTTTCAAACGATAAACACGATTTTGTCCCCAGTGCCCAGTACATATTTCTCAGTCGCAGGTCAAATTCCTTCCTTATTTTTAATGTATGTTTTTTCCACTTTAGTTTCTTGTCCAAATGTAGACCCACATAGCGAACTTCCTTTGATTGTGGGATTTCTATATTGTTTAGGGACACTGATGGACATTCTGAACGGTTTAGTGTGAAGTTGACTTGAGTACTTTTCGCTTCATTGACTTTTATCCGATATTTATTGATCCATGCTTCAAGGAGGGATAAATGGGTTTGAAAGTTTATGGAGGCCAGGTGTGGGTCGGTATGTTGAGATAGGAGGACGGTGTCGTCAGCAAAAGTGCCTATATATGTGTCAGCTATTGTGGGGATGTCGGCTGTATATAATTGATAGAGTATAGGTCCCAGCACACTTCCCTGGGGTACACCGGAAGTAATTGGATGGATTATAGAATAGCATTGACCATATTTTATTTGGAACAATCTGTCGGATTGACTTCATAAGTAGGTAAATTTCGCTTGACAGAGATGACTTAATCTTGAGTAGGAGGATCCCATCGTACCAGACCTTGTCAAAAGCCTGCTGTATATCTATAAAGACTGATGGACAATAAGCTTTGTTTTCAAAGGTCGTGGAGATTATATTTACTACTCGATGGCATTGTTGAATTGTGGAATAGTACTTTCTGAAACCAAATTGGTGATTCGGGATCCACTTCTCTAGTGAATCAGTTACAGTTAATCATTTTAGTAAAAGTTTCTCCAATAATTTAGAAATTTGTGACAGTAAACTGATTGGGCGATATGATGAGACTTCTTCGGCGGGTTTATCAGGTTTTAGTATTAGTATTACCTGTGAAAATTTTAGTGGTGCAGGCCAGTATTTAAAACGTAAGATGGAGTTGAACAGATTTCTTAGGAAGATTATTGCTGTTTTCGGTAACTCGGCGAGGACCTTTCCTGTTATTAGATCATAACCTGGGGCTTTCTTTTGATTAAGATGTTGAATTTCAGTGTCTATCTCTACAGTGGAAAAGATTTTAATAGGTAGTGACAGCTGCAGAGGAGCAGAGTTTTGCATGTTTTTAATAAATACGTTTTAACTTCTTACACTATTGGTGGTAAGAGGAAGACAATTAAATAACTTTATTCCGGAATATTGTATACTTTTTTTTAAAAAAAATGACATAAATTTGCTCTGTTGATTATACAAAAAATGAGCTGTTACTCAACGTTATGAAGTTATTCGTATGGAAATGTGTTGACTATTAAGTATCAGACAGCATTATATATCCGTGAACTGTAATTATTCTACTTGTAATTATTATTTTCCTACGCAATTGAATACATTATTCGAATTAAAATTGTGATAATTCAATCATTGAAATCTTAATTAAACTAAAATTGTGATAATTCAATCAGTGAAATCTTATGCCAAGTAAGCTTTGTTTTTAAAGGTCGTGGAGATACGAACGAAATTATTTAAAAAAAAATTTACCACACATTGGTGTTCTCTACAATAAATTTGTACAAACATTAATTGAAACATAACTGAATACGTAATGAGGGTTCATTAAAACAATAAAACGTAAACAATCGAGGAACATTTTTCAGAGTGTTTTTTTGGCGGTATAGAAGAGTAATTTAATTTTGGTAATACGTACTTATATATATATACTTATATATATATATATATTGGTTGCGTCTAAAATTCTGAGTTCGGGAACGTGGTGGGCATTCTCGTTCAGCTGATGCACAAGCATGTATCTGGTTAGTAACGTCGTGAAGTCCCACTCATCTTCAAGAAATTCTCCATCTCGTTCCATATTGTCCTAAAAATACAATTCTAATCTCAACTCCTAATACAACTTCAATACTACTTTATTTGTACTTCAGCACCGCCTTCTTTATTCGCGAACCTTGTCTTTCACTAATCACGGAGTTTGTGACCTGCAATACCGTTAATTTGTGGTCTGCTCCCACCTCATTATTGGAAAAATCGACGTCTGGGTAGTTTCCAATCAATTCTAGTAATTTTTGTTAGGGTGGGTGAAATTTGTAAACGAAAATTTACGCACATAATAATGTGCCTCTCAAACTTCTCGCCAAGCTTAATCCAACAATGTATTATGGCAATCCTGATTTGAACGATTCTGTTCCTGTCTCTGATAAAATTGCGCGCTATGCAATATAAATCAATTGAAATTCTCATATTTGAAATGACAAAAATTAAAATCAGAAGCTCAATTCAATATATAACAGTAAAAGAATAATTTTCATTAGGGTCAAGGAAAATGACATCACATACGCAGGCCGATTGAAAATTGTCGATCTTGGCAAAATAAGTTTTAAGTGAACCATTTTACATTTCAACAATATTAAGTACTTTTCAACCTTATTCAGTGTTTTGTTCTCTCACCAATAATAGTATTCATCTAAACAATTATTTTTTAAATGTTTGTACATAATGCTCAATTCTCTTTGATAAGTTTTTGGAATGAATCGACTGTTTCCATTCGAACCAGAAATTTTGTGTATGTACATAACATTGGTAGCAACTCTAATCCACTGGAAATCGCTCTGATGCTACATTGATTTCTGCTAACAATCTGCATAACTATACAATAATACAAATATTATTAAGTTAAATAGTTTTAAGTAAATATAGTTAGTATGCTAATTACACTCTTTAAAAATATGCTCTTCTAATGTGACGTGTGTGTTAACTGTACACGTGTATGTAATGACGTGTAATATGAATTCTCTGTTGACCTCAAGGATAATTTACTTGCAAACAATATACCGGTGGAAACTGAATCATGATCATATTCATTATTTCGCAGTATCCTGTTTATGGCAACTAATCACAATCTTAATTTTATTCAATGTGAATGTTAAATCAGGCAACTTAGCAGCTATTTGAATTTCCCAGTAGTAATTTACTCCTTCGTTCAAGTTTTCAGCAGTAAACTTCATAGTCGGTGCCTTAATTCGTTTGAAGTCAGCTCGTCCAAGACATACTAAGGTTCGATTCTAAATGAAATTCCATTCTCGTTGCCTCGAAATTGGTTCCCGTGTTCGCGGAACTGTAAAGAAAATCACAGGGGCTTCTCTTTAGAACGAACGCAGCTGCGTCGACGCTGTTCTGAATAATGTATAGATCACTGCAGCATATCCTCCTACCCCTTCCACTGCTACTAGCCTCCTAATCTCACAGCTGCCGCTGCTGTCTTCCGGAATGAGAGACCCAGCAAATGTCTGGGAGCATTTCTCTAATATTGGCCATTACAGCGAGAAGAACTTCCAGTTATCAAAAAAAGTAACGAAAGTTGACTCTAAAATTGTGTTATTATTAGTTTTCAGTACTGGTAGGACGATAAAATTATAAATTATTTTGTAACAATTATATGATACACGATTGTAGCTCCACGCGTATTTATATTTAATGATAGCAATAAAGAATTTTTTAGCCAAATTTCAATGGCGTCATTATAGTGTGAACTATGTTTCTGACAGTGCCTTATCTCACAAAGCCAGACCTACTCCAAAAAAGGTCCTCCATATTATCATTAAGTCTACAATGTTATTACTTCACTGCCGGATTTTCCGCCTGTGTTTTCCAACTATAGTTAATGCCATGAAAGTAGACGGCCCAGTGCATGAACCAACCCCTCTCTGTGCACAGCAATCAGCTTCAGTAAAACGTTAGATCGTTGTCGTGTTTGTGTTTATTCAACGTGCAGGTTGGCAACAGCAGACTTTCCTCAACTCCCTCTATCTGCACCACCCGCCTTCGTTCCTGACGCTCTGTATAGCTCACTCACGTTTTCTGGAGTTTATTGGTTCAACACTGACTCTTTTAAAGTAAAATTCGATTACGATATATGTTCCAGACAGTAATGTCAATTTACTGAGTTATCCATGGCCAAATCCCAACAGCTGTGATTCACAATAGTGTCGATACGCTCGTATTGTTATTAAATCGAGTTTCGGTTGCACCAGTCGAAACAGAAAAGCATAGTGTTAATTTACAACTATGTAGGGCACAAATATCTAGAAAACGAACTACATGGTGAACGATTTACGAGGAATACTCTATGTATTTAATTATGGTGAATACCGGTTATAGTCTGTAACTTTGCTCCGGTACATCTTTGAACAATGTTTATTTAAGAGTTTCACGATTAGTGACCTCGCCTGACACGTATTTTCTCGAAAGGCGTTGCTAAGAATGTGCCACAGTTCGATAGTTTCAAAAATATTCCAGTTATTTCTTATTTGCGTTTTATTTCGCTTGGGTCACATTGACCCCATAGCACTTCAATGTTGTGAATGTATTTTTTTTTCATTTCAGGATAATTTTGATAAGCACGTTGGCACTCCTGTGTATTTTTATTACCTAAAAATAAATAAAGAGTTAAGTTCATATCAGTTCTGCGATGGGCACGGTTCAATACAATGGCGAAACGAAATATGTTTTTATGACACATTGTGCAATCCTTTTTCAAGCTTACCAAGTGGCATGAAAGATGTGAATTTCTTCATGGTAGCTGAGCAGAGTTAAACTAACATTGGGAACCCTATTTAACCCATGGCTACCACATCCCCTCTTTACATTCTCTCCTTTGTAATCATTGAGAGATTACCACAATGTGGATTGTCTTCAAGTAGCCTGGTCCATCATAAGAAGAAACCACATTTTCATTGCTTAAGTGTTTCTTCAGCTGTCCACGAAATTAGTTTATTATTAATTACAGTATTTAGTTTCTTCTTAAATTATAGTTTTCAGATATAGATTGCGGGAGAGGGGTTTGCTTGCGTGCCTTGACCAGTTTAGCAGGCAGCTGGTAGACCATTCCAACAGGAATAGCGGACAACTCTTACCGTATGCCCAATGTTTGCGTCCTCGGAACTATTTTGTCCGAAGAATTAAATATAACCGTTAGTAAGAATATCATTGAAATACGAATATCAGATCTAACGTCACGATAAATATTGACATGAATGAATTAAAATCATGGAAGTAAAATATTATTTGTTTGAATAGTAAAAGCTCATAGTTGTTAATCAGAAAAAATTGCTTAGACACAAAACGGCAATATCGCTAATACTATATTTAAAATAACTTTATTCTAGGAAAGTACGTTATAAAATAGATTTTGTATATACAAAACGGCCATTTCGCTAATGCTAGTTTTACAATAACGTTATTCTTGGAAATTATGTAATAAAGTAGGGGTTGTAAGCGAATAAAATTGAGTAAATGTTTGTTACTTTGCTAACAAAGTCACCTCTTAAGTGAAGTGAGTAACAAGCAGCAATAATATGTACTGTATTAAAGATAACACAATCGTATTGGAAAATCGTATGTGAAAAAGGTAGATTAATTAAATTATTCTGACGTTAAATTTCCTTATATTCAAAACCGAAAATAGTTTTATTTTTTTATTATCACTGATATTTCTGTACTTTATCATTTGTTGAAATATTTTTTAAATTTAGCCTTCAATTAAACATGTCAGTATATTTTATTTTACTACTGCATGCGTTGTGACAGTTTTTCACTGGAACATTTTTATTTCCGATGTATATTTGCGTTAATATATATTTATTTTTAGTTAACAAAAAATAAAAGTATTAGAACCATCATTAATACACCAAGACACTTTTCTACCATTCATCAAATAAAACGTTCAGAAGTGATATACAATTTTCTCATCAATATTTATTTATTATATTTATATATAGTGTATTTGTAGCGTATTTCCTAAATGAGTATTTTAATTGACAATACTCGTAAATGTGAATGCCTGAATCAATGACTAATTAGTTTTGCTGCTTCAGAAAATTGATGTAATCTAATTTAATTAATTCTAAGCATAACATACACAAATTTTCAATAAAGAACTAGGACTCTAATTATTTTATTCGCTGAGAACTAAGAATGCAGCATTTCGCCGCCATAACTTACAATAACTAATCATGTACTCAACATCACTTAAGTAAGTAAGAACACTCGGAATCCGATATTAGGGAGCGTAATATCCTTAGGCAATGTGCCATAAATGTGACGTTAAGGGCTATCATTAAAGAGAGTTAAAAATTAATGGGCATAAAGATGAATGAGCAGTACTACATTTCCACTGGTGCCGTCACTACGTTTAGCATGAATAAGAACAGCTTCTATATTTCCAACATATCACTCCTTAGACAACTGAGCTTATTAATAGTTTAGAAGAAAACAAAGGGTTTCAAACTTTAGATAAAAATTACTTAATGAAATTGTATTACAGAAAAATTACCAGAAGTAACAAAAAACAAAAAAATGTATCCGAAAAATTAAAAATTTTAAGGTCCATGCATAATTTCAAATATATAAAGAACAAATATTTGCGCAAATGAAACAATAATAGGAATTGTAGCCGATGGCAATGACCAATTATTTACGCGCAAAACATGAAAGCGAAAATGCATTGCATGAAACTTTTTTAGCCAAACTGTAATTACGAGAGCTTTAAACTGTTTCATTAAGTTTTTTTCATTAAATGTACAACATGATTTGAAAATATTACACCAAAATTTGAAAGTAGCAGTTCAAAGCAATTAAGCTGTGTTTCATGAAGAACAGCGGAATATATTATTACTTTATTTTTCTAAACATTATGTACTTATAATATTTATGTGTTATTTAATAAATAAAATATAAAATCTGAACATTGACTGCTCGTTTTTATTATTTTAACATTTTCGTATAATATTGGATTTAATGTGAGGTAATTTTACCCTATTTGCGATACGCAGATTTTTTTTATCCTTAAACACTGTTGCATAAACAATATCAATTAAAAATGTTGTGTCACAGTACATTAACTGAATGTGATTGCAGAAACTATTTTAATCAGTATGCCAATATGTAATATGAAATCTATTGATTTTAAATAGAAATATTTACGTATGTTAATTTTAAAATTAATGTTTTAAGTAGCAACTGAACATCATGAACGCTCATTTTCCTTGATATATGAAAGGAAACTCGAGGAAAGTTATATTGTGGTTGACAACTATATATCTTAATTTACATTATAATTGGATTATTATTAACTATGTAGACTATAGAAATGTTGTTAATAATTTGATTTGAACCTCATATCGTCAAGTTTAACGTAAAAATAGCAGTTAAAATGAAGTCAGTAAAAAGGCGATAGAAGAAAATTTCTTCGCAGAGATTTTCCGACGGTTGAAAACAGGCTGATACTATAATACCTAGGGCTCTAACTTAAAAGTAAAGAGAAATTTTGGTATATTGTACTTCAGTAGGTATGAGGAGTAGTAGTTTGGTGAGGTACCATCATCCATGTGGAAACTGGAGCATATGTGCAACTGAAAATCAAAAAAATTAAGAAAAATTAATTATTACTAATTTTAAGAGTCTTTATAAAATCAAGTTTTAACACTATGACTTTCTGCTTCGATTTCGAAGACAAACTGCCAGTCTTGCAGTGCATACGCTCCAGTAAATGCAGTCAGCTGGCTACCTCTGTGTTACCCCCATCTCAACAGAGGATTTTTCTCTTGAATAGGAAAAGTGAATGCGCAGTATTTCAATTCATGACCTGCACTACCCGTAAAGGTCATCAGTCTCCTTTCTGTGCTCCAGACCTTTCAGAACATGCAACAGTGCAATAAAGTATGTAGTTTTACTAAAACTAACTTTATTGAAATATGTACGAAGGAAAGATACTTTAGTGATAACAGTATATCAACTTCGTTTGCTTTTAATAATTGGAACTACTATAAAGTATTTGGACGGAATTATAAATGTAAAATATTGCCACACAGTATTTGTAACACTATCGCTATTGGAGTATTATAAATTTTTTTAATCGTATTCCTCGTAAAAATTGTTGTTTGCTGTGATGTAGCACATAACTTAAAAAACTCACGAGCCGCCCATGGCTGTCGTCAATATTGTATTAGCACAGGTAAACATCTCCATGAGATCATGTCAGAGAAGCTGCATCTGATCCGAGTCAAGGCAGCGCTGGACCATTGATTTGCTGAGTCAGAAATACCCTTTACTTCAACAGAATTTTCGAAGAAGTATTTCTACCCATTCTTAACAAAAATTTCTATTGGACCAAAGGAGAAAAAAAGAGGCAGCTGTATAAAATGGAAGAAATAGAACAGGACTCTCATGTAGAACACAGAATCTGGGAGAAAGTCTTTTTTGAGTCGTCAGTAAATTAATTCCAAGTGGCATTTTTCGGAGAGAATAATCATAAAAATTATATTTAAATGACGAATTATTCATCCCCTGCCATGCTCGCGATAATTTACATTTCCAATGACACTGTTGATCGTTCAAGTCACCTGTAACTAGAGGAAGTAATCAAGTTCCACCTAAGAACATGACTACGCAGAAAAAGTTTTCAAGCAGTCTTTTTTGCTCGAAAGTATCGTTTCATGCAAAATTATGGGTGTAATTACCATATTACTAAGTATGTACAGTTTCATTGTCCGGACTGAGAATCACTTGAGAAAGGAAAGGAAAGTTTACTCATCCATCTTTTCGTGAACTTAAGCCAAATCTTCTTATAAACAATCGTTTGGTCTATTTTACTAGTAATATTTTTGTACTATTACCATTTATCTTTTACGTTTACCAAATAAATTGATCTTAGTAAATAAAGTAAATTTTTAATTTGTTATATATTTTTCCTACTAGTATATGTGACCTCGTATCAACAGTCACCATATATCAGAAACAATTAATTTAATTTGTCTTTATCAAAGACCTAACGTTACAGTATGTGTGAGTGATATAAATTCAACATTTTACTCCATATTAAATCCAAAAGGTGTATTAACAATATCTCAAATCAAGAAACGGATAATGCTGGTCAAATTTATAAAATGTACTCTTATTCTTCTTTCATATATGTATCTATGAAATCAATTGAAAATGTTGATCATGTGCTAGGAGTATAAGATCCTTATTTTGTTTTAACAAGTTCCCATTTCAATCGAACTACGAAACTCCCTTATAAGCAATAATTTGTTTTATCAGTTCGTTAAGAAATATTCTATTAGATATGTTGAAGTTCATATTTCATATTTTGGTAAACTGATTGAGTAGTTGCTGCACCCGTATCAGACAAATGCGAAATCTTCCCCTCGGAGTTGTTTACTATAGTGAGCTGTGCTTTTTGCTCCCTTGAGCCGCCCTGCTGTGCCCCACACGAAATGGATGACGACCATTCGTCATGGAAGCTCCAGGATTCCCGGTCCGTCTTCGCCATCTTCTGAAGAAATATTGTTTATGGCAATATGCTGCTATTATGATTAAGACTAACCAAGATACCAGCAATGGCAGATGTTTTGTTTTCTGAGCTTGTTACTTGCACGAATTTCTTGTTCGCAATTTAATCTATACGTAATTGTAACCAGTTCACATTTATAGACTAGCTCTATTGCCCCGTGTAAAAAACGCTTTTATTACTCATGTCACAGAACTACAATACTGATAAGTTCACGTATTGCAATTAAATGAGATTTCATATTTAAATAATATTGCTGTCTATGAATTTTATTGAGTTCTGTCACAGATAATGTTAAACTTCAAAATTACTCCTCGCCAACGCGAGTATTTAAATCTTACTAAAGCATAAATTCCATAGCCTGTATACAAATAATACAATATAACGATTGCCAATTAAATTTTTATATTCAGCTGAAATGATTCAATTACCAAACGTGAAAGTTTGGTAGAAAGCTAAATAATCAAATTCTCTTCTGCCTTTGATTCTGCATTTTCATTTAATAAATTCTTGGTAGCTTTAAAACTAATTATTTTGTGTATTAATAAGCCCATGATGGTTAATTGTGGATACAGCTCTTCAATGGCCTCATTCTCGATTGTATTTAAATTCTGTAGAAAGCTTTGAATTTCATTATTGTGTGACGAATTTGATGGAAAAATAAAGTGATAAAATAAATTTGTATTATCACTCAGTTTTTTTGTTTAATTGGCTACTTCTTTATCTAATAATTTTTCATGTTAATTTTAAAGTTTCTGCAAATTATATTAAAATATACTACATTGAAATAGAATATTAACGTTTGTTTTGTTTTTTATAGGTAATTTGGACTTGTTTTCAAAAAAATTCAAGTATGTTTCGCGGATTTACTATAATTTTTAGTCTCTGCAATAAAAATATGCATATTATATAGGCAGCCTTGTGTTTGCTTAATCTTTGTTAAATTATTAGTATCTCCGTTAAATTGTTTTATATACAAATAAACCTTGAGAAACTAATTTTTTATCAGTAAATAAACTCGAATTAAGAAAATTAACGTTTGACTAAAAATTAATAATAATAAAGACAACCAAATACAGACAAAATAAGTGATAATATAAATTCCACATAACGTTTCTGGGATGTTTGCCCCTTTCTTCAGAGCCTAGAGTGACACATGCCTTTTTACATTGTCAACTGACGAGAGCAGTTGTGTGTTCTAGGCTCTTCATAACACCTGAAGAAAGGAACAAGGATTCCATAAACTTTGTATGGTATTTATTTTGTCTATATTTGACTATCTTTATTATTATTAATAAATAAACTCAGTCAACAACATGTGGTACGATCGAGTGCCTCTTTTATAATTTCGTCGACGAAAAGTACTAAGAGACTTAATAGCATTTTCAAAGTACCCCCACCCCCACCCTCATCGTAAATCATCCAGACATTTCAAAAAAATAGTTTTCTTTCATAACCAAACCTTCGAAACCCAGATTTTGGTATTTGCGAAAAGCTTGTTAGACCATGTGGGGAAATAGGATGACGTATTTCCCAGGCGGGGGAACATGTATAAAAAGCAAGAGAAAGAAGCTATTTTTCTGAAACGTGTTGACTTGTTAGCATTGTTTTGCTTTATTTTTACGTCCTTTATCTGTTTTGGAGAAAGAGTAGCCATAACAAGGAAAACTGACTAGTAAACCTGACTAACATCGAAGTGAGGAAGCCGCGATTTTCCTGATAGCGCAAATTACCGGAAAATATTCGAAAAGAATGCGAAAGTTATGTAAGGAACGCCACAAATTATTTTTCTACATTACATTTATTGAGAAATTGAATGTGATTGAACTTTTATTTTTTGTTGTTCTAAATACGTCGATATTTTACGCCCTAAGATAAAGTTAATATTTTGCATTTTTAAATTATGGTTCACATTCGCAATAAATAAAAAACTCATTAATTAATTTTTTAATTAATTCTGAATCGGTATTTAAGTTAATTTGAAATTAAATAAATTTATCAAAAATTCATTTACATCTATTTCTAGTATTTAGCATTGTGTTACGTAGTTATCGGTATTATTATTAATAAGTATTTTTAAATCAATAGCTCCATTCAACATTCGCTGCTTTCATATTGACACGTGACACGAAACACGAGATATATTATGTTCCGTGATGGTACGTCATGGGAGTAATAATTCAGTATACGTCTGTAGAGATGAGAGTAAATCAGCGTTCGAATCGAGGTGACGGCAGGAGCATGGGCCATCGAAGAGGCGTCTGATAGACTTGCTAATTAAATTACACGATCGTGTTCTGAGGCAGACTCAAGCGTGACGTCTGCCCTCAGGAACAGACCCGCGAACACAAGCTGATTCCTGCACCCAAATACAGTTGTTCCATCATGATTAACGTGTTCCAAGGATTTTAAATATTTAGAATAAAATAAATTAAATCTTTTCAATTAAAAAGACAAAAAGAATAATATTGTAAGAAGTTAAGAACATACTACGGTACGTTTCTGCCACAAGTCATCAGGCTCAATTCGAATTGAAAATTACAATTGATAATTTTAAAATAAAAACGACTAAGCGATTACGTTATCAGTTTGATAGTATCACTTTTTAATGTGCCATTAATTTGTACACATAACATTTCAGAAATAATTCTAGAATTCAGCCCGATGTTAACGTGCAATTCGAAGCTATAGTAGAAACGAAAGATTTCCCGTTATAGGATCTGGAGAAGGTCTTCTCGGGATTCCAGCCGAGTAAACTCGTTGATAGCACGTGGTGTTTCGAAGACTGTTCATAAGATAATACCGTGGACAGTCTCCAAAATGTCGCTTGCCATCGACGAGTATACCCGGCTACAATCGCGAATAGACATACAAAACGAAATTGAGAAACATATAGTTGTAATATGAAATAATAAGAACGAAAGTGTAGTTTAGGGAACCTACCTGGCAATTCATCTAAAATTGGTACAAGAACAACCCTATAAAAACCTGTATCAGGTAGGTTGAGCATTTGGTAATTGTTCCACGCCCTTACGATTGTTTACTGTGGCGACGCAGTATTCCCTTCTCCGTGCCTCGAACAGTTGAGGACGCAGCTGGCCGACTTTTCCAAAGGGAACAGAGAACAACTCTTACCGTGTGACCAAGGTCTGTGACCCCGGAACATACACCTCTCAAAACAGGCCGAGGTGCCTCGGGGCACCTCAGTTCAAAAACAGAGAGAGGAGAAGGCATCCCCAAAGGTAGTCTCTTTTAAATTTCAAAGGCAGACGGTAAAATCACGAGTTCAAACTTTTCGCGGTATTAGGATATTTTATTATACATGGAATATTATTTATGATAGTAAGCGTACATAAGAATTAATACATGACGTTATTCGGCTGTTTTAATGTACGTCACTATATTCCGACCACTGTCATAATTATTTGGTAGATAATAAATATCTGTTATACGCGGTAAAAAAAATCCACGCAAAGGGTTTCTGAATATTCGAAATAGTTGTTAATGGTAATATATATATATATATATATATATACGAGTTCAATTATAGTTTAAAAATACGTGAATTCAGTTATGATAACTTTTATTATTATATTAGTACGTTAAATATGGAAAAACAAAAAGGAATTAAAAATCTACCTTAAATAACGTATTTCTAATATAAAACAATCTTTTAACAAATATTCAGTTCTCAGTAAATATGTCAACTCAATTAACCAGTTTTGATTGAAATAAGGTAAAAATATTAGTTTGTTAAATAAAATATATGAGAGATTGATGTAAGAATTTATGTCGTGAATGTTAAAACCGATGTAAATAAATTCAATATAATTTATAACTACCCCTTAAGTACATTTTTTGTATCGTTTTTGCAGTTTCCTATTAGTGCACACAACATAATAGGGAACCACGGATTGTGGAAGAATCGTAATGAAATAGAAATTTTTGTTAATATAATAATGTGCAAGTAATATTTATTTATAATTTAATGTTAAATAAATTCTTGGCCATTGTATATTAGGACTATTATTACAATTTATAAACAAATAAAAAACACAGCGAAGTCAGAAAATTTAAGGAATGAATCAATTTATTATTAATTATGATATTATTAATTAAAAATTAATCTTTTATCGAAAATTATTTCGATTCAACTTTTCGTTTACCACTTTTGGTCTTATTCATGTGATATACAGTTTTATATATATGTTTATATGCTAAACAAGGAGAAAAATATGAATTTAGAGTTCCTATGTCAGTTGTAACCGATATCAAATTCGCATTTATTCTTTTAATTGAGTATATATATATATATATATATATATATATATATATATATATATATACATATATATCGGTATTATTATTAATAAGTATTTTTAAATCACTAGCTCCATTCAACATTCGCTGCTTTCATATTGACACGTGACACGAAACACGAGATATATTATGTTCCGTGATGGTACGTCATGGGAGTAATAATTCAGTATACGTCTGTAGAGATGCGTAATTTAGTTCAGTCTGTGTGGAGCAAAACCTTTTGTTTCCAAATTTGCGATTATTATTGGAGTCTGTCCGTCAAAACAGTTTACTCGCGTTTTATGTAAACTGATAGATCTCGCAGTTGGACTTCTTCGACCGCGCTATTCATACTTTTAGATCAGCAAGCCCGGGGACCCTAGGAACCCTTGGCTACCTTCCTACACCCTACCGCATCCCCCCTTTCAAATCCCTTTCCTATGCTATAAGAGGAGAGTTGCCACTATGTGGATTACCCTATACATAGCCTATATACATATATATATATATATATATATATATATATATATATATATAAATTGTCATGTAAGTTTTATTTAATTTTTAAATATTGTTGTCGGCGTTATTATTGAGGCCAGAGGATTGTTTGGCGCATAAGAGTCTTAAGAGTGTGTCTTTCGAGTTAGACCAGGGTGGTCATAGTGAAAGTGTGTGTGTTGGTCATTTAATACGAATCTGCTTGGGAGTGCAAACGATGATACTTTGAAACTTGTCTTTAGACGTTAACTAATCTAAATAAATGGGACGACGTACAGTTTGCGATCAGTTGTAAGAAAGGCGCCGTAACTTTGTGGAGTGAAACGATATTGCAATCAGTGCTACGGTCTGTTACTTAAATAATTTCTTTCAAATAAAGTAGCTGAAGAGTGAACAATACAGTACGTGCCCAACTCTAAATAAAATGGTATGTAGAAACTTTATTTTGTAAACCGTTATGTAAATATAATTTACCGTTTACTTCTCCAGATTTGTCAGATTTATCTATTCTTTTAGATTATTTTATACAATTTTGGTAATGTAAATTTAATTTGTATTTTCTTGGTGACAATTGCAAATCAGTCATTATTAGAGGCCCTGAGATTATGAGTATCATTATAGCTGCGGCAATTTGTTAAAAAGATAAAAATTTAAAGTAAATAGAAATTGTAATAAATAATCTTTTGTTATTTCCTTATAATAATTTTGCTTAAATTCTGTTAATATCTTCCTTTTAAAAGTTCGAATACTACATAATTTGGCTGCAACGTGGTGTCATTTTTATTATTTTATATAATTTTTAATATTACATAACTTGACTCACGAACGTGGAGCTTATTCATTAGTAGTTTTTGAATATTACACCATATGTATATATGCAAATATTAAAAACAGTATATTTCCTGAACAAGTCCAAAATTAGCGGACAAAACGTTGGATTGAAATTATTTTTGTTTAAATTAAGTAATAATTTTTTCTGACATATTATCTGTGTTGTTTATTTATCAAAGGATAATTGTCAGATATATTAAAAATTTTATTACAATTATTTTTGACCATGCCGAAATACCAAAACTATAGGTAAGAAAACTAATAAGAAAATACCCGTCTTAAAAATCAGAATTGATGACGAAAAAAGGAAAACCAGCTTTGTAAACTGTCACTTTTGCTATACAACGTAAAAGTTTACTTATCAAATGTGCTTATTAATACATACGTAAATTTTAAATCGTTTTATATCGTGTTTGGTTATGTTGCCTAAAAAATCTTTAGAATATGAGATCAATAACTTTTTTCTATTTCAAAAATGTCACAGCCAATTTCGCTTCATTTTTGTTCATCACGTTTTTATATATATTTCAAATAAAAAATTCTGTAACGTGCTGATAAGATTGTGGTAAGTGAAAGAGTGAAAATTGCGTCCTTGTATTGTAGTACGATTTTTTATGAAGCTGGTAAAAATGTATGACTAATTATTAGGTCTATTGACAAAGTTTTTCTCCTAAAACTAATAAATAACTGTATTGTTTCCGTTTTCAATCATACTACAATTTAATGTCATACTACATTAAACTAGGGTAACAAACTTTCAATGTGAAAGCATAAAATATTTGAAATTACCTTTTATTAGACAAATTTGGACTTCATTGTTAAAAATACTTATAAAGTTTAAAGTAAATAATTGAGGTTGCTAAAACGTTATTTATAGATGTTACTGTCGACAATACTCGTATATATGTTCACAACAATTAATTAAGTATTCACTTTGCACAGTATTGGTTTTCTCTTACTAATTGATGTTACGCTTGTACTGCATGCTTGCCGGCTTTCATCGGGTATACTTGTATGGTAGATTAACCGCCGTACTAGTGCTCTAAGCGATTCATCAATGAATTAACGGACAGACAATCGCAACGATTAGTCCGAAATCAATGCAACTGCAAAACTCCAGGTTTTGTTGTGTAGCATGATATGCTTGTGGGGGCTCGACACTATTCATACGCACATGTTGAGTTATTATTTTGTTTTCCAGAATTTTTTTTATTTACAATAATATAATAATGAGGGATCGTTATTTAATATTTCTGACAACGTCAAAAGCACGAGTTACGCAGGAAATAGCAATCTGATAAAAATAATAGTTTATTATGAAGCACATGCCGTGGCTTGTTTATAAGAATAGTTATGCATCTAAATCACGGAGTAGTACAAAATTATTGTCATTTCGCTCTAATTGAGAAACTTTACCTCTACATTTATCTAAGCTTAGTTGGATTCTTATTTTTACATTAGATAACCGTTGTTGCAAAGAGAGAACCTTACCATTTAACGAATGGTCACAGCGTATCTTATTGTTGTATATATATATATTGTAATAATTAAAATATATCATTAATAATAAACAAATATTTAGACTCGCGTGGTCAACGGTAGAAGGCACGCAGGTTAAGACATAAGGAGATAATGATGGAATAGTTGAGAGACAGATGGTAAATTAAAGGAGGGTGAGTTTAATGTGTCTACACCCGGCTCTGTAGTACCGTGTGCAGATTTGCACCCAAGCTCTGGGGGGGGGGGGAGAAGCGCAAGTGCACCCGAACTCTCTCTGAGGGCATCTGAACTTCGTAGGGAGGTGTGCAAAAGGCTGTCCTGAGTCATAGTTTGGACTAGAATTAACAGCGGCAGAAGGGACACGAGTGGTACACAACGGCGAGGTAATGGAGGATAATTGAGAGACAGATGGAAAATTAGACGAGGATGTGGGGAGAAGTGCACACGTCTTCGTTGTAAAGTGCGCAGAAGGAGGAGATATAAGGCGTCGTAAGAAGAAGAAAGAAAACTGTCGGTAGTAGTTTCGTCGTAAAGATCAGTCTGTGAGCAGACTTTGTCGGTGGCCCTTGAGACCGGATTGGGCCTAGTTAGGTGGACGAGATAAATCATCAACAGTCGGTAGGGGTTTCGTCGTGGAAATAAGTCAAAAACAGTCGGTAGGGGTTTCGTCGTGGAAATAAGTCAAAAACAGTCGGTAGGAGTTCGTCGTGAGGATAAGTCTGTGAGCAGAATGTGTCGGTAGTCCTTGAGACCGGATTAGGCCAAGTTAGGTGGCCGAGATAAATCAGTGAATTGTTTGGAGGAATTCGCCGTAAATCGTCGTGAGAGTAAGGTCATCGTGGAGAGGTGGCTGTGGAAGTGTAAAGTGTGAGCGCAACTTTGAGCCGTTTATGGGCCTGTATAAAGTGAGTGCGTGCTAAAGTGCCAGTGATCCAAATTGCATGGATTACCAGAGAGATTGTAAGTTCATTTTTCGAGCATTCATAGTTGTAAACTTTTAAGTAAAGGTATAATCGTCAGATTTCAGGATTCAGAATTCAAATTGGGTTATTGAATGTGTTTTTTTATTGCATTGTAAAAGTTTTTTTTATTAAATGAAATTTATTTGCGTTTGGACTGCGTCAATTCGTGCCAAATCGCAAAATTAGGACCTTTATACAGAGCGATTCCGTGTCTTAGCTGGAGCAGATCTTAGTAGTCGATTAATAGAATTTACGCTTCAATTCCCTTGATTGTCACTTCCGATTATTAACTAGAATTTTAGATTATAGAAAACTCCGTACATTTCTTTTTTCATTCTTGATGAATTGCGCCATAATTGGGAGCTTCTATAATGTAACTCTAAATTAAATTAAAGAATTTAACAGTAAAAAATTGTACTTATACAAATTAAAGTGTTTTCAATTATAAACATAATAAATCATTTAAATATTCTGAAGGAGTTAATACGTATATAACAGTTTATTGCATTACGATACAAGTGTCTGAAAATAACTTCCTTCATTCTTATAGATTAAACAATATTAATCATACACAAAACCAAAAATTAAATCGAATTCACTACAATCCAATTTATATCTGTGTGATCGAGTGTTGTATTATGTCAGACACATACTACTTTCATGCAAATAGTACTTTCAATAATTCAATATTAACCATAAATTTTCTAAACAAATTCTCATGTCTCCCATCCTGTGAACAGAATCCAAATGTGAAGCTTTGTAAGGTGTTAGTAATATTTATCAACCATGTAAATGTGCTACTATTTTAAAACTCTGCAAACTGTTTTAGCTGGGAGGAGGAAGAGATAAATAACAAAAGTTTTCTCCTGGCTCTGAGAGAATCTTTATTTTTTACTAAAACTTTTAATGAGACTAATAAGTTTGCTGGAAACTTCCATGTTAATTGAAGAAGTTTGGATCTTTTATGCCCCATGAAATGGTGGATTTGCTAATTGTTTCTCTTGGTCATAATCCACTACTATGATTTAGTATCTAGTCTTACATTATTTACACATATTACTATTATTTATTCATAAAATTAATATGTTTCGTCACTGTTATATTTTACCTTATTGTTTACAATTTCGGTGCATTATAATTCGTATTCGCTGTCACATAAATATAATCTTTAAATATTTCTACAAATTATTTTACATTGGTTACTTATTAATTCACTTGCCTACACAGAATGAATCGTAAGATGTGATATGGACGGGATAATGAATAAGTTATTCTTAATTGTAATATTCATAAAATCACTTCTCAATTTGTTATTTCTCTTAGTTTACTATTTAGAACTCATACATTTTGGATCACTTAAAGAGTACATATTGCTGGATTTTTACGTATCGTATCTAGGAAATAAATAGTAACGTCATTTTATTTGAATGGGTTGCATTTGAGTAGATTATTCATTAAAAACATTTAATATATTTGATTACTAAATTTTAAAACCAATTAAAATGCCTTACTAAAATTTGGATTATTAGGGCGATTATCTCAGGGTAGTACATACAAGAGACAGAAATTAAATAATGTTTTTAAAATTACAATTTAACGTCGCATTAACCTTTTGGTCATTAGCGGCTTCCATCTGTTAAGTTCTACATTTGTATAACATTTAAATTGCTTTATACAACTCAGTTTTTATCGTAAAGTCTATGAGGTTGTTTATTGCTTCTGATGAGTTGCAAATCTCCATCATTGAATGGACGACTATGGTTGATCTTATCTCGCTATATTTGGGGCATGAGGACATGAGGAATTGTTGTGGGTTCCTTGCATGAGCTGCATACCGGATGCGGAGATCTGGAAATCAGGAATGAGTGAGTGAAACTGGAGTAAAATGTTCTTATTCTGGCTACAACAACCTGTTACCTTCGAGATAGTTCTGTAGGGTGCGATATTTCTCTGATGCTGAGACATTTCTGAGGATGACTCCGCATTCCTCTGGTTTCACAGGTCTACTCCACTTTTCCTCCAGATCCTTGTAGAGCCCTACTCTGCTGTCTCTGCTGGTGCAGACTGGCAGGTTGCTGCATTTTCCTTGATGATCAGCCGGTAGCCAGGCTATAGTGATCCGGTTTCCTTTTTCTTGTATTTTAAATATATTCTCACTAATTCGATTTATGCAACAATTTCTGTGCACTGTACTCGATGATATTGTTGGCCTCCTGTGTTCCCAGACACAGTTCCATTAAAATTAAAGGGTCATGACTAGTGGGCGTCGTGTAACAGGAATATCGTCAAACGCATCTAGATGCGGAAATACATAATCCAGTAGTTATGTCCCAAAACAAAGTCCTCCACGAGCAAAAGTCGGGTTTTATTTTTCCAACTTGTATGTTGTATTATTTCCAAATGATTCGTGAAAATTTTCTGTGGCCTAAAATCCACGAAATTTTGCACCCCCTGTGATTTTCTCTAATAAAAAAAGCATGAAGAATTTTATTAAAATAATGTTGAGTAATAAATGTAGATTTCACACCTACAGGAAAGACACTTAAGCCAGCTTTCAATAAACACATGCATTTCCTACGACGGCTCGTCAACAACTACCACAGCAACTCTATTACAAGGATATCTCACTTCACGTTCCAAATACAATAATAGGCCAAATTCAGTCGCTACAAAGACAATGACAGTCCACATCCTACATAAATTGCAGTACATAATATTATTCATTGAATGGAGTACCCGAGTATTAAATTCATTGAACGAGATGGTAGAAATCGTTCGTCGAATTAATGACATTTTACGTTATTTTCGAAATGAATTCAGTTTGCCATATTGCTACTGCAGACAGCTCTAAAATGGTTGACAGTACACTTAGTTGTCATAGAAGCCAAGTTTTAGACAATTTAATTCTCTTTACAATTGCCGAAAATACACCCATTTTTCTGGATGATTGCGACCGGACCCGCTGCGGTCATATTGTGGCACAGAGGATGGGAGTGATAGTTCCCTACTTAGTTACTCTCCTATGATAAATCAGTATATTCACTAACGAGTCGAACCCGGAGTCGTCGGCGGAGGGCAGACAGCACGGGAGACGTTGTTTATTACGAAACATGGCGGATATAATTCCTAATTGTAAACCTTTTTTTTCTTCGGGCTGTAATATTAAAACAAGATAAACTGTTAAAATGTAAAAAAATGAAGTTTCCGTTTATTGTGCGGACCACCAAATAACCCTGAGATTAAAATATAACAATAAAGAAAATTTTTCTTTCAATATTAAGTTTCTAAATCTTTGTCAAACTCTTGAAATATTTTCTAAAGTTTTATTTACCCTAAAATTGAAATATTATTAATAATAACGTTCGATAGCGTGTACAACAATATTTTTAATGATTTATGTTTATTATTTATGTGGTCATACCCTGTGGCCTTGAAATGTGCTGCAACACTCAGGGTCTCTGGATGTAACCGTGTTACCTCTCGTTTTAAAGAAACACAGAACTTCAAAAAGTAGACGGACAAAATTAATTGGCAACGAAAACTTGGCTTTGAGGCGATAGAATTCGAGACTTTATTGGTATAATATAGTGTGAATTAAGCATTATAATTATTTTGACAAACTAGTGAAACATCTGATATTCTTTTATCTTATTATTCAAACTAACAATGACATAATTGATACGAAGTAGAAGATAATATTAATCAATGCCAATATAAAGACAATAAAACTACTGAAAACGTCTATTGCCGATTCATAACTCCAGTAGAGCATTAAATCCATGTTATATGGTTGAAAACATTTGTTTTGTCGTGCAACGCAATGGTTCCATTATCAAACTGTTTTTAAATATATATATTTAAACATCATTATTACACATTTCCATATCGATTAATTGATTAGTTTTATATTTTCGGTTTATAACGTGAGAATTTTTCTTCACGCGGGCCCTGAGAGGATGGGTGCATCTCAGGGTGAGACAATACGTTCAAAAAATTTCAGATGGTTCTGATTACAGTGCAAACGCTTTAGGTAACCGGTTTAGAGCGACACCACTACAGATCACGTGGGATGATCGGGAGCATTTGATTGGTTCTCCGCCTGCCTTCTAGCAAGTGGTTCTTCACTTGAGAGAGGTTTTTCTCTCAGTCTCTGGAACCACTATTAAAATTAGTCTTTCAACTGCCGTATTTGGGGTTGTAAGAGCTCCTGAGCACGTGTTGCTCTGTATTCCTTTTCTACATTAAACTATATCTTTCTCTTCTTAGTTCTTTCTGGACGGGACTATAGATACCAAGAACCCCACTTTATCGACATTCCGTCTGATCATTTCCGTACCTTGGCAAAACTAGAAGTTCTTATTTTGATCTCTGACTTTGTGCAGGTACACTATATTACAACATGCCGTACAGATTAATGTGAAGTTAATATATATAATGTTGTGTAACCCTACCAGAATTACATTACAACACTTAGATACCAAAAGCTTACACTCTTTCAACAGAGCAAACGAAAATAGAAGGGAACCACGATAAGAAATACCAATATCCAGTTGACTTGCAAAAACAATGAACCCTCCAATATTTATTGTTAATGATAACTATTCAACTTACAATAATCGACCAGAATACTTCAGATACAACAAATCGGTCGCGCGTACAGAGCGCCAAAGTTTTTGTGATCATTGCATTAATAAAAACGTATAATTAACAACTTCATTAATGCAATGGCTTGGAAATTTAAATAAATATTCAAACATATGCACGGAATCAAAATAAACTTTAAACTTTCTAAAATGATTTAGTTCAATCTAAATCTTAAATTAAAATAGCACTTTAATTTCAAATTTAACTGAACAATTAGTTGAAAATTCAAGATTCATAATAAAAGTTATTTTAAAATTAATATTCAAATTCGAAGAAAATAAAATTTAAAGTTAGGCAAAGAATGGACTCTAATTAATTTACTTTTAATTAATGATCAACTTCAACAAGGCAAATGAATAAAATGCTCCTTAAATCAAAATATCATGGGCAAAAATTAAATTAATTAATGAAATTTTCAATAAACCAGAAGAAATCCCTTACTGTATTGGAATTAGCAAGTTACTAAAGAAAACGAATTGAATTTTTATTCAATAACCATTATCACAATTCTCTTTAAATGTCTTTTAATTTCAATAATAAAGTTTTAAACCGTTCCTTATTCGTATAATTTGAAGAAAATTTAAATTCAAAATAGCATGAATCGTCAATGTTTAATAGTACTTATCCCTTCACCACACTTGTCTCCCCGTTTGAATCTCAGCTAATGAAATGCTCCACGCGGCTGCCAGCAGGTTTCGTTAGGTCGATCGCGCACTTCAGCTACGTAGCAATTTCATACGATTCTTTATATTATTTCTCCTAAATTAATCAGTATCACCAAACGCACTTCACTGTTCTTTTACAATGTTTTTCTTATTACTCACATTATCGTTATTTTGTCCATGATCTGGCAATTTAACCAATTTACAATAAAACATGAAATAAATTTACAATAACATTTGTTTTAAATTAACATTGTGAACCTTAACATGATAATAATAATCAAATCAAAGAAAATCATCCGCCTCTACTTACTTGTTGGCATCATACTTTTAAAGAAATGATTACCTACTAAAAAATCATTTGGTTTATGTGGCGAAATTTCCTTGTTGAGTCACATTATAATTAAGTAAATAAATATATAAATATATATATATATATATATAGTCACACATTTAACATTGTTATTAATAACCTTTCGTCGCAATATAATGCAATATGCAAAGTTTTTGCTAAGTTTGGATAGTTCCTTACGTCCTCCGTCATGTACAGGGACTTGCGCGAGCTCTATCAGACATCCTAATGTTATTCGCTAATTACATTGCATCGATCTGTAACGAATATAAATCTGTTTAATGCTCACAATTATATTGAACGTATATTATATTAAACGTCTATATCATTGGAATTGACACTGTATAGACACATCAAATTTTGGACCAAGAATTTGGTAGTAATACATTGGACCAAAACAAAAATTCGAAAAGTTTAAACTTTTTAAATATGGCATTACATAGGTTTATGCGTTGTTGATAGGTAAACTAATATGAAAGATCGTTCATCACACACACACACACACACACACACACACACACACACATATATATATATATATATATATATATATATATATATATATATATTGTAATAAACACTTAAAGGCGTCTAAATAAAAAAAAATATTTATATTTTAACACACAAATTTTATTAACAATTATCTGAATTTACATAGAATTTAATATTTAATATTATAAAAAGATCTCTTTCTCTCTACTGGGTTTGATAACGGACAGAATTTAAATATTAAAAGAACCCAACATTTTTTTTTAAAATTAAACAGAAGTATCGACGGAACTTATTAACGAACTTATTCTACAGATTGCTTATAAATTTACAAGAGTTTATTTTATTATCAAAAGAAGAGAACGATATCTGACTGTTATCTTTTAATTACGTTTACACATGTTGGTACCATAAATTTCAACTCACGATTTCTCAGGACCCTTTGGCTCGTTCATTAAACACGCACTTTATAGCTTGGACGTTTACACGCACTGACTCTAACACATATTACTGGTTTGACGATAGCTGGTTAACCATACCCGGCGAAGATATCCCAGTTGCTCGTGGTGACACTACTCGACGCTGGATGTTGTATTCTGGTCTCCTACCATTGAAGACTGGTCAAATTTTGATACTAATACAGATTGAACTTCTGCATATGAAAATGTTTATATTTGAATAAATTTCTATTTCTCTCGCAGGCTGCAAATTTTCTCCAATCCCTCCGTGCTTACACTCAACTCCAACTAACTTCCAAGTTTGATGCCCACAGCATCTCTCTCTTACGCTGACTGACGCTGACTGCCGCTGACTCTCGTTGACTCTCGCTGACTCTCGCTGACTGACTCACAATAGTTTAACGCTTGCATTTATACTACTAGCCTCCTCGTTCCCTTTTGTTCCAAGACCCACGTCGCATCTTCGCGGTGACAAATTCTCCATTACTGAGATTTACAATCTGCAGTGCAGTTCCTTAGCAAAATAGCTAGCCCCTCCGTCATGTCACATCGAGACAGGACCCGCAATTACTTTGCACCCTCAATTACTCTGGACTTGTCGTCCTCACAAGACTTGTATAAGACCCTTCCTTACAAATCCTAAGTAAATACGCCACTTGTCAGGCCATTAATCAGAGACAATAGCCTGCCCTAAAATCACTTTGGGACCGGCTACTCGAATGCCTTTCTTAAACCGATACCTCTTGCGCTTGCAACTTCCTGTGCCGGCCCAGACCCTTCATCCGAAAATAAATGTCTTGCAGCTCTGTCTTCTCACATCGAGACAGGACCCGTAATTACTTTGCCCTTGCGTCCTCTTCCCAACATGTGCGCTGTTCCCAAACAATGCATTCCCTCAATGCATTACAATATATATATATATATATATATATATATATATATATAAGACAATTGTTGTGAATACTGATGCAGTAAACAAAAATATGTTTCTCTGTAAAGAAAGAACAGAATAAATTTTTTATTGACTATGTACAACAATTAATTACATTATTTACAATTACATTATTTACAAGCCTACCTGCAAAGAAACGACAATTAAAGTTTACTATTTCAGTTCTTTACGAATTTGTTTAAAATCTATCTTGTTTATATCTCCTTCGTAAGTTCTTTCAATAGCCCTCAGATAGAGTGACGATTCCGGAACAACTGAAGAACAAGAGGAGCGCTGCACCTTTAAAACTGAAGAATGTATACTTGCTTTATATATATATATATATATATATATATATTGTAATAATTAAAGGGAAATTAATATTTATTAATTATAAACTGTTGAACTGGAATTTTTATCGGCAAAGACACACAAAGACACAAGAATAACCTATAATGAAACAGGCTAACGTATTGTTAGATATGGCGCGCGGAGACGGAGGGAGAAGTAGTGAGTCGGTGAATTGGACAGTCGGCGGTTTAGAAACGACAGAAAGTGGTCGTGTAAGAAAGACGATTTCAAATATTAAAAGTAAAGTTAAGTAGTTCAGTCAGAAATAAGAAACGACAGCAAACGGTCGAAACCTAAATAAACGAGACATTTTGAAAAAGTAAAGTTGGACGGTTTTCATGCAGATGGTGACTCAGAACAATTTCTGAGTGTTTCAGGTTACGACAAAAAATCCTAAAGGTCTACGAGGAGGAATTTCTGTATCACAGCGAAATAGGAGTAATTGGTGGTATAGTTCGTCTACGAGGTGCCGCCAATATTGTAAATCAAAAATGAAGTGTAAACTCAGTGTAAGAATGACCTGTTTTATTATTTTTTAAATTGAGAGTGTGTGTCGATGAAAGGATTCAATTGCCCAGGTACAAAGGAAAACTGTAGTTATAAATCATTTAAATTATTTTGTAAACGTTAGATTAAAGATAAAATCGTCAGATTACGTTTTTTTGTAAAAGTTGTAAAAAGTTGTAAATTGATTGTTTGAAAACGGAGCTAAATATTATTTATTTAAGGCCCAGAAAATGACCCTGAGATCAAAAGCAAAATTTGTTTGTTTATATGAAATAAATGTAAAAGGTCGGCGAGTAATTATTTTGTAATTTGAATTATTTTAATATAATAAATTAATGAGTTTGTTTGATTGAATAGAATTTCAGTTATCAATATCCTTTCATATAAAATAAAAATAAAGTGTTCCAACCCGGGCTAAATTGAATATAATTTCATTTAAATTGTTTTTCATTCTATTTTCTACAATTTAGCACGTCAGCGTTTGGCCTATTTTAACCTTGCATAATTAATTGTTTATCGTCAGTATATTACATCTTTGAGACCTCAACGTGAGGTACTGTTCATTAATTGACGTTTCAAATTAATCATTACAATATATATAATATTTTGGGGTTGTCTTATTAAAAGTTTCAAAGAATTTTTCCCAATGATTGCAAGATAAGGTGTATTTTCTAAAATATATTTGATGTGACTGCCTTCCTTATCCAGGCCTTACTGACGAGAAACAAAACGGCAATTGTTCACCACACACATATTTACCCTTCGTCACTCCGTCTGACTTTTTCCTATTCCAGATGATGAAAATAACCGCAGAGGGCTCAAGATTTTACACAGTTGAGGACATTCAGCCGTAATTGCTGGCAGTACTATTCACGCTCAAGTTAAAGATCTTCCAGTGAGCTTTTAGTTCGTGGAAAAACCGCTGAGAGCCGTGTACACAGAAACAAGAGGATTATTTTTAAGGCTATTCTTGTGAATAATATACAAGAAGAGTATGATTTTGTTTCCATGAGGCAATTTGGTAACCGTTGAATAGTTTCTCGAAGGTAATTCAATGATTTCTGTGTTACTGTTCTCATATTCAATATTATTATATATAGTTTGAAAAAAATTATTTTGCTAACAACTAATGTTGTTCTCTCCCCGTTACATGCAAAAAAATGCACTTATATTTGAATTATTCATTTTAAAACTATCTTAAAGAAGGCTGTCTGAGAGGGCTATTCTCTCGCAGGCAGTACCTGCAAAGAATGTTCTCTCGCAGGCAGAACCTTGTAGGAAAGACAGGAAGGGGCTACCTTTGGGGATGAGTTGTTTCCTGTTCCCATTGGAACAGCCGGCCAGCTGCCTCCTAAATTGGTCGAGGTACGGAGAAAGGAATGCTGCGACCCCACAGAAAACTCTTCTCCCGCTATCGGAAGGGCGTGGGACAAGTACCCAATGCCCGACCTACCTGGTTCAGGTTTTTCTAGGGTTTTCCCTGCATTACTTTTAGGCGAATGCCTGGTAGGATCCTTAAACTATAGCCCGGGGGCCCTAGTTAACCCTTGGCTACCTTCATCTACCCTTCCGCATCCCCCCTTTAAAATCCCTTCCTATGCTATTAAAAGGGAGTTGCCGTCATGTTGATTACCCTCATGTAGTTTGTTACCCTAAAAAAATATCTTAATATTTACCGTGGATTTTAAATAGCTATTTACATTTAAACGCCGGGTTCCTTTGAGATAAATTATTTATAATTGAGTAAAAGGTGCTTACTCCTTTGGTTTTCATTAATTTATTTCAAACGTGACAATTTCAGATTAGATAGGAATAGTACGTGAGTATAAACGGTGTGGATATATATCACACTAGTGAAAAATTGTAGAAATGTTTAAATATGTCTTTCCAAACGTATTTTTGGTATATATTGTTTTTCACTTAAATAAATCATGTATGGAACACAATTATATATACGATTGAGAGCAATAAAATTGTGGCGACCATATAATAGAAAGTACAAACTCGATTCTGCGACACGCAGTGAAGAGCTGTAATCATTAAGAAAGTACAGCAGAGATCGTGATACAAAACGGTTGCCAAGTTTAATATGCTACGCGAGATTTTAAGAATTTTATAAGCCAAGATTATTCTAGCAAACATTTCATTAAGGGTTTCATAAGAACTGCGCCCAACAACGTTGCATCCGGTATTTAAATTTAAACTCCGGCCAATCGGTCAGCTGTCTTTTAAACTGGTCATAGCACAGAGAGGGTAATTCTGCGTCCCCAGCAAACCCCTTCTCCCGCCATCGGAAGGGCGTGGAACAAGTACTAAATTCCCGAGCTACCTGATGCAAGTCCTTCCGCATACCCCTTTCAAATCCCTTCCTATACTATTAAAAGGGAGTTGCCGCCATGTGGATTAATCTCATGTATTCTGTTACCCTTAAAAAAATAAGATGCAAGCTTTTTTAGGGTTTTGCCTGCATCGTACTTAAAATATAGTACGGGGCCCTAGGCAAGCCTCAGCTATATTTCCGGATCCCCCCTTTCAGTCCCTTTCTTATTTTGTAAGAGGGGAGTGGCCACTATGTGGATTACCCTATATATATCCTGTCAACACTTTCTTTCTCTTCTTCAAATTTAAATCCAAATTTGTTAAACTTGGCTATTTGGTAATTTATATACAAGCTTATTTTTTATTCTTAATTCATTTCTTCTTTAAGGATATTACTGTGGATCGAGAATGAAAGTGTGAAGTATGTTATGAAAATTACCTCCAGCACGAAAATTATAATTGTAATTGAGTGTTCGTCTTTCTAGGAAAATCTGAGGTAGTGAAAATGAAGTAATATTTGCTAATAAATTATTTATCAAAAACAAATAACAACTTATTTGTAAAATCTTGAAGGTTTCAAATACTCTGAATTTCCCCTGACTTCATTCTTTACTATATAAACAAAAACCTGTATTCATTCAAACATAACACATAAATTTAAGATAATGTGTTCCAGAAAGTTGTTCTCTTTCCTCGCTTACTTATTATTACCAAATCATGTAAATGGGAAAGTTTTGTGGGATACTATAAAGTAAATTATTACAAGCTTCTGCAACTGGATTATTTTGGTTTAACTTACGGGCTACAAGCTTAAGAAAATCCCGCGTGAATCCCTGGCCAAGGCTTTACACCCCAGTGCTGAGGATTTAACAAATTAGAACGTACGAGCAATTAAAAGCCTTAACTTTATAATACTTGTTTGCGTACGTACGTACAATTAAAAATTTGTAATAACAAGTGTATGCAGAAATTGAAAGTAAAATAACTTCAAGAAAACGTAAGTCGAGAAAAGTTGATATTTTTCTTGGAAGACAACTTTGTATATCGGTAATAATTCAAACCACATTGGATTTATTGTCATTCTTAAAATATTTCGCTGATGGTAGTCAACATCGCAGACGAAACTAGATTTTCTAAGGAAACTAAATACATTTTCATTCATGATGGTTATATAAGTGCACTAAAATTTATAATTCAATGACTTTTTGGAGAGTAACAGGCTACATGAGGGTAATCCACGTGGTGGTAACTCCCCTTTAATAGCATAGGAAGGGAATTTAAACGTAGCCAAGAGTTAATTAGGGCCTCCGGGCTATAGTTATGGATCCTACCCGGAATTCGCCTAAAAGTGATGCAGGATAAAGCCTAGAAATGAACAACTATTACCATATACCCAATCATACACCTCTGAATATTAACCGAAGTGCCTTGACTTGTGGGAACCTTAGTTAAAAGCAGAGACAGTAAAACAGGCATCATCTCTGTCCCTCTAGAAAGGTTCTACCTGCGAGAGAACAGCTCTCACAGGGTTGAATCCAATGACTTAAAATTCTGATAATTTTACTGAATATTATATATTACAAGAAGATAATAATATTCTTAAGAAAAAAAATTATTTTATTTTTATTTTTAGGTAACAGGCTACATGAGGGTAATACACATGGTGGCAACTCCCATTTAATAGCATAGGAAGGGATTTGAAAGGAGGGATGCGGAAGGGTAGAGGAAGGTAGCCAAGGGTTAACTAGGGCCCCCAGGCTATGGTTTAAGGATCCTACTCGGCAATTCGCCTAAACGTGATACAGGGTATCTTGCCGTATGCCCAAGGTCTGCGACCCCGGAACATACACCTCTCAAAACAGACCCAGGTGCCTCGGCATGTGGGAACCTTAGTTCAAAAAAACCAGAGAGATGTGAGAGCATCCCCAATGGTAGCCCCCGCCAGAGCTCTCTGGGAAGGTTCACCTGCGAGAAATCCTCTCGCAGGCTTCCTTCCCTTACCATATGGCTCTCAACCTGCATCGAGGTGACTATAACTTTAACGGTTGTTTTCCCAATAATAAATGAGAGAATGATGCATGAGTTGGAGACAATAGATGAACAATAGACATAATATGGAAAAACGTTAGTCTTAAATAAGTTTTTTAATATTGATAAGTCAATAGTTAATATCAGACAGTCCATTGAAGTCTAACAAAATGCGGATGTACAGTCGACTAATGATTCAAATATATGAGTGGTTTGAATTTATATCTATTCTATAACTATTACCCTTGAGTCTTTTCACCCAGTCACTTGGGAGGATCAGGAAAGATATGCTTTTTGGGACCCGCGTGGAAGTAGTTCTGTTGAAAGTCCAGATGCAAATAACTGAACAAATTATAAGGAATTTTTTTTTTGGCCTGGGACACTGAAGGTAACGCATGGTCACTCAAACGTTCATTAAATGCGAGGTCACCGGTATTCAATGACACATTTTTAATTCATTGCGAATTATTATCAGTATTATTATTGCAGCTAATGTTAGCAGTTCTATTTCGATAACTGACAGAAACTCTGAGAAAATAATTGTACAATTATTGTATTTTCTTTTATGAAACTCCTCCATATATATTTTCGGTTTACTATAATATTGTTTAATAATCATTCTTATTACAGTACAAATATGAAAATTGTAAATTTGTGCTATGGATTAATATAATAAGCAACAGACTGCCTTGTTAAAAAAATTTTCTCAAGCAAGAATTTAATTAATAATCTTTTTCTTCACGCAAAACTAAAATCAATTCACAAATACAGGATATCACAAATTTTCATTGTAACCGTAAAGAGTTTTTCTTTCCTTTTCATACATTTATTACAGGCTTTTGTGATGACAAATAATGAGCGGAATGTTTTATCCTCAATAAATAGTTCTCGCAATTCACACGGGGTTTGCATACTTATATTAAGATCCAACGTTTCAACGACTGAAAGCACTGTCGTCATCTTCTAGGCGATCTAGAGCACGGTGCTCAACATGTTTACCATGTTGATGAACAAGTTCGCTAATGGCTACGTTTATAAGAATAGCTGAATGGAACGCGAATGGACTTCAGAACCTTAAGGAAGAGGTCAAACTGTTTCTCGCTCAAAACTATTCTGACATACTACTAATTAGTGAAACACACTTTACTAACGCAAACTATTTTAACATACCGAGATATAAAGTACGCTGTACAAATCACCCAGGCTTAACAGCGCATGGAGGGACAGCGATTCTTATAAAATAGACCATAGAGAACTATGAATTGCTGAAATTTCAAACGAATCATATTCAAGCAGCATCGATAAAAGTCATAGGAATTCCATACGAAACAACGGTATCAGCTGTTTATTGTCCATCCCGACACAACTTAAAACGAGAATAATTTTCTCAGTTCTTTGATAAACTGGGACCTACCTTCATCGCAGGTGGAGACTATAACAGTAAACATACGCTTTGGGGCTCCCGGATAATAACAACTAAAGGAAGAAAACTCGCAGATACTATTCAAGAAATGAACCTATCTTTCTTGTCAACCGGAACCGCAACATACTGGCCAACTGACGTGAATAAAATACCGGACTAACTAGATATTTTTGTTATCAAAGGCATCTCCTCGACCTACATTGATGTAACGCCGAGTTACGACCTAACATCATTCACCAATCAAAGCTATCGTAAGTAAAACAGTAACAATTAGGAAACCAATACATACATAATTATCGAACGGACTGGGATAAATACAGACAAATAATACAGAGCCAAGTGAATCTATCCGTGAAACTACAAGAACATACTGATACAGAAAAGGAATCAGACAATTATGTCTAATTACTACAGAATGCTGCTAGAGAAGCTACACCAATAAGTATTCCTGCCACACCATGCACTTTCATACCTATTGAAGTTAAGAAACTAGTTGGCGAGAAAGGAAAGCAAGATCTACGTGGCAAAGAACTCACACACCAGAACACACGATGTTAAGTAACAAATTAAAATCGAAACTCAGGGAACTGCAAAACAAATCGTTTGAGAATTATGTATCTAATCTTATCAGGCAATACAATACAATTTGGAAACCGATAAAGAATACAAAAAAAAGCCAAAAGCAACTTCACCCCCAATTCGGCAGTATTCAAACCCATCTGGACCTTGGGCAAAAAGTAATAAACAAATTAGCCGACCTGTTTGAAAAACACTTATCACAAGTTTTTACTCCTCATAATAACGACCTGGAACAAGAAGTAGAGCAAGAACTATCAGAACAAATTAACGCGGAACAACGCATTAAAATAATCCGTATCAATGAAATGAAAGCAGAAATAAAGAGACTTAATCCAAATAAATCACCAGGACTTGATCTCATAACGGCTAAGATGCTTGAAGAATTACCAGATGAAGGTCTCAGGTTACTCTTGTGCTTGTTTAATGCAGTAATAAGGCTAGATTACTGGCCCAAATCCCTAAAACTTGCAAAAATAATTATGATACAAAAAACAGGCAAAGATAAATTGCGTGAGAAGATTATACTGATAAGAATCAGAGTAGACAGCAGTAAACAAGACTGGATCCGGGATCATGAATTTGGTTTCTGACAGTCGCACTGACCAATTCAACAATGCCATAGAATTGGAGAACCAGCAGTACTGCACAGCAATATTCTTAGATAAGGTTTGGCATTCAGGTCTATAAGTTAATATTAATACTTCAATACTTAAACTTATTAAAATCATACCTTGACCAAAGAGAATTTCTTACTTACGTAAATGGAGAAAGTTCAAACCGTGCCACAGGGCAGCATCCTTGGCTCTCTATTATGCGTCTTATATATACACTTCCGACTTATCAACCTCAATAGACGTAAACACAAGTACCTTTTTGATGATACAGCAATACTGTCAACACACACAGACATTGATACCGCATCAAAGAATCTTCAAGAACATCTTCTAATAATTGAGACCTGGCTAAAATGATGGAAAATAAAAGTAAATGCAATGGAATCATCCCATATAACTTTTTCCCTTAAAAAGGAACATTGTCATATAGTAAAGCTCAACCAGGAATAAATTCCAAAAGCAGAAACAGTAAAATATCTTGGTTTTCACTTAAACACCAAGCTGAAATGAAGGGAACATATCAATAAAAACAAAAGCAAATGGAATTAAAAACTAAATAATCAAACTGGCTGATTGGATGAAAATCACAATTATCAGTAGAAAACAAATAACTTATCTACAAAACAGTGATAAAACCTATATGGACGTACGGAATAGAACTCTGGGGATGTGCAGCCAAATCTCACATCGCTATTATGCAACGAGTACAAACAAAAATCCTCCGCACTATTACAAATGCTCCCTGGTATGTATCCAACTTAAGCTTACATACTGACCTCAATACAGCATATGTAGAAGACGGCTTCAAAGATAATAATCGTAAACACCATACTAAATTTCAAACCCATCCCAATCGACTACTGGAGCCGTTACTACAGCCTACTGACAACCGAAGACTGAAGAGAAGCTGGCCGATAGACTTCAATAGAAACTGACGTGGTGTTGTTGGACCCTCATCTCTGCGCGACATCATATCAAGACACTGTTATATTTTACACTTATACACTTATACCTTAGAAGTTTTATTCAATGATTTTATAGGATGGTCGTTTTCCGACATCAGAAACACTTTATACTCTGCTATTATTTCGAGATTTTTCAATGTTCGTATTTCTAAAGAAATTTTCTACGGTACAATACACTTCTTTGTTTTAACTATTTTTCGCAAATCTTGTGAGTACATCTACAACGTAATACTATGGATAAAATGATAAAATGAATTTAGTAAACAAATTATCACTGATATAGTGGTGAATCGTAGTATTATTATTTTTATAATCCCGTAATTTCTTAAAAATTTGCCGTGTACTTTCAAAAGATTACTGATTCTTCAACGCTTGATAACCATTCAAAAACATACATTTATCTTTTTTATTTAGACTTAAGTTATTACCTCTCTCTTCCCCCAGGAGTTACAATTTGTATGAATGTTGTAACGACTTCACTAATGCACTCTAATGTTATTTGCTTCGCAAATTACAGCTCACTCCTCTAGAATGCCTCCCTTTTAGATTACAGAAGTCTCTTCCCATCGTGTTTTGGAAAAGAAGTACAAGAAAATGGCACTCAAGACTGTTGGAAGAGACCGAAGATCACAGCCTTGAAACATAAACACCAATGTTAATTCTATCTAGAGTAACCAGAGCGCAAATTTATTTTTATTATTCTGCATATCTTTTATAAAAAAAGACTATTAATAGATTGTCTCTTGTAAAACACAATTTGAATTTTGACACGTATTTAATTTTCCTAAAGATCCTTGTCAGTTTTTATAATCTAAAACTGACGATGAAACATCCGATAAAATAAGTTTCGAATATATTTCAGAAACACTTCTACGAAAGATCAGCGGACTCGTAAAATTTGAATATGTTTTTTTTATGGCCGACATAGAACAACTTATTCATTCGTCTTTCGTTATTGTGTAATCCCACATATTGTAAAGAATGCCGATAAATGAAACAGGTGCAATATGAAAACTAGCGAATAAAAATCACTTGAAGTTTATTTCACGCTTTTCGAGTTATGAATATTTCCACCGTTAAACTAATGACAAATTGAACGAGAGTAAATATACACTTCATTTGTATTTGTATTGAAGCAATCATTAGTATAAACAAACAAATAGTGGAGACAGAATAATGCGTCATGAGTGACAGGTAGTTGAGGTTTTATTCCAGTTTTTTAGTTTCAGGTTCTTTCGCAGACCTCGTAACGTTAATAATCTTGAATAATTGAAAAGTAAGATGCCGTGAATGTGGTATGTTCGTTTTACAACGTAAAAACATCAACTAAATTAATAAGAAAAAGTAAATCTCATACTTAGATATGTGATAAATATATAATTTCTAAAAAATATTGTGAAACATTTATATAAGCTTCTGATCGGTGAAATTTAATCAAATTAACCAAGACTCGTTACATAATATCTGCAATTTCGAACACGCTTATAAATCAAACACAATACGAGTACGTAATGATTAATTACTTGATTAAATCCAACAATGGTCTGTCTCTCATGAGATACATGCCATTACTTAAACAAGCTTTAATTAATTAAAATAATTGGATTCACTCATCAACGCTATTAGCATCAATTGTGCGTCAAAATTTACTCCAATTTTTAACATACTTTCGCACTTTCAGGTTTTAATAGGGTGTGGTTTTCCGCTTTGATGTTTCATAATTCTACTCAGAATGTTTATTAAAGTAATTAAAATGAATTATCATATAAACACTAAAATAATCATAGTATTATTAAAGTTATGTAATAGAAACGTGATGTAGTACATTTTAGGTTTAACATTTTTCATTTAATTCGAATAACATGAACCAATAAATTTATATCTTATATTGATTTATTTACAGTCGCATCGACATCTCGCGTCTTGACTCATTTTGGGAACTCATTTTGTCTTGTCTATGAACTAATTGACGAGAGTTTCTCTCATGCGCAAAAAACATCCCACTCCCTCGCAGGCATTCGAACCCGGTACCTCTGTGATGTGAGGCAGTCTCGCTGACCCCTACACTACAGGAGGTCGGCACATTTATATCATACAGTTATATAAATACAATATAAACTTAGGACTGTTCAGTGCGTCACTTATATATTCATATGAGTTGTTATACATTTTTAAGACTAAATTATTGTTACATTGAGTTATGAAATAAAATATAATGAAAATAATGCAGTTTCTAAATATATAACTCACAAACTTAGTCCTACTGTTTCAGTAATGTCATTTACGTTTAATATCTCTAAAGTATATATATACGTACTTAAATACTCTAACTCAACTAAAGTGGAATAAACCATCCATCATCATTAGATTAAATAAAGAACGTTTTTTTAGAATACCATAATAATTTTGACATGTTCTTTAAGATACTGTTACAGGAAAGCGATTGGATTCGAAAAATAATTGGTAATTTTTTTACTTCTGTTACTAAAAGTTAAAATTTGAAAAATAGTAATTATAACATACATACAGAACATATGTTCTCATATTCAATTCCGTTAATATTAGAAATTAGTATGGAATATTTCAGCTGAAGTTTCGGGTCTTTTGCGATGTTAGGGAGAGAAAACACTTTTTATGGCATAACTGGCACGATGAAAATAAATATTGAGACTGTCTGTAAAAATGAAATTTCGGAATTATATTAAAAACTTTAATATGGCGCGAAATAACTAAAATGTATCTATGAAAAGAACTGAGATATATTTTGATTAAAGCGTAATTGTAATGTTAATTACTAATTGCTTTATATTTTTAAATGAATATCAATGAGGTTTTCAAAAATCCAAATACATTCAAATTTCTTTTACAGTTCAGAGCAAATTTGATTGAGTCAGTTGTTTGTAAACCTATCCAACAATGGATATAAAAATCCTATTAAACTTATATTCGAAAAAAACAAAATTGATTTTCTAGTGCGAAGAAATGGTCACAACCGACTTTAAAATCTATCCGAATTAATTCAGAGGGATAATTATACCATAATTCAAAATGTTTTTATTTTTTAAATAAAGCATATATTCAGAAATTATAGAGCAATTTATTGATAAAATATAATTATACTTATTGCTAAATGCTTACTGTCCCATCACCTGGTGTACATTTTTTCGAACTTATTCCTTGTCCAGAAAGGCTCAGTACTTTTATTGGCACACCCTAAGATTAGTAATTCATATTAATATGCTAAGGTTGATTTACTTTAGCAAAATAATTAATTTTATGATTTTTTTCTTTTCAGGTGATACGTCAATTGAACAGACAGAATTCATAGGTGAAAATTTCTGGACTAGAAGCAACCTTGCATGTCTATCTTAGGGCAACACTTATTTGTAATTTATGTTAATGATTAGCCAACAGATGTTGAATCTAAAACTATCAATTGTTACATATATGCTGATTAGTTTGAACTATAGTAACAAGGTTGTTGCAGTGTTATTACATATTATTATTTGGGACTGTCAAAAAGAATGATTTACATTAACAATGACAAATCAAATTCATTATTATTATATAATATAACAAATTCAAAACCAAAAAACGAAATAATATTGTTATATAGAAGGCATTCCTTATGACGTACTGGATGAAATAGCCAAATATTCAATTATAATAATTGACACAATGCAAATAAATATTGAGACTGTCTGTAAAAATTAAATTTCGGAATTGTCTGTAGTATTTAAAACTTTTTTCTTGCGCGAAAAAACGAAATTGTTTCTATGAAAAGAACTGAAATATATTTTGATTAAAGCGGTATTGAAATGTCATTTACTAATTCATTGTTATTTTTAAATGAATATCAATGAGGTTTTATAAGTATCCAAATACCTTCAAATTTCGTTTACGTTTCAGAGCAAATTTTATTGGGCCAGTTGTTTGTAAACGTACCCGAAATAATTAATTGAACCGCACTAACATTTTACTCGAAATAATAAAATAATATTGTAAAAATGTTTCATTCGTGGGGGAAGCTAATCTTCGTATTTCTTATTCATATATAACGAATGATTATCTGAGATGTACCTGAAACAACGAAACTCTGCATTTTACTTTAATATGAAATTCTGATACGAAATAAACGCAGTACACTCTTTATGTGGTATTTGCACTAATGTGCCTCTTAAAATATTTCCCTGGCAGACGACTCATCCACCAAAGCAATGAAACTCTGCTTAGGGGAAAGAGAGAATAAAACTTGTGCAGGGTGCGTCCCTTCCTAGAAACACAGGGGGTCGTAACGACTGCAGCCATCATCCTCTCAGCAGGGGATGGCGGCTGCTCTAATAAAAACATAATACAATAAACCAAGCTACGTCTTTTACTGGCGCCTTACCGCCACTTCTCTGCGATACACTAATTCAAATCGCCGGTTTTCCCCGAAATTAATTTAGAAATATTGCTTGGGGGATTTTCAATTCAACTTAAGAAGAATTCAAAATATGTAAACGGTTGCTAAATGTGTGCTTGAGGAAGAAGTAACAATTTAGCCATCTAGTTTCGTTATTAGTTCCGTGAGTTGACGTCAGATAATAACTAATAGATTAAACAAAGCCAACAACTATTGATAATACTTAGTAATTACGACAAAAAAGATCTAGAACTGAATGATAAATTTATACTGATGTAAAATATTGAATTTTGTTAATCCTCAGCATTGGGAAACACTTTGTTTAAATATTGGATTTATAAAGTAATTAACTTTCCAAATATAAATATATTTTATTTTGTCCCGATTCCTGTTTGTATGTAAAACATGAATTAACTCGTGGTTCTTTTTAATAGTATAATACCATTAATATTATTCAGCTCTGAATTCAATAATGGTTCATATAAGTATTGATATTATGTCAATATACTCTGCCATAAAGGTGGTCTTCAAGTGTCACTTCTGTTTTTATAATGTATAATTTAATCAACAAATATGTCTTCGCAATATTCTTGAACGTTATTGAAAAATTTTACGTGTAGTGTCATGGTCCTTCAACTGAACGATACTGTAAGTTATGATTTTGAATCATTTTCATTTCTTTTTTATAAATTTAATACACTGATGTGTATACAAATTACCATAAAACATCCCAAACAATAAAAAAATAGTGCTAGAAGTTGTCACACTAGAGAAACGAAGTGATTTCTGGATAATAAGCTCGTGAAACATCCATAAATATCGGTGCAACATTTACATTATACAGATAAGTCAGTCGTACTTATGGCGAACTGAATCATATCGTGCTTATAGCGACAGGTTAGAGAGGATAACTAATTCCCCCGTCCCACATCCCCTTCATCATTTCCTTTCTGCTAGTGGTTGAGTGATGAACAAAGTAGAGACTATTTCTCTCTTCCCATTAACTTATCCGTAGAATTGAATCACTTTTTAAGTATAGTAATAATAAGCTTAAATTATGTTTTGTTTGATCATTTGCTATATTTATTATCGCATGAGTAAAATTTCCATAAAACCGAAATAGTTAAGAAATTAAGTTGATTTGAAGAACTGGACAACCGAAAACAGACAAATTTTTTAATAAAATTTTATTAAAAATACAAAATGTTTCGGTATATATAGATAAAAGTATTAATTTACAGGTATCATAAATTGTAATAACCTAAATTGAATTTTTTTCTTTTATTCATATGTACAGTATTCTATTAAAATTGAGCCCGTGTCTTGAACAACATTGCTCCTTCCCTTCCCAAAAACAACAACTCTCCACTGCGGTTGTGGAAAACATGGTTATATTCTAGTCTTAGCCTTGTTGGAATTCCTGGAAAATTTTTAAAAATCCCAGAATAGTATTATATAAATAGTAATCAGCTAATAAGTAACATAACAAACATTTAATCATCAAAAATGAGAAATTATAAGTTGTTCATACAAATTTATATTGTTTAAAATACGTTTATCCAATGATTAAGACCTCCTCAGATATTAAAAATTACTACTATTAATATATTACTATACAAAGCTAATCAACAATATCATTTACTCTACTGGTTAATAACGTCAATAGATAAAAGATTCATAATTAATTTAATAAATACATCTCTGTTGTTTAGTTTCATTCTGTGACCTAGGGTTTGATTCAACGAAGATAGTGCTGACACTTCTGTTTTTTATACTACAATTACCTGAATAGTGTTAATAGTTCTAATATGACATAATTTTATAAGCTGTATGGGGATACAGAATACTGTCGGCTTAGTCATGCATAAAATCGATAAAAAAAATAGTTCCAAAATGGTTTGTGCTCCAGTATTCTATTATCTGAGTTACAAGCCGTGCTTCGGGAAATAGAATCTTTGGCTTATTGCCCGCTTGTTGGTTCTTAGAGGCAGTGAGCGATGGTGGCGTACGACTCGCAGAGTAATGCTCTGTGGCCAACAGCTGGGTCCCTGGAGAAATTAGGCAGCAGTCGGCGGCAACCGCTTATCACGCAACGCTGCTGACGTCAACAACAGAGCCTTGTCAAGTGTTACCTTCTTTAGAACCCATCACAACTTCCTTTCTAAACATGCTTAGACAAGTGCAAGTGGAGAGAAACAACAAGTCATTCAGGTATTTATGTCGGAAGAAACATGTCTTGTCAATAGAAAATATTTTCTCGAATTTAAGCATGGAATTGTCTATAAGAACATACGCTGTTTTTGTTAACTTTACAAATAAAAATTTTGGGATTAATAATCTCACAACGAAAAATTTATTCTATAAAAACATATTATTTTGAAAGGGGCATCTGCGAGTGATAAAGTTAGGCCTCGGTCACGATACAAGCTGTGTGCGTATGGGAGCATGTAGACTGAGCGACTCCGCTCAGTTCGATGTCCCAATAGAATGTAGTGGCTACAACAAGCAGCTGCGGTAGGGCGACATCCGCCTGCCTCTCATTGGTTTTCTCTCACCGACTTGCGTCAAAGAACTCGTGCAATGCTTTATATGTTTAAACACGGAAAAATATCATCATGTCCGTCATTAATTAATTATTTAATGTAATTATTACATTATGTAAAAAGGGAAGGAATCAAAATTTGTTAAATTTTTGTATTAAAAAATAATATCTGGATACTGATCCATGTATGCCACGACGATTTTCGAGTCGAACTGTTACGTAAAATGAAATTTTAACACAGTAAAAATCATTAAAGTCCGCCAAATTTCACTTTCATGATTTATGGAACCTACATCAATAATGAATTGTTACCAGCAAGATGTATGTATTTTATCAGTTCTCAATATATATCTAACTATGTATCCAGATTAATTTATTTATACAGCTGTTCTGTATATTAATCGGTATTTTTTACAGATGCCGAAAGCTTCAACGTTTATTACGTAAGTTAAATTAATCATTTTACTAAAATATGGAGACTTATTTGATTTTTTCGCCTGTTAATCTACCTTATAATATTCCTTGGTTTGGAACTGTTTAAAATATTTTATTTGGAAGACAGACAGATTCCATTTTAGAAGTAATAACACGTTTTGCAGAACTCTGCAAGATGCTAAAAGGCCGTGGTAATATTTTCGTTAGACAATTACAGCTTTCTGATTACAGCAGGTTGCAGAAACAACAATATCTTTCATGTAAAATTTATACCCACCAATAATTGTTTATTTAAATTATGTAATTATATATTATATAAACTTATATGTCAGTGTAGTTAAATTTGTTGATAAAAAGCCAATTTAAAAAGTAATTGATTAATTAATTATTAATTGAGACATGTTTTGGTCGTCATGCTAAGATAACATAGTAAAAGCCTGAAGATGATCCACATGACAATTGTCTGTTATTGGATTTTTGTAATCAAATATTGATTATATTGAAAAATGTAAGGGAAACAAATTTACTTTTCGTTTATCTATAAAAAAAATTTTAAATGAAGTATCCTTGTCACATCTATCTTTGATCAAATTAATGGAGTGTTGAAATAGTTAACGAAATTAACAACATGCGATTTAGGAATTGCCCCAAAGCTGCTAAAAGGCCCAGGAAATGTTATTTTAGGAATAATTATTGACCACTTTTAGCATACCTGAATCGACACAGAAATATCTCGATGCCAGAAAGAAACATTCTTATTGTAGCAAAATTGTCGATGAATCTATTTTGGCACTACCATTAGAAATGAAAGGGGCTTTGACCTGCTTGGGGAAATAAAACAGTATTTATATATATATACAGGATTTATATATTCAAACACCGTGTTTACTATTTTCTTAAATCCTTGAACAGATGGTGGTACTCTCCGTCATGTCTTGTACTCCTACTTATGAGGTTAACGCCATAGTTACTCTCGCCTTTCTGTAAAACACGTTTCCATAAATAGTTCTTGTTTTCACTCAACACCTCACGTGACGACATCATGACGGCGACTGCAGTAAGTTCCCGCTCAGCAGCTCTGTATCGCACCCGGCTCCGCTCATCGCTTTGCCTCCCTGACTCCTCCTCTCAAACGCTTACCGCTCGCCGCTTCTATCGTGCCCAAGGCCTTATGCATCCAACACAACCACTCGTAGGTTAAGTAGGGAGAAACTTCGGAATCTTAAAGAGAAACCCACTAATTGTATAGTAGCATGTAGATACTTCAAATAATGGTAAGTTAATATTATCCGAAACCTTGTTCCTGGTACATGATATATATAGTGTTGAAATAGACTAATTTAGGTATTTTCACTGGAGACCCGTCTCGTTTCATTTCAGAAATAATTTAGAATACACAAAGCCACTTATCTTAAATGCTTTCCTAACACCTGGTAAATGGCTCTGCAATCAGCGAGAATTCAGACAGTTCCAAGATGAACAAATAAAATTATTCTGAGATTATTCGGGAACAATGTCGTTGACGTAGTCGTAGTTCCCTGTTCCTTTAGGGGTTCTTTTTATCAATCAGTCTCCTCGCCTCCGACTCTTATGGTGCTTGGTCTAGGTGATCACCTCATCCCTCACCATTCAGTTATAATAATTTTTAAAAATGACGACTAATAACCTCTTCCGCGTTTTTCTATTGAAATGACTGTACACAGTAATGCCTGGAATAATGTTTTCAAGCATTCCTAATTTAATGTATGGTGTTTTCTTGAGGTATTTTTCTTGACAATATCTTTTGGTATTTTGTTTCACAAGAAAAACTACGGAGAGAGTGGCAGACCAGTTAATCGTACCTCTATATCCTTTGATTATTGTAATCCCAATGTAATTCCTCACATGCTACCGAATAACGTGCATCACAAGCATTATCGGATGTCCCAATGCATTCTAAGCTTAGGTCTTGAAATTTTCGCAGTGTGTATTCAAGAAGGATTTGGTTTTCTTCAACATTTAAATCACCGTAATAAAATACGGTTTCATAAAGTTATCACCAATTATTACACATTAAACATTAACAAAGTACGCTGACGTAAAGTGGATTTCTCTACCGTAAATTAATTTTGCAATGAAGCGAAACTGTGATCATTAGTTTGAAAATACAAAATTAACCTACTTTCTTCAGTTACAGTGCCATCTACCACGTCGAATATTTTTCCACATTTCAAACATATTTTTTATACTAGGCCTCCATCTGAAACTATTATATAAATTTGTTGCTTTTATTTAAGAGTCCCTGCCAAAGCTAGTGGTGCAGTGGTACAAAGAATAAAGTTAAGCACAGGAAAATCTCTTATTTTAAAACGATTACCTGTTGTAAGTTTTTGGTATAAGGCGTATTTTTGGAGATAAATTTATTTGTCAGGATATAATAGACACACTGGTATAGCTAATATTTAATGCCCAAAATTCTATTTACTCTAGCATAAAACTATAATTTTATCAGGGTCTATCTCAAAAATTCCACGGATAATATGAATGTACAGGTTGACTTTTCTAGAAGATGTTGACGGTGATAATCAACAAATAATCGCTCGTATATCATATCACTCGGTTATAAGTCCAAGAATATTTTATTCATTCTTTATTAATGTACACGGTATCAACCGGCAATTAAGTCTTATATTGATCGTGTTTTGATTAAATTCGTCCCTATAAATATACTTCGTTCATTTGGTCACCATTTCTAAGCAATAATCATGAGATATATTTGAAAAGTTTAACAATTAACCATGTTAACCAAAAAACTTTACAAGATGCTAACAAACAATTTTGCTATTGTGCGATTATCAAAATCTTAAACAGTAATTATGAGTAAATAGTAGCAAATTTCTTTTAAATCAGAACTCAGATCTCAGACCGCATATTTACGGAATTGGACACTGTCCTGTCAGTTATGTTATACTGACACATTAAAATATTCCCTTAAAAATATTAGATGGAACTGATGGCAATAATATTAGGGGAATCCAAATATTTTATATATCCAAGAATATGGCATATAATAATAAATTCGTTTAGTTGCGACTTAATTTTTTTGTCTCAAACATTTTCGTAATCTTATTTGTGCAGACTATACAATTTTATTGATAGTTATAATCTAACAATAATGAAGTAAAAACTCACAGTTTTTTTAGATTTAATCACTTATAAGTATTAAATAGTATCAATAAAATTAATCGACAAGGAAGCCTGCGAGAGGATTCTCTCCCAGGTAATCCTTCCCAGAGAGCTCTGGCGGGGGCTACCTTTGGGGATGCCTTCACAACTCTCTGGTTTTTATAAACTAAGGTTCCCACATGCCGAGGCACCTCGGTCTGTTTTGAGAGGTATATGTTCCGGGGTCGCAGACCTTGGGCATACGGTAAGAGATGTCCGCTATTCCTATTGGAATAGTCAGCCAGCTGCCTCCTAAACTGGCCAAGGCATGGCGAAGGGAAAGCTGCGATCCCACAGCAAACCCTTCTCCCGCCATCGGAAGGGCGTGGGACAAGTACCAAATGCCCGACCTACCTGATTCCAGTTTTTTATTGGGTTTGTTCTGCATTACTTTTAGGCGAATGCCGGGTAGGATCCTTAAACTATAGCCGGGGGCTCTAGTTAACCCTTGGCTACCTTCCTCCACCCTTCCGCATCCCCCCTTTCAAATCCCTTTCCTATGCTATAAGAGGGAAGTTGCCACTATGTGGATTACCCAATACATAGCCTGTCTACACCTCAAAAGTATAAAATAAAAAAGTAATAAAATTAGAACCTAGAAGAAAAAACTAAGTCATAATATACTATTCCTAGGAAGAAAATACAAGTTAACGGTTCTAGGATAGAGAAATGTTGAGCATTCTTCAGTGGTAAGAATAGCGCGTTCTACAAATGATACTACAAAATCATTTCGGTGTACGGTATTACTTGACTTATATTCAAAACAATTGTAATTTATTTATTCGAGGCAAATTTTTATTACTTGTCATGACTAAGAAGAGTTGTTGACAAATATAAGTATCTTGCTTTATGATATTGATAAAATAAAAAATGTTAATATGTTGTGATGACAATTGTGAATTATATATCCGCGCTAGATGATGTTATTGAAGACTACTCGTGCAATTCGGCTCTGCGTCATGGTCTATGAAACTGTATCGACTGGAGTAGTGATGAGATATACCCTCGAGTGGACACTTGCAGTGAGGTGTGAGGCAGTTTTCTTTGTACGTGCCGCCACCATAGATATAGCGGATTATTTGGAACGAGCTTTGAGGTGAGGCGATAGCATCAGCTCCTACAACGACGACGACACAGCTGAAACAGCGAAACAAAGCTGCAACAAAATCAATGCTTATGCTATTTCAAAATGTATTTTATAAAATTCTTTGGTTTTAATAAAACAAATGAAAATTTATGTAACAGACACGGCAGACATAATTATAGCATTTAATATATTATGTATTAAATTATGTTGTTATATTATTAAATTACATATTATATTTTAAATAACTATGATAATATTAGGATTTGTTCAATTTTTACAGTTAGTATGGCTTCAGTTTTTTTTAACAACATATATAAGCTATAGCCTCAATTTACTATAATTTTAAAACGGTTTTTGTTATTACTTCCCCACTTTCATAATTATAATGTTTAATTCCATTTTTTATATTTTGCAATTTATTGTTTTTATGAAAATTAATCTGTAAAACTCTTTTATAAATGATACTCCAATGTCTTTTTCGTGTTTATTAAATTATTTTAAGTAAAATACTTTGTAATTATTTTTGGTAAATTAATATTCATTCTCATTATATTTAAGAAGCTCTAATACTCAAATATTATTCTTTTGTCTCGTGCCTCATTCCGAAATATGTAACTCATTGTGATGCATGAATTGTTGAACTAAATATTTTTTTCAGAATATTCTAATTTCTTTGGAGTGTTTGAAGACAAACCGCCATTAATAAATTGACGCAACCTTGCGTTCACTGTACATGTGTATATAAATTGACAACAGAAATATTTTCAAAAGAACATTTAAATTATTGGCAATAAAGTGATAAATAATTAAAAGTGTATAGAAGAATATAGATATAAATTATTATGAGACAAATATTTGTTATAAGTGATGAAGTAATAATACAAAACGTTTAAACATTATAGTAAATTGAGGCTACAGACTGCATGCGTGTGCTCCATATTCTATATTATATAAGTGATTATAGAAATCCATAAAAGGATTGAATACCATTACAAAATTAATTTATGAGATTTATTAATAAAGAGATTTTCTGATTGGGTGAATTTTCACAATAGCAGAGACAGCATGAGTGAAACACATCGTAAATTCACTTGGTAGCTGGTATGGAGTGAGAAAATTACATTGAGCAAGAAGAATTTCATAATAGCATATGACGAATTATATATATATGTGTATATATATATATATATATATATATATATATATATTACTGTTGAAAAATACACACTTTTTTATTATTATTTACTAAATGATTCCCACAGTTTGCCTGTAACTTAATAGCTTGTATTTGATAAATTTTTACATCTTCGCGCCTTACATGACGCAAGCCACAGTAGAGTCTAAAGGAGCGGGTAGCCGATCTAACCGTTTATAGGCGTATCACCACTTTACCAATTGAGAAACTTTGAATTTTAAGCAACTGATAACTCAAACTTTCTCAATGTCTACATGACATGTTAAAATGTTATTCTGTCAACTTTATATGTTCAGTCAATAACGTTTGATCATAGTATTATAAATTTTCCAAAGATTAAAATACCTACATTTCAACTTATCTCGACTTTTATGTTTAAAACACATCCAGTTGTTGTGACTCTATTTGTAACAACATTTGCGTTAAGCTATTTCATCTCTGAATATGCATCTGTATTTTTAGTTTTTAATGATTAGAATTAAAAATCGAATATACGACACAGTATAAATAGTAGAGAATACCTTCTAGATCCGCATCCCCCCCCCCTCTCTCTCTCTCTCTCTATATATATATATATATATATACATGATCACCTAGTTTCTCCAAATTTAACATAAAGCCGTTAGTTTAATTCTGGTGTATTATTCGGATATTCCGTTATATGTTTGGAATATGAAGGGGTGAGGGAATGATAATTTATGCAAAGTGAAGCAGAACTAGATAGGGGAAAATGATAGACGAGAAAGCAGAAAATTAGTCCCTGGAGATGTGCTGACACGAGTATACGTCAATTCTATAATGGTTCCGGTCTCTCGTTCTTATCTCTGAACGCGTGCGTCTCCTCCTTGAATATCAACACACTTTTTTGTGCTAAAAACGTCGATCTATCACTCTTTCCTGTCTCATCGTTGTCACTCAGTAAGATAAAAGCGTATGTAGGAAGGACTCTTTATGCCGAAAAATATAAGTTGTAGAACCTATACCAAACTTTTAATAAATGTCGATATTAGATACTATTAATAGGTCATTTGTTTTACCAATAATAATAATTACTAATCGGATCATATCGCAATTAAATCCAAGAAATGCTACGAGGGTGAATCAAATATAAACGAGACTTTTGGACCTGCGCGCGCAATAGTGATGGAAGAACTTTCCGCTGTTATTTTCTGTTAGGTTGGTTTGTCAGGAGTGGGGGAAGCACGTGACTCATCATCATAGACTCGCTCAGTGTCCATAGTTACTATGTCCGAGCAGGAGGTACCTCCCTCTATTGCGCAACATATTGTTATCAAGTTTTTAGCTGCAGAAGGTGTAAAACCGGCCGAAATCTTGAGAAGATTGACTGCACAGTTCGGGGAAGAGACGCTGTCGCGAGCTAGAGTGTTTGCTTGGCATAAACAGTTCGTGGAGGGCCATGAACGTGTTGAAAATGAGAGCCATGACCGCAGACCCCGCACCAGCATTACAGCGGGCAACATCGACAGTGTTCGTCAACTTGTTGAAGGTGATAGGCGTCTAATAACATCGGATATTGCAATTGAGGTTGGAATAAGTTATGGGAGCACTTACTCTATACTTTCAGAGGAGCTAGGGTATCGCAAGGTGTGTGCCAGGTGGGTTCCTCGCCTTCTCACAGTTGACCAGAAACTGAATCGTTTTCAAGTGTGTGAGCGTCTTCTTGCACAATTTCGGGAAGAAAGAGACCCATTTCTTTCTCACATTTGTCACCTGTGATGAAACGTGGGTGCATCACTACACCCCTGAGTCGAAACAAGCGAGTATGGAGTGGAGGAAGAAAGGATAACCGGATCAGTGAAAGCCAAGTCTCAATTATCGGCTGGCAAGGTTTTGGCTACCGTTTTTTTTGACCAGCGTGGCCTGCTGCACCTTGATTTTTTGCATGAGCGCAGAACAATTAATGCGGCATACTACTGCCAAATTTTGACTGAGGTCAGACTTGCATATAGCCGCAAAATACGAGACCTTCCGATGAGAAAAGTGATTCTCCTCCATGACAATGCTCGCCCCCATACAGCAGCCCTGACCGTACAAAAATTGGAGCAACTGGGTTGGGAGACACTGGAACACCCTCCATACAGTCCAGACCTGTCTCCCTGCGACTTCCATGTCTTTGGTCCTCTCAAGGAAGCTTTGGGAGGGCAAAAATTCCAAAGCGATAATGAGGTTGAAGCATATGGCTACAAACAAAAACGACCTGACTCTTTTTACGTGGAAGGAATTAAAAAATTACCTATACGCTGGGAAAAATGTGTTTATAAATCAGGAGATTATGTAGAAAATAAACTATGATTGTTTGTGCGTTTAAAATCAAAATAAATATTTAAAAAAATAAGTCTTGTTTATGTTTGATTCACCCTCGTATTATTGCACATAAGTGCTGAATAAAAAGATTTACCATAATGTAATATTCCTGTGATTTAGGAAACATTGTTAAATTTTGGTGCTTGTGTAGTCAAGTGTTAGCTTCGAATAAAATTGTTGAACTTGTTCTTGTGAGTGTCAAAATCAAGCAAATATTACTAAATCAACGTTTTTCTACGTTAACCCACGATTTTTAAAGTAAAAAAATTGTATACTAAATATATCCGCAGAACACAAAAACCCACAGCACTCTCCTCAAACAAGGCATCGTTCACAGCGCTTGTACTGCAGAAATAAAATCTCACTAAGTGGAAAGTATAAAGTGAGAAATGATCCACCATTACGGACAGTAAGTTTTCAAACTCAAGGCTGAAACCATTTAACTTGTTGAAAAAAGTTTAGCCGGAAAGAAGTTTAATTACAGATTTAAAATTACACCGGCTTTGGAGAACAAACTCCTGGTAATTAAGTTCTAGCTAAGGCTTAAAAATGTTATTTAACACAAACTTGTATAAAAGTAGTCACTAAACGCTTATTATGATTTTGTGATATTTATCGCGACGCTTGACGAAATACAATGATAATGACGCACATTGTGTTAGTCCTAAAATATTGAAAACAATCAATCAAAACCCAGGCGAATTTCCTTGCTGTTATTGATATTTACGAATACTTGTATGTCTTTCCTGGAGACTCCTGTACTCGTAGAGGCGAAACGCCCGGACTTTGTCTGCCTCATGCATTATTCAAAGCGTCGGACGGCCAAAGGACTGGCAGATCCCGACTCGGTTTAATACACGTTCCGTCTCTTGAAAAACATCCCACAGGAACTAATAAAGGGTTTAATGAAGAGTCCATTGAATACCATCCATAAGACGACAAAACACGTAGAGCTTGAAAAAAACACAAAATGAAGCAAGAGCTAAAAACAAAATAGTGCACGTAATTTCAGAGAAAGAAGTTAATGGCGAATAAATAGGAGGTACGTTACATTTAAAAATTTAATTATGTAATGAATAGTGGTTTTAATAATACTAATATTTTAAAATGTAATAGAACTAGAAAGAGAAATTTAAAAAAAGACAAATATATATATAGGCGTAAAGGAATTACCTATAGTTTTACGGAACTGTTTTAATTATAAATAACAAATTAAGAGAATAAAACTGCAAAAATATTTTTTTGTATTCAGTTTTGAATGATTAAGGCCTTTAATAGTTTTTCCGGCCATGTAGGTGTTTATCCTTGAAGAGTAAATCAACCTCAAGAAATTGTAATTTTATCTCTTAATTAATTTTTACTGTATATTTTTAAAGTACTTAAATAAATTTTTCTCTGAAAATATTAAATCTCAATAGTTAATAATTTATATTTTACTAAAAACTGAAAACATTAATTTCCTGCTCTCATTATAAACTTGAAATTACCATCAGGTACTTAATAAAAGATTATAACGGAGACAATTTCTATCAGAACTCATTAGGCTCAAAAGAAGGTTGTAATATGGATTTAATAAACCGACATTGACGGGATTATCGTCATGGTGCAGTGAAGCTCATTGAAGGTCGGGGAGGTAATTAGATTACTCAGGTAGCTCGGATGGACTCTGATATCTGTCGTATGTATGGTGTTCCGTGTTTACTGAAAGATGGTTACCCAGCTGGTCTACAGTTTGTCGTACCTTAAAAACTTCACGGAATTTAAACATACTAAAACTGATCGCAAATTAAAGTAGAAACGCCATGTCTACTCTATATCTTCCTACTTTCTAACTTTTCACTAATTTTTCAATTTTACAAAAAATGTTTACAAATAAACACACTGAAACTAATTTCCTCTCCGAAAGCCAACTTCGCCACAACTCCCCAAATCGTAACTAACTACTGTTTGCTCTGCAAGTACACTTCATACCTCGGTTTTACGAAATTCCGCACTCAAGAACCTTGAATCTGATGACCTAATAAAATTGTAATCTCAGTATTTCAGCTTACCACACAACCCCCGGGATTCACACAGCTTATTTCAAGGGTCTGGGAACACACGTTCATAACGATGCCAAATTGGCGAGCGTATTATGGAACATGCTAAAATCATATGGAACAAATAAATTTTTAAGCCGATTATAAACACGAGAATGTTTTATTCATAATTTTCACAAGAAAAGTTCTCTCTCTTAAGCTAAAATACCAAAACCACAATGATTACGTATCTGCTAAGTACGCCGTTGCGTAACAGTTAATTTACATTTTCTAGTGAAATTAAACAATCGTTACCTCAATTATTTTCATGTTTGTAAATTTTTGCAATTTTTCGGCCATATTTTATATTATTTATTATTTTTAGGAAGGTGCAAATTACATACGAGGTCATATTAAAAAAGACCGATAGTCTTCATTTCTCCAATAGGCATACATGAATTTATACTTTCTTGAGAAAAGCTTCAGTAAGAGATATTTATTATGAGTTACGACACACTCCATTAAAGTTTCAATAGATGCGAAACTGCTTGAGCAGCTATCTGAACCAAATTTCAACAATTAATGCACCATTTATAAGAGGAAATTATACACATTATCCTATCAGCCTTCAGACACTCTTCCGTGACCATCTGTTTTTCACATCTAGTCAGACTACCTCGCCTAAACACAGTATTCCCGAGGTTCGTCAGACTCTATAATCCGCTTAATGTATTTCTTCTTATTTTCCGCTGATAGCGATCTGAATTGTAACATCTCACATGGAAAGCTTCGACTCGGCTGATATGTACAATACACCATTACAAAAAATTTCTTTCAGAATTTTAGTAAGTGTTGTCTGCTGGGTGAATTTATTTGTTGCGCGGAAGGAGAATTGAATAAGTCTATGACAGTAAAATAATATATTTAACTTTACATTGCTTACAATCCATTGATTCTATTACAATGGAGTGATTTTACCATATCAACATAGCAACAGGTTACTCATCGTCATTTCAATTAGTGTCTGTCACATTGACTTTGTTCGCTTTTCACGAGATAAATTGTAGAACCGTTTACCACAGTTTTTATATTGAACCATCACCATGTTAGTAATCTAAAACCATCGCCACTCGCCTTCCAGAGACAAATTATTGATAATTATTGCTATAAAAAAGTAGCAACAAATTCCATTACAATTTGCGATATGATTTTACCAAGGATTGTGAACGCTCCAAAACTTGATATTCACTCTTTTACGAGAAAACGGTCGAACTTATTTCGTTTAAACACTATATTAATGTTATATAGAGACATGCAAATATTTTAAGAAACATCAAAGTTCCATGCACCATATAAAAACTACATAACGATCGTTCCCAAACCTTTTTTAACTGTTTAGGGCGGAACTTTTTCTGTTTTTTAGGAAAACTTCTGATTGCATTTTGTCTGAAGCGGAAGACAACTCTGACGGTTTCTTAAATCATCATCCACATAAGCATTGACTTAAAATTCAGTCTTCCAAATATACTTTTGTTTGTAAGACGCTGGTCTTGTTAGGTGAAATATGTGTTTTTACGAGAAGGAAAAGATATGCTTGTAGATAGAGTCAAGAAGTAACAAAACTTTAATCGAAATCCGTTTGACCATATTCATTTGAAAAGCGAACAAAATCAAGGTTTAAGAACGCCTGCCATTTTGTTTCGAGAACGTGGATTACGTAAACCCAATTTACTACCTCATATAACAACGATATTTAGTTTCATCGCAATGGTTCCGACTGTTTTCTTCAGAATCTATATGATAAAAAGGATGTTTGTTTGTATGTATGTACTTATGTTTGTATGCATTTACGTTAATTTCTATAAAATTTAAACGCGTGGACAGATTGCAACACAAATTGGTACACATATTGTGCCGGTTGGCACACCTGCTTTCATCCCCCAACCCTCTGCCCGTGTGCTGCCACGAGCAGCGACGAACAGGAAGGACATTCTCATGCCGGCGGCAGTCAGCGACAGATCACCGCTGAGAGGTAGCACAGCACAGAGACTCTACCTAGACTGATCGCCAGCTTCTGCATCACATCGTTTGGGTTCAGCTGTACAAGATTTATTGAGTTTGAAACTGGGATTAATTCAGAGTGAACGAAGCTTTTATACGTGTAACCACTGACATACACGTTCGTGAACGCGCCGGATCAAATTCAAGATTTAAACCTGAAGCTGCTTATATAACTTAGCTCTTGCTGATGAAAAGTGTGGAGTGAGACTGATTGGTTTTGTTCTGGCCTTTGGTATTTACTTTGTCTGTATGAGCTCATACCGGTTTCTAAATTACATTTGTATTGTAAAGGAAAAAAAAGTTATTTCCTTCATTGCGCAGCGTCCCGGTTTTTTTCAGCTCCCGGCACTAGCACTCCTGGCGAACCACAGCCCAAATTTGAGTTACTTATGATTGACGGGCTCAATTTACTTAAAAACCCGAGAGACGGTACTGTGGGGATGAGGCACGCCTCCCCCCTCCCAGTAGGGAGATTGAAATTTTCAAACATGCTAAAACGGCCGATATTTGAGTCGGATAAATATTTTTCGGGCTCAAAGAGTTTGATATTGTTTCTCCCGATTATATGGGTGTATAATTTCAACCCCTTAGGGCACGGGAAATAGCACCCTTAGCGATAGTGGTGGAGAAAATAACGCTAATGCAACCGATATTTGAGTGAAATCCAGGGTTATGGATGTCTCTGAGTTTAATTATGACATTCAACTTGACATTTAACCCCACCCGGGGGTTTGGAAAAATTTGATACATGCAAAAACCGCCTATATTTGCGTCGAATAAATATTTTTCAGGGTTAATTAGATTTATGATTTCTACTGATGATGTTTGTGTATAATTTCAACCCATTTTCGGCATGGGAGTGCAGCGCGCTTATGAAGAAATTTTAAATCAATATTAATCGGCCAATATTTGAACCGAAAATTTTTTTTCGGGGACAATTAAATTCATAATATTTATCTAGATGTTCTCTGTGTATAATTTCAGCACCTATCGGCATTGGAAGGGAGCACGGTTACGGGTGGGGGAGGAAAGGTGTTACATAAAAAAAGTAACTGAGATTGGAGTCTAATTGGGGGCTATGGTTATGTGTCAAGTCGGGAAACGCCGGCCACCCAGCTAGTCCATATAATAAAAAATTATGTAAGTATGTATTTACGTTAAGTTCGATACAAATTTAAACGCGTGGACAGATTGCAACAAAAATTGTTACACATATTCTTCAAAACACGAGAAACGGTACTTTGGGGGTGAAAAATCGCTAGCATAAAGGTGGAATGAATTTTAGTTGAAATAATACACGAATTTTTCGACTACAGTTAATGTGACTATTTTGTGCTGAATTACTACATGCCAACAGACACTGGCGTCACATCATACGTTGGCGCGTGAGACAATTCATCATTTATGCGTCATAAAAATATAGTTAATTTTTTCGTAATAAAATAAAGCACAAAAAATTTGATTGAAAAGAAATATATATTTTTTATCTTACAATACTCCATCGAATAATAATAAAAGAAATACGAAATACTTAACGTTCCTTGCCAAAAATTTAAGTTAAATTTCGTAGCCATATTTATTTGTTTAAATGCGGCGACAGTAAATTGGTATATTGCAATATATGAATCATGTATATGCAGTACATACATATATGTTCCTAGATATAACACAAGTCAACTTAAACTAAAACTATAAGTCTAGTTACATACATTGCGTCACAAATATGATCATGAATAATGGACAAATATTCTTTTTACAAAATAATGTAGTCATATCAATATTATAGTTCACATTAAAAAATTCATGTATTGAATAATATCAGTTCTTCATTAGGAATATTTTTAAGTTGTATTTAAGTTATATTTAAGTTATATTTTAAATAAAGTGGAAAATATATTGTTTTGTCCCAAAAGTTAATACCCATTCAAATATATTGTAGTTCTCACATAATTTCTGTACATATACAAGCATTGTCGTGTATTGTACGTATGTATTTTAATGCTAAATTTGATGTATTTTTCCTGTTCTAAGTAGCTGACAGTGAATAATAATATTGAATATATATATATATATATATATATATATATATATATATATATTCAATATTATTAAAACGAGCTGTAAGCCATACTTCTCAAAAATGAGGGTCATGAGCTTACCTATTATATATATATATATATATATATATATATATATTGTAATAACCAAATAATAGCGTCGAAATAAAAAAATAATATTTATGAACAACAAACAAATTTATTAATACAAGAAGAAATTACAATTGAATTTAATATTTTACTATTATAATAAGAACTCTTGCTCTCATGGGTCTCTACTGGGTTTGACAACGGACAGAATCGAACTATTAAAAAGACCCAACATTTATGTTTTAAATTAAACAAAAGTATCTACTAAATTTATTAATGAACTTAACCTATAGATTGCTTCTAACTTTATTATCAAAAGAAGAGAACGAGATCTGACTGTTATCCTTTAATAACGTTTACATCTGTTAATATTATGCATTCCAACTTACGGTTTCTCAGGTTTACATCGACTCGTTCTTAAGACACTCACTTTATAACCTTGACATTCACTCACTGACTCTAACACAATATCACTGGTTCGCCGTGACACTCCTTGACTTCGTTTGCTGCATCCAGGTCGCCTACCATCGAAGACAGGTCAAATTCTCCTACTCATACAGATAGAGCTTCTGTATTTTAAAAATGTTTATAACTGTTATGGTTTTGCTGACTGATGCTGACTGTCGCTGACTGACTAACTGTCGAGGTTCACCGAACCCCTCTCCTACGCTGACTCTCGTTGACCGTCTCTCGTTCCTCTCCCACGCTAACTGCTAACTGTCTCTTCGATACGTCCTGCACCTCTCTCCCACGCTAACTGTCACACAATAGGTTATTTCCCTATATATACCCCTAGCCTCCTTGTTTTTCTCTAGATGCAAAGTTTCGTCGCAACGGCGCGGTGACAGAATCCCATTACTGAAATTTACGTCCCGGTCGCTGGAGTCCTTCCGCCGGCTGCTCTCTTTTGTCCAAAACCCGACAATCGTGACAGGTCCAATTTGTCTTTGGACCTCTCTGCTCACAAGTGCGCGATACTAATTTCTCCAGATCCTAAGTAAACAAGTTCCTGGACCCTTACACCCACTGACTCTCCTTGCAGCTGCAGTGATTTCGCCCCCGCAATTACTCAGGACTCGCACAAGATCTTTTCTTGCAAGTCCCAAGCAAATACGCCACTTGTCATGTCATTCATCAGAGACAATAGCCTGCTCTAACATAGCCACTTTGGGACCATCTGCTCGCCCACGTTCTGCGTTACTAATTCTTCACGCCGTTCCCCAAATTAATAAGCTACTGGACCCGCAATCACTCTTTAGACCAAATTGCCGCCCCGTCACACTCTCTCTACAAATTACGGCTTCCTCTCTGCCGCTCACCAGCACTCATCCTAGATAAATGTCTTACCGCTCCGTCTTGTCACCTCGTGACAGGACCCGCGGTTACTTTTCCCTAGCATTCTCTTTACGACATGTGCGCTGTTTTTAATCCAATGCATTATATTAAATGCATTACAATATATATAATAGGTAATCGCATGACCCTCATTTTTAAGAAGTATGGCTTACAGCTCCTTTTTGGCTTGAGGTTGTTCATTATTCTAATACAATTCTCCGCTGGAATATATATATATATATATATATATATATATATATGTATATATATACAAATTTGGGAATATATATTATACAGAGTTTATGTGTGTCATCTGCTATCTGGCCCCTTAATATATCCAAATAAGATAAAATTATTGGAATATCAAAAGCAGTTGTCGTTAAATACTATTTACACAACTGGACTTGAATGGATTGATATACAGATAATAACCCCATGCCCAGTGCAAGTGTTAAAAAAGTTACGTATCATCTGTCAAAGTAAGCACAAATGACCTATGGGCCGCGACACCCAGACGGTGATAAACAAGTCACAGTAAACGATTGTCTTCCCCCTTGCAGACCCAAGATAAAGGAGGTTTTGTATCCAAACATTCCACTCTCCTTGGCGGGCCTTAAATGTTCTCATATTAGAATTTTATAGAAATATATATGATAGAATTATAGTATCGCTTCAACAACAAAAGGGGACAGTAAATAATGATGAATTTAAATAAATAGATAATTTAAATTATTTATTATAACCTGACAACTATCTTTTAATAAGTAAACAAGCAGTGTTTTATGTATAAAATACCTAAAATCTGATGATCAAAAATATACAGTTATGTCTTAGCACATTTATGTCCAAAGTCATCTATTCGATTGGTAAAATGTTAAAATCTTAGATGAAGTAATTACTTCACAAGACTGATGAGTGAAATTTTGTACAGTCACTCTAATATTAGTGCATTAATATAAAAAATGACACTAATAATTACAACAAAATTTGCGATATCATATTGTTATAATAATTAGATAATTTTTTATTGTTTAATTTGATTTCAATTAGAGCCTCAATTTTACATTGTTAAATTGACCATTCTACAATTTAAATGTTACGTATCCTTCCATTGTTCTTTACTTAAAAAAAAATTCAGTTACAACAGTCATACGACGCAGGTCATGGCTTTAAATTCAAAACATTAAGACTGTCTAATTTTTATCTTAAAAGAGTGTCTAAAAATTCAATTCTGTAAATTTGTATAACTTATTTTACTATATTTTGGTCAATTTACATTTCTAATTTAACATACAATTTTTCCTATTTAGATATTGTACCTTATTCCTGGAAGAAGTTCCAAAGTTGCGGACGAAACGTTGTATACAAATGAGTTTTTGGTTTACTTAATAATAGAATTTTCTGGCTTACTGGGTTTATTGTTTATGTATTAATTTCAATTATTGCTTATAAAATAATAAGCCAACCCAATCAAAATTAATTACAATTATTCGCATTTTTGCTTCTTATATTTATTTCGAAGTTATACTACTTAAATTATTAAATCTACTGCGGTGAAGTTGTCATCAACATTGACTTCCGTCACACGGGTCCCCGAACATTTACCCATTTAAGGCCCACTCACACCAGTACGGGAGCGGGAGCGGGAATCTCGTTGTAGGTACAGGACGGGGTACCTCACCGTCGTTCACACCATTGCGGGAACGAGAATTCATTTTCTATACGCTTTGCAGCACACACAACAGTTTGCATTTAAAATAATTACGTATTTTTAATCATTTTTAATAAAAAAATTTAATTCAAGTTAAGACAGTGTGCTCAATAATGTTTTCAGATGACGAAGAGGCTCTAATTTTACTAGTTCTATCCGAAGAAATACGTGCTAATTAAGTAATTAGAATAATAAGAAACAAGGTAATTAATTGCCATGCTGCACACTGTTTACTAATTATTTATATATCTTTAGGAAAATATGAATATGGATTCACTAAATTCTAAACGTAAAATATTTGGAGAATATCACACCTTAATGCCAGAGCTACGTAGAAATGATGCAAGATTTTATATTTATTTCAGAATGATACTTGATTGTTTGGATGAAATTTGCAATTGAATTAAGAATTACATAAAAAAGCAATACACGAACTACCGTGAACCAATATCTCCAGAAGGACGACTTGCAATTGCTTTGGGGAATATTTGTTATAACATATAACGAGTGTGAACGTTTAGAATACTTAATTTAATGTATTAATAAGATTACCTTCGGAGGCTTATACCGAAAAAACGGGACAAGCGAGCAGCAGGCACGTGCGAGACGCGGGAAATACCGTGCAAACTGCGAACCTTCACTGGGACGCAGCAAGCGGCGGAAAAGTTCGTGCAGGTCTGAATATGCCCATATCCCGCAATGAAAACACGTCCTGCACCTTTCCCGCTCCCGTTCCCGCAGTCCCGCACTGGTGTGAGAGAGCCTTTATAGACCCTTCCCGACCTAACCCCTATGCAGCTAACTTCAAATAACCCTGGACGATGAATGACGGCACTTTAACAACTTCAGAATTCTCCAACTATATAGAAAAGTGTCTAAAAACACGTCGAATTAAAACAGTGAAATATACTCGCCAACTACTTAAACTCTAAAATTCTCCTGGTACCTTAAATGAGTAAATAAAAAAAAACTTTAACTAAATAGAGACCATAAATGTACCTGGTACCCTAAAAAAAAATTAAAAACCGGTAACTTAAGAGGGATTAACCATACTCCGGGTAACCTCTTGTCAACTATGTACACCACGTGTACGTGAAGGAACATAAAATTTCCTTAACCATGTTTAATACGATAATTAAACTTAACGACTCCTACGTTTGCAATTGATGTGTGTATTATGGTCAAGAAAACCGTATGCTTAAAAGGGTTTCTGACCGTATAACGGCTAAGGACTCACATTCTTATTTAAAACCGCTTTTTTAGGATAACAGGCTACATGAGGGTAATCCACGTGGTGGCAACTCCCCTTTAATAGCATAGGAAAGGATTTGAAAGGGGTATATTTTAAGGATCCTACCCGGCATTCGCCTAAAGAAATGCAGGTAAAACCCTAGAAAAACCTGCATCAGGAAGGTCGGGCATTGTGTACTTGTCCCACGCCCTTCCGATAGCGGGAGAGGAGTTTGCTGTGGGGACGCAGCATTCCCTTCTCCGTGCCTCGACCAGTTTAGGAGGCAGCTGGCTGACTATTCCAATGCGAATAGCGGACAACTCTTACCGTATGCCCAAAGTCTGTGACCCCGGAACATACACCTCTCAGAACAGGCCGAGGTGCCTCGGCTTGTGGGAACCTTAGTTCAAAAACGGAGAGGAAAAGGCATCCCCAAAGGTAGCCCCTTCGTATCTCTCCTATCTACCTGCGAGAGAAAATCCCTCGCAGGCCTTCATACTTATTTAACACCGCATCATAATAATCACATTCATATTCAAGAAAACCGAAAAAGACTGAGCGATAGTGGGTCACGTGTCATTCAAAAATCCTTAAACGATAAACGAATTAGTACCTAACTCAAGAAAACCTTGTAAGGAATAAATGATTCTGGTTCAATACTCTTGCAATATTCCTTCATACCTTTTACTTATTATTTACCACTTTTCACGATACATATTCTCCACGGTAAACAGATTTTACTAAATATTCTTTTCTGTCAAACCGCGAGCGTACTTTCGAAAAACTGTTAAAATGAAATGAATTCTCATATAACACAAAGTAGCTCTAATCTCAAAGACAGTGTTTTAGGCTGGACTATATAAGTTTCCGCATTAGATCTGTCCAGAACATCATTTTCATAATTGCATTTGAGTAAAATCTTTAAATGAGGAATTTATTCCGCGTGATTGACGAATCGAAGTTACTCAATGTCTAGTTTATTTTTATGGTGCTACATACTTTACTAACTTCTAATGGCTCATGACGCTATTTACCACGCCGTAAACCCAATGCGGTTCATCACCCATTAATTCGATCATTTAAATTCACAAACAGTAAAACTAAGAGGTACGGAATGAGGAAGCGAGAGAGAGTTAGAGAGACCAGTACGAACGAAAAAATTTATGATTAACTGTAACGCTTTCTTCTTTTCGTTTCTTCTTTTATAGTCCAGTAGCTAAATACATCTTATCGCGCAAAGGTCGTTTTTTTTCCAACTTGTATATCATGCCCGTTAGTTGAAAACCAAGTTTTCGTTTTTGAAATGCAACGTGAAAAGTTCCCTTGGCCTAAAAACCACAAAAATTTTCACCTCTTTTCAGTTTGTCACGTAATAGCAAAAGCAAGAAACATTTTATTGAAAATAATGCTAAATAATAAATTGTAGGGAAAGGTGGCCTCCAGTTCGAAATTCAGTCGAAGAAATAGTTCGTCGAATATACAAAGGTGCTCCAGTTCTAAATGCTATTCTTTCTCCGTGCAAAATAATACTCTTTCAAACGGTGGAATCTGTCTTCCTCGTAGAAAAACAATACTCTTAAACATTTTAATATGCTATGACATAGGTAACCGTCTCTCCCATCCTCAGTGCCATAATATTAGCGCAACTGGCCTGGCGGTATACGAGGGTGGTCTGAAAAGTTTCCGACCCAACAATGATAGAAGAAATTTGTTTTGAATTTTTTATTGTATTTTTCAACATAGTCTCCTTGTAATTCTACACACTTCTCCCAGCGATGCTCCCATCTCTGTAGCCCGTCAAAAAAGTACTCGGCGTTTTTCTCTGCAAACTAAGTGTTCACGAAGGTGATTGCCTCTTCATTTGACGAAAATCTCTGTCCTCCGAGCGCAATTTTTAGATGAGGGAACAAGAAGAAGTCGCTTGGGGCTAGATCTGGATGGTCAAGCAGTTCAAACCGTAATTCTTGGATTTTCGCCATGGCAACCGCTGAGGTGTGAGACGGTGCGTTGTCTTCGTGAAACAGGATTTTCTTTTTCTGCAAATGTGGCCGTTTTCCGCAAGTTCTGCCTTCAGCTTGTCAAGTAATGATGCTCTGTAATGGTTTTTCCTTTTTGAAGATAATCGATTAAAATAACTCCATGACTATCACAAACAACAGTCGCTATCACTTTCCCAGCCGAAAAAAAACATATTTTGCTTTTTTTGGAGACGGTTCCCCCTTTGCAGTCCACTGTTTGGACTGAATTTTTGTTTCGGGCGTATAATGATGTATCTAAGTTTCATCTACAGTAATTAACTTCGCCAACACAGTGTTGAAAATGTTTATTCGAACACGTTTTTGGTCTAACGTGAGCGAACGCGGCACCCAACGCCCGGACAACTTTCTCACACCTAAATGTTGATATAATATGTGACAAACACGTTCTTTCGACATGTTCATGACCTCTGCTATCTCTCTCACTTTAATTCGGCGGCTGGCGAACTCTGGCGATGTTTTCGTCGGTAGTTGCAGTTTTTGGACGTCCCCAACGTTCATCGTCTCCCAAGCTCTTACGGCCATGTTAAAATTCAGCTGCCCAAAATTTCACTGTATTAAATGATGGCGCACTGTCCCCGTACACAAAATCCATCTCATCTTTGATTTGTGTAGGCGTATTGCCTTTCAAAAACAAATATTTAATAACAGCTCGATACTCGATTTTCTCCATTTTCACAAAAACCCTCACATCAACTCACTCAAACGACTGTTACATAACAACTGCGCGTCCAAAATGGCTGAACCTTTGGTGAGTAACTGTCAACAGGTGAACAACGAAATTCACTAGCTTTTATTTACTAGTGCTACCATTTTCACGTTGAGGTCGGAAACTTTTCAGACCACCCTCGTACAGCCAGAAAAATGGGTATATTGTCTGCCACTCTCAAAGGATTTTTAAGACCAGATTATGCGTTGGAATGAGAATTATATTCTTCAAATCTCTATTTCAAAACCAATTAGTTTACTGCCAACCATTTTCGAAATATCAGCACTATAAATGTGACATTATTTTCGAAAATTTGACGAACGATGTCTACCACATTATTGAACCAAATTTTGTACTTAAATACACCTTTCGGTGCAGAATTTTATGGCTTTTAAGCCACGGAAACTTTTCCTGAGGACTTTAAAATTGGAAAACTTGGTTTTTCACTAATGGTCATAATATATACGAATTGGAAAAAAAATGAAATACCCGACCTTTTGATCACGAAGGCCCTTTTTTGGACAAAGCTACTTGGTTATTATGTAAGTCTTACTTTAGTTGCAATATATGCGAAACGTTTTAATTACCAGACCAAACTCGAATTGTTTCTGTGCTGTCGTAACGTAACTATGTGCAGCGTAAAGTGTTGAGGTTCTTTATTCAGCAGACTGGCCACATGTCGAGCCTCCCGGGCAGACATTTCCTAAATCATTTGACGCAAAAAGCAGGCAGGATATCTGTTGAGTGTAGTGAATGCGTGTGATGGACGCGGGCCGCCAAGCTGCTGCCGTTCTGGTGATGAGTGGGCGTTATCCGCTTCATCTCGAGACGTGCCGAACCTCACAAAAACGTGCCGGCTTTTTGTCTCGGAAGTAAACAACTTTCCAAGGGATGAAGAATGGAACACTATAAATCTCATTGCAGACACGTCATATCTACTGCCAACGGGGACACAAAAGTATTTTATTACAATCACATGTGAAGAGGACTTTCAGTACAGCAACTTGATGCCCAAGCTTTCTATAGAGGCTCGTGTGTTATGGCCATAAAACATTTAAAAAATATGGGGTCAGCATAAATGTTTTTTTCTGGGCATTTAATCTACGTATAAAAACAGTCTAAGGGTTTCTGATTTACGTGGACATGACTGTGAAAAGTGGAAATGTGTTTTTAGAAATGTACAATTGTAAACATTTATGACCTGAGTCTCGTGCTCAAAGAGAAAAATTCCTCTTTGTGTATTAATTAAGATCATACGTGATACGTTTTATTGAAAAATTACACTTTCATGAATTGAAATAATTATTAATAAAATAATATAAAATTTAAAGTTTTCATCGGATAAATAAGGTGGACCGAAGTAATATTTACATGTAAAAATATCTCATAATCTAACATTAACTATTTATGAGTCAGTTATTGTATTACGAAATTTAAAATCACCCTATTTTTAAAAAGTAACAAAGTTAAAGTGTCATAATATATCATGGGAAGCAGCTCGCTCTTTATGGTTTATATATGGCACCAAATAAATGTTTTTGACGAGATTATACGTATACTTTCCAGAGAGTCTTTATGGACTTTTTCAGACCATTAAATTTTCTCCCTGTTTATGAACTTGTGGGTCAGAGGTCAGAAATCTCTTTGTCCCTTTGACGTCCAATATCTATGACATCTATCCTGCGCATTGACATCCAAATTTAGTATTCGTTTAACTATGACTTTTAAAAAAGATCAAGGGTGCATATTTACATATTTTTGAATTACATATTTGTGAATGACGTCATCATACTCCTAAGTAGATTTCGTGTCTGTACTCTAAATTATCGACGGGGAGACTAAATTTTCATTCCAGTGAGATCGTTGCCTAGTTTCCATTTCTAAGATAATTGTTAAAAAGAGAATGAACCCAAGAGATCTTACTTAACCTATTTATTGAATACTTCCTTATTGTATTTTGAAATATTATAGTATCTTAAAAGATGGGATAGTCAAGTAAGATTTCGGCGACGCAAAAAATTATGGTTATTAATGACATTTAGGTTTTTTAAATGGAGGCACGCCAATGTTTACTACACTATTAATGGTCGTTTACGAATGTTCGTTAAACGCCATTCCTTCTACCCCCATTCCTAGGAAGAAACATGTACCATGTGTCTTAACCCCTCGGTGTTTCTTCCTGGATTCTAAGTAACATGTATACAAAGTTTGGTAGAAACTCCTAGGGGTGAACTACATCTTAACTAATAGTTTTATTAGTTGCAACCCCTGTTTCGCCACCAACTCCCAACTGCTTTACATGTTCCTCTCAGCGCGCTAACAGTCCTACAATACCTTAGGCCTCTTCCATTCTTGTCCATTCTTGTGTGTGATTTGTGTCTGTTCACCGATAACAATCCTAATCCACAATTTCTTTTAATTATTTATTATTAATTGCCTTTTAATTACTACAACATAATGTAGTAATTAGTAATTAAGACATTGTTATAATTGGAAAGTTGTATTGTAGAGGACTCATTATTAGTGGATAAAGCGGACACCGCAACAAGGCGGCAACGCAAAGAATGTATTGTTGTCAATCGGTTGAGGTTCTACGCGCTCAAAATCTACGAGACGAGGAAGTTCAGTTGGGCAGCGGACAGCAAACAGTTCGAAAGCAATCTTGGGCCAGGCAATGAACGGCGAGGCATAAGGACCAGCAAAGTTTAGTACAAAAGTAATAGAGTCAGGAATGTGCAGCCGCAAATAGAACAGTTTGATAGCAGTTACAAACATGCTTAGTAAAACAATCTTCAGTAGGGAAGGAGAGATTGAAATTAACGTCGTAATCGGTGGCAGAGTGGAAATTCAACGTGCTGGCCATAGACCAAATCCAACTAAAACTACACGAGATCTGCAAATCCAGGTTGCAGCAAAGCATCGAGAAACTACGCCAATTAGAATTGTTGACATTTAGAGTCTGTGAATACTAGAATCAGTGATATCCCGAAATCTATTGCACGAAAAACCTATAACGAGACCTGGGCGGCCGTAAGTAGAAAAACTTTAAAATCATATTGTAAACCACTTTTAAAAGATATGTCAGATCCATCTTTAATTATTTAGTTCTTCAATAATAATTATATTAATTATTACATTTAAATTCAACCTGTAGTGTTATTTTATCCACCACAAAGTTCGTCTATGTTTCAGACGCATTAACTTCCTTAAAAGCTAAATGTAATTTCATTGTATAAAATTCACCCATTTATCAAACCCAGATAAAGACCCTGAGATCCCAAATATTATATGTATTTAAAATTGTTAATAAATTTTGTTTAATTGTTTTCCCTTAATAATCTTTTTATTTTATTTAGACGCCTTTTTATTACAATATATATATTGTAGAGATTTTCTGTCTTTAGTTCGGGAATACAGGTGATGTATTTCCTTTACGCTCAATGTTAACGAACATTTAACCCTGGGTTAAAAATATGTCCCGAGGCAAGGTATAAAAGCATTGAGAATTAAACACAGAAATCAGTCGAGCGCCAGCTAGGGCAGTCGAGCTCTAGCCCGAAGGCAGTATAGCAGTCTTAGTCGAGTGGTTGTTGGTGTTATTTACATTTTGTCTGAGAAAGCTCATTCGAGTGTCAAGTTTTGGGCCGAGTAGACTAAAGTCGGACATTCCGTCCAAGTGCGTCGTTGTTTTTTGGTCGCTGTTGTTATCTGAGTGTGAAATCATTCTGTTTTTTAAGCAATTTTCTGCGTTACAGTGGGTTCAACTTGTATTTTTTGAAGGACGTTGTTTTTGCGTGCGGATTTAGTGTAACGAATCTCACTCGATGTCTAGATAAACTTGCCAAAGGTTGTTAAAAGTCCACGGGAGATGGTAATCCTGTAAAATGCCGTCTATATATGTTGATCTGCCAACAAATCCTATCTCCACACTTCCTATGGTGGCTCTGGGCAATACTGCTTGCTGTATCAAAGTAAGGAAAGGTGTTTAATTTAAGATTGTGAGATTTGTTCTTTAAAACTAAGCGAGTGGAGCTACATTTTGTTCGCCGCCTAGCCGATTCATTCGGATTGAGTCAATCAATTTCCAGATCTCCGAAGTTTGTTTCCAGCATTAACAAACTACGAAGTTACAAGCAAACGTTGAGGTGTGCTGGGTTACTTGAAACCGTTTTTGACGTTCCAAGGTATTTGTTTAGTTTTAGTTGCGCATAATAATTAAGCGTTATATTTCTATAATGCACATTGTAAAACGTTCTATAGTTTTCCGTTTAAATTTTGTAAATTTCTATATTTTATCGGAGACCCGTAGGCGACCCTGATTGTAAGAACTCAAATAGCCGTGGAAATAATAGTAATTGATTTTGATTATATTTAAGTAAAACGCGGCGTAATATTACTAATAAATATAATAAAATATAAAAAATTATTTGACAATCCAATGTGGGGCTTGTTATTTTACTATCTTTATTAGAGGTCATTTATTACATTATAGATGAAACATTATAGGTGAAATAAAAAAAGAAATTATAATTAACACTAAATAATTCAGGTTTTCATTATTATCTACGTGTGAAGTAATAATATTGTGTAAATAGAACGCGAACACTTTCTAACTACTCGAAACCTCTAATATGCATACTAAGCCTTTACTGTTATTATAGTCATACTAAATCACTGCATAATATAAAAAAAATTTTCACTTATATTTCAATTATTTACCAATGTAATGAAATTCATTTGCTTAAAAATGATAAACATACTTTACTTTGCATATTCAGTTCAAACTTTTATTCCCTATCCGCCATAAATACATCTGCGTCTATTTTTGTTTCATTTATAACATCTGTGAATAACAACGGAAAGCGATACTGTAATAGGCACCTTTTGCCAAAAGCGATGTTATGTGAAGTAATTAATGAGCTTGAATTTTACGTGTCAAATTAACTGTGTTAGGAAATGTAATGGTTCTTTGAACATAACAACACAGCTTAAGTTTCTTAGTGGTTGTTGTGCACAGGTCATAAAACAGTGCTGTCATCACGGAAACAACATCTCAAGCTGACAACAAAGGAGATGTATTCATGTGGGCAGAAACGTTTTAGCTGACTGATAAACACTCTGATAACAGTGAAACCACAAGAATTACAACATCAAAAGATCGACGTACTCTCTAATTTAAAACAGTTAGAACATAGCGCTTAATGTGAGGTAAATCATTAAATCTTAATGAAATCTAACAGAATGTAGAAATTCAGTGATGGTTTGAGAAACAATAACTCTCAACATCCAGTAAGCCATACAAGAGACGCATACTCTTTTGATAAGGAAATTTGTTACTTCGGCATCTAGCTTGTTCCACATTCAATGACGTCACTAACAGCTGTCGCGTGTATTTACGTAGTTTCTAGTATATTCTTTCAGAGTTTTTAATAATTATAATTTAGTTCGCATTACACTTACTACAATTTATTGTTGATAAATACATCAAATAAATCAATATTTTTGGGCGCCAGTAAATTTAATCTAAAATTTTGTATACTAAATTGTGTTCAATTCCGGCATATGTAACTATACAATAAGATTCTTTCTACTCAACATAATACTGGCAAGAGTATCTAAAGAAATGTTAAACAAGCACAGAGTTGGTAACTTCGCTATGCTTGAAGTTCTTAATCAAATTATTTTACACAGCGTTTGGATAGTTGGCTCGTCTTACCGTTTTTTTCAAACATTCCTCAGTTGCTCTCGTAAACATGACCACATCGTTCATGTAATTATGTGTAACCACCACGTCTAGGGTTCAGTGCTGCTTGTTTCGACCCACACGGAAGATTTTGCGTGCCCCCAACGGCCACGCTCATTCACAGAAAACTTACATGACGCCCAACAATAATTTATTACTCATCATTACAATTTTTAAATATATAACTTAACCAAGTATGAAATTACTTAAATTGGTTCCTATACATTAGAAAATATATGTAGGGTGTATTCGACCACTTATATTAGCAATTATTTTCTCGACAAAAATGTTACATGCAAATCTTGTAAAAAGAATCAATTTGTTGTATATTCATTTTCCGGAAGAGTATTCATAGTCTAAATTTAAATGGGAACATAAGGTATCATTGAATAGTATTTTTAAAAAGTAATCATTTTTAATAAATAAAATTGACTTTAGCCTGTGATACAAAAAAATCTGAGAAATGTTCCATTGTCCGACTTTCTTGTTAAACTCTCTGATTATGCAACTGGTTGCTTGCTACCAGAGCGCGTGAGACTTTCTGCAAGAAAAACATCATCTCCCGACATATAGAGAATTGATTAACTTAAACAATGAAGGAGGATGGAATTTATGTGAACGATTGAAAATCTTGGCCGAGTTTTCCTATTGATCTATATTAGTAGTAACTAATATGTAAATTACCCCGATTTTATCATTTGCAGAAATTGAGCACTTCAGTGAGGTGCCACACTACTATGCTATGATCTTACCTCGACAAAACAGGTTTTTATTCGACCACTGCATACGGAGGAAATCTCTCTTAATTTTATAGGCAGATTTATAATAATGAGTATAAGAATATAAATCTTGTTCTATTGACACGTTTCGATTTTTCTTTTGATATTGCGCGGCTCTACTTCGTTTAAGTTTATCAAAAATAAGAAACAAATTATTAAATGAGAAACAGAAACTATTTGAGATCAGTATTTTATATTTGTTTGTTATGATGAAATATAAATACAATGTTTATAAATTATAATCGTTCCATTTCATTCAATTACCTTGTATATTGCATAAAAAGGTGCCGCATATTTCTTTGCCCAGGACAGCCTCTTAGAATTTCAGTATTTGATATATCAGTTATTTCTAATCAATTAATAGTTATACTGTGATTTCTCCGTTCCCCAACTATTTGCTTTCCAAAACTGAGTTAAGTAAATAAGGACGTTGGAGAATCTGCCCCACCTAATTAGCTCGTCTTCGTCTCCAAATAAATGTCCGATGCCGATAAACTTTCTCGTTCGTGACTTTATTTCATGAAATTTACTATAAACCACCCTTCAAATCATCTTTGAAAAAATGATTGAGGTAGTATTTTTCCTCGCTCTTTTCACAGCTCAATCATTCATGAACGACTATGTAACTCCTGCACCATTCATTTCAAACATATTTTTCAAAATTAATAATACCAAATCACTGTCAAGTGACTGGAATGCATCTGAAACGAAGTAATTCGCTGACAGTTGGAATCAATTCCATCGAAGTTGTACGTATCTATCTAAAAATTGTCGGAAACAGAAACACAGTCGGAATTACTGAAAGATGATTAGAACAGGGCGTGGCGCTCAACGACCAATCAACCGAGGGTATTTACCGTCCTCCCCTGGGCGAGTGATCAGCACCAGCACGGTAATTACCGCTTACCCGATAATACTATTAGATCGGACCTTTGTCGGCCTCATGGGGCTCTCCGTAAATCAAACCTTATCCTACGCTGTCTTTCATTGGGCCAGGTTATTGTTTGGCCAGATGTGTGCTTTCAACGACTCTAAATATAGTATGGGTCCATGATCATAAATCTGCCAAAGAACACGGCAATACCCAAATTTAGTCCAAAGTTATCTATATTTGATTTGACAAAATATTGTTGCTCTGGTTATGATCCACATTATAGAACAGGATTAAAATTATCAGAAGTTCGATTATATCAGATCTAATGTACCTTAATTTACTTAAAAATGTAGAATACTAATTACTTTATTGAACTTTGAATCAAGATTGTAATTCAATTTTAGATAAAATACTCAAGCCAATTAATTATCCAATGTTAATTATAAAGGTGCGACGTAGATCGAATGCAGTTAAAATGCAGAAGCGGTATGCTGTGCCCTCCCATTGTTTACTGGGTAATTATTTATGGATAGAATCAATGCAGCTTGAATGGGGCATTAAAATTTGAGGATCTCTTTTAAAATTAAAATGTACAATTTTGATCGAATCTGTAATGAGTTCGCATACGTAAATTTGAGGTGTTATAATGTAACCTACTTCCACAATGTTACACAAACCCGGAGCAATTAAAATGTAATATATTGATATAAAATATATACTGAGTGTTCTTATACATCACAATATTTCTATATTTTGTCTGGTCTACAAACTTGAATGTATAAAGAAATAGTTGTACTTATCCAATCATTTGTAATAGAAATGAAACGTAACAAAGTATTAGTTTCTGTCTTGAAATTGTGGGGAACTTTTATCTTAACAACTCTCACCAAATTCATTGATTCAGATTATGTTTATTAATACCCATTGTATTTCCCTGTTACTAAAAGTATATATTCATTTTAAAATATTGGTATTATTTTAATTAAAACGTTTTTAAAACTATCTTCAGAATTTAACTCAATAAAAATAACGATTTTTAGGATAATATTTTAATGATGTAATATTTATTTGTAGTTTTATCAATTGAAAATATTAAAGTCTGATATAAAATTATACTCAGAAAAAGAATCTGACATTTAACAAAAAAGTATGTGATAAAAGAACTAAACCAAAATTTTCCTACCATATTTGTTTCTTTCGTCAGCTGATTCAAAAACGCAAGATTCGTCAGAGCGACACATCGCTAAAACAGGTGATTAACTCCTAACCAAAGCTGAAAAGAATTTTGTATGTAAAAACAATGAATTAATAAAAAAGGGTAGCCAATTCAGACCAAAACGTGATAATATAAATACCACACCACGTTTCTGGAATCCTTGTTCCTTTCGTCAGAAGAAGAGCATAGACGACACAACTTCCCTCGGCAGTTGCCAAAACTCAAAAGCGACGAAAACGCAACGACAATGGCAGACCAGAAGGGTTAGCGTAACAATAAGGGATCAACGAGAATGGGAAAACAAAAGATTTATTAATAATATTAATAAGGGATCATAGCAATTATTGAGTTTCATTGTGTCTGTTGTACATTAATAGCTGTGATGTTTGATTTAATGTGAAGAATCTCTTAAATGAGTCTGGAATTGTACCTGATGTCAATGTCTAAAATCTTAGCATTTTGCCAATAAATGTGTGTTTAGAATTGATTATGTGTTTGGTTATTGCAGATTGTTTATCAATGGGAAGTTTTATATTAGATATATGTTCCTTGATACGTGTATTAAGGGAACGTTTTGTTTGCCCTATGTAGCAGGAATTACAATTATAGCCAGAGATTTTATAAACAACACAATGTTTGAAGCAGGTGTCAAGTGGGTTCTTGTGGTGTTTAATCAAGTAGGAAAGGGCATTAGTGGATCTGTAAATGATGGATATTTGATATTCTTTGAATATTTTGATTTTAGAAATTTGTAATAAGGGAGTACGAGAAAAAATTTTGAATGAGTTGTTTGGGGACGATTGTCAGTAAGATATTGGATTTTGTTCAGTCTAAAGTTCATGTGTTTATTAATAAAATGTAAAGGGTATTCATTAGATATTAAAATGTTTCGGACAATATTTAAGTTTTGTTGATGGAACTTGTAGTTATAAAGTAATATAGCTGTCTACATACCATAGCTGTATACCATACCTCTCTTTTGGTTTGGGGGATGATCAGAAAGATAATTGAGAACAGTTCCACGATATGTAGGTTTTATGCACGAATTGGTGAGAATGGAATTATTGTGAATGGATGCAGTGAAACCAAGGAAATTAAGAGAATGGTTAATTTCAAGTGCATGGGTTAATTGTAAGTTGAGATGATAATTATTGAAAGTATTGAGTATAAGGTTGATTTGAGAGGTATTAACAATACAAAAATGTCATCTACATATCTGATGTAGCAAAGAGGAAGTAGAGAAAGACAAGAATTTTTTAAATTTTCTATCTGACGTAATTTTTTTCATTTAAAAAGCAATGAAGTTAGCCTAACAATAAGAGATCATAGCCATTATTTAGTTTTAAAGAATGAGTTTGTATGTTAACTGCAATTTTTTAGATTCAATATAAAGCATTTCTGATATAATTCTGGGATATTACCTGTTGCTACCTACATTTTGTTAATTAGAAATAATTTTTTGACATGACTTGTTTGGAGACTAGTTTGTTTTTGAGTGGAAAGTTTGATATTGATTTTATGTTCTTTGATACGGATATTAAATGACTTTTATGCCTGTCCTATTTAACAAGAGGAAGAGATTTTGTAAACTCGACATTGTTTACTACAGGTGTTGAGAGTTTCTTGCGGTTTTCTATAAACATTTAGACGAAATTGTGATGTAGTAATTTGTTTGCCCAATATCAAATTTTTCATTGGGAAACAATTTATTGTCTACAAAACATACGAATTCGAAAATTCATTTGATTGGAAAAATGCTAAAATAGTAGGCACCAGGTATTATTCCTGAATTAATTGTATATGATTAATGCAGTTCGTCACCTGGTTTATGCGATGTGTCGTTCCAGCGGCACTTACATTTTGGTATCACCTGACGAAAGCAACAAGGATTGCAAAAAAGCGTGGTATTAATTTTATCACTTTATTTTGTTCGTTAATAGATAACTTCTTTATGTAATATATGCAACATATTCTTCGATGTATGAAACTTGGCTGAAAAAAGGCCTTTACTTTCGCTCCTTAGGTGATATGGTTGGATTTGATTATCGTGGCTTAAGTTGCTTCATCTAACATGATATGGATGTAGCAGAAAGGTCTTTATTCCGGTTAGAATTTTATGTGTGAAATTTTTAGTAATTTCATGATATCTAAATTTAAATATTCATATTATGAAAATTTTCCTCTAATATTCCAAATAAAATAATCGTAATGAAAACGTCTTGGGAATTAATAGGAATCACTGTGATATACAGACACCTTTTTTAAGGAGATCTTTTTATTTTCCTATATTATAATTTATCTTTTCCTTTTACCTTATAAAGTGTTGAAGTAGATAGATTTATTCTCCATTAGCCCTCTAATGAGGAAATAGGATTCGTCACAAAGGTACAATAGATATATTACATATAAAATGAATTAATATTAATAGTAATAATTAATAAGATACACAAAAAAATTATAACAATACGGCACTATTCACATTTGTCCAGTCACTTTATTTAAGAAACACGCACACAGCACTTGACTTCCTGGTATTCATCTCCCGACGCTAGGTACGGAGGGATGTCGTCATGGATAATTAGCAGAAAGCAGAGGCAGGAAAAAAGAACCAAAAGAGGAAAACTGGACACATTATTTATATATTTGTAGCATATTCGGCAATTTTGTAGACAAGGCAGTTCAGCGAATGTGAGACCGATTCAAAAATTCGTGTACGGAGTAATAAGTTCCATTTACAAGAAAAGTTTTACACTCCTTGACGAATAAGTTGTAGTTGTTGATGTTCTTTACATGTTCAGGAAGGCTGTTAAATAGTGCGATAACGGAATAATGAACGCTAGACTCGTAGAGACAGGCTGAGAACTGAACGGTTCCTCCAGGATTGTCGCCGTTTCTTGAAAAAGGTTCATGTAGCGTTTAACAAACTTTAGTATTTCTAATATGTAAGCGCTAGGTAGAGTCAGAATGTATTTCTCTAGCATCTGAACCTGATATAATTCTAATGGCTTCCACACTACGAGAACAATTGCCCCAGTTGGCAATACCGTAACACATATGTGAATGAAACTAGGAAAAATAGACTAGTGAAGCAGTTTTGGTATCAAATTGTTGCATCAATGGTCTCAATGAGTAACAAAGAGAACTAAGTTTGAGCACAAGGTGATCAATGTTTAAGTTCCATTTTAATTTACTGTTGACCTGTAAGCCGAGGAAAGTCGCATGGTCTGAGAACTTATCAGTTACGATGTTGTTAGTTTCTGTTGTAAAACGAACTAACTTAGTTTTCTATACACTGAGTGTTAATTTATTGGCGGCGAACCAAGTATTTAGGTTTCTAGATGCAATCTCAATCTTCGCATTGAGACTATTTAAATTAATGTCCGCAATTAACAAATTAGTGTCTCCTGCGTATAAGATATAAAGGTTCCATATATTCTGGAAGATCATTAATATACAAAAGAAAAAGCAGTGGACCTAATATTCAGCCCTTAAGCACACCACAAGAAATGCCTGACAAGTACACCTCACCAGATTTGTATTGTAAGGCTACCATCTGTTTACGATTGTTGAGATAAGACTTAAATAGTGCCAAAGCGTTGCCTCTGATCACATAATATTCTAATTTTTGGAGGAGGTGTTGTGATCTACTAGATCTACAAGACCTTCGAAAGGTCAGCAAAAATTCCGGCTACATTCAGTTTTTCATCAAGGGAATTTTGTATACTTTGAATGAACTCGTGCATAGCAGTGCTCGTGGATTTTTGTTTGAGATAACCATGTTTAGCAGGAGTAATTCCTTTATTCTTCGTCAAGAATTCAAGTAACTTTATGTGTAGAATTTATTCTAGTATTTTTGAAAATATCGGAAGTAGGTAAATTGGTCTGTAATTTGATGCGTTGGAATGCGAAATACTTCTTGAAGAAAGACACGCGTTGAATATGATTTGAAGGGGATTAGCTGTGACGTCGGCACAGTGATTCACAACTTTGTTTGTGATGCCATATATGGATATATATCCGCAGATTGGGTACATTTTAACTTTCTTATTACGTTTATTATTTCGATATTGGTACCCGGTTGAAGGAAAATAGCATTCTGAACAGTTGGTACAGCGTTTTGTAGCAGTTTATAAAAAGCACGACCTTCTGATGACTTAATGTTTGAAAATTGATCCGGAACGTGAACAAAATATGAATTAAATATACCCGCAGCGTCTCTGTTGGTGAAAGTTTTACCGTTGTCGACAAGCTTAATATCTGTCTCATTATAATTGAATTTTCCTGAGATATTTTTAATCAGCTGTCAAGTTGCTTTTATTTTGTTATTTGAGTTTGCTATATACTCCGATGTATGTATTTTTTAGCAGCTACAAGCTGTAATTTTCTTTAGGTAAATTGTATAATATAGAATTATTGACGTGTAATAAAATAAACTTTAGTAACATCACTTTCTTTTATTATAATTTTGTAACAGTTAATACTTTAATGATATACTAAATCAGTGTTTGTTTATTACATTTTAAGCATATATTTAGTTATTTGCTCAATTGGTAGTAACTGAAACTATATATGAAGCAACTCTTCTTACGGATTGTTTTTTATTAATGCGAAATTTATGTTATTCGAACTAAAATAATTTTAAGAATAAAGCATTTTTTTCCTAACTTTCTGGGCATATATATTTTATTATCCCCACAGGTTGTAACATCCGAAAAATTCGTTATGACATAAGTATCAAAAATAATTTTCTGTGTTTAAATAATTTTCAGAATTAAATTATAAAAGAATCAAAAAAAATCATATATATTGTAATGGTTAGACTTTATTACTATATATATAAAAACTTTATTACATATTTATAAAAATAAATTAAAAAATTTTATTGGACGCCAGCAGATATACATATAGTCTGCCAAAAAAATTATCATTAGCTCCGGCTTGGTTATAAAATCCTCCTTCTCTACAGGGTAATATGGGCGGATCGGTAGATATTCACGAACAGAGCTTATATCCGTACTGTGTAAAAAATCATTAACTTATGAAGGCACTTTACAGAAATGGTGATCCTTACTTTAACTTGTGGCGTCAGCCGACTTGCAGTGGATCACTGGTCTTGTAATAAGCAGCACACGATCTCCTTCTTCGGCCTCCCCGCGATGGACGTCTCTCCAAAAACTTTTGTTGCTTACCGCTCGCCAAATTTTCCACCCTCCCGCCTCTCTCACTCCATCTTCAGTCCTCTCTCTGTCTGTCTGCCTGCGTCTGTCTACTTTCACCCGGGTTCGAACGCACGTGGCGGTTTAATTTATTCCTTCTCAGGCCCGCGGACAAAGGGCGGCCACTTATCGATATTATTCACTACAATATATATATATATATATATATATATATATATATATATAGTAATGCCAATTAAGCAGGCCATTAATTGTTTTCAATATAATTAAATTGTTAGCGGTACGAATGTGTAAAGGCGGGTTTTTCCTTTGTTCAACAATGGAGACCGCGCGGAGAAAACTCAGTATGCGCTTGGAGAACGCCAGTCTGGAATCGGCTATGAATGGTGGAGTACGAGAGATGAAACAGTTTAAAGTCGACGGAGAGATATAATACATTTGAGTTCACCTAGAGCAACAAACAGTAAAGTTTGCAGATATAAAGTACGAATGGCGAGATCCTGTATTTCTACATGAAAGCAAGCAAATATTTTTACGGAGAGATTTATATAATAATTTTCACAGGGTGAAGCAAATGATTGCTTCACGCTGATTGAACAATTATCGCATAGAGGAGACCGGAATCTACTATCAGACCAAAGGGGGCGGCTCATCCGAGGTTCCAGATAGCAGAGTCCGACTATTTTAATCGTGTGTATTAAAATTTTCAATGAAGTGTAGAGACTGTGTAAAAAATGGCCTTTTAGTGTAGTAGTTTTCAGACTAAATGATAGATCTGATACCAGACAGACGTTCCGTGAGTAACAAAACTTTGATTCAAATTTGTAAACGATAATTAAAAAGGTATAGACAGATTTCGTTCAGGTTTTTTTCACATATTTACATATTGTTTTCGGTTAACTTTTTACATTTGAATTGTTAATTGTCAGTTGTTTATACATTGCTTTTGTTCTAATTATCAAACCCAGTAGTGACCCTGAGATATAGAGATCCGACGTATTTGATTGTAATGATATAAGAACTGTATTTTCATAAATGCCACGAATTACTAAATGAAAATTAAACTATTTTGTTTTTAACTGGATGAAATTCGGCATGAAAAAAGGTCGTGTACATTGTAAATTTATCAACAATAATAAATTTATTTTAAAGCTTAGGAAATGTTGTTAATTATTCCTATAATTTAAGGCCACCTTTTTAATCATTAATATTCGACGATTTCAACCTGTGGCTAATTATTAAAATTTTAATTAATTTTTGTTAATTGATTCATTTAATTAACCCTAACATGTTGTTTATTACAATATATATATATATATATATATCTTTAATGAACGTCATAAATATTACCATTAACAGATATTTCAACTGAATCTTTGGTGTGGCAAGTTTTCCCACACTAATACCGTTTTATGAATTGCCATACTTAATCATCATTCATATACTACGAATTGAATACACTGTTAAATTTCCTATACAAAATGATATATGAAATTTCTAGACTTGTTTTTTAATATCCTTTTGAAAAGTCATATATCGATTGCCATATTCAATGCAAAAATTTGCAATGAAGCTTTGTCTTTCGAAATACTAATTGCACAATAATCTTTGCTAGAATTATACGCACAAGCACAAAATTAATTGATGCATAAACTACACGCCCCCTTACTCCGTCACAAATATCAATTAGATTCATTGCCCATGGGCATAAATTGACAGAAACAGTCGACGTATGAATAATGTTCGTGTTACTGAAATTTCATGATTATTTTAAAATATGAAAACTAAATTATATGAAATCAAATTTGAATTTGTATGCACATAAATTATTGTTCAGTTATTAAATTATGTCATACGTTATTTCCAGACGTAAATGAACAATTGTATCGTATTTTAATTAATTACGAACATCGTACAAAATATTGTTGTGAACTAATTTTCTTGTATTAAACGTCGGAATATATTAGTTAAATATGAAATATTTAAGGAAGAGAAGTAGTTTCTATCATTGTGCATGTTTTATATGTAAGTTTTTAAATAAATCTTCAATACAACATAAAAGTGGATACTGTCGAAAAAATAATAACCTTTGTTCTAAGGTAACTATGCTGCTTAACCAGTCTATTACCAATTACGGTGAATTCGTTTGAACGCGTTGCTTTTGGTTTTAAGAAAGGTACACAGAAGAACCACGTGGTGCATATTCAAACAGCGCGTCAAAATGAAAGGGAAATTCCCAAGGTAACAAATTTGTTAGCCAATTATAGTTTGCAGCATATTATTTAGCGGCCCAGTTTCGTGTCCTTCTTCGGAGTTCCTACCCCAACTACGTGCGCTGCCAATCTGCTTCAGTAAACGTTTAGAGCTTAACAGTGTTAGATAATTGTAATGTAATGTACTTGTATAATCTGCGCCAGAAGCCTTCGCTGCTGACGGGTGCCATAGTATTAGAGTGATAAAATAAGATGAGCTTGTTGAAAGAAAACGTAAGTATTTTCCCACGAGTGTTTGTTTAAAATTAATCACAACAATATAACGCCTTTTAACTATGCAAAATTACTTTTTTTACATCTATTTTGCGGAGTAAGTGTTGCAGTACAATCCAAACATGGATAAACAATTCTAATTAATTAATTTATTACAATTATTATTGTTAGATGGGTTTGGCACCAGTTCCATTTTAGTGCAAGTTGAGTTTTATTTGTATAATTAATATTAATTTTATATTTGCGTTGATGTTTGACACCATGTAAACAGAAAAATTAATATTTAAATTCCCCGTTACTGTTTTTACCTGCAGATGTGGAAACGTCATAATTTATGCAATAGAATTTTTATTTTATTAAACATTATTATATAATTTTTCAGAGTTGAAGAACATTAGAAATATTTTCAATAATTTAATTTCTACATAATGAACCATTTTTTCATTCTGATTGCTTCAATGTTTTGATAAATCCTTTGAATAATGGAATAATTATGAGAAATATTATTTGATTCAACAATATAATAACACAGAAAATTCAATAAAATCACACATCATAAGGTATATTAATTAATGAAAGAAAACTATTCCATTCAGTTAGATCATTATTGGTATATTCCACGTAGACAAAAAATAATTTCCAGTGCATAATGTCCTTGTCGAAGTGTTTTAGATTCTGCAATTGTTTTTATTGGTTGGCACTAGAGGATAACAAAATAATTGTTTTATTTTCAACACATATTGTGTCAACTTAGTTTGTTATGATTATCTTTTCTTTTCTTTTCGTCTGAGGAAAAATCTTATTTCCATATATTGGTATCGTAATTGATACCATAAAATGAAATGTTACACACAAACTATGGAAGGATTATTTTTATTTCAACAACTTGACATAAATATTCTTGAAATAAATTGAAATACATTGTTTATTAAATTTATTGACAATTGACAGTATTGTTGATCTATCATACTTTTGGAAGCTCTATTGTTTCATTGTGAAGAGCACGTGATATCTAAGGAGGGAAGGGATACGGGGACTGATAATTTAGACGAAATTATTTAATTAGGAGTGGAAATAAATACAGATCGACGGAGTGAGTCAGATGAAGAGATGTTGCGGAGATAGAGGAGCTCTGGACATATCCATGCCTTGCATGCAGGCAGGACCTACCAGATGGTCAGACGGTATCTCGGCTCTCTACATCAATCTTCCCACCCTCAACTAAATAACTAATTCCAATTCACACAACTTCCATCCCTGTCATAAAAATAAACATCATTCTATAAAATAGACGATGGAACACACAAAACTTATGAATTTGCAGGTCATAGATCAGATTCATTCCTACAATAAAGACAATATATAGACAGACTTCTCTGTGCGTACTAAATATTATCATTTCAAAAGATGCAGACATAAATGATTCATAGACCATTTCCTTGTGATTGTCTTGCCTCCGGTTCTACCGGGAAACTGACTCAAATCAAATACTTCTACCGCATCCCGCTCTCTCCTCCCATATGAAACCGAGTGAAAAATCTTGCTTAGACATTCACCGGCAGAAAGTCGAAATAGCTCACTCTAGGACTGAACCGAACCAAGTATATCCAAAAACCACAAGAATATACGGACTTTCATGCATATTCAGTGAATATATTTCTTCCCTGTGGAAGAACGGAGTTCCATTACGGTTCTAAACGATGGTTGTCTTAATTATCTTTCCCATACCTTCTTTGTTTCACATTGTCTATTCTTCAAATTTCGCTCGTTTCGTAATTCTTTTAGCTATATCTTCGTCTTCGACTTGACAGATCCATCTCATCTGTACCTCTATTCTCAGCTTTATTTTCGCAAAATTACCATTTAGGCATGGAAAACCCGATAACTTCTAGCAATTGAAAATATATCAACTATATAAAGTCCATCAGGGTACCCAAACCTTATTTCCTCATGACGAACGTTTAGGTAAAGTCTAATTTTTATACCAGCAATCATCCGCTGTCTATAAGACATAAATCTTTATTTCAATTTAAGTAATATTGTATAACTATATTTGAAGTTGTTTAATACCAACGTAATAATAAATTCATTATGTTTTAACAAATTTCTACCGACCAGTGTGTGTGTGTGTGTTGAAAATACACGCATTATTAAAGTGAATATTGGTTTCCGTAAAATCATTCAGTCCCGGATTTGGCCAAATGAGTACATTTAAAGATAAGGATTTTTATCACGTCTCTAAAACTACAGGTTTTTATTTGTAGTAATATAAGTATTAGTTAAAATCATCACACGGAAAACGTAAAAATATTTTTGTTACATAGGTAGTTGACCACTTAGTCAAATTTTGTGTTCAAAGAGGAGCTGGACACTAAAAACAGTGTTTTATAGGAGCGACTCGGCATATCGGATGGAACTGCGTGTTGGGGTCCGCTCAGAGATTTACTGTGTCCGCGGATTCACTGTAATGGCGAGCTGTTAAAATCCCCTCTGAGCCCCATTACCAGTTGGCCGCTGTTTACCCTGTCATTATTCCCACTTAACTTTCAGCACGCGCACTTTAACACCTGCTGCATCATACAGGAAATAATTTTATATTCACTTGACGACTGCAGTTAAGCTGTGTTCTGTCAGCTGTCCGTGTTCACGGAACAGGAACTCTTCTTTATATTAATTTCATAAAAGTAATGTTAATACAATACGAAATTGTTATTCCCTGTTATAGCAGAAAATATATATGTTACAGGACTTTTATTTTGCTAATAAGTAGTGAATTTATTTTCAATATGTAATGCTGGTGAAATAAACATTTTTCTCTATATCGTTTAACGAGATTGCAAACTTCATATTCATTTTATAAAATGCGGTAGTGGTTCTAAATTATTAGTGTCACACATATTTCTCTCCTACAAGTAAGGAATTGACGATTTCAAAGTGATACAACTGGTTTGTTTAATAGAATTCAAATACGGGTAAATAAATTTAAAATGTGTTTCACTGTTCTTTAGATGTTATAATAACTCTGTAAATAAGCACAACTGGAACACCAAGTGCTGAATCCAAATGACGTGTCCGCTATTTACATCTTAGTGTGTTAGCATATAACATACAATAAAAATGTACTTACTATTTACGATTCTTGCTGTACGCCTGTCTCTATGTACCAATCTCTCAATAACATTTAAATATATAATAGAAACTGCATTACTTTATGTTTTGAGAATTTCATTGCAAGTAAATAATAAGTGAAGACTCACTAATACTTCACACTTATGATACATGTTGAGATTAAATTTCTCCACTACGTAAGTCACAATTCTGTCATTTACAAGACAGTGAAATTCTCGACTGATATTCATATGATAAATGTTTTAATGCATAAAATTAAGAAGTAATACTTTTACAAAGTAAAAGTACTTTGTAAAAGTGACTATTACTTCAAATAATAATTAACTCATCCCCTGCAATACAGTCACATATACGTAATATCTCAACTCTTTATCCTCGTGTTGATCGAATTTCAGCTTCACAGCAGTATATAAAATGGTATCTGATCAAAAAATAATATTTAATTTTATGTAGGAACGTTCAAGCTACCTAAATCTATTAATCTCGGAAATTAATGTTAAAACGGTATTGTAAGGAGATAAATGCATATATTTACGTTAGGCTTAGGTAGTTTTGAAAAATTAACCACGTTGAATTCGCAATACAACAGTGTGTAATTATAACAAAATTGCAATAAATCCTTTCATTTGTTTTTTACTCTCTGTTTTAAAGTTAAAATCATGTTAAATTATTTTTCCAATTTCGTATAACCTTAAAATAGCTGATATCAGTCCCGCTACCATGGTCCGGCTCGTGTGTGGCCATCGTAGAATGAAGTGTGCCATAAGAGATCTTCTCCCATTATCTCGGTGCATTTACTCTTAGGCTCGGCCTATAGGAGCGCTAACGCAATCACCGTCTGACAGATAATTAAATAACACCGTTCCTTTGTGTGCCTCAAGGGCCGCTGCTCCAACTTCAACTGGCGCCTGAAACGGAGCTCAACTTGGTTTCCCATTAAGCTACGACGTCCATGTGGCCGGAACAAATGGCCCTGTGGTCTTTTCAAACGCCACGGACCTCGTCGTGCGTAAGCAATAAGCATGTCGGTCACGAGAAGAGGCCATCAGCTTATGAACTGTGAGAGAAGATGCCAGTCAAATCCTGACGATGCGTAGTAAATTGTTTTAAGCCATTCAAACAATTTTTATGGCGTATATGATAATAATTCTTCTCTAAAACACATCCACTTCTCGTAACCTTTTAATTATATGACTATGCACCATCGGGACTCAAAGTATAGAAAAAATAAATTACTTGTCTGTTTTTGGAACATTAAATTTAGTTGATTTATTTGGTCCAACAAAAGAATACTCTAATTTGTATATATGTATATATATATATATATATATATATATATATATATATATAAATATAAATATTTCGATCCTATGTAAACATTAAACTTATCACTTTATAAGCCTTTTTTTAAAATTTGAGGTAAAATATTTTTATTTCATTCCTTATAAAATACAGGCATATATTATAGATAGAATTTGCATATTTTAATTTTATTCGTAGGTGAGACGAAAAAGTATCATATAGATCATAATCAGTTAAGGGAGGAGATTAGATGAATGTCACGAAAACTTGGTTTATGACTTAGGAAGAATCGCCACACTGATGTAGCGCCATTATAATAAACCAAAATTTCTCATGTAAGATGACAGTCTCGCAGTTTTCCCGGTAGATCAAGGTCCACAATGAGCTGTCGAGCCATAAAAAGTTGGACTTTTGTGGATGGTGGCCATTTAAAATACTACAGCAACGTAATTATTTGGGTGGGTTGTATGGTAAAGATTATTTAATAAAAAATATTTATTTAAATACTAAATGTTAAAAAATGGCAGGGTTATTAAAAATTGGATGATTAAAGCAATTACGGTAGTGTTTACAACAAATTCAAATTAAAACATTAATTTAGTTCAGATAAACTGGTCAAGACTCGTGAGCGTCGTGTTGCATAAATCTCATCAAACGCATCTCGATTCGTAAATACAGACAAACGTGATTATTTTTCTCTCGTCAGCCAGTAGAATGGACGATTTGTACCAGGTTGCCAAGGAATGATTCTCAAAATTTTTAGGCAGCGTGTGCAAGGTTACCTCGGGCTTCCTTCCTGCTCAGCGACACGTAGTCTCGAAGTCGGGAAATGAACTCCGGTTCATTGATTGTGGATCACCTCAGAAATGTGGCTGAATTCTCTCTATATCTAGGCTGGTTACTTAGCTCATGCATTGAACTAGCGCGTTTCTTCCTAGACTGCTATGATAGACTTCTCCTCTCTATCTTCGCTAACCAACTATTCTTTCTGAGATGTGATCTTATACTGCCTTCCCCAACTCTCGTCTCGTCCGAGATCAAAAATTTCTTTCCGGGGATGGAAACCAAATCACCTGACCTTTCTCAGATAGTCAATTTAATATATTTTATTTCACGAAGCCCAGTAGTCAGTTTTGGATGGAGTGCCCTTCGGAATATTTCAGAGTAATGTCCTCTGGGTGAAATTTTCTCAAGCGACCCTCCCAATCTCTTCCTGTTGTATTTTGTCATGTACGCATACTGTCTTCCCGGCACGGCGGCGCCAAAATGTTAGGATCAGAAATTTCAATGTCCAACTTGCGACTGGCTTGTGCTTAGATTCCAGCTAATTAACTAATTAATGATTGGGCGGCTCGCTTTATCTCTACAACAATTATGATATCAAGAATAAAAATATGAAAAGAACTTAGTTTCATTGATACAATATGCTCTTGTATTATCTAAGTTGAAAACAGCCTACATGTTGCAATATTATTATTATCTGAAAATATCGTCTTACTGACAAGGATACAGATTAAATATGTTGTAACATGAAAAAATGAGAGTATAGACACAGGATATTTTACATTATTTTCAACTTTTGTTCCAAAAGTGCGCAAAAACTAACTGAATTATGTAACAAAGGATAAATAATTTTTTTTTAAAAAAAAGCATGAGCTTTCCTACATTCATCTTATTTTTCAAGTTAATCTGCATCCACACCAGGAATTAAAAAGAAGGTTGGCTCCTGTCCATCTAATAGAAAGAAAATGAATCATTAAATTGTGTTCCAACTTCGTCTGCTGATTAAATCGAGAGGACGTTGCACAAGGTGAAGCAATGAAAATTTTTTCTTCCCAAAACCTGTATTAGAAATATACAGGCTTGTAGTAGGAAAAAAAATTAAAAATAATAACAATATTAATTTAAATACCTGTGTGTATAGTTCCTATAGGTAAACAGTATAAATCTACGTGATATGGTAAGAAAGTCTTACGCCATGCTTACTTTAATTATTGGAATTGTGGTCCAGGTACATCGAAAGTAAAAACAAGGTAGTGGTAAATAAAAACAGGGGCTTCGCTAGGTAAAGTAATCCGCCTCCGTGGTAGTGATGGTAACTCGCCTTTGCGGGGCCAAGTGGTTACAATAATCAAAAATTCATTTAAAGGAAAAAATAAATAATCCTTGTTGTTTTAGTTAAAAGTATATTTAAGTATTTATATTATCGAACTATATGTAATGTAGTAGATGATGTAGTTGATTGGTTATTAGTCACTGTTCTTGTAGTATTGGCCGGCAAAAGACAAGGTTTACAGCAAAGAAAATTAAGGGCAAAAGTATGTAAAATTGTGTATTAAATACATGTTTCTTGTTAAAAGTTCGGCCTGCTTTAGATTTGGCTTGATATCAGGACATGAGGTTGAGGGTGGAGGTGGAGAGTCCATGGATTATCCTACATATAGCATATCTACACACAGCACACACACACACACACGATTCATAAGTTTTCACTGTAGGGTTTCCCACACGGTCGTTTACGGGACTCTACCTTACAGTAAGTATTTTGGTACTTCGCCCTCAAAAATTTTGTGCTTCAGTCAGCTAACGTTTTCGGACTCCAAACCTTCTGACGCCAGAATATCGTAAGAATCAGAACCAACACGTTTATATAATAAATAAATATATAAGTTTATCAATATTACAAACTGTTCCATTTATTCTTAGATAGATTTTTTAGTCACAATGGGTATAGCCCACTGGGGATATACCTTACGTATTACATTATTACAATTTACTACCCTACAACTAATAATGAATACAATAATCCCATCTTTTTAACTGGAATTCTTAATTTTTGAACTTATAACGATTTCCCATTCTTTGGAAAAGCCTTTAATACCCCTTCATGTAAATCTTTCCATTCCCTGACGGATCTATTTAGGAACGAATACTTTTCCACTTCAGTTTGTTGGCCTCTCTTAATATTGTATGAGTGTTAATTTTTTGCTATATATTTTGTTGGATTAATTCCTGCTCTGATCTCCATCCAAGACGGATCGTAGGTATAATTTTTGTGAAGCATACAAAGCCTAGTTCTTTTTCTTCTACCAGAAAGCGTTTCCAACTCGTCATCATTATCATATTTACTTCCAAACAGTGTCTGAGCCCGGTTCTTAAGCCTGTCGAACGCTTGAATGTCTAACTCAGGGATCCATATTTAATGATAGACAGCACCAGGGTACCTTGAAGCGATTGCTTTTAATGATCCCCATCCTTTCCCCGTTTTAAATCCTTGCTAATTGCTACGCCCAGCTCCTTACTTGAATTACATTTTCAGTTCCTATTTTTTATTGTACAGGAATACCTTTCTCTATTTCTGTAAATATAGTTGATTTACTATAAGGGAACTGTTCTCGGACAGCAGTTTATTCACTAGGGAAACCTGTGGAAATTAAACATTCATTTACTTTTTACTTTTACGTTGATTTTCATCTTATCTTTTCGTTGAATTTTGTCCTGATCTACTTGGAGAATAATTTCGTCCTGCACACTTCTCATTTCTCTATAAATAATGCAATCATAACTTATTAATCTTATATGAGACTTTATGCCTGCAGCCGAATTATTATGAAAGCTAAGAACATAGGACACCTTCAACACTTTCTGATAATTCTACTTCATCAATTACCCTTACGTTAGAAGCAGACGATGATATGATTTTCTGAGTCATGTGTTCCTCTATATCATTTAATCGTCTGTGAAAAACATTGCGTCCTCACGTTTTACTTCCGTTTATTGTATTAAACCTAAACATCATATTTTATGATTCATACTTTACTAACTTATCTGATGACGCAGTTTTATTACACAGACAAGCATTTGAAATATATCAAGTACAGTACGGAGAGGATCTGCGTTACTTTAATTAATATCATAAAATAACAAAATTGAATATTTAAAAGTATACAGGTCTCTACTAAACGATTAATTAATCTAATTTATGCACTACAAAAAGCATTTAAATACTTCACACTTTAAATTCATTAATTTTCATTTCACACTTGCTTTTAATCATTCATAATTACTACTAATAAAATGCTTATTTCTAAGAAAATTTATAATTTAGAAATTTCTCATTCATTATCTAGTTTACGTATTGTTTTGTTTATTATATTATAGATCTTCTTGGCAATAAATCAATTAATAATTATTTGGTACTTTTGTATCAGAAAAATATTTTGTCTGGTGAATTTCTATTCTTTCTTCAATAGTTAATATTTCAACAAATTGTGATTGATTTACACTCAAAATATATTCGTAATATGGAATTAGGCTTAGCATTGATTTTATTTAGGGAAATTTTGTATTGCAATATTTTAATCGTATGATTGCTAAAATCTGCTTGCCGTATTGATGATGATGTACGTATTAACTAATTAAATACGTCCAATTAAAGAAAACTTTCGTATGATGCATACATGCATTACCAGAATTCTCTCTCTCTCTGCCCCTCCCCCTTTCTAACGTAGACATAACACACATACAAACAGAGAGAAAGGGAAAGAATCGTCTAATTATATGCAGACAGTAACCGTTATTAAGGTTTAGATATTGATATGAAATGGATAAAAATATTGTATTTAACAAACAACATGTAAAGGTTTGATCGAGTAATTTACTTTTAATATTAAAACGTTGCTAGGACACAAATAATTTATTTTTCCGTATTTCAAGATGAGTCTAGTCTTCTTTCAACGAAGTTTATACACTTCCCTTCTTCTCATTTGTTCCTATCGTTATTATTGTTTCGACGATCTCAATTCAACATTTAGTTTTACTTCTTTTGTTAATGGTAATCTGATGTAGGCATTTACCAATAATTGTGATAACAAGCTTTAGATTAGCTCTTTGTACTCCGTTAATAGCGATCATAAACAATGCAAATTGCGAACCAGGACAGGGCATTGTATGCAAATGTTTAACTAGCGAATTGCTTTATATTGTTGAGCAAACGAGGAATAATAGCCCGACGAAGACAATTTTCAGACTAAGAATCTGTGTCTCCTAAAGCAATATTTTAGAGCCCCATTGTTTGCCTTGCATAAAACAATCACTACAGGGAAGTTTTAATTCCACATTCAACAAAAGGAATGGAACTGCATTATTTTTCACGCTCATAAGTTTCGAATATTTATTGGAGTTATGAAATAAGAAATGCAGTTCCAGATATATGTGACAATTTGAACAAAATAGTAATAAATGTTATTTACGTTAGTGTTTTATTCACCGAGGTCCAGAATTATAATAGCGAATTTTTTCACAAATAAAAAGAATGAGTGCACTTGACTCGGATATGGTTTTACCTTTCGCTTGTTTACACTTTCGGCGTTATATTTCTTGCACAAAAGCACTTTCAACACATTTCTAACTACTGTGATAATAAAAACCAGTGAATATATTCTTTAAGAGAATTAAAATATAACTGTGGCAGTTTTTATTATCAGTATGTAACACTTTATTTTTCAGGGTATAACACATTTCTTATTTACAGAATATTTTAATTTATTCAATGAATAACTAAACAACAATACGATGATACAGTTTTGAGAAATAGTAAATGTAAATGAAATAGCATATTATTTCAAGTATACTTAGATATATTTATAACATTTTGCTTTTCATTTTTATAACGTAAGTGATACGTTATGTTTAACCAATTTCTGAGCTAATTTTTAATTGTGTTAAATTAAAAAATAGAATAATATAGATAAGCAACGTTTTTAACTTGAAATTAATTTTTCACCTCTGGAAATTTGTTTCGATGGATTTTCGTGTCCTATATTGTATACTTACTTCGTCGTTAGTAACTCTTGGAATAAGTCACAAAAATTGGCAGGCATAATCTTACTAACCTTCTTCTGCCAAATATTTTTATAGATAAATAGTAAGAATCATTCACAATCTAGAAGTAAAACAATATTTATTGTTTGAGGGACGAAGCTTTGGAATAATTAATATAGTTTAATCTGGAGACTGTATGTCATTAATATTATCTGCAATTATTCAGAAGAGTATTATTCAATATCGCCAAAATTTCTCATGCTGCTATCTTTAGGTAATTCTGGAGAAGGGAAGGGGGGGGGGGTACAAAGTGAGAAACTTCAGGAGTCATTCCGACTTCTGGAAAAAATGTTCTTAACAATGAATTCATTCAATTAGTTCACAAGTATGTCATGATTAATGTCCCGAATTAATATTTCATAGTTACATAACAAAGTATTCAAACAATGCGATCCAAAAGTCATTGAGTACATTCCCCCATGAAACATGTGTCTATGTGATTGAAATTGATTAAGCCTAGTCTCTGAGTTGTCAATATGTTATCAGTAAAAACCCATAATAATATGTTTAAAATATGTTAATTATTAAAGTAAATATATAAAATGTAAATTGATTTCTGGCATTAAATTTTCCTAAGTGCCAATAAAATAATAAATTAAAAATCGAATAACACAATTTAAGCAATTTAAATTTAATGGATTATTTTGAAATATAATTTTTTCTCTTTTTATACAAACTGCTATCTGAAACTAATATTTTAAAGATGTTTTATTTTACATCATTATTCAATTAGAAATCTATTATATTATTTGGGAACCGTCAGTATATTTTCTAAATATAAACGAAACCGTCGCTCGTACCACCAATATAGAATTCAGATTTCGCACTCTTTAGGTCTAGTCAAAATGTAAGAATCAAAATGGTCTGTTTATAGGTTAAGGATTAAAACTAATTTCTCTCCTGTTATCTTTACAAATTTTAGTGGATTATATTACTGCTGGCGTAAATAACTCAACTTGTGTTCATGCTAATTAATTGCTACTTTCTTTTTCAGTTTTTTTTAGGAAACAATAACGATGAAAACATATTATCCTTTCATGTGTTCACTCGACAATAAATACTGCTTCTGTTTGCACAGCACCATGTTTCAGAAAGAGATTAAGCGGCATAATTTTATGTAAGTATAGTAATTAGATAAATAAGTACATATATAACAGACAAAAATAAGTTATGAATAAATACCACACAACATTTTTTTTTGCTTTCATCAAGTGTTTCGAGAAACGAAAGAGCCGTAAAAAAGATACACAATCACAAACCAGATGACGTACTCTAAAACCTTATTTAGCATTTACTTTTTTTCTAATTATTATATTTTTAATACAGTTTTTATATGTTAGATTCTTCATATAAGTATAATTTATCACATTTTTTCAAGTATAATGCAAATAATTAATATTGTTTTTCGTCTTTAGCGTACACGGTGAGCAAAATGTCACTTCCCAGTTACAATAAATGATTAGATGGCCTCCACGCTCTACTGATATTACTCCCTTGCTTTGTTTTCATTTGGGGTTGTATCAAGGACGGTGTTATCCGAGTTACCACAAATTAAGCGCACGTTGATTTTTACTAACAATATATATATATTGTAATGCCTTGAGGGAAAAGCATTGTTTCAGATTAATGGTCTTGGCCGTCAGAGGAAATTGTAATGTTTACTTGGGCCAGGTCATGAGAATTCAGAGCAAGGGTGACATCTGCGGGTGGCCTGTCGCAAGATAAATCTGTTAAGGAAAGGCATTGTGTCTGATTAATGGCCTGGACAGTTCACTTGTTGACTTAGGATCTGGATGGAGGAGTCAGGGCAAGGCACATGTGCGGGGGCCTGTCACAAAATAAATCTGTTAAGGCAGGCATTGTTTCGGATAATGGCCTGGACAGTGGAAAAGACATTCTGTAATGTGTTTATTTAGTTTCTTGGGATCGAGGGTCAGTTTGGGAGGTCTGAAGAATTTAGAAACGCGCACGTGTGAGTGCGGGGGTGTTAATACAAGTGCTAAGTAATTACGGGTCCTGTCTCGATGTGACATGACAGAGGAGCTAGCAATTTGCTGAGGAACTGCATCTGCATAACGTAAATCTCGGGAGGAAACTGTCAACGGGCAGTTGCGACGTAGTTTTGGGAACAAAGGAAAAGAGAAGGGACGGTGATATATAAAGAGAAGATAAGATTTTTGGAAGGGAGTTGAGTTTTGGAGCTAGGAGGTGGAGTCAGAGTGGGAGGTGGAGCTGTGAGCACCGAAGTTGGGTGTTGGTTGTGGAGGCATACGGCGAGCACTGAGTGCAGCCTGCGAGAGAAATAGCAAAATTATTCAACGATAAACATTTTTGTATGCAGAAGTTCAATCGGTTGTAATATCAAAGTTTGACTACTGTCTTCATGGTAGGAGACCAGGACACAGCATCCAGCGTCGAGTAGTTTCACCACGAGCAAGTGGGATGTCCTTCACCGAGAATGGAGAATCAGCTATCGTCGAACCAATAATATGTGTTAGAGTCAGTGTTTCAACGTCCAGTCTATAAAGTGTGTGTGTAATGGTATTAATATGTGTAAACGGAATTAAAAGATACAGTCAGATATCATTCTTTTCAATTGTGTTAATAAAATAAACTCTTTTAAATTTAGAATCAATCTGGTAGATTAAGTTCGTTAATAAGTTTCGTCGGTGACTAGACGATTAAATATTTCTGTTTAATTTAAAGATAAATGTTGGGTTCTTCGATTATTTAAGTGTTTTGTCCGTTATCAAACCCAGTAAAGACCCATGAGAGAAAGGAAATATGTTTTTTATTAAATTGAATAATTGTAAATTCTGATAAATAAAAATTGTTGTTGTTTATAAATATTAATCTTTTATTTAGACACCCCGTTGATTATTACAATATATATATATATATATATATATATATACGTATTTAACTCTGATTATATTCCTAATAAACCTAATACATTGATACAGTAAATTTTGTAATCCGTGATATGTCGTGAACATCAATTCCTGATAACTAGCAAATATTTTACAAATAAACTTTTATAAGATCGTATAGTAATTATTTCAGTTTGCACACTATATCAGAAACTAGACAGACGATCTTAAGTTTTTCCGCAATGGAGAGCTTCTGCCATAATGTGGTTATTTAGTTCTCTCTCTGTCATCATAAATAAATATATTCTGTTATAGTTAATCCTTCATTATATCACCTTCTTAATTTACTGTTCCGTTGCTAAAATATTGCGTATTTAAAGATAAAATTTTGAAAAATTCGTAAATAGCCGTCGATTATAGATTCTGTATGGCACTCAATTAGATTATACCTTATATAGTTTCCTTTTGTCAGATTTTTCAGGCTAAAAAGTTTTGATAACACAGAGAACTAACACATTTCATTCGGTGTCCCAATGCGCAATGTATTTCTTCATCGATACCTTCACCTCGACTTTTTCCGGTGTTTTTTATATGTGTACAATATTTGGGAATTCACATTTCAACTGCTTCTCTTTCAAATGATATTTCAAACTTCCTCGTTATTAGTAGGTCTTTTGTTTGCCTTTTTTGTTGTAATATTGCGTATCTGCTAAAACTAAACAAGAAGGATGTAATGGAAGTTTAGTTCTAGCAAATTCGCGGAAATGAAAAGATTGAGAAATATCATGTCGGATGAATATCCAGCGCTGTGTCGAAAGGAAGACTTCATGAAAGGTAAAGTCGATAACGTGGGGTTCTTGTTTTGTAAGTACCTTCCAGGGACATGAACAAGAAACTCACTGTTTTTTTTACTAAGGTTCCCACATGCCGAGGCACTTTGGCCTGTTTTGAGAGGTGTATGTTCCGGGGTCGCAGACCTTGGGCTTACGGTAAGAGTTGTCCGCTATTCCTATTGGAATAGTCGGCCAGCTGCCTCCTAAACTGGTCGAGGCGTGGAGAAGGGAATGCTGCGTCTCCACAGCAAACTCCTCTGCCGCTATCGGAAGGGCGTGGGACAAGTACCCAATGCCCGACCTACCTGATGCAGGTTTTTCTAGGGTTTTCCCGCATTTCTTTAGGCGAATGCCGGGTAGAATCCTTAAACCATAGCCCGGGGGCCCCAGTTACTCTTGGCTACCTTCCTCTACCCTTCCGCATCCCCCCTTTCAAATCCCTTTCCTATGCTATAAGAGGGGAGTTGCCACTATGTGGATTACCCTATACACAGCCTGTCTACACCCAAAAATAAAAAAATAAAATAAAAAATAAAAAAAATAATCCAGCGAGAGAATCCTCTCGCAGGTAAACCTTCCCAGAGAGCTCTGGCGGAGGCTACCTTTGGGGAAGCCTTCACATCTCTCTGGTTTTTTGAACTAAGGTTCCCACATGCCGAAGAACCTCAGCCTGTTTTGAGAGGAGTATGTTCCGGGGTCGCAGACCTTGGGCATTCGGTAAGAGTTGTTTCTGTTCCCATTGGAACAGTCGGCCAGCTGCCTCCTAAACTGGTCAAGGCACAGAGAGGGGAAAGCTGAAACCCCACAGATAAATCCTCTCCCGCCATCGGAAGGGCGTGGGACAAGTACCAAATGCCCGACCTACCTGATGCTCGTTTCTATAGGGTTTTCCCTGCATCACTTTTAGGCGATGTAGGATCCATAAACCATAGCCCGGGGGCCCTAGTTAACCCTTGGCTACCTTCCTCTACCTTTCCGCATTGCCCCTTTCAGAACCTATCCTATGTTATTGAAGAGGAGTTGCCACCATTTGGATCACCCTCATGTAGCTTCTTACCCTAAAAAAAAATTATAAAGCAAGTTAGTGAAACTATATGACATTGTATTGTTTCCATTTTGCACACGTTGCACCTCTTCGATTATAAACTAAAGTATTTATTTTATAGGTTAATGTAAAGAATTCTACTAATACAATGAAGCTATTTTCAGTATTTGTATATATCTAACGAGCCTTATTGCACATTTTATAAAAATGCGATGCAAGTTCCTCATTTAGCGTAAATTCTAGTGACGCTCATAATCAGTTTGATGATGGCGCTTGTAGCAGAATGCATCCATCAAAGTTGTCCCCAGATGGTCAAGTCTGCAATTACTTGCTTTACAGCTGGGTCATGACGAACAAACAAGCATACGGTACTCTGCGTTAATTTGTGTACTTTATGTTCGTCAATCTAAACGTTATTTTAAGGAAAAAAATTGAATTACACAGCCATCTATAAAATATTTCCTTTTAATCGTCATGAATTTTATGAAACCAGAAAATCAAAATTGATTTATATTATTATATTAAGCCTTTTTATTATTTATAAATGTGTTGTAGAAAATTTTAATAATTTCTTCCTTACCTGAATCGCGTTTCCGAGTTTCAATTTGATCTAAACCATCACCTTTCTCTATTTCGTTCCCATAATAAGTGCTTCAATTTTCATTATATGCATATATAGTACAATAATAATTTTTATATTTGGAATTATTAATTGTTTTGTGTATTTGGGATTTCAGTTTAATTAGCCGATAACATCTCTGTATATATAAATTATATTTTGTTATTGATAGCCTTGATAACAGTTCACAACATAAGATTATGAACTGCCACGAATTAGAACTCTTGCTGTGAGCTACCTTCAAAATGCAGAACATTTGCGTAACTGTTCAGAATATATAAAATATTTACAAATATTTTCTTTTAACTTGTGAATTGTATAGAAATAAAAATGGGTCAATAACACAATAAAATCGAATGTGGGTCGCGTCATTTGTTATAGTTTTAAAGAAAAAATATAATAAGTATGTAAAATCGAGTAGAATTAATTATTTCTATTTCAAAAAAAATTTACTGTAGTGAACACAAGCGATATAAATTAATTGAGGGTTATTTTATTTTTTCTTTATGTATTTTAATTTATTTTACCAAAGAAAATATCTTGAAGTTATTTTTCTCGGCTTTAGTCTGGCAAGGGTCAATTCTTGCTTCACAGGTACTCAGAAAAACTCAGAGAAAACGAAAAGAAAACCTGGCACGGCAATTCTTTCTACAACTCATAGTACTGAGCCGGTCTGATTCTGGGTCTGTGGTCTCAAGATTTTATCACGCTCACACAAGATGCTCGAACAGATTGGCGCCATGGCTACCGTTTCTTCCCACGCCCCTGAATTTGGCAAAGTGAAATGGCTAATTTTTAGAAATTGAGATTTGTAGGGGTATAATTCTAATTCATATTTGGTAAAAGCTCTAGAATCCAAGGCCCTATGTGTGGGAAATTTCGAAAAATCGAGTTGTAATGGGAGCTGGCAGATCAAACGACAGTTACTTACATTTTAGTTATTTTTAGAAGTTACATTTAAGTTTTTAGAAGTTAGACTTTATTTTTCGAGAAGTGATATTTTTAAGTTTTGAGGAGTGATATTTAAGTTTTGAGAAGTGATATTTAAGTTTGTAGAAGTTAGATTCTAGTTTGGAGAAGCTGGTTTTTAGTTTATTATTAGAGTTAAAGTTTGGAGCGGAAGTCCGTTCGGAAATTATGGTTTTCCATTACATGGGATTGTAACGTCCGGCCGAGTCATCTGCGAAGTCTTGACCTAGCCAGATCTGAAATTTGTAACGACCAGGAAATAATGCAATCAAAGTCGATTCCTTGAAGCGATATGACCCCCGTATTTTAGCAAACCAACCCCTGTTAGAAATTGTCTCTGTTTATTATTAATATTTTTTAAACAGCTGTGAGTATTTAAATTGATAATTTGAGCACAAAATTAATGTTATTGTGTTAATAAAATATAAATTATTAATTATTGTGATTCATTTCTCGCATGAAATATAATTAAATAATATCAGAATTAAATACCTATTTAAATAGAATTAAATATCTTAAAATAACTAATTAAAAAATCCCGATCAAGATAAAACATTACATTGTTCATCATGGGAAATGTTTATAGAAGTATTACCCTTTTTTAAAAGAATTCTAGGTGAAATAAGAGGTGTTTTCCCTAAAACATGTTTGCGGAGGAATGTATTTTATGTCAAGGAAGAAAATAACGTAACAAACTTTATTACTTTAATATCCATTAATCCAGTACATTACTTAGAGACGAGACCTGCGTAATGGATGACGTCAAAAATTTATGTATCAAAGAAATTCAATTCTTTCAGATGGATTAATTAACAATATAATTATACCGTTTGATTAATTTTATTGGGGAAAAAGAAAAAAAAATATTGCTTTTCCTAGTACATCAAAATTTTACAGGTAAGCGAGTACCAAGATCAACCCAAGTTTATATCAATCCATTGTTAATTTATTAATTGATAAATTATTATTATTATTTATAAAAGCAACCAGTTTATTGACGATATATGAAACAAGTAAGTTGTATTTATAAATAAACAAATACGCTATCTCATGTCAGAAACCTATGTTTATTCAGAAATCATTACATTATTATTTGTTTTCTTTGCTTCTTCACTTTTCTGTCTTTTTCTTACTAGACCAGACAATGGAATACCAAAAATATATAAATAATAATGTAACATCACAATTGTCAAGAAATTTCAAATCCAGAAAACATTAAATTAACAACGTTAATTAATTAGGATCTCTTCAGGTTTAATCTACAATTTAGAAATTAATAAACTAAGTATTTATAAAGTTTTGAAGAAAAGTTACAAAATATTTTAATTATTTTAATTTTACTTACAATACTTATATATAAATAATGCAAAAAAAGTAGGAGCAATGTTTTGCTGCGTTGCCTGTTGCAACCGAAATGAAACTCAATGGTGATTTCGTTACCATATTATGTTACAAAAATGTGTAAAATGTTACACATCTGTTCCACTCCAACAGTTTTAAATGTAAAATATATACCAATAATTTAAATTAAATTCTTTATTTAAAATTTTACACTGTTTTGTAACATAATATCGTAATTAAATTTCAAACTTTATTGTATTATTAAGATATACAGGCGGCAATACATTGTTTCTGGACACACTTCATTGTCAACTATGAGTTTCATTTCAGTTGCAATAGAGGAAGCCTCTAAATTGTTTGCATGATTCTTTTTTTAAAATTGATTTATGGTCGCGTCAACCTGTTGGTTATTGGCGACCCTCTAAAAGTATTTACAAAATTAAGTTACAACAAGTTAGAAAATTTCCAATTGTAAACAACGTTTCAAATAGCGGATGCCAGTTTTGCGTCGGAGACGAACTCCAGGAGGCTCTTGATCGCCGTGGTGTGTATACGGAACTCTTCTCCAGAGAACTCGGCTAAAGTCCTCCTGCGTACATCCTCATATTTTGTGAATTCAAATAGAATATGCTGGATGGTGAGGGCTTGATCACATACATCACAGGTGGGCTGATCTGTTCTGATATTCGTGTGTGAGTTGGGTGTGCAAAGTTCTAATTCTGGAGACTATTATTTGTTGTTTTCTTGAGATGTTGTTGAGGTTGCACAGATCTGCTGATGTTTGCAGGTTCTGATGGAAGAAGCCGTTATTTCCTCCTCTCCTCGTGTCCTGCCAGCTACCCTCAACTTATTCTGTACATTCATTTAGAATGTCCGAGGCTGTACAGGTTGGGGCTTCATGTGTCATGGGAGCCAGTAAGTCCGCCTCCTCGTTCCCTGCGATGCCCGCATGCCAGATTTCCCTGCACAGAATTCACAGACGAGCTGCACGGATTTCCCTCGCGAACTGCAGAGATGTAGGTTAGCTCTGATGGCGTTGATGGTGCCATTCCTTATTTTAGGGCCTCGTAAATGCTTTAGTGATTGAAAAGAGTATGTTAGGATCATAATTCTGTTGATTGAAGATTCCAGGCAGTATTCAACTGCCATTGCTATGGCGAAGGTTTCGCGGTGGTGCTAGAAGCAGAATTATGGATGGCTATTTTCCTGTTGAAGTTGGGAAGAATCACCGCACAGGTAGTGCCTACTTCCGTTTTTGAGGCATCTGTGTAAACAAATGTAGTGTTTCTATGCTTCTTTATAAGCGCATCGAGGTGAGCTGTAGCACTTGCCCTAAGGATCTTCTAGGTCGATAAACTTGCATGGAGGGTGATTATATGTAGTATTGTGGTCTATGTTGGCAATGGTGAACTGGAGACTGCGAATTAGTTTGGCTGATGCATTATGAAAAGGAAGGGGACGGTTTAGGTAGTAAACTTATTCAGGTTGGGTCGACTAGATTGTGCTCTCACATTCACGGAATTTGGCTGCAGGGATTTTATTGTTTACTTAATTCTAAATTGTAAGTAAAATTATAAATATTTTATAATTATTCTTTGAAAAGTTTATCATAATTATGCTATTCATTTCTAAATCATCCAAAAAACCTGAAGAGGCTCTAAGAAACGACAATACGTCGTTTATTGAATGTTTTGCTACTAAACATAATTTTCTGGCATAAGGCCGTGTATATCTTTATTTATGTTATTGTGAATGTCATATGTTTTTTGTTATTATTAAGTTGTATTTACATGACAACTGCTTGCATGACACTAAATAAAATAGTGAAATAGAATTGGTTTAAAAAATTTGGATGTTCCCATTGATGAAGAAGCAATTAATTACCGTTAGGGTCTGTAAGATCTACATTACAGAATAAATTACGTAAATATAAGTGAATGCGTACATTGACACTAGTAGTGGCGTGGTGTCGCACTCCGGTCTCGTGTCCGGAACCGGAAAGGGCTTCCGTGTCGTATGACAGGAAACTCCTTGTTCAGTGACCGCCAGGCTCTAATGACCGAGAATTCACAGACGATTCCATAAGCGCTCTATTTCACAGGCACTATAAGGTCAGAACACACGTGTTTACCATTTCGTTAAGGTTCTCAAGTCTAAAGATTAGTTTCAATCTAAATAATACAATAAATAAAGTTAAATTATTTGACTTTCATTTATGATCTCATACTCCACCATGAAAATTTTGATTTTCCCAAGCAAACAACAACAGTCATAAGATGTAAGGACTCGTTAAAGTAATCTTATTCATCGAAATTTCACTACCATGAATTCTTCATATAAATTTTGTTCTCAATAACATAATTAAATTTTGAGCAATATCTGAGGATTTAATAATTCACGTTGCTAAGTTGCAAGACTCGTGACACTTACAAAGAACAGAAGGTAGCCGTAGAAGAATCAGTAGAGGCATATTATATTTGTGACCCGGTGAGAGATAAAATCGTCTGTTGTATTGAAAATAAATTTTTTTATGTATATTAAATTTTTAGAAGCAACTATAAGATTATCAATTATTAAACTTCTGTAGTTAGAATGAAATGAATTTTTACTAGATCAGCACTCTAAGATTCTAGAATATTATTGTCGTACTGTCAGAGATAGTTATCTAAAGAAATGTTTTATATTGATAGGAGGATTTTTATTGAATATTTTGAAGTTATTTAAATTTATTATTATTCACCTCTGAAATTATTTAATTGATTCGCAGGGTGAAATTAATTAAAATAATTAATCATTATTATTTTATATTTCATCAACACAAAAAACGACATTAACTTCCGGCTCTTATTATTATTTAAAATACCCGCAGGTATTATACAATCATAAAAAAAAGAGAAAATTTCTGACAGGGGTTTGTGGGCGAAAATACGGTGGTCATATGGCTTTCATGAATCGACTTTGATGGGATTACCTTCCGGTACATTACCGCTCATGTTGATCGGTCGGTTAAGTAGTCTCAGGTGGCTCGGGCAGTTTATGCAATCCCTTGTATTTCCTAAAATAGTCACCCATTTTGCGTAAGGTACTCGTCATCAGGACGGTGTAAACTTCTCTCTAGTTTATGAAAATTACCTTCGCCCAAACTAACTCTCTAAAATTTTCTCAAATTTCTATAACTTGTTCCAAACACGCACTTATACCATCTTAAATCCAAAATACAACCAACTCTCCAAAAACCAACTTATCCATAACCTCCCCAAATTTCACTCTCCAACCCCCCATTAAAATCAAAAATTTAAACCTAACTAACTCCTACTTCCTCTGAAAGTTCCCCTTACACATCAGTTTACAGAAGTTTCCCCAACACGGTCTTGGATTCTGATGTTTTCATCCGATGCGATTCTGATTTGTTCCGCCACAAATCTCAATATTTTATTTACCCACTCCCCGTAAGGGTCGAATTAAGAGGTGTGGAAATCACGTCCGAGCCGGTTGAGCGTCTTGTTCGAACGTGCTAGAATCTCGGGACTAGAGAATTATCCTTGCCGGATACTCACAATATTTTAATCTGTCCAAAAGGGATCCCGCATTGTTTACCACCCTTCCTTACCTGAATCGCGGACTTTGCTTCCTGACCAGCCTGAAACCGAGTATATTAAAAGCTCGCGCTACTTTCTTTCGTAAAATAAATGAAAATATATTAATAATACAATAAATTAACCCCGAAATAATTTATACCGCTTGTGCACACTACAGTAACTTATCACAAAAAATATAATAGCATGAACAGAACTTCCTTATCTAGTGATGTGAAATACCACTGGATAACGTTATTACAGTATCACTCCATTATGAGTTGGAATTAACACGGTCAGTAACTACCAGTTAAAAACTGTTGTATCAAGATAGTATGATCAGTTGAACACATCGTCAATTGTAATGCCGCATTCTAATATTAATGCTACTAATTAATCATTAGTGTTATAAAGGTTAGTATGCTTCGTAAAATATCTCTGTTGTAAGACAAGCCGAAATGTGTTATATTAACGTAATTAATTGTAGTTTTTTATGGGTTTTACATGAAGGTAATCCACGTAGTGGCAACTCCCCTTTAATACCATAGGAAGGAATTTCAAACTTGAGAATCAGAAGAGTAGAGAAAGGTAGCCATGGGTTCACTAGAGCCCCGGAGCTGCAGTTTAAGGATCCTACCCGGCATCCGCCGAAAAGTGATGCAGAACAATTGGAAGGGAACCTTCATCAGGTAGGTTAGGCTCTTGGTACATGTCCCACGCCCTTCCAATATCGGGAGTGGGGTTTGCTGTCGGGATCACTAGATAAGGAAATAATAACAATGGAACATAAATACAACCGTGTGAGCAAAGAGTTTCCTTGCTCCGCGATTGATTTTTTTATTCTTCGGCTCAAATTATATCACTTGGTGAAATTCATCGTTGAGCCAGTTAGTCGCTATACTATGTATCCGATACATTGAATGATAATACGGTGGTATTTATAGCAAGTAATAAATTAAGCAATATGTATTGAAGTCCTTAGTTATTATTTTACGTACAGAAAACCTGTCAACCGACATTTATTGCGAACATGTTAAATATGAACATAATTAAAAGACTGGATTACTTGAAATTATTCTTTGATTTAGCTGTTTATACGAGATAATTACTGAGTGGTTTGATTATCAAAGAGAATTGGATTGTAGTCGCTTTGGAAAATATGTCTTGGATAAATAGGTTTTGTATTCTGTCATTTATTGAACATTTAATTTGATATTTAATAAACGTGTAATGAGAAAACTGTACTTATTTTATTATTGATAGTAATAATGGCGGAGACTGATAATCACGTTTATGTTAGCGAGGCAACTTTATTGATGAAATTCTAGAATGTGAGCCCCTTTGGTAGAAGCGGTGTTACAGAAATTTCGCTAGCAAAAAATCCGAACTGCAGTTTCCTCGCGCCCTTGACCTCCTGAGTCTGACGACCAGCACTCCATTATCCCTCCAGAAACTTTCATCAGTTCCAATTAACGGGTCCGCTACCAGCTACGAAGCTACCCGCTACGCAGCTCGACGACCGATTTGCTCTCTGCCCGGGAAGCCCCCATTGCTTTCTGTCGACTACAGTCAAGCACGGACGAAGGTCTCGAATTTTAATGGTGAATAAAAGAGATTTGATGAAACATTTTCAACGTTCCTGGGGAAATGTATCGCGAAGAAAGTCATTATAAAAGAGAAAATAGTCCATGAGGTCGTTGAAAACTGAAGAGAAATAACCTTTTATTTCGAAAGTTGAATCTGAATAAGAAAGCTGTTTAAAGCTTTCAATTTGAAATAAATTCCCGTAAGTAAAATTAGTTGCCGTATTACATTTTCGCTGCCCCTGTATAAAACGTGGCAAATTATAAAATGTTATCTCATATTAGAGTACGAATATATTCCATGCATTAATTCTTTTGCTTAATTAAAGTTCTTTTACTAGAAACGTCTGGCTGCTATTAAATTCAAATATTACATAACCTAATATTTCGCACTGCGATTAGTAATTACGGAGAGAAGTTATCGAATGAATTTAACTTTCATATATTTTAATTTCATTCTAATTCTCCATTTTCAAATTATTATCGCGAAGCCCACTTTTATTTCATACAATTCATAATGTTTCATGAATTTTCATTTCATTATTTATGTTGTTCATTAAAATTATCCACAAAAGTGACCTTGTAAAAGTTTCAAATTTTGTGATAATCGTAGACAAACAATTGGGTTTTTATATCTCGTCGAGATATTTGGCACCTGAGAAAAGTAAGAAACGAAATTATAGGGAGTACGATTTGTCACTCAAACAAGTTAATGACCGCAGATTTTCCATGAGGTTAGTTGACTGACGTCTATCCAATTTCGTCCATAAGTAGGAACGGTTATTGTGGAAGTTAGATAATTGGATAAATAACTTTAAAGACTAATCTAGATAATTTAGCTGAATTGGGACACGAAAGAATGAGTAAAAGGAAAGACGGAGTCTCGAGGAGCTTCTTAGGTATAAGTGTATAAATAAGAGATATGAATGTACATATGACATATAAGCACAACAAAACTATAAGTTAGTAGAGCAGCATGTAGTAAGAACTTCGATATCGAGCATCTGAATTAATCACCTGCGAAGTAACACTTTTACGAAGTACGTAGCAATTGTTCGAGTGTCAGATATACAAAACATATCGTTAGTTAAAAATGTTGTGATTTTTTCGAAGTATTTTCTAAGTATTTAAGTATATAATTTCATATGTAAACAACGTGAAATCAATAAAAGAATTATTTTATTAAAAGTAATAGTAATAATAATTATAGAAACTGTTCCAATTAATTATCCATCAAGAGTAATAAGATGAAATAGTAACATTTATTTCAAAATCCTGTATTTTGTGTCAATTTAATCAAATATTTAAATTAATTTAAAATTTGAAACTTTTGAAAATTAGTTTATTTAAATATTAATACTGTAATATGTAATAAAATCAAACATTTTATTGGGATATCGATTCTCAGACCAAAACAAAAATTATTATTAAAATATATGTAACATTGTGATTTACAGAAGAAAGCTGTACTTGGCAAGTACTTCGATTCAGAATAAAATGTGCAGAAGATGAAAGATTTAAATAAGAACTGAAGTATTTAAAGAAGAATTGGAAAACTAGGAGTGACTATACGAATAAATATTTAATGGTAAGGTGTAAATTACGTGAAGTATGAAGGGGTGAAAGACAGAGCAACTTTTAAAGAAGAGAAGTTTATTAATATATATATATAACGCCTACAGACTTTAGATATGATCGGAGAAAATTGTGCACAAAGTTTCGAAATTAATAATAATAGCTACATATAGAGTAAAACAAAGAGAGGCAAACTGTGAGAATTAATTTATCACACACAAAGTATAACAGTACAACAAAATAAAAAATTTGAATAGTTTCGCAGCACAACCGAATAAAATGTTGAACAAGAAATTCTACAAGTATTCTGAAGAAAGTATATAATATAATCAACCATATTTCTGAGGATTATTGCTTAAGAAATGGTTTACAGTTGGAAAGGTTAAAGCCTCACACGAGAGTATTAAGGACTCGATCTATATTTTTGTATTGATCCTCATAATAACGAAACGAACGGGAAATATCCTTCGAAACGTAACCCTAATATATTCTTGTATTGAAAATTATCAATATAATTTTATGTCATATATTATTATAGGAAAAAGTAGTATTTCTAAAATACTGGCAATATTAGCAGGTTAACATAAAAATATCTAAATATTATACATTTTATTTATCCATTTTTCAATTGAAACATATCTTTTTAAACAGTTTATAATGTTTCAAATAAGAACATGAGATTACCCATATTTTTAACAAATAATTCATTTCGGAAGCTAATATTATTTTTTTAAATAAAACCAGTTTAAAATACTGGCCTCCTTTAAATGTTATCGTTGTTAATCGTAAATTTTCATCATTAAAGTTACTTCTCATATAAAGTAAATAAGTAAATTTACTCGTGTAGTTATTAAAAAAATTATTCTAGAAAGTACAGATTAAACTCAACGTGTATTGAAGAGGAGAAAATATTTATTAATTTTACTAAACAACTCTGAATTTAAGTTCCAAATGTTAATCAGCGATATTCGTGTATTTAGTTAGTAAATCTTCAAACGACACCAAACCTTATTCATTTAGTACATCTCCACACGTGTAATTTATTTAACGAATAATCCAGGAATTTAAAAGAATACTGAATATTTGATACCTGTAGTACCTGACAAACTGGTAAACATTATACACCAGGCTGTCATCAAACATGTAATGGGTACTTATTCAGCGTATTCTGTTAGGAAAATATGCAACCTGCTGCTCGAGATGATAGACCACTGATCTGTCTATGCAGTTTCTACTACAAACGTACTATTGAAAATTTACGTTAGTGCAGACATGTAACAGACAGTTCTGGCCAAATTTAAAACGGCTGATATAGTTCTGAACGTAGTTAATAATGATATAGATTTAATGCCCATATATATTCTAAGGTAAATGGGATTCAAATTGAAGAGGGAAAAGTACGGAGAAAAATCATTGTTTCGTATGTAAACCCTATCGTTATAGGGCTACTTAATTCCGGAAAAAATGTAGGGAGACGGCTCACAACAACGGTAATGTTCTTCATTCTACAGTAACCGTGAGTCCAGTCAGAACTAGCATAATAAGTAGATATTTAGTTCACTACATCCCTTTAGTTTTTAACGTTAATTATGTATGCATTTTATGCGTAAATGTTGTTTCTATGAGAGTAGAATTAATAATAAATGTCTGGACACTAAATGAATCTCTTAAATAAAATTCTCTGTATGGACACTAATTTCAAATATTACTTAAGTCTTATCAGAAAAACGGGAACGAAATGTAGGTGTTCATTAAAACAGTAAATTTTAGGCGGGAATGGGGCGTGTAATGAGAATGAATGGGAGGATTTGTGAAGTAATCCCCTACAGTTGTCCCTCGTACAAGACTTAATTGCTAGGCCGACCGCCCCTCTATCTCTTTTTCATGTAAACTGCTATAATTACAAACGGTCCCATTTAGGTTCCTTTTAATAGCGTAAGCAGCCATCTCACTGGACTGTACGGAAACTGCTCCTAATCCCCCCCTCCACGGACTCAGAAATTCGAATGATGTCAATAAAATTCGGAAATTTTCACTTTTACTTAGATTTTATTCCATAAGCAAAGCACGACACTAACTGTGAAGCATTATATTATTTCTATCACAGCCATTAATGACATAATTTAAATTACAGTACGTATCTGTTATCACAAAGTTTGTAACTTAAACCAACATTTCACCATATTAAACGTAGTATGACTAGCTTGTAATATCAGTAATCCACAAGTATATAAATGTAGTCTTGATATGTATGCAACTCAATAAATTAAACTTAAAAATTTTGGAGAATTTTTAATATATAAGCTATTTTATGAAAGCTGGCAATATAAATGTAATTAGGTAAAAGATTCAAATATCAGTCATTAAAAACGATGTGGAACTTCATTAGCGTATTCTATTCTGACTATTAGAACATTTTAGGGTACTGTAAATTACTACAAATTGACTACGTAATTTATTATTTGTAGAATAACTTGGTATATTCGTTGGTCGTCTACCTCATAATGTTTATTATCGCTCAAAAACAATTACTCACTATATTAAAGCACATAGAAATATTTTTTAAAAAAATTCATTTGATAAATAAGAATGCATTGTCGAAAACATACCACTTATTTTTTCGTTTATTCGTAATACATTAAGTCAATAACTTAATTAGAGCGCAAGATGAATGTGAACGAGATCCCGTATTAATTTCCACAAAAATTGTCCTCCACGCATATTTTCTAGGTTAACCCACATGATCATTGTTTGTTTCAGATGTTTAAAATTGAACGAGATTTTTAATTGATTCGTTACACATACCTAAATGGTGGTAACATACAACGTGTATGAAACAACTAATTATATATTCGATGTTTATACTGAAAGAGCAACCCATTATTATAATTTCAATACCAAAAATGAACATAAACGATTTCAGGATCGTAATCTACAGACTTAACTCATGCTGACATATTGTGGCGTCATTAGATACTATCACGTGACCACAAGCAGTATTTGAAAATTGGCCGACATCGATGTTTCAGTTCAACATTAAAGTGGAAAAATGTTCTTCTAAAATTCACCTTTTCAGTGTGCTTAAGGAAGTGTCTGCGTATAATGGTTTTAAAATGGGAAAGTTTCTGGCTGTCAGCTAATGACAGCAGAGAATTAGGCAAACATTGGCACATCGTCAATAATCAATGACAACAAATCCTTATTGCAGCTGCGTGCACAATAATATGTTGCAACGTCGAATGAATTTGATTCGACGGCGCAAGGAAGCGCTACAAGTTAAAATCGGTTCCAATTTGTAAAGAACTATAAGTGCTAGCAATTTTAGGACTTTAAGGACGGGTAAAAACATTTCAAAGATGGGAACAAGACTCTCGTAGCTGCCACTACTGAAAGACTTGAACAAATCTTTAGAGATTAAGGAAATTGTGCAAGAAATCTCAAGGTTTATTGGAAAGTTTGTTGAGCGACGTCAGAAAATTTCAGAGAATAAATATCACTCAATATATTCTTCAGTGATTTTAAAGGGTATGAGATGATTTTTTACGGGTATTGTGATAGGTGATAAAAGCTGATTACATTAGACTCTAAAATATGGAATTGCACCATTTTTATTCACCATAAAAGACGAACGCGAAGACAATTCCATATGCTGGAAACGAAAATTATGAGTTCTCTTACAGAATTTTTCTTTGAAGGTAGTCTGTTATCTCCGTTCTATATCTATTTATCGCTTTTTATAGTCATGCTATACGTATTTTATATATACCTCTAATATTACTGAATTTCATCTTCGTCTTCTTCGTCTTGGTCTGCGTTACAGTATTTAAAGAGCCCTGCCTCCATTCATCTCTGTCCACATCTTTCCTTCTACAGTTTCTTATTCCCATTGTTTTCAGGTGCATCGTCAAGTCACCTTCTCCTTCACCTATCAGACTTTTCTAGAAACATTTTCTTACATTTCGTGTTTCTGGCATTCTCTCTACATGACCAACCCATCTTATCCTTCCCCGCTTAATTTTAACCACAATATCATTCTGTACAAAAAGTTCTGCATTTGTTCTTACTCTCCAACCTTCTTCCTCTCTCACACAACCAAAAATATTTCTCAATATCTTTCTATTCAATCTCAATAGTCAACCATCTTCCTTTGCAGTCATAACCAAACCTATCAACCCATACATTAATATACTGTAATGGAGACAAATTTAAATTCATTTTTGTATTGCATTAAGTTTATTATTCTTGTTTATTTTCTGTAAAAGAAAAGATATTATTTTATGTTGGGATGGATAATCTGTGAAGTGGCTTTGATATTAAGAAGCACGTAAATTATTTCATAAAAAAATTAATCTTATTGGTTTAGAAATTGTGCAAATAAATAAATGTTAGTATCTGCAGCTGATTTTATGTTTATTGTCTTCACCTGAGGAATAAATTACTACAGTGCATCTTATTATACTCATATATATTTTGATTTTTGTATTCCTATTAACATTTATAGACTTAAATTGTAATTAATCACACGCAATTATATTATTTCTTTTATTGACGATGAGCGTTACGAACATATATCATCACGCAATACTTAATGTTAAGATAAACTCGGTAATATGTATGAATTTATAAGACAGTAAATTTTAATTATTTAATTTCTTATTCATGAAGGCTAATGCGTTTATCAATTAACATTATTATTATTGTTAACATATTACTTATTTATAATAACATAATTTAACGATTGACTCCATTAACGTACTAGATTCTGATAGTATGAGATGGATTGCCAATATTTTTTTAAATGCATTAATTACCATAGATAACACTCAACACATTTTTCCTATAAATATAATTTATCCGACATTATTATTATATGTATAAGTGTATACGATTTTCCACGAATATATGAATTCCAGAAAGTAGCGTGATTTTTTTATATATAAGAAACCAAAGATAGACAATCTCTTGTGTGAATTATTGGGAATTAGATGATTGAATCGCCGGGGTATTTATATATCGCATATATATCTTATATTAGACTAGAAAAGTAATTAAAACAACCCGGCATCGGGAGTGTCATTGCTAATCACTGAGAGGCGAATAAACAATTTATATATATATATATATATTTTACCCCTATTTCTTCCTATCCAAATTTATGCCGAAATTGTTAATGTTCTATTTAATAGTCACAGTAAGCATCAGTATTCAGTCGTTATTTTCATGTCAACCCATGCCACTCCCATCCTTAGGGATGCTGCCATCCAACGTCTAACTACATCGTGAGTGACTATTAATCTCAGTGATCCCCAAAACTATTTATTCGACACTAGTATTGGTCTGTTGTGTTTATTATCCTATTTACGTTTTATTCTTACTAACTTTTTCAATTTTAATTTCTTGTATAAGATACAAATCCCTATCAGCTTCTTAACTATCGTATATATAGGAGTGTTAAAATTATGAGTTTTATCAGTTTTTTCGGGGGTTGGTTGGACTTTTTTCTGCAGAAATAGCATCTTCTAGAAACTGGATCTTCTTAAAAATCATTTGTCCCAAGTTTATCATGAACACTATGTCTTTTAATCTTTAAACAGTTCGTTTGCCTGCCGTAGGTGTTACTCAAAATATTTCTCTTACAATAGTTAAATCCTCTAGGTAGACTGTCAAGCTGATGAATAAATAATTGACAGTTCCTTTAAAAAATAACGGGTATAAACAGACACATTTTATTCTCCTCAAGAAATTACCGTTAATATTTATGATGCCTAGTATAATTTAATTTAATAATCCCCTTTCATTCAGAATTTCTGGAAAACAACTTTCTATTTTTAAAACGTTTCATTCCCTCCTCTTCAGGCCTGTCTTTTCACAGGTGTCGCTAATTACTTGATTGACCTTACAAGCGTCCAAACATAACCTTAGTTATTGGTCTTTTTCTGGACGACATAAATGAACTTCCACGTCCGTTGATTATTCAACCTATATTTATACATCTATTGCCTCATGTAACTGATCCCTTAAAGATGACACGATTGCGTATGTTATACTTTTGATTGATGCTCGGAATATTCCAACAACCTAGCGTCCTCTCTGAATAATATTTGTTTTCAGTAGTATTTTCACCAGAACCACACACATTTCATCAATAATATCTTCCTCGCGATTTTAAAACATCAATCCTTACCTTTATCTTCACTCGCTACAACGAGTCTCATGTTTTATGTATTCCGTTTTTGTACAGCGTGTCTATGCTTATGTTCGCGAAAATTTTCTTCTTCTTATGCTCAAAAAAACGTTATTAAATCGCACTTAAATCCTACCGCTATATCACAACTTCCCCGTCAGAAAATAAATTTGTAATCAACATTTTGCATTGAAGTTATCGATCTAGCAAACAAACTGTTTCCCCATTTCCCTGTGATATGCCACAACTCCATTTTCACGTTCCATATTGATTATTTACTTTAAGTTTTAAACCTGCCTATGGGAGAATTTACCATTCCACCAATTTAATGCATACACCTAAAATAAAAGTTGTCTCAGACTTCGTTGCCCCTCTAATTAGCCGCAAGTGTCCAGAAATTCCAAAGATTGCGTTGATAAACGATGCGATTTATGTTTTCCTAACACCTGTCCTATGAGATTATCTAGAAAACCGTTCAGTGTATAATTCTCGAAGTTCAGTGCCATGGTTCTTCCAGAGTTCGGCTAATATCTGTGTTCGTAAAATGAGTTAAGAACCGCTATCTGTCTTGTGTAATTATCAAATTTCAAATTTTTTATCAGAAACACTCTCTAACACTTCACTAAATATTATTGGATTTACATGACCATTTTTCTAAGCTTTTGGAATGCTAGTATCTCGTTCTGTGTTACTATATTTCCAGCCTGATATTCTGTCCTAATTTTGGTTAATTCCTCGTTCAATAGCACTTTCAATTACAGACATAGTCTGTATCAGCCTTTGATTGGCCGAATCTTATTTCTATGTGCTGTTTTATTTACTCGTATCCATTTTCGGACCGTTTCGTTTTCTTTTTCACACTTCTCCTGAATTTCTGCGTTCATTCACGTCTGAATTTCAAATCTTCAATCGATTGTAATCCAATCACCATCTTTCATCTTCGCGCTTATCTTGCATCATAACATTATTTTCCTCCCATTGAACCTGCAGTTTTTCCCGTTGCGTAATTAAGTCGACTTTCACTATTTTCCGAACAATTTTTAAATATGCCACCAATTTATTTCGGTATCTTGTAGTTTCCTTTCTATTCCATATAATTTCTTTGCTCCATTATTTATTCTCACAGTTCTTTCTCCAAACTCTTTTATTCTCAGATCCACATCTGAAATTTATGCAACCCTATTCTAGTCAAAAATTCAATCATTTCTGCTTCCCCCCCCCCTATAATTTAAACTCTAAAAATGAAACAATTGCCTTAAAGGGCAGCCTTATGCTTATCATTTTGTACACAGAATTTTTCGCATTCCTCTTTTCTATTTTCAAAATTCTCGACTAAATCACAGAAATTTAAACTTACTTCCTAAGATTTACATCAATTGGTCTGTCTTTATAGCCCCCGAGTTATTTTAAAATCTAACTCATTCTGAGTTTCCCACACCAACACTGTTAATTTTCAAAGAATCAACATATTTGAAACGGCGGGGGGCAAAACTTAATTCTTTGCAATGTCAAAACTATTAAATAAAAAGAAAATATTATTTTGTATCCACTGCTCCATTCCTTATATAGTTGTAAATATTCGTACTACCAATATTTATTTCTGCCTGACTTTAGGAAATCGATAATTCCAAGTAGTGGGTTCCCAATTTTATAATTAGCAATTTATTAACCAACCAATAAAAATTTAAAAAAATGGGTAGAATAGAGAACCAGTAGCAGTAGTTTCTAATTTATATTTCTTTATTTTCAAACGGTTTAGTTAAATCATTAGCAAAATACGTGAAATTGATTTATCAATTATATCATAAATCTTGAAAATGTATTTATAGGAATCCGAAAGTTTATGAAACATTTAAAAAAATATGAATTTGTCCAATTATATTGAGATACACTAATAGAATGCCACATTTATATATAATATATAAGTATTATTTTTTAACGAATTTATAACGAATCCTTATAGTCGTGAAAAAATGGTATGGGAAGTGGGACTTATTTTAATATATTATTGTTTTTAATGTCATAGTTTGTCAATTAAATTCAAATTTTATTTTTCTTGAACTGCGCATCAGGTCTCCCGACTCTTTTTAGATGCGTATTGATATTTTATTATTGCATTCTGAAACTCTTTGTAGCCTTTATATTCGCCGTGAAAGTTGCTGGAATATTTTCAAATACTCAAGTAGTTTTAATAATTCATTATTTAGTCTCTTATATTGTAATTTCACTTTCCATTGTTAGATTCATGAGAATTATAGAGGCTTGTATATGTATGTATATATATATATATATATATGTATATATATATATATATATATATATATATATATATATATATATATTACGTGATATGTTTCACATATATATTTAAATATCACGTAAAATATAAGTTTAAAAGGTTTTCAATCATAAATTTTAAAGAAGTATTATGAGAATATCTGCAACAACGAAACTGAGGTTTTGGAATGAATTGGTCATCCTGAAATCGAATTTAGAGTAGCTTTGTGACACAGGAGCTGATAACTTTCACCGTTGTGTTAACAGAGCTACTAATTTCAGTTCCCTTTTCCCATCAGTTTCTCCTAGAATATGTGACGTCATCATTATATCTGCTGTTTTGTGACTTTTGTTCCTTATGTTACGAACCACTTGCAGGAGGCCCGTCGACAGCTACGCAAATCCCGAGAAACGTCCAAATAATAGGAATTCTGTTAGAATTCTCCGCCGGACTTTCGCCGAGAGCAATAAAACTACTATTTTTCACTGGTGGTGGAAAACCGAGCGAATACCAGTGTATCTAATTCTCATCATTGCTCATGCAGTTGACATATTGACTCAAATTTAAGTTTAAACTAAACTATAACCCTTCTTCTATCGATGAATAAAACGCGCTATTATATATATATATATATATTAAAATACTTTACATGGAATAAACTTTACATGGAAGGATATTGATAAATAAAATTTTATTCAATTAAACAAACTCATTGATTTATTATATTTAAAATAAATTCAAATTTACAAATAATTACTCGATAACCTTTTGCAACAATTTTTTATACAACAAACAAATTTTCTCTTGATGTCAGGGTCCTTTCTGGGCCATTAAATAAAGAATATTTTATTCCCTTTTCAAACAATGAAATTACAAATTAATATTTACAAATTCAACAAAAAATCGAAATCTGACGATTCTATCTTTAATCTAACGTTTACATAAATAATTTAAATGAATTATAACTCACAGTTTTCCCTGGTACCTGGGCAATTGAATTCTTTCATCACCACACACTCTGAAATTAAAAATAATAATAAACAGGCCATTCTTACAGTGAATTTACACTTAACTTTGGATATACAATATTGGCTGCACCTCGTAGACGAACTATACCACCAGTTATGCCAATTTCGCTGTGTTACAGGAAATTCCTCCTCGTAGACTTTTAAGATTATTTGGCGTAACCTGTAACACTCAGAAATCTTTCTGAGGCACCGTCTGCATGAATGCTATCCAACTTAACCTTTTCAAAATGTCTCGTTTATTTTAATACGACCACTTTCTGGCTTGCCAGCTGAACTATTTAACTTTACTTTTTAATATTTGAAATCGTATTTCTAACACGACCACTTTCTGTCGTTTCTGACCGCCGACTTCCCTACTTATTATCTACCTCCGTCTCCGCGCGCCATGTCTAACAATATCTTGGCCTGTTTCATTATCGTCAATTCTTGTGTCTTTGTGTCTGTTTGCCGGTAACAATTTGAGTTCCACAGTTTATAATTATTAAATATTAATTTCCCTTTAATTATTACAATATATATATATATATATATATATATATATATTTATTTCTTATTAGATTTGGTTCTGAACTATGCAAATAAAGCATTCTTCCAAATGGTACTAAATGGAGTTATTAGTATGCTTATGATTCCTTCTATGCATACGTGATTGTTTTTTTATGTATTTATGGTGTGTATACCGATGGTATTTTTTGTGTTCTTTGTTTTGACAACCAGACACGATTACTGTTTCCTAACATTCTACGAAACTCTAGTTGGCAATTTTGATGCAATGTGCGCTACTGTAATTTTTAACGGCCACATATCTGCCGCGAGACTTGGAACTGTTTGTTAACATTGTTGCCGGAACAAATGACACAAAAAATAAATGGAGATTGTTTTAACCTGTCAGAGATGAAAGTGTAAATAAATCAAACATCCGGTGATGGAGCTGGTGTGCAAACAGCCGCGACCCCTGGGACATGGTAGCAGAACGATACCGTATCGATCACAATCGAAAAAGCTGTGCAATTCCCGACATTGCACATTAACGCAATAGGACCTCTTCTGAAGAGAAGAGCCCTCTCGACATGGGCTGGGAATTCGCCAATCTGTGCTTCGTACCAGTGGAAGGGAAGCACACGATAGCTAAATAAAATCATAAAAAAATTTCAACGGCATTTCATGCAAATTGATCCATGAAATTTGATTATGATCCTCACATTTGCATTCGAATTCCAAAACGTAAAAGATGCAGTTAGGTGATATAAAATATATTGTTAGGTTCGTATTGCGTAATGTCCAGGCTTGAGTTCAGAGCACAATATTTCTCATTATATATATATTGAATAAGTATTTTAAACCATAAAATAGGACGAAAATAGTTTTCATTCTGTAAATAGTTGTAAATGGGGATTATGGTAATTAAGTACTGTGTCTAATAGACTCAAATTAGGCTACTTCATCATTTTTCATAATATAATCCCTGAATTATTTACTGTTAGGATTTGAAACACTACGAATACAAATATAATTAAATATATGTTTATATAACTTAATAATACATTGCTTTGAAATGGTAAAAAATTAAAAGGCTTACATGAGAAGTTATGGCATTCTATATTTAGAAAAATCAACATTGTTATGGCCTTACTATATATATTTCATAATATGATTACGTTGTCAGAATTTCTTAACGAAATTAAATAAAGCTAATTGTTTATCCTTGTAATACATGACATTATTGAAACATTTTGACCTTTTCTACAATATAAATTATATTTCAAGTCCAGTTCGCTGTTGGGTAATTTCATATATTTAATTAATAAGATGGCTAAGAGCATTTAAAACTAAAGCAAGTAATTTTTTAAATGAATAAACGAGGTAACAAAGTAGAAATAAGAGTGAATAAGGCTCATTTATTAGTTACACTGAGAGAGAGGGGGGGGGAAGGGGGGAGAGAGATAGAGAGATAGAGAGAGAGAGAGATAGAGAGAGGGGGAGAGTTACTAACAATGAGAATCACTAAGGTGGTTTTGTCATTCCAGTTAACGATTCAGGTAAGTTACGAGGTCTCAACAAATAAGTTTAATGCAGCCAGTGACTATTCAATCCAGCGACAAAATGAGCACCATGAACCTCACAAGTTCCGAACGTAGAAGTCTTCCCATACAAAGGTTTACGTGAGTAATGAAATACAAACTGTTTTTAATTAAGCTCAAAGAATATCATATTATTTATTTATTGCTTGAAATCTCGTTATAATTTAGTGTCCACCTTTAATAATAAGATAAATAGATCAGTTTATTCGTATAAATACGCGGTTTGCTGAATGTAGAATGTCTTACTCCCGACAGTCCATACAACTATCATTTTCTTAATTCGAAACATAAAGCTAACAATGTATAGTTTACAATTTGATTCTTCTGAATATAAAATATGATTCCAATGAATAAAAAAGCTAGCCAATTCCAGACTAATTTCAGAGATGCTTCACATTAAATCAAACATCACAGCTATTAATGTACAAGCAGACACTATGAAACTCAATAATTGCTATGATCCCTTATTATTACGCTAAATCTTTTGTTTTCAAATTGTCGTTGCTCCTTTATTGTTACACTAACCCTTCGACTCTCCCATTGTCGTTGCGTTTTCGTCGCTTTTGAGTTTTGTCAATTGACAAGTGTAGTTGTGTCGCTCTAGGCTCTTCTTGGCACCTGACAAAAGGAACAAGGATCCCATAAACATTGCTTGGTTTATATATTAACCTCTTTGTCTGAATTGACTTTCTTATTCATTATTTTCAATCAGACGTAAAATTTCCATTTTAAATATGTTTACAATTACAAATTACACTTCAAAATAATTATTAAATATACGGAAAGTGATAGTTAAATATGCTTGAGACATTTTATGGTTTGATTTCAGCTTTGTCGGTTCTAACGCACACTCTGATCATGTTAAAATATTCTACGTTTAATTACAGTACATATATATATATATATATATATATATATATATATATATATATATACCCATTATACAAAATAATAAATAGTTTCTGTCTATTAGAAATAATGAAACCAATGTTTCTAATTTAAGAATAATGCTCTTAAGGATTTAGCGTGATCACATGGTAGTTAATGGCTCCACTTGACAAAGCTGACTGTCTGATGTATATTATAGATTATTATCAAAATTAAGGTATATCCTTTCATCGTGAAACATAGTCATGATTTGGTCGAGTTACGTGTAGGTTTTTTTTATCACTAGTGCTTCCTTAGGACCTAACGATGTCGTTCAAAAGAAAATAAGTCGAAGAATATCTTTCATTTCTTGTCGTTGCTTCTTGAAAGTTGTTGCCATTGTATTACAGATTTAAAGTAGTACATTCATTCGAGCAGGACGAGTTTTATTTAGTGGAAAGCCTCGCTCTAAACGGACGACTGTCAGTGATTGAAGAGCGGAATTCTCCTGCGAGTCAATTTAGGAAGATGAAGTTGCAATTCATGCGTTGGATATCCTTGGAGCGCTGACGGCGTTTTATTCCAGGCTCTCTGCGCTCACTCAGGTGTGCGGTCTATTCATATATCCGAGCTACGCCGTTCCATGTCCAGCTAAAGTCTGCAATGCGGTGAAGTACCACGACGGCCATTCTAGAAAACAGGTCTCTACCAACGGCATTATACTGTAATCGGGCTCACAGTTAGTTTTTAGAGAGATAAAAATAAGTGAAAAACACAAATCAGCAAATATGGTCCTGACTTCAGTTTGTGCACTGGAATGAAATTTACATTTTAATTCCTCAAAATAGTACTACGTGAAAAGTCTGGTCTTTTTCGGTTACCAAATTATTATAATATATCCTATTTTGAATTTTTACACTAATTATTTAACATGACATAACTGTTCTCTGCACAATCTACCCCAAAGACATAGACATTAAACCTCATTAACAGGATGGCTTTGCTGCTACATTTCTCCTGAATTGAAAAATTTACGTCTGATTTAAAATAATGAATAATAAAGATAGCCAATTCAGACAAAAAAGTGATAATATAAATACCACACAACGATTCTGGAATCCTTGTTCCTTTCGTCAGGAGCGAAGAAGAGCCTAGAGTGACACAACTGCACTTGTCAACTGACAACAATGATCCCAGGAACGTTGTGTGGTATTTATATTATCCCTTTTTTGTCTGAATTGGCTATCTTTATTATTCATTTCTCCTCAAACACCATGAAGACTGATGATTATATAACAGGAAATTATTGAGTGACACGCTACTTATTAAATACTGATTTCTTATAGTTAACCAGGAGGTTGAAGTGAAAGGGATGAATGGTCACATATTAATGGAACATTTCCAGTGACCCTTGACGCTCGGCGGTAGATTTTTGTAACTTCGAAAAACAATTTCAATGAAAACGTTCTCTTAAAAAATTGCAATGGTAAATTAAAAAAATGTTGTACAAATGTGTTATATGTGTTCGCACCTTTAACTAATATGAAATTATTTTTTTTTAAAAAGAAAAACGTTTTTGCCTTAAATATTTCTTTTCTTACCAAATTTTTGACATGGGAAAGTTAAAAGAAACAGAAACTAAACAATAATTACTCCATGTCTTTGGTCTATATTCTATCTTTTTATACACTGCAAGGCGTAAGGTATTTCTTACTTGGCATAAGATTTCACTAATGGAATTATCACAATTTTAGTTTAATTAAGATTTCAATGATTGAATTATCACAATTTTAATTCGAATAATGTATTGAATTGCGTAGAAAAATAATAATTACAAGTAGAATAATTACAGTTCACGGATATATAATGCTGTCTGATACTTAATAGTCAACACATATCCATACGTTTAGTAACTGCTCATTTTTTGTATAATAGACAGAGCAAATTCATCTGTCACTTTTTTTAAAAAAAAGTATACAATATTCAGGAATAAAGCTATTTAATTGTCTTCCTCTTATCACCAATAGCGTAAGAAGTTAAAACGTATTTATTAAAAACATGCAAAACTCTGCTCCTCTGCAGCTGTCACTACCTATTAAAATCTTTTCCACTGTAGAGATAGACACTGAAATTCAACATCTTAATCAAAAGAAAGCGCCAGGTTATGATCTAATAACAGGAAAGGTCCTCGCCGAGATACCGAAATCAGCAATAATATTCCTAAGAAATCTGTTCAACTCCATCTTACGTTTTAAATACTGGTCTGTACCACTAAAATTTGCACAGGTAATACTAATACTAAAACCTGATAAACCCGCCGAAGAAGTCTCATATCGCCCAATCAGTTTATTGTCACAAATTTCTGAATTATTGGAGAAACTTTTACTAAAAGATTAAAGGAAACTGATTCACTAGAGAACTGGATCCCGAATCACCGATTTGGATTCAGAAAGTACCACTCCACAATTCAACAATGCCATCGAGTAGTAAATATAATCTCCACGACCTTTGAAAACAAAGCTTATTGTCCATCAGTCTTTATAGATATACAGCAGGCTTTTGACAAGGTCTGGCACGATGGGCTCCTACTCAAGATAAAGTCATCTCTGTCAAGCGAAATTTACCTACTTATGAAGTCATACTTGTCCGACAGATTTTTCCAAATAAAATAATGTCAATGCTATTCTATAACCCATCCAATTACTTTCGGTGTACCCCAGGGAAGTGTGCTGGGACCTATACTATATAAATTATATACAGCGGACATCCCCACAACAGCTGACACATTTATAGGCACTTTTGCTGACGACACCGTCCTCCTATCTCAACATACCGACCCACACCTGGCCTCCATAAACTTTCAAACCCATTTATCCCTCCTTCAAGTATGGCTCAATAAATAGCGGATCAAAGTCAATGAAGCGAAAAGTACTCAAGTCAACTTCACACTAAACCGTTCAGAATGTCCATCAGTGTCCCTAAACAATTTAGAAATCCCAAAAACGAAGTTCGCTATCTGGGTCTACATTTGGACAAAAAACTAACGTGGAAAAAACATATATTAAAAAAAAGGAAGGAATCCGACTTGCGACTGAGAAATATGTACTGGGCACTGGGGAGAAAATCGTGTTTATCGCTTGAAAACAAAATCTTACTCTACAAAGCAATAATAAAGCCAATTTCGACATATGGCATTGAGCTATGGGGCTGCTCTTGCAAATCCAACGTCAACATCATCCAACGATTTCAATCTAAAACACTCAGAATGCTTGTAAATGCACCTTGGTACGTCAGCAATCGAACATTACATACGGACCTCGGAAGAAGAATGCACCATCCGGAGTGCCAGCCACTTCCTGAGTCTCCAACTTCACCCATAACGAAATAGTGTCAACCCTGCAACATGACCCTCCCTTCAGAAAACTCCAGAACGAGAAATGGCCGAAAGACGTGAAAGCAGTATAAGTTCACAATCCGGATAACGTCATTGGATGGGTATCCGCTCACGTTATTGTATTATTGCCATCAGATTAACTCATGGAACATGTAATATATAGTTCTGATTGTTAATTTTCTAATAAAAAAAATAAAAATTAACGGCGGGTATTTCCCTGTTAATTAATTTTTAAATCGGCCTTAGCCTAAGGCACACAAGTTCCCCAAAGATACTGGCTAATTTATGGAATACTAATGTAAATCTGTATTGTTTGTTATACTGATACTTCACAACTGTTTATTTCATGTCGATCGCACGAGGTTTCAAGTCGCTGAAAAAAGCTGTCACATAAAATCTTCCGGAGACGACATTTTTAATTTTTATATCATCTTATATTTATCAAAATGTTATGTTATGTGTGCAGTGAAGTGTTACTTTAATTACTCCTATTTCATCTATTTTAACATATTTACTTTTTCAATTTTTTTATATTAACTATTTATGTATAGTTATAATTTATTCGCTTATGTGAATATAAATACCCCATCTTTAAATTTAATTCTGATTTTATTATTTACGATGACTTTCAGAATAAATTAATTAGCTTTTTTTGTTGAAGTAATTTCGATTTCTTGGTTGGAAAATACTAGAATCATAAGCTGCAGTCACGAATTAGCACTTTCAGACAATGAATTAAGATTTATATGCGACTGCATATGCAACGTTTTTACGTGACGATTAGACAATGGAAAACAATAACAACAATACTCTTAATCCATAGTCTGTGATGATAAATGATTCTAGTCCACAGGAAACTACAACACAACAGACTGAGAAAAACTCAGCATAATGGTTCAACAGTTCTTAAAAACCTCAATTTTAAAGGTATAATTATTTTTTTGCAGGTCCAGTTATCTCTTGCGTTTGGTGTAATTTGAGCAACATTTTGGCGCTTATCCGCTGTTCTCCGCTAACAATGTTACCACTTCTCTTTGCTAACACTAGACAGTGCGAGATCAAGCAGCTGTAAATTTGCCTCTCTCTTAGCAGTAGTGTGCACAACTTCTGGCAAACTCGGGAGAGGACGTGCATGCAATAGACAACCTTAATATCCTCCAGAAAAGTGTTTAAAGGCAGCATTACACCCCGCCTTCCACCCACAGAAACGGAAATAGAAAAACATAAATTACTAAACTGATCTGATATAATAAGAACCTCCCCATCTTTACTTCTGAATGTTTGATATCGATTAAATCGTACAAGGAGAGGTGGATTCTTCTTATCACATCAGGTAATTTGCGAAATTTATATATTTTATTATGGTTTGTTGAGGGCAGAGTGTAATACCATTTTGCAGTACTTTTTGTAAGGATGTCAATGTTCTTTTATATATTTTATTAAATCCATTAAATTATGAATCAATGTTTAAATACATGTGAGTGAAGTGATCATGGAAACAATTTTTTTTTTCAAAACAATGAAACCAGCGCAACCTTCGAAAAGTCCTTTTACAGACACAAAAATATTTGAAATTTACTTCGTATATCCCTTGTACATTTTTTAAGTCATTATTGGTTACGTTACTTTTATATTAAAGGTTTGAAAGTGGGTTAAATATAAAGTTCTTGATATCTTTAAGCTTCTACATTTTCTTCAGCTCAAATTTGTATCACACATACTTCTCAACTCAAATATCACAATTTTTTGGTCAATTTCAATTTTTCGAATTTTTCAGGCCTTTAAATTTTTGTTCTATGTTTAGTTTTATAGACTTCATGAAATAAAATTTCATTCCAAACTTCATCAAGTTCGGTTCTGGTGCTACACTTGAAAATTAATTTTCTTGAAAAGACAAAATTGAGGGCAATTGGCTAATCGCGGAAACGTCGTTCAAAACTCATATGAAGTTATAAGCATTATGAAGATTAAGTTTGTTGCTATTTCTGGATACAACTAATACATTTTCAGATACAACGCCGCGTTTCAGCACATAATATTAAACGTCGACGCCTACAGTTGATTTTCTGTTTATGTTTGGAAAGAGGGCGATGGAATCACGAACGCTAATGTCGTTGAATCATTTTCATGATGTTAAATATCATACTACATGCGATTTTAATAAGTTTTTGTAACGTTTTATGTATGTTAAATTTCTGGATAGCAAGATCACAGTTATTTTGTTGATATTAACCGTCGTCATGTCAATTAAACTGATTAATTCATCAAACAGGTTGCGTGCACAATACTTATGGAGAGATCTATTCGTCAATACTTTGTAAATATTTTATTCACAAACCTGAACGATATTATATAATTTTGATAGTAAAATGTGTCCCTGTAGAAGAATTTTGTGTATCTAGAATTAAATTCCCTGGATTTTTACGATGTTTACGGCGTTAACAATTACAGGCATTAAACTGGAAAAGAAACTGTAGTTAGAATCAGAATTCAAATTTTTCGCGAAAGCAATGGACAAACAATACGAGTGTATGAAAAAATATGTAGCCGAGTAATACATGTAAGGAGAGGGAGGTAGAGAGAAAGAGGCGGGAAGAGAGGGAGAGTCATTTTCAGTCTCCTGAAAGGAGGCTGAAGGGGGAATATTGCAGTAGCTAGGAGCTTCAAATAAATGTGAAGGGAGATGATGTTGCTTCAGTTTTTCCACCTCACACCAGTTTAATACTTTTACTTTTTTGCATGGAAATTTGTTTAGCTATATGGGTGTATTTTCTTCACCGAGGTTGGGCAGACTTTCCAGAGGATCATAGCCGGAATTTAATTAGTTATTTTTAAAAATCTGTAATAATAATATTAAACGTAATTATAAAATACTATGTTTAATTTTTTTAAATCAAAACTATTTTTTGAGTTATGGAAACAAAAAATGAAAATATATACATTACGGTATGAACAAAAATTTTAAATTGTAGATAACCCGATTATAATCTGAATTTTATCACATTGTATATAATTCATGGTGTTTTTCATACGTAATTCTGATTTGCAGAATGATCATGACAAAAACGTCGGGTAGAAAAAGCAATTAAAGATTTAGTAAAAAAGTAGGAATTTTTATACATTTAATATAAGTTTGGATAATAGATTATAATCTCTAAAAGTTTTTATCTTGAGTTTGGCGTTGTGTAAGAGAAAAACGTAGACAATCGGAACTGCAAAACAGGAAAGAATAGAAGACTTTGTAATGTGTTCCTTCAGAAGAATACTGAATGTGAGATGGGTATATCGAGCCACAAATCAGGTTGTATTGAATAGAATTAGTGATGAGAGGCATTATGGAGGACACTGACCAAAAGAAGGGAAGGGCTAATAGTCCACATTTTGTCGTATGGAGGGATCTTGTGGGACAAAAATAGAAGAGGAACAACAAGATTATAAAATGTTAGACAAATGGGCGGAGGGGGGGATTATGTGGATTTCAATATTAATGCATAAATGAAAAGGGAATCGTAGGATTCATTAAGATAGAGAGCTGCATCAAACCATTTTAGGGACAGTACTACAACAATAACGATAACGTGAATAAATAATTAAAATATTATTTGTTCAAAATGTTTTATTACTACCTACGAATATCTAGAACAACCCAATATTACACAAGAAATAGATTCCGAAGATTCTGTGTTCACCTATATATAGAAAGAAATTGTTAACGCCTACTAATCGTTAATACAAGGTTTACAAATATAAGATGCAAAATTTTGTATTCACTTGTGAACAGAAATGAAATTATATAAATAAATGGCCAAATAGCAAATGTTTTGAGTTTTTCAACTCGTTTGTGGTGTGTATCGTTCTTTCGGTTCTTGTGGTATTGAATTACCTGACGAAAATATCAAGGATTGCGGAAACGTTGTCTGATATTTTTATCACTTATTTTTGTCTGTTATTTGGCTATTTATTAATGAAATTAGTATAGTTTTAACACGGATGTTTTATGTTTACAATTTAAAAACAAGATTTTTTTATGAAAAATTATAAGTATTTTAGAAAAGAAATTTAACATTTTTTTTGTAATTATTGCAACTTACTATTTTTGTATTTACTCCATAAACTGGTTTGATGGTCTCGATCTTAATCCATCCTATGAATATCTTTTTTCATTCGTCTATAACTATTGCAAGCCCCCCCCCCCTCCTTTCCACAATTTGCCTAACATTTTATAATATTGTTCTTCCTCTTCTATTTTGTTCCACACAATCTCGCAATGCGTCAAAATGGTCTAAAATCCTGTCCCTTCGTTTGGTCAGTGTCCTCCATAATATCGCTCATCACTAATTCTGATTTGTGACTCGGTCATACCCATCTGACTTCTGACTTTCAGGATACGTTTGAAGGAACACTTTTCAAAGTCTTCTATTATTTTTTTTGCAGTTCCGATTGTCTAAGTTTCACTCTTACAGAACGACAAACTCAAGATAAAAACTTTTAGAGATAATTTTTTGTTATCCAAACTTATATTAAATGTATTAAAATCATCTTTTTTTATGAAATCTTTCCTTGCTTGTGCTACCCGACGTTTTACAGCTACTTTTCTTTTACAATCATTTATTTTTCTGCTGCACATATAGGAAAATTAATCAACTTCCTTCAAAGCATCATTTCATCACCTGGTACTATTGCGCACCATCACTGTTGTGTTACTATAGTTTTTTTTTATTAATGTTCATATTGTAGATCGGTTTTCAAGATGGTTTTTCATGCCATTTAACAAGTCTTCTACTGACACTGATAAAATTACAAACAGCAAACATTAGCTCCTGAATTTATTATTTTGAGTATTAAACTAATTATATTTACGACAGAAAAAATGTTGACCGAGGGTAAGTCAAATGCCACTGATAAATAACAGTTACTGATTGATTAGTAAGTAGCGTCAGCGACATTGCCCTATTCAATTACAAGTATTGTGGCTGTTTAGTGATTTCAGTCACAAATCAATATTTTTGAGTAGCCCTGAGCTAACAGAACAGGAGGCACGTTTCAGAAAATGAGCAAACGATGGTGCTTCCTATTTCATTTTGACGTGGAAGATTGCGTTAACCATCTTGAGTTGACATTTCGTGTTGCCCTTTAAGCTGTTACCAATTTTAGTTCTGTAACGTTCATCTATTTACTTTTATTGTTTATGAAGCGTATAGTCTAAGCTGTTTACGATTCATAAATTCGTAATATTGTTTTTGTCTCATCTTAGGGCATTATCCAGAAAAACAGCGCTCATTGCATTAAAATACTTTTTATTTTATTGTTAGAGCGGCGTTTTCACAAAGGTCTGCTTGTTCCATTCATTTGAAGTTAACTGGAAGTAATGCATGTTTAAATGGCGCGCGGCGTATAATGGGAACGAGGCTGGGTATTGTAGCAAGTCGCCATTACCACACGTTAGGGCGGCCAGTAAATCTAGCGGCGGCGGAAGTCCTGCTGCTGGCTGCATTAGACGGGCCTCGTGCCAACAACCAAGAACAACTTTCGGTCGTTATAGAAAAATGTCGATCCACTGTGTTTGGAACAGCATGTCCAAACCTACTGCTACGTTGCACAATGCTGCAACGAAGTGGATGACACTATCCTGGCCACCGGCGTCAGACTCGTTAACTCATCGCCGTTAACTGCTTAATTTCCTAAACCGGAAAACCAAATCTGAATTTTACAAGGTGACAAGAATGAAAACAAATTGCTGTATTTTCGCGAAACTAATGCATGCCCTTATGCATACGAGAAGTATACAAGTTTACAGTCCGCATTATAGTTGATGGCCCATTAGATTCGAGTGCAAATCTAATCCGTAGAGACTTAATTTGCTTATATCGCTGGCATATTGTTGCATAGAACGTTTTAAATAGATAGTCACGAAAGGGAGCGAGAAGAGAAGAATGGCGTAAAGTAAAGTAATTCTGAAATATAAAATAAGGTTGTTATAATTTTTTTACAAAACAATTTAATTTAACTAAATCGTTATTAAATGTTTAAAACAATGTCAATTCTTACTTAAACAAACAATTGGCTACGCGTATGAGAAATAATAAACCCAGGGTGTGGTGTGTAATTAATGAATGTCTCAGATTTGGCCCGCGTTATACTATAGCTAAAAAGCGGGAAAAAACACAAGAATGTAGTTAAGAGAAATGTCAGAAGAAAGTATACAGGCTGTATACAGTGTAATAAAGGTATCCTAGAGTTAAATAACTCCCCGGGCTGTAGTTTAAGCATCCTAACCGGCATTTGCCTAAACATGATGCAGAGAAAACAATAGAAAAACCTGCATCAGATAGGTCAGGCGCTTCCGATGGCGGGAGAGAGGTTTTCTGTGTTGTCACAGCATTCCCTTCTCCGTACCTCAACCAGTTTAGGAGGCAGCTGGCCGACTGTTCCAATGAAAATAGCGTACAACTCTTACCATATTCCCCAGGTCTGCGACCCCGGAACATTGAAATCTCAAAACATGCCGAGGTACCTCGGCTTGTGGAAACTTTAGTTCAAAAACGGCGGGAACGTAAATCGAATTCATTTTCAATTAAAGGTGGTACATATACATTCATTTTTTATAGGAAACGAAGAGATCTTAACATTTATGAGAACGTTTTGTGATTCGTAAGTGACCAATAACTAATGATACTGTCTAATAAATAATGGATATATGTGTGAAATCCTCATAAATCTTAATTGCATTGAGAAATTTCAACAAAACTAGGTACACATATGATTTACAATTTAAGAACAAACACTTTACATTTAAGTATAAAGTGTGACCGACCGATATTGACGTGGAATAAATAGTTTTCTGGATCGCTGAGATTAATGGTGCAACTGTCCGTGAAGTTAAAGTCCAATTTCAACCCCTAATGGAAAATGACTGGAAAAACCCCACAGGGTTGGGTGGGGGTGAAAGGAGTTGACATAGTAATGCAAAAATAATTTTTTGGGGATCGCTGAACTCACCACGCTGGTTGATCCCAACAGTAGCTCTTTAAACGTGGTGTGAGAAATTTATAATTATTAAATCTCCAGTAGGACCAAGATTGAAGTAGAATTTAGTGGTTCGTTTAGTTTACATTCACTATGTCTGTCAAATTGCAGTTCAACCCTCATCGGTGTAGGTGTAGATGGGAATGCGAAATTTGTCCAAAATGGCCTACATTCGCGCAAATTCTTTTGTTTTCGGTCCGCGCTGAGACGAACAGTGACACTCTAAGATACATGTTATATATTCTGGCCCAGGCAGTATACGACGCTGAGAGTATTATTTACATAATACTCAAAATTTTGTAGACATTAGTGTTGAAATATTTAATTCAACAAGTAAATATAACACTTTCGTTATTAATTAAATTTGAGTTGCAACAGATACAAATTTACTAGAGACAATAACCTGTAATAACAAAGATAGCCAAATACAGACAAAATAAGTGATAGGGACAAGGAACCCATAAACGTTGTATGGTATTTATATTATCACTTCTTTTGTCTGTATTTGGCTATCTTTCTTATTATTAATTTTCATTCTGACGTAAATGTTTCCTTTTATTTACAATAACCGCTGTTGGTCGCTTAATTATTTGTAAGCGTGTTAACACAATAATTAAAAAAGTTCATCGCGTATTAGTTAATTTAAACGGTAATAATATTTTACTGCAAGTAAATGTTGTCATTAAAATAATTTCGATCGTTTGTATTTCGTACGTATACAAGTGAGTAATGGTATTTTACAGAAAAATATTGAATATTGGTTTTACCTTATTGTTTGTCCGATAATGATTCACACGAGAGACACCAAGAACTGTCATCACCAATTCATCCCGAAAAACTCCATCTCACTGTATTACAACAATGTAGTAGCGGGATAATTAATTTAGTTCTATCCTGGAGAAGTAAACTGAATGATGACTGTAAGGATTCGCATATTGCTGCCCTGACATCTTCTACCAATTTGCGCTGGCTATTCAGTCCAACGGATACTTGTGACTTAAAAACTGGAAACAACAACTTGCACTGTATTTTTTAACCAATATAATCAATAACGGACCTGATAGTCAGAAATGTACTTATCTAGATCAAACAAAACACAATTGATAGTGACAGGTCCGTCAACAGCGAAGTCCACCAATCTCCTCCGATCAGTATTCACATACGCTCGCCTTTGATTTAACCAATCATTAAAATACTTTTTTACCGTGAGACGAAGCAGTAAAACAATTACAATTTCTGGCATCTTCCGGAGTAAGAATTAACTGTTTATCTTGCAACAAATCCTTTTTATCAAGCATCTAGTTTTCACCAAATTTGCATTAATATTTTATAATATATTGTAGTTATTTTTAAGTTGAGTAAAAAAATAAACCAATAAACTAATCAATTGAAATTGCGTTCACTACAATATATTAGAGCTCGAAACTGGGCAATTATCGGTGTTAAAAAAGAGTTGTTTGCTAATGGCCACTGTCCGCCATTACCAGTTACACCTCTTGTCAATTAGGATCGTTTCCCCACAACTCTAAGCACATTCGGCTCATATAAACAGTTGCATAAATACTCGTCACCAGACTCAGCAATAGTCGTAACACATTGTCCCGTTTTTGTGTGAAGGGGGTTAATTCGCCACGGGCATTTGTCAACATTATTATGTCCACGCTGTTACATCCCTGACAAGACCCTCACTACAATATCGTAATTACTTCACCAAAAGACACGTCATCTTTCAGTACATTACTACCAGAATTTTGTCTCTCTTTTTTTTCCGTAATGCTGTAACTGCGTGTCACTGTTGACGGAATTTGATGGGAAACACGCTAGCACAGGCGACAGTATCAAATAACATCATATGACTAGGTAGTTTATTTGTGTCCGTTATCTTGTTTTACAACATCAACTAATGTTAAGTACTACTATATAAAAGATAACAAAAATAATACGCAAGGTCATACGAGTTTGTTATAATAAACGCTTTTTTTCTAGGGTAACAGGCTACATGACGGTAATCCACATGCTGGCAACTCCCCTTTAATATAATTGGAGGGGATTTGAAAGGGGGAATGCGGAAGGGTAGAGGAAGGTAGCCAAGAGGTAACTAGGGCCCCGAACTATGATTTAAGGATCCTACCCGGCAATTCACCTAAAAGTGATGCAGGCAAAACCCTAGAAAAACCTGCATCAGGAAGGTCGGGCATTTGGTACTTGTCCCACGCCCTTCCGATGGCGGGAGAGGGGTTTGCTGTGGGGTCGCAGCTTTTCCCTCGCCATGCCTTGGCCAGTTTAGGAGGCAGCTGGCTGACTATTCCAATGGGAATAACGGACAACTCTTACCGTATGCCAAAGGTCTGTGACCCCGGAACATACACCTCTCAAAACAGGCGGAGGTGCCTCGGCATATGGTCACCTTAGTAATTGAATACCATCTCAGATAACATCGGTTGAAACACTATCTCTTCGATCCCTTAAAATATTTATCTGCCTAAATATAGACTGTTTTCCATTTCCCTAAGTGTGCTTCCCTCTCATGCCAAAAGGGGTTATATTTTACAAACAAACAACATCGGTATATATATTATCAATGTCACTGACATTGACAATTAATTATTTAATGCAAATATTGACCGTTTAACATGTTATAAAAATTCCACCTCCGTCCACCCCAGTCCCTGGGCGTTAAATCGTCAATTGAATGTCATAATAAAACTCAGTGACATCCATAACCGTAGATTCGACTCCAATCTCGATTGCTTTTGCGTTATTTTTATGTAATGCCACTCCACCCTAACCCCTAAGGGGAGCTCCCCTCCCAATACCGAAAGGAGATCAAATTAAACACGGAGAACATATAGAGAAATTTTATTAATTTCATTGATCCCGAAATATATTTATTCGACGGAAAACACTGCCGGTCAACATGTTTTTAAAAAAGATAATCTCCTCCTACCCAAGCCCACACCTCGCGCGTAGTCTAGATTGTCCTAAATAAAATCAGCGACATCCATTACCTTCGATTTGACTGGAATCTCGGTTTTTCTCACGTTATTTTTTTATTAGTCCGAATCCACCACCACCCCTTACCATGCTCCTCCCTCATGCCGCAAGAGGGATTAACTTGGGTAGAAATACTATAAATCTAATTAACCCAGAAAAACATTATTCAACTCTAACATCGGTCGTGATTTCTTGTTTCGATAATTCCACTTCCGTCCATCTCCACCCCTCGGAGTTAAATGACCAAATAAATGTCATAATGAAACTCAGCGACATTCATAACCCTGTATTTGACTCCAATCTCGGTTTTATTCGCGATATTTATTTTTAACTCCCGTTGACCCCCACCCCTAAAGTGAGCTCCCTTGCAATCCCTAAATGGGTTCAAATTAAACTCGGAGAACGGGTAGAGACATTTTAATAATCTCATTGTTCGCGAAATATATTTATTTGACGTAAAATTCGGAGCTTTACTTATTTTAAAATGTCTACTCCTTACCTACCTCCACCCAACTTCTCCCACCTTAGTCCACACACGCGGGTTGCTTCGATTGTCATAAAGAAAACTCAGCGACATCCATTACCTTCGATTTGAATATAATCTTGGTTATATTAGCATTATTTTCCGGTATCTCACCTCCACACCCACGTCTAACGTGAACTCACTCTTGTCGCTTGGTGTTGAAATTTTACAAACATAAAATGTGTGGAAATACTATAAATGTAGTTATTCCGTAAATTATTTATTCCACGCAAATATCGACCGATTAACATGTTACATAATTTCCATGCCCGGTCCACCCCTGCCCTTCGTGTTAGTTGGTCAATTTAATATCATAATTAAACTCTGCGATATACACAACCCTGCATTTGACTGTCATCTCGGATTCATTTGCGTTATTTATTTGTATCGCCCGCTTACCTTCATCCCTAAGAGTGCTCATTTTCCATCCTGTAGGGTATGAAACTGTATTCAGATAAAATCGGTTGAAACACTATCCCTTCGATTCCTACAAATATTTGTATGCCTAAATATTGGCTGTTTTAGCATGTTTGAATGTTTTCACCACCTGCCGTAAGTGTGCTTCCCTCACATGCCGAAAGGGGTTAAATTTTACAAACAACATCGGTTGATAAAATGTCATTGACCTCAACAATTAATTATGTTACAATTAAATGTAATTATGTGTTAAAAATATTTATTCCACGCAAATATCGATCGTTTAACATGTTACAAAAATTCCACCCCATTCACTCCCGCCCCTTGGGGTTAAATGGCCAATTAAATGCTATAATTGAACTCGACGACATCCATAACCTTATATTTCACTCGAATCTCGGTTGTATTCGCGTTATTTTATTGTAGCGTTCCTCCATCCCACCCCTAAAAGTGCTCTACTGATAATCCCGAAAGGGGTTGAAGTTATTCTCCGACAACATGTAGAGAAATTTTATGAATCTCATTGATCCCGAAAAATATTTATTCCTTGCAAAAATCGGTAGATTAACATGTTTGACAATTTCCACCCCAACCACCCCCGTCGCTTGGAGGTTAATTGCTAGTTTAATGTCATAATTAAAATCAGCGTTATCGATAACTTAGGTTTTTACTCCAGACTCGGTTGTATTCGAGTCATTTCCATGTAACGGCCCTCTACCCCCGCCCCAAGGGTGCTCCTTTCCCATGCTGTAAAATGTTGAAATTTAATGACATACATTGGTACAAACATTAATAATCACTTTTATCCGGAAAATATGTATCCGACTCAAATATCGGCCTTGTTAGCATGTATGAAGATTTCCACCCCCAAACCACCCACGGTTGGGAGACTTAAACGGCAACTTTAATATCATATTTAAACTCACTGACAACCATAACCCTGGATTTGAGTCCAATCTTGATTGTGTTTGCGTTATTTTTATATAAGTCCACTCTAACCCCACAGTTAAGGGTGCTCCACTTCAAATACCGAAAGCGGTTATATTAAATACATGTAGAGAAATATAATAAATCTCAGTGAACCAGAAAAATATTTATTCGTCGCAAATATCGACTGCTTAACATGTTTGAAAATTTCATCCTCCGTCCCCCAATTGTGGAAGTTAAACTGTTAGTTAAGTGTCATAATTAAACAAAGTGACAAATATAACCCCGGATTCGACTCGAAACTCCAATGTGTATGCGTAATTTCATGTTATGCCACTCCACCCCCAACCCTTAAGGGTGCACCACTCCAATGCCTAAAATAAGTTGAAATTATACACATATAACATGCAGTGAAATTTTATGAATGCTATTGATCCCGAATTATATTGATTCGACGCAAAAATCGGCCGGTTAGCATCTTTGAAAATTTCTCTCGCCGCCCGCACCCTCTCATCACAGCCAATTCCCTCCCACCCCCGTGCGTTTCTCAGTTTGTTATAAATAGTATCAGCGACATCCATAACCCCGATTTGACTCTAATCTCGGTTGTATTCGCATTATTTTCCTGTAAAGAATCTTCACTCCAAACCCTAAGGGTGCCCTTTTCTTAGAGTGTAGAGGATGAAAATTATATTCAGATAACATCGGTAGAAACACTATTAATATATTTGACTCCTAAAATTATTTATCCGACTGAAATATCGGCTGTTTTAGCATGTTCAAATATTTCCACCCCATCCAACCCCGCACCCCCGTCAACCCCCGCTTTTGGGGGTGGAAGACGCGTCTCACCCCAACAATGTTTGTTTTCTGGTCGTAAAGAACACGTGTACGAAATTTGGTGAAATTTGCTCCACCGGTGTAGATTTGTATAAGGAACATACAAATATACAACAAACAAATATATATATATACATACATACATACACTCATTTTTATTTATAAGATTACTTATTCATTGTAATAAAAGTATTACTATAAATACTACTATATAAAAGCTAACAAAAATAATAAGCAAGGTCATACGAGTTCGTGAAAAAGGATTAAATCTATCTAACCTAAATAAGTATTAAATAAACAATACAAGATTAAAAAGAAACTTTTATAAGCTGAAGCCGTAGAGGCCATGAATTAAATTTAATATAAAACCCTTGGTCAATTACATATAAATTCCGTTCTTGACCTGAGGTCGTAAATTAGGCCATGTAAGAATTGTTATTTGTAAAAATTGTAATGGATAGAGAAATTTCGAACAGGATCTGGATTTGACATTGAAAAGCTAAGGTGGTAGAGCTTCCGCCCGGTTAGTAGGAGGTCAAAGGTTCGATTCCTGGTCCGGTCGACATTTTTAGATCCTGAAAATTTAATATTGAATATTTTTATTAGAACTGTAAATATTATATTATACCCTTAGTATAGTTAAAGAATTATTATTTTTGTTATTATTAATATTATTTTACTTATGTTCCCGAATTTTAGTATTTTTATGTTATTTATAATTGTAACATTCAAGTCTTATACTGTAATTTTATGTATTGACTTGTCCTATTTCCTCATACGAGGAATAACATAAATCAAATCAAATTGATGTGAAATAAACGTGTGAGCATAAATAAGATTATCAATATGGGAATCTACCATCGTCATCAGCTGATATTATTGTATATTTATTAATAACTTAAATACCATAATGATGATACATAAATAATTTTCATTGTAGGCGTATAGTTTCTTACCTAGAGCTATTTAATTTTTTTTTTCTCAACACGGGATTGATACATACCACCGGTAAATCTCACCATAGAAATTTCCTCAATTAAATACATTTGCCGTGTCAATAATATCTATAGGAACAACCCATAACTTCCAATAATGAATTACAAATACGGACGTGAACATGTTGCATTCCTAATTGCTCTAATTTTCTCCATTAACTGCACAGTAATTTCACCTCAAATAACACAGTATTTCTCTTTGCAAGCAAGATCAATTTATTTCATTTCACATATTTAGATAGTAATATAATATACATCTTAATGGTACTGTTTTTTCCGTAGTCTGGCCTTCTATGTCTTAAAGTGCAACATTACAGTTTATTTAGAACTGCATAATTTATATTCTATTGATCTATTCGCAAATAATTATATTTAATTGTGCTTCATAGTCTTTTGGATTTAAGCCATTCAATAATTAAATTTAGTAGCCACCTTCATAAGTCAAAAAATTATTGTCTGTTGTTCATTGATATTAATTATTATTGGTTTTCATCCTATCTCATGCATAAATGTTTTTGCATTCGTAGGTGCATCAGTACATCACAACTCGTAGCACAATTTATCAAATTAATGATTTTGAAGTAATTTTTATTATACAATCCTTGAAATGTAATAAATTGCCAATTATCGTATTTAAAATTGTGTAACAATAATGTTTCCAAACGTTAGCGCTTTTGCTGTTCTTGGGAAGTTAAAAAAAATCCATTACTACTACTTGTTTAAAATATTTATATATCTTCATTAATGTATTCGTTTTCCTTAAAGAAATTAAAAACAAACTGTATAGCAAAGTTCCATGTTTATGGTTGTGAGGTTTAAATAACTGCAGCTATATTGTTGTAGTTTAACAAATGTTACGACCCCAGGAAATAAATTAAACCGTTAAAGTATGAAATATAAGTGATACATAAAATAACACCTGTTACGAATGACGCTTGGTGTCAAATGATTTGGATGAAATGGCCGTAAGCTATAATTTGAGGCAGTTATTTGCAGCGTTCGTAAAACGCTTGTCGCTCCTATGTTTTGTTTTACACTCACATTGACATACGTGTGCAGTCTATATTAACGGTTGAATCAAACTACAATATTAAAATTCAATAAATAGCTAATGTGTTACAACAAAATTGACTGTACTTGTTAATTCAAATTGTGTGATTGCATATGATGTTTACTTCATGCTTCGTGACAATTACAGCACTTAGCAAGCCGATATCCAAAAAGTCATTGTCATACAGTATCTATGACTTTCAGTTTCATAAGTTTGGACACGTCTTGCAATGTAAATTACTCGGGTGTATATTCTTATTTTTAAATTATTCCACTGTTGGAAGACAGTGGCAATGGAAATAACCAGTCTATATATTATATGGGAATTGATTTTTAACAATAAAATTTTTTTATTGAACTAATTTATTATGCGTTCTATGAGCTCTATTTCTTACTTTTCAGTAATTATGGAGCTTAATATTCACATTAAATCTCTTCGAAGTCAGAGGGTTTTTTTATTTTCTGTTTCTTTTTCAAGGTTTGAGACAAAATTTCCAGTCCCCATTGTTTCTGTCTGACTTTCACAGCCCAGTCATGAGCCCTTCATTAATCCCTTTGGCTTTGACATGCCGCGTCGACCTGTCGCCGCCGCAATATGCTAGGCCTCGTGCCATTTCCCTTCCACAACTAATTAAATACGTACATATTATTGTGTCTTGAGTTTTATGCTGAATTATTCTCTTTCCATGTATTTATTTCCATTTGAACGTTCCGTTCACGTTATTTTTATAAAAATAGAATGTAGTCTAAAGAATAAAATGAATGTAATTGAATAGTCACGACATTTCATTTTTCGAACGTCATTGAAATTATATTACAAAGCTATTAAAAATTATGGAATTACGTATTTTGCACATTCGTAATAAAACATGTTTAAGAACAATGCATTGGCGTTATGTGTCCAGTTACGCACAGAATACGAGCACGTTGAGGGGTGAGCAGGCGAAATCGCTATAGCTGAGCTTGATAGAAATATATTACCACTCGTTCTCGAATGAAAAACAAACATTCAAACGGATATGAAACTTCAAATATTGAACTGAAACATATTAGCCCTATATTAAGTTTCCTTTTTAATCATTCTCTTCAAAGTGGTTCGTTCCCAGACAGGTTGAAATACTCAATTGCAACACCGTTCTTTAAGAAAGGAAGTATTGAAGACTTTTCTAACTATTGTCCAATTTCACTTTTATGTCATTTCTAAAATATTTGAATGAGTTGTGTACAATAGAGTCTACACTCAAAACGTTACTCAGTAACAGTTTGGTTTTAGGAATAACAGAATACGCACACTAAATATCTATTTTCATACTGATGAAATTATAGAATAATTAAACGTTAAGTCCTTTAGCGATTTTCTATGATTTTCCAAAAGCTTTTGAATGTGTAGAAAATAATAATTTTCCAGATAAAATTATGTAGCGCTACAGTTTTATTATTGATATATATTGTAATACAAATTAAAGAGGCCATTAATTGTTTTAATTAAATTGGATTATCGGCGAAAATATATATCAAAAGAAACAATGTAAGGCCGAGCCATTGTTAGGGAACGCTCGCCGAAAGTTCCAGCCCAAACGCCAGTCGGTGGCTAGAGGCGAAACAGATCAGCCACACGGGAACTTAAATAGGAAAATGTGGATGCTGATTTAAAAAGTATGAATAGCGAGGTCCAAGAAACTGCGAGATCTACTAGTTTACATAAAACGCGAGTAGACAGTTTTAACGGAGAGACTCAAATAATAATCGCGAAGATGGAAGCAAAATGTTTTGCTTCACACAGACTGCTTCACACAGACTGAGGCATAGAGGCACCAAGGAGACCTATGTCCGAAGGCTGACTGAGGGGTGGCTGATCCAAAGTTCCAGGTGGCAGAGAACGAGAACATCGACCGAGTGAATTAAAATTTTATTGTGTAGAATCAGTAAATAATGGCCATTTTAGTGAGTGTTGCCCTCAAGCCCCAAGAATCAGATCTGGTACCCGAAAGACATTCGTGAGTACAAAACAATTATTTGAAATCTGTAAACGTGGATTAAAGGTAAAAGTCAGATTTCGTTCGTTTTTCTTTTCATTTAGTTTATTCCATTAAGTCTATTTTCATATTGTATTAAGTTAGCTTCAATGAGTTTGAATTGTTAATGTTAGTATACTAAATTGGATTGTTCTGAATATCAAACCCAGTAATGACCCTGAGATAAAGGTAATTTCGACGTATTTGATTGTAAATATAAAGTTGTATTTTTTTTCCTAGAACGCCACGAATTGAAAAATTGAAATAAAATATGTGTTTTTTAACTTTATGAAATACGGCGTATAAAACAGGGATTACCATTTGTACTTTTAAAGAATAAACTTTTAAAACAATATATATTTTTCATTTTAATACAATTAGATATTAGCAAGGGTTTAGAGCTTGGACAGTTGGAATTTGACCAGGCGCCGCCGTGCCGGATAGATAATCCCTTCGGTCTGGTCTTAGACACGTAGAGTGTTGACCCTCGGAAGTTACCTGGACTGTCGCACCAAGGGAAACGTCTCTCAAAAAATCGCAGAATTTGAATTAACACGTGACTGCCTGAACCAATCACATTTTTTGGTTCAGGAAAGATCGATCCAAAATTGGTCGAGAACATCGATTTTTCACATCCAGCGAAGGGACTGTAAAGAAAATGTAGAGAGACTCCTCGACGAATCGTCGCCAGGGACTGACGTACAGCCCCAAACGTGCATCACCCACAGGACTCGAAGGGTGCCACATGATCACGGCCAGAGATCAACGCGAGGTAACTGCCAAGTGTCTCAATCCTTGACGCGCCTGGGGGAATTAGCGTAAACCATGGTTTAACTTGGGATTTAAGGGATCCGATTGTTTGGCCCGGCTAACTGAACACTGTATTAGGATTTTAATTTTAATTGTCCCTGTTCAGTTAAATGACTAATAAATTCTGTAAAATATCCCTTTACTTTATCATTTAAATAATCTACCACGACAATTAAATGCTATGGAATTACTGCAATGTCTTTGCCTTGGTTTCAATCATATTTAGCGAATATGAAACAGACAGTTGTATTGAACCATAAACAGGTGAAAAGTTTCGTTCTTAATAGGCAGAAATTAACGTGAGAGTCCCGCAGGGCTCAGTGCTTGGTCATGTACTATTCCTACTATATGTAAATAATTAGATAGATAGATAGATAGATTTATCCTCCATTAGTCCTCTTATGAGAAAATAGGATTCGTCACAAATGTTACATAAGATAATAAATAAGTTTCTAAATACAATAGACAAATTACATATAAAATTAATTAACATTTATAGTAATAATTAATAAGATACACAAAAAAATTATAACAATACGGCACTATTCACATTTGTCCAGTCACTTTATTTAAGAAACACGCACACAGCACTTGACTTCCTGGTATTCATCTCCCGACGCTAGGTACGGAGGGATGTCGTCATGGATAATTAGCAGAAAGCAGAGGCAGGAAAAAGAACCAAAAGAGGAAAACTGGACACATTATTTATATATTTGTAGCATATTCGGCAATTTTGTATACAAGGCAGTTCAGCGAATGTGAGACCGATTCAAAAATTCGTGTACGGAGTAATAAGTTCCATTTACAAGAAAAGTTTTACACTCCTTGACGAATAAATTGTAGTTGTTGACGTTCGTTACATGTTAATGAAGGCTGTTAAATAGTGCGATACCGGAATAATGAAAGCTAGATTCGAAGAGTCTGAGGCTGAGAACTGAACGGTTCCTCGAAGATTGTTTCCGTTACTTGCAAAAAGGTTCATGTTGCGTTTAGCAAATGTTAGTATTTCTAATATGTAAGCGCTAGGCAGAGTCTGAATATGAAGTATTTCTCTAGCATCTGAACCTGATATAATTCTAATGGCTCGTTTTTGCAGTTTGAAAACTTCCACACTACAAGAACAATTGCCCCAGTTGGCAATACCGTAACACATATGTGAATGAAAGTAGGCAAAATAGACTAGTGAAGCAGTTTTTGTATCAACTTGTTGCATCAATAGTTTAAATGAATAACAAACAGAACTTAATTTGCGCACAAGACGATCAATGTGCAAGTTCCATTTTAATTTACTGTCGACCCGTAAGCCGAGGAAAGTCGCAAGATCTAAGAACTTATCAGTTACAATGTTATTAGTTTCTGTTGTAGAACGAACTAGTTTTCTGTAAATTTAATGTTAATTTATTGGCGGCGAAGCACGTATTTAAGTTCGCAACCTTCGCATTGAGATTATTTAAATCAATGTCCGTGATTACCAAATTAGTGTCATCTGTGTATAAGACAGATTTTATAGGTTCGATATATTCTGGAAAATCATTAATTTACAAAAGAAAAAGCAGTGGAGCTAATATTGAGCCCTGAGGCAAGTAATGCCTGACAATTGCACCTCATCATCTTTGTTTTGTAACGTCAACTTCTGTTTTCGATTGTTGAGATAAGATTCAAAGAGTGTTAAAGCGTTGCCTCTGATCCCATAATATTCTAATTTTTTGAGAAGTATGCTGTGATCTACGACATCAACTGCCTTAGAAATATGGGTAAAAATTCCGGCTACTTACAGTTTTCCATCAAGGGAATTTTGTATTCTTTGAATGAACTCGTACATAGCAGTGCTCGCTGTAACTAAAACATTAGATACAATTCAAAACTGATACTGTTTGCAGACGATAAAGTTATTTTAATGAGTAACAAGAACGCACTAAACGAAGCAACTAATTAAGTTTTTTGGTTACGTGTTTTTCGGTGAATTAATTTTAGTAAAAACAATTCTCTACAATTCCAAACAATGCATCATTATAACTGTAAACCTAGTTAATAATAATTAGGAAATGCATGTAACAAATATGACAACCTAAATTAATATTTAAAATAAATAATAAAAACAGTATTTAATATTCAATTTTAAATATTTAATATAATTATTATGGCATTAATTATTTTAATTTAGTTAATTTAGTACAAAATTAACATTTTAGATAAACATGTTATTTACAATATTAATGGTTTTTATTGTAATTCTTGTTATATAGGGATAATGAAACAATGTCTAAAAAACATCATTTCGATTGGGACAATGTAAAGATTTTAGACAAAGAATGTAAATATTATCCCAGAGTGAAATGTTTCATGTTATAACTATGTTTTGGCTATTAATGTTAAAAATGTAACAAATAATTTCAATAAAATTTATGATTCTTTATTATTGTAATCTGTCTGTTGTATTATATAAAATTTTTATTTCCATTGTTATTTTAAATTTCAATAATACTAGAAACAGCTATCCGAATAACAGTCATTTTGGCCGCAACGTGTGGGCAAACTGCACGATAGTTATTTTGTTAAGTTAAACTTTTTTATAATACATTTGTGTAACACTAAATTTTATTCGTACGTAATTTAATTTTTAAATTTGTATGACAATGTTTCACATTTTATTTGATTAGATAATGGAATGTGCTGTTTTAAATTGAATATATTATTTTTTCCAGACTATAGATTATTACTTATTTGAAACTAAATATACTACATTTTTATGAATTTCTGTAGACAATAAACACAATTTGGGAAAATCATATTAAACAACTATTACAGAAACGTTCCACGGTTTTTTTCTGCTGTTAAGAGTCATATATAACTATACGAATACTTTAATTCTGTATTGTCATACGGCATTAAATTTTTTGGAGACTCTTCAGCGAAAAAAAAAATTTTTATTATAAAAACGGGCCATTAAAATAATATCAGGTCAACTCAAGAACATCTTTTCGAGGACTTTTGAAAAAGTTAGGAATATTTACCCTGCCAAGTCAGTACATGATTACATTAATGCTCTTTGGGGTTAACACTACTAACTCAGATGTACACAGAATTAACACCAGAAACATTTATTTAGAATGTAAGAAACTATAAATTACACAGAAAAGAGTACACTATATAGGAACAACCCTGTTCAACGAGTTTCAAAAACACATTAAACAGCTCAGAAATGAACCAAACAAATTTTAAACTGAACTAGTCACATTTTAAGTTTTTAGATCTGTGAGAATGAAATTATTTAGTACAATACAGTAATGAAATGTAAAAAGCCTGCACGTACTATTGGAAATAACATAATCCTATTAATAATGTAATAAACTATTGTAAAACTATTTATTTGACTCATTCCGTATCTTGGAAGCATGGCTTCTTTGAAGGTTCCACGAAAAATGATTATGTTACGTATGTTATTCGTGTAGCTGTATTTTTATTCAACGTACATTTACATTGATTTGAGATTCATATTTCAAAATAGTGTTCATATTAAAGTATTGCTTTTTGACATAATTAAGAGTAAAATCCTCGCAAAAATAGAATATGGAGCCCACCTTTACCAGTACACGAATAAAGCAATATTAGAGAAACTAAACAAAATTCAGAACGAGGCGGTAAGAATCATATCGGGATGCATACGATCCACCCCAAAAACGAGACTAAGAACAGAGACAAAAGAATTGTCTCTGGCATTCAGAAGAAAAATGTTATCAATCAAGTTCGCCATAAAATCTCTAGAGTCAAGTAACCCCAAATCCGACAACAAACAAAGTCTTTAAATTACCACCACAGTGGGGAAGTATTAGAAGCAATACTGTTCCAGAAAATGCTGGAAAAACACCTTAGGACAGCAAGGATCACACTGCCACAAATTGAACAATTCGCAAGAACCCCACCGTGGAAAATCTTAGACATTTCAGTAGACGTAACCCTCCTAAACCAAGTAAAAGAAAACACAAAAAAAGATAACTTCGTCAAGGAACGAGATGAATTAATCAAGAAACACGATTATCCCAGATCAGTGTATGCAGATGGATCAAAGTCCGCAGCAGGAGTAGCGAGCGCCATTTACAGCAGCTCTGACCAGCCCACTACAACATTAAATAACCAGTCATCGGCCCTGGCGGCTGAACTCTGCATAAACATCCCGGATAACAATAACCTCATTCTAACAGACTCATTCGAAGCAATCAAAGATATCATAAACCCCCAGAAAAGGAACAAAACATTCAACCTCATTAGGGACCATAACACGATGATAAGGAATAGGAATCAAAACATGTCTAGCATGGATCCGTTCGCATAGAGGAATTCCTGGAAACCTCAGGGCCGACGAGTTGGCAAAAGTAGCAACAAGAACCATACACAACGGAGAAAACGACTTCCAGTGCAACAGCAAGGAAACGTGGAAGTTCTGTAAAGAAAAACTCGAAAACAGGTGGAACGAAAAAAGGAGAAGGATGAACAACGGAATAATACACAGCGAACTAGTACACTACAAAGATATAACAATTCCGAAAACCGTAAACAGAAAAAAACAGGTTATGCTATTTAGAGTAAGAACCCTCCACTCAGCTTGTACTCATGCGTTCCTATTTTCCAGATCTACCCAACCAACCTGTGAAGAATGCAGTCAACCACTAACTATTCCCCATATACTATTCTATTGCAGCAGGTACGACATCGGAAGAAAAACATCACATCGCAGACCTCTGTACTGCAACGACAGCTGCTTTGGACATCATCAAATTTATCGAGTAAGCAAACATAAGTGAACAAATATAGAAACCCGATTGAAAATAATGTTAAGAATGTATGTGAACAGTGACGCTATGTAATCTATGGTAAATAACATACGGGTCGCCAATGACCACGATGTCGACGCGACCGTTATAAATTTTTATTAAAAAAAAAGAGTGAACACATTTTTTAAAATATTTAATTACAATTGTCATACCTGACACTTTACAAGTTCATTTAAATATGCGCACTCCACTAGACCACATAAACACAATGAACAGTTACAAAATTACATTCTGCATACAAATATTAGTATTAACTCTATCAAATAAAGTGCTCATACATAATAAATATATACGTTATTAATAAATAAACATGTGTTGTTTGACATACAGTAAGAACATTAAAATATTAGTCTTTCACTTTAGTGTAAACTATCATTCATCCAATATAACGTCAAATGTGTCCGATAACATCTTTCTCTTGTAAATATGAACATGTTTTTCAAATTCAGACATTATTCACAATTTTTCAAAATAAATTTGTGAAGTTTTCTGATTTTTCTCTCGTTCCTCCCACTATGACTGCTTAGAGTCAAATAAATTGTTAACGATGAACTAATTCAAAACGTAGCATATAACTGTAATTTAGAAAGAGCATGAACCATATAATTGCACGTATGAAGAAAGTTTCAAAATTGAGAGTAATATTCGAGACAGAGTTCTAGCCTTGTGCAAGTTTAATTGAGGCAAATATGGAAACAACAATATTCTTACTACTTAATTTTCTGATTGATACATTTATTTTTGCATATTTTGGCAGCTGGTGTTAAAATCAGCATCTAGCGGTATGCTAACAACAAGGATAATTATTAAAATGAAATCCTCCAAACCAAAAGAGAGCTATGGTATACAATCTTGTAGACAGAGCTATATTACTTTATAACAACAAGTTCCATCAACACAACTTAAATATTGCCCGAAACACTTTTATCTCCAGTACCCTTTAAATTTTATTATTAAACAGCAGATTGAACAAAATCCAATATCTAACTGTCAATCGTTCCCAAACACCTCAAGGCAATTTTTTTTATCGAACCCCTTATTACAAATTTCTACATCACAAATTTATGTAAATATTCAAAGAGTATCAAATATACATAATTTACAGACTCATTAATACCCTTTCCTACTTGATTAATAGCCTCAAGAACCCACTTGACACCTGCAGCAAACATTGTGTTGTTTACAAAATCTCTTGCTCTAATTGTAATTCCTGCTGCATAGGGCAAACAAAACGTTCCCTTAATACACGTATCAAGGAACATATATCTAATATCAAACTTCCCATTGATAAACAATCTGTAGTTTCCAAACATATCATCAATTCCAAACATACATGTGATTGGCAAAATGCTAAGATTTTACACATTGACACCATTTCAGAGATGCTTCACACTAAATGACACATCACAGTTATTAATGTACACACAGACTTATTGAAATGCTATGATCCCTTATTATTACGCTAAACCTTCTGTTTTTCCTTTGTCGTTGCTCCCTTATTGTTACGCTAACCCTTCCGCTCTGCTATTGTCGCTGCGTTTTCGTCGCTTTTGAATTTTGTCAACTGACAAGTGCAGTTGTGTCGCTCTAGGCTCTTCTTCGCACCTGACGAAAGACACAAGGATCCCAGAAACGTTGTGTGGTATTTATATTATCACTTTTGTGGATATATTTCTTATTCCTTACTATACTTTTCTACATTCAAGATAGCTTTTAATCCTCTATTCCAGATTAATTATAATTTATTCATACTATTTTTACTTATATCAAACTATAATGAATGGCAATAACGCACATGAGGAACTACTATTGACGTAACTTCGAGGGACAAAATATTTCTTAACCTAGAGACTCGTGTATAAATATTATATTATTACACTCGTATTTTATTGAAGTAAAACTGTATCATTTACTTACTTTTGGTTTTTATTCCATACCTGAATCATAATTGTATTATACATTTATTCGTCAAGTCGTTATTTTCGTCATTCAAAACTACAACGACGATGATACAAAGATAATAATAACTTCCTAATATCAATGTTGTCTCATCAGAGATTACAGTATATGAAATGCAAACAAGGTGACTTAAGACACGCTCGCAGTTAGAACCTTCATTTTCATTCAAACGCTTCTTCACACCAGAACTAGATGTAGATATAATTGGAATTGTCAAACCACATCGAATCCATCTCCCACTGAGCACGGTTACTACTTTAACGTAATTATGAATCATTACCAGACTACCAGTGAAACTAGCGTTATATTAAGAGCAGTGAAATGAATTTTAATGTCCCATAGTCAACTTTATGTTGTTGTTTTGTTTTGTTTTTAATTTATTTATAGTCGCGTCAACTTGTTGGTTATTGGCGACCCTCTAAAAGTATTTACATAGTTAATTTACAGCAGGTTAGAAAATTTCCAATTGTGAACAACGTTACAAATAGCGGATGTCAGTTTTGCGTCGGAGACGAACTCCAGGAGGCTCCTGATCGCCGTGGTGTGTATATAGAAGTCTTCTCCAGAGAACTCGGCTAAAGTCCTCCTGCGTATATCCTCATATTTTGTGCATTCAAATATAATATGCTGGATGGTGACGGCTTGATCACATACATCACAGGCGAGCTGATCTGTTCGGGAAAAAAATATATTCGTGTGTGAGTTGGGTGTGCAAAGTTCTAATTCTGGAAACTATTATTTGTTGTTTTCTTGAGATGTTGTTGAGGTGGCACAGATCTGCTGATGTTTGCAGGTTCTGATGGAAGAAGCCGTTATTTCCTCCTCTCCTCGTGTCCTGCCAGCTACCCTCCACTTTTCCTGTACATTCATTTAGAATGTCCGAGTACAGGTTGGGGCTTCGTACAATGGTAGAACTTCTTTGTTCTTTGTCCAAAAGTTGATTCACCAAATAATGTATTACTCATGAAAATTAAAAAACTACGTCTGATTGAAAGTTAATAATAAGAACGATAGCCAAATACAGGCAAAAGAAGTAATTTATATTCACTCCTTTTGTCTGTATTAGGCTATCTTTCTTATTATTATTACTCATTGAGTTGAAAATAAAAACTATTGTGTATAATCAAGTCTGAAGTCAATGAATTCGACAGTGCATTTGTAAAAGATTTTACCTTATTATTTGTATATTACACCTGTAAACAAAATATATTCAATTTGACATAATATAAATTATTTATTTAATTTTCCTGCCGAATATAAGATTTGGATAATTAAATACTCGCTCAACTCCAGGAAATTATATTGTGAAGTTTAAACATGCACATAACAATGTTGGCTGATATAGTTAGACAGTAATTAGGTTAATTTGAACAGTCTGTACGCGAAAGCACATGTCTGGTGGCGAGTCTGTGGCAGCGCATTGCTGCTTGACTGTAAGCTGTAGTAAGCTCGTCTGCAGCTAAGCCGGGGAAGAGCCTAAGCATCCTTAACGCCGATGGGCGCGTGTGATTCAATTATGCAAGTCTATCAGGACCGCGGTTGCTGCAGCACCTGCTATGCTCTGCAAAGGCCAACTGCTTCTCTCGATCTTGCACGGAGCTACTGGCGATATTAACTTACCACAGTTTTTACTTACGATTCAATTATAGAGTAACGAAAACTATATTCATAAACCCTACGAAACGTTATTAATATAGATATACTTTTATTAATTTAGTGCATGAAAGTATTTGACAGAGAATAGCCGAATTACTATAAAAAACGTCAATAAATTTATTCCAAAGTGTGAAAAATTTATAATTAAATCAGCGTAGTAATAGCTTGTATTACGTATTATAAATATACATCAGTTTGCTGTCATCCAGGAAAATTACTTCATACAAGCTGTATTTTCTGTTACTTGTTATGTATCAAACCACATATAGTTTTTTTATTTGACTTGATTTATTTTATTCCATTAATCCTCGTATGAGGAAATAGGACACGCCAATACCAAAAATTATAATATAAGACTTGAATGCTACAATTATACATAATTAGAAGTTAACATAAAAATACTAAAATTCGGGAACACAAATTTCCCTGTCCACCATAAGTAAAATAATATGAAGAATAACAAAAACAATAATTCTTTAACTATACTAAGGGTATAATATAATATTTACAGTTCTAATAAAAAGTATTTAATATTATAAGGTAAATAATTAATGATTCGAGAATGAACTGTCATAAAAAATAGAATTTACACATCACACAAAAACTTGACACACGCACAATGGAGGAAACACAAACCACGGACAAGTCACTTCACGAAACAGAGCGACGAGAAATCTGCAAACTTCAGGCCGTACATGAAACAAACAAACAAACAAAAGAGCAGAAAAGACCAAAAGAGAATAAGCAAGTATTATCAAAAGAACAGGAAAAAGGGTAACACTACTCGTATGAAATTAAAAACTAGTGGCGAAAAATGTGGTATTTGCAATAAATGTTAGAATAATTAGGCTTTGAAAGAACTTTTAGGAAATAAAAATAGTGAAAATTTTTAAAATAATGTAATGAAAGATGTATGCACTAGAAAACATTAAGTCGATTATCGTTAATGAAAGAGAGCAATACGTTTGAGAATTACCACTTTTCTCTGCTGTTATTTATCGTATCTTCATTTCCGTTTAATTGATTTTCACAATCTTTCCATATTTAATGTATGTATTCTTCCGGATACCAGATTTCTTTTAAGATTTTAAAGCACTTCATTTCTGTATTTATCTTCACTAACTTTTATTACTTTCTTTACTAGGTTCCTCACAACATTTTCTTTGTATCTGAACGTATGATTTGATTTATAATTTATAATTGTATATTTACTTTTAGTTTTCTTTGTACCATTTTGCTTTTAGTCTTCCTTCCGTCCTTTTTATAGTTATATCCAGGAAATTTATGCTTCCATTTTCTTCCATTTCTATTGTAAATTCTATTTTCTTATGTTGGCTATTTAGAAACTTTAATATCTTCTCTTCTTCTCCATCATTTATGATAAATAATAAGTCATCTAGGTATTTTACAATCATTTCCGGTGTCACTTCACATTCTTTAAGTAGTTTGTTCAATTCATGTTTATACGTGATAGATTTCCACTTAAGTATCCACCCATAGACACTCCATATACATGTTTGTATACCTCCTTCTTATATGTGCAATATCTATTCTCAGTACACAGTTTTATTCCCTCGATGAACATCATTTTTCTTTTTATTGTCGTTTAGTTCTCTGTAATTTTGCAATTTTTATTTATTTCATCTATTACAGTTCTCATAGGAACGTTCGTGTACAGGGATTTTACATAATAACTTATCAGTCTTTGTTTCTCACTTATCTTTACGTTTTTAAGTTTCTCTATTAACTCTAAACTGGTTTAATCATCATATGGATTATTTACTTAACATAATTTCAATTCCTTAATTAACTTTTTGGATAACAAATACGTAGGACTCCCTATCCCATCAATAATCGGCCTAAGTGGAAGTGTGTTTTGAGCGCTGAGTCCTTTTATCCTTGGGTCTGTAACTGTGCTATTTATCAAGTATTTTTTCTCTGTCTTATTAATAAAATTATATTTAATTAAGTTGACCAAATAACCATTCACCTTCTTATGAAGTTCTGTTCCCTGGGCTGTCCTTATCTTCTAATATACGCTTTTAACGCCCAATAATTCAAGAATTTTGTCCTCATAATGGTTCATTTTCATTATTAACATCATTTTGGTTTTGTGTGAGTAAAAAATTGACGTAATGCACTATATATAAAGTAATTGAATACATTTTATGGTACATGACAGGTATGAAAATACTAATGAAAATGTTTGTGATGTAATGTAAAAAAAATTAATAATTTATGTTGTATGTTTAATTGAAGTTTTTTTTAAAAAAATACAGATAATTATGGCAAACGCCGAAAGCTCCTGTAGTTTATATATCTAAGAAAATAAATATATAAATGTATGTGGTTTGATACGTAACAAGTATACATCACGAAAATAGTTTTTGTCACGGTTTTTTTAAAGTTTTTTTACCAATTAACGGAGAACATATTAATAATTTTCAATAAACAATTATATAAAATATATTATATAGTATTTTTGAAATCCGCCACGTAATCTAGAACTCTCAATAATTGTCTGTAAACCTGATTACGTCACATGCCTGTAAATATTCTGTGGAGAGGCGTTTTAGATCAGGTGGCAGTTAATTTCTTATCGCTGTACATTTCGTGTATTATTTGTGATAAAATACGGTCAAACAATGTACTTACTTTCTCATTTTTGTATAATGGAGAGCATTTTGATAAAGTTGACAGTGGAAACCTAACAAAAATAGAAGCAATAATGGTTGGGTTATTCTTAAGAAAGTAACTCATTTTTTAATGCTGCATAACTTAAAAAGTGAAGTTGCCATGCAAGTATAATAAAATGTTTGTAAGTTACTGATTTACAAAATAAAATACTTTTAATGATGTCAAAAATTTTAATTAAATAAATATTCTAAATACTTCAATAAAATAAATATGCACAAATCGTTTCTACCATGATAGGTTGAGATTTTAAGTAAAATAATTAATATTAGGTATATGTATTATATCAGATACTTTACCGTTTTGGTTTTCTATAGTTAAGTTAACGCCTGATGAAGCTCCTTTACTACTTTTCGTATATCTATCTAGAAAGAGTCTAGAATGCAGATGACATTGAAATAATTATGTCTAAATTAAATGGGAATATTCTTTGTTGAATATTTCTTTAATTTTACTATAAATCGACGGAAGACACTGGTGATAAGTGAGATATTTTTCAGAGATAATTCACTGACATATGATAGAGATATTCCGAAATTATCTTCAAGTTCAAAAGATGTGCCTTTAATTTAATTTTTTAAACACAATAATATACAGGGTGTTTCAGAAATCCTATTACATACTTGTAAGGGTTGTATGATGGACTTGGTAGATAAAGTTTTCATGAGGAACTCATATCGTAAATCTACCATTTGGATGCAAAATGAGTTTGAAAACCGAAACGATTTCAAATTTCCTGCTTCACGATACACAAACAATATGGGCTGAGATACCCGTTTCTCGCAGCCGTTGTTGTATTCTGACAAAAATGGAATGTGATGGAGTGAGGCGATGTGGAAAATGCTCGTGATACATGCGTTGTGCAGCTTCGCCGTAAATTATCAACTTCGCATTGTAATCTTCAACAGTGTATCCCAGCATCCAGTACTGTCTTGTTCTGTAATGCTCAATGACTGAATGACAACTGATGTGAACGCCGACTCTACCGAACTGATGGCTTCTTCGTGATGTAATAGAAAATGTATGGTAAGATGAGAGTAGGTAGAAGGAGAATTCAACTTCTGGATAACTTGGAAGTTATATCACGAGAGTTTCGTATTATGGGATTGCGGATTTAGTAGTGGCAGAGTGATGTTGCAGGAGATTTCCGGTAGAGATAGAAGACAAATCAGTGAAGTTATTTACATATTCAAGTTAGAAATGATACAAAAATTAAGATAGTAAGGGAGAGGTTGTGTTACTTTGTAAAGTATGAATAATACTGTTAGCAATTGACAGTGAGATAATAGACAGTAAGAAAGGTGAATTGTTTCAGAAGTATCAAGAGATGGGAATGGTACACGCTTGTACCTTCAGTTTTAACTGCCTGAAGAAAATAATTATGGAAGAATTTGTAACGTGTTCGCCCGTCGATACAGGTTGACGTGGAGTCGTTGCAAGAAATAAAGGGTTCCTTGTCAACAGATTCACGCCTTGAAACCTGCCCTTGGTTCCTTGGAGTTGAAAGCTGACTTGGGACTTAGAAAGGACAGGAGATCTAGGAACGATCTCGAAGGCTTAAAGGAGTAGACTAGTTGATGAAAGAGAGTAGTGTGGGGGGTAAGTTCGCCTGAGGCTTATCAGGGAGGAATCGGAGGTTTGGTCGTTTTATCAGTCAAGGCAGAGATGTAAAGATAAGCAGTAGTATACTTACAGTTATATATATAGTAGCTGTAAGAAGTAGAGGAAAGGGAGAAGGATGACAACTAGGGAAAGAGCCCAGTCGGAGACGTACCCTTCAATAGCGAAGGCAGATACTGTCTGACGACGGCTTGGAAGCCAGTCGTACTTTACATAGCGCGTGCTCCAGTTCTGAGACTGCTGCATGTGCTTTTGCAGAAATGCACGCGATGAACGGAAATCATAATTGAGGACGATTCGTTAATGTCCTAGTTATGCTGGTGGAATGCATAGTATACACAATAAAGGAGGCCACCGTTGAAGCACCGTTTCAAAATGTCAAGAAAATAACTCCACAGAAACGCCGATTATAGTAAAGTTAAATTTAAATATTGTATTAAAGAATAATCTCAGACAGTAAAACCCAGAATTTCGTTTCGTAAGTTAAATATTAATGCTGAGAATATTGTAAAATTGAATAAAGTATTTATGATTAGTAATTAAATTAAATTATTATTTAATGAAATAATTATTTAATTTAAGGATATAACTTTAAAACAAACGGAATTCAATTATCTTATAACGTTTAAATAAACGAAATTAAATCACCTTATCATAATTTGGACAGAAAGTTATAACCAAATGTGTCGCGTTCTCAAGTGTAAATATTTATAGTTCTTATCTAAATATTTAATAAGTGATATAAAAACAATACTTTGGAATCAATTACTTTCTTGACAAAAGAATAACACAGAGAAGTTTCCACCTTTTTGGAAAATAAACAATAGGATTCGTGAACTTCTTGAAGTATTCTGAAACTCGATAAATAATAAAACTTTTAAAACTGATGTTAAAGTAATTTTATGTTTTAATCTACTCAAGACAATATGTGAAAGCAAATGTCAAATAAGGAAATAAGTGCCTGAGGTGGATACGTGAGAAATTAAATTATTTAGAAATCACACCAGTAGCCGAATTAAGTAATCTGGCAAGTTCAGTAAAAGTTTGGTTGAAATTCAGATATGCACCTGGAAGGATGTATTAAATTGAGCGCCACCGTTCAGACCGAAAGCGTGGGCCAGACAGTTCGGCAACAGATAATAGTTATTGGATGGTCGCTGAAAATTTGACTAGTGTCCACGGGAGAAACGTGTTGAGTTCAATTGGCTGGATCCTCAAATGTCTGGAGGTCCTGAATGACTTGGTTTGTTGTACTTACTTAAAGTGAATGCAACATCACGCTTGGATATTTTTATTAAAAAAAATTAAGTTACCCTAAATAATTAGTTTGTTTTAATTGTCTAGTGGTATATAATTCAACTAATCACTGAATTAATCAAGGATTAGTACGTAAATTTTATAGTAAAAATTGGAGAAAATTTCATTGTAAAATATTGCATTGTTTTGAACCGTCAACTTTCATAATGTGTTGTAAAAAATTGGGGATATTTTATAAATTTAAATGTTTAGTATAAACTCAATTTTAAATATATATTTTTTTAATTTCCTTTTCTTAATTGTGATGAATTCAAAGTATAATGAAAAGTAAAATTAATTCCACTCTAATTCGAGGCCCACTAAAGCGCCCTAAGATATTAAGTTGTAAAAATAGTCAGGGAAAATATTATATCATAACTGTTAGGGTGTCTTATTGAATAAATTTATTAAATTTTATTTACTAAAATTCTGAGTTTTCATTTAGTTATTAATTATTATGAACCCTTATTCTCTTAAAAATATTTTGATCAAAATGAGTAATACATTATTTTTATTTTATTAGTGCTATTTGTTATTACAATATATATTTTAAAACTTAGATGGCCCGTAAAGCCAAAAGCTGTTAAATGAATGCTTGAGTATGAAATACAGCGTCTGTAATATTATCCAGACTCAGTAGTTCTTAGTGTACGACAGATGGGAGACTGGAATACAAACGTGGTGTTCTCACTGTAAGCAATTAGTATTCCCGACGGCCCAGGTCGTTATGCAGGGCTAAGTGCTTGGGCAAACAACTCTCTCGTGGACCCTTACTTGCATTGTCTCATTGGCCCATTCACCGTGCTAGGGACAGGAAATAATACTTGACAAATGCAAAGATAACGTTTATAATCCACGCTTCTCTTACACGCGAATTATTTATGGACAAACTACTTAATCAAATCTCACGCTCTAATTCCGTCGAGGAGTTCAAAGTCCCTCAACAACATCTGATAAATTATTATTTATGAACGTGAATAATCACTTTAAGAGTCCATGCGTTACAGTTGAATCATAGAATAGTTTTCTGCGCAACTAAAAACGCACTTAATGTTTTTGTATACGTCCAAGTATGTGCCGATATAATATTAATTAAGATTTGTTTCAAGGATGTAGATGTATGTGATGTTGATTCACATAGTCCTACAACAATATAAAGTTTGAGCAAATGTATAGCAGCAAGATATTCGTATTAACTGATTTGTTTCCTGTGATTAATCAGGACTTCATTAGTCGTCTACTTTTCAATGCGATTATTTGGTTTTATGATTTTTTTTCTATCTTTTGGTATACGCATTTAGTGGAAACAAATACTTTGTCAATTTACGGATATTACCATATACTTCAGTGTAATTATTAAAAAAAACTTAAATAAAGTTTTATGTTGTCATAATAATTTTTCCTATATATCTACTTTTAAGAAAATCCTTTCATCACGAACGGAAAGAATACGATATCAGTGAAAGTTCGACGCCTTTTCTCCTTAGGTTTCTGTCAAGGAGGGTTAATTTGTTTTGAAGACTAGTAGTGATATCCTTTTACAAAGTAGAATAGAATCGCAAAGGACCGAAGCCTGTAATCCGCCCTGTCACTTGATACTAGAACGCAGCTGGCCACCTAACACCCCTCCACTATCCTGAAAATCGAACTTATAGATTTACGGACACCCAATTCATGCTTATAAGCTGTTCTTGGTTTTATTAACGCTTTATGACTGATGTTGTTTAGGAAACAGCACTTATTTGTCGACAAAAAATCACTGTTTTCCATTTTGGGTTCCGCACTTTTTTAAATTTAAAATATGGTCCGTTTTATTGAATTTGTAATATTCTTGATATATTTTTTTTAAGAAAACGTATTCTTTCCAGTTTGAGCAGCCGCTATACTATATTGAAATTTGTTTTTCATGTATATTTAGAAGACTATTCTGTTTCATCATAATAGAAAACTGACCGAAAGTTCAGTAATATTGACTTTTGTCTTTCGTGGATAAGATGAAGATCGTAGGGAGATATTCTTGTCGTACTGACATTACACATATGCCGAAAAAATGTGATTATCACCCTCCACGCTCAAATGGAAATCCTTTGTGACTTTAATCAGTACTTGGAATTAGATAAATTTGGTTTTAGATTGCCTATAGGAAACTTTTGTAACGATATTATGGGGTAGAACTTCTTAACTGCATTAGTCTATTGGAAATAGAATTCTCCATCGTCACGTAGTATTTAAAGCGAACTATGGGGATATTTTATTTATGAGTGCTGTTAGATAACAGATGCAGCAAATACTAGTATAAATAAAACATTAAAATTGCTATAAACGGAACTAACATTAGTTAAAAATTGGGCTACATTGGTAAATGACATGTTGTGGCTTACTTATATACATTGTGAGTAGGAAACTTCTTATAAAAAAAGGGGGAGATGCTATCACTTTTTCTCGTGTTAAGTCTGAGTTGAATAAATAGTTCGTGACGTAGAACAAGCTTATTAGTATCTGACGACTGAAGGTCTGAACACTAGTTACTTTGTACCGTAGCCTAGATGTTCAACTGTCTGGCGCCGACAGCTCCACAGCTTCTGACAAGTGGCGCGCAGAGATATAACTGCTCCCAAAACTCTCCGTAATTAATCATTAAGTCTTCCAGAGTCTGAGTAAGTGTTGTGGAGACAGACTTCAGTTAGACGACATGCACTACAAAATTTATACTTATAACTACGACATGCATCAAAATAATTAACAGACATAACTTAACTAATAAATGATACTCCGTAATTCATACACTAGTGTGATATGCTGTCGCCATAGTTTTTATAATATCAAGTTGAATCGATGAATTTTAATATTTCAAGTGATAGAACTATATTTTTGTATTTCAGAAGTTATATGGGGTGAAGCAATTCATTAGATTACTTACATGGTTTTGCAACAATCGGATAAAATTTTCTTCATCTTGTATTTCTTGCCTTAATTTTAAACAATCTGCCTCGTATGATTCCATGCAAACATTTTCATACGTATTATAACAATAAAAAATTGTCTTTAATTATGCTCAGTAGTGCTACAAGAAATTAACAGACAAAAAACAGATATTAGTTTTGAACAATATAATTTGAAAAATTTGTAGACGTTTCGAGCAACTATTCTATCCTTCTTAATATTATTGTCAGACTGAAGAGATATTGCCAAAGTTACAACACTTTACATGAATATGAATACAAAATATAAATTAACAAAGATATACAGTTTAAATGAGAAGTGTCCTGCTTAACACTTCTTGGTCGTAATTTGTATTATTTCTGAAAAATTTAGTAGATAAACAATCATCATAAGGTAAAAGAATACAATTGTTAGATATTGGTTTTTTGACGGTCAACAATATTTTAATAATATTTTTAATAATACTTAATAATTAATTCTGGGAAAAATGATTTTTCCCATAAAATCAATAGGATAATAATTATCTATTAAAATTTAAAATACATAGTTAAAAGTTAAGGTTGTCAGAATGATGTGAAATATCAGACTTGTCAACAAAATTAAAAACCACAGCCTTTTCCTGTCTCCATTTTTGAACTAAGGTTCTCACAAGCCAAGGAACCTCGTCTGTTTTGAGAGGTGTATGTTCCTGGGTCGAAGACCTTTGGCATACTGTAAGGGTTGTTCGCTATTCCCATTGGAACAGTCGACCAGCTGCCTCCTAAACTCGTCGAGGCATGGAGAATAGAATGCTGCGTCTCCACAGCATCGTAAAGGCGTGGGACAAGTACCAAGACCTCGACCTACCTGATGAAGGTTTTCTAGTGTTTGTCAAGAATAACTAAGGTAAATGCCCGGGTAGGCATATATCCCGGGGGCCCTATTTAACCTGTCAAATTGACAGTATATAACTAATAGGTTTATATATGAGCTTGATTAAAATATTTTCGTCACTACTTGTCTTAGATATTCTATTTAGATTATTTACTATATATATATATATATATATATATATATATATACTTGTAATATTCAAACTTAAGCAAACACTGAAAATTAAATCCAACACGTTGTGGCCAAATTATGTGGTATTCGATCTTTTAAATGGAAGGAAGTTAACAGGATTTTACATTGAATTTAAACAAAACTATTTTAAAGAGGTAACAAAAGAATAGTTATTACAATTTTGATTTACTTTAAATTTTGTACATTTTTGTATTTAACCAATTGTCACAGCTTTAATGATACTGAGAGCCGCTCTAATAATGATAGTGATTAGCAATTGTCACCAAAAGTTATGAAAGAAAATACAAATTTAGTTTCCAATAACAAAATTTTATAAAAGAATCTAACAAAAACTAGAGAAATCTGACTGTAAATTATATTTACATAACGGTTTACAAAATAAATTTCCTAAGTACCATTTTATTTTGAGTTGGTCTGGTACTGTATTGTGCAATCCACAGGTAATTTATTTTAAAGAATATATTTAATTAACAGGTCATAACACCGATTGCAATAGCGTTTCACTTCACAAAATTTCGGCATCTTTCTATGAAATGATCAGAAACTTTACGTCGTTCTATTTAATTGGATTGGTTAAAGTCCAAAGACAAGCTTCAAACCATTATCGTTTGCACTCCTAAGCAGACTCGTGTTCATGACCAACACTCACTTTCGCCATGACCACCCTGGTCAGGCTCCAAAAACACACTCCTATGACCACTCCGATCAGGCTCCAAAACCACTCTGAATGTCCGCGATAGTTCTGGGCGTCTAACACACGCTTTTTCGACAATAATCGCTTAGAACGTCCCTGAATTCTTGCGCCAAACAATTTTCTGGCCTCGATAATTACGCTAACCATATTATTAATGAAAAATCATTAAATAATACTTACATTATATATTGTTGATTTCTACAATATATATGGGGTGCAAGGGGTATCATGCAATCATATAGCCTCTAATACCCAAACGCCACCCTCACCTTCTCGTGGTGCAACCCGTTCACGACACTAGGAAATGGCGACCGAGCGTTTGGCGGGATAACCAGACTATAATCATATAGATAGGAGGAAATGCCTACCAATGGGTGAAAACACCAATCACCTGGCAAGTGCCCGGGCCAAGAGGTGTCACCCCCACCAAGGTACTCGGATTTCATGGGCCAATCTCCAGTGATATCTTAATACACTAATGAGTAAATAAACATAAGTGAAACATAAAAACCGAAATCCTAGAACGTTGACAAATTTTGCTATGAAAAGGATTAACAAAAAGTAGGAAGACCTAAACATACCTGGAAGACGACGATCATGAAGGAGGCGAAGGAGTGTGGGAAACCTGGAAAGAAGTTAAAATGTTGGCAAAGAATATAGTTAGGTGGAAATGTTTCACAGATGCCCTATGTTCCTATTGTAGTAATTGGTCTTATTTTAAAATAATACGTGACACAAGCAGTTTAAACAAACAATTATTTATTAAGACACAATTTATATTTACACAAATAATCAAGTGAATTTTTACAACAGTTAGTAATTAATGTTATACAATGAAATTTAATCTTTCTCAGGGTCGTTTACTGGGCCTTTAATAAAACTAATAAATGTTAAACAACTTTTACAATGTAGTAAAGGAAAACACATACAATAACCGAATTTGAATTCTGAAATCTGAAAGCTGATGATTATACGTTTACTTAACAGTTTACAACTATGAATACTGTGAAATATTGAACTTACAATCTTTCTAGAAGACGACGATAATGATTTTTTTACAAAAGTTATCACATAATTAACTTTCAATTTATATTATTTATTAGTGTTTTACAATCAAAATTTACTCTCTCTCTCTTAGGGTCTTTAATGGGCCTTTAAACAAAGAAAAATATTTGTTAACAATCAAATTTTCTATGACGCTATTATCGACTTCAATGTATTATTTACAATGCAAACACAAAATGTTAACTTTAAATTATAAACGATATTCGAAAACCGAAATCTGACGATAACTACCTTTACTTAATAGTTTACAAATAGGAATTTAGTGAAATTGTAACATACAGTTCCTGGCAATCAGGGAAATTTGGCTCGTTCATTCACTAACACACTCATTGCACTTTATAACAGGCCATTTTTAACACTGACTCTAATTAACACTGTTGGTTTGACAAAAGTTGGTTATATCTCGACGACTTTACTCTGCAAGCTTTACGTGACAACTTTACACAGCAATATTTCGACGATGACTGCTATACTCTGCAATCTTTACACTAGAATATTTCGACGACGACTTTATTCTGCAATCTCTCAACGAAGACTTTAAACAGCTATATTTTGACGAATACTCTTTTTTATAATTCAACAACTTTATTCTGCTATGCTTCGACGACGACTGGACACACCACGATCTAGCAAAAACCAACAGCCTACAATACCCAAACACATGGGATTATTTCCTATTTTTGTGTGCAACTTGAGTGTTTTCTGCCGAAAACAATTCGAGTCCAAATATTTTTAATTATTAATTAATAATTGCTTTTTAATTACCACAATATATATATATATATATATATATATATATATATATATATATTATCACTTTTTTTGTCTGAATTTGCTATCTTTCTTATTCATATAATATGTGATTTAGTTTCTATCACCTACGCTTTTCTTGTCCCAACTGTGTAAGTGCGTATAATATTTTATCGCGGATTTCATTGGCTCAAATCTCTTTGTCCAACTACAATCTTCATTTCATTCTGCCCGCTGCCGTTTCAGAGTCCTTATGCGTCCTCCTTTAGACGCCATTTATGATGTAATTTCTTAAAGACGTACCTCAATGCCTTCAAACTTGCATTTTGTAAACAATCTAGGAGTATAGTAGCCATGTCCCTTAGTCTAATCTCAAACTGGTGCGGTCATTTTTCAAAATCCTGTTAGTTCTTACTGTATATTCAGTTTTTTGTCATTCCGTTGTTTGGAAAAGTTTTCTGCTATTCCTTGCTAATATATAGTTTGTTGTTAATGAAAGTTTATTAAGCAGAGCACAACTCTACATTCCCTTTGAACAATTTAAACGATATTTTGCCATCTTTACTAACCTTTCTGTCCTAAAATATTCGATTTCTTCATGTCTTTCTACACCGACCAAATATCATTCCAAAGCGTCATACGCGAAATCCATACATCGTATATGAACAGCTTCCAATTTCAAATGAATTCCAACCAGTGTAAAAAAGTTTTTCATGGTTTAACAATTGTGCTGTATACCAGGCTTGTTCTGAATAGAAATTATACCCGAAAAAAAATTGATTTGGAAGTGAATTCAGAGAGGCGTGGCAGTATGAGATTTTATATGGAACAAGGAAGACATAATATAGACCGAAAGGAATATTAGATAAAATGAAATGATCGAAACCATGAAATTTTACTCAGTAAAAGCTTTCAACAAAGAATGTCCGGAAATTGCTTCATCCTCTAGAATGTCTCGCATTTGAATTTGCATCCTCCCATTTTCCAATAAAGAAATTAATAAATATCAACTATCTCATATCTGCCGTGTTAGCGGATGCTGTTAAAACGACATTTAGAATTACAAATAATTCAGAGTAAATATAGCAAATATTTTTTTAAAATTAATTGAAAATTATCCAAGTAGTAAAATTTATCAATAAAACAATACATTAAAAGATTTAAATCTTTCTAGAGTGTTATTTTGTCTTTCTTAAAACAATTGTATTTGTCAAGAGGTACGATTACAAATTAAGTATGTATTAGTGTGCAGGCCTTCACCTTCAGGGCTCAATTTTAAAGTAATAAAAAATAATTTATGTATAGAAAACAACGATTAGTTTAATAACATTGTTTCCCAAACATTGCAATTGTAATTTTCTTCATGCGGAACAAAAATTTAATACAAAATCTTTTGTTCCTTAACATTATCATTTCGACAACAGCGTGAAATTATTCATACAGAATTCTTAGGCGTTGAAATTTTGAAATCTTGATGTACAAGCAGTTCAGTCTCGACAATTTTGGATATTTGAAAGTGTGTCCTATTCAACCTTACTTGTGCATTATTCCTGTATAAATGTGAAATAAAATTTCACATTTTGTTACCCCAACATTGTCACAATAATTTTTGTACTTCGCGTCTGTTTTTTCGATTTCATTTCTTGTAGTTATGAATAATATTTAGATAAATAGATATATAATTTTAATTCCAACGTACAGTACGTACAATATGGGAAAACTCATGCTCAGGTGTAAAAATATTAGAAATACCATAACATGCAGAAAGTATAATTTAAAACTTTGCACTGCACGTTATAATCAGGAAAATGGCTACCATATTGCACGATTGTTTACTAAATGCAAAATTGACATATATTATACGCATTGAGGGACGTCTGGAATAAATCTCTCTATATATAAAAATGAATGTCTGTCTGTGTATCTGCGTGTCACCTATGCGTTCCTAAACCATTCATCCGATTGCGATAAAACTTTGGTGAGTTGTTGTACGCACCTCAGCGAAGTTTTCCGTCGGGTTTTCGAAGCGTTACGAAACTCTCAAGGAGTGAACCGGGTTGAATTTTAAAAATATGCTTAAACGGCTGATATTATCCTTGATTACTTATTTTTGGGGTCTATGTGTTGAATACTTTCTATCTAAATGTTTTTAGTGTATAATTTCACATCCTTAAAGTACCAGTAAGGGAGGGGGTGGATTGGGCGTTACAAAAAAATAACGCGAAACAACCGATATTGGTATCAAATCCAGGGTTATAGAAGTCAATGAGTTTAAATCTGACATTCAATACGTTAATTTGTACTTCAGCCCCCACGTGTAAAGGTGGAGGAGGAATTTTAAAAACATGCTAAAACGGCCGTCGAATATTTAGTTTTCAGGGTCCATGATATTAATAGTTTCTTCTTCAGATGCTTGAGTGTATAATTTCAACTACGTACAGCATGGGAAGGAAGAACCACTAAGGGACGGGGTGGAATGGCGGATAAAACTTCGAATAAAACGTTTCCGGGGTCGCTCAATTTGATAGTGTCATTCTAGAATTATTAAGTGTTTAATTTCAAGTCCAAAAGACAAGGGTTGTAAGTACTACTATGGTGTGGGTGGTTGTGGAAAGGGTTTATATAAAAATTAATGGAAAAAAGCCCGATATTATTGTCAATTAAATCTCGTATTAATCCAGGTTGGTGAACAAATTTTATGTTCCTTTTCGTGGAGGTGTACACAGTTGAGAAAAGATTACCTGGAGTAGTTTTGACCGTTTTAAGTTACCAGATAATTTTTTTGATTTTCTTAGGGTACGAGTATATTTTGGTCCCTAGTTATAGTTGTATTTATTTAAAGTATCGGGAGTAGTTTCAGACTTTATTAAGTTATCGAGTATTTTTTACTGTTTCAATTTGTTGTGATTTTTAGACACTTTTATTTGATGCAGTAGAACAGTTTCCGAACAATGTCAGTTAACAGCGCGATTTATTTTGAGTTCTATGCCGATTAAATTGGTAAATGTGCCAAATACTGGCGCTATTGATGCTGGTTAAATGAAATGTTACTTAAAGGTTAGTGTTGTATTAATTCGGTCTCCGGGCTAATTTAAATAAATACCCGGGCAACGCCAAACACTCAGTTAGTTGCATAATAAATGACGTCATAAGGAAGGCACATAAGGAATCTGAAACGTCAGTGGGCAGAATAAAATGAAGATTGTAGATGGACAAAGAGCATTGAGACAATTAAATACGCGATATAAAGAAAATGCACTTACACAGTTATAACTCTTTTAAAAATTTACGTCACAATTAACATCCTCGCATATTCGAATAAAAATAATAAATATCACCCTGTCAGATCTGCCTGCATTAGTTTTTTGCTCAATAACCTTTAGGGGGTTTGTCTTTCAGCTCATATAATGTGCTGGATTTCATGAAGTTCGGAGACATTTAAAAATTGTAGAAATCTTTAAAGTCTCTCATTTCTATTTTCTAAACGTTGTTCCTTTTGTCTCAAATTTTACTTGAAATTTCTATTACATATTAAATGTCTCTTCTATATTTTCTCAGTTTTCCACTTAACCTTTTATACAATTAATTCTGTACCGTCTGAGTGACAATTTTTCACTACGTATCTTTGAAACATATTCAAATTGCCATATAAAGATTCACATCACTGGAAATGGAAGATTTATGTGTCTACTAAGTCAGCAAATGGGCAATTTTCCCGGTGGAAAAGCCTAAAGGAAACCAAAGATAAAACAAAATTTATAATCTCCATAATAAAAGAAGTAAAAATTTTAATTATATTACGTTTTAGACTTATTTGTTTTATTCAATTAGTAGTCCGAAGAGGAACTAACATGTCTCAATAAATAAAAAATATTATACTTATAGATTAAATTAATAATAAGTTTCTATCTCCTAATGATATATTACTGAAAACTTTGTGTGAAGTTATACATAGTTATTAACAATTCATCCTAAGAGAAAATATTATTCACTAATCTTAGTTTAGGTGTAAACTATTAGTTTACTTTGTATATGGAGAAAACACTGAAACACTGATCTTCTTTAACTTGTGTCTTCTATGAAACGTGATCTTGGTCAGTAGTTCTTACGTCGCTTCGTGTAAGATGAATAAAGGTAGTATATTATAATAAAAGGTCTTTATTCTAAAAATTTACTTGACTATTACGCAACACCATCAGACAGTTTTTACTTTGGTACTTTGAGGAACTTTATCTGCAAAAAAGCGTCACTGATTAACAAATGTCTACAATGTTTTATTCATAAGTGCATAGATTTTATATTTTTTAAATCATATGGAAGACTATTATATACGTTTGTGCCGGAGTACCGAATGCTTGATTCAAAGAGGTGAAGCTGTTGTATTTAGTAGTTGGACCGATGTCTCGTGTCGTGCAGATAATTTATACATTTATTTATTTATAAGATTAAAAAACCTATACTGTGGAACAAATGTTTACAGCATGCATTTCAATGCGCAGAACCTGTTATTCTCGCTGCTCGCTTTAGCAGTTTTAATATTTGCAGCTCGTGACTAGAGCAACTCAAGTTTGTTAATCCGAAAGACACTGCCAAAGTAAAATAAGCGTGGTATACTATTTTACTCTCTCCTGAATTAATACTTTTAACGTATTACAGATTGAACTGAGATTTTATGAAAGTTTAGTGATATGTTAGTCACATTTTTATTTATCATCAGTCTCTAAATCTACTCCAAGTTAAGTTTGTAGATACTTTAGAAAAGTTAAGCATTTTATTTTTCTCAGATTTAAGATTCTATTTTCAGAAAAACTTTCGCTTTTCCGAGTCTGCCTCCGTAATAACCAACTTAGTATTATCTACGTAAAGAAATGACCTTGGGATGTAAGTAGCTAGATAAGTTCTTTATGTATTGGATAAAAGTAATTGGCCGAGATTGGTGGCCTGTAGGACTCAACATATTCTATATTCCTATTCAGACAGTTACATTAACCTGTCTGCATAATATATTGAGACGTTGCCTTCTGTTTTCCAGGTATGAACGCATTAAGGAGAGGGAACTGCCTTTAATTCCGCAAATTTCTCGTTTTTCTAAGAAATATATCGTGATTCACGAAATAATAAGTCTTAGATAAGTCAGCATATATTCCATCACTTTTACGCTGGGCTGGAGTAATTATTTAAAATTTTCTCTAGGAAGTTAGTGATTCTTGGGTGTAATGTTTTTCAAAAAAATTTTAGAATATAGATAATCATCTGTTGTGAAATATTTTTTCCTTTCATCATAATGTCAACATTCTTACCTTAAGGTTTATCATCCAGATTTACAAATATATATATATATATATATATATATATATATATATATATATATATATTGTAGCAATAGTTAATTAGGCCATTAAATTGATTAGATATAATTTGAATTGTAGCGAATAAGTTGAATTGTAGCGGTATGAGCTATCAAAGCAACAATGGCGGAGAGTTATTTTCCTTTGTCGGAAAGCCGAAATGGGAATTCGCGCGTGAAAGGAATTCAGTCTGTGCCGAGACGGAGTCGAGAAAGGATAGACAACCACTAAATTCTGCATACGAGAAGTTATAGTTTGCGGTCGGAGACGAGAGGTGAAAGAGTATAACGTCTTCGCCGAGATACGTGGCAGTTGGGTCGAGCAAGGAGAAACTAAAAGCCTAAAATCTGCGACGAGAAGAAAGTAGTTAAAATCTGGACTCTGCATGTGATAAGTAAAGTCTGCTAACATTAACTACAAATCACGAGTTCCTGTATGGAAGCAGGAGTTTGCTTCATAAATTGAACAATCTTTGCATTGAGGGATCTAACTCGGCTAGCTGACCAGAAGGGGAGACAACAATCGAGATTCCTAATAGCTGAGTACGTGCATTTCGACCGCGTGAGTGTAAAATCTGCGAGGAAATTAGAATCAGTGTAAAAAGTTGCATTTTTAGTGTAGTGTTGAAGCTACAAAAGAAAGAGCTGGTACCAGACGGACATTACGTGAGTAACCAAAACTTTGATATGAAATTTTGTAAACGATAATTAGAAAGGTAATAGTCAGATTTCGTTCAGTTTCATTACATTTAGCTTTCTTTCATTCCATCTATCGCCATATTATTTTAGGTGAATTTTTGTGTTTGAATTGTTAATTAGTTTATAAATCACTTTTCTGTTAATTATCAAACTCAGTAGTGACCCTGAGATTAAGAGAATTTCAACATATTGGATTGTAAATATTGATGTGTATTTGCAAGAACAACATAAGTTGAAAATAATTAAAGTAAATTTTTGTAAATTGTGATCAAAGACAAGCGGACAAGGACAGGGCTAATAATGTGAATTTTTAAGAAATAATAAAAAACTTTAAATATTAATAATTTTATTAATCATTCCTATATTTTAATTAATCGCTATCAGATTGATTATTACAATATATATACAATATTAATTGTTTATATAAATTGGATTGTTCAGCTGCACAAATTCTTAAAGGACAACAATGACGGCAAGCTCTTTGTTATGAACTGCGCGCATTGTACAGAAGGTTAGTTGGTTGCAGTCTGGCAAATCTTATGGTCGAGAGAGGGAACAGAATTTAAGAGTACGAACAACGTGGTCCAAGCTTAGTAAGTCAACTGAGAGACTTATATGTTAATCATTACATTTGTAAAAAGATCTGGACGGAGAGACAAGTTATGTAAAAATCTGCAAAGCTGAAACAAAAGGTTTAGTGTCCAGTTCAGATATATACGCACTCCAAAATGACCCTTTCCCGCAAAAAGGCATTGAAATTTAATACGTCCGACGGTTGACCGGAGTTGCAGATAATCGAGTTCCTGGAGGAATAATCCAAAAAATACAACCGTGTGTTTGTTCAAGTGTAGAGTCTGTGATTAATGGACTTTTTGTGAATTCCCCAAGGTTCGAAAACGTTAAGTCTGGTACCAGCAGGACATTTGTAAGTACAGACCAAAAGAATTAAATTCTGTAAACGGTAATTAAGGGTATAGTCAGGTTTCGTTTCATTTTGTTTCTTTTAATTTTGTTAGATTCCGTTGGTTTCAATTTATCTATGTTGTTAATTATTCAATTTATAATTTTGATTGTTCTTATTTATCAAATCCTGTAAAGACCCTGAGAAGAAGAGTTATTATATTTTATTGTTTTTAAAATATAAAAGTTTGTATTTTACCTTGAACGCCACAAATTATAAAATAATAATTTTTTTGTAAATTTTGATTGAATTTGGAGTGCCAACCTAGGGCAAATCATTTGTAAAACTAAAACTAAAAACACATGTTAAAATAATCTTTGGCAAATAAAAGTTTTTAAATCTGAATAAATTTTGTTAAATATTTTCCTTTAATTAATTATCTTTATTAATCATTACAATATATTGTAATATATACTAAATATAGACTTTTTAAATGAAATATTAATAAAATTTACAAACAAAAGATTTATTGTTGCAATAACTCAAACAATTACAAATTTATTATATTGAATTTCTCAGGGTCTTCACTGGGTTTGATCATGGACAAATCAATAATATTTATAATCTTAACATCAACAAATTACAATTAAAGGAAAAGAAATTTACTGGTCAATTAAACTAGAACGAAATTTAATTGTGAACGAAATTAAAAGTAAAAAGATTGACCCTGATTAACAATTTTAATGAAAAAGAGAACGAAATCTAACGGCTATCTTTCAATTATGTTTACATACTTAATTTTTTTTCTTTGTTACTCACGTCTGCCCAGCATTCCAGCATACCTTTAATTTTCTAAAACACTATTGCGGGTTTTACACTGCTTCTAAACTCACAGATTCTACGCCAAATTTTTAAGACAAAATTTTATATGTCGTCAGGAACTCGGATGATCCTCCTTTCGTCCTCTATCGGTTGACCGCTCGCCTTAGGTGAATTCTGCGATTTGCCGATTGGGTAGTCTTTATTGTTCCGGACTTAAGCCGAAACTTATGCTATTTCTGGCCGGCTATGGACACAAAAACTGCTTTTTCTTAGCAGGTTTCGACGTTATACTTTTATGAATATTTTACTTTGTACTGCTAATTGCCAACCCTGTTGAATTCTCCTTCCAAAAACTGTTATACCTCGACTAGGTATTTCCGTGAACTGTATCTTATCACTGCGAACTGTACTCTCGTCTCGCAATTTGAGCGCGCATACGCCAGTTTGACGGACGTTCCGACAAAGGAACAGAACCGAATTTTCTATTGTTGTTTCAAAAGATCCTGCCGCTACAAAGGATTTCTCAAACAATTTAGATTTTCAATTTCACATTTAATGTCTTAATTTATTGGAATTACAATATATATATATATATATATTAATTCATATTATAAATTATGTAAGAGAGAAAATATAGCACGTTGAAAGTATTAAAAAACTATACCTGTTGATGCACATATTCTACTGATTAAACACCTATACCTTGATCTACAGTCGATCAGTTTAGTGTCTTGGCATTTTACTGGATTATTTTCAAGATAAACACTATTTATATGTTAAAAGATATACACGAATTTTCATCGTAAGATGTCGATGTCGCTATAATGTGTTCTTTAATTGATATTTTACCATAACAATACGTTAATTAATATTTACTTAAAAGTCTGAACATGATGGTTTTCCTGTGTCAATTTTGTTGAATTTGTTGCATTCCTTGAGCTTTTCAGAGCTTTAGTGATAATGAAAACCAATAGTATACATTGTGAAACAAATTATTGAGTTTTTCTGGAAAAAATTATTCATTTAAACGCTAGAATTTTTTTTCTTTCACATGCAAATATATTGCGTTTACTAAGCTTTATTTGCCTCGTCTGCACAGTGGGCAGTCTGGAATCTACACATTATTCACCGCTCTATTCCGAGCTGCCATCCGAATTGCTGCCCTACGACTTTTCTTTCACATTGGAAGAAAGTTAAACGGACTCGTGGGGGAATTTAATTCCCCAAGTTTGGCAGTGACAGTTTAAAACTCGGGGACAACAAAGCAATCGAAACGATATTGTGAAGCCCTCAAAGGAACCATTGAAATGTTCCACTTTGGCTTCGAACTGAGCTTCCATTCCAGAAATGCAATTTGAAGCTCTTATTGAATCGTTCGCCTTAAGATTTCTGTAAACTTAGAAAAAACTTTGTTAACTTCTCAGTAACTAATTTTCTCGAAATTTGCACCCATGTAATTTCCTTTCTAAGAATTACATTTAACTGTATCAAGATTTTTATTCAAGTTTCTAAATTTAATTCAGAATATTTAAAAGCAATTTAAAACAACTTTAATGTAAAATTGCGTTATTTTTTATTGTAATTGTGATAGATAATGATCCACGAAGCTCAAATATCCGATATTTGCTACGTATGTTTTGCATTTTAATCTTCTGTGTATTAATAAAAGGTTCTCGGTTTATCAACCTGGTCAATGATTTATTAAAACATAATATTTGTGGGGAAATTCACTTTTTTCAGGTGACTAGTGTTTCAAGACAATTTTGATCAATTTATATTGTAGGCTCCTGACAATACACGGGAATTGAAATTGAATTTGAAATTCTATACGGTTTGCAGTGTTCAAAATTAGGTTACTAACAGTTCTAATGTAGTAATACAGAAAACAGATTTAAATACATAGTAATAAGATAAATAGCCAACAAAAGAAGTGATGATATAAATACCACACTATAAATAAACTTTTAACGATTACTCATTTTACTACAATACCGTAGGCATCGGTTGAATCGTGATATCAAATGTAAGCATTGCATTATAAAGCAATATTTTGCTAAACATCGCGTCATATAGAGGAATGCAAGGAGCGAAACAATTTCAAGTCATGAATATTATGAGTAGGACTAGAAGCCTATCTAAAAGGGTCGCAAATAGATTTCCTGTACGAAAATGACGAATTTAAATAATAATTATCATTACAGAAATAGTAGTGGGCTAATTATTTTTCGGGTGTTAATTTGTATGATTTTGGGAAGAATAATAATTGTATGTTAATTAAGCAAAAGGTATGTTCAGGAGGAAGAGAGAAGTCGTTTTCTTGATTCTTTTTTCACTTTTTCAATTGTTGGAATAGTCTTTAACCCTACATGAAACATAATTTTCGATATTTTAAGACAACTAAACAAACGAAAATCATTATCCCAATTAAAACCACCGTTCAAATTAAATTTCAAACAATAATAACAATAGTTGGAAATCATTTCGTAGACAAGTTTCTGGTGTCCTAGATCAATCGATTATTCTGCCACATGATTCACATATTAATTTTTAAAAAGCATAGACAACTACTTTTAATCATCACTAACTTTATTATAATTTTACTAATGTGGATAATGGCGTTATACGAAATCAAATCGTATAATACAAGTGCTTTGTAACTTGTCCCATTACACAAACCTGCGTTTGACTTAAAATGCGGCTACGTTTTAGGAACACACATACAAACCTGACTATGCATTCCAAACCAACCTGAGCTTGCCCGCCCAATCGAAATATACTCGAAAGTAAAATAGCACTGTATTATTTACGCTTGTCGTGACCGAAGCCACCAGTTCTAATTTGTTCGAGCTATTACCGGAAATAGGAAAGAATTAATAGGTAATTGTGGAGGAAAAGATTGGTAAAGGAGCATTCGGCATCAAGATAGCATGACACTTCCAGATGAGGCTGATCGGTGAATCGGGTTCAGACATACAATTAGGTTTAAAGAAGAATAATTATCAGGTCAGGAATATAAGAAGGAGAAAACTAGGACGACCATTCCTAGTGAACCCCCAGATGTGACTGATTTGAAACGTGCACATGAGCGAAGCATCTCTCCCCTCCAAAAATCGTGAGCGCACCCAAGAAATAACCAATGTGGTGACAGAAATTTAGGGCGCTAAGATTGAAAAGATTGAAAAATCTGAACAAAGTCCAATTTTTAACCTACAACCCGAGAGCATCGGCAAATTCTTGGGTCAGACCACGAAACACGTGCAACCGACAAGAAAGACTTATCCTAGCTGTTAATACCCTGTGGTTTCTAACGCGCAAATAAAGCGTTGGATAATAGAAGCAAAAGAATTAATAATATATTACAGCAAAAATTCACACGAACTGCTTGTTGTAACTTCCTAAGAAAGAGCGTAAGGAGGTTTTTCAAGTATTACAAAAAATAATATCCCACCGAGATTGTAAACAATTCTTGCAGAATCTGAAAGTAAGGAAGTCGAGAAGACAAAGAAACCTTTATTATGCGTGCTGCATGAACGAAGATATCAAAGTTTCCTCTATAAATACAATCCGGTATTTCCGACATACTGTCTTCTAGTTGTCGGCGATATTACATCAAATCAGAAAGGTGTCTGGTTCGAGTCCCTTACCCGTATGGAAGTTTCTATTCATCTTTCTCACTTTCAGCATCATTAACGAACCCATGTCAAAGTTGCATGGTGCGTGGTCGAGATCCCCATTTGGAACATCTGTCATCAGATAAGAGGAAGGAAGGGAAAACTACCTAAAGGAAATGAAAGGTTCTCCAATATTTCCAAATGGAACGGAGAACTTTCTATTAACTAGTTTCAGGACAGCTGACTAACCAGGTTGACAATACGGCATTAACATCTATGTAATTTCATATATTCGGAGAACAAACATTAGGATCTATGTAGAAAAACTATATTAAACATACACTCAGTATGTTACAAAGCAACACTCAAGGAATAAATTTCGATTTGTCAGGTTTTACACGTTTTATGTACACTTTCTTTCTCTATAACTGCCTAGTTTCAGCTGAATGAGCATAATTCCACTATAGGTACTGTCCAAACCCACCAAAGATTGTTCTGACTGCTGATTTAAGTATAGGTTTTAGTAATATCTAATTTTTTATTGGAAATATTGTCCTTCGGTTACTATTTTAACTCGTATATTTGTTATAACTCTGATTCTGCAAGTATATGGAATCAGTGGTTTTGCTGAATTAAAATATTCTCTAATATTGCTTATTTATTGACTCTTTTCCTCAACCTGAATATCAACTGATTTAATTTGAGTCATTTATGATACACTTAATATTCACATTAACAATAATTATCTTCCGTATTCGTCTACATAATGTATTACATTACATTACAATTTTAATTTTCGACTGTTAATTTTAACTAGTACTTCTAAATATCCAGTCATTCAAGAAGTCTTTATTAAATCCCTCACATTTATGTATTTTTTTTTAGGGTAACAGGCTAGAGAAATATTTTGATTGATTTACATTTAGCGTTTAAAAACTCCATTAAAACCCAGGTCTTATGTTTAATTGTGGGAATCAATCTATATGTAATCGGTCAGTATTATGGACAGTCTAAAGATGTTGAGAATTGCACTTCTACGTGAGGAGCATTTGCGCCATGAAGCTGTCTGCTGCTGACCAAAGAGCCCTTGAAAGTCACAGTCCGTGGGTGTTCTTGCTAACAGGTCTCATCAGGGGTTGTTGCGCAGGCCGTGGCGTCGACGTGACGGGAATATCAAGAGGCGCTCTTTTGGTCCTAGTTTTTGCATGGAGTGCAGCGCGTCGTCTGCTTTGTTTTACACAACATAAGCCGAGCTTCTCAACGCAGGGATTTGGCCCTGAGTATTTACAAACACGAAACTGTTACTCGCTCCAGCTTGTGTTTCCTAAAGGCTTCTTCAGAGAGCATACACTGTTTAACAAATTTGTGAAGGCTTAACTACGTAGAATATAAATATTTTATAAGCACGTAATATTAAGAGGCAGCATGTGACGATGCAATCCTGCTTGTGTAATCATTAAAGTATTTTGTTTACATACGTAAGATATAATAAAACCTTTCAATAAGCACTCCCAAACGATCGGTGAAAGTTATGCAAATAAGTATAGTAATATATGTCAATTCTTCGTTATCTATTGACGATACAGGATATAAAATTGAAATAATTTTTTTAAGAAGTCAGTGTGATTTATTTGGAGAGGATGGATCAAAGTATTTATTGTGAAGATTTTTTTGGATTGTTTGTTCGTGAATTGTGTCATATTTCTGCACACCTACAAGAAAAACAGAAAATTAAATTATATCGGAATTACAATCAAATACACAAAAATGTATGAGAAGCACTGCACTCAAACATATTCACTCAGATGTTTCATTAGTATTTTTGATTCGCTTTCTACTATTTTTATTGGAACCCCTATCATTTAATTTCATAAATTTGTTTAAGTTTGTGTGTTCCGAAATTTAAGCTGGTTAATTGTTTCATTTGTGCATCGTTCTATTTAAGTATTAGATTATCCAATATACGTTTTTGTTTCCCTCATTTTACTTTTTAACTATATTCCCATTTGGATTTTAGAGCTAACTCCATTTAATGTGTTACATTGTTGAGACACATACCATCTTACATGTCAATATCTAGGGAAACGCCCTTACAGGTGTTACTCAATGAACTAACGAACATTTTCAACAACCATGACATGTTATACTTACCTGAAACTACTTATAATTCAGAGTAACATACCATTTGTGGTATTACAAACCTTTCGTGCATCTATAGTTGTCGTTACATCGTATCTGTGTGCCAGGCTCCATCTCCGTAGTGGTTGTTAGACGCTGAAACCTTGAAGAATGATTCTACACAGCACACTCTAAGTTTCTCAGCTATCTTGATCTTATTGACCCATTTAGGTCTGTCTTCATGAACTAAGAAGTATTATTGGTCCGTGAAATCGCGTGTCCTATGAAATTTTCCATTTCTGAAGAACATCTCTTTCCCACGATTTCAAACCTCAGGTAAAATCCAGATGTTTGCCTGAATCGAGCTTCTGCCCATACTCTAGGGATTGTCTCCCAAACACACTGACGAAAGGGGTCTAACGTTCCAATTTCTCGGCCCTTGCTAATATGTAATATAATTAAATGTAACAAAATCTAACCATTTATTAAACTCTCGCTACAATTTATAACTGTATTGAGTGTCGCTTTAAGTAAAAAGAGGAAGACATTACAATATGACCGTGAAGATGGAGAGAGTAGACAGAAAATGGTAAGCAGATTTGAAGTGTAGATGATAAACTTCTGAGAGGTGATGAGAATTTTAGACTGCTTTAAATGAAAACATTCACTTTTTGGTACCTGGACCACAGTAGTCAACCCTAATCAGCCGTCGAACAACTGTTTGCTTCTGAAACGTCCAGTGTACGCCAAGACAAAATTTAGAAAGTTTTGACAATGATGTGTTTACGCAATCAAAAGCAAATTTTTGTACACAGTGTTGTACCTCTAATGAAGTGCATAAACCTCTGTGAAAGAGACTGTTCACCTCTATTGAAATAGACTTTTTAGTTGAAATCCCTCCAATCGGGGAGTTTTTAAAGACTCATGAGTGCGATTGAAACGCACTATGGTTTCTATTACATTCAGTGTACGACAGTAAATCTGGGTGCACGTGCCAATCAGTTTGCTGATTGCCGGAGATTTCGGAAATTATGGGACTCGATCTGGATATGTGGTGCCGGTGTTTAAGTCTCCAGGGAGCGACAACCGATGGCTCAAACGTGTAAGCCTTCCCTTTCCCTAACATCAAACTGCGTGTGGTTAAATCTTCCGCCAGGTGTATGATTAACCGGTAATTTTTTTAATTATCGGCGTTCCTTTTAAAAATTACGGTGTATATGATTGAATAAAAGTAAATCAATATTCAACGATTGAGAAGTGTTCGGCTGACCTGAGGAAATTTTTTCTTAACTTTAACTTTTATACCTCCAATTTTGTGAATATAGAGAATTCAAGCGTTTTAAAATTATTTATTTAATGATAAAAATCTTAATGTCTTGACCAAAATAATAACAACTGAAGTTCTCATGTTCGACTGAATTACCTGAGTGTTCCTGAATCTTCTGTTATCATCTTCTTTAGTTTTTCCCAACCATTTTTTACTATGCCCCACTTAATTCTTTCTAATGCCCCCCCCCCCCGTATAACTTATACATATTTTTTATATTAAAATATTGAATAATTCCTAAAGAAGCTTAATTTCAACCTGTGTGTCACTGTTCTTGTATAGTAATAATTCTGTGCAAAAACGGAGTAATAATTTATTTTAATCTGAGATCGCATAAACTTTCGCCCATTGGAGCTATTGCGGCGTTGACGCTAGAACACAGTAGACAACAACTAAGCGAATGTCATAGCAACCATTCAACATAGTACATACTATTCCTTCATTAGACATGGTATCATAAGTGGTGGTTTTTAAATTATATGCTAGAACCACTGGCGTGAGCCCCACGTTGGGATACACCGGCCTACATTCTGCGGGTTATTCGGATCGCGATCTTTAATTTATTAATAAATTGTTGAATAAAATCAATTTTGCATACACATTGCCTCCGGGCCAATATAGTCCAAGTAAAGATACGCGCGAGAAGATAAAAATAAAACGTAGATGATGAATTATTACTGAATTTAAATTGTATAAATATTGTTTTCCAAACAATGTATCTATTTTCGATATTAATATTCAATATTAAAATAACAATTAATAATTAGTAAATTATTAATTAATTTATTTTCCATAATTTATTGCATGTCAAATTGAATTGAATTAATAAAATAATATTGAAACGAATAGAGGGAACTATTACATGCTTACAAACGTCACTAAAGAAAATTTTCAATTTATTTCAATAACTAAATTTCCTGCGGAAAAATAATGATTGATAATATGATGATAGCAGTATTATGCACGGTATAATAATAATGATACTCTTTCAGTGATTTCGCCAAGTAAAACGAACATATATTGTCCACGTCTTCATAGCTCGACCTACCTGATACAGGTTTTTCTAGGCTTTGTCCTGCATTACTTTTAGGCGAATGCCGGGTAGGATCCTTAAACTATAGCCCGGGGGCCCTAGTTAACCCTTGGCTACTTTCTTCTACCCTTTCAAATCCCTTCCTATTCTATTAAAGGGAAGTTTCCACCATGTGAATTTAAGTAGCCTGTTGCACTAAAAAAATATATTGCCGGTTTACTACCTGAGCACTGAATATTATTATTCAAATAAAAATCATCAGAAGATCGAATTTTTTATTATAAAATAAGTCTAATTTAAATATCATTAACATGGAAAAAAACTTTATGAAAATATTTTATTCGTCCAGAGAGAACCGCCAAACTTGTACCAACTGGGTGTATCTAAGATTTTGCGGATATAGGAGTGATTGAATCTATATTACTGAGTACTGTACTTCATTTGACCTCTAATAGTAAATAGTGTCACAACGTAACATTTTTACAACTCATAACTTTAGTAATATTATTGATCTCATTTTCAACTTTTAGTTATTGTCTGGCAATAATCTTAATATTGGTAGATTGAAATTACTTCAGTCATAGGATCTAATTGTACGTTTCTCATCCTTATATCTTATCATATTTTTCAGCCTGCGTTCTTACATTACGGCGTTTCTGTCAAAAGTAGTAATTCATCTTAGCGAATCTTCTCACTCTCCCCTTCCTTCAGCTTCAACCGGAATTAACTGCCTCTAAACTCTAACCCTGCACAAAAACCAATAAATTTCGGGGAAGGCTTCAGATACTTCAGAGATGACATGCTGTAGGAGAATAGAATGGATGTTTCTAGCGCCTTGAAATGTGAACAAGAAGTCTCGTCTGTTAAATTCGGATCGTTCGTTGTAACACATCGCTCTTCCTTTAGGAGCAAACAATCAACAAGTCAGCTAAATAATATTAATCTAGAAAACTACAATTCCGGACAATTACCTTAAATTAGTATTATAGGTCACATATTTTTTACTAATATGAACTGCCAATGAACGTTAGTTGGAGTTAGTAACTATGAATGAAAATTTCTCATAAAACTCATATTTTAGCACGTTGTGAACGTCTTAATTACATTTCATATTAGGTATTGTTACATTAATGTGAAGATACATTTTAATCAAAAACACTTTTAGAAGTAAGCTCAATGCATATCTAAATAAGTTATATCGAATCCAAAAATTTAAATAGCAGATTATTTCATTTCGTTTTTTCTGATAAAGTAATATTCTATTTAAAATGAATTTTTTTATTACTGGGTTGTAAAAGGTGTTCAACTAGAAATTAATAAATTTATATAAGAAGACTATTTAGAAAGTTTATCCTTATCCTTAGTTGTACTCATTTTCCGGTTACTTCCGGTAGTTTAACCGAATCCAACGTAACTGTTTTCCATCTCTTGTTCTAGCAGAATACTTAGTATTCAATTAATCAGAAAGTCATGTTAATAGGATTATGTTAGATTACAATTTTTCCGTCCATGTTTTCTAAAACAATTTATTGTTTCAATTATTTTTTGTTGTAAAAGAATATTCGTAGTTTATATTAAATATAAAATTTTGTTCATCATCCTGTTTGCTACTTCGTTGTAAAACTAAGGCAAAGCTAGGTTTTATTCCTATCTTTCAATTTTTAACCACCAAAATCTATCGTAAAAATTAATAATTGTTTTTATCATTAAAGGTAAGAGGTTAATGTTGAATAAAGAATTAAATTTGTGTTCATATTTTGCATACAGAACGGGTGTTTAATCACAAACAGATGAAAAGCATAGGATAGCAAATAACATCTGATCATTTTGGTATAGTTCTCTTGTTACATGTAAATTTGTGGCACACAAAAGAGTCCAAACGGTCATAAAGTAAACTGGAGTTAATATCTCCCTCTTTCCCTCTCTGTGAATATGTGGTAAATTTGACCTACAAATTGCCAAGTATTTGGAATAAGTTTAGAGTAGAGTCTATAATCTGAAGGTATACGTTCATTTTTGAGAGGATAAGAACGGCAAAATCAGAGAAGACTATCTGAAGAATTTGGATGGAGTGTTATGCGTCTAATAGTTTAATGAGAAAGTAAGTTGATAACAGCAGACCCCATCTTCTGTTCCCGCTGAAGAAATATTGCAGACCCTTCAATTGAGATGGGTAATATTAATACCGGGGTATTAATATAAAAAGAAGAGTTTATAACCATGCGTGTAACTTAAAACCTATTTCTAAAGGCAAAATATTAAATGTTCTCGTCTTTTCTTTGCCTACAGAAACAATTTGCTGCGTCCATATTAAGCCAGTTTCATAACCAGACACGGCAGGATAAACATCTAAGAGTACTTTAATCATAATGCATTCGAATACAACCAAGTTCAATTCTTCACTCACAATGTAACTATCCTATATTGGTGACTCCACAACTGCCGCAAAAAATTGGGGCGCAGACAGAAGAACCCTAAACCTAATATATAATACTATTAAAAGATCGAAAATCGAGTATGATATCCTAATTTTTCAAACAGGAAGAAAATCCTTAATAAACAAAATAGCCACAATAGAAAATATAGCATTCAGAAATATTTCTGGCTGCTTGAGAACTACAAACAGAGAAAAGCTCCTATTCGAATCGGGACAACCCAACATCTTGTGTAGGATGAACTTTACAACTGTACGTTATGCTCTCAGGGCACAGGACTCCAGCTGCCCTCTAATCAGGAAAAATGCATCCCCTAAACAGCAGAACCAGGCAACAAGACTACAAATCTTTTAAGGAGTCCTTACACACCCTGATCAACCAACTACAGATGGAGATCCCGACAATGGACAAACCTAATCCTAAAAAAAACATCTTAAATGTCATCGAGAACAGCAGAAGAAACAGTCAAGGCTATTTAAAAATCTGCTATAAAAAATAAAAGAGTACTAGACAAAGAGATCTCTCGAGAAAATTAAGCTATGTAAACGAATTGTATGAGTCGCTAATGACATTTAAGTTAATTCGACAATAAACTTTTAATTAAAAAAATCTCTGCTATGCTTCGTGATTGACGTGTTACATTCCCACTTCACAGAAATTTAGAGACGCAACCGAGAACTGAAATAATATTTCCTCTAATATTACTGCTGACCATGGACATTACCCGAATCGGCGACGCCTTTCCCTGTCCAATAATCCCGTCGCGACGCTAGCCGTGTACAACCTCATGCTGCACCAGAGTCTTGTCGCACTCACGGCAACTGCGCCGCCATCCTGACCAGAGACGCTTTCAGCGGCCAGCACACCTTTCGGGTCCGCGATCTCGGCCGATACCGTCTCCAACGTCTCAGAGATGGTGTTCCTGCTCACTACCTCACTACACATCGCTTGCAACAGCAACTGCTCGAATTTCAGGCACTGAACCTCAGCGGTAAAGCCGTCCACGCCGTCACCTTCCACAACTTCTTCCAGTTTCGACGAATCGGCTTCTGCCGCCTCTACAGAATCGACCAATGTGCGTACGTTTACAACGGCAATCTAGAGGGAATCTCTTCCCGGAGAAAATAACTCTGCAGGAGTATCTCCTTCCGTGTCTTTTCAAGTGCAACCCCAGATTAGTTCCGCTGTCCGTTAGCGAATACTCCCAGCAGCCCCCCGGGGCCCCACTCACCCTCCTGGATGGTCTTCACAAACTCTAGCACGCTGACAATTCCTTCCGCTGCAACTGCTCGCATTCCTTTTTTTGGATCATCGACACCATCGAGTGCAGCATCCAGCTCGTCAACTCACGCTTCACGCTGTACGCCAACTTAGTGCGTTGCGTCAGTCCCGAGGAAGTCGTCACGAGCGACAAAGCCCCACGTGCACACGAACGGCATCTCAGCACCAACGTCTCAACGGTCGGTCGGACACGTCAAAAGGCACAGCCGCCTGCCACCATTCCTGAATCTTCAGTGTCTCAACCGTCTGCATCTTGATCTGCGCCGCTATGGAAGGGAGCGGAAAGTTCCAATTGCCAAAAGAAGCCAAACCTAATTTTATGTCAGTGTTTCACGCTAAATTTGTTTGATTTTCACATGAAAAATGTATGATGAATTTCAACATTTTTTTTACAGGCTCATGAAACGGACTTTCCATGTCCTTCAATATGTTTACTTCTCACAAGAATACAGTTTAACCGAATTAGATTATGGCTTTGTGTTGCTATTATGTGTTGCTATTATGGCAAGCGTATAAAACAAAATCAAATTGTCATTCGCAATCTTGAGAGTAAATAACGACTGTTTCGAAACCTCATTTTAACTTCTTCGACGAGTATTTTGTTCGTTTTACAGGTAGACGGCTGAAAGATTTTCTACTCAAAATGAAAACGTTAAGACTACCTTAAACTTTCAGCTAATTTCAGCTAATTTTAATGCGTAGGTAGGAAAACAAAACCTTGTGTGTCAAAAGAAGGCGAGAAGATTGCTGAGCAATATTCTAACTACAGATGCACGAAATAACAAACAGCATTGAATAAAATAATGTCATTATTGTAATAAGGCAAAATTCTAAATCCCTAAAGCATTGTTAAAATTAATCATAAGGCCTCGGGCACGATAGAAGCGGTGAGCGGAAAGCGTTTGAGAGGCGGAGAGTCAGGGAGGCAAAGCGATGAGTGGGGTCGGCTACGATACAGAGCTGCTGAGCGTGAACTTACTGCAGTAGCCGTAATGATGTCGTTGCGTGAGGTGTTGAATGAAAACAAAAACTATTTATGGATACGCGTTTTACAGAAACGCAAGAGTAACTATGGCGTTCACCCCATAAATAGGAGTAGAAGTTATTACGGAGAGCACCACCATCTGTTGAGGGATTTAAGAAAAGATAAAACACGTTGTTTTGAATATATAAATCCTCTTCAGGAATTAAATACAGTTTTATATCCCATGTCAATACCCCGTTGATTTCCGATGGTAGTGCCAAAATAGATCCACGGAGAATTTTGCTACACTAAGAAAGTTTATTTATGCTATCGTGCTATTTCTATGCTGTTTGAGGTATGCTAAAAGTCGTCAAAAATTAATCAGGTAAAACATTTCCTGAGCCTTTTAGCATCTTTGGAGCAATTCCTAAACCGCATGGTGTAACTTTCTTTAACTATTTCAACACTCCAATCGCGTATTAATTTGATCACTCCAAACCAAAGATAGTTATGAGAAGGATAGCTCATTTAAAAAATTTTTTATGGACAAATGAAAAGAAAATTGGTTTTCCTTACATTTTTCAATATAATAAACATTTGATGACAAAAATACAATAACAGCCAATTTAAAAAAGTAATTTTTTTATTAATTATTAAATTGCGACATGTTTTGATCCTCATGTGGATCTTCTTCAAGATTTTACTATGTTATCTTAGAATTACGGCAAAAACATGTCGCAATTTAATAATTAATTCATAAATTACTTTTTCAATTGCCTGTTATTGTTTAACAACAAATGTAACTACACTGACATATAACTTTATATAGTATATTAAATAATATAATTATTGGCGGGGTTGAATTTTGCATGAAAGAGAATTGTGTTTTACTGCAATCTGCTGTAATCTGAAAGCCGTAATTGCGTAACGGCCTTTAAAATAATAAAACCTACATCAATATACATAGAAGCTTTCGGTCTCTGTAAGAGCCATCGTCAACTTTTGAAATACAAATTAATATAAATTTAACATTAGAATTAATATACTTAAGTATAGAAACACATGTATTAATAAATTAAACTAGATAACTAGTTAGATATATAGAGAACTAAGGAAATACATACGTCATGTAGGTAGAAAATTTAATTACCGGTGTCAGCGATGATCGTCAACCACTGAGCGGCAGCTGCTTATTGTAGCCAGCGGAACCCCAAACTCACTGCATTCTATTGAGACATAAAACAGCGGAGTCGCTCAGTCTACCTGGTCCCAGACGCTCACCACTCGCCGCTTCTATCATGCCCGAGGTCTAATTCGTCAAAGATTTGGATAGTCTTGGACGGGACGAGAAGTGACAATGGCCGGCCTTTTGTTGAGAATTTTATGACCGTAAGTTTCACACATGTGTTGGGCAGAACAGGAGTAGAACAGAAGTTGCCGACTGTCCGTATAATGCGGGCAAAACTAAACTGTAATGGTGTTTGAAGGGCTCCATGGAGCAATATTATATATGTAAAATGTGAAAAGTCGTCAAAGTGGAAGTTAAAGTGTGACGGTATGGTGGAAAGTTAAGTGGTGTTAATGAAAAAGCTGAGTATTGTGAAAGAAAAGTGTAAACGTAAGAATATTGCAGTGTTCAGAAAATAATTAAAGACGGCTTGCAGACAGGCGGACATTAAACGGAACAAAATTTTAGCGTATAAAAATTGTAAAAGAAATTTTCGTTATACTGCCACAAAGGTTTTGTCATTATCTCCCGACGAAAAATTAACCCTGAAGAAAAAGGTCAATGTTACATGTTTTAAATACTTTTTATACAAATTTGTAAAATTTATGTATTTACATTTAATTCCTTATTATTTTAATTAAAATATTTTATATTAAAAACTTAACATTTATAATAAAAGTAAAGTCATAATGAAAGAATCATTCATTACAACTTATTACCGATAAAAGAGAAATATTGATTCAAACCCCCTACTGTCAATTGAATATATGGAACACAAATATTTGTACCAAAAGCTACCCCTAAAGTTAAGAACTGTTTCTATTCCAAAATGAAGGACGTGCACCCAACTTAAATTAAAATTATATAAAGATTAATTCAAGACTCGTAACTGTTTTCATACAATTAAATTAGGTACGTAGAAATGTAAGATGAGTATGAAAATTGATAAATTTTCAAACCCCATGTTTTCAGAACCATTGTGAATTATTGACTTGAATACTAGCCTCTTTGTATAACATATGCGCTGAAACTGAACAAAATACACCTCTTTCTCTATTTCCTTACGTCTTCACAGTCACTGAACTAAGTGAAGTTAACTCCTCCCTCTATCATTTCTACAAGACCACTAATATAAATAGTCTCTGTCTCTTACTTATCATCACGGCATCCTGGGACGAGCACGTCGCGGTAAACCGGATCAACGTTGGCCTAGAGAAGATCCAACGATGGGTGAAGATCCAGGCGTCGAAGAGCCAGGTGCTGATGGTCCCCCGTCGTCGACCGGACAATCCAATCCTGCGTCTGTTTGGAGAGGTTATCCCGTGGACCACGAAAGCTGAGTATCTAGGAGTAACCTTAGGCACAAAGCTAACGTGGAGGAACCACGTTTATTTATACAGGAATGATTTACACAGGAAGGTAACAGCTAGGGTAGCTGCACTATATCCAATTTTTAATTCTAGTTCGAAGCTGTCACCGAGAGTGGGGCTCTCAATCTACATCTCCCTCATCCACCCGATCCCCGACTACGTCTCAACAGTATGGGCCTGCGCTGCGGAGTCGCAGATGGAGAGGATCTTCTCCCTCGAGAGCGCTGCATCTCCCGCCACGGATCTCCAACGCTGTAGACTAAGACCTGGCACGGATGAGCAACCTGTGGGAGCGGATCCTTGAAAACTCCGTAATGTTTTATCAGATGGCCCATGAGTCTAGCATGAGCTGGTCTCATCGCTAGGCTGCTACGACCCAGAAAGAAAGGTAAACAGGAACCGACCTTTGTCGATCTTCCTGTAAGTATCACTTAAAGTACGCCTTTTTTATTATATTAATTTATTAACTAACCTATGAGCCCCTTTACAGCTTGTACGTTAATGTGATATAATATTCAGATTTAAGATATTTACAAATGTTATTTACTTATATTTTCTGTTAATATTCATCAACAAATATTTATTTACATATTTATTCTTATCATCACCCCCCCCCCCTTAATCCGAAAAATTAGAAAAAAGGGAGAGCATCGGCCGGAAGATGAAACGGAAGGCGAAGAAGCAGCAATAGCAGCGGTAATAGTGAGAATGAATGAGAGTGTGAAGCTTATAATTAGGTAGCCGTAAATGCATTTACAATTGTTATGAATGCTTTATCCAAATATGACATTTTAGTAATGACAGAATATAAGTATGTTATAGGCATAATATTTCGTAATTGCGGAGCAGATTCCATGAGGATGGAACTCCAACCACTAGAAGAGGAGGCTGGACCTCCAGTTAGATGTCAAGCTACTTACTTATATCTACGAGTTGCTACCTCGCTTTGGTCGGAGCAACATCAGCAGCAGCCGGACTTCCTTGAAGTGGACTCTACAACTTCCTCATCCGAGGAAAGTGGAACGCCTGAGCAAGTCCCAGCTTGTCTTCGGACGTAGCGACATCGCCTTCGGACGAGAGAGCAGCGCGCAGTGAATCTACATTACCAATCAGCTTGTCTTTCAGCGACTATCGCATTTGTTTCCTAGCAATAAGTGCTCGCTTATTGTGGAAGAAAATGCTCTTCCGCCCCGTTCTTTTACTCTGCTGAATGTCAGGTCGTAAAAGGAAAGAAGAGGAGTACCCCTACCGGAAGTCCTGGGGTATCTCCCCTAATAATAAACAAGCGACCGCAAAACATGAAAACTTCCATGACTAAGATGATATTAAAGTCCAACCACGGGCCAAACCCCAAGCCCAAGCCAGCACAAATACACAGGACGCCCCAGTCCACCCAACCACAAACAACGCCATGCTTGCATAAGTCCTGCTGCCAGTTGTGGCTTACAATCACGGTGATCTGGGCGCGCTGAACCAAAAGTTCATGGTGCGCTACAAGCCGCAGAGATTTTACACGAAACGGCGTGACAATTTCACGGCTTTTTAGACGTCCACCATGGTCGACTACGAGAACTTTCAAGAGTTCTTTAAAGCCGAAAAGTTGGAATATTCACTCAACATTCTCCGCGACGTACGTACGCGGAAATACGTCGTCCGGGTCATCCATGATTCAACAAGTAAAGACTCGGTAGTGGAGAACCTGAGGCTGCAGGGCTACCCCGCCATGATCGCTTCGTAAATGCGTTCAAACGCAGACATGCGAGTCCTCCCAATGTTCATCGTCGAGCTGGAAGACAGCCCGCCAGTCGACGAGATCCTTAAGTTGGATCTAGTGCTGTACCAGCGCGTGTGACTCGAGCATTTCAACCTGCCCCCAAAGCCCTTGCAGTGCTCCAATTGTCTGCGGTTCGGACACAGCGGCCTACGCTGCTACGCACGCTAGGTGTGCAAGGTATGCGTCGGTCATCCCGCTGTGGCTAACTGCAAGTTGGTGTCGAGCGGGAAGAAGAACTGCGCCAACTACAGAGGCGACCATTCTGCCCTTTACAGGGGTTCCCTGCATACAATGCAGAGCTGCAACGTAGGAAGGAGGCCTTGCGTAAAGGCCAAGCTGCTCTGCTGCTAAACCGGCCCCCTCAGCCCCCGCTGTCCAACCCTCCCCCCCCTCCCCCCCGGACAGTTGTCTCTAGCGGACGGTACTTCGCCGCAGCCGTGGAAAAAACCACTACACTGCCTGAGTCCGTGCAGGTCCCTGCGCCTTCAGCGCAGCCCAGTACACCTGTTCAGGTCCCAGAACAGGCCCCCTCCGCAACATCACTGGAACAGCCGACCACCACAATCAACACACAGGCTGTCCAACCTACACGGATGTTTAAGAGCCAAAAAAACAAGAAGACCGGCAAGTCAAAAAACAAAAAATCTGCCGCGCCTTTTGCAAACACCAAACCCGCTAAGGATGGCCGCTCCCAGATACAAGGCCCCCACTCACACGAAGCAGAACCCTTCTCATCCTCCTTTTTCTGCCCGCGCACAGGCCGCTGCCCCAACAAACAAATGCGACAGGCAGACCACAGAGGACCCTATGGCTGCTCTAGTCAAGTCCCTCTTTTCCAAGATCCTGGAAACCATGCTCCGACAAATCACCTCCGCCATCCTCTCCACTGTCCAAGGACAGCTATCCAGCTTCATCCCATCGCTTTCCAACCTTCATGGCTAGACAACACATGGGTCGAGACACGCGTACCCTTTTTTGGAACGTTCGTGGCCTGCACAACAAAAGGGCCGAACTGGCCGCGTTCCTGACGCAACATGCCGTAGGCATCGCGCTAGTGAACTGAACACACCTTGTCCCCGCGGATAAGATTCACTTTACACAACACGCAGTTTACCGATCCGACAGACAAGACTGTCGCAGAGCCGGAGGAACTGCAATCATAGTAAAACAAGGCATCGCCCATTCGCTTGTTCCACCTCCACGACTAAACAAACTTGAAGCCACAGCTGTTAGAATCCAGTTAAAGGGAGCATACACTACACTCGTAGCCGTCTACAATAAACCTGGCAGGTCCCAAATAGATGTTAGAGACATAGACCGGCTACTTAACATCTCAGGAAGGGTAATCGTAACTGGGGATCTAAACAGCAAACACCCCTTATGGAATAGTAGGCGCACCAACCCCAGCGGTAGGGAACTATACGCTCACTCACAAACACATAACTACATCGTCCTAGGGCCACGCGAGGCAACTTACGTGCCCGAAAGACGAAACGCACAGCCAGATGTCCTGGACATAGCCCTCATCAAGGGCGTCACAGACACTTGACCTGACCGTTATGCAGGACCTAACTTCAGACCACTATTCAGTACTTATTAGCAATACAGGCACTATACAGTACAGAGACAAGCGCGTCATGTTCAAGAATCGGAGGGAAAACTGGGAATTATTCCGGGAAACCCTCGATAGAAACATGAAATAGATCAGTCTGTTCAGTCACTTACAGCTGCCATACAGTATGCGATCTCCGAAGTCATACCAACTGTAACTCCACACCAACACAGGACGGTGCTCCCTGACAGTATAAAGGAGTTAATAACCCTAAGGAATAGACTTAGAAGGTATTGGCAGCAAACTATCTTGCAAATATACAAAACACATATGAACAGACTTAGAGACACCAGCAGAGAACGCATCAAAACAAACCAAAGCAGGAAATGGGACAAGCTCCTAGCCAGCTTCGACACCTCCTCACGCTCCACGTGGCAGATGGCGAGACACTTTACACGGGAGGCATACCAAATACCAACTCTTCACGGACCAGCAGGGCACGCATACGCCGACTCGGAGAAGGCTGAACTGCTGGCCGACACCCTAGACGCCGCATTTCAACCGAATGACGACCCCTCAGAATCCGATATTCACACTTAAAACGGACCAGGTTGTTACACAGCAGCTAGCCCAAGAACCCGCCGAGTCTCTACGGCACACAAACATAAGTGAAATAAGGTGGGCTATACAGCAAACACACCCCAGAAAGGCGCCTCGCCCGGATAACATTCAGAATCGAGTGCTCAAACAACTCTCCCCCGAGCACAATCAACCCTAAGGAGAACACATGCAGAAGTGCCTCAAGGAAGTATCATGGGGCCAGTCCTACACAACATCTACATTCACGATGTCCCCACAACACCAGAAATCAAGGTCGCCATATTCGCAGACGCCACCTTTGCTCAGTCGAGGCGACCATCGGCACTTAAATAATAAATTACAAAGCGCACTCAACACACTCGAACCATGGTTAACACGATGGCGAATCAAGATTAACGTTGGTAAATGCAAGGCACTCCTACTTACACGTAGGGCACGACACGCACGACTACACGAAGACTGACGTCCACTCACACTCCACTAGCGCCCGATTCAATTCCGAGACACAGTTAAATACCTAGGAGTCTCATTTGACCCGGTCCTGACATGGAGACTCCGTACGACGAACACCATTCGAAAAGCAAACATTAGAATAAAACAGCTATACCCTTTGCTTAACAGAACAAGCACCCTCAACACATCCACAGCCCGCGCCCTATACTTAACACTCATACGGCCAATCCTGACGTATGCAGAATCAGTGTGGGGTTATGCAGCCAAGTCACATCTACGTAACCTCCAGATTGTACAAAACAAGATCCTTAAAATCATCGCCAAGGCACCTTGGAGGGCACGAAGTAAAGACGTCCACTGCGAATTAAACATTCTGCAATTAATGGACGTTATCAGAGAACATGCTGTACGCCTGTACAGTAAGACACAATTCTCACACAACACCATCATAAAACGACTGGGCATCTATGACCACACCCGCGTCATCAAACACAAACGCCCCAAGCACAGGACGTGTGTAGAGATCCGGATTCCACGAGGAGAAGACGTGCATGATACCGACAACCAACTACCAACTTATTCCTACCAACAATACCATATGCATGTTGCTGTCGCACAAGAGCAGTATCCTAGCTCATTGTGTCTTTCAACCCATCTAACTATCGCTGAGGTTTTTTTCCCGGTAAGGAAACTCTTCAGGTTGAATTATCGGCACTTTTTTGCCTCAGCCCTACGCTCTTCATTCTGTCTCACTCACAAGCTATCTCCGTGAATGACCGTATTAAAGGGTATTATGCCCTCAGGTGCGGATCAAACACAAGTTCCCAATCCTTGTGTTCCAAGTTAGTTTACTAACAGCACGTGCAGAGGGGGTGTAGAAAGTGGTAAACCCCCATGCTTGGCCGTTCGTGACTTCAAGGGGGCACGGCCCATAGAAAAAAAAACGTATTTTTACATGGTTAATGTGTAAAGTTCCCGGATTCTGCCTTTTTATACTTATTTTTGTCTAAAAAATGTCGAGGTCAATAAAATCGCCCTTACCAGAAATCCTTTCTTGTTATTTTAAGCATTTTTCATGTTTGAATAACAAACGTTACTCTTTGAGTCCTGTCGTTTTCAATTATGTATCGCTCTACAATACTTTAATAAATACTAGCAGCATGTTTGTAGGCCAATTGTTAATCAATTCATATAGCCTTGCCAAAGAGGATTTTAAAACGAGTAAATTTCTTCCAAAATTCCCAAATACGAGCCTTCTATGACATGACTTTGTCAGCGATTCAGACTACGTGGGTTCCAAAAAAATGAGTTCATTTGTACGTCTATGAATTGTGATTTGTAATTTTAAAATTATTTTTATGGATAAGTGAAAAGTATTTTAATTTTACCTTAGTTGCCCTACTCTGGAAAGCCTGAGACACTTGATTATTTTCCACAAACAATAAAATATTCGTGGTTTGTGTGGTAAATTGGCAAAACATAAGATTGAGTAAATCTGCTTTGAAAACAGTTTGCCAAGTTAGCGCAATCTCCTTATCATTATTTACAATCAAAAACTGCTTTTCTAATTTATCTTGATGTTTTAAACTTTCATATAATGATATGCTCATCTATAACTTCTAAAGCATCGTCAGCTGACAGTAAATCCAAAATGGGAATTTAGTTTCTGATTGGCGAGGATAGAGACCTGGGACAGAGGTTCCATTTGAGTTATTTGTGAATAAATTATTTTTAATGTCTCATCTTTTCATGAAAATTTGGGTCTTGGTGAGTGCGTATCTACTCAGAATGCTTTCATTACTCACCGAGCGGTGGAAGGGAGGAGCTGCCAACTTCTGAGGAACGCTAAGTATGCTGACGGCGTCAAACGTATGAATGGAGCCTATCTCTGTGTGTGTTCCCGAGTTTGCTCTGTCTGCAAGTTAATTTCATTAATTAAACTTCACTTCTCCTTCCGGAACAAAAATGTAGACCGCTATGAAACTTCAAAAGGTTAACCTCAAAGGTGAATCACAAACGTGTTTCATTGTAAAGCCTTGATTAATGATTTGCTTTGTAACACCTGGAACACTTCTAAGAAATTGAACCGAGAGAGCACTTCTTTTCTCACTTATATTTTGCATATCAAGCAATTTTATACCTTAAAGTGCGTTGAATATTACAATAATTCTGTACTCATTACAGACCTATCATTATTCTGTTCCCACCTGATCTAGAGTATCATATTTACATAATCGCATTATCATCCATGTTGTAGAATGTTACAAGAAAGCAGAGATATGGTGTTATCTAATCGTCATATCATACCGTCCCTTATAATTTGTCTACCAGTCAGTCAATGGGCAACAAATGTAACGATACTCTAAATAAATGCATATTATAGTGATGTTTTTTGTTTGTAGGTGAGGAGTCGCAAATTGATGTTTAATCGATATATCTGAAATTAGTTGCAGATATTATGAAGGAAGGAGCGACATTAATCGTGGGAAATAACTTCGCTTTCACGTAACCAGAGATAAACTCCGAGAGACAACTGCAACCGGATCTGGCCTCATTCTAGGTACCAGACCTTGGGCCTATTCACACTTAGAGAATGGACAAACACCTGCGCTCCACATCAGCATCAGTCACAAGCTACCAACGGATAAAAACATCCTTTATCACTTCATATGTCAGCTATAAAACCACGTATTAGCAATTTCTGTACTAATCAAAACAGATCACCAGAAAAACTGTAGTTGTGGCGTATTTACTGTCCGAAAATCAGTATATAACACGGATTTATATATTTATTAATTATGTAAAATTGTTTAATATGATTTATAGTTTGTAATCATTAATGAGTTAAATATTTAAACATTCCTGTAATATTGAGATATTTGAGTAACGATTATTAAGAAGTTCTAATGATTAAATATAATTGTAAGAATAAAATTATTAAAAATATCAGTTATTAACAAATTATGAAATAATCTAATAAATAAAAAAGAGTGTTTGTATGCATTTCTTTGCGAACAGGAAAAAATAACATTTTTTTAATATATATTTTCATAATTAAAGCATTTGCAGAAATTATATCTATTAATGTAATGTACATATGCTGGATTTTGATGGCATAAATTAAAATTCTACTTATTTAAAGAAAACCAAATTTTGTCTTCGTTTATTCCGTGTCTTTTAATCAAGAAACACTTCGTTTTCATTTTAAGAAGTTTCAGACCATAAGGTCATTATCAAGTTTGTAATCACTTTAAAAACAGTGCGTAAACTCTAATTATTATGCGTTTACTGATAATTATAAAGGAACTCTAATCATTAATTATTAAGGCATTTAAAAATGACTAGTAAACGCCACAATACAGATTTAATTACTAGTATAGTCAAATAGCCTCAAAGGGTCGTTGTAGACACCTTGTACGCCTTTTGTTCCATAATCACAGCTAACAACGCACTGGATTCCTTGCAGCAATGAGGCTCCTCTCTAAGGCTAGCTAAAGACAATACGAGTACATTTCACGCGTGAAGCGGGCTTGTGTGGATGAGAATGCTTGTACGCGAAGTGCTTCCACGTATATTAATTATTCAGTTCATTGTCTTTCATATACTGTAGACAACTGTATACGTCTCATCAAACACAAAGTTTTTATTTTACTGCTATGAAGGGAATTGTACATAGAAAACATCCAGTTTCCCGCATAACTTAATTAAAAATTTATGTTCCAAAAGAATTTGTATAATATACATTTCTTTCAAACCAAAATGAAAAAAATTTTAATTCATTAAATATATTTTGTTAATAGAATCCAATAATTAATAATGTAATGAACTACTGGAATTGCATGTCTATGAGATCATCTACAAGTTTCTGAAATATTTATGTTTCAGGGAAGAATTATGAAATACATTCGTAACACAGGAGTATAGATTTAGATTACTGAATACAATACAATCTTTTTTCATATATTGAATAGGGTCCTTAATTTTTATCTCAATGCATTCATTTATTTTTATATCAATACAATTTATACTATAAATTAATAATGAAAGACTATTAATGGTTCATGATACTTACAATATTTTATTGAGTATATAAATATATATATATATATATTCTTATTACAAATTTGTAATTAATAAATAAATTTGTTCGTTCATTATTAGTGGCGTTACTCTGACTAACTGTATTGTTTGGCGAAAAAGCGGAGCCGATAATGCTCGCTTCAAAGTGATTGTCGAAAAGGAATAAGTAGACGAAGTACGGAGAAGGGAATGTTGCGTCCCCACAGAAAACTCTTCTCCCGCTATCGGAAGGGCGTGGGACAAGTACCCAATGCCCAACCTACCTGATACAGGTTTTTCTAGGGTTTTCCCTGCATTACTTTTGAGATAATGGCGGGTAGGATCCTTGAACTACAGCCCGGGGGCCCTAGTTAACCCTTGGCTACCTTCCTCTGCCCTTCCGCTTCCCCCTTTTCAGATCCCTTCCTATGATACTAAAGGGGAGTTGCCACCATGTGGATTACCCTCATGTAGCCTGTTACCCTAAAAAAATAATTAGCGGAGTTCAGTGGTCGCCAGTAGCCAGAGCAGAATGTATTTGTCAGAGAAAGATTGTATTTTGGGAGGCTGATGATTGTGTGTTAGTAGTTGCCAGTACTTAGTTGCAAGTTGCCCGTTGCCACTTCCCAGTGATTGGCAGATATTGAGAAAGCATAATTTCTCAGTTCTAGTTCCGAGTCGCGAGTTCTAAACTATTAGTTGCGAATTGCCAGGTGCCAAGTCCCAGTGGTTTTCGGATATTTAGAGCACAGAATCTAAGGCGTATTAATTAGATATTCAGAGAGAGAGGGGAGTGATCTTTAAAAAAGCAGTTGGTCAGCGAGCGGTGTATGATCTACAAACAATTAGATATTCAGAAACAAAAAGACATCGACAGTGTTCTAAAGTGTTTACAAACAATAATAAAGTAGAATCAGTGCAAATGGCCTGTTAGTGAAAGTGTTGTTAGCAAAAAGAAAATTAATTAAAAATCAAATTACGTGAGCATAGGCCCCAATAGACTAGACAATGGTATGTAATTCAAACAATCTTTAATCCGTAAGCCTTATACGTAAATATCACTTGTCAGATTTCGATAACTTAATTAAAATTATATAAGTTTTAGACTACAAATATATACATATATACATACATACAAACAAACACTTTGTTTTATTTATAAGAATAAATTTAATTTTTTTCTACTAACTTTATTAGATGCCCGATAAGCGGCCCTGAAATTGAGTTATCACAAAAGCCAAGACATGATATTAATAAATTGTAAATTCAACGAAGACTAAATTTTGTTTAATAAATTAAATTGTTCTTTTCATAAATAATTGTTCGATTTAAATTCCTTCATTTTTCCCTTAATAACAATTGATTACTACATAAATTTGCGCCCAATGTGGGGCTTATTTCAATATTAACTATTTTGTTTATTACATAATTTTGAGCTCCAACGTTCAGCTTATCTTCTTTTTAATATAATCAATCATGTTTATTACAATATATATAGTTGAAGTATCGATTATTAAAACATTCTCATGTGTTAAATGTAATTGTTAGCGTAAAATTATTGAAAATATCAGTTGTTGTAATGTAATGAAATTATAAATTAAAAATAAACTATCATTTAATCCTTGTAATTCGTCTTCCTATAATTCTATGAACGACATACTTAAAATATATATCGAGGAAAGAAACATTTGTTTAAAATGTGGCGTGCAATTCTGACCAAACTACGCTTCAAAAAAATGCTACGGATTTATTTTCATAATTTTTGGTAACCGGATTTAATTTCATAATGTTTTTTAACCGCAATATAGTATTTTAGGTAATTTAATCTGGTTTTGAGGTTACAAATAAAATGATTCTACAAATTATTAACTTATATTGTAACGAATTGTAACGAATGAATTTCAAATAGAACTTATTGCTATTGTTCATGTTATAATAATACTGTGTAATTAATTATCATGGGACCTCAGTTACAATGGATGGAGATGTTATTTTGTATTGTTTTTCGTGCAGATTCGAATGTTTTATTGGTCTAAATTTTTGTCGCGACAGATATTTTTATTATAATTCCTGAATTTTAAAAATATTTGTCACTGATTTTTTAGTGAACACGTCCAAATATGTGCACTTTTTATGCAATATCTGCCTGTGCCTATGAAGCCTAAAGCGCTCAGGACTTCGGAAGTTCTATAATGAGATTGTACTTGTACGTGAAATGCGGCCCCCTACTTCCCATACGAAATTTATGTAATTCCTTTGACTCGTATGAAGATATTAAGGTTTGCTGCAGTTCTGCTGAATTTCCATAATACTCACTTTTAAAAGTAATAAATTCTAGTGCTGAGCGCATTAATCTTTCGTAAGAAACTTAACCCATTCAGTTAGAGATCTTCGACTATAGGTACTAGGTTCATAGTTGTTATAATATATTAAATTTTTAAGCATATTTGTCAGACAGGCTGATCGTAAATAATTTGTGATTAATTGAAACGTAAGTATTTATTAATAATTCAATTTTTGACCTTTTACAGACACTTTATTTTATTTAGAAAGTAACAACGTTTCGATACAGAACAGTTCAAATAAGCAATTCAGCATCGATAACTACAGCTAAAACATGTTGTAATAATAAAATATTAGGTTTTAATTATATATGATGGGTTAAATAAATGAAAACATTTTTACTTTATTTTGTGGCAATAAAGATAATTCCAACAAAATTTGAGATCTTTCTCTCAGGCCCTGTACTGGGTTTGATAATGAACACAGCAAATTGATTTAAAATCTTATTAACAAAACAGTTCACAATTTACCTAAACAATATGTCGATAGAATGAAAGAAATTAAAAAATAAAGAAATTAACATTGATTGACAATTTAAAAGAGAACGAAATCTGACTTTATCCTTTAATCAGCGTTTACAATTAATCATTAGTTTTGGTTTGTTACTTACGTACTGTCCAGTGGTACCAGCATTCTTTTTGGTTTCGAAAGTACACTATTGCAAAATTATACACAGATTCTAAATGTGGACTCACAGATTTTACACTATTGAAGTCAAAATATTGATAGGCTCCCAGGAACTCGTATGATCCTCCTGAATGTCAGCTATCTGATGTCTGCTTGTCTTACAGGAATCCTATGATCCGTAGATTTATTAGTCTTTTACTGAATTGGACTTAAACTGCAACGTATCTCCTTGAAGATTTATTTTAACGGTTCATTCTTTCGGAGCGAACTAATTTTTCTTTAGCTCCTGGCTGTAGACGTAAAAAAACTGACTTCCTTTCCTGGCTGGCTATAGACGTAAACTGATAGACTTCATGCGCGCAAACGTCATTTTGACTTTTCAACAAAAACGGCTGAGCTCGCTTTTCCATTGTTGCTTTGTTCGATCAGACCGCTATAATGGATTTATCAAACAATTAAAATTTTATGTCTAAACAATTAATGGCCTAATTAATTGGCATTACAATATACTATTGCTTTAGTCATTTAATACAGTATTAAACTAACTGTTCACAAAGCGTTGATCTTCACAGACTCCCTTGAAACGCTCAGGAACATAAAAAATCCAAAATTCAAGATTGGTATAATCAACAAAATATTTTTACAGAAATTTATACAACTGCACTATACAAATAAGAAATATAAACTTGATCTGGATTTAGGCGTAATGAGAAGGCAAACAATCTGACTATGAAATAGAGACCCCTACATGCACTGAAATGGGTATTATAAAGAATTGTTTACCAAAAATTGAGGAGAAACAGAGCAGACAACAACGGATACTTTCACCGAAATGTATGTGCACCAGCTGAACTATTAACCATGCACCGAGAAGATATCAAGTAATAATATCAAGGATCAGATTACATATAGCTGGAGCGGTTTCAGAAGTCGTGTCTACAAAAGATGAACATTGGTCCTTTACGCTTAGGATGTAGTGGGGGTATACTGGAGCTCAGTTCAACACCTTTGCTGCGGCAACTTGGTACTGTTAAAACTACTCTAAAAATATTGACGCAAGGAAATATTGTACTCAGATTATTACAGTCTGCTATCAAAGTCTTCACGTCTGAAGGAAGTGTTTGGGATTTTCTGTTGAATTTATAGGGTTCTAGGGTGAGAGTGACGGGCTTTGTTTACTCACTAGCTGGGAAAATTCAGGTTTTGTCGGAACGAATCGGAGATATACAAAGGTCTTGAACGTTAACATTATAGCCTTGCTGATCGGCGTCTTTAAATTTCCTTTTAAATAAATTAGGTTAGAAATCAACTACAGAGAATTTATGAAAATTGAATTTATGATTAAATTCACATTTTTCATCGGAAAATTTTGATTTCGCAGTTTCTCCAGACATTCGTGCCCGTTAATTCAAATGTGGATGTGTCTTATTTCTTCACCGAAAGCTTCTAAGTTTCGTTCATGTTTTGAAAATGTATCATAATCTTATGCGACTATGCAAATATCTGTAAAATAAAACATTAAGTTAACCAACCGGAGCGTTGTCGCTGAGTTGAGAAACGCTTTTGTTTATTTTTATTACATTTTTAACCTTCAAACATGCTAATATTTGCTTTGAGTAAATAGTTTTGAAGGTTAATTAGATTGGTAGAATATCTAGCAATGTTGTTTGTGTATAATTTCTAACCCTTTCGGGGTGGGAAAAGGCAACCTTATGGGTGGGGGTTGAATGGCATTACATAAAAGTAACGCAAAACAACCGAAAATGGAGTCGAATACGGGGTTATGAATATCACATAGTTTAATTATGAAACTAAGCTTGCCGTTTAACTTCACCAAGAGGGGGCGGACGGGGGTTGATATTTTCTATCATGTAAAACGATTGATATTTGCGTGGATTAAACATTTGTCGGGGCGATGACATTTATAGTATTTATACCGATGTTGTTTGTGTATTTCTTTAACCCCTTTCGGCATTGGAGGGAGCGCGCTTAGTGGTGGGGATGAAGGGCAGTTACATGAAAATAACGCAAAAGCAACCGAGATTCGAGTCAAATCGGAGTTATGGATGACACTGAGTTTATTTGTAACATCCAATGCATCACACTGGGGTGGGAGGGTTTACAAATTTGCAAAAAATCTAACTGGCCGAATTGTGAATTGAATAAATATATTTTTAAACCAATTAGTTTCGTAAAATTTCTCGATATTTTCTCTGTGTATAGTTTCAACCCTTTTCAGTATGGGAGGGTAGCCCGCTCAAGGTGGAGGTTAAAGGAATTTATATAAAATAAACGCATAAACAACCAAATTTGGAGTCGAAAACGGGGTTATTGATATACGACAAAACTGGCAACGCCCGACATCCAGCTAGTATTCAATAATCGTTTGAAACCACGCCGCTCGAAGCATAGATCAGTTACCCTCAACACGAAAAAAATCTTCATAAACATGAACTGCTCTTATCTAAATTTAACTTAATTCTAAGTTAGATTATTGGATCGGTAGGTACGTAACTGTTCCGTGCCAATAATTAGCAGTCCACTTGGACTAATTGCTAGCTGTGCATGTGAACAATGCGACCGTCCCTGTAATGTGTCGGTTATGGTTTCTTCTTGGTTGGTGTATTGCTCTGGGTGAAGCTAATAAATCCATTAAATGATCCATAACATTACAAATATTTGTATATTAAATAGTTTGCTTGTTGAAATCATGAGAAGCAATCGAGTGGATCTGTTTCATGAAATAATAGAAAAAGATAATATTTCTCATTAAACATTAAGCCCCTACAACTATGAAGGGATGTTTCATTCGGCAATAAACTAACGGTGAAGAAATGGTCTGCCTACTTCAAACGCAGAATTTTTTACTCTTACTAATTTGCGACATTTCGTATCTTCAGTCACCTACAGAACATTGTTTTCTTTATTTTTCATTATTAATTTCAATTTTATAGAAAATGAAATACTCGAATAAAAGATTTGGAAGACTTTAAGTCTACTAATTTCTGGATGCTATGTACGTTAAGAATCTCATCCGTAAAATTTAACATCTATCCCGTTTGTAATGAATGTTTTTAAAAATGATAGTAGCGTCTCCCGAACTACTTTCCAACGGAGAAGTTCACCGCTGACACCTCCAACCCCTCCATCTCTTCCCTCACGCATATCGCATGCCTTGCTAGACCTCTCGACCAATGCACAACTTACACATGTCAAAATCTTTTCAAAATCAGCTCAACCCACTTTCGAGGAGTACAACTACCCCCTCACAATCGTACACGTAATCTTCCGCTGCAAGAAGTATAACGAAATATGCATAAAGACTACTCAGCTAAAGACATCTGCAGCTCTGTAGCCATGAAGAGAATCATAGACTTCATTACGTTATCGAAATTCTCAGATTTAATCTGATCCATAATGAACTTTTATCTTGATATTTTGACTGTAATTTTAGTAACTAAATAATAAATTTTTAAGCTCGCCATTAACTTTCGAAGTGCTTTGAGCCGGTTCATTTTTTATTACTCCATGACCTCTTGCGTTTAACATTGTTGTAGACAACTCATTTCTCGTCCCTAGTGACGGCACAAATTCCTGTAGGAACATGAGGAACCCACATGTCATGCTTTGGGAACGGTCCAATTGTCTTAATTAAACCTCTCAGTGATCTCACGAGTTGTTATTCGCCACTTTTAATCAATTAATGCCCTTATGGTGTCTTCATAAACTTCAACTGGCCCTCCAGAACGTGGTGCATCTTCAACACCAAAATTGCTCGATCGAAATTTTGCAAACCAGTTTTGACACTGGCGTTCTGTCAATACATCTTCTTCATACACATCGGATACTTTTTTTCTTGCTTGAACAGCACTTTTACCTTTCCTATAGTAAAAAAGTAAAATATGCCGAAAATGTTCCTCTTCACTTTTCTTATTTGAAATGGTACCAAAAATAACTACTGCATAGAATCAATCGAACTTGTTTTACAAGAAAGCCTTGCTATATCCGCTGTCAAAATATATGATTATGCGACTTAAGTGTGAAGTTGAATGTGAAAAAACACAATCAAGTCCTCTGTTGGGAAAAAATAAAATTACTTTCCGATTTTTTTGAAAAAATTTTTGACAAAACTTTTATCCTAAGATTATTTGTTCGTTCCATATAGTAATAGTATATACAAATTTAAAATATGTATATAATCTACGTGGGCACATGGTAATTCGGTTAATCCAGCAATTAACCTACATTTTTCAATTTTTTTTCCTTTCTTATTTGTGTGTCTGAGGGGCAAACATTGTTGGGCTATGAGGGTTCACTGGTGACATTGAGTTTGATGGTTTGGATGGAATAGGTGGGTGGGGTCTGTGGGTGTGAAGATGGGGTGGGTTAGAAGGTGCCCGAGTGTTCTGGGGGAAGGATGAGGTCGATAGGGCGTTTTCTCTTGAGGAGACGTGAGGCTAGTGGTGGGGGAGGGCTGTTATGGTATTGCAGGATCGTGGTGTTACGATGGTTGAAGGTGCTTTCGATTAGTGAGGTTATGGATTTGGTGATTTAGGAGTTGACTTTGGGAAGTTTAATATCGTGGTGGAGGATTGAATTTCTGAGGTACCAGGGAGAGTTAGTAATGGTGCGAAGGATTATCTTTTATTTTGTTTGGATTTTGGCTGAATAGGTTTTCCTTTCCGAATGACCCTATAAATTCAGTGAAATTCTTTAATATATTATTGTTTTTGGTGGTAATTTGTTACAATAATGTATTTGTTTACTTTGCACAATTAGTATCTAAATGTAACCTCCTCTTTAGGAAGAAAACCTGATGAAGATACGAACATGTATCGAAACGTTGTTACTCTCTAATAATAAAGTGTCTGTAAAAGTTCAAAAATTGATTCATAAATTCAAAGACAGACATAAAATAATTATAGTATTCATTGTTTCAGGGAATTCTGTTCTGTCTTGATACAAATAAATATCGTTCACACTTTCTGATTAATCACCGTGATAATTTATAGTCAGTAATTAGAATTTCAATGATTCGCATCGAAAAAACCCACTCACTCAAACAATAAATAAAAGGAAAATTCTCTCCCATTCACAGTAGCATCAAGTAGTTGTCTTTTCGTTTTTCTTTTGCAATGTGTAAAAATTGCGTCTCTTTGTTATCTTGAGGGAGGCGTTTACGACGTTGTCTAGGCAGGTTTCCTTGCTACACGCATGTCGCGGTGTTAGGTGCCATGTGCTGTCATGTGGAAACACTGCGTGGCGGCACGAAGCGCAATTAGTCACAGCCACGGGCGACCCGCCAAGACAACAAAGTGGCCAAACAGGTGTTGCCAAGACGTTCCACCGTCATTTATCACGTGAGTGCCTCCTGCGAACAATGCTGATTTAATTTATAGTTCCGTAACGCTTCCATCTTCTCAACCACCTCACCTACGCTGATTCACGATCGTCTGACACAGTCGTGCGCTCCCCACAAAAATGTAAATCAATCTCGCCTCTTAATGACTTGCAACTGACAATTGATGAATTCAAAATAATCAACCTACTAAACAGTGATGAATTATCTTGGTTCAATATATTAACTAAATTGAAGCAGAGTTTTATTCTAAAGTTCAACTCCAACATGGTCATGTTCTCAGTGGCGAGTCCAATCTTGGCTTCTCGGAACTTATGGACCACTTATTCATCAATATTAATTATCTAAAGCTATTGGATCTAGCTCAACAAATAACAATCCTCTTAATGGGTTCCTCACAATAGTCTGCTACGGAACTTTGAAAGTTTCCCACTAATTGAACCTTGAACAACAAATGTAATTACGTAACTTGCAAACCTAGACAATAAATGTTAACTGCATTCAAAGAACTTAATGTGCCTTTTATTAACTTACTCCTCAAGTAGCCATACACTTCTCGACTGCGTGTGTTATAAAAAGTCGAACTAATTCTGTATATTTTAAATAAAAAATGTTTTATGATGGAATAATTACATTGACGCATCAGTAATATACATACGTTATTTAAAATAGAGAGTTCCCATAAATGTACTGTCAGTCTCTGATAATGAAAAAATAATGACTCCCTCGGTTTAATATACAAAAGTTATTATTTAAAATAATGAATTCCTATAATATATACTTTCAGTTTCTGATAATGAAGGAATAATGACTCCCTCAAGTCAGCACAATCAAAACGAAATTTTTAATCATATTTACTTATCATCTCAAAATTAATAGGTAAGTCAAATAATAATTGTTATAAATGAACAAGAAAGATAGCCAATTCAGACAAAAAAGTGATAATATAAATACCACACAAAGTTTCTGGTATCCTTGTTCCTTACCACACGTGCAAAAAAGAGCCTAGTGCGACACAACTGCACTTGTCAGTTGACAAAACTCAAAAGCAGTTCTGTCGCTCTAGGCTCTTCTTCGCACCTGAGAAAAAAAACGTTGTTTTATTTTTTGTCTGAGTCGGCTATCTTTCGTATTCATTATTTTCAATCAGACGTAAATTTTTTCATTTTAATAATTGTTATATATATTTATTACTGATAACTCAGACGTAGTTAATTTTCAACAATGTTTTCATTTCCAACATTAATAAAATTGTATATAAACAGTCACAAAAATGCAGAAAGCAAGCGATAAAATCTTATTGATACTAATTGAACATTACTACTTAAAAGTACCCATAATCTCTTTATTAACATTTCTAAGCTGGTTTTCCCTAGTTGGGGCGATTTTATTTTCTTCCTTTAACATTCTCTGTTTCAATTAAATTTTCAGTTTTTATACAAAATGGTAATTCTTGACTTTATGAACCATACGCAATTCTCAACGCTTATAATATTGTTTAAGCTTTCCTGTTTATTATTTTTTACCTTATTCTAGGGAAAAATGTATTAATAAGTTAAAGTAAGCATTTTATTAAATGTTTAACAGCCATTCGGATTCTTTCACCTTTTAAAGCTTACATATTGAAAATTTCCAAATTAATTTAGAATATTTTCTATTTGGACTTTTTCTATATAAACGAACTGTTGCAGAATGTAGAATGAATACTTCCAGACATATTATAAAGACAACTGTGTATCTTATTTTCATTCTTAGAAAAGAAATACATTCTTACAGAATACGTATACGTATAAATGTTGATATCTGGTTGAATCTATGCTTGTGAAGGAAAAATAAGTTTTTAGAGCTCTTTAATTTATTTGGAATTTTCTTGAATCTATAGTGCTATTATTTAGAAAATAAATATGATTAAATTTAAAGTTATAATGTCAAAAAAATCCAACTAAACTACGTACAATATCTTCGTAAATGCTGCAGAATGTATAATATTCAAATCTTAATCAAGTAAAATGTAATAATGTCCCTCTGAATATTTTGTGTCCTGAGATTTAGATTTCTCACGTGCTGTAAAAAAACTCTTTCAATGAGAAAATAAATTGATCTTATACACATCACTAAAGACTCCATTAGGCCTGCTGTATTCTATATCCATTATAGCTCTTCAGAGAGAAATTTGATCGTTGGCTTTCATGGCGTCCACTTCAAGGGTAGCTTTGAAAGCCACATCTGACAGCTTTCCTTTCATCAGCATATTCGTGAGAAACTCAACTACATATTCGTGAAAGATTCACGCATACAAGGAAACACTATCTTATTTATAATATATTCCATTAATTATATTTGTTGTGAGACTTCACATTTAATCAAAATGTAAGTCTATATTAAGCTTTTTAATATAAAGTGCTTCACATCACTTAACCATACAATATTTTGAAGCACATAAAGTGAAAACAGAAACGCAATTCAAAAATAAATTTCTACATTTATTAACTACAAATAATTTTTTTTGGATAGAACATGATTATATTCACAGGTATTAATAACTATATTATTTTTGTTTCGGTAACTGGCTACGTGAGGTTAATCCACTTGGTGGCAACTTCCCTTTAATTGCATAAGAAGAGATTTGAAAGGGGGGATGCGGAAGGGTAGAGAAAGGTTGCCAAGGGTTCAATAGGGTCCCCGGGAAAAATTTTAAGGATCCTACCCGGCATTCGACTAAACTGATGCAGGAAAAACCCTAGAAAATCTTCATCAGTTAGGTCGGGCATTGGGTACTGGTCCCACGCTCTTCCGATGGCGGGAGAGTGGTTTGCTGTGGTGACGCAGCATTACCTTCTCCAAGCCTCGACCAGTTTAGGAGGCAGCTGGCCGACTGTTCCAATGGGAACACCGCACAGCTCTTATCGTATGCCCAAGGTCTGAGACCCCAGAACATACACCTCTCGAAACAGGCCGAGGCTTGTGGAACATGAGTTCAAAAAACGTTGTGATTAGAAAAAATTATGTAAACTGTTATTCGTTCATGAAAAACGAGAAAAACTGAAAGATAAACGGTATTAGTTATTTGATTTGGCTGATCAAAATGTTTCTTTAGGATATAGCAGATAAAGGGTTGTCAGAATTGGGATTAAAGTGAATATTAAATTGAAAAAATTGTATTGGAAGTGCAAGAATACGGTTATTTCAAATTTTTAACTAAATGTTGTATGCTCAATTTAGCGGTATGATCACTGCATTTAATCTCAGAATTAGCCAATTATATAAAGATTATTGTTAATACCTGCCGATCATAGGAAAATAAGCTATCTTACAGAATTCGCACAACCAACTAACAACTCATCTACTAGACAGCAGTGAACACAACCGCAGGCTCAAAAGACGTCACACTCGGGACATGCCCCTCTGTTTCTAATTTGAGAACATTAACTTAAAACACCCAAGTCGGTACAGAAGAGGCGTTAATGAACGCGTCTACTATCCTAACCCACACTCGTGTATATTTACTTATTACTTCTCAGCGGATTGTGAATAGTTAATTATCTAAAAATAAAATATATAAAAGAAAAACAGAATTCGCTGCGGTGCCTGACGAATGCAATAAGGGAAGCAGGTTGTTTACAATTGCAGTAGACGTGATATTTTGAACGACGTTATTTATTAGCATTTGAACGTCGGATGATTGTTCTCTGAGCCATGGAGCGAGTATCGGAGAAACAGCTGAACATTTGTTTTAAGTTCAAGAACAGCTGTTTATATTGGTTAAAGACAGGACTTTCTGCCGGAAAACTGTTCTTGAACATGGTGGACGACGACTAGTAAACGCTCAGGCAGAACAAGACAACAGAACGGCAAAAGTATATTAAATTGGCGAATATCTTAATCAAGGATCATTTAATATAATCTCAGAATGAACTGTTCGCAGACAAGCGAGAGAGCGCGTCTCCAATTATCTCAGTAACACAAGGATTGTCGAATATTAGCAAAGAAAATAGGATCTGATGAAACATATTTCCATATATTGATGACAGTGAGAATTTGGCGGACACTGCTGGAGGTAATGTAATCGATGTTACTTCTTGTAAGATTTGGGCCTCTTAATTCACGAGGGACAACGGCTGAGTATACCAAACTATCGTTACTGAACAACTTCATTCATGTAGAAGGCGAATCCAAATGGAAATTGCTACTTCTGACAAGTGATGCCCTGGTGCTAATATTGTGCTGTAGTGGTTTCAGAACATGAGGGAGCCGACAACTACCGCACCTCAATTAATTGAGGATTTGAAACGAAGAGCCACCCGACTTTTAGAACTGATTCAATCAAATCTCACACAACTGGACAGTATGATTCGTCAGGTTCCTCACATTAGCAGCTCGTAGAAACAATGCCAAGTTGAATCGCCGTATTAAATGCAAAGGTCCAAAGAAGTACTGATGGGGTATTCATAACAATGGGGTCAGTAAGTGTATATTGTTTAGTTCTGCTGTGGCGCAGCAATATTGCGGAAGTACACATTTGATATGTTCAAGTGGAAAATAATGTAGCCTAAACGTAAAATATTACTTTAAGCAAATTGTTTATATAATTAAGTGCCATAAATTCTTACATACCTATGGGTGTAAATAATTATTTTTTGAACTGTCTCGTGTTTTGAGAATTACTAAATTACTGAGTTTAATGTTTCGCACGCGGTCTCAATGAAAATGATTATTGATTGTGTTTATATTTTCTGTTATTATGCTTTTTTTTTACTGTGGATTTGCTGAGTTGTCTGATACGATAATTTTGGATCTGTCAACATGAAGAAACCTTAATCTGGGGCTAGAATACTCGTTGTCTGTCACAGTTACTGCTATTGGAATGGAGACAGGTTCGCATCAGATTGCGTGTTGGCACTCGTGCATACGATATTTTTGACTGGCCAGTAGAAGACGATGCTAATTTTTTCAAGATTTAATGATTTTATTGCTTAGTACGTTAACTCACCATTCCAGAGAAGAGAAACTTACTGATATTATTTTTAAGAATGAAGAGAACCTTTCTTGGGGAAAACTACCAGCGAATTTTCAGGAGTGAAAAAGGTAGCATGGAAGAGAACCAAGATGGAGAAAAAACCACTTCATACAGTTTTTAGACTTAAAGATTTAAGTATTAATCAAAAAGCGCCCTCGCAGCCTTAGTAACAGATAAACTAATTGGAATCACTACGGAGAAATAATTGAAGAATCGATAACGCCTGATGTACCTTTGAAATCCAATGAAGGACTAGTTACAGCACTGGAAGCTATTAATCAAACAATTCAACAAGCGTCTTCGCATTCAACACCACAGAAAAGTATAATGCAACGCATTTCAGTCTCTCCGATCCTTGTCAAAAAGATGATAGCAGATAAACGACGACAACGTAGAAAAGGTGACAATCAACTATACACCCTGAAGACAAAAGAAAATTAAATAAGCTTGCAGGTGAGCTTAAACAACGCATTCCAAGTATTAAAAATATATCTATGCAAAATTATCTTAAGCATTTAACATCTACTGAAACCACTGAGGACTCAGTCTGGCGAGTAACAAGAAGGTTAAAACAACCCCAGCAACACATACCGCTTGAAGACAACACCTGGGCTAGAAACGACTGTGATAAAGCTTGTGCCTTTGCAAGACACCTAATAAAAGGTTTCACTCCATTTGACTCTCAAACTACCATAGAAGTGGAGAAAGAAATTTATCTACACCTTTAAGCACCATTTCAACTGCGTCTACCGATCAAACACTTTAAAACAAGTGAAGTGAAGAATACAATTCTGACGAACTTAAATCCTCGTAAATCACCAGGTTACGATCTAATCACGGGTAAAGTTCTTAAACAATTGCCAGAATACTAGTATATTACCCAATTATATAATGTGGTACTAAGACCAGATCAGTGAAAAGTTTCTAAAATCATTATGATTCATAAGCTTGGAAAACCTAAAGGAGAGTTGTCATCATACAGACCAATCTGTCTATTACCAATCCTATCCAAAGTTTTTGAAAAAATACTACTTCATAAACTAACACCCAGAATTAAGGAAAATAAAAATATATCTAATCAAAAGGTGGGATTTTGACGAAATCCCATTCTACAATAGATCAAGTCCATAGAATAGTAGACAGAATTATGAAGAGCTTCCAAGATAAAGAATATTTTTCAGGCGTTTTTCTCGATATTGTGCAGGCCTTTGATAAGGTCTAGCACGGTGGCTTGTTATTTAAAATCAAAAAGGGATTACTCTCCGATTACTTCGAAATTATGAAGTCATATCTTAAAGACTGACACTTTTTTGTTAGTCATTGAGACGCAAACACATAGCTGTTTCCTATCAGAGCCCGCGTCCCGCAAGGGGCCGCTGTTGTATCTCATATTTACTGCAGATCTTCCAGTCTCATTAAGTACTACAGTCGCTGATGATACAGCGATACTATCATACAGACCCAAACATAGCATCTAAGAATTTACAGACTCTTAAAAATATAAATGAATCCAAATCAAGCAATGTAACATTTACAACTCAAAGAGGTACTTTTCCTACTGTATTCCTAAATGACAAACTAATACCTCAGGAAGAAACAGTTAAGTAGCTGCGAATGCACCTAGATAGGCGCCTTACATGGAGGAAGCATATATTCACAAAACTAAAACAATTGGACCTAAAATTCCAGAAAATGTATTGGCTGTTGGGGCGGAAGTCACAACTTTCACTAGTAAGTAAAATATTACTTTATAACATAACTATCCGGCCAATCTGGTCTTATTGGATACAGCTTTGGGGCATAGCTAGCAGATCCAACATCGGTATTGTAAAGTGGTTCAAATCAAAAGTACTGCGATTCTTGGTAAACGCCCCATGGTTTATACCGAATGAAGTAATTCGTCAAGACTTGGGACTATCCACGGTTACTGAAGAGATACGTAGCAGTGCGCTACCAAGACAAAGTGTTCATCCAAACAAACTTGTAAAATATCTATTAAACTCGGATGACGAAGAGCCTAAGCTCAAAAGATTTAAGCCTATTGATTTGAAAAAAGATTCACGTGAATAAATACTCTACAAACTTCTAATTTTGAAAATTTTTTAATGGATAGTTTTTCACCACGACTTTTAATACTCTATGTATGTCAAAACAATGACTAAATGTCTCTTTTTATGACAGAATGTTAGAAATAAATAATTTTTTTAAAAAAAATCGTAATTAGATAAATACATTGAAACTTATCTGCGACATTCTCACTTATAAAGGTGTACAAGGGAATGCTTTGCATAAAATATTGAGAGTTAAATTCACGAAAAGCCAAACTAACTAATGCATTATTAATTTTGCGGTGGTTGGGGTTCTTTGCCATGCCGAAGCAACATAATTGAGGTCCGATGAGGGAGAGCTGGCTGAGTTAACACAACACAGGGAGCCGTCAGTGCGACCCCACATGGGGTAACCACGGCTACAACCGAGAGCCCTGCGGGACTCCGGGAGTACGCACCCTCACGGTCCAGAATAGATTTCTAAAGACTCACTCAATCAGTGTCAGAGTGACCGACCACCGTGCCTGCGGACCCACTGGTCGAGAGCTTCCTGGCGATTGTAAACGCTCCTCCCATGTGTTCGGAATACTATTCAGGTGCACAATGGTATTCAACATTCAGAATCCAATAAATTTATTACACTCGTACCTGATTTCTTATCTTTATCGTCTACAAAGTTAGAAGAGAAAGAGTGAAAAAATAGTATATTTATTTACAAAGGGAAATTGAAATATTTCGAATATTAGAAATATATTATTACAATCAATGTTTCACAGAACAGCCAATAAGTCATAAAAATTAATCATCCAATTAGTCAGATAATTTAAAATATTATAAACCCAAAGCTTCGTTCCTAAATTTTGGTTTTTATATTTTATTAAATTTTACACCTGAAGAGGCCTCAAAATTTAAGGACGGAACGTTGTGTTTATAATGGAACGTGTAAAATTTTGAAAACAAATTTACCAATTCTCCTGTAATTAATTATAAATACTGATTTATAAATTTATGTTCTACATAACATGTATTATATAAGTGTTCATATTTGTAACTTTTTTATTTTTAAATTCTGATTTTATATTTTATTAAATTTTACACCTGAAGAGGTATCAAAATTGAAGGACGGAACGTTGTGTTTATAATACTTTAAACTGCCTTAATAAACTTCTGGCTTATTGGCTCACATTATTTCATTAAATTTAATATATTTTCCAAACATATAGTACGATTTAAATACGACGTATTGCTCTTATTATATTAAAAATATATTTTTATAACATTAATAAACCAAATATGGCTTAAAAATATAATATACTATTTTATTATTGTTCTTATTATAATATAAATAATATATATTTGACATTAAGAAGATGTTAAATAATTTTATTGTTTTATCACCTTATAAAACCACAAAGACTGGATGAAACGTAATGTTTTAGGTTTGTGATATTGATTGCAATTAATTTTTCTGACTTATTGTATATTTTATTTTTATAATTATAATTAAAAGTCAGAAAAGTATCTATTTAGTATCATACAACAATCGTGTTGCAACCATTGCTTACTATTTTTTCCTGGTTTCCTTTTACATGCCCAAATGTATGGCAGTTTGACTGATGCATTATTATTGAATTCAGTATTTGCAATACTTGTCATAACGACTTTCTAATAAACCTAGTGATAATTTCACTCAAGAAAGCCATACTGATACGTTCCTAGTAATGAATTTACTAACACGATTGTGTAATACAAATATTTTATATTTAATACTCCATAATTTTATAAAATTTATAAAACAAATTCTTGAGTTCAGTTATCTGTGGTCAGCCTTTAGTACAAAATTTGTGCAAAAGATATTTACAGTTACTCTTCTGTTGCTGGCTGTGACAGACCATCTGTGGTATTATGAAGGCAGGAAACAGCTCCACAATATCCTCCGTCGGTACAAATTTACGGAACTTCGGTTTCAACAAACTTTAACATCAAAATCGCTTTCCTTTTTTACTATTATTCCCAGTAACTTCTTTTCACCCTCGAATCAGGGCTGCTCTCTTGCGACCTCACATCTCTTCAATCATGTTCCGACTGTTTTTTTTTTGTTCAACGATTCCCCTCAGTCTAGTTGTTCAAATTTCCGTTCTACCTCTCGAAGGTTCTCGCTGTTAACTTCCCTTACGTGAGAGAAATTATTGATATCTTAATCAAAAATATATCTCCAGCAATTTTGTTAGACCGGATAATATTTTTGTGACTTTTGGTGTTAACGTATCATAAAATATTGCAGTTTGAGCTCCTTAAAGTTTGACACTTCAATTTGTCCACTGTAATTTTACAATAACAGAATACGAAATGAGGTGATGACAAAAATAGGGAAGAGGCGTAAGTAATGGTGTAACGGTGATGTAACGGTGGCCTCATTTATTGTGTATACTATGGATTCCACCAGCATAGCCAGGACATTTACGAATCGTCCTCGATTATGATTTCCGTCCAGCGCGTGCATGTCTGCTAACGCACACGCTGCAGTCTCAAAACTGGAGCACGCGCTGCGTTTAAGTACGACTGGTTTCCAAACCGTCGACAGTCTGTCTGTACCTTATTTCGCTATTGAAGGGAACGTCTCCGACTGGGCTCTTTCCCTAGTTGTCTTCCTTTTCCCTTTCCTCTACTTCTTATAGCTAGTATATATAACTGTAATTATACTGCTTCTAATATTTACATCTGTGTCTTGACTGGTAAAACGACCTCCGATTCCTCCCTGATAAGCCTCAGGCGAACCCCCCCCCCCCCCCACACACACACTACCCTCTTTTCTCAACGTATTTCCTTTAGGCCTTCGAGATCGTTCCTAGATCTCCTTTCCTTTCTACGGCCCAAGTCAGCCTTCAACTCCAAGGAACCAAGGCCAAGTTTCAAGGCGTGAATCTGCTGACAAGGAACCCTTCATTTCTTGCAACGACTCCCCGTCAACCTGTATCGACGGGCGAACACGTTACAATGGTATCACTGGTATTCTTTGGTCTCATTTAATATTTTTGTCTGTATGAATAAGGAATGAACCGACTGAAATTACTGCTGAAGTGGACTTCTTTTCAGTATTATTTTGTAATAATTTTCTCGTTTATCAACGTAAAAGTTATTGATTAATGTTTGCAGTCATGCGACTACATGACGTGGGTTCACGCAACAGAATTTTGTGCGCGCAACGTGAATTATATGTTCGTGTGAAACTAATAACAGGCTACGAAAGTATAATTATACTCAAGTTCGTTGATAATCTATTCTAAATCTTAAAGAACTGATACTTTGGTTAATTAAATACTATCGTCAAATCTTATCACTCCACTGTTCTGAATTTCAACAAATACATTAATATTTCGCTCCAGTAGTAAATAATTCCCAAACGACTTTCCAGGCTATTTAACCAAATCGTTAATGAATAAATATTGGTCTCCGTCTTAATTAGGTTATAGATTTTAAATTAATCTATCGTAACAAATTTGTTTATTTGTTTTTTGTTATCCAGAAGTGAAGCTCTACTTTTTTAAATTTCAATAGCACTCAATTTAATTTAATTTAGAGTGGTACGTTTATAGGAAATTCCCGTAAATTTATATATTTTTTTATATATTTTTATAACTCTTCGATTTAATTTTTCTAATTTTTGAAAATATTAGATTCTTAATAGTGAATTAATTTAAGGCACTTTTGTTCCACACAGTTTGCTGAGTGAGGTGCACAGACTGAACCAGCCGAATGTCTGAAATAGACTCGATTTATAAGGAGTATGCCATAATATTCCTCAGACACTAATGTCAAAAATTATTATAAAGTCTTATCCGTCAGGACGAAAAGAATTATTTGTCTTACTGTAGGAAACGTTGGATCTTTCCATTCGTCTTTTCCACGTATAAATACAATGGATCGTTAAATAAAATATTTATCAACATCTTTGTCAACAAATTTGAAAACCAAATTTATTATATTTTAATTAAAATTGTAATTAAGCATTTATATTTTACGTTTAAATCGTTCGCTGTTTAGAAAACGCTATGACTTTCTTCTTTATGTTTGTAAATTAAGGGGGTTAGGATGGCAAAATTTCGACCGAACCAAGGAATGGAACACATATTAAGAGTCGTTTTAACTACTAAGCTGTTCTTGTTGACTCCCAGACACACGCTAGCTTTCTCTAACCGTTGTATAGACCTGCAGACAGACTCACCTACAATTTACGGATTCACATTCTTCGTGGCTTCAAATTATTTTTTCAGTGAAGAATGGATATTGTGAGTAACTTTGTCATGGTTTAATTCAAGAACACAAGAAATGGTCGGAGGGTTATGAAACTGATTTAACAAATTTGGATAAAAAACAATCTCGACCGAACCATGAGTCAAAAACTTTTCTGATGATCTTTTTCTTTATTTAATTTATATTTGACTATTTTACCGTGAAAGATTGTTCGAAATTTGAAAGTACTAAGTAGTATTTAGTCATTATACAATATATTTTATTTGAAAGTATTTTATCTGTTTCTATTGTAATATATCAACGGGTGTGTCATCTGAAAGATGTGCAATTTTGATATGCTGTTAAATATTTTGCACATTGAAATGAAAAATTTACTTCTGATTCAAAATTAACAACAAGAAAGATAGCCAAATACAAACAAAATAAGTGATAATATAAATACCACACAACGTTTCTGTGATTCTTGGATTTTTCTTCAAGTGCTAAGAAGAGCCTAGAGCGACGCAACTGCACTATTCAGTTGCCAAAACTCAAAAGTTTTGAGGTTTTTTTGTCTGCATTTGGCTATCTTTCTTATTATTATTTTGTATATTGTTGAATTCTCATTTGGCGGCAAGCGAGTGATTGAGTATTTTTGGCATTTGTAAATTCAGTCTGTATTTGGATTCCTCACAGGGGCGGGTCCCTGCTGAGACCGTAGCTCTCGAAACGCGTTCTTGCTCGTTGCGAGGCGCGGAGACCGTAAAAGATTATGTAGTACATGAATGGTACTTTAAAGACACATGTCGCATAGGTCAAAACCACGCTCTGAGATATATGTCGGCTCATGTCTCGAAGAATAAAGTTATTGGGGTTTTGTTAAGTTTTGGTAATTTCTTTATAAAACAATTATCATAAAAGTGCAGGACGAGTCGGAGAATTCCATCGCCCAAAATCGTGAGCAGAAAACCACCCCGAGGGCTATCTGCTACACAATTATTCTATATAGTCATAAAACATCTGAGGACTATTAACCGAACACAGAATTTACTCTATCAATGACCATAGCCTTTGTCTTTTTCCTGAGATCTTTTTTTTTTATAATTTACCTTATTAAACATCTTACTCATTTTATACCTGCCTTTTGAACTTTACAACTCAATTTTTCTGTTATTAAAGAAATTGAGAATTATATCAAGATTACTAATAATAATAATGGTATTTAAACATAGGCTATTAATAAGAATAATGCCAAATTCATAATAAAATCAAATAACAGTTCATCTAAAATCCGTCAAATGTTATAATTTCACCATATTGTGGTAGAAAACTCGTCATATGCAGAGGAATTTTTTTATAATCGAGGAGGGATGAGACACTCCAATTTTCGTCACAAGTGGGTGGTTCTTTCTACATGGATACGATTTAGTCTTCTATTTGAATTTTATTCTCGAGAGTTCGTATTCAAGCTGCTGATATATATTCACCACGGGCAGGTTCTCCAAGAAGAGCTCTTCATATTGTGCCGTGCTTTGTATCTTCACCCCCATTTCTTGGGCTATCGCCCCGCCTACTATAATAAACTCCACTCCAACCCCATCCGGCGCCTTGCTGAGTTATTGAAGATAACGTATTCTTTGCATCCTCCACATTTCATGGGATCGGAGCATCCTTTCACGGGCAAATAATTTTCTCTTTAAAAATTTACGGACACAGTTAATCTATGTAAAATATATGGAGAAATATTTTTTCCGTAAAATATTTAATTTTCAATTATTAGATTTAAATCAACCTATGTCAACGTAGCTAATCCAAAGAAACCTTTGATAAACTTAACTAAAATAGTATCAAATCCTGGTTTAAGGAATGCGGCAGTACGGGAGTAGTTTAATTTCAAGTTCTAAATTTAATTAAAATGTAATACTCATTACTGAAAATTTAATGATGCCGTATGAACAATAATAAAAGTACATTACCAAGCACTGTTGTTCACCGTAATGTTAACTAATCAAGGTTTTATTAAGAGATATGAGATAATTACTTTCTTGATCCGAAGAATACCTCTAACCGTTATTTACATAGTACATTTCATTTTCACAAGATTTGCGTCTACATTTTAAATATAATTACTGATGCGATGTAATAATAAAATATATTTTAAAATAAGTTACTTTAGAGTATAGTGTAGCATATATGTAACATAACTTCTAGTATCACCCCAGAGGCGTCTGTTGATTTCTCAGAGAGCTAATTTGTGACTCAGATATAAAACAACATGCTTTTAAGGAAATTAAAGATTTTTTGCATCCGTGGATATCTTAAAACATGCCTGTCCTAGCTTTCTGTGAGTCAAACCCTCTGGCCAGATTTTTCTAACCTCCAGTCCACTTAAAAAATTTAGTTAAAAAAATAAAAAATCAAGCATTAAATGGTTAAATTGTACAGAGGAAATAAATTTTGCATCAAATTTTCCAGCCGACAAATAACTTATTTTCTGCTTAAAAATAAATGGAACCCGAAATAATTATATAGTAATATGTGCTGTTCCTCGTAAATTGTAACTTGTAATTTTTAAAACTTTTCATATGGCAAGTGAATATAATTCTGTTAATTATTTACTGAATTAATTAAATGGGAATATTTTAATTAATTTAATATCAACTACTGTTTACGAGATTATTGAATCAGGGCCTCCGAACATCTAGTGGAATCAGAGAGAATACATAGACGCTACGTTTTTTATGTATATGTATATATTTATTTTTCAATTTGAGTAATTCTGCGCGGTGTGTTGGCGTAGTATTCAAAATAATGTGTCCTGAATTCTCCTTGTGGTGGGCTGATTGCAGAATCGTAGAGAGCGGCATGTCTTCGTTCTTACAGAATTGGCCACACACATGTATGTTCTGAATCGCTTACTCACATTCCATCTATCAGGAAGAATTCTCTCTACCGTGGCCCACATCCCGGCTACAAAGTGTGATTTACTTTGCTACTGGTCACCTCACAACTGCCGTCCGCCTCCAATGTTTTCCTACCAAGACAGAATTTTCAAATGAAAACCCCAAACCATTCTCAGGAGTTCGACGACTTGTTGTTTTCTGGTTTTATCAATTGACGTCTGTCTGTCGCGCCAACCCGACTCCGGTGTCTACCTGACCTGCACCATGCAAATTCCGCCACTGAATTCTTATAATAAATATTCCACCACACCCTAAAGATTTGCGGTACAAAATAATAATCAGATCATTACAAACTAAACATTTGTCATACTAAAAATGTTATGAATAAAGTGAATTTATCATCGTAGCATGTATTATATTTCCTGAGCTTTATTTAAACATTCATGTGTGCTATAATTGTTGAGAAATTAAGCAACGTAAGAGAAGTTGCGGTACTGCAAACAAATAATTTGTTTATTTATAGTTTCAATTAAGTTTATACCGAATCTCACGGTAATAAATTATATTTCTAGCTCTTTAATTTGTTATGATTGTAACTATAAATTTCCTTCATAATAAATTATATATAGTATGTGAATGTTTGCGGTCGTAAAGAAATTTCTCAATAATTTCAAAGCTGAAAATATACTTTCTCCTCACCTCTTCGTAATTTTACGGTTTTCAGGTTCGCATTCACACTTGATCCCGCACAATAAATTCAGAAATTGTTTAGAATTATCACACACTATTTTTAAGGAGAAGTTGTGCCAATAATACAATTTATATACTTCTTATTCTGATAAATTAATATACAGTCCGCAAATAGGACTCAGAGATGAATGGTTTAACTGAAATCTAAAATACCATTGTTAATTTGTCTTATATGAGAGTCACTAGATAATGACACTTTTACAATAAAATACGATTAGAGATCGGTTTAGATCGAAATTATAAATCAGTCTTGTATATAATAAAAAAATTTTCATACACTCAAATTGAGGTCTGTGTAATGGGATAAGATTTTCATCACAGATTTTCGAAATATTATGACGGAGGCATAGCTCCTACTGGAACTGCGGGAGGAACTGTAGAACAAGTTCCCAGAATTCACCTTCAAAGACTTGATCTCAGTCAACATATGGATGCAAACTTTGCGTGGTGCCACCGATATTTTCCAGGCTTTAATTTAACCGTTGTAAAGCACATTTATGAAAACATATTCTAAAATTCTTAATAACCTTATACTCGGTTTCACAAACGTTCGGTTTAAGGCGTGGACATTTGACAATGAAGTCCATAAACAAATCACATTTACACGAAATGTCGATTTTAAGGAGATTTTGTAGATACGCGTTGTGGCTTTTGTGAATGTACGTATTGCAGTAACGTTTTATATAATAAGTATACTTAAGTTAATATATTACTAATTATTAACGTAGAGGTTATGGAGATGACGAGATTTCAGCAAAGTTTGAACGCAACTCGGAGCCTTTGGGTGATGTCACCTTATTCTTTCAGACTGGAGCTCACATCCACAAATTAGTTCTTTTTACACTATGGTTAATTGTTACGACTCAGCCGACGCCTCTACACTTTACTTTTTAAGCTATATTAACTGCTAATTGGACTGTTCTTTCCGCTGGATTACAACGACCAGTGTCACTAATCTATAACAAACTTCGTCCTTGTGATAAACGAAAAAATATTCCTGGCGTTAAAGAAAGAAGCTTATGAAACAATAGCGCATAATTTGCAAAGTAATAGATAAGAATAGGTCTTAGTGAAACGAATTGGAACGTGTCTTCTCACAATATAGTTGTAGAGTATATTCAGAAATATCGAAACCCTCAGAAATAAATTGACTAAATGCAATTAGTCCACGTTCATGATCTTAAAATACGACTGCTGTAACTAACGTCACATATTGTATTTCATACTGATAACTGCTTATTGTAAAATAAAAATAATTTGATCTACGATGCTAGGAACACTTATTCGATTTAAATCGAATTGAAAATTATACTTAATAAATGTGATGAAAATAATCTCTTAAACGATTACAAACTTCAATTAGTAATAATATGAGGCGCATAGTTTTATTATTATTCTAATCATGAAAAAACATACTAACTCAGTGTTGGGTAAAGGATTTAAAGCGCTGTATACGCTGTATACGTTTAAACGTCGCGTTTAAATATATTATACCCGAGTGAAAACCGAGAACTTTTTATTAAAATATAATTGTTTACAAATACAGTTAGTAATATTATTAATTTTAATTGATTTTTTGAAGTATTCTACTTTTGTAAAAATGCTAATGATATACTCATAAATAATATTTGTATACATAATATCATAATCTATATATTAATATTTTTGGTAAAATCAATATATTAATCAGAGTCTGTTTCAAATTTTTTTTATTTTTGACAATGCATTTTTGGCTAATTATTTTGTGTGATGGTCAAACAGAAAACATTCATACTGTTTACAACAATATTGTGTTTTCAATTGTTTATAGTTTCCTTGAAATATGACCCAAGTATTTTCTAAATTTAGTTCGTGAATTTCATGATCCGTATCCGAGTCATCAGACCTAGTTCCGCAAATATTTTCAGTTTCTGATTCATCTGAAGATTCTTCAATATTGTCGTCTGGTACAATATCTGTGTAATAATTAGCTTCTTATGAAAGACGACGCTGAATTTTATCTACATTTTGAGGATTATTCAATTTGTATATATTTTTTCTTATTTCCCACAATTGTTCACAAACAGAAAGAGGGAATGTTGTAATAAAAACCACAAATGTCATATCCACTTATGGCAATGAAAATTTAAGTATCAAAAAAGAAATACTTTATTCTAAAACTGAATAACCATCAATGGTATTTACTAAATCGAAATGTATTATCACTCCGTACTATTGCGGCAAGGACGAGAAAAATACTGACGGGAGTAGTCCCATTAGTTCTTCTGGATCGAAGATACGTTACCTCCTTATTCACACGTCATTTTCTGAGAAACTGCGATTGCTTTTAGAGTGGGGCCTTTGAGATGTTATAAAAGTTCACCTCTGGCTCCGGAAATAAGAAATAAATTAAAGTGCGTCGGTCCCCTGGACCTAGTGCGACTAAAGGAATGTTAACTGCCATTCCAGATTAAATAACATTTTGGAGTATGAAAACGAGACGCCGAATCAAATCTAAACTTCATTTTCTATATTTTAACGTAGGTACATGTAATGTCAATCTGTAATATTCGATTTTTGTTAACGGAACACCCACCACCGGATGGTATTTTGCTCAAAATTACCAATTGTTGCATACTGTTCCATATCTGGTCGTGACCTGTAAATTAGACTAGTGACACTTTTTGTTATTATTGCGGCGTATGAAGAGTTCAATTACTCTGACATTGATTTATGCATGAACAGTAAACACCCACACACAGTTTACATTGTTCGTCAATGTAAAGGTGTTCACAGGAGTGGTAAAAATTTCGAACCAACGCTGATGGCACTATCTTACAAAAGAACAAATAAGAGCAAACCAACCAATTAATTGGACGACAGACGAACCCGGAACATCATCTCAAATTATAATAATGGTTGTGTGTATTAGGACGTTCAAGAAAAAGGCGTTTCAAATCTGGCCTCAGCATTTCGCCAGAAGAATTCACTACAGAATTAAAAAAAGAGCAGAGTGGCTTAGTCGTGAATCTCGAATGTCTAGAAAAAAGTTATAAGCACTGTAGTCTAGGCAGTTCAGATCGCGCATAGGTGATTAGGTGGGCAGGAAAATCTACCTGTTGCAAAATACTCGAAGGTAAGGGCAACCAAGATCAATAAGCTGGCTTCAATTTCATGTAAACCACAACCTTCCACTCTTTCCATTCTATACCAATTATATATAAAGCTATATATATATAGCTGTTTGTTTATGATTGTGGGACGAGAGATTTTATGCTATTCATAATCCAGAAAGATACACGCCGAATATTTTACGGAAATTTTAAGTTTGCTAATCGGATGAGATGTAAATGAACTATGAGAGCATTTAACGGAAATCTTGAGAAAAGTACGATTGGATGCCACCACAATAATGAGGATTTATGGCAATGACGCAGTGGAGAATCCATTCCGTAACAATTTCAATGGAGTGCATCGCCAGGTCGAAAGCCGACAACGCCTATTCAACCATCAACCTTCAGCCACAACCACCAGAGACACGTATAGACACGTCAGCAGAAACATTGCACATCTGTTTCAAGAATTACCATTTATCATTCGTCTTAGTTCCTTCATCTTAAGTTATACATATATACATAATTTTAACAGTTTGTCAGTAAAAGAAATCAAAACTGGAATGATAACAACAATAGTCGTACACATTTTCTCCAATCAATCCTTTGGTAAATATATGTAAAATTCTGACCAAAGTTAATTTTTATAACTATTACATTTTTTCACTTAATGTTTTTCAGTTTTGAGTTTCAACCTGAAATTAATTTGTAATACAGATCTAGTAGATCTGAATTTAATTCCTTAATTTTGTTTCAAATTCTTTGACATAGAATAGTATGATTTTAAGGAAGCTAAATTTTATTTGTGGTTATATTCTTTCACAAACATAATGCAGAACATAAAATAATTTATTGGTAATCAACTCTGAATTTGAATATTAAATGTTTTTATTGTGTGGGCAACTGTCATTTTAAAACAAATTACATAATTTTCTCTCCCATTGTTGCAATAAAAAGATAATAAGAACTCCCACTGTACTCTGTTATAGTAATGATGAAATTAACTTGGAATTTCTGCCCTGACTGCAACAATTATTTTTATAAAAATCACAACAGGAACATTACACCCATTTCTCTCCAGACAGAATCATTGAGAACTATTGACCCCGGTGTAACACATACAACTAAATTAAATAACATAACATACTAAAAACATGATTTATTCACAATAATTGACAAAATAGTTGTATAAAACTAATATTTTACAATATATGGATGCAACCTTTACATGTTGTCACTGATATTTTCCAGTTTTAAATTTAACCATTGTAAAGCACATTTATGAAAACATATTTTAAAAGTCTTAGTAACCTTACACATGGTATAACAATATCAATAAGGATTTTATCTTAACCTGGTTGAACGTGTAGTGAAATTATTAATCCTATTACGTTAAACATTAAATTCTTCCGATGGCGACGACAATGTGAAATTTGAAAGCATCCAATATCATAATACAATACTTAAATTCAAGTACTTTTTGTCGCAATTTTTGCAACAGCGTGACTCACCCGATCTATTTACAAACCTACCATTCAGAAATGTTTCACACATGTTTCCTGAAATATATTAATAACTTTATCGGAATATATTAAGTTTTAATAATGTCCATAATAGTATTTTCTATACAGGACGGTATTTAGCTTCAATCGTCTTTCTATAATATAATAAATTTCAACACTTTCTCGCATATTTCGTCACAGTCAAAGCAACGAATGTTCTTTCAAAAATCATCTTTTAATCTACTTTAAATTACCGAGCTATTTAAAGCTTTATCCTTAATAAAATTCCCCGTGGTTTGTAGATACTAAAAGTTCAATTAGTTCAAGGAACGCAAATTATAATAAATATTATTCATAAACTGTAAAACATATATCGGGGAGATGTATTATTGTCAAGTGTACACTATTCTGAATGGCGGACTTCCAACGATAATAATTCGAATCTTCTGAGAAGTTATCAATATATAACTAATTTTACTTCTGAAGAATCGATAATTGAAAAATGTATATCTAGATAATATTTTGGAAAGTAAACTGTAGAGTACTCAAAATATTGCACTATAAATCCTCTTGTCAATAGTTCAGTGCAAACTGTGACGACACTTACAAAATTTTGTTTTAAATAGAACAACGGTTTTAATGCACTCGTACGACTAATAAATTTTAAACAGATGCTGAACAAACGTTTCAGTTATCACATGAATTTTTTTACATACACTCTTTCATTAATAAAAAAAAGAACATCTTTCTCTTCAATCTTCAAATAAAGATATTTTCATGCATATAAGCTCGAAAGTTTTGATAGGAGTCCACTTTTAATGACTGTTTCAATGCTTATTTAGGTTACAGCTGTCCCTGACAGTAAACACACCACGTATGAAAACACCTTATGCAAATCTTTGGTTACCCAGAGTATTATTTTAGTCCACAGGCCCTACTATTCAAGGTCAAAACCGCGTTGCAGACACTCGCGGAGTTTTCATCACACCACCTCGGCCTTTATCTGAGACGGCTTGCAAGAGTACCTAAAGAACAGAATTCAGTTATTAGAAAACATTTATTTCCTAAATAGCCATGCGATTATAATTCAGATTTTCTACAGTTTTCATGTGAAGGCTAGGCCAAACAGGAAAATAAACGTATTATTTCCATATTATCATCTAGTTGTTTTTAATTAAATATCACGGTAATACTTCAGTTTTAAACATTTAATTATTTTTCATTTAACTTTAGGACTGTGAACAGCCACTATTTTTAGTAATATGACGTAAAATACCTTAGTTTAATGCTTTCTATACTAGATGACAAATGTAAAATAGCTTTTTGTTAATTACAAAACTTTTTTTCATGACGCACTAAAATATTATGCAGGTATTCTTGGGTATTTATTATATTTCAAGTACGGTGTTACAGGAAAGTATTTTTGTGAGGATTAAAATTGTGCTCATTACACAGTGATGATCAAATAATTGTTTTACTTTTTAGAGAATTTTCTTAGACACAATAAAATGAGACGGGTCATTGGAAAACGGATATATGAATATAATAGGTATAACAGATTAGGATTAGTTGTAAACAACCCTTCGTAGAGGAATAAAATTAAAAATATTATTTCTTCGACTTGCACATCATTCACTGAAGAAAACCAATATAGAAACATTTTGGTGGTACCCTAAAAGGTAAATAATACGGTATAATATTGTGTTAGGAAGTCTGAGATCGGTCTAAATATGGTGGAGTGATTTAAAATAGAAGTGAGCTTGAAAGACGAGTAGCGCCATTGCTTACTAGAGCATTGGAATCTAGAGTATATATGGAATAAAATTCTTATCTGGTATAGGTGTTGAATTGTTCTAACTTGCTTCTAATATTTTGAACACTTGGTAGTTGATGTCCTCCATGCATCCATTACTTCACCAATGTATCAGTACTATGAACACATAAGGGAGTGTCATCCATGAACCGTGATTAGGTCACGCCTTGCACGATTTAATTTCATGTTTAAGAAAATATAATTATGCTCAACGCTGAAAACAAGAAGTAAAATTTCCAGTCCTCTGCGACAGCTAAGATGGTTTTAGAAATAACAAAATTAACAACAACAAATCCCGATTGACAGAGCTACGTTGCAGGAATACGTGCTACAAGAAATAATTAAAAAATGCATTACATTATTACGACCCAGAATATCAATAGTCTTGAAACAATCACTGCTTCACAAAATTTTTTTATGCTGACCTGTGAAAGGTCAAAATCCTGTTTGAGCTGTAAGACAAGTGATACCATTGCTTACAATGATACGATGGGGAAGTCACATGTTCAGTTCTAACCTATCAACCATGGGCCTGTATATACAGAACATTGTTTAAGCTCGCTATGATATACGAGTGGATAGCATCGGATTAATGGACCATAGATTAATGTCACAATTGTTGCAGCAGCAAAGTCTCTGGAACAGCTCGCCCAGTGTGTAACGCCCAGGAATGATTGCAGTCAGTTGACCTACAACTAACTTGCCGTGAAATGGAAACAGTCTAGTTCAACATCTGAAAAAAATAATGTGCACTGACCGTGCAAACTCTGAAATCCGTCCTTTCGGCCAGTACATAACACTGCTAATCGTGAATACGATTCAGTCTTTATACTCGATTACATACAGGACCGGGCCGGGTACGATTACTGAGTTTTCATTGAAAAAGCAAAAAAAAAAGTTATTCAAAAGAAAGTGTTACATTCATTGAAGTTAAAACTTAAAAATACTTGATTCTCCTAAGAAGACAAATTAAATGAATAATAATAATAAATACTCACTTCGTGAAAAATAATTTTTATTAAATTACCAGAAATTTTTAACGTCATAATCGAATTATCATACAGAAAACGATAATTCGTAGACGGGTTCCAAATACACTGAAAGATACGACGGCTGGATATTAATTCTTCTCATATTACATATACTTCTCAATATATTATATACTAAATGGGCATTATGGAACCATTCTTTGTTGTATATTAAATTAAATTAAATCATCTGGTAAAGTTATGTGAACGCTATAATATATATTAAGCTGAAAACTGCGTATAGAGTGTGCTTCACATGCTCCTTGACTATCGACGTTCGTAACAAGACTACTTACTTATAATGAAGGAATACCCTCTGATGAAGGCATGATAACGGTTTCTGTTGGATTATTATAGTAGTTCAAAGGTTAATGGATAAATGGAGCAATGTTGCCTGATCAGGAGATCACATCTTAATTAGTAATTGTTTTCCTGACACGAAAGGAAACACACATAAAAACACATGCAAATTTATTCAAATATACATACATACACATGGTGCTACAAATTTTTATAAAATCTTTAAGTCAAAGATATACATATACCTTGTTGTCTGCGTGCTGCTGTTGAGAGATGAGCGGAGTCGCTGCACTGATGTATGCGTCGTGTAGGTGATCGTCCTCCTGGGGAAGCGCCGATCTCAAAAGCGACGGCGTTGGCGGCAGATAAACGAGTGAGTGAGGCGGCGGCGGCTGTTGTGGGGGCCTGAGACTAAACTCCTGCTTCGGAGGTAGACCGGAAGCTGTGGAACGGCGGGTGACGTCAATCTGCGCGTACACTGTGGGCTCTGGAGGCGGCCGCCGTAGCAGCGTCGCGGCGCTGTGGACGAGCTTCACGCCGCCTTCGGGCGAAGACGCCGCCCCCACGCCTGGCTGCCGCGTCAGGGCCAGCTCGGCATACGTCACTTCACCTCCCTAACGAATCATATCGGAGGTTTGAACATCTAAATACAATTGAGAATAGGTAACTAAATTATTGTTGAAACCGAAGAGAGTGACTAAGTCATGAATACAATTAATCGTGTGCACATGGCGAACAAGTCAAACAGTATACATGATTCGATATATGTGATGTGTCTGTCAGCTAATAATGACATTTCGTAGTATCAATTAAATGTAAAAACAATAGATCATTAATTATTATATATTTATAACGGAATTTCATATATTAGTGAGTTTTTGAGACAGAGAATTCAGTAGAGCGTAAGTGTATTTAATATATTTATATATATATATATATATATATATATATATATATATATATTCTGACGGAATTGTACGAATAAGTGCGTACTGAACTTATAAAAACGCCAATATCTATGTGATATATATGGTAATTAATTTGTTTAAATCTAGTACCAGCATGACACTTTTTCTATTTTTTATTCAAATAAAATATTAAAAATATTCATTATTGAATGGTGGAAATAAAACCAGTCTTTCAGTATTACGCTAATCTCTTTCATTCGTGCGGAATATTTTTACAGATTGAATACATCCCATTTATTATGTTCGCGTTTCAGGTAAAATAGCCGTGGCAGTGTTGTTTATGTAAATTTAAATAAACGAATACTTGAGGATTAATGTTACAATCCCCCGGCATTAAATCGCCGTGAAAATAAATAATTTTCAATTAGATCAGTCTGACATTTATCCATCGAATTTAAAAGCTGCGTGCAGACTCTAAATTCAATGTGATAAAAAGGGTAAAAATCGCAACATAAATTTGATATATTATGATACATATTTTGTACATATTTCGATAGTTGACAATTTTCTACATTTCTAAATGTATACCATTATATCCACGAGGCAAGGGAAAATAAACCATCGAAAAATAATTGCATTTTTTCCTTTTATTCAATATCAGAAGCTTATAATATATATTTATTCATATACTTACATTGTTACTTGAAGAGAGATTCGCAAGATTTCTAAACTGGGGTGAATAAAGCCTTGGGATTTTGTTTTCGTAAATTTGACGTGTCTGCTCTCTTATACTTTCGAATGCCTTCTCGTCTTCATCCATATTTTCTTTTTCTGAAATTTTGAATTAAAATACATTGTAAATCGCCATGAATCCATTCTAGGATGTAAATTATTCATGACCTGATATTTCTTTCAGGTAAGCATAATCATTGACCTTTGGTGTATAGATGATTATCATACAATGTCTATTAAAGTAAGCATTAACTGAAGAATCCTTGTATTTTTTATATAATACACTGTGAATGTTTTGAAAAAATGATAAACACAAAAAGTGTAACTTTTCAAATATATTATTATTACGTGACTTAAATAAACAACAGTAACAATAAAATTATTTAAGCCTTGCTTATTGTTAAATAAACTGAAATTTTTTTATTTAAATGCTTGTCTTCTTTAAAAATGAAGGAAAGAGCAAATACGTAATATGCATTTAATAGCTTATTGAAGCCTTTGAGTTTTGTCAACTGACGAGTGCAGTTGTGTCGCTCCAGGCTCTTCATAGCACCTGAAGAAGAATACAAGGATCCGAGAAAGGCCTGTGGTATTTATATTATCAATTATTTGTTCTGTATTTGGCTATCTTTATTATTATTAATATTCAATCAGACGTAAATTTTTTCATTTCCAATTAATTTAGTATGGGCGGTAACCACAACTCTTCACCATTCACATTAATTATATAAGTTCATTATTTTTCAATATATCAAATCGTTTGATTCCTTTTCAAACATTCTGTGTTATGTTTCAATTCACTCAGCATGGATAATATGCCACAATTAACTATTAATTAATTAGACTGATAACAAATTGTTGTATAGAAAGAAGTTCCGATAGAGCCTCTATGAATTGAAGTGATTAAAAAAAGAAAATTCATACTAAGTTATACTCTCTACGAAGATTGTTATAGTAATTATAGTGAGTTTATGAGAAAGAGACCCGAAACGTTTTAAGCTTTAATACTTTAAATAAATGCAAAAGAAATTTAAAGATGATATTTACTCGTAACAAACCTTGAATTAATATGATAGACTCTCAGAACAGTTCTCTGAAGTGTAGGATCGCACTTAAAGTAGAAGAACGGAAAAAAACTCTATACCGAGTTTATGAAATATCATAGAATGTTCTGAAATACAACGAGTCAATAAACTGAAACTATTAACAATAGTAATGTATCATAGAAGACGGACAGAAAATCAGAACGATATTACATTTTAGCAGATTGATGTAAGTAAAACTGGAAACATCCATGTTATAATCAGGAGGATTAGAAGACTTTAGAAGAACCTTGAACTTAATCAGTAATGTAAATATGTATTGTCTAATACTTGACGTTCCTTTTATTTAATAGAATTATTGGAAAAATTTTAAATCCACATGTAAGACTGAAAAGATTATTTTGTGAACATGGCGTTTTGCTATTCCATGTAAATATCTGTTTGTAATTATTTGTTTCCATTTTTTCACTGCCTAGAAGTTAAAAGCACAATTATCTTTATGAGCTGTAAATTTGAAAAATGTAGATACAAATAATTAAATATTATCCTGTATTTTTACGAAGGAAAAATGTCTAAAACTAACAGAGACACTTATGCATGTAGGAAAAAACCAAACTATGTCTGTGAAAGACATCAGGTCTTACCGCTATTGTGAGGAATGATGTCAGGATTGACGTCGTCCTTGCTATCTGCTGCGCTGTCCTCCGTGTCCTTGCTTAAGTGGTCAGCACTGCCGGCGTTGTCCGAGGCCTGCTTGATCTTGATACCGTTTCTGGTCTTCAGACCGAAGTCATCGTCATCCTCCTTCTCGCTGTCTCCACTGTGTCCTCGGACACGCATAACTATGACTATGATCACAGCCACGAGGACCAACGCCGACACCACGCCAATGAGGATGCCCAAGATGGGAGTGATATGGAGGATGTGTGTTGTGGCGGCTGTAGCATGGAATTGATTAACAGAAGTGATGGAATATTCTCTTACGTCTCATATATGAATTTAATAATTCAAAAATGAGAACACTCCGTATAAATATTATTTGATACATTTTAAAATTAAGAATGAGGGAAATAACTTCACAAATGTAGAGCAGATATTTTAGCACAAATATAAAAAGAAAAAGGAAATACTACGTCCATAAAGAGAACGTTTTCATCGAAATAAAATATAGTTTAATATTATATCTCAAGTCAATAGATCTGTTATCAATTCTTGCTTAAATATTCCTGATACACATTCATTATGTTTTCTGTTGCGCGATAGTTTTATTATTGGTATATATATATATATATATATATATATATATATATATATGTATATATATTCATTAGATATTAGCAAGGATTGAGAGCGTGACATGTAGGAATTTCACCAGGCGCAAACGTGACGGGAGATAAACCCTGCAGTCTGAACATAAGCACGTAGGGGCGTTACCTGAAGAGTGTGTCTCACCCGTGGGAAAGCGACGTCTCCAGAAATATCAAAATTAAATGAACACATGATTTCCTGGACCAATATATATATATATATTATGTAATACTATTTAGAGGCCATTAATGATTGTGATAATTGGATATTTGTGGTGGATTGTTAGCGGTACCAATTTCAAAGGCGACAATGTATAGGTGAGCTTTGTTTGGCCGCGAGCGTTTTCTGAAACAACAGTCGGGTGTTGGAAGTCGAGTCGGAAGTTGAAAATCAGACAGCGAGCAGGGTGGCAGGCATAAATTCATCCGGAAAGTCGTCAGATTTCGATTTCACGTTTTATTTGATTGTTTAACTTCTTAGGTTGGGCAGGAATATGATTGTGTAACTTCAATATAAAGGTTGTTTCTTTGCTTAGAATAACCAGATAAATGACCCTGAGAAAAGAAATGTAAAAGCTATAAAATTTTAAATGTAAATAATCTCATATAAAAATGTTGTAAATTTCAACTGAATAAAAGTAAATTGTCTTGTAAAGTTTCTAAAGAAATTCATAATTACTTTGCAATCCTTCACTTTTAATTAATTAAATATAATTGATTTATAAACTAACTATGGAATTCAAATCACTAATTAATCTTTTGCTTATGAAATTGTAAAATTAATTAATCTCATTGTATTTATTACAACATATATTGTTAAGAATTATTTTTGTGGGCTGAGGTTTTTTACGTTAAATCAAAAAAATATTGACCATTAAAGAATTTGTAATAAGTTTATTTCAGTTAAGCATGAAAAACTCTTATCTCAGGCACCTGTGGTTTTTACGTAGAAGAGATCTGCTGCCCGTACCAAATACGAATTGCTATTCTGTGTTGTGTTATTTACTGTAGTTCTCGTACCAACGTACTGGCGTCTCCGAATTTCACAGCCAGCAGAACGGGTTAACTGCAGTGATGACTTTAGTCAGGATCACTGCAAGTCGTCGGCTCAGGGGTTGACCACTGGCTAAGGCGTCGGCCTCCGGGATTGATTGCTGGCAAGCCGTCTTACTAAATTGTGTTGCTTCGATGACTCTTTACTAACAAATTGTGGCCCCTTTCTCACGACTGCCTCGGACTATATCAGAGGCAACAACTTGGAAAAGTTTAGAGCAGAACTCATGAGATTTGTAGATCAGTGACACTTAAAACGTATACACGTAACGCAATAACGCATAATCACATCCACCAGCTGCGGTGAGCGCAGAACAACTGCTCCAGTTTCAGTAGCTAATCTCCGTTCCCTCCATTATAGCCTCCCATTCTTTTACTTTTTTCATTATTAGAAAACTTAGTCGAAATGTCAGTTTCACTGATTCTTCCATTGTTACAAGAGTTACAACACGCAGCTGCAGTTCCCTAGTCAACAATGGCCAACAATTCTGTCATGTTGAGGCCAACAATCGAGACAGGACACGAAAATTACGTGGATGGAAATATTTATCTCCTCCACCCCCACGCACGCCTCGTCCAACATTTAACAGAAACAACTCGCGGCATCCGTCCGTCAATGCACGATTTCCAATTCTCCAAACCACAGCAAACAACACATCCGAGACAAAGCATAACTAAACCAAAATACATGCGTTACAATATATATATAATTTACAGTTTATATTCGCATTAACCTGGTTGTTATTTGCGACTTACATCTGATATGTTTTACATTTGCTGATTATTTAAATTACTTTATATAAATAAGTTTTCATAGTAAAATCTATAAGGTTGTTTATTGCTGTTGGTGAGTTGCAGATCTCCATCATTGAATGGGCGGCTATAGTTGATCTTCTTATGCCGCTATATTTGGGGCAGTCAAAGAGGACATGAGTAATATCTGTGGCCACCGTGCAAGAGTTGCATGCCGGATGCGGAGATCTGGAAATCAAGAATAAGTGAGTGAAACTGGAGTGCATTGTTATTATTCTGGCCACAAAAACCTGTTTCCTTCGAGATAGTTGTTTAGGGTGCTATATTTTTTTGACGCTGCTGACATTTCTGAGGATGACTCCACAATCTTCTAGTTTCACTGGTCTATTCCACTTTTCCTCCAGTTCCTTGTAGAGCCCTACTCTACAGTTCCTGCTGGTGCAGACTGGCAGGTTACTTCCTTGATGATCAGTTTCCATATTCGCTAGGAGATCTGCTCTGTTGTGTCCTTCTGTCTTCTTATGCGCCGGTATCCATGATTTGGTTACCGATTCCGTGGATTTTTACTATATTCTCTCTAATTCGATTTATGCAACCATTTTTGTACATCGAACTGATTATTCAATGCATTGCCTCATTGGAGTCTGTTAAAATGCCAATCATTTTTCTTGGTCCTGAAAAAATCGGTCTATATGGTCGGATTTTTACGCGCAGCAAAATGGGCTGTGAGAAGAGATTCGTGAACGAACAGTCGCCAGAGACGGACACAATTCTTGAACGTGCCGTCGCCTTATCCAGAGGACTCGGGAAATACGACGGGTGTGACTCACACGGATACAACGAGACGACGGTTTCAGAAGGACGCAAGGTTAACTACCAAGTGTCTCAATCCTTGACGCGCCTGGAGGTATCGCTACCATGTTGAACCCGAGAATTAAGGATTTAATTTTTTTTCCTGCTTGCCAAACCCGCTTTGTGTATATTTGTCAAAGTTCAATTTAATAGAAATTAATAAATTTCTTTAAACGTTCCCTTTATTTTTTATTAGTTGTAACCCCACCCGTTACACATAATTAAATAAACAAGTGAAAATATTCACCTGAATTTTCGTCGATAAATGTATCAAAATTATTTGTGGACATATTGGTTTTCATACCTTTCGGATACTTAAACCAATTTGACTATTTCAATTGTTGAACAAGACTTTATTCCAGAATTTAAAATTTAATTACATGATGATATAAACAACATTAATCTGTCATTGAGTATACAAAATTAAAATCAATATGGCAGTCGTAGACAGAAATTTTGTAAGGTATTTCAAGGAAAGTTTTAAATAGTGCTTATATCCCAAAAAATTTTAGTGCCCAACTTCAGAAAAAAAATTGCTTTCAACATTTCTCTTCATCGTTGAAACCGATGGAAAAATAGATAAAACAACTTTAACAATTAATATCCTTAAGTAAACATTGATATTATATGTAATATTGTTATATTCCACAATTAGAAGCATAGGATATCACGTGCAAAAGACGTAGCGAACAGTCAATGATCAGGGAATTAGCGATATACGTTGTGTGCAGATAACAAATGAAAAATGAATCAAATATCAATGTTTACTTCAGCATGAAATAATGCGTCACGTTTCCATTGTTCTCATCATTTTATTATCAAACGTGAAACCTTCACGCAATATCACCCAACAAATAAAAATTACTCGTGTTGTAACTGGTGGTTTTCAATTACGTCGATGGTATTGTTCTGTCATGTTGTATATCAGAAAAATATTTCTTTTATCATGTGGAGTATCAGAGTACGTTAAATGCATTGTTTACCACAAATCAGTACCTGACAGCCTTTGTAAATAGCGTCATTAATAAAAAGTGATACAATGTGGTTAATTATTTACAACTCTCGCGTAGGCTACTTCAATATTTGAGTGCATTTCACTGGGGTCAAGAATAAAAATTAAATTCATTTTATTATTTTTAAACAAAAGTATTCTTGGTTTAGTTTAATCATAATTTTTTGATGCAATAAGATTACACTAAATCGCTAATTGTATCACTATAGTTCATACTTTGTAATTAAATGTTGAGCATTACGTATTACCCCGATCCCGTTCAAACCTCCCACGGGGAGGAAATTGCACTATATGCATTTCAAAGAATTTATTGAATAATTATCAGTACACTTCTACATGTGAAGAATTTGTAGCACGAAGAATATCGAGTCTGTATTGAATTTCTTGCCACGTTCTTCGTAACCATACGCTGTAGCATATCCGAAACCAATAGTTGTCGGGATGGTTTGGTAGCGTAAAAGCTATTCTAGAAACATGTGTTCAGTTCAGGATATGCTGCACATCAAAAAAACTTATTCGTAATAGTTTAGTCTAGTGTGTGGTAAAGAAACTGGCGCTGTCTGTATGTCCCGTTCCAAATAATATGATGAATGTTTATAAGAAGGATAGTAGCATTGTTCCAGCTTGTCTCCAAGGGTGAGTTGTCTCCTGACGACAAAAGTCCCCTCCATCTTCTCGCTTCTCCTACTGCGAATTTCGTACAACATTTTTTGCCGCACAACCTAAACGTATCGCGTTATTAATTAATACGGCTATTATTAATGTTCTAAGAAACACTTAAATAAAAGTGGAAACGCGGACAGATATAATAACTGTTTCTATTATTTTATACATGGCCTGCTTGATGACGTGGATTGAGACTATCGTTCAGGATTCCACAGGTAGCATAATAAAGTAGAGGCAAAGTGATAAAGTTGGCTGAGGAACAGTTTTGTTGTAGCGGTCAACGTCCTTGCTTTGCATCACAGGAACCGGGAACGTATATCACGGTCAAGAAAACCGGGGTTAAGTCTGAACGAGAATCAACACACTGATCTCGTGTCACTCCGATATCAAAACTGTGATAGTCTGGGAGTCGTGTTGGTAGCGCGTGGTCCTTTACAATGAATAAAGGAAAGAGCGGAACAGTATATTATACCAATCTAAAGAAAACGAAGACTCTAAGGGCACAGAAATCTGATCGAGGAGTATAAACATTTTGAAAATATGGCAATATACGAAATTTTAATATTAATAGATTGACCCAGATGACACTGAACACCTCGAGTATTCAACATCAAAGGATTTCCTAAGCATCGGTTCGCCGTTTTTCGCAATCGTGACATTGCTTTCAATAAATACGAATTAGGTGTCGTTTTCTATGTTGAAACCAACAGGAGTTACTCAAATAAGGTGCATTCAACTTTTTCTTAGTTAATGAAAGAAACACTATCGTGAAACAAATTTATTAATTTGTTTATTGTTTCAGGAACAAGTTTCAATTATAGTTTAAATATCTGGTGTCCTTTAATCATTTAAAAGCTAACAAAATTTGGAATGAATAATGTTATGAACAAAATATTATTGTAAAAAAAAGTAATATAAACTTATATTTACCCACTTCTATTTGACTTTTTTTCTTTGACGATTTAAAAAAAATACCCACCTTCCTCGGAGTTATAATAGCCTGACCTATCATTTTCGTCTGTCAAAGAACTGTTGTTTTAATTTTGAAACAAGTATAGCAACTATTTATGGTTATTTTCCACATTTCTGCTATGAGTTGGTTCTAACGATCGTAAACGTTCTACAGTTTGGACACGTGCTGATGTTTTCTTTATCGATAGTTCCAACACGTTATTGTAATTATATTTATTTTGGGAAGAAAATTACGAAATAATTGCGTTGAAACAAGTTTTAAATACATTTTATGAGCTTAATTTATAATTTTTATGAAATATTATTGATATAGTAATAATTTTCTTTTTTTTTACAGTTGAAGATAGAAAATGGTAAACAACCAAGTCCCTTTATACTAGTATACATAATATGAAAAACATTGGCATATTAAAATAAGCATACATAAGATAGATTACGGAAAATAAATGGAAAGCGTGATATAATTTTTCTTCGTTTTGTATATACATAATTCAGAAATATATATTTTTTTAAGGCAACAGGCTACATGAGGGTGATCCACATTGGGCAACTCCCCTTTAATAGCATAGGAAGGGATTTGAAAGGGGGGATGCGGAAGGGTAGAGGAAGGTAGCCAAGGGTTACTAGGGCCTCCGGGCTATAGTTTAAGGATCCTACCCGGCATTCGCCTAAAGAAATGCAGGGAAAACCCTAGAAAAACCTGTATCGGGTAGGTCGGGCATTGGGTACTTGTCCCACGCCCTTCCGATAGCGGGAGAGGAGTTTTCTGTGGGGACGCAGCATTCCCTTCTCCGTGCCTCGACCAGTTTAGGAGGCAGCTGGCCGACTATTCCAATAGGAATAGCGGACAACTCTTACCGTATGCCCAAGGTCTGCGACCCCGGAACATACACCTCTCAAACCAGACCGAGGTGCCTAATAGTTCAAAAAACCAGAGAGATGTGAAGGCATCCCCATAGGTAGCCTCCACCAGAGCTCTCTCCGATTTCAGAAATATTTATATTGATTGCATATTATAAATCTTTAACCCGTAGAATGAAATGTGTTCCCAACTGTTTGATTCGCCTGCTGTGGTGTAGTGACCAGCGGTTCGAATAGCGACATGGGCATGGATGTTTGTGCATCTTGTTCACGAAAACTGGGATTAAGACTGAGAGAGAAACGACACTCTGACATTATGTAAGTCCTAAATCCAGAATAAGTCACGTAAGATGACAGTCTGTCAGTCGTCTCGGTAAACCAAGGCCCTTAATGGGCTGTCGTGCCAACGGATAGTATTAGCTGTTTAATTATTTTGATGGAAACGTATAGAATAGTATTCCTACATTTACATATCGATAATTATTCTTATTTTATTGGTCCTAATTTTGTAATAGTTTAAATTATTCCTTGTACTATTTTGTAAATTTCTGTGTGTACAGTTTTTTGTTTTTCTTAATTAAAATTATTATTTATAGAGAAACAGAGTGCGACCGCACAGAGTATTACATTTTTTTTCAAGAATTGGTAAAAAATTATCTCTCTGTTAGTCGCATAATATTTTATTACTGTACTCTTAATTTTGACATGCAGCCAGAAACATCAATGTCGTATGAAGGCTTTAATTTACAGATGCTTCGTCCCTCATTAAGGCGTTTTCTCTCTTAATTAAAGATGTAAGCATTTCGAGAAACTGCTTTTAAATAGTATCATTGAAAATTTTATAATCTTTCAATGCAATTACTTTGAGTTCCATGAGAAAGTATGTATGTGACAATTTGTAATGATTTTTTCAACTAGTCTTCTTACCACATTTATGGCGTTTGATGACAATTTTTGTGTATGCAGTTATTGCCACAGTTCACATAGCTACTTCCTCGGCTTCAACCAACATGCTCCGAGTAATTGAGCGATATTCTTAGGAGAACTTATAAAAATATATAAGGAACAATATTCATGACTGCTATAATCGTTAATGTTGTCTCTACTGTGTTATTGTAATTTTGAGGTTTGTACACCAAGATTGAAAGACATGCTTGTACATCAAGTTGAATTTCATTAGTGTTCCCATGGTTTTATCGTGTGAAGTATCAAGGTTACGTTAAAAGCAGTAGATGACAGCTATTACAAATAATACCATTTGGAAAATGCTCCCAATTTCTTAACTTGTCAAACGCATCGACGTCACTCAATGTCAATTTCTTTAATTCTTAAGTTAATTTATTAAAAAATCATGATCTGGAATGAGATAAACAACTAAAATTAAATCAATTTTAACATTTGTTTACATTTACTCGGCAATAAATTATAGATGGTATTTAAAATACTGCCTACCAAAATTAACATACGTCATATTCTGTGTATTAAGCAGAAGCAGGGCAGCGTCTGAACGAAAGCGGTCATTTGTTGGCCTTTGCGTTGAGTACGGCAGGAACAGAACAATACAACAAAGCCAGCCGCTAACTATATTTCTGGTTGAAGTATCGGATACGTTTTCAGAGGCATATGATTAAACCAAAGGCCACAAAGCTTTGTTCGGAGTCAGATCTCTGGGATATCAGTTTGAATGGAATTTTTCAAGCAACCTAACTTGATAGAGGCATGAAAAGGTGATTGGGATCAATAGTCGATGTAATACCGTAAATGAGTAGAAATTGAGAATTTATCATGTCACGTTAGAATAGATATTATGTATCAGATATTTCAACGTAAAGAAAAGTTGTGATATAAATTATATTTTAGCCCTCAACACGTACTTTTATCAATACATATATTGAGATGAATTGAAGTCTTGATCAGGTTTTATTTTGAATATTTTTATTATTACGTGGTTTGATTGAGTAAATTGAGTTAATATCGAAGATATTTTTATTAAATTGTAAAGCGTTTTTTAACTCTTTTGAACATTTTAATTAATTGGGTTACCATCATTTAGTTGTCAGTAATTTCAAATAATTAATTTATGTGTTAATTTTCTCCGTTATAATTGTATTTAGTTCTTTAATTATTTAAATTCACTGTAGGAAAATGATTATCAAAGCAATAATGTGTAAATATACGACGCAGTTTCTTAATAATGTGAAAAAAATACGACGGCGTTCTCTAATAATGAAAAAAGGAAACTAATAATGAGAGGCGATGTTTGACGGAACTTGTATATGGATTGTTATTGTCGATCGCCGAGATAATCTTCTAGAACTTTCGCAGAAAACCTATAAAACGTGAGTTTAAAAAGGCAGAAATAGTCATTCGGGTGCCCGTTTTCGCCGGAGCAACTTCACTTCCCTTTGATATTCATCAGTCTGGAATTATATGTAGTCTGTACGTCCGTGTCATCGGAGCACCTTCACGTCAATCAGTTCTCTGACTTTTGAAAAATTAAACGTTTCCTGGACTTTGAAATATTTCACGTTGTCTGGACTTTGGATTTCAGTATTCATCAGGCCTGAGAAACAATTCTGTTTCTTTCGCAATCTTTGTAAGTACGACAGATATCCAGCAATCAATGCCGGAGGCCAACGCCTTAGCCAGTGGTAAATCCCTGAGACTGACGCCTTGCAGTGGGCTATTTTGTAAGCTGTGAGATTCAGCGAGACGCCAGTACGGTAAAAGTAAGAGAATTACATTTAATAGTATGCCGTGTGAAGCTTAATCACGACTTTTTACTAAGAAAGTACTCAATTTAAGTTTCTAGAAATAGTACTTAAACCCCACTTAAATCCCTGACTAGAAAGTGATCTTTTATCTACCTATTTACAACTGCGGGGGGGGGGGATCTTAATCGTTTTTATAGTTTTCTGTTTGTAATTCAGTTCATAATTTTGAATAACCTGATAAGGAACTTTATACGCAAGAATACTTTAAAGACATTAATAGTGAGATAACAAGATCCAAATTTAAAGTTGATTTTCTTTTATATGCGTAAACAAAGTTGATAAATCAATTTTTGTATTCAAATTTAAATCCAATAAAATTAAAATTTAATATTTAATTTGATATATATATATATATATATATATATATATATATATATATATATATTGTAATGATAAATATTTAATTTTCCAAGAAAAAATTGGCTTTGAGTCACTATTTATTACTAACCACAAATAAAAATAATTTGTTTAGAAAACTATTGCTCCCGTGAAGCTATTTACTGACAGATTTAAGTGTAATTCTTTCAAATTTGTATATTTCAATGATTTCAGTACCTGATGTTCTCCTTATGAAATGATACAATGATCCTTTAAAATATTTTCTTTAACAATATAAAGCAGCGCAATATAATTCATTTTTTGAAAGAACCTCACAATTATCAACACAAATATTTGCATACTATTAACATTCCGAACAAAATTAATAAATGAATTGACTAAAAAGTAATATTTCAACATTTATCGGTCGGCGTATTGGTGACATAGGAGAGAGATTAACGAAGAGAAAATGTTTTCCTGATACTTTTAGATACATTAATATGGGAATTAAAACCCCGTAAGAGTACGCTTACGCGCGACGTTTCCGTAGCGTCCATTTCCATCGTTATCAAGAAAATTATCAAGGACAAACATTCCTTGGCATAATGTTAACACAGTAATTAATGTAATTCGATTTTATTTCAAGGTTGATTTCTAAATTAGAAATTTTAACTTTAATAGAGGAAGAGTTATAAACTACGTTGATGTAGAGGTCTTACCTATACAACACAGAGATAATTTATAACCACGTAATGTGAACTATTTAGGAACCAATGCAATACAGCATTTTGCCGCGCTAGTTCAAAACCGTTTATGTGGTGAATCAAAACCTAAGTTTTTTATTACAAAATTTTTGAGAGTTTGTTCTACGATCCAATGTTCTAAATGGTGCCGAACTTTCTGGCACTCTCATACTGCTTTAAATTCCCTATTCTGTTGAAAACCAAATCTCGCATCAATTCATGCATGCATTTGAGTAATGTCTCACACGCATCTTCTTCTCTCCCAAAATTATTTCTCCTCTAAATTAAGTTCATATACTTCTGGACGTCATCTCCCACGCCTTTAGTCCTGACTACCCCATGACGGTTCAAACATTCCGCTGTTCTGAATACTTTGTCCTTGACAATTTTATTCTATTTTCTTCATTGTATTTTGATGTTATTCATGCTTGAGTTATCATATAAGTTTATTTAATTTCTATTGTTTTTTATTTAATAGAGGATGACTTATAAACAACGTTGATGCAGAGGTCTTCCCTATAAAACACAGAGATAATTTATAATCACGTAATGTGTACTATTTAGGAATAAATTCAATACTGTATTTTTCCGCGGTAGTTCAAAACCGTTTATGGGGAGAATCCTGGCCAGAGTGGTGAGAGATGACGTCAGGAAGCAAATTATCATTATTTTCGAGGAAAATGAATTTTTATAGAGAAGAAGAAGCTAAATGTTACAAATTTCTGTCATGCATGAAAGGACATGATGTGACATTGGGTTTTCAAAGGTATGTGAAATTTGCGACAGGATGAGGTGACGAAAAGGGCTGCACAGAACAACCAAAAGCCATTTTTATTCGGTATCGTACTAGCGCAAAGAAACTTCTTGCAATTTTCAAGACCGCCAACAGGACGATTCTTTAGGAATAAGCCTTATTGCTGATCCTAATTGCTACACGACAGACTTAAGTTTGTAACACAAAAGCAAAAACGTAAGATCGTCGAGTTTATCAATAATCCTTGTTAGTCACAGCGCAAAAGAAATAGGAAATAAATTCAAAAATTTACGAGAATATTTTATGGCAGGTTTAAGAACCAAATTTCAAATGTACCCCGGTAAATACATCGTCAGTATGTGCTTGAGAATACTGTCACTCATATGTAACTCAGGTTAAATTAAATACATTCACAACCCCCCATATCACACAATATACCTAAATCATTATTTTAAAAGAACATTATTGCCTGAAATCATGAAATTTAATCTATTAAAAATCCACTCGTCAAAGAAAAAAAGGATTTAAATATTCAAGGAGCATCAAAAAATTATTTGCAGGCAGCTACTTTTTACTAGTAACAGTTTTTACTTTCCTCGATATTTACCGTTTCAATATATATTTCAACAACCATAGAATTCAAGCATTTTCTGATATTTATACCAAATTTTGACGACATTATATAATAAAAATATATTTAAATATGTTGTAACTGTATTTTATCATAGTACTCAGAGATTTTTTTTCAGGACGCTCAAAATTAAGATTTGTACATTCCTCTTCTACATATACTTCATATATACCAAAGCTTTCTAAAACATTTTACTATTGCTGAACAACGTAATAATTTTTTTAAAAAGGTAAACGTCGTACTTTTGAATTCAAATGAATAATAATTTGAGACGTAATTCAATTAACAAATTGATATTCCTGAAAAATTATCATGGAATATAATACCTTCTAGTTATATACGTTTTGTTGTTATATTCAGTGTTCATTTATAGAATCATATTTACGTTATCTGGAGAGAGAATTGTCAGCAGCAAGGTCGATCAGTAGTGAACAAACGGCATTGGTGCAGGGCTGCTTCTAATGGCTACGACCAGAATTCAATTTCCAGTTCGTCTCCATGATTTCCGATACTCGGAAACCTGCTCAGCCATACAGCGAAACGGGATCGTTACATACGACTATAGAGGCTTCCAATCAGTCTTACGAAATCCCGAAGTGCAGTTTGTATTATAGCAGCTTAATGATGCAAATTCATGCTACGTATCAATACCGTGATGGATTTTGATACAGTTTATTCTGCTTAACAGTATAATTTCCATGCATTATTTGAAATAGATTGTACAATTTGATGTATGAGGCTAAGTATAGGACAATTAGTAGGAATAAATTTGGTTTCGTATGATCTTCGTAACATTTGGCTACGAAAAAATTTACTTGGACACCGGGTTTTGGCAATTCGGAGTTATTAGAACCGAAAAGTAATACAACGTAGACCTTTATGCAACAATTATCGTAAAATACTGAAGAGATTTATGGTTGCAAAAGGACAAGAATGTATTTTTCTAATTGGTCACACGATCCCAAAGATCAGAATCGAATGTGATAACCTCCATTTTTTGTCAAACAATGGTTACTGATTAATCTCTATCAAAATTAAGCAAGGCGATTTTTGTCAGTTATTGCCTTTTGAGACTTCAGTTGGTAGTTAAGGAGTATTATTTGAGTAAAAATTTGGAACCATACGGAGACGAGCAAGGGTGACAATCAGTCAGCGCGGAGGCTTTCTTTATCCTTCAACCAGCCTTCAATTTGTATTACAAGAAGTCACACTCCAAATTCTAAGGTTCATTAAATGATTACAATCATTTGTTAATAATTAATTTAAAATGGTCAAAATTTCGTAAGATTTAATGTTAATTGCAAATCGGTCAAATATAATTAAAATTATATATATATATATATATACGAGGGTGAATCAAATATAAACAAGACTTATGTTTTTAAATATTTATTTTGATTTTAAACGCACAAACAATCATAGTTTATTTTTCTACATAATCTCCTGATTTATAAACACATTTTTCCCAGCGTATAGGTAATTTTTTAATTCCTTCCACGTAAAAAGAGTCAGTTCGTGTTTGTAGCCAATTGCGCACATATGCTTCAACCTCATTATCGTTGTGGAATTTTTGCCCTCCCAAAGCTTCCTTGAGAGGACCAAAGACATGGAAGTCGCAGGGAGACAGGTCTGGACTGTATGGAGGGTGTTCCAGTGTCTCCCAACCAAGTTGCTCCAATTTTTGTACGGTCAGGGCTGCTGTATGGGGGCGAGCATTGTCATGGAGGAGAATCACTTTTCTCATCGGAAGGTCTCGTCTTTTGCGGCGATATGCAAGTCTGACCTCAGTCAAAATTTGGCAGTAGTATGCCGCATTAATTGTTCTGCGCTCATGAAAAAAATCAAGGTGCAGCAGGCCACGCTGGCCAAAAAAAAACGGTAGCCAAAACCTTGCCAGCCGATAATCGTGACTTGGCTTTTCTCCTTTCTTCCTCCACTCCATACTCGCTTGTTTCGACTCAGGGGTGTAGTGATGCACCCACGTTTCATCACAGGTGACAATGTGAGAAAGAAATGGGTCTCCTTCTTCCCGAAATCGTGCAAGAAGACGCTCACACACTTGAAAACGATTCAGTTTCTGGTCAACTGTGAGAAGGCGAGGAACCCACCTGGCACACAGCTTGCGATACCCTAGCTCCTCTGAGAGTATAGAGTAAGTGCTCCCATAACTTTTTCCAACCTCAATTGCAATATCCGAAGTTGTTAGACGCCTATCACCTTCAACAAGTTGACGAACACTGTCGATGTTGCCCGCTGTAATGCTGGTGCGGGGTCTGCGGTCATGGCTCTCATTTTCAACACGTTCACGGTCCTCCACGAACTGTTTATGCCAAGCAAACACTCTAGCTCGCGACAGCGTCTCTTCCCCGAACTGTGCAGTCAATCGTCTCAAGATTTCGGCCGGTTTTACAACTTCTGCAGCTAAAAACTTGATAACAATACGTTGCGCAATAGAGGAAGGTACCTCCTGCTCGGACATCGTAACGATGGACACTGAGCGAGTCTATGATGATCAGTCACGTGCTTCCCCCACTCCTGAAAAATCAACCTAACAGCCAATAACAGCGGAACGTTCTTCCATCACTATTGCGCGCGCAGGTCCAAAAGTCTCGTTTATATTTGATTCACCCTCGTATATAAATATATATATATATATATATATATATATATATATATGGTGACTCGTTATCCCATAACTAAAATTTAACTTAATGTTATTTTATTTCTCTGGCAATTAAAAATAATTTATATTTTGTCGAAGCGCCCAGCATGCTCCAATTTTTGACTCATGAAAACCATTCTTAGTTAAGCGCGTATTTATATATTGCAGTCTAAGTTCTTTTTTTCTGTTGTTTCGATTATTTGCACTCGTTTCCTTGAGAGTAGCCATTATACGCTACCAAGAATACTCTTTTAAATTCCAGAGAATGGCCTGGATTAATAAATATTTTCAGATAGATTTATATTTTAGAAAACATTAGTTTCTGTTCCTATGTATACCTAGAAAATGTTCATATTCAAACATCATTTTCATAAATTAATTATAGTCACAATTTAATTGAAGACTTATAACACCGGACGAACACTTTGCTAAAAGACGATAACAGTGAACGTCATCGAAGCGTCTACATCTTTTTACTCAGTTAAAAGCCCGAGAATATTTTGTTTATCATTTAATTTGTTAATAAATACAATCTGTTGTTGAATCAAATGAAATTAAAATATTAGTAATATAATAACAAATTCCCCTGATAATAAAGTGGTGGAAAGAACAACACCACAATACACAAATATATAAACTTCCAATCTTACAGTATTGATACATGTGGCTCCCGTTATTAATTATTAATTAATCTATATAATAAAAAAGGATGTATATTTGTATGTCAGTATGTATGTATTTACGTTAATTTCTATACAAATTTTTACGCGTGGAAAGAATGCAACAAACATTGTTATACATATGCTGCCAAAATCGAGAACCGGTACTGTGGGGGTGAGAAACCCCTAGAAAAACTGTGGAAAGAATTATAGTTGAAATAAGTTGACGTCATACGTTGGCAAGACATTCACGCATCAAAAATATATAGTTCTGTATTTGGTAATGAAATAAAGTAGAAATATTTTGATTGAATAAAAAGTTTAATTTTTTTCAGTAATACTTTGCACATCCTTGCGCAAAGTTAATTTGGAAAAAATAATTATCGTCGTCATCTTTAATAACGCCAATATGGCGCTTCATAATACATTCAAATGTATGCCGGCCAAGATTTATAAAATTTCATTATATAACGTACTATTGTATCCTGTATAATATTTTAGAAGATAATAAGATTTGTCTAAGGTACGACTGCTGAATTATGTGTTTGTAACTATAAAAGTATTCAAAATGACGTACGGAACTCCCAATGTTTTTATTGTCGTTATTCAATTAATGTACTGTTAGTCAAAGGTATGTACAGAAATAGGAACATTTACATTGAATTAAAAGTACAATTCATTGTAATTTACGCAACGTATTTCTATAAATTTGTATAAAGGTAAACAAATTATTGCGTGCAATTTGTGTCGTGAAACAAAAATTTTAGGTTAGGATAGCAGTATTTGTTTTCCATTTTTGCTAACGACGTTATAGGTGTACACTTTCTGAGAAATGAAGTAAAGAAGTAATATTTTGATTGAATAATAAGTATGATTAAATCTACCAATACCACACAGAATGATAAATAAAAAATAATTATGAAAGGTTAAATCCATGAAACTAATTTTCTTTTAAAAAACTTGACTATTAACGTGGAATATTTAACGGTATCAGGGACCAATATGTTGCCCAATTATATATTGCAATACGCACTGGAAGATACTTAGAATTATGAAAAAAACAATACTTAAATGAGTAAAAACTCATGAATTAATACGAGTGTGATTCTTGAAACTTTGGTTATTTGTCTATAACATTATAATTTCACATATTTGATTGTAAGTGTGTAAATTGTAAGGGAATACCTTCAAGGGTTAAACTGTAGAGAATTGAGAAAATGTTCAAAATTGATATATTTCTATTGAAGAGTTAGCGTATTTCGTAATGTTCAGCATTAACTTTATGCAATGATACCAACCGCAATTGCTAAATCAACCAAATAGTTTATTTATAGATGGAAAAATTATATAGCTACAAATTTAGGAATTGCTTTAAATAGTATATATAGCTTCTATTACATAAAATTGCCTGTATGTGGGTATGTATGTGTACACATGTGGGTACGTATGTGGGAATGTTCCGCTTACAAATCTACACCCTCGAAACAAATTTCAACCAAATTACGTACACGTGATGTTTTTGTATAATTTCAAATCCTTTCAGTATGAGAGGGGAGGACGCCTAGGAGTGGGGGTAGCGGGGAGTTACAATAAAATAACGCAAAAACAAACGAGATTGAAGTAAAATACAAGTAAATTCATGTCGGTGTGTTTTTTTTATGACCACCTGAGCAACGTGTGGGATAGGGCGGAAGTGGGAGGGTCTAGCCGCGGTGGGCGAGGGTAAAAATTTTCAAACGTTTTAACCGGCCGACTTTTGCGGCGAATAAATATATTTCGGGAACAATGTGATTCATAAAATTTCTCTACATGTTCTCCGTGTATAATTTCAAACCCTTCTGGTCTTGGGAGGGGAGCACCATTAAGGATGGGTTTCGACGGACGTTACAAGAGGGGAGGAATGCGAATACAACCAAGATTAGAGTCCAATCGAGGATTATGAATGTCGCTGAGTTTAATTAAGCCAATCCATTGGTGATTTAACCCCCAGGGGCAGTGGTGGATGGGGGTTGAAATTTTCAAACATGATAAGTAGTTGATATTTGCGTCGAATAAATATTTTTCTGGTTCACTGAGATTTATAAAATGTCTCTACATGTTCCATATATTTAATATAACCTCTTTCGGGATTTGGAGTGGAGTACCCTTAAGGGAGAAGGTGGAGTGGATTTATATCAAAATAACGAGAACACCATCGAGATTGGATTCAAATCCAGGATTATTGTTGTCAGTGAGTTTAATTAAGATATTCAAGTTGTTGTTTAAGTCCCCCAAGCGGGGGTGGATATCTTCAAACATGCTAACACGGCCGATATGTGAGTCGGATAAATATTTTCGGGATAAAAGTGATTAATAGTGTTTGTATCTATGTATGTCAGTAAAATTTCAACCTTTTATAGGAAAGGAGCACAATAAGAATGGGGGTGGAGGGGTATTACAAGAAAATAACGCGAATACAACCGAGATTGGAGTCAAATAAAAGGTTATGGATGTCGCCGTGATCAATTATGACATTAAATTGGCCATTTAATCCCAAGGATTGGGTGGACGGAGGTGGAATTTTTCTAACATGTTAAACGGTCGAAATTCGCATTAAATAATTAATTTTCGAGGTCAATGACATTGATAATATATCTACCAAAGTTATTTGTAAAATTTAACCTTTTTCAGCATTAGAGGGAAGCACACTCAGGAGAGGAGCTGGAAACATTCAAACAGCAGATATTTAGGCAGATAAATATTATTGGGATCAAAGAGGTAGATAGTGTTTTAACTGATGTTGTCTGAGTATAGTTTCAACCCCTTATAGCATGGGAAAGGAGTACTCTTAGGGGTGAGGGTGGACGGTTGTTACAAATAAATAACGCGAATAAAACCTATATTACAGTCAAATCCAGGTTTCTGGATGTCGCAGAGTGTAATTATGATATTCAATTGCCCATTTAACCCCAAGGGGCGGGGGAGGATGGAGTTGGAAATTTTCAAACATGTTAAAAGGTCGACATTTGCAGGGTTAATTAGATATTTTCGTAGTTAATTAGATTTATAGTATTTATACCTATTTTAATTTTGTACAATTTCAACCTCTTGGAGAACGCTTAGGGGAGGGGGTAGATGGGTGTTACAAGAAAATAACCGACATTCGAGTAAGTCGAACGTAATTAATTTTGCTGAGTTCATTTATGACAATTTGGGCTAATCTCAGGGTTGGGCTGTGCTGGGATGGGAGGGGTTGGTTGGAGGTGAGTGGGGAATAGAAATTTTAAAGTAAGTTAAGAGGCTGAATTTTCGATGATTACATATATTTCTAGAACAATGAGATTATTAAAATTTCACTACACGGTCTCTGAGTTTAATTTGAACCCCTTTCGGGATTGGGAGGGGGCTCACATTAGTTAAAATTAAATTAGGCGAATAAAACCGAAATTGGAGTCAAATACAGGTTTATGAATGTCGATGAGTTTAATTATGACATTTAATTTGTCATTTAACTCCCTAGGGGTGGAGGTTGACGGAAGTGGAATTATTGAAACAAGAAATCACGACCGATATTAGAGTTGAATAATATTTTTCAGGGTTAATTAGATTTAAATTATTTCTACCCAAGTTATGTGTGTAAAAATTGAACCCCTCTTGCGGCATGAGAGGACAAACATGTAAAATGGACGATATTTGCACGAAATAAATATTTATGCTATCAATGTCATTGATAGTATTTCTACCGATTTTATTTGTGTATAATTACAGCATGGTAGGGAAGTATGCGTAGAGATGGAGATGTGTTTCATAAAAATAACCTAAAAAAACGAGATTCGATTCAAGTTATGGATATAGGTGAATGTATTCATGACAACGTGGGCAATGCACGCATTTTGGTGGTTGTGTGCGAGGGTGTGTGGGGCCTCGCGAAGTTGGGTGGGGGAGGAAATTTTCAAACATTTTAAACAGTCGATATTTGAGTTAAATAATTATTTCCTAGATTTAATGATTTTGATAGTATTTATACCGATGTTGTTTGTGTACAATTTTAACCCCTGTGACGGGAGCAAGGTTAGTGGTTGGCGTGGAGGTGCGTTAATAAAAATAACGCTAAAACAACCGATATTCGAATAAATTCAGAGACTATGAATGTCGTTGACTCTTGTGACAACCTGGGTAACGCAACGGGTTTGGGAGGTGGTGGGCTAGGGTAGAAATTTCCAGACAATGTAATCGGTCGATTTTTGCGTGGAATAAATACTTTTTGATTATCGAACATTTGTGGGGGTAGTCATCTTCTAACATGTAAAAACAGCCGATATATATTTGGTCAATGAGTTCAACCCTCTTCGGCATGGGAGGTGAGCACATTTAGGGATAGGGTTCGAGAAGCGTTACATAAAAATAGCGCAAAAGCAACCTAAATTGGATTCATATTGAGGGTTATGCGTAAATGACATCTCGGGCAACGCCGGGCACCCAGCTAGTCTATATAAATAAAATAGGATGTATGTATGTACGTTATTTTCTATAGAAATTTTATTTCGTGGACAGATTGCAACAAAACTTAGTACACATTATTCTGCAAAACTCGAGAACCGGTAATGTGGGTGTGAGAAACCGCTAGCATTAAGATAGAAATAATTATAGTTGAAATAAGTTACGAATTTTCGAATAATTGTGAGTTAAATATTACTGCGCGCGCAGCAATCGTGACGTCAAACCTCACGAACCGATACTGCACAACACGGGAAATAGTTCCGTTTTTCGTAATGAAATAAATCAGAAATATTTTGATTGAATAAAAAGTATAATTTTATTCCAATTAACTCCATGGAATGATAATAAAAACCAGTACGAAATACTTTACCATCCTTGCGTAAAATTAATTGGAATAAATTATTATCGTCGCCATATTTAATAACGCCAATATGGCGCCTTTTGTTTATTGAACATTAGGGGCTGGGTGGTGAAGAGCGGTAATAGAAATTTTCAAAGAATCTAACTGGCCGATTTGTGCATTGAATAAATATATTACAAAATCCATTACTTTCGTAAAAATTCTTGAAATATTCTATTTGTTTAGTTTCAACCCCTTTCAGCAAAAGAGGGAAGCATGCTTAGTGGTGGGGTCGGAAGGGCTTTATATAAAATTAACGCAAAAACAACCGAGATTCGAGGCAAATCCGTAGTAACTGATGTCTCTGTGTTAAATATGACAGCCTAGACAACGCGCGGGGATGGCGGAGGTGGGAGGTGCTGGTGGACGTGGGTAGTTATTTTCAAATATGTTAGATGGCCGAGTTTTTGCATCTAAAAAATATGTTTCGTGATTTATGAGATTAATAAAATTTCACTGCATGTCAATGAGTGTAATTTCAACCACTATTGGGCTTGGGAGCGGAGCGCCCTTAAGCGTGGGGGTGGAGTGGTATTACATAAAAAAACCGCAAACAGAATCGAGATTGGAGTCAAATCTGGCGTTGTAGTAGTCACTGAGTTTAATTATGACATTCAACTTGCGGTTTAATTCCTTCAAGTGGCGATGGTCAGGGGTGGAAATTTTCAATCCTGTCAAACGGTCAATATTTGCGTGTAATAAATATTTGTCAGGATCATGGACATTGAGTATTTCTACCGATGTGTGTTTACGTTTAATTACAACCCCTTTCGCGCGAGAGAGGGAAGAACGCTAAGGATTGGTGTGGAGGAGAGTCACAAAAAATAACGTTAAAACAACCGATATTGGAATCAAATCCAGCGTTATGAATGTCGCTGAGTTTAATTATGACATTTCATTGACGATTTAATCTAAAGAGGCGGGGATGGATGAGGGTGGAATTTTTCTAACATATTAAATGGTCAATATTTGTGTGGAATAATAAATTGTCAGGGTCAATGACGTTGATAATATACCTACCGATGTCGGTTGTAAAATTTAAACATATTTTAGCACGCTTAGGGGTGGGAGTGGAAACATTCAAACATGCTAAAACAGCCGAAATTTTAAGCAGATAAATAATTTTAGGAATCAAAGTGATTGATAGTGTTTCTACCGATGTTTTCTCAGTATAATTTCAACCCCTTACAGCATGGGAAAGTGGCACCTTTAGGAGTGGGAGAGGACGGGCTTTACAAAAAAAATAACGCAAATAAATTCGAGATTCGAGTGAAACCTAAGGTAATGAATGTCGCAGAGTTTATTTATGAAAATCCGGGCAACTCCCGGGGGTTGACAGGGTGGGATGGGAAGGTCGGATGTGTGCGGGGGATAGAAATTTTAAAACATGTTATCAGACCGATTTTTGCTGCGAATGAAAATATTTAGGGACTAATGAGATTCAGAAAATTTCTGTACATTTTTTCCGTGTTTAATTTCAACCCCTTTCGGGATTGGGAGGGGAGCCCGCTTAAGTGTGGTGGTGGAGTTCAATATATAAAGATAACGCAAAACAATCTAGATTGTACTTAAATCCAGGGTTTTGTATGTCGTTGAATTTAATTAGGACATTCAATTGATCATTTATCCCCAGAGGCGACGCTCGATGGTAGTGAAAATTTTGAAACATGCTGTGAAGGTGGATATTTTCTTATATATTTTTCTCGGTTAATTAGTTTGATAGCATTTCAATCACTTTCGGTTTGGGAGGGGATTACGGGTGTGGGTGGAGGGAGTTACAGAAAAATTTCGCAAAAACAGATGAGATTCAAGTGAAATCGGGGTTATGGATGTCGCGGAATTTATTTATGACACTCTGTTTATCGCTCCGTGCGTTGCGTTGGGTGGTGATGGGAGAGGTAGGCGGATATCGGCGGGGGTAGAAATATTCAAAAATGTCAAACAGTAGATATTAGTGTTGAATAAAATATATTCGAGAACATAGAGTCTCATATTTTTTTAATATATTCTGTGTATAATTACAACCCCTATCGATTGGGAGGAGAGAACCATGAAGGTTAGGGTGGAGTAGCATTACATAAAAATAATGCAAAAAACCGAGGTTGTATTTGAATCGGGGGTTATTGATGTCGATGAGTTTAATTATCTTGCAGTTTAACCCCAAAGGGTGAGGGTGAACGTAGGTCGAAATTTTCAAAAATGTTGAATGGTTGATATTTGCGTCCATTAAATATTTTTCGGTGTCACTTAAATTCATAATATTTCGGTATATATTCTCTGTGTATAATTTCTACTCCTATCGGAATGTGAGCCGAGCACGCTTAAGGGTGGAGTTTTGTGGAGCGTTACATGAAAATAACGCGAATAGACCGAGAGGAGAGTCAATTCTCGGGTTAGGGATGTCGCCGAGTTTCATTGTGACAAACTAAGTAACTCGTGGACGGGGGAGAGGGTCTGGACGGGGGTAGAAAGTTTTAAACAATATAATCGGCCGATTTTTGCGTGGAATAAATACTTTACGTTTAACCTAAAGTAGCGGGGGTTTAAAATTTCGAACATGTTCAACCGGCGATATATTCGTCGAATATAACTATTTCAGGGTCCATTCGGAATGGGAGGTACACACATTTATGGTTAGGGGTCGAGTTGCGTCACAAAAAATACGCAAAAGCTATCTAGATTCGAGTCAAGTTGGGGGTTATTGATAAATGACGTCTCGGGCAACGCCGGGCACCCAACTAGTTATATAAATTAACCGAAGTAAATAAGATCTTTAATTAATATTGCCCATCATTTACGAATCATCCATTAAATTCAATTGTTTAATTTAAGAGTTTTGTAAATTTCAGATAAATATGGCCCACACTTTATAGAGTCCACAGAAGAATTTGAGAAGGACAACAAATGCAGGTATGAGTCTGGCATTATTTTATTTACACGGCCTGTACCGAATGACTCTCCCTCGTGCTTTTAAACAACTAAGCACTAGTTTTTAGACTTCTTTGAACTCCGAAATAAACATCACCCTTGGCATTAAAGTTGAAGCGATTGATTTGTGCGTAATGCACAAAAATACCTCATTTTTTAATTATGGTATCCTTTGTTCTTAGTTTCAATCTCCAATTTTAATGTTCATACCAAGGAAATTGGAATAATTACGAACAGTAGAATATTTAGTGACAAAATGAATAACCCTTCAACGTTTAAGGAGTAATTAAAGTACCCTGACAACTTTCGAAACAAAGTACTGGTGGTTCCAACCTGTAACTTGCGCCATTTACTGACCTGACCGCCGCTCCGCAGGTTGCAGCGTGTAGGCATGCAGAGGCACGGGTCTGCTCCTTCCCTTGCTGTTGGTGGCGAGGAGGGAGATGTCGAAGCCCAGTCCAGCCTGCAGGCCACTCACGGTGAACACGGGCGTCCTGGACGTGACGTTGCCCACGAGCGCCTGCGTGGCGGCGTCGTACACCTCCATCACGAACTCCTGAGGCAGGCCTCCGTCGAAGCCCTCCGAACACTCCACGTGCAGCGCGTCCGCGGTCTGGTTCACTATGCTGCAGTTGTTAGGCGCGTCTGGACGTCCTAAAACGTATAAAATTAATTATGTACAGCTACATCCCGTTTCTTTCATCTAAATTGAGTTTCATTTCAATAACATGTTACTAAAATATATACACCTTTAAAAATCCTAAAACCCTTAAAGCTCGTTTTTGGAAAACGTAATTTATATTATTAAAGTACCTGCGGGGAAGACGTGGAATACGCAGGGCTGTCTCTGCTCTCCCAGTTCGTTGCGAGCCCAACAGAGGAGAGAACCGTAGTCCAGTTCCGTGGCGGGCGTGTATACGGCTACGCTGCGAGTGCGGTCCACGGACACCAGCGCCGCGGGCAGGTCTACCGTCTCGGCGGAGTTATTGAAGCGCCAAGAGAAGCTCAGAGACTCGCCAGGGTTAGCCTCCACGTCGCACGAGACACGGGCAGGCTCCTGCCTAGCCACTCCGTACATTAGTTGTTGGCCGTAAGCACATACGGGCGCAACTACAACAGGAAAAAATAAACAAAATTTATTACTTCTCTGTATATACTTTCTACAATGTAATTGTTATGTCGTTGCATAAGACTGTTGTCTCGATTTCACAGTTTGAAACTGGCAAGTTCTCATGAGTCTGCATGCACCAAGGGTATTTCTAAGCTGGTTGGACATACACCTTCGGAACGGTGCTAACATGTTACGTACAGTATATTAAATACCGTTACTTGTTCAACTTTAATATTTACTTTTGATTTGATTACTATTGTACAAATATCTTTGAAATATCAAACACATTTAAGCAATCGTCACGTCAAACACGATGGAATAACATTAATCAAGATATGTCCATTCGTCGATGCTGACGTGATTTCACTCTTTGTGGTATGTTTCGTTCTACTTGTTAATAGACTATAAATAATATATCATATATATATATATATATATATATATATATATATATATATATATATTTGTGTGTGTGTGTGGCTGTATTGTAATACGAAGTAAAGTTCTTATAATTAATTTACAAAACAATTTGGTTAATGTAAAAGTTCATTTAAAACAATTTTCATGGTTAATTGGTTCAGCATATGAGAAGTTCTAAAGTCAGGTTGAGGTAGGCCAATCTATACTCTCTATAGACAGTGCAAGAGAGAAGCTCTCACACGGCAAGGCTTGGAAAAGTCGGTCTGCTACCTCTAAAGCTGATCGAGACGTGGCGACCGAGATTTTTCCACAGAAAACCCCACTCCAAGACAAGTACCTCATTCAGGTTTCTCTAGAATTTTTCCAGCAACGCATTTCGGTGAATTTCCTATATACAGAGGTCATACGTTGCTCTTACTTCCATATCTTCAATGACATTAAACGGAAGCTATCATCCCGTGGATTTAAATAAAAAGCAAACCTCTAATTGCACAGGTTTTTTCCACCATGTTGACATGCATGGAATGGAACCGAAATATCTTCAATCACTCTCGATACAAAGAATGAAGACTGACAAAGAGTTGGTCGGGGGAGTAGTCTGAGATCTATCCGGAGATAGTTTGAACATGACGTTAGAAAACAATAAAAAATCTTTAACCGGTAACTAAAAGATTAGATTAGTAACAAAAAGTTATCTGGACTCAACATCGTAGGATAACAAAACTTAGTCAATATTTTATATATATATATATATTTATTTATTTATCTTAGCGCTGTGCATGTGCGATCACTTTTTCTGATTCCACACCAAACTGTTTTTTTCTGTCGACATGAGACCGTCTTTATATATTGTAGTAATTAGTAATTAATCCATTCTTATAATTGCAAAGTAAAGAACTCATTATTAGACTATATAAAGCGTGCACCGCGACACAGGGCGGCGAGACCCAAAGAACCATTGTTGAGACGTACGCAGTACAAATTCTACGAGACGAACAGTCAATCAACGAGGAGAGACGAGTGTAGTTGGAAGTCAGACGCGGGCAAGTGGTTCATCGAGTAAAGTTTGGACATATAATTCGATCAAGTAAAGGTTACAGGAAAGTTTCTCAATAAGTAAAGCCACAAACAGTAACCTAATAATTTCCTGCCGCAGTAAAAAAACTCAATACGTAAAAAGAGACCGTCACCGATGTCATCGAGAGGAAGTTGTTAACAATCCATCTAACCATTAATCCGGAAGGAGTTGCAGTTTCCAGTTTCCAGAAGAGAGACCCAAAAGTTTCCACAAGTGTTTTGTAACCAATTTAAATTCAGTGATATCCCCAAAAACGTGTGCACAGAAAACCCCAAAATTTAGACCTGGTCGGCCGTAAGTAAAAGAACTCTTAATTATTTGTAAACCATTTCATTAAGATACGTCAGATCGTTCTTCAATTATTTTCTTTTCTTTAATTATTTCTTTTCTTCAATTGTTTTGTTGGATAATTTGAATTCAATTCACCCATTTATCAAACCCAGTAAAGACCCTGAGATTTTAAATATTATTGTGTAAAATTTTAAATTGTATATAACTTCATTAATAAAATTGTTTAATTGTCATAAAAATACTTTTTATTAGCCACAGCCATTAGTAGTTAATATCTGTTTATTACAATATATTCAGCACAGATCAGCATCATAGCTTAGATTTTGAAAGAAAATGAAGTATGTTATAGACTTTAATTATGTAACTGAACTCACCGTGTATTAATTCATAAGAAGACGTTTGAGACTCGACTGCTTATCTTTGTCTCCATAGTAAAATTGAACAGGAATAATAAGATTTTTTTCAGAGTCGCATTTTTCATATAAATACTTAATTAAAAAAGTCAGGATTGTGAACTGACTTCACCGCAACCAATAAAACGTTTTATCACCGTGTCGCATTGTTCTCCGAATTAACTTGGATATATAAACTATAATTTAATTTGTGTACCCTCAAATTCCTAGTACTACTTTCCCAAAGATTTTTATTTATGTTAGGGAAATACGTTGGTCTTACACTTTACGTCCAAATGTACAGGATTGCTCTCTCCGTCGCCTTCCTGGTTGCTGCCAACGCATGTGTAGAATCCTTCCCTTGCTCGAGTCACCGCTTGCAGAACAAGGCTTTGGTTGCTTACAATAGTCCCAGCGGAAGCATTATTATACAGAGGCTGCCCCTGTAACAACATTAATAAAGGCTTTCAAGAGGATTTGTAAGCCAAAATAGTATGCTTCACGTCAACACCTTTGTAATATTATTATAATACGCCTCTTACTATAAATAAATACATTGGGTAAGAGTAATAATCATTATTATATTTAATAAATTATTAAGGCTTTTAAGACTAACTAAAGTTTATTTCTCGTCGTGTGTCTTCTAAAAGACGTTTTACTCAACTTCTGTAGGAATTATTTGTTTTCTTATAAATAGGAGCTTTATAGGAAACAAATGTAATCAATAAATAGTAGATTCTAAATATACTACATTTGCTTTCCTAAATTTAGTGTAATATAGCTTCCTGTTAAATAATGATAAATGACATTAAATCACAACAAATATGCAACAGTTGGTTTGAAAACATTTATTCACGAAATTTTGAGCTGCGATCAATTTTCTGAAAGGTCGTTGAATTTTACACATTTTGGGAATTTGTGATTTGTTGATATCGTGATACATTTGTCAGTGATAGATGTCAGATTGGTGAACGAGGAAGTCACGAACTGATTGGGAGGAAGCCGCGTGGAGATGGAAGAAACGATTAGCTACTTCAGTGAAATTAGTTGTTGCAGATAGACAAGTGAGATGTAATGCGAAATACATAACTTCAGTTTCAAGGATGTGGAACTAGTCATACTATTTACATTGTTTGGGACCTATATCTAATTAATTAATTACTTAATATAAATAAGAATAATTAATAATAAGATAACATAACATCCTATTTTGGACTGTATCAACTGATTAAATTTTAATTTATAAAATCAATGTAATTATTATTTTCACTCTAAAATATATTAATAATGAAAAACCAAACTAACTATTGACAGAAATATACCAAGATTCCAAATACAAATATTTTCGAAAAATTCGCAGATAGCAGCACAAGTTCTCAACGTACGAGAACTAGTAGGCGACTTGCCTGCTAATATGCTTAGAAATACAGCTCTGGTGCCCTAGTTAACACTTGGCTACTTGTGCCCTTTCCGAATCCCCCCTTTCAGTCCCTTTCCTACAAGAGGGAAGTGGCCACTGTACACCCTATATTTAAAAAAATGTCTACACTTCTTCTTCTTCAGTTAATGAAGTCGTAAGGATATTTGTGGTTCCTGGGTAGCACTAAAGTCGACCAGTTTTGATGTAACGGTTATGATAACTACCTCGCATCACAGAGGTCCCACATCGAATCCGGGCATGGGCATGGATGTTTGTGCTCGTCATGGGGTTACAGATCAAGATGAATCACTAAGTTGTCACTCCCAAATATCCGGAATGTGTCATGGAAGATGACCACCTGGCAGCTGTTCTGGTATGTCAAGGTCCTCAAAAGGGTTGTAGAGACAATGAGAGGAGAAGAATAAAAACAGCAGGAAAGTAATCGTAAAAAAAGATGACTTGTTTCTAGTTGGAAAAACAAGGAATAAATTGGACACACCTGAACCCAAAGCTGTCTAGAGAAACTGAAAGTACCTATAAACGACTCCAAAAAAATTCACTTTCGTCTTAGTACCTTAAAATTAAATGTCAAATAATGATAAAAAATATTGGTGCCCAAAATTTTAAGTATCAACACTGAACATATTACGCCAAATACGTTATACATGTCAGTTTTCAATTTCTTTTGTATTATATTTTGTATAATAAAAATGTATAAATATATATATATATATATATATATATATATATATATATGTGTGTGTGTGTGTGTGTGTGTGTGCATGTATGTATTTACGTTAATTTCTATACAGATTTAGACGCGAGGACAGATTCTAACCAAAATTCGTACACATATTCATCAAACCACGAAAAAAGGTACTGTAGGTAATGTAGCTAACAATTTCATCAATTTAATCGTTCGTAATGTCTGAAGGCTTCAATACTCAAGGAGTATATTTAAGAAGAAATTCGGCGGTATTTTTGTTGGTATTGATGAAATAAAATTCAATGTATTTTATAGCTGTTCAATTAATGCACTATCGGTCGAAAGTATGTACGGAAATAGGAACAGTTAGATTTAGGTTAAATCACTTATTGATAAAAGATTAATATGGCATTAAATATTTTTCGTGTTTATATAAATAATTACACGGTACTGTGGGAGTGAGAAAGGTATATCATAAAGGTGGAAAAAATTGTAATTTTAAAAATGTGTTCATTTTGTGTTAAAATACTGCGCGACAATAAATAATGACGCCACAGCACTCGCGAAAGAGACGTTACTACGCGACGATACTGCACAACAAAGTAAATTGCGCCTTTTTTCGTAATGAAATAAAGCAGCAATATTTTGATTGAATAAAAAGTATAATTTTATTCAGCGATACTCCTTTGAATGATGAAAAAACAATACGAAAGATTATACAATCTGTGGAACTAATTTTCTTTTACATAACTATACTTTTAAATGACTCACATGACAAAAATATGGTGCGTACGACGATTTTGCCCAATTTTGTATGTCTTGGAGAAGACATAGAATGATGAAAAAGGCAATACTTAATATTTGTATTTATAATATTCATTATAATTTAATATATTTTTAATGTGCTAAAACTGACGAATTATTTGAAGTGAGAGAGTCTTGAAAAAGTTTGGTTATATGTGTATATCATTATAATTTCACATATTTGGTTGTAAATGTGTTAAGATTGAGTACTCGTGCAACTACGGGCACTCAACTAGTTTTAAATAAACAAGAAGTCAATTCAATACCATTTTCCATTCTTGTAATTAATTTCTATATTTATAAAGAAAATTATCGTGATTTGAGGTGATGCGGGTTTCTAAAGCTGAAATTGAAATAATAATGCAAACAGATAATCTTGTGTGGTGGGGAAGGAGAAACTTATGTTCTTTTCTCTTATAACAACCAGAGAAGAGATATATTTTCTTTTTCAAGATACCATAAATTTTATTTTTGAAGCTACAGTCCCCTACTTTCGGAATTTCAATCATCAGGGTTTTATATTACGATTATTGGACGTCCTAGAAATGGAGGATTGTTTAGTGGTATCGCCGAAAAGCAAAGAAACAAACGGTTACTTGTTTGAGGAGCCGATGCTGATCCATGTTCAACAAAACCTTGTTTGAGGTCTGCGACGCTACATATTCAAATCATTACGTTATTCCTGGTGGCCTCAGAAGATATCTCCAGAAAACACCAACAACGGAAGTCTCTCATACATTTTTACAGCCCATTTTCTCCTCGACTAACAAAAACGAGCTACCGCACCTTCTCTGACACCGTTAGGTAGACAATAGCCGAGAACAAGTACGTGCCGACTAGAACACGCGGAGTATGACACAGCGATTAAAAATAACAAGGGACGGACAAATTCTTTCGCAAACACTTGTTTAGCTTTCATGAATGACTTCTTGTTTAATACATTTTTACTGTGTGGAAAATTAGGCCATTGGAAAGTGCGGCTCCAACAGTTCACTATATTGTTCACTATATTCTATTAATCTGTCTTTAACTAGAAAAACGGTAACAAAGATTATTTACTTTCTGCCAGAAAGTTACGACTTGTTGTATTCATCCTTACAAAGAATGATACCTTACACAATGCTAAAGAAACTGATTGTGTCCATCAACGATGGGGTTGGAATTAAAATGCAGTAGTGAATAAAGCAGGACACGGAGCATGTCTAGCTGTAAGCGAGCGTGACCGACCGCCTTTGTTCCTCTGTCACTGATGAATGCTTCCGGGCCGCTCCATTCACACGCAAACCACTGGTTTTTATCAATGTCGAAACCATGGTTTTGATACAAAGCATTCCGCTCTAGGACGCGGACTTCTTGGAAGTAATTACTCTTTGAGTAAATTTTATGGTGCAGTTGGGAATTTTTCATTCTGGGACAGGAGCAGTCGTTTCAGGAGCAAAAAAAGCTGAGATGCGTAATTCCCACCAAACTACATGATGATTGAAGTCGGTAAAATGAATCTCATGCGTTTTCCTCTGGATTCCTACACAATTCCCTGAGCTAAAATAATTATTACACACAATTACATTTTCGAATAGTGGATCCAGGCTACTTTCTAAAATCGAAAGCAATCATTTGAAATCATTGTTACTTATAATCATTGAATTAGTATGACTTATGAGTAGCAAATGCGTAATAATATTATTAAAGCACATCTATGCCAGGCCATTTATTTTGATTAAAACTGATTTAACTTCATTTAAAAGATTTATGGGTAATAAAAACCTATATTATCCTTTTGACACAAGTATCTCATGCGTGTATACACCACTAGGTTGTTACTTTACGTCATTAGGGATTGAAAACATTGTGCACGGTTCTTAACGCTACGGTTAACGTTTGGAACGAATAATTGACGACGGTGTTATTATTATCGGTCCAACCGGCTTCTTTCATGAAGCGCATAAAGTTAAAACTCAGACAGAGAGTAATTTGCATTACATTACGTCGTACCCTAATGCAAAAATAAGCAAGGAACATACAAAAGTAGTCTAAAATAACATTTTATCTGACATTAAACAATAACAAAATGAATGTATTAGCCAATAAGTCAGATCATGTAAATTTAATTAATTCTTAAGTCCAAAATTTGTGACTTCATCATGAGATTCATACAGAATATTAATTAGAAATAATAAAACCTTATATAATAAATAAGTTGGATATAATTTTTTTTTATTAAATTAGGACTAGTACGTATTAGAATTTGCGTGGGCTGACCTTCATGCCAGTTGAAGACGAAACATAATACTGAACTTATATTTATAAAATAATCTAAATAGTTTTTTGGCAGAAACCTAAAATATATTGAAATCTTAAATACTTACATTGTGTCGCCAGCTTATACGGTACACCCAAGGGTTTGATTTGATATTACACTCGAAGTAGACATCGGAGCCTTCTTTGATATGAGAAGCGTTGAGGTTACTGCCGAGTTCCAGAGTGACAATAGGTACATCTGAAAATTACCATAAAATGATTAACAAAATTGTTCTGTATTACGATTAGTTAACTGGTTTTTTGTTGGTAAAATGTTTACAAGTTATGTTAGAAAACAAATAACTTATCCAACAGTCAAATTAATTGAATTAATTTATGTTTTATGTTTTGATCGACATTCTATGACAAAATTCACTGAAATTCGCTGTAATTTAATTATAGTTTGTTTCATAACAGTTCGGATAGTTTCGACAAATTAACATTTTACTTCTCCAGAAAATTTTAATAGTAATAAGTTATTGAATCCAAAATTATTAATTACATCTTTTTTAAATTTGAAGGATTTACGAGACGCATTAAACTTCGTTAAAACACTATTTTGAATATCAATGCGGAATCCTACAATTGATCGATACGGTCCTCCAGTTACTTTATAGTTCAAGAAGCAACTAAGCCAGGTTTTCCGCGGGTTTTAATAGGCTTATAATTTCAGGTAATAGTATGGATGGGTTAATGATGATTGGTGGGGAAATAAATAAGAAACAAATCTTATATTTCGTGGTGCATTCAAACAATTAAGAATAAAATAATTACCAACACTAATTGTAATTACGATATTTTTTAAGTATTATACTACATCTTTCTCACTATAGTGTTGAGAAATAGAATCATTCTTAATTTTCTAAACAAACTGGAGGCATACATAATTGTAAATAGCTATAAAAGTTATTTGTGTCTCTTTGATCGGATTCCGATGGGATAGTGTAAAGTTTAATTGAGAATTTATATGTATAAATAATTTTAACGGAATTTCTCCTTCACCGCTGTGAATTTTGACAGCATTTTAATAAATCCTTTAAAGCTTAATTTTATGACGTGCTCTTAATGTTGATGAGCTACCGCCCAAAAACGTTACGGTGAACAAAGTAATACGTTTACTTCAAAACCATGACATATATATATATATATATATATATATATATATTTGCGTTGCATAATAAAACTAAGCTAAGCAAAACCATATTTCTTTCCGCTTCGCCTACTAATAAAACATGTAGAGCACTCTAATTAAGGCACCTGCACTAGTTAATTAGTATAATGTATGGGAAAAGATCAAAGTTCGCGTCACTGTCCATTAATAAATATTAATAAGCAAATATTCAACGTATAATCCGTAGTTTTAAAACAGAAATAGAAATTTTATCACTGAATTTTTAGAATCTATAACGGAAATTTTTCGCAAAAAATAAAATACACCTACATACTGAATATTATTGTTGCCAGATATTGAGTATATATTTTCCTGTGATTTTTGATTCACTGAGTACCCTCTAAGAAATCATTACTTTATTATTCAATATTTTATTTTTATGTTATCCATACAACAACGTTCACTGTGAAAATGCTTTAAATATAAAATTCGTGGAATCCACAAAGTTATGTTTGTAGAATTCATACATACCTGTAGATATAATGTATGTTTATAAACAACAGTATAATTTGTTGTTTTACTTAAGTTTCATTATATTATTATGAATGATACAGAGGTTTCATCCGTATCCTGTCTGTGTGCATATTAACTAAAACGGATTTCCTAGAATTACTATAATAAATTTTTATTGATGTCCATCTTTGTAGTAAATAAACAAGTTATGGTAATTGGAATCATTAATATTTTTCAACTCATAATATGCATTGAATTTATCATGTGTTATGTGTATAATATTAAATATGATATAAGGTTTCGTAAAAAGCTCTCCTGTTAAAAACAGATTGAAATTGTTAGCACCCAGAAGATGTTTATTAATTAATTAATACACTTACATATCTATTATAACATTCATTTTATAACGGTTATATGAATTTACATAAATAATTTCCTGTAATTCAGATATATTTGTGTAGTTTTACAATCATTTCGAATGACGTAAATAGTTCAGTTTGTTAACAGTACTAATTTTAATTTCGGGTGTCCCTTTCTGAAGTAATATATGTTTAGTGTGTTGATGCCAAATTATTCATAATTGTGTAGTGTAAGTGTATACTTATGCATCAAAGTAAGAAATTACTCCTATAAAGGTGTACAAATATTTACTTTTAGTTACGAAAGACTGAAGAATAGTAAGAGCAAATACAGAAGCACAGCGTTTATCATTGATGCCGCTAAGAATATGGTCTCATTAGACAAGTATAATTATATAGAAGGAACACAGAGCAGTAAGTTTTATAACGAAAATAAGAATTTTTCTTTTTAGTTCAAGAAAATTTAAAGAGTCGCTCACTAGCAGAAAATGTTTACAAGTAAAAAAACCGACTTAAGAGAAGAAAAAGCAGAATAAACTAAAATACTAAGAATCAAACTTATCACATTATTTGTTACTCCTGAACAGTTTCCAAGTATTTCCTTACTCCCAGGGTCACCTGGTGCTATAGCACATAAATTTGTTTAGGAAAAATTAATTTTTCTTCATTTAAAGAATCTTAATATTTTTATTTTAACTGTATGAATTTATACTTAGATTCGAAGACTTCAGGTCCGTCGCGCACTCGATCCCGCTAATGCAGCCAATTGTCTACCTCGGTTTTACCCTCGGCTCAACACATAAACGCTGCCTGGAATGCGCATGGGTAGTATTTCGTTTCAACATCTGCACTACCAGTAAATCTCAACAGTCACCTATCTTTTCCTCTGATTGATTGAGTACATACAACAGTACGTGTGGATTGTTCTTGAATTCACTTTATTTAAAATATGTAGAAGTAAAGAGACTTTCGTGTAAAAATTTGTGTCGACTTGGTGATAACTTATTCCGTTTTTAAAAATTAGACACTATTGCTAACTATGTAGCCGGAATTATAAATTACGGGTCTTGTCATTTGCCGCATTGTATTTTTAACAATATTTATTTTATAGTATTAATATTTTACATAATTATCATTTAAAAATTGTTGTGTTGGGTGATGTAGCACATTACTTAATATATTCACGAGCGGCCACTGTTTATACCCTTACTAGACATATGTACATAAGTGAAATAGAACACTCGTGATAGTTTAAACTATCATGCTCGATTTCTTTATCATGCTGCATACTTTTCTTTTATCAGATTTTTATAGATTTTTTTATTGATCTCTTCGAATATGATATTTTTATAATTTAATATATTTATAATATAAAGTTGATCTATTAGAATTGATAAATATTTATAATTTGTGAAAATTACGGTAGATATCTAGTCTCCAGCTGTCTTCCAGCGTGCTGTCTGCTATGAGTGGTGTGCCAGCCCGGCACGTCAACATTTTCCCACTGTCTTCCATGGCGGGCACGAATGTCAGCGTACTCGTGGTGGTGTTTCCATCCGAGCTAGTCTGAAACACAAACAACAAAAGTCTTGCCAAGTGTTGATTTTTTTGTTACAGAAATATAAGCTTAGCTTTTCTATCTATTGAAATCTCAATTCATTTTTATTTTAAACTAGCTGAGTGCCGTGCGTTGCCCATGTCTTATTTATATAAACCCGAAAAAGAATTTAATTCTATATTAATCTTTAGTCAAGAAGACACAACCTAAATCTAACTATTCCTAGTTCCGTACACAATTTCGACCAATAGTGCTTTAATTGAACAGCTATAAAATACATTGAATTTTATTGCATCAATCTCAACAAACATACCTCCGAATTTCTTTACCAATACATAAATATACTGCATTAATTTAATAGCTATAAGATAAATAGAATTTAATTGCATAATAGCAACAAACATACCATTGTTATTCTTTAGAAATATAATTCTCCGCGAACAAATAATTGTCAGTAAGTCTTCAGACAGTACTTCTTGAGTATTGCAGGATATAATTGTCCATCAGTATTCGCACATTACGAAGGATTGAAGTGATCAAATTGATAGCTACATTCCAAATGTAAAGAAATGGTGGCCATATTGCACTCACTAAATTAACTAACATTTTACGCAACGATTGTAAAGTATTTTGTATTGTTTTTTATTATCACTCGATGGAGTATTACTGGATAGAATTATACTTTTATTCAATAAAAATATTTCTGCTTCATTTCATTACGGAAAAATCGAACTATTTCCTTTGTTCGTCGCGTAGTAACGTCTCTCTCTGTCGCGTGATGTCATGATATATTGGCGCGCAGTAATTTATCACTTAATGATCACGTTTTAAAATTATAATTCTTTTCACATTTATGCTAGTGGTTTGTCACCCCCACAGTACCGGTTCTCGATTTTGGCAGAATACGTATACCAATTTTTGTTGCATTCTGTCCACGCGATAAAATTTGTATAAAGAACAACGTAAATACATACATACATACATACAAATATACATCCTTTTTTATTATATAGAATTTCAAACATCACAGTAAAATTCAGGACATTAAAATCATAAACGTGAAATAAAGTTGCCAGTTTCTTTTTTTTATGAAATTAAAACTCTGCAACGTCCCAAGAAAATAAAGAAATATTGCACTGGATTTAACTTGAGTGCATTGAATTGATGTTTGTCATTCGTAGTAACCCGAGCTTACCCGACCACTAACACTTCCATATCTTAATGAGCAAAAATAAAAATTCATACTAAACACGTTGCATTTTACAATATGAAGGATGAGCAATTTTGTAGTACTAGGATGAAAAGAAATTTATCATTAAAAATCGTAATATAAAATTATCTTATGGAATTAACCTATTTTACTGTAATTAATGTATTAAATTATAATAACAATAATATGTTCCTACGAGTAAGTACGTTGTGATTACCTATAACTTTTCGGAAAACCCCCGTATCACGTTAATCCTCTTGTCATAATTCAATTGTTTGGTCGGTGAAATTTCTATAATGCTGCAAACACAAAATTAGTCTATTTTTACTTGTTTTATTTTTCCCACTGTTGTCACATTCATCATTTATGGCATTTCCATAAAATACGAGAACATTAATTTTTTCACCACCAATCTATGGCACTCGTATCAATGTATTCCCTCACCACGCAGTTTGCAATTGCTAAAAACAAAACAAGTTTTACAAGAAACGCAATGTTTGGTTTATTTCCTTACAAAACTCGGCTATTACATTTTGATTTGTCACCATGATCAAAGATATAATGTGCAATTTATTTTGTCGTTAAATGGCACTGGTACATTTTGCCAGTGATATCAGCTCTGGGGGAAATAAATGAGGCAGAGAGTGTGATCCCGGGCCAAGATAATCCTGGTGGTAATTGAGCCATAAATCTCCGCGTGTTGGTGGGGAGCGCACCAAGGAAAACTCCAGCTTCGGTGCGAAGGTCCGGAAGCCGCCAAGTCCACTTTTCGGCAACCCTTGTCTCCAAAACTTATGGAGCCAAGTTTCCCCGCAAGGAAGATTGACGAACCTACTTATACCGAGTTCCGTCTTTCGTGGTTTCATAACTCGGCTGGAACTAATTACATCAAGCGTAATACTTTATTCTGATAGAAGTTACGGAGCCATTTTTTGGGTTAGAATGGAAACCATTTAACTTCAAGATTTGCATTTCAATATAAGTCGTGTGTCAAATCCATGTGGTCGGCTAAGTTTTGCTCCAAATATTACATTAGTAAAGTTCTAAACAGTATTGTGTTTTTTGGCCATGAAAAATACTTTAGCTGTTTTCAAATTTTATTCTTTTCTTGTAAACTGAATGTAATGTTGGTCATTAAAATCTATGAACGAAAAAATTTATCACAAGGACTTTGGATTACAACCAAAAATTATTTTCTTACACATACAATGTTATTTATATTATTTTTAATGAATTACGAAATCTATAATCTTTTTAATAATGAAAATAAAAAATTTTAATACAAAATATATGTAATCTAAATTCTCTTGTGTCTGTCTCTTTCGTTTGATTTTGTTCACTTTTCACGAGGAAACGGTCAACCGATTTCAACTGAAACTTTACATCGTTGTAAGAATCGTAAGAATTATTTTAGCTGCATGAAAAATCCGTATATCTATATCAAGGAGGTTTTTAGCACGGTTGCATTATTGAACATCTGTAAAGCTAAATAATATTTCTTTACATCTAACGACTTTTCTTTCACACAATATCTGAGAAAAATCACTTATTCATTGTCCACAAATCAGAATGAAATTAATTTAACAATCAACGGTTATCTTTGAAACATGGGGCACTAACTATTAAATTCCGGCGGAAAAATGAATTATTTTGTACACTATATTAATAAATCAACATAACCTCCATAATTATCTTGTTATTACACTTTTACTTATGAAGAGTGGCTGTGGACCGATGCTCATTAATTACGAACACTCATCTCAGGCTAGGATTTAATCCCGACCGGCGGACAAACTTCGCTAATAATTAAAGCAGTTTCGCTCGTTGTGGAATGATTGCGCATTAATCATGCATAAAGCTTGATAAACAGAGAAACGTTTTAGCTGCCAACTATGGGAAGAGCAGACGACTTGATTTCGTCAATCATTTGCCTTTTAAATGTTGGCTGGAGTGCTACGTGTAGTTTTGTGAAGTGGCTGCAGGAAGTTGGGGCATCAAATCAGTCAAACGTTAAGCGATTTTGCTCACTAAACTGGATTACGGTTGCTAATTTCCATAATTAACTAAGCAAACTCTGATAAAACAAACATGGCTGTGTAAAGTTAAAGAAAATGTGTAACACACTTTGCATCTTATCACTGCACTGTAATTTGAGCTGTTACCGCCAATTGGATAATGCAACGAGTAGACTGCAAATCTTTTGATAACATATTTGAACATAAAATTGGTGATAGTTATACTATATAAACCCTTTAAACCAGAATTAGTTATTTTTGATTATTCAAAATCAGTAAGTACATTAAACCATACCTGTACATTAGAATATAATATGAAAGAAAAGGGTGATTAAATAATTATTCTTCTTGACTTTATCTATAAAATTATATTCTCATATACATTTGACAACAGTTTTTGCGTTTATCTACCTATAAAATGAGGCTTAAAAAGAGTATGAATTAGAAATACTTATTTTAAACAGTTAAATATTTAGGATGGCCATTACTATACCTTAAAATTCATGTATTGTTTCAGACAATAACCGTTCGGCTTACTGTAAAGCGACGAAATGGTCTTGTTCAAGAAGCTAAAATTATATGTAGGAATGTTCACCATTTAATACATTTAATTCATAATTCTAAAAACATTCATACGACTGTATATAACCAAAATATAAAGTATCGTAAAATAGGTTAAACCATTTTCTTGTATAAAGCGAGAAAAGTCAGCTTGACAGGCTTTAGATTCTATCTATTTCGGATGCTCTAGTGCTCCCAACGTAAAGATATATTCTATCGTTATAAATAATTTCAAATGTATCTTTCGTCATTTTCCGACACATTCATCTGTTTGAGGCTAAAGTCCTTCATGGATATATTATATCCATGAGTAATTTTATATATATTGACAGGAATAAAGGTTTATTTTTAATATGAATTTTCACCTTCAGCCTCAAACAGATGAATAAGTCGGAAAACGACGAAAGCTATTTATTTATAACGAATAAATATTGTATCCATGACTTTTTCTATACCAATTTACAGGAATAAAGGTTTGTTTTAATACAACTATTTTATTATATATTTTGATGAAGATAGGCCATCAGAAGTTGTTTAAAAGATATGTTGCCAAAATCATAGAAAATCTTCTCTCAACCAAAACATTACATCAGCCTATATTCGGATCGAACATTTGTGACTAAATGAGTGTAAGGTAACTTTTATTTTATATTCTAAAGCGTGGGGGTTAAAATGGTGGCCAAACTTTAAGAAGCATTCACATAGCATTGCTTACCGTTTCTCTCGTATTTCTAAGAGGAACGCCGCTTTTCCACCAGGATATAACCGGAGGAGGACGAGTGCCCACCACTTCACAGGTCACCTCGTACGTGTTGTCGGCTGATAGCGGCCGACGGTGACCTATCAGCTGCACCCACAGAGGACGAACTGCAAACAGGAAGGAAGAGAATGGTTTTTGGGTGGGGATACAACTAAAAAAATTCTTAAGACATGGAGATATGCTGGATGGTCACATGTTACTAAACTGAATTAAAACAATTAGACTAGTATTGTATTTGTGGAATTTTTAGTAAAACACTTGTTGCTCGTTAAAGGCTAAAGGCTATGGCAATCTAGAGCGCTTAAATACCAGTATTATCAGTTTCCGTTAAGTGTAAATATATTTTTTGATAAAAAACACAACGATAGTCTTCAATTAATTATACATATTCGCAGTTAATTTTCCAATATCACGAATGTCAATTTAATACCTTAAATAATTTAATTACAAATAATTTTTCAAATCGAATAATACTTTAATTATCTTCGCTTATAGAAATTTGGCGAACGCGGTACCACCATCCTGTCTACTACATTTCAATAAATTATTAATTTTTCAGAGAAAAAGTTATTTAACAGTCTACCGACGGAAATAAAAACTGCAAATAATCTTATAATATTTATTAATAAACATAACAATATCCTATTGTTTGATGCGTACTACCCAGTTCATGAATTAGTTAATCGAACTTTTAACAGGTGATTTGGACCATCATTTCCATCAAACGTATATCAACATATAAAGGATCGTAATACTTACTAAATATTTATATCTAACATATTTTAATATCTTTCTCAATCTTGTTTCACATATCACCTGACATGAACTCATCACTACTCTGAGGTTACCTGACGTCCAAAGTAACAGTAGTGAAATGAGTGAAAACAGAGAATTTGAGGTCGTGCTTCTGTCTAATAAGTAAAAAATAAGAAAAGTAAAATGTGAAATTAAAACTCGATTTGAATATTTTTAAAGTTTATAATAGTTATGTAACTAATCTTCCTTTATGGTTTACGTATTAATTCTTTTGACTTATGTTTTAATTTGTTTTATATATGTCAAATCTATATTATATATATATATATATATATATATATATATATATATATATATATATATATATATTATTTGCGATTTAATTATTAGATTTTTAATGTGATCGTTATACGGTTGTGTGTCGTTTTTACTTTTTTCGTATGTGTGCGTAGTGTTTGTTTATAATTTTTTATTTAATATTATGTAGTTATTTTTTTGACATTTCTATCTGTGTCTGAAATAATTCTATGACTCGTCCTGTTTCCTAAAATAATGCAATCCATCAATAAATCTAAATCAAAAGATTTCACGCCGCGCTCTGTTCTTAATATTCTTAGTGTAATTTGGATTTCTATTTCATATGCCGACAACACACATTTCAAATTAAAATTTTGAAAATCGACCCTTAACCCCAAAAATTGGTGCGCCAAAATTTTGAAATATTTTATTGACCTACAAAGCCTGGTATTTATGTCTATAAATGTTTTAATCCATATTTTAGCTCAATCAGGCATTTATGTAGAGACTTTCAAAGTTTCTTTAGTGATATTTAACACCAACTTAAGCGTGTAACATGGAATTAATGTGATCCGTAATGGCTTCAGAATAACAATTTGATATATTTAAATTTAAACAGTACATACGGAACGATAAAATTCTACCTCTTCCCAAAAGTGAACTGAGTAATGTTTTCCAAATTCTTTTTGTATCCGTTATTGTCCACCAAACATTGAAATTGTATTACAACTCATTTATCACACATTCGGAAAGTGTTATTACTGTGTATATTACATTTCAAGCGAATAAATGCCAATTAATGCACAATTAGCGAAAATATTTTTGGTAAATTGAGTATCAACTACTAAAATATAATTGATTGTGCCCTCTTAATCTCATTGAGGCAATGAAGTGAAAATGAACACACAAAAATTAGTTTAGTGCATTAGTAAGTTTCTGTAAAAGTTGGAACTTATTCTTTCATAAAAGTAGAATGTATTAATTTCTTATCCTGATCTCATGAAAATCGTTAAAGTATTAGGAATTAACAATACAGGAAATTATATCCTCAATGCAAGGGTTTTTATTCTATTACAGAAGCACAACCGCATAAAATGAAGGCGGAGTGTCTTGAAAACAGTTTGTAATCTACATATATATCGAATCAAAAGCAGAACTATGTTTCCTTCAGAAAATGTAAAATTTATCACAGCTTAGAGTACAATAACTCTACACGGACCTTATCTGTTCTGAGAGATGAGACTAGTCCGAAGTACGCTTTAGGCTTCCTATCGGTCGCTATCATTTGCACATAAAGGCAGGCTGGGTGGAAAATGGTGCTATCAACCTTGGTCTGATCAATGTTTGCACAGGAGGGGTTGTCGGATGGATGTTTGACGAGAGGGTGAGGGGCGCGGGCGGCGCCAGACGGGCGTCACAAGTCGCCGGATGTTAAAATGCTGGCGTCGCTGGCGTCGTTACAGTTTTTCACACGGCGTCGGCGTCGGCGTCATCACGTTCTGCCTTTTTCCTGCATATTTGCGACGACGCCTTTAACGTAATGGCCGGCGTTTTTCGGGAGGACATTTCGGGCAGGCTCGTCGCCTGCCTAATGCAGATTAACTGCAGCACTTCTCTGTAACCGAGATGGAGGACTGCGCAGAGACTAAATCGAGGGTAAAACCACCAGTAACCTAAACTTTCAGGGCGTTTATTACTTTTTCACCGCCGCCTATCTCGCAACCTCTCTTTCCCCTCTCTCATACAATATACTCAACTCACTTAACATGCACCCCACCAATTTTAGCGCTCTGTAAACCGCTGGAAAGCAAATGCGACTCAACGCAATCAATTTTCGTGACGCTGAGCACAAAACTAAGCCTGTTGGTAATCATCTAACGCGAAAAGGCACACACTAAATTCTTAACAAGATCTCTGGGGCAAGTGGAGCACAATACAAACACTAACGTAGGTTTTCATTATTATTTCGTGCTTACTCGATATTTATTGTACTCATGCGTTTCTAAAATAAATTAAATAATATTGAGATAGTAATTAGTAGTGAAAAAAAATTAAGTTATTAGGTTTAATGTCCGAAATAATATTTCAGTAAAACCACGTAAATTATAAAACTAAGAAAGTAAAACAATAAGAAGAAAATCTTATATTAAATTCAAATTAGTAGAAAATGGTCGGTAGTCAGATTATTTATGTAATTTTTAATGTTTCCAAATAAATATTCTTACGCAATTTCTTGAAAATGAAATGTATATTCTATATTGAGTGCTTGGTTAAGATAATGTACAGTAATTTTATAAGCACTACGATGGCAGGTTATAAATATATTATTGGTGATAAGAGACGAATGTAAGTAATGAGTGGAAATTGGTATTCACTTCACCTATGTATCGGAAATAGGAAAAGTTAGATGTCCAGATTGTAGAAAAGTAAGTATTATTGTGATAATCAATCTATTTAGTTTTATTTATAGTATTCAAATGACTATGACTGTAACAGGTCTAATCTCATATTTTAAAATAAGACTGTCAAACAACAAAATGATACGATAAACAGTTCTCGGTATTCACTCGGGTGTAGCATATTTAAACGCGAACGTTTCGATGACTAAAATCTCTGTCGTCATCTTCTATGCTACACCTGAGTGAATACCGATAACTGTTTATCGAACAATTACACCGAGAAAGACTTCAATCTTTAAACAAAATGATATTTGTTTATTTTTTGACTGTTATTCGGCTACTACCCGATTAACTTATACAACGTCGGTCCTTTTATCTGTAATTTTATTATCGAATATTAATATATTTTCATATAAACTGGTAACGATTTGGGTCTATCTGGATAGTCAAGACAGTCCCAATATCTTAAAAACTCCCTCTAACTCACGCCAAATATTATATACGTTTAATTGGTAGTGGAAAATAACGAATGAAATCTGTTAAATGGATAAGAAATTAATTCATGTAAAGCCATTTTAATTTCATGGTTATGCCACAGAGTGTATGCGATTGGCACGCTCATCTGGGCTGTAACATTTATTTCGGCATGCTCAGCAGTTCAGCCATGTACGGGAATTACAGTAAGAGCTGCGGTAATGGGTCGTGACTGCGCGGTTTCGACTTAGTGGGATCAAACATGTACATTCGATTAAGGAGAAATTAGCGTGAAATCTAAGCTTATCGCTCGAAACTTAAGCATGAAAGCAACCGAAACGATATAATTAACTTATATTTACTGTGTCGTATTAGCAATCGTTTATCACTACTTAATCAGTGACTGTCCCTCTGTAGCTGAACACATTTAAAGCAATGTGTACATTATACTCATTTCAGATGAAGTTTTGTACCATATTTCGTGTATATATTGTATCTTAATCCCTTTGAAATATGCGTGTGACTAATGAGGGGATGCCTGCTGTCCATAAGCTCTAATATTGCAATCGGAAAAGCATGGAATGACGAACCACAAGGATTGAATCAGTATTATTACGCTTGTAAAATTAAGAATACTGGATTAAATAACTTTAAGATGCCTGTAGCTTTTCCCGTGATCACGTTGTTTGGACAGCACTGTCCTACAATACTTCGAAGTTACCAGACATCAGCAGGAGAACTCCAGTTTCACATTGACTGTAGTTTCTCACTTGTGCAACAATAATAATGATCGACTGACGTCGTCTCTAGCTTTGTGATTTACTCAAGTAATAGCCTCTCCGCGAGACATAACAATGGAATCGAGATCCGACATTAAAAATGAAAATGCGAAAAATATATTTGCTGACTATTTCTTGATGTTGAAATAAAAAATAGCCTTCTGAATTTTGCGCCAGAATAATATTCTCATTCGGTGTACGAACAGAGACTCTTATGGGCTAAAAGACTAGAATACAATAATACTTATAAAAAAATAATATTCCTACTATACAGTTCGGAGGGAGAAAAAAATACTAATGAACGGCCATCCATGTTATACGTTTAAAAAGTTTGCGGCAATATGATATCCTTATTAAATTGCATTAAAAGTCAAGTTCTGTAGGTTAATGTATTTTATTTTTGTGTAACAAATTAATTTGTACCTACTAGCAACTGAAAAAACTTGGAATCAAAGATTTGAAGTAGAGACTTTTTTGACTCAGGTCGTTCAAAGCCGAAAGGCACACGATTTTATGGCAACAGTTCAATTCCAAATAGAAAGGCTGTTAAAGCTGCACAAAGGTTTCCATGTGATACACAAAGAGAAAAGGTATTCAGTACACACTGCACGCTGAAAACTGCAAAAGTCAAACTTAACGAGTGTAGAGTCGCTAACACCGAAATCAAACATTGCGGGATGTAGTGCCTGTTATTTAAATGTTTTTTGCTTGACGTAAATACAAACTAAAAAATAACGTAATAAACGTCTTATTTTAAAATTATAGATTTTTTCTGACAACGAATAATGTTCGAAATATTTCTACAATAAATATTTCTTTTTATGTAAAATAAAGTCACTTTAAGAAAAGCTACTGTAGTTTCCAATCAGTGTATCCCTTCGATCTTTAATAGCCTCTTTTCGGACCTCACGATATACTAAAAATAACTCCCCAGTAAAGAATATGCAATAGGTTTCACTGCTGATACGTGAGTTACATCAGAACATTCATAAATTATTACAAATAATTTCCTTATTATGCGGTTTTTCAGGATATATTAATTAAAACATATCCAATAACATTACACAAAGATAAATATTACATTGTTGTATTATTTATGAATTATGAACATTTGGAAATATCTATAATACATACGTTGGCACTAGTGGTTAACCAACGGATACACAAGTTGTAAAACTGTGTTGACCTATTACGTCAAAAAATTATATCTGTCAATTTAATGAGGAATATATATATATATCATATATTATATGATACAAGTTCAATTAATAAATATATTAAAAATCAATTCAAGATTTAAACATCTTATCAATAAAAAAATCCTTTGCATATTACCGTAGACCGAACGTCCACAACATTAATAATAAAAAAGCAGAATAGGGCTATAAATCACAGTATTTTAAAACACTGTACTACAGAACATATTATGCAGCCTTATGGAAATCACTAATATATTCAACCCTTGAGCATCGTTCACTGGCAAAGAATGTTTGAAGTAAAAATAATATTAGTATCATAATTCTTGAAATACAGAATAATATTTTTGCGGATTCACAGGATGGTCAGAGTGAATTCCAGCACATAAATTCACGACCGAGAGGACCAATCAGCGCACCCTCAGCGGGAGTGCAGACGCTTCCTAATGAAATAAGCGACCCTATTGTTGATTTGTGTTGCGGCTTACGACTAATTTCCGCAGCTGACTGCTTCCTCAATTTATTGCCTTTTTTTACAATAAAATCGACTTCTGCTTCCATTTTTATTCTTCTGAAATCCGATTTCTCACCAGAAGAGTGTTAGTGTGACCGATCACTTATTGTGCAGGCGTTGAACTCTAGGTGAAAATAATGTACATTATTTGTGTGGTAAAAGAAAAGAATAATTAACGCATCAATCAGTAACTCAACAACGAAACACAACGAGAAACATTAAATTATATGGAAAAGTATTTGGATATTACATATAATTTAGACACTAGTGTTTTCTTTGTAAGTCCACGTTTTCCTGATAAGCCTTTAGACATAAATATTTCTAGAATTTATCGAATGTCTATTTTTTAATCTCCCATATTCTTCTTTTCTTCTTTGATACACACTGGAGATAGTACTTTGTCTATATATTGCAATTCGTAAATAAATAAATACAACGTAGCTATATTAACAATTATAATACATTTGTGTGTCCAGTGATAGATAATTTTCATTCATAAAACTTTGAATCTCTACATGCGTAGAGGAAAATAGTTTAATTGTTTTTAATGTTATATACTGTAATATCAATTTTGAATATTTTAAAATTCAAAAAAATTGACCCACGCTTTGGCATCAATTACAGTATTATTTAATATGAAGATTTTTAACTATTAATTTAATATATGAATAAATAGTTCTCGGAATACACACGGGTGTATTCCGCGAACTATTAATTGAACAACTTCACCGGGAAAGACTTCAATCTTTAATTTAACATATGATTTAATTTACTTTGAGAAGCAAGTTAGTTGGAATATTGAATTTTGAAGTATTTAAAGATATTTAAATTTTACTTTACTTTGAACATTATGTACTAAATTAAGAAATTTTTAAGTTATCAAACCTATATAACAATTCTGAACTTTGTATTTTACATATAAATTTAATGATAATGCGGTGGCTATAAATTTAAATGAGACTCTTAAATTTTATCCTAGGGCGATTTATCGGGACTCCTTTAAAGTATGGAATTAAATGAAATATCAAATTGACAGGAGAACTGATCACTTGAAATTACAAAATGTTGCATTTTATTATATTACCCAAAATACAAACCCAACAGTCAAATTATATTTGACGGAACAACAATTTCGGATAGTTTACAAAATATTTTACCAAATACTCTACATTCCAATTCTGATTCATCTTCATTTTTCACTTTCACAGAATTTATGAAAACGAAAAATTTTAAACAAATGAAAACTTTCACCGTTTAAAATCTGACATTTTGTACTTCAAATTGCATAATCATGTTTACAAACAAATACAAATTTCTTTGTTAAAAGCATCCACTCTAGCGGGCTTTCTTCAGAGGAAGAGTCTTTCTCAACAACATAAACTGCGTAAAGTGGTAGGTTAGTAACTCTTCGGTTTTATGTCTTATGATGCTTTTGTCCGGATTCATCATAAATTTTCCAAATCTCACCTCCAAACACGCTGTCCTTTTTGGCTTATTATCTCTTGCAGGAATTTCAACTTTTATTATCCCTTGTCAAGGAAAGCCTTTAACAACTTCCCATAATCTTTGCTTATCATTAGAAAATCTGGATTGTTTGTTTATGCTCCAGACTACAGGTTTTTGGTCGTCGCCTCAAGACAGTTCCTTATTATGATCGCCAACATTCGAGATATTTTACCAGGAAAACCGGTCAATAGTATAGTGACCAAAATAATGCATAGATTACGAGAGATTTTGTCCTTAGGCACCTGTCTATTAAGTGTTACTTATATAACAATTCTTATTAATGCCAAGATAAAAGTGTTCTCTGTCGCCGAATTCTTTCAAATCCACAAATTCCGCCGAATTAAATTTCCTTCACAATACCAACAACGCAATTAAGCTTTTCAAAACAAGCTATAATTATTACTTTTAAGAACTTTCTTACTCCTAGTCCGTTTCAGGACGACCTCGCCCAGTGGCGGCTTTCTTCTTTGACGACAACAGACAGACTGCGTTTCCTACCTTCTCTCAGGACCTCCACATATAGTGATCAAAATTATCATTTTTACTGACCAAAATCACACCCTCCTACTATCTAGTGGCAATAAATTTGTATAGTCTGTATCCTCACAGTCAAACCAAAAGCATTCATTTGGCGTTCTGCTCCACTGATCCACAAACCAAATAAAAAGCACAACAAAAACGTCTGGTAATGCTCAGATTTCACCGTTCTCAAGCCACACTAAATGCTCAAAAATATACCCTCAATGACTTGGCTTTTATCTTAAGCAACATAAACTTAATATTTTTTTAAATTTTTAAAACGTTATTTACAATTTACTCTTACATTACATAAATGATTTATAAGCAAATCTTGTGACATAGATGTGATATGAGGGGGAAGTCATCATTGATGTTACTCCAAGATAAAGACGTTAGGCCTGGTTGGACCGAGGAATGAGGTCATTTGGCCATTGTCGATTTAATCTTCTTAGCGCGACTGGTTCTTGGGCTAGATGATGTACGAGTTCGTTTCCGTGACCCTTAAAGAGTGTTGTGGTAGGTAGTTTCTAATCTTCTTATTTCGTTGATTACATATGGAATCCTCAGGTCTACGTGGAGGGTTTGATTTTTCACGTACCAAGGAGCGTTTGTCAACCTGCGTATGCAACATGTCAATAATTGCATGCCGTAAGTCCAAAAGGACTTCAAAATGGCTTTATACAGTTTATTTTCTAGAGATAACTGTGATTTCATTTCAATTAGCCAGCTTATTTCTTTAACTTTAAGATCTAGATGTTTTCTGTTTGTCTTTATATGAGTCATCCAGGTAAGTATCTGGTCGAGGTACAATCCGAAGTATATGACTTCTAATTTTACTGGTATAACTGCGTTTTTAATTCACACTTGTGGACATTCATTTCGGTTGTCTGTAAACGTGAATTGCGTGGGTTTGTCGTTATTTATGGAGATTCTCCACTTGCTGAACCAGTTCCCGAGAAGTTTCAGATGGTTTTGAATATTTTCAAATGCCTTTAAACATGTATTTCTGATATATAATACAGCTGTATCGTCGGCGAAGGTGGCTATCTCCAAGTTGACAGTGGTTTGAACATCAGAGTTGAAGACTAGATACAATAGGGGACCCAGAACGCTTCCTTGTGGAACTCCGGCAGAAATGTTCTATTAGTTAAAGAATGAATTGTTTATTTTGCCTTTCAAGTTTCTGCCACTCAGTTAGGATTACAGTGGAAGGTAAATTTGACTTCTGAAGATTTTTTATAGTAAACCTAAATGCCAAACTCTATAAAAAGGTTGCTTGATATCTAGAAAGGCTGTGGTGTACAATGCCTTGTATTGAACTAATTTAAAAATTACATTAATAACAACAATGATGCATATTACAATATATATATATATATATATATATATATATATATATATATATATATAATATTGAGCAAGCGGATTGAACTCATACAACATAAGCCGTCGGCCAACTTTATCTATTTTGTCTATATTATTTTCAAAGAGTTCATGTCTGTGAATGGCTATGATTGTGATGCTGGATGAACAGAGCTGATTTTATAGAGTATTCCAACGTAGTACTCACGGTTGAGGTCGAGAGTGACTGCGCCAGAGAGGGGCGCCGCGAGAGGGCTGCTGGCCGCCTGACACGTGAGCACTGCGTGTAGCTGGCGCCGCGACAACTTCTCCAGGTGCAGCGTGTTGCGCACTCGACGCCCCGGAAGCGCCTCCCACGAGTCGTCCAGCAGAGCGTTGTCCTGCCACCACGTCACCCGTGGCGATGGCCGACCTGAAAACATCTTATACTTCCCAACAAGTAGTTTTGGACAACAATGACTATTTATTTCACAATGTTCTCTGCGCCATTTACTCAACTAACTAACTATTAGATCGCAGAACTTAATCACTATGTGGTTATCATTCTTATCCTCAAATGAAACATTTACTGATCACTATTTCTGGCTACTTTAATATGTGCCTACACTAGCTACGGCCGAACTATGAGATTTTTTGAGCGGAAACATTTAGGGTAAAGAAAAACATCTGACATTTCAGTTTTAACCGTAACAGTCGCCGATGAAAATATGTTACTTACTCTTGTTATATTTAAGGCCTAATACACGAAACACAGAACAGAAAACGCAGTGTAAAAAACTGTTTAAATGCATACACTCTCATAATTTTAATAACTTTTTATGTCCATTGAGTCGGAAAAAAATTAAAATTAATTAGAATAAATTAATTTTTTTTAAATTGATTTACGAATACGTTTTGTCCTTTGATCAGGATTTCTTCAGTTTATAACAATTTCCATATAAACCATCTAAAAAAATTATAGATAAATTAAATATTGGCAAAAGACATTCAAAATACTAAAACAAAAACAAGTTATAGAAATGGGCAATGAACTTATATTAATTCAAAACGCGATCATAACGTCTCAAATATCTTAATTAATATTTCAGATTATAATAATAATGTTATCTTAATTATAATTTATTGTGTGTCGGCCAACAAGGGTCGCACTTAAATTCCGTGAGCAATGAAATCAAGTATAAGTTAAGAAAGCGGTTAGACGCTGTCCAACTTTACAAAACATTTATCAATATTCATAATGTGTAAATTTGGCAATTTAAGGTACAGTAAAAAATTTGTAAATAAATATTTAAAATAAAATTATAAAACCAAAATGAGCACATTAATTAAAGAGACATATTGAAAATAATAATGGATCATAAATGTTGTTAAGATTCTGAGTGTCATTTATTTTACATTAACAATTTTATTTTTGATTTTATCTTCAACAATTTGCGCATAATTCTCGAAAAATGTAATAATTATATTATTGTTAAGGATTATGTCCAAAATTTTGATAAGATTTACAATTCTTGGATAAAAATTGTTAGATTATCTTGAATTTCAGCTTAATTATTTTAGAAAGCTAAGAACCAATGGTGTTGTGTTCAGCCATCAATGAGATGCAGCGGTAAACTAGTAAGAAAGCAGTCGCCACGCATATGACGCAGATCCAACAGTAAGAAAGTATTCGTATTGAAAGAGAAGTTATAGACAGTCTGAAAGAAAAAGAGAAATCATTTGAACAGTTGAGGACTGCAAGTCGTGAAAAAAAAACATTTTGATCGAGCGGTAAAGAAGCTTTGTGCTGAATTATCCGTGGTTCTGCCTGAAAAAGTTATGGGTGTTATTCATTGAAGAGGAAAATTTGTTATAAAACAATATTGCTTTGACACTGTGCTTATAAAACACAATCTGGGACATCCTGGTCCTTGCATACTAAATCATCCGTAATACTTAAATGATTCAGGGAGATCACGTCAAATTTTTCAACTGTAAGAATTTGAATGTTGGCACTGTTGAAGGACTCATCAAAAAAGAAAATTACAATGCATCAATTCTAAAATAACGTTTTTACGAAATGACCAACCAATTGTTAAATAATATTTTTTTAAAAAAGAAAGGGATGTTCATTAATTCTGTTAAATTTTCCCATATTTATATTCTCATAGAAATAGTAACGTCTACTTTTAATTTAGTAAGAATAAAAGTAAAGCTTACAAAAGCAATTATAGTGGTTCTTAACGAAAGAAAACTTTATCGGTAAAGATGTAGAAATAGTTCTCGGATCTCTAAGAAAGTGGAATATGACTTTCTCCGACATCATCTATTGGCGAAAAAAAATCCAAACTGGATATGTATTTATACGGAAGCTGCGAATCCTTCTTCTTACTTGTTAATGTCACGTATACTTCGTGGCATGGCGCGAATCGTCGCGTGCACTTCACTGAATAATGACTATATGGCCCTTAAAAGTTTCATTATTATTAATGTCAATCTGGGCTGTCGCAGGAAGCCCGAATAACATTTTCACAGACCTCTATTTGGTTTGATCTCAACTTCTTCCTATATAATACTGTCCATAAAATTCTTAGTAAGGTTATGTTTCTTATCTTATTAAAATTAATGTTATGACCTAGAATCAGTCTATATCCGCTATTTATGACTTGTGTCGTTGTTTGACGTCATTCCGCATTTCATGCTCAACTATCTGATATTGTAACGTAGACGCAGTTAGATATCTGAATCCACATGTACATGCAACATTGTTCACGCCTGAGGGGTATTTCATCGGTTTTAATCAATTTTTTTTACCATAGATTGCTGAAATAAAATCAGCAGTATGCCTAAATGTAAAGTTTTTTATCTAGAGTGTATATTTCGTCTAGCACAAAATCTTGTTGTGACTTTATATTTGCTTAAGCTACTTCTTTCTCATTGGCTTTTACAACTCATTTAGTGCCGGCTGACAGACTTCCATGATAAATTCCAGATTGATTTTTGTAATGGCATGTGGTCAGCCAAGCACTACTTCTGCAATCTTAAACCCAGTTTTCCTGACCATGACGAGCACAACTATCAATGTGCATGGCAGGATTCGAACCCGGGATCGTCTGTGATGCGAGACGGCGACTGTGACAGCTACACCACAGGAGGTCGCCTTCTCGGTCTCTCGTACTATACTTCAGATCTGACTATATCAATTGCATAATCCGTTTGTGGGTGGACTCAGAATTGATGCTGAAATATACTATCAATTGTTTTGGAATACAACGAAAGTCATCGGCAAGGTAGTCTTTTCTCAGCACAGAGGCTTAGAAGCAGAGTGTAGCCTTTCTACACCCCCCCCCCATCCTGTGCACACATCTTGTGTCACCCTGTAGCAGGAAAATGCTGTCAACTTTTTTCAAGCAGGATATAGTCACTGTGCTGAAGCTTAATATAACTGTCCTGATCGGTCTACTACAAGCTCCACAATAAAAGTTGAAATACTTTGACGTATACAAGTTATATTCCGATAAAAACTTGTAACGAATAACGTTGTCCGAGTATGGTAGTCGTAACATACTTATTACAAGTATCCAATTAGTTAATAATAATATTCATTATAGAACTAGTTAATTAAGTCTTGTAAGTTACCATAACCTGAGACTAATGATTATTTGTAAAAAAAATTGCAATTAAAAGCAAGTAAAGGTAAACGTTGAATATTCAGGGTAAAAATGCAAAATGTATCTACGAGACAGAATAATAATTGTAGAAATTCCTTAGTGAACAATACCATGAGCCATGACAAAGACTCTGTGAATGAAAGAAACGCTAAGAGAAGGAAACGTTTAATCGTAAATTTTTACTACTTTTGCTAGTATGTGCTCGATTTGGTTGGATATCGTTCAATTACAAAATTGGGAACCGTGGCAAAGGGAGTTGTTCATTGCGCCAATTCGATGAATCCGTCTAGATTGTCATGAATCTGCGCTACAACCTAATTTATTGTTTATATCAGATCAGTTAAACCAGACATAGCCTTATAAACCAGAGGGAATAGATTGGATACATCATACTCGGAAGACACGGAATCAGAAAATGGTGTGGTAGAATACCTAGGATTCGTATAACAGGAAATCAACCAATAAGATCACAGGGGTGTTAATTGATCACAAATCAGACGGGTTATACGCCATATCCTTTAGTGTTATGGGAATGATTTTAAGGCACGAAGCAGCGTGATCGTTGTGGGGAAACTAAACTAAATTAAGAGGGTGAGGGTAGGATGCTGAGAGTTACTCTTCTGCAAGTTGTAAGAAAATTTACGAAAACCTGCATCAAATATAACCATTATTGACTCCTATCTTGTTTGTATTCGGATAGAGCCATTTAAATCCGATTTAATGGTTTTAATCTCCGGGTTCAATAGTGTTTTTCGTATCAATTTATTTTAAATCTAATACTTAACTAGAGGAGCCGAGGAGAAATATACGTACGGGAATGTTTTTATTCTCTCTCTTTTTCTAAACTAAGGTTTGCATAATCCTAGAAATCTAGGTCAGTTTTGAAAGGTATATGCCCCGGCGTCGCAGATGTTTGATATAAGGTAAGAGTTGTCCACCATTCCCATTGGAACAGTCGGTCAGCTGCTTCCAATCCTGGTTGAGGTATGGAGTTCGCGAATGCTGCTGCTTCATCACAGCTAACCCAAAAGTAAAGTCATTGGAAGGGTATGGGACAAGTACCACGGAGCCCGTTCTATCTGATGCACATTTATGTACAGTTATTCCTCCGTTACATATAGTCAGTTAATCTTTTCCGTAACAATTATCTCTATGCCTTCCTATTCTATTAAAGAGAGAGGCCACAGCATGTATAAACCTCAAATAGCACGTTTCATAATAAATCTAATACTTTTACCGTCTACGAAAGTACATAGCTCATTCCACTTAAGTCAGACATTTAGGCCATTACGTCTGTCTACTCAAAGAATTAAGTAATCCATCAAATTATTAACTTCTATTCCTAAAATATTAAATAATTTCTGCTCTTTTTATTCACTACAGTTATTACTTGTTGGAATAATATTATTTTCTATCCCTCAGATTTATTACATTTATTCTTGAACTGGAAAAAATCTGTGGAAAATAGGCATCTGCAATCAAAATAAATATCCGTCAATTTTATAGACCGTGTCAATACAGTTCGACTATTTTAATTAAGAAAGCAAAACTTCGCGTCGTGGATATTAGCTAAAGGACATGATCATATGTCAGTGGTCAATCAGGCCGATGCCGGACAGGACGACGGTTGTAAGTTGTGGGCGTCCCTGTGATTAAAGAAGAAACCAACCCGCCGACACGGAAACGTGTGAATTTTGAAAGAAGGTTCATTCATATTTCGTGAAAAATTAAACAGCTTGTCCCAGGATCGGAGGTTATCAGTACAGGTAGTGGACCATTGAAAAAAAAGAGATTTGTAGAAGAAAGGATCACCTGATGTCAAAATGCTGCTGGGAGAGGAAGAGAAATTGGAGCAAAAACTAATGAGGTGAGGACTGCGCACAGCAGAGGGAAGTTTTAAATTATCATTTGAAACGGGAAAGGTCCTGACTCTAATTTTGAAGTCTAAAGTGATTTTACAGATTTGTAAGGAACTACAGAAAGGTGTTTCAGTTTCCTGATAGATTAAGCTTAACCTGCAAATGCCGATTTTGACTCCTCAATCCAGACATCGCGCCTCCAACTATATCCATCTCACCGATAACCAGAAACACCCGAGGACGTTTACTTGTATCGCTGTTCAAAAAAAGGTTGAAGAACGTCCATTGTACGTATTCCCAAGTCTACGAAACTTTCTGTTACACTGTCCGCAATTTTTTACCTTGTGATTAGAGAAATGTTTTGCAAAATAAATACCAAATTAATAATCTTAAATATTTTAATTATTTCTTTCTTAAAAATTAATATTTAATTGAATTAAAATTTTCCAATTTTTGTAAATATATAATAAATAATATCGTCTAGTAATTTCAATTTTAAAACCAATTTTTCTACTTACTTTATATAATATGCAATTAGTGTAGAATACTATTAATTAAATTTAGTTAGAACAGATGTGTGACAAAACTTTGCTAAAGAAAAAAAATATAGATATATACCTAAACAACTATTTCTCGGTTATAGTCTTGTTCCAATAAATTCCAGTACGATGAAGCACAAGATATTCAGGAATCTATGAGATGTTTAGATGAATTTATTTATTTAAGACTTTGAATACATCATTTTCGGTTTATCATTATTCATTTATTGTCGACCGCGCATTCAATTATTTTGTCCGCTTGCATTGGCACGTGAAGCCCGAGGGAGGCCACCAACTGCCTGTCCCAGGAAAATGAAATAGAAACGGTTGATGTGTTCCATTACGCTCAGCGCAAAGCATCGAGGCGTGTTGATTGTCACGGCATTTCAATTGCATTTTGCGTATTCCTATTGTGATTCGACGAATGTGAGTTGGTAATTGGTACTAAAAAATTTTCGCAGATAATTCCTGTAAAGTTCTTTTTGTATTTTGTAAGAGTAGAAGAAACAAGAAAACATGTGTAAAAACGAAAAAATTTCTCAAAAAGTTTAAAAACTGGTAATTACAATTACATTCAATTCATTGCAAGATGTTGATGAAAGGTTAGAAAAAGTTCACACTAAATCAAGTTAAATTTATTTATGATTTAAACCGATCCTAAATTTAACTTAACCTTTCATCAATATAAGCAGCAAGGTTCTGACTGGTTTCGACTTTAATAAATTCCAAGGTGTTTGACATCGCTGATGCGATAACTTGAGCCAAGAAATGTTGTGTGTCCTAGCCCTTCGTATTCTTTGGAATTGTAACAAGCATATAATTTTCATTATAATAAATTTTATTTTTCACTTAATCTGTTTCTTAAATATTTTTAATATATAACTGGATATGAAAATATTAATTAATAAAATGGTAGCACGAACAGATCCCAAACGTCGAGATGAAAATTTGGAAAAGGCTTTTAAGGAAGTTACGTTATAGTAATATTGATTAGTACTGGAAAATTTATTGGACTGTACAAATAGATAAATATAGGATTTTTCCAATAGAATTATGTGAACATATTAGGAGATAAGGTTAAGAAAAATACAGAGAATAAAAAATTAGGATGAGTCAATTAATTACAAGTTTTCTAGTGTTTTGCGGAATTGCATATAGATCATTTACAGTTACCAAACTTTTTCTCACAATTTAAAAAATTAAAGTATTCTTTAGTTCAATTAAATTGAATTTCCTCACCTCCGGTAGCAATGCAGGTGATATCAACATTCGAACCTTCGTTGTAAGGACCCAGAATGTAGTGTGGAATGTTAGCTCCTTTCTCATCCAAGATGACCAATTTCTCAGGAGGAACTGTAAACGAAACACAACGAAAATAATAAATCAGGAATCGTCTATGTAAATTAATACGTGTGATACTGAAAAAATACACTTGCATAAGTGACATATATGAATAGAAAAAATGGTAAAATTAAATTAAGCCATAGACTCGAACCTATTTTAAATCAGCTCAAAAAATGAGTTATAATAATATTTCGATTCCATAACGTGTAAGTACATAAATTACATAAGTAGTTGATACAACCCTATTTTAATGACATGTTCCAAAAATTAAAACGCCAATAAAATGAATTACTTTTCAAACACACAAAAAGTACAAATTTCCTGATTCTCAGGGTACATTTTTAAATTCCAGGTACACTGAAAATATTTCTTAATCGGACAGCTTATAATTCTTTTGTGATTTTGAAAAGTATTACTATTCTTAAAAATGTTACATAGTAATAATACCGAAAAAAGACGGAAAACATTGCTTCCGATATTTTCATTACTTCTCACATCAATTTCATGGTATAAATATTTCTTAGATAAATTATTACTAATTCGGTATATAATTAAATTAAAACTTAATATATTCCCAGAAAATTCAGCTTATTTCCATTTATACGTCTATTTAAATATCAAAATGCCGTTGAAGATCAAAGAAGGGAATGATCAATAGGGTCCTTTGTGCTGCACTCAGTTTGCCTCCATAATTTATTTTACCGCAGGTTAAATTGAGACGATGCGAAAGCAGCATAAATATGCTATGATCTGCGCTCAATAGACCAAGTAAATCGCACGCAACTCAAGGTGCACTTTTGACCCAGTTTATGGCTGAAGAACTTGATATCTCAGAAAAAGATGAAGTAAAATCTATGGTTAGGTAAAAATAAGTATGTATGGAGTGAACATTGCTCACAGCTAAATATTTTACGCAAAGAATATTCATTTAATACTAACAGTACTGATAAACGTTCAATCGTGTTTTAATTACAATTTCAATGGCTAAATATTTTAAGATAATTTCAGGTATCGATTTTGTGATAGAAAACACCTGTATTAGAAATCCCACTTAAAAATCCTAAACTTAAAAGCTATAACCTATTTCAAAAGTTAAATAATTTATTTATTCAAAACAGTAACTATATAAAATATGAACAAATATGAAAAGTTTACTATAAATAAATTAATAGTCGTAATAATGACCAAGGAGAAATTAGATCCGAAATTTACAGTACAAAGGCAAAGTCACACTCTAGGATTCAGTCAACTGCACAACGCAAATATTATTTCATCCAATACAGCTCAAATAGTGAAACGCATTATTATGTTGGCCTTAGTCATGCAATAATCAAATATGCTCTCAGAAAATGACATTTTTACATCCATTTGGTTTATCAACTGCATCCCAGATCTGCTAACAATATTAAGAATTAGATGTTATTAACGGACGGAGTGAATAACATTTTCAGTTATAATAGTCAAGTATAACGCGTGATTGTCACACGACACGTTTCTGAATTTAAATTGACGGAATATGTTATTTAGTCCATGTAATCGAGAAGCGTATTGTGACGCGCGCGAAAACCAGATACTGGGACCAAGGACTGGCTCGTTTCACATTTACCCGACAATCGGCTAAACGACATCAGGTTCACTACAGAAAGGTTAAAAACTTAAAGAGACGTTTCACATGAGGCCGGTACGGTGTCGTCGTTCACCCTGCAACCGACAGTCGGGCCGTTGTCTACAGGACCAGGTTCTCCTACAGCAGAGTCCAAGTGCGTCAGCCTAGAGGGTGATTAAGTTATGGAGCGTTTCACATCTACCGGGCCCGATTCGTCTAGTCTAAATTTTTCCTGGTTCATCATATGCGTTCTTTACATAAAATATTTTTGTAGTTATACTTTTTCCATTATCATCACGGCGGATGTACAACTACTTATAAATTTAATTAATGATAGACTCGTTTTGTGGAACAAATGTAGAGAAATACATCAATACAGATTACAGAATAGAATTACTTGTGAAGAGAATTAAGAAATGGATATGAAAAAAAGGATCATAAAGAAATAATACAATATCTATATTGATTTTTGTTAAAACTAATTTTAACAGCTTGGAAATTCTGGTAGTTCCAAAATATATATTTATGCTTTAAATATTTTTTTTGGAACTACCAGAATTTTGCTACTTTTGTTTTCCTGTATACTATATGTAACGCAAATGCAATTTTACTGAGTCCGTGTCAGTTAAAAAGTAATCTTCATCGCGTTTCTTACGTTATTTTCTGAAATTCCTCCACATACTCATCCACTTCTCGTTGTACTTCTAAACCCAGTTGTAGACAAAGTAGCCGTCCCTTTCAAGAACAAAATTATGTAAAACTTAACAAGTCTTTACTTAATCAATACACGATGTCAGTTTATAATTCTGTGAAAAATACTCCGTTTTTTACACATTATACAAACTTTGGAGCTCTCGAGACGCTATAATTAAAACTCTGTTTGGAAATGACATTGAGTGTCCACAAAACAGTTGGGTCCGGTATTGATTTTTCTTAAAATTTTAGAATCCATCTGAAAAGTCCGAAAGTAGGGATGAAATGAAAAGTGGTGGTTGAATTTTAATTGTAAGCTTTCTTTTACGTCTGACGTTTTGCAAATATATTTTATTATAATAAATAAATATAAGATAAATATAATTTACGTTCTTTTTCGATCGTGTTTTGCAACATTTTTATAGATAAATACATTATCTGAATGATGTTTTGTTTCTTTGAATGGATTTTTCTATCAGTGTAAGAATATCTTCGAAATTTTCTATACCCATACGAAAATAATTAAAAAACTTAGGTTCAAATTTTCTCAACTCCTTATAGTGAACATAGAATGTCCCCAACATATATCTGTTCATAATCATTGGACAAACCCATTGCATCATTAACTTTTTTTCGTTTTTAAAAATATCCATACCAGACTATCCAATGGAATAGTAATATCAACCTCCAAATTCGTAGAATGACTAAAGGAAAGTCGGGCAGACTACCAGCTGTATCTGAAGAGAGCCTTGGAGCAGTGGCCGGCTATAAAATGTAGTTTAAACTGTTGTCGGGTAAGTGTGAAACTAGCGTAAATGTCGCATAACCAAGGACACGTTCGTTCCATGTACAAAACACAAATTGACGAAAATAGTAACACTCCAGCATTTCCGGCGTCAAACGAAACCTGTCTTTCGTCACAATAAGGAAACATTGAACCTTAATAAAAAGAAAAGTGACCAAATTCAGACAATAGAAGTGACGATTTAAATATCACACACCGTTTCTGGAAGCTTGTTACTTTCTTCGGATGCTAAAGAAACTTAAAATCACAAGAACCTAGAGGGTCCCAACTGCGCAAGACAGTTGACAAAACTCAGTTGTGTGGTATTTATATCACCACTTCTTTTGTCTGTAATGGCTATTTTTATTGTTATTAATTTTCAAAACAAACCGACGTTTTAAAACATTCAACCTGTTTTAGAATATTTTAGAAGATATTTTAGTGGATATTTGAAAAAACTACTGATTGGTTGAAATCGAATTTTTGACGTTCTCTAAGGGAGAAAGGTTCAGATACAGTGGACTGATAAATACGAGGGACGGAGTTAGAATAAGAGCGAGGAGTTGAGTGAGGCAGTCAGAGATGAAGAAGAGATAAATGTGACGAATAAGGATTGAGAAGCAGCTGGGGAGTTTCTTTATCGCACATCTGTATCCGACCACACCAGCATTACATACTGCCGTCCAAATAATCATCTCTTCCCCAACATATGACAAGTCAGCAATAAAACAGACAGTCCGAAAACGATGTCAACGAGAAGTAAATGAAAAAGGATATTTAAGTAGTTTCAACATCAGTCATATTCTTGGAAAATTTATGCACCACGCCTCAATTCAACAGTCAAAAGTGTCAGTGATTTAATCCCGGAGTATTTATGCTTTACTTTACCTGATATGTAAATAAATATATGAAAAATTTACGTCTGATTGACTTAAATGATAAATCTAATTGACTTAAATAAAGATATCGTCTACAATTTATATTACATTTAATGATTTTTATTTTCACAAGACCTTTCAACGTATATAACATTTTTACGGCCAAAAAAGGTGTTCTTTATTTAATAAGTCATTCATAGATACAATAGGACAGACATAACGGTAGTAAATAGAGGGTAGCAAAGTATGTCTTCTCAGATTCAAAATTTAGCTTGAAGAATTTAGGAATAAAAATATAGAGAAATGATATCTAAATTAACCGTTCTACTTCTGCTCAACCAGTGTAAGAAACGGCGGACGCTTAGTTTACTCGAGACTTTTCGGAAGGGTAGTGATCTAACAGTCGAATCGAAAAAGGACACAAGTAAAAACGTATTCGTGGTAACACACACGCAGAAGAAGAAGAAGGTGTAGACAGGCTATGTATAGAGTAATTCTCATAGTGGAAACTCCCCTCTTATAGCATAAGAAAGGGACTGAAAGGGGGGATGCGGAAAGGTAGAGCAAGGTAGCCAAGGGTTAACTACGCCCCAGGGGTATGGTTTAAGGATCCTATCCGGTAATTCGCCTAAAAGTGATGCACGGAAAACCCTAGAAAAACCTGAATCAGGTAGGTCGGGTATTTGGTACTTGTCCCTCGCCCTTTCGACGGTATATATATACGCAATATAAATTTAACCATTTATATAGTTTTTAGTCAACTTACTCAGATTCATTTCGATCAAATTATCTAATTAAGTTAATGAGGAGAAATATATATTCATTTTTTCTCGTAACTTCCTGATATGAAATTAGTTTCATAATAAATAGGTGTAAAACTGGACTACATTAGTAAATCGACTTAAAGTTTTTTTTAAAAAATGAGTAGACGAATATTTAGATGAAAACGTGAATAACTTTTAACGGTATTTTTATTGCTAGTAATCTGTAATCAATTTATAATTAATATAAAATAAAGAATATTTTACAAGCGTAATCAAGATGTATTAGTTCACTGTTTTAGAAACAATAATAAACTTTCCGGAGAATTTCAAATTTATTGAAACATAATACATTTTCCTTTGAGATGAATATTCGTGCATGCGATTAGAAATTCAAGCTCTTTAACAAATTATTTTGTCAGTCAATAGAAATCCAGTTTTGTTGACTTCCCTACGGTATATTCCAATAAAAAAAAGTACTACAGGATTAATCGTACGCAGTAAACATAACAAACGTAAATATTAGTCTCAAATTATTTGTTACATCTCACTAGTAATTAACCATGACTTAATTAAAAATATAATTCGCTAGGTATTATAAATCAAATATTAAATAATGACTCAAAAGAACATCATCATTCAAAAGAGGGTTTGAAAATTCAACATGTATAAACTCATAACAGTCCAACAAAATGTAATTAAAAAAATTCCATTTGGAGAAATACTTCCACATATAATACTTTTTTTATATAAATATTCCCTTTATAACCCAGTTATTAGAAAGTGGGACAAATATCGATATTCGCGTACAGTTCTTAGTAAATTACCAAATAACTACAGGCCACCTACAAAATTATAGATACTGGTTCTCAAATTTCAGTATTTATTACTTATTGACGTTGCGTACTAATCAAAAGTAAAATGTTTATTTCGAGAGTCGTGCATCCAGCTATATGAGACAACAAATTCTTATAAAGTCTAACACAACGAATTAATTTATAATGTAACTATGTGTATCGTAACAAACACTATTGTAATCGAAAATATTATTAAGAAAAATAATTGTTGTTAATACCAAGAGAGATTGGTAAAGGTTTCGACAAAACCACTCTACTGATACAACACCAACACTTAATGTAAGGTTTAATTGTCATTTTCCACAAAATTTAACATTTAGTTCTTTAATTTGAATGTTTATTGTATCTCAGTGCATCGCGTTCTTATAATTACAACACCGTTTAATATTCCTGATTAGTCTGGAACAGTTTATATATAAAAATTTAATGTCTTAAGATATTCATTTTATAGTACACTAATATGTTTAACAATAAAAAATTGTCGATATCCAGATAAGTGAAAAATTATCTGGTGCATATTGATTCAAAACTTTTTACTTCTGTCAAAGTAAATATATTTTCTTATATAACAAACATATATATTTACTAAACTTGAGCGCTTGTCAAAAGTTTGGTTACAAACAAAGCATTTAACTGTTCTTGTGTTATTATAAATTAATTTTAAATAAAATAGAAAAATAATTTATGTGTATATAAACTATCTTAAATTACAATTTAAAATTACTTAACAAATTTATTAGTCCTATTTTTATTTAATAAAGTGCAACCACCATTTTACAATGCAAAATATTAACCTCAACATTCTTTTCGACTTTTTTCCGGTGGTGGCGCCTTTAGAAAAGAACAAGGGATTTCCACTGTTTCGTCTAGTCTCGTTGCCAGTTTTCCTTGCTTCGGTTACTCTATCTCAGAAAGAGCTATGAAACATGTTCATGTAATTCTGCTTCTCTAGGATGTGTTACTATACGAGTAACAAAAGCAATGCTAACATGATGACATGTCAGATAATATGAAGCCTCCTTAGCCTCTTTCTCACGTTTTTATCACTTCGTTTCCCCACAAGTGCAAACATCATCCCCGTTACCCACGTAAAGGTGTTTCTGACCAAGTACCACAGAAATTACTGAGTTTCCAGAGGTTTAATTATTAAAGAAAACTATCAGTTTGAAATGTCGATATGATTTATAATGGCGGAAATTTCACAACAGCTTCGTATACATTTTACTATTCGTTGGCGAAATTATAAAGGAGGTATTCGATCATACCTCACCTTAGTATCAGTCCAAAAGTAGCCTGTTAGTCAATTTATTGCTTTCGTATTTGTGCAATAATTTTAACTGACAGTAGAAAAATGTAAGGAGGTTAATTCTGTTCTTATTAGACAAAATAAATTTTATAACTAATTAGGAAGAAGATTTTGCATGGCACAGTAGAATCCATTACAGGTACATACTTTATTAAACCCTGATTTTCATTGAATAACGATTTTTGTTTAAATCTGATTTAAATGCTTTGATGCTCCTTTCGAGGTCACGTAAGTACTCTGAAATCTGAAAATATTTCTGAGCCTTGTTTCATCAGAAAATGCAACAATTAAGGAATAAAGTATCTAATCTTCGTATTCTCGTTAGCCATACAAAATTTTTAGCAACTCCTTGGGTGTAATAATTCAATTTATAATTAACATGGGACACAGTATTCACTAACGGCGTTCTTTAATCGACCGAATATATTTTGTAGGACAAAATTCTAGTATATTGTATTCAGATTGCGCAATGCAAAGTAATAAACGGGGGCAAATAACAAAATCATATTTAGCGTGTGAGGTATGGTACGCAACTTCGTGACAGCGAGTACAGGTTGCGAAATTCGCCCACGCGCCGCCGAAAACCATCTCTCATTGATTAATAATTTTCCAAGAGAGAGATAAATTAACAGTACAATATATATTGAGGTTTTGCGTCCTTTGTGCGTGTGAATTGGGTTATGATGTATTGAACTGGGACCTGACACGCGCAGTGTTGAGTCGATAAAGCTGCCGCCTGCTGCCACCGTCCGGCTTTCAATTATTTACAGTGCGCCATACACGCCGGTACTTCCCCGGGAAATATTCACGTAACGGCACGCTTTCTGCTCTCGCATTCACAATTTACCGTGAACCGCGCAATAATGAGCGATGCGCTCAACTTTCACTGGGATATAACAATCGACAGTGGCGAGCGGTCAGTGACTTCAAGATGACTACTTCGGTTGATACAAGATATTTGTTTTTCGAGTTCTACATTATGAAATATTAACATCTCAGTACTAAAAATTACGGCTCCAAGATCCGGTTTCAAAATTTTCCCAATTTTGACGTATAAAACTGAGAAGAATATTTTTCTGCTATTTTCCTCGAATGAACCGTAGTAACAAATGCGTTATGAATAAATTAATTGATGGTGTTGGACACGATGCGAAAAAAAGTAGTAACTTCAGAAATTAGATTTATTTATAAAAATATTTTAAGGAATATTACCCAATAATCATATAAATATCGCACCACATCGACATTTTATATTTTGAAAATATCTAGTGAGGTTTTGTGGCGGTGGGGGCGGTAGTTTTTAAAACTGCGAAGTGCGAGAAGACGCCCAAGGTTATTCGTAATCTTTTACAGCAATCCGAGTCTTCGGTGAGTCGGCCCGTGAGTCTGCAGGCGCCAAGAGATCGACGGCCAGATCCAGACGAGACAGAGCTCGAACTTGCAAACAACTGAATTCACCGGAAAATCTTCAGAGCGCGATAAATAAATAACTTGGACAAATATTCAATTGTAGCACTTCTATAGTTAGTATATTAGTATAAAATAGATTGAAATGGATAAATATGTGCGATTGAGTAACTTAGCTGAAGGAAAACATTTGTATTTAAATTAAATTGTATTATTAAATGGAAGACTTCAAGTATTATTAAATAAACTCTATAATTTATATATTAAAGCCAGGGTCCCTGATGTCTCATAGTCTCCTCAGTTACCAACGAGGTCATAAAAATCGCTTATAGACCCATTGCGTGTATATATATATATATATATATTAGGGTGACGTCTTAATACACAAGGAAGTATTTAGGAAAGTATTCTTGAATCAAAATGTTTTTATATAAATAGTCTTTAATACCTTTGATGCTTATAATCGATCATGACTGCATAGAAAACTTAAAAATATAGTGCATTCATATTCGATTATTCTATTTACGTACGACAGTAAAATCGTACTAAAATTGTAAATAACTATAGCAATGGAAAGATGACCTCAAACGCAAATCAGTTTTCTGATTTACTCTATATTACAGCTTTATTGTTATTTAATTATTAGATAAAATAGACAAACGGCAGACAAAATGACGTACAAACCGCACATCGTTTCTGGACTTTGATCCTCTAGTCAAGTAATTAAAAATACAAAGGCCGTGAACGACACAACCAAACAATCCAACCGACAAACTCAAAAACGCTTTTTAGTTAACTGTGTCACTCACGGCTCTTGTGTTTTTAATCACATGACGGAAGGAACAAAGTTTACAGATGCGATGTGTGGGTATTTATATCGTTTCTGTCTGTCAATCAATTTTTTTATCTAATTCTTTTATTTTAAAACAGACGAATTATATTTAGTTTCGTTATTTCTTTCGTTTGTTTTCAAATTGTATTTTATCATTTTAAAAAGTCAAACGATATTTTAAAAATATTTAACATTTATCTGGGGACTATACAGTAAACAACAAATACTATCAGAATATAGAAACTGTATTTATAGTTGACCATAGAATATTATCTGTAATTATACTGATTACATTTTTGTATGACATCCTATGAGAGCTATTTAAGTTCCTGGTATGAAATCGACAGAATTTCATCACCCGAAGATGGGAAAAGAGGATATAGGAAAAGAATAATATACCAGAAACTGTCTGTCATTCGACTTTAAATAACGCACAATGACTAGAAAATATGTAAAGTTCGGTTTTAATATATAGTAACAGGCTACATAAGGGTAATCCACGTGGTGACAACTCCCCGTTAATAGCATAGGAAGGGATTTGAAAGGGGGGATGCGGAAGGATAGAGGAAGGTAGCCAAGGTAGACCCCGGGCTACGATTTAAGGATTCTACCCGGCATTCGCCTAAAAGTGATGCAGGACAAACCCTGGAAAACCTGCATCAAGTAGGTCGGGCAGTAGGTACTTGTCCCTCGCCATTCCGCTGGTGGTACAGGGGTTTACTGAGGGGTTGCAGCACTCCCTTCTCCCGTGCCTTGACCAAATTAGGAGGCAGCTGACCCACTATTACAATAGGAATAGCGGACAACTCTTATCAAGGTCTGCGACCCCGCAACATACACCTCTCAAAACAGTCCGAGATGCCTCGGCTTGTGGGAACCTTAGTTCAAAAACGGAAAAAGCATCCCCAAATGTAGCCCCTCTCCTAAAAAGTTCTGCCTGCGCGAGAGCAGGTCTCACAGGCTTCCTTTCCTGCCTGGGTCGTGCATATGCAAGACATTATATTACAACTGATTTCTCTAACTGAAATATGGGTTGAAGTTCCTATATGTTACGAATCTTTTGCTAAAATTAATATAAATTACTTAATTTTCAAAATAAATGTATTAAAGTACATTTTTCAAGTAAATCGTTAAAAACACCGAAACGTTAAGGTCCCTTGTATATTGTTTGAGATTCTTCGAGCACTTCGTTTGTACTTGTTCTACAATATTCAGCAGAATATTCGAGCAGTGAGAGGCTGCTTCTAGTGAAAATGATTTGGACATGAAGAGGTCACGTGCCCCACTCAGCGAAATGCTGGTGCGCGCGGCTCTTCAGGCCGGTCGCTGCTGAGAGCCACTCGGGCTCGGGCTCGGGCCTGGCGTAATCGGGCGCCGCCATCGCCAGAGCAATGCTGACGCGCGTCCACCACATCTCGAGAGCTGTCCCCGGGGAATCACGGACGACACATTCGAAGATAAAACTCGCGTCATCGTTTGAGGAACTTGTGAATTTATTTTAACTTAATGTCTGGATATAGTTTTATTACGTCAATAAACAGGGATGAAATTGCGTAGTCCTCGTAACAAAGAATGCGAGAATGGAACCAGCAAATTTCATTATCTTCCACTCATGAAAATCACAAAAGTATTGCGAGATCCCGTTATGTGCTGCCCGTCGTCTATATAGGAAATGGGTTATTCGTGTCTCGAGAAAAGTTTTGTAATCCGTTCATGAAAGATGAGTTAGCTCTCTCAGAAGTAACATGACATGAAGAGTGGAAACGGAAATGTTGAACAGGCGACGTTAGCGGAACTACAAGTAATTTGTAACGTCGTTGGCTGTGTCCTAGACACAACAGGAAATTAGTAGAACACCGGGTAGTCACTATGGTCGGAATATAAAAAAATATTTCGAATATGGTGAAAGGTTCTGTTAGTTTTCAGGAAACATATCTACATTTTCAGTTTAAACTATTCTGTCAATGACATCAGCATCGATTGCGTATGGTGTAGATTCAGCTATGATTGGGAAGTGAAGGAAGCGTGGAAACACGTACACCACACTATCAAACGCCTAGATGGACAGATTTCTTGGCCCGTCACGAAATTTGACGCACGCTCTAATCCTTCATACACCTCTACGCGATATCATGAAAGTGATCGAGAAATAACTTCAACAGAAAATTTCTTTGGAGTATAGTTTTAAATTATTGAATATTCTATACCTGTATCTACGATTTCGTTTCAAGTGTTCATTGTTATGTGATTTTATAAACATTCTTCAAGAACTTTTCTTTTATTATGTTACGTAATTTCTGTGTACTGTGTGAACTTAGTCAAAATTAACCCCCTTTTTTAATTTTATATAGTGAGTTTAAAAGGCGTAATTGTTTCTGTCAGGGGCCTTGGGTTTATTTTATGTTTTATTAAAATATTTACAATTATTTTTTAAATTGCATCCTTTTGGTCTTAAATATTTTGTTTTAGTCACGAATTCATTAATTTAATTATAAATTTAAACTTGTTAAGGGCGTTATTTACGATTTTTGGTGCTCATCTATCTCTACAGTTAATCGCGCGATATTTTTTTAGATTATTTTGTAATAGTATTATTTTGATTGTTTCTACTAATTATTGTTGAAAGGTATTAGCTTTAATTATTAAATAATAAAACATATTTTATATTGTGCCTTTAGAAAGGGGTATTACTACATATGTTTAGTATTCATTAGGTACTGTAAACTTTTGGTTTTTCGAGTGCTTCTCGCGAATAATACGAAAGCAATGGCTGCGTGAAAAGTTCCATTTCCTACATCGGTATATCTTATTTCGCGTTCGTGTTTGCTCCTGTGATCATGCTCGTCGCTTCTGCTCGAACGCTCCTGCCGAAGCAAAATAAAATCTAATCGAATCGGCCCCTTCTCGCTGCGTTCCTTTGTGGGGTCTCTCACTTCCAAACTTGCGCTTCTTGAATGAATCGCACTCTTGCCGCTTCACAAGGCGTCTTTTATGACAGCAACACTGCACTACTTAGAGGGTACAGCAGTTTCGGGTATTGCTTGCTTCAATGATAGTTAAGAAGTTCAAATTACTAAAATTGAGTGAACTTCAATTTTACTGAAGTTCTGAATTGTTTTCCAACTTATAAAAACAGATGAAAATAATAGTTTGACCTTTTAAGTCTTTAATTTATGAATTAGAATGCTTTTTCATTTTCATCCAATAAGAATATGGTGATCAAATATCAGAAAACATTTAATGAGAAGAAAATTTCATTATTCATATAGCAAAATATTTCTTGTAGTACCATATTTGGTGTTCATCTTGTTCTTCTGACAAACCACAAAGCGTCTGATTTATTCCTGTGATTTCTTGAGAGATTTTAAAGAATCGCTGTTATATAAAATATTGCTTATTTATTCTGTGAACTTTTAATGATGGTATATTAAATAAATATTTTTATATTCAATATTCAGCTTCTTCTTAACCCACTCTTTTCATGCAATCTCATAAATCATTCATAAAAGTTTAAATGTGTTCTTGCCATTTTCCACATCATGTTCAAAATGGTTCTAATTAACTTAAAATAAATTTTTAATTTATTTCCGCATATATTTCGATGAGGATAAAATTCCGTTATTTTGTTTTTCCTTTCGACATCCCTAAATTTGCGTTTCCGGAGCGTTTAAAGCCCCGTAACTGGTCGGTAATGGTTTGAGTGGCCGAGGCTAGTGGACATTACGTGTAGATGCATAACAGCGTCCTCACGCGACCAAATCACTTAGCACATCTCATGGGCCGGCTGCAGATACCGAGGCGAGGTGGGGAATTACAGGGTGCGTGCTCGCCGTGAGAGATAATGTCGCTGGCGTGTCGGGGATCAGTTACGCCGTGCCGCAGAGAACACACGCGACCCGCAGCTCTGTCGCGCATTGTTTTAGATTACCATGAAATAAGCGGCGACCGATATTTTGAATAATTGATCCTTCTAAAACGTGCAGAGGTGCGCCAAATAAGCAAAAAATGCTTTATTAGTAAAACAGTTAAAAACGTCATTTCCAAATTGAAACACGGCACATTGCGGTTCACAATACCTTTCAATGAGTTTGGAACATTTTAAATTAGTAATAATGACTTTCGGAACATATTTAATTCAATTATTTTTAATTTATATGTTCATACTGTTGTTAATAGAAAAAAATGAAACTTTATTTACGTGATTTAAATAAGTATTTTTCACGAACAGAAGAAATTCTTTCACTCAAGTTCAGCTGTAACGTTAACAAATTATTATATTTTTTCTCGACACGACCGGGAATCGAATCCAGTGGTAATACTGGTGTGACATTGCATTTTCACCCAGTCACAAGTTTGTTAAAATGTGTCAATTAAATTCATCCACAAAGCAAATCAAGGGATCAAGGCCTTTCACGCCTGTATCTATTACCCGGAAATTATCTTTGCATGTGCCGCGCGATTTGAATAACCTCGATTTTGTTTTTATAAAATGAAAGGGCATTAACAACACGTACGCTTGGAAACTGATTTGGAAGAATAGGTTTAGTTAGTTGCGTTAATACTGTGTATGATAATTGAATATATGCTACGAAAAGATCGTATTGTAAAGTGGATGAAAGATCACCTCTGACGGATGTGTGTCATCTTTAGAGAGGAAAAGACAATCGTGCATGTGGGAGCAGAGTAAAGAATTTAAATAATTATGAAGGCACCAAATCTTTTCACGGAAGCAGTAGAGAACATCAAGACGAGAACATGGAAGTGGAAAATATTTTGAATCCTCGTAATCACAGTATGTAACGAAGGAGAAATGTCAATATGGCCTGTATTGTTTTCATATTTCGTTAAAAAGACGAAGTACACTATTAAACATAACATTTAAGTAAATTATTGAAAAAGTCAATTATTAAAAAAATATATTAAATATTATGTTTTGGGAATATTGTCACTATGTAATCATGAACTACTTGCTCATTTGATAATAATTTGTATTTATTTTAATTTTATGTTTATTCGGTGGATGTGTTTGGGGAGTGTGTATGCACGCTGGATGACGTCAAAGTGACGTATGTTGAATTTGTTCTGAAGTTTCGTATATATTGGACTCAACCAATGGGCCCAAGATTACGATAAAATTGGGTATAGTAACATAAAAATAAATAATTAAAAGTGGCGAATTATGTGGATAGGTAAACGGTGAATTGTATACACCCACGTTAATCCTGAGACAAGAAACTTTTCGTATTCAGTACTATACAAGAGAGTATTTTTTTTATGAACTCATCAGGACAATTATTTAAGCTGAAGACAGAAGTAGGGAAAATATTCCTGTTGATTTTTTTATAAGTAAAGAAATTTTGCTTTATTCTCGAGTTTGAAAATTATTAATAAATATGACACTGGGTTCAATTCATGGTCACATCCAGATTTTATATCCAAATATGTTAATTAACTCACATAGCCTTTCTAGTTAAGCTTGTCTGTCCTTGAACTAATTTAATATACTTATGATTCATTTACACAAAATATCCATTCTTCATTAATGTCCAAAAATTGGGCTCCGAAAAATGTGATTCTACGTTCACGTCTATTCTAGGAAAGTGCAGATGTTAGAACGACGCGCTGATTCAGGGTGTGATTTCCGGTCATGTCGAGATTTTTATATCCAATTCTGTTAAAAAAAATTATTGTAAAGTTCTATCTATGAAACATAACTAATTATCACTAAGTGACCCAGTCAGTCCGTAGGAACCGACTGTTCGTGACGTGATCGTGGAGTGAGAAGGGAAATTACAACAACATGTAGCCATCGAGAGCAAAATAAGTAGTTAGATGTAAGAACACCTATCTGGCAAATTATCTGACAACTATTGCTCGAATATGTTGGGAAAATGAGGAATAGGTTGGCAGTTTTGGGCTTGAATGAAAATTACGATTGTAAGATGGATAAAAGAAGAAATGAAAATGGATGCATGGGGTAAGTTTTTTAAAGTGTCTGCACAGAACCGGAAGGGGACAGTTAGTGTATAGCGGAAGTTGTGTAGAGGTGGCAGACAGATTTTTGGAAGAAGAAAGTTGTTTTGTAGAGGTTTGTGATGAAGAGTGAAGAAGGAAAAAGAACCCGAGATTCGGAAGTTTATCTACGCGAGGAGACGTCTAAGCCTGCTTGCCGAGAAGGACCCTAGGGGTTCCACCTACGGGAGTTAGTCCTGTATGCTTTCGCAAACCGAACACAATTGCACGTTTGTGGAGGCGATGGCGTTTGAGTTTTTGAACCAGCTAATTTAAAATTAGCTGTACGACACACAAATATCCAGTAAATTTCTTCTTTAGTCGCTTGCTGAGTTTTATATTCTATACGTAATAAAATTGACTTGAATTAAATTAAAATCTTCACGATTTATATTACATTACTGGTATATAAAGTACACTAGCGACCTATCATTTTCTTTTAGTTATTGTCACAGAATTTTAACTTTATGCTTCCGGAAGGTCTATATGTGGCGTGCTTAGTGCATGATTGACCGCGTCGAGTTTTGATTTTCCATACTTAATAGGGATACCATTGTAGCTTTGGGAATAAAATGGGTCAAACTTGTCAATGATATTAGAGTTAGAAATTCTGTTGTCCGTATTAATACGTACGAAGAAGACAAAATTATATATACGTTCCGGGGTTTCATCTACTTCACTGACCATTTACGTAACAAATATATATATATATATATATATATATTACAGCAAAATTAATTTATAATGATAAAGAAAAAAAGCTAAATTTATGAACAATGACCTCATTATTATAATATACTGAAAATAAATATCGGTATATTGAATGTAATATGTACCGTGGAATAATCCACGTCATGTGTAAATTTGAGCGTTTTAATAAAATATTGGTTATTATTTTAACTTCCAAAAATATAGTCGCTTGCTAAAAAGGAACAAAATCTCATTATCTTTCAAGTTTCACACTCTATTGGACTTTACTAGCATATCTTCACTGATATATTATAACTCCGTATCAGTTGTGATTCAAAAATTACGGTCAAATTTCAAAGTAATCGTGTTTAATAATAAATAATTATTGTCAGAAATTTATTATTTTTTGTCTTATTTACAGTAAATAATATTCTTATTTTTTCTACTCCTTGGCGTAAAAACCCGTTTAGGAACTTGGCCTATCGGGACGACTGTCAGGCTGTCTTCCTCCATGACACATTCCGGATTTTTATGGAAGTGCACGTGGTCAGCTTAGCGATTCTCATTCTGGCTTAATTACAGTTTTGTCTGACCATGAACAAACATCCATGCACGTGACCTTTGTGATTCGAGACGCTGAGGCTGACAGTTACATTACATAAGGTCGGTATACTTATTTCTTTTATGAGGTGTATGTTCCGGGGTCGCAGACCTTGGGCATACGGCAAGAGTTGTCCGCTATTCCTATTGGAATAGTCGGCCAGCTGCCTCCTAAACTGGCCAAGGCATGGCGAGGGGTAAGCTGCGTCCCCACAGCAAACCCCTCTCCCGCTATCGGAAGGGCGTGGGACAAGTACCCAATGCCCGACCTACCCGATGCAGGTTTTTCTAAGGTTTTCCCTGCATTCCTTTAGGCGAATGCCGGGTAGGATCCTTAAAATACAGCCCGGGGGCCCTAGTTAACCCTTGGCTACCTTCCTCTACCCTTCCGCATCCCCCCTTTCAAATCCCTTCCTATGCTATTAAAGGGGAGTTGCCCTAAGTGGATTACCCTCAAGTAGCCTGTTGCCTTAAAAAAAAAAAAAAAGAGTTAAGATTTTATTTATCCTTCTAGATCCTGCCGTTAAGTTCTAGAGGTTACTGTATATAAGCAGAAACAATAATAATAACAAACAACATCTAAAGAACATGTTAAAATTAAAAAGCTCAGGAAAGTATCATAATATAAATAATGATTCTGTTTAGACAAAATTTCGGTCACAATTAGAGAAATTGATCTGAATTTTTTGAAAATTTTCGTTTTCAACGCTTGTTTAATATTTCGTAAATCTTCACATAAATAATTACAATAGTGTGGAATTGTTATATATAATTTTAATGTTGCATGAACTATAACGAAATTGCGGTAATGATAAATTGCATAATTCAGAAACCACTATTTCACATTATCAGTATGCACGTTTTATATATATATGGCTATTGAATAATTAATAGGGATAATGCTGGAATTGCGTTAACGTACAATAGCGTTCGTCTTTTGTAAACGCCAGTTCTATATCCAACGTTGTAGTGATTCAAATAATAAAAAAAATACAAAGGAGTAATGAGCGATTCCGTTTTAAATTGTCCAAAAGAAACACCACAATGAATTAAAACCAATATAGTCACATATAAATATTTCCGAAGTATGATGATCTCGTTCTCGAGTTTCCGCCCGGGATGAAATTTTCACGGAGACGTTTAGACGTCTGACATTGCATTTGAACTGTCTTCAACCATTGAAGATGGTATTGGTAGCCGTCGCAACGTTGTTTCGTACGTCTTCAACCCGGGCGGAAACCCAGGTAGCGATTCCTTCATTTTTTACACCGGGAAAGGCAACGTACCTTAAATTCCAAGCTAATATTATATTTACAACCCAATGTATTATTTTATAGTTTAAAATACTTTTATATATTTTAAATCTTTATAACGGATTGATGAATTTTTTTTATTTATTTTAATATAATTCATTGTCCTTGTTTTATCATTCAAAGATTAAACAATTTTGTACAGGTATTTATTTAATTTAAGTCATTCAAGGAGCAATTTGATAAATACCAAAATCATCTCCTTGACCAAAATTAAAATTATATAGGTAAAATATTAAAACTAAACTACTCAATTGATAGTAAAAATTCTTAAATCGCATTTAGTGCATTAGTTTTTCTGATTTGCAATATTTAAAATTCGCATGGTAAGGTGTAAAATAATCTTTAAGTACAAATCAGTCTTAATATATTTTCCCGATATTTCATTGGGAATTCCTTAATGCTTCTAGTTCTATAAGAACAATAGCCAACATTGAATTTTATACTAATACGTAATTAGCCACGTATGAAAACTAATTTTTTACACCAATCATAACTGATTTATGCTACTACCTTATTCCTCGTTGGACGAATTACATCGAAATTTAAAAAAGCGGTAGCAATATAATAAATAGTTTTGTTTAAATGGTTTAAATTAGTTTAGATGGAGATAGTATTTAAATATGTCGAGGCAGTTTCATGGTATTTATCAACGCGTTTATTTAGTTATTGTTAAATGTTACAAACAAGTTCTGCTAGGTCTACAGTCATGAAATAGAAACATCAAATTCACATTGTGATATTGTACTATACCTTCCGCTTTGATGAAGAACAATAAAAGAAATAAATAGATATCTGCTCCAATCAAATTTAATTATTTTCTGTCTATCAAGGCTGACCTGACAACCCACACCAAAACATGCGTTACACCGCTTTAGAGATATAGTGGAATAAATACGATCATGTACGTAAAATTATTTTGCTTATTTCCGTTTTTACAGGATTTAAATTACAATAGGACACCACAATAACACCTTTAGTGATAGACATCGATTACAGCTATTAACTAACAGTAAAGTAATTGAACTATCAATGTAACTCGTTTCAAAATTAAATATTATATCAATTTGAGATTTGCGATTAACTTCCTTTTTAACGTATAATTTAAAGAAGATTATTATTTTTGTGGTTAATGAATATGATACCTTTTTCCCACCATATAATAGTAATTAATAAAATGTTGGACATAGAGACCGAAATTTGTGACTCATTTAAGATTTATATGATCCTGCCATGAGCCGTGCGGTCTGAAATATTTGCTGGCTCATAATTTTGATTTACTTCCACAAACAGTGTAACCCACCCTCAACTCTCTAAGCTGAATGGCACATACTAATGTTCATGGCACACTGCAAATTAATCTCATTTACAAAGGATCGCAAAATGGAAACGCCCACTTTTAAATTCATTCGAAAAATAAGAAGAGCTAACACATTTACTCGTTTACCGAATTTCTCACGTCCTATGAACGTAATTCTTATATTTATACATTAGTTTATTCTTGTGAGAAACCACTGGTCGGTGAATTGTAATTTTGTTTTACATATGGGTGCCCAGCGGTGCCCGTGTACTTATTTATAAAAACCCGAAAAATTATTTAATTCTATATTAATTTTTAGTCAAGAAGTTATTTAACCTTAATGTAAATGTTGCTAGTTACTTACATAATTTAGACCGATAGTTCATTAATTGAACAGCTGTAAAACATTGAATTTTATTGCATAAATCCCAACTAACATACCTCCGAATTTCTTTACGAATAGAATATTTAAATATACTCCTTGAATATTGTAGGATATAATTGTCCCTCAGTCTTCAGACATTGCGAAAGATTACATTTATGAAATTTTTATCTAGATTCCCAATGTAAACAAATGGTTGCCAATTTGGAGTCACTAATTTGGCACGAAAATTAACTTACATGCTCCGCAAGGATCGTAAATTATTTGTATTAATTTTTTATTACCATTCCATGGAGTATTACTGGATAAATTTATATACTTTTTATCCAATGAAAATATTTCTGCTTTATTTAATTACGGAAAAAGGAATTATTTCCTTTTTTTCGTCGCGTAGTAACGTCTCTCTCTCGTGACATCACGGTTTCTTGACGCGCATTAATTTAACACAAAATTATCACGTTTTTCAATTATAATTATTTCCACATCTATGATAGGTGTTTCTTGCCCACACTGTACCACGCTCTTGTGTTTTTAATAATATGTATACCAATTTTAGTTGCAATCTGTCCACGCGTTAAAATTTGTATAAAGATAAACGTAAATACATGCATACAAATATACATATTTTTTATTATATAGATAAATCTCGTTTAAATGAAACTATGAAGTATCAAAAATACAATTATTATTGATTCATTTTTCTGTTTTATTAATAATGATACTGTAAATTTGAGTTGACCGTGTACGTGTGTTGCTTTGTTCTGTCATTATAGCACAAACTGAAAATAATATTTTGTTGATCACTTTAAAAATTTTACGTTTTTCTAAATCTTGACTCTCGTCTCGAAATTAACGGCGTATCAACATTCTGTGAAACGTTACAGAGAATACGCAAATATTACTACAATTCACTAACGGAGGTCAATTGTCAGTGTACTCGTATTTTATCTTTACGAGTCAAGTGGATGCTTTTAGTCAGCGATACCCATCACTGGTCGAGAGACTAACAGACAATTGCCGCGAGCGGTACTCTCAAAGACTGTTTGATGCGTGCCCTTTTAAAGTTCGCTTGTTATCATTGTACATTAACACACAGCCCAGTGATATAACACTCGACTTGGCAGCTGTATAAACATACTGTCGTGAAAAGAGCTGCATCCAGATAATTGCTGTGCGAGACTTTTAATTGCTCTTCATTCATTTCTCAAAACTCGTCTATAGTTGTAAAGAATAGCAGTTTGTCTGTTCATCTGACGAGACAGGATAGAAAGAATAACATGTAGTTGTCTGTCTATTGACATTATAATTATGGGTTTCCAATGTTCACTACCCATCAAAAATATACAATATGGTTTCCTGAATGCAACAAGCAATACACCTCTGGTACAGAGAACAAGTCCGACAATTATTGGCTATTAAAGTCATCTTATAACTAACTCGACGGAAGGAAGTTTTGAGTGCTTTGTAACAGCAGAAAGATATAATACCGGCATATATAAGAGCAAGTTTATGCTTTTTGATTCTATATATCGTTACGTGTGACACGAAAAAGACATTATGTTTACTGTATATTGATAAATCCCCTTCCTCCAGGATTGTAAGATTCCAATAATGCTTCTCTAAATCCAGTAAAGCTTTACTTTCTCTTACAGCAACTGATTCAATGAATCTATATCCTAAAGAATCTAAGTAAGAAATAATCAGATGAATTTTATGTCATTTGCGAACATTTAACTTCAACCAAGGATTCATTTAACATGGTCATATCTAACTGTTAAAAGTGAAAAAATAATCCGCTAGGTTTATTTGTTTTTGAAGTATTGTTTTAGGGTAACAGGCTACATGAGGGAAGGTAGCCAAGGTTTAACTAGGGCTCCCGGGCTATATTTTAAGGATCCTACCCGACATTCGCCTAAAGAAATGCAGGACAAACCCTAGAAAACCTGCAGCAGGTAGGTCGGGCATTTGGTTCTTGTCCCACGCTCTTCCGATAGCGGGAGAGGGGTTTTCTGTGGGGACGCAGCATTCCCTTCTCCGTGCCTTGATCAGTTTAGGAGGCAGCTGGGTTTTGAAGTATTTTTTTTAGGGTAACAGGTTACATGAGGGTAATCCACATAGTGGCGACTCCCCTTTAATAGCATAGGAAGATTCAGCTGACAGATTGTTTTCATTTGCAAATTCACGCATTATATTTTTAATTAGAAAATAAATCTAACCTACAAATCTAGCGTGAATACATACAATACTATAGAACATTTTATTTGTGTATCAGTGATGATATAAAATGCATAGCATCAATTACATATTTTGTGAAATACTACGTATTTCAATGGTGAATGATTATCTCTCCAGTCAGACAATTTTATTGATGATAATTATTTCTCCAGACAGTTTTGATCCTTTGATAACTAATACGATTTAAATTAATACTACAGAAATAATAATTAACAGTAGCTTTCTAAAAAACTACATTTACTGCAGCAGTTTTCAGAAACGCAAAAAAAATCGTTGGAAAAAAAAGATATTTATTTTTAAATAATATATTACAGAATTTTATTTAGTGGTATTTAACGCAATATTATCACCAATTATTCTTTTTACAGAACTACAGCTGGTCGTGTTGACAACTCGGAGCAATGTATTTGATTCATCGCCACCACAACGGTGAATCGTTTCCGAGAAATCTAAGGGTTGAGCCTGAGAGAAGGTAATTGTGGATTTGAAACCTCCTCAGTCATTAGACTGATCACTAACCAATTAACCAGGATCTTTGAATATTTATGAGCTGCAGATAAAAGATTGGTCCTGGTATTGGCAATTAACAGGTGCTTAACGTGTCGTCGTTATAAAAGATTCCTGTCTACAGTCCAACTCAATATCCGGAAAATTTATAGTTACTTAGAATCCGTGAATCTAGAAAGTAACTTTGGACAAGAAAGCATTTGAAACATGTTTACTCGATTACCTAACTAATTAAATCGCAAACACGTGCTCATAAATTTGGAGTTGATATAGTACAGATTTGCCGCTTAAAATGTTTTGAAATGAAGCATATGATACTTGAGACTCTGTTCTTGCATGATATACAGCAGTTTATATTTCAGTCGTTAGAACACAAGTTTGTAAATCAGAGGTACTACAGATACAGCATGTGAAAGTTGGAGCCCTCGGAGCTTGGATGGCGTCATTTATCTTCCATTTTATGACCATCGCGAACGTAGATGTACCTGTTGCTCGTCAACTTGTTAGTTATTTGACTAAAATGTGAGACTTGCGTGCTGGGGTTGAATTCTATTGGCTACTAGTTGAATATTCAGTGAATATGAGCCAGTAATGATATTCTTCGACTATGATTTGGTGTTCCATTCTCAACAAATCTGTTTTGGGAGGTCACCTTAATATTGGAAACTTTAATATTGTCAGAACAAATCAAATTTTCATGTCCACGAAAATCTTCATATATATCTTTCTGCATTATTGAATGTCAAATGTTTCTCATGTTGAACAGAACTTTTGTGTTACTTTGATGTTGCTTGGACAGCTTACTTACTCTCTGAATGAAAATGGAGACGAAGATGCTGAACTTACTGAAATTTGTCCGGAATAATGGCATGAAAACTTGAATACCCTGGTTCAAGCACGCCAGTAGGACTAATCAAACAAAAGTTAAGGTTAATATCATCTCAAGCAAGAAATCTGTGACCCAAGTTTCCAATTATTTGAGAGGGTGGTTACCGAATAAGCAAGGGAAACTTTACTCGTCAACTGGCCTACATTCTTGTAAATGGGAAATTAAGTATGATAGATTTTGAATGTTTCTGAATTAATGTTCTGGAATTCGGCATCTTATTATACTCGCAGGGGAAAATGATGATTATTTTCAAGTCAGCATTAAAATTATTTCTTGTATTTTAAAAAGTTACAGACTTACATTTCAATTTATTTTTTTCCTTAAAAATTCTTCTGGTACCTTAAATGACTTAAGAAATGCAACCTTTAACAAAATAAATACCAAAAATGTACCTATTACTCCACGAAAACGAAATTTTTACCCAATAACTTAAGAGGGTCCAAATTATTTCGGCTAACTGTTTGTTGACCTCGCCAATCTCCGCGTCGAAGTTAATGCGAGAATTAAACTCATCGGCTCCTGCAACTTCACAAACGACACCATACTCGGTCTTTTTTGCATAACTTTTACGTAAACTGTATCCACCACCATCTGAATGGTAAGGGTGCTTACCTCCCTTCCCCTTTGGAGTTGAAAGTAAACACTTAATACTTATAGACTGACACTATCAAATTCGTAAACTTTTTATTCGACGCTAATAATGGCCGTTTACGAATATCAGATGAAAGAAGTTTAATAGAAGTTGCTATACGTGTTTCAGATTGAAAAGAGTAATTTGTTTCGCCCCTATCCACCCCCACTCCTAGTGGTTTAACAATATCTTAATCAGTACGGTAAATGTCAGAATTAAACTCATTGACTTTCAAAACCTCAAAATCAACACCAATTTCGGTTGTGTACGCGGAAAATTGTTTTACCCCTTCCATCCTTACTCCTAAGGGATGAACTACAACTTAACCCGTAGAATAGCTGTCAGGATTAATATATCTAGGTTGTTTCGTGTTATTTTTATGTAACGCCCCTCCACACCCGACTTAGTGGTTTTGCCTTTCTATTCTGTGAAGGGTTGAAATTATACACTAAAATTTTCTGAAGCAGAAAGTATTAATCTCACAGACCTGAAAAACTAATTATTCGACGCTAATATCGGCCGTATTAGCATGTTTAAAAATTTCGCCCTCATTGACCCCTGGAGAGTTGCCTAATGGTTCGAAACGCCGACAGAAACCTTTTCGGGCGTGCGCACAATTGACCAAAGTTTAATCGAAATCGGTTAAATGATCTTTGAACGCATAGATGACACTCAGAAATTAATTTGTATAGATGAACTTACAAACCAATGTTTTATCTAGTGACTCCTGTGTCGATAAAAATAAATGTGCGACATGTTTTGTATTTTAAATTGGGTGCTGGGGAAATGTTATTTTATTATTAATAATTTCAGAATATAGATCACTTGTGCATTTATTTACAATTCTTTTTTATTAATATTCAATATTAATATATATGAAAATTCTCAAAATAAAATAAATGACTCGTAAATTATAAATTAGATTGTTAGAAAGAAATGTCGGTTATTAAATCATTCTGTAAATAAATAAAATATTGTGCGTACACTGGACGGATTTGCATAACTACAATCAACAGTTAATATAATGTGTTAAAGACAACAACCTACCGTGAAGTTTAGAAATTTTTTGCTCTCTAGACCAGTCGCATCTGTCAAGTCATTGAATTACGAGTAACAAGTTCAACGATTAAGTGTTTGATGAGAGCGGTTCATTGAAATAGCAGAGTAGTTTTTCTTTGTTTGAGCTCCGGAATGGCGGAGAGTCGACGTCTAATTTTCGGCGCGATTGGGTTGCTCGGCAAAGTGAAGCCGTTAAGCCGCACAGTTAAGCAGCCGTCACCGACCGATATTGAGAGATGCAGCGGCGAGTTTCGAGCTCTCGAAAGAAAGATCGTCTAGTCGATACAGCCGCCTGGCTGGTCTCTTCTCCCGGGCGCCGAGACGCCTCCTGAATTCTAAGTACCTGTTTTCCATCCGCTGTAAATGTTTGCAGTGTTATCTAACTTAATTCCAGGCAGGAACATTAGACCGAATCCCCAAACTTGCGCGATAGTACCGAGAGGTTCTCGGCGATAAGAGAGAAACATTGTAAATAATGCAAGACCCTGAAGGTTCAGACTTGCTCTTAACGCCGCGACGGAGACATAAGCCTCTCGTCATGAGATTCGAAGCCTATATTCACCTCTTGCTTCTTTAAAAACGCACACCTTTTCTTTGTCTTTCTCCGAAAATAGTCCTGGGAAACATTGCCTTCCTCTACGGGAAACGTAAAAGGAATGATAGTATTTTACTTTTTCTTTATACCAGTTTCTATGTTCACAGTGAAAGTATTTTTCTGTGGAAAGGGAAGCAAAGTATTTTTAAACTTTATTATGAAGCATAGACACATCTTAATTCCAACTACAGGTGTTCTTATTAGTATCTATGTGCTATATAGTCATTTTAGCCCTTCAGGAAAAGTTACGTGCTTGGTTAGGACGATATGCATCCCCAGACAATTTTTTCCAATATCACAAAGAATTGTACTTTATTATAGTATTAAATTTATTAATATATTATTAATAATAATACACGATTATACATTTTTTCGTGTTACGTATCGTATTTATAAAAAAAAAACTTTTCGTCTCTTTTTCTTGAAAAATTTCCTGCAATAGTGTTTATTTAAATGGTTGGGAATTATGTAATATATCTTATTTTAATTTAAATTATAGACGGGAATAATCATTCGATAGGTGATTTTCCATTCTTTCCAGCAATTTTTTACATCAGGTTGATGACTGAGAGTATTCACATTTCTTGTCCAGTCAGTTTGGGGAAGTTTTTTTTGTTTCAGTGTATTTCATTTCCGATTTAAAAGTCAGTTGCATTATAAAATAATGTCAGAAGTTTCACAGAATATTTTGTGACAATGAAAAAATTCATCAGAATATAAATCAACAATATTTGTTCCGTTGTTACAGATTTATTTCTTAATTTAAGAATTCTATTCACTTCAGATTCATAACAAGTTAAAAGTTCATACAGCGCTTATAAAAACAACGGTTAATGCTGTGATAATTCTATGGATAGTGCTAAAAGCGACCTTAATACAGACAAACATTAAAAAGGAAAACATAAACTAATTATATTTGAAATATTTTAAATGAAAAAATTAAATTAAAATTAATAAAAAAGATAGCCAATTAAGACAAAAAGTGATAATTTAAATCTAAACAACTTTTCTGGGATCCTTGTTACTTTCCTCACGTGCGAAGAAGAGCCTAGACTGGCACAACTGCATGCAGTTGGCTATCTTTCTTATTAATTAATTATATTTTAAATTAAAAATGCCGGATATTTCGACGCGTATTAGTGTCTTTCTCTAACGGCGAATAACTTATTTCTGAAATTGTAGAGATTACAAATATGTCATGAATTAATAAATTGTTTCTTTAATTATTGGTGAAGTAACTTTGAGGCCAGAACATTGAAAAGAACAGTATTGTTTGGCGAGAATGCAGAGACTATAAGGTTGCTAGGTGTATTTTCAAAAAGGATTATAGGACGCTCAGAACTTTAGTGGAGAACAAATGTCAGATATTCGTACAGTGTGTGTTTGGGAGTCTGCAGAAAAGCCAGGTATTCAGAGAAAGTGTGTTTGGAGGTCTTGACGAGATAGTCAGAAAACATTAAAATGTAAAGTAAGAAATCAGTATTCAGAAATTCAGACAGAGCAGGGTGTTTTTGGGAGAACCTGACCATGGTATTCAGAGCTAGTGTATGTGATGGTCATATTCAGCCAGTATGGGCTGAATACTATGTTTTTATTAAAGATTCTCCATAGTAAAAACAGAGCGTGACAATACGAATTCAGCGAAACAGAAAGGTGCGAAAAGGTTCCATAGTGTTGATAAGTGAGAAGATAATAAAATCAGTGCTACGGCCTGTTAGTGAAAATTCTATTGTATAAAATTAAATAATCACGTGTGCACAAACCAGAGCAGACCAAAATAAATGGTATGTAAAAACAAAAAAACAGTATACCTTTACGTAAATATTATATCGTTTACCACCAGATATCTACAAGTTTTCAAGATTTATCTCAATGTTCAGAATTCTAATAGTTTATTATTGATATAAAATTTGTTATTGTATATTTACATTAATTTTTATGCTTTTCTAATTTGATGACTATTAAAATAAATCACTGTCTTTATTAGAGGCTCGATAAGCGGCTATGAAATTAAGATTCTTATAAAAGCTGAGGCAATTAACTTAATATATTAAAATGTAAATTCAACTAAAATGAAATTTGCAAAATAAATAATTTTTGTTAACTTTTTAAAATATATTAATTTAGAATTTCTTCCTTTATTCATTTAATTAATTTTGTGTATACCACATAATTTGTCTCTAACGTGGTGGGATACTACAATATAGTAATCTAAGAACTTAAAGTAAAACATATAACATTAATTATGTCATATTTCTGCAATGTTTCGATGACTTGCTCTGTTATCGTCTTCCTAGAAGTCAGTTCTGAATTGGAGTTGCTTTTAAAACGGAACCGGCTCATCCTACCGTTTTCTTATTTGTCACGTAACCTCTATGACATAGCTCGAATCGTTATGTGTGCAGGTCACTGACGACGTATATGGTTCGAACTTGTTTGTTGTTATTAAAAATCCAGGCTAATGAGGGGTGCCAGGCCTCATTTAACTGAAAACCCGAATCTGTTCAACAGAACGCTCTGTGGTTTTATTTCAATTGCGTCCAGTACATTACTTTCCTAGATGTTCTTAGTATTGTCCCAAATCTTGGCTTCAGGTTTATTTTTATGGCGGAGTATCAGTGCATGTTTCGATATTTCTGATTTGGCTGATGCTAATCATCAAGGATACATATATTTTATAATGCACGTCCACTTCGGAATTGACTTCACCAGAGATTCATAGTAGAGCGGATCCTCGAAACCTTGCAGGAATATAACATATATTTCACTCAGAGCCCGATAAATTTATTCAGGCAGAAATTTTACACTCGTCATTAAGTAATTTTTAAATAATGGCAGTACAAATCACCCAAATTCCAAGAACAGACTCGTCAACAATTATATTGTAACAATCATTTTATGTAGGACTGGCTTTAAGCGGCTGGGTGACTTGACAACGTGGTCAGTCGTAAAAATAATATGAGAGGGTGGACATTCGCGTCTTGTTCGGAGAACGCCAGATGTTGTTGAGGGTCTGAGGAGGAGACACGGCGGTCGACAATACAAGTAAGTATTGCTTGGCAAGTGGTCTTGTGATTGAAGAAAACAGAATCTTGCCATTCTACCCAGATATATGTGTGATATACACGGAATTATGAGGGGTATATTTCGCCCAAAGGTGAAACCGTGGCAGCCTGGCCACGACAGAATTTCGGTCGCTCATAAGGTCAACGCCGGAGCAGCCATCCTACGCGAGATACTGGCTTCAAGCAAATAATAATAATAAAGGAATTCTTGAAATTAAATGATGCAATTTCCCGTCACTGTCAATCAAACCGTTAGGCCCAGCTAACCCCTGGACAGAGATATTTAATATTGTAAAAAACATTGTTAATGAATCAATATATATATATATATATATATATATATATATATATATATATTGTAATGCCAATTAATTAAGACATTAATTGAGAAATTAAAAAAAATTGTTTGAGAAATCTATTCTTGACGGCGGTACAGAACACAGCAACAATGTAGCCAAGAATTGTTTCCTTTGTCGGAAGAAGCAATGCGCGCTCAAAATTTCGAGAGAGTCCAGTTCACATTATGATATGGTAGAGTTCAGGTCGCATTAGCAGGAAGGCTTGGTCGCAGGAAGATATTGAGAAGTTAGAGTTGGCTAGCAGAAACGATAGGAAATGGTCGTATTAAAATAGAAGAGATATTCTTTTAAAAAGTAAAGTTAAGTAGAATCAGTTGGCAATCAGACACGACAGAAATTGTTCGTGTTGGAAATAGACAAGACAATTTCAAATATTTAAAGTAAATTTGCAGAGAAACATCGAGAATTACCAATCAACAGCGTTGATTGGTCCATGAACATTTTTCTCAAGACGAAATATTCACTTGAGCAGAACTACGAAACCTGCTAAGCACAAACAGTCTTGTGAACATAACCGGGCAGAATTAGCAGAAGTCAACCGATGGAGAGACGAATAGGAGGATCATCCTGGATCCTGAGTTTTGAACTAAAAATATTAATTTTAGAATCTGTGAGTTTTTAGAAGCAGTGCAAAACCCCGCCATAGTGTTTCGTCAATTACGAGGTATCCTGGAATGCTGCCGCGAGTAACAATATAAAACAAATAATTATGTAAACCTGATTAAAAGATAGACGTCAGATTTCGTTTTCTTCTTTTAATTAAAATTTGTTAATTAGAATCCATCTTTTTAGTTTAATTTCGTTGACAAGTAAATTTTGTCATAGTTAATTGACGAGTAAATCTTTTTTATTTTAAATTGGAATTTGTGTTTAAGTTGATAAATAAAAAGGATTCGCCATTATCAAGCCCAGTAGAGACCCTAAGATATATTTTTAAATTGTGTAATAGTGTTTAAACATTGATAATAAATTTGTCTGTTTGGAAAGTAAATTAAATTCTTTCATTCATTTAAAAAGCCACTCCTTATTGTATATTATAATATGTATATAATCTTTTTTAATTATTTAAAATAAATCCCTCGTTGAGGCGCCAAAATGTTATGATCAAATAAAAAGTTGATTTAAATTTTAAAAAAACCTCACTTTGAGGCACAAAATTTAATAATCAAATTATTAATTAGGTTTTAAAAAAAGTTGAAATGATAGAATTTTAAATGAAAAACAAGAATTCAATATATAAAATAAAGTTAATTTAATAAAAACAAATTCTTATCACAATTGAAAAGTTTTTTACAAGTTGGTAAAGTGCCACGCCTTACTTTCAGGGCCGACTATCGGGCCTCTAATAAAGAATGTTACAAAATGGCAATTAAAAACATACAATGTAAAAAATTCTTAACTTAAACAATTATTGAAATACGAAATCTGAGGCTAATTATTGTTTACACATTAGGTTTACAATTAATAAAATTTCTTTTTAGTTTACATTACACTTAGCTGTTCGTCTGAGCAAGATCTCACTCGATTATTGTTTAACACTTCACAAACACTGAATTTAATATGGTTGTAGTTTTCAGATACTTAGCACTTCCTGCTCTTAACAGTTGATAACGTTGTTTTGAAAACTTTGATACTTGCATAAATATGTCAATGGACAAATAATTCAGATTGTCGACTCGTAATTCAAAACCGAGGACTTTAATATAATATGTCTCTGCTGGCTCTATAAACTTGCGTGAATATGGTAACAGGAACTTTGAATCACGGACTCCACAAAAATTACTTTCGCTTTCCTGGTCCCAGCAACTCTCAATTACATCCTCCTCTAAACACAACCTTTCGCCTTCATGGTCCAAGCAACTCTGAATTATATTCTCCTCAAAACAACTTTTCGCCTTCATGGTCCACGCAACTCTGAATTTCAAGTTCTTACGTCTCAGTGCTGCCTGAGGCAACAATGCAACTTTATCAAGCAGGCATTAGAGGCTCTATATTCTTGTAGACAATCCTCATATTTAAGCCGCCGATAATGAAAATCGTAAAATTTTGTTTATTAAATAATTACCCCAATATATATATATATATATATATATATATATATATATATATATATATATATTGTAATAACTAACTTTAAAATTTAATTAAAGAAAAATTTAAATTTAACAAAACAAAATCAATTTATTCACACAAAATACAATTTAAATCTCTACTTTATTTCGCCACAATTAATTTTACCTTTTGTGGCATTTAAGAAAATTTATACCTTTATTTTTTTTTCTACAAAGAATGACACTCAAAATCTCAGGGTCTCCAATAAGCCTGATAGAAAGAACAAAAATCCAATTACACTTGAAAGAATTTTACAGAATATAGAAATTCAATTTATTGAAGTTACTAGAAACGAAATCTGGCCTTTCACCTTTAATTTACGGTTTACAAAATTATTTTTTTTAAATTGCTACTTACAAGTTTTATGCTTTTGGGTTCGGGAACACACTTCACTTTAATAATGGCCACTCTGTGCATAAAATTTACACAGACATTTTACTGACACATGTTTCAGAACACAACACTATCCTTTCAGTACAAACTCCAGACTGCAGACTTCCGACTACTCGTATGGATGTTTCGCCCGCGGCCACCAATCAATTTGTCTAGTATGATTGACAATTCCAATGCGTTTTGTCTTATTTAAAATGTTCTGGATCTCTTAACCTTCACCAAGACAGAGTTCAAATCTGCTGTTCAACCTAACACTCCTTTCTCCTTCCAGCTATGACATCTACTTCTATGTCTTTCTCTTTCAGATTCTGGCACCACACTCCACGTCCATCTCCTTCCAACTCTGACACCACACTAACTTGTTCGCTCTCTGGCTTCCAACTCACTTGTTCTATCAGCTTCCCCCTCTCCAGAATATTCCTTTTTCCCACAGTTTTGATTTCCCACGTTCGGACATCGTCCGGCTTTCCCACGCTAAGAGAGCTACTCAATATTGTTAGATAAACATTTCCTTATCTTATAATTGGATGTCTACAAAAATCTGTTCTCATCGCTCCTTTGGGGTCCTGTTCCGATGTCCGTCAGACATTAGAACTAAGAGCCGCTAAAGACCCCCAATTAATAAATAGTCCTCCCTTTGGTGAGAATTTATCCGCTGTCAATCATCATTTTTTAAACGAGCCACCCAAAATCCCCAGTCTGAGTTGGTAAACAGATTTTAAATAATGGCCGTCCATCTCTAGTCTGTGCCGTGATACAAACATTATGAAATTTAAACAAAATAATGGCCTTCTTAACTAGTTATTACAATATATATATATATATATATATATATATATATATATATATATGTGTGTGTGTGTGTGTGTGTGTGTGTGTGTGTGTGTGTGTGTGTGTGTGTGTTGTAGAGATTACTAAGAAATTTACTTTATTTAAGATTTTCTGTCTTCAGTTCGGCAATACAAATTATGTATTTCCATTATGCCAAATGTTTACCAACATTTAACGCTGGGTCAAAATGTGTCCGGACGTAAAGGTATAAAAGCCTTTAGAATTAAACACAGTCAATCAGTCGAGCGTAGCGCCGTTAGAGGAGCGCCAGGTCATTCAGTGAAAGAGTAGATAAGTAGGGCAGTCTCAGGCCAGTAGTGGTTGATGTCTGGGAAAACTCAGTCGAGTGATGAGTGTTGGACCGAGTGGACTGGAGTCGGACGATCGGTCCAGGTGCGTCGTTGGTTATTGGTCGCTGTTTTTTTTTAAAATTTATCCGATCCTAAGCAATTTTCTGCGTTGTAGTGGATCCAACTTGTATTTTTGAAGTACGTTGTGTTTGCATGCGGATAGAGTATAAATAATCTCACTTAAGGTTCAAATAAACTTGCCAAAGGTTGGCAAAAGGCCACGGGAGATGGTAATCCTGTAAAATGCCGTCTACCTATGATTCTTCTTCCAACAAATCCTATATTCACATCTCGTGTGGTGGCACTGGGTAGTACAGCTTGCTGTAGCAAAGTTGGGAATGGTGTTTAATTTAAGGTTGAGAGATTGGTTCGTTAAAAATAAGTCAGTTGAGGTACATTGTGCTCGCCGTCTAGCCGATTCATTCAAATTTCAATCAATTTCAAGAACTACGAAGATTGTCTCGAGAATTAATAAGCCACGAAGTTCCAAGCATACGTTGAGGTGTGCTGGGTCACTTGAGAACCGCATTTAACGTTGCAAGATATTTTGGTTTAGTTTTAGTTGTGAATAATAATTAAGCATTAGATTTCTATTGTAAAACGTTCTATAATTTTCTGTTTTAATTTTTGAGAATTCCTATATTCTATTGGAAGCCCATAGCCGACCCTGAGATATATTACTCTTAATTAAGTGTTTAATACATTATTTGGCACTTCAATGTGGTTTTGTAATTTCACTGTCTTTATAAAGGTAATTTATTTTGAATACTACAATTTTGGCACCGCTACGTGGGGGAATATTATTCATGAAAATTCTGTTTGCTCGCTTCTGTTCGTGATGACAAAGCAAACTATATATATATATATTGTAACATGACCATCGGTCGGTGTTGGGCCTTTTGTCATGCTTCATTTGATTTGGTTGGCTTTCCTTTGTGTTTTGTATCGACGCGCCGACATTGTTGAGTTGTGTTGCGATTTTAACGTACGCGTCTAATAGTTTCAGTCTTCTATATGAGCTTGACGAGAAAGGTTGATTAGTCTCCAGGGGAAGTACAACGGAATATAGTCTCCGCTGAGGAGCTCACGGTCTGAGAATCATAGTCCATAATAGGGATATCGTTGGGAGTAGATATGGTAGCTCGCGGATAAGTCTCCAGCGACGTTAGAATCTCAAACCAACTTGCAAGACGGAAGAGAGATTAATGAAATATCAGTTTATTAAGTGTCACATCAACGGAAGTCACATTCCTGGGAGTTCTGTAAATATCTCAGGACTGGAAATCATTAATAAACTAGTCGTTTTGTAGAACTAAAAAAGTTTTGATAATTTCTTCATTAAAACCGGCGCCCTATAGCAATGGAGCGTTCGAGAGGACTGAGCTGATAGCCGAACTGTTAGGCTACATCAACGTAACGAGAATATCCTATTATATACACATTAGTTGGCGATGATACTTGAAAATGGACACAAGCAACATCCAGGCTCTCTGCGAAATTCAAACTCGGAGTCTCTGAAATGTGAGACGCTAACCAATGCACCACATCAGGTAGGCAAGTGAAAATTTAAAGTGTATTAACGTGTTTTCTTCGTTAATTACACAGCTTTAAAATTCAGTTTATCTGCTGTGACCCTCAACGGTATGGAATGCACGCCATTTTCCGCAATTTCTCTTTTAGGAAAGCGTTTACCTTTGGTTGGTCCCATAAAGCCGGCGAGCTGAGCTGGAGTACACGATTTAACTCCTGCAAGAGCGTCACATATGCGCCGCGCGCAATTGTTTGCATTGTACAGCGAAACTTGCAGACTTGTGTTAGTGCCAACATTCTGTGTGTGTCACTACGCTGCGCCTCATTTGCATTTCAATGTTCAGTTATTCAGCCAACTGCACAAATATCCAGTGGCTCTACTCAACTGGTCGCACGCTTTATGTGGGACGCATTGTTTGAGAAATAATTATATTCGGCGTGCGTGGAGCTGAATGTGGATTACATCGTCTTCAGTTAATGCGGAGACCTGACGTTTTAGAGCCTGAGGAACTTTGGTAGAAAGCAGCAAGGGAATCATATGTTTAAGGATTGACATATTAAAGATATATGTTCTGAAATGCAACCTATTTAAAACGATTGCGACACGGGAGAACAACCGTTAGTTCAAGTAAATAATTAATAAATATGTTTATCAAGTAAACTTATTACCAAAGTTTGTATTATAAATATGGACTATAATCTAACGGATAAAGCTTTCAAAATGGAGTAAACATACTCATATAAACCAATTTTTTTCTTTTACTTATTTTATTCTAAAACTATTACGTGTAAAGGTAATTGTAATACATCTAATGCATGGTTTTTCAACCATTTGACCGAATTCGTAAACATATGTTGATTATGTGTGTAAATAAACTAATTCAGCACGATAGCTCGAATATTAATATTTAACTTGTGATTATTACTTCCAATATCAATTCTATAGATCGATATTAATAGGAGAAACTAAATGAATTTTCGTAAACTGCTGATAAGCCGTGAAAGATTTACAAAAAACCGTAAAGATATTTACAAGCTACTATTTAACTAAAGCCTGGTAGGCGTGAATCCGAATAATTCGATATTTGCGAAGAACGATTTGAGGAAGATGACAGTTTTGAAATGTAAGATGCATTATTCTTCAGAGAGACTCCTTTATGAATTTAATATAGTTATGACCAAAAATCATGCTGATTTATATATATTGCTCCTTTTTGCGCTATTTTGGAGCCGTTATGATGATAAGTGTTATAACTATAAATATTCCAGAAATCTATATAAAAAAAGGATGTAAATTTGTATGTTTGTATGTATTTACGCTAATTTCTATACAAATTCAAACGCGTGGGCACATTTCTACAAGATTGGTACACAAATTCTTCAAGCAAAGAGAAACAATACTATCGGGGTGGGAAACCCCTAGCATAAATGTGGAAAGAATTATAATTGAAAAACGTGATAATTTTGTGTTAAATTACTGCACGTCAAGAGACCGTGGCGTCACGAGAGAGAGAGAGGGAGAGAGAGAGAGAGAGAGAGAGAGAGAGACGTTACTACGCGACGAACAAAGGAAATAGTTCCATTTTTCCGTAATGAAATAACGCAGAAATATTTTTGTTGGATAAAAAGTATAATTTTATCCAGTAATACTCCATCCAATGACGATAAAAAAACTCAACTAAATACTTTACGATCCTTGCGGTTAATGTAAGTTAATTTCCGTGCCATATTAGTGACTCCAATATGGCGTCCAATTGTTTACGTTGTGAATCTAGCTAACAATTTCATTAATATAATCTTTCGTAATGTCTGAAGACTGAGGGACAATTAGATCCTGTAATATTCAAGGAGTATATTTAAGTATTTTATTTCTAAAGAAATTCGTAGGTATGCCTGATGGGATTGATCTAATAAAATTTCATGTATTTTATAACTGTTCAATTAATGCACTGTCAGTCGAAAGACTGTGCGAAACTAGGAACAGTTAGATTTAGATTAAATCACTTCTTGATTAAAAATTAATATATAATTAAATACTTTTTCGGGTTTATATAAATAAGTACACGAGCAGAGTAAAATATAATAATAAAATAATACAATATGAAATATAATAATATTTTAATTACATTTTATTTATATTGGTTATCTTATCAAGAAGATTACAGTTCTAGTTGGATTGTGAGTGTCGTAGTTATATCCAGAAAAATTGTTAGAAACTAGATCGTAACGTAGACTTTGGGTGTCGATTTGGTAGCGTTATCTCTGATCACAATTAATTAATTACGAACATAAAAATTATTATTACTCTTCGGTTAATAACGAATGTAGTCATTCTCGATGTTGATCCCTAGAAGACTTTATTCATATTTTATGGTTGTTAATGGATACAACTAAAATAATTTCTGGTCCTGCTTACTTCTTTCAAAGTTGTTGACAGGGAAAAATGAAGACGTTTCGAAGTCACATTCTGATATATATATATATATATATATATATATATATATATATATATATATATAAACTATGGAAATGGTCAAAAATAAAAAATTTCATCTAATGAAATGGAGAAAATAAAGTTTAGTATTATTCTTTATTCACGATTCATGCCTTTGCACGATGTCACAAAATTTAAATTACGTGCTAAAATATGTGAATTTTTAAAATAACACTAATGACTTTTGTAATATATATTATTGAAACATTGATATTTCAACGACTAATTCCACATTACGTTTTAATTTTTCTATGTTTAACGACGACTCTAATCCAAGTTTGGTTCTATACTGTATTCTGCAGTTTTCGTAACTTAATCCCACAGTATATGACTTACTGTAAACGTATCAAATTTTGAGAGGATGCCAATATCGTGGTTAATGTATTTCTCTCAATAAAGCAATTTTACGACGGCGGCATAAATGCAGTTACAGCCCCACAGCGGAAAGATACCATTCAACGAATTGGTGCGTATAAATTTTGCAGTATTTTCCGGAGCTTACCAAAATTTTGATAATTATGGCGAACTAATAATTCCGATCGCGCTCCGGTCGAACACGGACGCCAGTAATAATTTCGACCATTTGACAATGTGGTGCACATTTAATTGACCATTAATTGCCACGATGATGTACTGCAGCAATTCAGACGCTGATGTAACTCGCCCATTACAATAACGCCTGAGCTGCACGTGATGATTATATCCCTTCTATGTTGTTGGGTTTGGCTTAATTACTCTTCCGCACAGCTTCCCCCTAAAGCCTAAATTAATTCCTACTTTGCTATGTAACAGAAAAAAATTTACAGAATCTCCATCCGAATCGGTTGCTAAATAAGTGTCACCATACACGGCCATGAATAGCAAACTTGATTACAGGCAGGTCTCTCGGTCTCAATCACGAACTAATTTCAACTAATTCCTTTGACTTAATGGTGGTAGCTACAAGTGCACTGCAATCACAGCCCGTTCCCTCCTAAGAGCTGTTCTGTAATTAACATATAAGTCTTATCAGTGTGAACATTGTGTACGCACGTTTTCTTTAAAATCTCTTAACAATATTAATCTGATAATTTTTTATATATTTTTTAAAATTATTAATTTATAATTTATAGTGTTCTTAAATTCTTAGGTATTCATACTTGTATAATATATCTGCTCCAATTTTTTTTATTATTATTATTGAGCATCTGAGGAGGTTCCAACAAGTAGAACGAAACGTAGTGCAATTTTTTATTTATTTACTTGTTTCTGCCATGTTTGCTCATTCAGTTGCTGTCAAATAAACTATTAAATCATAAATAATTTTTACCCTTGATAAAATTTCTATGGTAAGTAATAATTTAAGCAAAAATATAATGAAAAGTTGAATTTAAAACTAACCTAATTTAAGGACCAAGTTTGCGACTTTGTAAACTGGTAAGAATTAGTACATTTTTCTAATATTTATATACTGACAAGTGAAAGTATATAACGAAATATATTATTCTGCATTTATAGCAAAACTTGATTTACATATAATCGAATTTTTATAATGCATTGATAGAATATCTTTAAAACTGTAAAATGTCAATGAAATACTAAAGCTTTGTTTCCCCTTCACATTTACTACTTTTACCAATCAATGATGTATTTTATGAATAAGTTGTTTTGCTTTCAAAACAACGTTAAATAAGCATTTGTACGAGATAAAATTAATATTTGCAAACATTATGCCTATACTAAATATTTGAACAATAATAAAGAAAAGTTCGTCACGTATTATTATTGATAACTGAAAGTATATAGTCTTCCCAGACCTTTTTACTGTTCCGTAAGAATTTCAATTCAGGGTTTTCACGTAATAACACAACTTCTTTAACTACTTCAAATATAAGCTTGTTTGTCATTTCTTTAAACGACAATTCTTCTAGAAGTACGATAATATTTATCCTTTTACACCACCTACAGTTTGAAACTTTTTCCGCAAAACCACTTAAATTTAAAGGGAAACCTAGTGAATCATGAAGATTGTTCATATAGCTTCCAGATTTACTAAAAAAGTCTCACTGCCTAATGATTAATAAAGTATCGAAATGAACCTTACAGTCAATACTTTCAATAATTATCATCCCAACATAAAATTTACACATGAACTTGAATTTATCCGTTCTCTTAATTTACTTGATGTCACTGTATCCATTCACTATACTTCCATTCTCACCAATTTGTTCAGAAAACCTACATATTCAGGGCGTATTCTCAATTTTCTTTCTGATCATCCTCGAAACCAAAAGAGAGCTATGGTATACAATCTTGTAGACAGAGCTATTGTACTTGTCCATCAACACAACATAAATATTGTCCGAAACATTTTAATCTGTAATGAGAACCCTTTAAATTGTATTACTAAACACATGAACTTTGGACTGAACAAAATCCAATATCCCACTGTCACTAGTCCACAAACGCTTCAATCAAAATTTTTTTCTCGTACTCCCTTATTACAAATTCGTCCAAATTTTTAAATAATATCAAATGTCCATCATTTACAGATCCACTAATACCCTTTCCTACTTGATTAAAACCCATAAGGACCCACTTGACACCTATAGCAAACATTGTGTAGTTTACAAAATCTCTGGTTCTAAATGTAATTCCTGCTACATAGGACAAACAAACCGTTCCCTTAATACACGTATCAACGAACATATATCTAATATCAAACTTACCAACGATAAACAGTCTGGAAACATATCATCAATACGAAACATATATTTGATTGGCAAAATGCTAAGATTTTAGACATTGACACCAGGTACAATTCCAGACTAATTTCAGAGATGCTTCACATTAAATCAAACATCATAAAAATTAATGTACAAACAGACAGTATGAAACTGAACAGTTGCTATGATCCATCATTATTACCCTAAACCTTCCGCTTTCTCATTGTCGTTGGTCCCTCATTGTTACGCTAACCCTTCTGCTCTCCCATTGTCGTTGCGATTTCGTCGCTTACGAGTTTTGTCACCCATCGATTGCAGTTGTGTCGCTCTACGCTCTTCTTAGAATATGAAGAAAGAAACAAGGATCCCAGAAACGTTGTGTGGTATTTATATTATCACTTATTTTGCCTGTATTTGGGTATCTTTCTTATTATGAAATAAAGTATCGTTTCAGAGAGATTGATCACCACTTGGCAACTACCTATTTCAATACTCACTTGCCATAATTCATTTTGGTATATCAACAAAAATGTTTCCGTATCTGCTGTAACGCATGTCGAATCGTGATTGACCTCTAAATCACTTTCCAACAAAGATTTGCAAACAAAATGTCGCATTTCTGACCCATTTACTCTAAATTTGTTACTGCATCTTTCTGAAATGTATCTGCGGATATTCAACCGTATCATGCTGTATCATTTTTTGTGTTAAATTTGCTGCATTCAAGGTCTCCGAGTTTTCTTTGATTCGTTGATAAGCGTGCTTGGCATTGTTTGAAATACCGCATCTACAAAACAGACTAACTGCAAAACCAGCTTACCATCATCACATATTTGATTTAAATATAGAAAAATTTCGATAGACGTTATAGAACGCACGTAAAAATGATTAATTACATTTTTACAGAAAATATAACGACTGAAGGTTATTAAATACTAAAAGTAATGTTTCTTTTAGTCAAAATCAGAGTTAGCTCATTATAAATTTTACCATCTCGACAGTTGAGCTGAAATATAACTTATTATGAAGAAATGTAGGTCCTTCGGCAAGTTATTTCACTAGGTCATAACTTTTTATTTATAATAATCTTAAACATAATCGTTTATATTCTTCTAAATGATGGAGGGGGGGAACTATAAGCACAACGGAGATATTTCATTTTATGAAGTGATATACTTATAGAATACGAATAATGAAGCATACTCACTGATGATGCTGAGGTTGACCTTGGAGTTGCGTGTGGGCGACTTCTTGAAATCCACCCTACAGCGGTAAGTCCCTCCATCGGAGTCTCTGACGTTCTCCACAGTGAGCTTGGCAGGCGTCTCTGAGTGACGGAAGTAGGCGCGTCCTCCCAGGGTTTGCTCGGCTGCCCAGTGCTTAGCCTGGTCCAGGCCCTTCCCGCGGACATCAAAGCTGAAAGACAAAAACTCGACTACACTCGAACTGAATAAGCAAAACTGAAGAACAGTAAGGAAGTATCATGATTATTTATTTCGTTTGAGAATCGTAATATCGTCACAATAGTACGTATGAATAGGATTAACTCCACATAGACACAGTTTTAAAAATTCCAAGCACGGAAATTTATTTATATAGTGAAGAAACAATGAAATGTGAATCAGGCAACATCTACAAAAAGTCTCTGTTTTAAATAAATAAGTTGTCAGGTGAACCTAGAAAAATAACATAATGTTCCAATTTCTGTCGGACTTCTTATGAAGAAAAACTGAACTTTTATGTTTATGTCAGTTTAATTAATTTTTAAAATCATTGATTAAACTTCCAGATTGTCTGGAGAAAGTTCAAGGAGTTGAGTACCGTTGCTGGAAGATGTTACAATAAAGAAGCTGGATTATTGCTTCTACCAGATCTCACTTGAAATGGATTATACGTAACATTCAAAATTTACTTTGAATGAGATTCAACTAAGGTTTTATATATTAACAGAAATTGGTTTTATATAATTCATAATTCATTGAAACATAACTATAAGTATATATAGAAAGTTATATTTAACAATTATATTTAAACTTAACGTTCTCAAAGTTATTTTTAATTTAAAAATGGACTCCATAAGGATAATTTCTAGGCCCGTTTAAATTTTGTATATTTTTAATTTTCACATAAAACATTGACCTACAGGCAATTTACCCGAGTTTCGAAAAAGTAGGTTCACAGAAACCGTACACAAAAACCGTTAAATTTCTCAATTAAAGTATCCATCTCCTCGAACTCTCTCAATTAAACATATTCAAAGACCAAGGTTTTTAGGTAACTGCAGTTACATATTTCCAAAACTGTTTCTCTATCACAACGTTCTCTACGACATTGCGACTTCATACCACCCACATTATGTGGTGTGATCGTATTCATGACTTCAGCATATAGAAAGTGCGCACCAACAGAAAAGAATTTGCTCGCGTAAACAAAAATACGCGAGGTAGCGGAAGGCAGCGTTATTTTTGTCTTGACGCGGCGGGAAGAAGTTGAAGGGATGGTCAGTCGGATGAGAGAGGAGTCGCTCAGAGGACGGCAAAGGAGGAAGTTTTTGGAAAAGTAACGGGACGGAAGGAGAGCCGTGGTTTGAACAACTAAGCAGGACCCGACAACTGGCTGGCGTCGAAGATTCCGGGATACCTGCAGGAAGAGAAGTGACGCTGCCTGCTATTCACTGGAGGCACATCTGCGTGAGCAAATCCCGCGATTAGTTTTTTTTACAATTTTTTTAAACAAGATTTCAATTGCTATTAAATTTTAGTTAGTTCGGATTCCACCCCAGATGAGAAATTATACGTGCGCACTTTGCATATCACTGAAAGGCGTAATATTTGTAACAAAAATAGATAAATGTGTAAATGTATAATTAATAATAAACAAAAATTCTCATCAAAGTGTTTCAGCAGTATAGACCTTACCACAATTACAACTGCTTTCTCTCTACTAAACAACCGATGCTAGAATTTTTCGTTACAACTCTCGGAGATTACCCATTCAAACAGATCAGTTCTATTGTCAAAACATGTCTTACTGACCAAGGACAGATTTTTAATTGATTTTTACAAATAATTGAAGAAGTTTCAAATGTGAAACGAAACACGTAGTGTTATTTTCATTTATTTCAATTATAATTATGGTAAATTAAAAGGCCGATTTAATTTTTCAAATTATTAATAACGAGACGATTTATTTCCAAAACTCCCAGCAGTCACTATACTTAATCATCTTCACAATTGATCAATTTAATTCAATAAAAATTTATTAAGAAACGTAATCTGAATTATTCCATCAATATAGAGAGATTCAGTTACAACATATTACACAAAAACATTACATTTCCATGATGTAACAGACTCAGCATTTTTTTTTGTGCTTGATGTCAGGACTTCGACACAGCTGTTGTTAAGAGGGTCACCCCTACAGTATGGCGGAAAAGTTGAAAGCTGTGACAAGCAACCACACAATCCTGAAGAGTGTAGGTTTATGTGAGCAAAGAATGTACGCATTGCTGGTGCCAGTGTGATGTCAGCACAAACCGATCTCGGGATTCCAATTGGTTAAATTTATTTTATTGCGACGTTTCATTGGTTGGCAGCATCACCGTCTTCGAGCGAAGAATTAAATTAGTCGTGTAAAATTTTTGTTATAGGTAGCGGAACTTTGGAAACATCTTTATCTGTAATTTATAATGCTGTAGAAATGCACTTAATCAGATAATCATTTAACTGATAATATATTTCCAGGAAATTATATTCAATTCTACGATTCAATGTTCTCTCCTTTATTTATTTTTCTCTTTTTGCATTTACTTTATACGATTCGGTTTTTATGTATACAAACACTACTTTTTAGTTTTGTATTTCACTTTTTTTTCTAATTTATGTACATAACGAGGCGTCTGCTTTGGTCTATTTTCTGAGAAAAAGACGAGTAGCATAAACTTTATCTTAGATTTTGTTCTTCACTTAATAAACGTTATTACAAAATTCCACTAAAGTAGTCTATTATGAAAAGAATTAACTATAATGTCATTAAAACATACGTATACAAAATAATAATAAATGTGAACTGTTGTTTCTTTATTATTTCCGTATCAATTTAAAATAAGAGTCGTTCTATACAAAATTGAGAAAGTAGATACTTCAAAAAATAAGACAGAGTTACACGAGACTATTATGGTCCATTAATCTTCAAATAGGTAATAAGTTAGCATTTACATTCTTGAATAATTATTAGTTAAGGTAACTGAGCACCTCAGATAAGCATCTGACAGCAATTAGAGTTGTACGTTGCTGATATCCTTCTCAGAATGCAGATCATTATTTAAACGGGCAGATCATTTATCATCTATAGTTTTTTCTATCTAAGTTATATTATATTTGGTCGCTCAGAATTCAATGTATATCACTTTCTAATAGCTGCAGTCTCGAGAAGACGGAAAAGAATGTTAATTTTTCTGACTAGATGATTTTAATAACAATAAAAATGGATTCTAATTAATATTTTGCGCCTTCTTTAATAAAGCCAGAAATGATATGACTGAAATCAATCGACACATATTTCAGATATGACTACCTTTGGGTGAATGCTAAAGAATTGTTGGTGAACATCTGCAAACAGTTTTTCAGATCTGAAAGCATACGAGAGTTCAGCTCGACGCAAACAATGATGAATATGAGCTTGATATTAACCACGTAATGCTTATGGTTGGAATCTACGTAGTTGCACTTACCTTGTGAATTATGACACGGAGGCTGTTATGGGATAATGCAGTAAATTCTGATAAAGGAATACCGGCCGGGAACAGAACTAAGAGTTTTCATGGGGCTACCGAACAAGATAACTTCTTTATTTGTGACATACACTCAAACTAAATGCATTTAAGTTACTAATAACAATATAGATTTTTGACCCATCAGATATAGAAATAATTCATTTGTGACCAAAAATATATATTTTCCATAATACCAATTTCGAGGAGACACGGTAGCAGAATTTGAAATAAGTGCTTCAAGAAACAAAAATCAAGACTACTGTCTGAGCTGGGCGAGAATCCTGAGATATGTTTTATATAAGTTTATGAGGGAATGTAAACATGTGCACGCATGCATGTAAGGTTGCGTTTTGCGTGTCTAGCTAAGATGAACAATTGCTTTTGGCAAGAATCATTAGCTATGCTGAAAGCCTCCTTTGACGCTCAGCTGACCTTGATGACACAAACGTCCCGGGGTCCTTTCGACCTGTTTTTGTGCACGGGTAGAATAATATCATCTGCACGAAAATCGTTCATTTAGTTGTACTGTTGGTGATATCGCGATCAGTTATGTCATGGCCCACCCGTAGGGAAATACAGTAAGCTGCAGCGATTAGGAGACGTTCTTGCTGTTTCAATGTGATAGCTGTTGGGGCCTAGAGTTGCGTCGCGGTATATCATGGGGCGACGCCTCACAACGCAGAAGTGGCCGTAAGACAGAAATGAATAGGTTGTTTTAGCCTAATAACAGAATTTGTATATTTGTGTATAAGAATCGTTGAACGACGGAGTAATTCATAAATCAGTAAAAAATAAAAATGTAATAAAACTGCGCTACACATACGTATAAACATTTAATATACGTTTCAATTTCAATCAAATTATTATCTTTACGACAGCCATTAAAGATATGTTCAGCACATGTTCCAAAACAAGATTTACTAGATTATTAAAAAACGAAAAAAAAAATATTCGTGCTACTTATTCAGTTAAACTAAACAATATAAATCATGCATTGGATTGTTTACAGAAGACGAAATGATCAGAGTGGGTAAGAAGATAAGATGTATCCAAAGTTCCAAACAATGAAATTCTCTGCACGTAGGAATGTAGGATCCAGACTCTGGCGGAAGAGTCTGATCACTTCTATAAAGTGCAGTCCTAATGAATTCAGTCTATCCAGGTCAATCATTGTGTTTTCCGTCTGTTCCCAAATCATACCCAACATATTTCAGAAGAATGTAGAGTTAACGCATAAGTCCGTCTTACAGCTACCAGGAATATACATAATCTTTATCAGCTCCTTATGATAAAATAATGGAGCTATGTTTTGACAATTTATTTTATTTTACAAATGGTTACATACGGGTAATGAGGCTTATAACTGGAGCACAATGCTATGTAATAAATTCCACACTACATCATGACCTGGCCATAGGGTTTAAGCAACCATCAGGCATATGTATCATAAATAGTGGAAGTTCCACTCATTCAACCAAAAAAATAAAGCGGAAGTGGTTCCGAACTTGTATTTCCATACAATCTGTGACTGTGAATATCTCCGATTAAGAACGTTCCCCAACATCCCGATCTTCCATACAAATTTAGAAAATAACTTGTTTCGGGAGGTTAATGGACTGCACCAATTTAATTAAATTCTATGTTGACTATACTCAACATTACAATTTTTGGATAAAAAATTGAATATTTTTTTAAAAAAATACAACATGTGGTTAAACGTGGTGATCAGGGAACAAGTACCTACTGACGAACTTCCTATGCGGCACAGTTTTGTATTGTAATTATTTGGTTCGCACCACTGTCGTTCAACCTGCTGGTACCTCCACCCCAACCCTCGAGGAGGAACCTCCCATGGAGAGGGAAAACGCCCCACCATGCGGGGTGTCACGGCATGATGAGCCAACACTATGACTCCCCTTGAAATGGGACCAACAGAGCTATTCTACCCTCACACTGCACCATTAATCTTTTCATCGTTCCTGGCATGTTTTATGATTGGATGGAGGAGGATTCATAACGAGCACAATACCGAAACTCACTCTACAGTTTACTACAAAAGTTGTTGTATTCTGATGTGACGCATAGTCGAAGCATCTCGACTCTGGATACCGAAAATAGTTGTGAGTTTTGTAGTTACTTACATAATTGACATTCTGTTTGAATGCACCAAATACGCACACACAAGAAGGACTACCTTTGACAGTAAATCTAGAACGGATCTATGCACATCAAAGGACTCGTCAAATTCGTCGAGACAAATGGAAACGCCCCCCTCATCCGATGAAACAACAACAATATCACCCGAAAACAATTATCACCCCAATTAGTTAAATACCTAATGTGGTCGCTAATAACGTTAACGTGGACGCGACCAGAAAAACCAAATAAAAAAATATAAATATTTGAACCATTTGAGTTGCATTAACGATTCATAAGAAAATAAGAAGTAACTCTTGTATTGAGAATGCATTTGTTCTATTGTTAGGTCACGATTGTTGAATGTGATTGTAATTTCATTGGCCTCACCTACTCGAGAAACTGATTTAGACAACGTTGCTGTGTTTCGTGGATCACATGTGTAGTTATATACGACATATTCTTTTGCTGTAACATGTCTAATAACCCTAAACTTACCGCGAATTGTATTCAAAATTTTATACTTATTTATATCAAGTTTATTTGAGCTGTAATTTACAATATATAAATACACAAATCTTATATAATATTGAAAACAATTATATTCAAGGATCATATGTGAATGTTAGCTATAATTAATGTTGTATCAGCTTGTTGCAGACTCTAAATGAACTGTTTCTCACGCAAGTGTATATTTAAATAACTCTTTTCGCATCTGCTGACATATAATATGTATACTTTAAGTACCTGAATCTGACTGCAGCCTATTTAGATGTACGAATGATCAGAAGATAGACCGGTTCAGCACGTTCAGTATAACTTTTTATAGTAAAGGAGTTTTGACTGTAGAATGATCTCCATATCGTTCACATTCTACACCAGGTTGTTTATTAATTAGAGTTATGATACGACACATTCAAATTACAGATCTAATAACAAGGTCTGTTCAATGCAGTCATCTTTTATCTCATACGATCTTCCGTAGGCGCGAAGTAATACAGCGTCAAATTAATCACTTAGCACGCCGCAACGTTGAGTACAAGGATTTTCAACCTGTTAATTACCGAGCAGTGTTGTTCTACTCTCTGTGGCCGAAAGTATACAAATATTATATTTATAGATCACATATATGAATAAAAGTTATATGCGAATTAGAAACGTAGTTGAAATGAAAGTTTAGACAAGCTTTTGAGTCATCAGTTATTTGAAACTCTTCACCAATCTTCACTGCTTCCTAGACCAAAAATCAATTGGTACAAAAAGTTAAGAAAATTATATTTACACAGAACACGGGGAAACATAAAATAAAGATCTAGTAATAGAAAATTACAAATTTAAGTAACTATTTAACTATATTAACATTCATATAATGGAAAATCGTAACTTACATGATATATGCATTCCCGAAAAAAATTAACTAATAAAAACCATTTTTTAATTCAATTGCGTTTCATAATATGATTCGTATATTTACGATTTATTATTTTAACTTTGAATTATGTAGATTTTAAACGTGCATAATTATTTTTCAATATCACAAAATGTATCTTTAATGAGAGAGTAAATTTATCTAAAAAGAAAAGCCATTAAATTTTCCAATCAGAATCCATATTTAAGTTATTATTCTTTAATTAACAACTATTCTTCATTACGAATTTATTTATATAATACGGTTTTATATATTCTTTACATAAAGGAATTGAATTCCATAAGTGGTGAAAATAAGCACAGCATAGAATTTCAACTGCAGAATTTTCATTTAAATTGACATTCACTGTGGGGTGGGACAGGAACAAGTGATCACATGATCTCATTTACGTCACTCAAATATCTGTCATATGAAGTATCTGCATGCTTGTTAGTTTTTTATTATAATTATTACTTATAATAATAATATAAATATTATTATATAATAATAATATACATATTTATTTGTTATTATTTGAAGTAGTACTGTAACTTACATTATGATTATGACCTAGAATATAGAGGTAGTAAAGGTTTTTTTTATATTGATTTATTTAGTCACATCAACTTCGCAGGTCATTAGCGGCTCATTATGGGTACTCATTTTTGCATTGTCTGGGGACTAACTGACGAGAGTTTCTCTCCTCACACAAACATCCATCCCCTTGCCGAGATTCTAACCTGGTACCTTTTTGATGCGAGGCAGTCACGCTGACACCTACACCATAGAAGGTGGTTAGGATTGCGCTGTTACTAAGGTTATGATAATGGCGTCGCTGATAATCGTAGTAATAGGATTTTATTATATTTATTATTATAGTTATTAATATAATATGTAAATTTCGTATCATAGTCGCCTGATCTCGCACTGTTAGTATCCAAGATAATAAGAATCGCAATGATATCGTCGTAAAATGTGTGTTGTTCCAAGTAGCGTTCCTTTTTGTAGTTAGGCAGTTGTTATACATTGAAGACCCTTACAATTCACGTATTTTGAAGACTTGCTCTCTAATAGCAATTACGGGCTTTACAGTGGACTTCTTTTTCCAGATCCGTCCAAATTAGATTTTTTCGTGTTCTTTTCCTTGGAACCGACAGTCACTGGGCACTGCAAATTCAATTATCTAGACTTGTTTTTTTTTCTCGACCAGTGTTGTTCGGGATGATGTGCTCCAAGCGGCGGTTCGTTTGGATTTCAAACTCCAATATTTTCAGTTATTGTTTCTGGAATAATCTCCCATAATTTTCTGTTTCCTGGAAAATGTAATTTTTTGCATACATTCCAGTGGATTATGGTGTACTCTTTGTTATTCCTCCTCAAGGTAGTCGTTTTCTGCGTATTTTCCATGAACATATGTGCTCAACCGTTTCTTCAACATCTTTACATAGCCGGTATCTTTTTGTTTTTCTAGCTGATTTTAATCCGTTTGTTTATTAAGTGTTTCTTCAACCACGTTCCTAAATTATCACCATTTTCTTGTATATTCACATGTTTTTCCATTCAGTGTTTTATTTTGCCACAGTTCTCTTCTGCTCGTAGTCATCTGCTAATTGTTGTCTTTCTTTGTTTCATCGACTTTTATAACGTCTTCTTTGTGCACTTCTTTCAAGCTGTCTTCCTGACTTGCTTGTGTACATATTCTGCCAAAGATGTCCTTTTTCTCTTCAAGTGATTCTTGTACCTTTTGTCATTCATCGTCCGCCTTCTTCCTAGTAAATGCAATCTCTTTACGTCGCTACGAGGGCGTAGTGGATGGTTGATGAACATTTTCTTTCGCGTTTTTAGGTCCATATTTCCTAATTAAGCTTGACTATGCTAGCAATGTACCAAATGATATGTATGTATATTCCAAGCGTGGATGGCTTGAATAGAATTCCTAGCATTAAGTTTCGACTTCAGGATTATCCGCCGTCGGTTGAATTCCTTAGTTACCTTCTTCTTGACCTCTGCACGTTTGATGGCTTCCGATTAGAGAATAGCCAAGTGACTTTGTTTTAATACGTATCATCATTGTTAGTAGCAGTTGTTACATTAGTATTAATTGAATAGTAGAAATCCAGTCGTAATTAAGCTTTGCTATATAGGAATATATGAGTTTTTATTCATTATAATTTATGTAAACGCCGCTTGGAGAGAATACATGTAATCAAATTATGGGAGAAAAGTAAATTCAAATATGTACTTTTCTTCGACGAATAACGCACAATGAAGATTATCACCAGAGATGAATTATTTTGTGTCTTTTAGTGTTTTCTGTTGCTAGTGAAATAATTCTTTAGTTGTCATCTTTGAGTAATGTTCTTTGAATTTAATGTTTTATGAATAGGTGTATAGAATAATTCGTATTTACCGACTATTTTTATATACTTGTGATGAATCCTATTTCTTATTCGAGAAATAACGGAAAATAAATCTATACTATGAAAATAAATAAATCATTAGCTCATATGCAATATAAAAAACATTTATTTACATAACTTTTTCGTATTATATAATAAACGATGTGAAAAAAGACCTACCTATAGATGGGCGTGCTGACGCCGTCTTTGTACCAGATGACGAGAGAGACCATGTCGTTTTGGAGAGGAGGAGAAATATCGCACGTCATTTTCGCCACTCCACCCTGCACTGCTTGCGTATCAGTCACAATAACTGCAAACAAATAAACAAAAAAAGATTAAAATTCATTCGTTGGACGTACGGGAAGATTTTATAGCATAAAAAATTTAAAAGCTATTCTCAGCAAAAAAACAAACAAAAAAAACATCAGTCACGAGATCAAACTTGTGGAAGTCTGATTGCTTCCAAGAGCATTAATGAGAGTTCAAAATCAGGCATGTGTAACATTTTTCGGAAGTAACGTGATAAAAATAGCTTTCGTAGCGGATTAAAATGATATTTTCTATTTGGATAAATTTTAAAAATAATTGTTTGAGTGCCTGCTCTGGAAAAGGTGGAAAAAATCTTATCATTTATTTTATAGATTTAGCTGTTTCTTATTTAAAAATTAGTGTAAAAACTTTTCAGTATTAATTATTCTGTAGGACATCCGTTACTTTGCTAAGGACAAGTCAGATAAAATTAACTGAAGAGCATGTTTGCATACTTAAACAGACGGGAGAAGCTAATAAATAGAAAGCCGGAACAAATTAAATCCCTGTACAATTCTAGCTCCTGTATATTAATTCCAAAACTCTTACGGAAACATGTGCTGTATGGAGAGTGGATTTTACTAATATTCCATTAAACTACAATGGTAAGGCAGAACTCGGCGGCGTAGTTGATAAGTGGCCATCTCCCGAGGTTGCAGAGTAAATTCACGCAGAATCTACATCGGCCACCGCAATTTATAGCCTAATTCCACGCGCTCTCTGGGAATGCGTTGCTCTTATTGCATACACACCAGCTCCCAGCTAACACCCGACTATAATTGCAACGGCAAATTGCCTATAAATTACATTCCATGCTTACTTACGCTTGATAAAAACAGATTTTATTTTCCTACACAGAAAGGTTTGAAGAAATTTTGGCAATAATTGCGAATTCTTTTCATATTAAAAAAAAAGAAAAATTGATATACGTACAATTAGTTTCAACCTCTGCGAAATTCAAATGGATTTGAAAGGAAGACTTGAATTTTTGTACGGAGTGCCGACTTTAATAATGCGGATAGGGAATTGAATCCCTATCTAGTCAAAATAAGCAAATTTTCTCTCGTTTCCAAAAATTAAACAAAATTCTGGGATATATCCTAATAAATGGGCTCTTCCTTCTCAACAGCCCCCAAACTGAAATTTTGTTTAAAAAAAGACTGATAATAATCGGAACTTTGACGACGTACTTCCTCAATTTCATAAAGTGCCGTGTCAAAGTGATTGTAAGACAAGTCCTCTTGGGACTAATGGCTTTAGAGTTATATTATGATTTTAATGGTTAAAATCCCGAAATTTATAAAATTAAATGGTTTTAAGAATGCAAATTATGATACACTAGGATGACTGACACTATGTTGTCGAAAGTTATTGTGTATATCAGATTAAAACTATTGAGACTGCTTAAATGGTTTAAAGTATTATAATAAATATTATATTAAGAAAATTCGGAAGGAAAAGCAATCAATACAGGAATTTTCGTTATGGTTCTAACTTCTTCCACATGTACAGAAGTCGAAATATATAACTTTAAAGAATCTGACTTTCTCTAAATTTGTCTTTAAAGTCATCCTCAGTAATTACCGTTCAGGGAAAGGGAGGGAAAATAAATTAGACTAGTACAAATTAAACCGGTGCTAGAGCTGCAATGGCAACAATGCAGTTAGAGAAGACGGGAGACTTAATCCCTAGCAAGCACGCCTGATTCACTAGAGGAAACAAACTCAAATAATTAAAAGAATACTAATTTGTTAAGCAAATTTAGAAGATTTGAGGGGAAAAGGCAGCTTCTTGCCAGTGGTAAAATTAGGCTGGAAACTTTTTAGGCAAAGTAAAGGATTTGTCAATACACATTGCTCTAGATCAAAAAACCTTTTCTGTTGTATTAAACGTTATTGTTGCTGGATGCAATAAATCAGACAGAAATGCGACGTGAGTTCTACGCGGGTATATGGAAAAATAATTCAAAGAGAAATCGAAATGACCTCTACCGTCTCATCTCATTCGTATTTATAATAACACAAATTACAAATTATTTGAATTCATGAGAATGCATTTTATTTCGTGCTATAATAAGTAGTAATAGTCTGAACGTTTCCACTACTAGATGGGATGCTTATAATAATTTTAGCTCTCATAAAAAAAGTGTCTTTCTGTGAGGTACATAACATACAAACGAGAACGATGTTCTCATTAATATATATTTTTAAATTACCATATGTTTGGAAAAGCGATACGATTGCTTGATTAATAGGACTACATACACATTTCAATACATTTTCACATATTTGAGGCAATTTGTATACAGAACAAAAATTTTAATTATTTTATCCTGAGTCAAAGAAATGAACTCGTTTACCTTCAATGCATATTATGTATAATTTCTTTAGTCGTGATGGAATTAAAAATAGGAGTTCATAAAGTTTTGCAGCAAAGGACATGAGCTTAAGAATTAAGCTTAAAGTTAACAGCAATGTGAATGTTTATCGAGCATTCACTGTGAATTAGCTGGCAGAAGGGACAAGCCTCAGCCAGGGGCGTCATCCATGAATAGTGAAGCATTTGCAGCGCCCCCAACGTCAAAGTCCAATAAAACAAAGCTAGCTTTAAAGGGAAGGGTCATGACTCACACAGCCCTGTAGCAATTAAGTCAATTTCCACAGCAACGGCAACTGTTGTAATGAAACAAGCCCTCGCAGCTTCTCCTGTACAGTCATGACTTGTGTTTTTGGAGCTTCGTGCAGGTTCTTTAACTCACTCTACTTTTGTCTAATTTTTCTAACAAGTTCCCGTTGCTCACATATGTTGGTAACTTTGTTACTAATGTGAAGTTTAGTTATTAGCCATTTTATGGAATGAAATATATATTTCATTATTTCTAGGTGAAGGTCGTCTGATCTGAAATAAATAAAACAACGCTTCTCAAAAACATTGTTCTGAAATCATTTCATAACGATCTCGAGATTCAATTGCGCACACGTCACATTGTCCATTGCAGAAAAACCAACGATTTGTCCTCTTGAAGGAGTTAATAATTCCAACACAATTCATTTATCCATAGCCAATATCGTCCGACGTGAGATGATCAAAATAGAAAGACGAGTCGAAGGATAAAGGAAGAAGAAGCGACCAGAAACGAGATGGTCAAAGTGTTGCACTCTGTGCAGTCTATCTAGGAACAAGATCATAGTGTTACAGGCTAAGCAGTAGGAAACGGGATAGAATTTGTGAATTATTCACGGCACACAATCACGAAGCGGCCTCCAACTTTTAAAAACATCTACGTATCCACAAGCGATCATTCGTGAAAGATTAGACACAGGAAACATTAAAACTGATATATGAATGTTAAATAGAGTCATTCGGGTTTGGTCTGAAAATGTTCTAGATGTGTGCCACACAGAGTCTAAAACAGTTCAAAGGAAGATTAACGACATATGATAGAATAATATTTTAAAAATAATAGCAAACGTATTACTAAATTAAGTGAAGTGAAAAATATAATCATATTTTATTAAATATATGTTGTTTGGAAATTAGTTTAATTTATTAAGTGTAATTAACTGAGAAGTGCAGAGATTTGTACGACTTTACTTATAGTTTTAGGGGTAATCAATTTTTATGAGTTGTAACAAGTTTTATAGATATATAGGTACAAATTTTCCCCCAATATATATTATCGTTGGTATGCTTTTTACGTTCTTTTTATTGACGTTTCAAACATTACCCATCGGGCTTTGCCTAATGAAATGGAATTATTTGTATGTATTATTCGGATCTTCTTTGAAGTAGCAAAATCTTCACTCAACGTTTCACTGTTCTATTTCCCGGTTTGATGGAAAAATATATTCCGTATCCTTATTAGTCGGAACGTTATTCTGTCCACAACAATAGCACAAAACTTCAGTTTTTACCACATTAAGACAATATTTTCCTATTGTTATATATTTCAACCATTTAATGTATAGGACGAATGGAGGGACGATTCAACAGAGCACACAGCGCTGTATAACTTTTGAAATTCAATACCGTTTTATTGGCACCCTTCTTCATTTGTAATTCATACGTGTAATACGCATATCATCTGTCTTCAAGAGCTATTAATCCAAGGACAATGCAGTTACCTAGTATACACATAAATACCAACAATATTCCTAAATTACGTGTTAATAATTCAAAGCCATCCGTTTCCAATAATTCAAATTTGTTTTGACGTTTCCCTAAACATCTACCATTAGCTTGAATCGGCAAACTATATAGTCGATGTTGTACCCTGACAAAGAACATATTCAGATATGAAATTTAATTGAAAATGTTCAGCAGTTCTCTTGTTTTATTTGTAAACGGGCCCATCTACAGGCTCTTTGACGTTTTATTTGTGAAAATGAAAGTCATTGCGACTGCCTTTTAACTAATTACGAAATAGTAAGCACATATCTTCGGTTTTACGATAAAAGTACTTAATTTGTATGCTTCACTGTTCAGTAATGATATTACATAATAGAAGAACCCAATATTATCTAGAATTGTGCATCGCAGGAAATAATTAAATAAATAAATAAAATTTCTTTTATTATTACATATCACAAAACAGTGGACATAAAATTAATAATTGATGTACATCGTAATTAAATTTAGAAACAATTATTCCCTTGCTGCTATCTATGACCCCGCTTCTGAAGTAATCTTAGTAACATTTCCTTCTATTTCAGACACACGGGTAGCTAATTTATTCAAGCCTGTGATTATTTTTACCAGTGATTCACTAAAAGAAGGTTCTGTAATCCCACGCTGAATATGCTTTTAGCCCTGTACATGTGGCGGGATATAAATTTCCACGACGTCGCTTCTCCACTAGATATCGACAAACTCTGAGAAACACAGCACAAGAAAAGTATTTCTATAACGAGTATATTATTTAAAAGTTAGACAGAATCACATTATAATGTTTGGTTAGTACTTTAAGAAATTAACATTATTACATTTGCAACTATAATGAATATTCGCTAGGATCTCGGTTCTTGTACATTTTATTACCAAAATGTGATAAAAAGACATCAATAGTGTCCTAACATTTAATAGTAGAAGTAGTAGGCAGAATTAATTTTCAGTTATGCAGTCTTCATGGCAGTGTTACATTCTAACTTCTTACAAAAGCTACTTAAAGCTTTATTTGAAAAGAAGTAATATTTTTATATTCTCTATGTACCTCTTGATAAATGAATCAAAAATAGGTAATAAATATGATATATGTATAAGAACATCGGTAGTAAAATATATATTTAAAACACACGGTCAATAAATGAAAGGTACGAAGTAAATATGTCCGGAAGCATTCCTATGTAGCCTGTTACTCTTGGGGATACAGTAAGAGTTGTTTGCTATTCCTATTAGAACAGTCGACCAACTGCCCCCTAAAATCGTCAAGGCACGGTGAAGGGATAGCTGCGACCCCACAGCAAACCCCTCTCCCGCCTTCGGAAGGGCGTGGGACAAGTACCAAATGCCCGACCTACATGATGCAGGTTTTTCTAGGGTTTTCCCTGCATCACTTTTAGGCGAATTGCGGGGTATGATACTTAAACCATAGCCCGGGGACCCCTTTTAACCCTTGTCTACCTTGCTCTACCTTTCCGCATTCTTCCTTTTGTATGCTACAAGAGGGGAGTTGCCAATATGTGGATTACCCTATACATAGCCTGTTTACACCTTCTTCTTCTTCCTATGTAGACTGTTACTCTAAAAAAATTAGTAATAATACAAACAAAACATCAACAAATTTATATTATAATAATTATATCGTATTTACAGTCCTTGTACCATCACATTAAATGGTAATAGTTTGCATATTGCAATAAGACCTTCGAGAAGTAAATAAAGCAGCATTTTAAAAGATGAGAAGAAGAAGTGAACAAAGTGACATTGAAACACCTTTCACGGAAATTGACATGCCATAAGAATGAAATAGGCGTCACTCAAAAAATAATGGTTGGTGCAAATATTTTACATTTTATTGGTATTGGCTGCAAACGTACTTTTGAAGAAATCTTCTTCGGAATTTTAATTTTCTAAAATTAATGTCTATCTGACATAAAGAATAAATAAATCACTCAATACAGTCAGAATAATTGGAATTTATAACAATTAAATTATATTATTACACCTCATGAAAGTACAACAAAAGAATTCTTCGATCCAACTGTGGAACCAGAACAGGTACTATGTTAATAAAAAAATAAAATGAGACTTTAATTAAATGTGTGTAATTAATTAAATATATTAAATACAAAAAAATCTTCATTACCTTTGGAGACAGTTTTGACTGATAGAGGTGTAAAAATACTTTCAGGGGTTCCAAACATATTAAAAAAATTGTAATGCATAAGTTAAGTTCGAAAAAAATGTAATTCTCTAGTTTAACTGTTTTATTATTTCTTTATTCACTGATTTATTTATATTATTTTTAATTTTCTACTTTACGATTTGAACGGAAAAGCTGCATGAGGGGCAATATAAGTTCATAACGGTAACTGAAGACGGAAATAATGTCCAAGAATTGATTAAGGAGTTAAATAAAAATATGTGTTGTAATATGTGTGGTGTATTGACGTTCACTTCGTGAAATAATTACAAAATTGATTCAAACTCCTGTTTTACTTTCTGCTGATCTCCGCGCGCTGCGATGTTGGCTTGTTGCTTCACTTCCTCTTTTAGCAAACTCCATTACTTTGTAATACTAAAAATCTCTCGGATTGTTCCGACTACGGAGCAAGTTGTGCGTTAATAGGGAAGTTAAAGTCGGCGCTAATTCCTGTAAGACTAAGACATTTACAAACACTTAACAAGTCCTCGACGTCTTCCCAACTTGCAGACATTGTTTCCGCAGTCCGCGGCGCTGCCTGCGCATAGTTTAGTCGCACTGCCAGAGTGAGAGGACAACTTTCTTAGCAAGGCGTAATTATGATGGCATCAACACCAAAACTTTAGGTATTTAATATCGCAGCTTCAAGCATTAATTGCTCCTCACCCACTTGCTCTTATCTTTTCTTTGTAAACTACGACAATATAAATACACTTGTGTCTATACGTGGTAATGTAACTTGAGTTGCTACTAAAAATAACTTTCAATTAAAAGAGTAGTTACAAATGTCAATATAAATTCAATCCATACTACAACAAATAAACACGTTAAAGTACAATACAAATTCTAAATTGTGGAGCAACATTAAAAGGTCAGCTGTGAAATAACATTATTCAATAAATTTTTAATCTTTGTACAAAAGGTTCACATTAAAATAGAGTAAGTCTGTGTTTAAAATATACTAATAAGATAAAATAACAAAAATAACCAGACAAAATGAAGTGATAATATAAATACCAATTCATATTATTTGTTGTTTTTTTTGGCCATTTTATCTCATTTTTACAAATATGACCATAGAAGTATCATGAACTTCTTCTTTTATTTTTTTGGCACTATAACCGAATGTGATTTTTGGCCTTATTAACAATTTTCTTCCATTCCGTCCTCTCCTGTTTGTAATCCTTCTCGATGTCATCTACCCATCTTGTTCGGAGTCTCCCCCCTTTTCCTCCCCCCAATTGGCTTCCAGTCCATAATCCGTCTAGGTGTTCTGCTTTCATCCATCCTAAGTACGTGTCCCATTCAGGCCAACCTTCTGCTCTTGATAAACCTAACATTGTCCTCATTATTTATGATCTGCTCTCGTTCTCTGTTTGTTCTAATTCTACATTCTCCATTCGTACCTACAGGTCCGTATATCCTTCTCAGTATCTTGCGTTCAAATATTCTGAGTATGTGCTTATCATTATTATTAAGGGTCCACGTTTCACAACCGTATATCACTACAGGTCTTATGAGTGTTTTGTCAATTTTTAACTTCAATTCCCTATTTAACATATTGGATTTCATTAATTTTCCATACATGTAGTAAGTTCTGTTACCATTGATGGTACATTGTTTTATTTCACTTCTCACATTATTTTCACTGTTAAGTTTTGAGCCTAAATATGTGAAATCCTGTACTCGCTCAAAGGTATAATCATTTAATTTAATATTATTTATACTAGATTCTTTCTTTGTAACCATCATATATTAAGTTTTATTTTCATTAATTATAAGTCCTCTTTCCTTAAGACAGTGATCTATTGTGGCCATCGTTTGTCTTAATTCGTCTATATTTCTAGAGATGAACTGAAGATATATGTGCCATGGCTGAATCTTGCTTGCATTTGGCTATTATACCGTTATTAAACAGCCAAATGACAGAAAAAAAGAAGTGATGTTATAAATACCACACAAAGTGTCTGTCCTTTCGTAAGGTGATTAAAAACATAAGAGCCGAGAATGACATAACCGTAAAAAACAATCCGGATGAGGAACTTGTCATTATTAACTGACAAAAAAGTTTCATTTAAATAAATAAAAGTTAATAATTTGCAGCCGAAAAGATTTTCATTAAGCACCAGCAATGCAGGATCGTAAATTTGGAACATTTCGCAATAAATGTTTATTTAACAATAGCATCCAAACATTCGTATAAATTTTAACATTAACATTAACGCGGACTGTGCAACAATAATAATTTTTTTTCCACAGGTGAACTGTTTGTGCAAATCAGGATGGTGAACTGATATAAATAATCTATTCACTTTTTTTACAGGTTATAGGATAGATATTATTTATCTTAAGGATTGATAATAGCATAGTCTTAGTTAAAAGTAACTTCGAAATGAGTATTAGGAGGGAGAAAATGAGGCAACTGATCACAAAAATACTCATTATGATCACGAAAAATTATTTAGTCATCACTTCATTGGAATAATTGTAGTTGAAATGTTACTTTTCAGTAATAATGTTAATATTTAAAGTACTAATTTTATAATTTATCTACCCCCCCTTCTCTCTCTCTCTCTCTCTCTCTCTCTCTCTCTCTCTATCTCTCTCTATCTCTCTCTCTCTCTCTCTTGCTAAAAAAAGTTTCAATTTCAGCTTCATTTCAAAACTTTAATGAATAATTTTTTAAAATAAAATATAATTACAGTTTATCATTATTTTTTCAATATTGTAATATTATATATAATTTTCGGAAATTAACCGCTTAAGTCACGATTAATTATTTTTATAAGTTTTTATTGCAAGCTGTCATCGTAATTAGCCATTATCATAAAATTATCATAAGTCTATATGTGTTTTTAAAAAACCGACCGCTTATAATGAAAATTATTATAAACAACACATTTTTCGATAATTAATTGATCACTCTATTTCCTGTACAAGTTGGTAGATCACGAAACGAATATTAAAGAACATTTTCGAGTGACATACAGTGTGTTGAAAAGTTGGTTTTGGTTTCGACGTATTTTTCAATTTCCTTCCACAATGATCTTGGCCTAAATGACGAATCTCTTGGTCGCCATAAGACAGTTTCATTCAAGAGAATTCTGAGGCAGCTCTTGGACTGCCGGAAGACTGTCCAGCATCAGGAAATCCTGAAAGGATCGCTGGCATCTATTCAGAGATGGCTAGAAATGAAAAAAAAACTTTCTCCGCGGAAAAGAAAACATTTGCCATTTGTTCATTTCCCCTTTGTTCAGACTCATTTACGTTTCCACGGAGCAGTGAAAACAAAAATTAAGAAGTTACATTTTACAGTTTAAAATAATTTCAAGTAATTTCATAATAATGTGAGGAAATAATAACTAAACCAAGGCGTAATCAACTGCACTTTTCCACATCATTTGACTTGAATCCTAAACAAAATGAGAAATTAGAAACAGTGAAATTGTAGTCTTTTCAAGTACATAGGACTTAACAAATCATCAGAAAAATATCAGTATTCAAAAATACGGAAAAATGTTTATTTTACTGTTTTGTTTTTAAGATTCTTTTCTAGTGTTTTATTATTGTGTAGTGGTAGTTTCAATTCAATCAATGTTTTCTGTTTTACTTTAAATTCAATCGTCATTGTTCTGTATTCACGCACGAAGGGCGAGATTATTTTCATAATTAAATCTAAAGGGTGCGTCGTGTTCGTCACGAACGTTTGAAATTAAACACAAAAGTCTTATAATTATGGTATTGACATATTTGTTAATATATTTATGGCTGAAAACTGGATGATTGCGTAATTTCTTGGCAAATTTTATAAGAAGAAATCCAATACATTATATTTTGGTGACAAAAATTTTATAATTACAAATATCATCATTAACTTATTAGGGATTATGACTGAATACAAATCAAAAATTTAAGTGTTGGCTTTATTTGTACTGAAATATAACGCGATTTTTTTATGGTAACAGGCAGGCTACATGGGGCTAATCCACATGGTAACAACTCCCCTTTAATAGCATAGGAAGGGATTTGAAAGGAGGGATGCGGAAGGGTAGAGGAAGGTAGCCAAGGGTTAACTAGGGCCCCAGGGCTATGGCTTAAGGATCCTACCCGGCAATTCGTCTTAAAGTGATGCAGGTAAAACCCTAGAAACACCTGCATCAGGTTGGTTGGACATTTGGTACTTGTCCCACGCCCTTCCGATAGCGGGAAAGGGGTTAGCTGTGGGGGCGCAGCTTTCCCCTCGCCGAGCCTTGACCGGTTTGGGAGGCAGCTGGCCGACTATTCCAATAGGAATAGCGGACAACTCTTACCGTGTGCCCAAGGTCTGCGACCCCGGAACATTCACCTCTTGAAACAGGCCGACGTGCCTCGGCATGTGGGAACCTTGGTTCAAAAACCAGAGAGAAGTGAAGACATCCCCAAAGGTAGCCTCCGCCGGATCTCTCTGGGAAGGTCCATAAAGCGATTTTTTTTAGGGTAACAAGCTTCTTGAGGGTAATCCACATGGTGGCAACTCCCCTTTAATAGCATAGGAAGGGATTTGAAAGGGGGGATGCGGAAGGGTAGGGGAAGGTAGAAAAGGGTTAACTAGGGCCCCGGGTTATAGTTTAAGGATCCTACCCGGCATTCGCCTAAAAATATTGCAGGGAAAACCCTAGAAAAACCTGCATCAGGTAGGTTGGGCATTAGGTACTTGTCCCTCGCCCTTCTGATAGCGGGAAAGGAGTTTACTGTGGGGACGCAGCATTCCCTTCTCCGTGCCTCGAACAGTTTAGGAGGCTGCTGGCCAACTATTCCAATGGGAATAGCGGACAACTCTTACCGTATGCCCAAAGTCTCTGACCCCGGAACATACACCTCTCAAAACAGGCCGAGTTGCCTCGGCTTATGGGAACCTTAGTTCCAAATGGAAAGGAAAAGGCATCCCCAAAGGTAGCCCCTTCGTATCTCTCCTACAAGGTTCTGCATGCGAGAGAACATCCCTCGCAGGCAATAGCCCTCGCAGAGCCTTGCCCCCTCAGGCTTGTGGTAAATTTTACTTTTGAGTTTATTAACGGGCTTTCATTACTTTTCTGAGAGATAAACATATATTTATACTATTCGACTAAGAAGTACCTCAATAATAACAGACAAATTTAAGTGATAATATAAATACCACACAATTGCCTAGTTGCAATTTGTTAATTTATATTTTGTTACATTTCCATGTAACACTGGAAAAGAAGAAGTTACATTTCAGAGTTTCCATAGAGTGGTAGTAACTTCAACACTACATTTTGTCTGCTATTTGGCTACTTATATTTATCCATTAGTATAATTTGTAAGTGTAAAACTTTTCTTGATAATGTAACTTATTACTCCGTATACGAATTTTTGAATCGGTCTCACATTCGCTGAACTGCCTTGCCTAAAAAATTGCCGAATATGCTACAAATATGTAAATAGTGTGTCCATTTTCCCCCTTGGGTTCTGTTTTCCTGCCTCTGCATTTTATCTTAGTAAATATCCATGACGACATCCCTCCGTACCTAGCGGCAGGAGATGAATACCAGGAAGTGATAAGTATCGTGTGCGTGTTTCTTAAAGATAGTGTGTATGAAAGTGGTGACTGGACAAATGTGAACAGATATGATTTTATTATTAATTATTGCTATTAATATTAATTCATTTTATATGTAATTTAACTACTGTACATTTGTGACGAATCCTATTTCCTCATTAGAGGGCTAATGGTGAATAAATCTATCTATCTATTTTAACACAGACGTCTCATGTTTTCTAATATATATCTATATGTTGATCCCATTGACGTAACAGCTTCTCATTTGTGCTCCGTCAGTAGTCGTAGTCGTAGTGATGTACTTAATTTTCGTGTTTCGTAGAATTCAAACTTATCCTACCGTTAAATAAAAAGTATCACTTTAGAAAAATCGGTTTATTAATTACAAAAATATATTATAATGCCAATCAATTAAGCCATTAATTGGTTTTAATAAAATTTAATTGTAGCGGCAGGAGTTTCCAAAGCGACAATGGAACCGAGCTCTGTTACTTTGTCGGAAAGTCAGAAATAAGTATGCGCGCTAAAACTCGAGACTACGATAGTTTAGTTGGTGGCAGGACATTTCAGAGAACGGAACGAATAATAATAGAGCAGAGACTAGCCATCGTTAATGTATTATAAAACAAGGCTGTGAATTTAAGACAAAGTAAAAACATTCACGGAAGTATTACCCCGTAAATATCGCAAAGTTAGCAGGTTTTACGTCTATCAGCAGCCAGGAAAGGAGTGCAGTTTTACGTCTGTAGCAGCCAGGAAAGGAAGTCAGTTTAAGTCCAAAGCGGTAAAAGACTAACAAATCTATGAATCACAGGACTCAAATAAGGCAAGAGGTCACCAGATAGCTGACAAAAAGGAGGATCATCAGAGTTCCTGGGTGCCTATGAAGGTTGACTTAAAGAGTGTAAAATCTGAGAGCCGATATTAGAATCAGTGTAAAAATTTTTCAATAGTGTGCTCCCGAAAACAAAAAGGAATGCTGGAACCAGCTGGACAGATGTAAGTAACAAAATACAAAAATAATTATTTATGTAAACGTAATTAAAGGATAGAAGTAAGATTTCGTTCTATTTTAATTGCCAATCAGATTAAATTTCTTTTCTTTTAAATTTCTTTCTTTCGACATATTGTTTAGGTAAATGTGAACTGTGTGTTAATAAGATTTTAAAATAAATTTGTTGTGTCCATTATCAAACTCAGTGAAGGCCGTGAGAAATTAATATTTTAAATTGTAATTGTTTGTGAGTTAAAGCAACAAAGTGAAAATAAATAATTATATGTTTTAAATTCTTATTGATTATTTCATCTAAAAAAACGCTTTCCATTTGATTATTACATTTTGGCGCTTCACGTGAGGAAAATTTCATTTAATTAACGTCATTCTTTTAATTATTACAATATGTACGATGTCATTCTAACAATCGTTATGATTTATATGTCTTTTCAAGGTGAGGAGACCTGTAGTAATAGACGTAATCGTGTGATACAGTGGTTCATTTGCTAGCAACAGTATTCAAGATGGAATAAATAATAAAGACGAACTAAAGCCAATAGGTTGTTAGACTGAGACATATTTCGAATAAATAAATGTGCATATGAAGGGACCGATAATTTTAATTCCACGAGTGAAGCATTAAAATCAATACCCAATAATGCGTAGATTGAACTTTTTGAATAAATGATGTAACAAATATAATTTAAGAGCTCATATATATGTAAAATGATCTTCAACTGTTTCTGCGTGACGAAAACAGCATTTCATTAGTAAATAGTGTATTCCAGTTTTATTTTATGTATAACGCTGAGACATTTAAAACTCCCTCCTTTTTTACACTGCGAGTTTAAAAGATATTGTGTTGAAATGTGAAATATATCTGGCTTGTCGCCAGAGCGCTCTGCTAGCACTTTCACAGAGGGTGTGGGGAGGGAAAAGTGTTATTGCGATAGGAAATGACGAGGCCATAAAGAGAAGCTGCAATGGATTGTGGGCACAATGGCTCCGCATAATCAGGACGCATGGCCGAAGAGGGATTTACAAAAATATCCTCCGGCAAATAGCTGCTGCAATCGTCAAGATATATATTGAAACTAAGTTATTGAGAATATTCTTCAAAACAAATGGTGCATGTAAATAATCATTTACAGAAAACTGTGGGCTCGATTCCCAATATATTTGAAAACGATGCATTAATAGCACGATCTGTCATCTGCAGTGTTGTCAAGTTATAGAATCGGAAAGATCTCAAAATTTTAAAATTGGAAACACAATACGAAAGTATTGTCTTCAAAGTTGTTCAACATGACGTACAATGCTCAGAATCTAATTCTGAAGTCAGAACAAGGATCAAATGTCTCAAATAATTCGAAATTATTATTTTAGGCGTTGAAATGCTTCTTAAAATGCTAGAAAACCATACTACCACCTCCAGTTTTACGTTTCAAAGGATCATTGCTTTGGTTTTTTCTGTCTGAATACAGAAAACTATATATGTATGTAATGTAGAGATAACTAAGGAATTTATTTTATTTAAAACTATGTCTATCGTTCGGTAATACAGGTGATGTATTTCCTTTAATCTTAATGTTTACGAACAGTTAACCCTGGGTCAAAATGTGTCCCGAGGTAAAGGTATAAAAGCCTTGAGAGGTAAACACAGAAATCAGTCGGACAGTCAAGCTGAGTTGAGCAGTCCAGCGCCAACGAGGGCAGTAGGACAGTCTCAGTCTAGTGGCTGTTGGTGTTGTTTACGTTTTTTCTAGAAAATCTCAGTCGAGTGACGGGTCTTGGGCCCAGTGGACTATTGTCAGACATTCGGTCCAGGTGCGTCGCTGGTTTTTGGTCGCTGTTTATTTGAGTGTGAAATAAATCTGATCTGAAACAATGTTCTGCGTTATAGTGGATCCAACTTTTATTTTTTGAAGGACGTTGTGTTTGCATGCGGACATAGTATAACGAATCTCACTCGAGGTTTAGATAAACTTGCCAAAGGTTGGTAAAATTCCACGGGTGATAGTAATCCTGTGTAATTCCGTCTATCTATGGTAGCTCTGTCAACAAATCCTCCTATGGTAGCACTGGGCAATACAGAAATGAAGCAAACTGGAGAAGGGTGTTGAATTTAAGGCCTTCAGATTGGTTCTTTAAAAATAAGCGAGTGGAGCTACATTTTTCTCGCCGTCTAGCCGATTTATTCGGATTGATTCAATCAACTTCCAAATCTCCAAAGTTTGTTCCGAGCATAAACAAACTACGAATTTACAAGCATGCGTTGAGGTGAGCTGGGACACTTGAGAACCACTTTTAACGTTCCAAGGCATTTGTTTAGTTTTAGCTGTGCATAATAATTGAGCCATAGATTTCTATAATAAACATCGTAAAACGTTCTATAGTTTTCCGTTTTCATTTTGTAAATTCCTATATTGTATTTGAGGACCGTAGGCGACCCTGATTGTAAGAACTGAAATAGCCGTGAAAATAATAGTAATTGATTTTGATTACATTTAAGTGAAACGTGGGGAAATATTCCTAATAAATAAATGTTTACTACAATTATTCGGCACTCCAATGTGGGTTAGATAATTTTTTTTGAATATTACAATATATAAATTGTAACATGATCGGTCTGTGATGAGATTTTTGTCATGCTGCATGCTTTGGTCGGCTTTCCTTTGTCTTTTCTTGCACCGCGCCGACATTGTTGGGTTTTCGACGCGGTTTTAGCGTACTCGTCTAGAAATTTGAGTTTTCTATAGCATCTCGACGAAAAAGGATAATTAGTTTTAAATGAGAACTCAAACTAAATGGAACATAGTTCCCAATGGGGAGCTCAGGGTGTAAGAATTATTAGCCCCGAATGGGATATCGTAGCTCGCTTATAGTTCAGACTCCGACGACTATAAAATCGCGAACCAAAGAACAAGCGAGATTAATGAATTATCAGTTTAGGAAATGTCACATTTATTACTATATATATATATTCAAGTGGATAATGTGGATTTGCCAAATTAATTAGCTCAATTCGATAGGATGGGACAGACAGCAAATTCCGTACTTTTATCAAGAGTTGGCATAGCCAATCTGGGAAGAAATATCAGAAATTCAAGGGTCTGCTTCAAGACACTATATTGTTTTAAAACAATTAAAATTTAATGTAATGAAAAACTGACCAAAATTACATTATGTCTGAGAAGAAAAGGGTTGCAGAATTGTATTAAGGTATTTATTTTTCATACGAAATCTTAGCTTTCTTTAAGCTTTTTTATTACTTAACTTTTAATTTCAAAGATATAAAGCCACATATGTAAAGTTAAAATACACTTCTTGTTTTTAATGAATTATTATACTCGGAATATATTCCTGAAGCAAAGAAATAATAATGAGGTTCTCACGCTACTAATTTATTTAAAATCATCGTGGACAGAAGCGATTTTACTTAGGGAAGAAACAGATGCGATAATAAGAATTACTCGAACTGTGAATTTAGTCAGTAACTGGTCTTTATACATTAATTTATTCGATTTATAGATGACAAATATAATGCAAATATACAAAATAATCCGTGGGAAACACAACTGTGTTGTGGATACACATAATACTGCAGAGCCTCAGTAGAGCTCGGTTTAAAAAAATTAAATATAGAATCGTAGGTTATATAGATTAGTTCCAGGGTTATTATAGATTGGATTTAATATGTGTGGATTTGATATGTTGATATTCAATATGTTAGTCTGGTTTTGTACTGTCTGGTTTTAAGAAATTACGGGAAGAAAGAAAAAAAAATGAGTGATGGAGGAAGGAACATGCAGAAAACCGTCAACAGCCGTCTCCCTGAACGAGTACGTTCTTAGGCTTCAGAGTGTTGTGGGCTCACATGCTATGTTCTGAACTGATGATCCTTACTCCCTGAAGACGATCAATGAATTTTACTATTCGAAACGCCTGTTCACTTCATTTTTCATCTTTGATACAATCTTCCACCTATTTTCTTTGTTTGCTAAATATTTTGTTATGTAATTTGTGAGCCTACAATGGCACAGGATTACAAGTTTTTACTGTCAAAGAACAAACACATGGATCACTTTAATTTATCAGAAAGACGTAAATTTATTCTAAGTGAATAAACGCTACATATGCTATGCATATGTTTTAAATGTTTATTCACATTAGTCGTAAACGTAACAAATTTTATATATATTAAAGAAAGGGCACCGGAACCGAGAAGCCATAAAATTCTTGCCCGTACAAAATTGTTGACGTCGACGCCCAGAACCCAGTATATTCTCTGGAGAAATAAGTGAAAACTGTCGATTCTGGAATATATATTCCTTTACTTTCGGAAACAAATATTTGGAAAATAAAAATTAATCAAATGTAGGCAATTTTTGAGAACGTATTCAATTTAGAACTCCTCATACATTCAATACGCCTTTATTTGTTAGTTTAAGGGAAAAATTAAGGTGTTGATTTTGGAACTCATACAATCATTTAAAATTAAAATGCGCTTCATATCATACTCAATAGCTATGCGTAATGGATTATTGCAAAGATTCAACAATATAAATATATTTACAATGCGTCGGGTTAATTTACTTCCGCCACACAATTTATCGATCAACCTCTTCTCAATTAACTCTTACATTTTGAAAATTTGTGGCAACAGCGTGAAATCATTTGTGGTCAGTATTATCGAGTTTTTCATAGCTTAGATTGGTTTAAGTTAAGGAGGATTTAATACAGAAGTTAAAAAGGAATTCTTAGCCAGCGAGTTTTCCGTAGTCGGTTAGAGAAACACTAAGATGACAAAAGGAGGCCAGAGACAAAAAATATACCAAGAAGAATTAGGAAATCAAGTATGGAATAAGAAACAATACAAAGATATAGCAAAAAGAATAATTAGGAAACCAACGTTTCGAATGGAAAACAAGACGTAGATATAGCATATGCATATGCATGAGAGTCCGAATAACCCTGGTGGTAATGGACCTATACTTGGTTTAGCACAGTTTTAAAGAGTCGGCTATTTCTGCACAGCTTTCTGTGGTTTCCTAATTATTCTTTTTTCAGTTTGGCGTATTTATTTATATATACTCTCCTTCATTAAGTATTCCCTTTCAACTTCTGTTCACAAAATCTACTAATAACCCAGACATTTTTCAATTCGAAATAAACAAGTAAATTTTGCTTTATTTCCTAAATTAGTCATATTCTGGCTACTCAGTTTTCTATGGCAATGAAAAAAAGGAAAGAAGGAGAATGGCAACAAATTCTGCTAGTAAGAGAAGCCATAACCGGCGACAGAGGTGTCTCTAATGACACCTCTCTTCAGCGAATTCAAGATAAACTGTTAGTATACGATTCTTTTCTGTATACAGTAATTATGAAATATAGTTTATATGTATCCATAATTTTAAAATTGTAGAATAAGCTTACAGTGTCATTCTCTTCTATTCAAACAATATCTCCGGTAAGTGAATAATTTGCTGTAGACGTCGAGTCAGTCTTGCAATTCTAACTGACACTTCCAGGTTTTCTTGTGGAGAACAGAGGGTCCCAATACGTAGTTTGGGTTTTTTAAACAAGACCGTACGACGCTCGTTATTTCCCCCGGTAGTAATATTAGTCTTTTTAAATTGAGAGCGATTCTAGTTTCCTCTATACGCAACTGCGACACGAGTATACGGCTGTTTTGCGGAACTGCTCATTTATTACATTTATTGCTGGCGACATTAAAACTTTTTCATAACTACATTTTACGGCACAAAATGAAGGTAAAATTCTCTAAATGTGTAAGCCGGACAGAATTACCTTCTGCAGAGAATGGGCCGCCCGCTAAATTTGCCAGTCTTTCTCATAATACAGTGGGCGCTCTTCCCCTCAAACCGTCTACCACTTACATTTCAGGCAGCTCATTGTAACAAATGTGCGGACGAACACAGAAACGTTAAGATGAGGAGAGTGAAATGTGATGTTCAAAGTTACGAGAAAATATCAGGTTAATACTTTTATATTATGTTGAAAACGTTCAAGCTTTTGGCAATCTAGTTTCGGCAAAATTATTCATAAAAGGAAACGTTGACGTCTGTACACAATCAGAAAAATGTCATTTTACACCAAAGTCTATCCAAGACTTAGGTTTGCTGGAAAGTATACTTTAAATTATACAATTGTAACAGTTTGTTGCTTTAATATGCAGGGCAATTCCTTTGTTTTCGCAATTCAATATGCATGAAGTAATCTTTCCTTGTTTTATCTTAACATACTAAAATTTAATGATCGCCATATAATATTCGAACCATGACAGTTTAATTCTTAATCATTTATTTTCCTCAATACAGCATATTTCTGCGTATATATTCATCTTTAAAGACCCTTTCGCGGCATCGAATGCATGTCACGGATGAAACGAAAATATTTACACTTAAAACGGTAAATCTAGGGTTGTCTTGAAACGAAGGAATGATAGCAGTATATCCCATCGTTATTAAAATAATTGAGACATATTAGAACTAAATTACTGCTGCTAAATAATAACTTAGTAATTTCAAGGGAAAAAAAAATAAATTAATCAATAGAAAATCATTTTTCTATAGTAAATCTACCTTTAAATTCTCCCAAGCTTTTCGATTACCATGGGTAACAAGCTACATAAGCACACATTCCTTCAGCTGTTATCACACAATTCAGTCTGATATGGCTAATTTCATGTTAAAAACCATGACTAATCTGAATATGTTCAGTAATCGTATAATAAGAACACAGTCTCTCTCAATTGTGTCATCAGCAGTGAAATTGGCTTGATGTCCTGCTGTTTCATGGGTCTTCACGCTCGATCAAATGATTTATTGTGCTGAAAGTCTTCAATGGACTTCTGCACCTGGTAAACCTTCAAAAGTGAATTATGAAACGCTGTACTTCTGTGGTCCAAAATGACAGCACGAGAAACATGTTTCCTTCGCAGCATTGCAGGGAGAACTGAAATGATTACGAAGCATCTTGTCAGAAGGGAAGACAATGCGTTCGGCTTGGGAAAGCACCAACAGACGATAAAAACTAAAGTGTGTTTACTTTTTGACTTACCCTCATACATACAATTTAAACGATATGTTATACGTTACAAGTTTCGCTATTTTTTAATTGATTGCTATATAATGACGTACATGCTTACATTTCCTAATTTAATTAGCAAAGAAACGAATAAAAAATTACCTCTATAATTACTCCAGGATGGTCATTATTTTTCCAAATCAATAGTTAGTGTATTACATGGAAACAAATATTAAGACCTCGTTGATTTTCTGTCCGGGCGGACTGTAGAACTACCAATATTATATAATAAGGCTTTGTTGATATGTTACGAAAGTTTTCCACTGCAATACTTTCTTTGTAGACAAAGAATATGTTATACACGATTTTATTTGACTAAATAGACTTCCACGTTCCTCCAATGAAAATACACTCAAACAAATAAAAGTTTCAACATTATCAAACGCAATTTTTAATTAAAATCAAAGACATTTTAGTTATTAAATTTTATTTTTTAAATATGCAGTATTAAATTGCTACTGTTAATTAATTACCCCGTAACACAACTGTTACACGAACGCACCAGATGCGCTAACGAATGTTACAGTCACCTCGTCGAGGGAAGATGGAGCAGACAAAGAAATGGCTGTTTCGATGTGGTTCTGGTAGGTTTGGCACGGATGGGTGCTCAAGGCTGGCGCCAAAAGGCATCTAACCGTGGATAAATGAGAAGACGAAGGCACTCCCCAGAGCCGCGGTGCTCAAAATAAGATTAACAAATACTTCAGCATTTTTTATATTCAATTTTTTATATTGTGAGGTTTAGAGTCGCGTTAACAAAATTGTTCTTGGCGACTGTACATGTTTAAATTAAAACATATATTTGATCATTTCAATGACGTTAGAATAGATGGGTAAGAACTGTGGAGGATTATTTTTCTTTATCGAGTCTTGTGACTGTGAGGATTTCAAGCAGTGAGTGAATTGCTGCAGATTATGTGCAAAATTCTCGTCCGGTATGTGTTGCGAGAAATTTTCTTCTTGGCCTGTCGTACACAGTGCATTCAAAAAGTAGATGTTTTATAGTTTATAGTGAGGAAGATATGGAAATAAAATAATTTAGCACACGTAAAATCTGGCAATGAATCGCGATAGACACCTCGTTAAAAGTCAATGAAGGATGAAAAGTGTTTTTTTCACAACGGCGGAGCACTCACTATAGCAGGTGTGGCTTTGTTTGCGACGTCTGTTTTGTAGATGGAGAATTCCTCTCACCTTGAATCATCGACGGCTCCGACTAGAACGGACTCGTGAAAGCAGTAAATGTTGCGTATAATGATAACGGTCGTCATTTGGGGCGAAAAAGTGCCATTTTAACGTTGCTTATAATGTTGGTCATTTACGCAATAGATGATATGGTATTTATTACTGTATTACTGTGGGAATGCCATCGGTTTTGCCAATTGGTTTTATCCACAATCGCGGACGCTGGTATTAAGGGTTGGGTGGTTTAGTAGCCAGAAGGTTTGCAGAATGAGAAGGCGTATTCTTACTTTTGACGCTATGTTACAGGAAAAAAATTTTCAACCACATGCTTAAGAAGTCTTCGACGCACAGCACTTAAGCTTCTTCATTAAACAACCGCAGACCATATAATGAACATATTTGGGATGTGATCTTGTCCGTCAAGTTAGCATCAAATGTAATGTGGAAAAGTATTCAATAAAATGGAATAGCTATTTCCAAGAAGAGATTAAAGGCCTCGTTGATTCAAAGCAGTAGCTCACATTGAGACCAGAGAAGTTGAAAAATTACTGATGTATTTATGCAAGTTTATCTGAATTGTTGATGATTCATATATCAGTATAGCAGTAGTATTAGTAAATCGAAAGTACTGAAAAATAGAAAATGCCAACAATATTAGTCATAGTGACTCATTTACAGAAAGAAGTGAAGTCAATGTTTACATGCGTTACATATATGTAGTAGACTTCACATCTGTACCGGTAATAGATGACTATAGGCTGCGCCACGAAAATGTAATACGAAGGTCACCGAGTCTTCAGACTACGTTGTCAAACATTAATAACGGGCATGTGTCGCGATCATGCGTTAACGGGATTGTGAGGGAGGGTGCACAATTTGGCAATACCGCTGGTCGAAGGGTTAGGAACGGTGCTACTTGATCTTTATATTACATTTTCGTGGTTCCGACTATAGGACTGTAACAGTCCAAAGCTTCTATTTTACAATTTTTCTAGCAGACAATGAATTATAATTATTTGCTTATTTTGTGGAGTGTTATTCGGCCATTAATCCGTTAACTTTTCCAACAATTGTAATATTGTCGTCGAATAAAAAATACTTGTACGGAGGTTCCTCGCTGGTTCATCACACCAAGAAAAGGTCTTTTAAATATATTTCCGAAGGTTCTTCGCTTAAGTTCTAAAATTAAAAGTATGTTATCTCAGCCTGTCTTACAGTCACTTCCTACATCTGAAGAGTCTTCCCTAAATGATAAAGGAAGTGATCATGTAAATATGAAGAATGTAGGTTACCTACGAAGTGGATCCAGCACATTCTAGTCACATTGTTTCAGATGCACAGGCTGATGTCTAAACTGACACAAGTAGGGGAGGGTCAATTCAATAAAACGTACGTTTTATACCTGAATATTTTTTTATCTATGGGGACACCGAAAACAATTCAATTATGCAGAAGACATTCCTATTGTTGACACACTTCGTATTTCTCGTTTTTATAACGAATTGTGAGATCGTTATAAGCGATTTGATACTACTGTCCACTATGAGAGCTCTGGTGGAGGCTACCTTTGGGGATGCCTTTACATCTCTCTGGTTTTTTGAACAAAGGTTCCCACATGCCGAGGCACCTTGGCCTGTTTTGAGAGGTGTATGTTCCGGGGTCACAGACATTGGGCATACGGTAAGAGTTGTCCGCTATTCCTGTTGGAATAGTCGGCCAGCTGCCTCCTAAACTGGTCAAGACACGTAGCCTGTCTACACCCAATAATAAAAAGTTAAAATTTACGTCTGTGTATATATATTGCGATTAGGAACCATATGGCCAAAAAAACAGACCTCACAAAAATGAAAACGGGTACAACGTTTCTTCCACAGATTTGTGGACCGTCTCAAGTACACGAACTGTGGTGTGTGATTCGTAAGTAGAAGTAACTTAAGTAGCAGTATAAGTTAGAATGTGATCGGAAGGTGGGAATATAAATAAGAGTTAATTACGTGATAAAAAATAATCCCTTATCTATCTGCACACGATTTTTATCAATTTCCATTCCACGCCGACCGTTGACGTTAATTCCAATTTAGTGTTCGTGATACATCTCCGCCAATTATTGGGCCGGTTACTTGTGATTATTCGCTCTTCTCCTACTTTTTGGGAGTTCCAGAATTATAAAAATAGACCTTCTCCGAACTGTGTCCTTTGAATATTTTTTTCTGCATAAACAACAACTTGCATCTTTTTTCATGGACAGCCTGTGACCGCTAAATTATTTTCGTTAAATATTTTAGCGCTTTATAACTTTAAATTGTCCTATTCTCTTCTGACAAAGATGCGGGCATCTGGCATTCGAATAGTATCTCAGTGTGATCGATTACAAATCAAATTATTATTTTAACTAAATTGCATGTCACAATTGTGGTGATCCATTGTCTACCTTATATTTTAATGTTGTGTAATTTTTAAATTTCTGGCAAGCAAAAAGTATTTTCCATCTAAATTTTGTCGAAGCGCGCAGGCTAGTCGAGGGTAATCACTTAGTTACGGTCAGGCCTCCTATTGTATTTCGAAGGGAGCTGCCAGGTATTTTAAAAGGGGGAAAAAAAGAACCTGAGCAGACCGGGAGAGGAGTCTGAGAAAACAAGTGCTCGGAGGAGGGTGGCTCTTTGCACAACATTACAAATTTTTTCTGATAATAATTTTTAATAAGAAAAGGAGTGTGGCTAGGTCCAGTCTAGCACAACTACAAGAAATCAACTTTAAACCCGTCAACCAGGAACGTGAGGTAAAGCTACTACGCCAACCGAACCAGCATCGGTTCCGGAAGGATCTTAAAAAAAAAAGGTGACTACCGCCGCCAACACGAGAGACACCTCGGTCTACAAGCATTTCCAAGTAACTGAACACCAACTTGGTTTAAGCCTTTTTTATATTTTGATTATTTTAACTTTTTTTAGGTAATCCACATGGTGGCAGCTACCCTTTAATAGCATAGGAAGGGATTTGAAAGGGGGGATGCGGAAAGGTATATGAAGGTAGCCAAGGGTTAACTAGGACCCCCGGGCTATATTTTAAAGATCCTACCCGGCATTCGCCTAAAAGTAATGCAGGACAAACACTAGAAAAACCTGCATCAGGTAGGTTGGGCATTGGGTACTTGTCCCACGCCCTTCCGATAGCGGGAGAGGAGTTTAAATTTTTTTTACGCCCGTGTTCTTTAAGAGTAGCCTTTGATGTTACATAAGAGTGTTCTTTCTGCTCTCCAGAGTATAATTCAGTTATAAATTACGATTCATTTTGTTTTATATTAATAATTTAATCTGAGTTTTGGCAAAATAAATTATTCAAAATTCATAATTTTTTTATTTTATATCCTAAATAAAAATAAAAATTGGCCAGTTATACACCACACAATTATATTAAGAATAACAAATCAGACGAAACTATTTAAATGCTTGTTAAGTTATTATAAATTCCTGGTATTAAACCAATGTAAATAATATATAATCATTTTGAAGTCAACTCAAATCTGAGAAAGCCACTCCTTGTTGTAGCATGAGATATAGGATTGACAGAATTAATTCCTCTGAGTGTCGTTTCTGTACACCCAGGTACCCACAGAGAACAGGCTTTCTAATTGGGCACCCATCAATATCTACATGCAAAGAATATGTCATAGAGGACCGATGTGGTTACCAAGCTTTTCAGCGGAGGATCTACGGATATCCTTAATTGACAAATAGATACTTATCGTCCAACTGAGAGTAATTTGTAAAAATTAATTTCCTAATGTCGATTGGGAGAAATTATTGATAGCCTTCCTTGCCTGTTTGCATGACGTTTAACATTTAAGGTACGAGAGCCGAGGAACGAGTGGCAAAAATATTTTGCCTCTATTTAACACTGCAAAAAAATATACCATTTACAAATAAGCACGTATGTACTCAATCCTTTTTCAGTATCACTTTCGTGAAGTCTTTTGAAACTTTTTGCGATAATTGGTTCGCTCACTCGTGGCGCCTCGTAACGACTGGCCAACATCCCCCTGACTCACTCTCTGCTCCTCTACAGAGTTGCAGTCACTTAAAAACTCCATATTGTGAAGAGGAGATTAAAACGCGCCGGTCATCAATGCTTTCTGAAATCCCTTCTCACCCCCTTGCAATAGCTTTATCTGCTGAAAATTGCTATCCGCGTACATTTATAGTCTGCTGCCGCTGCGAGAGAATAAAAGCAACTGCTTTGTTCCTCAGACGAACGACGAATTCTCCGGACAAAAGAGTGAGATACGAGAGATACCAAATTTACCGATACATTTTCGCCTGCCTAATTTTTTTTTTCTATTCTATTCGTTAAAGCATTATTTCATAACTTTAATTACTTATCGTATAATTGTAATTATTAATGCATGTCAGATATTGTAAGTTTAATGAATCGGTACATACTTCAAATTTACCAGCTTCAAAAATAATTTTTATTTGTGATAAATAAATGTTTTCACCCGTGAGTCATATTAAAAGCTATGTAAATATGCACGTGTCTGTTGCGTTTAAAAACACGACTCGTATGTGATCACAGTACATTAAATGAGTACAGTTTAGAAGTTAATAATTAATTAAAGAATAAAATAGCACGATAAGTTTTGTAATCATATTCCTTTTTGAATATTGTGGTTTCTGTTAAAAACAACTGAAAACAATAATTATTTTCTTTGAGAATTATGAAAATTAATTTCCCCTTTGCCAGTTTATATATTGTTCTTAAAACAACACGAATTTTACCATTTCTTCAAAGGAGAATAAATAAATAAATAGTTTCTATCGTATTCAATTTATTTTCCTAAAGGGTATAGCAGTATAAATATGGACATATAGAAATTTCAGTAATCAGATCGGCTCACCAGATTTAAAGACTAAATTGTAAGTTAAATATATATAAGGTTTTTTCTATTTACTTTTTTCGCAATTCCACTTCAGTAAATACTGGTAAAAAATATGTGCATACGTACGAAATTCATCATAATTATCGTCGGAACACACAGAGTTGATATACTAGTTAGATTCTGGTGTTTGTTGAACATCTGTGACGGCAATAAGAAACAGCGTTAAAGGCGTCCTTAATTAGCTAATTAACTATGGACACAATTGGCTCGTCTCCAATGCAGGGGCGGGAGCTAGAGAAATTTTCTTCCTTATAACCAAAACAGTGCACCTTTCTGGGACCTCTGCCAAATTGTGCCAAGCTTGTAAGGTCTAATTGGCCTGTTGATTACGACTGTAAAAGTGAGACCATTTTATTTGGTTACGGATAGTAAATGCAACTGGTACAATTCTAAAAGTAAAATTTGTATGTTGACACTGCACTTACGTCTCAGAAAAGGAAACCTAGTTGCAATTGTACGCACGTTGTGGCATTATAAATTTATGGATCGTGAAATTGAGGGTGCCTCGTGAAGTTCTAAACTTGAGAAAAAACAAATTTCATATTTTAAATAAAAAAAGGTTAAATAAAACCTAAAAATAAATAATTATGGAAATCCGCATAATTGGCGTGTTTCTCAATTCTGACGTTATTCTTCAAAGCAAATATTTTCCAAAAATTTATTTATTTTGATTTGTGATACGGAAATAAAATGCTAGGAGAGAATATGGCTCACGTGTAAGTCTTTCGATTCACATTTCCTAGAGTTCAATGCAATCAACTTAACTCATGTCGTGGTCAAAAAGAGCTTTTTTCTCAGCATAATTTTACTAAGTTTTGCATTAACGACTCGATTTATTTGCTCCAATAATGCCGAGGGTGTGATTTTGTCTTTTACTATATATCTATTATGTGGGTTTCTCGTGACACAGTGACCCTAAGGTTTTACTCTGATAGACCAGACTTCATCTTCTTCCCGCGCTTCAATTCATTGTTGCATTCATGGATTGTTGCTTTGGGTTGTAATAAAAACCATTATTTAATTAAAAGAACTTTCAACAATATAAAATTATTCTGGATCTTTCGTTGTTTCGAACATATTCATCTGCGTGTTATTAAAAACAGCCCAGCCCTACCTCAACAACAGCACTCAGTTGACGAATTCTTAAGGTTTTTGTTTTATTTTACCAACTGTTCTCAATTTTCTGCCGTACAATAAAATAAGAAAATCACGTTTCACCAACGTAGAAAAATCGGTTTGGATGATAAGTGTTCATTGAAATGAGTTTCTGGTCTACGGTAAATAAAAGCGGCAACCACCACACTGGTACATTTCTTATACCAACATGTTCATACTAATCTTTGCAGACTGCGGAAACTTTCTATTCTGAATGTTGGATTCCTTCGATTATATCCTAGGCCGTGGCGGTTGCTGAGTTTCCGGAACGCTTCATCCTCCAAAATGAAGGTCCGTCAGCTGACCTCTTCTTCACAGATGAAAACAATGGTGAAAATTAATTTAATGTCAGAAATAAGTCCTCTTTTCTGGATGTCAGATTTATATACTCGTATATTAAGAGGGTGAGGCAATAAGTAATGCCTCCTATTTCTTTATCATTTTTTTAATACAATTAAATGTTATTTCACAGTCTATATAGTCTCCGTACTTTACCACAGTTTTTGTCCACCTTTTAACAAGGGAATGTGTTCCACTGCGGCTGAATATTGCGTGGAGTCACTGCAGTAACCGGCCTGTCGCTTCGTTTTCATCAGCCAACGTCGTTTTCCCTTGAGCTTCGTTACAGAGATATTCCATCGCCGAACAGTGCTGACATCCACTGTAGCATCACCAAACACGTTTTTCAGCCTTTCATGAACACGAATGGGCTTTTCACCTTCCGCGTTTAAGAAATAAATCACAGGTGTTGTACGTACATCAGTGTCAGTCATTTTGAAAAATGGTGCCTAAGTTAGCTTAGGAAATTATCAGTGCAGTGGATTGAAGAAGAATGTTTGAAGAATCGCGACAAATTCAAAATTTTTACATAACGAATTTATTTAAGGGAAAAAAATAGGAGGCATTACTTATTGAACAACCTCCATTTAATTATAGAAAAACAAACAATTGAAGAAATAGTTGAGCTACGAGCTTCTGTTGATGCCACTGAAGCGTTCGCATATAATTGTTACTAATTTATTGAGAAACTATCTCCAAAAATAAAACTTGAATGGGACAGTCGAATGAAACATGTTGGTCATTTTCTGCACTTCTCACTTAATGTAATTATTGTCAGGTCTATGATGTATTTTTTTTTTGTGCATGGGGCTAAGTGGCCGTGTTTGATGTTTCCGAAGCCTCAGAAAGGAATGCGATCGCCGGTCACCGCCTCCTTTCACCGCCGTTATTACCACCTCTTGTGTGCGGCCGCCCCCGGCCACAACCCTTAACGAAATACCTGATGGGTTGCCTCATACGATGCTGGGTTACCGCAAACCTCACCCCTCTATCGTCCCGGAAACCATCATCATCCGGCAACTATCTGATTGAGCCTCACTTTATGACCGCCATAAATTCTCATGATAGCTCATATAGAATGACTTAATATCCTCAAAAGAAACAAAGAGAAAAACAAGGCATTCCGGTTCTCCCAAGATACGAGCATGTGGTGAGATATATATTCAAATGTAGTATGAAGTAATCAAGATTTGTAAAAATAAATAACACGTTTCGCAAGAAAATCCATTACGTGAAATTAAATATTCAGAGCATATGATTAAGTATTTTCTCGTCTAGTTTTAACTGCTTGAAATTCATCCATTCAAGTAAAGTTGTGGTTGGATACCATCGTCAATTTCATGTATGAATCCCGTATTCTGGTTTATCGTTACATTGTTTTAGTACTATAGAAAGCCATAAACTGGAAAATGTCTTAAAAATCTCAAGAATACTACTAATTGTTCATTTGTAAATAAAAAAACTACTAATTTGAAATAAATGTTTTTTGGTATAAAAAAATACTTGATTATTACGTCCAAACTCCTATATTATTGACAAATGACAATATACGAAAGATTTAAACAATTAACCATAATATAAATGGCGGTAACCCTAATATTTACGGAACAGACTTGTAAACTAAATGATTGTAATGTAATGCACGGCATGTGTGCCCTTTAAACGAATCATGTCCAATAATACTCAAAGAGTTATTCTGTCACATTAAAAAATAGTGAATATTATCATACGACCATTTGTTTTTTAATTAATTCTGTTACTCCAACATCTTAAAATGTAGCATGATGTAAATTTGTATCTATAATTCATGAACAATAATGAAAAGTAGCAAAGAAATAGAAATCATTAAACGGAGAGATAAATAAATTGTCAAATATAAATAATAAATTTATATTATCAAACTTTCAATTTTTCTAGTTTCTATTAACGGATGGACAACAAAGATGATGAATTTTGAAATCAAAATCACCATATAAACGGTATGAAAAAGGGCTACAGACACAGTAAATTGATCTTCGGATATAAATTCACGATGGATCGCTTTATGATAGCACAATTGGCATTGTCCCTGAAACATGCCAACAAAAATTATGATTCATGTGGTCTTTTTAGACGTTTATTTCGCACTGTGACACAGATTTCATCAGTGTCACGGTGAACAAGAATCAGGAAAATCTGAGAATATTGATTACGTGTCTACGGGCAGTTAAAGGTCAATAAGGACCGAGGAAGCAGTTAGTGAAGTTGGAGTGCGACAGAATCCTAAAAACTACCAATAAATCTGCTTAAATTGTATGTAATACAGCGAACATCAGAATGAGCATTGCTCATGGACTACTGAAGAAAACTATATAAACGACAAAACCTTACTCTAATGGCACTTCACCTGAAGAAGATGGCGGTGACAGCCATCGAAACGTTGTGACCCAGTTGGAATCCCGAGAACACTTCATACAGCAGTTACACCGGGAAAACCTACGTTCTCTAATGTATTGAACCCTTATAAGATTAATTACTGCAGTAATACAAATCAGATTATCATATTTTTGTTCAAATTATGGTGCATTTTGAAAATTTGAGCATTTTATTTTAAGACAAAGCACTTCAATAATTTACTTAAAATCGAAACATGTGTACCCTCCACATTATCGTAAACTTACAGTAAGGATTGCCATTTTATATCGGGGAACATTCATTAATGTTAAGTATAATATAACTAATGTGTGCGCCATTAATGTTAAAAATGACGCAAACAATTTAAATAAACTTTATGATTCTTTATCATTGTGATCTATTTGTTTCATTATATAAATTTTGTATTTCCATTGTTTCCTTAAATTTCAATGCTTATAACAGCTGTGTCAATTAGTAATTTCGGACGCAACGTGTGGGCAATCCGCATGTTTGAAATATTTGTCAAGTTTAGAATATTATGTAACAATATAAATTATATTTTCAAATATCATTTTGCAAAAGTTTGTTTTTCAATTTATTTGTTTATGTCATTGAATGTAACATCTATACACCTGAATATATCCTAATCAGGGACAAAACGTCATGTTTTTATAGTTATTATGCTGTTAAATTGAACAATTAAATTTTTTCAGACGAATAGGCTGCTATTATTATTATTTTCCTTGTAAATATCACAATTTTATACAATTTAAATGTCAAGATGTTAATATGAGTGTAAACAAAATTAATGTATTGTACTGTCCATATCTTCATACCCACTTCGGAATTACCTGCAGACTTCTAATCATTCATTTTCTATTCTATTCTTCTGTCTCACAAAACGGGTCGATCATGAAATAAATTTAAGAGTATTTCTACATCCTCCATGATAAACACAAAAATAGGTTTCTTCAGTGAACACACTGAACTGACGAGATGCAAGGCTAAGTGCATAATTGAACGAATCGTGTCGGGTAGATGTGAAGCGCTCCATATCTTTAAGGATGTAAACCTACATATAAATTTAATTCATAATCGACACGTTTTAGGGGACGAAAGTAGAGAAATATATAAATACAGAATACAAATTCTTGAGAAGAAGTTTGCAGAGAATTAAGAAATAATATGAAAATATGGATGATAAAGAAATAAAGGAATATGGAGAGTACAATACAATACCTATATTGATTTTGTTAAAACTAATTTCAACAACTTTGAGATTCTGGTAGTTACAAAAAAGATATTTCTTAAGCACACATTTTACCAGTTTTGTTTTCATATAAATTATATGTAAGGCAAATGCCATTTTTACCGAGTCCATGTGAGTTAAAAAGTAATCTTCATCGCGTTTGTTACGTTATTTTCTGAAATTCCTCCACATACTCATCCACTTCTCGTTGTACTTCTAAACCCAGTTGTAGACAAAGTAGCTAACCCTTTCAAGAACAAAATTATGTAAAACTTTACAAGCCTTTACAATATCAATTAAGGTTGTCAGTTTATAATTCTGTGAAAAATACTCCGTTTTTTTTACACATTCTACAAACTTTAGAGCTCTTGAGACGCGATAATTAAAACTCTGTTTGGGATTGACATTCAGTGTCCACTAAACAGTCGGATTTTGATATTTATTTCTCTTAAAATTTTAGAATCCATCTGAAAAGTCCGAAAGCAGGGATGAAATGAATAGTGGTGGTTGAATGTTTATTGTATGTTTTCTTTTACGTCTTACGTTTTGCAAATATATTTTATTATAATAAATAAATATCAGATAACTATAACTTACGTTTTCTTGCGATTGTGACTTGCAGCATTTGTGTAGAGGAATACATTCCTCGACTGAAGTGTTGTGGCTTTGAATTGATTTTTCTATCCGTGTAAGAATATTGTCGAAAGTTTCAATTCCTATACGAAAATAATTAAAAAACTTAGGTTTAAATTTTCTCAACACCTCAAAGTCAACATAGTATGTCCCCAACATGTCTCTTTTCAAAATCATTGGACAAATTGCATCATTAACCTTTTTCGTTTTTAAAATCATCTATACCAGACTATACAATGGAATAACTTATCACGCTCCATATTCGTAGAATGACTAATGGCAAGTCGGGCCGACAACGGTCTGTATGTGAAGAGAGTTAATTTGGAGCAGTGGCCGGCTAAACTGTAGTTTAAACTGTTGTCGGCTCAGTGTGAAACTAGCCTTAACCACGTTCCCGACAGCCAGGACTCTGCAGTAGGAGAACTGGGCTCGACTCTCGTCTGCCGTGTGAACAACGATACCATGTCGGTCTAGTGTTAAATGTCACATAAGTTCTTTCTCTAGTGAACCTGTCGGTTAACCGATTGTTGGGTAAGTGTGATCAATACAATCTAGCTTTAAAAAAATTACCTCGATGTGTTCTCTTTGTCAACAAACATGATAACTAGAATGGTTTATTAATTCTCCCACGTCAATATCAGATAAGTGTCTTACACATTTGTAATCTCATTAACCTGTTACATCAAGGCTGTTATATCCTCTACGGAGATCATGATATTCAAGAGAACATCATTTAGTTACATCGCGTTAATGTTATCACGATAGCATTGACAATATGAATAGGATTTAATATTCATTGATAATCCAAGTGGATGACTTCGTACAATATTTATTTTCTTATACCGATCTTATTATTTTTTATTTGTACTGATCACGAACGTAAGTATAATGACTTAACAGTTGAGATGTCCTTACGCCTTATCTGGCAATACCACTGTTGTATACGTGTCACCTCTTTAAGTCATATTTAACGAAGTCTTATTTTTAAACAGAAAAAAGCTTGACATTAATATTTATCATGTGCGCTGAAGGCGTGGGGTTATCTATATGTAAAGCAATGCTTGCCGCTGCGTCACTGTCGCGGTCGGCACGCCTATGACGTCAGCGAAACAGCTGTGTCGAGAGACGAACAAAGTCGCCTTCCTCGCCGTTTGTTTACGTGTTCCCCGAGGTGGGGACAGATCCCAGTATTTGGGTTTCCCTCGTGAAAGGGACTGTCATCAAGGAAATTCATCTTCAGCAACACCAATGTTCAAGAATGTTGAGCCCACAACGCTTATACAAATATGCGCATGTTTGAAGCCTGAAGAAACTGTCCACACAACACATGTAGGAACACTTATAACTTTTTGATAAAGACGTCACCGACGGTCGAAACTTTGAGCTGTAATTTGGTTCTCGTAACAATTTATCAACAGTTTGGTCGTTAACACGTTATATAAACAGAATGAGGAAACAGTAAACATTTTTATTGCATTGCTCACGAAACTTCAGCCATCACAGTTAAGATTTCATCAAGACCATGTATTTAATTATATTATATTTTAATTTAAAAATAATATCAACCTCATCAACATGGTTATATTATAAATCTACCACTGACTTATGTACGGTCTGAAAAATTTTCTCACGGTCGCGCGTATATGTAATATTTTGATAATATCTATATATATATATATATTACAATGTAACGTAATCATGATTTCCTCGTGAGCAAATATAACCAGTTTTGCAGCAATGACTTGAGACTTTCACAGATATTAAGGAAGAGCAAATGTGCATTGCTCCGAAAATAAAATGACCACGAGGTCTTCCCAGAATTCGATAAATTCTGCAACAGACGTTTAATCGTTAAGGATGGTTTAAAAATTCCATTGTGGTGACTCGAGGGCTCCAGGGTGTGCGTAATTAAAAACGGAATACTGTTTTCTCGTTTTCAAAGAAATTCAATTTTCGAATCGTCATACCCTTAAATGTATTATGTGTGGTGGAATGAGGTCTACAATGTCCATGTCTTTTCATTGTTAAAAACAAAACGTTTTAGACCAAATCTTATAAGTTCCCGGAATCGAATATATTTCATTCTGTGGTAGAGAGAATAATGATTTTGTGGACGTAAAAACAAACAAATGAAAAGCAATATTAAATACCGCTCTGATGAACAATGTGTTTCCAAACATATTGTATATTCCAAACATGTCCCTGATTGGCAAAATGTTCATGTTTTAGATGCCACCTGGCACTTTTTCAATATTATATCCCAAAAACTATTCATGAAATTCCAAACATATTGTATATTCCAAACATGTCCCTGATTGGCAAAATGTTCATATTTTAGATGCCACCTGGCACTTTTTCAATATTATATCCCAAAAACTATTCATGAAATCTAGCAACACAATAATTTACGTTCCAATTCATACTATGAAACTCAAGTATAGGCTAACTATGATTCCTTATGGCTAAGCTGTGTTCTTGATGTTGCTTTTACTTACGTCGCCTGCATTGAGCCGCGTGTCCTACTAATATCAACAATTGGTTACTTCATTTTCCAATATAAATTAATGATTTAAATGAGTAAGTATAATAACGGCACATACTTGAATTTAAATGATACTTCACATCAATTCTCTATTAAATATTGCTACTCAAATATTTGTGATGTACGAAGTGTGAAACTCACTAAGCAGCAAAATTGTTCTGGTGTTTTTACTTACCGAACACTTAAGCTATTGAAATTCTCCTACGAAATCTGAAATACTTATGCAGGCAAGCTTTTACAACAACACTGGCGAAATACCGGCATACAGAGTTTTCTTTTTTCTCCCATCCTCAAATATATATCCTGAGCATTTCGAGTTTTCGTCCAATTTTTGCCCGTTATAAGTTTATAGCTTATCCAAATTTTTATCCTTTAAATTTTTGTATTAATATTCATGAACAATTCTAAAACTTAATCCGATTGAATATATAAGTTACCTATCAAATATTCGTTGCAATAAACGCCCTCTGTTACGCCTACCGACCAATCTCCATTTGCCTTGAATCGTGTGATTTTCCTACATTATCTCGAGAGGCTACAGCGTTGTTTTACGGTACGTGTAAAATAAGCCGACTATATTTAGAAACATTATATTTTACAACTCCTGAAGTATTCATAATATTTCAATGAAATTCAGACTGGTTTATGCCAGGTCAATTATCTTCTTGAGTGCCAAATTTGACAAATATATAAATAACAAATAGGTTTATAACCCTATCAGATATTACTGTAATGCAGTCAGCCATACGCAATTTCAAATATACAAGCAGACAACTGGCCTTGATGAAAGGAAACTGAGCTATTTCTGGCGTGGGACTGAGTTGTCCTTGCATTACATCGTATGTGATCCTCAATTTATGTGCCTCAATAAAATGGCACAATCTTAAAAATAAATAACACTGGTCAACATGTCTCACGAATATCAATAGTTGTTCTTAATGCCGTTTTTTATCGTGTTTTCAAAGATTTCTTCGTAATCACTAAGAGTTTATTTTTAATTTCAGTTTTTTTAAAAAAAAAATAAAACTTTCATTTATACTGAAACAGCTTCAATATGCAGAGTATGAATGGAATACTTGTTGTGATTTTAAGATAATTTCACTTACGAGGGTTATTTGATATATCTGGTAAAAAAGTAACAAAAAGAATTTTTATTTTGAAAATTTATGTAATTTTTCAAAATAGTTTCTTTCATCGGCAAAATACTCCGTCAAGGCCTCGATTGCTTCTTCATTTGATGAAACTTTCTTCCCACCAAACCAAATTTTCACGTGCGGGAACACATTGGTGCTACGTCTGGTGAATATGGCGGATGAGAAACCAATTCGTATCCCAACTCGTACACTTTCGCCATTGAGCTTCTTGCTGTGTGCGCTGGCGCAGTGTCCTGGTGAAACAGCACTTTCTTGCGCGTCAATCTTGGTCGTTTCTCAATCAGCACCAGTTTGAAACAATCGAAAAGAACAGTATTATAGAGCCAAGTTATTTCCACGAAATCTAATAATATTATACCCTGAGAATCCCAAAAGACAGTGGCTATCACCTTTTCAGCTGACAAAACGATCTTCGCCTTTTTCGGTGCACTTTCACCAGCTTTTGTCAATTTTTTTGATTGTTTTTGGTTTCAGGAGTCTAGTAATGGATCAAAGTTTCAACGACGGTCAAGAAGACAAAAAGTTTTGTGGGTTACGCCTAAACATGGCCTAGATTTCCGAATCAGTTTTTGGTCCAATGTCAACAGTCGCGGCACTCATCTTGCTCAAAGCTTTTTCTGGCCAGTTTTTCATGGAGGATGAAATGCACTCATTCAGTTGAGAAACCTTCGGGATCTGCTACCTCACGCACTTTTAGTCTGCGATCTTTCATTACGATATTGTGAACTTTTTCCATGTTTCCCTGAGCGGTGATTGGCGGCCGGAGTGAGATTCATCTTCTGTGCTTCTGAGACCTCGTTAGAATCATTAATCCAGAAGTAAATTGTCTTCAATGATCGTGCAGAGTCCGCATGAACGTAATACAATTCGGTTTTAATTTGTGCAGCTGTCCAACCCTTCAAATGAAAGTGTTTAATGACGGCGCGAACATACCAACATTACAGAAGACTGCCAACATTAAACTACGACTAGCATGTATTTAAAACTTTTAGAAATATCTTTGAAAGGATCGTGTTTACAAACAATGACGCAATTTCCCTCTCTTTCATAAAAATTCATCAGACTTAACAAACAACCTCGTATTCTTAGTATTATGCTTGGTTACACGAAGAACTGTTGTTTTTTGTCACCGGGATAAGAGGGACAGGAAAAGTCAACATTAGGAAAAAATGGCTTAAACACTAATCATTCGTTCCTGGACAGAAAAATATTAAACATGACGCATTGTGTAATCCTAAATGGTGAACCTGCCTCCGTTACATATCAAACTAGGAGTAATTAAAGAATTTCGTCAAAGCCATGGGCAGTACTTCGAATTTCATGTGCTTAAAACAGAAGTTTCTATAAATTAGTGTAATAGTAATTAAAGAAGGAATATTAGTACGATCACAAATACGATCTCTAATGCATGATTAGAAGTTTGAAAATCTCTTGAGTCCACTGGAAAAAGAATATTGGTACGAGCTCAATATTGGTACGCACTCAAAAACGTTACCGATTTGTTGGGAAATTGAAAAACGGAAAATAACCATGATATGGTCAACGATCTTATAACAACTCATAATTATTTGGGTTTTAATATGTCCTTAAAAATATACTTCCTACACTCACACCTAGATTTCGGTGAGCGATGAGCACGGGGAACACTTTCATCAGGAGATTTCAACTATGAGAAAGATGTATCAAGGCAATTGACCGATTATTGCTGAACAATCAAGAGGGATATTCCACAGATGAATATAGAATCAAGCCGTCTTTTCCTACTTCATAGGTGAGTTAGAATGTAGAAAATATTATAGTGTCTGAAATTATAAATGCCTGTATCTCGGAAATTTTGCTTAATAGGGAAAACCATATATAATATTGGAATTCAAGAGAGCAATTACTATCCGAATCTCATATTTTTTCTTTCTGAGGCAAAATAAAGATTCTTTTTAGTACCTGAATGTAAGTGACCAAACACACTGTTTCTGAGTACCTCTTTAGGAAACTGTTTTATAGACACAAGGTCGGTTTTTTATTATTCGTTTTCTGTGTTGAGCTCATCTTTTTTTTTTCTTGGGTGTAGACAGGCTATGTATAGGGTAATCCCCATAGTTGCAACTCCCCTCTTATAGCATAGGAATGGGATTTAAAAGGGGGGATGTGGAAGGGTAGAGGAAAGTAGCCAAGAGTTAACTAGGGCCCGCGGGCTATATTTTAAGGATCCTACCCGGCATTCACCTAAAGAAATGCAGGACAAACCCTAGTAAAACCTACATCAGGTAGGTCGGGCATTGGGTACTTGTCCCACGCCCTTCCGATAGCGGGAGAGGAGTTTGCTGTGGGGACGCAGCATTCCCTTCTCCGTGCCTCGACCAGTTTAGGAGGCAGCCTGCCGACTATTCCAATGGGAATAGCGGATCATATTGCTCATCACAGTCTTTGTAGACTTTTTTAACAGCGGGTTGAATGAGGACTGTCATAAATTATCAACGTACATTAAAAAGTATGAACAAATAACTTAACCGGAATCAGTGATGGCAGTCTAAAATGAATTTGATTAGATAATTTCACTTTTATTATGTAAAACTTTGTCATTTAATACTATCAGTGTAATCGAAACTTCGGCATCGTAAATTAATTCGTAACACGTAGCGCCGACATAGAAACCGTGCACTAAATTGTCTCTGACTTTCCATTAGGCCTATGACTTCACATTAAACAATTTGAGGAAAATTAGGAAATCCCAAATAATGATGGTCGTACAGAGAATCGAATTATGAGCTTCCCCATTACGAGACCCTTGCTTGGCCACGGTCCAAAATCGTTAATAAATAATCAGTGTTGTTGACTGTAGTGTCGGCTAAGTGATTTCTGTACAGAAGCTTTATAATTTATTGACCCATAGCGACTATTGAGTCTTAAAGAAGTATTAGTTGAAAATAAGTTACCCCAACTTTCAAAAACGCTACGAAACATGTCTCAAAATAATCTTAATCGATTTTTATGAATATGTTTTATTTTTAAGAAACATTTTTAAGAATCGTAGTCAAAAAAAGAACAGGAAATTAACGCTGTACATTTTTTATTAGGCATTGTTTGGAATCTAGACTTAAAAATAATGAAGTATTTAATGTGGTGTTAATTATTTAAATACATATTATTCACATATGAAGATACGATATTATTCTTACGTTTTAATTTCTAGAATTGTTGTTTAATTTTTGTTCTCTCACAATTGGTTTTGAAATACTTGTTTAATTTGATAAAATCTATAAAGTTTTTGAGAAAATAATTCCAGTTACTACATGAATAGAACGTATAAAATCATTAAATACGAAGCAGTAATTTATATTAACAAAATTTCTTAGTGAATTGAAATTTTATTTTCCTTCTTCCTTATTTTAATTTTAAAAAAGGCTTCATTGCAACGTCTGCTGCCAAGAGCAGAATCAATAGAACTGAAGATTAGGTCAGCGGCAGGAGGCCATTCTACTTGAGCTAAAATCCTTTATTCAATCTCCTGCTCAACTCCGCTTTAAAACCTGAGGGAGAAATGCTGTGCAATTTTAATGCGTTCAGACGAAGAGAAATGGACGAAAAGTGGCGGGATGCACTGGGATTCTCTCTAGAAGCTCGACAATGCTTATAGCTAAGGCCGGAAAGTAGCTTCAAAGCTTTATAGCCTCTTTTTCACTTTCAAAATTACTGTCGAAAAATAAAAAACGCTAATTTGTGTCAGGTACATGGTTCTGCTTTGAATATAATTACTTCGTAGAAGTGTATTAGTTTTTTAAAATATTCACTTTTATACTTTTCATACTTTTCCATCCTGTCGTCAACTACGGCGGTTGGTCGAAATTCTAATTGAAGCTATTCTATTTGACTCAATGTATAAGTCGCATGTAATATATATATATATATATATATATATATATATATATATATATATTGTAATGATAAAAAAATAATAGGATAAATAAATCAATTGATTGGTGAAGCCAAAACGTAATGATTAAAAAGATATTAATTAAACAATTTATTTAAACAAAATTATTTCCATGAATATAATTCAATAGTTCGTTTATGAAACAATTTTAATTATTATTATTTAAAGTGAAGGATTGCAAAATAATTACGACATTCTTTGAACTTCACAAGACAATTTACTTTTATTCAGTTGAAATTTTCTATATTTAATATGAGTTAAATTACATTTACCGTTTTTCAATGTTTATAGATTGAACAACTCTTTTCTTAGGGTCATTTATCTGGGCCTTCTAAGTAAAGAAACAATCAAATTCCTTTATAAACTAAGAAGTTAAACAATAAAACAAAATGAGAAAGCGAAATCTGACGAATTTATCTTTAATTATCGTTAACAAAGCTTGATTAAATTTGTTTGTACTTACAACACATTGGCTGGTACCAGACTTAACTCTCACCTCACAATTCACACTAAAAGGCCATGGAATCACTGAATTTACACTTGATAAACAGAAACACGGTCGTAACTTTCGAGTCTCTCCTCTGGGAACTGGAAACCGCTACTTTTTCCGGATTATTAGTTGGACAGAGTTTTACAAACTTGTCTCTCTGTGGAATTGACGACAGTAACGGTACTTATAGAAATTTTACTGTGGCGCTATTTATTATGTTACTCCTTGCAGTTCGATGAATTTACTGTCCAAAACTTTATACTCAAATTTAATGCTTGTAACCTTTTTAGCCAGATATATGACTGCCACGCTGTTCGTTGTAAGCCTCTCAATTTCCGACTTCAACACCAGACCGACTGTTTCAGAAAAGCGCTCGCGGCCGAACAAAGCTCGTCTATCCATTGTTGCCTTTGAAAATTTTTACCGCTAACAATCCACCATAACTATCCAATTATTAAAATCATTAATGGCCTCTAATTAGTATTATAATATATATATATATATATGTGTGTGTGTGTGTGTGTGTGTGAGTGTGTGTGAGTGAGTTTAAAATTAAATTATCAACACCAAAATATATATATATATATTTTATATTCCAGATTCAGTTCCGAATTCAACGACTATTGGTGTTTAAATTTTACTAATACGACTAATAAATTTACATTTATATGGTTTCTTTGCTTCGTTTTAATTAAAAAACTTAGACGTTTCTACATTGGTAGTTTAGAGAGATGAAAAGAATTAGCAATGAAATAAAAATTTGTAGCTCCAATATTATTCTCTCTCCTTTACATTTCATGTTAGACCCCAATTCATATAAAATTCGAAAAATAATTTTACAATGGAAATATCTTTCCCTTAAGCTTTAGTTACAAAATGTTTTTCAGAATGAACAAACAACTGAAGAAAGTCTAACGTAACAAGAGATTAAATTTCCCACAAATAGTGAGAATTCGCAGTCGTATTCAGTATGGTGAGGTTCAATCATGATGTGATGGTCTACCTTACCTTCTTCCTGCTGCGTCCAGGGGGGCAGCACCTGCGTGTGAGGAGGCATGAACCAGCCCATGACGTCATGACTCCAGCAGCTCTTCCAGGTCGCGACTGGAGCAGCGGTCAGCGGCTACTGAGGGTTCTAAACTACCACATCCGCCCTCTGATGTCACAAACGAGACCGCTGTTGCCCAACGCACCGTCAGGAAGTGTAAACTCGAGCCAACTGGCAACCGAGAGGAAACGCCGGTTTCGCAGGGAAAATAAACTACTTGGGCTGCGTCGGCAGCAACGGTCAAGACACGCAATTAGAGAGGAACGCGGGATGGATTATTTGGATAGCGTCCTTTCGACAACTCATTGATGCTCCAACCCAGTAATATTTATGAATGTCACATGTGTTAAATTTCATATGTATGCAGTTTATTTACGTCACCATTAAAGCGTGTCACTACGGAAGCTATACTGAGGTCAAATTTTGATTATCTCTACTAATTTAGTAAGAGAGCTTAAATATTTATTAGAAATTCTGTAGAAGTCTACAATTTGCTAGACTTTCCCACTGAAACGCCAACACCTATAATTTCGTGTTCCTCATAAATAAACCATTATTCGCTGGATAACCACACACGAATATGCCGCCTCCCCTTCCATTTCTGTCTCTTCTATATACCACGTAATCGCTTCTAAATATATCATATGCCAGCAGAAAACTCGATTCCGTACCTATGACAATGCCCGAGTCATGCAAGTCAACCAGACTCTAAAATTCTGGAAGTGATAACTCCTTCAAAATTAAACAAAGAGAGCAACGCACAAATGTTGGGAAATATTCGTTTATGAACAGAAAGATTAGAGATTGGAACGATTTGCGTGAAGAGCGCTAGCGACTTTACCAAAGAATAGTAAAGATCTGACTAACACACTAGATAACTTGCATTAAGAAAGCTGAATGAGAAATAAGTATTGAATAAATCTAAGTAATATTTTCTTTTTTTAATTGTTTCCTTTGTAATTTAAGTTTAAATCTAGATATAAAATTGTATAGTTCATTATGCGTGCCACCAAGTGAATACTTAATTGCAGTCAATGAATTTATTTATTCAAATTTATTTTTACCGTTAAAAAAAAATTCACTGACAAGTACACTTCCACATTGTATTACTCTAATTCTTTATATTGAAAAAAAGTACACTCTTTTTAACGTTAAGGTAAAAATTTGGCACAAAAAGGTGTCTACAGTCTAATAGAATATTGATTGGGTCCATCTGTTTGCTTTAACCCGTTCCTTATAACTATTGTACCAGTACCAGTTTTTTCTAACTTTTTGTTACTTTTTCTATGGTATTATTTTACAGCTATCTTTTCGAATAATCTGTAAATTTATTTACCTATCAATACTTGTAATTTGCAAATCATTTATACAACACTAGAAATCGCTCTCAACTCCGTCCGCATAGAAAAACGTCGACTAAGTCCTTTTTAATCAAACATTCGTGATTCCGGGATAAATCTATTCAATAGTCTGCCGGAAGAAATAAAAACTTTAAGTATACAAAATTTATTTATAAAGAGTTGTAAATCTCTGTTAATTAATGGAGCATATTACTCGGTGCAAGTGTTCGTAGAAAGGAAGGACAGATTAGATCCTCTTTAATAAAATAGTTTGCTGGTATCTATAAAGTTATGCTATTATTTTACGATGATAGTATTGTAAAATTCGGATGAGAGTAGAATTTAATACAACACAGGTCGAGGACGGGAGACAACAAAATATTCGCTCTAGTGACCCAAGATCATTTGGTCTTCAGATATTACTTGAATCCAACCGAGACGGTGTATTGGCTGCTGCAATATATCAGAGCGTCTTTTGTCAGGGACTCCGTTTCACGTCTGCGGGACATCAATAGTCTTGTTGGTAACCCATTCAACATCACTTTTCATGATTGCGCAGACAAATTTCCAGTCTCTTTTTCCCGAGGACCTAGTAGATTGAGATTCTCGTGCCTAGATAACGGACAGAATAAATGGAATTGTAGATTTATATTTGAACAGTGAGTTCTGGGTCAAGTTCTTTTTAATAAACCAATAAAATCACTTCCTTACCGGGGTTTAAAATTTCCTTCTTCCAGCGGCAACAAGAGGCGATATATGGGGCAGCAAAGCAATTTAAGAAGCGTGAATTAGGGAACGAGAAAACTGCTCGTCGCCCAATAATAATTTCATTCCCATCTTTATTCAAAATAAGTTATTAAAAATCAGTCAATTGCTCAGATATTACGCCTTCTCTAAGCAGTTTAATATAGAAGCTCTAAATATAAACCATTTCCTGGTTCATATTTCTGTGTGCCTGTGTTCCAGGTTTCTAACATATTGTTTAGCTCATTGGATCAATTTGCCATTCAACGTCTTAATCAGTTCATGTTCTATCAAAAATATTATATTGATGATATTCCATCCCGACGATTTACTCTGCGTACGTCTCTAATTTGAATTCCATACTGTTTACTTTCGGGATTTGAATTAGTAGACTCTAAGTTTATTATAATTGAGATATCGAAGGAAGTATGCCGTAGGTCAAGTATTTATATATGGTTATGTTTCCTTGACTACGTCATATGATACTAATCTGTATTATCTTATCACTTCAATAGCTACACAATTAACATACAATTTCATTAGCATGCAAAGGTGCAACGGATTCATTGTAGTGACGTCTATTTTACGATTTTCTGCCCTGATTGTAAATTGTGGTTATCTGTTGTTTGTTTAAAAAAATGTTCTAACAGTTATTACTTGTTTACTTCCACTGTCGAAATGCAGTACTTTTTGATAAAATATGAATACTCAGAATCTAAGACATTGATATAACTGTAGACTTGTAAAAACGATGAACTTTGATAAATGGCCTAATGTAAATTTGTCACATACACACGCATATATTAATTACGGTCAACATGTCCCACCAGATGGTGTAAAATACAGAATCACAACGAAAACTGTGCGGAAAAATTGAAAGCTGACGTTTTCTCGTAATTCACATCATTGGTGACTAGAGTGCTCGTCAAATTTCTTGGCGACGCAGTTTAGAGTGTTTCTAAGCAGGTGACTATCCCTCTCTGCGTAATAAATTTGTGGTGTGCCCCGTCCGTCAATCTGCGCCATTCGCCATCCATGCTGACGCGTGCTATAATAAACGACTTGAGGTAGGAAAATGCTAAAAAAAAGGCCGACAGATGGGCAAATCGTGGGGGAAAATGTAACATTCTAAGTCTAAGATCTGAATGTGAGAATCAGTTTTAAAATATTTGACTACGCCTTTTACTTACTGGACCGCAGTGACGTAGTGACTAAAGGCAATCTGGAAAGATTATTCGTGGGAAGTGAAGAAGAATCAATAAATGTAAAATTTGTAGGTATTGGAATTTTGGTCTGAAATGATAAAAAGTCATTCACGAACGGTAGTTCACATTGTTTAGTTACTGTAGCAGGTGGCTCGGCAGTGTGTGTCTATGCCTGGAACCAGCGTACGTATTACTTTTACATATGCAAATAGTGTAGAGCCCAAGAAGTCTGGTAATGTTATATCGAATTTTGTGAACTGTTCTATGGTCATTTTCTGCTAAATACTTTTCATAGTAAAACTTCAGTTCATGACACTGATTTATTTTTTGATTCTTGTAATATATAATTGTGAACATTGAAGAGACGATTTTATCAATAAGGAATCAAAATGATGAGCGTTTATCAAGTGTAAAATCGCATTTGCTGTAGTACCATAAATCAATTTCTATGAAAATTGTAATTAAATATGACTGATGGGCTATAATTGTGATAAAAAAGCGTAACTGTACAATTAAATCATTTTAAAGATTTCTGCAGAAAGTTCATCAACCTTCACTAATATTACAACAGTAGGATACGTGGACTAATAAACTGAGGCTAATTAGTATGATGGGCACATCATATGCCCATCAATTAAATGACTAAAACTTTAAAAATAAATGGTCCTAAATATTGTTTATTTTCTCTCTTCTTTGTTTCTCCCTACTTCTATTGCGCGCCGGATAAAGAGGATATGCGACCTTGCACCAGGACTCTATAATACCTAGGAAGGACACTCCAGAGGATAACAGCTTTCCTACCGGATTCCCAGTTATCATCGCCAAATTCCCCTCTTCCGACTACTTAACAAGTTGTGTATGTCCTGTCCCGCAAAGGGCTACCATGAAGCTCTGAATAGAGCGTTTATATTAGGAAATTATACCCTCTCCATGAAACGTTTGAGATAGGTTGTTAACAGAGATTGAAGTAACAGTAACATTAATAACAACAAAACTATAAAAAAATCCTATTTGATCTTATCAAGTGAATCTCTGACGTCACCTTATAATCGCTGTATCTCTGGTTTGCCTAGTATCATAAAATATTTAGTTCATGTCAAAAAATTGTGGAAAGTTCAAAGTCGTATCTGTTTAATAAATATTTTATAATCCCTGAAAATTAATGATTAAAAAGCGTTAAAGTACAGAAATCGGTATTTTTTTTCTATTTAATCTAATATCTTACTCGTATATCATTTAAAGTGAGGCCCATTTAAAAATTATTATACAGAGTGTCTCGTTCAAAACCACTGTAATTTTTTTTTCCTGGGCCTTTAACATGTTTCAACGGGACACCCTGGATTTTCATTGACATAGTTGGAATAATCACGTTTTGTTCCAATGAATACAAAATAGTCGGTTACATCAAGCTTTTATTCTTCTTCTCGAACTGAGTAAAAGCCAGGTAGTTTTCTTAATTAATTCGTCTATTTGACTGTACTAATAACGTAGGAAGGTTAAATAAATAGAATTAAATATATTCACAGAAAACTCAATCACAAGATTAAGAAAATATTAATTAGACAAGCATTTCCTAAATCGTCAATTTTTTTGTATTGGTTATGTTACGATAATTTGGTTATATATTGTAATATACAAATTACCACGTTAGAGACAAATATGTGGTATACACTTTAATTAGAAGGAAACAATAGAAGGAAGTTGAAATTAAACAATTTTTTTAAAAGATAACAAAAAATATTTGTTTGAAAAATTTGATTTTCGTTGATTTTACATTTTATATTTTTAAGTAAATGCCTCCGTTTTTATAGGAATCTAAATTTCAGGGCCGTTTATAGGGCCTCTAATAAAGACAGTGATTTGCAAATTCACCAAGTTACAAAAGCAAAAAATGATTTTAAATTTACTATAACAAATTTTATACTAACAACAAAACCTATAGAAATCTGAAAAGTTATAGAAATCTGGGCAAACTTGTAGAAATCTGGCGGTAAACGTTATTTACGTAAAGGTTTACAGAAGAAAGTTTTTTGTTTTTGCATAACATTTATTTAGAGGTGCTCTGGTTTGTGTACACGCGATTATTTAAATTTTTAATTGAACAATAATTTTATTGACAGGCCAGAGCACTGATTTTATTCTCCCCTCACTTTCCAACACTTTTGGCGCCTTTCTGCTTTACTGTCGTACGTGCGGTCACATTCAGTTTTGCTGCAGAAATTTTTTTAACAAAAATAAAATGTTGATATTCAGCCCATACTTTGCTGAATTCGACCACCATACACTCTAGCCCGGATTACCATGGTCAGGCCTCCAAAACACACTGACTGTCTGTGTCTCTGTTTCTCACAACATACTTCTCTGCCTCTGAATATCTGACTATTTTTTTTAGGGCAACAGGCTACACGAGGGTGATCCACATTGGGCAACTCCCCTTTAATAGCATAGAAAGGGATTTGAAAGGGGGATGCGGAAGGGTAGAGGAAGGTAGTCAAGGGTTAACTAGGGCCCCCGGACTATGGTTTAAGGATCCTATCCGGCATTCGCCTAAAGAAATGCAAGGATAACCCTAGAAAAACCTGCATCAGGTAGGTCGGGCATTGGGTACTTGTCCCACGCCCTTCCGATAGCGGGAGAGGAGTCTGCTGTGGGGACGCAGCATTCCCTTCTCCGTGCCTCGACAAGTTTAGGAGGCAGCTGGGAATAGCGGACAACTCTTACCGTATGGCCAAGGTCTGTGACCCCGGAACATACACCTCTCAGAACAGGCCGCGGAGCCTCGGCTTGTGGGAACCTTAGTTCAAAAACGGAGAGGAAAAGGCATCCTTTTTTTTTTTTTTTAGGGCAACAGGCTACATGAGGGTGATCCACATTGGGCAACTCCCCTTTAATAGCATAGGAAGGGATTAGAAAGGGGTGATGCGGAAGGGTAGAGGAAGGTAGCCAAGGGTTAACTAGGGCCCCCGGGCTATGGTTTAAGGATCCTACCCGGCATTCGCCTAAAGAAATGCAGGGAAAACCCTAGAAAAACCTGCATCGGGTAGGTCGGGCATTGGGTACTTGTCCCACGCCCTTCCGATAGCGGGAGAGGAGTTTGCTGTGGGGACGCAGCTTACCCCTCGCCATGCATTGGCCTGTTTAGGAGGCAGCTGGCCGACTATTCCAATAGGAATAGCGGACAACTCTTGCCGTATGCCCAAGGTCTGCGACCCCGGAACATACACCTCTCAAAACAGTCCAAGGTGCCTCGGCATGTGGGAACCTTAGTTCAAAAAAACCAGAGAGATGTGAGAGCATCCCCAAAGGTAGCCCCCGCCAGAGCTCTCTGGGAAGGTTCACCTGCGAGAAATCCTCTCGCAGGCTTACTTGGAAAAGGCATCCCCAAAGGTAGCCCCTTCGTGCAGGTTTTTCTAAATGAAAGGAAGCCTGCGAGAGGATTTCTCGCAGGTGAACCTTCCCAGAGAGCTCTGGCGGGGGCTACCTTTGGGGATGCTCTCACATCTCTCTGGTTTTTTTGAACTAAGGTTCCCACATGCCGAGGCACCTCGGTCTGTTTTGAGAGGTGTATGTTCCGGGGTCGCAGACCTTGGGCATACGGCAAGAGTTGTCCGCTATTCCTATTGGAATAGTCGGCCAGCTGCCTCCTAAACAGGCCAAGGCATGGCGAGGGGTAAGCTGCGTCCCCACAGCAAACTCCTCTCCCGCTATCGGAAGGGCGTGGGACAAGTACCCAATGCCCGACCTACCCGATGCAGGTTTTTCTAAGGTTTTCCCTGCATTCCTTTAGGCGAATGCCGGGTAGGATCCTTAAAATATAGCCCGGGGGCCCTAGTTAACCCTTGGCTACCTTCCTCTACCCTTCCGCATCACCCCTTTCATATCCCTTCCTATGCTATTAAAGGGGAGTTGCCCTAAGTGGATTACCCTCATGTAGCCTATTGCCCTAAAAAAAAACAAAAAAAAAACAGGTTTTTCTAAATGAAAGGAAGCCTGCGAGAGGATTTCTCGCAGGTGAACCTTCCCAGAGAGCTCTGGCGGGGGCTACCTTTGGGGATGCTCTCACATCTCTCTGGTTTTTTTGAACTAAGGTTCTCACATGCCGAGGCACCTCGGTCTGTTTTGAGAGGTGTATGTTCCGGGGTCGCAGACCTTGGGCATACGGCAAGAGTTGTCCGCTATTCCTATTGGAATAGTCGGCCAGCTGCCTCCTAAACAGGCCAAGGCATGGCGAGGGGTAAGCTGCGTCCCCACAGCAAACTCCTCTCCCGCTATCGGAAGGGCGTGGGACAAGTACCCAATGCCCGACCTACCCGATGCAGGTTTTTCTAAGGTTTTCCCTGCATTCCTTCAGGCGAATGCCGCGTAGGATCCTTAAAATATAGCCCGGGGGCCCTAGTTAACCCTTGGCTACCTTCCTCTACCCTTCCGCATCCCCCCTTTCAAATCCCTTCCTATGCTATTAAAGGGGAGTTGCCCTAAGTGGATTACCCTCATGTAGCCTATTGCCCTAAAAAAAAAAAAAAAAAAAAAAAGCAGGTTTTTCTAAGGTTTTCCCTGCATTCCTTTAGGCGAATGCCGGGTAGGATCCTTAAAATATAGCCCGGGGGCCCTAGTTAACCCTTGGCTACCTTCCTCTACCCTTCCGCATCCCCCCTTTCAAATCCCTTCCTATGCTATTAAAGGGGAGTTGCCCTAAGTGGATTAGCCTCATGTAGCCTATTGCCCTAAAAAAAAAAAAAAAAAAAAAATCTTTTCTAAAAGGTTCTGCCTGCGAGAGATTCCTCTCGCAGGCTTTTACACAGATGAGACTGTGTCTAAAAGTTCTTAGAGTCTTATACACCTAGTGTCGACAATACACCTAGTAACCATTATCGTCTCTGAATTCTCGCGCCAAACTATGATGTTATTTACAATTCTCTGGCCTCAAAGTTACGCCGCCAATAATTAAAGAAATAATTTAAATGAAGCATTTCATTACACATTTGTAATCGTTACAACATATTCCCCTTTTGTTGGAATTACTGTCACTGCCTGTCTGGACTACGTTCCGTCGTTTATTAATAAAAAGGACGGAATAAATTGTAAATTTCTAACGCCAATGTGCGAACTCAGGAAGTGAATTTTACACTCATATTTATGCTATTATAATGAGATAATTTATCCTAATTGAGGGACATATTTTGTTGTTGTTAGTTTAAACGGCTGAATCACGTCATCCAAAAGTCTGAAGACCCGGTCTGCGCGGACCTAAGAAATACTTTCCCGGGTTCCATGCAAAATATACATTTTTTGAAATAGTTGAAATACACTACGGCTATAGAAATGACACACAACTCAGATCTTAATACCAAAATAATTTGTTTACAAAGGCAAAGTCATCAGAATTTCTGATAACTGGGCAGACTTGGTCTTAATACTCTAGTCTTACGTCTTGGGCTCCTTAACTCAGTGGTAACATAAATATTAGAGTCACAACAAATGTATTCCCTTTTAAAGGGAATAAATAGTTCAACACGTGTTTTAAAATTGATTAAATTGTAGGAATAAATTTTCTTGGTGAGGAGTTGCGGAATTTGATTTATGCATGTTGCACTTAATTAAAATGGCAGGGATCGTTTAGCGCCGTCTAGCAGCTGTATAGGAGGCCAGATGGGCATTGACAAAGGCTCGTGGTGTAAATGAATCCGAGTGCTTTGTTTCTGCGCCCGTGGCCGCCCCCATGGTCTTCTCTCCTTTTGCTCTGACACGGAGCGGCGTGGGGAGACCCTGCCCTTTCTTCCCGGATTTCGGTGGGTAATCTGCTTCATAATTGTGCGGCGCGGGAGCTGCGAAGGTGGTGAAAGGGACCTGGAACCCCCGCAGCGTTCTTTTCAGCGAAGCGGCCATAGAGTAATGCTGGTTGGATTTGCAGCTGGTAATGCTACGCCTCTCCTATCAACGCTGTAACAATCCCGAGGTGCCGTTCTTTACACTTCAGAAACAGAACGTTTGGATGTTTCTGTCCAGTTCTATACAAGAACGGAAAATTTTTTATCCGGTTCCACACAAAAAAACCTTCATGGAAGCAGAAATAGCACTTCGGTTATAAAAAGGAACTATATCAGTGTCCTTTAAATATATGTTTGGGAAATACATCACAGATATTAATATCGAACGTTTGTTAGTTTCGGAAAAAACAGTATACAATTAAATCCTAATCCCCTTTTTAAACCACCTACGGCCAACTTTCGAATGTGTCCGAAACCGCGATTCATCAAAGAAGAACAGTTCTTCTATAATTTTTTGTAAACAAAAGGTAGCGGTCGAAACTAAAGATGGGCATATTCATTTATCCGATTGGGAATTAATTACTTGCGGTGTTTCTCATGGCTCGATTATTGGGCCTTTACTTTTCATTATTTATATTAATGATCTTCCAGGATTCGTACATCCTCTCAAATCAATTCTCTACGCGTGTGATACAAATGTAGTGATTGCTGATAAAAATGTTGATAATATTGTTAGAAACGTAAAAATCACTCTGGACAAATTAAATGTGTGGTTTAAAGTCAATAAATTATCACTAAATCTAGATAAAAGAAAGTTCGTCCAGTTCTATAGCTGGTAACAACCTTCTAGACAAGTTCTCGGGTGAGGCGCCTTTTCTGGATCTTCTGATTGATAATAATTTAAAGTGGAATCAGCATGTAGATCTGCTTATTGGGGTTGTTATTGTATCAGAACCTTAACGCAACATGTTGACAACAACACTACTAAAATGCTGTACTTTGCGTATTTTCATTCCTTTATGAGTTATGGCATTGAAAATTGGGTCGATTGCTCCAGGAGCATTGAAATATTCACGTTGCAAAAGGGCGCCAACAGAATACTTTCTAATACGGATAATAAATCCAGTTGTTAATCGTTTGTGAAAAGTCTGCGAATATTAACTTTTCCCAGCGTATTTACCCACGAAATTTTAAAGTTTGTTAAACGGAACATGAATATTTTTGAAAGGAATGGCGAGCCTCGCGATTATGAGACCAGAAATCGGTCAGGTCTAAGGTCTTTGCTCTCTACCAGAGTAATATTCACAATTCAGGGAAAGTTTTATACAATAGTCTTCCTCCAGATGTTAAGAACAATAATAACTACAAGAGTTTCGGGAAACATCGTAAAATATTCTACTTAAAGGGACGTATTACTCAGTACAGAAGTTTCTTGATCGTTTCCCTAGAAAATAATTTTAAAAAAAACTTGCAAACTGTTCATTAGTTATTGTTTTGCTAATAATAACTACTTATTTCATAACTTGCTTAGGTTTTGTTGGTCTTTTCTTCTCTCTTGTTTGTTTGCTTCATGTACGACCTGGAGTCAGGTTTTGTGTTTCTTCTTGTCTGATCTAAAATTCTATATTTTATTATAGTTAATTCTCGAATAATTAATTATTTACTAGTACGTATTGTCTTTTTTCTATTTTTTGTTTTGTTTTGTAAAAACTAGCAACAAGTACAAAAATGTGTAATAAATTTGCCTCCATAAATAATGAATCAATTTTAATGTTTACATTATACTTGAACCTTTTGGCCAGAAAATGACCCATTTATTTAGCGTAAATAAAAAAACAAAGGTATTTACGACCAGAGACCACAATATGTCGAGGATGAATTTTCCACCTATTAAACCCATTCTTTAGGTGCGAACTTCCGGAATAATACTTCATGAGTAGAAATATTTCTGGAATTGTTTTCCGGTTTCCAACCGGTTCAGGTTGAGTAAGTACGAAGTTTCGTCAACAACACCTTCGACATCCTCACCTAGAAGATTTCGACGGTGCTTGTTAACGAAACGTCGTGCTAGTCAACGCTACCTAGTTGGATGAGAGAACAAATACAGCAGCGTATTTGCCGGGAAAATCTACGGAAATTAATAGAAATATTAATAGTAATAGTTCCGATGAACTATCAATAATTGTTGAGAAATATTCCATTGATGCACAGTCAAGTATCAAATGTAATTATTTCTACGGTAACTATAATTAAATCCTATTTTTCTTACTAATACAACTAAACTTTGGTGGGTCAATGTGTGTGGGGGAATAATATAATAAATTAGTTTAAGCAAAGTATTTATCCAATAGAAATCTTACAACCAATGTCATTACATCAAAATATGTTGTAAACAGTAAAAATTAAATGGCAATATGAAAGATAACTTGGGATACTATGACATGGTCTATTAAATAAGAAGGACTTGAATACATGGGATTGTAAAAGTTTTTAAGGTGTAATTTCAAAAGACAGATATTAAAGAGACGTCTGGGACTAAATAGCACAAATACGAGAAAAGTAAACAAGATTGTATATATCGAAGAGTGTAAATAAGAGTGAGTATATAAAGAAAGACTGTTAGAAAATTATACATACACTTTATATTGACAAATAAAAATATCACTTTGGAGATAAAACTTGACAAAAATAAACAGGTGATATTTTCAAAGGTTAAATTGACTGTGATAAAAGTAACTCTCATCTCCCCCCCCTTTTTTTTGTACGGTTGTGTCGAGGAAACTTTTAAACCAGTAAACAGGAACCCTAATTTTTTTATTTCAAATTCTCCATAAAATTCATTAATTTTAACTGAAATATTTTCGTATACATTGAATAAAGGAACACAGGCTTCAAGTACAAAATCTGAAATTAGTCTAATTTCGTCGGTTGTAATTCCATATTTCGCGATTGTCAAATTGAAATAAACATATTTATATATATATATATATATATATATATATATATATATATAAGATAGCCATGATATATAAAGTAGACAATCCATTAATATTTTCCATAATTTACAATCTCGGAAGTAGAATGGATCATTATCAATATTATTCTGTGGTGTTATTTATTTCTAAGTAGTGTACTTACGCTCTTAAAACTTTCGAATAAAGTTTACATATTCTAACGTTATGTTTTAACCCAAATCAGTATTTCAGTGATTCATTAAACCTAATATTATTGAAGCCGCTAGACTGAAATTAGCTGAAGAGATGGAGTAACTTTCTGTACTTTGTAGAGAGTTTTAATAAAATTGCGTTCCCAAGAATACGTTATGAGCGAATGGAACGGACGGCGGGGGCCAATTCAGCCAAGGAAGGTACAATTTAGAACAAGCTATTTTACTGTTATTACTCCGCCGGGATTGTTGCTCCGTATATATTGCGTGCTAAGCGAAGATAAAAATTCTACGTTACAGTTATCTTCTGATATTGCACGTAACATGAAACACAGTTGGGGACAGCATAATGTGGTCGTATCCAAATATCTGTGCACAGAAAGATACTGTCAAAAGATACCACAATACTTGTTGGGGAATATGTTTAACTTTTATTGGTATATTTAATAACTTCCGCTCTGCATTGAACGTATCGTGGAATAATAAAATTTTACGAAGGGAGAAAACGCTTTGATATTTTACGCTTCATACTTTCTATCGATGACAGAAAGAAATAATTTGCACCAGTAACTTATACCCGACTGTTTATTATTATACAAATAATAAGATAACTTGTAATGGATCAATTAAAAAAATATATATAACGTGACCGATTTATTTGAAGACTTTAAAAATATGTCGAAAACTACCCATCATCGTATCAACAAAAAACAAGCAACACTATGAGAACGAAATACTTGAACCTGCTCATCGTTGTTCCGCTAACGTTAGTTTCAATTATTGATAAACGAATAAATTAATTTTTACGATTGCTTTCTATAGTTATGGAATAATCTGCGAAAGGAATTACATCCATACTAAACCAATGGATTTTCCGGATGAATTCAAATCTGAAAAAAAAAGAGGGGTTCCCATTTAAGTATTTTATATCCCCCTCCTTCGGCAAGTGAGGTAGGGTGTGGAATCGAGTTTGGTATCATTTGATGTTTCCCCTTTGATAAGAACAAATTTCGTTACCCACATTTTCTTTTGTTATGAAAAGTTTTCCAGATATTTCAAGGTCTTCAATTAAATCGACCTCCTTGAGTTTTTCGTTCTACCAACAGCTGCCTAAAAATAAGCAAAATATTGAAATTCTGAAATTTCACTGTTGAAGAACCTTAATACTGTAGGGGAAAGCCAGGGCAAGACGATCGCCCAGGGCAAAACGATCACCATAAATTTTTCCGTGATTGGTTGTGCTATCGCGTGAAGAATTTATTAAGTTTCCAGTTGATACTTAATTCTTACGTGTGTGTCTGTGGTTGTTGCGTCTTTGCAGTGAAAATTTATAGGAAACAAAAAACATTTCAAGCCAACTTGATCTAAGGTGAGTTAGGGATTTTTTGATGTTTTATGTCGTAAACAGTAGTGATCAATTTATTTACACGTATTCAGACGTTTGAAGGGTCAATTAAAGTTGCTTGTCGATGCTTTCTTCCGGTGAAACCAGATGGTGTTGGGTGGCTATAACATATGGAGACTTAACCGATCGTTTGGCGGAGTTTCGAAATTCCGTGTTTACGGATGAGGTGTGGTCCGATCGGCAATCAGCGATATTTGTAATTAATATCGCTGGTTGCTAACAACAAGCAAAGAGATTGAGAAGAGCTTTTGTTTCGGAGACGACACGGTTCTGCCACGAGTTTGTGTATATTTCATCACCGCAATTTATTAGTGATTGAATAAAAGTTAAATTTGATTAAAGTTGGAATTAATTATTCGTATTCAGCATTTTATGTGGGTGTAATAGATACGTATTTAATATTCAGAAATCGTGTCCCCACAAACACAATTTTCGTGATGAGGCAAAGTGGGGCATAATGTTCCCTTAGGAAAAGAGCACCGGCTGCTGTTCTGACAAATAGTCCATACAGGAATTTGTTACTTCAAGGAAAAATGAAAAAGAATAAGACAGAACAAAAGCAGCTGAACAGGAATCGAGGAAGAGGAAAAATATCTGGTGGGAAATGTGCAGGAGTGGATAATGACCAGTACATTAGCGTAAAAATTTAAATTTATTAAATGTATGTGTTCTAAAATACTATTTGTGACAAAAATAAAGTGTTTATACATATTAAGTGTTATAATATTTCTAAAGTATATAAAAAAGTAATAATTAAACACTTGAAAAGTGAGGGATCATATTACTCTATCCTCAGGGCAAAACGATCCCTTCTTCGGAATTTGTTAAAAAATATTTCTAGGTTTAAATTTTGGATTAAAAATTCTCCAAAAAAATCACAGTACTAGCTAACAACTCTACAAATCATATGAATAATGTTTTTGAAATTATTGTGATTCTCAACTATAATATGGGTAAATACATCTTGGCAGGATCATTTTGTGCGGTGTTCCCCATACGTTTATTGGTAAGATTAATGGTTTCGTAGACTAAACTCTTATATTATTACAACAAAAAAAACGGTAGAAAAAACGTTAAGGATTTTAATATCTGGTCGTTGAACACAGAAATTAAATTAAAAATGGTTTCAGTGCATCCAAATATGTAAGAACATTTTCTGCGTACACTCCTGTATTAATATTATGGATGCAGTTTCCATACAAAATCTATCAATAAAATTCCTTTCATTCAGAAACATATGAGAAATCAAATATATAAGAAACCAATTGAAATAGATTGATGACATCGTACACTTAGAATTCGAAATTTAATTTGTATAATAATTTTTTGTATGAATTTAACGGAACTTACCAAACAAATCTGCGACTATTATGCTTGCTACTATTAGTTATTTTAAGTGAATGCCGTAATTGGGTACAGTAAAAGGGTAACTTAGAAGTTATATTCTGTGGTTTCGTTGTAGCATACAAGACTTATAAACAGTATTATCTTAAAATAACGTCTCATATTTCGTGTCGAGGGTAAGAAAATAGACATCCATTTCCTTTTTATAGTGTTTTAGATTGTATCTTAATGTAACTAACGACGCTTTTGCACGATAACATTGCTCTTTCTAAAATGCAACCATGAACAGGAAGAATTATAAAAGGCTGACGCTATAAATAACAAAACCTATAAGTCTGAAGTTCAACACAGAGTGAGACTACCAAAAAAGTGTGCTACTATTATTGGAGACTGCTATTAAACGATCAAGAAAAAAATATTTGCCTCTAATACATTATGAATATTAATTTTCTTGAAATATTTAAACTTTCAATTTAAAAGGAGACTGATATGTATAATTTCTATCAATTCAATGCAACCTCAGGTTTAAATCAGTCGCAAATTAAACATTTTTATTTCCTTTAAGTGTTTATTTTAATTTTTTGCCGCAATAACTTTCGGATGTACGCCATAATCATCTTTTATAATCCAAAATTAAATATTTTGGGTTGAAATCAACTTCGTATAAATTTTTGTTCCTGAGAAACATACAGATGCTATATCATTGAAATTCTTGGTGAAAGATTCAACTTAACTGCAATCGAACATTCCTGAATGAGTTTTTGACGATAAACAAGTCTACATCACTCAGGTACGTCGTCCAAATTTAAAAACATTTTAAAATTAACTGGTTAAATGAAAATAAAATAAAACAAAAGTGTTTTTTGCGACCATTTACGACCATTTGATAAATATATTTAAATTTTCTGTTCTTTTAGGTTACTATATATCTAATACCCATAAAATGACAACTGATTAATATGACAGCCAAGAAATATGCTACATTTACTTGGCTCTGAGGTACTTTGTTATTTTCTCAATTCAAACCCTAATTATTTCCGCGCGTTAAATGTGTGTCTATTATGATAACCTCCATGTTTAGATTAAAATGTAACGTATTGTTTAAAAGCTTTAAAGAACTCAACGATATTACTATTAAATTTATGCCATATTTGGAGAGGGCAGATTAAATCTTAAATTAGCCTTTAAAATTTGAATGATTTCGCTGGATTTAAAGTTGTGTAACTGCTCAAAGCGTAAACACGAATAATATAGTAACTATTTCTGAACACCAAATGATTTTGCTTGATACTGTTAAGAGAGACACGAGAGAGGACCTGAAGAAGAACAGCTCTCTGAATTTTATGTCCCGAAAAGGAGTGTTGGAGCGTAAGGGAGACATTGCTTAATAAATCGTAAAATATAATACTCGCAACATTTAACGTGGTTGACATATATGCGAGAATAATAATAATTAATTATTAATAATAATATTAATTAAATCCAATTACCTGTTATTCAGTTTAAATAAATATGTTAAGACCCCTTATAATGGAATAATGAGTTGAATACGGCATTAATTAATTATACTTCTATCATTTGTACGATTATAGAACGTAAGATACTGATAATAATTCTCAGATATTGCGTAGTTATTATATAAAAGTTACTCCAGCACATTATTTTCCTTGTTGCTTGTGTTAAAAACATATTTGTGTTTGAATTTCCTATTACGCCAATATTCACGTCATTGTGTTATACTGCGTGACGACAGTTGATGACGTCATTCTCCTGTTCCACGCGGTGAACAGAGTCAGCCAGGTAGGCTTCTAGACCATCGATGACTGAATACAGCGTTAAAATAAACAAGTCTGTATCATGATATACATTTAGCTGTTGGCAATAAGTTATAAAAATGCAAACGAAAACTTTAGCAACCGCTGTAAACTCAAGCAAAGCAGTGAGATAAGTTAGCGTATAACAGTTGTTGTATTGTGATAAATATAGTTGTATTAGAAATCGAGGAGGAAAGTTAAAAAACCATTGTGGATGTATATTAAAAACGTGTATATATAAAGTGATCGTCAATCATATTGTATATATTGTAATAAACAATCAATTAATAATTTAATTGTTCACGTTGTGGTAGCTATTTAATGTAATAATTAAATATGATCGGTTAATATAAATGTAAAGCTTATGAACAATTAAAAAACAAAAATATTTATTTTTGTTTTGTGGCTTTCAAAGAATAAAAGATAATTACAAACATAATTTGAGATCGGTTCTCTCAGGGTCTTTACTGGGTTTGATGATTAGGACACGATAAAAGTAGAATTTGTCTAATTAACAATTCAAAATATTATTTGCTTAAAATAAAAACAATAAGTCGATGAATGAAAGAAAACTGGAAGAAAGCGAACGAACGAACGAAATCTGACTCTATCCTTTAATTAATGTTCACAGTTATTATAATTAAAATTTGGTTACTCACATATTGTCCGTCTGGTACCAGCATTCTTTGTTTCCCCTACACAACACGATAAATGCAAATCGTTATTCACACAGATTCTAGTTCTCACAGAATTTACACGCTCACCGGCGAATAGAACGCAGACAAATTTCCGGAGCCTTGGATGAACCTCTCCTTGGTCAGCAATCGGATGTCGCCTTCCCCTCAGTGTAAACTTGTTCGACTTTGCCTTATTACTGGAACTGATGATTTGCAGATTCTTTGTAGACTTGTACTGTTATTTTTATTGATTTGAAATAGACTGCAGGGTAGTTCAGTGAAGATTTGATTTAAATGTTTATTCTCTCGTGGCTGGTCCTAAATGTAGACTCTGCTATTCCGCTCCTTGCTGCTCATCGAAACTAACTTTACTTTTAAATACTTTAGATCGTCTCGACTATGTTTCTGACACGACCACTTGCTGTCCTTTCTGTCTGCTGACTCAAAACTTAGTAGACAGACAGTGAGAGAGCAGTTTATGAGTGTTTGGAGGTCTTGACGAAACAGTGAGAAAACAGTCAGAGAGCACGTGTTATGAGAAACAGTTAGTCATGTGTGTTCTGGGAGGATGGCCAAAGGTGGCAAAGTATAAGCTGAATATATCAGTTTCTGTATTAAAGGCTGTATTAAAGGCATCTTCTACAGCCAACTGAGTGTAAAAATAACAATAGGCACACATAAATTTTGTGAACCTTTACGTAAATATCGTTTACCGCCCGATTTCTATAGCTTTGCCAGATTTATATAAATTTGTCAAATAAATAATCTTAGTTATCTTTTAAAAATATTGGTTTAATTTTTACTTCCTTCCTTTGTTTCGTTAGTAACTAATGAATACTATATATATATATATATATATATATATTGTAAAGAATTATTTTTTTGTTGGCTGCATTTTTACGTTAAATCAAAAAATTATTGACCATAAAAGAAATTTTTATATAAGTTTATTACAGTTAAGCAAGAAAAACTCTTATCTCAGGCACCTGTGGTTTTTACATAGAAGAGATGTGCTGCCCGTACCAAATACGTACTGCTATTCTGTGTTGTGTTGCTTGCTGTAGCTTTCGTACCGACGTCTCCGTATCTCACAGCCGGAAGAACGGGTTAACTGCAGTGATGACTTTAGTCAGGACCATTACAAGCGTTGACTCAGGGGTTGACCACTGGCTAAGGCGTCGGACTCCGGGATTGATTTCTGGCAAGCCGTCGTACTAAATTGTGTGGCTTCGATGAACTCTTCACCAATAAATTGTGGTCCCTTACTCACAACGATTCTGCCTCGGACTATATCAGAGACAACAACTTTACGGAGCCTCTCATAATCACATGCACTAGCTGCGGTGAGCGCAGAACAACTGTCACGTTTCAAAAGCTTATCTCCGTTCGCTCCATTATAGCCTCCCATTCTTTTACTTTTTTTATTATTAGAAAACTTATACGAAATGCCAGTTGACTGATTCTTCCATTGTTACAAGAGTTATAGCACGCAGCTGCAGTTCCGTAGTCAACAATGGCCAACTTTTTTGTCATGTTGACGCCAACAATCGAGACAAGACACGAAAATTACTTGGATGGAAATATTTATCTCCTCCACCCCCACGCACGTGCACGATTTCGAATTCTCCAAACCACAGCAAACAACACTTCCGAAACAAAACAAAAACTAATCAAAAATACACGCGTTACAATATATATACAAAAACACATCAAATTACTGACGCAGAACTATAAAAGTATTATTTTACGTAAAATCAAAATCAGTTATACCTTTCAGTTTGTTTCTTTCCCATAATTCTTCGTCTGCTTCCTGCGAGTACGTGATCTACCCTAGTTTTCGCAAAATAAGTTTTCTCGTCATACTTCAATTCAAACATAGAAGAATTAGTGGTATCAATAAACCTAATTTATAAATTTTTTGGTAATAATTAATTACTTGCTGGATGAGGTTCAGATGACTGTTCACAACTACTCATGCTGAGAACAGGGTCTTTCAACGCGGTATTTTCGGAAATGTTCATCTTTTTGACTGCAGTAAAAGTTTCAGTTGTCTGCGCGTTTCTACTATACTAGTTGATGTTATGTAAATAGAAATAATTTAAATTAATATATAATTTTAATCAAATTGGTGTTAAAATTAATACCTGTTTTTTGGAAGTCACAATATATATATATATATATATATATATATATATATATATATATATATGTATATATATATATATATGACAATTGTTGTGATACTGATTCAGTAAACAAAAATGTTTCTCTGTAAAGAAAGAACAGAATAAATTTTTTATTGACTATGTACAACAATTAATTACATTATTTACAATTACATTATTTACAAGCCTACCTGTAAAGAAAAGACAATTAAAGTTTACTATTTCAGTTCTTTACAAATTTGTTTAAAATCTATCTTGTTTATATCTCCTTCGTAAGTTCTTTTAATAGCCGTCAGATAGTGAGACGATTCCGGAACAACTTAAGAACAAACAGCGCGCGGAGCAAAGAGGAGCGCTGCATCTTTAAAACTGAAGAATGTATACTTTCTTTATATATATATATATATATATGTTCTTGTATATATATATATATATATATATATATATATATATATATATATATATTTGTTCTTCAGTTGTTCCGGAATCGTCACTCTATCTGACGGCTATTAAAAGAACGAAGGAGATTTTAAACGAGAAAGATTTTAAATTCGTAAAGAACTGATAATAGTAAACTTTAATTGTCGTTTCTTTACAGGTAGGCTTGTAAATAATGTAATTGTAAATAATGTAATTAATTGTTGTACATATTTAATAAAAAATTATTCTGTTCTTTCTTTACAGAGAAACATATTTTTGTTTACTGAATCAATATTCATAACAATTGTCTTATAAAACGACAATTTTTGTTTATAATGGAAAAAAAACTGCAATTTGCATTTAAATATGTAGCATCAAAAGACAAAAAGACAAATATCATCACCATAACCTCTATTACAACAGAGGGCAATTTGAAGTATGTGCTGCCGGAAGCCGAAAAATCGGTAAGTGGACATTTTGAATTAAAAAAAACAGAGAACTATAAAAGAGTGAAAAAAAGCTTCAATCAAAGAGGCCAAGAAAGGATAATATGGATTACATGCACAGAGGAAATGGAAAAAATTTATTTCGATGAAGATGGAAATTTAATGTTTAAGGATTTGTATCTAGAACAGATAGTGGAAGGAAGTATACCAGAAGCCAGACAGAAGAAAGAAATTCAATTAAATCTGAAAAACATAGCAGAGAGGTTTATGATAGAAAAATTTGCATGTAAACACCCAAACGCAAAGCAATGGTTGGAGATATTTGAGAGAAAATGTAGAAGATTTGAAATTAGTGAAGATAATACAAAGATTGAGATATTAAGACTATTTATGGACAAATCGTGTTTAAATTGGCACTCAGCAACACTGACAACATTGACAATGGAAGCTGGATGGTCTGCATGGACAGAGAAATTTTTAGAGTCATTTGCAGACAAAGGATGGAGTTCAGGTTTCTATGCTATATCTTATAAATATAAAGAAGGTTCACTAATGGAATACACAATGAAGAAAGAGAAGCTATTGCTTGATATGGACAATGATATTGGTACAAAGACTCTAGTGATGCTTATAGCAGCAGGACTACCTGAATTTGTTAGAAATAAAATAGATAGAGAAAATTGTGTAAATTCAACCGGACTGCTACATGAAATTAGAAAGTGTGAAAATCTAGTGAGTAAAAATACCTTCATAAAAAAGAAAGAGGAAAGACAAGACAATAAGAAGAAATTTGAAGAGAAGAAGCCATGTAAAACCTGTGAAAAATTGAACAAAGATATTAGGTATCATCCAGAGGACACGTGCTGGTTTAGAAAGAAAAATGGGAATGAAGTTGGAGTAATTGGAAGCAATTCAGTGATAGAAGTAGATATAAATACAGAACAAAAAAACGAGTGATCACACCATTGATTAAAATAAAAATATTATTAGAGGAGAAGCTAGAAGTAAATGGAACATATGATCCAGGCTCCCAAGTCTCTCTAATAAATTCAAAATTATTTAAGATAAAGAAAAAGACAGAAGATGTAAATAAAATATTTTTAAAAACAGTCAATGGTGTGACACAAACAAAAGGTTTAGTAACCATAAAAGTAAAAATTTTTGAGAAAGAAGAATACATTGATGTGTTTATTGTAGAAAGAGACGATTTTGAAGATTTTCTTATCGGTTTAGACATAATAAAGAAATTCAAACTAATTCAGGATGAAAATTTACAAATATCCCAAAAAGAAGAAATAAATACATTGGATAAAAATGAAGAAATAGAAGAAGTTAAAATAAATTTTAACGAAGACGAGTTCAGGATGAATTTAGATCACTTGGACAGTATAAAAAAAATAAAGATTGAAAAACTAACAGAAAAGTATAACACAGTATTTGCAAAAAATAAATATGATGTAGGCACCGTTACAGACTACGAAGCTCGAATAGACTTATTAGTTGATAAATATTGTAGTAAGAGGCCGTATAGATGTACTATAGAGGATAAAAAAGAAATAGAAAATCAAGTGGCAAAGTTACTCGAAAATAAGTTAATTGAAGAATCTTATAGCCCGTTTGCAGCACCAGTAACCCTAGCATTAAAAAGAGATGAAAACAGACGATCAAGATTGTGTATAGATTTTCGCGAATTAAACAAAATAATTGTACCACAAGCTCAACCATTCCCATTAATAGAGGATCTAATAATAAAAACAAGGAACTGTAAATACTTCACCACACTAGATATAAATTCCGCTTTTTGGTCAATTCCACTACGCATTGAAGACAGACAGAAAACAGGATTCGTTACACAAGAAGGACATTTCCAATGGGCATGTCTACCATTCGGATTAAAAACATCACCAGCTATTTTCCAGAGAATTTTATCCAATATCTTGAGAAAACATAATTTAAAAGACTTTTCAGAAAATTACATAGACGACATTTTAATTTTCTCAGAATCATTTAAAGAACATATGGAACATATAGAAAAAGTAATAAAAGCAATAGTAAATGAAGGTTTTAGACTAAAATTTAAAAAATGTACATTTGCAGCAGAATCAGTAAAATACCTTGGACATATAATAGAACACAATACAGTAAGACCAGTAAAAGATAATCTAATTTCAATACAAAATTTTCCCACTCCGAAAACCCAAAAGAACATTAGACAGTTTCTTGGAAAAATCAACTTCTATCACGAGTATATACCGAAAAGTTCAATATTGCTGGACCCGTTACACAAACTATTACGGAAAAATGAGAAATTTATATGGTCTGAAGAGTGCGAAAGATCTTTTACGGATGTAAAAAAGTTTCTATGTTCTCAACCTGTGTTGGAAATATTTGATAAGGATTTACCAATACGAATTTATACAGATGCATCACTGGCAGGCGTTGGTGCAGTATTTAAACAGATACAAAAGAATGGTAAAGAAAAGCCAGTCGCATATTTTTCAAAAAAATTGAATGACTCACAAAAAAGGAGAAAAGCAATTTATTTAGAATGCTTAGCAATCAAGGAAGCAATAATGTATTGGCAATACTGGTTAATTGGAAGGAAATTCACAGTATTTTCAGACCATAAACCATTAGAAAACATGAATATAAAAGCTAGAACGGATGAAGAACTCGGTGAGTTGACTTATTACTTGTCACAATACAATTTTGAAATTAAATATATTCCGGGAAAAGATAATGCCGAAGCGGATAGTCTCAGTAGAAATCCAGTACTAGAACCACTTGAAAATACAGAAGAAATACTAGAAATAGTCAATCTAATAAAAATACAAGAAATAAAAACAGATCAAGAAAAAAATAAAACATTGCAAAAAACCAAAACAAAATTAATAGAAAAAGATGGAATCTTCTATAAAAAAGTTAGAAATAAAGAAAAGATACTTTTATCTGAAAAGTTAAGCTTAGAATTAATTAAAGAAATACACACTGAATGGTGCCATATAGGGATTAAACAAATGATGAATAGGGTGTGCCCCTATTATACAGCTAAAAATATAACTGCAAATATAAAAAAAATGTGTAAAAACTGTGAAATATGTATTAAGAACAAATCCAGAGGGCAACAAAAATATGGGCTGATGTCACAATTGGGACCAGCAACAGAACCATTCGAAATAATGTCAATTGACACCATTGGAGGCTTCGGAGGACAAAGATCAACAAAAAGATATCTCCACCTACTAGTGGACCATTTTACGAGATATACGTTTATTTCAACATCGAAAACTCAAAGTGCAACTGACTTCATTAAGTTGATAAATAAAGTGCTGGAAACGGACAAAATTGGAACTATACCTGCAGATCAATATCCGAGAATAAACTCAAGAGAATTCAAGGAATTCCTAGTAGAAAATGATGTTAGACTAATTTTTACGTCGGTCAATGCGCCCTTCTCCAATGGTCTGAACGAGAGATTAAATCAAACTCTAGTCAATAAGACAAGATGTAAGATAAATGAAAAAGGAAAGAAAAGAGCTTGGACAACGATCGCCAGAGAATGTATTGATAAATACAATAAAACAGAGCATACGGTAACGGGTTTTACACGTAAGTATTTATTAGATGGCACAGATACCAGCATTTTACCCGAAGAATTAAAAACAAGAAACAATAAAGAAAATTGGATAAGAGATAAAGAACAAGCTCTGAAAAGAACAAGAAGATCACATGTATATAACAAAAATATATTTGACAAAAATAGAATTAACCACCAGTTCAACACAGGAGATCTAGTATATATAGAACATGGCAACAAGCTGAACAGAAAGAAGTTAGACGAACTGAGAATTGGACCTTACGAAATTATACAAAAAATATCAAATTCAATATATAAAATAAAAACTGGAAACGGAAAGAAAGAAACGGGATTATTCCATGTAACGAAATTACTCCCAAGATCAGATGACGGACATGAATACTGAAAATTGTAAAAATTTTCACCCCGGGAGCGGGAGATATAAAGAAAGTATACATTCTTCAGTTTTAAAGATGCAGCGCTCCTCTTTGCTCCGCGCGCTGTTTGTTCTTCAGTTGTTCCGGAATCGTCACTCTATCTGACGGCTATTAAAAGAACGAAGGAGATTTTAAACGAGATAGATTTTAAATTCGTAAAGAACTGATAATAGTAAACTTTAATTGTCGTTTCTTTACAGGTAGGCTTGTAAATAATGTAATTGTAAATAATGTAATTAATTGTTGTACATATTTAATAAAAAATTATTCTGTTCTTTCTTTACAGAGAAACATATTTTTGTTTACTGAATCAATATTCATAACAATTGTCTTATATATATATATATATATAAATTATATGCGGCAAAAAAGAAGAACGTGAAACGTTACTTTCAGAAGCTTTGTTAAATACTAGGTAACACTCGGTACACACTTATTCGTGAAGTTGTTGGTCGCTGACGTTAAGAGCACACGTTGTACTGATTTTCCGTGTTGTTTCCGCTCTAGTTGACTTTGTAACACGGCACACCGCCCTGTAGAGCGTGCCTTGTCTGAAGGCGCGGTAGATTAGCGGCAAAGCTCGCCGCCGTGACACCTACCTGAGACAGGTATTAGCCGAATAATACTGGCCGTGTTCCTGGCTGCACGCGCATCTCCCTAGGAACCAGAACCTCACCCCTTCCATCCTCTCTTTTGTGTTCACTTTCCGTTCTCGAGAAGTTCTCTACTCTGCCATCACGCGATGAACTTGTAACGAAGAACTGGCCCACTTGCGTTATTTCTCTTTTCATTGTTTAGTAGTTTATTGACTATTATAACTTATTCATTATTGCAATATTCATTTCCTTGCTTTTGAATAATTTAAATAATATAAATTAAACAATTATTATTCAAAAATTTATTTTATACGGACAGTGTTCTATTGATTATACATTGTCACACTTTAATAGATCACTAAATGATCCATAGTTTTATTTTGTTTAAATTAAAAGTTACGTATTGTAACCATTAATTACCTACTGCACGATTTAATCAACAACTATATACATATTCATTTTAGCACTTATTTTGGGTTCTATTCCGACTCGTTTGTGTATTCTCCCTTTGGTATTTTTTTTTGTATTCTGTAACAATATGCACATTTGAACTTCAAAACTTTACTACTCACAAGAAGGTCTATGAATTATTTTTATTAATTATTGATGGACGTGTTAACATATTAGCCATTGGTTTCTTTCCATAACTCCTACATGAAACTATACATTTGATTCATATTATATATACATATTATTCTTAACCTAGATTACATCTTGAATGCCAGTTTCCTTACTAAACTTTACAAGGTTACTTATTACCACTGCTGAGGTACATATTTTCCTTCTTGTACCTTTTCTAATCCTGACGTGCTTTTGGCAGTCGTAGGGGACATGCTGGATCGTCAGGGCAGCCTTGCATAAGTCACATATTGCAAATAACCCGAAACAAAGAGTGAAACTCCTCTGATCTTATGAATTACGTTGCTCTAATTAATTACATAAATACTGGAGAAGACTTTGATGTACAATTTTGAAGAAACCTGGGTTTAGGCGGGTGGAAACTTAAAAAACCTCTTTATAGTTAAAGGTGTATAATAAATATATATAAATAAAATAGAGGTGTTGCATAAAATAGTCATTAGAAGAAATAAAATTTAAAATTATTTATATAAATATTGTATATATTGTAATGCCAATTAATTAAGCCAATAATGGATTTTAAATACTTTAAATTGTTAGCGGTATTTGAGCGACCAAAAGCGGCAATAGCGCTGAGCTCTGTTGCTTTGATGAAAAGCTGAGATGGTAATGCGCGCTAAAACTCGGGAGACACTACGATAGTTAGATGGTGCCGAAACATCGTAAAGTACGGAACAAGTAACAAAACTTGAGCAGTTGGCGGAGAAAGATTGCGAGGAGCAGAAAAAGTAATATAACTTGAGCAGAGACTATATCAGGCATTGGTTTTCACTGATTCTATACTTCACTTTAATATTTGGCAAGATTGGCTGTATTCCGTTGATTGCTCCGCTTCACAATAATTTACCAATGTTCTCCTGGTACAATTTCTCCACGAAGATTTTGGAAAGTTCTATTCTGACGAAAACTGCTCTTACTTTCCAATATTTACGCTGCAATACTTACGTGAATGTTTTCTTTGTATTAATTCACAACTTTAACTAGTTATACATTAACGATGTCTAGTCTCTGCCCAAGTTATATTACTTGTTCTGCTCCTCGAAATGTTTCTCCGCCAACTAACTATCCTAGTGCTCTCGAGTTTTAGCGCGCATTTCCATTTCGGCATTTTCTCAAAGCAACAGAGCTCAACGCTATTGTTGCTCTGCTCGCCTTACCGCTATAATGGATTTATCAAACAATTCAAATTTTATGTCCAAACAATTAATGGCCTAATTAACTATTGCTATATATATATATATATATATATATATATATATAATATACATTTTAGTTATATATGAGTGGTAGTACTGTTTGGATGTCAGTACTACGACGAGAATAGTTTAGGTGTTATTATTTTTGAGAAATGTTGACAATACGTTACAGAATTGATTAATGATTTTTTTTTATTTTTTAAATGATGTATGAAGACACACAGGTATAAATAGTTACAAATCTGTAATTAAGTTGATATTTAAGTAGTACTGATACAATTAGTTGGTGTCATAGTGTTATTGTTATATATATAACCTTAGAAATAATTACAGATGAATATAGCTTAAAGAGCCGAAAGCTCGTGTGGATTGATGTGGTTTCCATAATAAACTAACTATTCCTGAGTACTGTTGTGCTTGGTTATTTGTATATAAAACCTTTTTATAATTTTAATGATTAAAGTGACTTTTGTTGAATGACAGCAACACATCAAACACATGAATGTTCATTTCCAACATACTTATCTTTTTTTTATATATCAACAAAAGCATTATGGTGGCCAACATTTACCTCAACGTGACTAGCCGCTTTTCAAGCGAATATTTTCATTCGGCACGAAGACTTATTTGAAAGTGTGTAAAATGAATTATTTGAGTAATATTTTCAAATAATTGCATCCATTGATCGCTTTACTAAGAAAAAGAGGTTGTCAACGACCACGAAACATCAGTCCTTCTACAGGGACTAAATCAGCTTTCAGAAACTTTAGCTTGGTACTACCACAAATTAAGGATCATATATAACAATAGTTATACCAGTATTTTGTGAAATTATAATTATTTGGCTTTAGTAAATCATTAAATATATTGACTTACTTTAGAATAAGTAGGTGTAAGATTAAAACAGATGTGAAAACTAATGCTGTATTTAAGAGTCGTTCACATATTCAAGGTTTTTGCATTGATGAGTTGGTCTTGCGAGGCAAAAACCGTGATATTGGTCTACCTGTAGAACTTGACTTCATATTTAGAATTAAGTTGTATTCATAAAGAACAGAAGAAGCTTCAAAGTTCAGCCACTAGGCCATAAAATTTAATTAAAGGGTCAGGGTGGAAAAATTCGACCGGACCGGGAATCGAACCTGGGTCTTTCGACCTGGTAAGAGACTGAAGTCGAGTCGACTTCTGATAAAAGCACCCGCGTACGAAGCGAGAGACCCGTGTTCGATTCCCGCTCTGGTCAACATTTTTCCACTCTGATATTTGAAGATCTATTTTTAAATTCAGGGAAGATCTGGTAAGTGATAGCAAAACAACTTGCCGGGACTTGATTGAGTTATTTCGGGCTACGGATACGCAGATATAAAACAGGTTCCATACAGGAAGGAAATTTTGTTTTACTGGCACGGAATAACAAGTTTTCAGGTGCGGTAATGGAGAACGACGAGACCGGTGCTATTGTGATTGCAAGCCACCGATCAACAAGGCTTGGAAATGGCCTGCAGAAAATAACATTTTGCACTTCACGTAGTGAGCCAAAAAACCTACTCCCCTTGCACTACAGAATACAGTTGTTTTTGGTTGCACTTTAATTTTGACCATTCATTTATTTTCATGACTTTATTATAAAAATATAAGCGGGATACAAATATTTAATTCAAGATTAGGGAATTTAAGGTATAATATTTTCAAATTTCATAACCTAATAACATTTTGTGTGTTTTTCATTCCTTATCCTAGATCATACTAGAATCCATTAAAATGCTTATTTTATTGAACATGTAGCATGAATTCAAGTAACACCGTCCGGGTATTATATGACTTAAAAGTTTAATATATAAAATTTAAATTTCCTTTCAAAAAACGAATGAAAGTCTCACAAATGTAGTAATACTTAGCTTATCAGCAGAATTATTACTAACACTAGTAAGAAATGTGCAAAATTGTTTGTATTTTGGGTTCTGGTATCCCCCAGTCACGTTACTACTTACTTTACAGCAGCCATTTGAAACAACTGTTGCTGCTCACGTCTGTAAAAAGCGCTAAAGCTAGAGAATTTCAATCATTAGCAGACCTGTGAAAAACTGGAAGCGTTTTACCCCTTTCGATCATACAAAAGAATTTGCTTTGTGTTGAGAACCAAACGAGAAAAAAATGTATCTGACATATTTAAATAATGTAAAGGCTTGTAACTTCGTACGTAAATCCCTTTCAGTCGAAAACAAACGAAAATACAAGCTAAATCACTTGACCGTATCATCGGATGTGAAGAGCTGAACGTCACTTGCAGACGCAGGGCTTCAATCACAGAGGCATGCGCAATGGCGCGCGCTTTCGACTTCATTTGGGGAGCTGGAAAAATTCGCTCCGATTGTTCTCTGATGCTGGTTAACGAAGCCAATTTATCGTAGCCGTGTCGGGACCGATAATTTATTGGCAACGCGGCCAATTCGTTTAGTCGGACGCAGGCTTCACAAATTAACTAAATAATGTCTAGCAAAGACCGTGTATTGAGTTAAAACATATTATCGCCAACGCCACATTAACAAGTGTTAAACATTTATCGCCCTCCGGATAATTTAATGGAGACAAATGCTCGCATTGGTACCAGAATACGAACAACTCCCAGATCATTTTTGGTACCACAAAAATATTAATTTCTTCGCTTTATTCGTTTTTATAGCGGGTCAATGCAATTCGATTTAACTGGATTACAATAATGAATGAAAGTAGTAATTGTTTTAGCTCCCCATCGGCAGAGTAAATAAATTACTCGCTAATATGTTGGTTGGATGAAATATTGCAACCTCGAATGTAGATAATAAGTAAAATATTTATTTGTGAAACTCCATTACATCCAGGTTCAACTCCAAATAATCAACACAGTAGGGAGGGAAGACTCGTAATCTGCTATTTTAACGAAAGTAGTTATATGATCCGTAATGACCCAAAAAATTCACTGTTGTATATTATTACTTCTATATATGACCAATTTTTTATGAACCTCTTCCAATAAAACTGAGAAATGTTTTCAATAGACCATTTTATTGCATTTGGAATATGGTGCTCATATCTGTAAAGTTATATGATGAAGCGTTTCTCATTACTTTATACAAAAGAACTATTAGTATTATGTTTCCCCATTTTTAATGGTCATCTTGGAATACTCTCGTGAAAGAACATATGACAGGTTCCATGTCTTTGTCAGACAAACAATAATTTATTTTTTTAATTTCCTGAAATAAAAAATTGATTTAATTCAATTTAATTTGAGGCAATTAACTTTACACATTAAAATATATGGAATCCTGGAATGAGACTACAACAAATATTTACGAGCATCTGTGGGTTGTATAGTAGAGTAGAGTTTTTGAAATTATTTTGTTCAAATATACATACTTTTGTCTCACACCAGTTCTTGTGATTTTCCCTTCTGTGACATGACGATCATCCGTAGTGTAACGGCCGTGATGATCCTCGAGATGCGGGTTTGGATGAGGCGCAGTTGTTCCATGGGTCAGATTTCAGTAAAACTTCGTGTCCTAATATTTTTCCTTCTTCACCTTCTCTTCTCCTCCAATTTTCAAATTTACCATTTTCTCAAATGTGCCCTACTGAGGAATCATCGTCACATATTTTCACTAGTCGGCGTTCTTTGTCAGAGATCGATTACTTTTTCTGTGTGTGCCAGAGAGTTTCAAATATTAATCCCTCCTGTCTTTACAGTGGTCACGCACTTGCCATCTTGTCCTCCAGAGCAGCAACAAATTTTACCACCTGGTGAATTCCTTGTTCGTCGTCACACTGTCGCAAAGCGATTTATATCTATTCCCTAAAATTCCAGTATAAACGATAAAAAGAATGTTTACTGTCGTAAGCATACCCACGTTACAACACAATATAACTTGATTAATTATAAACTGCAGAAAAGTAGTTACAGTTACAAAAGCTATTCGAATTTCGCAAGCTATGAAACGTCATTTCAAAAGCGTAATTCGAAAAAGTTTTTTAATTGGGAACATACAACAAAAGTAAATAGGAGAAATTAAATTGGTAATCAACAAAAATATCTTATTTGTACGACAAAAGTTGAGTTAGGTATAGAACAACAGCAGGATTAGACAGATTAATATATAGCTCGGTTATCAACGTATTTCGAACAAACGGAAAGAACTGGCCAGGTTTACCATGCCAGGTAGAGAAAGGTAGGAGAAACTGGTTAAGTACCGTAAATTAGAGTAGGACTTCTGAAGAGAAAATTACAAGTTGTTAATGCTGAACAGAAATCCGTGAATACAAACAGATAGGATTTTACTCAGACTGTGACGTGATTTTTTTCGATATAAATCAAAACAGAATTAATTATATGTTATATATATATATTTGGTTGACTGGAAAGTAAAATACGAAGAGGCAATCTGGAAATAATGGTGGATCTGGAAAATTTTCAATATCTTATTTCATTAATGTTTACACACGCTCTGCATAGAAGGCACGAATGTAGATAATTTATGTCGTAATTATTTAAATTTATAAAAACTTTAAATCCCTATGACTTTTTCACATTTTGGCCCCTTGATTGTTTCAATGCTGCAGTACTTTTCCCACTATACGATGATAAGCCCAGTTAAGTCATTAATGTGACGCCCCCTCAGTGCGAGCATTCAAGCAGATGAAGTAATTGCGTTCAGCCGGTTCAACGGTTCTGCGCGTAAGACGGGTGAATGGGTCATTATCCCATTTAGGGAGAATCACACATGTGAGTACGTGATCGGAATGGGAAGGAAACACTGTGACATCCGCCTTCACATCCAAGACCCGCCACCTTCTTACGTACAACAGAAATGACTCGTTATCTTCATAGGAATGGCAGTTCGAGGCATCTATTCAAATACGTTCTTCCTGTTCCATAAAATTCAACCTGAAACATCTCTGCTGGAGTCATGTTTTGTTAGCTGTCGACGTGATTCTACGGTCATGGGACAAACTTTTAGAGGTGGTACAGCTTACTAAAACATATATGTTTTGTATGGAAATGTATGGTTGAAAGTGACGCGTTGATGCGCCAACATAATAAATGTGATTGCGCGTGGTGGACCATTCCGATGGCTACCCCGATGACCAGATTTATGGAGTTTCGATTACCTCTTATGGAGACACCTGAATCAGATAATTTACAAGACTCCAGTTGACTCAATTTAAGATCTCGTTGGTCCATAAATTGCAGCTGCAAGCTTGCTAGAAACGCCTGGAAATTTTTGGAACTGTTCGTCAATCACTCCTTCGAAACTAACAAGCATTGGTTACTGTTGCTGGTCGTAATTTTAGATCAATTATTGTAAATATTGCTGGAAAGAAGCGGTTTGCGATGATGATGCAAATAAACAATGATTCTTTTATCATGTCTAATTTATTGTGATCCTGCCTCAACGTGTGACTTCCGACCATACATTTCAATACAAAAATTGTTTATGTAATGCTAATAGACGGTAATTATTGTTAATAGCCGGTTACGGTCACTTTTTACGGATTTTACCTTCCAATAAGAAATATTCATGATAAAATCGTTGACGATAGTGACGAGGAACTGAAATTTCTACGTCAGCAATTCAGTTTTCGATAGTTAAAATATGCTGTAATAAACTCAGAATGTATTCTTACATATAAGATACGGTCAATATTTGGGTAGCCGACCTGCCAGTGTCGTCGAATCACTCCCAGAGGACCCGGGTTGGAATCGCGACATGGGCATGGATATTTTTTCTCGTTATGTCCTGAACATTAGGTTTAATTCTGTAATAGAACTGACACACTGACCTACTAAATCCAGAAGGTTCTATGTAAGATGACAATCATCCCGGTAGGCCTAAACCATGAATCGGTTGTTGCGAAAAAGAGAAAAGAAAATATTTCGGTTAAGAATTTTGAGTACCCTTAAGGACATCTATTCCAAAAGACAGAATTTAAATTGACAAATCAATTGATACTTAAACACGTTCTTCTTACTCCTAGTATATCACGTAATTAACTAAAATACACAGAATACTAAATTTCAACTTGACAATTAATTTTGTGACCAAAGAAATAAATATAATTAATGTAAGAAGAATCTGTAGGAGTTTGTCGATGTGAAGAGATTTGGAGTGGTGGAAGACACTAAGGCGCACAAAGGAAATTCATCGTAATGAACTTTCAAAGCTTAAATATCAACAAAATAATGTAGTAAATCTAGCCGGAAATTTATTTCACGAAAAATGATTTTGTCGTCTTTGAATCAATTATAGAATAGTTTAAAAATTATTGTGTCTGTGTAATAAAGAAGATTAATAATACGAAGTTAAGAGAACAATATAACTATAATGTATTGTGATGTACCCAATTTAGACGCGTAACTGAACTGCTTTACGTACGTGATAATTTTACGATTAAGCATATGCTTCTATTATAAGTGAGTTCGCTGTAGGTTACGTTTTACGAAAACTCTTAAATGAATTTGTGATTCACATCGCGTCGAATGAAGTGGCGCTATTGAAGGACCTATTCAGCTGTCAAAGCAGCCGCTAATGATTTGAGGCTTGACGTTCGGTCAACGTGCTACTTGTGGCGAGAACCAAGGGGTCCCGGTATTAAAATAACAGTCATCAGACAACGGAATAACTAACAAACGTGAGAGCAACAAGGCAAACATGCAGGCGTCGTGTTTAGATAATAGCGATATAATGCCAGGTTCCCAGAGGCCCAGGGGGTGATGCAGGCGGCGAACGGTGTTTATAAGGGTCGGATCTGTTGATGGGGGCTGACCACGGAACAAAAACCACCTCAAGGGGGTTGCGGCAAACTCAGTATCTTCTATGTTATTACGCACACAAAAACCTCAAAAGGCAAACAAGGCACATGATTATTAAACACCTGGAGCAATTCTAATCGTTAAGTTCGACCCCGAAACTGAATATTCACGTATATTAATAAGCGGGTGTGACGCTGGCCCTTACCACGCACCTATTTTGCAACTAATCAAATCTCAAATTTGTCGAAGTTTTCAGAATTTTAATTAATGTCGATGTAGGAATTAAGATCTACATAATACATGTTATGTTACACGCAATAAAAGTGTCTCCGAGTCGAAGATAAGCAAAGTCAGTAATTATATATATATATATATATATATATATGTATATATATATATACATTCGTGTAATTTATTTACATATAATTAATATAGTTATATATCATGCTAGATAATAATATAATTTAAACCTTACTAAATGGGGATAATCATTGTATGAAATTAAATACGTACAGTAAATTGTCGATTAAAATAAATTTTATTAGAAAGAAACAGAAGTCAAGAAATAACCTGATAATTTCTGAAAACGTAGGAAAAAACAACCATTAATACATCAGATCTATGGAAAAATATCAGAATATTGTCTTGAATCTAAGGAACGAAATTACATTGCGTTTGAATTCTAAAATCTGACTTTTGGAAAATTCTTATACACATTGAAATAACCAGTATTTTCGTTCCAAACACACATCTACAATTATTTTACTGATTAAAACGTCAGAAAAAAATGTTAGTAATTGCTTACGTCCTAATTACAGTATTAATAAATGTAAAGTAGCGTAGACTCAACTGGAATTTTTCTATTTATTTAGATTCTATAACAGACGTAGTTAACACATCAAGTTTTACGATTTTGCAAATGAACTGTCCTCATAACGTTGTCAATTTTTACTACAGGACATGGGGCTTCTCATTTTACGACCTAGCATTTGAAGTATTTTCGATTCTACAGTCTCACACGTTTTCAGATTTCACGTCTATTACGACGATGTGAAGTTATGAAAACAGTATTTCATTATAATTAAAATCCTATTTTAACCCTTTTTCATTTAAGAAACACAGTGGCATATATTTTCACTTGGTAATTAAAATTATTATTTGTGACAATTTCCGTGTAATATGTTTTAAGCATAATTAAAATATACTTTATTAATATTATATATATTAAGTATATATATTATATATCAGACTCCTCAATTAATGAGTGTCGGTTTACAATTTATTGTTCATATTAAAAATAGCGGATTGTGGTATCTCTTACACGTCACTGTATGGGATGTACGTTATGTAATAATATAGATTTTTATTAAGTGATATAAACTAATGTGTTATATTTTTCACAACATAGCCTTCCCATACAAATATGATGTAAAATATATCAGGGCGCGGATGAAACTTCCAATTTTCAATTATGTTGTTACATAATTCGCCTATATTTCAAAAAATTGGGAGATAACTTATTATTTTATTTGACTCCAGATTTCTTCAATTAAATTTAATGATTTATTGAATCTTTGCATTAAAATCATTTTAAACTTGATACAAAACAAATTGACAAATGATCAGAGAGAAGTCTGCCTCTTTTAAAATTGAAAAAAATTACGTTGGATTGAAAATAATTAATAAGAAAGATAGTTATTTCAGACATAAATACCACACAACGTTTCTGGGATCCTTGTCCCTTTCGTCAGGTGCTAAGAAGAACCTAGAGAAACACAACTGCACTTGTCAGTACACAACACTCAAAAGCTTTTTGTGTCCAATGAAGAAGTACGATTATAATTTTTCTTACCAGAGACTATCCAACAACACATTATGTGTGTGTCTTCTTCTTTTTATAGGAAACTAATTGTCAAATTTAATCCTGCGGAGATTTCTTGGACTATATATTTAATTCCAAAGATATAATAGCAACGTGGAAATATTTGTATCAATATCAGAAGATCAAAAGTTCTTTCCTCATTTATTCACCGACACAAATATATAAATAACACATTTACGTTGATAGAACGTTTGTTGCTATTATTTCACTTACCGAATATTTAATATTCAATTTCGCTGATATGAAAAATTATACTTGCTTCCACTGAATCAGACCGGAGAAAAAATATCACAGTATACATTAAAACTAATTAATTGCTGACAATTTCAACATTAAATACTTGATCTCGTGGTACATATCGTTGCCCGAAGCATTTGGTTATTTGAAAATATATCTCTCTCTTCTATTTGGTAAATTAACCTAATTGTATGTTGTGTCAGATATAGTATCTACATTTTCTCAAACCGAGAAAAATATCGCCGATACATCGACAAATTACAGAACTGAAAACGAAAAGATTTTAAATCGACAGCTGATGAAAAGTGTTTAAATCGTTTGATACAGAGCTACGACTAACGCGTTATTTACTGCACAGGAAATGCACACACAGTGCTCATGAATAACAATAAACTCTCCGCCCCGCTGGGTCAGCATGGTCGACCTTTAAAAGAGCCCTCTATTCAGGCCACATGCCATGTTGCCTCATTAGTGCTAAAGACCCAATAAAACATAATTAACATAAAATGTCTTACTGCAGTGTTGACATTCATGTTCCAAACAAATTACACACCAAATACTGTGACAGTATTAGCTCATAAAACAATTTATTCTTTAACCTTCTTTGTTTTCTCCTCCACACACCTCCCTCTCTCTTTATATTTATATGAGTGTGTGTGTGTTCAAGATCAGAAGAAAAGCTTCCAAATGCAGCTTAGTTATAAAGATTTTTAATTTAAATTGAAATATCTGTCGGACCGGCAAATGAACTGGGTTTTCCCACTTGGTAAGCAGGTGACAAACCATATGACATATCCGAATAGGCTCCAGGTGGGCTTTCCTCACACTTTACAATGGATGGAGTAGTCTCGTGCCTAGCCTAGAGTTGACTTGGAAAGGTCCGATGGTAGCGCACAAGCGTACCAAATAAATTTATATATTTATAAATATTGTAATAATTAAAGGCAAATTAAGACTTAATAATTATAAACTGTTGAACTGGAATTGTTACCTGAAAACAGACACAAAGACACAATAATGGACGAGAATATTAACAGGCAAGGTATTGTTTAGGAATGGCGCGCGGAGTTGGTGAAGTGGACAGTCGGAGGTGAAAAACGATAGATAGTTAGTCGAGACAATTTAAGATATTTAAAAAGTAAAGTTAAAGGGCACTCAGAAATCAGGAGTGACTACAAGTGGTCGTGTGTGGAAATAGTCTAGAGGATTTAAAATATTAAAAAGCAGTAAGAAACGACCGCAAGTGTTCGTAACATAAATAAACGAGACAATTATTAAAAAGTAAAGTCGGACAGCGTTAATACAGATAGAGACTCAGAAAGGTTTCTGAGTGTTAAGCCAAATTATCTCGAGAATCGACGAGGAGGAATTCTGCGAGGTGCCGCCAATAGTGAAAGTCCAAGAGTTATAAAGTGTAAATGCAGTGTAAAAATGGCCTGTTTGTAATTTGTTTAAAGTGAGAGTGTGTTGCTGAAAGTTTCGAATTGCCGAGGTACCAGAACAAAACAGTGAGTTATAAACCATTTAAATTAAATTGTAAACGTTATATTAAAGGTAAAATTTCGTCAGATTTCGATTTTTTATTAAATATTTGTCAATATTAAGTTGTAAATTGATTGTTTAAAAGTGGAATAAATTATTATTTATTTAAAGGCCCAGAAAAGACCTTGAGATCAACAGAAAATTAAATTGATTGAATGAATTCAGGGAGTAATTATTTTATAATTTTGAATTATAATAAATCAATTGTTTAATGGTTTCAATAAATGTTTTTATTCATGCTCCTTTCATTAGATAACTTTTCATTATAATATCAATTTATTTTTAGATTGTTTTCATTCCGGTTATTACATTTCTGGCGTGCCAATGTGTGGCCAAATATAATATTGTTCCATTATTATTTGGTATCATTTGTGTATTTCAATATATATATATATATATATAGAGAGAGAGAGAGAGAGAAAGAGAGATAGATAGATAGATAGATAGATAGAGAGAGAGGGGGGGGGTCGGAGGAGAGGATAAGGACTTGCAATAAACGTTTCTTAAATTACTAAATAAAACTTGATTTTAATTATTTTAAATCTGAATATAATTAAACTGTTAATTCCAAATAAATTATATTGAATTTTGCTACATATATTAATTTTACGTCTGCTCTTCATTTTACACAATCACATATATCATTTATACGAATGAAAAAAATTACGTCTGATTGTAAATAATGTTTTCACATTGTCGATGCTCCCTTATTGTTACGGCTCACCCATTGCCGTTGCGTTTTCGTCGCTTTTGAGTGTTGTAAACTGACAAGTGCAGTTTTTTTTTCTCTAGGCTCTTCTTAGCACCTGACGAAAGGCACAAGGATCCCAGAAACGTTGTGTGGTATTTATATTACCTTTTTGTCTGAATTGCCAATCTTTCTTATACATTATATCATTTTACGTCGAAAACTAAACGGTGAAGGAATAATCTGATACGCGGAGTTCAATATTATTTCAGTTTTTCGTGTTTTTCCTCTTTGGATCAATCAATGTATTTAGTTTCTTAGAAAGAATAGAAATAGTCCTGCGCTGATTGCTAGATAACCTATATGTTATGACGTTTTTATCAGTCTAGGTGTAGCTATAAAAATGAACCATTTCTATGGAAGTTGAAACTGTATAATTTATTTTGTGTGTCTGTAACGGAACGCAGCATTTTAATAAGGAAACCGTAAAAATTTGACAGTAGTAATGAGCGCCTCACATTACACGCACTTTAATATTTCTTTGTCAGATTAAAGAATCCTGTTAAATCACTCTTAGACTTACAGAAAAGAGATTATGGCCTTTTTTCTATAGGCGAAAATAAAACAGGACATTGGAATCGATAAATTACGTAAATCGAATAATCCCTTGTATAATAGTAATTGTGAGTCCTAATACACCTCGTGCCTAATTAATAATCATAAATAGAACTATTCGTTGTTTCGAAATTCTGAATGTAAATTTAAGAGTAAAAAATATAATTATACTTAGTGAACATATTTTCATAGATAAGTTTATTCTCCGTTAGTCCTCTTATGAGGAAATATGATTCAACACCAATTTTACATTAATAAGAACACAGATAATAAATAAGTTCCTAAGTACAATACACAGATTATATATAAAATAAATTAAGTACAACTACTTTTTTTAGGGTAACAGGCTACATGAGGGTAATCCACATGGTGGCAACTACCCTTTAATAGCATAGGAAGTGATTTGAAAGTGGGGATGCGGAAGGGTACGAAAGGTAGCCAAGGGTTAACTAGGGCTCCCGGGTTATGGTTTAAGGATCCTACCCAGTATTCGCCTAAAAGTTATGCAGGGAAAACCCTAGAAAAACCTGCGTCAGGTAGGTCGGGCATTGGGTACTTGTCCCACACCCTTCCGATAGCGGGAGAGGAGTTTGCTGTGGGGACAAAGCATTCCCATCTCCGTGCCTCGACCAGTTTAGGAGGCAGCTGGCCGACTGTTCCAATGGGAACAGCAAACAACTCTTACCGTATGCCCAAGGTACGTGACCCCGGAACATACACCTCTCAAAACAGGCTGAGGTGCCTCGGCTTGTGGGAACCTTAGTTCAAAAACGGAGAGAGGAAAAGGCATCTTTTTTTGGGGGGGTGTTGACAGGCTATGTATAGGGTAATCCACATAGTGGCAACTCCCCTCTTATAGCATAGGAAAGGGATTTGAAAGGGGGGATGCGGAAGGGTGGAGGAAGGTAGCCAAGGGTAACTAGGGCTTTCGGGCTATGGTTTAAGGATCCTACCCGGCATTCGCCTAAAAGAAATGCAGGACAAACCCTATAAAAACCTGCATCAGGTAGGTCGGGCATTGGGCAATTACATTTTTAACAGTAAAAATTAATACATATACAGAAAATCACGACAAATATTCACATCAGAAAGGTACTATTCACATTTGACCAGTCTCATAGAATTGTATGTCTTACACAATAAAATTAAGTCTCGTCTATTTCATTTTAGTTTTCATTCTGCGTATATCTGATGAAACTTTTTACACAAATGCAAGTAAAGGTTAACGTTAATGACTGATATAATATAAAGAGTGGTTTAGTTTTTACAATTTTGATATAATGCGTTCAGTAACCTTGAAAATTTAAATCGAATGTCTGCGTCTGAATTGTACTAGTATATGTGGAAATTTTGAATATGTTGTTAACGCCTGCTACGCTTCAACCTGTCGCACGCAGACGCTGTTGAGGCACTCGACCCTCGGCACGAAACAGGAGCGGTACGAACGAAGCCAGATCAGATTTCCCAATGCTTTGGCATGCAACTCATAATGTTCCTATGATTTAATGAAAAAAAAACATAATCTCAAAAAATCAATGTTTACTTTTGAATTCAAAGTTGGATTACACGAGTACGTGCACGGAATTGTCAGAAATTGCCATGGAATACAACCCTATAACTCGAATAATAACAGCCAATACGCACACCATATTAATAAGCTTAAAATTTAATATTAAAAATAAAAACGATCGCTGCTTTAAGATTTTTGCCTCTATGTCCTACTGTGACTAGTTTTTGGATTTTAAAATTTAAAATATTGGCCGAAAGTGTATGGAAAATATAGAAAGATATAATATAATAGGGCTATATCACGAAATGCTATCCATAAGTTTCCAAATATTCTCAATGTTTACAAATGTTGTTATTAATGAATACATTGTAACAAATCTGATCGAAGTTTAAGTCTTCTAAATAATCACAGCTATTTAGTGTTAAACGTAAAGACGAGCCCAATAATGAATATATTACGGACTCATCCAGTTCTTATGCAAATTCTTATATACTTTTTTCATCATAGTTTGATCTGTATCTTCTTTATGCATTAGATTTATCAGATACTATTTCCTAAATTTTGTCGACGTACTCTGGTGTAGCAGTCAGTATCAGTGAGAGAGAGAGAGGGGGGGGGGTTCCCGGATTTGAATCTCGGTACGGGCATCCATCACTTCCAGAGTATATTGGATTGATTATTTTTCGAATCGTATCTTGGATATAAATATTATATTGATGTGAAAGCACATATAATACCAAATTTTTATTTTCTAATGTAAAGCAAGAGCCCATGCATTTCAACATGAAAAGACATATTATTCAAAATAACCTAATTGAAATGCATTCCAAAGAAATTCTCTGAAGGATTTGAGTCTTTTCTAGACTAAAAAATACAATAAAATATTTCAATGAATAAAAGCATTTTAACATTGAAGTTAATATTATTATAATGAAGGAAGTACTCGGACAGTTGGTGATTGCTTGAAATGTTGATTTATCAGAATAAATTTGGGAGAAACAACATCAGTGAAAATTAACTGGAATCCTGATGGTGAGTCTAAGTTGCCGCCCCGAGAGAAAGAAAAAATTATAAAACTCCAAGAAGAGAACAAAAAAGAGGGTATTTGATTATTTATTAAATATTCATTTTTGATACGTAAGCTGAGCTTGGTGGAGAAAATGTTTTTTAATACTCAGTGGTTGACTTGCAGTGGCATAGCGATCAGAATCACCGCCTCGCATCACAAATTTCAAGGGTTCGAATCCCATGGGTATGGACGTTTGTGTTTGTCATGGTCGTGAAAGTTTGGATTACTGCTGAAATAGAATCGCTATGATGACAACGTGCCACTACAAATAAAAATCCGTTGATTCATGCAAGATGACAGACTGGCAGACACCCTCAATTGACTGTAGAGCCAAGAAGAAAGAAAAAAACAACTAAATGTTACTATAATTATTAACGTGTATTTTACTATAATTATTTATGTGTATTAGCAGCGCAGAAAAATACTACTAAGTATATATGAATATTTTAATTGAGAAAAGCCGATTCTTAAGTTATCTAACGAATAATAGTCTTCTGACATAGAAATAACATAGCACACTATCTATTACAATTTTATCGACTTTATATTCTTTAGACTTATTTCTCGTCGGTATTTTCGATACTTTACTGATTTATTGGCGTTTTAGTATTAAAAGTAACGATGTGCTTATTCTAATTTTAAATACTGTTAGAAGAGATGGTTTCTATTAGATTACAAATACTGAACGCATTCTGTAGGTGTCATAACTAACATTTAGTGAGTGACGTTACTACAAATTTCAGCACGTGTTCCTTCTGTACTCGTACTTCAAAGGAGCGGAAGGGTGGAGGCATCTGTATCCCAGAGGGACGGTTGTGAACACATAAACCAAGGGTAGGCCGGCGGCGAGGCAAGTGCAGGTCCGTCTCACCATTAGATGAAAGGAAAATTATAAACAACATATCATTTCAGACGTCAAGGTCTGATAGGACAGTTGATTGTTGATTGAGATTAAATTTATACTGTAATTCTCAAGACAATTAACCTTCGGCTCACTAAATCAATCTTTATCGCTAAGAAAATTTCATAAAACGGGCAGAAAATTAAGGTTGAAGAATGACGGTTCCTAGGAGTAGTGTTAGATGAACATTAACAGATTTTAAGTGAAAAATTACTAATCTGTTGAAAGTATGTGAAGCAGTAAAAATTCTTTAGCGATAAATTACGTCAGTATTCCAACTTTCCAAGGATATTAAATGGCAGTTAATTTGTTAACAGGAAGGAAGGAGCGCCTTCTATTTAATTATATTTAAGTATATCAGTATAAAAATATCAAAGGTCTGCTATGTAATTTTTGAAATTATAAAATACTATTTATCCGTCTTTGCTACTCCGTCCCTCAGCTCACTATTTCACTTTTATGAGGATATCGTTACTGGAAAGTTTTTTTCGGACTTAGAATGGATGTTAGATTGGACGTAAAAAGATTATATATATATATGGGTGTGTGTATATATATATATAAAATTCAGTAATATTAATGAGAGAAATGAATTTTCGTTTAACTAGGATTCAAAGATACTATCAGTCTTTTGTTGGATTTAGATATATTGTTTTCTACTTTGAAATACTCTCCTTCGACTTCTTTCTATGAGAAGCGCACAACCAGCTACGCTACAAATGCTTCATAAATTTTCTCAATAAATAATTAATTTTGCTTCATTGGAGTCTCATGCTTTATGACTCGAAAAAGGGGATGTGGTTGGTTCTATGTTGTAAATAAACAATATTTACATTTTTACCTTTAAGTTGCTGATTATTATAACCGAAGTACAAGTAGAACCTGATGAAAAATATATATAACAGGATCTAAATTTTCTCGAATTCGCTTTAATGAATAAGAATTTTTATAATTTTTTAATGTATAGAAAATTTTTATAATTTAATAATGTAGAGATTTCTGTTATTTTTTAAGCGAATAACCTGAAGTAAAAAACTACAAAATCTCCGTTCTATAAGAAATTTCAGAGAATTCAGTAAATATGTATTCTCATTTGAATTTAAAAACTTTTAAATTCAACAACTTGAATCTTAATTATGCATTTAACAACTAATTTAACTGTTGTTTTTAGTTTAAATTTTATCTTACGCATACATTTGTAAGATTCTTATGAATTTCAATTGCTGAGTATTTCAAGGAACTGTACAGAATATACAGTTGTATCAGTATGAAGTTGTTTTTTGTGTGGGCAGCAAATTCACCCCATCTTTTAAGTGAATATAATATACTCCATTGCCTAGTTTTAGATACAGTACATTTTCACGGAAACTTTCACTGCTTTCCTCAAAAATAGAATCCTCAGATAAAATGTGAAATGAATACTGTATTTTATATTAATGTGTTTTTTGGTAAGAAGTATTATATTTATAAATATAAATCTTATGGTCCTAAATAATTTGTTTGTATTTTTCAATGTGTTGTTTCCATTTCAGATATAAACTGTTATTTACTTTTATCGCATCTGTGGTTATTCTTACGCTAAGCCAATTTTCGCGTAAATTTTAAACGTATATATCGCGGTAACATATTTAGTGTTGTATATACGTGTATATCTGTGGAAGTGAAGACACGAATGTCCTTGTGTAAGCGCTCGTGAGACAAAGACGTGAATTGAACGCTTCCCTTTAGCCGCGTCACTCGTCCCCCCTCCCCCTCCGTCGTCTGAGCAATATTTATCTCCCACGCATGGTCCCTGGGGAGCATCAAATAATTGTGACAAGCCGCCGACCGCGTGGAGTTGTCCGGCAGGCTGCCACTCATTACTGGTGTAACAAGACGCAGCCCCGCCAGGAGGCAGCACCTCCACGGGGCGCCGAGCTGCTTCGCGCATGCGCATTGCGATGTCGTATTTCATACTGCGTCCTTCCCGCCGCAGGAATAGGAGCAGGAGCTGTGGCATTCCTTTCCGTGATTTACCACTAAATCACTTCTCCCCCCGAAATACGAAACATGTCATGTTCCCTCAACGATGACGAATTTTATTCATTCACAAAATCTGACCTTTATGGACGATTCGAGGGAGCTCATTTTTCATTGTGTAAGAGCGACGTAGATAATAACGTGGCCATTCGTAAAGTCAGAATACTCTTCCGCTCAAATTCCCGAAATGATTTATTGCGTTTTAAAGGAAATGAAACCGCCAAGCGTGGTATACAAAAAAATGGCGTAAACATCTAGAAGAACACGTGAAACCAAGAAAAGTGTTAAAAAATTGCGTCGAGAATATTTTGACCGACTTCAGACTACGGGTGATATTTAAGCACAATTTTTCAGCCTTTATTTGTTCGTATAATTCATTAGAAGCATTTGCATACATTTTTCTTACTACAGAATACTCAGGTCTAATTAATAAATTCATTATGAAAATTAAAATATAATACATCTCTGTTAAAAATATACCAATTAGATAATATAGCCAAATAGCAGACAAAATTAAGTGATTATATATGTACACCATTCTGAATTAATTAAACAGTGTTTCGAGATTGTTTAATAAATCAATTACGTTACCTAATTGATATGTTTTATTCTTTTGTGATGACAACGTGATTTTAAACGACGAAGAGTATTATAATTGTTTGGTTCTACTCAAATTATATCCGAGTATTGTTAAGGAAATCAATGTACGAAGTTTCTGGTAAAAAGAATGGGGACTAATTAAGTTTTGGAAGATCGCAAAGCAAAAATACAAAATAAATACTGTTACATTTTAATTTTTTTACATCGATATTTAGATATTTTACTTACTGAAAGGAAAAATAATTTTCACATCATTGTAAGATTATCTATTCAGCATGACAGTCCGGCGTTACTAAATACCGACATGTAAGTTGACATCATCGTGAAAATCACCGACATAAAAATTTTCTAAAATGACATAAATAATAATGATTGAAATAATGATTGAAATTATTACTATTACAAGGACTCCACATGTTCCTAAGTTTTAAGAGGTACATTAATTTTATATTTGTAGGAATGTAATTAAAACAAAATCGAAATTTCTTAATTCTTACTAATAACTAATTAGCAATCAAGAAGTAATAAAAACTCCAAAAAATGTTATTAAAAGAAAGTAAGAAATTTCAGCAAAGTGGAAGATATAGTTCGAAATATGTTTTTATGCTGAGCAGGCGACGAAATTGAATGAAAGAAGACAATTTTTATGACAATACAGTTGTATTCATAAAACTAATTTGGTGCAATGTCTTGTAAAAATATAGATTTCAAGTAAGCATACTGAACATTCTTAAAATGATATATGAATGTGATATTCGTACTAATTATCAATTTTTGTCGTCTGCAGAAAGTGTCAGTTGCATACAGTCGGCCTGTGAGTGAAATTTAGTTTCCTCCCGTCACTGTGTCAGTTATTGCGCGCGGCGGAACAACTTTTTCCCAAAAAAGTTTTACGACTGACAAATGGAAATATTTAACATGAACGAACCAGCCTTCGAGGACGAAGCAGACTCGTTTACGTTACCTCGGCCAAGCACAACGTCCCAATGGATCTCCAGACTCCAGTAGTCCTCTGACGTGGCTTCAGAATATTTTGAATTTCTCCCAATTTTTGAAATGGCTCCCTGTTTATATAAAAGTAAGCGAAGGTATAGATGAACCCAATTCCATATAGCGGGTTCCAGGAGTGCTTTGATGTGGTAAATACCCTTAACTAGCAAGAGAGGTAAATGTGTGTGTATCGTGCAATCCTCGTAATTTCACGGTTCCGAGTCGTTTCTTTACAATTTTATTACAAATTTTTTATAAATCGAGTTTTTATCCAGATAAAAATGCAGCTTTCTTTTGAATGATAGCCGGTTAACTAAACAGGTAAGTATCAACGATCCCTTACTGAATTGTATAACTGATTGCTGAAATGTGCTACGCAGTAGGAGCTCAACAGACACATTTCTCTGCGTCTGCTGCTGCAGAGGGCGGCTTGGCAAAGGAACGTTTCATCTAGGCCCTGGGCCCAAACGAACGGACACCTCCCCTGCTCCTTCAGGCCCAGAAGCCCTAGGGCAAACACTGTCAGGGCTGCCGCAGAGAGCAACGAAACTAAATATTTAGGTAGGGAGGTGCTGCCCCTGCTCTGAGCCCCTTCCTTGTCAGCTTGCAACTGCGTTTTGTGCATAGGATTGTGATTACACTTCGCAACTTGATTTATTTATTTCAGCTATATTTGAGATACACCAATACTTTGTGTGGCAACACCCATGTTGAAAGCTTGCGAAGTTTACCAAGCAACGTAATGTTATTTGTCACCTCCCTGCTTTATAAATCTTATACAGTATACATACTGGTCACCATCCTGATGTATACTACAACGATACCACGTTATTATTATTTTTGGTCTACTTAACATTCCATGTTTCCATTTGAAAAACTTTATATTCGTATAATATTTTCTTGCGTTTTCAACCAGATCAAGGAATTCTTACACAACGTTTCACTTTTTATGAAGAACGCTTTGTGCAAATAACATATACCGTTGAAAATATTTGGTTTTTAATCCTGTTTCCGGATCTTTTGTAATTACACAGCTCATATTCCCAGATTTCAGTAATACACTGTAGGTAATGGTGTACTTCGTGTCAATGGTTTCTAGTAGGCTATATAATCACCCAGGTAATTGCGTTTGCCGTTTCTTCTGAATGGGATGCGATTTATACGATTTTATTCCCGCTTCAGTTCCATTGGCGTATTATATTATTGAACTATTCAATTACGAACGAACGTGTTTCACACACACCTTCTCTGTCTGCTGATTTGAGGTATTATTCACTTAAATTCTTCGCAATCAGCCAAGTGTCACAATAATAGTTTTGAAAATCTTATATATATATATATGGAGAGAGAAAGAGAGAGAGAGAGAATGTCAAACCATTCAAGTAGATCTTTCTTACACCATAGGGCATAATACAAAAGATGTAGTGAAGGTTTAAGACACACATTAATTAGTAAAATTTGTATAGATATTGGATTGGAATTTCGACATGTAAACGCACAAGTCTTAACACACATAACTGAGACAAAATGAATCAAAATAGGTTCAAAGTTAAATATAACGGAAAAATTAGAAAAAAAATTAACGTTGAATATTTACGAATAATAAGAATTGTAAAATATAGTTTGTACCTTGAAATTGTAGGTAAATTTAATTTTTTGAACTTAACGAATGTTTACATTTCAATACGCATACCGTGAAGTTATTCTACAAGCTTATCAAATTTTATTTTAAATGTTTTAATGACGGATATTCTGAAGGTCCGAAGCACTCATAACCAAATTATTTTGTTTTGCGACATTGTCAATTTTAAAGTTATATTGAGTAATAATGGTGCTAATAAAGTAATTTGAGGAAAATATTTTTATCTTCCCGTAAATTTTAAAGTTCTGAATTTAAAATTAATACTCCTGATGATGATGAGAATTTTTTTAAAACAGTTGGAACACACTACTGCTAAGATTTAAACAGTTTCGTTTCAGTTAAGGACAGAGCAGGATAAATCATGGAAATGGAAACTCAAGGAAGAAAACCGACGAATACATCATCATTAAACCTAATAATGTCATGTCACTCAAGTAATTTTGGAATATTTATTTCTTTTTAAGAGTATATTTTTGTTTATATTCAAGAAAGATTGTTTATAGATTTATTCGGATAAATAATTCGAATAATGTTGATAAAACTGAAGGACAACGGAAATATTTGTCAATGTTTATATTTTGTATGTATATAATACCAATTTCACCCAGTCTTTGAGATAATCTTTGAATAAGCATTTATGTTCAATATTAATTGAAAAAAATTATAATTCGGAATTCAGTTACTCATATTTAACATGTACAGTGTTTTCTTCTTTCAGTGCGTATTTGTAAGAAATGATTTTTGTTGTCATCGAAACGTACGGTGAAACACGGGCAAGGCAATGGAATACTAACACAACAAAATGTTTTTATTAAGAAAAGTTCCTATCACATTATTACTACTCATCTGTAAAGTATTCTATAATAAAAATTATTTTTCATTGATGGTACTAAAATTTTAATTATACATGTATTGAATGTATTATTTAATGTGCGTAATAAAAGTTTAGTTTCATAGAAAATTTATTTTCTTTTTATATTGAAACCTAAATTGATGTAATTGAATTGAATTTCAATATGTTAAATAATAAACCAATAATTTTATAAATTCATTATTATAACATGTAAATAATTGATTTTCTATACAAATATTCATCGTATGAACAATATTGCAAGGCAATAATGTAATTAAAATTACAGTCCAAAGTTTACGTTACGTTGTGATCTTCCGTCATTGTTATCTTTACAACGCATTTGAAATAGCTATTTTAGTTACAGTTAATTCGCATATCGCACTAGACATCCACTTCAGACCTTATCACGTGTAGGTAGGTAGCACTCAATGGGTTGATATACGATCATTACTATAGGAGCTCAAACGAACGGAGTAAGTATTAACCGCAATTACCATGATAGTCCTGAATCGGGTGAACAATTTTTGTTTGTAAATTTTCCAAAATAATTTGAAGTAAACGTGGTGATATAATATTTTTTCTTAAAGTGATGGGGACTTTGGGCAAAATAACTTCGCACTGTACAGCAGTGGATTTGGCAGTGTTCTTTTTCTGTGCAGTTCTGTTGGATAGAATTAGTGAAATAGATTCCATGAAATTGAGATAGCTCGTCTTACCTGTTTCCTCCTCCAGCATTCTCGTCGCGGCTCCTAGTAACGTGGTCACCAGAACACCGAAGAAGATCACGAACTGTAACGGGTAGGCGACGACTGCCATGGCACTGCAGAAGTTTTAATAAATGGCACAATTTCACAACCACGAATCTCTTCACTGAACAGAGTTTCTACTTTCATAAACAATTATGAACATGCCACAGTTTGAAGAAATGTTTTTACAGCCTATTAACATATATTAAAGATAAACCACTACGACTGTTAAAGGCGAAGAAACGATTCACGAAGGGAAAGCTCGCTTTGGGAGAAGAGTTTTTTGTCAGTCAATAGGAGAGCAATGGCTGAAGCGATCATTTTATGCTGTCAAACGTAAGGGAAAGATACGGATATTCCATACGATTTGGGTGAACCACCCGTCAGCTCGGTAAACTTCGGCGACTTCAATGTCGTCTCGGACATCGTGGAGCGTTGGACTGAGTCACTGAATGAAAAACGAACCCGTGGCACATACCCTCCGTACATAGAGCTGTCACTCAGGCCGACCGCGTGACAGAAGCTGTCGCCACTGCACCAATGCGGCAACTGGAAGCTCCCGGTCTGAAAGTCGGACACGCCGCCACAGCACGAGCATAGCCGAAGATGGCCGAACGCCCGAACGGACCAACTCTCCGACGGCAGCGCCTGCAATCAATGGAAGGCGGAACTCCACGTCAAGTCAGGCTACCACAAAGAACTCGGTGTGGGTCTGAGGGAGGATTCCAAACCACCCTCGCATTTGTTACAGTTGGCAACAGTTAGGAACTCGACGCATAAGGGATACGACGAGGGATATAAAATGCCATTATAAATTTTCTTTACTGCTAGAAATGCGTTAAGGCATATTCTATGAAACTCGTCCTACAGATGGCGATAATCAAAATAACTTTCTTCCTCGCAATTTCACTTGGTTAAAATGTCATAAAATACGCCAATCCCCATTACCCCTGTAACCTGTGATTTACATTCGAAAATACTTCCTCTCGTCAATTGAATTGCTGTTATCCAGCGTTGGTACAAAGTTTTATTACATATAATACGTCACTACTCATATCAGAAACGTAAATTCGGACATCAATATTTCAGATGATGTCTGTATAAATCGGGGATTACTCAATAAACTAAATTTATATTATAAAATACAAAGCGGCTGTTTTAAAAGTATATAAATTACATAAAGAAATATTCAACTAAGGGGGAAACTTAAGAGATAAAATAAATACCTCATAACGTACTTGTTGCTTCCGTCAGGTGGTTCAAAATGAAAAATGTAAAGATTTTATGTTGACACCAGGTACAATTACATAATTATTTACGAAATAATAATAAGATAAAATAGCCAAATACAGACAAAAGAAGTGATACAAATACCACACAACGTTTCTGGAAACCTTGTCCCTTTCTTCAGGTGCTAAGAAAACTCGAAACACAAGAGTCTAGAGCGACGAAACTGCACTGTTTAGTTGACAATCTCAAAAGCCTTTTGAGATTTGAGGACCTACTTCTTGGCTCTTGTCCTTTAGTTTTCTTAGCACCTGAAGAAAGTACCTGTGAGATATCACTTTTATTCTCTGTATTTGGCTATATTATCTTAGAATTAATTTTCAAAACAGATGAATAATTTTCATTTCATTCACGAAATGCTTTATATTAAATCTAAAATCACTGCATTTAACTCAACAGTGGCTATGATCCTGAAAGTCGAGAAATAAACTATTTTCTATTGTTAATAATTTTTACGCGATTCTGAACCTGGTGCTCAACCGCTAAATACTTATTAACAATTTACAACGGGAGAGTTTATTCATAATTTTCTATTGCGTTTAGACAATAGTAATTTACGTAAATAGTATAATTTACTTGTCTGTTATTTTTTAAATAAACTATGTTACTACTATTCATAAAAGAAACTATTTTATATATACTTTACGTTTAAGATCGTTTTAGCTTTGCTCTTTTTGTCACCTGGTGTTTGCGGTGTGTCTTTGTGGCTTTTGTGTTTCTTAATCACCTAACGAAAGAAACAAAAGTTAAAGAAACGTTGTGTGGTATTTATTTCACTACTTCTTTATCTAATTAATAAACCAAGTTTTCAATAATACTGTTTCTTTGAAATCTTTTTATAATTCGTCAATTATGAAATAATTGAGAAGAGATTTTGAAATCAGTTTAAACCTGCTTCAGCGCTTGCTTACTTGCGAAGTATAAAAAATAATAAGTCGCAATGCGCGCAAAGCCAAGGGAATTTATTTATTTGTGCTTCAAGATCGTTCGAGGGTCGCTAAGAAAATTCAATTTGATGGTCCAGAAAAGAAAGATAATTCATATCAAGAATCTTCTCTTTTCCCGAACGATTCCTAATTTTTGAACAACAACAGAGCTTGCAGTTCCATTTAAAATTAAGATTGTGAATGGTTCTTTACTGAAAGACAGCGAAGTACGAATCTGATGATTTACTACCTAACAAGACATGTAACGTATTTCCTTTTAAAAATGATGCTACTAATATCCAGAAAAAGACGCATTTACTGTCACCTCAAAATGTCTAAAACCAAGTGTTAAATTTATTGTCTCACCCGTTATCTAAATTGCTAGTTAATAAAATTTCATTGTAGACTGTATTGGAGTCAAATCTCGTAACACATTATGTTAGATTTGAGATTACTATACTTTCATTTATAACGTTCCATAATTTTTCTTCCTGAATGAATTTTGGATGGGAATTGGCTATTTAACTTTTGTAAATGGGTATTCGTCGCAATGTAATTTGAAATAAGATTCAGCATGCCAATATAATTTTATATGTATGAATCTTAATCAAAGCGTGTAAACATTTTACTTTGAAGCGCATTTCTCATTTTACAACGTTCATCATAGATCTCCTAATAACTAACACTCTATCCTCAAAGTTTGTAATATGTGCTACGTATGTGATTCCAATATCTGTTTATATCGCATTATTTACAGTTTCCTTTGATACAGCTTTGAATTATTTGCTTCATTGACTGTCTCGAAAGACATCGGATGGTTCAGTCCCAAGGAAGATGTGCAGCGATTGTGTTTGAGTTTCGAGACAACTTGATATCGTTATTCATTCAGAAATATTTTGATTTCTGATTTTTACTTATTTCTACCGTGTGTAAACATTGTTTTGTATTTATAAATATTCTGAGAGATATGCAGAGGGTGGTTTACTTTTGATCACACTTTTAATCACCGTTTATTTTTTTACCGCCAATTGACTGCCCAATTTGGGTTTACCCGACGCAGCTCGGTGGTAGAGCAGTGACGGAGTCCGGACCTGAATTTCTTGAAAACCTTTCAAGATAAATTGTTGTCACCTTTCAGAAGAATGTCACCAGCAGCACTCGATTAGGAACGAAACCAGGCCTTCGGTTTCGTGGAGCCAGATGAGTGAGTGACTCCGCTTGCGGTCCTTGATGCCGGGAGCCAGATGAAGAAATTCGTGGCTACTATTGGCATCCCGGCAAAGTGAAACTGTTGGACGCGCCTATTTAACTCGAAACATATTATACAATTCATAAACGAGCTAGAACATCCGTTATCACTCACTTAATCAGATGTTCCAATTGTTGACGTCTCTTAAAAAGTAGCGAAAACAAAATATAAATTCTCGCAATCTTGCTTTAATATTTGCAATAGAAAAGGAAAATAAATATGAAATTAAATTGTTATATTATTAAACCTTGTAATTTTATCTAATTTTGGTTATAATTTTGAATACGGAATTGACTAATTTTAAAATAATACTATTTGCGCATTCGTAGACGCGCGAGATAATTATCAGGCAGACAGTCACGTGAGGTCATATTATACGTAAAGGCCGGTTCAGCATTCTCTCGCAGGTGAACCTTCCCAGAGAACTCTGGAGAGTCTTCCTTCACATCTCTCTGGTTTTTGAACTAAGGTTCCCACATGTCGAGGCCCCCTCGCCCTGTTTTGAGAGGTATATGTTCCGGGGTCGCAGACCTTGGGCATTCGGTAAGAGTTGTCGCTATTTCTATTGGAATAGTCGGCCAACTGCCTCCTAAACTGGTCAAGGTACGGCGAAGGGAAAGCTGCGACCCCACAGCTAACCCCTCTCCCGCCATCGGAAGGGCGTGGGACAAGTACCAAATGCCCGACCTACCTGATGCAGGTTTTTCTAGGTTTTTCCCTGCATCACTTTTAGGCGAATTGCCGGTTAGGATCTTTAAACCATGGTCCGGGGGCCCTAGTTAACCCTTGGCTTCCTTGATCTACCTTTCCGCATTCCCCCTTACACTCCCTTTCCTATGCTATAAGAGGGGAGTTGCCAATACGTGGATTACCCTATACGTCTACACCTTCTTCTCTTCCTTCAGCTGCACTAATAAATCAATAAAATAATGAGGATTTATAAATTGAATAACAATAGTTGCCGATACAATATATATATATATATATATTTATATATTTATATATATATATATATATTTATATATATTTTTATATATATATATATTTATATATTTATATATATATATATATTTATATGTATATATTTATATATATATATATATTTATATATTTATATATATATATATATATATATATATATATATATATATTAATAATAAAACACGAGGATTCTGTTTGCCAAACTGTACAGTAACACAATACAACATACCGTAAATAATTTTTCCAGTATGTATTTCCAATATTGTACATACACTTCACTTAATTAATTCGATAAGTGTGTGGTCTTTCATTTTATTTATCGATAATTGGTTGTTCCTCGCGTGTAACGCTGTACTCGTGGTATTTTGACTTTCATTTTCACTCATATTGGAATTTATGTCAGAGGGGGGCTTTCGAATAACAAAATTAACTACGGCGGAGATTTGGTCCTCCAATAATAAAATTTGATTTTATCGATCTAGATCTGAATTTCATGCGGATGTGATATGTATCAACAATATGTTAAAGTTATTATACACCAACTACTGTATTGATATTTGTCGAATTCGGTTTGTAAAATATAAACATATGACTCAGCTGAGGGCGATTTCAACGTTGACGAATATCTTTGTGCGAACATAATTTACATGAAAGAAATGTTAGTTTATTTTTGTTTCATGTATTACGAGAACCGACACAGATAACTACTAAATTTCTGTCTCCCTAACTGACACGCTGTAAAGAGAATATTACGACGTGTTTCGATAAAAATTTTACCGTTGCTAAGTAGATCCGGATTTTAGTAATATGAAGCTTCAATACGCCATCTGGAATACAAATAGAGAAACGTCCAAAAGTCTTTACAAGAATTCGAATGAATAAAACTGAGAACAATAACTTCTTTGAATCTGTGATTTAGTAGTTTATCTCATATATATTACACTAACGCAGCGAGTCAGACAATCCCTGTGATAGAAAGACGAAGATTTTATATGTATGCTAGGCTCGAGAGTAGCCAGTTAACTGGAAATTAATGCACTGTATTGAAAATATGTTTACCTATAAATGAGTTAATGTGGCATTCCCGACATAGTTTAAATATAATTTCACCCAGTGAAGGAACGGTTTGACACATGAAAATAATGTAAAAACTAGATTTATGTCTAACCTATAGTTTTGAGGATAATTAAGTTAACTACTAACAGTGGAGTTTCAATGTCAATCCCCCATATTGAAATAAGAACAGAAATAAATGATAGTTAAAAATATCTCTTTTTAACAAAATAAAGAAATCGATAACTCTCTAAAGAAACACAAATAAATATGTAAATACTATAAAAAAGCATCAAAGGTAAAGACTGAATGTAAAAAGTGAGCCATATTTAATTTTGTTAAGTTATCAGGAACGTAAAAAACCTGAGTTAGTCTCAGTTGTCCATAAAAAGGTAAAAGATGTGACTATCATTAGCTGCGTAAGCATATATTTTGTAAAGATAAGAATTCTCGTTAAGCGCATTTCATTAATTTTTTTAATTATAAACGGATAATTTTATTTTGTCATTCATATCTTATGAATACCCAATACTTGGCCAAACAACGCCAACCGACCAGCGTAATCAAGAAAGTAACTCGACAGGATCCAGGATCAGGCTCAATTTACCATAATATTTTCTCATCATTATAAGCGATATTTGACCAATTGACAAAATAAACAAAATATAATTATAGCAAAAATTAGTATACGATATATTTCTGCAAAATAACACCTGACGGAAATGAAATAAAAAATTTAAACCGGTCGAAGTTCTTTCAGCGTATAATTTCAATCGCTACCTCGTATACTAGCAATAACCCTATCATGAGTAATTGCTCATTTGTGAGCTATTCGGGATGGAAATTTAAAACAATTCTAAGTACGAATTTCTATTACTGATAAGCTGCCATTATGTCTCTTTTACGAATGAACGACTGATATTAAATGACGTTGATGTTATAGTAAAAACTTTATTTTTATCCTTCTAAAGACTGGACAAAACAGGCAATACTCAGCCCACAAACTTACAAACAATTACATAGTAATAATTATGAACTCAGTACAGACCTCAATATTCAATGTTAAATGTTTGGTAGTTCCCGTTTTGTCTGTTTTACAATTACAATAGACTTTAAAACTGAATCTATGTATATTTTTTCTTGGCAGGCAGGGAAAAATTAAAACTTCGCACAGTTATGACATTTGTGTTAATGTGTTGAGATTTGAAAATTAGTTAGTATCGTAAAGTATACGAGTTCATTCAGTTCAGTACTTTTCAAGAACCTAAAAAAAACGGGCCTTTGTCGAAAAATGAAGCAAGCTTGATATACAATTTATACACCCTCATAGTTTCCTTAGATATCTGGAAACGTAGAATATAACAAACATTATACTTTGCACTGATCTAACCCCGAACACATTGAATGGGAACACATGTTTCTTGGCTTAACTTTTTGCAATATGCATTGAAATCTAAAATTTGTAAATAAATTTATACATCAGAATGGTAAATAAATGTGGCATTCCACATGGTAGATTTATTTGCAACCCTTAAAATAAGTCTCTACCAATTGTGCCATGAGGACACATTTCGTATGGGGAAAACGCTCAGGAAAGTCGGGACTATATGACGGGGATCTGTAGTTTATCGACACTAAAAGTGGAGTAATCTTTTCTAAATTTGGTAAGAAATCTCTTCTTACTCCATAAATTTATAATCAATTAGCCCTTATCGGTCTGGAAATTATCTAATATAGGACTAAATTATAAAGCAGCTTAATCTGCAAAAATAATACCGTAATATTGACGTACCGTGATTATTTTAATTTATTTTTCTCTTGCGGAATTGGAATCAGCCACAGTCCCGTGAATATATCAGAAGAATATAAACTATAAAACTACGAAAACAAATTGTGCAGTAGAATTATGTTATATTACAGTGATACAAGAATTGCATCAATACTGTACACAATGTTGTTGTAGATTATTGTAGAATAATCGTTTATATTATAAAAAAAGCATTGTTTTCACAAGTCTGAAGTTTTTGCGTTCGCTAGGTAATAATGGTTCCTGGAAAATAATTGGAAAATACTTTCATTTTTAAAAATACTGCACAACATGTTTGTAAGCGAGGAAAACATACATAAGCATCTCTCCCTATCTACGTTCCAGAATCAACATTTCCGAAATTTAAAATTCCTCGTTATTTGAGGAGAAGTAATTTCAAACAATTCATAATCAAAATCTTCTCCCTCAGAAGACAAACCACTCAGAATGACGAACTAGAAATTAAATCTTCCCAGTCGTTTGCCTTTCTGTATCCTAAAATAAAAGCTGAATTCAATCTTTTGCTTCCCAAAGGCGACATGAATGAATCACAATTTTGCATTGGAAAAAAAGTTCCAAAATCTTGTTTTTATCAGCATTTATAGGACGTGCATGAATCTAGTACCATGTTTGGAGAATATTATTTTTCCCTGTAGAGACTTAGGTTTGTTTGTTATTGTTAATGTATTTTCCTTCTCTTCGTCTTACTTCTGAATTACTCCTCAATGAAATATTCCAGGTCTATCAGACAGATAATGGAAAGTCGGAGTAAAAAGTTTCGACATTATGCAGCCAAACTTCATGCCAAGCAGTTAATATAACAAATTGAATCGAGTTTTGGGCGCCATTTTGTTGGTTCATGCAGCTTTGTTGCCGAGGTCGACGGGAAAGTTCTGAGCTCCATAACTCCATAACTCTATTTTACTCACACGTACGCAGCTCTATAACTCATTATAGTATTTATAGAATGATCTTAAATTATGTAATTTACTCATATCAGTTGTATACTCCAATAATAATAACATTTTCCCAATTGATTTGAATTATTCATCATGCCTTGTTGTAAGCGCCTGAATATTACGCAAAAGTTTCAGGATAATTTTAATAGAGTTTTTAGTTGGACACCTTCACATTTATGTTAAACTCTTAAATATGAAACTATCTCATTGTGTTACTGTATTAGTAAGGAAGATTGAATATAATTTCCAAATTTTGATAAATTCTTAGAATGTATACTTAGATAAATACTTAGAAGACGTATGGAGAAAAAACAAGTTTTGTAACTGACCCTACACAGTAAGGATCAATTAATCATATATTTTGCGGTGGAATCTCTGAAGAAATGAATAAAGTATAAGAATATTTTAATTTTATTGGCTTCAATTGCTGTGTGACAGGTATAAAGAGGCCCTATTATAAATAAACTGGAATAGTGTGGGCAAAACGAATTAGATTGTGTATAAAGTGTTAATTTGAGTACGGAATGTTAGACGAATTATTGAATATGTAAAGTTTTTATTACTAATTAATTCACAAGCAATGTATGTATTTTAACTCTGATTTTATAGAAGATGATTAAGACCTGTTAATGGTCCAAATCTCCTAATTGTATGACGATACTTTAAATAATTTTAACTTGATAAAGTATGAATCTGTATTTGGTAATACTTCAACAGTTTGTAGCTATTAATACAGATACAAGAGGTTCAAATATATTAAAAAGCAGTATATTCTGACTTAACATTTATTTTTTAATTTAAAATACATCATGAGCATCTTTTCATTTGATTAACTGTGAATCAAACTTTCTATGAAATTTGTAAAGTTGAATTTTTTCTGTTGATATTTTACAAACAAAATCTTTAATTAATAAACAATAATGCATAAATGCATCCGAAACGCAGTAAATATGTGTAAATACATAACGTAACGCTCAATGAATTATAGACATTTTTAAAGAGAAACGTAAACTTCTCTCTGCAGATATAGTACACGATTTTCATACTGTTTGAAAAATTTGGTTTATTATTAATTTATAATGGTCATAAATCAACATTTATTAATTAATCTTACATAAATATACTGCATAACTGATACTAAATTTATGTATACATTTCTAATTCAACTATTGTCTTTTTCATTTTCTTTATTTTAGAGGTCCCTCAACATAGGGAGGAAACATCTGTGTACATGTAAATTTTAAATAATATATTATTACTTATGGCCATGATAATTAATTATATTAATATTAATAAAAGTTGTATTAATTTTATTAATACATATAATTTCATTGTCTATTATTCTTAACATGCTCACATTTGTCGAAAATTATGTCATTAGTCAGTTTAGTAGGATAATTAAATGTATATTTTTCAGTTCCAACTAAAGAAAGGATTTCACAACACGGTAGAAAACATTGGTGAAATTTATTCATACAGTGGATCCTAATTGTTGCTTAAAAAAGAATTGGATCCCATTATTTGATCGGAGCGCAGATATCGTCGACTTTAGATTGCAAAATTCAACCGGGCCGTTACAGTGTTTCCTTTCATTCCAAGATTTCAGCGACTCGATGAAATCGTAAGACGCCGGAGGAATATATAAATTTGATATTATACTCTATATTCATAGATGAAACTATTAACGGTATTAATTTGTATACTTTATATACTAAGGACGTAATATATAATAATTAGGTAAATTAATATTTGAAACTATTGACAGTATACTTAAGTCACATTGTTTCAGTTAACATATAGTTATATATTTAAGTGCCGGGATTAAATGCCACAGTATTGGTTGTAATAAACTTTAATAATATTTGTATTTGATTAATCTCAAACAAAAAGTTGAACAGCGCTATCAATTTTCAATATAATGATTCGAGTACCAATAAAATACTCTATTATAGATATTTATTTGGCTGAATGAATTATTTAACATTTTCATTTCTAACCTTCCGAGTGAAAATTTTCTGAAAAAAAAAGAGGCCCCAAAAGTTATGGGACTATCAGTAAAATAATTTTTTTCTCTTTCAGAAATAGGCTTCTAGAGGGTAGTCCATGTTTTTGTCACTTCACCAAAATAACATAAAAAGGCATAGAAGGGGGTGATGCAGGAAGGAGAAAAATGTAGTCTTAGGTTAACTAGGACCATCTGGCTAAACGTTTTGCCGAAAAAGTCCTAGAAAAATGTGCATCAAATACGTTCGACCCTTGCCCTGCCGATGTGATTGGTGTTTACTGTGAGACAGATTGATTTGGAGTGATAATGTTCACTGCTCCAATGGGGTCAACGGACAATTCTTACGATATGCCTAATATTTACAATCCAAACCCGAACTGGAAATCACGACTTATGAGTTTATAACCAGTGTCTCTTGAGTGTCTCTGATGATATGCTTTCAGAAAAACAGAAGTGAAACTATAAACGTAATAGAGTCTTGCGTTACAAAACGATGTGACAGTTTAAAGAAGGGTAACAGGCTACATGAGGGTAATCCACAAGTGACAACTCCCCTTCAATAGCATAAGAAGGGATTTGAAAGGGGGTTTGCCGAAGGGTAGAGAAAGGTATTAAAGGGTTAACTAAGGCCCCCAGGCTATAATTTAAGGATTCTACCAGGCATTCGCCTAAAAGTGATGCAGGACAAACCCTAGAAATCCACATAAAGTAGGTCGGGCATTGGGTACTTGTCCCACGCCCTTCCGATGGTAGGAGAGAGGTTTGCTGTGGGGACGCAGCGTTACCTTCTCCAAACCTCGACCGTTTCGGAGGCAGCTGGCCGACTGTTCTCATGGGAACAGCAAACAACTCATAGCGTATGCCCAAGGTCTGTGACCCCGGAACAAACACCTCTCGAAATCGGCCGAGGTGCCTCGGCTTGTTGGAACCGTAGTTCAAAATACAGGTATGCTCTGTTCCAGATAATTGCAAGTACAATCAAAAAATTATTATCTGACACTGCGGATTGTAACCAGGCAGTTGGCATAACATTTAAAAAAAAATTATTTTCATGAGTAATCAGAATTGTAATTCTACATTCTAATACGTTAACATAGAACGAATACTTCACAGGACATACTTCTACAAAGTTCATAACTAGAGCGCATTTGTTTACTGCCAAGCGTTCCCAATGATTCATCAGAAGTAGACTAGAAGTAGCAGCAATAGAAGTACGATTGTCTCGTCTGGGTTAGTGATGTCTTCGAAATCGTTTCACCGTTAAAAATATCCTATTACTGGAAGAATTCTCCAATATAGACTTTCACTTCCCTTCCTATAACCATCCATCATTCTATTTCAACACCATCACCTTCTAAATTTCCACCCAACTACAAACGTTTTATTTCCCATCTCCATGAATATTATGGCTACCGAGCATTAAATTACATCCTAAAAGTCTCATACATCTTCCACTAAGCTATAAGCTTGGACGGAAAGCATAATTAAAATATACCTATCCCCCGGAAATCATCCTGCATATCGTAGAACAAAAATACTAAAACTTACAACTTCTCAATTCCCCACCATACTGTAAGTGGCCCATATCACATCAATTAAATATCGAAGCTTAACTAAAAAGTGCCGTTTGAATTTCTTTCCCCGCTCAAAACATTAAAAAAGAAATCTACGCCAATCACATATAATGTTAAAAATTAAATTAAAAGTTTGTGCCCATCATTTCCCCATAAAAATAATATACAAACTTCAATCACAAATTCCATTCTGAAGGGTTGTCTCTGGTCCAATAACGGCAAAGGTCTATGGTCTTTGTATGACAATGGCATCACCATTTACCACAGTAACGTGTTCACAAAAACTACACGCTATTTGAATTATTACCAACATTACGGAAAGTCCTCTTCCCTTTGAAATTTCTAATATAAATGAGACTAAATTTTTTAGTACAATAATGGACAAGTTCTCATGTAATAGTATTGTAAATTTTATTTGTTGTTCTTGATAGTTTACTTTAATATGCTTCTTAATACGACTTAGTTACGTTTACTGTTAAACAACTTAAAAATGTTAAATATTATAGTTTTTCAGTTCAGTTAGAAAATGTTTATTCTCAAAATGTTAACTTTACTGAGTCTTTTATATTTCTAATTAATTGTATAAATTTTGTTTATTGTTCACATCATGAAAAAAATTATTCAGGTATATTATCTGATCAAGTACCAAATAGTAATTTATTTCTTTGTTTAAGTTGAATAATAAAATTTTCTAAAAAATTGTATGTTTTGCAGTTTATTTGTTATTATTAATTTTAGATTAACTTTAATATTTAATGAAGCTCCTTTATACATATGATTGTTCTTGTTATAATTTTTTTCATCTAGACACATGTTGACATATTTAGAACAAGCTTGATTAAACAATATTAAAATGTATAAACAGGATGGCCAGTTAAAATCCGCAGTTACTGAAATAACCCGTTATAGGAACACGTTTAATTTTTGTTAACTTCTATCCACCAATTGGTTTAGAAGGTTTTATCGTTTTGTATTTCAATAGTCTGTATATGAATATGATAGTTTATATGGCGTTACGCCCACAGAGGACGTGATACATCTTTAGGGCTACTTTCATTCGGATAAGTTATTTTTTGGTTGGTACACGAATGATCATAACTAGCGCCATGTCAGATATTTCTCTTGCGATATATTTTCTAACCTCTGAAGCTGTTGCGTAACCACTGGCATCGATTCTCACGTAGAGCCTCTGACCTCTTAATTGCTTGGGTAAACCCTTTTGGTTTTTAATGACGATATTTCACCGTTTTCCAAATAAATTCGTCTTCTTACGTTTGCTATGACCACATGGCATCTGGTTGGTACCTCAGTAGATGTTACATTAATGTATTATATAAACTTAATAGTTTTATATACCACTGTTTTTTCTTAGAATTAATAAAGAAAACGTGTATTTCTTTTCCAAACGAATCGGTGCAATAAATACAAGTTTCTATTTATGTTAACCAATTAAAAGTAATTTCATAGTAACGTATATTATATTTACAAATTATTATCATAACAACTAGCACTGTAATAGAAAGAAATAACACTGGTGTCTAGTTATCATTAAGATTCAACAATTGACATACTTAAAACATGAAACCAGAATCACTAGAGAAAACCCTGGAACATTGTTTTAAGTGGAGGAGGAAGGATGTATTATTTCACTTTCAATCGCCGCCGTTTACATTGATTCTTGAGTCGCTGTTAGTAGTAGTTAAAAAAGAAGTCAAAGAAAAAGCAGAACAGAAAAATAAAATATCCTAAAATTTATTATTACATAATTTCAGAAATTTGTCAGTATAATAAAAATACTTATTTCTGCCTCTCGACTAACTAAATTAATATTTAAATTCGTGGATAAATACAGGTTTTTAAGTTTTTGTTTATACAGGAATAACGAATGTTAGTTTCAAATAGCGTTAAGGTGATGTTTGGTACCCGAAGTTTATTGAAATGAGAGTTAGTATTAAAATATCATTTATCTTGGTGTAAATAAAAAATTAATAAAAACCATGTTTCATTTAAATAATTCTATGATCCTGCTAGAGTTAGACACTATAACTTTTCTGTTCAATACAATGTATTTTTTTCCCACCTAAAGTAAATTGTACATTTACATAGGTTTAAAATTTTGTTTTGGAATTTTGTATAAATCTATCAACCTTGTATTCAAATAATGCAATCATAAAAACGTACGTTTATAATGTTTGTAGAAGTTCCAAATTTTGAAAGGGAACTTATCTTAAATGTCATTAATTATATAAAATCTGTAAAAATGGCCGACTGAAACAAAAGATTTTGAGGCTTGGTAACTGAGTTGTGCAGGTGTCTCTTCTCACTAGTCTCTTGCGTTTTTTCTTCACTGTAGACACAAGGCTTCAAGAAACGTTGTATGGTATTTATATTATCACTTCTTTTGTCTGTATTTCGTATTATTCAAATTGTTGAACTAATCTATAATTCTGTACGAAGAAAACCCTCAATCTCGTCATGAACGTTGTAACAAAAAAAAATTATGTCATTTTCAATAATTTCGTCATGCGAGCAAAATAATTTCAGTTAATCAACTAGATAAAATGATTTATTTAATTACAGTCGCTTTTATTACAATTCATTGATTCAACCATTTATTTGAGTTTATTTTTTCAGCAATTTGACGTGGCTTGCCTTTAAATGTGTTATCGCAGCCTTTTAATTTATTCAGCTATCCGGGTCTGGATATTAGTCAAGTTCCCCTCTAATGAGGAATAGACTCCAATATTTTTTATTAGTCGAATATCTTACTGCTTCAAGTCAAAGGATTCAAAGAAGGCGGTTAATTGCCCGTGGAAGCTAACTCAAGATCAGTAATTGTTGTTCAAGAATGTAGACTATTTCCTCCTGTGAGGCTGGTCCATTCATACCTCCCTTCATCAACTTGTCTCGCGTCTTTATTTCTTCCTCGTTCGGCGGAGGCGTTCTTCCAGTTTGGAAAGGACGATTGGCTAATAACTGAGGAAGACAAGCCTCTAAATCAGCAGAAGCGCACTAGAACGTTGTTGTGGCTAGTTTACACTGCACTTTGGCTCTCTGCAGGGAGCGTCTTCAAACAGCACCGAGGTTAGTTCCACGTCAGACGTAATTAGGGGGAAGGATTCTTCGAAACAAACAAAAAAGTAGTCAGGTTTGTACTGGTACGTATACCATTACAACAGCATTCCTTCCGTTAAACATTCACAAAATTTTATATCCTAACTTCTGGAGTCACGGAAGAAAAAACGTCTTAACGGAGAGCTACTAAACAAGAATGTCTTCATTTACGTATCCAACTCCTGAGAGGATAAGGCGTCAGATAAATTTAGTTACTCAGCACATATCTGTGAGCTTTCAAAGTTATATGTTTCGTAGGAATAAAACCTAGTGCACAATCTCCCTTAATATTAATTTCTTCCGTTTGATAGCCTTGGACATTGTGTCATATTAGTTCAACAAATATGAATCATTACTGATTTTTACAGTATGCTAAATAGAAACATTGTTCACCACATCATATTTTTGTTCATACTTTTGAGTATTCCAATTTTCAAATTTTCTTACAATTATTTTTTGGAATTCTCATAGTTCTATTTTGGCTCAATTATAGCACTTCTATAAACCTGAGTTTTGTTCTAAGTGCGTTTATAAAAAGTATTTTCAAATTTAAAATCGTGGTTCAATAGTTTTACTTTTGTTCTTTGGATAATTTCTTCTTTGATTTATTTATTAAACCTATTCATAATAACAATGTAATATTTATCACAATAGATCCTGTAAACCACATTATAACTATCTTTAATGTTAAATTTATTTTTTAATTTTGTTAGTATGTTATTGGTATAGTTGATAGATTTTATAAAGAAAATAATTTACATTAATGTAAAATTTATTAAATGTTTTTAAATGTAAATACGTTAATAAAAGTAATAATGGCATAAATTTATTTCTGTTAATATTATATATGTGTTGGTTTCTATTATCTGACATGTCTGTAGCATCGTCATGAACCAAAAATGATTTATACATAAGTTTAAAGAACTTTAAATAGCCAGGAGAGGACTTGGAACTAAAAACATTAAGCATTCAAAAATAGAAAACATTTTGGAAACTATGAAGTAATGAAACAAAAAAATGGAACTGTGAACGGAAGAATTCAAAAGGACGCGAAATCCATAAAACGACTTCTACAGTTTAGCAAACTAAATCGCAGGGAACAAGTAATTATGTCAAAAAGAACCGAGCACACAAAGTATACCCACATTCACCTCATGAACAAGAGTCCCCTACTATTTTGTGAAATAGGTAAGGCACAAATAACAGTAGATCACATTATTCAGGAATGAAAATTTACGAATGAAGAAGAAAAGAGATCATAGGTAAGGGGAAACCATTGAAATATTACAGTTCCATCAGAGGAAACGTTCTTAAATTCTTTAAGCTAATAAATATATACATGGAAATATAGAAATCACTGTATAATAAATGCCAAAAGTGAAATTAATAATGGAAATGGAAAATATGTATGTATCATGAATGTTGACTGTAAATATTTTAAATAATGAAAAAATATATCATGTAAATAACATACTCATGTAAACTTATATTAATATGTAAGTCAATTTAATGATTATGTATAGTCGCATAAGACTGTAGTTGTTGATGCGTGTTAAAAAAAATATCTGTAAGATATCCTTTTGGGTTAGAGGTTTCATCACATCATAATTATTATTGATATTACTACTTTCAATAATATAATTATTACTTAAAACAAAAATAATTTTAAGAAAAACTACTTAATCTTAATTTTTTTTCAGCAAAAATTTATTGTCAAAAAAATTTCTGTTATTTAGAAAATCATAATTGTGCCATATGTTTTTTCGCGCAATACCAATTTTACTGTCTGCAACATTATTAACGGTTTCTCCATGTTTTCAGCACGGTCTGGGAATTAACTACGTCTCGAAACGAGGACTTCATCCGCGAGTAGCAGATTGACTACGGAGTATATAGGGTCAAAAAGCAGCGAATTGAAAGGAATGTTTTGCCAACAGACAGAAACTGGCTGTTTCTCATTAGCGACATTGTGGCCCGTATCTCGGCGTCCCTTTGCGTTTAATGAGCACTCGTTAACTGCACAGGTTTTCTGCAGTGCAGATTTAATGAAGGGACGGGACAGCCTTGGTCCGTCTGTGATTAACTCGTACGTACGCACATGCTTTTGTCCTACGTGGCGTGCGTCATTCATGAGACCCGGTCCGACATCTTTACAGGAGCCGCGTTATGTGTCCGGAATCGCAAACTGCAGGCTAATTGATCACAAACCACTTATACCCAACATTTTCCCCTACCTATGACACCTGGCTAATATCTACCCCTAAAGCGAGCATGACCTCTTGGTCTTTATTATACGATCTTTATTTTATGAATAAAATATTAGTTATGTCTGTAGATGGCTTATAATCGAGTATATCTTGACGCTCCTTACATCTGATGATCCTAATTCGATGACACGATGATTTTGTTAGCTTTAACAAGAAAAATTTCGACGAAACATTTTTGTTGTTATACACGACCGTAAGAAAGTTCTTAGCAATCTAACTGATATACGCCATCTTTACACAAAATTTCGAACGCTCCAAAACATAAACCATCACTTTGTTTGCTTTACACAAACCGGGTTAAACGGTTTTAGTCTGAAGCGATAAATAGTTCTAAATTGTCATTCACCATTTGAAATTTTAAACTTAATCACAATTTGACTTTCAGATTCACGGGGCATGTTATTAGTACCTTAATATAATATAAATAAATTAAATTTATCCGTCAGCATATTCGCTGACGTCACACAAATGAATTTCTCGCAGTTTTATACATACGGCCTGTCTCTATCAGCTGATTATCGGCCATTATCGGCTATTAAAGGGAAAATAGGCCTGCGAGGGCTATTCTCTCGCAGGCAATACCTGCGAGGGATGTTCTCTCGCAGGCAGAACCTTTTAGGAGAGATACGAAGGGGCTACCTTTGGGTATGTCTTTTCCTCTAAGTTTTTGAACTAAGGTTCCAACAAGCCGAGGCTCCTCGGCCTGTTCTGAGAGGTGTATGTTCCGGGGTCACAGACCTTGGGCATACGGTAAGAGTTGTTTGCTGTTCCCATTGGAATAGTCGGCCAACTGCCTCCTAAACTGGTCGAGGCACGGAGAAGGAAATGCTGCGTCCCCACAGCAAACTCCTCTCCCGCTATCGGAAGGGCGTGGGAGAAGTACCCAATCCCCGACCTACCTGATGCACGTTTTTCTAGGGTTTTCCCTGCATTTCATTAGTCGAATGCCGGGTAGGATCCTTAAAATACAGCCAGGGAGCCCTAGAAACCCTTGGCTACCTTCCCTACCCTTCCGCATCCCCCCTTTCAAATCCCTTCCTATGCCATATTGTTATTGTCGTGTACAAAAACTGGGATAAATTAATAGGAGCTATTTTATTTTATTATTTATGTATTTTAATTTATTTTACCAAAGAAAGTATCTTGAAGTTAATATTCTCGTAATGAGTCTTGCGAGGGTCATTGCTCGCTTCCCAGGTATTCGGATATACGAAAACAACATACGCGTAGCAATCATTTGTAGAGATTATGTGGTTTTAATATTTTAGCACGGTCAAAAAAGTTTCTCGACCAGATTGGCGCCATCGCGACCATGCTTTCCCACGTCCCTGATTTTGGCCATGGATGTGACTAATTAAGAAATTGAGATTTGTGGGGTCACAAATCTAATTCCTATTGGGAAAAAAACTGTAGAATTCAAGACTCCGTGGGGGGAAATTTCGAAAAACCGAGGTGTAAAGGAAGCTGGCAGAGTAAGCCAGAGTGAGTTTGATTTTAGTTTTCAAGGATTTGAATTGTAGTTTATGGGGATTTAGATTTTAGTTTTCTGTTAGATAGTTTTGAGTTTTGAAGCGGAAGTCTGTTCGGAGATGCTATAAGTTAGTCTTTGTTTACAAGTTTTTGAAGTTTATTGCTGCTCGAAGAGTAAGTCTTGAGGAAATTACGGATCTGTCGCGCAGACGAGAACCTGTAGGCCAGATGGGTATTCATTTTCTAGAAAATACGAGGGATTGCAGTGTCCGACTGAGCCGTCTGCGAAGGGTACACCTGCCAGGTCTGCAAGTGGTAATGTATCGGAAATAATGCCATTAAATTCGAATTATTAAAGTCATATGACTACCGTATTTTGGCCCACCAAACCCTGTTAGTGATAATGAAAGCAGAAAGTGAATGTCATTTTGTTAATAAAATATGTAATTAATTATTGTATTTCATTTCTCCCCTGCAACCTAATTAAATAATTTCAGAGATAAAGAACTTTAAATAAAATAAAATATTTAGTATAAGACCCCGATCCAGATACATTACATTACACACTGTGATTTTTCTAAAATTCTAAAAAGACGGTCCTTTGGTTATATATCGTAATTATATTTTTGCGTATCATTATTTTACGTCAGTCGCCTAATTTAAACAGAATATTTACGTCCATCTTGAAAATGGAGGTCAATATTTAATATAAAAATTATTTTTTAAATTATCCGACGTCGAATTTGATTGAGATTATGTTACGCCTAGACTTTAGGTCGAGTCAAATTATGCCACCGGAATTCCTTAAGCTAGTCTTGTATCCTACTGGATGAAAATGAACACAATTTTTTGGTGACAATAATAATGAACAGATATATTTCTACAATTTGGACAGGACTATGTCAAAAATATCCTTCAATCCAAATTAAAAATGAAATAATTTAAAAAGTTTTTATTAAAAATTGGTGGATGATAATAATACAATATTTTCTACATTGAGCTGTATTTATTATTATAGTAAAATACCGGTTTTACCGATGAAAAATAGTGACTCATCACCCTTACGTTTCAGTTTAAAGTGCTGCTTCTCAGAAATTCCTTTACAATGTATTACCACAACTATTCGTATTTTGCATTTTTTGCTAAAGTTTTGGAATTATTATGCCACGCCCAACACGCGACTCGGCTGAGTATTCATGTATTCTGTGGAAGTACAAGTATACATTACGGTGCGAATAACTCGATGGCCAAGAGAAAGAAATTTTACACGATTTAAGAGGGAGAACATATTTTTAGTCATATAAAGTGATTTTATATAGGCCTACCAGTTCTTATCAGGAGAAACGAAATGAATCAATCTAAAAAATATATATATGACACAAATTCTTCGTGAATGCTGTAATTCTGTAAAGATGTGCTGTGTGGAAAGGTTGTTGCGTCATGACGAACAATCCAACAAAATGAAAGTTTATCCATAATCGCAGATTTGTATTTAACCATAGCAGTCCACATTCTCGGCTAAGTAGTACAGCGGCGTCTCTCTTCAATCCATGTTTAAAGAGAAGTACTGCATTACAACTACTGCATATTTCTTTTTCCGAATTGAGCTCGTAAATCGTCGTGGAGTATCAGTTTGGAGGAATTCCAGAAAACATTCATTACAGACTGCAAAACCTTAGATTGAAATTTTTTTTTAAAAAAAACCAAGTGTTCGAGGCAAAGCATTTTACAATTCTTCAACACATTACGATACAGAAATTTATTGCAATGAACATTTTATCATTTCAATCTATCTAATGTTAGATATAGTACATTAACATATTTATAGTAACCAGTGAACATATAACAAAAATGTGACTACGTACTGCTTATTTTATTTTTATTCGTTAATGTTGAAGATTCGTGTTGTTTTCATTTTTTTAATTTGAGACAGAATAGTAAACCATAGTTTTTCTTCCTTGCCTATTAATTCAAATCGGAAGTGTAATTCGACTTAATCGAAAATAAATATTAAATACGCTGACGTTATGTACATATTTTTCTTTAATATTAGTTTGCTAAGGTGTTTGATGCATACCGCTATATTAAATTCACATTCTGATTCATTCCACAAGTATTGAAACTATGAACGAGGATTTAATGACCTACCTACTTTGATATTAGTCTTGCTGACTGAACAAATAAATTAGCTGAGATAGCTATTAATCGCCGTCACAGATTTTATTTTCGTATATATTACATTGCTTCGAGTACTACGTTTCACACTTATTTAAGATACTACCAAATATCTCTGTTTACATTAATATACCAGTCAATATGATCTCTATCTCCTTACGATCATTTTTAAACAACAATTATTACCTGTAGAAGAGTTCTCCATTAACTTCTGACACCTTATCGCAATCTTTTTTGATATTTCCTAAATCTAAGATGACAATTTTACTCATTGTGGTACGAGTTTCATGAACTATCTGCTTTAACGCTCTACTGTCTCTGTCGGTAATTAAACGCAGCATACCCGGCGGTCGTTTCGTTGTGTTTTCACTTCGCAGTCATAACGTCATATGTCTACTTTTGTAACATGAGAATAGTTGCAGCACTCCTGACACATATTGTGTGGGTGTCGGAAAAATTCAATGGACTTCCATGGTCTCATAAACATTAGTAACTAAAATAATTACACACTTATGTCGTTCAATGGAAATGACCGTAATATGTTAACGAGGCAACCGGTTTTTTACTTTCACGCTGTTTAAATACTGTAAATTTCACGAATCAAGTAAAATATGTGGTATAATATTTTAACAGACTGAGTCAACTACGTATTTACCTGAAGTATTTAATGTAATAGGAAAACGAGTGATAGTATTAAATTAATACAGGAAATGAAATTTGTGCAAAATGTTCTAATATGAGAATTAACTCGTAATGGGAAATTAACATGATTATTTGTAAAAATATTTAGGAAAATGTGCCAGCAGCATATTTTTTCTAGTTAATAATGAAAGGAGTTTACGATAATTCATGTTCCCGATTTTACTGTATGTCAAAACAATGATTAAATCTCTCTTTTTATGAAAGAATTTGAGAAATAAATAAATTAAATAAATATTAATATATATTCCATATTCTCTTTTTTTATAGCTGAAATTGAGTATTTCAAATAATTAATTGAATTTTATCTTTTTATGATGTAAACTGATATAGACATATTTAAATAATTTTCTGACGAAACTTAAACTTTAGCAACAGTTGACTGATTTCAACAATACATTTTTACATATTTCAATCAGTTTTTCTGAATTTAACAAAAAGTATATTGAACCTATGAACACCGTGTATAAACTACCATCATTAACTGAAAGTATTTACAAAGCATCAAAACTATCGCTACATTTCAATTACATTTTCAATTCATTTCAGTCTAAATAAAACCACGTATTTTCTGCATATTGACTTTTATGTTCTGACAAACTGTCATTACACACGATGTAAGCATATACAGAGAAATCCGCAAATACAGTTACGGAGGCAATACAGATGCAGCTTTCCTATAATACCTTTTTAAAAAAAATCAATGAGGATTATTTTTGAGCCTCATTACCATTAACTTTTTATAAGGTTCAAGAGGACTCAAACAAGCTAATTGCAGGTGCATTATTAGCTCTAATACGCAGTACAAATAATTTGCATGAGGGTTTTATGTGTTTTGCCTGATGACCTCTCATAATATTTCTGCGAGTTTTTGAGAAACTATTACGTTGTGAATTACTACACGAAAGTGCAACGAAGAAGTCACAAATATCCGTTTGCAGAAATGTAGAACGGTTGTACTCACATTATGAAGAACGATATTTCTGAGAAGTATTTGCTGAAGTCCTATAATACAACTTCATTAACACTAAATGAATTTCTTAAAATTGAGTGAATTTCTAAAAACATACAAAGAGATTTTAAAAGTACTTTAAACGTTTTTAAATCTCATACTTATAATTTATCTGCACTTAAAAAGTCTAGAAATACTCACTTTTAAAACACGTCTGAAGTTTTAAAGATTATCTAAAACTTCAAATTTTTTCACCCAATATTCTCTCGATCCACTTATACATTTTCTAATCAAATTAATTCCTTCTCTCCCCTATTACTTGTTACCGCTCCTTTCCGTTTTCACTAATGCTTTCCCTATTCTTTTTATTTGCTTAAAAAGTAATTGAATATGCTGTGTAAGGAAATATTGATCTGAAAATTCAAATCCATGCTCTCCAAACAATTTTTTGATCTCTGACCAGACCAATATATCTACATAGTATATTATCATATTTTAATTGACGTTATGAATGCTTTTATTATAATATATTACAATTATTTATAGTTTTCAGCCTTTCATTTAACTTTACGCCACATTCATGCCTCTAAATAATTTTTAACAATACTTTTTGTCTGTATAGTTTTAATTATTAATAATGCAAAAAAGATTTAAAAAATTATAATTTAATTAATTTAAGTGAACAGAATGTTTCAGTCCGCATGTGGACCTCTTGAGATTAATAATGAATCATGTTACATTTAAACCTGCTGACGATTTCAGCGAAAAAGCATTTAATAATTAATTACTTTGCTCCTAAACTGGTCGAGGCCCGGAGAATAGAATGCTACGTCCCCACAGCAAATCAATCTGCCGCCATCCTAAATGATGCAGGTTTTGTAGGGTTTGTCCTGCGTCACTTTTAGGAGAATGTCGGGTAGGATCCCTTAAACTACAGCCCGGGGGCCCTAGTTAACCCTGTCTACCTTCCCTACCCTTCCGAATACCGCGTTTCAAATCACTTTCCATATTCACGACGCGATTAAAATGTTATAAGATATCATAGTTCGTATTTTAATAAATGGTGATTTTTTTTTTTGGTGTAGACAGGCTATGTATAGGGTAATCCACATAGTGGCAACTCCCCTCTTATAGCATAGGACAGGGATTTGAAAGGGGGGATGCGGAAGGGTGGAAGAAAGTAGCCAAGGGTAGCTAGGGCCCCCGGGCTATGGTTTAAGGATCCTACCCGGCATTCGCCTAAAGAAACGCAGGAAAACATTAGAAAAACCTGCATCAGATAGGTCGGGCATTGGGTACTTGTCCCACGCCCTTCCGATAGCGGGAGAGGAGTTTTCTGTGGGGACGCAGCATTCCCTTCTCCGTGCCTCGACCAGTTTAGGAGGCAGCTGGCCGACTACTCCAATAGGAATAGCGGACAACTCTTGCCGTATGCCCAAGGTCTGCGACTCCGGAACATACACCTCTCAAAACAGACCGAGGTGCCTCGGCATGTGGGAACCTTAGTTCAAAAAAAACCATAGAGATGTGAGAGCATCCCCAAAGGTAGCCCCTGGCAGAGCTCTCTGGGAAGGTTCACCTGCGAGAAAACCTTTCGCAGGCTTACTTGTTGTGCGGCATTCGCCTTTTTTTTTTTTTTGGGTGTAGATAGGCTATGTATAGGGTAATCCACATAGTGGCAACTCCCCTCTTATAGCATAGGAAAGGGATTTGAAAGGGGGGATGCGGTAGGTTGTAGGAAGGTAGCCAAGGGTTACTAGGGCCCCCGGGCTATATTTTAAGGATCCTACCCGGCATTCGCCTAAAAGTAATGCAGGACAAACCCTATAAAAAACCTGCATCGGGTAGTTCGGGCATTTGGTACTTGTCCCACGCCCTTCCGATGACGGGAGAGGAGTTTGCTGTGGGGACGCAGCTTACCCCTCGCCATGCCTTGGCCTTTCAAACAGGATATATATATACGAAATTAGTACCACTTACAACTGAGCGTATAGAATTGAGTAAGCTAGCTGATAAATTATAATTGTTAGTTAAAGTTTATTTTGATTGAAATATTTATACAGAAACAAATATATACGTCTGATATAATAAATAAGAAAGATACCCAATTCAGACAAAAAGTGATAAATACCACACATCGTTTCTAGGATCCTTGTCCCTTTCTTCTTCACTTTTTGTCTGAATTGGCAGTCTTTATTATTCAGAAGTTTTCTTAATTTGAGTATATATTTTATTTTTTCATCAACTAAGAATGGTGAATTTGGTGTACTCTATATTATACAGTATATCTTCGCAAAAAGTTATTCTTTTGTTGAATTAACTTCTTTGACATTTTATTTTACATCTTTTTATTTGATCTTCGAGTTATTCTTGTCAAATATGTTTGCAATTATAGTTTTTTAATTTAAATCTGTGGTTCATCTCTATTGACCTTATATTATAAGATGCATGGATAACAAAGTTGTAGAAGCAATTAATTTATAAATCGGAAATAATAGTTTTGTCTGAGTAGCATAAGTTTTGAAACTTTTTCTGCTTCTTGCATTATGAGGTCTGAACCCGGTGTCATATAATTTCTTGCCCGTCTGTGGCGCTTAGTTTTGTTACTTTTTCAAAATAATACAGCATCATATATTTTGATTAAACTCATTTTCTTTGTTACATAAAGCAAATAAAAGATTTGTAACGATATGTAACTGCCAGTCGCAATCTGGAGGCTAAATGGTGAAGAATCCGAAACCTATTATTAAATGCTTGAACAAGTATTTTGTTCGCTTTACAAAGAAAGAGAGAAACGTCTGAATGAATTATTTTTCTCTGAAGTGATAAATTACTTTGACACCATCTTTAATTGTCCACTATAATTAGAAATAGTTATATTTAAAATTCAGACTGCCCAATTTTTATATGTCTTTATACGGACATGTTATTAGTACAAAAGTTTCTGTGGTCAAGAAAAGTTTAACACTGGAAAGATAAGACATAAGTCACGCTTTTAAGTACTATTCTTATACAAATGTTTGTACCAAAACCTATTGATAACGTCAATAATAACGGTCATTGGTTTCATCTGTGTATGTCGGACGAGTAAGCAGATAGTCAAGTATAAAACTGTTAAACAAGAAATATATGGTAAGGAACTTGATATATTTCTATAAAAACAGAAAAGGAAAACAGACAGCATTTTGAATATTAATTTCGGAAAAGGAGAAATGACTACAGTGAAATAGAACAATACCTAGAATTCGCTTAGGCTTCCTCTGTGGAACGCTCGCCAACAATTCATTTGTCGGAAATTAGAGACTGACGGTACCCAGGGCTGTGTGTTGTACGGCTGCGTTGCCTCCCCCCAACTTGTCAGTTCACGCTGTACACAGAAACCTGTTCTTCTCTATAGCATTTAATTAATATGGTGAAGTAAGCACTCAAAGTGTTTCGGTCAGTTCTTTTTGTTCGGCTTGACTGCTGGATCTACAGACATATTTCCTGTTCGGTCTGTTTTTTTTTATCAGTCCTCTCGCACCAGCGTTCGGGAGCCGGCCTTGGCGTTCTTATTAAAGGCTACCGCGCTTATAAAATTAAGGGCCACAGAGCTGGCTGGCGCGTCGAAACGACACAGTGGAACGTGAAATTTGTTTCACTTCTCACTACAGGACAAAAACTGGGATTGTTTCATGAGAATATTCGTACTTTCCTTTGCTGTGTATCCTTTATGTGATTTCCCGAACACATTGACGCACAGTTAGAAGTATAGTCATTGCTTACGTATCAGAAGTTTAAAAATTAAGCAGTGATTGACCTTGGTCAAATTAATTAAACCAAATGGAAAAATAAATTTAATAACAGCCCCGAAAAAGTTTCACAACATCAAAAACGCACCATGGACGTTAGGAAAATCTTTAATGTAAAATTTACGAGTTTTTAAATAGTTTCCAATTACAATTAAGTGAAATAAACAGAACTATAGAATTTAACGTTAAATAAAATATTTTGTTAAAAGCTGTTGTGCTTCAATCTATCAATTTGTACATTAATTTTTGTGATGGTACATTTAATATAACTAATTCCGGAAATAATTCTACCTGATGTAATCATCTGCAATTTTTGTATTACCCCAATGAAAAGAATGCTTGGAGTCAATATTTTGTTTGGAGCCGAGATATTGTTTACCAAAGGCGAGATTTATATTGGATATATGTTCTTTTATACTGGTTTTTAATTATCATTTCGCTTGTTTCGTGTAGCAGGAATTAGAAGCAGAAGAAAATTTTTTGTTAACAGCACAATTATTATTATAGATTTCAAGTCAATCCTTGCAGTTTCTTATCATAAAGGAATGTGTATTATCTTAGCAGAAAATTGTACTATAACATTAATTCTTTCTCCACGTGTTACTGAAAAAAAAATCATAAAACTTATTGCACATGCCTTAAATTGTTAGCACTTCTTTCTGTTCTACTGTCACAGTAAAAGTTTGTTATTTTAATGTTTTTAATTTTAAATTTTTTCCTGATCGAACTAACAAACAATTGTTAAATATTCTTACTTGAAGTGAAAATTAGAATTAATTACTTTACAAAAATCCTCGATTTCCATTTACTAATGGCTAGTAAACTGTAAACGAACTCTAAAGTATCAGAACATGGATGATTTGGTTTCGGCTTAAAACTAAATTATTATATATTATATTGAACATATATTGAAGTACATAATTATATACGATATTTATATATATATATATGAACAATTGTGTGACATGAAATTTGCAAACACATTTTTAAATTAATTATTATTTGTTTAATTCTAATTTAGTTCACGTAATAAAGAATGTCTCTGATGTGAATCTCATTGGGAATATATTTTTGAATGCGTTTCTTTAGTAATATATCTGTTGTTGTTGTTTTGTAATCGTGAGAGAAAAGTTTTATTTTAAAATAAATTTATTACAATCATATGGTTGTGGAAGATTAGAAAGAAAAAGTAAGTAAACGTACGAAGATTAAATAATTAAACTGCGAGAGTGAATATTTTTCACGTAACGATGGTGATCCATGAACTCTCACTGATCGTGGGTCAGAGTGAAGATCACACTTTATTCGATTTTACCCTACAATAAAAACAATAACAGAATTCAGTAAATCGGCGATACTTGGCATTTATCCTTTCAAAGAATATTATGAATTGTAATTAAATTAGTATTTTTTGAATCAGATCGAAGTGACCGCTTATCATAGAGATTTTTGTGAAGTATATATCTTCAAATGTATATTAAAAATTATTATTATTATTATTAAAGATAAATTCTGACCTCACGATACTGATTATTATTTTTAAAATATTTTTCGTTATGATAGATATCTTGGCATGTTGAAGTAGTAGGGGATTTTATTCGAGACTAGAAAACTTTTTAAAAAACTCTTAATTTCACTCAGTAATATTTACTTCTCAGTACATTTCATTCTTAAAAGAAATAACACATAATTATAATGCGACACACGATGGGATTGACAGATGATACAGCGATGGAAAACAATTTTTATGTGTAATAGTGGATCTGTTTTACGGATGACGTTCAGGGCGATGATATCGATGTCCATAGAAATTTCATTAAGACACATTCCGAACTCATTGACCAGAAAAAGTATTTTAGCATCATTTGAGAATTTAAAACTTCAAATTGTTAAGACATTATTTTTCAGTTGGTGAGATAATAAAAATTCAAACTATTCAAGAACTGCTTCAATCGGAGCTCAGCATTAAAGGCTCTGAAACTTCTTTGAAGTCTTAAAATTAGATGATCCTGTGTTAAGGTCTATACAACGGATATAGAAAGTTAGCGCCTGACGGAGAGTCGACCAGTAGAAATGGTAAGAGCACCGCCTTTTTGTGGAGGTCCTCAATTCGATTCCTAATCCGGTCGAGATTTTCCATCCTAATCCGTTAGTTCAAAGTGTTTGAAACCTGTGTATATAAACTAAAATAAATCTGTTCCAAAAAGAAACAGTGGTAATGAAATTATGGAATATGACGCATGACAATGAGATTTAATACTTTATAGTAGTATCAGCAAATGTGGCTGGTAATGGATTAAAATAGATAATTTAGTCTGAAAATTATTACATAGATTTATTGTCTATTATTTAACAGAGAATTTAGAAGCATTAATACACAGAAACGAATTCAGCAAGAAACTATGAATTAATCGACGCATATACAATACGTACGTCGACAGAACCTTTATACGTAAGTTCAAATAAAACGAAATTATTAAATGCAGTCTGATAGTTTACAACAGACTGAAACAAAAGCAAACTTATAATAAATACAAAAGAGAGCTCCTATTTCTAACATATTCATAAGAATTGTGGACAGTAAATACCACGGTTTTGTGACATTATTATTACATTATATTAATTGATTATAATTATAATATATCAATTACATATACGGATTGATCCATGTTAGGTATGATTTGGGAGATTCTATAAGGGATGAGAAGTTCGAAGACAGTCGTAAATGCCGCAAAACACACAATGAGTACTTTCATATTGACAACATATCGCTACAAACGAGCTAATCGACCAATGTGTACTTCTAGTAAAATCATATTAAATAATAATTATGAAATATTTTCAGGAACAGTCAGATTAAATTTATTTAATACACTTGATAACTTTTGTTGAAGTAGAGAAGAAGTGCATCCAATTGAAATTCAGCCCTAAAAACACTGAAGCTGAATCAGTGCATCATGTTGGAAAAATCTCGAACGGACAGGGAATCCATTTGACATTTATTCTGTTCTGGAATTAAATCATTGGACCTATTAACATTTACCCAGAATATCCCTTCTTCATTGGGACCTATTAAAAGTTTTTTATACTCGTATAATTTAATGGCCATTTGTTGAAGAAAATACGACTTAACGGCCATTAAATTATTCAATATACGAATATTGAACATTTGAAAAGATCCAAAATAAAGGGAAGAAACCACTTGTTTTGCTTTGAATTTTAATGTAAAATGAAAAGTAATATCGTCACTTATATAATTAATTCCTTAACTTGATTCAGACATTAATTTATTGTTACAGTGAAATTTTGTTCAATTTTATATTGTATTAAAAACTTTTGGCTCAATATTTCAAATATTTAAACCTACTCAATATATATTTTATTAATTAAAATATGTATATACTGTGTGTGCGTGTTTCTAACCATAGTTTTATTATAGCATAATCTTACGCGTCATGTGATAAAATCAGACTGTAGTTAATAAAATTTCATATGCAAAATTTTATTAATAGGTTGTATACATAACATGTACAAAACTATTGTAATTTCTGCAACCTATTCGCCGCAACACCCAGGGAAGTTAGTCGAGTAGATATTAAATATGTGGGAGGGTCCTGGAGGGGGTTGGGTAATATATTTGCGTAGAGTTGTCGGGTGTTGAATGCAGGCAGCAGTCTAAGTGCTGTGCAGTACGCGGTTTCCGACCGCTGCGGTTCCTCCCTTCCTGCCGTAATCCGAGCGTGCACCCAGCTGGCCTAAACAACCCATGCAGCACCACGCCGCTTACGGATCGGGTTAACGGATCCGCCATTTAACCTGCACCCTCTGCACTCACTTTGATTTCACTGGCTTCTTACCTTACTTTTTCTTCGTTTGACGGTTGACGAGTTAGTGTCTGCGTATACAGAGACTGCTTCATCGTCTGTAACAGATATACTGAATTACATTCTATGGGCTATTTTCACATAATTGAATTCATTAATGTCCTCATTGGGTCCTCTCCAATTATTGGTCCCCGGTTACCACGTTTTAAGGTCAATTGGCCAGCATTTCTTCAGTCTTCTGTAGATTCTATGTTCCAGCAAAGGGTGTATAATATGCGTTTCCAGTCTTTCATGGTGTTTTATTGCTCTCTCTTGAATTATATCTTTAATGTATGGTATTAGTAAATCATTGTGTAGATTTAGGTTTAAAAATATAATCTAAAAGAATGTGTAAACAAATCATTGAAATATGTTAGTACTAAAAACAAATAGCATACTTAATAAGTTAACTAAAATTTAGAAAAGGCTCCGAGGCAAGCTATCTGATTAAACACCAACGTGGTCGTAAGAAGACGTGTCAGCCACCAACGTGGTAAATTTTAGTGAACTTATTAAATGTGTTATTTATTTTTTGTACTAATACGTTACAATAATTTGGAAGAAAACCTGAAGAACATAGAAACATGTTCCGAAACGTTGTTACTCTGTAAATAAAATAAAGTGTCTGTAAAAGGTAAAAATTGCTTATTAAATAGAAATAAGAAAGTTGATAGGAAACGAACTGGATGTTGAGACGATGGTGTGGGGTTGATGTGAAGCGTACCGCCGCGAGTAATAGTCCTGACGAATGAGTTATACTGAATTGGATTTATTAAGAAATGTATAACGTCAATGCTTCTCCATTCGCGTGGGAGAATGGCAGAGAACTCTGTGTCCAGAGAGCACTGACCGTCATAGCGGAAAAAAGAATACAATTATGTTATTTAACACAGCAGATGAGTCGGAATGGTGACGGTCACTCACAATAGGACTAATAAAAGATTCAATTGTTCATATTCCTTTATTTAAAGAGAGTAAATTAATAGTCGAAAACCTGAAGCCCTTAGAGGCATCAAATATTTAGTTTCGGACCAGCTCTTTTCTACGTTTTCTGTCCAAGAAACGTTCCCTCCGTTTTTCTTATAATTAACCTCCGACAATATAAGCTCTTGAAATATTACTAGCCATATTATAGTTACACTAATGTTGCCCGGATATTCATTCATCCTATCCTATATTCGATCAGAAAAGAAATTAATTCACAATAATCTCTTGGCCATTTAGAATTTTTATAATTAATCCATGCTCAATACATCACATACCTACTGGGACTGAACACGTGACTCAACCGACATAGAATGGCAGGATTCGAAAGCTCTCGAGTGCCAGAAGTGTCTTATACATCCGCAGTGTTATCTCCTAGATTATAAGCATATATACTGCGGTATCCAATTTTATCTCTACCTTACTTTTCTCATTTTACTTTGGGATTTAATAATTTTTAAAGAAAAACTTAATAATTAATTTAAAAAATTATTATAATGAAATTAATCAATCAAAAAATTGAAAATAGAAATTTTAATTTTTGTGTTTATATTTTGCCACAGTTTTCTTAATTTATTAAACTTTTATTTTTCACTCAGGCCACTTTATCGGACCTCAAAAACAGTTATATAATTAGCATGAATTATAAATTTTTAAATTAACAACCAAACCTACTTAAATCAATTTACAAGTGTTTATTTAAATTTTCCCCCAAAATTACAAACAATAAATGGAATGACAACTGAAATTTTAATACGTAATAATTATACTACGTTTACAAAATAGTTACCAAATTTAAATTATCTTTGCGTATCATTTTGTGAATCATCCTTATATTACCCAAATTATATCACATCACGATTAAAACTTTCTCCTTTTGAGGAACTAACCAAATAATTTTTAAAAGACCATTAAGTGCACGAAGGTGCACACACACTATGCACATAACACTTCAGTCACGACAACTAACCAAATTGTTCTTCTGTATTATATTATCGTTCAACTGTTGAGCTGTAAAACCCAACATTTACGCTGCTGAATAAAATGAAGTCATGTTATGTGAGCCAAATTTTTAGTGTTAATTATTATTTCTAATTATCTGGGAAATATATCGGTTACGAAGTTAATTACAATGTGGCTACATAATCACAGGGCTCCTTTATTAAATTGTTATAGTATTCTAATTGGTTTTTATTTACCACACTGAATATTTTTGTCGTCAGAATCACAACAAACAAATTAAGACCTAACCACGTGGAAAAGCGGATAGTCCACTTGAGCAGTAATTGTGCCCAAATCGCCTCTCAGCCATCCTCAGTTCTGTTTGTCCTCTTTTCTCCAAATCGATTGTGCTGGCACTGCAGATTCCTTTCGTATTAGATAAAAATATCTAAAATATATTACTGATATATATAGGCACAATGGTCACGATACCTAAAATTGGCCACGAAAATACTTTAAAAAGTTAAAATAAATCAAAAAATGATGAAGCGACTTCAATTTTAAAATGAAGAAAATATGTCAAACAAGAAATTAATATTTCAAGCTAAAATAGATGTCATTATACAGATAACAGTTCAATATTACGACATTCCTTCAATTTCCAATCACATTTCTGCAAAGTATAAAGGTTATCTATATATTATTTAGTTTTATTATTTACATGTTTTAACAAACGTAAAAGTTTACATGTCTTATTTCCAAAGAATGATATTTATATCAGTTACGTTCAGTATGTCCGATGCATATTTTTCTTAGATCGAAATTGAATGCATTAGTTCCATATAATTTTCGCAGATCAAGATGTACATAGAACGTTGCATGTGTGTAAGGACCGCAAAATTTCAGGTTACTGACCAGATCATTGGCTTGCGCTGTCAAACACAGAATCCGGTTTTGGGACGATTAATGGACGCAGAATGTGGCCGTGTCCTTTGAAGCTCACTAAGATTCAACAGATATTTTATCTAAAATTTAAATGAAATTTTAAGGCAATATTATAAATAATGAAAATCTTCAAATAAGTTATATATATAAGTTTTAACATAATTACTACAATTGGCAGTATCATATTTTTGAAAATAAATATAATAAGACTGTGTTAAAAGTAAGTACGAAATACATAAAATAGCCAAATAACAGATAAAATGAAGTGATAATATAAATACCGCACAACTATTCTGGAATCCTTGCACCTGTCGTCAGGTTATTAAATTCGCCTAAGAGGTGAGTACGACAACCGAATAATCCAGATGACGAACTCAAAAGTTTGTGTTTTTAATCATCTCACGAAAGGAACAGTGATTCCAGAAAAATTGTGTGTTGTTTATAATGTCACTTCAGTTTGTCTGTTATTTGGCTATTTTATCTCATTATTTTCATATTTTGTTGGGAACAAAATTAGAAATATTTATTGACAATGCGTCTCTTATTTATTTAAAACAATATATAATGTTAATGATTATTTGAACAAATATAACGAGCGAACCTGCTGTATTCCAAAAATTCTGGTTAGCATTTATGGAATGTGTTAATATAAATACTCATCTGAAACGCGTATGATTAAATCTTGGAAAAGACCATTAACTTGTACAGAGGCAGCATAAAACCCACACACAGGTTCAAATATTACGCCCGTACTAAAATCCTTGCGGAAAATCAAATTGAAATTAATTTCCAAGAATAATGAATTTTTCAAGGCGTTGCAAACACTAATATTACCGTTATAGATATAATTTTATACATGACATTTTTACAGATAGTACTAAAACTTCTTCAAATATTCAATACCACAACCACCAATATGTTATTTTTACGTGCGAAAATTTCAAAGTTAACTAAAACGCGCAAAAGGTGTATTATATGAGCGTAAGAGAAACTAATCTTTTTTCCTATTTTGGATAATCTACAATGTTTACACTAGCGTTATTTTTTTGATTGAGGTATTTATGCCATTTTTCAGTATGCTCTGAGATCTACAAATACCTACTTTGTTTTATATAATTTATTATAACGTTATAAAGTTTTTAATTGTTCAGTCTACCCAGTTTAGTGCACTAAGTCACAATATTATATTATTTTGTTGTATCATATTAATCCCGTAGAAGATACTTTTTCTCTTAGTAATTTATTAACCGTATAATTTTATATGTACTCTGAGGTTTTGAATGACGAATTTACTTTGCCACTAACATAAATTTAAAAATATACAAATATTGTCGTTCATCAGTTCCTGTTTTATTCTAAAATAGACAGCGCTTACAAAATTAAAAATAATAAAATTCAACTAATCAACTCAATACTAAACTGAATTAAACCTCCAAACGTTTATTTGTTAATCCTCTATCAGAATTATTAAATTTACAGTTATCAAAACCACGTATACTGCTTGATTTTTCAGTCTGTATTTATCCAGATAAGAAGAACTTTTTACACATATATCGTAACTGCTGACTTATTTTTCTTCAAAATTACATTTATTTATTAACCAAATTAGCCTCTAGCACAAACCCAAATTTGGAAATTCCTTTTACTCTTCAGGGGAATTTTCGTAAGGTTCCATTACGGTGCTTCAAAAGAGGGTATATTTAATATTGCTAAGTCAGCACGATCAGAGGGGAGACGAATGAGTGTATAATATACGTAATATATAATAAAACTATTCTCTTCTTTTCCTTGATGTACAAAGTACATTTTTGTATCAAGAGTTGTCGGGTTTCCGGTTGGGTAACGTGATTAGTTAAACACAACGTTTCCATGGCTGACACCACCATCTTCGACGGTGTCAGCCATGGAAACGTTGTGTTTAACTAATCACGTTACCCTACCGGAAACCCGAGAACTCTTTATACAGAATATACGTCGGGAAAACTTACGCTCTCTATTACATTTTTATATTTAATGCTTACGTATTATTGAGATTATTTTGTGTTTAAGAAAAATACCAATCCAGGAATGCATTCATGTTCTTCTTAGCTCAAAATTATTGTTTAATGAAGCAATCGGATATCTGTCCTGTTTGAAAACGAAACGAGAGTATATAAATGTAAATAATTTATTACGAAGGTGACAGAACTAGAAGTATTGAGTTCACTACAATATCAGTAATGAAGTTATTGTTTCTACTTTAGTGTGCTAACATTATATTTTCGCTCTTCTACATTACGAATTGAATTAATAATCATAATTACGTATTGAAATTATTTTGTATATAAAACTTTGTAAACCGAATTACATCGAAGAGTAATTATAATTTTATAGAAACTTCTTCACCCGACGCAACGGATCTTTTAATAAACATAACTTAATAATATCTAGAAAACTTATTGTGTAAGTAATTTAGTTTTGACAGTATTTTTCAATAATTATAGGTTTAGAACATGTTTAATAACTTAAACAAAAAATTATCTTGTCTCTTCAATAATAACCCTTTCTTGAAATATTTTATTCTACAGACAAAGCTGCCTAGTAGAACTGTAACCATTTCAATTTACTTTAGATATTTAATGCACTCGGAACCATTATGCTTAAGTAGCAGTATGGAATGTGATATATTTGTGGGAAAAAAGTTTTAAATTATCATGAGGTATTATCTGTTCTTCTGGAATTTTTTTTTGATAATGAAATGAAATTAACAAATAGATAATGTGGTATGATCGAGTACCCGCTTTATCTTTTCACCGACAAAAAGTACAGAATAGAATTGAAGGCAAATTCATAGTGCCCATCAACGTAAATTCGACAGATATTACAAAATAATGGATGTTTTAAGTAGCAAAAGTGGTCCGATTAGACACTTTTAGAAAATTACAGAGTTTATGGATTTATGAACTAAATCCACCTTCCCATAGTCCTCCGAACTATATAACGCATATTGTACTCGGAAAATGGAAAATCTTTGTATAAATATACCAAACGCGGCAGACTTCTGGCAAGTAAAGGCTAGGCGAAATAGAGAATTAGGGTAAAGAAATAGGAAGAATTGGATTCGTATGTTAAAACACAAAACTGGAAGTAATAAATTTAATAGATTTAATGAACAGACACAAAGGAAAGACCAGTATCCACTTTGGTCCATCATCGAAGCGCAATAGTTCTGATTTATCAGAGATTTTCGAGGAGGGAATAGTCCTTAAATATATCAAACACAAAGATTGTAATTAAAAAATAATCGCCAAAAATTAAAAAACAGTCAGGTTTTAATTTTGCCTTGCATTCCCATTTCACAAGAAAAATGCATTGGATTTTAGATGTGGTATTGCAGACAGCATTCATCACTGTCATCCGGTTGGCTCTGAGGGAGCTGCTACGACAGGAGGCGAATGTGCTGGAGCCATCTACACGATAATTCGCACGGGGGCAAATTGTTACATCCTGCTAGCTGCGACGGAGTCCGAACTTGGAGCAGCGTGGTGTAAGAAGTTCCACACTCCTGTTTCGAGGCCAGCTTACTTCACATCGAGCCGAGAACGACGCACTTGAAAAATTATTGATCCAAATTCATGCCAAATCTAACGTGTGGAAGCTGAGGTGGAATATATAAGGTGCTAAGAAGAGCATAGAGTGACATAACTGCACTCATCAGTTGACAAAATTTAAAAGGTCAGCTTTTGTGTCGCTCTAGGCTCTTTATTAACCTTCTTATATGTCACAAAATTAACTTCAAGTACACTTTTTTCGTTCAATTGTATTATTACAATATAATGTATTTATATATGGAAACAGAGGATGCATTTCGATAAAGTGTTTTCAATAAATCTAAGATTCAATTATCATTTTTCTAATGATCCGTTTATAATCCTATAGAACTCATAAGTGGCCCTGTAATGAAGAAGACACTAACAGAAATAGGGTAGTGTTTTTAACATATTTTCTCAAATTTTAAGAAATTGTTAACATTTTAATTAACTATTTTTAAAACTATTTATGTTGTGGCGAGTTTAAAGCTCATTTACATACATTTCAGGATTCATACTGTGTAATTAATTTCCATAATGACTACTATTACAATTACAATTTTGTTAATATATTCTTTAGGAATTAAATTTCAGAAATTAGTTATTTTTTATCTTATTATTTTAAATTTCATTTTAAAATTCTTAACTTAATTGCTTTTTGCATACCGTAACCTTGAAATTATATTACCTACATTAGGGTTCCTTGCTTTGCATTTCATATTATGCACCGTGTAGTTAGTGCTGCACGCTCCTAGAATGAGAAACCTAGTATTTATAGATGGCGCGATTTTGCAAGCAAAAGAACAGGTTGGCGCGAGGTGAACGGGAGGAAGTGCGCACCGGAAACGCTAATTTACAGCCTTTACAGACGAGGATGCAAAATAGACACACCTGTGCAGGCCCGAGGCGCTAGAAAATGTGTTCGGGCCGAGAGAGCGGATGCCGCACTTGCGACATATAAACATATCACATGCAAATGAGCGAGCAAGTCGACGAGGGGAGCTTGGCCTCCATTAGGTTGGGCCAAATTGGCCACGAATAAGAGGAATAAATGAATGCGGCGCTAAAATGCTAAATGTAGTTGTGGCTGCATAATAAACTAATAAAACCCCGAGGGTGACTCGTTATTTAGATGTTCTCTAAATTTACTATGCTGCGTGCTACAACTGAAATGGGAATTTGTCTCGCTATGATATGCTAAAACATTAGGTTGCCATTGCATTACGGGCGCGAACAAACATACGCAGGTATAAATGTCTTGTTGAAATTTATGCCTAATTTCTTTTCATACAGACTATTACGTTTGTGGGTGACGTCTAATGGAAAATTTAATGAGCTTTCGCCTTCCTTCATAACAATTCGATTTTATTTATTTAGAAGCAAGCAACCTAAAAGAAAATGACCTAATATTTTATATTTAATTTATTTCTTTACCATATGAAATAGAAATTTTATGTTTAGCTCTGGTGTTCATAATTAAATCTTTTAGGAAAACAGATAAAGAAATCAGGAGCTCATTTATCATTACATTACTGTAATTTCAAATAATCAAATTTATCAATTTTATTCACGAATAATTGTCATTTAGTAAATAGTGGCTTATTAAAAAACTGAAATTATAATTAAATTTTAAAATATGTGAATAATAAGCGTTTTTGTTTAAGATGAATTTCAATGCAGTCTATATCAAGAAAATTAATTTAAGGTCTATATTTGAGAACTACAAACTTTTCAATTCGAATATCCTTTATGAGACAATTTGGTTCAAAATTATTTATCTGGTTAGAAATATTGTTTTATTTTTAATTATATAATTAATTTTTATAATTAATAGGTAATATTAGTATGAAAATACGCTACGAATTTTTATTATTTACGGGCTTCATGACATATTTTATAATTACCTCGAATTCTGATATTTGGTGTCTGTAAATAGTTAGGTATATATGCCGTAAGGCAGAGTTAATATTTAATTATTTCGAAAAAGTAAATAAATTAACGGATGATAAAGGAAAACTTAATTAAGAGTTAATGACCATGTACACTTCAGTCTAATAAGAAACCCTGAAATATTTTAGTCAGTACATTCATTGTGACAGAGCAATATATCCACTTCAAGATTTAACGTGTAGAAATATTGTGCTCCTCCTTCTTAGGATTAAAATTACATTCGTAATGAGTTTCCAGGCGGAATATTTTGAAAGGCCTCGTTCGTGATAATGAAGCTGAGTGAGTCAGGAGGTGGGGAAGTTACTTTGTGACTGCTGCTACAGGTAATATCTGACCCTTGGCTCTTTTTTGCCACGTGTCGCAGAATTTACTGCGACAGAGTCCGTGTGCCCGGGAAAGTCCCGCCCACCCGGCAGTCATTTGTCTGGCTGGTGCTCAGCCATCGAGCTGAAGACCCACGACCAGGATTAGATCCTTGCAACCTTACGGAATTTCTGAATTGCACGTCATTCATGTGCCAGTATGTATCTAAACGGACGAATTTACAAATAAGGAGAGTGGTAACATGAAAATGATTGTGACATGTAAACTTCGAAAATATTTCGTCTTACTGAAACCTACTTCTTCGTGGCTTACGTTCAACGAAATCATTTCTGTTTCTATTCCTTAATTATATACTTAATTTCAATTATTTTACAAAACTGTGCTGTTTGGTGTGTCTGATCAGTATGGAGTACTTAACCGTCAACTTAGTTTATATAACTTGAACATATATTTAAAACTATTTTTTTCTTAAGTGTACAGTATCCAGACCGAACGATTATTTCATAAAAATTTTGAAATGATACAGAAACGACTTATTGTTCGTTTCTAAAATACCAAGCAGCTTACTCAAAATTCGATGACACTTCGTGATAATACAACAGTTAACATTTGAAAATTGTGGTCTACGTAAAAATTTAGTCCACTTAGTTATCTCTTCCCTTTTGTTTTAGAGTAACAGGCTACAAGAGGATAATTCACATGGCAACTCCCCTTTCATAGCATAGGAAGGGATTTGAAGAGGGTATGCGGAAGGGTAAAGGAAGGTAGTCAAGGGTTAACTAGGGCTTCCGGACTGTAGCTTAAGGGTTCTACCCGGTATTTGCCTAAAACTTATGCAGGTCAAACCCTAGAAAACCTGCATCAGGTAGGTCGGGCGCATGGTACTTTTACTACGAACTTCCGATGGTGGGCGATGTGTTTTTAGTTTTCATCAATTTAACAGCATCTTCTTCTCCTTATACTACGTATAAAATGATCTTGAACTCCTTTTCCTTTATTATCAATTTATTTTCACAATGACTTCCTTGCACTCTAAATGGAACGTTTGAAAAACATGTTTCAAGCGTTCATTTTCTCAACCGAAATACAATATAATTTTATCAATTGAGTTATTTAGCTTGAGCGTACGGACGCCCACAGGCTCAATTGCTATTTTACAAACAAAAATAGCAGAGATTCCAACATATTATCTACACCAGTGGTTCTCAAACTTTTTTGCCTCGTACACAACTTATCAATTTTTTCTGTTATAGTAGACCCCCGTCATTGTATTATTGAATGGTAACAAATTCATTACCTTCAAATGTGTATTTGAAAGTTTATGTAGTGGTCCACACTTTGACAGGTTTAACTATAGAGTGAAAAAAGGAAAAAAAGATAATTTTTTACATTTATTTATTCAAACTAGATAAAATGAAAATCGAGTAAAAGTATATCATAAAATAACTACACAAAAATAATTTTATTTAATAGTAGAGATGATCTTGATGTTTCAATAGCTAACGATTATATTTGCCTTTAATTTAGTTAGGATTTAACCTTAAATCTATTGCAGATGATTTCTAATGTCTCCTTCTTCTCTAATATGATTGGCTACCACGCTCCAACCCATTTCCACGAGGTAAAAAACAGCTATCCGACATTTTCTCCGCGATAGTAAATAATACAGGATAAGTATTAGGTACTTCTCTGTGAAGCCAAAATCGCTGATATCCCTTACTTAACTGTATCTTAAGTTCTTCGTTGATGCTTATTCTGATCAATTATTCTTGTAATATGACATACTTTACTGCAATGTCACCGTGTAGATCTATAATCTTCTGTGGTATTTCCATAGTGAAAATATCCTCTGACGTATTTTCATTTCTGTGTGAAGCATATTTAAATGTTGAACGTAGGTTGAAACATCGTCATCCTGGCAGTTTATGGCAAATTTGAAACCTTGAAAAATTCGCGCCACCTAATATTTTAAAATTGATTATTTTCTTCCGACATCCTAGTTCGTTTCCTAACGATATCACAATACTTATATGAAATGTTCAAATTTTTACAAGTTACAAGTGTTGCAATCACAAAACGAATAGCCTACTTGCACAATTTTATGAATTATACTGATTAATAAATAATTGATTGTAGTAAAAAGTAATTATTCATAAATAAAATTGGAAAAATAAAATGCCTTGTATTAATAAATAAAATTCATATATCATAAATAATTGAGAATTTAATAAAGTTACAATTTACATATATTAAAAAACGTGTTCAGGGAACTCTTCATTTTACTGCCATAAATTCTTTTCAATTTATAAAAATTGAGTTTTTCGATTGTAATGCCCGCTAAATCGGTGAAACGAAGCGTAAGCTTCGAACCAGAATTAAAGAACATTTTGCACATTTAAAATATTGTTTGAATAAATAAACTGTTTTAACAAAACATGTATATATTAATAATCAGAGGATTGATTGGAATAATATAAAAAGGCACTACATAGGTACTATCAGTGTTAAATGAAATATTCTATTTATGGAAAGCCAAAATTTCGGTTACGAACTGCTTATTTGTCGTGGGCCCCCATTTAAATTTTGTGAATCCCCGATTAATGTTTTCTCTCATATGGATCCCTTGCAGTCAGACCCTGGGTCGATACAGACCACTTTGGGAATCAGTGGTCTACACCCATAACGATATTACGACGTCAGTATTAAATTAGTATTCTCAGTTCTTCTGATATTTTCGAAAAAAGTTATTTCGTTCAAAATCGTTTGTTGTTTCTTGTTTGTAAGATTCACGTACAATTAAAAATAGAAGGAAAGTCACGTTATGTATATCATAATGTAATTATTGACTATCATTAGAGGAATTAATAAACAGGTTTTTATCATTTTTCTTTGATTCCGTCAGTACAAAACCGGAAAATTATTTTCTAGTGCATCTCTATGCGATGAATAGTTTGGAAATTTTAAAAATAATATTTGTAAAAAAATATTTACTCTGGATTGAGAAGCTTAGAGTTATAGAATTTACCTATACGAAAGATATCTTAGAAATGATCTTTATATTCGGATGACGTGTCATTCCAAAGTTGAAGAATTCACTTCTATTTGGTCTATTGGTTCTAATACAGTTTATGTTCTCGTGTTTAACGGGAAGAATTATCAACTTAACCATGGATGTCATCAGTGCGATTATACTTCAACGTAAAGATGACATTCAGAAATACATGTACTTGTATTTAAGCATGTTTGCACATATGAACGTGGTTTACTGGTGATCTTTTGCTTTAAAATTGATTACTGAGTGATTAAAAATGAATCATTGTGAAGTGTGGCTTTTTTATCTCAATAGTCAGTGATTTGTAGACCTCTTGTTGTTCTTTTATTAATGGTGATGTATAATGAGGAAGAAGAGTACATCATCAATTCTCTCATAACACAGTCAATTTTAAGAAAAATATATTACAAAAACATTCAGAATACTTATGGAAATATATTCACGTTGTTAATTTCATGGGAATACTGACTTTGAAGACGTCACAATTAATGTGGGCGCCTCTTTCTTATCTGGATTAATCAAGATCTCTATCTTAATACGGAAGTTTTAATTGCGACCATAATTACTTAATAATGAAAGAGGGATCTATATTCGACGTATATTTCAGACTCAATCGAGGTCTTGTTGAGCATGGCGGCGGTCGATAGGAACAAAAAACTAATCGAAATTTAACGAGGGGTGATACGCGGAGCTTCTCAAGGGCAGGATTGCCTTATTACGAGAAGCTTGGAGCCTAGGTTCCGGGCGGTGTTATTGCATATATATAATCGCAACAGATCAAGTCGTGCAAGGGTGCAAAGCCTATAGTCAGGTTACAATATAAATTCACAGTGATTATAATTAGTTGAGTAGTTGTCTGTAATTCAGATTCGACGGAGTAATGCGCCTCTCTATGAAAAACTTCAAGGTCGCGTATTAAAACGCGGTAATTTCTCTTCCTCAGAGCAAACCTAGTGGAATAAAAAGCTCTATGCCACCTTGAATAACAACAAAAATAATAAAAAACTAAAACGGGTGGGATCATAAGGCAGAAAATATATTTGAAAATGAACAAGACAGGATCCTGTGAGACTTCATTATCCAAACGGACCGCAATACTTTAAAAAATACACATTTTACGACAGTAGCTACGAGATTCCTAGCTCCTTAAATAGGAACCGATCAGTGAAGAGTGAATACTAATCAAGAATGGGTGATAATGAGTAATTATAATTTTTTTTTATTTCCTACTGATTTTTGTACATTTTACGTAAATGAAATAGTTATAGAAAATTAAACATCATAAAATTTTATATTTATAATATATAATTAAATATTTTTACATAAGAATTTGAACAAAATTAATGATTCAGAAAATTTTAAATCAAATAATTCTTTCTCATTTCAGGTTTGTTTAAAGTATTATTTTCTCTATAATGCTTTACCACAAATATATTTAAATCCAGAGGTTCTGGAAGTAAATCTAAAACTAATTTTATCAAGTAAATTGTCGTAATCAATATCATTACTAACGAACTTCAAAATAAATTTTAAATCTTTAGAACAATGTTCAGATTGCAGAAATGGTATTTTTAATTCTGTAGCAATATTTTCATAATTACGGTTAGTAATTGGCCTTGGAATTGTATTCTGTGACACATGATACTAAAAAAATTATTTTTTACGCACTACATTTTCTTGATATTTGAGAAGGGTGACCAAATATTGGTTTCACCGCTGATACATATAACAGTTTATTAGTTAGAGCCGAATGGAATAATTTACATTTTGTTCGAATAAAACCTAAAGTTTTCATAGATTTATTAATAGATGCATTATAATGTTCTTCAAATTTCATATTTGAATAAAATTTTATTCATGTCTTTAATAGCAATCATCTTTTTTATTTTAAGCGAAAATCACAACGTTTTCAACTCTTGAGAATTTACATTTTGATACATTAATTAATAAAAACCAACCGTCGCCAAACATCAACCTTATTAAATATTATTCATCAAAATTAAAAATATCAGAAGCTTTCGACTATTTTACCCTAGATTGTTTAAAAAGTAGGAAGAATTTGTCATATTTCTATGAATATGTTACAATCGAATTACATATTAGAAGTTACGATCATACATTGATACATATAACATGAAGTATTACTTGAAAAAATAGATCTACACGCATTGTCTCAGTTAGAACTGAAGAACCGAGACTAGTTAGAGTATATCAACGATGTTACACTTTCAAAGATCATCTAAAAAAGAATAGTTTTTATTAATTTATTCTACTGCACAGTCCTGGACTGAGAAATATATTTTGATATATTTAATTTAATATTCTCTGCACCATTTTGTGTTTCTACTTGTGTAATGTGTAATTCTATATTTTATGATAGTTAATTCTCCAATCATTAATTATTTACTTGTATGTATTCAATTTTTTATTAGAACTGTAAATATTATATTGTACCCTTAGTATAATTAAAGAATTATTATTTATGTCAGTATTAATATATGTTACATTGTGTTCCCGAATTTTAGTATTTTTATGTTAACTTCTAATTATTTATAATTGTAGCATGACGTATCCTATTTCCAATACGAGAACTAATGGAATAAAATAAATTGAATCAAATCAAATCATTTAAACATTCTTGTAAGTCAATAAAATATGTATTAAATTAAATAGACATATATTTGAAGATAATCTGCAAACAACAAAAATTTAATATTAGAAATAGATAGTTCAATATCATTCAGCTGAACTATATGATAATGATTCCGAAGGTTAGACAAGTGAAATATAAGTATTGGCCTACTTAAATAATATATTTTAACACACACACACATATATATATATATATTGTAATAACCAGCTAAGAAAGACATGAAGTCTGTTCTTATTTATGTCAGATTTGTTTACGAACTCAGACTGGGGATCCTTGAGTGATGTGTACATATAAAAGATAATGATAAAATTATGGATAAGTGGACTTTTAGAGAAGGGAAGGACAAATAATTGGGGCATTTTGGCAGCTCTTAGGGCAAATTGTGTGACCGACGGAACCCTGAAAGGCATCATAACAGATGGACGAGGCAATTATACTAAAAGGAGATGCTTATTGTAATTGATTAAGTGGCTCTCAGAGCGGGAGAAAGCTAACAGATGGTGTTTGTTTTGGCGAACATGTAATTTCAAAACAACGGTGAAAACAAGGGAATATCCGGGAGCCAGGATATAAATAAGAGGGCAGATGGACAGTTTGGAGTTTCATTATTATTTTCGGTTGGAGAGGAGACGGACGTGTCAGCGGGGAGAGCGATGGTTCAGGACCGCAGAGACGGACGTAGGGCCAAGGTAAAGTGGCCGAAACAATGTTATTTACAGCAAGGAGATTTTTAGCATTCAGTAGGGAGGGGAGAAGGACGTGTCAGCATGGCTATTATCATTTCGTGTTGGAGAGGAGACGGACGTGTCAGCGGGTAGAGATCGCTGGTGCAGGTCCGCAGGGCGGACGCAGGGCCGAGAGTAATCAGCTGGACATCAGTCGTCAACAGTTGGGAGTTTCATCGTGGAGGTCTGTCTAAAAGCAGAATTGTTTGAATTCGTCGAGAGGGTGACGTCGTCAAGTGGAGGTTGCTGTGATAGCAGAGTTTGAGCGCAGCCTGGTGCCTTTTAAGCCTGTATGAAGTGAGTGTGTGGACCAAAGAGCGTGTAAGTTTATTTTTCTGAATTAATAATTGTAAATTGCTAATAAAGGGTAAAAAGTGTCAGATTTCGTTAATTTCGTTACTTTCGTTTCATTTGTTTCACTCGTTTAAATCATTTAAATCATTTCGTTTTTCATTTATTGTAACTGTATTTGTTTAATAGTAACATTTTGTTCCGTTTCCTTATCAACCCAGTAAAGACTTTGAAGGTACCGAGTCCAATTATTTAAAATGTATTCTAAATTAAATAAAATTGTTTTGATTTTATAAAATTCCATTATTTGTGTAATTGAAAATTGTGTTTTAATAAATTTTAATTGTTGATTTAAATTGGTATCTTTATTTTATTTACGTGGTACCGCTATTTTTTATTACAATATATATATATATATATATATATATACATATATATTGTAAAGCCAATTCAATTAATTAAGACATTAATTGTGAATTTTAAAATCTTAATTGTTTGAGAAATCTATTCTTACGGCGGTACAGAACATAGCAGCAATGTAGCCAAGCACGGTTTCCTTTGTCGGAAGAGGTATGCGCGCTCAAATTGCGAGACGAGAAGTTAGTTGGCTGGAAGGTTTGGTCAGATGCAGGTCGCATTAAGATATTGAGTAGTTCAGGTCGCAAGGTTTGACGAGATAAAGTTTGCGGTGGGACGTCGTCGAATAATAACTGTTAATTGGAGAACGATAGAGCAGGTCGCATTATGATATGGTGAAAAACAGTTTGCAGAGAAATATTGAGAATTAGCATTCAACAGAGTTGATTTGTCCCTGAACATTTTGCTCAAGACAGAACATTCACTAGAGCATAACGACGAAACCTGCTAAGCACAAAACAGTTTTTGTGCACATAGCTGAGCAGAGTTAGCAGAAGTCACCCAATGCAAGTAGGTCTACACAGAGAACGAAGGTGGATCATCCGGGTTCCTGATTTTGATGTAAAAATATTGATTTAGAATCTGTGGTTAGAAGCAGTGAAATCCCCGCCATAGTGTTTCGACAATTAAAGGTATCCTGGAATTCTGGGCAGACGCGAGTACAATTTACAAACAACTAAGTATGTAAACCTGATTGAAAGATAGACGTTCTCTTCTTATTGATTAAAAATTTGTTAATTAGAGTCAATCTTTTTTTGTTTAACTTCGTTCGCAATTAAATTTGTTCTGATTCAATTGACAAGTAACCTTTCTTTTCCCGTAATTGTAAATTGTTGATAAGATTATAAATAAAATGATTCGCCATTATCAAACCCAGTTATGACCCTGAGACACTGAGATATATTTAAATTTGTAATTGTGTTAAATAATTGATAATAAATCTATTGTTTGTAAAAATTTATTAATTTTTAATTTATTAAACGCGTCTCGTTAAATTTTTACAATATATATATAAATATTCTTATAAAATTTATAGAAAACTAATTTTTTCTTCTTCTTGTTAGATAAATTGAAAAGAATGTTTGTAAAGACAGTATTTAATTTATTTCGTAATTATTAGATTTTATTATTGTGAATTATTAATTACCTTCAAATAACAGACAGTAAAACAAACTATGAATTATCTTTTCTCAACTTTATTTGACTGAGTAGTACGAGGATGTTTAGATTGAGATGAAAGGGTTTATCCTATTACGTTCTTTTCATTGGTTGTTTATGGTCACACCAATCCTCTTATGTTGTTTGTCTCAATGTAATGAAATACCATACTTATCTGTGCCTGTTCAATACTTCATGAAATGCGTATCTGCATTATGCTTTTACTCGTGTTGGACTTCACACTTGCGGTCGAAACCTCGTGTCAGCTCGAGTGTTCTATCCCACAAGTGCTTAACTCCCAACAGCTCCCTAGTGTCTCTGCTTGAGAAGTTGTATGCTAGATGAAGGACATCCTCTCTCCAGGCTTATGAGTGGCTATCCGCGGTATACGTCCAGACGGGAATAGAATATCGGTTTATAAGCCCGTGGCAACATGAATATCAATTTGTATATGTAGTGAAAGCGATATGGTACTTCCATTCAAGACACTTGGCCGTTTTGGTCTTTGGTACCTTTTCGACAATTAATGATACCATGTGTCTGAATTGGTCTTCATTGCAGAGCGAATATTAGTCGGATGTTCCATTGTCTGAACTGAAATGGATTCTTAAAGGGTTACAAACAGAAGTTGTTGAATTAATATAATTAGACGTAGGCTAGAGGATGTTTCGTACAATAAAAACTTCTGTACATCTTCAAGTAGAAACGCATTATTTAGAAACAACATTATTCCTTATCCCAGTACCAGATAATGGGGTTACCTTTCGTCTATCTTTACTCCCCTCTGGGAGTTAAATTGTCGACCGTTTTCATACTCGATTAAGCTATTACTTAATTGTATCATCAAAATACTGTCATAGTAACTGTGGGCTGAAGTTACAGTCTTGTTAATCCCTATTATGCAGCAATGCGTTATCTCTCTTATTATAAAATACCAATAAATTTAGTGAGTGAAGCAGCTCACTCACTTTTTTCACAGGGAAAAACGAACGGGAGTTTTCATAGTCTACCAAAAGAATCATCCTAGTTCGGTAAACAAGCTTTACTTATTTCATACGTCCCCACTCCGAATATTACCTTTCTTATTGTTTATTATAGTCACATACTGACCTCATTCTGCTGCATGCTAACCTCTTCCGCAGAACACGAAAACGCATATGTAGTCCCTCCAACCAATCCTTCACCATTCAACATGTGCCATTTGAATGCAAAAAAATACGAAGAAAAAGGAAACGTGACAATAGTCAATTTCAATATAAAGGACTTCTGCACTGATCCAGAAGCTTCATTACTAGCATTCTTAACCAGTGCCAAAATCGACCATCTCATTTGAGAAGACCACAATCATCGCACTGGAATAAAGAAAATATTATGTACCCTATTAGTTAAATAATGTAGAAGGTCGCCAATAATATTTTGGTTGACGCGACCATAAAATTTCAATAAAAAAACTGTAATGGTATTTCTGATAACAGGACATTGTTCTTCCGTGATTGCATGTGACAGCTTCAAGCAATAAAGTAATTTACTGTCTCTTCGTTTTATAATTTTATTGTCCTAAAAGCTATATTTACGTTAATGGCTGACGTATGATATAATACGCAATAAAATAATTGTGACTTAGTTTATTACAATAGATTTTTATTTTTATATGGCTTTCCATAAATAATAATGGGAACTGTTGGTGATATATGTGAAGCATAGACAATCAATCGATCTTACAAAATTGTCTCACGATTAATTGATATATGTACATCCATCTGAGTTAGTTACTCACTTCCTACTTCCTGGCCCTGGATAAATCTGCCGCCAGTAAATATTTTGGTGTTCTTTAGACACCTTATTCTAGGATTGATTCCTGCGCTGCATCTACTGACGTCTCTTCCGAGCTCTGCACATCAACTATAATTTTATCGCAAACAAATTGTCTAGGAATACATTCCGATCCTAGCCATGCAGGCGCCGCATAGTCTGTCTCAACGAAACTAACTTGCTGAAACTAATTAATATGCGTATATCACAAACGAATTATTCTAATCTGTAAAACGTTTTCTTGACTATATTGTAGTGATAATTGGAGGAGTGATACTCCTCCAATTTCATACATTGGCGAAAGGAGGTAATCTGTCTCTGTTCAGGGAAATAATATCAATCTCATCCCCCATTGATCACTCACGATCAGTTTTCAAACTGTCCGTAAAGTACTTAGGAACCTTCTCGTTTTGCTTCAAAATCTCCAAGAGTTTCTACAGTGATATAAAGGTTTTCCTTAACTGTATCAGAAGTCGTTTCAGGTTTCTGACTATTTTGTAAGACGCGGATCAAATTAATTTTAATATCAAGCACTGAATTTGCCATATTATAAAATTTTGAAATCGGGAAACATTCCTTGTGTTATTTACCATATCTTTCCAAGAGGGCTAATAATTTCTGAACAATTCATTATGTTTCCCACGGCTTAACATAATTCACATTATATCTCTTAACTCTTACAAGATCGCATTGTCCATTGTGGGAAAAATCTATTGCCTTAATGACAGTTGATTTTTCATGGTCTTGATTTGGTATCTTCGGGAAATTTTGAGGAAAGGTTCAGAATTTGGATCAAGACGCTGTCACCTGATTTTTTTATTAAAACGGAGATATTGGTTATTAATTATCAAGATTGTTTTAATTAGGTTGTATCTATAATTTTTTCTTCATTTCTAGATTTGACGTTAAATCATACTGATAACAGGTAACTCAATAAGTATTTTTCATAGAGTCGTAATAAACAAACATCACTAGTATTTTTCATAAAGTGTATACACGTTGTGTCCTTAAAGTAGGATAAATCTGCGGCGTCTCAAATAGAGTAGACTGAAACGAACCATATTTAAAATTAGGGTCAATATGAAAATATACGCTAGTCAGATTTTTTATTTTTCTCCCTTTGTTTTTTTATGAAATATATTCAGTTTAGTATCCACATTATCCCTGTGTGCTGTTACTCCTTCCTCTGTCGTGTTTAAAAGTGCGGCAATGGTAAATTGAAACAAAAACCCACCATAAAGATTTGTGGATCAACGAAAATAAATTTGGACATAGTCATTTGTTGACTTTAAAATCAATACGATGTAATCTATTTTACTTACTTTATTGGTGCATATTTTTTGTAAACAATCTTGCGGGAAATTACTGGCTTCCACGAAAACAAGTTTAGTACGCTTAAAATATAAAAAATGTTCTCCTTGAATTTTTTTAGTACCCAATAACAATGTTTAGTGATAAAATATCTCACATTTTTTTACCTGCAAGCAGGTGTTTTTACATACCCATAAATAGTTTATAATTAATTTTGTTTTGTACGTCTGAAAAACGCAGTACTTCAATAGCTCTTTGTAATTTAGCTGGAAACGTATTTCACTGTTTCTTAACTTACGGTATATGTCGCTTTAGCATACCTGTTTAAACGCCAGTTTTTATTTTGTACTTGTAACTATCGTTTCTACAGATTGAGTATGAATTAAATATTGAAATAATAATAACCTTATGGTGCGCCTTTAGTTATCAATTTGTTAGAAAATATTTTTATAACTTTTGCCTAAATTACTGCCTGGAAACATGGAAACGTGGCTTGCCGGGGTCGAGCAGCAGACAGAAGACAATGGCGGGGTGGATTGGGAAAATCCGCAAGTCCCGCAAACAAGGTCATGGTCGGCCAAGAAAGGGGTAGACGACCGGGAAGGTATGGCTCTAAATAGATTGAAGTGGGTCACGTGTGGACAAGGACCAACCTGGAGAGAGGGATTTTGAGGACGCAGAGAGAGAAGTCTGCGAACACGAGGAGATCAATCTGGACCGTCGGTGAGAGCAGTCAGAGAGAGTTGATCCTGGACCATTTTGGTTTGCACGTGGGTCTCCGGTCGTCTACTGCTGCTGCTGCAGAGAGAGAGTCACCAACGGGAATCGACCCTGTCCGAGCTGCAGACCTGGTAAGTCGCATTCCATGCTTCCAGGTATCGCGTCGGTTTGCCACAAAGATAACCACGGTTAATCTTGAGAAAAGGGGGGGGGGGTACATGCATCCCTGGCAAGGCTGGAGAGCTTTTGGTTTTATATAAATTCTGATAAAATGAATTCTTGTTTTTTTTTATTAACTAAAAATTGTATTTCCTTTCCTGCGGGTGAATAATTTCTTGTAGGTGGCGCGCAACAAACCGCATACCATTAGTTAAGTTGACTAAGCCCACCACAACCTTCTCCATTGTTTACTTCATAGTTAAACAAAACCGTTGGCATATTTTTGCCACTATAAGTTTTTACTTCGCAGTAATACCGAACAGAATGATTGTGCTTTGCGATAGATGAGAACAGAATGTTCACTATTATTTTAGTTTCAAAATTAAATCATGATTTATTTAATTGTTGTAAGTTAGAGTGTTTCCAAAATTGATAATTTTCACAGTTATCACCGAAACCATTTCTTTTTATGTTTATTAACAAATTCCTTAAACAGCAGCAAGGGTTTTACGGAGCCCCAAAACGCTAACAAGGAAGATTCAGATTGATCCACATGGTAGCTTCTTTTACGATGCCTGTAACACCTCGCCTACCTGCAGCACTGCAGCACTTCCTGGCTTGGGTGGTCCTACAAAGAACTTAAGCTTCCTTTAGCAACCTCTAGGGATCATAGTCGGACACTGAAACGTCCCCATCTCAACATGGCTGCTACCTCTAGGGACTTCATCTGGCCGATGCCACACGAAGAAATGTCAACAGTAAAGCCTAAAATATAGTTTAGAAGTGAAAAAAATCCGCATCAACTAACCACGCTGCTAATTCAAAAAGAATTATTGAAAAATAAATTGCTACTGATATGAGCGGGATGTGAATTATTTTGAGAAATTGGATTAAAATTATAGTTTAGATTTCTTTTGCTGTAATCATTCTTATTATTTTCGTCCACATGTTCAACACACAAATTGTTTCATGACTCTCTCGCCTTCCTTACTACCCGTTCCCCCTGAATTTGTTCTCAACTTTGTTTTAATGCATACGTTCATGGAATATCTCCTGATAGATTTTCTTCTCAAGAATATGTAACATTATTTTTTAATGGCAGGTTAGTGAGACAAAAAATATTTTATTACTTGGTGACAGAGCTAACAGTACCACGATTTCACAAAAGTTTTTTTGACAGTTGAACAGTTTCGATTACAATTTTAAATGAACGCTCAAACACGTATAATTTTAAATTTAAATCTCTAGTGGATATGTTGATTCATGATGTAAAAGTAATCCAAAAGGCGAATGGAGATTATCATCAATTTACATGTTTAACTCTTCGGACGAGGGTTATTACAGACAGTGAAGCTTGTCGCTACAGAGTTCCTTGTTTAAAGTTGCTCGATTCTGGCTTGTAGTCTACTTCGGCTCCTTGATACGAGCCCATAACTTGAGAAGTTTACCAATCTAGAGTTTGACTACAGCAGGTGTTCCGTATAACACAAGGAAAACATATCGTACGTAAGGAGTTAAGCATGATATGTAATCCATAACGTATCATTAGACATTTTCAGTTAATGACTAAATCCTCAAAATTTTCAAATTTCTGGATGAAATATAAGTAAAAGATCTTCTGAAGTATGTAAAAATATTTCACTTAATACATAAATAATAAATTCAAAATTTTATAAAACATAGATTGGTCTAACTTTTTTAGTATATTTAGTATATTAAATTTTACAATTGTACTAATAATAGAGTGTAAATCCTACACTACATTAATAATACGGTGAAACAAATGTTGGTCAAGACTCTTCCCCAAAATACCACAGGACACTAATCATACTAAAGCAAAAATATTATCAAATTGTCTTCTCATAGTCCATATTTAATAGATAAAATAAAAGTTAAAAAGAAAAATAAGCTGCTATTTGCATTTAGGATCTAAGAAAATATTTACATTTACAGAATATTTTCTTCTACGTTTCGGCATTTTCCAAATTCAAAATAAGTCGTATCAAAGCTACCATGTATTTACGGTTACGTTTCCTTTCAGTTCAACTCCTTAAAATAGATTTGAGTCGTTTCGTCTGTCCTGTTATAAATGTTACGATAATTATCTCCGTATATTTTTAAGTGTTAAGATGAAATAGAATAGGTTCTACTTTTTTATATATTTAATATCCATTTTCTTTCTATATTATTTATTTCAGATGTTACCCAAAGATGTCAGAATTGTAATGCTTTTTGTGGATAGTTAAATAAGATATGATTGGTTAAAGTCAATAGATTCACCGGATTGGATGAAATGATTACAAACTTATGATTTACATAAAATGCATCTAACACTCTGGGTAATAGTAAGACGATATACATTGATAGTGTAAATAAGATAATTTCAGTTATTATATTTATCTTTTGTATATAAATACTGATATTAGTAAAATTGATATTTACAACCCAAGAAAATTGACGATATATTAAAATATATATTATATACTAGGGAGAAAATTAATTGGCATATCCTTTCATCGCGTGCTTATTGCTGGAGTGCAATGTTATAAAGTTTAAGCTCCGGCTAACGTAATCATGATTTCGCCGGCGTCAACTGCATCTAGGTTGTTGCAAACTTCTACGGCTGTATCTCATAATCCACGATGATGGGTGACGTCATATTTAGCGTCCATTCCATAGTCACATTTGTCGTTTACGCCATGGTTAAATCGCATCAGGTAAACGTTGAAACCACGATGTCCCGTCAGAAGCTGTATCATTTTATAATTATTTTGAAATTGTGTATAAAATTATTGTAGGCGTACACCTGCTAGAAACATGCGTACACATCCTCCTTTATCACTTCATGTCCATTATATTTGTCATCGTTCAATTTTTTTCACCGTATTTCCAGTTTTCAGTCAAATTTTGAAAGACTGAAAATGACCAGATACTATTTCTTTTGCTAGCCCGTCCGTACGTTCGTTGTCAATGTTCCTGTCGTGGCCGATAACCCATACAATTTTAACGTTTCTGCCTTCAGTTTTTATTTTACGCATTAATTCTGATCGTCTTCCGAAAGTAAATTTGTTGTTCTGGTGTTGTTCGCCATGATTACGGGTGCGTTGTTGTCGGTATAAACTACAATATTAACGTACAAAATATTAAAGTCCAAATCCTAGCTCTTTAATATTTCTTTCTGCTGCGAACAGAACTGCGACGTGCAAAAATGAATTGTTCAAAAGATATTTCAGTAGGAATCCGTGAACGCACACACTGTTCCGTGTTCGTTCTGACGTTCATCAATAGATACGATAAGGAAATTTTCCTCGTTATTATATTCCACTCTTCGAATGAAGGAACATTCCAAACAGGATGTTGTAGCTCCGCATATTTTAAATACAATTAATAACAATAAAAAACAAAATACATACAACTACCGAAAGGGGCTTTTTATATCGTTTATACTAAATACTCATGCCCTAATTAGAGCCCGGGCATAGAGAACTGAAATAAATAATCACGATAAATTTTAGCGGACTTTGCAGATGATATTAGTATTACAATACCGTTGCTCATTTTCCCTACCAGTTCGCACTACCATTTTATGTTACTACGCATATCGGTCTTCAGATAAGTGTGTAGCGAGGCCACGCAGAACTTTATAGTCCAATTCCAGGATCGAGTAAACTCAAGATCATATAATTAAAAAAAAAATTTACAGTGCCCGGCTACATGATGGTAGAGTCCCCGTGCTGTAGGTTAAGTATCCTACCCAGCATTCGCAATGAACTGATGCAGCAAAAATCCTAGAGAAATGTGCATAGGTAGGCCGGGCTCTCGGTACTTGCCCCACGCCCTTCTGATAACGGTAGTTTGGTTTTCTGTGCAGCATTGCCTACTCAATGCCTCTAAAATATTCGTGTGGCAGCTAGCCGACTGGTCTAATAAGATAAGCTAAAATCTCTTTCTATATGAGAAATGTCTGCGACTCCGGCACATAAAACTCTCAAATACGGCCTAGATGTTACAGCATATGGAAACCTTAGTTTAAAACCCCTGGCACAATTCCAGGTACAGGAAAATCTCAAACAGGAAGTTACTCCTTTTGGAATAGAGGAGAATACTTACCATTAGTAAGTCCTGGTTTTGATCTTACAGTATCACAGAATTAGCGTAGTGTCCTGTTGTATTTTGGGGAAGAGTCTTGACCAACATTTGTTTCACCAATGTTGAATAACTATAAATTTAAACTGATTGACTTTCGGCATCTAAAGAATTTTACGAAGACTAATGGCAGAACCTGTAATTGAGAGACAATCCTTGTGGGGCACAGGCCAGAGTTTTAAAACCCGCCTTCTGCCATCTTCCCCGTCTTACGTTTTTGGTCGTAATGGGGTAAATATTATCCAATCCCGGTTATGAGCCTTACCTTTCACCCCTATCCAAAATACATATTTGGAATATTTCTATGTCTCGTTCTCAAAACTCCAGGAAGCTTTCTGCAACCAGAGGTTTTCCAAATTATCTGTCTATCCGCCATTTTATTGCCCTAAGAACTTAATAATTTTTTAATGCCTTTCGATTTGTTATTGTTCAAGTATCTCATTTAAAATACCTCTATCTAAATGTAATTTCACATTTTTGAATAATTGAATAAAATATATAATAACATCAGAAGTTGGGGTTTGTGTTACATGCTGCAGAACGTTACTACGAAACGTCTAATTTATACAACAAAATTATATGATAAAATAGTAATTTTATTAAACCTTTTTTTATATTTTTTCAGACGAGTTAGTAAAATATAGCATTTCTAATTAATACTTTAAATACATCGGTAAAGGTTAAAAAGAGCAATAGCGAAATTCCTTATTTTTAAATCTGAATAGTATTCAGAAATGGTTAAGGTTCGTTCATGGTCTTGGAATATAAAAAGAACCAATTGTCAATTTAGAAGGAATAAAACATTGAGTAAATTAAGTGCAAAATAAATCATTGAAAAAAATAGGTAGGTAAATACATGAGTTTTGATGATTTGCCTCTTCTCGTACACCAATTTCTTTTACTCAAGGAATTTTGGCACCCAAGTTTCGCTCTTGGAAGTATATTCATATCATATTCGAGTAATGCTGTGCATTTTTATTGGAAACAAAAGAAATGGTTTTATAGCGCAGATATTTCTTAAATACTTTTCTCAGAAAATATTTGTGACGCTGTTATTTGGGCCATCGATGCGAAAATCCGTGAATGCGACAGCAGCGGAATACATTATTAGCTGTGCTTGCACACTCCTCTATTTTTCCTAGAGCAGGCAAAGAGCACTGGGAACTCAGCCAATGGGACATCCCGCCCCGCGGCTTTAGATCAATGCTGCAGCTACGAGTGCTGCACTGATACACTGCTCTTAACATTACACTATGCTTTTCACAGCTACGAGTAATAATAATCGCTGTTGCCAACACAATACGTAGTAGGGGCCTAGATCTACAGATTGCTGACACGTGATTCCTTACATCTTTGGAATTTGCACAATATAAATGAATCCTGATCTTGAACATATTTTCTGGATTTATTACTTGAAAAACGAAACTAACTTTTAATAATTTTACAGCCTTTCATTGTAATATAAATTTAATTACTAATAATAAATTCTGTAAGATTAAAAACGGCCATTTCGTTTTTTAATGAATAAATTATTTAGTTTCATATATCAACGTAATGAGCCTGCACCTCGGTGCTCGTTAAACATTACAGAATAATTTGTCCCGACACATTGGTGATGTAATCTTTTTGTTAAAAATATACAGAGTAGACTATTGATAACACTTATTGGAGATCAAGGCTTTGGAAGAAGTATATAACATTTCATTAGCATTTACGAAAAAAAAATTAAGCAAAATCATAGTGAATAAGATTCCTTTCTTGCAAAGGAATATATAAAAATAGGGGAAAAATATGTCATTACAAAAAAACAGTAAATACACTTCTGAAGCACAGGGTTGCTTCTGATGTGAATATAAAGTCTATGTAGTGATACATCTTTCAGAAAGAGCAGAACAGACACATTTTATCATTCGCAGTTAACACAAATAACGGTTCATCACGGTTAAATGAAAGAACAAATCATAAGTTAGCAAATCCATTTTATAGATACTATCATATTAAATATCTAAATACATGGTTTCTGTTTAAGTAATACGGTAGTAAGACGATGAAATGTTTTAAAAATATTTCTAATTATAATTAATTATATAGGCTACATTAAATTTAATTTGCATTGTTGATGAAAATTCTACTGAGATATTTTGTTATAAAAATTTACGTTTCAATTAATGTGTAATGCATCCAAGTTTACAGAACGAAAATCTAATTTTAATAATTGATATTGCTCTAAACAGTTGACGGGTATGAAATTTATTATGAATTCTGTAAATATTTCTTTTTGTTCTCAATTGATATTTTGATTAAATTTTTAATTTATAAGTGTAATTAAAACCACTTTTTAATTATTAATGAATTTAATTGATTTTGAAATGATTAAAAACCCATGAAATTAACTTAAAATAATACTATTAAACTTTTTCCTGCTATCGTTATTACGCCACCATCTAACTAACGTGTTCCCTGTACCCATTTCGAACAGTCGGCCAACTGCCTCCTAAACTGACCAAGACACGGAGAAGAGAATGCTGCGTCCGCACAGGAACCCCTTTTCCCCCATCGGAAGGGAGTGGGACGTGTACCAAGAGCCTGACCTACATGATGAAGGTGTTATGAGGATTTTCCTGCATCACTTAGACAAATGCCGGGTTGGATCCTTAAAACCATAGCCCGGGTTCCTGGTTAACCCTTGACTACCTTGCTCTACCCTTCCGCATCACCTCTTTCAAATCCCTTCCTATGCTATTAAAGGATTACTTGGATTACCCTCATGTAGCCTGTAACTCTAAAAAAACTTAACCACATAACTACTTTTATAGTCTAGGATGAGCTGCACGAGTGTGAACCTTCTCGCAGGGCACGATCGTGGATTTTAGCGATGTGCAATCGTGTAGGATGCTATCTGATGTTGACTAGACTTCTACTCAGTGACTTATGTGCTTTTCAGCCTGGTTGAGAAGTACAAAATAGCTCTCCGCTCAGCAATGGAAACACAAAAGAACACAGAGCGGAATAGTAATTACTTTTCTTCAAGGAGACTTTACATAATTTTAATACGATTGGTCTTATGCAACTCATCGACACAGTTTCCCAATGACCTGTGAGTCAGTTCTTATCTGCCCTACCTTGCAGGTCCCAGGATGACTGTGAATTACATTTGGCGGTCTCTTTTTCCCTTGACTTTGTTATAAAATTTATCGTCAGTGCTCTTATTTTGTGTGCAGGGCCAAAAACAATACAATATTATATACATAACTAATTTAATGTGGCTCACCACTATTGTTGTAGCCCAATAATAACATTTTGTTCTATAAATACTTAATCTTTCATGATAATACTCATAGAAAACAAAACCATGGAGTATTTAAGGGTATTGTGATAGTTGGAGGTTATCATATTACTCTAAAAGAAAATAGTTTATACGGACACGTCTTTTCAATCGTACTTATTCACCCCTAGAACATACTATTTGATTATTGTTCACACCTCATGAATGAAGATATCGGTGCATTTCTACATTCTGTTAGACGTGTGACACTTCTACCGAAATTTAACAATTCTAAGGTTGGATCTTTACAGTTAATATTTCAAACCGTAAACAGCAACGCCGAAAGTGAATGTCCGAATTTTTACATAACGGATTTCAGAAAATTGAATTCAAGTGGAAAAGCGGTCAGTGCGCGTAATGAACTTTTTCAGCAACACACCATTGAATCAATAATCTGCTTGCAGCACAGCAATAAATCTATAACGAAGGTTCAGTTACGAGGTTTAAATAACTGTGAGTACTTTATCACTCCGAACATTTAGAAGATATGATACATAAAGAAGTATCTTTGATGCAGAGACGTTGAATAAGGCGTAAAATTCTGAAACATTTGGGAATTATTTTTTCACTGGCCATCCACAACATCTGAGTGTATCAGTAACGCGTAATAGTTTGGGTTCAGTTATTGTGTTGGATCAGCCAGGTTTCACCTCATGCAAAATAATTTAATCCTAATAGACTCTCTGGCAGCAATAAATACAAATACCAACCAAAATATATGCAATGGTACCGGCAATAAAATCAGAGAAAACCTTATGGCTATTCTAAATAGCAATAATAATGGTCGGATGGATACCGTCACACAGAGGAATAGAGGGAAACGAAAGGACGGACAAAAGCTCAAAGATGGAGGCTTCCCAACAAAAGAATAAAAACAACAGTCCAATATGCACTAAAAATGATAGGGGACAAGCTTATGCCAGAATACTGGAGAAAAAACGGTACAAGCGTAGAAGAGGAATGAATGAAGGAATTTTCACAAGGAATTCGATAACTTCAACGAAATATCCTACGCTAGCAATCTGTCACGGAGACAGCAGGTGGTTGTTGTTAGGTTAAGGACTCTCCATTCTAACCTCACACACTCATATCTATTCTCTAGGTCATTGCAACCTGCATGTGACGTATACAAGGCTGCCCTGACGGGCCAGCATATCCTCTACGACTGCCCAAAGCACGACAGGACTAGAAGAGCCACAATTCACAAATACACGAGAAGGGAGATATGTACCTCTGCATCGGCAATAAATAACATGCTAAAGTTTAGCAAGGAAACCGGAATTTCTAATATAAATAGATAATTAATCTGAGACTAAGCATAAAATGCATAGTTAATATGAATTAATTCTAATAATTTCATGTAGTAGGTATGGTAAGTCGCCAATGACTTTTATGTTGACGCGACTATAAACAATAACTTTAAGAAAAGACACTACTGAATTATTTCCTGGACCATAAAATTGGAGTTATATAATAAGTATTCACAGTGATTAAGATAGATGATATAACACTGCATCGTGAAAGTAATTTGATTGAAAACAAATTTTCATTCTACTCATTTTCATTTGTAGTCATTTGTTTAGATTATCTCGCTACGCTTTGAATTCGGCCTCTTCCTGATGAGTATAGTAGAAGCAGGACTAATACTGGACGCTGGATTGGAGTAACCTTGAGGTGATTTTCCCGTAACGCATGGCGACTCGTGTGTAATCGTTGTGACGCCTGCCTCCCGCTGACACGCTACGCAGGGGGCGTGTCCTCATTAGCATGGATAATAGAGCCGTCACATTGCCTAAACACGCAATTAAGTCAATCGTCCACACCTCTCAATTGCTTCAAGCACATCGAAGCCCTCATATCCGCGATAATTACGAATAAGTCACGCCGAAATAATCCCGCCTCTGAAATCTAACATTATTTAGTCGGAATTGCATGCGTGTATTTAACTAAAACTGGTTCAAATCCATAAAAATAAGTAAAGTAATTGAAGCAGTTTTTTTTAGTATCATCTCCTGTCCTACGGATTTCACGTCGTTGCGTTGTTACTGTCCAAAAAATGGCCAACAAACCACAAATTCCATTAGCGATATAAGCTCTATTTAGCGAGGCTAAAAAAACCTTCCATTTTTAGGATGCAAACTAGTGTACGAGACTGTTGGAAAAGTATCCGACATATAGGAGATACACGACATGTTTTCATCAATTTAATTTTTATTTTTCTACATAGCCTCCTTGTAAGTCTACACCCTTCTCCCACCGTTGCTCCAAACACTTAAACCTGTTCAAATAGTTCTCGGCGTCTTTCTCTGTAAAATAATTGCTTCCTCATATGACGAAAATCTCTGTCCTCCGAGTTTACGTTTCGCCGAGGGAACATAAAAAAGCTCTTGTATCTAGCTCTGGTAGGTAAGGAGGGTGGCCAATCAATTCAAACTGTATTTAATGGACTTTCTACCTGGCAACCGCTGAGGTGTGAGACGGCGCATTCTCTCGGTGAAACAATTTTTTTTCTGAAAATGTAGGTCGTTTTTCCGCAATTCTTGCCTTTAACTTGTCAAGTAATTATGCATAGTATACTCCTTTCTGAAGATAATCTATTAAAATAACTCCATGACTATCCCAAAAACAGTCGCTATAATTTTCCCAGCCGGAAAAACAGTTTTCGCCCATTTTTTGAGCTGATTCCTACTTTTCAGTCCACTGTTTTGACTGTTTTTTGTTTCTGAGGTATAATGATGTATTTAAGTTCCATCTATAGTAATTAAACGGCGCCGAAACTCTGGTTCAGTCCGTCTAAATTGCCCCAACAAAGCGTTGCAAATGTTCATTCCAACACATTTTTGGTCTAACGTGAACAAACGTGGCACTCAACGTGCTTCTACATTTATCATACCTAAATCATCATTAAATATGTGACAAACACGTTCTTTGGACATATTCACTACCTTTGCTATCTCTCTCACTTTACTTCGACTGTTGCCTAACACCATTTGGAGAACTTGAGCGATGCTATCGTCATTAGTTGCAGTTTTTGAACGTCCCGTACGTTTATCGCTTCCCAAAGCTGGTACGGCCGCGTTCTAAACTCAGATTCCCTAAAATTTCACGGTGGAGATGGTGCAGAGTCCCCGTACACAGCGTTCAACTCGTCTTTGATTTGCCTATCAGTATTACCTTTCAAAATCAAATATTCAATTACTGCTCCATACTCGATTTGTTTTATTTTCACAGTAACACTCACTCAAACAATTGTCAAACAACAACTGCGCCCCCAAAAAAGCTGAAATTTTCGTGAGTACCTTTCAAGACATGCGCAAACACATTTCCCTAATTTGTTGATAAGTTCTGCCATCTTTATGTTGGTGTCGGAAACGTTTCAGACCTCCTCGTATCACAAGGTTGCCACAAAAAAATTATAAATTCGAAATTTATATATTTTTCCTGCTGTCTTGCTTATAACCACCAGTAAAAATTTAAAAAATATTAATTTTAAAAAATTACGTGAAACCTGTACATGGAGAATTTTAGATTGCAGACGAAATGGGTTAATAGTTCCAAATGTTATGATTTACTAGAATTTTTACTTTTGTAATTTGGTTCAGCGAACAATTAAACTAACGAAAAAACTGCTTATATCTCCCGAAAATTGTACTGTAATCCGATTTAGGGTTTCTTTATGATATTTGTGCTACAAAAATAATAATTGAAGTGGGACATAGTTGTAAAAGAAATACCGCCCTACGTATTTAAAAAAATGATTACAGAAAACTCAAAACGTTTTTGTTGTACTGTATGTAAAATGAAAATTAAATATTATTACATTTTAATTACTTTCCCTTATATCTCTCTATATTATTATTTTTTGTACACACATTTCTGGTCGTATGTGAGGACAAAATTTCTCTTGCGCTAGCGATCAGTCTCAATTTTACAGTGTGATTGGTCTCAAATATGTGTCTACGTTCGCCTCGTGTTTAATCCTTCCCGGTCCAAAATAATAACTAAGGCTGGTGCCAAGAATAATCGGTATACCTAATAACGTCACGTCATTTTTTATTAATATCTTCCGTTGTGAAACAATCATAGAGAAATACCATGATGAAGGGTGATTACTTGTTCTTCCTTCAAGACAATTCATTATTTAATGTACAATGAAGTTTGTGACGTGTCTGCGTATGAAAGATATTACGTATGTGTGGGTTATTCAATGATCTAGCTCCTGTCAGAATCCCAACGCAATTAGCATTCCAACTGGTAAAACTGTTTTTACATCCTTTGGTAAACTGTTACCAACATCCGTAATCACACGTCTGTCTTCCTTAATGAATGTATCTACTCTTTATTATGTTGAATGTAGCCTGTCGAGACCTTTGGTAAAGGAAATCTAATAAATTGCATTTACAAATTCGAAATATTATCCTACAATTTTCAAATAAATAATATCCTCACTGTCGTGCCAAAAATATTATTGTGTCATAGATGTCAGTCATATATGCGATTTTACTTTCCATTGTTCTCCCTTCTTCTTTTCTCCGTAACTTGTCTCAACTTTCACCTCGACTATTACTATTATTTTTTCCGCATTAAACATCTTTGTTTCTAACTTCCCTCTTGATAGTTTGGTTATTACACGTTATGAAACAACAGCAGTTGCAGAACTCATGTAGATAGAATTTACTTGTCTTTTCAAGGAATACTCCTCTATATAATATCTCTAAGTGGCATTGGAAAAACATTATTATGATAGGCAACTTCATTAATTTTCAGTTTGGAAACAATCGTTACGAGGAATGAAAACTATAATGTTTCGCAGGTACTCGCGAAAAGACAGAGTTAAGATCTGCATTATTCAAGACAATGCCGTAGGATTAAGTCGCGTATAATTGTAGTTTATTTGGCGTAGCTTTCCCACATGGAAGTTGGTGCGAAGTACGGGAGAAAGTTTTCATCCAGAAAGCAGCGAGGAGGTCGTGCACGTGTCTGGCTTGTACAGCAGACGCTTACGCTTGCACGATTACCATGCGAAACTCTGCAAACACGGCTATGTATTAACATCAGCGGCCGAACAGCGCTACTGTAAGATTTGTTTAACAACAGTGTGTACTAGCTTCATCCTGGCGTTCGTTAATATCTAGCAATGTATGTGTGTTACAGCGGTCAACACTATATGTTGAGCTGATTATACTTAGAGAATTATTAAATGCTCATGATAAGATAAATAAATCACATCAAACCAACACTTCGTAATAAATTATTCCAGCTTCATCCAGTACTAGAGTTTAGCACCACAATAAGAGTTAGCAGTGTTCGAAGGACTATGCTTCCACGACAATTTGTGCCTTACAAAACATCTGTCGGCCACCATACACAGTCTTAAGTTTATCGATTAACATAAAAATGGTCTGTAGATGAATTTCATATTTTATCTTTTACTATGTGCCACATAATTGTAGTATATGGACGATCATAGTAACCAAGATGGGTGCCAGACTTGACTCATGCTGATTCTAAAGGCAAGAGTCCTGTTTGCCGATTCCGTATTTGGCCTACTCTCAACGGGTTGAAGCCAAATACATTATGCATACGTAATAAATGCGTAGAAATATTAAATTTTCATGGATAAAAATAATAAATGCGGATATATGTGCAGCATTTTAAAGGTTTGAAATATAACAATTTTTTTTGGAGTAACAGGATACGTGAGGGTAATTCAAATGGTTTAAACCCTCCTTTAATAACATAGGAAGGGATTTTAAAGGGTAGAGAAGGTAGCCAAGGATTAACTAGGGCAAAAGGGCTATAGTTGTAGGATCCTACCCGGAAATTCGCCTAAAATTGAAGCAGGACAAACCCCATAAAACCTGAATTAAGTAGGTCGGGCACTTGGTACTTTTCCCACACCCTTCCGATGGCGGGAGAGGGTTTTGCTGTGGGGACGCAGCATTCCATTCTGGCCTCGACCAGTTTAGGAAGCAGCCGGCCGACTGGGTTCCAATGGGAACAGATAGCAAACCCTTACCGTATGCCCAAGGTTTGGACCCCGAAACATACAACTCTCAAAAGAGGCCGAGGTGCCTCGGATTATGGGAACCTTAGTTGAAAAGCAGAGAGATAAACACCAACTGTATTTATTTACTGAAAAGTTATTTTGCCGGCATAAAGGGATGTATAGGGGAAATATTGTGTGACATGTGGGATGAAATTATTATTATGAGATCAATATTAAAGGGATGAGTATTGTGAAGTTACGAAAGTCTCTCTATTTATGAGGCTGTGTTCCCATAGGTCCAGCGTTTTTGATAATCCTACCTACCTCAATTTCATCACCTGTTACTGCTGGAAAGAAGAAATTAACTTAACGCGGATTTTACCTTGTTAAATCATATGTCCCCTTATAATTTTACATCTAGTTAATTCAATTTAAAATAGAACTGGGCCTGAATAAATATGGTGCCGGATAGTCAGACATGAAAATGTATTTCCGGATAAACCATATGAAGTATTGACGTTTCAGTGAAGTTTACTATCATCGTTTTCTAGAAAATTGCTTATTAATTCTTTACACCGAGAAATGCTGTATTATATATTATTTTTTGTGTTTTGTACGGTGAGGGCAAAGTCCAAGGTGAAGCTAAACGGAAGTAAAACATCAAAATCTTAGTAAAACGTAAGTTCAAGTTTAATATTTAACTAAAAATTTTACCCCACAATAAATAAATATAATCGCCAAACGTTAAAAAATATGTATTGATTGACACTGTAATAAATACATTTAAACAGTATATTATTATGTTTCGTCCTACAAAAGATTTATGCTAAATTACTTTAGATATAAAAATGAAAAAATTTACGTCCGATTGAAAATTAATAATAATAAAGATAACCAAATACAGACAAAAGAAGTTATAATATAAATACAACAAAACGTTTCTAGAAGCCTTGTTCCTTTCTTCAGATGCAGAAAAAACGAAAGAGCTTAGAGACACAACTGAACAGTGCAGTCTATAGGATCTTACGTTTCTTCTGTACCTTAAGAAAGGAACAATGCTTCCACAAACTGTGTGTGGCATTTATAGTCACTTCTTTTTTTCTGTATTTGGCTATCTTTCTTAGAACTTTAGATATATTCGAAAACATTATCATTTCTCCATATATTTTTCTGGGTGACTTCCCGATAACCTTCCATCGCGACTGTTTTTACAAAATAGAAACGAAAATTATAGAAAGCTATCAAGCTGGTTCATCGCCAATAGAATATACGTAAAATAATAATATATATTGAATTGTTTGAGGGCTAGTTATTAAATTGTCTTAGTTATAAATAAAAAAATTAATAAATGTTGAATTGTAATGTACTGAAATGTAAAAAATATTTATGTATTTTTAATATACGAAATACTAGTTTATAACTGAAACTGAAAACAACTTAATTTTAAATATTCATATAAGCCACCAAAGTATCTTAACTGGTTTGATTGTGGACAGATAACGAATTCATATAGGGAAAAAAATTATCGTACGATTCTCAACTTTATGTAGCTCATATAAAACAATAAAAAAATTCTTATCAACCGTTTCAAATGTTGTAAAAACCCTAGATGCATCTTAGGAATGGAGATCAGTCACTAAGCCATGAGCAGTCACTCGAGGAAAGAATGCAGGAGGCGTGTCAGTGGAGACCTATCTTCATCGTAATAATCCCTTATCACCGCAGAGTATTTAAAACGTCGTCACCTGGAGTGTTATGTTAATTGGAACACATAAATTTCATGGTTTTTAATTCCCAACTTGTCAGTGTCGAAGATCACGTCTGAAAGAGACGGTTATCAGGTGTGATTTTAGGTAGCGATTTATTATAATAAGTATGCGCCTCTGTATTAAATGCACGATAAAAATAAGGCCGGTTGTTTAACACAAAGCCCTTTTTAGACCACTTAAAGGCAGTTTAATTTAATAACTCACACCGTAAAAGTGAACCCTGATTGAATTATAGATGCGATAGCTGATACAAAGGAATGCGAGGAGAATTGATTGGTGCGGCTTCGTCCCTCTGAGGGTGTCTTCCTACTTACCCAAAATGATCGTGTAATTACCTAGAAAATACATGAGTGATTCTATCTACGTGAAGATTCTGAAATGTGATTTAATTTTCGGGAGAAAACCTTCTACATATATACAAGAGATTGTAGTGTGCTAATTGTAGTAACATAATATAATGAATAGAAAATTCTCGGCACTTAATATATACTTAATATAATGTTTAAATAGCTTTGTAAATTCTCAATTTTTAATTACGATTGCTATGAAGACATTTATGTTCCATATTAATATAAATGAATACAATTGTAGCTAATAGTTATGACTTATCAAATAATACCATAAAGATCGAGAAGTTAAATTTTCTAAAAAATATTGTTTTGTTTGGTTTAATGTTTCAGTTAGTCTTTTATTGAGGAAATAGAACACTTTATATACATAGACATACTAAAAATTGTAAATATGTTTAAAACGTAGAAGATTAAATTATAAAAAATATAATGCAGTGTATATTTAGGGATCGGAAATAAAAAATTATTAATTTTTTATGAAAACCTGCTTATATATATTACCTCAATGAGAAATAATAAATGACATGAATTATATTTATAAACTTAATAATTTTAATATTTCTAGCCGTCCTTTTTGGATGGAATTGGTATTAAATGTAACCAATAGAATATATAAACAGTATTTTACAGTCTAATTCATAACTTTAATTATTTATGAATAATATTTTTATGAATAAATTTAAGTATTTTAGACATAATAAATATTGATTTCATTCAGTCCTGGATGTTGTTTAAGTCTACAAATAGTTTTATGGGCTACATTTCGTTATTACATTTAATAGTCTTTATGTGTTATTTTTTTGTAAAAATCTCTGAATGCAAAAAATAACATCTATTTGTGCAGCACATGTTTTCTTTTGAAGTCTCTTCAGTCATTATTAAATAAATACTTGGATAAATTGTCCGTATGATGAATAAAAAATTAACTATGTTCGCTGTGTGGAAGTCTAGGTTAATTTTCACGTTAATAATGTTTTTTAGTAGCATTCAAAACTAAAAACACGATGGCGGTTGTTGCTGAGACTGTAATAATTAAATTATTTTATTAATATAATACTCCATATTTTCGTTTTTTTGCGTCTTTACCCTTCAAACAGATTGTTTTTCTTCCGAACCTCGAACAAACATATATCAGTGTAGTCCGTATAGAACGAAGATTTAAGGGGTGAATATAACCAGGAAGATCATTGGCATAAAAAATAAATAGATGACCATCAATGGATCTCTATGGTACCTCAAAAGATAACTGTTTCTATTTAATAATAATAATACCGGCCTGCTAATTCAGATTATGTTTTATTAAATTGTTTATTTATGGTAAATTAGAGTAGATTTTACACTTTATATTATAAAAGTAGAGATAATTTAAATTAAAACTAAAATTAATTTCAACTCACAATTTTTCATACATAAACAGGCTAAAAATAAATTCTACGAAAACAGTTAAATTTATTTAATTATTCTAAAGCGAATTCCATGTTTCAGTAAAAGAATCAGATACTTAGCCTTGAGCACAAAACGCTCCCAAATTCCAGTCAAATATATTTCCACGATAAATGATACCAAATGCGAATGTACGCAATAGACTCACAGAAACACGCATGGGATATTTCCGGGAAGGGGGTTCTAGAACACCACGCTGCCGCAATAAACACCAGCTCCCTCGCCGCAGAGGGAGTCAGTGAGTACGCGATTGTTAACGCAGAACAAGAAACAGTGAAAATAATACTTCAGAATCTCGAATCAAGTATGGCTCAATAAATGGCGGATCAAAGTCAATGATGCGAAAAGTACTCAAATCAACTTTACATTAAATCGATCAGAATGTCCATCAGTGTCCCTAATCAATATATAAATTCCAAAATCAAACGAAGTTCGCTAACTGGGTCTACATTTGGACAAAAAACTAACGTGGAAAAAACATATATTAAAAAAAGGAAGGAATCCGACCTGCGACTGAGAAAATGTACTGGGCACTGGGGAGAAACTCGTGTTTATCGCTTGAAAACAAAATCTTACTTTACAAAGCTATAATAAAACCAATTTGGACATATGGCATTGAGCTATGGGGCTGCTCTTGCAAATCCAACGTCAACATCATCCAACGATTTCAATCGAAAACACTCAGAATGCTTGTAAATGCACCTTGGTACGTCAGCAATCGAACATTACATACGGACCTCGGAATGCCAACCGTTCAAGAAGAATGCACCAACCGGAGTGCCAGCCACTTCCTGCGTCTCCAACTTCACTCAAACGAACTAGCGTCCACCCTGCAACATGACCCTCCCTACAGAAGACTTCAGAACAAGAAATGGCCGAATGACCTGAAAGCAGTATAAGTTCACAATCCGGATAACGTCATTGGTGGGTATCCGCTCACGTTATTGTATTATTGTGTCATCACATTAACTCATGGAACATGTACTATATAGTTCCGATTGTTAATTTTCTAATAAATTAAAAAAAAAAAATCTCGAAAATCACTTAACAAAAACAAATGTTTGTGTATATTAGATGAACATCGAACTAATTATGTTTTAAAAATAATTTGGGGTTCGTATCATTCAATAATCCTTAAAAAAATTATACAGACATTTGGCCATAGAATTGGAATAATTATGTTTTGAGGGGATTGTGTTAAGGTTTTAAGCATTTTATTATTTAATTTTATATAAATTATTACATCACAATAGCAGAACTGTACGTTACGATAATTACATTGACGAATTAAATTTAATGTCCAGTCGTCTTGTAGACCAAAGACCACAATGATATGTAGAGCCAAGAAGGATGAAAATTAAATTTAATCTTACTACGCATAATGATAAATATATAATTTGAGGGTAATATCTGGGCAAAAATATTTGTGCTTGAGATACAATACAAATAATGTTCATTTTTTCTCAACGGAAGTTGTCTTGAAATCAATTTACTAGAACTTCAGAAATTTGCGCGGGGAGGTACTGGTTGACGGAAGCGACAGGTTCAAATAGCTTACCGTTTCTTTCCAATACCCAGAAATTAAAATATGATTTACTCTCTCACTGCCTTTATCCACGAAATGTCTCTTCTAATTAAACTTTAATAAAACATCTCCTAACTCAAACTACCAAGTTAACTGATGCTAATGCTTTCCCTTACCGTTGCTCTTTCGTGAGCTCACGCTCCCACCATATCAGTAGCACTGTAATAATTAGATGAAATAGCCAAATACAAACATAATTAACATTCTAGTACCATATTGCGACTGCTTCCTGGGTACAAAATTCCTGCATCAATTTTACTCAATTGCCCAAACTATCGAATTTCCAAAATTGTCTCATGAAAATTAACTGTTGGTAAGACTTAAGTAAATAAGAATAACCGTATTTTGTTTCCATTAATTTCCTGAAGTGCCAATATGTATTTATTTATAATAAACTGGATTTTATTTAAACCTTTTAGGTGAAGGAGAGGACTACCATTGGGGATGCCTTTTCCTCTCATCGTTTTTGAACTTTGGTTCCCACAAGCCGAAGCCTCTCGCCCTGATTTGAGAGGTGTATGTTCCGGGTATGTACGGTGAGTTGTTTCCTGTTCCCATTGGAACAGTCGTCCAACTACCTCCCGAACTGGTCGAGGCACGGAGAATGGAATGCTGCGTCACCACTGCAATCCCCTCTCCCGCCATCTGAAGGGCGTGGGACAAGTACCTAATGCCCCACCAACCTGATGCAGGTTTTCTAAGGTTTTTCCTGCATCAATTTTAGGAGCCTGGATGCCCTAGTTAACCCTTGGCTACCTTCCTCTACCCTTCCTATTCTGTTAAAGGGGAGTTGCTACCAAGTAGCCTGTTGACCTAAAAGAACTATCTATTCTAAGATCATGAAAATGTTGAAATATATGTTTTAATTTATTCATCTACATCGTCAAGAAGAATTCTAGTTACAATCCCTCACACCAATCCCTACAAAATGATGATAATTTAATTAAATTTTGACGTTAAATGAACGGTTAGTTATGATATGTAATAAAAATCCTTCAGGCTTCATTCATAATTATGATGCAATTTCTTATGTATAATTTCATTCCTATAAACTGCGAAAGTTTTTCAACCGTCGAAAGTAAAATGAATAGAGCGAACTTTCAATTGAAATTTATGGAATACATAGCTTCTGTAATACGCGTATTTGTACGATTAAAATATTTTTTTATTAAACTGAAATGCATGAAGTACGTGAAATTCGCTTTCTGGTAGACCGCTAGACGAAAATTATTCCCTGGTATTGAGAAGGAATATCATAATCAGACTTCTAGGCGCTGTGTGAAAATCAAGTTGCCTGTGTGTTTATTGGGTGAATATGATTATTTAATTTTTGTAGGCAAAACGAAAGCAGATTTGAACATGAATGAGGATAAAATATGAAGTAAAAATTCGAGGAGTAATATAAAGCTAAAATGTTATAAAGGATCTTACCGATAACCAAATAAGAAGTTTTTGCGTAGAAGTAAATTAATGGGTAGGAAGTAAATGAGCAGATGGGAGATAAAGTAGATGGAACGTAGTTTGATTTGATTTATTTTGTTCCATTAGTCTTCGTATGAGGAAATAGGATACCTCATTACATAAAAATACAATATAACCATTGAAAACAAAACTTAGAAGTTAACATAAAAATAACAAAAAGAGTTTCTCTTTTTTTACCCATAAGGAACTTGACGAACTTCAACCACCTTATCATTGACATTGAAGCAATTTTATTTATCTTCTCTCATGTTTAATTTGTTTGCACTATGTGCACCTTATGTCTTTATAAAATTTCTAGGATTTTAACTACATTAGATGAAACGCGCTAATAAAGCGTTTAAAATATAGAAAAACTCCAACTTAAAAAGTGGTAAGTGAAGAACTAGCTATCCTAGGGTTTATTTTGCCTTTTTTTCTGTTTTGTAAATTTCCCTGTCCAACATAACTAAAATAACTATTTAGTAATAATAATAAAAAGTTGATACGCCGATGCCATAAAGGAGGACGCCATATTCGGAAGTGCCCCTACGCGATGGACATCTAGGCACCAGGCAATCCATCAGGACCTTTCCGACCTGAATGCTGTCGCAAGAGAGAACAACAAATAGAGATGTGAAGAGATGATGACTTATGTACTTGTTTAAAATTCAGCACTCTGCTATAACATTCTTAAATATACTGTAATTTTTGTTGGACTCTCAGTATGAGTTTACGCAGCATTAAATTCGATTTTAATTCATTACAATTGATTAAAAAATTAATTTTTATTATACGACAAAGAAGGCGGTTATTTGATAACTGAGGTCTATAAACTATATAAGTGCTTTAAAACTGTGCGTTAAAAGTTTGCTCTCCGAAGCGGTGATTGAAATAGATCATAATGCAAATTAATCGATTTATTCCCTACGTATCATTCAGTTAATCGCCTTTTGATCAGGGTCTCCTTACGTTAATGAACGTAAAATTATTTTGCGAGATATATCATTGAAAAATGTCAGCACGTATTATAATAATAGTGTGCAACCAAGACATTATTACTACTACTAAGGATCTTGCTTAGTGAAAATTCTAGATTTATTACATAATTAATGGGACGTGGGCTGCATGGAAATAGAATTTAACTATATTCGTATACAAGTCATAATTTACGTGTGCATAAAATTAGTGTGTTGTTATGTTCATGCATTATCTTGTCTTTGTCGTTCACGCCTTGATATAAGTTCTATCGCTTCGTGGCAAATCGCTCCAGCGTACACGTTTGTCGGATAACGAGCTCCAATCGTGTCTGCGCCTCCGGCTCATGAGGCCTAACCAGGCATGCTGGTGTCAGCGGACGCGTCGAAGGGTCGTTGCACTCTGTTCTATACATCAAGTGACTAGTTTGCATATCATAATCATCACACGAGTCTTTAAAACTAGGCCCTGTTCTAAAGCATCACTATTTTATATCAATATTTCAAATATTATAATATTAAAGTACAGAAGTTCTTAAATTTAGTCGAAGACTAAAAAAAAATTGTGAGTACAGTATGAATGAATCTTTTTCAGTGGATGAATAATTCGGTTTTAAATTTCAGTTTTACACAAAATAAACGTATTTTATAATTTAGAACTTATTTCCATTTTGGCTAATTGTTTCTTACTGTTCGTTTTCGTCAATCTGAAGGCTTTAATATTTGTTCATTACAAATATGAACGTGACTTATCTAAGGACATAAAGACTAACCGATTGGATTTGAATTAAATAATAATAATCTACCGATCATTGGTAGTTTTATGTTCAAAAATACAACAGGACGTTTTAATATTTGTTCTAAGTTCTCGATTTTTTCTAGATTCAAACCTAATATTTACGTAGTGAAAGCTCCGTATCAGCACTTTTAACTCACTCACCCTACGACAGATCAGTGTAAACTTCTATATATTAAATAATTTTTCTTATTATTGGGAAATTATTCCGACGTTGGTTTTCCGTTCATTGGTTATGACGAGCAAACGTCGGTAGAGTAATCCCTGGAAAAGAGTTTGGTGATACTGCTGAAAGTAAAATAGATCCACACACGGCATCCTTGTGTGAATCACATCAAGGAGGATTGATTTGACACAGATCAGTTAAGGCTCTCACTGCTGACGCTACCATTATTAAACTACAGTCGGCTAACACGAACAGTTTCCTGTTGAACTGAAATTTCTGTATGAGTCCGTTCGCTGTGTATAAGTGTCACCGTGGGATCCACGCAGAATATTCGAGTGGGTGGAGAAAAACAGCGGCGTACCCTTGACGTGGTGTCACATTATTCCGCAAACCGTGAAGACACGCTGTGATGTGGAATTAAGAAATTTGCAAACAACTATGTCAAGTCAACTATCAAAATCTATGCAAAAATTCCATATGCATGTATTAAACATACTTTATTTTATATAAAAGCCAAGCAAATAATTTTTAATGCAGCAATAAATTAAGTTATTTTTGTTAATAAGTATATTGTAATTAAATTTATAATTTTTAAAACTCTGGTAGAATACAACCCCAAAATTATGTAAATATACTCAAGTGCCAAACACGCTTGGAAAACGGCAAGACTCCGAAAAAATGCGAAAGCGGTTCCTGGATGGACATACGGCAAGAAGAAATGGTTTGAGGATTAGTGAGAAAGAGTCTCACACACCCTAGGAATGCGGACCTCTCTCTCGGGCGTCAATTATAGATTCCACAATTGTAAATTCCACATGGAAGAAATTTATCTTTATTGGGACTTTGTCATCAAACATTTCAAATTTTTAAACTTCAAAAGAGGGCCGTACGAACCATATTGGGTGCGGAGTTGAATGCCAATCTTGGGATTTTAACTTTGCCTTGTGCGTATATTCTAGAAATTTTAAAGTTTGTCTGAAGAAACATAAATTTATATGCCCCATACGGAGCAAATCACTTATACAACACTAGAAATCGCTCTCAACTCCGCATAGAAAAATATTACCTAAGCCTTTTTGAATCAAGCATTCGTTATTCCGGGGTAAATCTATTTAATCGTCTTCAGCACGAAATAAAAACTGATTTATAAACAGTTGTAAATCTCTGTTAATTAATGGAGCATATTACACGCTAAAAGAATTAGGAGATAGGAAGGACAGATTAGATCCTCTTTAATACAACAGCTTTCTGGTATTCTATTAAGTTATGCTATTATGTTACGATTATAATCTTCTAGAATTGAACTGCCGACTTATTTTCTCTTTCATGTTCAACGGGAATATTTTATGCTGGAATTTCTGTCGAATGAAAATTGGAGATTACTTAATATCCTTATCATTTATTTAATTACTAATTACTGTTATATTAATATATTTAACGTAGTTTTAAATTATATAATTTTTTTTGTAAAGTACAATTTTTGTTCTTTTAACTTCGTAATTGTAATAATTTATTATTTTCATGTAACTTTATATTCTGACGTATCCTATTTCCTCGACCGATGGCTAATGAAATGAATAATAAATCTAATTATCAATCTAAAAATATTTTATTTAAGTATTTTGAGATATCAGAGAAACCCTACATTAAGGTGACCGGAAGGATATTGGATTGTAAACGATTCCGACTGAAAACAATATACTATTACATTGTTATAGTTTTCTATGTCTCCCGATAGGTGACTGTGAAAAATTTATGTCAACTGATCTAATGATATGAAGTATTTGTACAATTTTGTTTACCACTCGTCTATGAATTAAGAAGGACTGAAATATTTCTCGATTGCCAACAGAATAGTAACTGTCAAGGTTCCCACAAGCAGGGGCACCTCGGCCTGTTCTGAGAGGTGTATGTTCCGGGGTCACAGACCTTGAGCATACGGTAAGAATTGTTCGCTATTCCCATTGGAATAGTCGGCCAGCTGCCTCCTAAACTGGTCGAGGCACGGAGAAGGGAATGCTGCGTACCCACAGCAAACTCCTCTCCCGCTATCGGAAGGGCGTGGGACAAGTACCCAATGCCCGACCTACCTGATGCAGATTTTTCTAAGGTTTTCCCTGCATTTCTTTAGGCGAATGCCGGGTAGGAGCCTTAAAATATAGCCCGGGGTTCTAGTTAACCCTTGGCTACCTTCCTCTACCCTTCCGCATCCCGCCTTTCAAATCCCGCCTTTCAAATCCCTTCCTATGCTATTAAAGGGGATATGCCCAAGGTGGATTACCCTCATGTAGTCTGTTGCCCTAAAAAAATAGTAACTGTTACATTTATATCCTACAGGTCATATTGCGCGTTCAGTCTCCTGTATCAAGTGATATTTAATTAATAGAATAAAGTTAACAATGTCCGAAACCTCATCCTCAATTTCCCTGTTGCGTAACGTTCAACGAGTTTGCGGAAGATTTATGAATGTACAAAATTGAAATCACGTGTGAGCTAGCTTAATTTGTTTCAGGAGAAATCCGATGCTAATGAAGACTAATTTGCATGCATTTACGCTTTAGAAGTCGGCGTGGGGACACAGACATTTCAAGGTCCAGAGAGGTCAGGTAAAAACTTGCCACGTCGTCAATCTTATTACAGCAACGATTCCAATCATAGTCAAATTATAGCCGAAGATAAAAGGGTTCTTATGTCCTGCGATGAAAAATGGTTGGTTTTAATCGTGACGGAGGACACCTTGTATTTGATTCACAGGCGCTTGAGAATCAAATATAACTCAGCGTAAATATGGACTATGGATAGTGGCTTGTGTGCTCCGGTAATTTCCGGTGGACTTTCACCTAACATATTAATTAATAATTCTCGACTCGTGATATTTAAATATATTGCAGATTCTTAACATAACATAAAGTGAATTTTTGCCGCTTTCCCATGCGATGGAAGTTAATAAGTACCAGCAGTTTTTTTTATATTATTTTTATTTTAAGTCGTATTTACTGCAGTCGTAATTAGCGACTACCTGGTTACGTGAAGATTACTTATACAATGTTTTTTCCCTTACAGACTAGTACAATAACTGATCATAGTTTAACAAATAAATTAATGACTTTGAAATAACGTAGTACATTTTTGCGCATGGCATGAATTGCTTAGTATGTTTGTGTTCTCGACGACGGAAAGTCACATACCTTGCATTTGGATAGTATATGCATAATTGAAAGTTGTGCTTCGCCTCATTCACATTACGAGGTGATCAGAGATAGAGAAAATGTACGAGTGAGTTAAATACGATTGGTTGGATCTGATTCTGGATAATTCATATTGTTCACTTCTAAAAATACAAGCTGGAGCTTGATGTCCGAAACGTCGTTGAGTAATATGTGGAGTTGCCTGAGATTCTTCCTTGTAATTTGGTTAATTTTCTTCCGTAGGAATATCCATGTGTCTTCTCGGGTGTTCTTCATGCTAAGGGGAGGTGTAAGTGGTGCTCTTGCTAGAGCATCCTCTACTTCGTTCCCTGCTATATTTTGGTGGGCTGGTGTCCATACTAATATTATGGTATTCCCTTCCAAATTGAGCTCATGAGATTTTGCAGTGATCCATCTAATTAGTTCCGAATCATGTATAAAGTTAGTGATCTGCTTGATAGCCAAAAGAGAGTCGGTGACTAGTAGGAAGTGTTTATCACTTGATAGTTCGCAAAAGTCTTGGGATAATTTTATTGCAGTTAGTTCGGCTCTAATAATTGATCTATGAGGGTACGGTGGCATGCTATAGTTGTTTCTGTTTGAGATACAGGCGCTGACGACTACGAATTCATTTTTTGCTTCGTCCGTAAATACCAGTTAATAAGAGTATTTTCCGAAAAGCGATTTGAAGACTTCTTTCCATTGTGCTTGCGATTTGTTGTCTGTGTTAGTTTAAGTAACGAGAGATCGGTGTGGCTGCTGTCTATTTGCCAAGGCGGGATTATAATGCATGGGGGGGGGGGGGGGATCTTAGGTAGGTTACTTGATGTTGAAGATGGTTGCATATTGTGGTGAATGATTGTTCGAAGCCCCCGTCGCGCGAATTTTGGTATATTCCAGATATAAATAGATAAATATTTTTCTTGCCATTACAATATTCGTGATGTTCATTTATATGATCTAAAAAAACAATACTTAAAACGTTAAAATAAATTTTCAGTGATTGGTCGCTCTCGGGAGTCTTCGGCACGCTAATTGGCCCGGGTTGAACGTTAATTGCTGTACGTAGCCCTCCAGGAATATAACTTGTTGATATATACAGCGAAGGTGTTTATACTCGCTGTCTTACATGTTTATTTTTTACCTAAACTAATCGACGTTGGCGAGAATCCTACAACAGGCAGAACCTTGTAATACAGACGGAAAGGCTGCCTTTGGGGATGCCTTTTCCTCTCTCCGTTATGGAACTAAGGTTCCCACAAGCCGAAGCACCTCGGCCTATTTTGAGAGGTGTATGTTCCGGGATCACATACCTTGGCCATATGGTAAGAGTTGTTTGCTGTTTCCATTGGAACAGTCGGCCAGCTGAATCCTAAACTGGTCGAGGCACGGATAAGGGAATGCTGCGCTCTCACAGCACATGCCTCTCCCGCTATCGGAAGGGCGTGGACAAGTACCCAATGTCCGACCTACCTGATGCAGGTTTTCTTGTGTTTGACCTCCATCACTTTTAAGCTAATTACGGGTAGGATCCTTAAATTATAGCCCCGGGGTCCTAGTTAACACTTGGCTACCTTCCTCTACCCTTCCGAAAACCCCTTTCAAATCCCTTCGTATGCTATTAAAGCGGAGTTGCCACCATGTGGAGTACGCTCATGTAGACTGTTACTCTAAAAAAGAAAAAAAAACACGAGAATCCTACAATATATAATACTTTTCAGTCGATATGTTTAGCAAAGTATAGCCTTATTAACTTTGGGTAACGCATTCTCACACAATTAAACTCTGCTCAAGGACAAACAACATAGACTATTTCACATTTTTAACATTATTTACTCAACAGGAGTAACATTTTTGGTCAGTTTTATTTCATGAAATACCGAAGACAATACCGACGGCGCTAGCAAATGGTGATGGCAGGAAAAAAGCCTTCTCAATTCATAATCCTCATCACCATAAACACTTAACTTACCTCAATAGAAACAGTAATATTGACGTGACTTAAATACATGACGTAATCATCAGGGCCCATATGAGAAAATCTTTATTTATGACAAAAAATTTAGTATATTTGCGTTTTAAACGTAATGCTACGAGTTCACGAAGCTCTTCGTTGGGAAATATAAAAAAATCATCTTACTATATCTTGATTAATAGTAGAAATTAATATTTGTTTCCAAAAATAATGTATCGTTCTATCGGTAGTTGGTGTCTATTGATGCGTAATTATTTATAACCGATTTTTTTAAAGTGACGTTCATAAAGTACAGAAATGAAATAGAGAGATAGAAATAAGTTTAAAGTTTTTCAATAGTCCAAATTACAAAGAATAAAAGAACATTGAAATAAATTCCAAATTTCTCTGTCTTACCGTGACGGCTACACCAATTTATATTTTAATTCTGTTTGAAATATCCCTGTTGCACTTTCGGTCCGTTGTGTACAATCCCACATAACCTAGTAATAATCCCAGCAAGTGACAGATGAAACCCTATAAAGTTCATGGTTGGATTCAAGCAAATTTACTCAAAATTTATTCTGAAAACTTCTGCAAAAATTTAAAATATTTCATCAGTGAAGGACAGAAACATGTTATTCCTAATCTTTTACGCCTCTCTGCTCAATCAGGGAACATGTAGTGATTTAATTAAAGATTCTAGACTTATCAACCGGGCCAATTGTTTATTATAACACAAAGTTTCAGCGAAATACACCTCCGCCGTCGTCACTGATGCTCCGAGACAATTTTGATCAATTTATAACGAACACTTCTGCCAGACTCATCCAATCAGGGAGTCGAAGGGAAGATAATTTTATTAATTTATTATATAAAATTTTATTAAATAAATAAACTTAGCTTTATTTCGACTGCATTATTGGACGATCCAGTTCAGCAAAAATTGATAAAAACTTTCTAGGTACACCAGTGACGACGGCGGAGATGTATTTCGCTGAAACGTTTGTTTATCCATTTGATAAGTCGAGAATCTTTTATTAAATCGATACATCGTGAAGTATTACGTTATTTGTCGTGATTTTCTTTTATTTGGAACTTTAAATGCTGTTAACTGGAAGTGGGGGCTACACTAAATAGATATATTCATTATTTATCACAATTTAAATTTAAAATCATTCTACGTTACTTCTCCATATTTTACTCTCCTCATTTTTCTACGGAACTAAAAAAAAGAAAATAATTTGCTTAACTCCTCCTGTGTTATTATTTAGACATTTAAAAAATACTCGAGCTTCTACAATTCTCCTACGTCACATTACCAAACACAATTAAATTTACGAATTCCAATTTAGGAATGTGACTTGTATCGGGGTCTTTGGTGGACCACAAATAAATCGAACTTTATTGAGAAACTAGAAAACGGTTAATATTACCTGAAATAATCGATTTGACAGTGTGAAAATGAAGCAATTACAGATTGAAATTAATTTAAATTTAGAATGCCGTCAATTCTATTACTAATAACCAGAAAATAATGTCCAAATTGGAAGTTAAAAGTCCGGCCCTACGTTGCGATCATGTTCATGATTAGTTCGTGGCAGGTTATAACAGACTCGAACCACGTCTCGAACTGTGTATGGGCTTCTTTGTAGAGACTTCCTAGACTATCCTAGGCTGCTCAGGCACTTTACTTCAGCAAAAAAATAGCACAAGCTAAATTAACAATTACCAAACTGACCGTCGCACGCCAACACTTTCCAACTTTCTCACGCGTCCTTACGAGCGTCAGGTCCAGGACATTATTTTCCTTCTTTACCTGCACCATCAATGCCTTTCTGATTTTCCCGCTATTGTTGTCATAAAACCCTCTTTTTTCGTTACTACCTTATACAAAACTGCAAATATTCGTCAATAATATCACTAGGAATAATTTTTGAATAAGGGTAATACTTAAAGTACGTATTTCCACTTCGATGTTGACTATTTGCACTCACTACAAAACTTATTTATTTTTATGGAAAATTATTAAATTCGTTACGTTTATTTCGAAACCTATCACAGACTAATATTCACTACGAAAAATTTCATAGAAATTTTCTCATCCCTCGCCAAAAATATAAATCGATCTCTCATAGTTTAAAAAACATAGAACGATAAATATAAATTATGTTCTAACATATTTGGCGAGGGATGAGAAAATTTATAAGAATTTTCGTAGTGAATATTAGTTGTGCGATAGATTCCAAAATAAATGTAATGAATTTAATTATTTGCCATAAAAATAAATAAGTTTTGTAGTGAGTGCAAATATAAATATAAATTATGTTCTAACACGACCGTTTCAATTGTGATATCAGTTCAAAAAGAGAATTGTGAATATTTTTCTTCTTGTTTGATTTATTGTTTGCAACAAAATTAGCTAACGTAATAAGAAAATAATATTATTCGAGGTTCTTGAATTCCAGTTAGTTTTAGATTGTACAAGTTATTTGAAACCCATTACATTCCATGTTGCATTAATACTCGTCGACCTTTTCTGAGTAAATGAATGCGAGACGAACTTGCGTTTTTCAGAAGGCGGTGGAGATAAATGATCAGGTTTCCCCTTACACGTAGGGCTGCGCGACTGCGTGTTTAATTGGTTTCTCGAGAACTGACGACAGGTACAAAACTTTTCTTCCCTTTAAATTTTGTTAACTTTTCAGTGTTGAGAACAGCTGCTACGTAGGCTTTAGTTTTTTAACTTGTTTTGTATTCCACGGCAGTCAACCTTTCGTATAGCTTCATTTCTATGTATTTGATCAAAGTATACGAACAATAATGAAGTTTGTACCTAATGACCAAAATTATAGTGTAAATTTTTGATAAATTCTTAAATTAATTCTTATTTCATTAATTAAGAAAGAAATCAGCAGAATATTTGGGCACAACTCAGATTACAATACAGTAGCACATTTTAATATTAAATTTAAAAATTTATGCAAAAACGTTTATATAATAAATTTTAAGTTGTAAATATATTGTTACTATGGATATTTAATTATATTTAGGTGTAAATATATTACTTCTTAAATATTACTCATCGGATTACATTAAATTAGAATTTTACTCAACTCTGAAAAAATTTCAAAATTAATTCATGAACACTAAGTTTTCGAAATATTTTGTGATCTTATGAGAGAGCCGTAAACTACAATTTTGCTAAAGAAGATATGAATTTCAGCAAATCTAATTTAATATTCAATACTTCCACCGCTTCAATTATCTTTCCATTAATTATAATATCAGTCTCAACTCTGAAAAATTTAATTATTTTAACTGAAAGAACATCCTGCGTTTATGACAACATAGTTATTATTAGGAACCGGCTTAATAACCGTAGTTATTAATTTTTAATATGAACGTAAAATGTAAAAACTCTTCATAACTTTCATTTAAAATTAAAAACAGCGACTTAATTCAGACATATTATTGGTCTGTTGTTCGATTTTCTTATCTTGAGGAGAATTAGGTGAACCGAGAAGGTAGGGATAGAATTTTGTATGTGAGTTATCTGAGACAGATCCATATTTTCTCCAAATTAGACAAATACCAAAAGTATTTTGGTCCGAATTATAAATCCTCATATCAAATAACGTTGTCTACTAACATTATTAAAACAGGCGCTGAAGCAAAGTAGCCAGAAGTATATTTGACCTTTCCTTAATATAACATCTGTAAATGTGAGAGGAAGTTCAGTGTAGGTGGGAATAGAGTAAGTAGACTTAAAAGTTACCTTCACTTTTCTCATTGTGGAGCAAGATTTTCCAGGGTAAATAACCCTATAAACTTTAATCTTGAGCTTTATGATAAAACTTCCCATATTATTAAATACAGAAGTTAATGTATTAGTACATTTTAAACATGATCAATCACAATAAAGATTTCAAAACAAGTACTTCATAAATAATTTATTAAATTCGAATGTATTCATCAGTATAATAAAATATTGCTACTTTAAATTAGCAATAAATTAAAAAACCTAAAATTCTTAGGCTTCAACTACTTGCACTTCATACAAGCAAATAATAACTTTTTATGATTTATTACTACAACAACGATCTTATAAAGGAATTCTGAAATTTCTGTCAAAAAAATTGAAGGCGATTTTTTTAGAAAATAGCTAACCTATAAACTAAGCTCAAGATTACGAACATTACGCGCAATATACATATTCCCTTTTTCTAAGAGCTCATGAAAGGCATCCATTTTATTTACCTTGAGCCAAATTCAAGAAACGGCTACGTCCAAGCCACTAACAGATTTCGTGAAGGCGAGATCTCTTTTAAAGAGCGACTGGCATCGAACGCTTGTGATAAATGATTCTACATCTTGCGGCTCAGTCTAAAAGGCACCAAAATTGCTTTTGCAGTACTCACACGTATTACAACATTGATAAACTACTAGAATATTAGTTCACCGCAAAATTGTTTCAATTTTATATTTATAAATAGTTTCCATTTGAATGTAACAATAATTTAAGGCAAAATCATAATTTATAATCCTAGTTCTGAGTCGATGAAACTATGCTATTTTTTTTAAATAGTGGAAAAAAATGGTTGTCTGAAATATTTCGTAGTGAGTATTAGTCGTGTGAAAGGCTTTGAATTAAATATGAAGTTTTTAGTAGAATCATAATTAAACACATTGATTCAGTAAAAAGCTAGAACGTTAATAATAATTGTGAATATACCATAGTTGTGCAACTTGAATTGAACTTAATAAATTTACTATTCATGCATATAATATCACCATTTAAGAGAAATATTAATTTAAAATTACATCGAAAAGTATTTTTATAAAACAGGAAAATTAATAATTCGCTTTCTAGAAGTTTGTAACATCATAAATGGCGAATATTGCAGCAATAAAATGCATATATCTTCTTTTACTGTGCCTGTTTGATTGAAAAATTGATTTTAATTTGAAATGAATCATAGTGAAAAAATGCAAATTCAATTTTATATAAATTGTGCTTCCGTATGTTTACGTTATTTATCCCGTTAGGTATGCTATTCAAACTACCTTCTTTATATGTTTTCATTAGGAAACGACATTAAATATTTAAGAGAATATAAAACCTCAAAGTGAAGGATTCGTGAATGGATGAGGTGTAGCTGCAAACGTTTCTAACATCAATAAATTCTCTTCTTCCACAGGAATTCATTCACGCACAAATATTTTCTGCATTTTAATTAAATTTTCTTCGTCTGTAATATCGAGGAGGTACTATTACTTTCCCAAATATAACTAAATAGCCCATATTTTATCAATCAGAAAATTGAATATAGACATTGCTGTCATGAAAAAATTAAATTATACCTTTATTATAAATGTTAATGTTCATTATAAATGTTAATGTTAACTATTGATTTAATTGTTAAATCAATAACTAAGTATTTCTTAGATTCCGAACAATAATTTCATGATTTTTTAAAAAGTTAGAATTGTATTCTACCATAGTTTCATCAGTTCTGTTATAATACTTATTATTATTATTAATTAATGGGTCGATAGTCCATTGAAGGACTTGGACTACCGGGACGACTGTCAGACTGTCATCTTACATGACACCTTCTGGATTTAAAAGTGACACGTGGTCAATATGGCGTTTTTACCTCCGTCTTAACCCGGAACCTATGAGATGTGAGGAATGACGTTGACGACTACACAACAGTAGGCCAGCTTATTATACTACCGCAGCAATACTAATAACTAGTTAACATTAATTAAATGTTATCGTGTAAATTATTACTTCGTATTTGATCCTGTATTGTCGAATATGATAACTAAATTAGCTGTATCGTTTTGTGTGCACGTGTTTTCTTGTTTACGTGTATATTTTCTCAAAAGGACGAAAGAGGTGAAATTCAAGAAGAAATTCATAGCGTTCTTAAACCAAACTAATGTATGAATACTATTAGTTTCGATTTATAATCCAGATATAATTATGAAAACGATGTATCATTATATTTTGGTATCCACAATTAAATTCTTAGCTCAAATTGGTGTCTTTCTAAAATTTTAAGCAAGACTTAAAGTGATCGATAGTCAAAATGACAGTTTAAGATAATGCTAAAATTTAATAGATTGAATATTTTATGTATTTATAAATTTTTTAAATTAGTGTTGTAAGTAAAATACAATAATAGTTTTAACATAATTTTTTTAAAGCGTGTCTGCATTTGTCAAAGAAAATCTTGTATGCATTTAAAATATTTTATCAAATTATAATAGAATGTTATAAATTTAGCATTAATGTAAATTTCACACACATTTTAACAGTATTAATCAGTACAAATTTAAACATAACTATGTGGAATACTTGTAATAGAATGTTTGGATAGTTGTTACTGAACGAATACTGTTACGAATTATTATTAGATTTACATTTGTTTACAATGTATATTTTATTTTCCATTCACCATTTTCCATCTATACCAAAATCTTGAGGGTAATCTACGTTGTGGTAACTTCCTTGTAATATCTGAAGATGGAATAAAAAGCGAATGCCAACAAGGTAGACAAATGATATAGTTTAAGTTTATTACCGGTATTCATTTAAATGTGTTGCAGAGAAGTCCGTAGAGTAACGTGTATCAAGTTAGTCGGGTTGTCGCTATTAGTCATTTTCTCCAAAGGGACCAGAGAACCCTCGTACGATATGCCTAATGTCTGCGTACCCGTTTCAAATCTAACCTAGGTATGTCGGTTTACGGGAACTTTTATTTAACTATGATGCTTATTAAACAGACAGTTAAAATAAAAGCGTCTGTTTAAGAATTGAAATGTTGCATTTAAATATTTTATTTTGTCCAACACCGGATTATTTTCAATATTGTTTTCCATTAGTTTCAAGAAAAGTCCAATAAAGCCTTCGATTATATTTATTTTAATACGAGACAAATATTAAATTGTTCTTTATTAAACAAAAGCAGTAACATACACTAAGTACTGACGTAATATATTCTCGATAGCTCTGGTTTTGATTAATCAGAAAACCAATACCTGCTTGAAAAAAATAATTTCAGTTTCAAATTGGTATGACATTAAATACAACATTTTTAAAGATTTCGTAAATAATAATTATTTTTAAAAATTGTAATTAAAATTATATATTTAATTATAATAAAATTTCGGATGTCAATTTGTAAGTAAAATAAATTTATTTATATACAGATTTTAAATTTCACTATAAAGTTATATTCTATATAGTTATATTCTATAAAGTTATATTCTATAAACTTCAAATTGGATGTATAAAGCAGAGTGGTCTGTGTACCCTAATGAATTGAACTAAAGAAGTCGTACCCACCTAAGATACTATAAATTTTCACACACTTTTAATTTAATGTAATTTTTAATTTCAGATTTCCCAATATTTAAATATATTTTTCAATATTTAAATTGTAAGGAAAGAAACAGTATATTTTATCAGTTTTGAGTTGTATAATGACATAAAATAAACATTATTTCAATATAAGAACTAAATGCAACTACTATCGTTATTGTAAGTATAATAGGCTTCACGTCTTATAATGAATATATATATAATAGTTTAAATTTTAAGTACATACTAAATATGCTTTCTCTGTAAATAGTTTACAATTATTCCAACTGTTGAAATAACAAAATAATGTAGTATGTTTAATAATTTCTACATAATTATGTATTCAATATTTAAATGTTAGCTCCCAGTAAAAGTAGTAAGATTTTGTCTATTTTAAGTTTCGTAACTACATGGTAATAAAAATAGTTGAAATTTGGAGTTGAGTAAGAATACTAAGCATACATGGGACGAATGTGGTGTTCTTTGTGTGTTCCTTATTCGCCCCTCGGGAAAGCCGACAAGTTGTAGGACGTGAATACTAAGAGGAGGGCCTGGCTGTCAGCGGCTGAAGAATGCGGGAGGCCGCCCCCGACCAAGGCCCGTCGATGAACAACTCGCCACGACCTGCATTATTCATTAGCCACGATTGGATTACCCCAACAGCCCTACAATCTTCCGATATTTAGAATATTCCATTAGTGCCGCTTCCAGTGAGTCGATAAATAAATCTTTGCATGTAATATACACATCATTAGATTTGGTGCACAAGATAACGTCACGTTCTGTCGTTATTCGCTCTCATGCGGAAATCAAAGTCTCAAATTGGTCCCATGAGAAGATCTGAGGGGCAGTAAACGAGATATAAAAACCATTCGACCGTCCTGATTATGACAGGCCTGATCGTAAATGGATGTTATAGTGTTATTTATACATTTAGTGTCATAATATTAAATTCTTGAGTTGAAAATGTAATGGTGTTGCCAAAATTAAAACAAAATTATCCTAAAGCTACGATATAACTCTGGATACTTTTGTTTTCGATTTGTATTCAAACCTCATATCAAAAAGAAAATTAGCTATTATTATATTTATCTGCACATAATTTGGATTTCATCGTTTGCAACATAATCTTCGTTAGTTGTCTAAGTGGCAGTACTTTTTTTTAGGTAACAGGCTACATGCAGGTAATCCACATGGTGGCAACTCCCCTTTAATAGTATACGAAGGAATTTGAAAGGGGGGATGCGGAAGGCTAGAGGAAGGTAGCCAAGAGTTAACTAGGGCCCCCGAGCTATAATTTAAGGATCCTACCCGGAATTCGCCTAAAGAAATGCAGGACAAACCCTAGAAAAACCTGCATCAGGTAGGTCGGGCATTGGGTACTTGTCCCACGCCCTTCCGATAGCGGGTAAAGGAGTTTACTGTGGGGACGCAGCATTCCCTTCTCCGTGTCTTGACCAGTTTAGGAGGGAGCTGGCCGACTATTCCAATGGGAATAGCGGACAACAATTACCGTATGCCCAAGGTCTGTGACCCCGGAACATACACCTCTCAGAACAGGCCGAGGTGCCTCGGCTTGTGGGAACCTTAGTTCAAAAACGGAGAGGAAAGGGCATTCCCAAAAGTAGCCCCTTCGTATCTCTTCTACAAGGTTCTGCCTGCGAGAGAACATCCCTCGCAGGTATTGCCTGCGAGAGAGTAGCCCTCGCAGGTCTACTCATAAGTGGCAGTACAACTCAAGGAGCATATTCTATAATAATATTACTTCTTCTGCCTATGAGGAGAAGAAGAAGGTGTAGATAGGCTATTTATAGGGTAACCCACATAGTGGCCACTCCCCTCTTACAGCACAGAAAGGGACTGAAAGGAGGGGATACGAAAAGTTAGAGACTAGGATCTCTGGACTGTAGTTTTAAGGGAAATAAATAAGTAATTTATAGAGGAACAATTATATTTTAAGAAAAAATATTTTTCCTACCACTTAATATCGCTTTGTTTTGTTGCTCTGATGTATGATGCAATACTGCCTAAGATTACAGTATTAAATTATAAAACTTATTTCAGTATATCTTTCAGCATAATATTGCGAACCTAACGGACAGTACATAAAGATTTCAAAATATCTGTCTTTTATAATTACAATCTTTTATGTATTTAGCGAATGATGAATAAGAAAGATGGCCAATTCAGAAAAAAATTAGTCAACTGACAAGTGCAGTTGTATGGCTCTAGGCTCTTCCTCGCTCCCAGAAACGTTGTGTGGTATTTATATTATTTCGTATTCATTATTTTTAATCAGACGTAAATTTTTTATTTTATTTATCGAATGAATAATTAAACATGATTAATTATTAGATTTCTTACGCAAATGTTCATTTGAATATAACGTACTCAGAAAGTTGTCCCATATACTATATGTGAATGTGTTCGACATGAGATGGTCTGTGGTACGAAAATACCTGATCTATTCTGAACTCCTGGATAATATAAGCGACATATTCAATTTCATTAGGTACACAAAGTTCTCTGATATAGAGTGTCGCCTAATACCTAACGGATACACGATAATTTCACGTCGGTGCGCTTTACTCCGATTACAGACTTTCTGGTATTTTTTCTTAGAAAACAGTTTGTCAAGTGCAGGTGAAATAATAACGAACAAAAAGAAAATTTATGAATACGTGACTGTTAAGTTAGGAAATTGAGAAGTATATTTTCTTATATTTGAATATTTCCACCATTAAGTATTAAAAATTACTATATAAGACAAACATAATAGTGAAGAAATACCGTAGAAGTGATTAGAATTTTTATGAAGTTACTACACTTGTCGGTAAAGAAATAAGACGAAGACTGTGCGTCAACCTCGTATTAATTAATTTTCAGCACCACGCAGGAGAAATATAGAAAAAGGACTGAGTGGTACAAAAAAGACAGAGATGTTGAATGTACTCTATAAGGTTTTTAAAAATTAAATTCATATTAACAACACAATGGGTTAAAATTTGTACAAGTTACATTGCATAATTTTTTAAGTGGCTAGAAAAACTAATAAATGTGTTGAATACTCTGAACACGTTAGCGAAATAAATATTTAAAAAAATAAAACAAAGGTTCAGTTCGATGAAAAAAGTTTATTAGCTGATAATATAATGGAAACGGCTTCATGACAGAATTGGTCGTATAATTTCAGTTAATTCTGATTGTTTCACTACATTTTTTCTAGGTTACTACTTCACTATCAATAAACATGTGAAAGCGACATAATATAGCCTAAAATACGTATGAATATTAGTAATAAAAATGACATATTCATAGACCTTGAATGTCACGATGTCACGATTTATGTCAACATAAAACACAACACAGAATAAGACGTTTAATATATTCAGAAAATGTAGAACATCATATACTTTTATTTCGTAAAACTTTTTGAAATAAGGAAAGTATAATAATACAATTATGATACATAATGTAATAAGGTTTCCACTGGTTAAATTTATTGAAATTATCTTTGTGATTTTTATATTGCTTATTTATTTACAGATTAAGGTTCCATTTTAGATTTTATTAATTTCAACAGAATTAGCACTAACCAATAGTGTAGAAACATATTCATGCCCAAAATTATACTGCTCAAGTGTTTGTTACGTTTGCGTCCATTCTAATCTCTGAGTAGGCAGACAGCAATAGTCGTAACTTAAAAGCGGCCCCGTTTCCGAAGTTTGGCGGTGTCCCTGGGAACCTTGGCGCACAGATTTGGAACTGCTGAACTAATCCGTATGTCAATACTGTCACATGCCTGATTCTTCAATTCCACTAACATAACATTCCGATGTCATTCCACGAAATTACAATTTAATTTTATTAATCAGTTTCAATAAATTAAAAATAATTAAATTAATTGGGTATAATATAAATATAAATATATATATATATATATATATATATATATATATATATATATATATATGCAATTATTTTATTGTGACACGAAGTAAAGTAATGTATGTAGTAATTATAACAGTATCGGCTCGCATTACTGTGGTCCTGAGTTTCAACCCCCGTATTGATATTTCTGGTCGTCATAGTCACCCAAACTGGTGGCTAAGACTAAAGGATAATCTACTATGACCTCGTGCTACTCCAAAAATAATGTTTCATGGTAATGTTAGTCGTCCCGGTCGACCAAAGCCCTCAAGGGCTTTAGTGCTAAGGAAAAACAATATTTCGGTGGTTCATTGTTTGCCTACCAAGTTTGTCTCCTTAATATTCGTCTAACGATGAATTTGCGTTTTATTTTCTTCATCCATAAAAAGTTACCGTGGTTCTTGTGAATAAACTCAAATTTAAAGTGTTAAAATCTATTATATCGTAATATCTGTTTAGGCATAATTTTTTTTTTAGGGCAACAGGCTACATGAGGGTGATCCACATTGGGCAACTCCCCTTTAATAGCATAGGAAGGAATTGAAAGGGGGGATGCGGAATGGTAGAGGAAGGTAGCCAAGGGTTAACTAGGGCCCCCGGGCTATGGTTTAAGGATCCTACCCGGCATTCGCCTAAAGAAATGCAGGGAAAACCCTAGAAAAACCTGCATCGGGTAGGTCGGGCATTGGGTACTTGTCCCACGCCCTTCCGATAGCGGGAGAGGAGTTTGCTGTGGGGACGCAGCATTCCCTTCTCCGTGCCTCGACCAGTTTAGGAGGCAGCTGGCCGACTATTCCAATAGGAGTAGCGGACAACTCTTGCCGTATGCCCAAGGTCTGCGACCCCGGAACATACACCTCTCAAAACAGACCGAGGTGCCTCGGCATGTGGGAACCTTAGTTCAAAAAAACCAGAGAGATGTGAGAGCATCCCCAAAGGTAGCCCCGCCAGAGCTCTCTAGCATTAGGCATAATTTAAAATGAATATAATTTTCAACAATCTAACATCACGAGGTAACTGTAAATAAAGCATTTGGTTACAGAAAAAAACTGAAAGATAGAGGAGCAGTTACTAAATATCTTTTCCTTTCGCATTAATATATTAATAGCTGAGGGAGTTGCAAAGTAAAACGACAGCTTAATCGTTTAATGGAAATAAAGTTCAACAATTTAGTTGCTGTAAATTTTATTTTTCAATTTTTATCCATGGGAATCTCAAAGTCAGCGTCATTTTAATATGATTTAAAGTAAGTATAAAAGACTATTTAACTCCAATGATTTCTATTGTTCTAATATTAACTTTATACAGCTATTGAAATTACATTTTCATACAATATAAAATGAAATATAAATGTATATTTGTTTTAAATAGACACTACTTCAAACCGATTTTCCGTGTGTCTTCGATTACGACGAGGAACAATTTTGTTAAACGTAGAACTGTGATTAGAATTGAAATAACAGCAGCATTATTTACGTGCTGCTGAGTGTCATTAGCGGAGGGCCCTTAGGGGCAGAAAACACACAAACGCACTTAAACAAAGCAGCTGACGACCAGCAGTATATTCCCTACAGAGCGGCAACCAAACAGGGGCTGTTCAAATTACCTGGCGGGCGAGAAAGGAATGTCCCCTCATTCTCGTGGGTGGGATCGCCTTTGCTTTCATTACATGTAACGCTACAACCTACAACTGTTTATAAACCTAAAATAATGAATGTGGCAAAACGTGCAGAGGCATTGAAATACGCTATCAGGAAGTACGAACATAAAAGCTTATTAAACTTTTTTAGTCTTATCTCCAATTAAAAAAATGAAAAATTTGCTCTATTCTCGGGATTTCAATCATACAGTTTTTAAATTGTCCATGGGCTTGAAAAGAAGGAAATAATTTTAAATTTAAGATAAAGTTAAATAGAGAAATAAAGTTAAAAAAAAGTAGAAACAGGATCGACAAATGACCGGGAAAATTGAAATAATACTTACGACCGTTTTGAGACAAAATAAGTTCATTATCTTATTCGGTTACAGCACATTTCAGAAACTCTTCTACAGGAATGGGCAAGTCTACTGGATATATACCGACGGATCCAAAAACGACATTGGAACTGGAAGTGCATTCTTTTCATCCGACTCAACATCCTTCACAACACTCAACCCGACATCTTACATCAACACGGCACAAATCTACGCTATACTTATGACCATGGAACATATTGATTCATCCAAAAACAAAAAAAAACAGATTCATTGACTGCTATTAAAGAAATCACTAAAAAAGGTACAACATCAGAATTACCAATGCTAATCCAAGAAATATACCACAAAATTCACAAAAGTGGCAAAACAGTTATCGTAGTATGGATTCCATCTCATCAAGGAATCCATGGTAACAATATTACAGACCGGATGGCCAGGCTTCCACACATCCACGCACAAGGTATCCCAAAAATCAACAAACACCTACAAAGATTAGTGGAAAATTTCCCAAAGTAAACTACAACACCCGTGTAACAACAGAAGGAGAGAAGTTAAAGCAAGCAATATTCACCAACAAATCAAATAATTTCAAGCATTAAAAACCGACCCCACAGTCACCCGAAGAGACGAGATAGTAATATCAATAATCAGAACACTCAAAGATGACACAACTTCACATATCAACAATAGCCCTCCACCTAATTGTGACCTATGCTAGTCCGCAATAGTTATTAGACATATAATAAGTGTATGTCCAAAATACGATCTAGAAAGAAAACAGCTACTTGACAGAAAAAACATCAATGAAGTGCTACACTCAACAGAATACCAAAGACTAATAATTAAATACCTCTAAATGATTAATCTTTACTATATTAAGAACCTGTAATAATTAATGTAAAATTAATAAGTGTATTAAGTAGTCGTTAATCACCTAGAAGTTGATGCGACTCAAAATAAAATATTTTTTTAAAAAAAGTTTACTGGGTTCAATCCAGCAGGAGTCTTATTGCATATCATAATCAGAAAGATGTTCTTAACTATTTTGTAACTTCTGTGAACGATACGATCAATTCCATACAATTAACCTGATTGAGAATATAAAATTCATCACCAATAATTTTCAAAGACCTTTTAATTAGTTTCTACCGCATTAATTACGATTCAGATTACTTTCTAAATTTTAATATAAGCATATCATATTAGGGCTCAGTGTCCCATCTTTAATATTTTATAATGGTTACACAATGAAATACGCTTTTAAGTTAATTAAATTAAAAAATATTATTCCCTATACATGAAGCAGAAACAAGTTGTCCGTTTACCGAAATTTATCGCAATTGGAGAAATTATGGAGCTTTATTTTAATGCCAGCCAATTTCACAGAACAACGGTGTAATTCTTGTTTTTTTTTTATATCCAACAATGAGTGACCGCATTCCTATTAGATAGAACTTCATTACCTACAAATTTGTAAATTTAATGAAGGGTCATATTTTAAATGAAATTATAAACGTAGCAATGCTAAATATGGTACTAATTTTGCTCTCTGCTTTGTAATTTTTCTGAAAATAAAAATGTGGAAATTACATTTTCATTTTTATGGCGACTCATATTTCTGGAAACGATAACTTGTATATTACTAATTACAGTATAACATCCGTAGCAAGTACATCAAAATAAAACGTAATTGCCAGGAGAATGCACTACCTGTGTTTCCAAGCAACCCGAGTCTTATCCCACCAGAAATATAGAATTTTTAACGGATACAGAAAAATTTATTGTTTCACGCGGACAGGACAAATATATAATTAAAATTATACAGTCTTCATGAATCCTCATCTCTTATTTTCTATACAATAAAATCAAAATTACGAGTAGTTTACATGTATGTAATAACACATTTAATTATCTGGAAACTTTTTATATTTTAATAAATTGCAATTACATTTAATCAGCAGTGGAAACATTTTCTTCCATCAACATTTAAAACACAAAAAACATATATATTATGAAATAAAGTTATGATATTTTTTAAGTTTATTTGAATTAGTTATAAACATCCCAGAGGATTTTATTGTTTGCCTGTGGTTTTAAAGCTGTAATTAGCAACACTATCCTGGAATTGGATAACACCTTTGTTTAATTTTAACAATAAGGGCAGTAGCAACTTGTGTGCTCATAAGAATTAGGCATCTCTGTGCCGACAACCTGACAGTTCGGAAGATGCATTGGCCCAGAAATTGAGGTCCCAAGTAATTACGGAAGATTGACCATTACGTACAACAACCCAAGAAGTGTCGGCGGCGAGTACCTGGGGGGCTTAATATGAATTTTATAAACCTTATTACTATCTCAATGAGTCTTTTCGAGTTGATTGAGTACCAACTAGGGATTGAGGTCAGCCAGGGTGAATAATAAGCCGTGTATGGTAACTGGATATCGAGAAACATATTTCGTATTTAAAGTCTCTGCTGGTGAAGGATGACATTGTTCTCAAGTCCCTCGCGGCAGCGACAGTTAGAGATAAATAAGTCTGTCTTCTCACTTGAGTGATGAGTTGACTGTAACTGTTATGAACATTATTATGTTCAAGAATGACAAATCTGTTCAAATTAATGTTTTCATTTATTAATGGTATTTTAATTATGAGGTTTGGTTTATTGAGAGTGTTTATTTAATATATGATTTATATTTATTTACATGGAGGGCGATACGTTTCTGGATGAAGACATCACCTTTTATTTAAAAAAGAGTTGTGAAGAAACATGTAAATGGTTTTTATAGAGTACTTCAGAATTTACAACACAAACATATAACCAATAAAAATCCTTATTCGAAGAGAGATATACATGGGTTTCTGAAACAAATAATAAATAAATCTTTTTCAACGTGTTTTTTCGAATATTTCGTTATACCGTTCTATATTGTGCGAAAAAAAAATTTCTTTTGTAATAATTTACTGCGCAGTAATCATTTTTAGCAGAGTAACGGTCTCCATCACTGTGTGTTCCTAAAAACTGTATTTTCTGGTTCTCTGAAGATCTATTTAAAACTGAGGTCGTTTCGTGCCATGCCTAATATTTAACTTCTTCTTTCTCACAATTTATTTTTGAGCTAAATCTGCTTCTCCCAAACGTTTCCACATAATTTCCCAACTAAGTGGATAATGTTGAGATTAGTGACTGTTGTTTTGCTGATGGTGGCTTCGTGTCTCTCTCCACTGATCACGACGTAAGTATCTGTTCAGTTGGGGTGGTACCTCCCACTCTTTGCAGACTGTCTCACATTCTTGGAAAATCCCTATCGTCATTACTCTGTCATAAACCGGCTTCCACGTGTTGCCTGCCTGATTTCAATTTAAACCAGAGAAAAAAAAAAGATTTTAATCGCGCGGAAAAACGTGCGTTTATATATATATATATATATATATATATATAAAATTTCAATCTAACAACTCTTTAAGTCGACGAAAATTAATGACGACTTGCTGTATTGTACGTTGGATTTAAATGTGATAGCAAAAAGGCTATTAAAATTATAGAAGACAAGACATTAAAAAATTAATATTAATGAATCAATAAGTAGTTAAAAGATTACCGTAACAAACTTGCAACTAGTATTCAATATGTAGATAGGTAATTACTAAAAATTTACAGACATACGTTTAGATGAATATATGTAGACAATAACTACCTTGAGTTTTTCAATGTAATGATAACAATATGGTCTCGTATATCGTAAACTGTGTTAATTACTTTATAAATAATATGTTATATATTATGTTGCTCCATACTCTTTCTTAAATTTAATTGCTATTTTTTCATCTGTTCTGTGTTATAGATTACTCTGTTAAACAACTCGTCCATTTAAAATGATTAAAAGAATCGTAATTGTCGAATTGAGTTATTCTCGGTGTGAAGAGCTGTTGAAGCGATAATGTTTCAGTTGGACCTGACTTCAAGCGCCAACAATTCCTAGGGGAGTGTAGAAGTAACGCGACTACTGGGTGCGGTCATCTCTTACTTTAATGAAGATTCGTTAACTGATCTTGTTACCCAGTAATTATAATGCACCATCTCTCATTCCGATTACAGAGGCTCTATCTACATTTGTTATCTGGATGTTATACTAGGCTTGAGGTGGTGTTGCATTACCATTCCTGAATACAAACAGTCAACCTGTTTGAAAACCTTGCAAGACAAATTTATTCAAATTCGTGGTACTAACTGTCTGTTCTGTGGAAAAATAAGCATAACACATTAATGCATATTGTTTTTGTATAGTCAGATATCTGTCATTACATTATTGTATTTCACAGAATGCGTTTTTCGCACCTCATTTCTTTAATTTATTATGCCTGATAAAAATTGGATATTATAAAAATACCTAATGATCAAATAGATAAATCGGTTCGTTGTTTGTGTGTGTGTGTGTGTTTGTCTCCTCATACAAATTTACACCGGCTGAGAAAATTTCACCAAATTTCGTATACGTTATTTGCAACCAGAAAACAAACAGTCGGGGTGAGATACATCTACCACCCATTTCGCCATTTAAACCCCAGGGGCGGGTGTTTAAACTTGCAAACATGTTATAAGGTCGATATTTGCGTGGTATAAATACTTTTCAGGGTTAATTAGATTCATAGTATTTATACCCATGTTATGTGTGCAAAATTTTAACCCCTTGCGGAATGAGGAGGAACAAGCTTACGTGTAGAAGTGGAAGGCGGTTACATTAAAATAACGCGACAACAACCGAGATTCGAGTCAAATCGAAGGTAATCGATGTCGCTAAGTTCATTAATGACAATCTGGGCAACGCGTGGAGGTGGGCTGGGATGGTAGGGGTTGGGTGGAGGTGGGAGGTGTGGAAATTTTTAAACATGAAATCACGGCCGATATTATCGTTGAATAAATATTTCTCATGGTTAATTACATTGATAATATTTCCACTGATATTATGTGTAAAATTTCAACACCTTTCGGCACGAGGGGGAGCACGCTTAGGTGTGGGGGTAGTTACAAAGTTACAAGAAATTTCGCGAAAACCACATAGATTTGAGTCAAATCGTGTATATGCATGTCGTTGAGTTTATTTATGGCAATATTGTCAACGCGCGGGAGTGGGCTTGGGTAGGAGTGCGGGACGGACGTGGGCGGGAGTTGAAATGTTCAAAAATATTAACTTGTCGATATTTGCGTTCAATAAATATTTTTTGGTGTCATTTAAATTCATAATAATTCAATAGATTTTCTCTGTGTATAATTTCAAACCCTATCGGCATCTCAATCTAAATCGTGCATATAAATCATAGGCCCTGTATTAGAGTACCCTAATATTTTGAGAGTCCGTTTAGAGAAGTTTAGAGAAGTTACTGATTTCTATAAACGCTTACGTTGGCTAAAAATATGGGAACTAAACTCAGTTAAAGTTTACTGTAGTACAGGCTTGACGACTGAAAAATTAGACAGAATATTTATAACATGTGGGAAATTTTTCGTTTATAAATCTGAGTGTAATTAATTAAAGCCCACAAAAGTTTGTGATATATCCCTTTCACAGTTAAAAAACTTTTCAAAGGAGAGAAAGTGTTAATGAAAATTTCAATTTCACTGATAAATATAACGTAACATAACGCAAAATTTCATCTAAATATTTACAAGCTGAAGTAAAATTATTTTTTAAAGAAATCCTTAATTTGCTAGTTTGTTTTATTGTACATTCCATCAAGAGTAACTCAATCACAAAAGAAATATATTTTTTTCAAGTATAAACTAAAAGAGTACGCTAATGAAGTGACCAATAACATATATCACTTTGTTATTACATAAATATTCCAAAACTTCACACCACGGTGGACTAAACCTGCAGAGAACTGCATTAACTTTTAAAAAATCGTTCTGATATTGTGTTGCTGCTTTCAGCGAACGCGCAAATTCTGTTCTTTTATAGTTCACTAATAAATAACCTATCAATTATTTCAACAATGTAAAATTGAGTGAGCCATAACACGAGATGGTATATGCTTATATTATAATGTGTATAAATTAGAATGTGTATTGCGAATAATTTGATTTTTTATCTAATAATGTTGAATTAAACATGAAATATAAATTAGTGATGAGTAAACGTCACAAGCACTATGAAACTGTAACAAATATGTACATTAATTCGTACTTAAAATTGAGATACATATATGATAGACCGGCAGTTGAACGTTTTGTTAATTCATGTATTCTAATTATTCTATTGGAAACAGCTTGTGGAAATCAACATAGACTTACAAAAACTGGAATGAATTTGAGACAAAACGCGAACGGAGGCTAGAAAACAACAAACCTATGTATGGTGTGCAGATTAAATATTTAAGGCCACAATCTTTGAAAAGGTGAGAATTCAAAGTTATTGCGATATGCAGTACTGACCAAACCAGGATTCATCAAGGAAAGAATTACCTCTTGCTAACATAACTTGTCGGATAGGTTTGTGTTTGATTTTATTTGATTTATTTCATTCTATTAGTCCTCGTATGAGGAAATAGGATACGTCATTACATAAAATTGCAATATTATTATTGGATACTACAATTATAAATAATGAAAAGTTAACATAAAAATACTTAAATTCGGGAACACAAATTTCCCTGTTTAACATAAGTAACACTATATAGTAATAATAAAAAAATAATTTATCTTTAACTATATTAAGGGTGTAATGAAATATTTACAGTACTCAAAAAAATATTTCAATACACACTAGTAAAAAATTAATGATTATAGAATTAACTATCATAAAATATAGAATTACACAACGCACTAGAATAGACACAAAACATGACACACGCACACTAGAAAGAAATACAAACGACCGACATGTCACTTCACAAAACAGAGCGACGAGGAATCTGTCTTTCCGTAGAAACTCCAGGCCGTACATGAAACAAACAAAAGAGCTGAAAGAACCAACAGAGACTAAGCAATTTATGAAATAAGTAGTTTATAAGCAACACATTGAACACTTTTGCAGTATAACAAAAAATAATTAATTATTAGGGGAATTATCAAGAAACTCCTGAACTGAGTAAAACGCACCTTCAGAATAATATTTTTACAGTTATTCTCAAAACAATAATTAAAGTTATTATTGTTCTTTACATCCAGAGGGTTATTAGTGTATAAAAGCCTGACTGGTGAATACTTCTCCGGTAGAGAGCAAAGATCTTAGATCTGAGCTATTTCTAGTCTCATAATCGTGTGACTCGCAATTCGTTTGAAAAAGATTCATGTTCCGCTTAACAAACTTTAAAATTTCGTGAATAAACATTCTGGGAATAATTAGTAATCGCAGACTTTTGAAAAACGGTTTACAACTGGATTTATTATCCGTATTAGAAAGTATTCTGATGGCACGCTTTTGCAATTTGAATATTTCAATGCTTCTGAGCAATTGCCCCAATTTACAATGCCAAAGTACCTTAGGAAGAAAAATACGCAAAATACACAATTTTCATTGTGGTGATGTCAACATGTTGCATTAAAGTTCGGAGACAATAACAAGTCGAACTGAGTTTCCCAGCAAACAGATCTACATGCTATCAATCTGAACAACCCTGAAAATACGCCTCAGCCGAGAACTTGTCTAGAAGGTTGTTACTGCCATCCGCTGAGAACTGGACGACCTTGCTTTTATCTAAATTAAGTGATAATTTATTGAATTTAAACCACACATTTGTTTATGTGCAGAGTGATGTCTATGTAAGGCGTTTCCCCGTATGCCATAATATTATAACTTTCTTAGTCAAATTTCACGATCAACCGTTTAAAATGTGGTAGACAGATCAGCAAATATTCCAGCTACCTTCAATCCCTCATACAACGAATTTTTAATAAAGTCGTACATTGCACTATTTGTGGATTTTCCTTTAAAGAAGCAATGCTGGGAGGAACTTAAACTATTATATTTGCTCAAGAAATTTTGTATTTCAATGCAAATTAATTTTTCAAAATTTTTGGAAACAATAGGAAGCAGAGAAATGGGTCTATAATTTGATACGTCGGGTGCTGAATAAAAGTAATCACTTTTGCGATTTTGAGAGCATCGAGTTTCAATATATTTGTCAAAAAAGAATTTAAGTGGAAATGCGATGACTTCCGCACTCTCTTTTAACATTTTGCTTGTTATGCCATATATATCTACTGCATGGGAACACTTATCACTGAAATGATTTCATCCATACATATAGGTTGAAAAAATATACTAACCGGAATAGTGTTCTGCAAGAATTTGAAGAAATAATCCTCGATATACGCTGAGGTGTGTTTATATGAAGGTTAGCAATGTTTACGAAATACGAATTGAATCAAAGTGGTTTTCTTCCGGAAAAAGTTTCACTCTGGTCTACAAGTGAATGTTGACATCTTTTCTCGATACATTTTTGATAAAATTCCAAGTAGCTTTGATTTTATTATCCGCATTTGCTTAGCGAGTGGTATTATAAAAAATTTTCTCGGCTGCCAGCACTCACTTGTAAATGTTTATAACGCATCGTTTTTATCCAACCCGGAAATTCAGGAGCGAAAGTTCTCTAGAATTTCTCGAAAAATTCAAAAGCACTTTGAAAGACGTTAAGAATTTTTGACCACGCACAATGAGGGAAATGAAATGGTTATTTTCTTATCTCTCTCTCTCTCTCTCTCTCTCTCTTATAGAAGTCAGTGAGTTCAATTCTGACATTCACTATTTCAGTTAAGTTGTAGTTCAGCCCCTAAGCGTGGGGGTGGATGAGTGTGAAAGGCGGTTACATAAAAGTAATGAGTAAACATCTCAGACTTCTGTTGAATCAGGGGTTATGGAAGTCACTGAGTTAATTCTGACATTGAACATATTGGTTAAGATGTAGTTTAGCCGCTGGAGTGGGGATGGAAAGGTATGAAACAAATTTCCTTATATAATTTTAAATGCATATACCAATTTCTACCAAACTTTATTCACATGTTACTTACGATATCGGAAGAATCTCTGAGGGCATAAGACACCTCTAAGGATGGGGATGGGATGGAATTTGAAAATATTCCTAACCGGTCATTATTGGTGTCGAAAAAAACATTTTCGGGGTCGCTGAATTTAATAGTGTCATTCTATAATTTTTAAGTGTCTAATTTCAACTCCAAAAGGTAATGGTTTGAAGCACCTTTACCGTAAGTGTGGTGGTAGAAGTGGTATACATAAAATTAATGTATAAAATACAGTGATTAGTGTCGAGCCCGGGGTTATAGGAGTCGCTGAGTTTAATTATGGCATTAGCCAGGGTGGTAAATAAATCCCTGGGCAACGCCGGGCACAGAGCTAGTTATTATCAAAAAATAATGTCCTGTGTAAAAATGTTTCCAACCAAAATGTATTGATTTAAAAAGTTACGTCTGTAAAGAAAGGTTAGAAAATGTAGTATAATATTATTCCTTGGAAACATTTTGATTTTTAAAAAAAGATCTGTCATAGAACACAACCGCTAAAATAGAAGTCCTCAAAATATCATTACAAAAATTTCTGTTTAGAATTTAACTGACTGTTTTCATAGTAATATTATACTTAATATATATAAATAAAAATGGTGAACTGAATTATTTATTGACAGAGAATTCGACGTTCGAATTGCACTTTTAAAATAAAATAATTCTAAGCAAATGTTAAAAGTCCATCAATTTAATAAAGAATGTTGTCACCCTCGGTCTAGAGAATGAAGAAAGTCTTCTCGGGTTTCTAACCGAGTAAAACGCGACGTTTCGATTACGTCTTGTAGCAATAGTATTAACTATTTAGAGAATTAATTCAATATTGAGTGATTACTCCAATATTGCGTTACCCCTTAACAGACTTCTGATATGTATGTATCTTACCCTAATCTCGGTTTTAGGATAAAAATGATATTAATAATTACCCTAAGGGTCGATTAAACCCGTAGGGTAGGAGATTGAACATAAATATATATAACAGCTAAAAAGAATAATTATTTTGTTCCATTTTGCTAAGAAATTTTTTTAATTAGACGTCAAAAATCGTTTCCCGAGTATAACAGAAATATATTTAGGAAAATATTGTTGTTATTCAGAACACCAATAAATAATTTACGAGTTGAAATCTGTCATTAACGGCTTTCTTCTGAGAATTTTGCGTAGGACATTTAGCAGGTATACTTTTAAACAAAGGCATTTACAATCTTGATAATTGGCGCGATCTGACAGGTATATGTAAACAGGTTTTAATGAAGAAGACAAGGTCTTCCGCAAATGAGCTGAAAGGAAATAGAAAAACTTATTTTTAATAAACCCATACAAACATTAAAAACTACAATAAATATGACAATTTAGAAAAAGGCGTAAATGATTTAATATATTTGGTAACCATATACTAATTAATATGAAATTATATAATACAAAATGGTATTAAGCGACCTTTAAATAGACAAAGTAATATTATACTTAATATGTATAAATAAAAATCGTGAACTGACTCATTCATTGACAATTAATTGGAGAATTGTTGTGCTATTTTTCAACTTCAGTTCAACATAAATATATAAGCGCAAAGGTTGACACATATACATTATGAGACGTTTACAGAAACAATATTGTTTCGTGTGGTGAACGGATAAGGTAAAACTGATTGATGTGAGTTAAAACATTTCTGAAATTCAACTATTGAGGAACAAAAATGTGTTATTCCATAGTTCGTTACTATGTCTATATAATTTAAAGGAATAATTATTTTTATATATTTTCCCTAGTTCATTTTCATAAATTGTGTTGCTCAAATAGTTATAAAGAGAGATATTATTTCCGTCTTATTAAAATTTCAGGTTAAAGTATTTGGAGACCTAATATAAATAAACTCTAATTACATTATAGACGCAAATAATAGCCTTATAAATGGGAAATATTTTCTTACCACATTTTGAAAGCGTGCTAAATATTTAATACAGACACATAAATGGCATCAAATACGGGCACTCGACTTAAAAATAAGTTAGTCAAAAGGTACAAACGAGAACAGACTTATTAATTAATACAATCTGTTTACTCGTAAAATAAAAGCAAAAAAGATAAAATAGTTTCTACACAATTTTTTTTTTATATCTGATATTGGCCGTTTACTAAAAACAGATTCATGTTCTGCTTGAAAAAATTGAATGGATTTATAAAATTTAATAAAGTTATTGCAGAAGACACGACCTGTATCCGCCATGTAATAGTAAATAGCTACGGTCCTAGGATGAAATCCCGTTGGGTGCAGATATTCTGACCTAGAAGACCTGAGTATCAAGAATAGTTCCATAAACCTACAGACATAAGAAAGCGAGTGAATCACTACGCAGGGGGAAAAACAGCATAAATAGATTCATTACAAAAATTATTAACTGATTTTTTAATCCCTAAAGCCTGAGCCAACCTTGTTAAGTCTGACGTATATAAATGTATCTATAAATAAATAAATATATATATATATATATATATGTGTGTGTGTGTGTGTGTTTGTGTGTGTGTGTTTGTGTGTGTGGATAGAGAGATACTACCTCGCTCTCTGTTCTTCTACTCAGTTATACCTTCCAGCGAAGAGACACATAACCGTTTATATCTCAGAACGCACCCCAAAACTCGGGCTATCTTTTTGTTACTGGCTTTCAGAATCTACTCACTTTCCTAACGTTCCTAACTTTCTCGTACCATACTTTGTCAGTAAATTTAAGCTTCATCCTCTGTAGCACCAGTTTTCAAAGTTTCCTGTCTTCTCCAATAAGAACTAGTCCACGTATCTTTACCACACAGTTAATTACTTCAAACATGTAGTTTTCGAAACGTTTTTCAGTATACATTTTGAATTCGGAAACCCAGGAGCATTATATTCTTGAAAATTGTTATTTTAATTTGTGGTTTTCTACTTTTTAAGTCTTCTTTGCTACGTAGATAGTTGATGATCCTCCTTCAAAAATAGCAAAACTCTTTTACGTAGATTGAAATTTCATATTAAGTGGCTCTATATTTTTCTGATTTCTATTAATAATGGATTTAGTTTTCATTTTATTAATTTATAAATTCTTCTTCGAAAACGAACAATATCATCTGAAAATAAAAATTGTCTTCTCCTTTTACCAACATAACGTAATTGTTCTTATATAATCTTGTAGAATATACTTATCTTCAATTAGTTTAGTTTCGGATATATATCGTATTTAAAAAATGTATAAAGGTTCAGAAGTTGCCATTATCGTGCGTTACAAAAAGTTAATAAACAAAAAAAAATTTTCGTCTCATTTAATGCATATTATTTGAAACGTAGTTGAAGCAGAATATTAATTTATGAACGGGAACAACACGCCAGTAACACGTTAACGTCAGTTACGGCCCGTTGTGTTGATGCTCTTCGATATCAATATTGCACGATGATTCCTGTTAAGATCAGGGTGGAGTCTGATGTAATCTGGAAATTGGCTCCACACTCTTGAAGCAAAGAAGATCCTACCTTGCAAAAACATCTACATTTCTGCTCGTTCCTTAGCAAGACGAAGGAATTATGTCATTCATTGTATCGATATAATGGTCAGTATGATAACAAAAATAGACTTGAAAATGGTTTTAAAAATGAGTCTTCTTATTCTGATGTTTTGCCTGAAGATTAGGAAATAAATAAATCAAATTTCATTGAAATGGTATTTCAAGATATATCACCGTTATCACGTATTAATGGTACCGTTATATATATATATATATATATAAATTCATTAGCACTTATTTTCAATAATATAATACACATAGTCTACAGATAATAAGATAAAATCAGTTCGATACCTCTTTATCAAATATAATAATTATTTGCCAGATAAATTGTAGAGATCTAATAAGGTTTAATAAAATTACAATTTAATTACCAAAATATTATTGTTAAATTACGGCGTTCCGTTCTATACATATCATTATTTAAATTAAACGTGCATGATATGAAATACCGCGTAATTAATATGCGTTGCCTCAGAAGTTCTGAAGAATCAAAAAAAAATCTTAACCGTGATACCATCTCACTTTGATCGCTTTCATCTTTCTGACCTATCTTGATTTATCACAAAAACATATTTTTGTATTTACATTTTTATAAAAACCTCACGGAAACACTTGATAAACATATGTTGGCATTTTATCCACATATAAAAAATTCAGCATCAATATTTTCGTTAAGACGCGATAACATTTCCACACATTCGTCTAACTTTTACGTTTCAACCATATTCCAGGATTCGCATCTCTGTTGCACTCGTTACTTAACGTATAGTCTGACGTCTTGGTACTTTCCTTGTAGTGATATAGTAACGTTCACTGGTTGCGGTTTAAAATTGCCAACTTCACCTGGCCGCTCAAGTTTATGTTTCATATTCCCAGCATGAAGTTCGGAGTTTATTACTACGTATGAATTCTTCGATACGTAGCAAGATTTAATTAATCTGCACAGTTTTAGGTTTTACTACCTCAAACATACTAGAAGATTAAATTTTTTTGTCTTGTTCCATTAACATTAATTAATATAGGCCCTTGTCAGACATGGAACAGCGACAAAATATATTTTTACCCCAAACGTCAGGTAAGTACTGCTTCCAAGTCTTCATATTTGGGTTCCATTATAGTATAAAATCGTAATAAATTTTATATATTGTAATACCACCTCTTGATAATTAATTTTAAATTAATTTTTTTGAATTTTTGTTGCTCCAAAATATAATAATCGACAAATCTTTAAATTTTTTTGTTTCAAGTTATTACTATAAATTTTTTTTCCCGGTTACATTTGTTTTATTGAAACAGTTGAAGTGACGATTCAATTTTAAACCAGTACAATTGTCATGAACCGTCAAAAAGATAATAGTGGGGAATGATTCTCTCAATTTTATTTAAAACACACATCACTAATAAAAGGCTCCCTCATAATAAATCCAATTCAATTTTATAAATCAGACTCTATACCCCAGGGTGTTCACTGGGTTGATAAGGAAACTGAACACTAAAATTTACAATTTAAACAATGCAGTTAAAATAAAATGAAAACTAAATCTGACTCATTACCCTTATTTAACAATTTACAGAATTTATCACTAAATGTCTACTTACAATTTTATTTGGGTTTTCAGGAACGAACTTCACTCTGCAATACCCTTCTGTGCAGAGACTTTCACACACACGCTTCACAGACACGTTCAATTTATCCTTTTGATATCCAGACTCCAGACTGCTTGCATGGACTAAAATGGTTTTTTTAGTCAGTCACGGCCACCATTCAATTTGACCGAATATTTATCACCAGCACCAAATGTTCAGTTTGTTTGAAATATTTCGAAATGCCCAATAATGTTTATCTCCAAGATTTCTTCATTTCTCTCAGACAATCATTGATTAAATCCTTCCACAAAGTCAGTAAACCAACATTTAGTTATACTTCAGCATCTATTTTCTATTTTCTACTGCTCCAGCCTCCACGTCCTTCTCCTTTGAGACCTACAGTCCAACTGACTTTTCTATCCTCTGCACCGTCTCCAGAATATCCCTTTTTTTCCGTTTCCCACAGTTTTTGAGTTCACACGTTCGGACCTCATCTGGCTTTCTCACGCTCAGAGAGCTACTCAATATTGTTAAAATAAACATTTCCTTTTCATATAATTGGATGTCCACAAAAACTTTTGTCATTATTCCTTTAGGGTTTTGTTCCGACGTCTGTCAAAACATTAGCTCTAAGAGCCGCTAAACGTCCAATTATAGTCCCCCCGTTTGGGAGCTTTTCCGCTGTCAATTATCAATTTATTATTATTTTTTATACTATAGCGCGTTATTTAGGATAGGCGTCGTTTAATTGATTTTACTGATATGTTAGTCAATTTATTTAAACGCGTGAGCAACCATGTTTATCGAACGTCGGCAAAAAGTACCGTTTGGTGCCAGTCAGGCTGGGGATAGTAACTGTACCTCCGGGGTTTTCCCATCAACAAACAACAGGTGCAGAGAGTCTCGCTGTTGGAATGCACGTCGGATCGTCTATGACCTGTGATTGGTGCATAATAAATTAAATGGACCAATAGAAAAACAGTTGGTCCCACAGGTCGGGAGAAGTGAAGGCCTGGTCAAGCATTCTGTTTCTGATGCTGACTAGAGGAGGACTCTTGAGTGGAGAAGCACAGCGAGCGGTTGCTTGAGAAGTGGAGATATTTACCAGCGAGAGAGACATCGATGACCAGCTGCGAGGGACGTCGCTGTGTTGCAGAGACCCCAGTCTGGTAACCAATATTGCACATATCATGGTTGCGTAGAGCATTTTTTTTATAAATCGTTTCTCGGGCCTAACTAGCCACAATAATCATTGAGATTTTCATAACTGGCTGGTCGGGAGGGCAAAATTTTAATTCTACATATCTTTAATAATATTTAATAAATTAGCTTAGTATGACCAAGGGATATTGTTTTCAAAAAGTTACTTCCTCCTACCGCAGGTAAGCCGTTCTAGGAATTGAACGGTCGAAGACCTCCTACGGCGGGCAGTCAAGAAGAGGGCCACAATACAAGCCACCCAAGAATCCCCAGTCTGGGTTAGTAAACAAATCTTATGAAATATGAACAAAATTCATGTCCTTAACTGGGTATTACAATATATATATATATATATTGAAATTTTTCAAATTTTATTCAAGCATGAAAGAAATTATTAATTTAAATAAACGTAATCAATTCTACATCTTCTTACTAATAAATTAGCGACAGGTTTGTCTTTGGTGAATGAAACAAATGACGCATTGAAATTTGCCATTTTGGTCTTCTTCTAAAAACAGAGATCGTACTTCTGGAACGTTAGGACGTGATTTTTGGGCACCTTCCAGAAATTGGTAGATATCACGCTCCCAACAGAATCGTTTGATTTCATTTGAAAAGTATATTTAAACATCATTCAAAAATAAAACGGCACAACATTGACAATAAGCTACAAAGTGTCCAGGAACGGTATATAATTCAAGTTTCCAGGAGGACATCAGCAAAGAGTGACCGCGGACATTCAGGTCCTCCATTGTCTCCATCGCGGAAGCTGGTCGGATCAACAAACAGTTCTTCCGGATCATCATAGCCAGGACGGATTGAAGAGGTATTGAGGTACTGAGTGGTGACTTATAAAACACGAGATTCAATTAATAAAGTGAAGTGGTCCTGTGAAAAGATTAAACAGCGCGAGTTCATAAAAAGAATTATTTTCATAGCACAGGTAATGCCAACCTGGTATAATAAACTAATATTGTATTTCTTAACTTTGGTTAATAGTGTTGATGGGTGCGGTTGGCATCAGCGTCTGCCGCACAACTTATTTCCAAAACTGATTATAGGCTTTTGGGAGCGCCTAAATAAAGTTAAATGTTGTGATTTTTTTATTTGTTTTGTCGAATACGTTAAATTGTTAAAATAAATACTTTTAATTGAAAATTCATGGTACATTGTTTTTGTTTCGTGTATGTCAACCCCAATAAACCTACAATATATCCTCTATAGATTGAATAGGCTGGTGCAGCTATCTGTATCAGATAGAACAAAAGTTCGTACGAAGTATTTATCATACGTTCTTAATGTTGAAGATGTACGGCCTTTACAATATATATATATATAATCTAATTTATTAGCAATTTTACTGTCTCAAAATTATAACTAAACGCCATTTCGAGAGGTCTTATTCCAGTTTTTATGTTCCGTTCTCCAACAATGGAAAATTTTTATAATTTATTTTTTACAATCAACTTGAAACATTATCTCCCTCACAACCTCCCCCCCCCACGCCTCATGATTCTCCTTTCTTAACGCAACATTATTGTCTTTCCTGATATCTTCCACGTGGCGTTGACTAAATGTTGTTTAGGTGAAGCCTTGACGTGAAAATATCCCGAAATCTACCGTTTCCCAAACTGCTGGGCAGACCGCCTTTGTTACCTTATATTCAAAAGACTCTAGAACGTATGAATGTTCAGTGTGGCAATTAGAAAATGAGCTAATCTGAAATTTAAAACCCGCTAGCTTCATTTAACTTATACAAAAGGAAAAATTGTTGGTATCTCAATTTGAAATAGGCATTTGGTAAGTTTGGTGCTTTCCATTCAACCACACTTGAAAGATTGGTGTAATATAAACTACGAAAGTATTGTTTATAATGTCTAATGAATAAATAGTATGCACTGTGTCGCTAAGGCATTCGATACGTGGTTGTCATACTCCACGTGTTCAATTAAATAAGAACTTAATTTCATACAAAATTTCGAATGATGAATAGGCTTAGCGATACTAGATTATAATAAATTATTCAATTGTTATTGTGCAGAATTATTACTATCGAAGAACAGTGATTCACAAGTTTAAATAATCATTCTTTATGAAATAATTAAATATTTTAATATAATAAATACATATATTTTACAGAGGGGGCAAGACTTGGGTGAGGGGCCTTAGAAAGACTTAGGTGGGGCAAGATAAAAGAAAGGTTGGGAAATACTGATCTAGAATTCCGTATTTAATGCCGTCGTTTGCTTCAGTCACGGTAAATGTGATCTCAATCGTAACACTCTCTTGTATCTTCTTCAATTACTGATAGTTAATAGCACTTTCCATTAAAACTGCATAAAAGACCTGTTATCAAATGTGTAATTGGACTTGAGTTTCGGAAGTAGTATAACACGTAGGAAGTCTGAAATTGGGCACGAAGGCAGCGAGAAGAGAACTTAGACTAAATTTTCATATATCACAGAAATGAAATCCAAAATATGTGTGATTTATGTGACAGGCCAAACTAAGACAAATGGCAGAAGGTAAAAATTATACAAATGAATAATTATTTAAACATATAAGAAAGATAATTACAAATTTAAGCACTCAAAATAGAATTGTGAGAGGATATAAGAAATAGTTCATATACAAAACTAGTAATCTCATTAATAGTACAATAAACAACTGAATAAGCAGAGAGTACAGTAAGAAAACTGAAATACGAGGTTCCTGAATGGAACTCGAGTCTTATGAATTTAACACCATTTATTACAAGTAAGACTCACACTAGAATTGTGATGAAATTTACGCATAATACTAAATGTCGTTTACAAATTCTAGAAGAATCAAGAATGTATTATTTAGTCTAGCAATAACCATTAAACAATTTGCTAAGTAACAATAAAAGTATTAATATGCAATGTAGAAAGTGACTTAGTGCACCAGAGAAATATATCTGTCGTCCTTAAAACATATAATTTTTCAGACCTCCAAAATGTGCAAATGTGGAGATTAATAAAAAGTGTTAGATATGTAACAGTGAATGAATCAACAAAACGTAGGTGCCAAACTATTTCGATCCGGACATAGAATAGAGAGCGAGGACTTTTCCGAGAATTATAAATTAAAAACTCGGGTTTGCAACCGGGTTAAATATTTACTAATAGACTAAGTTTCATATTTTTATACTAGGGTGGAACAAAAATTAAACCCCTTCGGCGTATAAAAAATTAATAATAAACATATAATAACGTAATTAGTACAGATCGTAGATTGAACTGTTCTATACACGACACTACTGTTCAACATAGGCACCATGCATTTTTACACATTTGCGTCATCGTCGAACACAGGCATCAAAACCAATTTTGGAAAAATTCAGGATTTTGTTCCTTTACCCATTATTTTAAAGCCATTTTAACTTCATCCAAGTCATAGAGTTATTCCCAGGTCTCATCTGCATCCAAATTTATGAATAATTCCTGTTGATGCGCTTCAAATGAGTCCAGAAGCTTCCACTCACCACCGTCGATTATCGAACAACATTCTTTTGGGGAACCTGTGGAGTTAGTCTACACCGAACTACAAGCTATTGTCTGCCCGCCTACGAACTTCTCTGCAAGCATCAGCGATCCACCCACTAGCATCGTTAACTTCTCATTCCCAGCTGTAGCGGAAAGGAAGAAGCCGTGGCAGTCGAAGAATAAAACAGTGCTCTCATGCTCAGGACATTTATTAACTTTATGTATTGTTGTTTCACGATACCGCAGTTTAGCTGAAGCATTCGTTCAGTTCACACACATTCGTTAAATACTCGTTATAAGTACAAGAATTAAAAATAAAGCTTAAAATTTAACGTTTGTTTTCAATTAATAAAACAATTGATGACCTTATTAAAAACTGTGCGGATTGATTCTTAACAGAATACAGTGAACATGTATTAATTCACTTAATATAATAACGTATTTGAACATGTTTCGTGTCTTAAAATGATTCTGCGTGCGAATATTGTCACCTAACCTTCAATAGTTTATTTGTAACAAACGGTCTCTTAGTTGACTCAAAGTTTCGGTTCAAATGAGTCAGCTCATATGAAAGAATTGATCATGAAAGGCAAATTAAATTTTATAACGCAATACTACTATGAAAGTATAGAAAAATATTTGCGGAGTTGTGTTGGAGCTTATATTACTTATTGTCGGCACGAGGTCCGTTGAATCGTAGTATATGTAAATTTCGTCACCGACGAACGTGTCGTGTTACTCTGCTTATCTATTGTGCAGCCCTACAACCAGCTGCCTGCCGCGTTCAATTTCACGTCGCAATACGTGCAGTGTCAAGACCTATTACGAGACACAAGGGCCGCTTTTCTGAAGCAGCTTCAACGCTCCAAACAAAACACGTTCTCCCGTGGAGGACCACTAACACAGCTAATTACACATTATTGTTCGCAGAATCTTGTAACACTGTCATTTACTCCTTACTTAGAACTTTCGCTGTCTCTACTTCAGAAATGAAGCCTAGCAGTTTTTTACATTCAGTACTACTTATAAAGTTTATCTTGGACAGATAGTTTGAGAATTTAGAATACAAATCACACACATGAAAGATGTGCCAATAAAAAAATAAACAACAACTGTTGTCCTTCTAGTCACATAAAATAATTTATTCCCAGGAAATTCCATAAAATGTGTGCAGGTTTCGAAGCTTTCATAATCAGGTTTCTTACTTTAATTTTATTTCTAATTTTTATTTAAGTAATCCGGGTGTTGTATTCTACATTGGATAATAATTGTAACGTTCCATTTCTTACTTTTCTGAATTTCATCTGACAATAAGCCTTTAACAAACAGAAGCAGCATCAGACACTTGCGCCAAATAGATAACCCGTCACTGGTTTACAGAAAGCAGAAAGTACTTTCTGTGATCATTTATAAGTTTCATTCCATATGTATATAAATATATTAATTATAAATTATATAAAAAATAAAGAGGCATTACGTATTGAACCACCCTTTTGTATATATATATATATATATATATATATATATTGTAATAATTTATATAACAACTACCAATTACAAATGGCTGTGGCTAAATAAATAGAACTATTATTAGAAAACAATTAATCAAATTTATTAAGGTTTAGAATTACACTAATATATTTGGTATCTCAGGGTCTTTATCTGGGTTAGATAAATGGGTGAATTTTATACAATCTATTACATTTAGCTTTTTAGGTAAATTAATTCGTCTGAACATCGACGAAAATAATTGCGGACGAAAATAAGATTGAATTTAAATTAAAGAACTAAACAATTAAAGAAGTAAATAATTAAAGAAGTGAATAATTAAAGAACGATCTGACATATCTTTTAAAAATGCTTTACAATCAATTTTAAAGTTTACTACTTACGGCCGCCCAGGTCTCAATTTTGGTTTTTCTGTGCACTCGATTTGGGGATATCACTGATTCTACTCATTAGAATTTGAACACACGGTAGTTGCTCTGGATCTCTGCTATCCTGGAACCTTGATCATCTCACCCTCAGCCAATTTCCGGACGTAGGTCTCCTCAACGTCTCTCTATGCGAATATTTGCTCAGTTTGTGAAGCAAAACTTCTGCTTCCAAACTGCGATTTTATAAGTCTCTCCGTCAAAACTGTTTACTTGCGTTTTATGTAAACTATTAGCTCGCCGTTGGACTTCCTAGATAGCCCTATTCATAATTCTGGATCCACAAACTTTTACTGTTTCTATTTCTCTATGTGGACCGAACTGCTATGTCCCAGTTCTCGACGTAGACTTTTTCCTTTCGCGTCTTGCCGCTGACTTTTCCGTTTCGCTTCTCGCCGTTGACTGACTAAACTTTTTATAATCTGAATTTTCTGAATTGATGTCTGCCTGCATCTGTGTCTGCCGTCCGACTAACCAACTTCGTCTCGTAGATTTTTAGCGCGTACACTCTCTTAACTCCAACAATACATTCTTTGTCTCGCCGCCTTGTTGCGGTGTATGCTTTATATCCAATAATAAGTCCTCTACAATCCAACTTTATAATTATAATAATGAATTAATTACTAATTACTACAATATATATATATAGATTATATATATATATATATAGATTATCAATGTGTAGAATTTTTTTTTATTTAAGTTGTTTCTTTAATTATTGGCGGCGTAACTTTGAGGTGAGAATGGTAAAGAACAGCATTGTTTTGCGCAAGAATGCAGAGACTATAATGGTTGCTACGGATTATTGTTGAAAAGCGTACGCACAGAGAACTTTGGCGGAAAACATTCAGTGTGTTTTTTGAGCGTTTGACGAGAGGAGTCAGTCAGTCAAAGTGCGTTGGGACTTTGAGCAGAGTGGTTCTGTGACGTGTATAGTCATGAAAAAAGTGTGTAGCAGATTGACGCTATTTACGTACAACACGCTAATATTTGGTTGTGTCGAAGGAAAGTTGAGGATAAATCTATTGCAAGCTACAAGATACAACGTAATCTAAAATGCGGAGCAGTCAACAGCCATAATTATCAATGTGTTGCGACGAACAGTAAAAAGTTTTAAAACAGTACTACATGTCAATAAAAATATAGTTGTATAAGAATTAAAATAATAACGAGTGCACCAACATGTACCAGACAGCTCTAAATCAAATAGTACTTTCTTAAAGAAGTTACGTAATTAAAAAAATTAATTTAACGCGATTCCTCAAACATTATTCTACAATCCACTGCAGTAACAACTTCCTAAGTCAACATTGGCAGCTCACAATGGCTGACATTGACGTACGTATTAGACAACGTTCTGTGATTGAATTCTTAATTGTGGAAGGTGAAAACGCCCATTTTCATTCATGAAAGGCTTAAAAATATGTTTGGTGATACAACACTGGATGTCAGTACTGTTCGCTGTAACAAAACTGAAGGGAAAACACTGTTAAAACGTTCGTGCGTCGATGGCTTAGCAATCAGTGGAATATATGCCCCTGTTAAAAGGTGAACAAAAACTGTGATTGAAAAATGATTCTTTAAGGAATAGATAAACATAAATTCATATTCATCAGAAAACATACCTAACATTCGACACTGAGCGTCCCTTCAAACTTCCTCTTTTTTAATTTCCTTCCACGTGCATCCGTAGTCTGTTTCCATCCAACGATAATTGTCCTTTATATGTACACTCCATTTTACTTATCAGTTTACCATCACTTTAGTATGATGGAAGTGCTCGTTATGTTATTCTGATAAATTCGCAAGATTGTTAGCGAAGTAACTGAGACGAGCATGAAGAAAGTGAAGTTTGACCCTGACGCTCGTGTTGCAACCAAGTATTTTGTAGGATTCCAGTAAGTTCTAGAGTTAAGTGGTGTAATTTGAAGCCTCCGTATACCCCGAAACGTTGTATCCCACATTTCTGAACACATCTTCACAATTCGTACTAACTCTTGGTGTCATCCTTTCACATATTGCCTGCCACTAATTTTAAAAAATCCATTCACATACGCCTATTCATTTGAAAACTACAGAAAAAAAGTTTTGTTAAATTCCGACCAGTTTTATAAGCTGTCTACCTATAGAACTCGTCAACAGCGAGGGAATATGGTGCAGATTGGGGTAGGAGAGAAGAGGCATAACGGAATAAACCCATACAATCTAATGCGGGGGGGGGGGGGGGGTGTAGCACCTACGAAGAACGACACTAAACTGGGCCGTCAAGAAATATGACGTCACTCTAGCAAGTTTATTGCATTTTGTATAGCTACTCAATTATAATATCCCATTGTTAATATTTCATATGTAATTAAAATATGCATTTATTGCTAAATTCTCTTCGTAAGTAATGTTACCATAACAAAACTGTTTTGCGAATTTCTAACTGAACAAATAATGAAGTTTTAATGTTTTAACTCTCAACTAATCAAGTGATCAGCACGGCATAAGGCACCGAATAGACAGTTATAGTTTCCTGAACCTTTCTGGAAAGACAGAGAGGGCTACCTTTGGGGATGCATTCTCCTTTCTCCGTTTTTGAACTAAGGCTTTGAGAGATTGTGAGAGGTGTATGCTCCAGGGTCGCAGACCTTGAGCATACGGTACGAGTTGTTCGCTATTCCCAGTGGAACAAAAAGAAGGGATTACTGCGACCCCACAGAAACCCCTCTCCCGCCATCGGAAGGTCGTGGGACAAGTATCTATGCCCGACCTACCTGATGCAGGTTTTCTAGGGTTTGTCCTGCATCACTTTTAGGCTAATGCCTGGTAGGATCCTTAAACCATACCCCGGGGCCCTAGTTAACCCTTGGCTACCTTCCTCTGCTCTTCCGCATCCATTTCAAATCCCTTACTATGCTATTAAGGAGGAGTGGCAAATATGTGGATTAACCTGTTACTCTAAAAAAATTATATTTTCAAAATTATAAAAGTGAAATTAATTTTTTCATGTGAAATGTAATAATTTATGCTGTCACAAATATAAGTGTTTATGACAAACAATGAGGCGAAATATTAATACAATACGTAATGAAGATTCTTTATTAATAGAAAAAACTCAAGAATCCTCTATTGTGTCTTAAAATCAGTTTTATTAATAATCTTGATGAGGACAAAATTTGTTTTATTTAGTCAGCCAACATTGCCAAATAGAATAATCTATGTCAGTAAATAAACACAACGTTAAATGAATAATAGCGTTCCTGTAAGAAGTGTACCATTACAAAACTCAAGAAAGATACTCGGCCGATATTAATTCATCGTCAGTGTCGACGATATCGCCGCGACCATTATAAACCGCAATAATATATATATATATATATATATATATATATTAAATTTAACCCCTTTGACATTCGTGACTTTCCGTATGAAAATCTTTCATACAAATATTGATTAGTTCCGTTTTGTCTAAAAATGATATATAATTATATTTGAATGATATCTATTCGTAATTTTCGGTGTGTTCATTTCCTCTACGAGTTTCCTGAATTGTTTTACATCAGTCATATTGGGTGAAATATTTCATCAGGAAAGCATGGATGGCCAGTAAGAAACACTCCAAACCTGCAACCACTGTTGTATGTGAAATCAGCCACAATACAATGCATGTAGCTGAGGCGATGCGAACAAACGTAAGCCGCAAGGATGTGATGTAATTAAAAATTTTAATTACCATCGCTATTTGTTTCTGTTGCCTTCATAAGAATGAGATAGCTAATTGCTTCTGAAGAATGAGGCGCGAGGGATATCAGCGCATTAATTTGCTCCCACTGTGGGAGAAAGAATGGGAAAGCTCGAGGCTAAACACTTGTCCATGCCCACGAGAAATGATGACTTTGTAGTAGAAGTTATTTAAATCAATCCAATTCTTTCTAGGAAAATGAGGAATTTTACTTAGTCACGGGGAATTTATTGCAAGAAAAAGTATTTAAAAGGCGCTGTAATTCTTCTGACTATTCTCTTAAAATTTACAGTAATATTAAAAGAATTAATTTTAGTCATATTAATATATGAACAGTATCTAAGTATATTTATATATAATTCGTATCTTTAAACCTGGTTAAATATTATTCAGCATGGAAAATTATTAATTTGTCCCATAAAATTGATTATTTAGTCGTAATTCATTTTTATTACAATTATTAATGTCGATATATATCACTTATAGTTGCTATACAAACTGTATTTGCGAACCAAAGATAATATTATGGAATCTAAAGAAATAGTCATGCCTTGCCAAGCTGCGGGGGGGGGGGATATTTTTAATTTTAAACAGCTAAGAAGGGCCCCTTACAGGCCTATTTTGCTATTGAAAGTGCATGCTAGTCTTGTTTCTGTGTATTGTGGTTTTAATATAAGTCAATAATATAAACGTGTTGAAATTCCGCAGAAAGTTTATTTTCACTTTAATGATTCACGTGAAGTAAATTTAAACATATTATTTTTTTATAAATATTTCATCAAGATAAGTCCAGCTTTAATTGTCTTTCGTACATATTTACAATCACGTATCAACGACAATAATATATGTTTTATTTTTGCTATTAAAATTCAATTCTGAGAAAATACTACTGATTAAGCAATAATATTATTATATAGGAACAGCTTATAGAAAATTTCCTTTGTAATCAGTCACAAAATTGTAATCTATCAAAGTACATAATTGATCACGTGATAACATTTTTTAGTATGTCTGATATTTTTAATACCCCGAAATGAATTTAAAATGTAGTGTTCTCATTTTTAATGCAGACTCGGGGCAAATGGATTGTGTGTGTCGGCATCTGGAATGGCTGTCATGCGCCTAACGATGATCGCGAACGTCAGAGATTTATGGTGTTCCGCGGACAGGGGCAAGTGTTGCGGGCAGCGGTGTTCGGTGTTTTAGGCGCCGCACCTCGTGTGTCATTTATCAAGAGTTCCTGCCTGTCAGCACGAATGATACAACGTCACAGTCTACGCTGCTGGCCATTTTTATAATTCCCGTCTGTGAATGACTTTTCACTTTTAACAATAAATTACTCGAGTGCAAGGATACACGCGATCATTTGTAAAGACAAAACGAGTGTGTGACGCTTTCACTAGTTCATGGCTTACAGAGTCAAGGAACTGTGTTAAACGAATAATTAATTATTATGTCAAACTCAGCTATATAAATCTATTTTAAGAATGTAACTTCCCTACCAAAATATTTACACGTGCCCTTGATAAACTCATTCCCCCCCGATATTTTATTTTGGATTTGAATATTTCTGGATAAGGTGTGGAAACTTATATAATGTTATTAATCACGTTTTCATACGTCTTTCAGATGGAGATTAAAGTTAGGTTTTTAAATTAGTTTATTAATAAACATTTTAGTAAAATGTATATCAATAATAATTAATCATAATTTTTAATGAAATGTAGGAAAATAAAAAAATGGCAGTGAATAAAAATTTGTTGGAAGTTAAGGTGGCACATTATATGATTGGAGAGAAATCGATAGTATCAAAATAATACGCGCAGTCGTCCACTCGCCTGCTTTAGTGGTGGTAGGCCGGAGCTCACTTTAACACAAACCTTTATAGCAGAAGCTTGGTAGTGTAGAAACTACTGAAACATTGTCTCAAGGAAATATATTGTGTTCATTTCAGTATATGTTGTACGCAAAAAAAAACTCATCTATAAAATTGAAGTGATAATTAGTACATGTTGTGATAAATTGGCTTTGCCGCTGACTGCATATCCAATTCTTAAGAATATAATAGATGTTTTTTTAGAATGACAGTATCGTTTCTCCAACATGACAACGTTTCCTCGTAACAATACTTCCCACCATCTTCTCCCTTCTCCTGCTACGCATCTAACATCAAGTAAGTAACAACGAATAATGTTTCTACGTAGAACATCTAATAATTCATATTTAAACCAATGAAGCCAAATTGTATAAAATTGAAATAATTCGAAACTGCAACGATGATTATGTAAGTAATACGTTCAGGCAGAGTAATTTCACTCAAATACGTCAGCGTTAACCTAAAGTATGTTTTTATTTGCGATAGAAATACGACCGAATGGAAACCAGTTAATGTTGCGATATTTATGACACTCATTCGAAGTAAAATGCTTCCACTCGTTCATTTATAATTAAAAATATCTGCACTTTTTTCACGTGAACTCCTCACTCCAAATAGAGAGACAAATTACGCCGAGTATAGTTTCAGGTGAACTATTTGAAATTCTAACATTAGTATAACAACAAAACCTTCTGTTAACGGGTTGTTTGTATTAAACAAACAAAACTCTTAAAACGTATTTGTTTACCTTTGAGAAATAGTTTTCATGTGCGAGTTAGTTACGCAAAGTAATATATGAGTATTTGTGGTGCTATAAATAAACATTAATTCTGTTGCTATTTATCAACTGTACAAACTGAAGAACACATTATTAAAAGTTAAAGATTCAATCGTATATAAACACAAAATACACACACACACACACACACACACACACATATATATATATATATATATACATAAATTTTATAGACTATAGGATTATATTATACTGACTTATTAATCAATAGGACTATCTGCTTAATTTATTAATTTGTTAATAAATTAAATGCATACCGTGCAGAATTCTTAAATTCAATGCTTACATAACTTAATATTATATAATCAAGTAGTCAAAATATTTTCAAAACTATGATTAACATTTCTTTTACAAAAACCTAGCTGACAAATATCTTCCAAAAGACCAATATTTTATCAGAAACTGTACAGAAAAAATCAACACGCATATTATAGGTTTTTCTTATATTTCGTTTATACATGTAATCATAACCTTAATTGTGTATATTTTAACATTTTAGAATATTTATGTAGCTATTTATAACAAATGTATGAAAACCGGTGACAGTCTTAAATTCAAGGTTATATTTTGCATCTTAAATACAAAAATACAGGCACAAACATTCATATATATTTTATTTTGAGGTTTCGTTTCTCTGTTGTTTCGTTATCACTTATTTCGTACAAATATATTAATGTAGATGACAAAGCAATCAGTTATTAATTAACTTAAAAGTTATCATTTTTCTTCGTTGCTCAAACGTCAAGATTGTTAAATTAATCAACACAAGCTTTCGATTCTCATTTGTAGTTGCATAATTTTAGACATATTGAAACAAATATATGATATACCATATTTTTCATAACATTACAATTTACTGTCTTTTATGAAATTATTACCAGTTTTATCATAAATACTTGTAAAAGCTTTTATAAACTGCAGGTCCCTCAACTTCAATTCTTAAATAACTTAATCCATTGTGGCAGTCCAGCATGACTCTGCTTAATATTTCTCTTGCAGTGGTAGGTTTATTAAATGATAAATTAAAGGGATATTTTGATGAATTTATTAATTATTTAAATGAACATGAAAGAAATAAAATAAAATAAATACAAATTATGCGTGTTCAGTTAATTGGGCAAAACAATCAGATCCCTTAATCTCAAGTTAAACCATGGTTTACGGTAATTCCGCCAGGCGCGTCAAGGACTGAGACACTTGGCAGTTACCTCGCGTTGATCTCTGGCCGTGATCATGTGGCACCCTCGTTCTCTCCGAGTCCTCTGGATGATGCACGTTTGGAGCTGTACGTCCGTCCCTGGCGGCGGTTCGTCGAGGAGTCTCTCTACACTTTATTTACAGCCCTTCGTTGGATGTTGAAATATCAATGTTCTCGACCAATTTTCAATCGATCTTTCCTGAACCTAGAAATGTGATTGGTTCAGGCAGTCACGTGTTAGTTAAATTTCTGAGATTTTCGGAGAGACGTTTCCCCCGGTGCGACAGTCCAGGTAAGTTCCGAGGGTCATCATCCTTCGTGCCTAATTCCAGACCTCAGAGAATATATATCTGCCACAGCGGCGCCTGGTCAAATTCCAACTTGTCAAGCTCTCAACCCTTGCTAATATCTAATTACATTAAAATGAAATATATATATATAATAAAACTATCACGCAACACTCTTAAATATGAGTTTGTATTGTAATTCGTCTTGCGCGAAAATATGAAGGTAATGAATCAAGTTGATATTTTTCCAATGGAAAAAAAATATAAGTTTTAAGCAATTTTAAGAGTTGATAATTTTTTAGGTGTTTATCGTCAATGTGCTGTTAGTCCTGTAGAGTATATGAAATACATTACTGATTTCCCAAAAATTGGTTATAATGGCACAAAAAAGTTCGGAATACTTATAAAAATCTTTACTTTTATATCTGACTGTATTTATTTTAATATATATTTGCGTTTGAAAATAAGCATGACTAAATAAATAATTATCGAATGCTTCAAACTAAATCGGTCGTCTAATTTAGTATTTTGGTTTTATTTGAAATTATGTATAAGTTGTAGCATTTTGGGTTATCTATAAAATAGTTATATTTACCAAGTTATTAATTCATTTGATTTGATTATCATCGCCATAAACGTTTATTGGGAAAAATAAACGATTCAATATTTTTATGACACTCAATACAGTTGCGTTAAAAATGGTAAAGTTCATAAAATGAATTACGTAAAGTCTCCAGTGTTTATGAGCAATAAAATTTCACTTTATATTTTCATAAAACTACACCCTCTGTTTATATACACTGCTACCGAGTGCATATTATCTTAATTACTTCCAGTAATCGATAAACTCATTAACTCTCTATTGAAACCCATTCAACAGATGTCTGCTGAAACCTCTTTGTAAACAGCAGTTCTGCGGTGGGTATTTACGTTAATTGGGAGCTGTTGAATAATGTTTCTACTAATACGTTATAGTTTAATGCGAAAAGATTTCGGAAACAATTTGTTTAAAAAAGTAAGCTTATCGAGTGTTTTTATGATTTAAATCTTTTACGATACAAAACATAAAAATAGAATTTATAAATGTACCAAGAAATTCACGCAATTATTGGGAAGAAAAGTCCTATTCAAGAGTTAAAACTAGGTTCCATTAAGGAAAATAAATTTACCTTTGCTACATTCATTTATTATTATAGATTTTTAACTTTTCCCGTGAATACTCTAAAATCATATATAGATGTATTTAAAAAGTCAACTATTGCACACAAAAAATTTTAAGTTACTTTCACAGACATTTTGAAATAGTTTATTCAACTCAACGTCGTTTCTGTACATTTTTGTACTTTAATCGGGCTGTTTATGTTGTTTCTACGGTAATGAAAATTTTGGTTACTGATATTTTTAAAATTAAATTAAAAAAATTAATAACAAACTTAAAATTATCAAAAATTAAAAAGAAAAACAACATTATTATCTATAAAAATAATTGGTCAACATATTTGTGGGAAATGTTACATAAAGTATATAAGGAGCTCTTGAAACTAAACTGAAAGAACACGAAATCAATTTTAAACTTTAAATAGTAAAGTTATCATTATACGTAAATTATAAGAAAACCTATGAAAAGGTTATTTATCATAAATTCTACATATTAAACAACCGTAAACGCAATTCAATCAAATAACGATACCTTAAAATTAAGTAATACTTTTCATCAATTATATTTAACTATTTATTGAATGTTTTTTAAAAATTAAAGATCTTTACAAATTTCTTTATATAAATTTCTAATTTAAATTTGTAAAACAAATTTAGGTTCATAATTACTTTATGATTGATAACGTTTATTATTAAATTATAATAGTGTTAAAAATTTATGATTTGTTATTAAATATGATTAAGTTTTACATTTTATTATTCCTCACAACATTTAAGATAGAAAAATGTTGTTCTTTTTCCTATAACTTATTTGTTTAGAAGAAGAAAAATATTAAACAATTGATGAACTTATATAGACACTTTTTATTTTTTATTTATATTGTAACGACGTTACGATACCTTTTTGTATGTTCTTCAGCTTTTTCTAAATTAATGTTAAGAAATTTAATCAAATAAAAAAATTAAAATATCTGTATAAGGTCGTCAATTGTTTAATTAATTCGAAACAGACGTGAAATTAAAACTGTTAGAAGATGTGATATAAATTTGTGAATTGAAATATATTGCTTTCTCTTTACACAGCTTATAAAAAAATTTCTCTTACCGTATAAACATTACAAAAAATCCGATGAAATCACAAAAATGTTCAGAAACGTCGTTGTGTTGAATAAAATATCTTAAAATGTCTGTTTTAAAATGATCGTTAATTTATCTTATTAAATCTGGCGGAAAGTTAAATATTAAGTTACTTTTATTATAAGTTTCAGCAGTCATAATTGCCATAAGGTTAGCCCGCAACATAAGTTCTAATGTGATATAATAAGGATACTGACCCATAATACGTAATGGGAGTAAACATACAGCACACATTGATGTTCTGCAATATTACAACTAAACGCAATATTCTCATTTATCGATCTACATTCCAACGGTAGTATTAAAACGTCAGGTCTCAAAATTTTAAAAAAAATAACTATGAAGGTGAAGTGTTTTAAGGGAATTCATCATCGAACTTCATTGAATATACAAATTTTGTTTGCAATGAGAAATTCTATTTCTACACGTCGTACGATTATTTCAGTTAATTTTTCGTTAGAAATATTTAATACTTTCATACATAAATGAAAAGTCAATTCTGTTAAGAATTTTAACGCAAATCTTCATACATCGATTGTCTAATTTGTGTAATAATGAAGCAGTCATCCGAAACCATTCCGTCACCAAAGATGTGGGAATGTATAATTCAACGTTTTTCGGGCCGTATAGAAATATCCTCACAAAAGATACAATTTTTAGAAATCTCTGCTCATTCACCAGCCTAAAGTTTTCTGTAGACTTCAGTTGTCAGAATTTTTTTCAAACGAAATAAAGGGATCAAAGTAAGCTCGCATGCTATTGAGCCAATAAAAGCCGGAAGCGGCTATTTTGAAGTTAAACTGCTGGATGAAGCCCAAACGTTCAAATGTCGAAGAGAAAGGTATCAGTTGTACTAAACCCGTTTTAAACGTATTAGGATACTTAAAGTTATGTACTCGTAAATGGTAGACATAATAGACAATTTATATATAAAAGACAGTTTAATAGCTTACATTTCAATTATGTATTTTTTGAGGATTATAAAATTTAATAAGACTGATTTTTAATTTTGGCATTAATCAAGCATAACACAGAATGTTTTTATCAGTGTCCGTAAACAAATAAAACTCTATTACTTTATTTTTTATTAATTTTTGCCCAAGGTCCTTTTTGCCGGTAATTTGCCCATACAAAACAAAGTTATAATATTCTTGGGTGCAAAATTAATCAAATTAATTACTAATGTAGTTTTTACTATTATTGGCTACTGATTAAACTCCCGTATTATTTATATTACATACATATCAAAATTAGATAATATTTTGCATATTGCCTGATCAATTTCTATTAGCAACCAGCAGCTACAATCCTGGCACATATTGACGATTTCCACGGTCACATATTATATTTAGTGTTCCAATTTATGTATTTTTTTATAAATAATCTTCGTGTAATGTGTCTTGCAAACTGACATTTCAAATTTGTTATTTGTTTCAGACGAAGTAATTCTTGTTTAGTTGTCTTTTAAACTTCACTAACTTAACTAGCTCTAAATTGGTATAAGAAAACTTATCATGTTTTATTAACATTATAGTTTTAATATATTGTCCGTATTTAATTAAAATTGTCCCTTAGATTCGATTGGGTTATTTTACTTTTATCATCCAAGAGCCTTTCCACTCAAATACATATTGCTGACCATCTTTGTATTTATCTTTTAACTTTGGGTTATTCATTATTTTACTATTTTCTTGTTGTTGTTTTCTTACCTTCAGTAAATCTTGCTTTTTTCATTGTCTTATTCAAATAATGTAATAATTGTTCGAATAAATAATTACTTCCGGAAGATAGCGCAAAGTTAAATGACAATCCTAAACAAGAATATATAATTATAACCCATTAACAGACTTTTTTATATTGCATTTTTTAATAAACATAATATTTTTAATTCAACAGAACAGATAAAAACAATCAGAATAATCAAAATTATTGATATGTGTGCTTTTACTTATTCCGATTTGTTCGACAAAACTATATTGCCTTTATCGACCTTGAAAAAATATTTCGATTATATTTTATAGGTTTATTAGTCCTGCTGATATTTTAAATAATAATTTCTTTGCAAAAGGGATATGAACAATTTTTTTCTGTATTTTGTAATATAAATAATTTTAATTAACTTTTAGCGAACTATTATTTAGATCTGTATATAATTAGACATATTTTATCACATTTTTCTAAATGAAATTTTATACCTAAATAAACAACTTTGGTTACATTTTGTGTAATTAGATTATCAGTGAGATTAACAAAAAATAGCGTTGTTAACATTCAAATGCCTAGAATAGCTTACAAATTGTTTTATTTGATATTTTTCCAATCTTTTTTATCTTTGTTATTTGTAAAAATGTATTCAAAAATTAGTAGATTAAATTAAGTTAAAGTAAATTTTTTAGTTATAAAACATGTTTTCAATAGTCTTTAATTATATCTTATTATTAAAAACAGACATTAAAATATTATTTAAAATCATAAACTATTCATTTCCGGTCAATATGAGCTGTTATTATTAATTGTCCTCAAATGTTAGTGCCAACAATTCAGGTGTTCAGTTTGCTTCCAGCCATGGTAGGGTGAACGTTATCTAGAACTCTTCCACTGCCCGAGTGTGTTTACATCAGTAGCCGGTGGTTCAAGCGGGGCTGCCCCGGCGGATTCCGGTTAGCTATTTTCATGTAAGGGAGTGTATAAGTGCATGGTATCTAAGCTATATAAAGGAAAGTCCACTAATCCCAGAAAGTGTAAAGAAGAGGAATACCTGAAGATGAAGTCTACACAGAATTTGGAGGCTAGATTGTATTCGAAGGTGATGGCCACGGAGCATAAACCGGATAAAATGCATGCCATAATTCTGGACGCTGTTTCAAGTTGAAATACAGATGAGTACCTAATAGGTTTAGCTAATATTATTGATTCCATCAGAATTAAGTACATCTCTAAAGTAGCCAATTCCAGAATATGCGCATTTCTAACATGTAAGGAGGATGTCGAAAACCTAATAAAAGTTCATAAATCAATAACAATATAGGGTGAGATGGTAAATATAAGACCTTTAATGCAAAAATACTGCCGTGTAATCTTGTCAAATGTATGCCCAGTTATTCCTAACGAGATTATTGTGCTAGAACTAGAAAAGCTAAATATAATTCCAGACTCTAAAATATCGGATATTAGAATAAGTACTGGTGACCAAAGACTTTATCACATTAAAAGTTTCAGAAAACAATTCTTCATTAACCCGGATAAGCAAAATTCCATTCCGGATTATATAATGGTGCAATATGAAGACACTAGCTATAGGATGTATCTAGCCGCGGAGAACGATAACTGCTATAATAAGAAAAGTCCTGGCCATATTGCGATAAAATGTCCTAATAGAATAATCTGACAGCAAATGACAATTATGAACAAATTCAGTGTAAGAACCTGGCACCCGCAATTCAAATAATTAACCCTCAAAAAACGGACCTGAATAATTCACAACTAACAAACAAAAAAAGAACTGCATCTACGTATCTCGACAAGTAAAGCTGATACGAAAGACGCCAGTAATCCTGAACAGATGACAAGCACTAATCCATCCAATAAAACCAAACAAAACCTTCAGGATCATAAATATAAGCCGCTTAGTCAATCATTAGGTCCTGTAAAAATATTATATGAAGAAGAAACCAGTGCTCCACCTATCCCTTTGGAACAGTTAAAGACTCTTATACTAAATGCTACGGACTCAAAGAACCCAAGAACCATTATTAGAGATTGCCAAATATCCTCTGCATCATTCATAAATATATAGGAATCATTTTGCTCAAATGATAAAACGGCAAAAAGTAGAATAAAAAGGCTCATAAATTTAGTCAAGAAACAAGAGAGTGATTCATATTCAGAAGCAGACGCCTCCTCCTAATAAAACTGACTATGACCACAGTGCAGTGGAATCTGCAACAGTCGCAACTTCAAACAAGTTAATATAATGAATTATCCAATAATTATGATAAAGGATTAACAAATGCGAAATGTAAATGTAAGAAACCTATATTGTAAATGTATAATTATTCTTTCAAACTGTTCAATTGTATGTATATTATTGGAATAAATGAGAATCGCAGCATACTTATGTAAATAAACACTTTTTGTAATTTATTTATAGGTCGCCAATGACCACGTTGTTAACGCGACCATTATAAACCTTTGATTAAAAAACATTCAGGTGTTACTGACACTTATTGTACCTGTAATAAACTGCCGCGTGTCATCCTTCAGTTTTTCAAGCAACATTTTTTGTTTCTACAATTTTTTTTGAAGAGGAACAATAAGCCTAAGAATGTCTCGAATGTTGTAATGGTGAAGTAAAATTGATATAAGAACCAAGTATTTCCAATAAATCTGCTCTTTTTTAACGAATCGGCATGGACAAGTAGCCACTAACAAAACCTTGACTAAATTATTCAGAAAACAAGCTCCGACACAGACTTGCCTATCCTGTGAATCCTTCAAGGACAAAGGAATACCGAAACGTCTTTTTCACTTCAGGTAAACAATGTTATCGAACGTAAAGAAAAATTAAAATATATATGTGACCAATATATAATTTAGATTTGGTTGTAAAAATACAAATATAGAATATGAGGATCGTATTTTGAGTTGAAGTCATCATGTGCATGTATAATGCTAAAAATGGACAAGCGTTTTCATTCCATTGTGTTCAGGATACCAAGTACGAAGCCAGATATGGTTAGGATGTACAAACTGTTAACTCGTCAAACGGAAGATTGACCGGATATATCGGGAATTAGTTGTTGATGTGGAAAATAAGAGGTTTAACCATTTTCTCATCTTTTATCCTCAACATTTTAAAAACACTAAACTCAAAAGGATGGTATTTAGCTCATATCATCTTGGGTTGATAGATTAAAATTTTCAATGGAATATTTAATTTTTTAGACAAAACGATTTATTATACCACCCATTGCTTCAAATGTTTCATTTATGGAAACATTTTTTAATTATGAACTTCAATTTATCAGTGTTAGCTTGCTACAAAAAGTGTCATAGACTGTTGTCATATTTCGGCTTTTCTGATTACAACTTACGGCAACTGGCTGTTTCTAGGAGTATGGAAAGGAATAGAGGGATTCTGAGGAACTTGTCCCAAGGCAGAGTCGGTTTAGTGCTGGTGGAGCAAGGTCTTTCATTCGTCCCCAGAGATATGCTACATCTCACGAAGGAAGATTGGCTGCATGTCTGGCCAGGGCCTCTGAGAACCACTCACTCACAACAGAGGTACTCCTTGTATGTGAGCAGCGAGCATCTTTCCACAGTTTTGTCTACAAACTTTTCTATGCTCTGAGACGTTTTGGAGAAAGGTCCACCGTGAATTCTAAGAGCGTGTTGCTATTTTCCATGTACCGTTCGTAAACGTGGAATGTCAATTTAAGTATTAAAATGTTCTGACATTGCTGAATATATGACATAAAATTTGGAAACAAAGAATTAAATAAATTCCTTAGTTTTGAAAAAAGTTAATATATATTTTTTTAATTCAATACTTCAAACCATTTTCTATAACTGAAAATACTTGTTAATGGTAAATTTATTTCTTACTTAAAAGTAGTAATTAATTTGCAACCAGTACAGGTTACAGAAGTGAAAGGTTTGGTATTTATGTAATTTTATATCCATTTCACACCAACCACAATATAACCTCCCTGTCCGATAACACACCTATTCCATCCTCTACCCAACACCGCAAATCACCAAACAACCATCTCATCTTCTACCCCAAACCTCTCAGAACAACAAATCAAGAACTTAAAGGGCTGGAAAGTCACTGGACTCTCCACCAATACAAGCCAGGATGTGAATTATTTACTATATTTATTGTAAATACTATTAAATTTATGAAATCCAATCCAACGATAAAAGATTTCATGAATAAATTGAAAAAAATAAAAGATGAACCGTAGTTTTATTTGTTTTGTTATACGTTGGTGTGTATTTCCGACAATATTTTCTATATATGGTTCTGCATGTTGCCATTGAGGACTTGTATCGATGTTTTGATATCTAATGTGTTAGGCCACAGTATTATAATCATGACTTTGATCACACAAAACTACAACGATTCACGATCCCGTGAATCTAATAATAGCGCAGAGCACTCATAATTGGATACGATATTCTTCCTCCTTATAAATAATAGTTAGGGGAAAATATATATTTATTGACATTTTTCATTTTTAATAATGAACCGCGGAAACGTAGGTTATTTTAGATCGAACACCACATATTTTTCATTGCAATGTATTCATAGTTTAGAACAATTAGGATAGCATAATATTTTATTCTTAGTTAAAATTAGTTACAGTTCAGAAAGCAAAAATTTCGAATCAGGTATGCGGTTCCTCTCCCATTTGAGCTAGCCAAGTCGACTCCGGGCCGGGTATAGCCTGAGCCACGCTTACCTAGTATTCACTAAATTACGTTCTTCACGGTCTAATAAATGAAAAAATGATATTACGTGTAAATTTCTAAGGGTGCAATGAATTAATTGAAGAACAGAAGAAAAGCTTTAATTCAGTTTCATGGTCTGTATGGCTGGGATTCGTTTGACATATTTTCTTCTTCTCTTGTGTTAAAATTAATGGCCAGGCGTTTGTTAAGAAAGATACGGTTAGTAGCGAATAAATTACGAACAAATTAGTCAAGTTTAGACGCAAGCTTTGAGAAATAGTGGAATATATTAATTTAATAAGCAGGTAAAATAATTTCTAAAATCAGTCTTATTGAGAACGGTGTTTCAGGGGAACGAGTATTGTATGCAAAATTTGGGGCGATGACAATCGAATCAAGGGGAATGGTATGAAATTCCCGGTAAGAAAATTAGAAAGAGGTTTAAAGCCGGAGACGGGATTTCTAAGAAAATATGCAATATTCATTACCATAGGCCTGTATATATCATTTAAATTAATATAACGAAGGCAGACAAACCACGAAATAGACCAGATGTCAACACCAAAAACCTATGACAAGCGTTAATGCGTCTCAGAGAATTTGTGGTACCGACGCAGAGCTCATAATTCACCACAATTGAAGGTTTGCGTGAGTTATTAAATACAAAAATTCATAACTATGTCCATTTGTCCGTCCATGATTTTCTCAAATCTTTTATCTGACTCAGTACCAATCCATAACCCACAGAGAGATGAGGTATCTTTATTTATATTTTGAATCAAATAGATTCTATTACTTTTAAAAATATTTATTTTAATGGATTGTAAATCACTTTGAAACAAATATTTAATATACATATCAGCAAGCACATATTAACTGCTACGATGCTCATCAATCAGATGTGTGATAAATTCAACATTTTCCTTTTATCATGTAAGTTACGTATTGTAATTATGTAGCTCTCCTTATTTATTTATCCTCCTTATTTGTGACCTCGGAGAATATTGAGTTCAAACGTTATTAATATTCCCTTACATATTTTGAATCAGAATTATATCTGTTATATGCATGTAAAAGAATAAAAACACTTCTGTTGCTTAACTTGTAGGTAATAAATATAAAACAACAGTGATTTTAGTTACATTGAGGTATTTTATGCAAAGTCTGATTACTGAGTTAATTTTATTTTTATAATTGTGCGTCAGTGTTTATTTCCACGAAAACCGAGAAACTTCAACGGGCGTAAATTTAAAACATTATTCATTAGTTGAATATCCTTCGAAGCATTCTACGTTCATACTTAACCAGCTTCGGTAAAAACCAGAAACTTTATGATTTATTCATAAGATCTTTATTCATATGTTTCTTCTCCACATTATAATTCAAACATGTATTCTTCGAAACGGTAAATAAATATTTGCGCGAAAATTAAAGCAATGTGGATGTGATCAGTCATTTGTATGATTTGTCATGAATAAAAGGGACAATTATTATTTTGAATTAATTAACAAAAAGATTAAGATTAAAACAAATTTATTCATTAACGGTACAATTTATTAGCCATACTTTGGCACGCCAAATTAAATCAAAATTTACAAAACAATTTATTATTATTATATAGTTTGTGGCATTCAAGGAAAATCACAAACTTTAATATTTTACAAACAATTAAATATCATAACTCTTCTTCTCAGGGTCTTCACTGGGTTTGATAAGTAAGAAACAATCAAGATTATAAATTAAAAAATTAACAATTCAAACAAATTAAAACTAACGGAATACGAAATGAAAAGAAACGAAATATGACTATAACCTCAATTACCGTTTACAGAAATTTAATTATTTTGGTTTTTACTTACAACTGTCCTTCTGGTACCAGACTTAATGATTTCGAAGCTTGGGACACAATTCACAAAAAGGCCATTAATCACAGACTCTTCACTTGAACAAACACACGGTTGTATTTATTGGATTATTCCTCCAGGAACTCGATTATCTGCTAATCCGGTCAACCGTCGGACGTATTAAATTTCGATGCCTTTTACGGAAAAAAATGTTATTTCAGAGCACGTCTGTATCTGAACGGGGCGCTAAACCTTTTGTTTCAGCTTTTCAGATTTTTGTATAACTTGTCTCTCCGTCCAGATCTTTTTTACAAATGTAATGATTAACATAAAAGTCTCTCAGTTGAAATTACTAAGTTTTGACTACGCTGTTCGTACTCTATATTTCGCTCCCTCTCTCTACCACAAGATTCGCCAGACTGCAATCAACTGACCTCCCGTACAATGCGCGCAGTTCACAACAAAGCTCGCCGACAAAAAGCCTGCCGTCATTGTTGTTCTTTGAAATCGGTGCCGCTAAACAATTCATTATAATTTACCTCCTTAATTATTATTACAGTATGTATATCCAAAATGCTTTATGTTTTAAAAATAAAACAAAACCCTTCCTCAGTAAATACTTTCCGGTACTACTTTTAGAAATTTCGGAATGGCGAAACAAATCTATATTCATTAACATTTTTACAGCACATAGGCAATATGATAGTTTTTTTTCTTCAGAATTATATATAAAATATCCATCAGGAGAAGTGATTTATACACACGTACCTAACGGTCTGGGTTTTCAAACATTGAAATTGGTATTCTCTCGAATTAAGTATTTGTACTGAACGTTTCAATGGCTGAGGTCTGTTGCGTAGTTGGCCATTATAACAAATCCTAGACTGGGTTGAAACCTGACAGATACTATACAGCAAGTTCACCGGAAAATCCTACGTTGTTCGTAGCTTGTAATCCTTTATGATTGTGTGAGTCTTCATTTTCTGCCTGCATTTAAGCTTCCTTATACTTTGGGAAATGTTAAATTTATCACTCCATCTCTTGACGCAAATTCAAGACACAGAAATTTCAATGAAAATCGGGTCCTCACGTATAAAAATAGCAAATTAGTGTTTAGAAATTTCACGATAAGGTAGTACGATACTTAACACGTTTTTTTTGTTGTTTTTTTAGGGCAACAGGCTACATGAGGGTAATCCACTTTGGGCAACTCCCCTTTAATAGCATAGGAAGGGATTTGAAAGGGGGGATGTGGAAGGGTAGAGGAAGGTAGCCAAGGGTTAACAAGGGCCCCCGGGCAATATTTTAAGGATTCTACCTGGCATTCGCCTAAAGAAATGCAGGGAAAACCCAAGAAAAACCTGCATTAGGTAGGTATGCCTTTTCCTCTCCGTTTTTGAACTAAGGTTCCCACAAGACGAGGCACCTCGGCCTGTTCTGAGAGGTGTATGTTCCGGGGTCACAGACCTTGGGCATACGGTAAGAGTTGTTCCCTATTCCCATTGGAATAGTCGGCCAGCTGCATCCTAAACTGGTCCAGGCACGGAGAAGGGAATGCTGCGGCCCCACAGCATACTACTCTCCCGCTATCGGAAGGGCGTGGGACAAGTACCCAATGCCCGACCTACCTTATGCAGGTTTTTCTAGGGTTTTCCCTGCATCTCTTTAGGCGAATGCCGGGTAGGATCCTTAAAATATAGCCCGGGAGCCCTATTTAACCCTTGGCTACCTTCCTCTACCCTTCCGCATCCCATCATTCAAATCCCTTCATATGCTATTAAAGGTGAGTTGCACAACGTGGATTACCCTCATTTAGCCTGTTGCCCTAAAAAAATAATTCCTTTCTATTGATAAGTTAATAAAAGTAAAATAATTACTCGATTATCGTATCTATATCATGAGTTTCAATTTTTCTCCAGTTTTAAGTCGGAGAACTGATTGGTGCAATTCTGTATACAGTTTTCGCTAATGGAGAATGTTACGTATGATTTGAAAACGTAAACTTATTCTTATTCGAGTACTTTACATGTACCATGTAATTTTGTTAAAGTAACGTGAAAAGCCAAATTTATTTTAATGGTCGGTTGAGACAAATATTGAATTTCAAATGTTGAAATAATATTATATTTAATTTAATTTTCAACAAATTAACTGAAATGACATAACACCTGTAATTGATAGACGCGACAAAAGTTTACAGTAAATACTTAGTAACGATTCCATTTCAACTTTTAAACATATGGATAAATCTTTTGATCTTAATATATTCGAATGTACATACGTTATTAGTTTTGACGAATAAAGCTGTGCCATATTAAGTCGTTTTCGTAATACTCAAGTCTATCTTGTACAAACTACCTGTCGGAATCAAAAGGAAATTGCGTGTTGCATTCAAAAAGGGGCGCTCAATTTTCTGACGTTGAGTATTAATTTTTTTTAAAATGTATTTTTTATTATATAATCCATAAAACACATATAAATTGTAAATAAATTACGAATAATTCCAATTTACAGATATACATTAATCATGGTTATTTTTAACAATAATCAACATTTTCATAATATGTGGCTATTTTAAAGGGCGTCAGAAATAAAAATGGTTTTATGAGTTTATTTCTCATTGTTTAAATTCCCTGTCGGATTAAAAAAAATTCTGGAGTCACGCTGATATTGTTTTATACTTTCGATTTTAACACGCTATTCCAGTCTTTAATCAAATATGCAAACTTCGCTGCACTAACTAGTTGAAGTCACTCCCTCTAATTTACAAAGCTTTGATTTACGTAAAAAAAGATGAAGATTGTTTTATTACTTTTACTGGAGCACAAACGATGTTATTGTTTCACGGATAAAGAAATCAACTCCTAAATCTTACTTTATTTTAGTTTTTATACACAGAGTTTCAGAGATAGATTGGGAGTTCAGCTGGTTTCTTTTTTGAATCATGAATCATTCACACTGTGTTGCAGCTCCGAATTACTAGAAAAAAATTAAAGCGGGACATGTTCTGTATCTTAAGAACCGTTTTTGAGGCTCGTTTAGACACTTCACAACAAGTCAACATTTTTTATTTCAAAGACTTAGGTTTATCATTTACAATAACGATCAATGTAACTTAAGCAAATGATATTTGATTCAGCTGTCTTTGAATCTTTTGTGTTGTTAACAATCCAAAGTTAGTACTAATATGAAAAATTTTGTTCGTTGTATGAAACTTGCACTCGCCTCAGAAAAAGCGATTCAGAAAGCATGAAAAAAAAATCATTAAATTTAAATATAACCTCAATTTAATGTTTTGTTATACCGACGCGAATACTATTCCTTGTTTTAGTGCCACGAAATATCTGTTAATAGTATTAATAAACAGATAAGTTTTTGTGTGATCTAGAGTGTTATATACAGCATATTTTATATTTAAAAATGACCAATTGAGCCTTTTCTAAGGTTCAATGTCTGTTTATGTTATAATATATTAATGGCATTTTACGGCATTTGGCCTGTGGCCTATAATAACACTTTATTTAACAACGATATTTTATATAGTGAACCTAATTTATATATTTAATAATTGCAGTCCTAATGTTTGTACTTGAAAATTAAGACCTGACATTTCCAAAAAAGATTTTCTTCAGTTGTCCACAAGATTATTTCAATATTCAGGAAAAAAGGTCACAAATTTATTTTCACAAATCGTATTCCATTACCTACAATCAAAACGTCTTCAATTGTATATTTAAGTTAATTTTTATATGTGTTACTAGCTGGGTGCCCGGCGTTGCCCGAGATGTCATTTATCTTTAACCATCCATAAGACTCCAATTTTGGTTACTTTTGCGCTATTTTTATGTAAAGCTCCTCGAACCCTATCCCTAAATGTGCTCACCTCCCATGCCGAAGGGGGATGAAGTCATTGACTAAATATATCGGCCGTTTTTACATGTTAGAAGATGACCACCCCCACAAATATGCGATAATGAAAAAGAATGTATTCCACGCAAAAATCGGCCGATTACATTGTCTGAAAATTTATTCCCCCGCCCAACACCTCCCAAACCCGTCGCGTTACCCAGGTTGTCACAATTAGATTCAGCGACATTCATAGTCTCGGAATTGATTCGAATCTCGTTTGTTTTTGTTGGATTTTATTTAACGTACCTCCACCCCACCCCTAAGCTTGCTCCCCTCACAGGGGTTAAATTATACACAAACAACATCGGTATAAATACTATCAAAGTAATTAACCCCAGGAAATAATTATCGCAAATATCGACCGTTTAACATGTTTGAAATTTTTCACCCCCGACCACTCCCGCTTCGGGGATTTAAACGGTCAAGTTTAATGTCATTATTAAACTCAGTGACAATCCTGATAGTTTCTGGTTTATTTTTATCTAATGCTACTTCCACGCCAATCCTTAAGGGTGCACCCTTCCGAGTCCGAAAGGGGTTGAAATTATACACAGAGAACATGTAGGGAAATTTTATTAATCTAATTCATCCCGAAATATATTTAATTGACTCAAAAATCAGCCGGTCAACTCATCCATTACCTTCGATTTGACTCGAATCTCGGTTGTTTTCTCGTTATTTTCAAGGAAATTAATTAAACTCAGTGACAATCCCGATAGTTTCTGGTTTCCCTTTTATGTAATGCTACTTCACGCCCATCCTTAAGGGTGCACCCTTATGAGTCCGAAAGGGGTTGAAATTATACACAGAGAACATGTAGGGAAATTTTATTAATCTAATTTATCCCGAAATATATTTAATTGACGCAAAAAACAGCCGGTCAACTCATCCCAACCCAGCCGATACCCGCGAGTTGTCCAGATTGTCATAAATAAATTCAGGGACATCCATTACCTTCGATTTGACTCGAATCTCTGTTATTTTCCCGTTATTTTCAAGGAAATCCCCTCCATCCCCACCCCTATCATGCCTACAAACAACATCGGTAGAAATACTATCAACGTCAATGGTCCCGGCATTTATTTATTCCACGCTAATATCGATGATTAACATGTTAGAAAATTTCCATCCCCTCGGGGCTAAATGGGCAATTTTATGCTATAATTGAACTGGACGACATCCATAACCTTGGATTTGACTCCAATCTCGGTTGTATTCGCGTTATTTTATTGCAGCGTTCACCAACCCAACACCTAAAAGTCCTCTACTAATAATCCCGACCCGCTTCTGAGGGTGGTAGACTCGTGTCACCCCAACAGTCGGTAGAAACACTATCAATATCTGTGACCCCTAAAAATATTTATCCGACTGAAATATCGACTGTTTTGGCATGTTTAATAATTTCCACCCCCGCTTCTGGGGGTGGTATACGCGTCTCACCCCGACAGTGTTTGTTTCCTGGTCGCAAATAACACGTGTACGAAATTTGGTGAAATTTTCTCCAGCGGTGTAGATTTGTATAACGAACATACAAATATACAAACAAACATACAAATATACAAACATACAAATATACAAACATACATACATACATACACTCATTTTTATTTATAAGATAATATAAAAACTTTTTAAAAGAGTATAAAAAGCAATGGTTCTGAAACACTTTTATTTTTTATTAAACGTAGTTATTAATGGAAACAACATCGGTTAAAATAGTATGAACAACACCACCCCTAAATCTGCTACTTTCCCGTGATGGAAAGGGTTGAATTTTTACTCATATCACATCTGTAGAAACACTATCAATCTAGTTTACCCATAAACACATAACATTTTGGCAGTTTTAGAATAATAGACAATTCTCACCCCCAGCCCTAAGCAAGCTCACCACTAATGTCTAAAGGGATTTATATTTTCAACAACATCCGTTGAAATAGTATTCACGTAATTCTCCTCGAAAAACGCGCAAGAACTGACTATTCATCTTCCCTTCCAACCCCCACCCTTTCGGGTTAAATGGGAAATTAAAAATATTTATCCGAAGTAAACTCACTGACATCCATAACCTTCGATTTGACTCCAAACTCGGTTGTATTCGCGTTATTTTTCTGTAAAGCAACTCCACCCCAAACCCTAAGGGTGCCCTTTTCCCAGGGCGTAGGAGATGAATATTATATTCAGATAACATCGGTAGAAACACAATCAATATCTTTGACCCCGAAAATATTTATCCAAATCTAATACCTGCTGTTTTAGCATGTTTAGGTATTTCAACCACCGTCCACCCCCGCTTCTGGTGTTGGTAGACGCGTCTCACCCCGACAGTGTTGTTTTCCTGGTCGCAAAGAACCCGTGTACGAAATTTGGTGAAATTTGCTCCAGCGGTGTAGATTTGTATTCTCCACCACAAACGCTAGGGGTGCTCTTTCCCCAGGCTGTAGAGGTTGAAAATTATATTCAGATATCATCAGTGGAAAGACTATAAATATCTTTGACCCCTTAAAATATTTATCCGACTGAAATATCGACTGTTTTAGCATGTTCAAATTTTTACACCCCGGTCCACCCCCGCTTCTGGGGGTGGTAGGCGCGTCTCACCCCGACAGTGTTGTTTTTTTGGTCGCAAAGAACACGTATACGAAATTTGATCCACCGGTATAGATTTGTATTCTCCACCCCAAACCCTAAGGGTGCCATTTTCCCAGGGTGTAGGGGATGAAAATTATATTCAGAAAACATCGGTAGAAACACCATCAATATTTTGGACCCCTAAAAATTATTATCTGACTAAAATATCGGCTGTTTTAGCATGTTTAAATATTTCAACCCGCGTCCACCCCCGCTTCTCGGGGTGGTAGGCGCGTCTCAACCCGACAGTGTTTGTTTCCTGGTTGCAAAGAACACGTTTACGAAATTTGGTGAAATTTTCTCCAGCGGTGTAGATTTGTATAACGAACATACAAATATACAAACATACAAACATACAAACATACAAATATACAAACATACAAACATACATACACTCTTTTTTATTTATAAGATAAATTATACACTATGTTGGTTTAATTTTTGAAGATCAGGGAAGAAACCACAGAAATTAAAATGTTGCTTACGATCAACGGATAGAAACAAGTTTAATTTAGAACACTAAAACAGAATGAACGATTAAAAACCGATTAATTAATTAACAACATAAGACAATAATAACTTATTTCAAGTATTTCTGAAAGTACACATACAACATTTACATGTCTTACTTTATACTGTAAACACCGGAATTTTAAAAAAAATTGCCAAGAATTTCCTGAATTAAATTAATTTTAGATATTTTAGAGAAACAATCTAAAAATTTGCATCAAGACAGTTTTCTCGTAGAGTATTAAGAAAACTTGTTACAGTATTTTTCGTTCCCGTTATTTAAAATAGTCGACACGTGACGTTCCATGACTATCGTATATATAACTACTATTTCCCATATTATTTAGTTCAGACAAGGGAGCAGATCTGTTTATCAACAACATCAGAAAAAATTGTATCCTTATTTTGACTAATATTTCCTATAATTCATTCTCAGAAAAGAAAGGTTTGGTTTATCCCAGACGATTGCAGGTTTGCTTACTAATTTGGCACATTTAAAAAAATTATGACCTTGGCGACAAAGATGTACGAGTACAAATTTGTCTGATATTTGAAACCAGTCCGCTGCCTGTTCCTTTATACGGTTTCACGCCGTTAATGGCGTGTTAGTTATTTTATGAATCCATTAAAATGACATTGAGTCCAGCGAGTTTATTTACAAAATTTTCAAGTTCGTAAAGTGGATAATGTATTTTTTTTAAACGAATGGCGAATCTCACGATTATTCTTAGGTCTACCACAGAAGTATTCACCATCCATATATCTATCTATATATATAAAAATGAATTGCTGTTCGTTAGTCTCATTAAAACTCGAGAACGGCTAAACGGATTTATCTTATCTTAGTCTTGAAATGTTCGTGGAGGTCTAGGGAAGGTTTAAAAGGCGAGAAAAAATCGAATAATTTCCGGGAAAACCCTAAAAACAGCCCTTTTCTATTTCCCATACAAACGTTTTCTAAATAAAATACAAATCTACACCAGTCGAGCAATTTTCACCAAATTTCGTACACGTGTTCTTTGCGACCAGGAAACAAACACTGTCGGGGTGAGACGCGTCTTTCACCCCCAGAAGCGGGGGTGGAAATATTTAAACATACTAAAACAGCGGATATTTGAGTCGGATAAATATTTTTAGGGGTCAAAGATATTGATAGTGTTTCTACCAATGTTATCTGAATACAATTTTCATCCCCTACGCCCTGTGAAAAGGACACCCTTCGGGTTTGGGGTGGAGATGCTTTACAGTAAAATAACGCGAATACAACCGAGATTGGAGTCAAATCAAAGGTTATGGAAGTCACTGTGTTTAGTTACGACATTCAAATTGGCATTTACCCCTCAGATTCAGGGGTAGTGGGGTGCAAATTTTGGAACATTCAAACACGGCAGATATTTGCGTTGAAGAAATATTTTTCAGAGTTAATTATAATGATTAGGGTTCGAGTAGCGTTACATAAAAACTGCACAAAAGCAGCCGAAATTGGAGTCATATCGGAGGTTATAGATAAATGACATCTCGGGCAACGCCGGGCACCCAGCTAGTCGTCTTATGAAATAACATTCCTGTAGATGTAAAGAACATGAATAACTACAAGAGTTTTGGGAATCAGCGTAAGAATATTTTACTGAAAGACACGTTTTACTCAGTAGAGAAGTTCATTGATCATTCCCATAATATTAATTATTTTGTTTATACTGCAGAAGTGTTAAATTTGTTGGTCTTAAAACTACTCATTTCATAACTTTCTTACTCTTTGTTTGGTATTTTCTGCGCTTTACTTTGTTTCATATTTTGGATGGAGTTTCTACCAAAGGAGCAGATTCTTCAGTTTCGTGAAGTGACTTCTCTGTTGTTTGTGTTTGTGCTTCATCCTAGTGAGCATGTGTCAGATTCTGTATTTATTCTCACGTGATGTGTGATTCCAGATTTCATGATTTGTGACAGCTAATTGTCTAAATAAGTATTTCTTACCTAGTGCGTATTTAATTTGTTTCTTACTGAGAATATTATATTACACCGTTACTAAAGTAAAGTAGTTATTACTATACAGTACTTTTATTTATGTTTGACAGGGAAATTTCTGTTCCCGATTTTTAGTTATGCTCATTTTAACTTCTAATTATTATTAACTGTGACTTCTACTAATTATATGTAAATATTTAAAAGTCTGTTATGAATTAATATAAACAATTGATGACCTTATACAGACACTTTATATTTTTTTTATTATGAGGACGTTTCGATACCTTTTTGTATCTTCTTCAGGTATTTGCCTACAGATGAGGTATTTACAATTAATTAGATTTATATAATTAGATTCATATAAGCGTACAAAGTAAACAAAGGCCAACTAAAGTTCACACAAATAACCAATAAGAAATTATCACACTTAATTAATTAAATAATAATGTTAATTTCGTAATTAAACAAAAATACTCTGGCTAATCGTAAAGTGTCAAAAGAACTTACCCAGAAACGTATATCAAGACCAAAATACACCACAAAATTTATTCGAAAGTGCTCCACGTGTATAATTTCGTACGCGAAACATTGATTTCCCGTTCCACTCACCTTCTGGGATTGAAGTAAAACTTGCCGTCAAGTTGAATGTCACTATTAAACTCAGCGACATCCATAAAGCAGGATTCGAATCTAAACTATGTGTTCATTTTAGCATGTTTCTAAATTTGCATTCCCGTCCGGTGGTAGTTAGTTATGTTTTTCCCGAACACGTGTAAAAACTTTCGTCAAATTTTCTCTACGAGTGTAGATTTGTATGCCGAACATACTCACAAACACTTTATTAGAAGAAAAAGAAGATTAGAAGAAGTTCAGTATCATAATTTCGTTCTATTTTACAACTTAACAAAAAATTGTGCAGGTATGATTGAAAGCACTATATAATAACTTTGTAGTAGAACATCAGTTTCATCTATTTCTAGGTTTCAGAGATGCTACGCAAGTTCAAGTTCAGGTCGAAAATTTCTCACGAGTAGTGGTCAAGTTTAACAAAAGTCGAAGCCCATTTCGTATGCAATGTTAGAGGAGGCGCGGCGTGGCCTGGACCGCCAAGGTCGCCCGGTCAGTCGCGTGTCTGGAGGGGAGAGCCACGCGTCCGGCGCGGACCAGCGCTCTGCAACCGCATATTATTTCTACGCGCAACAAAATACATGCAAATTAGTCCTTCCTATACCAAGGAAAAGAAATTTCATTGGAGAGTATTTGGAATACAAAATAAACAGTAACTTCGATTTAGCGAAACGATATCTCATCTCCGATATAATATAATAATAATTGTTAAATTATAGAAAACTGATTTTATTTCCATTTAATTTGATTTATTTTGTCCAATAGTCCTCGTATGAGGAAATCTAATACATCATTACAATATACATTGCAATATACTTATAACAATTAGAAGTGAACACAAACATAAATAAAAATCGAGAACTAAAACTTCCCTGTCCAACATGTCTAAAATATACAGTAATAATTATTTATCGTTACTAATGACATAATATAATATTTACGGTATTCAAACAAATTCAATACGCACTAGGTAACAAATAAATATTTAGAGAATTAACTATAATAAAATATGGAATTACACATCGCACAAGCGTAAACACAAAATCTGACTCACGAACACTAGGAAGAAACTCAAACACGAACGACGGACAAGTCACTGCACCAAACAGAACGACGAGTAATTTGCTCCTCCGTGCAAATTACAGGCCGTACATGAAACAACAAAAGAGTTGAAATACCAAAAAAGAAAGTTATGAAATAAGAATTTTTAAGAGCAGTCAACAACACTCTTGCAATATCAAAAATAATTAATTATTAGGGGAACGATCAAGAAAGTCCTGTACAGAGTAAAACGCGCCTTTCAGTAGATTATTTCTACACTGAATTCCAAAACTCTTGTAGATATTAATGTTCTTTACAACTGGAGGAAGACTAGTGTATTAAACTATCCCTGAATGGTGATTACTTCTCTAGTAGAGAGTAAGGCGATGCTCGTCCGATCTTAGTCCTGAGCGTCTCATAATCGTGAGACTCGCCATTAGCTTGAAAAATATACAAGTCCTTATAATTTACTATTTTAAATTATCAAACCCTTCACTCATACAGATTTTTCTTTGATTTGAAGCGTGTAAGTCAACTATTTAAAATTCAAAATAAATATTTCACTCTATATCAGGGCGAAACATACGTGCTGTAAGAACTACTTAAAATGAACGTCATTTGAATTACAATTAATGTGAAAGATATTAAAAGATAAAAATCGTGATGTTTTCTTACACAACCTCAATATTCTTGGGGAATATTATCCGGTGACCGCTGTGTTAAGGAAATATTAAGTGTCGTCCTCTGCGGCACTGATCGTCCAGTCAAGAATCCGTTTGCATCGTTGCTGCAACTCCGTCAATGGATCATAAATGGGTCATAAACTTTTGTCCCTGTTCCTCTTATTGAGTAAAACCATGCTAGCTTGTCAAAATATCCAATAAGGTGAAACGCACTAGAGCATTTTCTCCCGTTTTTATATGACGTTCTACCTCAGAAAACTCCATCCAGGAATATTATAAAATAGGAACTGGATAGTTACACGCTGATTTCAAGATTTCTTAATGTTGCTGTTTGAAGTTAACTAATATCTGCTGTAATAATACGTTTTGCAATATATTTATATTAATTTACACATCACATTCTTCTCAACATAAAATAGGAGTGGTCCTTGAACTAACAATTTCTGACCACCCAGGAAATATTTCTGAAAATTTTGATCAGCTGTACGTAACGCTTTGAACTGTTCTCCTTTCTTCGGGTTGAATTATTATATTTGTCTTTTTGTTAGAGCATAATTGCCAATTTCTCTTCATTAGTGTATATTGTGAATAGTGAAAACCTAGAAAAGTGCTGGGAACCATCAATGTATTTAAAATCCTGTAATTACATGTATTTAATTATTAAATAATTACGTCTTTAATTACCACATTAGTGCTGTAATTATTTTTTAAACAAAATTTTACGGTTTTCATTGTCGGCGGCTTAAATATACGAATTGTGTACAAGAATATGGAGCTTGCTAAAGTTGCATTGTCGAGAAGCCACAAGAATATGGAGCTTGCTAAAGTTGCATTGTCGAGAAGCCACGGCTAGACGCCTGGAAAGTCATTGTGTTTTGGCAGACTGACGGGTGTGTTTGTCAGAGGTAATTGGAGAGTTTCTTGGACCATGAAGGCAAAAGGTTGTGTTTTGAGGAGGATGTATTTGAGAGTTGCTTGAACCAGGAAAGCGAACCTGATTCAAAGTTCCTGTTACCATATTCAAGCAAGCGTATAGAGGCAGCATAGACATAATATATTATAGTCCCGGGTTTATGAATTACAAGTCGACAATCTGAAGTATTTGTCCATTGGCATATTTATACAAGTATCAAAGATTTAAAAACAACGTTATCAACTGTAAAGACCAGGAAGTGCTTTGTGTCTGAAAATTACAACCACATTAAATTGAGTGAAATATGGCCTGTCTGCGAAGTGTTTAACACTAGTCGAGTGAGATCGAGCCCTAGATGAACAGCTAATGGTATTGTAAACTAAATAGAAAATTTATTAATTGTAAACGTAAGGTAAATAATAATTATCGTCAGACTTCATATTTCAATAATTGTTTAAGAATTTTTCACAATATAAATTTTAATTGTCTCGTCGTTACATTCTTTATTGGAGGCCCTGAAATGAAGCCGTGGCACTTTTCCAACTTGTAACAAAATTTTCAATTGTGATAATAATTTCGTTTTTTAAAAAATAAATTAACTTTGTTTTATATTTTTAATTTAAAATCCTATCATTTCAACTTTTAATTTGTTTATTTAAAATCTAATTAAATTGTATTATTACAAATGTGCTCCAATGTGGGATTATTTAAATTGAATACTTAATCATAAAATAGTGTGTACTACAATATTTTCCTTCGACTGTGTTTGGAAAAGTTCTTGAGGCTCGCGCCGGGATAGTAAACTGTTCCAATATTTTATTTTCTCTTAATTTGGAACAACTGTCAGTAGACGCTGTAGAAAGCCGATAAAAGCCGTTGCAGGACGTGTTTTCAAATAAAAAAAATAGCGGAACATTCAGTGATAAAATTCCATATCATGTCCTTTCGCAGACATTTCTTCCTGGATACAAGGTTCGACTGAGTCGATCCTTCTGCGCTATGAAAATACCTTCTTCAGAAAAATCCTTACTATGCAAAAGATTGCACTCTAAACAACAACCCGACATCTCATGTTACAGAAACATCCTCAATGATAGTAGAATAGGACCAATCTGGAAGTAATCCCACTGCAGGGCAAGTAACACCACCAATTCTAGTTCCTTCCAAAAACAACACCAACAAAAGCAGACTTTCTGCAACTCACCCTAATGACATTACCGACATTTCGACGTCTCAGGTCACCCATTCATCTCAAATGATTAGAGTAGAGGAACAGCCTGGAATTAATCTAAATGAAGAGCAATTAGCATTACCAATTCAAGTTTCTTCCAAAATCATCGTCAATATAAAGAGACCTTCCGAAACTTACTCTAGTCACATCACAGACATATCGGATAGCACTGATTTTCCAAAACTCGAACAACCTGCAATAATTAACACGACGAAGAAAACTAAGTCATCTACGCAGAAATCCCTCAACATAGAGGAAGCTCTAGAAGTGGCAAGGGACTCATATAAAACGGAAGTGTAGGATCTTAACTTAACTTTCGATCAAGGTAGACGTGCAATTGTTAGTGCGGCTGGAACAAAATCCCGTGTAGTACCCTACGGGATTATAATACTCCACCGGAAACATTTCTCAATATTTTATCAATTATGTACATAGCGGTGAAAGCCTGAAGAACAAAGACTATATTAACAAGGTTAAAAAAGAGACTTGCATTACAGTCCTTACAAAATTCCTCGACCAAGACTCATAACAATAATAGCGATCAATCTAACACACCTTTTACACTGGTATTGTAATGGTTTTATCAAAAGAAAAAAACAATTAGACTGATAGAAATGACCAAACCAGATGTGATTGCCCTCCAGGAAACAAACTTTAAAGAAGATATAAACCCCGCATTAAAGACCTACCAAGGCTTTTCCATGTTACAAGACAAGATGGAGTACATGCGAGTGGTGGTGTTTCCATGTTCAAGTGTAAAGATATTGCAGCAGGAAAAGATTGCAATAACTATAAAACATCTACTTTTTGATTTCACTTTGTACGTCAGGCCAAGAAATAAATTCTCGCAACCCATACCAGAAGAAAATTCTGCACATCATCTGCAGCAATTCACTCACTCTCTTGATCCTTGCAGTCACCAGAGTTGATAAAGAAATATAACCCTTCACAGTTCTTAACTATCTATTATGTCTGCGAGGGCAATTCTCTCGCAGGCAGAACCTGTGAGGGATGCTCTCTCGTAGGGGAGGCGGAAGGGGCTACCTTTGGGGGATGCCTTTTCCTCCCTCCGTTTTAGAACTAAGGTTCCCACAAGCCGAGGCACCTCGGCCTGTTTTGAGAGGTGTATGTTCCGGGGTCACAGACCTTGGGTATACGGTAATAGTTGTTCGCTGTTCCCATTGGAACAGTCAGCCAGCTTACTCCTGTCCGACCTATCTGATGCAGGTTTTGAAGGGTATGTCCCGCATCACTTTTAGGGGAATTCCGGGTAGGATCCTTAAACCATAGCCCGGGGCCCCTAGTTAACCGCTGGCTACCTTCCTCTACTCTTCCACATCCCTTTCAAATCCATTCCTATGCTATTAAAAGGGAGTTGCCACCAAGTAGCCTGTTGCCCTAAAAGAACTATCTATTCTAAGACCATGAAAATATTGTAATATATGTTTTAATTTAGTCATATACAGTCGTCAAGAACAACTCTAGCTACAATCCCTCATACCATTCCCTACAAAATAATTTTAATTTAATAAATTTTGACGTTAAATGACCGGTTAGTTATGATATGTATTAAAAATCTTTCAGGCTTCATTTTATACTTGCTGTTACCAATGTGAATAATTTTTTATTTCTTTCAACTATTGATATTAATTTTTATGTTGTTTTGCAATTATATTGTGATAATATTTAAATATGTTTATATTATTTTATCAAATATTTTAAAGTTGAAATTAGATACATAATTATATTATAAAAATATATATAAACTTAAAAAATACAGCTACTAAAACGCGTCATTTCCGTTATATCCAATATTTTCTCCTGACGAAATTCTTTCTGTTGACATTGTGGAAGATTTTAAGTTGTCAGCTTCTCATCTCCTTTGAATTAAATATTCAGATCTCTCTCTCTCTTTCTCTCATATAGTCATAACAACTAGTTTCGTACTTTTTAATTTTCTTATTTTTTCCCGGTGAACATGGAGTTGGGAATGTTTCTGGGTTCTACACCAAGAAAATGTCTTCGAAACCTCGTGTTTTACCAACGACACCCGGATAGGAACCCGACAACATTTCCAAGTACTTTTGTACTTACTGTTGTATTTTATACAATTTTTTCTCCTAAAAATTCTGATATCAATAATTCTGGCAATTCTCACTACTCACTACTTAGCTAAATATAAGTGGTTCTTTGATGTACATCAATCCTCAAATAATAACTTCTGAACCTTCTCGCAAAGTTCAAACGCCTCCATAGGTTGATTACTTCCGAAATTACACAAGACAGATTCTTGTTTTAATGTGAATTTTTTTTATCTCAGGCCACGTCTATTCCTCAGTTAATTAACAATACATGACATTACCGAAACTTATTTATTTTATTTCTTAATGACTATCACTGTCCATTGCTATATGTTTATTACAATGTGATAATTCAACCATTTCGGATTGTGCCAGCGATGTCTCGTTAAATTATAGCACTTACTTACAAGAATATGTATTAAATATAGTTACAGTTTACGGATTAAGTGTCTGTCGTTCCTCGAGTATTCTAACCTCACTAAAAAATGCAAGATTGTCATATTATCTGCAGAAATATTAATATAATTTGTAATTAAAATTCTGTACTAAAATTGTCTGTTCTGGAAAACTGGAGAGATTAATACACGTTATAACATTTTCCAAGAACGAATTAATACTGAAAACAATGCTAAATAGTTTAAACTAAACGACCATTTATTTACGAATTATAACGTTCGTGTTTCAAACCCAAGAATAATAGAATTGCTTATGTTAATCTAGCAGACGATGTCTAAAAATAATTCTACATTCTCTCTATATTTTATATAATGTTTGCAAAGGGAGTAATTTCGCTGTTATATAGTTTTACAAACATTCGCAGTATCTCTCTTAGTACACGCCCGTCAAACAAATTTCCGCGCTTTTAATGAAACAAACAAGTGTACACAATTTGCACATATAAGGAATTCATTACAATGTCAAGTATATAACAGTGGTTTCACTCATGCTTTATTTACATCTGACAAATACAACAAAGAACTAGTCGGAACAGAATAAATGTTATAATCTGTGAGTGGAAGAGAACTTAATAGAAACTTTCCGGTTTATCGTTATGTTCCCTCTAATTATAAAAGACCGAAGTATAAAAAACGAGAACATTGTTAATTTATCAAGTACAAATAAGCAAAAATGGAAAAATAATTATAGGTCGCAGTGAAACGTCCAATTTTTAACCAATTTAACTGAAGTCTTAATTTACTGTTCCCACTACTAGTCCATATTCCCTCCATAACCATACCAAATGTCATTTTATATCTAAAGAAATTAATTTTCTGTTTATTAAATTTTAATTTCAGGCTTTTATGGTCGTCCAAATAATAATAAAACGGAATATTTCACAGTCTGTTTCCATACATACTCTAAATTTCGATTTCCAAGAGTGAAATTCAATTATTTTAATCTTTTTCAATTCTATTCATCAAATAATTTCAGCTTATAAATAATTAAATTACGTTTCAGTATCATCTTTTCACTTCTAGATATAATATGTTGTCGCCATGTAATTGCATTTATGTAATATAAATATGCTTAAGTGGCTTCATAACATACTGAATAGGTAATCCATGAACTATTGCACTCAATAAAATAAAAAATACTAATAATTTGTGACTGCTCATTTTAGAAAATTACAGACTTTGATACAACCAATATCAATAAATTTTGCACAATACAAGTGGGAGTATCGTTAATATTTCAAAGGACACTTCAGCAAAACTCTACGAATTAGTAAATGTATACTGTCAGCGACTCTGATAAAATAGGGAATTTTTTTGTATAAACTAAGAACTGAATAAATAATTTAATCAAAGCTCTGTTTTAAAGGGAATGAAACTGAATTAATGGATTAGGAAAGATAATTCTCGACCGGACCAGAAATCGCATTCAGAATCTCTATTAAGTGTTCACTTTTACAAGAGCAGAATGCAAGGTTCCAGAACAAAATTTTATAACAGTCTATGGGACGTATAATATTTTTTTTACAATTTTAACCAGTAGACCTAAATCGAATCCTGTAAAAATCTTCTGCTGCAAGGCGCGTATTACTGGGAACATAAATTTATCAATTGATCTGCACCAAATAAAAATCCATTATCTTACAATAGTCTTCAGTCAGATTACGTGATGTTATATTATTATCGTCTCACTTATTGCCCTTGTGTGTTTTCTTTTGTTTGATAACACTGTGAAACATTCAGGGTTAATTTTGAAGTTTAATTTACTTTACAAACATTTTCATTTTACCTGAACCTTACATTTCATCATACTAGTATACTTCATTAAATTTATCTTTTTTTGTGTTTTCTTATATGTACTGTATTTCTTCTTTAGGAATTTATACAGTTATTATTTTGTTCTATTTACTGGGTAGAGGACTAATGGATCCAACAAATAAATTTAAATAATAAAATAGCAGCTGAGCTATCCTTGCGCACTACGAATCACAACGTTCATTTCCTATCCGTTGTATAGAACTAACGCAGACGCACCTCAATTAATAGTTATAGGTGAACTGGTCTGCTACTACATATATACACGTGTTTAACATATATATATTTATGTTTATACACACAAGCTTTGAACAAAATGTACATATATTTTATTAACATGTCTGTTATTAATTAAACATTTCGGTTTAATAACTGGTACTCTACCTATCAGGTAATCCGCGGACGGTGAATGAAATTCAAAGTAATTGGCTGAACGGCAGGTGAAGAACTGTATTATTATAACTCACCGATGAACGTTCATTGCAAGGCTCGGCTAGTCTTTTCTCCCGGTGCATTGACTGGATTCCAGATGACATAATTGTTCAGGGTTTGTTGGACCCTAGGATAACAAGATGATATCATAACGTTTGCATTTGATATCCAAAGTCGTTTGTTGGAAGTCGAGATGAATTTGTATAATCTCTTCCTAGTACTCCAGCAGGTAACAAGACCAAAACTAGTGTCGACTCCCTCCAATAAACAAACCACACACACACCCGTTTGCATCATATTGCAAATAGCATTTTGCTATTTAAATTTTCGATAATTGTTTCATTTCTCTTACTTCCGTTCTCACTGTTGCACTACGTGATCCCCAGGGAAACTTCTATGACGTATAGAATTTTTCTATTGCTGAGACTAAAATTTGTTGGTCGTCTGACTACGAGCGTTATTCTCTGTTTGAGAGCCATAAATTTTAGGTTCCGTCGCAGATTTTATATACATATATATATATATATATATATTGTAATGACTGTTAAGTGAGGCATTGTTTGTGATGGATAGTCTGGACTGTTGGAGGGGCATTATGTAACGTATTTATTTAGGTTCTTGGAAGTGCGGGTCTTGAGAATTCGGAACCGTGCACGTGCGTGTGGCCTTTCTAAAACTAAATCTGGGGCATAATATAATGCCTGTAAAGTGAGGCATTGTTTGTGATGGATAGTCTGGACTGTTGGAGGGGAAGTTTTGTAACGTGTTTATTTAGGACTGAGTATGTCTTCGTCTTGGAAACGCTGGGTGTGGTCTGGAGAAACCGTGCACGTGCGTGTGGGGGTGCAAAAAGACAAATGAGTCCTACCCAAAGTAATTACGGGTCCTGTCTCGATTGTCGGCTTTTGACAAGACAGAGTAGTTAGCCATTTTCTGATTACGGAACTGCAGCTGCATAATATAAATCTCGGGATAATGGAAGAATCTGTCAACTGGCATTTTCGACGAAGTTTTCGAACAATGGACAAAGGAAAAGGCTGGGCGTATATAAGGGAGGAGATAAGCTTTTGAGAAGGAGTCGTACTGCAATCACAGAGACTGGAGGATATGAGGGAGTCGTACTGTAATCACCAAGACTGGAAGATGTGATAGAGGAGTCGTACTGCAATCACCGAGACTGGAGGATGTGATAGAGGAGTCGTACTGCAATCACCGTGACTGGAGGATATGAGAGAGTCGTACTGCAATCACCGAGACTGGAGGATGAGATTAAGAGAGACATCGTTTAATAGAGGAGAATGTGTTATAAGTTGCAGTCTGCGAGAGAAATAGCCAAATATTCATCGATAAACATTTTGTATGCTGAAGTCTAATCAATTCTATTCTCAAATTAAACCACTGTCTTCGATTGTAGGAGACCAGGACACTGCATCCGGCGTCTAATAATCTTCAGAACGAGCAAATAATATTTCCTTAACGAAAGGAGAACCAACTTTTGTCAAACCAACAGTGTTTATTAGAATCAGTGTTTAAAACGGCCAGTATATAAAGTGTGTGTGTACAAACGAGCCAAATTTGCCTGAGAAATCGTAAGTTAAAATTTCATGGTATTCATATATGTAAACCGAATTAAAAGATAAAGTCAGATATCGTTCTTTTCTTTTGTGTTGATAAAATAAACTCTTTAAATTTAAAATCAATGTTGTTGAATAAGTTCGTCAATAATTAATTTCGTCTATGTCTAGACGAGTAAAGATTTCTTTTTAAATTATATGTAAATTTTTGTTTCTTTGATTATGTTTAAATGTTCTGCCGTTATCAAACCCAGTTAAGACCTTTGAGAGAATGAGATCCTTTTTATATTTGTTTAATTGTATAAGTATTCAAAATTTAAAATAAATTTTATTTGTTTGTTAAAATTTTAATCTATTTATTTAGACACCCGTTTGTGTATTACAATATATATATATATATATATATATATATATATATATTTTATTGTCACACCAACCGACGTTATTAGTTACCCACATTCACTTTACAAATTACTTCCACATTTCTGAATCTTTTTACTTTGAATATGTACCGTAGAAGTATTGGTAACTTCGCTATTAATATACATTTGTAAAGACTCCCATTTCAATTTAATATCAGTATATAAGACATACGTCCTTCTAATACTAAAATAAACATTTCAATAGGTCAACTGGATTTCATATGGCACGCTTTATAATTACTCATGATAAACGTGATTGAAGCTAATTAATTAAATCTCAAATAGATTTTTTGTATCAGTGTAGGGATATTAAACCAAATTTACTATCATTTTTTAAAATAATACCATGGTTGAAATTTTAACTTCAGTAAATGAAGTGTTTGCAAAGTCTCACAGGACAACATTCTTACAAACTTCTTAAAGTTCATTGATGGTATGGACGTTGATGTTCATAGAAAAATTTGAATCTTTTAATATACAAAAGTTAGCAAAACTTTACTAGACAAAGTGCAGACCTGTTGAGGAAGACAAATGAAATCAGTTTAATGGTAATGTGTGCAACCGTTATTTTATTTTTGTAATCTAAGTAGGGAATTGTTGTACCGTAATTTCTAGTGCATCGGACTAAAAAATAAATAAATTGTAAATCCAAAAGTTTTCGAAAAATAAAAGAACCGATACGGGGCTAGAAAGATTTCACAAAAATGTTATTCAAAACATATTAATAAATAAATAAAGTGTCCATAACTTAGTAAATAAAATTTCACAACGTTTCGTCCTTTATTTAGGACTTCGTCGGGTTTTTAATTTTTCCTTACTTTGGAATTATTAATTTATTTATTTAAAATTAAATTATGTCCGATAATGAAGATTTTAAATACAGTTGTTACGCTTTGGTAAATATTACCGTTTTAAGTTCTATATTCAAACTGATGATAATAGAAATATCTCACCAGGACCCGGAATCGAACAAAGGGCCACTACTTAAAGCGGTCACCCTAGGAACTATGCTTTCCTTGTCGACCCCCATCGGGTGCCATCTTTCTGTATCCGTTATGTATACCTCATTCTTAATGGTTAGAGCAACTGCGTACTAAGATATGGTTCTGGCTTCGATTCCCGGTCCTGTCGAGATTTTTCTAGCGCAATTATTAGTCGTGGAAGAATTTCTTACCTTTTTGTTCGATGTTCTTTTTACTTGAATTTGTGTTTATATCATTATAATTTTAAGTATCATAAATTTGCTACATAAATTCGGTTCATGTTATATCTATAGCTACAATACATTTCGCTTGCGCTATAGTTAAACTGAAACTATAATTTTGAAATATCTAAACCGAATTAAAATGTATTGAATGCCATTGATATACAGAATATGACTCACATAGAGAAAATATATTGATATTTACGTTTATCTTTTAGAGCTGGATAAATTAATTCTCAGAAATTCAGCAGTAAAATGTCTGTAACGGCCCATTTCAATGTTGTTATCCCCATCGAGTTCTACGAAATCATTAATCAAGCCTTTGGTATCTGTATGCTGTTAGTCTCCATTGCTAAAGGCGTGCACTCAAGGGAAAGTCACTTCACAGTTTATTTTGTAGAGCGTCTGTAATTACGTAATGAACAAATCATTACTCAGAAGATTAATTATTCTGTTGAATTTTAATCATTCCTTTGATTGAAAAAATATTTAAATTCGTCATTGCGTTATGTGAAGAGATGTTATGTATGAGTTGCTGGATTTCATCGAAATACAAGTATTTACAAGTAGACTCGCAAATTTAAATATCAATAATTAATTGAAAAAGTATTACTTAGTTCAATTCTGAATTTATTGAAGTTTCCTATTTTGTAAATATGCATAATCCTTTCGAACCATTATATTCTGTTAAATCTTGTACGAAGTATGAAATATATTAGCTGCATAAAAATAGTGTTTTGAGTTATTGGTGATACTATTAGTCTTATAAAATTTTTATAATGAAAATAATTGATATCGTTATACTGTCTACATTCAAATATATGGAGCTAGGCGTTGAAATACAATTGAAAATTATAAAAGATAAGAAAATTTATGATTGGAAACCATTTACAAATTAAATAGATTCTCAGGTAAAAATTAATATTTTTCCAGGGCTGGTAATAATATTTGGGCTGTTTGGTCTAAAACTAAATTTACGACTAAAGTTATATTGAATTTCATAACAAGCCACCCGTTTCACTACGTGCATATTATATGCGGCAAGTAATTTATCTGAAAAGCAAAACCTGACACAGATGCTAAATACTTTACGGCTGTTAAGTGAGATATTTTTTAATTGTTGGAATAATTTTGAACCGAAAGTATTTATATATTACGTGGAATAAATGTATGGAAACGTAGGAGAAACATGATTCTATGGTTAACTAGATTAATATTTTGGTATTAATTTATTGTAATAAAATAATTAATAATTAATTTATTGGTAAATATACTGATAATAAATCTTTGATTGTATGAATATTTGAAATGTATTTGAGTGGATATGGATCAGAGTAAATTGCACAATATTTTTTCGTGTTGCAGTAATCCCAGGAACAATAATTATGTTCGTTCAACCACTTGTGAAGAAACGACGGAGAACAAATATAATTTTTTTCTGGAACATGGTTTATTTGAAATTTATTTACATGAAACCTGTTAAAAACATTTATGAAAGACAAAATTGTTTTGATTGTTGTTTATTTTATATTGAACACACAGGAATGTGTTTGTAGAAAAGGATGTATTTACACAGAGGTAACATGAAAGTGTCTACTAAATCGAATGTGTCCCTATCGAAGTATAAATTAGGAATTTTACATCGAGTGGAGTTCGATTAAATTTAAATTTTAAAAAATTTAACAAAAATGCTTATCTTGTATCGAATAAATAATATGAAATTGTGATCGCCTGTTTCACGAGTGCAGATATATTGAATATGTTTACGTCATTTTAATGTATTTATTTTTTATTTTTGTGGTATTATGTGTTTTTGAAAATGTATTGTTTATAATTTATGTATATTATTCCTGAAGTTGATAAAATGAAAATATAATCAAAATTTTTAAGAAACAAAATACTTTACGTATCTGTGTTATTGCATCTGTTTTTTTTCTTATAATCTATGACTATAATCTAATATCGTTGTACATTTATATCTACAATGTAATATGTTTAGTGTAAATCTGATGAGGGTCCTCATTACGACTGTAACGTACTGTTAAAATAAATTATAATTTTTATGTCTGTAGTAGAAGAAGAAGGTGTAGACAGCCTATGTATAGGGTAATCCACATAGTGGCAATTCCTCTCTTATAGCATACGAATTGGAGGAAAGGGTGGATGCGGAAAGGTAGAGCATGGTAGCCAAGGGTTAACTAGGTCCCCGGGCTAAGGTTTAAGGATCCTACCCGGCAATTCACCTAAAAGTGATGCAGGGAAAACCCTAGAAAAACCTGCAATTGGTCGGGCAATTGGGACTTGTCTCACGCCCTTTCCTATGGCGGGAGAGGGGTTTTCTGTGGGGTCACTGCTTTCCCCTCGCCGTGCCTTGATCAGTTTAGGAGGCAGCTGGCCGATTATTCTAATAGGAATGATGGATAACTCTTACCGTATGTAACTCTGAATATATAATAACAGCGAGCCACTGCCTAATTAAACAGCGTAATGGTTAAATTGTACGGCCTTTATATTAATTATTTTGGCACGTAATGTTCATATGGAGAATTGTAAAATTACGATCATTCTCTTATAGACAAACGTATTTTAAATCATTAGGAGATGAATATGTAAATTTGACGAAAGATCCTGATTTTACGTTTGACTGACAAACGTATATTTGTACGGGTTATGTAACAGGTTAATAAATTAATAATCACTACTGTTTTCACTGAGACATAAGTATTATTAGTAAGAAGTTTAGTCGCTTTCAGAATACCAAAATGAAAGTCCACAACTTCAATAAAGATATAACCATTTGGGGTTTATTTAACATAAAGAGGATACATTAGTAACTCATAAAAATTGTTAATCCCGTTCATTTCATTGTTTTAATTGTAAAATTTGTAAACCACAGTGATGAATGAGAGACGAATAATTTTATCGAATACCGGCTGAGGCTCGTTAAGTTTTTGTTTCGCGGGCGATATTGTGTGTTGGAGCTGGCACTATTGTTCTGTTTTCTCTGCTGTAGGGCGCTAAGCCAATTACGTGCTAGGCGTTAACTCGCCGCGGAGCTGCTAATGTCTGGACGCGACAGACCACCCCTCACTTATACAGCTCTTGACTAATTATACTCATTATTTGTGTCTGGCTTCGGTACACACCACGCACCTCCTGCTCATCCCGCCAGACTATTGTTCGTCGTTAATTAGTCGTCAGCTGAAGCCGAACATCTTGGCTGTCTTGCGTTCCACAAACTAACTCATTACAGCGCTACGTGTGTCAAACGCCCACCCTTAAACTTCCTCTTACTTCTCTGGATAATAAATTAATCTAATTTTACTAATATTGTCTGATGAAAACAAAATTGAAATTAATTAACCATATTTACACAATTGGCTTCATGTTGTCACAATTTTTTAATTTAAAAATTATTTAAATTTACAACGAACAAAGGGATGGGTAATGGAGGATTTCGTTTTTATCCCTTTCCATTATCAGTTAAAAAGTTCCTTCTATTTTCCGACATTTTTATATGTAAGTAGGCCAATATATCCAGGATATCAAATAATTCGAAAATTAGTCGTTCGTATTCTAAGGAATCATCAAATCTTTGCTCAGTAATGTTACTGTTGCGGAAGAAATTAAATGTTTCAAATTAGTAATAGTATTACAACTAATTAATTTGTTTAAATAGACTTAATAATTATTTTGTTTAACCAAAATTAATTTATAATGACCGCGCCAAGTTTTTTGTATAGTGTGAAATAGATAAACGTAGTATTAATTCGTTTGATCATTCGGCCGGAAAATTAAAGTAAGTGATATATACGCGACCTGCTCAGTTGTCATAACTTTGAGTCACAGATGTATCTGTTTAGCATCTCTGAATGGGGTTTGATATTTGTATTAGCACACACATATGCACATACTCAATCAGCAATCACGCATTGGGCCAGCTTAGTGAGTTAATGACATCATTAGTGTGTAACTATGCTCTACCAGTCATAGAAAAATAATAGATTTTTTAAAATACATATGCCTTACATAAGTACTAAGTAAATAAAGTAGTATTTTTTAAAAATACATCTGCCTTACATAAGTACTAAGTAAATAAAGTAGTATTTTTAAAATTACGTTCACGCAATGGGTGAAGGAATAATAACGCGATTTTTTTTTAAACAAAAAAAGTTATCGGTGTCGAGTCAAAAGTTTTTGTGATTTTTGTCTGTCTGCGCAAGTTTATGAAATATTGTGTGAATAAGATGACTGACTATCTTAACATTTTTATTCACGGGATTCCGCGAATTTCGTTGGATCTCCATTTTAAATATAAGGGATAACATTTTCCCAGCGAGACTCTACCCATTTATCTGACTCACAGGGCAAGTGAATGAAGTATTGCTCAGTTTATTTTAAATGTTTCGTCGTGGAAAATGTAATGCTGTTTCTAGAAAGAGGTTTCACTCATGAGTTTATTTATTTTTGCCAATGAAGTTCAAACAAAAATATATTTTATAATCAATACTGGAGATTAAATGATAATGTATTTAGTTCGTAAAGCACCGAATAATTTTTTATTCTGTGCTTTCACTTTTAAATTTCGTCAGTTCATATTACTTGTATTTTCCACAATAATGAACATTCCGATTATTAATACCTGAAAAACGCCGGGAAAACAGTTTGTTTTACGTATTATTAAGTTTCTCTGAATTTGTATATTTATATTTATTATTTAGTTCATTTCTTCATCATTTCTAAAATAATTTGTTCGATTCACAAGGTCTATTTGGTTCTCAAACTGTAAATATTACGAGTCCACCAATATGGACACAGAACCGAATGTAAGAAAATATTATATTACAGACTTTATTAGACAGAATGTCAAAATCTGAATTGATAAATAAACCTATTTTACTTCTGAATAATACAGTGTCCATACATCACATTTATAAATCATAATGTGAAGAATTCTCTAAAACAAAGAAATTCCGAGTAATTCTTCTTAATATAATGATGAGATGTTACATATATTGTAATTCGTGATAACAAACTATATAATTCTGTTAAATAAGTAACTTAAAACTAGGCAGAACAACTGAGTATTAAGATATCATACTGTAAAATAATTCGTAACAGTATAAAAGGGAATAAAATTTAAATCCATTGTATTATAGTGATGTATATAACAATAGAATATTATTCTATTAGCAGTTAAATTTTGTAATTGATTAACGTCACAGATATACATATATATATATATATATATATATATATATATATGTGTGTGTGTGTGTGTGTGTATAGTAATGACCCGCTTTCGTGAATACAAAAAAAATATTGAGTTTTCAAATTTTGTTTCAAACTTTCATATTTAAGTTTAGTAAAATTAATATTTACTTCATACTGAAAATAATAAATGTAACTTATCAAACAAGTTATTTGGGAAAGCGAAAGTCGTTTCTTTTCTTAGGATGTGGGGCTACTGGACTCGGAAGGTGACTTGCGGCCCATTTAGGACAAAAGAAGGATTTAATAAACCCGAGGTCAAGAAGACGTTAAAAGGGGTGACTGACAGCTTCGAGTGACGACCAAAATTAAAAAATTAAAAAATAGAAACCCGAAAACATCTGCTTCGCAGACGGGGACACTAAATTTTCTGATATCTGGGAGAATTCAGTGTAGCGTGAAATACAATGGATTTAATTGGCTACCATATTGAATGAGGCCAACCAATGAAATTCAAACAAAATTACCAGCGATTGGTCAACTTGGGAATTTCTAGATCTAATGAGTCGTAATCGGAGGAAGGAAGAACAGTAAATGTCAGTCGGTTGGAACTGCTTTAAACGACAAGGTGTGACCAGCCACAGAAGAGGGTTGTGGAGCATAAATAGTTCGTGTATTTTTAAGTATCTTAATTCCAGACCTCAGTTGTTGATTAAATTAAGTTAAATTTGCCACGTTTTTCTTTACTCCCCAATATTTGTAAGAACCCAAAGGGAAAGAGAACGTTGATATAATTATTTAATTTCTGCCTTATTTTTACCAAATTCAGTTTGATATTCTGTTTTAATAAATTTATATTAATTCAATTCTTTTTCTCCTTCCTTGTATCAAATGTAAACCTCACCCAATAACTGTACACCAAGTAGTTTATGATTCCAATATATTGAGATTATCTGCTTTCGCGAATACGTAAACATAATATCGAGTTTTTGGTTCTTGTACCACGCCCTTCCAACGGCGGGAGAGGCGTTATAGTTTTTTATTTTAGGGCAACAGGCTACATGAGGGTGATCCACATTGGGCAACTCCCCTTTAATAACATAGGAAGGGATTTGAAAGGGGGGTGCGGAAGGGTAGAGGAAGGTAGCCAAGGGTTACTAGGGCCCCCGGGCTATATTTTAAGGATCCTACCGGCATTTGCCTAAAGAAATGCAGGGAAAACCTTAGAAAAACCTGCATCGGGTAGGTCGGGCATTGGGTACTTGTCCCACGCCCTTCCGATAGCGGGAGAGGAGTTTGCTGTGGGGACGCAGCATTCCCTTCTCCGTGCCTCGACCAGCTTAGGAGGCAGCTGGCCGAATATTCCAATGGGAATAGCGAACAACTCTTACCGTATGCCCAAGGTCTGTGACCCCGGAACATACACCTCTCAAAACAGGCCGAGGTGCCTCGGCTTGTGGGAACCTTAGTTCAAAAATGGAGAGGAAAAGGCATCCCCAAGGTAGCCCCTTCGTATCTCTCCTAAAAGGTTTTGCCTGCGTGAGTAAATCCCTAAAAGTAATGCAGGACAAACCCTATAAAAAACCTACATTGGGTAGGTCGGGCATTTGGTACTTGTCCCACCCCCTTCCGATGACTGGAGAGGAGTTTGCTGTGGGGACGCAGCTTACCCCTCGCCATGCCTTGGCCTGTTTAGGAGGCAGCTGGCCGACTATTCCAATAGGAATAGTGGACAACTCTTGCCGTATGCCCAAGGTCTGCGACCCCGGAACATACACCTCTCATAACAGACCGAGGTGCCTCGGCATGTGGGAACCTTAGTTAAAAAAACCAGAGAGATGTGAGAGCATCCCCAAAGGTAGCCCCCGACAGAGCTCTCTGGGAAGGTTCACCTGCGAGAAATCCTCTCGCAGGCTTACTTGATGGGGGGGGGGGGGTTATATTGCAAGTTAAGTTGTTAACTTAACTACGGGTTTTGGTTTCAACTGAGAGAGAATAATTAAATCTGCATTTAATAGAAATTTATAACGAGGTAGTAAATTATTCAGCACCGAATTTGTCTACACAAACATATAGATACCAGATACCAAGCTACATAGTACAACCAAGGGAAGCAGCGATTCAATCTTGTTTGGTTACCACATCGCCTTCGCAGATCCTCCTGTGAAGTACGGTCTACCGATTCGGAAACAGCTTGGAGAAATCGCGTTAACACCTTCCTTTGGGGCTACTCCAAGCTGGTGCTTCACTTCTGCTTACCCGTATGCCACATTAATCACAAGTGTTTTGAAAAGTTCTCTAAAATAGATTATTAACGGAAAAACGAATGTGAAAGCTTTATGAGTTGAACTATTGAGAAAAGTGAATAAAGGAAACTAATATTCAATTTGTAGAAGTTGAACTCATAATGAAAACCATTGATTAACTTAATAAAACGAGATTGTTTTCCTTTATTTGGATAGGAATAATGCATTGATTGTTAAGAAAAGAAATAGGATTTTATTAACGTTAAAAAAGGATTAGTAAGAAAAAGAATGTTCAAAAGATTTACAGCCACTTAAACTCCATAAAAAGAAGACTATTTCAACCTGCATCAGATCTAATGGATGGAGGAATTTCGCACAGAATCTGGAGTCCATAGCTCAGTTACTAGATCTTCCGCCCGTCAAGCAGGAGGTCCCGCGTTCGATACTTGATTTGGTCAACAGTTTTGCACCCTGGTATTTTAATCAAGAAAACTGTTCATTTATGCAGCGGTGAGTTTGTAAAATTAACTCTGAATTTAACTCCATCACAACAAATCAATTAGAGTTGCGCCAGTAGATTAAATCTAGAAACTATTAGAATTAAATGTGTTTAGGTCCCACGTGAGTTTAACATAAAAAGTAATGAGATACATTCCCTCTGATGGGTACTGTGGGCCTACTTCACTATATTGAAAACAGGGCTTTTTGGATTATATTGTGTATTAAGTGGCCAAATGAAAATATTTCACAGCAGTAGATAATAAAATTGGATTGATCTTACGTTTTAGAAAGATACTGAACACTTTCGTTGCATTTATTTTTGCGCACGTCTCACGCCAGGGAAAATTGAAGTCCGGCGGGTTTCCACAACAATCCAATTGTGTGGCACAGTATCTACGTAGAAAAACTAGTTCCGACAGGTATTCAAATTAGCAGAGCAAAACTGTCTTTCTGCACAGAAATCTTTCGGATCTCCGAACGAGGTCTGGGTCGAACCCACAGCACGATATTAGACAGTCCTCCCTACTGCAAACTCGATTGTTCCAAGAAAACCGTTTCAACGTGAAACTTGTGACTGTTCACAACTCTTATTGTTACTTCTATAATGTTTAAGCAATACGAACTATTAAGACTGTTTCAAATGCAATTGCTGCGGTTAAAAAATAATTGTAAGGCGAGAACAAATGTAAACCTTCTCGGTTCCGAAATTTCTCTTCGATGTGTCTCAAATATGTAGTCTCAATGCTTCTAAAATTCATTCTATCAAAAAAGTCTCGTATTGAAACTTAGTGCAATAAAAACGTCCTACTCAAATGATGTATGGAATTAGCCGTAGTAACTTTTAAAAATACAGAATAACAGACGTTTTCTAACTATTCTCTAGCAGTACTTGATTACTACAACAATATAAATCATACAATAACACTTAATCAAAAACATGAAGATTCCGTCACAAGAATTTTTGTTTGAATTAATTATGGTATAAATTAGTGCTTTATTGTAGACAAATCGGAAAGATTTAGTGGAAAAACAGTGACATTTTATTTAGAACATCGAGGAAAGAATGCTCTATGCTGTGAAGGACTATAATATTTCGAAATCAAGTGTTGGCGCACTGGGCTAACTTGTACGTCCCACGGAGGTGTACAAAACAATGTGTTTGAAACGTTTCAGTGTGTAAATTTGCATTCAATTGGAATAATGACTTTTACAAACTTTGAAATAAGATGCAGTGTCTATATTGGCTCCCGAATTGCAGACCTGCTTTATAAAAACAAATTTTTGGCAATTTAGAGGTGTTGCCACCGGAGAATCGGAGCGTACAGCCCACGTCGTAATTAATAAAATTTTAGCTAAATAACGCCGTTAAAGTTTATTTTATTTGTGAGTCAGTTCAAGAAGGAATTGTGACGAAATCAGTGGTGATTTCCGAACTTCTTCCAGGAGTTACAGGGGCGAACTGGTATCCACCTGCTTCTAGCACGAGGAAATTGCCATATTTCCCCTCTCTCCTCTCCGAACCTGACCAGCTGATCGTTTATGATAAGTACAATGTAACATTGTGCATTATTTCAAGTTTTTAATTTATTTTTTTGTTTACGAGAGCACAATGAAACATTAGCGAATTAAAAACTGTGTATAGCTAAATCAAGAAAAATATTTAATATTATTGAGTTGTTTCATTTTGCCTTTCAAAACATCAACTAAGAATGGTATAAATTAATTTAAACAAAAATTTGTATTTCAAATTGCAACTGAAGATCGGCTTAAAATTAGAATGGAATTTAAAATAACTTTCTTTGAATGTTAATAAAAATTTTAAATTGGATTTAATTAAATATTTTGTGTTAGTGTAAGCAATGATATTTCGATTTGACGGATTTTAATTTTATCTGCCTTGTAAAAGTTGAATCTTTTCTAATACTTAGTGAAATAAATTTTAAATTTATTTGATTTTAAGATTTTTTTGATTAAATTTTTGAGTATTAAATATTCTTATTCTTAATCTTTGAATTTAATTTTAATTTTATTTTTAAAATTAAGGTGTCTTTAGATTAAAATTATCATTTTCTTTGGAATTAATTATTTCAGTAAAGTAATTTTTTTCTTCTCAATCATGGAACAAAATTTTTAGTTCCGTTTAATGTTATTGAATATTCAAAGCTGTTAAATCAATTTAAATAATAAAAATGTGTAATTCAATTTCAATTTCTTAATGGTAAGTTTTTAATTTTCATCTCAAATATTGAGTTGAATGGGGTACATAGTTGTTGAGGGAATACTTTATAATGTGATTCATAGAAGTCATTATACAACTCAATTATTGTTTTAATTCAGTGGTTATTGGTATTTCGTGTCGCCATACACTGTTACTTATAAATTTGCTCTGCTATCTAAGGGCGAGCGAAGGCACAGGTAAGAGTCCGTCCGGTGGCGGAATGTTGTTAATATATAGTAATGTTTCTATAATTTTTTATTACAATACATTCTAAAAACAAAACACAAAATTTATTTGTCAACTATGTGGAAGAAATGTATGTACCAAAATTCAGAAATAACTTAATAATTCAAATAATTCTCACTTGTAAATAATTCTTCGTGCGATTGTAAAAAAATTCAATGGGTGTTGCTGAATCACGTCCTCTCCTTCTTTAATTGTTCTTGTAGTGCTAAATACTAAGAGTAAACATAATTTATTTTCCAGTGAAAGTAACAAAAACATCTCATAATAATTCATCATTTGCAGCCTCCTCTCTTCCCTTTATAGCCACCCTTATGCTCGTCAAGTTATGTTACCATCTTTGGTCTAATAAAGTTAATTGAGTAAATGCAACTAGAAACATTGGAAGTAAAATGAAAAGAAGCGGTACAAGCATTGAATATTAACGTGAAAGTAAACAATCTAATGATTTTATACGTAGAATATGCATATCATCAATTATGAGTGCATTTTACACACACACACAAAATAGTTTAACAACGCTGTGGTTGACATCTGATTTGTTGCTGAGCAAATATAATTATCACAGTAAAAGTTGGTGCTTTAGGTATTGTATTATTTTTATGACGTTTTTCTCGGTAAACCTCTATTAATGAGATATTTGTCTTCTTAGGTCTACAAAACTCGTACGTCTAGTTCTATTGACTACAGAAAACACTTTCGTACTCAAGAATTTGTAAACTGTATCACTGTGTTTTGAAAAAATGTTCTATAAGATGCTGCGGGTGTTCTACAAGGTACTCCATAACATACAGCCTCAATCCTATTTGAATCTAAATAAAAAAAATTGCATACTACAAATGGTCTTTCCTAGTGCCACATATATAAAGTTTGATAAATGCGAAATTGACGGAGGAAACAATTTTATTCTTAAAAATTTTATAGAAGGATGTTGCGTTTCAGACTATATATACCTCTGGTTATATATAAAGTGAGATACAGTTTAAACAGTCTATTATTGTCCATTACATGTTGGCACGAACTAATGTAAAAACATGATTTACTGAATATAATTCGAACGTACACAAACAAGTAGGTTTAAACATTTGTGATGATGAACCAACACATCGGATAAACTGTCAGTATTTAACAGGGCCGGATTCGGGGAATTACTGCTTGTTTTAGAGCAAGCGAGCAGTGAAATGCTGTTGAAAACGATATGCCCAACCTCATTATAAACGCGAAATCCGGAAGGAGGCGCAAATGTTGACATCAATCACTCGTCGAGCGCGTCGTCATAGGACCAAATACTGCCTGCATTCGGCTCGATTAATGGCGTGTAACGGCACACATGCTGCGATGCCTCACGCAACACTAAATATTTAACACTCTATGAATCACTTTACCGCTACGCGAGAACCATCTTGACAGTCCCTCCATACGGCTGATTTAGCAGGTGTTTCAAAATCCAATTTAGCAGCTTCATAGTGATTAATTAAAAATTGCACCAGGCCGCACGTTTCCAGTCCTTTTGGTATTACATTTAGCATTTGTTTTCCATATTGATGGACACAACTTCATTCATTAAAAATCCCACTTTCTACCCCTGTTCGTTTTGACTGGTGTTTCATACATACGAATCTCAAAACCAAAAAGAATGGTATCAAACATAAATATGTAAGATGAAATATTTTATTGTGAAACAATCAACTGGCAGTCGGCTTTCAGTTTTTATAACGTAAAACAATGTATGATTGTAGTACAAATATATTCATTAAATATTGTTATTGTGCTATTAAAACTCCAGACTATTAAAACAAAAATAGTTATAAAATTAATTTCCCTAAAACTATAACTTAATTTTATACTAACCATCAACCCACCTCCAAAAATCGATAATATATGAACGAGTATGTTTCGAAATAATATATATATATGTAACAGTTTGTACTTAATTATTGTTTTTAAAAGTATGAAGGCCGTAAGTAAGTAAAAGCGGAAGATTTTTGTTTGATTTCATTGTTATTATTAGGTTTAGGTTGAAAATGTTAATTTAAAACAAATATTATAGTTAATTTATTTCATGTTTCATTGTAATTTGGCTACATTGCCAGATCACGGACAAACTAACGATAATGTGATTAATAAGAAAGACATTGTAAAAAAAACAGTGAAGTGAGTTTGGTGAGACTGATTAATTTTGGAGAAATAATGTAAAGTATCGTATGAAATTGCTACGTAGTTGAAGTGCGCGATCGAAGTGTCGATACCTGCTTGCAGCGACGAGCAGCGTTTTACCGACGCTTGAAGACACAAGGCATGTTCAAAAGTTTGAATTAGGAAATTCAGCTCTTATTGGCATCCGAAATTTCAAATACGATATAAAAGCTCCAATTTTCAGCCATTTAGCAAGAGTTTGCTACGGACAGTCACGGGTAACGTTACTCAAGGTCGTGCTATGCGAGTATGGATCGTACTCATAGTCATACTCATGATGGTCAACGCTTATCAGTTATCAACGTGCTAGGGACGGACAGTGCATCATCAGCTGAGATTAAAACGGGGAGACAAGTGTGGTGAAGTGATAAGAATTATTGAACATTGGCGATTCGTGCCGTTCTGATTTTAATTTTTCTTCAAATAATAGGACGAATAGAATAATAAACGATTTTAAACGGTATTATTGAAATAAAAAGACATTTAATGACCATTGTGATTACCTTTATTAAATCAAAATTCAATTAGTGTTTTTTAAATAACTTTAATAACTTTTTAATTCCAATATTCTTTTCTTAAAACCACCCAGGGCCAACTCGACAAAGAAATTGACTGTTCCACCTTATTTGTAACCTAAATCTAGCTTCATATAAGGTACGCGTAGTTGAAACTTATCTTTCCCATCATAAAACACAATTTATGAATATTTAATTCATACGTTAAATCCGGACAGATTTATACGGGTTAGAAAGCTTTGCCTGGAGAAATACAATTTTTTTCAGATAAATTGTATTTAACTGAATGACAAAGTATTCTTAATATCTGCAAAACAGATTATTTAAACTCTATTTTACACGTTTCTAAAAACTTTTATAGCGATTGTTGATGAGGTAGCCCCTGCTAAATTAAAACCTACAAAGAACGTTAACAACTGGATTAATAATGGTATTCGAATATCGCGGGATAAACTCTGCTTTTTGAACAAACTCAAGAATCACTCCGCATCCCCTCAATTACTTAATTATATGCAAACTTACAGACGTATTTACAACAGAGTGCTGGTAGCCCAGAAAAACCTGAATAATTCTACTCGCATAGCAAATGCTGATAATAAAATCAAAGCAACTTGGAATGTTATCAAAAATGTATCGGGTAAAGTTGTCGGCAATCACAAAGAAATTACATTTATAGACCAGAGTGAAACCTTTTCTGGTAGAGAAGCAGCTTGCAAATTCAATTCGTATTACGTAAATGTTGCTAACCTTCATATAAAAGATAACCTCAGCGTATATTGAGGATAACTTATACAAATTCTTGCAGAACTCTGTTCCGGTTCTGCGTATATTTTCAACCTATATGTATAGATGAAATCATTACAGTGATAAGAAACTTGAAGTGTTCCCAAGCTGCAGATATATGTCATAACAAGCCAAATGTTAAAAGAGTGTGCCAAAGCCATCGCATCTCCACTTCAATTCATATTTAACAAATGTATTCAAACTTGAATTGTTCCCGATTCTCTCAAAATTACGAAAGTAATCCCCTTATTCAAGAAAAGTTCATCATCCGACAAATCAAATTATAGACCCATTTCTCTGCTTCCTATTTTTTTCCAAAATATTTGAAAAAAAATTCAAATCAAATTACATAATTTCTGGACCAATTATAATATTTTAAGATCCTTCCAGCATGACCTTCTTAAAGGAAAATCCACAAATAGTGCAAGTAAAACTTTATGCAAAATATTCAAAATTCATTGGATGAGTGATTGAAGGTAGCTGGAATATTTGCTGATTTGTCTAAGGCATTCGACACGGTTGATCATGAAATTTTACTAAGAAAATTAGAATATTATGGCGTACGGGGAAACGCCTTACTTCTCTTAAAATCATATCTAAAAAACAAAAGGCAGTGATCGAAACTAAAGATGGGCATGTTTATTTATCCGCTTGGAAATTAATTACTTGCGGTGTTCCTCAAGGCTCGATTCTTGGGCCTTTACTTTTCATTCTTTATATTAATGATCTTCCAGGATTCGTACATTCTCTGAAATCAATTATTTACGTGGATAATACAAATGTATTATAAAACTGCAGATAAAAATGTTGATAATCTTGTTAGAAACGTAAACATCACTCTAGATAAACTAAATGTATGGTTTAAAGACAATAAATTATCACTAAGTCTAGATAAAAGCAAGGTCGTCCATTTCTCAGCGGATGATATTAAAAACCTTCTAGACACGTTCTCGGCTGAGGCGCCTGGGTCTTATGATTGATAGTAATTTCACTCAGCATGTAGATCTGCTTGCTAGAGTTGTTATTGTCTCAGAAACTTAATGCAACATCAGCACAACGAAAATGGTGTACTTTGCGTATTTTCATTCCTTTATAAGTTCTGGCATTGAAAATTGGGTCAAATGGTCAAGAAGCATTGATAAAGTTGCAAAAGCGTGTCATCAAAATACTTCCTAATACCGATAATAAATCCAGTTGTAAACCGTTTTTCAAAAGTCTGCGAATATTATCTCTTCCCAGCGAGTTTCATCACGAAATTTTAAAAAATTTTAAGCGGAATATGAATCTTTTTCAAACGAATGGCGAGTCTCACGATTATGAGACTAGAAATTGCTCAGGTCTAAGATCTTTGCTCTCTACCAGACAAGTATTCACCATTCAGGGATAGTTTTATACATTAGTTTTTCTCCAGATGTTAAGAACAATATAAACTACAAGAGTTTTGGGATTCATTGTGAAAATGTTGTACTGAAAGGTGCCGGTGTTTTATTCAGTTTCTAGATCGTTCCCCTAATAATTAATTTTTTTAAACACTGCAAAAGTGTTCAATGTGTTGCTTACTTCATAACTTGTTTATTCTCTTTTGGTCTTTTATGCTCTTTTGTTTGTTTGTTACATGTACGGCATGTAGTTTGCAGATTACTCGTCGCTCTGTTTCATGAAGTTACTTGTCCGTCGTTTTTTTCCTCCTAGTGTGCCTGCGTGAAGCGTTGTGTTTATTTTTGTGTGATGTGGAAATTTTATATTTTATGATAGTTCATCTTCGAATCATTAATTATTTACTAGGAAATATTGAATATTTTTATTAGAACTGTAAATATTATATTATACCATTAGTATAGTTAAATAATTATTATTTTTGTTATAATTCATATTATTTTACTTATGTTGGACAGGGAAATTTGTGTTTCCGAATTTTAGTATTTTTATGATAACTTTCAATTATTTATAATTGTAGCATTCAGTTCTTATATTGTAATTTTATGTATTGACGTGTAGTTAAGTTAATCTTAAACGAGCGAGCGCTTCGTCTCAAGGCATAAACGTGAGAAGTCAATTTTTTAGCGTTTTATTTATATGTCACATTCTGTAGGGCCTACCAAATATTTCCGTTACAATTACTCGATTCATAAAAATGAGAGAATACCGCAAACGAACACGTCATCCTGCATCTGTGTTTCGTGATACTGAAACCTATATTAAATTTCAATATTCTCCAAATTGTAATATATAAAGAGGACGTAATTTAGCCCAAAGTTGACGTTCAAGGCAAAAATTTCACATCAAAATTTAGCCGAGAAATTATTTACCTCCTTACATCCGTACAAGTGTAGAAGTCTCTACCATTGGACAGAAAACACACTATCCAATTACAAAAACTTTTCACTTTATTTTGACATAACAGTTGCTGAATTTTTTTTCTTGATAAAGAGGTTTGGTAGCATCTATAACAAACAAGTTTATCTGTTATACAAAGAAAACTATTTCATTTGAAATAGACATATCTTGAATATACCTTAGAGATATTTGTACTTCAAAGTACATGTGTATGGCCATCAGTATATTCAGCTATTAGAAAATCGTAGCAACAATTTTAAACTGGTTTTTGTTGATTTGATCCTAAATTATTTTTCTTTCATCATACGTAGCGTAAGTGCAGTATAATCTATAAGAACTTAGATCTTTTCACCTCAGATGATTTAACGAGACGAGGAGTTACTTTTACTTCATTTACATTGAGACTGAAGGTAAAACAGTATCAATTTGTAACAGATGTTTGTAATTATTTACCCGGTCCAGTTAGTCCAGTTGTATTTAATAATATTTGAGGCATTAGGCATGACTCTACACTACTATTGACTAATTGCAAGAAACTCCAAACTTTCAATCTCCAATAAACTACTGAGTTACAATCAAATATTGAAACCATACCGTAACCGGTTTTGGGGCTGTGTCTGTGACACAAATATTAAGTACATCCGAACATTTCAGAAGTGCTTCGAAACGTAGTAAATACGAAATACGATCTTCATAAGGATACCTGAATGCGAATCATTAAGGAAGTTAAAAAAGTATGCTGGAAATCCTGAACGCAGTAGCACCAAAACGTTTGGACAATCAACAACTTTTCAGAAGATTGAAATATTTAGTATCAGTATGTAACTCTGAAGGTTTGTAATTATTTACCCGTTACAGTAAGTAAGTACTTTCTTTGTTAATTGGAATTAATGTAGTAGTGTTTTTTACGAAAAAGATAATTTTTTGATTTCTTGAAGCGGAAAATTCGAGTCTCATATTTCCAAATATTGTTACCGTTTTGTCGCACTTTTTATCGCTTTTATTTAAATTTAAACAATCGAAACTAACATGTATTTATTTTTAGCAATGCAAACGCATCTAACCGGTGGTACTATAATGAGAGGGAAAGAGATCTTGGTTTTCGTTTATGTAATAATTAAATGGATATATGTAAGACCAATAGTAGCATGATAGAACAATATGATCGGTTCTGTTTTCTAAGAAGGCTCTGAGTTCTAGCCCTTTCAATTTCCATTTTATACGAAATTAATGAAGAAATAAATCGCTTACATAACCTCCACATTCTTGTGGAATATTTTCCGCTGATTGGCTCCGTCAAGAAAATAGTAAGTTGCAATGTTCGTCCAGTCTACAAGTTTTCCTTCTTGCTGCCTCTCTTTCTCCGAAAAAGCTATGGGATAAACTTTTGACTGCGTTTCTCTATGATGACTAACTATGCAATTGAGCAAAATAATGCTAACATGCCCAAAAAGAAAAAGCCTCCAGAGATTTTCTCTCGCTTTTTATACATAGAAAAACCTCAACCCCTTAAATCAGGTGGCCTAGATGGTATAAAGTTGTTTATGATCAGCTCGCAAAGAAATCCTCAAATCTGGGTTTCCAGCAGGCCGGTAAACGTCGATTATTTAAACAAACCATTATTTTGAAATGTCTGGAGGATTTGAATATTCTTTTATGTAGACTTTGTACTTCTCGCAGGCGAAATTATGAAGGATTTACTCGTTCGTACCACAAGTTTCCAATAAATTTTGTCGTGCGGCTTACAAAATAGTAGGTTACGTTCGATAGAAAATTCCCATTATGGAAGAGTTCCGATGGAAAAATATGTAAACAATTCAATAAAATTTTGTGGTATCTATATTTTTATCGGGAAGCTTCCAAGAACAGATGGGATATGCCGATCGTGAATTAGAACGATTATTCTTCAGCGCATATTGTTTTCAAATAAATGTATCATCGAATTGTTTAAAATTACCACAATAACAGCGTACAATCGAAAATATCTCTGAAATACGATATTTGCGGTAATTACCGATAATCCGAATAGGGATAATTGTAATTTTGTGAACGAAACAATCCTCTTAGTCGTTTAAAACCCACATTCATTAGGAAAATATCTTACTGCTATTTATTCAGACAATGTGCTGTTCATATTCCGTACAGTTATTGAGAGAACTCATCACAACTTGCTGGTATTAGTTGAGGCTATACTTATATTTAGATTTACCTTGGTTGAAGTCAATCGAAGTTTCAGCCAAATTTTAATCCTGTTGATTTATTTGATTGAAGACATCGAGAGAGTTAAAAAATGATTGATAGTATATTATAAGGCTATATAAAAAGGAAATAGACTCAGAAGGTCGAAATAAAGCCCAAAAAATTTATTCACAACTCTTTCCGTACATAAATCTCGAACTTTTATTCGGAACCGTTAAAAAAATTCAGCTTGGGAATATGTTAATAACTTCAATGAAACCTATAATTTTTAAATAGAAAATTCGACTTGTTTCCATTATTTGCGCGATCGTTTATTGCTAAGTAAATTAAAAAACATAAAATAATGTTTAATTTCGTATAATTAATCATATGAGTTTTCGCCTTACAAATATAATATTATAAATAAGTAAAAATATTAGTGTAATTAATATTCTTATTGACAAATGCATCGGTGGCTGCTGTGAGTTTGTTCAATGTCATTCATTTTCAACTTACTGCTGTACCTGCTCACTGGATCGTCAAATAAAGCCGAAGAAATTGGTCGTCCGAGAAGATTTTTGTGATTGGACAATAGAGGAGAAAAACAAGATGGCGCGAGGAATAAAATCAGAGGCAAACATCTCTCTTGACCGTGGAATGAGCCAGCCGTCATTAACTTACAACCCCGATAGTTATAAATTCAACAAATTTAGTACATAATTCTGAAATCCAGGATTTTATTTTTTTCATATTATTTCTTTATCCAGAAGCACCGGTGGAGCAGCTACAGAACAGATAATTCTCAACTATTGTTGCAGACATGGCTTTTGACTGGTGCAGTTGTCTCTCTCGGTTTTTACATATTTTCTACGACCGAAGAAAGGAACAAGGCTTCGAGAAACGTTGTATTGTATTTACATCACCACTTATTTTGTCTGCAAACGGCTATCTTTCGTATTATTACTGTTTCAGAATATTCGTGGACGAAGAAAATTAGCAGCTGCATTTGAGAGTTTCAACCATTTAACGGAGCTCACCTACGCCAATTTGTTGTTGTTTTTTTCGCTTGTTTGGAGTCACATCATACAAGCAAATCTTACTTAGTGCCGAGGTATCGAAATCGTAAGATTGGGTGCCAGGCGTTGCTAGGGGATTTATTTGAATTATACCGAAAGAGGAATTAAGTCAACGAGTAACACTTGATTTCAGAGGCATCGAGAGCGTCACTTACTTGGACCATTAACCTCTTGATGGGCACACCCCAACTTATGCTGACAGGTAGAGATAGCTTTTATTTTGGTAGGATGATGACTACTGACAGTAACAATCCAGTCAAGAATTCCTGTGGTACAATAAATAAGCACGGTACCTTATGAGTCTAAAATGACCTCCTGTGATGTAGGGATCAGCGTGATTGCTTCGCATCACAGAGGTCTCGGTTTTGAATTCCGGGGAGAGCATGGATGTTTGTGTGCGTGAGAGATACTCTAGTTTCCCGATAAGGCAAAAATGAGTACCTATAAAGAGTCGCTGACAGATGTCGATGCGACTGTAAACAGATCAATAAAAAAATCTAAAATATCTCTATGCATTAAGAGAGAAAAATATACGCAGTATTGTCATGGAGTCAAGAATACACGTGACATTCCGAAATGTAAATAGTGCCTAAATTTTAGAGGGAATTAAAAATACTCCCAGGTAAAATACTCCGGTTCCTTTAGCGTTTAAACATTACTCCTGTATCTTATGTGAACCTTGATACTCCCTGTAACCGTAAAGGACTCAAAATACTCATGATATCTTAAGACAGTAAAAAAATCCCTACATATTAAGAGTGAAAGAAAATACTTCCGGTACATCAGGGAAGACAAACGTAGTGCCGGAACAATAAAGAAGCCATGAATATTCCCTATCCATAAAGAGGATCAAAGTCCTGATACCTTAAGGAGCAAAATAATTACGGTCTTTTATGGGTGTGAAAAATAATCCCGATATATTATGCCTTATCTTCCCCCGATATGTTAAAGAAGGAAAAAGTCCAGGTTCGTCGAAAGAGGAATGGAGAAATACTCGTTAATGAAATCAAGAATCCTTCAGGAATATTAAATGTGTCAAAAATAATATCGGTACCATAATAAAATAAAAAATAATTCTGATAACATTAAGGATTCATATATACTACTGTTAACTTATAGGTTGAAAAATACTTCCGGTACCTTAAGAAGGTAAATAATACAACTTTGTTCCGTCAAACATGTAGTGCGTGCATCGTATAAAAGGGGTATCTCAATAAAACTTAAATTATTTCTGGGATCGTACAACCTTAAGTATTGTTTTTTATTATCATTCGATGTAACCCATATATAATTGGCCTTTATACCTTATTAATTACGCCACCAGTTGTTTCGGTTGATTACAATATATATTGCATTATATTTTTCTTGAAGTACCGTGGGACTCAATCCACAGATAAATACCCAGTAAAACCCCAAAGCCTTAGTACTCCGACTCCGCCCCATAGAACCGCCGTCAGATCTGGTTGGCGAGACATCTTAATCACGCAAATGCTAATTTTACCCCATGAGCCACCCTTTCATTTAACACTCATCGTTTCGGAGCATTATTATCACGCACGCGGCGTATTTAACTGCAGTATTCCATTTTATATGTTTGTATATGTGACTGTATGTATGTATTTTTAGTCTTCTTCGAATGATTTTTATAAAACTCCTTTCATTTTCTACTAATATGTAGATTATGGTGTGAATGTTCGGGATGTAGCTGTTCATGTCTAATGTAACGTCATGACTACTTGATTAGAACCTAAAGAATTTATCGCTGTATGGCAGATGCCTCGTACTAAAAGTACGTAGGAATTTTTATAAGAATATATATTGCACGTCATTTATACGTGCTTGGACCGTGATTATTCACACGTTTGAGGGCAATACGTTAAGAAGCGTGAATTTCACGTGGAGAGGCAGCACAAAGGCACGGAGCAGATGCTATCTGTGTTTCGTTCCCACCGTTCCCACAGCAGCAATGAGCCAAGGCCGGACAGGGCCCGAGGCACGCGCGTGGAAGCCGCGTGGCCCTTTGCGTGCAACTCGGTCACTTGACAAACTTCGTTAAATTTATCTACCTCTTCGACAATAGAGCCTGTCAACAGACTGCTCAATGTTTCGCTACGTTGCAGTTGCCATGATCAATTATTACCTTCACATGGTACAGGTCCCATTTATGGCAAACAATAGCAGTAGCTCAGTCACGCATAGAGGATATGGGTTTCATGAGCATGGACAATGAGTAATTGCACTTCCATTGGGTTGTCCCTTAAGACTTAGTCCTCATACGTTTATTACGTATTTTATAACCAAAATACATAATTAAAAGTAATATTTTAAAATGCGAATTTAGAGTTTCCCATTGAATTAGATGAATACAGAGTGCTGCAGGGTGTCGAAATGTTGTGTTTCACAGAAGATAAAACTCTGGTTGAGATGTGTGAGAAGACTCAAAAAGTCGAACACTAAAGAAGAGTTTGTTAGCTGACATGACAGCAAAAGCACTGACATCTATCGACAACAGGTCGTAACTAATAATACTGAGGCCCTGGCACGCAGTTACAATTATAACAATTAGATGAAATATCCAAATTCAGATAAAATTAAGTGATGATATAAATACTACACAACGCGTTTCGGACCCTTGTCCCTTGTCCAAGAACGTTATTTTATCTAATTAGTATATTTTATACAGACGTGTTACATTATTATCACAGTTTCAATGAACAACTCTAAAGTAAATTATTGACTTATCTGAAATTTTCTATATTATTTTCCAAAAAGTATTACTCACAATAGAATTTTCCCATCATTTTAGCCTCACTTTTAAATGAATAAGAAAAACAAAGTGATAATTTCAGTTACATTAAATGCACCCTTCATTCTGGACGAACCTGTTTACCGTGGTAATTAAAAAAAAATTTTTTAAATAATTCTTTTTAATAGCATTTATTATTTAGCCTATTTACGAAAGTCCGTTTCCTTGGTGAGTTTAATTTTGTCCGCGTGTAATAATGTAATTCTGAGAACAATGAATGACTTATTACTATTATTAGTAGAGATCAAATTGTGTTTTAACGTATCCATCAGGATAGCCAGTTTCAAAGAAGTCCTTCAACATTTACACGAATTCATAGGCCTAGAAGTTATTATAATAATGAAAGTATAATTAAATAAACAAAATCAAAATATGCCTCACGTTGAGGACGCCAATTTGTGGTATTTTACTAAATTAAACAAATTTAAATATTAATAGTCTAACGATGAGGTGCCAATTTAATTTTTTTTAAATGAAAGGATGTTAATAAATAAAATTTTTAGTTAATTAAACAAACACATTAATTTATTAGATGCACAAAGATTTAAAGTTACAAAATTTACAACGTACAATCAAAAATTTTTACTCTCTCTCTCAGGGTCTTTAATTGGGCCTTTAAATAAATAAAAGTCACTTTTTTCTAAACAATCAAATCCTCCCACAAGCCGAGGCACCTCGGCCTGTTTTGAGAGGTGTATGTTCCGGGGTCGCAGACCTTGGGCATACGGTAAGAGTTGTCCGCTATTCCTATTGGAATAGTCGGCCAGCTGCCTCCTAAACTGGTCGAAGCACGGAGAAGGGAATGCTGCGTCCCCACAGCAAACTCCTCTCCCGCTATCGGAAGGGCGTGGGACAAGTACCCAATGCCCGACCTACCCGATGCAGGTTTTTCTAGGGTTTTCCCTGCATTTCTTTAGGCGAATGCTGAGTAGGATCCTTAAACCATAGCCCGGGGGCTCTAGTTAACCCTTTGCTACCTTCCTCTACCCTTCCATATCCCCCCTTTCTAATCCCTTCCTATGCTATTAAAGGGGAGTTGCCCAATGTGGATCACCCCTCATGTAGCCTGTTGCCCTAAAAAAAAAATCTAAACAATCAAATTACTGTGAAGCTATGCAAATACACAATATATACAATATTCGAAAAGCCGAAATCTGACGATTTTATCTTTAACTAAAGGTTTACAATAATAATTGAATGGATATTATGACTTACAGTTTCACTCGTACCAGGGCAATTTTAACTCTTTCAGCAACATACTCACACACACTGCTATCTAAATCACTGACTCTGCACTTCGCTGTTGGTTTAGCAAGTGTTGGCTATATCTCGAAGATGACTTATTCCGCAATTATGCCAATTTGCGGTAATTCAAATAATTCCTCCACGACGACTGTTCACAATTATATTATGGGAAAACTGGTATCCTCCGAAATATTTGCACATTTTATTTTTATTTATAAGTATTAAGATAAGATAAATTATTTGATAAGTTTAAGAAGTTTAAATGATGAAAGGGGGTGTGGCTATTAAGTTAAGGTGTTATATTTTGATTTTGTTGTGACAGACCCAAACATCAATTTTTTTTTGTAAATTTGGGGCATATAAAATGCTTTAAAATTTAAATGTTTGGGATCAAATATGCACAGTTAATTAAATCGTAAAAATTATTTAAAATCTAAATAACAGTTTGTTTAGGGTAAATAATACGTTGCACCAATACACAACGACAGTTTTTAAACCTTTAATTAACGGTAAAATAGATTTAAGTTTTTCTTTACGAAATCTGACGACTTAGAATCATTTTTAATAAATTGAGTTTTAAAAAGTTTAGGAAATTTTTCACACTAAATTTTGGACATTATGTAATACTAATTAAGGAGGCCATTAAGTGTTTAAATTAAAATGAATTGTTTAGTGGCACCGATCTCGAAGAACAACAATGGACGGCAGCTCTGTGTCGGATAGCTTTGTTGTGAACTGTATGGGGGGGGTCAGTTGGTGGCTATCTGGCGAATAAGAAAGTTCATTGCAGTCTGGCGAATCTTGTGGTAGAGAGAGAGAGAGAGAGAGAGAGAGAGAGAGAGAGAGCGAAATTCACAGTACGAACAGAGTGGCCCAAATTTAGTAATTTTCACGGAGAGACAAGTTATACAAAAAAAAATCTGAAAAGCTGAAACAAAAGGTTTCACGCCGTTCAAATATATAAGCGCTCTGAAATAACATTTTCCGCAAAAGGCATCGAAATTTAATACGTCCAACGGTTGACCAGAGTTGCAGATAACCGAGTTCCTGGAAAGTAATCCACGAAATACAACCGTGTGTTTGTTCAAGTGTAGAGTCTGTGATTAATGGCCTTTTTGTGAATTGTGTCCCCAGCTTCAAAATCATTAAGTCTGGTACCAGAAAGGGAGTTGTAAGTACAAACTAAATAATTAAATTTTCTGTAAACGGCAATTAAGGGTATAGTTAGATTTCGTTTCTTTTCATTTCGTATTCCGTTAGTTTCAATTTGTTTAAATTGTTAATTCTTTAATTTATAAAATTCTTTGTTTTTTTACTTATCAAGCCCTGATTCAATTTAATCATTAGAATATATATATATATATATATATATATATATATATATATATATTGTAACGTGATTGAATCGAATCGAATACGCAATGCCTCGACTGGGGGACTTGAGGTAATACAAAATTTATAAGGGATGTGGTTGGGGATCACTGAGGAAAACCGTTGAGGAACGTGACCAGATTCGACTGTGCGGTAAATAAAATTCGGGACACTGGATACTTTACAATCTATAATTCTCATCAACCAGTAGAGTACAATTTAACCTTGCCAAAGGCAATTATGTTACAAAAATAAAATCAAGGAACGGCTCGTTTCAGCACTAGTACAAAACAAATCGTTAAATTACTACTTTACGTCTGTCCCTCTGCATTCACTGGCTCATGGCGGGATGACGCGTTGCTAACTGGCGAGGGTCGCCAACACGCTGGCAGCAGGCGTCCGAGATGACCGGGCGCAGCGACGTCTTCCGGCCTCCTTGACTGTGGCTCGTACGACCGGGGATGATCGTAGGCGGGCTGTAGGGTCCTGGCATCTACTCCGTGGGTTGTCCGACCGGGCCGGGATCAGGTCGGCAGCGGTGAGGTATAGTGGAGGTTTCTCTAGCAGCAATCCAAACACCAACGTTCACCCCAAGGTCTCCCGCTATATAATAATTTTACTGCATGGGGTCACTCGCCAGCTCGCCTTGGGGCCCCGTTCATTGGTCGCCGAATCGGGTGATTCGGCCACGAGGGTCCGAATCGGGCACAACCTACAGGTCTTATTGCCCCAGTATCTTAATACAGGCAGTGGCGCACCGCACCACGCACACTAGTAAACAGTAAAAATCAAATACCTGAGAAATAAAACGCATAAAAAAACATTAAAAAGATCAATTTGCGCAGCGCAAAAGTGACTAACTACATTGTTCTGTCACAATATATATATATATATATATATATATATATATATATATATATATTTCTAATAAAGCTTCAATGTATAAAAGTTATACAAATGTCTAATAACAAGACATTCTAGCTTTAATCCTTATAAGTAAATAATTATTTAAAATATTTACCTTCCACAAACGTCTATCGTTGTCTTAATAGGTTTCTTAACGATTTACGAGTTTGTTTTAGGTAGAAATAATAATAAAAAAATTTCTGCAAATAAAATACAATTATTTTGGAAAAGGAAACTGTACATAATTCAGAGGCATTAAAACTTGTAAATACATACAGATATCACAACTTAATCGTAGTATGAAACTGCTACCGGTAAAAACAGTCAAGTATTTCATATTAGCTGATTGAAATTATTGTAAAGGTATTATAAAATTAATTTTGAAAATGGCAAAGAATGTAAACATACACGTAATTACAATTCGGCCGATTTTTTGTTGAACTGATTTGTTATTGTATATGATTTTTAGGATTTACGTTGTGTGGAATGTGGACGTGAGACAATTTTGTAGAATAAAGGATAATAACGAAACAGGTAACAATATTAGGAATGGAAATTAATTCATAAATGTTTTATTGTAATTGATGATTAGAAACGGTACTTCTATATAATTAAAAAATTAATGAAACTGTTACTCGCGTAGTAGCTTGTCTTCTCTTGTAGAAGTTAATATCAATGGTTATCTGGTTACAAATTGACATTTTATTGTTGCAATCTGATAATGAACTATCAAACTAACTTAAACAATATCAAAACTCGGAACATTGGTTACGAATTTATTTCACTACTCATATATTACAATTATTATATTTGTCGTCAGAGAATACTCGTAGAATAATTAAAAATTTATTACAATTGACTTCAATTATGTAACACTACAGCAGTTTATTAATACAAATATTGAATCGAAACACCGATCCAGTCAGTGTTTTTACTTGAAATTCAATTACGTTTATGGTTTTAATTTATTTTATTTATATTATTAATAAAAACATTTGGAAACGTGAGCAATAAATTTGTAGAATCGATTTTTTAAATTACATTCACCTCAAAAACAGACCAGATATATTTCTGAATTTACTGATTTATTATTATTTTACCTTCTATCTCAAAAGTATTGATCTTGAAAAATGCTTAATTTGTTTAGTATTATTCTAAATAATTATGAACTACTTAAGTCTTTATCCCAAATGTGGAGTACTAAAGCCCTAAGACGGGTCGCAGATAGGTAAGAGTTGGACGCTATTCACTTTGGAATAGTCGTCCAGTTGCCTCCTAAACTGGTCGAGGCCTCAGAAAACGCCTCTCCCACCATCGGAAGGGCATGGGAACAGTGCCTACTACCCGACCTTCCTGATGCAGGTTTTCTAGAGTTTGACCTGCATCACTTTTAGACAAATGCCGGGTAGGATCCTTAAGTTACAGCCCGGTGATCCTAAAGACCCTTGGCTACCTTCCTCTACCCTCCCCCAACCCCCCTTAAAAATTCATTCCTATGCTATTAAAGCGGAGTTGCCACGACGTGAATTATCCTCATGTAGCAGCATGTCGCTCTAAAAAATCGGAAATGTATAACAATATATTACATAAACTAACGGCCATGAGTCAGAAAATTGTTCATAAACAATTTATACCAACGTTTCATCCTTTTTCTGGAATTTTTCAGGTTTAATAACGTATGTATAAATCACGTATAAATTTTGAGGATTTCGAAATTTTCAATTTCAACTCATAGAATAATTATTTTCAGATTTCTTTTCCTAAATTTATATTCTCAAAAGACAGAATTTTTTTTACTGAAGTTTCCAAAAGCAACCAAAATACATTTGAACTATTTCTTGCTATCTACCTAAAAAAATAATTGTTTTGCACTTTTTTTTTAGAAATCAGAATTTTTTATATTCTTTTTAGTTATATTGTCCGGTTCTTCGACATATTTTAGTGCACAAGATGTAATATATATTGTAGCAATAATTTGTATTATGGCAAAAATGAAGAAATTTAAATTGAACAATTATTTATAAAGATAATAATATTAAATATAGTACAAAAAATGAAATTTAATTTTCAATAAAAACAATTATTCCTAATCTGAAAGTTATATAATTTTAATAAAGTTATCGAAATCTGATTGCAAGTGATATTTACTCGTCGTGAATTACAGATTAAAGATTTTTAATTACATACCGTTATCTGATCTTCCGAGGCTTATGCACCCGTGATTTACCTTATATTTACTCCACTTTTCACAAACAGGCCATTTGCAATGATTCTTCTTTATTATTATTTGCGAACACTTTAAAACACTATCGATGTCTTTCTGTTTCTGAATATATAATTGTTTGTAGATCAACGATCACTCGCTGACCAATCGCTGTCTACTGTTCACATTCTGAATATCTAAATAACTGTATATCTGCTTAAAACATCGCTCCGAGTGACAGGGCTCTCTCGGTACATACTTGACAATCTGTACATTATACTCCGGCAACTCTTTCCTCACACTCTGCTCTCTATCTCCACCAAGGGTAAAGTAAACAAAAAAAGGTATTTTATTAATTGAAAAACTAATGTGTAAATATAATTATCGTCAGATTTCGTATTTCAATAATTATTTAAGTCAGGAATATTTTGCATTGTAAGTTTTTAATTGTCATTTTGAAATAATCTTTATTGGGGGTCCAATAAGCAGTGACACATTCCCAACTTGTAAATTTTCAACTTTGATAAGAATTTGTTTTTATTAAATTAATTTTGTTATATTTTGAATTCTTGTTTTCATTTAAAATCCTTTCATTATAACTTTTAATTTGTTTATAACGTAAGACTTATCATCACTTTAAAATTTGTACATAAATTTTGATTAATACATTTTGTGCTCCAACGTGGGCTTATTTTAATTTAAATTGAATAATTCATTCATTTGTGTTTATTAATATATATATATATATATATATATATTGTAATGATCACCTTGTTCGCTCTTAATTAAAAGAATTAATAAATTAACAAAAGAAAGGTTAATTAAAAGAGAAGATTATCAAAAATTAACAAATAAAAAATTTGTTATTTTATTCACTTGTGGCTTCCAAAATTAAAACAAATACAATCAAATTAAGATCTCTTCTCTCAGAGTCACAACGGGATTTGATAATTAACAGAAAAGTGATTTATAAACTAATTAACAATTCAAACATAAAAATTCACCTAAAATAATATGACGATAAATGAAATGAAAGAAGGCTAAATGTAAAGAAACTGAACGAAATCTGACTATTACCTTTCTAATTATCGTTTACAAATTTATATAGGTTTTGTTACTCACGTATTGTCCGTCTGGAACCAGCTCTTTCTTTAGTAGCTTCAACACTACACTAAAATGCAAATTTTTACACTGATTCTAACTTTCTTGCAGATTTTACACACACGCGGTCGAAGTGCACGTCCTCAGCTATCAGGAACCTCGGTTGTTGTCTCCCCTTTCTGGTCAGCTAGTAGTTGCCCGATCCCTCAATGCGAAGATTGTTCAAATTTGTGAAGCATACTCCTGCTTCCAAACAGGAATTCGTGATTTGTAGTTTACGTTTGCAGACTTTACTTATCATATGCAGAGTCCAGACTTTAACTACATTTTTCTCGTTGCATATTTTAGGCTTTTTGTTTCTCCTTGCTCGACCCAGGCTCAGTGCACAATATTACTGTTATTATTTCTCTATGTGGATCGAACTGCCACGTATCTCGGCGAAGACGTTTTACTGTTTCACCTCTCGTCGCCGACCGCAGACTGACTTTCACCATTTCGGCTTTTCGACAAAGGAAAAGAACTCGCCGCCATTGTTGTCTTTGATAGCTCATACCGCTACAATTCAATTTATTCGCTACAATTTAAATTATACCTAATCAATTTAATGGACTAATTAATTATTCCTACAATATATATATATATATATATATGCATAGTTTTTATCATGGAGGCCGCCGAGAACATATGTTTCCTGTTGACGGACCTGTGAGAAAAGACGGTTATCAGCAATTGTACATAGATGATGTGCTGACTGTTGAACTACGTGATTGTACTAATGGTGGTTGAAGTCAATATATTTTGGTGCATAGTGAAAAAAAAGCAGGAAATGTAGCAAATTCAGATACATGTCATAGGCCTACATAAGTCTACAAAGTCTATACGCTGTCTGCCTTATTTTTAATATGGTAATATATTTCTGTTAAAAGAACATTGAATGATGAAGTAATGGAAAATTACGAATAAAAACAGCAAAATAAAATAAATGGTAAAAATTAAAATAAAGGAAATTAAATTAAATTTTAAAATTATTGTATAGCACAATAAAATAAACTGTAAAATTTACTACAATATTTAGGCTAAATTCCTGAAAATAGTTTGGATTACAGCTATTGCACGCTTGATAAGTTTTACATTAATTGATTCCTTTGACCCTGAAATGAAGATATAAGAGTAAGAAATAGTAGAAATGAACAGGATCTCTTCACAGAGTAGCATATATTTCTATACCAAAGTAAATGATACGTGAATGATTTAATACAAAATATGAAAATTCGTAAATGAGAAAATTTAAAAATAACAAAATAAAATGCATAGGCTAAATATAACATTTTAATACGCAAATTAAAAAATTATCTTTTTTAACGTTGTTGTTGTGGTAGTCAGTCGACAAAATGGTTTAATGTAGCTCTCTGTGCTAATATTTTAATCTCTGCATTACCAGCCCACATTCTTCCTGATTTGTCTAACATATTCTAACCTTGGTCTTCCTTCAATGGCGACCTATGTTGTTGTTGGTGTGTTTTAAAACTTAATAAAATAAAAGAAGTAGTTAGCTAATACATTAGCAACTATATATTTGATTCCAAAACTGTATAAAATATTAACTCAAGTACATTAACGGACATTCATGATTCCAATGTCATGTCACCGCAATTTGTTTATGTAATGGAGGGGCAGGTTGAATCACAAACTGATCTTATTTGTGTTTCCCGAGTTTCTCAAAAGAAATCGTGAGATTTTTTTCCCTCTAATTACTGTAAATGCCGCAGGAAAATGAACTATAAGAATGAGATGAATCGACACCTCAGAATTCCGGTGTTTCATGTAATTGCTTTTTTCAACACTTTTACTCGTTTATCATAATTAATTTAGTGTTAGTTCGTTAACAGGACAGTTCGTCGGAACAATGAACAGTTCGTGTCATTTCAAATACTAAATAAGAACGGAAAACTAGGATGAACTAAACCATGAATGATGACATTAACAGAGATCCACATTACCATCCTTCATAATGCTAGAAGTTTTGAGTGGACGTCCATTTATTATTCTCAAAGCGATAAAAAAATTCATTGAGTTTTGCACTAAACATAAAAGGAAAATTTTTCAAGTTTCTAGTTTAATAGTTAATTTTTTGTACATCAGTATGCTGTCAATACCAAATTTCCTAAATCTTGAATATTAAGAAAATGATATGGAGTCAAGCGATTTCTAAGATAATTTTTCCAGGACTATTCACAAGTAAGAAATAAATATTCATTACGTTGAATGGTTTTAGAGTTTTTTAAATGAGTTACCTTTACAGGGTCAATATTTAAAATTTTCTAAATTGTTGTAAGTTATTCATACTAATACTAGTAGTATGTTTAGAAAATTTATATTATAAGACGAAGGGAAGATGGTTATTTCGTTACAGATTGTATAAGGTAAATAGCATGTTAATTCATCTTATTTTAAATTAGCAGAAAATAAATCTTATATTGCTGTTTTTGTCTTATATACCAATGTTTTATTATCAGTAATCATTTTAATAAGTAATATAATTTAAAAATTTCTAAAATGTTCAATTTTTAAAACTGAAACCTATCGGCAATATTGCTATTATCGGTACAAAAGAATTTTTATATAATTTTTTAAACAGCTTTCAATTTAGCAAGAATCTTATATTTCAAAAATATATAACATTATTTTTCATTGTTATAGTAACTTGTGAAATTATATAATTATACTAAAATTAAATATGTCTAATTTATGTGTTCTTTTGTACAATTAAGAAATAATGAGTACACTGATTTCCAGCAGGATATCCTCGAAGACAATGAACTACGCACCTACGATCCAGATGTAACATCAATATCATTATATCCCACGACCAAACATTGTTAATTTTGGCAAAACAATCCAGATAGTAAAATTTTGAAAACCTCCACTGACACGTCCCGAACTATGCTTTAATAGGTGTGTTTGTTAATCTTATATTTATCGACTTTAAATTCCGATATGTTAAATTCTCAAAGATTTTATAATATATTTAACTCTTGTAATCTTGAAGAGCAGTCTAAAATAGTGTGGATATGAAGATTATATCGTTGATAAACGGTTTGTAGTAGTTCGTAAACATAAATGAAATACTTATAAAATAGTTTACAATCAATTGGAAAGAACAAAGGGAATTAATTATATACGTACAGATTAACGTTTGATTTGAACATAGTATGAAATCTGCCACATGGCGGAGAGCGAGAGTTTAATTAAATTCATGGAATATGATAGTAGCTGCGTATAAAACAATCAGACAAATAAATTGCATAGCAGAGGTGAGCGATCAGAAGGTCTGATAGCAAAGAATTTTGACAATATCACCTACATGAAATCGCTCAGTCCGTGATACTCAGTGCACTAAAGTAAACATAGCTTAATTGGTTATTGATACTAATACATCTCATACATTTTAGCATTAAGGTTAAACGTTTCTTATAAATATTATTGTAAAAAATTAAGAGTAAATGATAACTAAGAAATATGTTTAAACCTAGTTCATCTCAATAGTCTTCTATTAAAGACTACGTTAGAAATATTTAGGTAAAATGTTGAATTTCATAAGAAACGTATTGTGGAAGAATGATTTTCAATTTATTAATGGGTTCAATTGTACTTCAAAAATATAACATAAAAAATAGCCCAATTTGCCACGAATGCTTAGTCGTAGCCGGGCTGTGGAGTTTCACAAAGGTAGCGAAATCCATTCCTCATTATTTGGCACATTATACAAATTATATACAATCAAAGCTAATAAATCATACTCGGCTCAACTGATATGTCGATAATGTTAGAGGTATTCTTGGGTAGGATTTATCTCCAAAGAGCCACCGAAGCACAAAGTGTACGCTTTGGAATGAAGTAGCACTCTGATTCTGACGAGGATAACAGCTGCACATGGAACTGGTTTTGGAACCCCCACAGATATATTTACATATAGTAAGTATTAAGCATAAATTTCATTATAAAAATTAACTCCCATATACGTTCTTCGCAAATTTAATAAATCATTATTTCATTTTAGTTTAAATCAATAATATATGGAATATGTGAAAGTTTCCTTCTTTTTCCCCGTCCAACATAAGTAAAATAATATGAATAATAACAAAAATAATAATTCTTTAACTATACCAAGGGTATAATATAATATTTATAGTTCTAATAAGAATATTTAATATCTGCTAGTAAATAATTATTGATTCGAGAATGAACTATCATAAAATATACAATTTACACAACACACAAAAATAAACACAAAACTTGACACACGCCACACTTGCGACACAGCGACGAAGAATCTGCAAACTCCTGAAAAGACCAAAAGAGAATAAGCAAGTTATGAAATAAATAGTTATTATTAACCAAACATTGAACACTTTTGCAGTTTTCATTTTTTAAAAAAAATACTTATTAGCGAACGATCTAGAAACTCCTGTGCTGAGTAGAACACCGGCACCTTTCAGTAAACTATTTTTAAATTTAATTTCAAAACTATTGTAGTTCTTAAAATTTGGAGGGAGACTATTGTATAAAACTATCCTTGAGTGGTGAATAAGTCTCTGGTAGAGAGCAAAGATCTTATTCCTGGGTGATTTCTACTCTAACAGTGAGACTCGCCATTCCTTTGAAAAAGATTCATGTTTCGTTTGACAAACTTTAAAATTTCGTGAATAAATACGCTGGGAACAGATAATATTCGCGGACTTTTGAAAAACGGTTATCAACTGGATTTATTTAGAAAGTATTCTGATGGCACGCTTTTGCAAATGTTTCAGTGCTTCTGGAGTAATTGCCATAATACTTAAGGAAATGAAAATACGCAAAGTAAACCATTTTCGTTGTGTTGCAGTTTCTGAGACAATAACAACTCCAGAAAGCAGATCTATATGGTGAGTCCACTTGAATTTACTATCAATCTGAAGACCCAGAAAAGGCGCCTCAGCCGAGAACTTGTCTAGAAGGTTGTTACTACCATCCGCTGAGAACTGGACGACCTTGCTTTTATCTAGATTTAGTGATAATGTTTTGACGATAAACCATACATTTCGTTTGTCTAGAGTGATGTTTACGTTTCTAACAAGATTAACAACATTTTTATCTGCAATCACTACATTTGAGAATTGATTTCAAAGGATGTACGAATCCTGGAAGATCATTAATATAAAGTATGAAGAGTAGTGTGTCGTGTTGTTTTCCTTCCCGTAACCGGAGGTGTAGGACTTGCATAGACCGAGATTCCCTGCCCACGTGGGATGGGGCTCGACGTGAAGGGGCTTCATCGTCGAGAATGAAAAATTACTAAATGTAACCGGATTTTAAATTTCATTTGTAAAATTGAGCATTCAGATTTGATGGTTATGGCGTGTCGATTTTAAAAAAAACTATTGCAATTTTTTCGTAATAGCCAACAAGCCTACGGGAATCCTAAGTTTAAGATTTTCAATTAATTGTTAGTGATAAATCTTCTAATAATCCAAAAGAAATTTTTTGTCAAATTCTGACAGACTTAATTGTATTAGGGCAACGTTTTTATTTTTTCAATAGAAATGTATAATTAATTAGTAATAAAACTTTTGTTTATTCTGTGTATAATTCCTACAATTCTAACCGAACGAAAATAATTTATAATATGTTCCAATATTGCCTCTGATGTTTTTATTTTAGTTTACAAATAGGCATTTTGTATTAACAATATAAATATTCGTGATTTCAACTCAAGGATCAAACATGAAAAATATAAATTATACAAAAATGAAAATTGTCAACTGCACAGAAAGATGTATATTTTCAGGCATTTACATCTTCAACAAACTGCCACAAAGAATTATACTGTTAACTAATATTTTTAAAGTAAATATAAAGCTGAGCATATTTCATTAAAATAATTATTGGAAGAATATTTTATACGAATCTGATATTTAGAAATAATTTTAAATGTAAATAGTCAGTATGAATTATCGAACAACCTGAGATTTTTTTACAGTATATTATTATTAATTAAAAGATTTTTAATAGTTGGTATTCACTATTGTTAACATATATGAATTATGAAATAGCATCAACCAATTAGTTATAAATTTACATAGAACAATTTAGAACATTACAAAACAATTCGTTTCGTCTCTAATTTTTGGGACCTCTTCTGGTGTAAAATTGAATTGAATATAATTTCGCAATAATTAAATCAATGAGGGTTGGTGAATTAATTTTCAAAGGTGCGATTTGCACAAACGTTACGATTGAAATTAAAAGAATTTATACACTAATCCTGTTGTAATTAATTATTACGAAATTATATTACAATTAAATTTTACAGCTGAAGAGGATCCAAAATTTAGGAACGAAACTTTGTGCTTTATGGTATTTATATTGATGTTAATAAACCTCTCACTAATTATCCGGAATTTTAGTATATTTCTGTTAACTTCTAATTATTTATAATTGTAGCATTCAATTCTCATATTGTAATTTGTATTGACGTGTCCTATTTCCTCATACGAGAACTAATGGAATAAAATAAATCAAATCAAATACTCCGTGTTTTTAGGGCAGAGTCCGAAAATAGATTCTCTCTCCACTGTATAAATGATTGCTTCCATCAGTATTCAACTATACGTTTTCGCCGCAGAAACGAAGCTTGCTTTCTAGAGTCACCAACTACACTGCCACCACGCTTAATCTGATTTCATCTCCGAACCTCTTAACCTCTGACGCATTCCCGCTGCCTGTCTCGCTTACTCATCATACGTCAATCTGTATCTTCTACCCTCCATTTAATCTTATCATTCCTATGAGAAACACGATAAAGGACAATATTGCCAGTCACAATTCAGCTCATTCCAACTGTAAATAATGAATAGTATTATTTCAAGTCTCGTCTCTATTGAGTTGTCATTATTGTAACAATTATTATAGGCTTAATAATTAGGGACTTGCCATAATTGAAACAGTTATACGATACGTACACAACTTTCTATTCTCATTTTCAAATATTAAATATATTAATCCTAACAGACTTCATAATAAAAAATGTTACTCAGATACCGAATATGTGATGAGATTAGGATATATTAATTTAAATTGCAAAAGCTAACGTATATTGTTAATGTTGTCTAACAATTAATTAATTTTCATTGCATATTTAAAATTTCAAAACATTTATTAATACAAAATTATAATAAAAAATATAAATATTATAATTATTCAAAAATTGAAATGTTAATTAAAAGAAGAAAAATTACAAGATTCTAGCTCAGTATGTTGAATTTAAGGCATTTTTTCACTGGGAGTTTAATGGCAGGTTGTAAATATTTCGAGATTGTAGAGTGAACTATTCCGAATAACAAACCACGTGATATAACCTCAGTTTAGATATCAATATTGGCACATCTGACTTTAACATTTCTGTAAACATTAACTTACGAGTAGATGAGATGACTCTAGCTGAGGGATGGCGTCTGCCCAGCTCCACGCTCACAGACTGTCCGTTCCTTTATTGTTAACATGTGTTTCTTATTAATACCGAAAACCAAACCGAATTCACTTCATTATAATATATACTTATGTTTGCATATGTGTGTGCAATAATTTCTCACTTCATGTGCAACGAACGAGAAAAGAATTATTTAGCATTTAACTTTCATTTGTATAATGTTCCATTAGAACGTCCGAACAATTAAATTATGCATATACGTAGAAGCGTATTCAATAGGAGAGTCCACGTCTTCCCGGAGCTGACATTTTTGAAAGATGAGTAGAAATTAAAATATAATACGTCTGCGTTAATAATATACTAATTAGATAAAATACAAGTCAATGTGTAAAAGTATTCATTTCTTAATGGAAGAAACAATTTATGTATTTACATCAGGGGATACACGCCACTGTCACTCTCATAATATTTGTCATACAGTGACCAACCAGTTGGGGCCTTGGGAAAAGTATAATTTGGGAGACCCTGACCATGAGAAAACCTACCTTTGTGAAAAATGGAATCGATTGTAAAAACGATTAAATATTTGATAGACAAAAATCAATTAATAATAATAATAAAGACAGCCAAATAAAGACCAAATAAGAGATACTATAAATACCACACAACGTTTCTGGGATCCTTTTCTCTTTCTTCAGGCGTTAAGAAGAGCCTAGAGCGTCACAACTGCACTCGTTGGTTGACGAAACTCAAAAGCTTTCTTTATTATTAAATTTTTAGTCAAACGTAATTTTTTTCAATTCAAATACGAAATAAATCGTCATTGCTCAGTGTAGATTTTTTAGTTATGATAAAATACAAAATATTCTGTAAACAATTGAAATTTACGATTGTAAAGCTGAACCGATTTGTGCCGTTACGTTTACAATTCATTTTTAAGAATTATCCGAATTTAAAGTTTAAAAATTAAAAAAAAAATTGTGAAAAACTTAGAATTATGTGACCCCTGCCCCCGCCCCCCTTTCCCTTCACCCATCGCGTGTTTGGAATCCCAAGGATTTTTTCCGAGTGTTGCCCATAGAATAATTCATTGAATGATGAAATATGAGTAGTAGAATATAGCAAAAAATTTTATGTTCAAGCAATAGTTGCAAGCTGTAATATGATGCGCAATTTTCAATTGTAGCCTATTTTTCCTTTAGACATGTAACTGCAGTAGTTAATTGAAACCCATGTCAATGTGGATAACAATACAAATGGCATACAGTAATCTAGAAAAAAAGTAGACATAAAATTCTATAGGGCGGATAATAAAATATATCAAAATTACTGAATATATAGGAAACAATCGCAAGTTTCATTTCAATACTTCTTGTAAAATGCAGAATTATGCAGATCTTTAATATATATAAGTTCTTTTAAGATGTAACCTGTTCGATTATTGCTCTCTCTAATAAGTGCCATAGTACATGAATCATAAAAAGTTTGGTCATTTTACTTTAAACTTAACTTGAATCCAAAATGAAAAAAAAAAGTTGAAAAATTAATAATAACAAATATAACCAAATACGGACCAAAAAAAGTGATGATATAACGTTTCTAAACGAAATTAACAAGGTTTCCAGAAACGTTGTTCGGAATTTATATCATCACTTCTTTTGTCTGTATTTGGCTATTTTTCTTATTATTTAACTTTAGTTAATTCGCACTAGTAATTCTGTAACGAAAAATTCAGACGGAAAAAGTGGAGAAAATGAGTTCTCCCCATTTAAACACTAAGTCAATGACTAAGAATGTTCCCGGGGTAGTATAAAACCTTTAAATATTATCGAAGGTAATGTAAAGATGAGAATATCACAAACGTAACGAGAGTGGAGATGTTTGATCATAAGCATACATCTTTTCACATTCATATCTGGTGATGTTAGACTATTAAAACATGGATAGAATTAACAAACCCCCCTATAAATACTTTGATATTTGCAGATGATGTCATCTTGACGACTAGAGGGAACAACATGAAGCTGTCCTCTGAAGTGATACAGGAGGCAATAAACAAGGCGACTCAGTGGGCTGAAAAAACGGGATTCAATTTTAACAATTGTAAAGTCAAAGCAATGTGCTTCTCAAGGAAATACAAGCAAATAAAGATACCTTTAAAAATATTGAATATGTAAAACAATACAAGATTATGGGAATTTTCTGGGACTCAAAACTCACGTTCAAGACTCACATCGAGCTACTAATCATAGAAAGCCAAAAACGTCTATTAATCCTCAAGCTACTAGCTGCCAAGAACTGGGGAGCAAAGATGGAACTATTGAGTCTCACCTACAGGGCAATGATCAGAACAAAGATAGAATATGGAGCACACATAAATATGACAGCACAAAAAAGGATGCTAAGAAGACTAAACGTTGACCAAAACAAGGCAATGATAACCGGATGTTATAAAACCACCCCAATATCGAGACTCACACTTGAGGCAAACGAAATCCCCCTTAGACGAAGAAGGAAAGTAATTGCAATTAGATACGCGATGAAGGCAAGAGAGGCATCGAACCCAATAATAAGAGAACAAACCATCACTCCTCGATATGCAGAGAAAGAACCACCTAGAAACCTAACCCCGTACTACACTACACTAAAGGATATATTACGAAAGGAAGGAATGACTCTTCCAGAGATAGACCACAACACCACGGCAAGCATATCCCCATGGACGCTTAACGAACTGCCAATCGATACATCGCTACATAAACTTAAATTAAACAATCCACATAACACTAACTGGAACGCAGAAATCTATGAGTTGCTACAGAGAGATAATTCTCCCAGAGTCATTATACCGATGGGTCCAAAAATTCAAATGGAGTTGGGTGCGCAATAGCTACGACAGGAAAAGAAAAATCTATCGTTATAAACCATAATGCATCGATAATTTCAGCAGAATTATACGCCATCTTCGTGGCCACGGAACTGTGTCTGGAAACACCGGAGGCCAACAATATCATCTTAACAGATTCCAATGACGCAATACACAGAATAACTAGTACAGTGCACAGAAATGATTGCATAAATCGAATTAGAGAGAATATATTGAAAATACAAGAAAAAGGAAACCGGATCACTATATCCTGGCTACCTGCGCATAAGGGCAGATCTCCTAGCGAAGATGGAAGTTGATCATCAAGGAAGATCCAGCAACCTGCCAGTTTGCACCAGCAGGGACTGCAGAGTAGGGCTCTACAAGGAACTGGAGGAACAGTGGAGTAGACCAGTGAAACCAGAGAAATGCGGAGTCATCCTCAGAAATGTCAGCAGCATCAGAGAAATATCGCACCCTACAGAACTATCTCGAAGGCAACAGGTTGTTGTAACCAGAATAAGAACATTGCACTTCAGTTTCACTCACTCATTCTTGATTTCCAGATCTCCGCAGCCGGTATGCAGCTCATGCAAGGATCCCACAACAATTCCTCATGTCCTCTTTGACTGCCCCAAATATAGCGAGATAAGAAGATCAACCATAGCCGCCCATTCAATGATGGAGATTTGCAACTCACCAACAGCAATAAACAACCTCATAGACTTTACGATGAAAACTGAGTTGTATAAAGTAATTTAAATGTTATACAAATGTAGAACTTAACAGTTGTAAGTCGGTAATGACCAAAAGTTTAATGCGACGTTAAATTGTAAATAAATAAATAAAAGTCTTGCACAGAACTGGTCCGCATAGAAGTTCAATCATACAAGGAATAAGAAGAATATAATAATTTTAGACTATATTCGCTATTACTTAAATTAACTTAGATGGATAATATTAATTGAATCAACGATTTACCCTATGCTGGTACAATGCAACGCAATGTAGTTTCTTCACTCAACGGATTTTTTGACGGGCCACGGATAAATGGACGAAATCCGCGTGGTCGGCCTGTTTGTTAGTGGGAGAGACAGGCAACGGCGGCGGACAGCAGGCCCCGGGACTGTGACGTCACCACTCACAGACGGTCCCCGCTCACGGATATTTTTTTAACAGATATTGTCGCAAGTCTTTATTATCTACTAGTGATTTCTTTTGCTTTGCCGGGTTAATTCATTTCTGTTTATCACGGTTAAGAGTGGAAAGACTATATACTCTAAAAATGTAAATGTAGAAAAATTAATTAATATATACATACAGTAAGACCTTCAATATGCAATTAAAAATCGTGCTTGTTATACAAATAAATACGCCACAAATAAGAAATATCAGGAAATTGTAGATTCATTTCGGGATGAATATCCGGAAATTATTACTGATTTTATAAAAACTATATTACAGAAATAAAATAAGAAACATATCAAATATTAGTCAGAAAAAAGAATTATTCAATTTAAAACATAAAAAACTTTAATTTTTGGATGTTTTGGTCATAGTTTAAAATAATAAATTGGTATCAAAAATCCAAGTATTATGCAATGCAAATATTATGCTAGATTGATGAATGAAATGTTTCATATTAGATATTATATTTCGGCCATTAATGTTAGAAATGACACATAAAATTTATCATTCTTTATTTTTGTGATCTATCTGTTGTATTATATGAAATTTGTATTTCCATTGTTTTCACCAATTTAAATAATACTCGTAAGAGCTGTGCCAATATAACAGTCATGTAAGCCGCAAACCAGACGTTAGAAATTTTTTCAATTTAAATTATTTTTATAACAAATTGCAAGTAAGACTTAAAATTATATTTATACATAATTGTATTTTTAAATTATCACGTCGTGTTTATATTTATTATATTTTAATTTGAATAATTTAATGTTTTCTGCCTAAAAGGCTTCTATTTTTATTATTTAGTGTACTTATGAAGTCTGATTGTTATAATTGCTAAATTGCAGAACCTATGGTCTAGTTACCTAAAGGAAATGGAAAAGCGGGAGGCTTTTGAAATACTTGGTTCAGGAATTGACCTTCACGAGTTGAATTTACAGTGATAAAAAAAACCTACCTCGACTCATTGAAATTTTATATATTATAATATCACATTTTACAAAAACTTTCCATTATTATAATTTATAAGAGCGTTAACAATTTCTATAATATATGTAAATTAAATTATTGAAACAATATTAAACTTGATCTGATCAGCATTTGAGAAGTTCTCCCTTTATACGAGAAGACAACACTGAAACCCGCGGCTTGTATCCGTCGCCGGTCTAAAATGCACAAAACTCCAGACCAGCGGGTAAATGACAAAAAATCCGTTGCTTTGGACCGCTGATATAGGTGTACAAAAAAATTTGACGGGCGCAGCATGTAGTGAGTGGGCGACAGACAGGCCCGGACTGGCGGTTCCTGTCCGCAGCGGATATCCGCGACCTCGGCACATCAGAAAAATCCGCTCGCGTATGACTAGCTAATATTCGCTTTCTAGATCACAATTAATTGTTGTAGAATATTTGTGTTCAATATCAGTGAAATGAATTCTTCCAGAAAATTCGTCAATTTTTCATTATACTCATCCTGCAAGGTTGTTTCATGTTGATCACAATGTAATCGTAAAAGGGTGGCAGCATGGTGGGTTTGACTGCAACGTTTGATTTCAAAGCTAGCGCAAGTCAAATGACAAAGTGTTAACAGCAGACTGAAAGGAGTAGCCCATCCGTTTCAACAAAGGAAAGCAATGACAGAAGAATATTATTTGTAGATCCTCCCGCGTGGGTGAAGCGCCGAGAGCAGTCTGCTGGTCTAATTAGAATATGAATGGGAATGACTTGGCAAACTGTCCCTGACCTCTACTCTTTTTATTATTGATAATAACAGTTCTTCATCGTTTTGATAATAGAGCGGAAAGATCTGAACAAATGTTTGCCAGAGAATTGTAGAGCAGTACTTGCATCTCACACTATATATATATATATATATATATATATATATATATATTGTAATATACCAAAAAATTGAATTTGGCCGACGTTAAGTCGCCATAAATGTAATATAAAACATAAATTATTGAATTAAATGGACATAATTAAATTTTGCTACTCGTTAGCGTGTCATAAATGTTATATTCAAAATGAATTCATTACTTAAATTGGACTATTAATTAAAATTATTGAATGAAAGGAGCATGAAAATAATTACATTGATTAAATTCACGTAAACAATGGTTTATTATGCACAACTATTTATTTTATAAAGCAAATCACTTGTTGAAACTTAACATAAATTTTTATACACAATGTCTTTTCCTCTTATCTCAGGGTCTTTATTGGGCCTTTTTAAATAAAATAAAACAATTAAAAATTTTACAATTCACTTAAACAATTAATTTTATTAACTCTCAAAATTTAATCAAAATAAAACGAAATGAAATCGAAACCGAAATCTAACGATATACTATCTTTATTTCACGTTTACAAATATGAATTTTTAAATGTTTCCCTTTACTTACTGTTGTACCGGTACCAGAGCAATTGTAGGGTTTTTATAACACACTTTTTACCTTGCTCACTTTAACAGGCCATGTGTCACTGAATTTACTTTACTTCAGTTTGCAATGTTCCGGTATGGACCACCGGCCACAGTTGTTCCGGAACCTTCGTCTCACCGATGTCCGCCGACTTTACTTTGAGCTCCATGATTGTCTCCGGCCAAATGTGGATTGGCGCTCTCGTCTCGAATTACCGTCCAAATCAAACTTTGTTCTCTCCTATACTAATATGCTCCACCAACTGACACACTCAATTACTCTGTATTCCACAATGACCTGTGGCTGACCAACAAATTTCTACTCTTGCATACATCAAGGTTTCGTGGCTGACTAACTGCTCCATAGCTTACGCGCGCTCCGACAACAATGTCCTGCCTGTTCAGTATTCTCAACCATTATTGTATCTGTGTGATCACCGATATCAAATTATTTCAAATTTGTAATTATTAATTCTTTTAATTGACCTTTTTATCATTACGATATATATGTAATACCCCACTCATGGATAATTATGATTATAGGAAATTATATTAAACACGTTATTAAATTTTATCAACAAAACAATTTTATTAATCTAAAATACATTTTAACAAATCAGACTCTGTACCCCAGGGTCTTTACTGGGTTGATAAGGAAACGGAACACAAAATTTACAATTAAACAATGCAGTTAAAATAAATGACAAACGAAATGAAACGAAATGAAACGAAATCTGACTCATTACCCTTATTTAACAATTTACAACTACGAATACAGAAAAAATGAACTTACAATCTCTCTGGTCCATGCAATTTGGATCTCTCGCATACAAGCACACACTCACTTCATACAGGCTTAAAGAGCACTACGTTGCGCTCACACTTTGCTTTCACAGACACCTCTTCTTGATGACGTTACCCCCACGACGAATTCCTCCAAACAACAAACCCTGCTGACAGACAGTTTTCCACGACGAAACTCCTACCGACTGCTGATGATTGCTGACTGATGATTCCTCTCGGTCACCTAAATTGGCCTCCACCAACGCTCTCTCCTGAATGCAAACTCACTGACTTATAAAATTGTTTCGGCCACTTTAACTTGGCCCTGCGTCAACGCTCTCTCCTGACCCCTCTGACTGACTCACTATATAAAATTGTTTCGGTCCCTTTAACTTGGCCTTGCGTCCGCCCTGCTGACCTCCACCAACGCTCTCTCCAAACTGTCTCTCGTACAACTCCTCTTGAGGTCTCCTGTCCAACTGCTTTTATCTGCTTTCCCCCCTCTCCAGAATATTCCCTTATTTCACAGTTTTTGAGTTTCCACGTTCGTCAAACAACACCAGCTGTTGCCTTTCTCACGCTCCGAGAGCCACTCAATACAATTAAAATAAATATTTCCTTTTAATATAATTGTAAGTCCATAAAACTTCTGTCATCATGCTTTTAGGGTACCGACCAGATGTCTGTCAATACCATTAGCTCTAAGCCGCTAAACGTTCAATTATCGTCCTCCCCTTCTCTAAAAGCCACTTATCCATAATTTTATTGTTATCCTTTTTTTTATACTAACCACTCAAGAATCCCCAGTCTGAGTTGTTAAACAAATCGGATGAAATAAGAAAAAAATTCATGTCCTTCTTAACTGGGTATTGCAATATATATATATATATATATATATATATATATATATATAGTGATAAACAATTCAATAATATAAATATACTGAAAGCCACAATGTGGATAATTAATGGGATTCATAAATGATTATAAACAAGTAATTTTTAAGGATAAACATTTAATACCAATTTATATTCAATTTTGATTCAGTACATAAACTTTTAAATAATTTTCACCGCTTTTAGAGAAATTCTTAATTCTTCATGGCCGCTTATAGGACCTCTAATAGTTACAGTAATTTGCAATTATCATCAAATCAAATGAAAACAAAATGTTACAAAAATAATGATTAAATTTACAAGAAAAAGTTAACATAAAAATTCTAAAGAAATCTGAAGTCTAAGGAAATCTGAAGATATCTGACGGTACGCAATTTTTATATAAGGTTTACAATGGAAATTTTTTTACATATCCAATAATCAGAGCTGCTCTTATAACACACTGCTTATACACTTGACTGGTTATTTCAAAGGATTTTATTTAACAGGCCATGGTATTCACTGTTCACAACCTAAATCAGCACAATAACCTCATTACACAGAAAATGAAGTTCTATTGAATGTTGATCAGTTTTAATTCGCCGCTGAGTTATACATCTCTTATTATCTTATAACCACTTTTCAAAATCTTACTCCATGTGTCTACTTTTCACGTTGCTTAAGTTCCAGCCTACTGGCGACCGGATACGTTCCAAAATTCGTTCTAGATCTTTTTCATCCTACATTCTGACAGAGGACTTTCCTTTACTGTCCTGGATATTAATGAAAACTGACTATTGTACTTTACTGTTCTGGATATTAATGCAGCCTCTTCACTTTACTGTTTCACTTAATATCATAGCTTGAATTCGACCACCATCGGCTGTATTTAGTTACAAACTGCTCGATTTCTCGTCCAAGCTTTCAACCTCAAATATCTCCCGGCAATATAACGTCTCCAGCACGCCACATTCTTACGCCACGCTGACTGTTGTTGTTTACAATACCTGGGTCATTATTAATACAATACAAGTATTAAATAAATTTTAAAAAATTCTTTCATTACAAATTGGTAGTCTCTATAATATATATATATATATATATATATATATATATATATATTTATATATATATATATATATATATATTGTAGTAGGTTGTTAACATCTTTCAATCAAGTAAATATTTTTGTGGACTGTGTACTATGCACTACAGTGCTATGGAATGTGTATAGACAATTATTAACAATCTTAAAATCTTGAACGTACAGAGTTGTCCGCACATACTTAGGGACAAATAATCATACTGGAAACGGAAATCGTTAGGCATACGAAGACGTGTCAAAAAGTATAAACATTGTTTATTCTACAGTTTATTCACACAAATGTAGGGTTGAAACATGTACATTACAGATAATGGATTGCCCGAAAAATATTACTCCACGGTTTTCAGCAAATGTCAAAGTTAAATCATTTTTTGGCGATGATCCTGGTCCAGCGACCTACCAAACTTGCGGTCTCTTTCTAAGAAGAAAGTTTTCCGTAGGTCGCGGACCCACTTTTGCGCCGCTTCTTGCACGTCTAAATCGGCGGAAAATCGACGGCCTCGGAAAGCTACCCAAAGAGATGAAAGTCAGAGCCTGCGAGATCAGAGCGAAATGGAGGGTGTTCCGGTACATCAAAACCAAACTTGATGGTTTAAACAGAGAGCGAGCCGTGCGGGGACGGCGTAGTCATGTAACAACAAAACTTCATTCGACAGCTTATGAATACAGCTTGTTGTTCAACAAATCACTATCGCTGTTCAGGGCTGTCCTCATTCTATTTAGTCTTCCAATATAGGCACTTTTATGTATCAGAAAACGGGCTAGGTCTTATAACTCAATCATGAGTTTTTCTTCGTTGGATAATCTGGCGTTTCGATTCTGGCACGAAATGATTAATTGTCGCTTTCCTTTTGGGAGTGATGCAGTAAGAGTTGACCACTCGCAACAGATACGTTCTGCAGTAACATCTCTTGGAGAGGATCGCGCACAGACTTCACAAAGTTGAGCGCGTTGCGTCTTTGATCGACAGAACATTGACGCATGTACAAAGAACACACTACCTCATCTGTAGTTTCCCACCTATATGGCAGAACCATCTCTACAGCTTGCTGATTCTTGTGATTGGGTGAGGTTGACGGATCCATAATAGCACAGCATACTTAACAGCCCGTTTTAAACTTCTCCATCCATGACTAAACTCTTTTACTTGATCAATCATTCTCACAGTATTGTGATAAACGATTATGCTGAATTTCAAATAGAGAAATCAGATACCTTCTCGTTTTTCCTCCTTGATACCAGTTGCAATTGGAGTAGAGGGAAAACTGACGGTATCGGAGTCAACTTTATCATTCCAGGTCGCAGTCGGAACGACTGAAGAACGATAATTTTGAAATGCGTGTTAAGGCGGAATAGTTACTAATTCTAGACTCACCATCGAAGTTTGAAATTTAAATACTCCTTAAAGCCAAAAAATTAAGAATATTATAGACCAAGTAAATATGTAAAAATTCTAAATGACGCAGATGGAATACACTTGATATCTATCTCCGCTGATCGGATGTTATTAATCCTAATCTTCTATTTTTAAGGAAATTTAATCCAATTTTAATCTAATTTTACACGATTAAAGTGACTTTCTTACTTTTTCAAAAGGCTTTATATCGTGTAACCAAATGTACTGAATTACGCTCCGCAAAATGAGTTTAAAAATTATCAAACGCACCATATAAACCAATAAAACAATGAAAGGTGAATGACATCAACATGTTTTCCAAAATTAAACCTAGTTTTTGCCCCCTTAAAGTGCTACACGTGTTAAGACTCCATCATCACGGCTAATGGTCATTCAGTTTTTTCCATACTTTTCAATCACTGTACGACTTGCTCACTGTAAATAAAGTAGAACCAGTCCAAATATAAAAGTTATTTGAGATTCACAACATATCGGGGTATATACCCTGTATATATGTATACCACATAAACACAATGAAAGGTATAAAATATTTATAATTATTTTATGTGTATACGTACATTATAAATTATTGATCCGTATTAAATTGTCAGGTTTCAAATATATTATATGCATATACACTTTCTTTGGCATAAGAATTCTGTTGTTTTGTATTTCCAACGGACAATATTTCTCTTTAATTTCATATGATTATAAACAACACTATTTGGAATTATGTTTTCAAGAGTAAGGAAGTACTGAAAATTGAAATTTTTCTGTGACAAATGTATGTTGGATATCCGTAGAAAAATTAAGGCCCGTAGCACTTGATTTAGCGTATTGTGTGTTGGTGTTCCTTGTTGGCTAGTGGAGAAATAAAGTGTAAAGGAATGTATAAAATAAACAAAGAAAGCAGAAAACGTTTTGTTTGCAGAGACCTTTCCCAATGTGGCCTCATATTTAGCTACTGCATTACTTTTTGCTTTGTTCATTTAACAGCTTTTCCCTGGGAGTAGTATATGAGTGCCTGAATCACTGGCCCACCCGCATTGTGGTAATAAATTTTGCTCGGCACAAAAGGCGAAGCAAAATACTTGGCCTCCTTCGAGATAGCTTCTTGAAAAATACAGGCGCCTCCTAGCGGAACGCATCTTCCCGCCCTAAATATATCTGGGTGGGCTTTTGGCCTCTTAACGTACCGGAATATATTGGACTGCGCTTTTAAGTAACAAATTATATTTCATAAACGAAAGTAACATAATTCATCTCAAGTTGCAATTGAACTTCACGGACTAGTAGTGCATTTCTAATCTGTCAGAGCATTTTATAGAAGGAACGACTAATAATCCTGTAGAATTAATTGTGAATAAAACATGTAAATTCAGCCTAATATTTTTTTCCATGTGTTTATTGTGTGCAAATTCTGTGGTTCGACATTAACACTGCTTCATACATTATTTTGTAGAAAACTATTTCCACGTAACACTTCGTGATCAAAGCTAAACGCGTGTTAAATCTAATTCTATCATTTGTTAATATTATAATATTTTTAGGGAAAATAATCACGTATTTACTTGCAATTATAATATTAATAAAAGTTTATTTTGATCAATCGGCTTAGCCATGTACAATAATAGCACCTAGAAACCGAATTCTAAATACCTCATATCAATGTGTATAAATAATTATGTCGACTAATATGGTATATACCTCTGTTAGATAATTTATGTAGATATATTATTACTGACGTATTGATAACATTTTACAATAGAAAGTTATGAGCTGGGCACGAGAATAGAGCCTTTTAGACTTTTAGCTGCCTTTACAATGTAAGGAAGATAATGTTTTAATTTTAATGGCTTTTGCTAATTATTTTTATATAGTTAATGTGGTACGAATAATGTTGATATTAATGAATGTAAGCTTTCGCAGTAAAAATTCTTACTTTTCGCGGTTGAGCACCAGGCTCAGATTTCTCGATGCTGACGTTTTCTCGGTCATTCTCTACGGCTCTCTGAAGACTAAAAATTTATTAATATTGTTGATATTCTTTGTGTTAGCTTAATATCATTGTTCTGAATTTATTGCCAAAAAATTTACCCATATTTCCACACTCTATTAGATCTAGTACAAATCTCTATTTTTTAATCTGATAATGATTTTCGTTTCTAAAAATTTTAACATTTTCGTACAACTTTAATATCATCTGTGTCTATTATGATGTGCTTTTAGAAATTTTTAAATTATTAATATAATTATGTATTTTTAGCCTTAAATTAATACCCCAACGAAAAATTTTTAATATTATTTTTCAAGTTTGAAGATTATATACTTTAGTTTTTTTGTAACAAAATTGAGGAAAATATCGGAACAGAAATATTATATACCAATAATAGGAACTGCAGTTTCGTTTTCGAAATATTTGTAATTCATAAAAAAATTGTAATTGAGTTATAACGTCTGTTAGGAGTATAATAATTATATAAATGAACAGGAAAACAACATGCAAAAATAAGTATTAAATAAATAAGTGTGCCTGAGTCACTGGGCAACCCTCATTGTGCTCGGCACTAAAGGCGAAGTAAAATAATTGGCTTTATTTTTGTCTGTTACCTGACTACTTATTTACATTATCAATACAAAAAATTGTGTGACACATAAGGTATATTCGCGTAAAACTTTTGACAAATTGACACTTTAATTTTCATATGTATTTAATCCTAGTTCATCATTTTTCAAAAAATTATAATTGTCCCCAATTATATGCATAGCACTATTAGAATTGATGTTTGCTAAAATTGTAAAATTTGTAGTACTTAATATATAAATAATGGATGGTTGAAATTTTCTGAGTTCTATTGAGTTATATTGAATTAAGTTTTTAAAACTGAAAGTGGGGAGAGTTACAGTGAGTCTGCAGTCTGAGGAAATGACCGAATTCATAAATAAAATTTACACACGTGTTCCGGGGAATGGTACCAGACCGTGTACACGCGGTTGACGTGCATAGAAATTGAGAAGAATGTGTGCAGGATATGTCTTTCCTCTCACAACTGTGTGATGGTATAATATATGAAAGTATATTACAATTTCTTCTAATTTATTTAACACTTTGCGGATAAAAATACTTGAAATTAGGTGTGTTACGAATTTATTTGATTTCGGAAACTGTAGGTAGATTATTTTTTACCCTTCGAAGCAATTAAAAAAAGAATTCGCCTTTGGTTTTGATAAATTATAAATCTGGGGGCAATGAGTGGAAGCGTAGAAAATTAAATGGAAGAGGGTATAAGGTAGAAAGTTTTTACTGGTGTTCCATAAGGGAGAGAGGGCAGTTGAAGAAGCTTGGGACGCGCCCCCTGGGGGCACGGATGACTTACTGCTCCGTACCTGGGGGCGGTTTTGTATATAAATTGCTGCAACTTTTATAACATCAGTTCAGAGAACCAATTACTCACTTCAGTGTTAAACTGGAACGTAACATCTCCATCATGAACACACCGGTAATAAGAATTCAAATTTAGCTATTAATATGCGGTATGGAGCAAATCCTAAAAGCGAGCTCGGTTTTAATGATGCAATATTGTAAAATTTTATTGCAGACTGTTATTGCTTCGGAAAATAAAATCCCCGACCCTTGAAATGTTTTGTCTGGCAGGTAGACGGTTATCCTCGATGCCATTATAGGAACAAGTATTTATTGACAAAAAATGGTAAAGAATTCTTTTTTTTGCGGCATGTTACTTGATTTATAAGCTCACATGATGAAGTCGTTATTGAAACGCAATGTCAAGGTCAGATATATATGTCTTATCATTAGTGACTCGATTTTTCTCTAGTTTATATCTGTTTCTAGTATTGATTAATTTTTACCACTTTTTTCAAGCACGGAAAGAGGAAGTTGTATTGTCGGAAGTGAAACATTTTAATTCAAGAATTATGAGATATATTCCAGGTATGAAGATATGAAATTTTTTAAATTTAAAAAATTTTGGTTATTTGCGTAGCGAATGCAACAGTTATTATTTTACGTATCTGTATTAGATAAATATTTTGTTTCTATAAAAAATTGTATTTATTTCATTACGTCACTAGTTAAATAAAAATTAAATGTATAAGGAAAATAATTCTTCGCTCTGTATAGATACAATATGATGCAGTTCGTAATGCGAAATCTGACTACAGTATTTATTTATTATTTTTACGTTTGTATAGCGTAAATAGATAATGATAAAATATTTTAAATAAAAATTAATTCATTTTGTTTATTATTAATGATGCTACTTAATACGTTTTGAGTTAAAAATTTAATATTACTAACTGCAAGTCAAATAAATGCTTACGTAATATGTTATTGATGTTGTTATATGTATTATTTTTCAATTCGCAACAGTCTGTAATGATGTTACGAGAAGCGTCACTTATAAAACGTATTTAAGACCCAATTACGCTCATACTATAAATAATAAATCTATTTTGGACAAACATTACCTTGTGTGCAAGCGGCTACTACGAAATACACATATATTTATGTATTATATTTCGCTTAAGTAGCATGTGTCATATTGACGACTTTGGCAAAAGAATAAGGTTCAAGGCAAATAAAAAATACCTTTTCGTTTCTTCGATGACAGTCTGGCAATCGTCTCGGTAGGTCAAGTTCCTTACTGGACTGTCGAGCCAAGGAGTAGTAGTTTCGTTTCACCGGCCAATTCATTGTTAAAATATTATTGTATTTAATATATGATACTTATCATTTAATAAAAAAAATACAAATTTATCAGAAACAAAAAAAAAGAGTATTTAACTTATACTAAAATAATTATAGTATTACGTTGTTCCTCAAAACGTCTGCGACTTCATTAGTTAACATACATGAATAAGCAACATTTACATTAGAAATGTGAAACTGAGAATAAATAAATAATTCAAATTTACATATTTTAATTAATTTCGTTAATATATATATACTTAAAGGTTCAAATGTATGTATATATACGTTAAAATTAGATGTTTAAATATATAAAATTAAGGTCATGGTCTGCATCCTATTACAAAATTTTAATTACGTATTTATATTTCAAGTAATAAATTATATTCAGATTTGTGAAACTTTTGTGTATGAACCTGAAGAGGTTCCGAAATGGATGGATATGTCGTGCCAATTTTTATTATGATGTTGTATTTTTTTATTGTATTAAAAATTATTTGTGACAAATTTGTGTGGATTATTCATTTATAAATAAATAGATATTTTGGATTTTTAAATGACTAATGACGAATGATCCTGGTAAATCGTCTCTCTGGCCACTAATTTGCCACATATTGTGATTTTTTTGGAGTATTTAGTACTATTAGATAAGGTTATGTGGTGTTGTCGAGTGCCTCGTTTATATTTTTTGAAGGATAAAATCTTCCATATTGGCCTTAACATCAGATACAAAGGGGTTACTAAGTGAAACAATAACTTGTTTTCGTAAATATCTCGCGGCGATTTCCTTGGAGGGACAGTTTTTTTTGTCTCAACCACGCATTGGGTGGTGGAAAGAGCTGAAATGGTTAGCGAAGATACAAGAGTTTTCATGAGGAAAGCAGAGTAGTAAGCTGCTCGTTAAAAATGGACTGAACGGTCGAAAAGAGAGGATGCAGTTTGGCAAGGTGCGTCTGGATGCAGACCAAATGTGGTTAAGGATAGCAGACCTTCAGATCGAGTATCCTCTGAAGGCGACGAATTGCAACGAGCCTACAGAAAGTCTTGTGGCATAAATTGACTGGACGATTGAGGAAGAGGACATCAAAATACTCTGAATGAGGATTTTCTGTAGGAGACAAGAGAAGAGGAGACGCCGCTCGCCATTTTCCGATGGCACCAGCTGAACTATACGGAAGAAAATCCCGCGGTTGCCTCTTATTACATTTATAAAACAATTTCAAATGTCATTTTCATGTTATAATGTTTCGCATTCAACCCTGAGATATTTCTTATTTTATAGCGCGCACTTTCTATATTGTGTAATTTTTGGCGTAATTAATGATAAATTGTGTTATTAAATTAAAGTAAATTAATGGTTAATTAAAATAAATATTTCTGAAATCTAGAGTCACGATAAACGACCTTACCACATTTAAATAGCTTCACTTTTTTCACAATTCCACAAGTATTTCTATTGTAACTTATTGTATATGAAACAAAATTTAACTGTGAAATTGTCTTAACTATAGACATTATTTGTGAGGTAATTCTAATAAGCCACCGCGTTGTTGAAATAATTTTATCTGCAATATGTGTTATTATCAAAGCGTTTTTTTTATGAAAGCGTAATAGCAATAATGGTGATTATACATGTTTTTAATTATAAAATGAAAAGTAAGGTGTAAATCCCTGAGAGTGACAGGATTCATATTGCATACCTTGTTGTTTCGCTAATAATTGGTCAAGTATAGACGATCATATTAAGCATTTTATAATTTAGGATTCATTCTTGGACGGAAAATTTAAAATTTTGCATTGAATTGTTATTCTCTATTTGGAATTCATAGTTCAGAAATAACAATATTACAGTATCTATGTTGACTAATCTCCAATCACAAACATATCTGATGCGCATAAGCGAAATACGCATTGTGCATCGTGAACCCTTAACATGCAATTCCTATCAGTTTTGCGCTCCAACAATCCTCACCCAACCCATACTGGATCACACGAATCGGATTCCACGTTGCAACTATGTTGAACCACACCAACATCATTCACACGATACTTGTTGCTGAACGACGCTTCATAACTAAAATAGTATGTCTTCAGATACGGCTGACGACTGAAAATTTTTCCAACAAAATAATCACAGATGAAAATCAGTTTTTCAGGAAACCTTGATTTAAGTTCATTCTACCACCATTGACATTTATGAATAATAATTTACCATTATTTTAAAAGTCATTTTGTGTTGTCATTTCATAATACCGCTGGGTAAATTATTTATTTTCTAGGTCTGTTTCCTAAACGTGAATTATGTTAGATGCGATACATTAATTATGATATTAATAAATCTGGAAAAAAAGGTATCAAGAGAAACAGAATAAACAGAAAATAATATTTGCACCGTAATAATCATAGTTGTTCCATCAGGCTGTTTTTCGAATAGATCCTAACTAGTGAAACGTTGTATTGACATTCTGAATTCCGTTAACATACATTTATAATTCCGCCTTTGTAAGCGCAAATTTCAAGTTTTAAATAGATGGAGTTGAAAATGAACGAAATCAGTCTGAAGTTAAAATATTATTTCACTTAGATCGAAACGACGTTTTAACCCTTTTTGAAGCACCAATAACTATCACACATAAAAAGTGGTATCTGTAGATAGATTAATTTTCGATGTTGATTATTCGGCTATTCTTTCCTATACAAATAATAAACTTGGACTAACAGTAAGGCTTTAGCAGAGTCGAGAACAAAACTTCGGTCACCTTCGGCTAACACACCATGTCTGCACATCAAACAGAGCTGGAACATGTTTACCACAATCAATTTTTTCACACAGTATTGTACTAGAAGTTTCCACAATTAATGGAAATAGTGTGGAAGTACTGTACAGAATTTTAACAATTTCGTGTTAAGGGTGAAATGTGATCGGCAATTAATGGATTCCGACACCGACTACGGATTTCGTCACAAATTGAATGGTTTCACATATTCAGTGAGCTGAGAGGTTGATAGATTTGCGTGCCTTAATTGAAGAACAATTTATATTGTTTTTTTTTCGCATCGTGCGGAGGCGATGCAAGATATACATGTACTTCGCACCCCAAGTAATTGGGTTTAGTTATTTCACTATTAATCGCAAAAGTTGTTAGTCCGTGAATCTGGGAAATGTGTAGTGAGTTATTAAAGGATTATCAGGAGAGTTTTAGTCTCTGAATCTAGAGAGATGAAGTAGAGTAGTTGTGCAGGAGAGACACGACTGCCAGCAACTACAATATTCAAACCTGCTACTTTACTGGAGGACATCGCCAGGATGTCAATCGACAACGACTTTCACCAGTATCCACCACAGGACAGAAACATTACATGGATTCGTGGGCGAAACGTCGTATACCGATTCACGATTCGCCATTTTTGTTTATATTATAATTAATTATCATTATTCATAAGCACCATCACGATCCTGAGAAAAAGATGACAATAATAATAATACTCGTTTACCTATTTATATTCAAGTTATTATTTAATGTGTAGTTATATATAACTCCCAATCCCGTAATTTATTTTTTCATTACAACACAGGTAATGAAGTTGTTTCTTCAGTAGTTAGGAATTTTAGTAGCTTTAAAACCATTACTGTTACAGTTCTATAATGAAAACGATTTCAGATTTCATTGATTCTGATATTGAGTTTCATATATTCCGTTATTTTCACTTATTCTAACAAAGATTCATTAAAATAGTTTTTGTTTCTGTATAGATTATTCATAATTTCTTTAAATAGATTTTGTATTTACTTTTATGATTCTCTGCTGTAACGATCATTTTAGTTCGGGTTGTGAGACCGGCCGTGTCACGGTGGCTTAGAGTTGCTGGGCGACTTGACAACGTGGTCAGTGTCCTATAATAATATGTGGGGGTGGACCCTCGCGTCTTGGAGACAGAACCGCAGATGTTGTTGAGGGTGTAAGGAGGAGACACTGCGGACAACACGGGACTTGTGTATAGCTTGGCAAGTTGTCTTAGACATACAAGACAATAATCCTGTCCTGTCCAAGTGTCTGAGGTATCCGGAAGAGAACCCGAAAATATTTCGCCCAAAGGTGAAGCCGTGACTGCCTGACCACGAGTGAATCCAAGTCGCCTGTAAGGTCAACACCGGAGCAGCGGAAGCCATCGTGACGCGAGGTACAGACGTTAAGGAAATTTACTTTATAAATATATAAAGAAAAATTTAAATCATGCGATTTCCTGCCACTGGATGTCAATTCACCGTTAGGCCCACCTAGCCCCTGGATTAAGTCATGACAATTTATTTAAAATTCCAAAGAAAAATATAGAGATATATTTATATCAGGAATTAAGTTTATTTTATTCCACCTTATCCCTTCAGTCAACTAATTCAAGTTGATGTATGGTACACTGCATTATGTACTTGGTATGTTTTACGTGGATATTGCAGCTATTTCAGAGTCATTAAACATTTTTATAATATTTATAAACTACCAAATATGTGTTTTAAATACATTATTTGTTTTTTATTGATATTAAAATTATTTTATATATTCTGATGATTAATTCAATGTATTCAGTTGTGCTCAGAAAGTGATTCGATGTCAGGAAATTATATAATAATTACTCAAAACTACGCTAATTGAGACATTCTCATCCGTGCTAATAAGGAATTGAGTTTATTTCAGTTAAACACGTTGACAGTTCATTATAACACCCCCTAGTTTATCTTATCAATGACTTCTTTGTGGACTATGTAGTTTAAATTAAGAACGTAAATTAAAAGTATATATTATAATAATTAAATACGATGCAGTTTGTAAATGTTACTCGAAGAAGCTATTAGCCAGTCATTCCATGGAAACGGTCACCTTGTTTAGTTTTAAGTAGGTCGAGAGATCTTGTGATCGCAAATTTTGGTTGAAATGACTGTTCCAAGTCAATTACGACATTAGTAATGAAAACAAACTGGAGCCTAATTATTTATTTTATTTCCGCAGGATAATTCATTGTGAGAGGCGAACAAGGTATGAGCCCTTTAATTTGAGAAAGGCAGCTCACGCGAATTTATAACAATGGCTCATCTGGTGCTCTGAGCAATGTAATAAACCACAGATATAATGAAGAGAGCCCGGAGCGCAGCAAGTTACAGTAGTCTTTCCTTTCCCCCCCTTATCCTCTCCCGTAACTTCATTGTTTCATTGCTTCCGATCTGCTAAAAAAAATTGTAATGAACCTCCGAGCTTGAGCTCGTTGCTGCCAGTTATTGACACAACTCAAAGTTGTATGTTTGTTCTAAAAATTCAGCGGTACTGGAGGCGTTCGTATGTACTCTTTACGTAAATGCTAATTAGATATTTCATTATGAGGGTAATTACTATACCAATGCAGTTATAAAGTGGTGAGTGCGTAATTCTGGAAAAATATAATTACATGCATTGGCGTCATTAATGGAGGATAAGCTTTCTTGCGACGTGAAAAGATGAGAAAACCCGGGATATATTACTTCTAATTATATTAAAAATGATTCTGGTTTGTGAATACTAGTTCCAACATTGTTTTAAATAAGTAGTTGTTTTTTATCAAGTCATAAATACTTGTGTGAAGAAACGATTTGATGAGCATTTGTTTTATTCTCAATATATTTCAATCGTCGATTTCCTTCCGAAAACAGACTTCAGTAAAAATACATATAATACCTTATTACATGCAAGTATTATTATAAATACAATCCATTAATTAAAATTTAATTTCATTACAATATTACAAAACGTTTCTTCCCTATGTTATTTTACCTTTTCATTTGAATATAATTAACAAAACATTAATTTAATTAATGTAATCCATTTATCGGAAAAGTTTTTATTTCTTCCAATAACTTACACGGAACTGGACAACAAAATTGGAAATTTATTAACATACCAGAAATGAAATAATCTATTTTTTAATAATTAATAAATTGCATCTTTAAATGAAGTTGCCAAAACGTATTTTTTTTAAATCTATAATATTTAATGAAGTTTTCATTTCATTCGTACGTCATTAAATTATTAACTACCATAAAAATATTAATCGAAATATTCGTATTAGTCACATTATTAGTAATCTTAATAATATTTAATATATTTTTATTAATAATTCAATTTATTATGTTAAGTGCCAAAAATGAATTTGTCAGAAAATGTATCATCATTACTTAAACTACGCTAATTAAGACATTTTACTCCATGTCAACAATAAAATTAATTTATTCCATTTACCCGTTAGCAGTGTTTTGTGTCTGTGTACCAGTACATATCTGAGAATTTCTGAACATTCCACAGTCACTTTGACTACAAGAAATAAGTTAAGAGCGGTATCAGCCACGGCCATCTGACAAGTCACCATTAGTTCCTCACGTATGTGTTGCTGCCTTCTGCCTGGCAAATACAAAGTAATATGTGTGTGTGTACTAACGATTCAGAAATCTTAATCTGGAAATTTATTTCAACTAACAGACGTGAGGTTTTATTTTAATTTACTATTTTATAAAAACAACGAGGTACTTATAATAATAGAATACATTAAATACACTATAAAGAAAGCACTATTAACGGTTTTTTTTACTGGAATGACATAATTGACTTATGAGAACTAGTAGAATGTCTCAATTAGCGCATTTTTTTAGTAATGATGATAAATCATTCATTTTTGTGTACAACTGAATAAAGTTAATTTTTCGACCAGGTGTGAACACGTCGTAGTCTCCGGTTCCGGGAAAATAACAGCCAACAACCTCGCAACTCAAGCTGAAGTCTAATCTGGTCGTCTGCACGTTAGACTACTTAACATCAAAATCTGTAATAAGATGACATGAATTTCAGATCCAATTTTGGTTATATTACGTAAGCTTCCTGATTTAGAACTATGTACTTTATTGTGCAATAGAACTGTTATGCTATATATAGCTCAACAGCTGAAAACAGTAGGACAGTTATATTTTAATCCATTTTTTGTCATTTGATTTCTGTGCCACAATTGCATCCATTAGAGGATGTATATATACAACTCCCTCAGTCAAAACCTCGTTCTTCAAACGAAAATTACCTTCATTTGCAGTATAATAAACGAGGTAATCCAAAGATAATATTACCGATCCAAGACAATATTATCTCTGTCAAGGATATACGGTTAAAACTGAATACAAGTAACATTCAGTACTTTCTGCATTTGAAGTTATTGTTACAATATTACTTTAATCTGTAGTATCTATTTCTTGTAACAGTAATCCAGCCTAGCCCATATTAGAATACAAGAAAAACTATTCGACGAAACCGATTGAATTACCATTTCAATGTTCTCGAGTCAATATAAGAAATGGAGTAAATATACATCGTATTTATTTTACAGTGGAGAATGAATGAGTAAATAAAAAGAATATTATTATTAACTGAGAATTATTGAGTCTATAAAATGTCATACATTATCTATTATTAGCAACTTCTTGTGTTAACTATTTGTGGGATGACAGCTTTAATTGACAATTTACCTATCAAAATACTACATTTCATATTTTCGATTAAACTGCGATGAAAATAAACATGTAATGAAGACAAATACACGAGAAAGACGTCATTTTTCAGAAGTTGTAACAAATTCTGGAAAGTGTAAAATTAGGGAGATCATAAAATGGACTGAAAAGTATGACGGAAACGTAAATCAAAAATATGCGGTTTGAATTGCATTTGATTATTTTTAAAATTGAAATCTTTTATTGTGACAGTATATAATCAGAGCCCGTACATAATTATTGTCATATTGAGACAGTTGTAGAAAGTCCTTGAGAAATTAGTCAATTTCAACTTGTTTATTGAAAGTAAGTTAAAACAGTAATAATAACAACAACATGACGAATAATTGTCGGCCTGGTCTCTTTAGAATTAATTTATATATAATAATTCATGAGACCTACATTACTATTATTACAATAAAAAAAAGTACACCAACGGAAGTCATATTTATATCATTTATTAAATTCGTCAAAAGTTGCAGAAGTTTTCGACCAGGGCTACACTTATCTGATTTAAAATATACAATACATCTAAACTACAAATTTTTACACCACCATACACACGTCTGACTTTCATGAGACTTAAAAGATGAATATGGCCATGTCCGAAAGCTGCAACAACTATTGACGAATTGAATAAAGGATATAAAGAGGAAATGTGTTGGTGTAATTTTAAATTAATTATTCGTGAGTAAGAAGTCCATTTAGAGTAATTGTGTTATTATTATTATTATTAAATGATTCATAAAAACATAGGTTGTCGTGTAATTGTTTAATAATGAGAAAAGTCGGACGTAGTTAAATACGTGTATTGATTTTGCCAATATCGTATATGCCACATGCTCTGAATTAGAAATGCATGGATTGATTAAATCTGTGAACGGAAGATAAAGATAATAGTAATTCACTATATAATATACAAATTCGTCCTTTTAATAAACTTATAAAGTTTAAAATCGATCACAGCTTGAAAAAAAATTAACCTGCACCCGATCTTTGAATGCTTGAATATATTTAAGTGTTCAGCAGTTAAACAATATTTTACTGCGTATTTGATAGATACGTACATCTGAAAAACTGATAAAATTTTTATAGTACCGTTGTTAGAATTTAGTGTTATAAAAAGATAGATAGATTTATTATTCATTACTCTCCTTATAATAATTCGTCACAGCTATTTAAAAAAGTATTTACATAAATAATAAATGAACAACGGTATAAATTACAATACATTATACATAAGAGTGAATTACACTACAACATTAATTATCCTAATTACGTACATTGTATAAATAAATATTTAACACTATATAATTATTACAGAGATAAAAATTTAAAGAAAATGAACACATCACAAATTCAATACACATTTTGTCTGTCACATCACTATATATATGCATCGGTGCAACACTAAATGATTTCCTCGATTCATTTATTATCAAAAACTACGAGGGGATTTAATTCATCAAAATTAAAGGACAACGTAATAAACGAAATGGATTTTTTATTATTCAGCACTAGAGAACAGAAACTCACGGCAGCAGTTGAAATTTTAATTTTCGTCAAAATTGTAATTTAGTGTAACGTTTGTAAACTTTCAGTAGTCAAGGTACCATTGTCATTGCGTTTTCTTCGCTTTTGAGTTTTGTCAACTGAAGAGTTGCAGTTGTGTCGCTCTCGGCTCTTCTTAGCCCCTGAAGAAACGGACAAGGATCTCAGAACGTTGTTATTTTCTCTGTATTTGGCTATCATTTTATTATTAGTCAAGGTATTTCGTTATGTTTCAGTTGACTGACTGAATTGTATTTTACAATATTTTTACTAACATTTATTTATTGGTAATGAAACATAACGATCTGTTGACATTTATAAGAAATAGACAATTAGTAATAATTCCTTGCAATTTCACTCATTCAAGAGTGCAATGATATTTTCTAAGATGCTGAATTCACTTCTGTAATACTTCTGAGCTTGATTTGTGAAAGTATTAGGTTCGGATCGTAATTATTACTTAAATTTCATACTGTATTTATGACAACCTTTCCTTAACCTTTCTACGGTGTTGTATCTATTCCTCCGTTGATTGAAAATCAGGAGCAGTGTATATCAAATGTTAGTTTCTCTTACCATGAGGAGATCATTTACGTGTTATTAACGGACAAAATTTTTAGAACATATCTAAACGTATCATATATCCGTTTATTACGTTGTCCTTTTAATTTTGATGCATTAAATCCCCTCGTAGTTGTCGATAATAAATGAATCGAGGAAATCTATCTTATGTAAGCATAAAATATTTTCAACAATTTGGTGATTGTATTTATGTTGGAGCACTAAAAACAGAATGGAGTATTTTAGGTGAATAGTGTATATGTAAAATACGCAGTTTGTCGTTTTTCGGATAATAAAACACTCATCAAACGTGAGATATATGTTTTTTCATGTTTGTTTCTTAGGACTATGCTATATTTCAAGAGAAGCACTACTGTTGTAGTGTTTTACACATTCAGCGCTTACCCTGCTGAGTTGTCGGGTAGTAAAGTTGTAACATGCCACCGCACTAACTGAAGGCTCTTGAATGTGGAAGTGTTAACTATTTACTTTTGTTGTCATGTGATTGCTCCGTTCAATGATGAAAGGTTTCGTGATGAGCCGAACATCTGTATTTTTCCGTCTCGTTATAGGCCAATCAAGCGTTTCTTTTGTGGGACAGGATAATATGTAAATCAGACACAATGCCACATGACCAGCTGGCGTGTATTTCCCAGATAGCATCGTATACCTGCAGCCGGTATCATTAGAAACGAGGAACGATTGTATCTCTTATCCAAGGGCCCTTTTCATTATACACGCATAACGTCGTAAACGTTAAGCCGACCACGCAGATAACCCTAAATTTTAACCACGAAGTTTTGTCACGAAAGGGGAAAAAATTCGTAATGTCTTTCGTTTATACGAATACAAAAATAATGTATATCACAGAATTATTTATTGTCAAGGCATGTAGATAATTGCAATCATTAGGTTAAATAGACCGGTTCATTTTGAAAGAAGATAATATAACCTTAAGAAATGGTTTAAAATAAGTTCTTCTGGTAGCTTTTGGCCTCAGTTGGCCATATTTATCCTTGATAAGAAACAATAACCATATTACCAGACAAAAACTATTTTTACTTAATAAATGTATTTAAAGAATAATTATAAAATTGTTCATACGATTATACGTACCTAAATATTACTCATATTTACTAAAATATTTAAAATAAGTCGTAATCAGTTCTTCATCCTTCGTTATTACATTAAATCCGTTTCGAGTTTCACAACACGTGATGTACTAAGCTGTGTGTTCGTCAGTACTATTGAAACCCTTTCAAAGCTCATTACTATTATGGCCGTAGCTAATTGCTGAAGCCACTATATCTTAGAAAAAATCTGACCCTCAGGAATAACACGAGTATATAGCTTCAAATGACTCCACATTGAAAATTAATTGAAAAAATAATTTATATTTAATGGGTGAAGTCTCTTGATGACGACGGGAGTATTGAAAGTCTGATAAATATTGATCTACTGTTACAATTTTCTGTTCGTGATGTAATAAACTGCTGCAGACTATTTTATACCATTCATCCCTATATATTCACTCTTTACGGAAGGGTTAAACATTTTTACCTCTGATAAAATGAAAAAATAAACATCACAAATTAATCTGCCAGAAACGCACGTTTTAATCAAATTAATGTTTAGGTTGTCGGAATGAAAATAAATTAACACACTGAATGTTTTCATGCATTATTTTGCTTTCAGTTATTCTGAATATTATAAAATAATAATTATTCTGAGTGTTTTACCGACTATTGAGAATTTGTGGTACGACCGAATATAAATTTAAATAAAATACGTTCAGAGTATCTGATATTTTCTGTTTATGTAAATGAGAAAAATTATGAGTATTATAATTAAATATGTAAAGCTTAAAATGATTGAAGAGACGGTCACTTATTTATAAACCTTTCATCAAACATTCACGACTCCAAATTTAATATGTTCATGAGATAAATGTAATTGAAAAAAATTGGATTTGATAAAATTTCTTACAAAGTTAAGAATGAATGCCTTTCAGCTTGTTATAGTTTTTCCATTATAGTATTGAAATAATCCCAGGAATGATACAATATCGAAGGAAGTGTTCAAGTTTAGTATTTAGAAATGGATGTATAAACTCGAGGGGAAAGTTTAAGTATACGTTCGTACACATGTTACTTACGAATCTGGAACTAACACTGTTGGGGTAAGACTCCCCTAGCACCGATAGAGTTTGGGGGTGGAAGGTCGTTTCGAATGATCGATATTTGTGTCGACAAAATTTTTTCCGGGATCCATGACAAATAGTAACATCTCGATGATGTCAGTGTCAAATTTCTAACTCTAATCCTAAGGGATGGGAACACAATTAGGAGTGGACTGGTTGTAGCAGTGACTGAGTTCTGACATTCACAAAACTTTTTAATTTCAAGTTCAGCACCCACGAGTAATTGTGGAAAGTGACACAAATGTATTGCCAAAATTGGTGTCTATTCCACGGTGTTTGAGATAACTGAGTTAATTCTTTCAACTTCAATATAAAATACTCATTTCTGTCGAACAAGGAGTTTCAGTGATCACTGATATGTTCGCTATTTTCCATAGTTTTCGGTATCTGTGAGATTCCAATGCTGGTTATGTCACGTGTTCAGCCTTGGTCGATATGAAAAATGTTGAAAGAAGATTTTTATATATTTGAAATTACCTCGATTTACATCTAATAAATTAAATAATCGGACAACGCTGAGAACTCAGATAGTTGGTAATATAATTAACACCCGAATATTGAATTTGGTAATAAGTCTTTATTTACTTGTACCAAAAAATTCAGACTTACACTCATTAATAGAAAAATCAGTTCTCCATAATGACAGCCATAAAGATCTTCTTTTTAGTTTATCTTAAAAGAATAAGTCCATGCCCAGTTCAGCGACACCTGAAAATTGAGTAATACAAGTAGGCAATAAATAAATTAAGTGTTTAGAGGTAGATTCAGCCTATATTAGCGTATTATGAGCAATGAATCTCTGCTATAAAATATTTGAATTTTACAGTTATTGTATATGCTGTTAAAAATAAGTGTATTCAAGGAGCTCATTTCAATATATCCGAAAGTAACAATACCATTAGCATTTTAAAGGCATTTTTATGCATCTACTGTCTTCGAGTTAGCTTTTTGCCCTTGATCCTTGCTGAATCCTGGCAGGTTTCCGGCTTGTCCGGAGATCAGCGTGTCTTGTCGTTAGGACCTCAATACACATGAATTATTCACAGCTCGAAGTAGCACCTTATGTTGGAGAACTCAGGTCCTGGAGGCCACAATATTCTGAGTTTCAAATTCAGGTCGCTCTAAAGGGAAAGTGCTGCAACAAACTAAAAGTTTAAACATATTCTCGCAACCTGCATTGAAGTCTTTGTATACCCGTAGCAATAAAAGTTAGTAACTTCGTAGTAAATGTCTAATATGGTTAATATACAAGTTTTGATCTTTATATAGTTTCTGATATTTTGTACGATGAATTTTAATAATATTCAAAGTAATCAACTTTCTATAATATATATATATATATCTCTTTACAATATATATATATATATATATATATATATATATGTGTGTGTGTGTGTGTGTGTGTGTGTGTGTGTGTGTGTGTGTGTGTGTGTCTGTGTGTGTGTGCGTATATTTTGTGGTGTATTGTTTATTAAAACACGTGAATTGATATAATGTACCTACAGTCAATTTATTAATATTAACTTAAGTATGTTATATTCTAAAAGTTTACATACTTTCAAACTTGTTCATTCTTATATCTGATACCAGATTATCTCATGGACAGTTTCCCAGAATTATTTGACTTTCCGCTTCCTGGTTACTGACACAATCCTAATATCTAGGTGAGAACTATTCATAAACTCGGGTTATAATGACTATATATATATATTTGTGTGTTAGATTAACACGGCGCTTGTACGTAAAGATTTCAAGAGAAATGTGAACTTAGCTTTCGTAATATCCAAATTAAATTGTCGTATTCGAATGCATCTTAAAATTATTAACTTTGCCGTGATCTTAGACGTAACTATAATATTCACAAAACTTGTGCACGTTCACTACTAAACGTTATCAGAATGGCAACAAATGTTCAGATTTAATAAATTAATGATTTCAATTCGTAATTTTCTGAGTAAAAATTAAAAGTTGCGTTTGTAAACTCGGGTGGAAATGAATATTTATCAGAATGGGAAACAATTACCTGCGGTGTCCCTCAGGGCTCAATTGTGGGACCCTTACTTTTCATCATTTTCATCATTAACGATTTACCGAATTATTTATATCTCTTAAAATCAGTCCTTTACGCTGACGACACAACTTTAGTAATCGGAAACGTTGCGTTATATAGAGGTTGCGATGAGCCGTTTCAATCTGTGGTTCACTGCAAACAAATTTTCTCTTCAATATATTGTTCTCGGAGTTCAACCGGGTTTTGCATAGTTGTAGAACGCAACGTTTCGACGACTAAAAGCTCTGTCGTCATCTTCTAGGCCTAGAAGATGACGACAGAGCTTTTAGTCGTCGAAACGTTGCGTTCTATAACTATGCAAATCCCGGTTGAACTCCGAGAACAATATATTGAACAACACCACCGGGAAAGGCTTCAATCTTTGATCATGCACCTCTACGGGGAGGATATACTTAAACTTCGCCTAGAAGATGACGACAGAGCTTTTAGTCGTCGAAACGTTGCGTTCTACAATTATGCAAAAGCCGGTTGAACTCCGAGAACAATATATTGAACAACTGCACCGGGAAAGGCTTCAATCTTTGAAAATTTTCTCTTAATCTAGAGGAAACTAAAATCGTTAACTTCACTTCGAACACAAACAGTTTAATTCTAATTCGGAGAACATTTCGGAGCACGCACCTTTCCTTGGTCTGTTGATTGACAATAAATTTAAATAGAATCACTCCATAAATAAACTCTCGGGAAATCTTAGAAAAATTTGCTTCACATTAAGATTGTTAGCTCGGGAAAATGATATATCTACATCTAAACTGGTATATCATGCATATTTTCATTCTGCCTTGTCTTACGGCGTAGCAAACTGGGGTCGTTCACATCAAGCGTATCAAATTTTTAAACTTCATATCGGGTGCTCATTGGAATGCCACTTACAAGCCTTTGTTTCGGAACCTTGGGATTTTAACATTACGTCGTACGTATATTTTAGAAATTTTAAATTTTGTCTGGAGAAACATCCATTTTTGTTCCCGAAACGATGAAAATCATTTATAAAACTCTAGAAATCGCTCTCAAATTCTCATACAAAAACATCGCCTAAGCCTTTTTGTTATTCGTTATTCGTTTTTCCGGGATAAATCTATACAATAGTCTTCCAGGAGAAATAAGAACTTGAACAATACCAAATTTATTTATAAAGAGTTGTAAATCTCTGTTACTTAGTGGAGCATATTACTAGCCGAAAGAGTTCGTAGATAGGAAGAACAGATTAGAACCTGTCTAATAAAATAGTTTGCTGGTATTCTATATATTATTTTACGATGATAATATTCTAGAATTAAACTGCTGACTGATTATCTTTTTTATGTTCCACAGGAATCGGTGTAAGATTTTCTGCTGAAAGCTCCCTCGAATGAAAATGAAAGATTAATTAATATACTTATCATTTCTTTAATTTCTACTTACTGTTATCTTAATATCTTTAACGTACTTTTAAACTATATAGTTTTTTGTAAGGTACGTTTGTTTTTTTTAATTAATATTTTCTTGCAATCATATTTTATGACATATCCTATATCCAAATAGTAATGGAATTAATAATAAATCAAAAACCTAAAAATATAAAAAAAATACTTTACAACCTGGATCACATAAATTTCAAATGAAGAATAAACACATAGAAAGAAAATAGAAATTTCGTTAAACGTTCATTTTTCAACTACTGGCATGAATAAGAGCTTTGATATCAACTCGTCTCTTTGTCAGTGTTTTATCTCAGAATCTTCTGTCTTACCATTTTCTTCATTCATCGTGCTTGTGTTTGTCCCAAAAGCTAAACCTGAGCATAATAATGGTGAAAAAATATCTGTATATTATTCAAATAAATAAATATGCGATATTGAGTGAGAAAATTATAATGTTTATTAACAAAAATTAATGTTCCGACGTTTCGTCCTCTTTTAGGACCTCTTTAATATAAATTAAATGTTAAGTAATAATTCACACTCCCTTGAATTGAGAAGAAATTCTAATTGTTTCCTAGATTGAACCAATTTTTTTTTTTCAAAAAAAAAATCTGAATAAATTTTCTAAATCTACATTACAATTAGAATTTCTACTGAATTGATGGAAGTGTTGTTTATTGCCTAAACGTTTTATTCAGATAATGAGGTCCTAAAATAGGACGAAACATCGTAACGATAATTTTTGTTAATAATGTATTAGAATATAATTATAATTTATGAATCAAGGCCGTATTTGTACTTGAATACGGTTCAAATTCATAAATATTATTATTAATACCTAAATTTTACTAAAGGAAATCTGCGTAATTGTAAAGAGCGCAAATTAGAAATGGAGGCTTTAGGATTTAATCTAAATCTTTATTAATCTTCAAATAATATAAAACAGGAGCTTTAGGCTTTATCCTAAGCAATATTCATCTGTTATTTATATAGAAATTGTAAAGTATTTACAACATATCTTGCCGCATTGTCCTCAATGCATGGCATTCGTCTCACGTATATTCTAACAGTGACAAATCTTTTACTGATATAAAGCGTGTATCACAATTGGAAAACAAATACTAAAATTATGTTTCATATGCTTATCCGTTTAATTATAAAATGGTTCTATTATTCAACTTCTGTGTTAAAAGAAACACTATTAAATGAACTTTAATGGTGGATGTCATTGGATGGAAAACATCTCCACCACTTTTACAAATTCAGTTGCTTGTGATGATTTTCAAATCAAATACTTTGAATGTTTTTTATATTCTGTCCAGCGAATTTGAAAGTTAATAATAGCGAGTTTAAATAATTTTAGAAGAAGTGCTTTCTTCAGTAGTAATGCGGCGATATATTTCAACGTACTCAGTTCTCCGCGACAGTTACGAGCTTATTTTCCGGCAGTAAGTCTCTCAAACGAAATTTACCACTGTATTTGTTCGGGAGCAATAAATGTTTCAAGTCAGTGCAACTATCTGCAGATTGGAAGTTGTTTTACGAACTGGCAACCTGCTGTAGCTGCGGTAAGTCCTTCCTTCAGCAAGCAGCAGGGTTTTCTTTATGACGTCAGTAACTCTCCGTGGCAGAGCAGATAAAGTCTGTGCGCAGAGGGCGCGTCTGCCATTGGAACTAAATCACAAGGGCGCTGGCCAGCCCTTCCCATCGGGTCCGCCGAGCTCCTGCAGAGGCCCACAACCCAATTAGATAACGCGTTATTAATTATTACACGCCGCCCCATTTCATTAATAGTGCTGACGGAAGGCGTAAAGTTAGTGTGAACGCCAACAAACCGCGGCCCCCTCGTAGAGGAAATAATAAATGTCGATATCAATGAATACTGTAGATATGGGTGGTCACGTTGCCACCTATTATGGAAGGATAATATTAGTATTATACTGTGACCCAATCAGCTAATTCATGGCTGCTACACAGAAACGAAACTTAAGTTCACTTCTGAACCGAAACGCACTTCAACGCCTTCTTAATTTGCAGTGATGAAAAATGTTCGTTAAATGTTTATGGTAATATTATTTTTTATATCAAGCCGAATAGGTTTAAACTTCGGAGATGCACTTCCTTGAACTCACTAAAAATTAAACGTGAAGTTATTTGGAAGAATTAATAATAATAAAAATAGCCAAATACAGAAAAAAATAAGTGATATAAATACCACACAACATTTCTGGAAACCTTGTTCCTTTCTTCAGGTGGTAAGAATGCTAAAAGCACAAGAGCCTAAAGCGACACAACCACACTAAATGGTTCTAGAAACTTCGTTTCAACCTTAGAGTCGTATTTATATCATCACTTCTTTCGTCTGTATTTTTCTTATTTATTTTTAAAACAGACATATATTTTTCATTTTATCTGGAAGAATTGTAAAAAAAATGAATCTGCATCTATTTCACTCTTGCGTTATTTCACCCAAATCATTTCCATTATAGACTTATGAACCCTGGTCTCATAACGCTCATATATTCATCCCGTTCACAGTTCGTTATTTAGACTCAGTGTTGTTATTTTCTGTAGTTTCACAACGTAAAATATTTTGCCAGTATTACAGATTCAAAAGGGAAATAAAAATGGCAAATTTCATACAATCAAAATAAAGAGTAAACATTTAGTATTACCGAGACTACACTCAACACGAACACTCAGAAACTTCACGATAACCACCTTTGATCTGCACAAGGAAATCAGAGTCTAGAACGAAAACAGGAACTCTCTTAATCTACTTCCGGATCAAGACAATATTGCTGTTCGACAGAAAACACGGACTTATGAAGATATTAGTAAAACAACACCCTGAGAAGGGATCGGGACAGGGAAAAAATAGGTAAAATTTCCTCCAAACTCAGGTGTTGTTGTGCGACTACCAGAAATATCATCTTTGTCTATACTGGTTAACCGTAGTCGTCAAGTTATCATTCCTACAAATCCTAAAACCCTTTAAGGACTTTGAGATGTTGCGCCTGAATTCACGGTTACATCTAACAGAGAACAAATCCGTTTCACCGAGTTGTATGTGATTGACGGTGAAATAATTAAGATGAAACGCCTAAGATTATGTTGACTTAGTAAAAGGAAAAAATTCTTCTAAATATTTTATTTTAATTCCCATTTTAACCTTTCTTACGAATATTTAACGTATATATGGCAGTTATAATGCAAACAATGATTCTTATAAAATTGTGCCCTTATAGAGAGTTGTCCGCTATTCCCATTGAAATAGTCGGCCAGCTGCCTCCTAAACTGGTCGAGGCACGGAGAAGGGAATGCTGCGTCCCCACAGCAAACTCCTCTCCCGCTATCGGAAGGGCGTGGGACAAGTATCCAATGCCCGACCTACCTTATGCAGGTTTTTCTAGGGTTTTCCCTGCATTTCCTTAGGCGATTGCCGGGTAGGATCCTTAATATATAGCCCGGGGGCCCTAGTAACCCTTGGCTACCTTCCTCTACCCTTCCGCATCCCCCATTTCTAATCCCTTCCTATGCTATTAAAGGGGAGTTGCCCAATGTGGATCATGCCCTATAAAAAACAATCTTTTAACCTGACGCAGATGAAATTGCCGAATTATCCATTGCGTATTAAATTAGGAGTCATGAAAATTATTTCGAAGCAATTTACTAAAACAGATAATGAATTTTTCAACTTGAAAACCGAATTTCTAAAATTTAAAGAACTAGTGGGTGAAAAGCATTTTGACACTATAAAAAATAGTCTGACAGTAATTAAAATATTTTTGTAACTTTATTGGAAATTATACATCACAAAACTACCTCCACGTTCGATAAATACAACTGAAATTGTCATAGTAGGTACGTTAGAATATTAATTTAGTTAATAATTTAACAAACATTTTGTCTCATAGAAGAAATGTGGATTGTTTGATTAATTTTCAATAATACTTCTAGATGCAGTTTCTTGTCTTTTTACATAAACAAAATAGTTTTATGCATAATCAACTCGACGTTGATTGAATTATAAAACATTATTATGTCAAAAATTTGTCATAGCTGAGCGAATAAGTTAATCAAAGCATCAATTGGATAATTATCCTATCATTGTAAGAGAAGACAATGCCAAATTACAACGATTTTGCCAACATTCTCCACCGAAAGGGTATTTATAATATTTATTCTTGGGAACTCTGTATTTTTCTTCTCATAATTTCTATAAGTAAATGTCACCTAAATATTTTGTCTAATTATAATACAACAAAAACCTGCAGATTATTTACGAGTATATCGTAATTTCAGCCTTCATAAAAAGCAGAACAAATCAGTACACATCAATTTATGCTTCTTCAAAATCAACTATTATGGAATAGACCCTTATAATTTAATTATATATCATAAAAATAGATAATAAAGCAGTAATTTAATTACTTTAAAAATTACTGCACTTATTCAATTGAACAATTAAACTGTAACATGATTGTAAGAATTTTCATATTTAATTAGTGACGTATTGCTGAAGTAAGAGCAATATATGAAATGTTTACTAAAATTACGAATTAAATAAAAATAATATTGAATTAAAGTATCAGGATTGAAAAAATGTGTACCTGCTTTTCTACCTCTGTCGGCTTCAGTATCAGTGCGAAATTCCTCTATCTACAACACCTGATTTTTTAACTTCGTTTGAAAGCAGTAGAAGAATAGTAGAAGGTACACTAAAAATAAATAGAACTGTATTTCCTCTTATAACTAATCTCATATGAATACGTTAATTATATAGGTGCTTATGTATAAGAAATAGACTATTAAGAATAAAGAAAGAGCTATGTAGCTTTATTACAACAATTATATGAAATAATTTAATAAAAATATATGATTAAGGATCACGGAAGAAGTGTGTGAACAGTGTTTTTTAAACGAAATTTTTCTTTAATTATTTATTGAGAATGGTTTAATTTTATCTTTCTAAAAGCTATTTAAACCATGTATCTTTCTTTACCAACATATCACGAGTTATCAAAGCATAAATGATGACATTTTGCTGTGAGATTTGAGCTTCATAGTTATATTCAATAGTAGTCCCATGAGATCCTTGGCATATATTTATACAGTTAGCCACTATGTAAAAATGTGAATGTTCTCTGGTGACAGTGCGCGGAAATGTAAACCGGGACGAGGAGTTGTCAGCGTAGTACCGCGAAACTGCACAGGCTGATTTTACTTTCCCTTAATTTGCTCTTTCCCATTCAGATTTACGTGCCAGAACTTCCATAACACGGTTATGGTAGTTTGAACATTGGACTAGTCACAAGTTTCCAAGTTTGTGCGTAATCACTTCATTAGTATCTCTAAACATGAACAGCTTCCGTGCAAAGTCATGTTCTACAGGATAAATTTGTGAGGGAACTACAGCCGAAATGTAACAAAGTATAAAATAACTACATTTATTGCTACATAAATTTAATGAAACCGTGTTATTAATCTTATTTTTGGGTTTATAGACCTTTTTCGGGCTACCTGTTGTGATGTTATTGTATATCGCAATTATATACACCAATATAGGATTAGTAAAAAAATTATCGATATCTTTATAACGACAAAATCTGAAAACGACAATTAATAACTGATAATAATTGGGGAATTAAAATTTTCATAATTTAAAATCATTTTCCACAACTTAGACGTGAGGTAAAAATACACTAAATAGTCTTATTCCAAGAAATAATACAATATTTTTGTATTTTATGAATTCATCTGATGAATAGGTCAAATGATAATTAATAGTAACGTTGATGTAAGTTATGATCTATTACTGTCTTGTATTCAATCGTTTATGATATGCATTAAACTACATTCGCACATTGTGACAAGTCGCAGCACGATTGATCGACTCAGTTGTAGAGGGTCATAGTTGAATATAATCACGTTTTACGATAGGACGGAAAATGTTAGATACGGAAATTGATTAACGTGTTATCAGGCTTCCGCCAAACTTAAAAAGTTGGCGGCAGAGACAAAATTTTACTGGAAGCTTTGGCGATAAATGTGTGTCCGATTCCTCAAAATAAATTCAGCGCTGAAATGGACTCATTCTACAACATTGAAAAAAATACAAGTGAAAACGACGGAGCTCCTACGCCGCTTCAAGGAATGTGGTATAGAGGAATGATTTTAACAGTGAAAGAAACGTGTACAGAAGTGTATTAATTCAGTGGATCTCTACTTTGAATGAAATTGTACATATAAAGCAAATAAATGAATTTATTGCAACAGTCCCGTTATTTTTTCAACCTATTGATACCTCATAGAAAGACCATCTGCAGAATTAAAGAACTATGTGCTGATATAGGCAATAATATCGTATAGTCGTGTAGAGATGTATATCTTTTTAAGAAATTATTCCCATACGATTTAAAGTTTTTGAAGAATTTCAGAATATTCTCACGAAACAAAGCTGTTTATATATTTATACAATCCTTTATTCTTCAGGAACAATTTCCAAAAACTTTTATAATAATAGTTCGTTAGATTTATACAAACTGTATCCGAAAAATATGAAACAAAGCAAAAATAAAAAGCGACTAGTTTTCAAATTCAACCAATGAGATTCTATTACTCAAGAAGTATCACAAGTTAGCTAAGCCCATGTAAACTGATCAGTGTGCTTGAGTGATCATAAGAAGTGTACGCAAAGTAGATTAGCTGGACGTAGAGCAGAGCAGAGGTGGTCGCCTTATGCTGGAGTCTCCTTTGAAAGTCTCGGCCTTCTTTGACAGTTCTCTCTCTTTTTTATCGCTTTAGTTGAAAGCAATCCGGTCGCGAGGAAGCGTCCTCAATCACATGCGATCCGAGGCGCTGGCCAGAGGCGATTCTGTCAATGCCCTGGACGGACGGAGATGGAGCACACCAACACGAATCTCACTTATTGTTCTTTAATTAGTTACGGAAGCTAGAAAGAGACTAGTACTATTAAAAACCATAGCCGCCCAGAAATACAGAATCCTATAAGTTGACTATGGATCCCACATATACCAATCAGCAACCAAAACCACCCTTCGCAAATTAAACTACATACAGAATGAAACACAAAAACTATTCTTGACCCATAATAACCCCGAACAAATATTCACCGGCGCATCGAGAACTCACGATGCAACCTCAAGTGCCGTAATATTTAACGAAATACAAAATTCTACAAGAAAAAATAGACTCGCCTCAGCTACTTCAGCAGAAATCCTAGTTATTGAAATGGCTATTAAAATGGCCAAGAAATCCAAAGTTAAAAACCTCATCGTACAAACCGGTTCCATGGAACCAGATACGAAACCCTAGATTCAGAAACAGAAGAATTAATTTAACTTTATTAGACAAATAACCCTTGAAGAAAACAAACTCCAAAATAGACTCCAACTAGCGTGGATACCTGCAGCTCAGGAATCACGGGCAATGATCTCAGCCCTCAACCTAAATTCCAATCCGCTCACCACAATATATCATCAAAGAAGCCAAAATGGAAATTAACAGAGCCTGGAAACGAACTAGGAACGCCGACAACAACGGAACTCCTAGACGGCGCAGACCTTCGCCGTATAACCAACGCTGCCAGAAGACAGAAAATAATCATTTCCCGCTTGAGAACCCTCCACACCATATTAACACACTCATATTTTTCCCAAGGAACCTCAACCGACTTGTGAGACATGTGCTATCCCATTCACCATCATTAATATTCTGTTTGAATGCACCAAATACGCGCACAGAACTACCTTGGACAGTGCATAAAGAACGGATCTCTGCACAAACCTGGAAGTCACCGAATACGTCGAGACAATTGGAATTGCCCCCCGCATCTGATGATACAACAACAATATCACCAGAAAACAATTATCACCCCAATAAGTTAAATACCTAATGTGGTCGCCAATAACTTTTCGTGGACGCGACGAGAAAAACCAAATAATAATAAAAACAGGCAATTGGTCTCATTTAATCAGAAGTTACCGATATAAATTGTAATATTGTAATTTGTATTAAGGTAATATTTGTTTAAAATATATCAATTTAATTTAGTATATTTTTCTCCTCACAAGGATATATTTGGACAAATGTCTTGGAGCCGGAGAATTCAGTAGCATTTATCCGTCATTTACTATATACTGTATGGAATCACTAGCTAACGAGTTCTAATTTATGTATAAACGAAGATATTTAAATAATAAAATTTCATTTAACTATTTAGAGGAAAATGAACAAAATTATTTTATGTTTATATAACACAAATTGAAATTCAACGTCGTATTTGCTCTTACTTGATAAAAATAAAACAAAATTGATTGTCAGTGTAAAATAACACGCCAATGTGTAAACTACTGTTCACAAAAAGACTTCCAAACATGATTGCCAGTCACTGATGGTCCCATACGGTTTCCTGTAATTTATACGGGTTTACAACTCAAATGTATAATTGGATGACCTCTCAATTACTATTAAATTAAGTTTATATGGGGCTTCCTCAGTCAGTAACGATTGCATTCAGAAACTATTATTAATCTAGCTCCAACACCAAATAATTTCTTCATTTACACTAAGTAGATAAATAATAACCAGTTAACAGACAAAAATAAATGATAAGTTTATTTAATTATTATGTAATTACTTTTTCTTTTTACCGGCTACTTATTTAACTTATTGGTGTTCTCTTAACACAGACGTTTTATAATTTATTTCCAAATCCACTAACTTCAATATATGACCGGCTCCAGCACTCTAATGCGTGTTATATGCATATTTTCCCAGTAACGACTAACTTAAATCATGGCATTTTCTGTCAGAATTCAACGTTTTTAAATCATTCCGACACAATTGTAAACGTATATTTGTAAACATAATTTCAGAAAATTTTTTCGTTAGGTACCAACAGTCACGTTTCTATGGCGTACTTATCTGAATAAATATAACTTGTGTTAATGAAAACAATCCCTTAATTCTTGTCATGTAACAATTATTTTTTTCTGATGTATTTACTTTGGTAGGTAAATGAATAATAAAATAATTCAGTAACATTAAAAAATACTATCCAGACATGATTTCGTACATGTCAGAATTTGACCACACTTGTTTCGGAGCTACTAATATATGGCTAAATATAATTTGTTATGGTCGTTCAGAACACTTAAATAATCAAATACTATATGCACTCATATAATTTATATTATTTTGATAAAAATTAATATATTTTCAAATTATTTGCACTATGTATTGTAGTGCTAGTTTTTTTAAAATGATGAAGAAAAGGGATATTTTACAGAATTTAATAATCATTTAACTGAACATGAGAAAATAAAATAAAATAAATACAAATTATGCGTGTTCAGCCGGGCATAACAATCGGATCCCTTAATCCAAAGTTAAACCATGGTTTACGGTAATTTCCCCCAGGCGCGTCAAGGATTGAGACACTTGGCAATTACCTCGCGTTGATCTCTGGCTGTGATCATGTGGCACCCACGATCTCTCCGAGTCCTCTGGAAAACTGCAAGTTTGGGGCTGTACGTCCGTCCCTGGCGACGGTTCGTCAAGGAGTCTTTCTACACTTGCTTTACAGCCCCTTCGCTGGATGTTAACAATCGATGTTGTCGACCAATTTTCGATGGTTCAACCAAGAAATGTGATTGGTTCAGGCAGTCACGTGTTAATTCAATTGCTGGGATTTTTGGAGAGACGTTTCCCACGGTGTGACAGTCCAGGTAACTTCCGAGGGTCAACATTCTACGTACCTAACTCCAGACCGAAGCGATTATCTATCCGGCACGGCGGCGTCTGGTCAAATTCCAACTTGCCAAGCCCTCAACCCTTACTAATATCTAATTATATTAAAATGAAATATATATATATATATATCAATAATGAAACTATCGCGCTACAGTATAATGCAACTAGAATTTTCGTATATCAATACGATTTTATCTCCGTGCTTACGTGCTTTTAACTTCCGCTCGCTGTCGGTTAATTCATCATCAAGTTACTGATACAGATTTTGTCATATTGGTGAGATATTTCTGGAGACACAAAAATAATTCTGGGAATTTTGTTTATATTTCCATAAATCTACCAATTTTTGCTTCATTTCGCCATATTTCAAATATTTATAATCATTATACCAAAACTTCGTGTATCATGACAGCCAAAATTGAATTTAACTGTACATTGCGGGGTATTGAGGGACCCAATAACGTAAGACATTATACTAATTTTCGTAAAACTACATATTTGCAGTCTTTTCTGAAAACAATTATTCCTAATTCGTTACGTCAATAACCGATTATATTTCCCCGAATGTCTTCGTGGAAATATGCGAATTTAATTTTATTAAATTTTTGTCTTGACGCGGCGGGGAGAAGCTGAAGGGATGGTCAGTCGGATGGTAGTAGAGTCGCTGAGAGGACGGCAAAGGAGGAAATTTTGGGGAAAAAGTAACGGGACGGACGGAAGGAGAACCGTGGATTGAGCAACCAAGCGGGACCCGACAACTGGCTGGCGTCGAAGATTCCCGGGATACCTGGTGGAAGAGAAGTGACCCTGCCTCCTAATCACTGGAGGCACATCTGCGTGAGCAAATCCCGCGATTAGCTTCTTTTACAATTTTTTTAAACAATATTTCAATTTCTATTAAATTTTAGTTAGTTCGTATTCCACCCCAGATGAGAAATTAAACGTGCGCACTTTGCATATCACTGAAAGGCGAAATATTTGTAACAAAAACAGATAAATGTGTAAATGTTTAATTAATAATAAATTAAAATTCTCATCAAAGAGTTTCAGTCCAAGCCAGCTTTTAGTTGAAACTATTTCTTGTGCTGTTGATATTTGTACTATTATCACGTAAAAGTTATTTTAACAATATTGATGACTAATTTATTCTATTTATAGAATATAAGTTTATAGATTGAAACTGAGAATGCGTACATTTATTGATGTTTAGATTGTTTCATTGATCAATTTTTTTAGTTTTCTGAAGCTATAATCTATATAAATAAAGTACCTATAGAACTTTTGACGGTACATTATTTATAATCCAGTGATTGTAGAATACTTTGCCTTCATTATGAAACCGACGTCAATAAATTCCCGTCTGTCTGACACGCTTATTTTTTCGCTTTTTACGAGAAAACCTCCGGACCAAAAACTTATCTCGTTTTTTATAGAACCGTAAGGAAATAATATCAAACTGTCATCCACACTCGATGTCGATCTCTCCAAAACCTGATTTTAACTGGAAGAATTTGGTGTCTTTAAAGAAAAAAGGAATCCCTCTAGAGCTGTGACTTTCAGGATACCTTAAATTAATGTCTCACACTTAATATTCTGTTATCCCAGTTTAATTTTAAGAATCAAAGTATTCGTAGGTAAAAAAATTGTTGTCAAAAACACTTATCAAATATTCATATTCTTCCCATACTTTATTAATATTGTAATATCTGCAATTGTTATTTATGAACCTCCATCATGTAATGTGCCTCTTAGACTCAATTTAATAGAATATTATGATGAAAATTTGTTATGTGATTGTAACCTGTAACCTCACATTGACTTGTGCAGACAAATATTATTGCCTTAAAATCATTATACTATAACTGCTTTTATAGAGTGGTAGGTTATATGAGAGTAGACCATATGGCAGCAACTTCCTTTTAAGAGCACAAAAAGGGATTTGATCGTTAAATAATTCTTCTATCATATTTAGGATTCAACTTGCGTAAAGGACAGTTTATCAATTGTATAATTCTGTTATTTATACATAATTGTAAGTGTGATATTTATTATAAATAATTTATTGTAAGATTTTGGATTATTGAAATTACTTTCCATATACAACTATAATCAATTGAATTAATTCTGTTATAGTTAACCAAAAAAATACGTAGACATTTTTTTGTAAGTTATTTTAAGTATAAAATATAATACGCGATAAAGTTCCAAGGTTGGGACAAAGCTCGATATTTCTTTCTTTTTGTAATTTCATGAAATGTAATTCTAAAATTAAATAACTAATTTTTTTGACTCTATTGGCTAATTTTAGTTTATTTAATTTTTAATTACTATGAAGTGTCCATTATCTTAATTGAGTCTATTGTACTGTTTTGTTAAATAATGTTAGCTTAATTATTAGTTAAAAATAGTAATAAGCGGGAAAGGACGATGCCTAAAAATAGTTGCACCATATCATAAACTAAATGAAACTGAGAATTTATTTACAATTACTTTTTAATTACGTGTCTTGCAAAACATATTCAGCTTCGTTTGATTGCAATGGACCGATTTATTTTATTTTTCATTTCCAATTACTTTAAATTAATTTCTCCGGAATGAAATTTATAATTTGGTAATTGATATGGACAATTTCAAGTTCAGTTACAGTGTTAAAAATTATTTAGAATGCATATTTTAAATTAATGATATAGGTACATGTAGAAATAAAATATTTTTCTATAAATCTTGAAATGCGTTAGACTGAATTTAAGAGGAAAATCCTCCTTGAAAAATATTTTCTCTTCAATAACTTTAATATGACTGTCGATCGCCCTGAGAGGCTGCGCTTAAGCCCGACTAAGTGAAGCCATTCCCTAAATGTTTGCGAGGACGTCGGGACGTAATCGCAAAATACACACTTGCCTCTCATTCATTTTAAATTTATCGCGTTGTATGAAAACTTGTCAATTTCTTTGTGAATACATAACGAGTTTCCTCTGTAAAAATCTCATATATAATGCTCCTTTTCGTGTTATTCATAATTGAACGACGTATAGTTCCTCCATGTCCTGCTTCATTTACAGGACGTTTTATTCTATACTAGCTGAGTGCTCAACGTTACCTGGATCTTTATTTGTATAAGACCGGAGTAGGAATTAATTTGACACTAATCTCTTGGTAAACATTTCATTTAACCAGCATCAAGAGCGTAATTTTTTTTGTACATTTATCCTCACACCTTCGCCTCACAAGCTAAGCCATCGGGGAGCTAACTTCAAATTAACCAAGATGATGACTGTATTTTAACCTGGTACCTTAAATACGTACGGAAGCTAAAAAGAACCTTTTTGAAGTAAGAATACTTCCGTTACCTTAAGTGAGTCAAAAAGTCCCGGTACCTTCAGGTGTCAAAAATATTCCCGGGATCTCAAGATTGTAAAAAATACTCCCGATACCAGAAGAAAGCTAAAAGAATACTCCCGGTGCCTTAAGGAAGGAAAAATACTCCTATGTCATTAGGAGTTCAAATTGGACACTAACAAATTGAGACTGACACCAATAACTGCTGTTTTCTAATGTTTTTAAATATCGCCCCTTTACCGCATTAAGTGGTGTTAGTAAGTATGTTTCTATTTAACCTAGATAAAGGGCAGCTTTCCCGTTGTCAGATGCTTGAAATAGCAATTTAATTACAAATTAAAGTGACTGTACCTAGATCTCAACTGGCATTTGTACTAAATTTGGTTGATATTCCTTCACGCGATTGAAAATTTACATATAATATTTTCACCCGAATCCCGAGGACTATAATGCTACCTGAACCAACATTTTTAATGCAATAATTAGACTCAATGTCTTCTATAACTTCGAACATTAATTTCTGCCGTTATAGCATTAGATTTAGGTACGAGTTTTCCTCTTATTTGCCGTTTGTGGTTGAAAGCGGAGAGCAACAAATTCGAGAATAACACTTTGCTACACATAAACTTGTTTAATCAACGCTAATTATGGTCGGTGTCGAATGTTTTTTAAAACGTCACTCCAATCCACAGCCATCTTCTCCCGCCCCTACGGGTGCTAGGGTTTCTAATTCCCACAGTGTTTGTTCCTGGATCGTAAGGAACGAATGTACAAAATTTGGTGAATATTGCTCCACGCGCTAAAGATTGTATACGGCACTTTATTTCACTCCCCCCACCATCAATCCTAGGGGCTAAACTTAGGGCAGTTAGCAAAAATTTAAATAATAAATTCTGTTAATTGGTCGTCAAGTATATCATATATATATATATATATATATACTAGCTTTGTTGTGAACTGCGCACATTGTACGGAAGGTCAGTTGGTTGCAGTCTGGCGAATCTTATGGTCGAGAGAGGACGCAGAATTTAAGAGTACGAACAGCGTGGTCCAAGCATATAAATTCAACTGAGAGACGTACATGTTTTAAAAATCTAAGTAAAAATGTCTGGACGGAGCGACAAGTTATAAAAAACCTGCAAAGCTGAAACAAAAAGTTTAGCGCAACGTTCAGATATATAGGCATTCCGAAATAACTTTTACCGCAGAAAGGCATTGAAATAATACGTCCGACTGTTGACCGGAGGAATAATACAAGAACTACAACCGTGTGCTTTGATCAAGTGTAGAATCAGTGATTAATGGCCTTTTTAGCGAATGGTGTCTCCAAGCTCCAAAACTAAGGCTGGTACCAGCAGGACAATTGTAAGTACAAACCAAAATAATTAAATTCTGTAAACGGTAATTAAGGGTATAGTCAGATTTCGGTTCTTTTCATTTTTTAGATTTCGTATTCCGTTCGTTTCAAGTTGGTTGAATTGTTTAGTATTTAATGTTTAATTTTTGATTGTTCTTACTTATCAAACCCAGTAAAGACCCTGAGAAGAAGAGTTATTAAATTTGATTGGACACCTGTTGAAATAATCTTTGGCAAATTAAAAGTTATTTAATCTTAATAAATTTTGTTAATTAACCTTTCTATTCTGATCATTACAATATATATTAACCATCACTTTGATTATTTAAAAAAGCTAAAATAATTTTTTCACATTTAAATTAAAAAAATAACTTCATTTTTAATTTACTCACGCCTTTATAGGGTCTCCGATGAAAACAAACCAAATTTTACACTGGATGAAACCTAAAAAAGTCTCTTTAGATTACATTTTCGATTTACTGAGGTTGCAATAGATACAACTGGAAATTATGGTACTTGTCTCATGCAGGACAACAGAATAATTTCAAATTCTGTGCAGGAAATAAATAAATCTAAAATTTAATCAATTTTAATATCTAATATTATGCTAGTAGGTCTTCTGAAGTACGCCGCATAAATACAAATCAGCTTTCGCTTTCTCAAAATTCATTTTTCCAAATAAATTTTTCTTGCACTATTTCCTAATATTAAAACCTTTTTGACCGCTATAATTGTTGCTTGCAGCTGATAACGACAATAATAAAATGCCACAAAGAACTAACCCTTACAGTAAGAGTTGTTCTGTTCCCATTGTAAAAGTCAGCCAGCCGCCTCCTAATCTGGCTGAATTACGGAAAAAGGGAATGCTGTGTCGCCATAGCAAACCTCTTTGCCGCCATCGTAAGAGCTTGGAACAAGTTCCCAATACATGACCTACCTGATGCAAGTTTTCTAGGGTTTGTCCCTGCATCACTTTTAGGCTAATGCAGGGAAGGATCCCTAAACTATAACCCGGGGGCCGTAGTTAACCCTTGGCTACCTTCCTCTACCCTTCCGCATCCCTCATTTCAAATCCCTACCTATGCTATTAAAGGGGAGTTGCCACCGTGTGGATTACCCTCATGTTGCCTGTTACTTAGAAAAAAAGAACTAGCCCTAAAGAGATGACAAATTTACAACCTCTGTGCAATTGAATCACTGTGCATTTATATGTCCATTTATGTCACGCGAACATTTCATACGATCATATTTTATGATTATATTTTTACCATTATCCATATCCTGCGATAGTAATTCTTAATTGATTGACACAAACCATTTAAACATTACTTCATTTATCAAATTTATATTTTAAATTACATGATTAAGATGAATAATCTTGTTTCCTACGAGAATAATCGAAGACAAATACATAAAAACACAATACTTTCAATGGTATACGCGCGTTTGAAATCGTATGAAAAAACGTGAAGTTGTGAATCTTTACGATTCTAAGTTAGAAGTTCAGAAGAATGTAGAATATTGATTTCTTTAGAAGAGCCATTTCTGTACTAAAATTTTATTATATAAATATATATAAATGTTTCATTTTGTTGCTATTGCTATATAAATTATTGTATGTTCTATTGCAGTAGCCGAAAGCTGTATGTACTGAATACATGAATTTATAAATAAAGTATTAGAATGACAATTTTCGCTCTACGTAAATAATGGTAAGCGGAATTTGTATTCTTCTGAATAATAAAAATAATGTATGATAAATAAGTGTAAGGCACGTCATTTCTACAAAAGAAAAAAGTTTCCAACATTGATAAAATGTTTTTTTTTAATTATATGGCTGGTATGAGACAAATGAATTTTGATGACGGTTGCAGAAAATTTGTCATTTATCCACAGATCGATGGTCAGTAAAGTATAAATTCAGTATGCATATAAACACAGTTCGAACGATGGTATGGCCTTTTATTGAGCACATGGGAGGGTTTGTTGCGAGTGTGGTCGCAATAACTGGACCACTACAGCGTAGCCCTGGGGCGCCTCATTACATGTAACCTGCGGTCAATCACCTTCCGCACGTTTCCAACTCTGTATTGGTCCAATACTGCTTAATAGCAAGTACAGTTACAACGGATAGTCCAGAGAGCTATATATACAAGTACAAACGCATTATGACATTAGTATAATATTATTATATGTAAATTAAAAGGTATATTTTACGGAATGGCATGATAAATTTCATACGCAGAACGAAATGCTATTTCATGTTTGAGAAAAGGCTGGAAGAAATTAAAACATACAGCTGAACGATTTAACGATTCGTCAGGTGCCTTATGTATGGTCCTTGTAATACAGATTTGTTTTTCGATCGATAAGAAAAAAATTATTCAATAAAATTACTAAAATATGAATCTTTTATGCCCTCATAATTCAGCTGTTAAAACGTGCTCCGCAGCTCCCGGAAGTGTCGTCAAATTTTGGAAACAGCACACCTTTGAAGAAGTGAACAAATGTGATGAATCGTATATATTTTTATAATGTTTTACATTGAACGAGTCTCTACGCCAGACAATGCAGTTATCTTTAGCCATTCTTTTCTGGGAGTATAGTCAACTAATTTTAGTGCATCTTAAATGATTCTGTTGTTCTCCCTGCACACGCAAAAACCAAATTATCGTCCCAAAGTTCGGTGGAAGGAATAACTTTATGGTGGAGTGTTTCGTGGAACTCGTCAAAGACAGACATTCCACGTTGGCATTCACCGTGCGCAGTCAATCTTTCGCTTTGTTTTGAAAATTTAAAGGGTCTTTCTGAACGTCCTGTTTCAATTTATTACAATAAACAGGATGTACTGAATCGTCACAGAAAAGTTATCAGTTTTTATTACTACAGTTACGCAATACTCCTTTAATTAACATCGTTTTCGTGAAAATTTCCCTTTGTGATTGTTTCATACAATTGAAGAGGTATTTACAATTCGCATGAACTTCAATGACGATAACTCAACGTATCATTTCTAAAAATTAATCCGCTGTAGATTTTCTTACAGTATAAAATTACTTGTATGTATTTGTAGTTGGTGACTTTCAATTCTCTATCGGCCGAAGGTTCGCTATCGAAGTGTAATAATATAATTCTTCTTCTGGCCTCGGTGGTTAAGATCCCACCGCTGCCACCATATAATATTCGAATTTCTCCTGGGCTCGCTACCACGATATAATTAAGAAGAAATTGAAACTTGGGTCCGGAGTGCGCGCTAAGTCGCACTCTATGATAACTTAAAGGCTTAGAGAAATAACTTGAGGCTTTAGTTCATTAGAATAAGAAAGAGGTTTTATTAACCTTAGTCTACAGCCTAGAGTTAAGACAATAACATGAAAATAGAAGAGAGAATGGCATATGTACCACGTTGAAGTAATATGCAGAGACTTCCCACTAACAGAGAAACCCGGCCTTATTATACAAGTGTTCAACAATGGCATTCAAAGATCTCCCGCTCTGTGTAGGTGGAGGTACCTTCTTCACAGAGCCTCGTCATCAACACGTGCCCCTTACTCAGCAGGACAGTGGATTCTTGTTAATCTGTTATGCTATCTCGGAAATTCTTGAATGCTTACGAAGACATACTGATTCTGATTCTTACTCAAAGTGTCCACAAAGACTCGTTGTTTCTGATGCTTACTCAGAAGTTCCTTAGTGCCCACAAAGGCATACCTTATATATATAATATATATTACAGAAGGTAAACGGTAAGGAGAGTAGGAGGAGCTTCCTACAAGCTGAGATATTTCCGTCGGTGTTCTCCAGGGTCGCAAACCATATGCGTACGGTAAGAGTTGTTAACTGATCCTATTGGAACATTCGACCAGTTGCCTCATAAACTAGTAAACGTATGGAGAAAGGACTGTTGCGTCTCCACAGCAAAACAAAATCCGCTGATTGGAAGGGCGTGGGACAAGTACAAAGAGGTAGACCAGCATGATCTCGCTTTTCCAGGGTTTAGCTTGAATCACTGCGACTGCCGCGTAATTCTTTTAAACTAATATAGTCCAGGGTCCTATTTTAACTCTTGGCTACCTTTTCTCTGACTTGCGCATACTCGTTTCAACTCATTCTTATAAAGGGAGCAGCCACCATGTGGATCACCCTCTTGTAACCTGCCACTATGATATCATAATGGGTTCCTTACTATATTTGTTTTTTATTGATTCGATTACACTTCTTGAGTCCCTGAAGATAGCGAACTTGGATTTGTTAAAGTTCTCGATGTCGTTTAGGACCGGTTTAATTTCGTAAGATTCACAGCTAACTCGAACCCATATAGTGGAGTTTATATGGGTTTTCTTAGGGTAACAGGCTGCATGAAGGTAATCCACATAGTGGCAACTCCCCTTCAATAGCATAGGAAAGGATTTGAAAGGAGGGATGTGGAACGTAGCAAAGGGTTAAGTAGGGCCCCCGGGCTATATTTTATGGATCCTACCCGACATTCGCCTAAAGAAATGCAGGGAAAACCCTAGAAAAACCTTCATCAGGTGGAAGAGGCCAAGGTGCCTCGGCTTGTGGGAACCTTAGTTCAAAAACGGAGAGGACTACAAGGGTTTTTTTAAGGCAACAGGCTACATGAGGCTGATTCACATTGGGCAACTCCCCTTTAATAGCATAGGAAGGGATTTGAAAGGGGGGATGCGGAAGGGTAGAGGAAGGTAATCAAGGGTTACTAGGGCCCCCGGGCATGTTTTTTTTAGGGCAACAGGCTACATGAGGGTAATCCATGTTGGGCAACTCCCCTTTAATAGAATAGGAAGGGATTTGAAAGGGGGGATGCGGAAGGGTAGAGGAAGGTAGCCAAGGGCTAACTAGGGCCCCTGGGCGCTTCTTACGCATTCGCCTAAAAGTAATGCAGGGAAAACCCTAGAAAAACCTGCATCAGGTAGCTTGGGCATTGGGTACTTGTCCCACGCCCTTCCGATGGCGGGAGAGGAGTTTTCTGTGGGGACGCAGCATTACCTTCTCCGTGCCTCGACTAGTTTAGGAGGCAGCCAGCCGACTATTCCAATGGGAATAGCGCACAACTCTTACCGTATGCCCAAGGTCTGTGACCCCGGAACATACACTTCTCAGATCTTGCCGAGGTCCCCCGGCTTGTGGGAACCTTAGTTCAACAACGGAGAGGAAAAGGTATCCCCAAAGGTAGCCCCTTCGTATCTCTCATACAAGGTTCTGCCTACGAGAGAACATCCCTCGCAGGTATTGCCTGCGAGAGAATAGCCCTCGCAGACTGATTTACTGGATTACGGTAGTAGTTGCGTAAACAAATAATAACTTCTTTCTTAAATTCAACTGACGTTGTGTTTCATGTAAGACGTGGATCGCTATAATAATTACTGTTTGAGATCAGTCTGCATTTAGCAGAGGACATAATTTTGCTCCTCCTTTATGAATATTAGTGTTGTGATCGAAGCTGCTAATTAAAGCGTCTACATTGGATCGAAACTGTACTAAGTAATTAATCTTTATTTCCGGAATGAATTACCTTAAATTGCGACTAAACAGTTGTGTTATTTATATATTATGTTAATAGTGTTATAAGTTCGTTATATTATATAGTTTTTATTGTAATCTGCATATAACTTATTTAACGTTGAATATACTTATTTACTATATACTATTTCGGGGACTAATGGAAAATAAATTAAATACATACCATATATAATACAATACTTTTAGTTACATCTACAAAAATCCAACATATTAATATTGCCATTTACGTGTACGTAAATTTTTCCTATTTATATATTCGATTACATCAACTATTTTAGAGAAATATAGTTTGCTTTTACGAAAATGATAAGCTCTAGATTATTTCAGTAAACAATTTTTAGCTGAATTTTCCTATTGTGCAAGTGTTACAGATATTTCAATGAGACGGTCGGTCAGCAAAAATTACATCATACATACATATGTCTGAAGGGTGCGTGCGAACCTTTGTCGTAGAAAGTTTCCAAGTTTTTCGTCGTTTTGTGTTTTTTCACTCAGTTCCAGTGCGTTTAAACAAGGTTCAATAAAGAAGAATCTAGTGGATCAGGTGAGTCTTGAGTGCTCGTAGAATACGAAAATATGAAATTCTGAGAGACAGTAAGATTTAATAACGTTTGACCCTGTTAATAAATTTTCTTATGAAAACTTTTCTTCCTACTTTGGCCGATTTACTTAGGTTCTTGTTTTCTTTATTATTCTGGTTTTTAATTAAAATACTGCAAGGATTGTGAATATTTGTTTTATCTGATAAATCGTATTTACTTCAATTGAGAATATTCGATTAAACTTCTTTGGCGGTTTCTTTTCTGCGGTCATTTTGAAAATATTTTTTTTTATTGAAGATACCTGTTATTTCGTGTTCTCAAGAATTTTCGCTTTTATTTTACCGTGTGTTGTATTTTCCTTTGGTAAAATTACGTTAATATTAAAGTTCAGTTTCCTGGTTCATTTAGTCTGCAGCATGTACTATTAAAACATAAATGAGCACAATATTTTAATTGCTCTTTAAAAAAGGTCACTTCCAACAAATATTGTTCGTTTCCAATTTCTTGTGATACCGTCTACAAAGATTTATTATTTTTTTATTACCCAATTTATAATTTAATTTAAGAGCTATGCATATTCAAATTATCTCATTTTTACACGTCTGATTTTCTATGGATTTTCTTATAAAAGTTTTTTTTATGTGTATCCTGTGCCAACACACTTGCATTTTAGCTTTCATAGTTGTATAAGATATTTCAGTATCCTAATTTCCTGTTTAACCAGTTCCTTGTTTTTTGTCGGTCTACTAATTAAATTCATTTGAATCTGGTTGAGTTTATTTTATTATATCGTTCTCTTAATTACCAGTTCGTAGTCATAATGAGTTGCGTTAAACCTATGTCAGAAAAAAAACTCGCTGAATTTAAATATTGGAAGAAACGTCAGACAAGCTGGCTCTAAATCCAGGAAAATTATAAAAAAAAGTATCTAAAGTTGTAGTCATAATAAATGTGGACAAAACACTGATGGAGAATGCGTTCTTCTCTTGTCAGGTACAAATAACCAGAAATATTTATACAAGTACTGAATACTGTAAGCAAATTGTCAACTTGACGCGAAATTAAAGAAATGATGAACACAACTCGAGAAAATGAATATATAAATGGATGATATAAAACTGAAAAAACGTAATCCCAAATATAATATTAATATTTAATTCAGCTTTAACAGAATATCTATTGCCAGGGATCTTAATAATTTTAATTTTTCAGATATATGATATTAAAATAGAATTTAGCATGCAATAAAAAATAATTTCTGGTCATTGGAAAGCCAGAATTGGAATACGTATCGGATACTTGAAAATTAAGCTGAATTACTGCACACATTCGCAAAATGCAACGTTATAAGACTATTAAGGATAATAAGTATAGGAAAAAACCTGTAGATATCGCTAAAATAATTACTAAGTGAGAAGGATTTATTTCGAACGTAGTGGACCGCATAGTAAATCAAAAATGGCCCTGTCAAACAAACGTTGCGAGAAGTGTTTTGTTTCGAACTGTAGACTGTGGCGTCACCAGTATAAAAATGATGACTTTTGGTAGGTGCAACGACTGGAAATTAATTTCTGACAGCTTCCCATCTTCCTGACGCTGTGCAGAAAAATTATCGGCTTTGCATAGGCGTGGAAATAGTTATCCATATTATAAGTGGAAACCTTTGAATTACAAAGTTTGGACGACTCGATCATGGTCATTAACTTCTGGTGAAGCGATAGTACTTTCTGAATTAGTTATTTAAATGCATGTACTTAAACATAACAGTTCGTTGATAGACTTTTTTGATGTACCGCATTTCCTAATTTTAAAATAGATTTTATGTCTTTATCACGGTATGATTGAAGCAGTTGATGTGACTTATAAATTGTATTTATTTTATAAAATAAATATTTACAAACTATAAAGTAGTTTTATCTTAAAACATAAATTATTATGCCATATCCGCCAAAACATACGTTCATTACCACTTTTCGCTCCATAGTAATTAACAAACTGAAGCTTGATTTTAGTACCCTGGAAGAAATCTAGATGGTGGTCAACAGCATTTTATACTTTACCTTTCCTGACCGTATATTTAACCCATATAAGGCCGGCCTTTGGACGGAAATTTGAACAACATCGATAGTGGTAATTTGGAAGAAAGTCGGAATTTAGTAATGGAGGCACGAAGTCGAAAATGTAAAACAGCAATGTAGCAGTTTAGGTATGAAGTTGAAAGAGAAAAATATTTGCATCGAGATGGTGGTAGTGTGATGGAGAGTAAATTACAAATTATCATGAAAACTGGTGTTTGAAAATGCTCGTTACAAGGGAATAATAAGAAGAGACTTTCGAGGAGTAAATGAGTCGGTGAGTGTTTTTGATTATATAATGTGAGTAGTCCAACTATTTGAACCTGTCAGGTATCATCCTATCCTTGCTGTCTCCATCTTACCAAATTTTAAGTTAATTACATGAGATCGTTCTAAAGGAATTTTTATAATATCCAAACCACTTTTATCACTCCAGGCTCGTCGGTTTGTTTCTAGGAGAGCTAATTTGTGATGCAGGTATGAAACAACATTTGAAAATTTTGAAATCCGTGAACTACCTTTCTGAGAGTCAACCCCTCATATTTTTATACCGAGCCGGATTACTTCAGAATATTTATTTTCTGTGTTTTTTAATAAATAAAATTTAAGCGTCCTTCTCAGGGTGTTATAATTGCACTAAAATAATAATTATCCAATTAATGTGAATTATTGGTAAATCAGACCTAATTATATTTACGTTGAATATGAGCAAAAATATGAGCTAAATTGACTTTGGTCACTTTTGATATTTTTAGGTTATTTTTTCCGTATTGTATTCACAAAAATACATCTTACAAAAATCACTCTTAGGCACTTGAACAATCGTTAAACTATCCGTATTTCCCCTTTCGAATTCCTTACCTATGCTATTAGAGAGGGGTTGTCACCACGTAAATTACCTCAATGTAACCTGTCTTCAAAAAGAGTAGATAACTCAGCTAAGAAAAATCAAGGAAATGGAATGATTAAGTTTATCCTTTCGGTTTTTCCTGTCCTAGGTTTTTAACCAAATATTTTAAGTCTCAGGCTGGCTTTGAGGTGTGTATGCTCCGGGCTCGCAGATGTTGGGCATACGGTAAGAGCTGTTGACTGTTCTCATTGGACCAGTCGACCAACTGTCCCCCAAATCCAGTCAAGGTAAGTTGCGTCAGCACAAAACAATTCCTGATTTCCCGTTATCGGAAGTGTGTAGGACAAGTACAAAAACCACGACCTACCTACTTGGGGTTTCTCTACGAAATTTCCTGCATCACAGTTAGGGTAATTCCGGGTAGTATCCTTAACGCCAGACCGGGGACCCTAGATTCCCCTTGGTTATCTTGGTCACTCTTCTGCATTCTCCTTCCCATCCATTCCTATGTTAGTACACGGAATAGCCACCAAAATGGGTAACCCTCATAAAAAAAACTGCTGTCAAATACCCCTTGGATTAGTTTGTTTTTTATCAATATTAAGATTTTTAAATAATATGGATTAAGTTAAATTGCAAACTTTAATTTGAAAATAAATAATTATGAGTTAAAAAATTCGTATTACATATCAATCAATTATATATTATTAAAACACTTCAAAACTATAGATTTTCGGAGTGTGTAGACAGCCATGGATAATGAGTTAATTTAATACGTAATTATTTATCTATTTTTATTTACAAATATTGTGTTCATCGAAACCAAACCGCTATTATGCGGTAATAAGATTAAAGTCTTATTTTCATCAGATATGATAATATTGGGTAATTGACAGCGAACAACTGCCGACAGCAAAAGAAGCTCGAGAGCCAGGAATTTTCGAACTGAGTGAAGAGCGGCGAGACTCATTCACAATAATAATATGCATGAAAGTAGGGTCATTTACCTTGGCCTTCCGAGAGCTCCGACTAGATATTGCGCCGCGGGTCATTATTATCTGTCATTTGCCGCTTTAGAAGCTAATATAAGCTCTTTGAAACGTGATAAATTACTCTTAGATGAGTAATCGTCAAATGTTGTGGCTGTCACAGACAATGGTGCATCTAACAGATTTCCTCTATGACCTGACCCAAATGTAGGGATTCATTTGTCGGAGCAAGCCCTTTCCGTTTGGTTTCACCCCTTCCTCTACACTGTTGGAGAAACATTGATTTTTTAAGGTTTATTTCCATCAACATACGTTACCGATTTAATGTAATTCTAAAAAATTATTTTTGTAATATATGTAGAACACTAGTCTACTTCTTACGCTACTGTACACGTTATATATGTATACGAGGGTAGATCAAGAAGTAATGCTTCCTGTAACGTAAAAAAATTAATAATGAACAGATAACAACGGAATTTTTAAAGGACGTAGCCAGAACTGAGCTCTAAAAAACACTAGAGTCCACCGTAGTCACCATGTATTTGTACAAATTTGCGCCTTAGTTGAACCCATGCATCAATACTAGTTTCGAAAAATTAAGGGTTTCGCTTCTTGACCATTATTGGCCCATAATTTTAAAGCTGTCTTAATCACATCTAAGTAATTAAATCTGTAACTACCTAGGTTGTCCTTCAGAGATGCAAACTGGACGCATTACTTTTTGATCCACCTTCGTAAATATATTAAATTAAGTACTTTTGTCTGTAGACTCCTTACAAACACCTAACTTTACAGATTTTTTATCGGCCGATAGTTTAAGTGGTTGCTTCGTAATATGAGGACTTAATGCAAGTGATCCCACCTAAGCGAATTGATTCGGCAGATAGACTGGCCTATTTATACTTTGCTAGCGAAACCGATTCCCATCAACTTCCAGCCTATTTCTTATTCAGTATGGTGTATTATGCGAGTGCTCAAACTCGTCTGATATCCAATAAGTAGCAAAATCTTCAATTTGAATCCTTTGGTTTTGAGGGTCCAATAAATTAATTTTTAAGTTGGGAACATTCTTCTGAATTATGTGTGATTTAAATATTCTCTATGTATTGTAGTAATCACTTATTTAAAAGTAATACAGCTCCAGTTTGTGCGCCATGTTGTAGTAAACACTGTATCTATGAGGAATATCGCCCCTAATGGGGTTCCGAATTATGTAGTATTCGTAACATCTTATAGTAAAAATTCTCCACCTTTGAGGGGAAAAATATCTAGTAATCTCTTATACCTACTACTTTTTAAATTACATGCACTTAAATTTAATCATAATCAATTACTATTATTTCTACGGCTATTTGAGTTCTTCCGATCAGGGTCGCCTGCGGGCCTCCAATAAAATATAGGAATTTACAAAAATTAAAACAGAAAACTATAGAACGTTTTACTATGTTTATAGAAACTAACGCTTTAATTATTACGCACAACTAAAACTAAACAAATATCTTGGAACATCAAAGCGGTTATTAATGGACGGAATGTTCGACTTTAGTCTACTCGGCAGAATATCTGACACTCGACTGATCTTTCTCAGACAAATTGTAAATAACACCAACAGACACTCGACTGAGACTGCCCTACTGCCCTCGGGATAGCCTTCTCTACAACTGCCTCACGCTTCACTACTGAATGTAAACAAGATTGCCAACCACTCGACTGACTTAGCGCTCGACTGCCCTGGCGCTCGACCGCCCTGCCGCTCGACTGCCCTGACGCTCTGCTACTGCGCTGCCTCTCGACTGATATCTGTGTTTAATTCTCAAGGCTTTTATGCCATTACCTCGGGACACATTTTGACCCAGGGTTAAATGTTCGTAAACATTTGGCGTAACTTGTATTGGGAACTGAATATAATAAATTCCTTAGTAATCTCTACAGTGTTATAAAACGTAAACTTTCCCGGAAAATTCGGTTTCGATCCCTGTTCCCTCGTTGTCAAAACACAACATTTCCATGGCTGCCCTAGCCATCTTATTCAGATGAAGTGCCACATTCTTGACTGTGAACCCTTATATACACCCCTGCAGCAACTACCAATCAAGACACAAGTGGATCGGGGCCACGAGGCCAATGTAAGGGTCCAGTATCCAGAATGCGACCACTTCACCTGAAGACCATGGCTAGGACCGCTATGGAAATTTTGTGCTTTGACCTGGATGGAAGCCAGAGAGAATTTTATTAACTCTCTGTGTAGTTCGCATTGTTTATTTTCCAAGGTTAAAATCAGAAACATTTTCTGTGAAGTGATCTGGTCACAAAATTAGTAACGTAGACTTCAATTTCTGAAAAGAGAAATAAATTCGTACAAGAAGACTTTTTTGAATATTTATTGCCTCATCAACAAACAGGGTCATTACTGACTCTTTCTTAGATATGACTCGTCGGTGACTATTTTGTGGGAGTCTCATCACTTTAAAAACGCACACACTGACTACATCCTCGCCGGTATTCGAACCCGGTGTCTCTCTGTACAGAGGCAACGACGCTGACCACTACACCACATGAGGTCGGCGAGAATATTATAACGTAACGTTTCACGACACTGCAATGAGCAACATTTTGGTGGAGTTAGATAAATTACCTGCTTTTATATGAAAATATTTTTCTAATTTAGTGGGCGTGAACCGCATAAGTAATTACGGTAACCGCGGATTCATTTCGTGGGATTGCGGGTGGCGTGGTAAGTGCTAAGCGCCCCAGGATGGACGTCAGAGACCCTCATCTTGTTGATGGACCCCGTCTAAGTGCCACTCACAACTAAACCCTTCGCAGATAACGCCGCAATTAATTTTTCTCTCCGCAGTCTGCCGTCGCCGTTGTAGAAAAAAACCGCTCCGCAGTTTGCACACAAAATGAAAAGATGGAAGTGAATGAATGAGCGGACGTGAAGGGAGACAGAGAGACGGGACGAGACGAAACTCCTCCCCGAGTTAGGATATTGTTTGACATTGGGGGCAGCAAGAAACGAACGCCATGTATTTACTGCTGCATGTTAGGGAAAGGTTGTTACTCTCGTTTTTATCTTCTTTTTCTTTCTTTGTCTCTTGAACGATGTAGCAACGACTGTGCCAACTCTAGAGCTAAGCAAACAAACGGAGCGCTATTCATTCTCACTAATTGATTCTGAGTGCTGAACCTTCCAAATACACTTAATAGATTTCGAATATGGCAACTATGCCGATGTATTGAAGAATTTAAAAATATATATAATGCTTGATCGCACTTGGATCCAGTATTCGCTTTGTTAGGGTACGTAATAATCATTGTATAAATAAAATCTATTTCAGAAGGAAATGGGAAATCATTCACCGTCAAATTATTTCAATACATAGTTATGGTATTTGCGTTGTCGTCTTGAATATGAATTGAACTCTATATGATTTGTCATGAAGGTAATATCGAGAAAATGTAGGCAGACGACGAATAGACGCAAGTTCCACTTCAACCTTCTAAGATTTAATTGTTTTTACTTCTAAAGGAATATTATTTACAATATAATTGTGTTTAAATTATATTTTCGAGAGTACGTAAGTTACAAAAATATGGATAATTTTAGAATCTTAATTATAACATTCAGTTTTTATGTGTTTACGAAATCTGGATAATATAATTCAGATCGAATTAAATTATATCTTTAAGAATCACTCAAAATATGTAGTTTTGCAGTCTTCTATATTAATGTTACATATATTCAGTTCTATTTGTAACAAGTATATAGCATGTGAATTTCAGTTTGTTTCTGATCAATGTCTTGTGCTTTTAATGTTCTCTCGTAGGCAGAACCTTGTAGGAGAGACTGAAGGGGGCTACCTTTGGGAATGCCTTTTCCTCTCTCCTTTTTTGAACTAAGGTTCCCACAAGCCGAGGCACCTCGTCCTGTTTTGAGAGGTGTATGTTCCGGAGTCTCAGACTTTGGGCATACGGTAAGAGTTGACCGATATTCCTATTGGAATAGTCGGCCAACTGCCTCCCAAACTAGTCAAGGCACGGTGAGAGGAAAGCTGCGACCCCACAGCTAACCCGTCTCCGCCATCGGAATGGCCGACCTACCTGATGCAGGTTTTTCTAGAGTTTCCCTGCAACACTTTTAGGTGAATTGCAGGGTAGGATCCTTAAACAATAGCCCGGAGGCCCTAGTTAACCCTTGGCTTCCTTGGTCTACCCTTTCGCATCCCCCCTTTAACTCCCTTTCCTATGCTATAAAAGGGGAGTTGCCACTATATGGATTACCCTATGCATAGTCTGTCTACACTTTCTTCTTCACATTCCTGTATTGGTCCAATTCTTTGACACTTTCCATTTTATAAATTTGTGTTATTGCTATTTCGTCTATACAAACCTTTTTCCTCAAGATTATACTATGAACATTTGTAGCATTAAGTGGTTAAAAGATATACTTGTTCACCCGTAACTATCCATGAAAAGAAAATTTCTAAATTAAGAACACCTTGAATACCTTAGAAGGAAGTGTAAGAAACTACCAGTAATAAGTTCGATGTGGATAATAATCTAAGTATATGATTTCGCCTATCGAAGGATCATCATGGCAATCGCCTGTATTACATGAATTAACAGTGTTCGAGACTCATTAATTTTACCTTTCATGTAATTACCATGAAGTCAGCCCTTGTACAGCCTCCAGCCGCAATTTGCCGACGTATATGTTTGCAATAAATTTCAGTAAACGTTCAACAACTACCTAAATTCACTTTTCCTGATTCTGTTAGACAACGGAGTTTCTTAACGTTGTAAAGTGTTTCAAATTCTACGAAATACTATTTTAAATAATACTCGTAATCGTCCCGAGCCAATTTACGTAATATATTACAGCTGAATTTTTACTTTTAACGTAATTTTATTGCAGATATTATTATCTATTTCATGTAACCATTTTAGTTTAAAAATTAATAAATTCAAGTTTCACGTTTTATTCAATTATTTTACTCGACTTCTAAACGGACATAAATTAAAACAATTAAAATTGGGAATGTATTGTTCAAAATAAAGAAGAAATATTTTATCCATGGAGGCACTTTTCTGACCTAAATATACACAAAAGAGCCAAAAGTCTACGATCATTTGCTCAATAGTATGTCAGTCCAACTCTGCAACGCAATATCAGTATTCGGCGATGCATGGATTCAAACAAGTACGCTTCGGAAGGTATCTATCACCAGTTGTCTACGCATAGTTCATGCGATTGCGTCCTAGATGTGTTCCACTGACAGAGACAATTATTCTACTGGAAGATGTCCCAACCATGAACGGATGTTCAACAATGCGCGCTGAAAGGTGTGCTCCCAAAGACTCGTACCTGAACCAACATTGTATCGCAGACTTACAGAGCGGAAAAACCAATGACTGGCGTTGGAGGAAGAACCTTGGATTCACCGTCCTTCAACCATTTTCCGTACATGTTTACAACACTAGCACGCGAACAATCGACCAGTAGCCCTGTTTCCGAGATGATAGTTCCCAGGCACCAGGGCATAAGAATTTCCCGTTTGTCAAAGTCGCTTATGTCAGTGAATTTCAAAATTAAAGTTATCATCATGTATCGTCGCGGGAATTATTGCTTATTTGTATCTGCTCCGAATATATACTTTTCCTACCTCTTCACGTGCCCGCCATTCTAACTCGCGAATGGCAGTGTTCATATGGATTTGGCTCATCAGTGAATATGCTACTGTCATATATGTACGTGACTATCTTTCTTGAGTAGGTGCTGTGGCAGGATTTCATGTTACTTGAGACCTGGACGGACCTTGGGAAGCTGTCCTCAACGCTTCTTTTGCATAGCGTGACTTGAAGGGGAAGAGGCGGCCATTTTGGCTCTCTCGATCCTTCCATGGTTTTAGCATATATCTGTTGGCGAAGGAATCCCTCCCTCGGTTCAACCCTTCGTCGACCACGTTGGCAGTTTAGTTCTGATATAGCGCACATCTTCCCTCCTGTAACTCCTAGAACTACCCTATGTTCTAGTCCTTCTTTAATTCTTTCCTATCTTATAGTTTGTTGCTGACTTCTTAATATCAATAAACGTAGTCTTTTAAACTTTGTCAGCGTTCCTCTTATTATCAAACCGTCCAATAGCAGATCCTCGACCGTCACTCAGGTGCAGCGAACACCCACGTTACCGATTTCCTATTGACGTTTACTAAACTATTACTTCCTTTCTATTTCATCGACCCCTACGTCGATATCACACTACTAAAATCTTAAAAAATTAAAACATTATTTTATGCCAATTAATTGGATTTCACATAATGTTTTATGTTTAATTTAATATATTCGATGCATTCTTAAATACTTCAAGCATTTGGTTTATATTTGTAAATTTTACACAGATCTGTATAGGCTAAGTTGTGAAACTTTAGTAAAGAGGAGACATTTAACGAAATTAAAAACTACTATTCATGTAATGAAAAATAAATATAAACTAAAACTTCACTGCACACAAAACATGTTAAAAATTATATTTAATCACACTTCGGTTAATATCTATTATGACAATCTTGTTGCATAGGAATTGTAGATTTATTTGAAGGATTGGAATCTAATTGACTGAACGAACTTACATCGAGTAATTGATACAATCGGTCACGAGGTACGGCACAAATTAAGTTTTGTCTGGTTATTAAGAAGTGATTTAAAAAATTAATATAAAATTATTATCACTTTAAATGAAGGGAACAAGATCATTATAAAATACAATATATCGTATAAACGAAGCGTTTCCTTGTTTTCTGTGATTCAGACGCCAATACAAATACACAGAATACCGAGAAGTCTGTTTGTATTAAAAATTTAGTTAGTTTTCAAACTTCTGTGAATGTAAATATCTACTCCTTTTTCAATTACTAACTCAATTTTATTAGAATTATTTATTTAGTTTTATAGCTACAACAATACCCCTAATCCAAGGTTTATCAGAGACAATGGCATGCTCCAAAAATTATGCTTTATTAGAACTGTCTTTTAATTTAAATTCCACATAATTATGTTATAGAAGGATATTCACATGATGTATTTACACAAAAGTATGCAATTTAGGAAAGTTTAACAAATCCCCTTTAATCTTTACAAGAATACGCGTTCCAATTTAATTACTCGAAGTTTGTATTTAACCCGTAATTGAGTTCGGCAGGTCTTATTAGGAAGCGTTCCTCTGTTTTCCCACAGAATGTGTGAGTTTATATCGCGTGCGTAGGCGTGTCAACACGTAATTACCGGCAGTGCGTAAGGAGACTCCCCGCTGCCGTGTAGTAAGGCGCTAACTAGCACCGAGAACATTATCTAGCCATACACGAAGCTTTTGAGCTCTTTAATTACGAAGTGTCATCTTTCATGCCCTCGCAGGGTGTAAGAAAGGCCGGCGAGAGTCCGCTATCTTGCGCTGACTAATTGCTCGGCGTCGTTTCTTCACCTCCACTTAGGCGCGTGATTAAAGAGCGAGTTCCGCTGGAAGTACATGCCTGCTTCTTCTAATTCTCATTGTACGCAGCTGAATGTCAGCCTTGCATTAAGTAAACTGGAGAAAGCGGACTGATGTGAAGTTTTCGTGTCACGAAGAGGCCGGTTCTGGACCATACAGAGATAAATTAATGGAATTAATACCAAATAATTAAACGTTTTCAGTGATAACAGTACACTTTTAATATTTTATATAATCTGACTATTATCAAATTATAAATAAATAAATAATTCACCAATATGTCAGAAAAAATGTATTGTTATTATTAATAATTAAACAAATAAAAAATCAGTTCATACGACGTACCATCCACAATTTTGGGATTTATTCAGGTAAACAGGTAATACGCAGTGATGAATCTATATCTATCTATCTATCTATCTATCTGTCTATCTATCTATCTATCTATCAATATATATATCTGCATCCAAAATTGGATGACATGAATTTTGAGCCTTGGACTGCGTCCTATAAATTCAAAACTGCACATTACCTGTTTACATGAAGCATCCCAAAATTTTGAACGAAGCATGGTATGAACTGACTTCTTGGTTTAATTAATTAATAATTTTTGTCACTTATTAGCTGAATTGTTTTTATGTACACTTTTAACTATTTTAAAAATTGTATAAGAATTAGTTTAAACAATAGTATTAACATTAATCGCTTATGAATTATGCTGACTTAAATCAAATCTATTTATTCAGAAGAACGTAATGCCACTTATTTTTGCTGTCCAAATAATTGATTCACTGTGTTGCTCCCATATTTTTCAATCCACTTTCATACAGATTGATTCACTACTAGTGCGACAAAATTTTTGGTGGTGTAAAGGATGGAAAGACGATTCGGAATGACACAGCAGGGTCCGAAATTCCTTGGTCATGCGGTAGAACCGGAAATGGCGTCATCAGTCAGCCCGAATGACTACTTCTAATCGGATTTCGAACACCTTCTGTAACATGTAGCTTTATGTCAATGTAAAAATCGTAATTAAAACGGTTTCTGTTACACTGTTTCCTTACATATTTTAAATGTATCTCTCGTAGAAGGTATTTCGGACACTGAAATTCTATGTTATTCTAAGTCGTCTTACACGTCCTGAAAGTTTGTTGGGCTGTTAGTGTATATCACCTTATAATAGAAGTGAAAATTAAATAATTCTTCAATAAACTCTCAGCCTTTTTTCTATATTATTAATAATTCTTTGTTTGCCCAATGTATCGGGCAGGATCGGAGGTCACTGTTTATCTCAGCTACACCGAAAAATGGGGGTTCGACACTAATTTTGGCTTATTCGGTCCATTTTCAACCCTTCTCAACCTTATCCATGCCAATAAGGGCTGAATTTCAACATAACCTGTATGAGAAATTCCACTGGTCAAAACATATGACGTCGACACTTACATCTTCTAAATATTGTCATCACCAACATTGTAGCCAATGAGGGCTGTTGTTAAAATTCAATGTTGTCGGGACTGTTACCGCCAATCTCGATAATTACAGCCTTATTTTTAAATGTCACCAGCCAATTAACTTATTATTGTGACAAGTATGGTTGGAATTGTTCCATGCGATTAAATATCCACTTTTTTGTGTGTATGTAGATACGAGGATAATCGCAGAAGTACCAGATCCAACAAAAAAATTATTTCGCAGAAAAGTCACCTTTTAGCTCGATATATTTTTGGCAGCGATGTCCGGTAGCCTTAATACCTTGTTTAAAGTGAGAACCGTCGGGTTTTCAAAACAGCCATCAACCGCAGACACCAATTCTTCATTTGTGGCCATTTTTTCAACTCTTGAAAGCGAAAATTATCCGAGGGAGCTGAATCTGGAGAATAGAGTGTGTAGTGAAGCAATTCCAATTTCAACTACATGATTTTGACCTACTTGATACTAAATGTGTGAACTTGTGCATTGTCGTGATGAAACAATAAATTCTTTTTCGTAAAATGCGGCCGTCTTTCCTTGATTTCATCAGTTAAACGCCGGGATAAGTTTGCGTAACACTCGCCGTTGATTGTTTATCCTTTTTGAGCATTATCAATGATAATTATTCCACGCACATCCACAAAAACTGACGCTGTAACCTTCCCAGCAGATGGAACTGTCTTCGCCTTCTTTGGAACCGATTCCCTCTTTCAGTCCAGTGTTTCTTCGTCTCATGTGTGAAGTGAATCAACGCAATGAAGAATCACTATACACTACACGCTTTTATTGTTCTACTGTAAGTAAACGTGGCACCAATCGTGTTTACAGCTTTCTCGTATTCATATTTTCAGTTAATATGGGATGTATATCAGTTTTTCAAATGCCTACCTTGTTTGCTAGCTCTCGCACTTTAAGTCGACGATCATTCATTACCGTCCGTAATGTGGTTTTTCGCCACCATTCCTGGCGTAGTCACTTCAGTTGGTGGATCTCAGCGATATTCGTCATAGCAGGTCGTACGTCCCCGTTAACCTCTGTCGCCCACTATTTTATTGTTATAAACGAAGTAGAAGAGTAGAATCTACCTCGACTTTGACATTGGTTAAACTGATACCTTTAAAATGAAAGTATTATATCACATAATGATGGCGAATATTTTACAATGTTTAGAAATTCACTGAGAGCGTTCACTATCGATGGCTGTCAAAGAATCACTTAAAAGTCTAGTGACTTCAAACTCACTCTTATAGGGTGCTGCTACTTTAGACCACTTTTGTTTCTCAAACAACAGCCCGACATCTATACGTCAGGTGTGGTACTCCTGGGGCTACCCACATTCACATAATATTGTACTATGTTGAGAACTGTAATGTAGATTTTTCGAGCTGATCGCTTTTATTAACTTTGAAACAAAGTAATTTATCAAGAGTGTTGGGAATTTCGCGGGAATTAATTTTTTTTCTATTCATGCGTTTTTACTGGTGCCGTTGATTTATTATATCTGCTTATAATCAGATTTTCCACAAATTACTTATGATTATTAACTAATAGAGTAGTCATGCCTCTTCAATTATCAGCGAAGGTAACAAACTAAATTCTCAAGTGAATATATCACAATTGAACCCAGTGAAGGAGTAATAGATGATAAGAATAAGTGAATATTTTGTAATCAGTGATTTTAAACATTAATACTAGTTGTGTTGGAGATAAAATTTTTCAAGATTACAACGACAGGGTTTGCGAGGGACGTCTCGTCAGGTCATTTTCTGACCATAAGGGTGAATGTGCTCGGACAAAGGTGACCGTAGGAGGACACAGCTCTGGCTGTTTTGGCAGTCGCGTCCTGGAAGGCAGGAGAGCGGACGTGGTCAGTTTTGGTGAACTGTAAGGGACGGACGCGTAGGAGATTTTGGTGAGGAGGTTCTTGGAGGAGAGAACCGTGAATTGCGGAGCATGTGTAGGCGGACGCGCATATGTGTTTTAGCCGCTTCTCTGCGTGCGAGATTGGCGGCGAGGATTTGGTCATCCGACCGACCAGGCACCTGAACCTCAAACTGGACATCATCAGAAAACAAAGCATCGCTGCACAGTAATAAAACTTTCCTCACTTTCCCTGCATCGTGTAAAAGTAGTGCGAATTAAGATTTGTAGATCCAATGACCAGCAGTGTTCTTAAAGGACGTATTAAATTTGATAAATTTGGCAAAAATAGTGAATTTCTGGAGACTGTTGTTGGATTTAAGTTTATGAATGAATGTGTGTGAAAAGGCAACATTTAGCGATTGAGGAGTCGTGGCAGAGTATTTGTATTAACCCCATTTCGTGCATTAAATTGAATTGAATTTTTATATTTTGTTGTCATTAATTGATTGCTTCCCCATGTAATTGATCAAAGCCAAGACCCATGAGATACAGTTATTTGGAGTCTCAGGCTCGGCTCAAGTACGCACGAGTACTGGCAAATCATTTATCGGCTCCCTGGTGTGGATCGCGCGGATCGCGAATGTAAATTATTGAGACGATTGTCGTTTGTATAATTAAAATAAATCATTTCTGCACATGCAGTGGCGCCCGGGCCGGCATTCGTCCATTAAAAGTATCCAAGGGAGCGGGTAAGCGATTACAATATAATATTAATAATAAAACGTGTCGGTAATGGCAGGAGTTCAAGGTAAAGCATAAGTGGTTTAATATCATCCACATCTTTCACATCGAGTACCGGAAGAAAAATAAGATAAAAGGAAAGTATGAATCCACCACGGTTGTGTAAAAGAATTACGTTTAAAAGTTAATTCGGAGCATATGTTTCAATATTGCCTTTCTTGACATACATTGGCAAATATCCATTTAGATATGACAAAGATATGATATGAACATCGATCATTATGAATTGGTACAGACGAACTACAAGTGAGAAACATATCCGCTTAATATTGGATCAGATCCCATTCACAAGGTCAAATAACAAAATTATTGGGAAATAAGAGAATGAGTCAGGTAAATAAGCCGTTGGTAAAACATGAAGCGGAGGCTTAATTCTGAATAACATATTTAATGAGTCAATTGTGTCATATTCTTAAGCTATTATATTTTAGAATAATCAATATATCATTGAATATTTTCCATCATATATATTGTAGAGATTATCAGTGTGTAATGAAATGTTTTATTTAAATTGTTTCTTTTATTATTGGCGGCGTAACTTTGAGGCCGAGCATTGTAAAGAACAGCATTGTTTGGCGTGAGAATGCGTATATAAGACCCTCAGAATTTTAGCAGAGACAGTCAGAGAGCAATGTGTGTTTGGAAGGCCTGACGAGTGGACTCAGTCAGAGTGTGTTGGGACCTTGAGCAGATTGACGCGCTACCATTTGGTTGTGTTGAAGTAAATTTGAAGAGAAATCTGTTGCCATCTACGAGATACGATGTAATTTAAAATGCGTAGCAGTCAACAGTGATCGCTGCCATAATTAGCAAAGTATTACGACGAAGAGTGAAAATGTTTAAATCACTGCTATGGCCTGTCAATAAAAATATTGTTCTATAAAAATTAAAATATGCACGAGTGCACAAATCGTATATAAACTCGTAAATTTTGTAAACCTTTACGTAAATATCGTTTACCGCCAGATTTCTATAACTTTGTCAGAGATTTCTATAGTTTTATAAGATTTCTATAGTTGTTGTTTGTTATTGGAGTGTTTGTAAGAGCTTTTGTTGTTGTAAATTAAATTCATTTTTTGCTTTTGTAACTTGGTGAAAATTGCAAATCACTGTCTTTATTAGAGGCCCTATAAGCGGACGTGAAATTTAGACTATCATCAAAGCTGAGGGATTTACTTAAAAACATAAAATGTAAAGTCAACGTAAATCATAATTATCAATTAAATAATCCTTGTTATCTCTTTGAAAACATTTGGTTTAATTTCAACGTAAACTTCCTTCCATTGTTCCCTTCTAATATACCAGGATATATATATATTGGCCAATAATTTTAATATTTGGCCTTATTATTTTTAGTTCGATAATATCATTAAATTTCATTTAAGTTAATTACATATATAACCGTAAGGAATTCCATAAATAATATTAGGACGAATAAATAAATACATCGTTGGAATAGAAAATTACTGACATATTCAGTACCTTAGGTGGTAATAGAATATGTAACTTATAAGTTTACAATTTTATGGGCGTTAAACATAGCTCTCTTCGGAATTTCAAATGTGAGACATGTTTGGGAGTTTGGTCTGGATAGAGTTTATCAGTGAATCTAAACTCATTAATACAGGGTGCTGACTTGGCGGCGTAGCTATAGAAAGACCCGCTGCCTACAGGCCCTAAAGGTATTCTATTTAATAACTGAGGGCTCATCACACGTTCCGATTCAATTATAGATTCGGTGGCGGATGCTGGTTTAGGATAACAAATGCTTCTTTTTTTGTTAAGAACTGATTAAATACAGAACATCATTTATGTATTTATAAGGATGTGATTTAAAGCGTACGCTGAGAAATTAGGTAGTCAATGATAAATTAGTTTGTGACTATTCAATTGTGGGAATTACTAGTATAATAAATTAGGAGTATTATAAACTTAAATTGTTTTACTTATCTAGGAACTCGCGCATATTTCAATTTATGTCCAGTTTTTCTGAACACTAATTTCCCTAAAACTCAGGCAACACTTCTAATTATAAACCAAAATCCTCGTGTATGTCGTTATAGCATACGTAGATCCTGATAATCTATCTATTTTCAGTGTGAATCCATAGGTTATAATATAAGTATTGTTCAAATGATATAAATCGAATTCTAAATTGTTACCGCGTACGAATACCATTCAAGGATACATGTTAAGTGTGCTTAATTCCTATTTCTTCCTAATTCGCTCTCTAAGTGTCTAAGTTTGAAATGAAACCTTTACTTCTGATACAAAATTAATAATAATAAAGGTAGCCAAATACAGACAAAAGAAGTCTTGTTCCTATCTTTAACTGCAAGATTCCAAAGAGATACAACTGCACAAATCAGTTGGTAAAACTCAAACGCTTTTCATACAGACAAAAGAAGTGACAATGTGTTTCTTATGCACCGGAAGAAAGGAACAAAACTTCCAGAAACGTGTGGTATTTATATTATCTCTTCTTTTCTGTAATTTGTCTATCTTTCTAATTATTATCAAAGGGCTTTGTATTCAATCTTGGTCTTTGTATTTTCTTGAATGAATTGGGGAAACCAAAGAAAGCAGAAATCAAAATCAATGGTAATATATTCCGCAACAACTCGTAGATTTTATCCGTACGGTAGATACATATTACAGAAACAGAATTAATGTATTAACCAAGGTCTCTCATAAATTATTATCTTATATTTTTTCAAACTAAGCTTTAAGCACTATAGGGTTGTGGTATTCTATATTGTAATAATAATTAGAGGCAATTAGATAATTAATAATTGGAAATTTGTAGTAAATTGTTATCGGCGAGAATATAAACACAACAATGTACAGGCGGGTCTTTGTCGGATTTAAAACTCCGGGCTCACGGAGGTAGTAGCGGGCAGATTTTCATCGAGTAAAGAGTGGCAAGACTTCATTAAGAGTGGTATGGCACACAGAATTTCATCGAGTTAAGTTTGGACATAGAATTAGATCAAGTAAAGGTCACAGGAAAGTTTTCAATAAGTAAAGCCACAGTTAGATCTTCAACAAGCAAATACTGTTACAAAATTTCATCGAGAAGGAGTTGATAACATTGTGATTGACCATTAATCAGAACGAGAACTACAATATTTGCTGGAGAGGGAGAGAGAGACTTAATACAGAGGACCACAGGTGTTGTACGGAGTAATCGTTCCAGTTGATAGGTACAAACTTTTTGTACAGTGATTTTGAAACAAATTAAATTCTGTGAAATTATGGCCTGTTATGTGTGAATAGTGTATAGTGCAGCAAAGAGCCCAAAACGAATACCTGGTACCAGTAAAGAAACTGTAAGTAGAGAGAGAAATTTTATAAATTTTATTACTTGTAACGTTAAATAAGGATCAAATGGTCAGATTTAGGATTCACGTTCATTTTGTTGTTTAATTCTAATGTTGTAAAATTTGATTGTTAATTTGAATGTAAGAAAGGTTTGTTCTTTATTTAAAAGACCCAAATAAACGACCCTGAGATGAGAGTATATGAGTTTGTAAAGTAGAAAGGGCACGAATTTAAATCAATCACGACAAGAAAATTTTTTTATTTTACTTTAAATAAATTAATTGTTTCTGAGGATTAAATTTTGTAAACTATTTAACATCCCTTCATTTTAAATTTTTATAAATTATATGCAACCATTAATTAATCTTTGATTTACTTAATTTCTTCCAAATGTTACATTTTGGAGTGCCAACGAGAGGCAAATTAATTGTTTTAATTATTTAATTATTTGGTGTATTACATAAAATGGCGTCATCAATGTGTGGCCAATCATTTAATTAATTCATGTAATTTGTGTATTACAGTATATGGTCCTCTGCGTCGTGAAATGTAACTGCTGTCTTTGAGTTTCGTTTTAATGTGATGAAGTCTTTGTAAATTGAATGTATTTTCAAAAAAATATTGTTTTGTTCTGTTTTGTGTCTGCAATTACGTATTTTTTGACAAGCGTTGACACTTGATCTGCAGTCTACATTCCTAACTCATTGTAGACCGAATTCTCTCAGGTTATCCCGGCAGGAACCCCGAATAGAATTTCATTTAAACATGTAATGTTCAGAAAAAATCACATACATACGAATAGTGCTTTTGCTTACCATTCTGCGTATTTATGGTGCCACAAATAATTAGTTTCCAAACTGTTAAACAATTCATGTCCACTTTTTAAATCTTTTCAAAAACCATTACAAAACATTTCAGGTATTTCTTCTCTCTCTTTCTTAATGTCCATGTTTCTTATTCACATGAAGTCGTGGATCAGATGTATCACTATACCAGTTTTTTCGGATATTCTATAATCGATTTGCCTGTCAGTAGGGCTCCTGTCTTGGGACACTGCCATATGTAACTTACTCCCTTCGTTCAGTAGCCATTATTCATCAAGGTACTTGAACTAATCGACATTTTGCAATTGTTTCCGACAAATACACACACATACACACACACACACACACACACACATATATATATATATATATATACATATATATATATGGTCTCTGGTTTCATTGATATTTTCTTCGCTTTTGAATGATTTAAATATATGTTTATTCCTGACTTTCTTCCTTGTACCACTAATTTTTCCTACATGCCTTTCAGTGTTTATTTCATTTTCACCATAATATAGCTGGTCGTCTGCATGTTATTTCGATATTTGATCTTCCTCAAATTCTTAAATCACAAACACCTTCGAAGTCTTCTTTGGTTAACCATTCACTGTAGAGATGAACGGTATGGTCTGTCCGTAACCCGGACGCATCTTCACCCTTTGTTCCAGATACAAATTCACGAAAAGTTTTCCATCCTACCAATAAAGTCCAATTTCCTTTATTAAAATCCAGGAACGTTTTCCGATTTATCCGTTCGAACGCCTTTATCAGTAAATAAAACCAATACACACTTCCTCTTTGACTTCTAGAACTTTCTGTAATAATCATTAGCTTTTCTATGGCATCCATGGTTCCTCTGCCATTTTCTGAAATCATCATAATCTTAAATTCCTTCTTTAATCTTGTGTTGCAGTCGTTTGTTGAATGCCAAATTTTTCCCAGCATGTGAGATCAAGCTGATAGTTCTGTAATCAGTACATTTCTTGCCTTTTTGTATCTCACCAACATCCAGAATATATTTTGGCTGATTTCAAGTTTTATAAATTCAGTTAATCAGTTGGGTCATCTTTTTTAATCATTGTGTTCCTAATTCTTTCAACTCGTCAATTGGTATTTCGACTACTTTTATTATCGTTACTTATTACGGTATGACACAAATTAATTAACAAATTGAGCTAATATTCTTATTGTGTCAATTAAATTTTATCGTCCTTACTTATTTTACCATTTCGTGGAAATCCAATCACAATATTTTCATAATTTTTGTCACTTTAATCTTGTGCGATCTCGTAGATCCCGTGCCTTATGAGTCTTAATCTTATGGTTCCCTCAGAAAAAAGGTTGGAAGAAACCAGAATGGTTTAAACATGACCCTTATTTCAGTATTATTGACAGTTTGTTCTTAGAGCCTGTGGTAATTATTTAAAGATTAAATGTTTTTGCTGAGCGGTGTACCCTGAGAGTAAAACTCAGTGTGTGGTTTCGAGAGGCTAGTTAATAGAAGCTCAGACCAGGCTGCATAAAACATACTGCGCATACGTAATTCATGCTCCGACAGAGGTATAATGAGCACAGTTATTGTCTTATTCGCCTTTTTGTTCTGTGTGGCAATATATCTCCTCAGTTCTTGCCCATGCATCCGGAATTCCTACGGAGATAATCAGTCATCGTTAAAGGATAACTTTGGAATGAATAATTCTTTTAGGTAAATTACTTTCAACTTGTCAAATGTAATTATTAAACTCGTCGAACCATAAATCTCACATCCGATATTTATTTAAAAATTCGGAACCTTTACCGTCTGAACAGATTCATTGGAGCACGGTGTAAATAATTGTAATTTTATTCAGAATATTTAATACGCTGCGACTGGGGGGGTTCGAGGTGGACCGGAAGGATGTGAAGTGATGTGAGAGGCAAGAAAAGAAAAATTGCGCTCATTTTTGGGATGTGCTCTCGTCGTTGATCCACGTCACGTATATATAATGAAATATTTGAATAATTTGTAAATTAAACCATAAAATTATTCGATGTCGACACTCAAGATTTTCCTTGTAACTTGGAATAAAAGAGACAAATTAGTGTAAGTAATTAAATCCTCAAATTTTCTAGTATTTGAGAGTGAAGGCACGGAAAAAGAGAGACAAATACATCATCTCTCATTACATATGTAACCATTAGCATAAAACTAAAACTTTTATGCCTATCCTGCTTTTTAGTATTATGCTGTTATGTAAATATTACTTGCATGATAAAAATGTTTGGTATGGAATGCTATTGAAAAATATGATATTGAACACCTAACACTCCATTTGAAGCAAGGATAGTGGTCTTAAAAGGTTTGTCCAGAACCCGGCGCAGAGCTACTTCAAAACAGTCATTTTACATCGCAAACCAAATATAAATCGATCAGTAAATTACGAGTGTTCATTATTTAGGTCATTGTGAGTAATGAACAAAACTATTTAATGGTTTCACAATTTTGTAAACATTTCAGACACTGTTTAACTACGTCTTCTTATAGTGTATAGATCTATAATTTATAACGATACTTTGATTTTAGAGTAGAATTTAAAACTTTAGGGCCAACAACGCTTTTAGTTTCTGTAAGTTCCGGAGTAACAAATCCAACTGAGAGAATACGCCCAAGAGTCGTGGATATAACGGCTAGCAAAATTCTGAAAAGGTGTAAATATTGCAAAGAAAATAAACCTTGGTATTTTAATATTCCAGTAAGCTATGAAAACTTCAGTAATTTAGTAACCAAAATAAATATAAAAATATTGAAGTTCATCTTATTTACAAAATAATTAACGAAGTTGTTTTTCAATTGCTATGTAGTACCGTAATAGTTTAGTTTTTATTAATAACTATATTTTTTTATAAGCGAAACAGTATTTATATTGGAAATTTTTATGAAATCACTATCAAACTAAATAGATTTTGCCAAAAGAAAACTGATTTAAATACATACAATATTATGCATGCACACTACATTAATATTACATAATAATACATTTATAACACTTGCAACCTAACGTTAAATGAGATAAAAATTAACAATTATTCCTAAAAAAACATATTAATTAGTGAATATAATTAAAATAAAAACTAAACACTTAATATATCGACACAACACTTGCTTCAAAATTTTTGGGTTGATTCACCTCAGTGTTTTTATCTCTTTATATTATTTTGAAGACATATATGTTTATATCGGTATAACGATGTCAGGTGTCGTGCAGGTGTTTTTTGCCCTTTATTGCAAATTTACATTATGTTTTGCAAAACGTACTTTAATATTTCAAGTATAAAAATAATGGGCAAGGTTAAAATACCTAGTTTGCAGTTATTATATTCTCTCGACTCGTTTTTATAGTTTGAATATTTACTGCAGACGCGTGACCTGAGCGACCCCAGTTTGCTAATACTTAAGATATTGATTACTGGAAATACATGTTGCGTACTATTTCTTTTTTTTGGTTTTGATTTCACTCCCGTGTACCAAGACTCTTATGGTATAACAGATTGAGCTTAATTTTTCGGAACGTATAACGATATGTTTGTCCCATTTTATTTTATCATTTATGTCCAAAAACAGAAAATGTGCGTGTTGTGATAAATTACAGTCAGTAGGAGATGAGTTTATAGAAACTGTATACCGCATTTTAATTAGTTGGTTAAGACACAACTTGCAGTAAGCCATCTATCGTGAGAGGCACGACTTTCGTCTTTAATTTTTCTGAGTTTGTATCCGTATTGGCTAAATTTATATCATTTACGTGTTACAATACGTAATTTTTCTATTTTGTTGGATGATACTTAAATTTTACATACGATCTGGGAACATTTTGGTACAGAATGCCGATGTACATCCTCGCTGATAACCTGTTATAAACACCTGTCTTATTATTCTCATCTATCACACAGTCTTCATACTCTTTTTATTTATTTTACTAATAAATCAACAAAACCCGCCATATGTTAATTAATTCATTCAGGCATATTCATTAAACAGCCTAGTTAGGTTTCACATTACTGAGTTATAAGTAAGTATAAAAGGGTAAAAATGGTGCAACTCTCCTTAGTTATATACCTCGTATGAGATTACTAAGAACTATATCCGTAGATATTTTGAGTTGTAAAACAGTTCTACAGAGTGAAAAATCTTATTGACGTTAACTTTGAAGGGAAATATGTAAGAAGTTTAGTAATTCTTCATATATTAATACACTAATAAAGTTACGTTAATTTATATTGTTTACTCCATTAATGTATTTGAAACGCTTTAGCCCTTAAATAATATTTTGTTTCACATTTTATAAACTTGTGTAGAAATGAGATGAACTTCTCTAATTGAATTAAAAAAAATTTTCAACACACTAGTGATTCTGTTTACTTATTTAAGAAATTAATTATTCATGATAAAATCTTGATTATTTAAAAATCTAATAGTTGTTACTTAAATTTGACATAAAATATTGTAATATTGATTCGCATTCACAGGGCAGGCGTGCTCTGTAACTAAGCACACTAAAAATAGGCTCTTACAAAATTAGGAATACTTTATCGTTGATTGCACAATTGGCATTATTAATGTCCAAAATTGTCAGGATAAATACGCCGTTGTCAGATCCGATAAACAGAGATACTGAGTGCCAGTGTCCTATTATTAGTTCCTTTCCACGTCGCCGCATTCCGAACTTTATTACCCTGTCGAGTTGGCATTCCAAGGCTCGGTAGCCGATAGCGCACAGTGGATAAGGCGAATGGCGTCTCTATTACCGTAATTTACGGCGTCTCTACAATGCTGATGACGCCTCGATGTCGCTATGGGAAGCCCATCGCGATACAACAGATGCTCCGACCCGACAGCCCGCAGGTAGGCACAGACTCCCGACACTTGTGAAGCCGAATTAACGGGCAATTTTCTATAATTACAGCGCTTCTCTCTTGATAGATCTCCGGAATGACCGAAACGAGAGCGCAACAGAGGTTGTTTATTTCTGGAGGCTGTGTGATCGGTGAAAGCCGGTTATTTCCCAGTCTCGCTGCTCTTTCTCAAAATGAGCTTCGGTTGACCCCTTCGGGCTTAGATCTGTGCTCTGCCACCGCAAGTAGGTGGAAAAATAAACGTGCGCTGCCCTGCGGCTTATGCAATGTGGAAACAGTGCTTTGATATGCTTATGATACGCTCGTCGATGTAACTTTATTCATAAACAAAATATTACTTCACTGGATTATATAAGAACTGTAATACTTCAAGTATATAGCTTTACTGACTACTTCTCAATCCATATTACGGTTTCAAATGGAGAACTACGAAATTTTGGCCTTGGACTATGGCATCGAAGCGACACACTAATCAGCGGAACAAACAGCAGAGTTTCTAGAGGATTCCGATGAGGTTGTGCGAGTTAGCTTGCTCGTGTTGAACTGCGTTTATGCCATAACATATATTGAGCAATCCAGCAACATTTCACTCTCCAACTTACCTTTGGATGCAACACACGCACCAGCTCGGGAATGAATACAACACAAGTATCAATACATTGCCAAAATTACTTACAAGTATTAAATTAACTATTTATTTTCCCACCATCCACCCCCAAACTCCATATATAAACTCGTATATTGCGCATATAAACGAAGTACTTCATAATACAAAACATTGTGTTGATTCACATCATTTGAAGGACAATGTATTCCAATGTTTTGTCGGGACAAATAAATATGAAGTCTTACACGGGTGAAACTTGGCAAATAGACGTGTCCAAGTGACTTGTTCATTGGCTAAGAAAAAGTTGACTTGACAGGAAATTGTCTTTCCTTAATATCAAGACAATATTTTAATCCTGAGGACATCAAAGTTGTTACAGGAATGTTTTTTATTACCACGATATTTTTGTAACAATTTCCGACCTTTCAAAGAACCCTAAAAACGATTAACATTTATCAACAGCACGAATTAATTTCAAATTTAAGGAACGTAGTTCGGATTTAAATTGTTTAAGTATTCAATTGGATTCTCATTAACAGCGAAATTAGAGCAAAAATAAATTCATTTGAATAAATCCGTAGAGTTTAAATGAGTAAAAAATGCCCAAAACAGACAACTAAATAATCTATCTAATAAATAAAATAGACTGTACATTTGTGTATTTATTTATGTTCCGCATACAAACCTACATCTGTGGAGAAAATTTGACCAAATTTCGTACACGTACTCCCTTCGAACTTGAAACAAACACTGTGGGGTTAAGATGGGGATGGAATTTTAAAACACACTAAAACGGCCGTTATTTGCATCGGGGTCGATGACATTGCTAGTGCTTTTCCCGATGTTTTTTGTGTATCGTTTAAACCCTTTCGGCATGGGAAGGTGGGAGTGGAGGGGCGCTACAAAAAATAACGCAAAAAGAACCAAGATTCGAGTTAAATCCGGGATTACGGATGTCGCTGAGTTTATTTATTAAATTCAACTTGCCGTTTAACCTCTATGAGCCGGGTTGGAAATTTTCTAACATGTTAAAACGGCCCATATTTCGTCGAAAGAAAATTTTCGGGGTAAATGAGACAGATAGCGTACTTCCAGATATTTTTTGGTCTGACTTCAACCCCTTACGGCATGGGAGGGGAAAATACATAGGAATGTGGTGGAGGGGCGTTACATAAAAATAACATCGGTTGAAATACTATCAATCTATTTGACTGCCAAAAGCATTTGTCCACCTAAAATATCGGCTGTTTTAGGATGTTGGAATGTTTTCGCCGCCACCCCTAATCGTGTTCCCCTCTCATGCCGAAAGGGATTGAAATTTTACAAAGAACATCGGTAGAAATTCTATAAACGTCAATTACCCCGGATATTATTTATTCAACACTAATATCGACCATTTAACCGTTTTTGAAAAATTCCACCCCGACAATCTCCATCCCTGGGGGTTAAATGTCCAATTGAATGTCATAATTAAACTCACCGACATCCATTATTCTGTATTTCACCCCAACCTCGGTTGTATTCGCATTATTTTCTTGAAACGCCCGTCCACACCCACCCCTAACAGTGCTCCTTTCCCATGCTGTTAGGGGTTGAAATTATACTCAGATAACCTCGGTAGAAACATTATCAATATCTCTGACATCTAAAACATTTTATCAGACTGAAATATCGGCTCTTTTAGTAGGTTTGAATTTTTCCACCCCCGTTTTTGACGGTGGAAGACGTGTCTCACCCCGACTGTGCTTGTTCCCTGGTTGCAAAGAACACGTGTATAAAATTTGGTGAAATTTTCTCCACCGGTGTAGATTTGTATAAGGTACATACAAACAAACATACATACAAACAGACAAATATACAAACTAACACTCTGCTGTATTAATCAGATAAAACTTTGTTTTAGTATTTAATTTAAAAGAAACGTTTTGCTAGCGCCTGTATGAATTGATTCCCAAAGAGATACTTTTATTAAGAAAACAAGGTATAATTAGCGAAAAGTACTGATCTTAATTTCAGAATGCTTACAATGTTTTGTTTTATTAATTACCATTAAATTTATATTAAGTATATCAACAGAGTTTGATTACGCAATGTGATATTCGTATTTATCACTAATACGAAGCATTATCATCAATTTAATTAAAATAATTTTCTAAAAGATTCTATTCACACTTTATTCTGTATTCTGAAATTTTAAAACCATTCCACAGTCTTCAGTTTCATAATCCTTTATTCTATTTAAATGTGCTGAAAAAGACTGTAGATAGTTGACAAATTGATTGAAGGATTGTGAAACTGGAAAACTATGGCATGGCTTTGTCACATCAGGTAAAAACATCTTAAAATTTATTGTTAAACCTAATTGTCAGATGGCTGTGTAGGTTGTAGAGGAATGAAATCATGCAACATATTTTTAAAAATGATTGTACGTAACTAACGGAAAATTTTCACATATTTTGGCCTGTTTATACAATGAATTTGGCGCGTCACTGTAATAGTCATCAATTACACTTAACAAAATACATAAACATATATTTATTTTCTAATGAGAGCGAGTAACGTTTCGTTAGGTCTAACAGGCAAACAGGAATCAAACATCAAGTTCCCGTTTTTTGATATTCGTATTATATAATATCCAATATAATAAATTGCCACAAAGCTCACTTGAACTCTTTCAAATATATATGCGTGGAAAAAATATATACGCGAAGTGGTTGTCTGTACCACACTTAACATTAAAATGCATGACACAACAAAATGAAAAGTCGTAGAAAATACAAACTTAAAATGAAGGGATATTCATTTCATACATTTATATTTACCTTACTGTGCTTTTTTAAAAATAATATTTGTACTTTTCTGTATATATTTCCCGTTTGAGTACATCAAGGTTTCAATTTTATTTCATTAACCGTATTTACAAACTCACGCTCTATGTTTCCAAAAAGTTGGAAATGTAAATGAGCCTCTAGAAATTGAATTCATAATAACTCTAATTTTCATGTAGTCGGACAACCTATTTATGAAATAATGGCTCTGGATAATAGGCAATGGAGCAATAATTAATGCAGCCGCTTCGGAATATACACAATGCTTTGTGGTATGAACTAAATAACGCAATGTAGCCACCACAAAAAAGCAATTACGAAATAACACATTTCACAATTCGCTTATAAATGCACAATCTCTCTACCTCGCTTTCTGTCTATATTTGTTTACGCTTATTATGTCTCAACTTAAATGTAGTACTAGCACGCATATTAAGTATAAAATTACATTATGATTTGTTTTACGATATACATTGATGATTGTTCGAGTGGCATATCTATATAATATTGCTCTTAGAAACTTTAACTCTGCATTATTTATATTCTGTTACGTTAAACACAGATAGGTAAACATACGATTTACTTATATTTACATATTTCATGTAATATGCAATAAGTGAAGTGTTTATCTGTACCACACTTAACATGTGCAATATGCATATATTATAGGAAGTAGAAATTGTTATAAATTCTAGCTAAGATGAAATTATTTCTTATAATACTCTATTAACATTGCAAATTTTGAGTAAATAAAGCAGACTTTTAAAGTTGATATATGTTTGCATGTTATTATTAATTTGCATGCACGTCGCGTTCTTATCATATAGATTTATAGCTTATGTGAAGTATTAGTAATAAAATTGGTAAAAATAATGGAATTGAGAATTGGAATTTTAAATGTTCTAGATGCTCAAAGTCACGCTTATAAAAATGTCATTATAGATACATATATTTAATATATATGTATATTTGTTATTAATAATAATTTTAAAATTGTTCAATTCTAAGGTTATGTTGCGTAAGCCATGATATGGAAGGAGTCTTTTTAACAATCAGTACACCGTGAGAACATCAAAAATAGAGTTTTCCCATTAAAATGATGAATGTTTTGTCTTGGTAACAGCGAAATAATAAAAATGATACTGGCCGGGAGTCGTATGCGGAATCGTGTTCCCATAGAGGTAACCTTGTGGAAGGGGTGTATTTGATGTAGAAAAATTTATCAATTGGTCGTCAGAGTTCGTCTGTGGAAGCCGCAGAGCAGAGAGGTCCCATGCGAGGGGGTCAGTGTAATATTGAAACTAACTTGTATTAAGTTGTTGTGGTACAGTATTAAAATTATTATTCTGCCAATCGTCATTAAATAAGAATATCGCACTTGGGCAAGGTTGACTGGAGTCCTAATAGAAATAAGTATTTTTATCTAAAAATTTGGATATTGTATCTGTCCGGTGATGAGCAACGAACCACCTTCTGATCTATGAACTGACCGTTACTCATAGTAAAATCATCTTGGGTTTTGGAGTTTATATTGCTGAACTGACTTGAGGCAACGAGCGTAATTCTGAAGTATGGCGCTCTAAAAGGAATTAATGGCGGGATGTGGTGAGAGTGAATTGCAAATAAATGACTAATTTTCAAAATAAAAAATGTTTATATGTTTAAAGTCTGTGTTTTATAAACTCGGTGTAAGTGATCTTGTACATCAATAAAAACTGGTAAGTAGAGTTAATTTTAAATGATTTAATTGGCTTTGAAACGTAAGAAATTAAATAATTTTAAAAAAGTCACCTCTGTGTGTATTACAATATATAAAAGTATTTTATAATTTTTTGGCAAACAAAGATAGTTTTCATATTTATTTCATTCACTATATAGACATTAACAATTTAGGCATGTTCTTAGCGTATATTTATGTAAACGTCGATCGAAGTGTGGCACATTTATGTTCTTAGCGTATATTGATGTAAACATCGATCGAAGTGTGGGATATTTATTTTTCTGATTGATGGCACATGGTTAGTGTACATGTTTAACTAATCTTGGTCACCATAGCAGATTTCTCATTGCGCAATCCGTCTTGTTCCTACTTTCTGGAAGTATTTACTTGCTCCAAATCTTTTCACGTGTTATTTCTCGAAGAACGAAACCTTCCGCCAAAATTTTAAAACGATTACTATATTTTGGAATATTTTTATTGATTTATTAAAATTTAAACAGATTAGAAACAGAGGACTCAAAATTATAATTATACAATTCTGACGGCTGTCCTGGAATGATAAACCCACCCAAAGAAACATTGTGTGAGGTAAAAATGCACAACCATGAAAATGTGATAGAAATGGATTTTCAAAAATGGCAGTCACTTCTTCTGTGATGTCATAGTTTTCCAATTGCCATTTACATCCAGTAACCGAGGCTGGACGAATTTCATATTCTAAAATCACGACGTTGCCATCTCCTGAAGCGTAGGTGAGCCGTCGGCTGCTCTGGAAAATTACGAGAAGTGCTGAAATAATATACTTGAGGCTAAAATCGACGCCGATAGTCAAAAATTTTGTTTTCGTCAGTTGTGACGGCCCCATGCGAAGTAGTTGAATGTCAAGATCTCATGATCATCAGTTTAATGAAAATCCGATATTAAGTGCTATAGAAAAATGACTCGTTAAGGGTATTATATTAATATTCAATATTTTAAATCGCCTGTTTCACTATTTCTTAACAAGTATCCTGGGACGAACCTGCTTATTCATTAAACTGTATAAATATTCATGGAATGACGATTTAGCAAGTTGAGTGTATTTCTTAATAAACAGCATAAACCCACACAAATAAGTCTGTCTGCTGACATTCCTTCGATTACTGCCATCCCGGTTTAATACTTCTTATGCTATTTGCAAAAAATACCCACTCATGTCAGGGAAATATTTAAGAGAGACTAATTTTTTTTTCAAAAATTAATCAAACAAGACGTGTCTGATATAAAAAATCGTAATAAATAATATGGTTTTTGAAAATAACGTTTCTTTATCGAAATTGAAGAAATTGAGAAACATTAAAATGTTTTTAATGTATTATATACGAATTAGAATATGTCCCCTACCCTATTTGTAAAGAGTGGTGGAGTAGGACTAATTTTAGTAAAGGTAATGTCTACTTTGAAAATATTTAACGATTTATATTTTTCCATGTATTTTTTGTGAAGTTAAAATAGGCGCGTTGTATATCCGATACGGGAATGTTGGTTGAACAGCACTTATCTCCAATATTTACTAGAGCTTTATTCCAGCACATCCGCATTGATAACAAATAAATAGATGTCAATACTGCGGCGGTGATGTTTTCAAAATTCTGGCCTTATTAGACACATCATTATTTAATTGAGAAATACTCTGATACGTGTTCTTAATCAATTAATTTCAAGAATGTAGTCTTTCTCAGTATAGAGAATGAATAAAATCTTCTCGGACTTCTAACCGAGTATGGATATACGGTGTTCCCAAGATCCACAAGGCTGACGTCCCACTACGTCCTATAGTGAGTTCGATTAAATCGGTCACATATAATCTAGCGAAAACTCTCTGAGAAACTTAGTTCTTTAGTGGGTAAATGTGAGCACCATGTAAAGAACTCGACAGAATTTGTCAACATTATTAAGTAAATGACCATTGGTCAAAATCACGTCATGGTTAGCGTCGATGCAGTTTCCTTCTTCACGAAAGTGGCTATTGTGAATACAATCAGACTATTGGAAGAGAAATTTCCTCCATACGTGACAGATCTCTTTCGGCATGTCCTGACGACAACTTATTTCCAATTTAATGGCGTATATTATGAACAGAAAGACGGCGTAGCTATGGGGTCTCCCTTGTCACCATACATAGCTAACTTCTTTATGGAATATTACAAGATGGAATTAAAGAGTGTACCACTACAACCCTCTTGCTTTTATCGATACTTACACGACACGTTTGTGATATGGCCACATTGCTTAGAAGCACTGAACGACTTTCTGAAACACCTACATAATGTCCACTCCAACAAACAATTCAATATAGAAATGGAAAACGAAGGGACTCTCCCTTTCCTGGACATTCTTATTCGAAAGTTACCGAGAGGAAAACTTGGACGCTCGGTATACAGGAAACCAACCCACACGGATTTTTTCCTGCACGCACAGAGCATCCACCATCCGGCTCAGAAAAAAGGTGTACTAACCACGGTAGTACACAAAGCCAGGGCCATCTGATAGAGACAGACTTCCTTCAGAAATGGAACACTTGGGTAGTACGTTTCGCTCAAACGGGTATTCTCAAAGACAAATAAATATGGTTTTTTCTAATAAAAACAGGAAGAAGAATACTGTTGAGCCCGTTGGTATAGCGGTACTACCAAACACGGGACCATCTACTGGCCGTATAGGGAGGATTTTGGCAAAACAGAATATGAAAACAATATTCAAACCCCAGGCGAAAATTAGGAATATGTTAAGACCGATTAAAGCTAACCCTGGCCTATGAATCCCAGGTATACACCCTATTTCATGTGCTTGCGGATTAAAATATATATGAAAAACTGTGCGCACAGTTTAAGAACGTATAACTAAGCATGAAAGATCTATCTGATTAAAACAACTAGAAAAATCAGTAGTGGTGGAACATGTTTTGATGCTCGATCACAAAATAAAATTTTGCGAACCAAAGATCCTGAACGCAGTACAAGACTTCGGGAACAATATGCTTCTAGAAGCAATTCAAATAACAAATTCGGATTTACTTAACAAAGACTTAGGCTTTATGGTAAGCAACGCCTGGAATCTCACCTTATCACGAATCAGGCCTTATAAGGTAATAAGCAAAGGGGACAAGGTCACGTGATGAGGCTCTTGCTAGCGCGGACAAGTCACCTCATGGCGGGCTGTGTAACATAGAGGTGGCAGTAACCTACGCTTCTCTATAAATACAGGATAGACTGACACTATTGCAGTGAATGTCATCGAAACGTCGCAAATAGAATTGTTTACTCGGTTAGAGACCCGAGAAGAATTTATTCATTAATTACTTTCAAAATAATATAAATGAGGGATAAAACAGCATTGAGTCATTGTTTGTCAACAAAAATGTTAAATATACCGGCGTTTCGTCCTTTTTTTTCGACCTTTTCATTTTTAATAACCTTATGCATCAATCAAGCAGAAAATTTTCGGTTGCAGTAGACAAGGCAGAAAATCCTTCCCTATAAATATTTTGCTTGATTTATATAAAATAATTAAACCTGAAGACATCCTAAAAAAACGACGAAACGTCCGTATATGTGTTTTTGTTCATAAACATAATGTGCTGACTCAAGGCCGTTTGGTTATTTAATTTTGTTTTTATAAATTTCCATTATAACCCTAAGTATTTAATTAGGTTTATATCCGGTAAAAAAACATTTGTATGCAGAAATGAGATAGGGCGACTGTTTTGCGGCAATTTTTCGTCAAATACAAATAGATGAATTTACTTACATTCAAATTTAAATTTTAATAGGTCAGTCAATTAAGTGCCCAATGAATCATAAAAAAAATGTTATGAAACACGATCTCTGCAAGAATTTCCCATTTAGAATTACACTTCCTGTTACAGAAAGGTACATAAATTAACATTACATAGCCTATATATATTGTAATGATAAAAGGGAAATTAAAATAATTAATAATTAGAGACTATTGAACTGAATTGTTACCAGCGAACACACAGAGATATAATAATGGACGAGAATATTGAACAGGCCAAGACATTGTTAGACAATAGCGCGCGTAAATTGATGGAGTAATGAGTCAGCCACGAGACATTGCTGAGTACGGAAGGAATTATAATTTGTTAGTCAGCCACGAAACATTGTTCAGTACGGAGGAAATTGAAATTTAGCAGTCTGCAATCAGAGGCTGATGATTTTGTGGTAGAGCTCTCCAGTTTTCCGTTGCAAGTTCCCGATGATTGGCAGAGAGCACAGAATACAAGGCGTATTAATACAGTTATTCAGATCTTAAACAGTAAACAGAGATTTGTTAGCGTACGGCGTGTGATCGACAAACAATTAAAAATACACAACGAGAAACACATCAACAGAGTTTTTAAGTGTTTGCAAACTAAAATGAAATAGAATCAGTGTTACATGGCCTGTTCATAAGTGTTCCAGGTGAAAGTTTTTTTTAGGTAACAGGCTACATGAGGGTAATCCACATGGTGGCAACTCCCCTTTAATAGCATAGGGAGGGAATTGAAATGGGGGATGTGGAAGGGTAGAGGAAGGGTTAAATAGGGCTCCCGGGTTATATATTAAGGATCCTACCCGGCATTCGCCTAAATAAATGCAGGGAAAACCCTAGAAAAACCTGCATCAGGTAGGTCGGGCATTAGATACTTGTCCCACGCCCTTCCGATAGCGGGAGAGGAGTTTGCTGTGGGGACGCAGCATTCCCTTCTCCGTGCCTCGACCAGTTTAAGAGGCAGCTAACCGACTATTCCAATGGGAATAGCGGACAACTCTTACCGTATGCCCTAGGTATGTGACCCCGCAACATACACCTCTCAGAACAGGCCGGGGTGCCTCGGCTCGTGGGAACCTTAGTTCAAAAACGGAGAGGTTCCATCACCCTAAGGTGCGTTGCAGAATCTTTAAAAATTTGCCCGGTACCAGTACAAACAGTGAGTAAAAAGGAAACATTCGAATTAAAATTTTAAACGTTAATAAAAGTAGAATATCGTCAGATTTCGATTTCATTTAGTTTTATTTCCTTTTTATTCGATTACATTTCGAGAGTTAATTAAATATATTTGTCAATAGTAAATTGTAAAATTAATTATTCTTTATTTAAAAGGCCCAATAAAGACCCTGAGGTAGGAGAAAAGGATGTTTTGTATAAATTTGTTGTAAAGTTCAGAAAGTAATTTGTTTTGTAATGTAAAATAGTGTGCATATAAACTAATTATTTAATTAAATTAAATAAATGTTATTATTTCATGCTCCTTTCATTTGATAATTTTCAATTATTAGTTCAATTTAATTAATTATCTTCATTATTGAGTAACCACATTTTGATAACTTAACGTATGGAGAATCAAATCATTTCAATTACTATTATTATTTCTTACTACTCTATATATATATATATATATATATATATATATATATATATATATTGTAATTACCAGCTCAGAAGGATAGGAATTCTGTTCTTATTTTTGTCAGATTTGTTTACGAACTCTGACCGGGGATCCTTGAGTGGTTGGTACATATAAAAAAAATCATGATAAAATTATGGATAAGTGACTTTTAGAGATGGGAAGGACTATAATTAGGGCTAATAGTGTGACCAACATCTGGACGACGGAATTCTAATGGTATAAAATGACAGAAGGTTGTTTGGACGATGTAATTATATTGAAAGGAAACGTTTAATTTAATTGATTGAGTGGGTCTCGGAGCGGGAGTACAGCAACAGATAGTGCTCTTTGGCGAAAGTGGAAATGCAAAAACTGTGAAAAATAAGGGAATATTCGGGAGCCCGGATATAAATAAGAGGGCAGTTGGAAGAACTACCTTCCTCTACCCTTCCGCATCCCCCCTTTCAAATCCTTTCCTATGCTATTAAAGGGGAGTTGCCCAACGTGGATTACCCTCACGTAGCCTGTTGCCCTAAAAAACAATAAAAAAAACAATTGAGGAGCTCATTGTCATTTCGTGTTGGAGAGGAGACGGACGTGTCAGCGGGAAGAAATCGTTGGTGCAGGTCCGCAGGGCGGACGCAGGGCCGAGAGTAATCAGCTGGAAATCAGTCATCAACAGTTGGGAGTTTCATCGTGGAGGTCTGTCTGAAAGCAGAGTTGTTTGAATTCGTCGAGAGGGTGACGTCGTCAAGAGGAGGTGGCTGTGAAAGCAGAGTGTGAGCGCAGCCTGGTGCCTTTTAAGCCTGTATGAAGTGAGTGTGTGGACCAGAGAGCGTGTAAGTTTATTTTTCTGAATTAATAATTGTAAATTGCTAATAAAGGGTAAAAAGTGTCAGATTACGTCTCATTTCGTCTCATTTCGTTTCAATCGTTTCATTTGTTTCACTCGTTTCAATCATTTTAATTATTTCGTTTCAATCATTTCGTTTTTCATTTATTGTAATTGTATTTGTTTAATTGTAACATTTTGTACCGTTTCCTTATCAACCCAGTAAAGACCTTGAGGGTACCGAGTCCAATTATTTAAATTGTATTCTAGGTAAATAAAATTGTTTTGATTTATAAAATTTCATCATATTTGTGTAATTGTCAATTTGTGTTACAATAAAAAATAATTGTTTGTTTAAATTGGTAGTTATATTTTATTTTATTTGAGATATTACAACATATATATATATATACATATTGTAGTAATTAGTAATTAATTCATTATTATAATTAGGAAATTGATTGTAGAGGACTTATTATTGGATATAAAGCATACGCCGCAACACATACGCGGCGACACAAAGAATGTATTGTTGGAGTTGAGAAAGCAGTACACGCTCAAAATCTACGAGACGAACGGGCAGTCAACGGCGAGAAGCGAAACGAAAAAGTTGGACGGCAGACACAGATGCAGGCAGACATCAATTCAGCAAATTCATAGTATAGTCTGCGGATCCCAAATTATGAGTAGGGCTATCTAGGAAGTCCAACGGCGAGATATAATAGTTTAAATAAAACGCAAGTAAACAGTTTGACAGAGAGACTTATGAAATCGTAGTTTGGAAGCAGAAGTTTTGCTTCACAAACTGAACTAATTTTTCGTATCGAGAGACTTCAAGGAGATCTACGTCCGGAAACTGGCTGAGGGTGAGATAATCCAAGTTCCAGAATAGCAGAGATCCAGAGCAGCTACCGTGTGTTCGAATTCGAATGAGTAGAATCAGTGATATCCCCAAATCGTGTGCACAGAAAAACCAAAAACGAGACCTGGGCGGCCGTAAGTAGAAAACTCTAAAATTGATTGTAAACCACTTTTTAAAAGATATGTCAGATCGTTCTTTAATTATTTCGTTTCTTTAATTATTCACTTCGTTAATTATTTACTTCTTTAGATGTTTAGTTATTTAATTTAAATTCAATCTTTAATCTTATTTTCGTCCGCAACAAAATTCGTCGAGGTTCAGACGAATTAACTTCAATAAAAAGCTAAATGTAATTATGATGATTGTATAAAATTCACCCATTTATCAAACCCAGATATAGACCCTGAGATTCCAAATATTATTGTATTTTAAAATTGTTAATAAAATTGTTAGTTTTTTCACGTAATAGTTCTTTTTATTCAGCCATCATTTGTAGTTATATATTAAATTATTACAATATATAGCCTAATTATTAATTATATCTCAATCTTACTTCAATATTCTATTAATTTTTTGTTCCGAAAAAATGTGCTACAAAACTTTTCTGAAAATATAAACAAAGACAATATATTTGTGGGATGTGTACCCACGCTACCAAAATTATATGTTTTTTATTTGTAGACATATCTAAGAAAAGATAAAACTAGTAAGCGTGATTTTGAATCTATCATCATGTGACCTTCTATAAGTGAATAAGTCATGCGTATTACCAACCAAATTAATTGGTCCATGCCTGAATGATGTAACATTTTACCATTACATATCTGTATCGAGCCCGCTTGGACGTTGTCGATAAACTGTATGAACAATTAAATACAGATAAAGGTATTTATTGTGTGCCCTCGCGCAATTTACAATAAAGCGAAAATTTTCCATTCAGTAATAAAGTCCCTTTATTACGACTGCGGAGTACCACTTCAATTTTAAGCTTACAAAATCGGTTGCGACCGATTCATTGGGGAAGTGGGGTTGCACTGTTGCTCTACATGCTAAATGACGTACGATCACATATCAACGAGGGGAATACAGACATTGTAGCGGGGATCAAATAATCACGGTCATTAGACTCAACGAACTACTAATATTACAACGTATCGCCTCTCAGGCTAATAGCTGCCTTTACAATTTTTATACATGCGATATTACAGAAATATGCATGGTATTTTGAAACATTGAAGTTATTTAAAAATGCATGCTTTTATCGAAGTCTCATATTATTTAGTATTGGTTTATTTTAAAGCAATGTTTGAATTGAATTATACGTATTAAAATTGTAGTTACGGATATAAAATACGATTATGTTCTTTATACCAAAAATTTAATACTCTAGTCATAAATGAATAAATTTGTTTTGAAGGATGAAATTTAAGCAAATCGTTTGGTTAGGTTTTTTTAAAACAATATATTGCTACAGCAGTTTTATAAAAATTATTATTTGTAAATAACTTTATTAAATTATTACTAATTTATGACAATTAAATATCTCCGCCACAGTAGCAAGCCTCCTGTGTATTTAATTATTTAACTACTAAATACATATATTTATTATATTCATTTTAGGCCCGAGGTCCGTTAAAATTCCTGCACATTATAAAAAATTTATCTTAACTAGCTTCAGTCTGTAAAACATTGTATGAGTAGTGATAGAAATCTTCTGAGAGCATACTAGTGACATTCACTTTAGTAATTTTTGTCTTTGACTGACCAAAGAATTTTAACTTTCATCTCTGTCAACACTACCGAAAATTTACATAGTGTTTTTCTATACATGGCAAAAATTAAAAACAATGGTTCTTAATGCGCAAGAAGGAAAAGAAAATCGTCTCAAAGGTAAACTTTTCGTACCGTTAAAACGCTTTAGTGAAGGTTTAACCAAACCAGAGAATCAGCTCATGACGCCATTAGCGTTACTGAAATCCTTACATTATAGTTATCAAAATTCAAGCGTTGGCCTACAAAAGAAATTGCGTAATGCGTGAAACCCTTTAAACGTTGACGTTTTTTAGTTGAATCGCTGTATTCAATTTAGAAGAGTGCAATAAATACCGTACTTTTTTTTGGTAATTTAACAGGTGAATATATAATATATTTGGATATACGGAGAAGACGAGACTTTGGCCCGCTGTGAACGCGACTTTATTATGTGACGTAGTAAATTATGGGTATTTAGCTCTTATGTAATAAATTATATCTCACAAAGAATCGCACTATATAAAATTATTTAAAATACTTCAGGTTTTAACAAAACATTCCAAATTAAATAAATTTAACACATTAATACCAAATAAAATCTTGGTTAATACTCAAGAAACCATTACATTCATTAAAATGGTTTCTTTGAAATGGACCGGATATATGCTGAGGCGTGTTTTCAATAAGTATCCGCTATGCATTTGGGTCAGTGTTAGACGATATGAGGGAAAGGCAGGAATTGACAAATCTTGCGTGTACAAAATTCCTTTGCTTTGTTCGATATGGATTAAGTATTAAATATTTATGTCCAATATAATTAAATTTCTTAGAATATTTTCAATGCATCACATAGGAGCAAATCGTACGAAATCTATATAAATATTTCATATAAGACTTATATTAAGAATTAATTATCTTAAATTATCTGAGTGATAAAGTCACAGGAATGGGGAGTTTGAGACGCTGTATCTAGTTTTTTGTTACGAAAACTCGTTTGAGATGGGCTGGGAAAATGCTCGAACGTATTTTTGCAATGCTGGAAGGAGCTCTGTACTTAAAACTATTTGTAGCAGTCGTCATCAAGTAGCCATTGTGTAATTCTTTGATGTTTTCTCCAAAATAATTTTACAATACTAAGCGTAACAAAAATTGAGCTTGAATTTTTTTTGGCAGGGTGTTTATTCGACATTGATGCAAGAAAACAGCTGCTCGAAGTGGAAACGATTAACGAACTTGTCATACCTTTTCCAAATTCAAATATTCAATTTAACACCCTTTTCCGTATATTAAATATATGCATCATGAATACCCGGAGATTGTCAAGTTCCAAACTTACAAAATAATATAACATGTAAAAACGGCGACATACGACTCCTTAGGAACACAATTCATGAAGTGCAAAACAGATTGTGAGGGAACATGCTTCATTTAAGTTAATTAGAAAGCATAAAGACATATTTCTTTAAGTTCAATACATTTATTGCTGCCTCTAAAAAGAAATAACAACAAAACAAATTTTAAAAAAATTTACGATAATATTTGTTTATGAAAAAATTATAAGGCTTCTACTGTAACCAAATCCTTCAGAATAAATTTTATTCATAATATTTATGAAAATTAAAAACTTATTTGAATTATTATGTCAAGTATCGTCAACAGGCTTTTCTAAACTATAATGTAAATGTGTATAGTTAATTAACTGAATTGTTACAAATAAATGTGTTTCACGAATCACAATAAAGCTACCGTTTTATTTAACCATCACCACTCGTGCCGAAACATTGTTAGCCTTGTTTTTTAGATCGGTTAATCTCGGTTATTAAGACCAGACTAGTTTAAGAAAATTTCAAACCATGTAGAAAGATATGAACTAATTTTCTACAAATTATATTTTAAAATGCATATAGATAGAAGGTACATAATAACTCTTGACTGTACAAGTGTGACTGTTTAGTGCAAGTGTCTAAGTTTCTGTTTCCATTTCTTAATCTAGATTTATATATAGAAGACATAATTGGAATTATTTTTGATCGGAAATTAATTATTGTAATATATAATTCAGTCTGGAAACCACCAACTTTTTTGTATGCTAACTGATAAACGAATAATAAACTCGCGTTCTGATAACTCTGCTTTAGAAAAATATGTTTAAGACCAGTGCGTTGCTATTGAGTATTTCATATGTTTACTACTAATAATAATATCGCAACGAAATAGTCATTTTGTAATTATTTTTCCATGTAAAAATAATTATATACCGAGAATTATGAAGCCAATTTTTATTCCTGCTAATAGAAATAAAAATTGTATTGATCTTATTAATTATAATTGTTTTTGTATTAAAACGTATACAAATACATAGTTCATATTACTACTGTCCTATAAATTCTCTTTTGAAAATTCAGTATTTATTGTCTTTATTGATGACTATCAAAATTATAACCAATGTCGTCAGTTTCCAAATAAAGCAAACGATGAAATGATATAGCTATAATGGTCCTTATTTTTAAAATACCGGAGGGTAACGTTCATCTGTGCATCATTTGTGGTTTAGTCAATTCGAACACTATTGAAAACCATACGATCCTCTTATTTGCAAAGAATACCAACAATTTTATATCCGACTATGTCAAATCCCGAGAAAATATCAGGGACGATGGACATCCAACGTTCTTTGAATACTTGCACTCAAAATTAAATTCTACTGTTTTGTATTTTCTAATATTATATCGTTTAGATATATGTATATTGCTGGAAATTTGACACTGAAGTGATCACACCGCGGAAGAACATATTAATTATTTTCTTTGAAGTTGTAGTATCTAACGTGCTGACGCTGCAGGATCTATTATCCTTCTTTTCAACGTTTGCCAAATCATTAATGAAATTTTTATATGAAGTTATGGTAGACAGAAAGGCTCTCTTTCATCTACATATTTACAAAGCTGACAAAGAAAACCAGGTCAAAATCGAAGAACGTTTGATTACCCCAATTGCAGAGTGTATTAAAGCCACGTTTCTTGGCCAGCTATTGCTAGTTATATTTTAAAAGTGAAGTCACCTTCTACAGAAATATGCCGTAATTTAAAAGTGTGGTTATTTTATTCTAACTATTTGCTCCATCTACATGTACCATCGTGAACCCATCGGATAAATAAAGCACCTCGCTTATTACTGGAATATGCTCATGATTTTCTAGTATGAATTACATTCAAATTATTTAACGTCAGCTGTGAGTAATTGGTTAGATACAGTATTTTGTAATTACTGGGAAGTACAAATGTAGATGATAATTCATTAACAAGCAATTATCTCGGTAATAGAACTGAAAAGGACATTGAAGTGTCATTACGGTGATCATAATGCAAACAATCCATGACGAATTCGCTGACAAGTTTTGGAGAGAACAGAGTTTCGTTTGCTTATTGAGCTGTAGTTCCATCGGCGGATTTGTAATTTTCGACTCACACCAGAAGTATTATAAACTTATTTTGAACAACATATTACTATATTTTGATACTCAAAACATATTATTTAAGTGAAACTACGTGTCATCCCGGATTGTGATCCTTTTAAGTGTGCAATTATCAAGAAAAATAGAATAAACAAATTCTTGCATGCATAATAATTTTTTAAATAATTATGTCTAAATATAATTTATAGTGTTTTTTACAATTTATTATTAGAAAATTAAGATTACTAAATTTATATCTTGCTGTTTGCTAACAAGTTCCGGCCGAAATAATTGACAGAGCTGTTATAAATTTTAAGATAACAATGGAAATAAAAACGTGCATAATACAACAGTTAATAATGATTATTAATTATATATTTTATTTGTTATTTGTATCATTTTTAACATTAAGGGCCGAAACATTAGACCTAGTAAACAATATTTCGCTCATCAGTCTGGAATAATATTAACATTCTTCCCCTAGCATCTTTATATTGTGCTATATGAAATTATTTACGTTAAAATAAATATGTTTGGACACTATTGAATAATTTTGGACGTTTAATTTCAATTTATTTTTATGTTTCTTGATTATAGATTTGATACACCGTTCCGTTTGCCCGATATAACAAGAATTGAAATCTAAACAATTAATTTTGTAAACAATATTATAATTGCGAATCCTCAACAAATTGGAAATTTCCATAATGTGAAAAAATTTATTACAATATTCCTAAAGAAGGCTCGGTTGATTACTCAGATTTTTGTGATGGCACGAGTACTGTTAGAGCTGCATATGCGAAAATAGTTACTAGGAACTGCATCAGTTGTTAATTATTATTTAATCAATCGTTTGGACTTTTGAAAGACTGGTATATTTTTAAAATGGGAATTTAGAATGTCTTTGTTTTTAATAAATAAGTAATTAATTTTTTAAATGTTCGATTTCTATGTTTCCAAATATCTATATTTTAAATAAATATTTATTTAATTAGTAAGCGATTAAAATTAATTAATTTGTATTATGTTTGTTCACTTACTTGATGTCTGCTGATCTTACACTTGATTTTCACTTGGTGTTTTATATATTTTGTACTTTATGTAAATTTAATTTGTACCGAATATTTTAAACGATGTAACGGTTTAGTGTCTGATAAAATACCAATCGATACAAAACAGTCATTAGCAACAAATGTGGTTTGTGAACGAAGAAAATAATTTGCCAATCACAAATATGGCAGCATAGATGCAAAGAGTTCATTCACTGGAGTGTTCACTGTAGATTATCTTAGACAGTTGGTGAGTTTCCATATATAGCTGATCATAACATCAGTTTAACTTATAAAATACAATTAACTGTAAATATCTTGAGGCAAGTTTTGGAGGGCCCAGTTCCTTCGACTCAAAGTTTGGGGACGGTTTGCAGTCATCTTGGTAACTGTCTACACTAATGCGGAGCGACAGGTTTTTAGCTCTCTCAGGCCGAATGTCCTAGAGATATGGAGAGGGCTACTACCTTAGGGGATTGAGCATTCTCTCGCAGGTGAACCTTCTCAGAGAGCTCTGGAGAGTCTTCTCCTCTCTCTGGTTCTTGAACTAAGGTTCCCACAAGCCGAGTCACCACGGTCAGTTTTGAGAGGTGTATACCTTGGGTATGCGGTAAAAGTTGTTCACTATTTCTATTTCAATAGTCAGCCAGCTGCCTCCTAAACTGGAATGCTGCGTCTTTACGTCAAACCCCACTCAAATCAACGGAAAGGCGTGAACCGAATACCCGACCTACCTGATACAGGATTTTTAGGATTTGTCCTGCATCACTTTTAGGCGAATTACGGGTAGGATCCTTAAACTACACCTCGGGGTAAGACTATTATAAGACTCGTATCTCAGCTATCTCCGCATCCCCCCTTTCAAATCTCTTCCTATACTATTAAATAACAGCAAAAATAATGGAATAATTGTTATTACGCGTTAGTCCTCTTAATTTTTCTTCTAGATTATTAATTGTTCTATTATCATTTTTCAGCTGTCAACTCACATTTATTTATAATCTACTTCTGTCTTATTTGAATGATCTTTTACTAAGAATTCATATTCATTTGTATAACTGTAGCCTTCTTTTTAGTAATTAATTAATTTACATAAATGTTTAATTTTGATTATTCAATTTTATCGGTATAATTATATTGATTACGAGACATTAAAAATAAATACTTATTTTCGATATAATCAGACTATTATCTTATAACAATAAAATTATTCTTTATTGCAATGAAGACTTTGCAAACAGATTAATTTATATGAAATTATTTTATATTTTAGTTTTATTGTCAATTTTGAAAATGTGTTATAGTAAAATCATTTTTTCTTGATCAGAAACTTCAATTTATGACATTTCTCTTTAGAGTCACAATCTTTAAAGACACTAATATGTATTGATACGATATTGTTATATTAAATAGATTTTTGTGAATAAACTATCTGATATTTGTCGTAAACTACATTTTGTTTGGTACTCCTAGATTTGGTTTTTCTTCAACATTTCACACACCTTTTAACTATTTATCCAGGTTCCGCTAACCCGCGCATAGATCGTGATTATCCTATTGTCCAAAATCAGATTATGTTATTATTTAAATATACGATTTCATTCCTACTTTGCATATAATTTGAATATGTTTAACATGTAAATTTATACATAATTATTCCTTCTGTGCCACAATTATGTAGTTTTAGGCAGCTGTTATTAGCTAATGTTGCTAATTTAATGTGTATTTACATTGAAACATGGTGGAACGAACCTCTAATCACATATAAAAATTTTCGTTCCTAAGCAACTTGAGTGGGTATTTAACCGAAGTAATCCACTTATATTCACTTTCGTAAATATTTAATATTTGTACAAATTATGTGTGAGACGTTATTAATGAGTATGCATATAATATTTTTTAATATAAAAAGATGGAAAATCTGATTAAAATATTTATCACTCTTCCTGTTATATCTTATTATAAAAAGTGTCTGTAAATACATCGTATTCCCAGTCAAAATAACAAATCATTTAAAATGCTGTAACTAAATATCACATTAAAGTCATAATCGATTCTAACTACATTTCCTACGTATTTGAATGAACTTTAAATAATTTATCGCAGTTAATAAAGTTGGTAATACATTTAAAAACATTGTTCTACGTCAGAAATCTCGAAACAGCTGGATATTTCTTAGAGAGTCCTTAGGGGGCATTCAATTTATTGCTATAATTCAGCCGCTACCTCGCTTCTTTCTGATCGAACTACCATCAGCTATTTGTGCTTGAGTGATGGATTACACGTTCACTCCGGAGCCTGCTGTTCTCGGATAAAGATATTGTGCTGGGAAGAATAACTTTCCGTATCACTCATACGGTTCGCATCGTCTTATGCACGTTGAACAGAATAAATTAGGATTATAAGATTTATTTTATTTGTAAATTTAAATTTTTGCAACATAGATGCTCTAATGATATTGCTTCAGATACCTTTTAATTAAATTGATAAAAACTGTTTACCAAACAGTTACATTATCCTGTTAGACTTAATATGATGTAAGTACGTTTACTGAAAACTATATTCTGTGATTAATGTGGTTGTGAGACCTTTTTTTTAATACAATATGGTATAATTTGTCTGTTACAAGATTTAAGATTAATTAATGGTCAATAACAGACAGAAAATAATAAAAAACGTTTCCTTTACGTTTAGATCATAATACATTTGACTAAAATGTACAAAGTGCGTCAACTAAATTTTTCATTTTATTTCTGGTGCTAATTTACAATCTATCTTAACAGTTTTGAGTAATAAGTAAATTCTATGATATTAATGCTGTTTGACATGAGTAGAGCACCGCCCTGGATTTATTTAGTGATGTCTTCTGGCCATAGTCTCTTCAATCTTTTCACTACGGGGTTTTGGAGGTAGAGGTCGACAATGTATTTCTTGCCGTAGTTTAGTGTTTGATTTTTGCTTTTGGTGGCATACGTCTTGATGGTTTCTGTAATAAATGGAATTTTGTGTATGGTTGATGTATCACGATGCATTGACTAGGGTGCGAAATGTCTTTAATTGGGAAGTCTACAAGATCTTGATATTTGATGGTTTGCTGCATCCCCATAAACAGATCCCGTAAGACCATATAGGTATTAGTATTGTTTTATATAGAAGTAGTTTGTTTTCAAGAGTAAGTTGTGATTTCCGTCCAAGTAGTCTGTGCATGTTTTTAGTTTCAGTTGTTCTATTTTGGCTTTTATGTGGGCTTTCAATGTCAGTTTTGAGTCCTAGGTATTTTACTGCGATGGGTTGATTGGATATTTTAACTTGTGGGAACGTCGATCGTTTATTTGTGAAGGAGATTTGCGTGGACTTTTTGCAGTTTACTTTTATTTTTGGTTGAACAAGTTTTCTAAGATGTTCGGATGTGACTCCGTGATTTTCGATTGCTTGGTCCACATCAATATCTGTTGATATTTTTGCAGTGTCATCTGCGAAGGTGGCGATTAGAGTGTTATCCGTGGTTGGGATGTCTGTTGTATATAGTAGATAGAAGACTTCCCTGCGGAATGCCAGAGTTGATGGCTTGACGTACGAAGTATCGTCTCTTGAATTGGACCTGGAAGCATCTTTGTATAATTTGTTTGAGTAGGAAAACTTGATGTAGGAGCCGTTTTATAATTTTATGTGGATTTCACATCATAGATACTGCTGAGACCTCTTGTATAAGTTAGGACGCTAATGGTAATTTTATCTAACTTAATTGGACTGATTTCAGAAATTAATCAAGTATGATGCCTACACTCATCCGAAGTCTTATTATTATTAAAATCAAAAGTGTAGCTTTTAATAGTATGATCAGTACTCTGCGTGGGATAGTTGAAGCATTTGTTTAAGAACAACTGCTCTACAACACGACATCTGCGAAGAGGCTAGGGCACATCTACGCTGTCAATACCACCCCTGTCATAGGGGTCGTGAACTTCTTCAACGCAGGCCTTAACAGATTCTATGAAATTGAAATTAAGTTACAAACAACTTTGTAACAGTAAAAGTTACGCTATATTACGTACGAGCGAAATCTTAGAAAGCTTTTTTTTACGCACGCAGACCATATTTATTAGACCGCCTCTCGCGTTTACAAATTTATACTTTGTATAATAATTGTATGTCAAGTAATAAAACATCCAGGATACTATCTCAATTAAAAAAGTAAATACGTAATTCCATGTTCTATTATGTTTTAGTTGTAACATCCTGCCCGAAATAGTTTTTAAATAATTTTCTGTTCGACGTGTCATCCTTGGTGGTCACGTTCGAATTTGAAAAACTTTAAATGGTGTTCATAGATTATGTTACAGACATAGCACTAGGTGGGTTCTTAATCAAATAAAGATGTACCATCGTAAATTATAACTTGGTTTATATTTTTCATTCATTTAATCACGTAGTCATCTCATGCTGATTTAGGTAATGAAATGGAAGTGTATTTAGGAAAATATAATAATTAAATTAACTACCTGTATCGTTTTTGACAATCAGCGACCAGGTTATAGGAACAATAATTTAATTGAATTATTTTATTCATCAGTGAAAAAAGCTGATTTTTAGCAGCGCCCATAAAATCAGTGTGCGTCTTAGTTATTACTTCTTAGAAATGTTGTGTGGATCCAATTATTTTACTTATAATTACTTATTTGTAGACAATTTTCATCTTATTAAAAGTTTACAACAATTCTGACATGATTGGCTACTTGATTAAATACATCATGACATTTTTTGTGCAGATAACAGCAAGCAGACGTAATCGAAAATACAAACAGTGGCCGGTACTCTAAATTGAATTTCAGGTACAAATTTCCTTTCTTATTAGAAGTCTGATTTACTGGAAAAACAAAGGAATTATAAAATAAACATTAATCAAAGAAATAAGTGTAGTAAGTAAGTTTCTTCTATGAATAAATAATTAATAAACAAAAGGACCATGTAAATAAAATGTTCCCCTTTGTCCTTAACATTTCCTGATTAATAATAGCATCATTTATGCAAATTAAATTACTTTTCTGGGTTATATCATCGTCAACTATTTGCATTTCCTAGAGATGAATTATTCGTTAGCATGTATTTCCTAGTCCTTTTTACACAATTCAACAATACATGTTGCTTTCAAGTCCTTTCATCGATCTATTTTGAACTTAAAATTATCTATCTCTCTTTGTGTATAACGTTATTCAATTTTTCTTGCTACCTGATCAAATTATGAATGAGGCATTTATATGTTTAATGTAAGTAATACTAAGATCTTTGTATTTTTACATACTTTTGAATATTTTTCATCCGTATTATGTGTGAGTTATCGAAATCTCGTGGCCCTTTCGTCTTGGAACTTTTACATTTATTTAAATAAAACCAATTTAGTCCTCATTTATTCTGTGTCTTATAATCTGCAAACCTAGCCCTAAAGACTCAGTACTACTTACTAGAAACCTTAACTCTGCAAAACTCAGAATTATCGCAAATAGACTAGAGACCGTACAATGGGATTTTATTTTATATATTAATAAAATTAGAATGCTATTGATATGTTCGAAACTTTTCTAAATTATTTCTTATTAGTCATCAACGAGACAGCTCCACTTAAATTAAAGAATAGACCCAATATCAAAGTAAAAAATTGGATAACTAAAGGCATACTAGTTTCTCGCGAAAGGCTCTGCCAAATGAATAAATTTAAAAATATTAATTCATCGCCACAATTCTTGACTTTCTTACGTATCTACAAGAAAGTGCTTGTAGCTGCTAAAAAATTACATACATCGGAGTATATAGAAAACTCAAATAACAAAATAAAAGCAACTTGGGAGATTATTAAAAATATCTCAGGTAAAGTCAATTATAACGCGACAGATATAAAGCTTGTTGATGACGGTAAAACTTTCACCAACAGAGACGCTGCGGGTATATTTAATTCATATTTTGTTCATGTGTCGGATCAATTTTCTAACAATAAGCCATCAGAAGGTCGTGCTTTTTATAAACTGCTACAAAACGCCGTACCGAGTGTTCAGAATTCCATTTTCCTTCAAACGGTTACCAATATCGAAATAATAAACGTAATAAGAAAGTTAAAATGTACCCAATCTGCGGATATATATGGCATCTCAAGCAAAGTCGTGAACTACTGTGCCGAAGTCATAGCTACTCCCCTTCAAATCATATTCAACGCGTGTCTTTCTACCGGCATTTTTCCCGACTCCCTTAAAGCTGCTAAAGTTATTCCGATCTTCAAAAAGGGTTCGCCCACCAACGCATCAAATTGCAGACCAATTTCTCTACTTCCGATATTTTCAAAAATACTAGAAAAAATTTTACACAAAAAGTTACTTGAATTCTTGACGAAGTATAAAGTAATTACTCCGGCACAACACGGCTTCCTCAAACAAAAATCCACGAGCACTGCTATGTACGAGTTCATTCAAAGTATACAAAATTCCCTTGATGAAAAACTGAAAGTAGCCGGAATTTTTGCTGATCTCTCGAAGGCATTTGATCTTGTAGAGCACAGCATACTCCTCCAAAAATTAGAATATTATGGGATCAGAGGCAACACTTTGGCACTCTTTAAATCTTATCTCAACAATCGGAAACAGAAGGTAGCCTTAAAAAACAAAGCTGGTGAGGTGCACTTGTCAGAATGGGAGGGCATTTGTTGTGGCGTGCCTCAGGGCTCAATATTAGGTCCCCTGCTTTTTCTTTTGTATATTAACGATCTTCCAGAATATATGGGCCCTATAAAATCTGTCTTATACGCAGATGACACTAATTTGTTAATTACGGACATTGATTTAAATAATCTCAATGCGAAGATTGAGACTGCATCTAGAGACCTAAATACTTGGTTCGCCGCCAATAAATTATCACTCAATGTGCAGAAAACTAAGTTAGTTCGTTTTACAACAGGAACCAACAACATCGTAACGGATAAGTTCTCTGATCATGCGACTTTCCTCGGCTTGCAAGTCGACAGTAAATTAAAATGGAACTTGCACATTGATCGCCTCGTGCGCAAACTTAGTTCTGTTTGTGACTCATTGAGACTATTGATGCAACAAGTTGATACCAAAACTGCTTCACTAGTCTATTTTGCCTACTTTCATTCACATATGTGTTACGGTATTGCCAACTGGGGCAATTGTTCTCGTTGTGTGGATGTTTTCAAACTGCAAAAACGAGCCATTAGAATTATATCAGGTTCAGATGCTAGAGAAAGCTGCAGACCTCTGTTCAAAAGACTTCATATTCTGACTCTACCTAGCGCTTACATATTAGAAATACTAAAATTTGTTAATCGCAACATGAACCTTTTTGCAAGTAACGGGGACAATCATGGCTACGACACAAGAAACCGTTCAGTTCTCAGGTCTGACAAGCAGAGCCTCAGTCTCTACGAGTCTAGCGTTCATTATTCCGGTATCGCACTATTTAACAGTCTTCCTGATCATGTAAAGAACATCAACAAATACAACTCATTCGTCAAGGAGTGTAAAACTTTCCTTGTAAATGAAACTTATTACTCCGTACACGAAATTTTTAATCGGTCTGACATTCGTTGAACTGCCTTGCCTACAAAATTGCCGAATATGCTGTAATATGTAAATAGTTTGTCCACTTTTGCCCTTTTGGTTCTGTTTTCCTGCCTCTGCTTTCTGTTTTAGTAAAGACCTATGACGACATCCCTCCGTACCTAGCGACAGGAGATTAATACCAGGAAGTGATTAGTGTCGTGTGCGTGTTTCCTAAAGAAAATGTGTATGATTGTAGTGACTAGACTAATGTAAACAGATATGAATTTTTGTGTGTGTTTTTGGGTATTATAAGTTTATATGTAATTTATCTACTGTACATTTGTGACGAATCTTATTTCTTCTTTAGAGGGCTAATGGTGAATAAATCTATCTATCTATCTATCTATAAAAACACTTCGTTTTTATTTAAGAATGAAGCTTTCGACCATAAGATCATCCTCAGCTGTAATTATAAAAATTTAAAACAAAAATTAAATTCATTTTATTCACGATGGAAAAACAAATCAACTTCTTACTCAGGCCTACAACTCGCCTATATGTAATTAGTTTCAATAATTTGCGTACACTATTCTTCTTATTTATCCTTTTCGAAAAACAAAAGAGTATATTGGCCACTGATAAATAAATAAATAATTAAAGAACTTCGAGAAACGTTGAGTAATATTAAGAAATTAGTATTGATTGCAGTACTAAGAGCAATGTGTACAAAAACTTTGTCCTTGAACACTAACAAAAAAACTACGGTAGCAAAGAGTTAGAAAAGTGCAGCTGGAAAAGGGTTTTCACATCAGAAATAAACTTTGAATCGAAAACAAATACCACAAAAATTAATTTAATATACTCACTTGTGTTTCACCGATAACTTTTTTATAATAATAAAATAACTATACGATACTGTATTATGATTAAAATGAAATGGTTGATGAGTAAAAATAATTTAGAAGTTGAAACCAAATTTACAAACTCACACACACACATATGTATATATAGTAGTAATTGCTAATTAATGACAATTAAATCGCACGATAATGCATCAATTATAGTAATTTAAATATTAAAATGATAGGATGTTATAATATTAATCAAGATTTTAAAATAGACAAACAAATTAATTTATTAACACAAACAAATAAATTTTACAAAATTATGTTATCAATTTACAGCAGTTATTAAGAAATTAACTTTCAATTTTATATTATTAATTAATATTTGTCAATAAAAATTTTACTCTTTCTCAAGGTCGTTAAGTGGGCCTTTAATGAAAAAAATACTCGTTAACAATTAAATTTTACCAAGTTATCATGGACTTACTTCATCAATAGATTATTTTACAATGCAAAGAAAAACAACATAAAATATTAACTTTAAATTCTGACCGAAATTTGAAATCTGACAATAATACGTTTACTTATGAGTTTACAAATAATAATTCTGGGAAATTTAAACTTACTGTCTCTGGTACTCAAAGAAATTTGGCTCGTTCGGACACACACACTTATCGCACTTTTAGACAGGCCATTTTTATAACACTGATTCTAATAACACTTTTAGTTTGACAAAATGGTTCACTGTTGTTTAAGAAATGTTATTCTCTCGTTCCGTAGTTTATTGCAGTTGCCTGGCTCCCAAAATTGACCACAATGGTATAAATCACGAAAGACTAATTTAGACTCTGCACTCAAAATGTTTAGCATTGAATATTTATCTCGCAGACTCCAACTTGTAAAAAAACTGTTCTAACTGTTTAAGCTGTTGTACTATATGTATCCAGACACTTCCTGGATATTTTACCTTTCGTCTGATCACAGCTATACTTCCACGACGACTGAAGCACACACCGCTTCTAGCGAGCCAACAACCTACAATAACCACAAACATGGCATTCTTGCCACATCCTTGTGTACAACTTGTGTGTTTTCTGCCGCTAACAATGCGAGTACAAATTTTTTGTTTACTAATTAATGATTTCCTTTCAATTAACACAACATATAATCATCAAATTAATTCATCAATATATATATATATATATAAAATCGTTCATTACAATATATAAATATATATATATATTGTAATGAACGATTTTTTATTTGTTTCATTTGTTACAAATAATTAAAGTTTTACTATATGTAATATATAAGTATGTACTTTTGACATGAGACGTTTGAAATTAAAACACAAAAAAATACAGTACTTTGCTTGTACAATTTAAAAAACATATCATGGAATTTTTTCGCAGGATTGGTTTTCGTGGGGAAATTATGGAAAAAATCATTTGGAAATGTGAACAAGATTTATTTATCTGTGATTGTCCAATATCTAGCTGTCGAAATCCCTACTGCAATACTCAGTGATTGTTTACCTACACTTTTCACCTTATCTACTCCAAATCACTTCAAGCTTTCTTCATATGCTCAGATTTTTATATTGATTAAATGCACTTGTCGCAATATTCCTTTCGTTATATTAGCCGCTTCCACATAAAATTCGATGGCTTTCAAAATTGTACTAAAAACTGATTTTATATGCTTCTATGCATTTTAATGGCTCGCGTGATTGTGGGATAATGAAATATTAACATGAATCATATATATTAACCCTCTCAGCTCATGTAGCTTATACATGCTTAAAACGCACACAACTCAGTGGTAAAAAATAGAGTGGTTGGTCGTGAGGCGCATTATAAGTGGAAGTACAAAGATAGAGGAGGGATAGGAATTTGCAGGCTAAGATTTCAAAAAATTAATTATTTGTAAAGGTACCTTGAGTTGAAAATTTTGTTTTTCAGAAACAGTATTCTTGCGACCACTTCCTATAACAGCATAGAAATAATTAGAAAGGGGAGATGCAAAATGAATCTTAGAGTTTGACTGTTGTTCTAAGAACCTGTCCAGAATGCACCAAAATATTATGGAGTAAAACCCTAGAGTACCTGCATCAAGTATGTTTGGTTTTTTCCGTAAATGTTTCACACCATCCGAATTACTGAAGTAGAGATTTGCTTTGGAGATGAAGCATTTTCGACTCCATGCCTCGATCAGTTTAGATTCGATCGTGTAAAATCCGATTTCTGTGCATCTCGAATTTGACATAGGTTTCGAGGTTTATGAGAACCTTAATTTACCAACTCCGGTTTAAAACCAGCATCAACATGACACCTCGGATATATTTATTGTAGTATTACTTAATAAGATCATGTCTGAATCATAAATAAAAAGCAATAGGTAATATTTTAATGATTACATTATTATTAATCCAGAATTTATTCATATTTATTTACTAATCAGCGTCTATGTCGTAATTTAAAATTAAATTAAAGTAATGGGATTATGATTTACTGTCGGTTTGTGCGAGAGATGTATCAATTTTCAGAATTTTGTCGTGGCGGCTTCTTATTGGAGCTTGGCCATTAACGCGTATTCCTGCGACGAAACTTCAACTCCAATACGTTTCCTAATACGCGCATATACACTACGGAGGTACATGAAGTTCGCTTCAAACGTTCCAAATATTATTTCTTTATAAATTGTCTTTAAAATGCATTAGATATGCATTTATTGGCTTTAATATTCATATTTTGATACAAATACAAAAATAATTATAGTTGAAACGATTTACTGACAGTGATAAATGCACCAGACAACCCCATGTTAATTTACATATTCAACCAAGAGGTTTGTAAAATTAAAGATATTTTTTCAAATCATTTTATTGTTGGTGAAATATTTATGTAAGAATGTATATTTTCGTAACCTCTTCTGAGAAAGGGTACCAGTAACGTAACAGTGTTTTTTTTTTCCCTCCGCAACTCAGTATTCTATACAAGCCAGGTCGTTAGTTCACTTCTGTTATTGTATTCTATTCAGAGTTTAAATTAATGGTAATGTTATGCGCAAAAGTAGGTGAGTGTCTGTTCCCAGGAGTATTTTTACGCTGGCTCGCCGCTTTTGGCCAAGCCGTATACATTTTTGTGCGCCGCTAATTCCAGGGCGGGCAGAACAGTATGAATGATTTACCGCAGCGAGGCCGAGGCCGAGGGCGAAGAGACAAGCGCGCCCGTGCGCCTCAAATCGCTTTATAGGCGCCTCACCGCTCGGCGAGTCACACCACGCAACCCCCACGGCCCCGCTACACGCGAAAGGCTTCATTTTATCGGGATTCGACAGGAGAACCTTTCAGGAGAATAATCTTCTCCTGCTCTAATAGGAACCCGATATCAAATCAACCAACGGAGAGTGAAGTTATGTTGCGGATCTAACCAACCATTCACCTACAAATGATGAAAGGAATAATTTGAATTCCCTGAATTGAATAATTCGATCATTAGGCTCAAAGTCCTGTTAACTTCATGAACAAAAAACTAGTGTGATATCGACCACATATGCTGTTAATGAACCCTAACACCAAATTTCGCTCTCGTAATGGAGGACGATGAAACCCACAACGGATTAGTAAGAAATTAATAGCATTTTAGAACAATGTTGCAAAAATATAAAAGCCTGATTTTTATATTTCAGATAAACTGAAGTGTTTTCAATTTGGTTATTTCCAGGGTCTTTGAACATTAGTATTACACAAAATAATTGGTGTTAAAAAACGAAAAAGATAATGAATTAAAATTATTTTTCTCTTTAACTTGACTTTTCCCCAATAACGTTTCAAATAATTATTTTCAACTTGAAAATCACGACCCGATAAATTTCAAATATTGAATAAATCTACACTGCGCGCTTTGCAGTAAACATAAAAATTACCTAGAATTATCCTACAATAAAAGCTAAGATGAAACGCAATAAGTAATATAAAAATAACATATTCGGGTCGTATTATGGATTAAATACGATAAAAGATCAAACATGACTAAATTTTAATGTTAATACTTATAGGTATGGACTTCATTTAAATGACATAAAATAAAATAATTTAATTAATTTAGAAATAATAATTTAATAGAAGAACTAAATTTTAAATATTAAAAATTAAGTAATCAATTAATCATAGGGATACTTAATAATTTATTCTTTATCTCAGTGTCATTGGAGAGTGAGCCATTAAGAATATATATTTGAATTTCCTTGCTCGGAAAATTGAACCTAGAAAAAAGATGATACCTCATAAAATTATTTTTTTACGATGCAGGGAGAGCGGATGTCGCTGTGTTGTTGAGCCGATGTGTTGATGCATCAAGATACTCGACTATGACGTCGGTCAACGGATTGTCGGTGGAAGGCGGCCGCAGAGGACATCATTGACAGTCGTCGTCTTTATGAAGCTGCACACGTTCTCCCTTCGACACTATCTTCTTTTTTTTTTTTAGGGCAACAGGCTACATGAGGGTGATCCACTTTGGGCAATTCCCTTTTAATAGCATAGGAAGGGATTTGAAAGGGGGGATGCGGAAGGGTAGAGGAAGGTAGCCAAGGGTTAACTAGGGCCCCCGGGCTATATTTTAAGGATCCTACCTGGCATTCGCCTAAAGAAATGCAGGGAAAACCCTAGAAAAACCTGCATCAGGTAGGTCGGGGATTGGGTACTTGTCCCACGCCCTTCCGATAGCGGGAGAGGAGTTTGCTGTGGGGACGCAGCATTCCATTCCCCGTGCCTCGACCAGTTTAGGAGGCAGCTGGCCGACTATTCCAATAGAAATAGCAGACAACTCTTACCGTATGCCCAAGGTCTGTGACCCCGGAACATACACCTCTCAAAACAGGCCGAGGTGCCTCGGCTTGTGGGAACCTTAGTTCAAAAACGGAGAGGAAAAGGCATACCCAAAGGTAGCCCCTTCGTATCTCTCCTAAAAGGTTCTGCCTGCGAGAGAATCCTCTCGCAGGCTTTCTCAGCCCGGTCAAACTATCTCTTTACTCTCACACTTTAAAACTGATTGTCTCCGCGTCATGACTTGGACCAGAGTGTGATATTGCTCTGGTTCACGAATTAGACTCGAATGTCTTAATTTCTCCAATTTAGGGTCCGAACATACCAAAAATCTGCCGACATTTTAAAACAGCCTATCGCTGTTTACCTCATTTAAATTTTATTGGTCCCTCTTGGACAAACTGAAGAGCAATGACTTATGTTACAAACTCTGCTGAACTAAATTTATTATCTTTCCACATGGTTCAAAATTATCATGTCCTTCTGTGCAGGTACGCTTCTGGGGCACTTAATTCGTCCTGCTCAATCTTTGGAGGACACTTGGTAGTTGACAGCAGTGATTGCTGAATTTTTTGTCGATACTGGTCACTGTGCCCATTGTACCCACTTTCATTTGTGTCCAAGTAACGAGGGTACTCTCTGCCTTACCAGAAAAACGGCTATGGTCCCATAAAAATAATCTCCGTGTAAATACCACTCATTACACATAATTTACGTATCGTTGTATACCAAATTGGTTTAATGACAAGTTTTATGCGAATAAATAACAAACTCTTCTAAAATTAAAAAAAATTCTACAATGAATCAAATTAGTTAATTTTATATTATTGCAAATAATGAGTAGCGTTATTCTTCTAATACATTAGTATGACATTACAGGATGCTTAATACAAGGTCGATTGAAAATTTGGCTAATTCTTGCATATAAATTTTACGTACGAAGTAAATTCTAATTAACTGAATTTAAAAAACGGTTTCTGCTCAGATATTTGTCCAACAATAAAACACAAATACACAAATTATACAATACAAATACGAATATATATATATATATATATATATATATATATATATTAAAACGTAATGTTTATCTTCCATTAAGATACTTTATTGGAGGCACATTCATGACTCATGACGAATGCAAAATATTCTTACGGGTTCCACTATAATACGGTTGAAAGCACCTAAACTACTTTTATTGAAACAATCGTATGTGTCCATAAAACCAAAACCTTAATAAAATTCTGGAGTGTTTTATGGCGTCAGTGGTTAATTACAGTTTATCACTATAATGCTTCAAATATAATTATGTTATGAGAAATCTGTTCTCATTCCTTGTTCTTTGAAATTCTGGAGTCTAGAATTTAAAAAATTCTTAAAGAAGGAAAATATATAATTATTTGTGGTGATTTCAATATGACTATCTAACGGACACAAGGAAAAGCTTCACCTTGAACAACTTATTTCCTGTAACAGACTTCTTGTTATTAATAGCAGCCTAACTAGGGTTGTACGTAGTTCTTCAACATATATTGTCTTCGTCCTATGGAACTTAGACCTCACAAAATACAAAGTAAATTCCATTAAATCTATAAAGGTCAAGTTATGCTCATATATTATGAACTGTTTCATAGTAAAACACCTATTTCAACTACACGCGGGAGACGTCTTTGCCAATTAAATTTGAACAAAATCAAGGCGAAACTAGGGGCAACTTCATGGAATACGCATCTAAACATAGTCGGACCCAAATAACATGTCTCAAAACTTTATTATTTACTTATTATCGGTCGTTGATGACATTGCACCAATAAAAATAAGTTCACAAAAACTATTTGAACGAATTACGTGGATTACTAAAGGTATTGGAATATCTCGTTAAAATCTGTCGCCTTTATAAATTAAAACAAATAAAAAAGCGCTGAATTTAAAAACTTTTATATTAAGTATAAACACATTTATAAGAAATTTATCACTGCTGATAAAAAATTAGGTAATGCAAAACACATTGCTAATTCGGATAGTAAAATAAAAACAACTTGGAACATAACAACGAGACCTCAGGTAAATCTAAAAACCGTAACGATATATAACTTATACAGAACCAATACCCAATAAAGAAGCAGCATGTAAATTTAATTCGTATTTTATAAACGTTTCTCGTGATATGTTAGAAACATCGTGTTTACAGAAACGTAATACGTCAAACTTTTGTGAACTGCTGCGTGAACCCAGAACACCAGTTAATAAGTCTTTCTTTCTACCCCTTATCAACAAAAATAAGATTATTAACATACTAAAAAAAATTAAAATCTTCAATTGCATGTGATATACATGGCGTCTGCAGAAATATTATTAAACACAACTGTAACGATATTTCAATTCCAATGCAGTTCATATTTAACTTGTGCTTTTCCTGTGGAATATTTCCGGGTTTTCTAAATGACGCGAAAGTTATACCATTGCACAAAAAGGATTCTACAACAGACGTCTTCAATTATCGCCCTATTTCGCTCTTCCTAATATACTCCAAAATTATCGAGAAAGCAGTACCCGAGAGATTTGCAACTTTTCTCACAAAATTTTAAATTATTTCCACATCACAGCAAGGTTTTTTTGGAGGTAAATCCACCAACAAGGCTTCATACATCTTCGTTCAAAGTATTGCATGACGCACTCGACGAAAGCCTTAACGTGGCTCGAATTTTTAGCTGACCTTTCCATGATTTAGATCATGACTTTTTACTCAAATAAATGGATTTCTAAAGGAATCTGGGTAGTTTTCCTTTCCTTATTGCGATCTTATGCGCAAAATAGACGCCAAAAAGTTGCGGTTGTAAACTCGGATGGAAATGAGCATCTGTCATAATGGTAAATAATTACCTGCGGTGTCCCTCAGGGCTCAATTTTGTGGCCCTTACTTTTCATCATTCACATTAACGATTTACCGAATTATTTATATTTCTTAAAATCAGTCCTTTACGCTGACGACACAAATTTAGTAATCACGGACAAAGAATCGGAAACGTTGCGTGAGAATATAGAGGTTGCGATGAGCCGTTTCAATCTGTGGTTCACTGCAAACAAATTTGCTCTTAATCTAGAGAAAACTAAAATCGTTAACTTTACTTCAAACACAAACAGTTTAACTTCTAATTTTGAGAAGATTTCGCAGCACGCACCTTTTCTTGGTCTGTTGATTGACAATAAATTGAAATGGAATCACCGCATTTATAAACTCTCGGAAAAACTTAGAAAAATTTGCTTCACATTAAGAGTGTTAGCTCGGGAAAGCGATCTATCTACATTTAAAATGGTATATCATGTATATTTTCATTCTGTCATGTCTTACGACATAGCAAACTGGGGTCGTTCACATCACGCGTTGCAAATTTTTAAACTTCAATAGAGGGCCGTGCGAATCATATCGGGTGCGGATTGGAATGCCACTTGCAAGCCTTTGTTTCGGAATCTTGGGGTTTTAACACTGCCTTGTACGTATGTTATAGAAATTTTTAAGTTTGCCCAAAACGGAGCAAATTATTTATACAACACTAGAAATCGGTCTGAACTACGCATAGAAAACCATCGCCTAAGCCTTTCTGAATCAAGCTTTCGTTATTCCGGTATAAATGTATACAATAGACGAAATAAAAACTTGTGCTATACAAAATTTATTTATAAAGCATTGTAAATCTCTGTTAATAAGTGGAGCTTATTACTTGCTGAAAGAGTTCGTAGATAGGAAGGACAAATTAGATCCTATCTAATAAAATAGTTTGCTGGTATCCTACCAAGTTATGCTATTATAATACGATTATATTATACGATAATATTCTAGAATTTAACTGCTGACTTATTTTCTTTTTCATGTTCGACGGGAATCGATGTAAGATTTTCTGCTGAAAATTCTGTTGAATGAAAATGGAAGATTAGTTAATATATTCATCATTTCTTTAATTACTAACTATACTGTTATCTTAATATCTTTAACGTACTTTTAAATTATATATTTTTTGTAAAGTACAATGTTTGTTTTTTAAACATTGTAATTATAATAATTTATTTTTTTCGTGTAATTTTATATTATGACGTATCCTATTTCCTCGACCGAGTCCTAATGGAATTAATCGTAATCGTAATCTAAATCCAAAACACTTGTATGTAGTTAAAAATCAATTTCTTACATTCAAATATAGATTCTTATTATTTAAACATATTAAGTGTAAGTAGAGTACTGTACATACCAATCCAGTACAAGCAACATGGAATTATGTCCATCTTCTATTAATGCAATCTGAGAAAGCATGTGTATAAAAAAACTGTCTGAAATTCCTGAGATCAAGGATCAATTTTATCATTGATTGATATTATATTGTCATCAATATAACTGGCTTTTGCGACAAGAATGTAATGAATATTGGGATCATAAAATAATTGAAATATATTTTTTTAAATTCAAGACCCAATACAGATAACTGATATGGAACTTGGGTGGAAATTGTGGCTGCGAACCTAACAGTGGCTCCGGTTTATATTAGAAGTTCTGTTATAGGAGAATTCTCTCTTATATATATATATATATATATATATATATATATATTGTAATACTAATTAAGGAGGCCATTATTTGTTGAGTTATAATAATTTGTTTGGCGGCGCCGATCTCAAAGAACGAAAGTGACGGCATGCTCTTATTGATATTAAATTAGGGAGACCATGGATTGTTGATTTTATAATATTTTATTTGGCGGCACCAATCTCAAAGAATAACAGTGCCGGCGGAGTGACGACGGGCTTCTTTGTCGCCAAGATTTGGTGGGAGCTGCGAGCGTGAGAACTACGAGTGTGAGAAATGCGAGCGTTGTACGGAGTTTAGTTGTTGACACTCTGGCGAAGAGAGTTAGTTGGTTGGTGATCGTCGAGGAGAGAGGCAGCTTTGGGGCGATAGGAAAGATCGGACAAGGAAGTGTAGAATTAAGTAAAATGGTTCTAAATATTTGATAAGCATTGTTAAGCCTTGAAAGAATTACAATGCTGCGGAGATTGTATGTTTAAAATAATTGAACTCTGTTATTAGTGTTCGTTGCAGTTTCTGGAACATTTTTGAATAGACTGGTGACTACGGTCCAACTATTTTCTTATCTGTATATAATTGGGGTCACATTAACACTGACCGGTTTCCAAGGTCAGTACATCTTGGCGTTAGCGGTAATACTGGCTAATTGACTGGTGGCCGCGGGCGAAACATCTTCGGTCCGTACGAGGGATCCTTTTGTTGGAAGCTGTGAAAATATTGAACCGTGTGTTTCTTTCAAGTGTAGAGTCTGTGAATAATGGCCTTTTTAGTGAAGTTGATTCCCACGCTCTGAAAACGTTAAGTCTGAGACCAGAAAGAGTATTGTAAGTACTAATCAAAATAATAAATGTGTGTAAAAAATTAAGGATAAAGTCAGATTTCGTTTCTTGTCATTTCATATTCCGTTAGTGTCAAATTTTTTGAATTGTTAATTTTCAATTATATTTTTGATTGTTTCTTACTTATCAAACCCAGTAAAGACCATGAGAAGAAGAGTTATTTAGATTGATTTGTTTGTAAAATATAAAAGTTTGCATTTTCTTTAAATGCCACAAATTATAAAAAGAATAACTAATTGATTTGTAAATTTTGATTGAATGTGGTGTACTAAAGTAGGGCAAATAATTTGTACCTTTAAAGAATAAATTTGTTTTTAATAATTATTAAATTTTTTATTAAATCATCCCTTTTAATCATTACATTTTGGCTTCCACAACGTGGGGCGGGTTAATTAATTGATTTGTTTCTTTTAATTATTACAATATATATAGAAGAAAGATAGAGAGTCCACTTACTGAGCTTTTGTCGTCAGGAATTTCCGTTCTGTACAGTATTTTATTTCTTACACCCATAACTATCTATATTTTATAAATCAATTAGGAACAAAAAGTAGTATATCTTAAATAACGTAAAATATTTGGCGTTTCGAAGAGCAATGGTATTCAAGAGGTCTGAACGTACCAAAATATAAATACAAGTTTCGATCCGTTGTTTGATCTCGCTTTAGGGCGGTGTACTGGGTGATTTACGTAGGTGGCGTTCACGGCCCTTCTGCTAAAATTGACCTCCTGGAACTGGGATCCGCTCCAGGCGTGGTTGGATACAGACGTGGAGTGATGAAACTCGCACGCCAGTCCGTTCTCCTCGCTCCCTGGCTATTCTCCACTTATTCACGTCTTCTCCATTACTGGAACCCTACTACATGTAGGCTTCCCCACCTCTACTTCATCGCCCGGAACCGTCACATTGCCAAATTTGTAATTTTCGAACATTCATGTCAAGAACTCATTCCCAGGAGGTTGAACTTTGATCCCTTCGATTTCTTCAAATAAAAGATTGTCTCAGCAAATTGTTTCTTTAGACAAATGTTGCGGTTCCTGGAAGGTTAAATGCCCCCTTGTTTTCACGTAATTACTGTTCCTAATTACGATATAGTGTCTGAAATGTCCCTGTTTTCGAGACATCCTTTCTAAGGCGACTTCATGTCATTATGCCCGGTCGCCGCCACCACAGCTGACAGAGGTACTAACTAGTCACGCATCCAAAAAAGAGATAATATATTTCCCATACATTTAAATTCATAATAAAGAAATTTTTCGCATAAAATTCACGCGTTAAAACATAAATAATTGTATGTAATCTATCTACAAACAGATATGGAAAAGTTTGATTTACATATGACGAATTTAACATCGTATTGGAATGTGATGGATGGCAATTTTGACAAAACCCGTCTGTCATATTGTTGGCGGTCATTGCTAATTGTAGAAAAAAGTAGGCAGTCCTCTTTCGCATGCAGTTGTATAATTCATAGACATTGGATTAAAATTTAACCTGACAAAATCAGCAAACAAACTCGATCTTTTCTGTAAAATCGAGCATGCAACAGTTATGTTCTTCTTGAAATTTATAACGTATTCTGACATGATTTTTACTTCCCAAATTCTCATTTTACATGATCAAACTAGTATTCTCTTTGTGGTTAAATTATCGTAGTGTTCCATAGAGAGTCCGCGTGGGTTGTACAACGGATTTCAGTGATTTGTAGGATCATTATGTTCCATTTATCAACTTTCAAATTTTCATCTCAGACTTCTTGCATACAAGAATAAAATATCCTAAATGAATTTTAGAATAAATCGTTACATATTCTCGTTTTCAGGTTTCACAGTAATCCATTGATTTTGAGATCATGGCCCGACCAACATATTTCCCTTGATTCAGAAGCTGCGTGGAGTGCATTATGTCCATTCATGCTTTCAGTCCCTTTGTCGGTACCACACAGCTACCGCCCTTTGTCAATTTTTGTTCACAAAACATGAAATTAACTTGTACTCATGTTTTTCAATAAAGAACACAAAATACTTGTGTTATCGCACTATTCGTTTATACATGTCATTATAAATTAATCTTGAATTTAAACAGATTGGGTAAAATAAAGATAAACTTAACCAAAAGATGTTAACAATAATTAAATTAAATTAAATTAAGTTATAGAACGGGGAACGTTGACCAATAAATTATCGAAATATAATGACAAATATTCCTTCATAATCTACTCTGCGATGGAAACTACCGATACATTTGCAATCTGTGGAGCGAACGTTGCAAATGTGCTCTATACTGAGAGTAATAAGCGATAGGCGTCACATTTATATCAACGATCACCAACTTATATATAAATATAAATGCGAGAAAGGATGTGATTTCGTCTAAGAAATTAAAATAATTTTTATGGAAAGGAAAGATAGAAAGGGGTTGGTGTACTTGAAATTGAAGCTCGGTGCTGCCACTCAGGATAGAAGGAATTTCATCCAATTTTCTGAGGCGTCAGCCGAGGAGTATGTTGTGACGAAACAGAAATAGTAGAGTACAGTAAGAGAGCAGAGTGTGTTTTGGAGGGGCTGATCCGTATGGTAGCCATAGCGGGAATCTGTGGTGGTAGAATTCAGCAAAGTATAAGCTAAATATATCAGCTATCAGTATTAAAGGGATTTTCACAGAAAACTGAGTGTGACCATACGTACGATAGCAAAGTAGTAAGGCGCATAAAGTGCTGGAAAGTGAGACGATAATAAAATCAGTGTTACGGCCTGTCAATGAAAAATAGTGTTGTATAAAAATTAAAATAATCGCACGTGAACAAACCAGACCAGCTCTAAATAAATTATTTTTAAAATCCAAAAACTTTCTTCTGTAAATCTTTATGTACATATCGTTTACCGCCAGATTATATAACTTTTCAGAGTTCAATAATTTTGTTATTGGTATAAAATTTTGTTATTATAAATTTAAATTCTTTTTTTTCCTTTTGTAAATATTGCATATTGCGGTCTTTATTAGAGGCCGTATAAGCGGCCCTGAAATTTTTATTCTCATGAAATCTGAGGCATTTACTTAAAAATATAAAATGTAAATTCAACGAAAATCAAATTTGTCAAATAAATGATATGTTATTTTTTTAAATATTTTTGATTAATTTCAACTTCCTTTGATTCTTTAATAAATTTGTGTATACCACAATATATATATATATATATATATATGTATATATATAATTGTAATTTGTAACGTAGGACCAATATCATACATTAATAATCAAGAAATTAACATCCACGGAAGTACCGTCACTTGTCCCAGAATATTTCAATAACTAATTAGTTATTATATAACTTTGAATGAAATGAAATAAAAGTCCATAGTTATACGTAATGTAGCATTTCCACTCTTATATTAACAACATGAATGTGGAAAACAGATTATATGATTTTATATACATAATTAAGACTTAAATATATGTATGGTGCTCAGTCAAGACAATTATTTAAAATAAAGGCTGGCATATATATTTGAAATGGATTAGTACTAATTTAATTACGTTAAATTCTCAATTGTTTTACAATTTAACACTGTTCATTCTTCGATATTCTTCCATACAGTTCTATTATTTAACAAAGGGTGGGTAGGAATGAATGATGTTGTTTTTATAACGTTACCAGGTTATGTCGGCAGCATATGACAGGAACATGTTGCTGTATTCTTGAACGATCCAAAATCCGCTGCCACGGATTGTTCTACAAAGATAAATGTTCGTAATGGGGAAATTTACTCTCCATTTCAGCTCTGAAGCATTACAATTAAGTAATGTTCCAAACCAACAACGGATTATTGTTCAAAAATTACTTCTTCTTCGTTACATTAGCATAAATTCATCAAGACACGAATTATTATATAATTACCCCTACTATTACTACTATGGGCAATACAACGTATGAACGGCTGCCAGACTTATCTTACGTGACACATTCTGGATTTAGTAGTGACACCTCGTCAGAGTGTTGATTCTCCCACAGCCTTAGCCCCAGTTTTCGTGACCAGGATAATCACAAACATCCACATGACTATTTCGGGATTCGATCTCGGAACCTCTGCGATGCGAGGCATTGACGCTGGCCACTACACCACAGTAGGCCGGCTATAATTACACTTATAAGATTAAATCTTCCTCAATATACTAGAAAAGAAAAACTGGTTGTGTTCTTTTTAGGGGTCAAAGATAATTCACTCAACAATAACAAACGGTGCGAACTTTCTCTCGGATATATAGCACTTGGGACATTCACCATCGCTGATAAGTAACCCTTAATAAAAAATTAAGTTCAAACCACATTAACGTTTAACATTACCAATGAACCCTTACGCAAAACTAAAATTAAAACACTTATATTAAATACAACTCTTTACTAATTTTCCGAACGAAGAGAAGTTAGGTTCTATGGTTAATTGTTAGTTAGAATTTGTAAAATTTTTAAATGCCAGAGAATAAAATTTTATGGGTATAGAAGCCATATGGAACAAGTTTTATAAATATGTATAAAGACACAAATGTAACCCAGAGAATATTGTACATTTGAAAAATAACTACTCTCTCCTAGTAACAGAGGGTGAGAAAGCCTAAGTACTAAATTCATTTTTTACTTCCGTATTCAATAAAAACTATAACACCCCTGAATTATTGGACGAGTAAATTATTAGAATACTTTTGATGGTTATACACTCAGGAACAAAAATGAACCGTTTTGCTCTTAAATTGTTTGAGATATTATTTGTCCCCTTGAATTCATATATGATGTCGTTTTTTCAACATCATGCAAGATACATGCATTTATATTTTCACAATATTCAAACATTCTGACTCGCCTAGAAAAAAAGAAATGATGTGTTTCTACTATATTTCTCTGCTGAGTATCCCTCTTGATTTTCCAACGATAATCGGCCTTGATACCTCTTTATCATAGCTAAAATCTCCGTATGAAAGTGTTCTCTGTGCTCATCGATCACTCTGCCAAGATTTCAGGGAAGAAATCCAGTTGCAATGGCAGGAAGTATATTTTTATGAACATATTACTGGCAGAATTTTTATAAGATCGTCGACGAAGGAAGAAGAAGAAGGTGTAGACAAGCTATTTATAGGGTAATCGACATAGTGGCATTTCGTCTCTTGTAGGACAGGATAGGGACTGAAAGTTGGGATGCGGAAAGGTAGAGGAAGGTAACCAAGGGTTAACTAGGGCCCCTGGGGTGCCGTTTAAGGATCCTACCCGGCAATTCGCCTAAATGTGATGCAGGGAAAACCCTAGAAAAACCTGCATCAGGTAGGTCGGACATTGGGTACTTGTCCCACGCCCTTCCGTAAGCGGGAGAGGAGTTTGCTGTGGGGACGCAGAATTCCCTTCTCCGTGCCTCGACCAGTTTATCAGGCAGCTTGCCGACTATTACAATAGGAAAAACATACAACTCTTACCGTACGCTCAAGGTCTGCGACCCCGGAACATACACCTCTCAAAACAGGCCGAGGTGGGAACCTTAGTTCAAAAACGAAGAGAGGAAAATGCAATGTCACCAAAATTTTCCACATTTCAATTTCTAAATGAACTGTGAGTAACGTTTTTGAATGCTAGCCAAGCTACTTTATCCAGTGATTAAAACGTTTCATCACGCGTATTTGTGCATCCACAAACATTCCTTCTTTAATTTTTGTTTGACTTTTTGGTTGGAAACTTCTGTTTTAAGTACATCAGACTAGGAGTGTTTTCCATGGCTTTGGCGAAATTCTTCATTAATGCTGCTTTGATATGTAACGGAGGTAGATTACACAATGCGTCCTGTTTCACATTTTTGAGTTCAGGAATGAATTACTCGCGTTTAGGCCATTCTTTACTGATGTAATGTTTTTTTCGTTTCTCTTAACCCTGTGAAAAACAACAGTACTGTGTGTAACTAAAAATCACTGTGGCAAAATAAGTTTATAATGAATACGAACTTCTGCCACACTGCGGTGTAGCTTAAACGCAGTGAACACCACGAGACAACAACTGTAAAAATTTAGAGATTTATTTAAGTAGTAATTTGGTATGGCAGACCCAAGTTAACGATGCTACAAGGAAATCGAGTAATTCTTTACACTTTTGGATGAGAGTTCTGAGGAAGACCCGTCGTAGAACTCGTGAACCATCTTAGTCATCACCTTACAATCTTAGAATATGGATCCTCATGATGGGAACCGTAGCGCGACACATGACGAAATATTTACTAATCCAGAACCAAGCCGTAGATGAGAAAGTTCGCGGACTCGGATAGGAGTCATAAAAAGACGTCAAACTGCAGTATTTGGTGCCATGCACAATGCATATGTGGGACATTAACAAGGGATGATATTTGAACTGATTATAAGTAATTTACAAATCGAACTGCACATTATCAATTGGAGTCGCAAACCCAACATAAATTCACAAAATTTAAGCCCGTAATCAATATAATGTGTATTATTGTTATAAGATAAGATTATAGACGAAACGTTGCAGAAGGTAGATGAAAAAATGGGAATCATTGAAAAGAGATATTTGCGAATCAAGCATCTATAATGTGATTTTTGAGGGCCACATTTTGTTTCGCACAGCTTGCCTGTGACGCCTGGTAGAGAGTAGTCTCGTGGATCTCATTAAAAACGAAATTGTAAATTATCAACCCTGAGATTAAGTTTTTAATAACGTCTTGAGATTGTTTAAAAATCACTTGTATTATTAAATGTGGAGGAGTGTAATATATAATTATGTTACAGATATATGTTATCAATTCCTTTAAACCTGTATCTTCAAATATATTAGGAATCAGGCATTACAACTGACATAGGTAAATATTCGTTTCTTAATAGATCCATCTTGGAATGAAATAGGTTACCTGCAGTAGTTCTCAAGACGTTTCCTCTTACAGGTCAACTTTGGCAGTGACGGTTAAGTCAGAAAAGTTATGTTATTCAAACCTGAAATCTGTTCCTTAGATTGTGAAGTGAAGTGGACAACCCAAATAAAATTGTAAGTAGACATTTAGTGATAAATTCTGTAAGTTGTTTAAGGGTAATAGTCAGATTTCGTTTTCATTTTATTTTAACTGCATTGTTTAAATTGCAAATTTTAGTGTTCCGTTTCCTTATCTACCCAGTGAAGACCCTGGGGTATAGAGTCTGATTTATAAAATTTAACTGGATTATTAGTGTAATTTAATTGTTGGTGTAAAAGAATATAAAAAATATACAGAGATTTCTTGAGTTGTATTCTAGATTAATAAAATTGTTTTGTTTATAAAATTTAATAACTTGTTTAATTTAAATTCCTATAATAATAATTTATCTATAGTCTGGGTAATCAATGGGAGCAAATTAATTAATTTTCAAGTTGTTAATAAAAAACAAATTTTGAGTAATAACTTGAAACAAAAAATTTAAATAATTGTCGATTATTATATTTTTGAGCGACAAAGTTTCACAAAATAAATTTAAAATTAATTATCAAGAGGAGTATTACAATATATTTTAATTTATTCATGTACAGTCGCCAAGAACAATTTTGTTGACGCGACTCTAAACCTCCCAATAAAAAAGGCAGTACATTAGCATACACACGCCATCATTTGAGTAAGTTAGTTAACAATAAGAAATTTATTACACTTTCGTAAACCAATAAACGTGAATATGGATATTAATTTGTGATAAATAGGTCCGTGACTGGCTGAGAAATATTGGCGATTATAATTTTCCTTTATTTAAAAGCAAGAGTAACACGTAAACAAAATTAGTGACGAAAAGATTGATAAATGCGACTGATTCATTTCTTTAGGTGACACGCCTGCGCAAAACAAATGTGGTAGTCAGCAATGAAGTTTACTGGTCGTTTGGGTGTCGACGCCAACAGCAGAATTGCCCCTGCGTATAAAGCTGGCGTTATAGTGTGCAGGTTTTGACGCACAGTGCTTTATGGTACGGGAACAATTAAGCGCCGCATGGTTGCATAATACAGTATTCATTGTGGAGCTTGTACTGTTTTACTGCGCCCAATTTGCAATGGAACGCCGTCAGCTAATTCCAACGAATGGGGCAGAGTAGGGGGTGTTTGTTTGAAACCTCGCCAGTTCACAATGTTGAAGCATTTCATATCAACTGCTTTTGTTTTAAATTGCAGGTTAGGCGAAATGTTTTCTCCGCAATGGCTAAAAATATTACTGGCTGGCAGCTAAACTATGATCATATGTCAGTGCAAATGATGTAGTTTTAATTTGAACTGGGATGTTTACTACTATTGAGGTCAGTTCGTATGAAAACCTTCTAATAAAAGGCTTCCCTCCATTGGACGGCAGGAATAATATCCCTAACCTAAATTTTTAATTCACTGTAACTTGTTCTCATTCACTGTCGCATGGTTCACACGTTTTCGGTCAGACGAAAAATATAAGGAACCATTGCAGCCTGGTGAAATAATGATGTCCTTTACTCTTTATGTAGATGGAAAAGAACTACTAGTTTTGGTAATAAATGACTGGCTACATTCTCAGAATCTAAAGTTGAACACTAATAGAAAAATAAATGACTTATAATCAGTTGCCAAAGGTATTAGCAATAGTGCTGAATGACGAAAGAAGTTTAGTTATATTTCATGTCACATACTTCTATAATATTTATAAAACAAGAACTATGTTTGTTATAATTTTATAAAGAAATACATTAATTCACACTTAATAAACCATTCATGTGATGTAACTCATAAAATAATGCTCCGATATATAATAATTATATTCTAATAACCATAAAGGAAAGCTTTTATACTTCCTTAATTTCAACACGTTGCAAAGCCAATTCATATAATATACAAATTGAAGATATTTAATTATTTACTGTATTTAACTTTTAACAACAATTTCTTGTAATATTGACTTTTAAATATGGAAATAAATTTAAATTTTACTTAACTTTAATAATTTATTATTATTTAATGAAATCTTTAATTTACCAAATTTTAATTCCAATTCTTAACATATAGTGAACACTGAAATTTAATTAATATAAACAATTTATTAAAAACAGAAAATTTATTTTACATAAAGTTTTGGGCACGGCTATTTATTTAAATGAGAATCTTATTTTTACCTCTGGGCGTTTTAGCAGAGGTCTTTAAAAGTATAGAATTCAAATGAAAAAATTAATTTATATGAAAAATTATTCAGATTAAATTACAAAATGTTATGCTTTAAAAAATTCCCTAAATACGAACTAAATTAAATTAAATTATACGGTATAATAACTACACAAGGTTTACTAGATTTTTTCCGCATTTAAAATAATGCAATTTTGCTTGATTTTCAATTTTACTTTCACTGACAATTTTGCTTCACAAACATTAAACAAATGAATTTTAATTTCGAAATTAGGCCACATTACTTCAAACACACTTTCAAAACGCACTAAATTAAATTGCTTTAAAGCTCCCGACTACAAAATTACGCTCTATGCCTCGAGTAAGTTCGCAATTATGATTAGCAAGGTAATTTTTCTGGGTGATTGTTCAGTATTATTGTGATAAAAATAATGCTTAGATCACAAGATAGTTCATCTCTGGGAAACAGCCAATAAATTAACAAACTTCCATACTCAAAGATTGAAGCCTTTCCCGGTGCACTTGTTCAATATATTGTTCTCGGAGCTCAACCGTGTTTTGCATAATTGTAGAACGCAACGTTTCGACGACTAAAAGCTCTGTCGTCATCTTCGCCTAGAAGATGACGACAGAGCTTTTACTCGTCGAAACGTTGCGTTCTACAATTATGCAAAACCCGGTTGAGCTCCGAGAACAATATATTGAAACTTCCATACTGCTGGTACGACTCCGAACGACCTCGGTTATTGCAAATTTCTCTCTCGATCTCCACAAACAGACTGATAATTTTTCTGCAAATACACTCTTTAGAATACCTTACAACTTTTCATTTTCCATAACTTTAATAATTCCGTCCAACTCCGTACGACCTAACCCCCATGGCAACTTTTCTACGACAACAACCGCAGAGCGTCTAATTTTGCGCAATGGCGACAATCTTCCTAGACCTCCACAAACGAACTCACAATTTTTACTGATTTAAAAATTCACCCCCTTCTACTGGCATTACCATTACCTAGTCGTAAGAAATTGAAATAGGCCAACCTCTCACCGTCCCGGCAAACGTATGGTCCTATCACCATTTGACTTATTACGCTGTTGCAAAGACAAAGACTCCACAAAAAAAGTCTGTGAAAGCTCTGGTTTCAGCGTTTGAATATTCTTTCAACTACATGGCCACAATCTTACCCACAAACTTTATAATCTAACAATTCTGAAACTCATATTATTACAACATTGGTATATATTACAGTGTAATAAAACAAAAAGTATTCATTTATAATATAACTAGCTGAGTGCACGGCGTTGCCCGATATGTCATTTATCCATAACTCCCAATTTTTTCGTTATTTTTATGTAACGCAACTCGACCATTATCCCCAAATGTGTTATCAGCCGATTACATAGTTTGAAAATTTCAGAATTTGCCGCTCAACACCAAGACATACCCAGTTTGTTACAATGAAACTGAGCGACATCCATAACCCCAGAATTGTCTCGACAGCCCCCCCTTCGCAGTAGGTGCGAGAGAACAAATTTGCCGTAATTGTTTAACTTATGAAAGTAGAACACCGCTGTGCTTGCCCACCATCACGTGTCAATGTACTCACGCAATGCAGAATAACCGCGATAGTCATATCATGTCGAGGTACATAGAAAACGTCTATTCGCGTTATTTTCTAGTAACACACCACAAAACCCCACCCCTGAAAGGGGTTGAAATTTTGCACATACAACATAAGTAGAAATATCAATCCATTTAACCGCGACTATTATTTATTCCACACAAATATCGACCGTTTAACATGTTAGAAAATTTACACCCCGTCAACCCTTTCCTTAGGGGAGTTAAACGTTTATTCGAAATGTCATATTTACACTCATTGACATCGATAATCCCGGATTCGACTCCTAATTCCATTGTTTTTTAGTTATTTTGAACCATAATCTCCCTCTAATACCGAAAATTAAACGTGGAGAACATGTAGAGAAATTTTTTGAATCTCATTGATCCCGAAATATTTAATTCGACGCAAAAACGGCCGGTTAACATGATTTAAAATTTCATCGACCGCCCAACTCCTCCCACCCCAGCCATTCACACGCGTTGCCAAAATTGTCATTAATAAACTCAGCGACATGCATAAACAAGATTTGACACGATTCTCTGTGGTTATTTCCTTGTAACTCGCTCCACCGCCACCCATAAGTAAGCTCCCCCCTCATGCCGAAAGGAGTTGAAATTTTACATACATAATATCGGTACAAATACTAAATAACCATGAAAAATATTTATTCAACGCTAATATCGTATATATGTTTAAAAATTTCCATCCTGTCCATTTTCGCCCATTGGGATTAAATGGCTTATTAAATGTCGTAATTAAACTCAGCAAAATCCATAACCCTGGATCTCAAACCCATCCCTAAGGTTTTCCTTCTCTTATTTCGAAAGGGGTTCATATAATATGCAAATAACAACGATAGAAATACTATCAATGTAATTGATGTTGACAAATAATTATTCCTCAAAAAACATCGACCGTTTAACAAGTTTGATAATTTATACCCCCTCCAACTCCTCGCTGGGGAAGTTAAATCGTAAGTCGAATGTCATAATTAAACTCAATTACAACTATAACCCTGGAGTCGACTCCAGGGTCGATTGTTTTCACGTTATTAAAATATAAGATGTTTTAGAATGTTTGACTGTTTCTACTCTGATGCCGAAACGGGTTAAAATTTTACAAACAACACAGGTAGAAATACTATCAACGTAATTGACCCCGATAACTATTTATTCCACGCAAATATCGACCATTTAACATGTTTAATATATTTCACCCCGTTGCGGGTTAAATGGCCAATTGAATGTCACAATCAAACTCACCGACATCCATTACCTGGATTTGACTCAAAACTCAGTTGTATTCGCGTTATTTTCTTGTAACGTCCGTTCACCCCCAACCCTAAGGATTTTCCATTACCATTATTTAAGGAATTCAAATTTTTCTAATATCTCATATCTAGAAACACTATCAATCTCTTTGATGCATAAAAATATTTATGCGATTAAAATATCGACTGTTCTAGTATGCTTAGATATTTCCACCTCCGCTCCTCGGAGTGGTAGACACGTCTGACCCCAACAGTGTTTGTTTCCTGGTCGCAAAGAACACGTGTACGAAGTTTGGTAAAAATTGCTCCACCGGTGTAGATTTGTATAAGGAACATACAAAAATACATACTTATCTACACTTATCTCTTAACCAATATGCTGAATTTTCGACATTTGTTGCCAACATTGATGTCAACTCAGGCCTTTTTATCCCCTCATTCCGTCGTAATTGATGGTTCGCAGGTTACTCATCTCTGACTTTTGTCTATTCCTCGCCACCTATTTTTCGGCTATTTTCCAATTTCACATTTCATCTGACGACTGTTTTCGTTCTCAACACCTCACGGCAGCCTCCCACGCCCATCATGGTGATGAACTATTTATATTTTCTGATAGTCCATCTCTCTTTTCCGTCCACGAAATTATCACTAATCCCATCTTTCACTCCATTAGGGTTGTTGAAAATTTCCTTCTTCCTTCTCTTAAGCGCTCGAAGATAATCTCCAGACGATTAAATAGGGTGAATGTCTTGATGTTTTCCATTTAGACACGTTTCCGTCTCGATATCGAAATCCTTGTCTCATTGGATGAGTCATCCTTCACTCGACACGGATTAGAAGTCCAGTATAGCCATTTTTCAATAATATTCCTAAATTTATTTGTAAAATCAAGTAAATAAATCACGTTACACAGTTTACAGAACCGATAACTTTGGAGTGTTACTATTGTAGTATTTTTGTTTTCGAAGAAGAAAAAGGGTAATCCACATAGTGGTCACTCCCCTCATACAGAATAGGGAAGGTGCTGAAAAGGGGGATGTGGGAAGGTAGAACAAGGTAGCAAAGGGTTAAATAGGGTCCCGGGGCTTTTGTTTTAAGGATCCTTCCCGAAAAGATAAATGGTTTTCAGCATCAAACCGATCCAAAATTATGTAGAATTTAAAACACAGTCGACGTTTACATTACTAGTGAAGTATTATACAAAAATTCATGGTGTCTTAATTACAATAGTTTTTTAATTCGTTTTGTAAGACAAGTTGAAAATTGTTTCCTTTGTTAAGTGCAATTTTGTGTGTAACAGTTGTTACGTGACTACGAGTGTGGAACAACTACTGCGTCACAATCCGCAAAGGGATGGATGTTTATGCTCGAGCACACTACATGAATAATTCATCTTTGAACACAGATCCTACGTGCTCTACGAGCCTAGGCCCCAAGTAAAAACCTGTCGAAACATGTACCTGTCATCGCTGCATGGCAACCACGAAGGCAAAAGTCGGTAACGTCAGCGTGTAAACGCAGGATTTTGCGTATTAATATTAACCTCTAATCAAAATAAATTAGTAACATAAGGATACGTATTTATGCAACTAATATTGATTTGAAACCTTTTCGTAGAAGTATAAAACTTATACACATAGAATAAAAGGTAATTAACTCTAATACAGGAAACAGAAATAAAAATTACAATATCTAATATTAACATCCTGGCGTTGCTCACTATTTTTAATGGCGATTACATCAGCTATATTAATGAATTGAACAATTATTAGTAAACTCTGCCTAAGGAGATATTCAAATTATTGCAAGAAAATAGCACCATTAATTAAATCTTTCTTACTTTTGTGTTCTGCAGTCAATGCTATATTAAATTCGCCGCAGGTTTGAAAAACATAGCTGAAACTACCCTACTAGTTTATATGAATACAACTATTTTTGACATATAAATTACTTCCCAAAAAATTTACAGATGAAAGAAACTGATATACTGGACTATTAAAAACACACGTCTTAATTAATTTCTTTATATTGTTCTTATAAAATACTTACTCAATATTTACATTTTACTTTCAGATAAGGAATATGACAACATTTTATTGGTATTATTTATTTTCTTGCGGTTAGACGTAATTTGTGTGTTACTCAGATTCGTAATAATCTATTACGTTCAAAATAACAATTTTATGTGAAAATAAAAATGTTTTAAAATATTCTTTATAATAATTTTCTCTTACTACGAATTTGATTATGAATTTTTATTTCAAAGAGCAGCTACAAAAATTCTTTGAACATTTCTTATATGTTCAATCCAAAAAACAACTCGCTTATATTTCAGAAAGCCAAATATTTATTTAAAACCATTTAGATGTATAATAAGTTATTTTGTATACATTACTTAATAATAGATAGAACATTTGCATTATTTTTTTTAGGGCAACAGGCAACTTGAGTGTAATCCACATGGTGGCAACTCCCCTTTAATAGCATAGGAAATGTGGGATGCGGAAGGGTACAGGAAGGTAGCCAAGGGTTAACTATGGCCTCCGGGCTATAGTTTAAGGATCCTACCCGACATTAGCCTAAAAGTGATGCAGGACAAACCCTAGAAAACCTGCAAATGGTAGGTCGGGCATTAGGTACTTGTCCTACGCCCTTCCGATGGCGGGGACGCAGCATTCCCTTCTCCAAGCCTCGACCAGTTTAGGAGGCAGCTGGCCGACTGTTCCAATGGGAAGAGAGAACAACTCTTACCGTATGCGCACGGTCTGTGACCCCGGAAAATACATCTCTCAAAACATACCGAGGTGCCTCGGCTTTTCGGAATCTGTATTAAAAAACGTAGAGAGGAGAAGGCATCCCCATAGGCAGCTCTGTGCGTCCCTCCTGAAAGGTTCTGCCTGCAAGAACTTTTCTCATTTGTATTCCTAACGGCTTGGATTGTGTAAAAGCTTCAAATACAAATAAGACGTGAGAGCAACCGTGAATGATGAAAACGAGGACATTTCTCTACACAGGAACCCGAATTTGTTTAAAATAAGTTTCTCCGTTATGACGGTTAGAAAGCAACAATTACTATGATATTTAAAGGAAAACAATTTCTAGTAAGTTCTGTATGAAAAGCCTTATATATTTATATAATATTAACTTAACGTAGTTTTAATTAATTGAAGGACATCCGTTGTAGAAGTTACGAACTTTCTACTTTGCCATTATATCGTAATTAAATTACTATTTAACGTTGTAAGGCCCGTATTTTTGAGTAATTTAAAAAAGTAAACGCGGCATTGACTGTTTGAGACAGGACTCGAATCGTTTGAGTCAACAGGTAATTAAATTATTGCTCCAGGATGACGCACATCCGTTGACCAATGCCGAGTCTGCAAGACTAGAATAAGATATTACAAATTTTAACGGCAACAAAAGGCGTCAAATTTCGTGCGTGACTTTAACGTAAACGGAAGAAAACTGCGCCCAGAAATAAAATTTTTCCACCAATAAGTTGGTACCTAACTAAACATACCACGCACTCGGTGACTGACGAAAACGATCCGGAGAAGGGGCAAGGAGTCGAGATCGGAGTATAAGGAAACCTCGGAAATATGAACTTTTGAAACTGAAATCGTAGAAAACGGACAGCCAGAAAAAGGTAGTTTGAAGTTTTCTGAGGCACCAGGAGGAAAAACGCTAACTAGACATCACGACGCCTCCAACCAGCTATGAGATTGTGTTTGCAGAACGAAAATGTCAAACCGGTTCCGAACTCAGCACAAAAGACGCAATGGATAAACGATTTACTTTTTTTAAGTCTCTTGTTTTTAAATTTCATAATATATACTTTTTTAAAATAATATTAATGTTGTCAAAGAAAAGTTAATTTTAAGAAAATGTTTTAAACAAACCACAGCAAAAATTATCCTTACTAGATCAAAATCATTTAAGTAACGCGCGCTATTAATTTGTCATACCTATAACTAGGTTCAATATTGGAGAAATAGGCGCCGTACTATTGGGAACCTCATGATACATGAAAAATGAAAATATAATGGAAGGAAGGAAACACCGCATATTACGTGGACCACAATACAGTTTCTTAATTGTTGACGAGTAGTTTGTTATTTGTGAAATCAGAAAGGATAATGCAGAATAAACATAGATAAATAAATCAAAAATTTTAAAAAAAATTATACTCTCTGTTATCAATAAAATAATTATTAATTTCGTTATAATTGCTGTAGTCTTTCACTGTACACCTCATATTTAATTTATTCATTAAAAATTGTTCTTTAATTGTCTAATATGTCAGTAAAATATATATCCGATTAAGGTGGCAGTCGACTTTAATTATTCGATATTGAGAAATGGATTTAATCTTTTATTACAAAAAACAGTTAACCACTTAGCGAATTGTTACAATGTGACGTCTTCAACAATATTGCAATTTGAAACCTTGTAATGGCGATGGTGTAATGATTTCTTACTCCTTGTTTCCAGAAATATTATCATTGAAATATACCTAAAAACTATCTTTAAACGGAACAGTTCTGGATTCTATGTGATTTAGTGTTTATTAATTTTTTTAATGAACTTACTAATGTAATTGTAACGAAAATTAAAACGGTTAACATATTAATGCATTTTAATGCAACCATAGTGTGACTCGTCATATTTTGTATATATTTTTTATATTATCTTTATTTAATTTAAGCCGCATTTACTGCAGCCGTAATTAGCGACTACCTGGTTACGTGAAGATTACTTATACAATGTTTTATCCTTACAGGCTAGTACAAGGGTAAGTTGATATATACAATAACTGATCATAGTATAACAAATAAATTAATGACTTTTGAATAACGTAATACTTTTTTTGCGCATGGCATGAATTGTCTTAGTATGTTTGTATTCTCGAGTACGGAAATCCGTTGATAGTCACATATCTTGCATTTGGTTAGTATATTGTAACGAGGATGGCCGAGGAGAGAGCTGTGGCGGAGGCTACCTTTGGGGATGCCTTCACATCTGCTTTTTGAACTAAGGTTCCCACATGCCGAGGCACCTCGGCCTCTTTTTAGAGTTGTCCGCTATTAATTGGAATAGTCGGCCAGCTGCCTCCTAAACGAGTCAAGGCACGGCGAGGGGAAAGCTGCGACCCCACAGCTTATCCCTCTCCCGCCATCAGAAGGGCGTGGGACAAGTACCAAATGCCCGACCTACCTGTTGCAGGTTTTTATAGAGTTTTCCCTGCATCAATTTTAGGCGAATTGCCGGGTAGGATCCTTAAACCACGGCCCGGGGACCCTAGTTAACCATTGGCTACCTTCCTCTAGCCTTCCGCATCCCCCCTTTCAAATCCCTTCCTATCCTATTACCCTAAAAAAATAATATTGTAATGCGCGTATTTTAATTTAATTTTGTTTTATTTTCGGAAATGTTGTTTGTTGTAGTTTGGTGGATTCTTTTGTTTCCCAACTCGAGACGCCGACCTGTCGCGTCTCAGGTAGCCACACGTAGCTATTTTAATACCGAGATAGTGTACATCGGCCCATGGGAAAATCCCATGCGCCTAAGAACAACAAAAGCCCATGACGCTAAGGGCGGGAAAACGTCGAGCTCCGAGGTAGGAGGAGAGATTTTAGGACAGTTGGAATAAAGACTTTGAGGAGAGTGGTTGGAAAGACGTGAAAACAGTTGAGATCAGTTGGCGGACAGACGTGGAAATAGTTAGCAGAAAGAAGGGGATAACGTTTGGTGATAGGATCCCGAAGTGTATGCTTATCCCGAGTAGGTACCTGTGATAAGAGTTTTTCGTGCTATTTTTAATAAAACTCATTACAATTTTTACATAGTCAATTATTTTTGCTTTAATATAAACTACCCAGCCCAATAAAATAATTCATTACAATATGCATAATTGAAAGTTGTGGATTGACACATTCACGTCAGGTGGGATTAGAGTTAGAGAAAAGGTAGAAGTGAGTTAAATCCTATTGGCCGGATCTGTTTCTGGATAATTCATATTGTTCACTTCTAAAAAAACCGGCCGGAGCTTGATGTCCGAAACTTCGTTGAGTAGTCTGTGGAGTTGCCTGAGAGTCTTCCTTGTAATTTCCCACATTTGGTTAATTTTCTTCCGTAGGAATATTCATGTGTCTTCGCAGGTGTTCCTCATGCTAAGGGAGGTGTAAGTGGTGTTTTTGCTAGAGCATCCGCTGTTTCATTCCCTGCTATATTTTGGTGAGCTGGTTTCCATTCAAGTATTTTAGTTTCCCTGCCTATTTGAGGTAATGGGATTTTGCAGTGATCCATGTAATTAGTTCCGAATCATATATAAAGATAGTGATCTGCTTGATAGCCAAAAGAGTTGGTGATTAGTAGGAAGTGTTTATCACTTGATAGATAACAAAAGTCAAGGGCTAATTTTATGGCACTTAGTACGGCTTTTATGATTGACGTATGAGGGAAGAGGGCCATTTTATAGTTGTTGCTGTTTGAGTTACAGGCGCTGACGACTACGAATTCACTTTTTGTTCCGTCCGTAAAAACCAGTTGATAGTTAGGGTATTTTCGGCAAATCAAGTTGAAGGCTTCTGCCCATTGAGCTTGCGATTGGTTGGACGGTGTTGAAGTTGGTTGCGTATTGTGGTGAATCTGTTATGAGATAAAATGAATGTTTTGGTTTGTGTTGGAAAGGCGTCGGCTCGAAGAACTTTGTTGTTCCAAGGGAGCACTTTTAATATTTGCCTTCTATGATTTAGGCTGGGTTCTTGAGCTTCAATGTATAAGCTGCCCGTAGGTGTGGTTCGGTGGCATCCAGTGATTATGCGTAGTGGCGTATGGTATATGGAATTCTAACTGGCGAAGGATCTTGGATTTTGTAAACCCTTAAATGGTGCTGGCGTATTCGATTTTTGATCTAGTGGTGGCACGATAGGACATTCATGTTAGTTTTTTTGTTAGCAATAATCCTGATGATATTCAGACATTTCTTGCATTCATTAACAAGCTCTTGTATATATTTGTTATATGATAGGGTTCTATGAAATTTGACACCCAAAATTTTCTCGTAGTCGACCAATTGAATTGTTGACTTTTCTTTTTTCTGTTTTGGAATATGATACAATTTGGTTTTGGAAAATATTATAGCTTTTGTTTTTTCGGATAATAATTGTAATCCAATGTTATTACTTGAGACAGATAATGATTCTATTGCTTTTAGGATATTTGCTGCCGTGTAGAGGATATTGTAACCTTTACAGATTAAAAGGGATGTTGCCAGCATACTTTCTTATAAGGTAGGGCTTTTTTATGTTGCATTCGATGGTATTAATTGCTATTAGGAAAAGTGCCCCAATAAGACACGAGCCTTGTGGCACACCATTTTCGATTAGAGTATCGGTAGAAAATTTTCCATTTTTTCTTATTTTAATTTGTCTGTTGAAAATTAGGTAATTAGCATAATAAGTTACCGCCGATACCAATTTTGGTGAATTGGTTCAAGATATGCCTTCTCCACATCCGATCATATGCCTTTTCTAAATCAAAACTGACAGCGAGGACGTGATGTTTACTGTTGAAGGTGTATTTGATAATATTGTCTAAGTTTCTTTCTACAGAAAAAATATTTATAGTTGCTATAGGTAACAAGGTCCTCATATCCCAAGCAAATTTAATAAAACTCGTTCAGTTAGTGAAGAGAATTTCCTTTCTATAAATTCGTATGTTTTGAAGTGTTGGTGGAAAGTCTCCTCGTTCTTGAGTTTGAGATTCTCCTTTATTATTTTTGACTTGTGCGATGTATACTACTACCAAAATGTACTCTTTCGCTCAGTAAAAAAATTAGAAAAATTAGTTAGACTGTTGTTTGCCAGATGAGGTTAGAGGAAACAGAAGCAGAAAAGAGTGGTGTACTGACAACACTGAAAATATGTCGGAGTTACTTACTGACGTTCTTAGTTATACGTAATTAAGTAATTAACAGTCAATTTAAGAATGTCTCTTTACTGAAGCAGATGACATAATTCCTCCGTTTGTCGTCTTTATCGAGCGTAATTAAGCTATGATTAGTAATTTTAGAAATATTAAAAATTTCAATTTATAATAGAATCCATTTGACTTCCAAATGCTCTTTCTGCGTCGAGTACGCTTCACACAAGTGAAAAACAATTTAACGTGAGAACAGTATAAAAGTATAGCAGAGTAGTTGGGACGCATCAATAAAAGAATGGAGATATAACTGATTGAATTTTAATTTAATTATATTTATTTCGTTACTCTTTACTAACTGACGATATATCCATTAATGGTGACTAGAATACGATTTCCATCCAGAAGAACTAGAAGTCTACATATTCCACCAGAGCTATTTCGTTACGTCTGCTTGGAAATACACAGAGCTCGGCTGTCAAAGCTAGCTCTGAAGGATCAACACTAACGTCTCTTTTCAGAATCATGAATAATGCACCAGAAGCAGGAACACCTTCACTTTATCGCTTCCGCAGTCAGCTGCAATCCGATCGACAAACATGTGCGCCCACCTTTGAAAACATAAATGACAGAATTCGTCGTAATGGACACTTCTCTCTCTAACTTATGAATGCGTGTATTATTTTTGAAACATGAACAGTCTCTAAAAATAGATTAATTTAATTTCAGAATATGAAACTAACCCTAACAGTAGTAATGATTATCGCCTTTCCGATTTTTTATGTTTACTTTTCCCGAATAGAGTTGGAAGAAAATTTTAAACAAAAAATGGACTAGGGTTTCATGAACATTGGTATAACAAAATTGATAGATAATTTTGATCAAAATGAAAACAGAATTTACCATATGCATTATTGGCTGATTTATATCACTCAATTGGAATTATAACGTCGCATTTCATAGTAAAAACTAATAGTATTATTGATCTATAAGAAGGTAAGTTTCTGTTAGATCATGCGTGCATCAGCTAGTTTTTTCACTATTTATCACAAGTAGAAAATGGAAAGTAAATTTTATATTATCATTTTTTATTTGTGGCTTTCTAGGAAAATACAACTTCATAATTTTACAACAATTACATCTAATTACTCTTTCTCTCAGGGCCTTTACTGGGCTTGATAGTAAGAACAAATAAATTTAATAAATTAACAAATCAAAATTGAAATGAACGGAATATAAATTCTTAACACAACAAAGAAGACGAAAACTAAACCAGATAACGAAATCTTATTTATACCTTTAATTCTCGTTTACAGACTTTAAATAATTGTTTTTTTACTCACGAATGTCTTTCAGGTACCAGATCTGATTCTTGGAGCTTGAGGGTACAACTAACTTAAAAAGCCGTTATTCACTGATTCTACACATCGTTTTAATAAACACGGTCGTAGTTCTCGTTGTTATTCCACCTGGAATTTTGGGATCAACCGCTCCCTCGGTCAGCCCTCGGACGTATGTCTCCTCGATGACTTTATGCAAAATTTTATTTCGCATCTGTGTGGTTCAAACCTTTTGCTTCCACTTTGCGATTTTATATCATGAGTCTTTCCGTCAAGTTTAATAGATCTCGCAGTTGAACTTCCTGGACCACGCTATTCGTACTTTTTAGGTCAGCCTCCTTTCTCCCTCGAAACGTTCCGTACGAGCGCGCGGTTTCCAACAACTATAACCGACAAAGAGCCGTGATCGTTGCTGTCATGAAATGTACCGCTAACAATCCAATTATATTAAAACAATTAATGGCCTCTAATTAGTATTACAGTATGTATGCAATAATATTGAAATGCTTTTCCAGCAAACATTTGGTTGTTAACTAATAGTATTCTATATACTATAATTCTTTGCGAAATTATATTAGATAATTTTCAAAAGTGTAATTTCCTATTATATCCCTATATCCCTTTACATCACAAATGCTTCTACTACGCGGATGAGATATTATTAAAATAATGAAAACAGGTTATTCATTAGAAAGAACTAAATTTTGAATCAAATTTTTTTGGCAACGGTGTGAACTTTTTAGTAAATGTCGGGTTTTCCATTGCATAGATGGTATTTTTGAGAAGTGAAAGCTGAGAATAAAGGAAAACAGGAGATGGATGTAACCGGTCAAAGACGAATATAGAAAGAAGTATTCTGAGAAAGATAAATATGAGGAACAGAAAATGTGAAATAAGGAAAGTATAGTAATGAAAATTAAGACAACCACCGTTTAGATAAGTAATGAAACTCTGTCCTTCTTCAGAGTAGAAACATATTCACTGCATATGCACGAGAGTCTGTACACTCTTGTGGTATTTGAAACTACTTTGTTTAGCCAAGTCCTAGAGAGACAGATATTTCGGCATGATTTTTTGCTCGGTTTATATGGTTGGAGATAGGGGTGTTGCGGTGGGGAGATTTGTATTTGTTCCCGGAACTACCAGCAGTGAATGGACAAGGTCATCACAAGTAAGTGGGCATTCTAATTATTGTTTGGCTTTTCCGTATTACTGTAAAGTTAGGAATTACAAATAATTTAATAAATCTGAAAATTACAAATAAAGTAGTCCTGAAGCTCATGTTATTATTGATGGCTATTTGTATCATGGATACTATAACCAGCTGGTCGCAAAACAAGTTAGGAAGTTACACTTCCCGTCCGATGGTTCGATCTGGTGTCCTCTGTTCCAATTGCTGAAATGGTCGAGGCCTGCAAGCGTAGAAATACCAAACTTCCGAAATAATGTCATTGACTACTTTCTTCTTTCTCCCATTCTATCTTTCCGCACCTCTTGTAACTCCAGCATCCCAATTTTAATATCTCTGGAGCATGGGAGTCACTCGTCAAAACACTTTGTTGGTACGAGTCCAAAGTACAAAGGCAAAATTACTGCGTTCTGAATACCAGTTTATTCTCCTTAGAAATTTTCAAGAAGAAGACGCATCACGTTCGCGAAATCGTATTTCGCTTATCATTCCAAACTTGTATTGTTGTTCATCGCGTACCAATACCCAATTTTGAAACAGGTTAACCGGCCAATTTTTGCGTCGAAGAAATATATTTCGGGATAAATTAGATTCATAAAAATCTCTAAATGTTCTCCGTGTTTAATTTCAACCTCTTTCGGGATTGGGAGAGGAACTCTCCTTAGGGGTGGGGTTGGAGTGGCTTTACATAAAAATAACTAAAAAATTATCGAGATTGGAGTCGAATCCAGGGTTATGAATGTCAATGAGTTTAATTATGACATTAGACTCCCCCAACGAGGGGTTGGCAGGGGTTTAAATTGTAAAACATGTTAAACGGTTAATATTTTGGTGGATTAAATATTTGCCGGATGTAAATGACATTGATTTTATTTCTACCAATGTTGTTGGTGAATAATTTCAATCCCTTTTGGCATGAGAGGGGAGGACGCTGGTGGAAGGGAGTTACAAGAAAACAATATGAAAACATCCGAGATTGGTGTCAGATCTATGGTAACGAATGTCGCAGAGTTTATTTATGACAACCTGAATTGCGCGGTGTAGGACGCTGGTGGGAGGTTCTGAGCAGAGATGGGAGGGTCTGGTCAGAGGTGGGCGGGGGTAGAAATTTTCAAACGAGTTAACCGGCCGAATTTTGCTTCGCATAAATATATTTCGATAAATGAGGTTCATAAAATTTCTCTACATTTTCTCCGTGTATAATTTCAAACCCTCAGCCTTGGAGGAGAGCACCATTAAGGGTGGGGGGTGGATTTAAAAACCATAAAAATAACGCAATATCGAGATAGAAGTCAAATAAGGGTTATGGATGTTGTTTAATTAATTTATGACAACCTGGGTAACAAGCGTTGGTGGGCTGGGGTGGGAGGGACTGGGCGGGCGTGGGTAGAAATGTTAAAAAAGTAAACATGTCAATATTTGTGTTGAATAAATATTATTCGGGGTTGAATGAGACTCATAATATTTTCTATTTTTTTTGTGTATAATTATAACCCCTATCGGCTTCTGAAGAGAGAACAATGAAGAGTTGCATTAAATAAAACTAACGCCAAAAACCGAGATTAGAGCTGAATCCGGGCCGATGGATGTAGCTGAGATTAATTATGACATTGAACTAGCAGTTTAACCCTCACGGGTGGGGCTGAATGTAGATCGGCCGATATTTTCGTCCAATAAATATTTTTTGTGTTATTTATATTCATAATATTTTGGTTGATATTCTGTGTGTATAATTTCACCTTCTATTGACATAGGGGTGTGGTTTTTGTTGGAGCGTTACATGAAAACAAAGCGAATAGACCGAGATTAGAAACAATTCTGGGGTTATGCATATCGTTAAGTTTCATTGTGACAAACTGGGCAACGCGCGGGGGTGGGGGTAGGTGTCTGGACGGAGGTACAAATTTTCAAACAACGTAACCGGACGATTTTTGCGTGGAATAAATACTTTTTGTTTAACCCACACTAGCGGGGCTGTAAATTTTTGAACATGTTCAAACGCCGATATATTCGTCGAATGAAACGATTTCAGGGTCAATGAGTAGAACCCCCTTCGGAATGGCATGTGAACACATTTAGGGATAGTGGTCGAGTTGCTTTACATAAAAATAACGCAATAGATACCTAGATTGGGGTAATATCGGTGGTTATGGATATATTACATCTCGGTCAACGTCGGGCTCCAAGCTAGTACATAAATAAATCTAATAATTGTGCGTCCCATGTCAGCATCCGCTATAAGAAACACGCACACACACTAATATACATATAATCACCCATTTAGGTATGAGTAAACAAAACATTATAATGAACATAAGCTTAATATGACCATTTTGAGTCGCTAATTTAAAAATAACCCAATCAAATATGCTAATTAAAATCAAAGTAACAAACTTTTGTCTTAATTTTAAACGCTTCATGATCCTTGCGAGATGATTCCTAGAGTGTGGCATTTCTCGTATTTGTCATTGTCGACCAACTCCTTAGTCGTCAGTGTTGGTGGTGTGAAATATTGTATTCAGTCTTCAGTGTATTTCTTGAGCATTCCCTACCTTGCTACTGTATTTATGCTAACTCCCTAGTTTAAATTTTTACTGAATGTTATTCCCAAATATTTGCAGATTTTATCTTCTCCTAATATGTATTTTGTGGGCTGCAAGTTCCTATTTTTTTAAAATGAGATCCTCTTGCTCTTAAATGATTTTGTTTTTTCATTTTCTTTAAGACCACCCATTCATAGATTTTGTTTAAATCCTGTTGAAGAGCAACTGTATCTTAAGCATGATTTATTTATTTATAAATAAGTAAAGAGTTTTATACCTGAGCTGATGCCTACTGTAACGTGTTTTAGATGAGCTAAAAATGTCAGTGGTCCAACGACACCTCCTTCTTGCACACGAAAGTTTATTTCTAATGAGAGTTTATTATTTATTTTTACTTTAAGCTTGCGTTCGCTCAGAAATTCCCGAATTCATAACATCCGTGGAGTAAACAGGCAGGGTTGTATTTTCCCCGAATACTATCGCAAAGTATTCAGCGAATTTGTTAGCATTATTTTTCAGCGTATTAATATATTTGAAAAAATATTACCACTTTCTTTTCCCAGAAATTTCTTATATTAGGTCCTAGTTGAGTCGTTTGAACTTTAATTTGTGGTCATGACGAAAATAATTTTTATTATACGCTTTTCTAACATTAGTTTTCCTTATATTAGAGTTAAAATATTCCTGATTAGTATAAGATTTCAAGTATTTTGTGGATACAAACATTTGTTTCCTTCAATGATTATAGAATTTAAACTCGTACAACCATCAATGATGCAAGTTCCGTTTGATGCTCATGCTTGGTATTTTGGCGGAGGAATTCATCTTGCGGTTCACCAAATAGCACAGAAAACATTTACTCGTTCTAAATTTTTTCACAGATGCCAAGAAATCTCCAAGATTATCGAATAATGATCGCTTCTTCCAGAAAACACTTCTGAATATATGAAGATATTTGCCGTTTTGTTATATGATGTGTTTTATTTATTCTGATAAATCTGCCTGCTGTTTGCATACATCCAAATTTCCCGAAATAGTACTTTTACAATATTTTAGGCAAGAAAGTTAATATAGATCTGTTATTATATTTCAATCTCGAGTAATTTTAGATGTTTTGAAGTTCAATACGGTCTGTAATTTTATAAATTATCTAAACGTTGCATATAAACCTTGGAATCGACTTAAATCACGGCAATTGTGGTTCATTTATCTTGAATCCATTCTCACCACTTAGACATAACCATCATATCGAGTATCATCGTAGTTACCACGTTCTTTGGCTATTTAATATTTAACTTCAAGCGCCTGAGGTCCCATAAAGTGCAAATAGGAATTGATATTCGACATAAAATACTCTGAGGAAGTCGCTATTAATCTCAACCATGCCGAAATCTGTTGTTTACTTGTCCAATACTTCCATTCACATTCCTAGGAGCGCCTCACTCCCACAGTGTTTACCCTCTAGATTAAAAGTTATATTTACACCAAGTTGGTTTCAAATTATAACATGCGTTTAAGGGCGTATGATGAACACACACACACACACACACACACACATATATATATATATATATATATATATATATATATATATATTGTAATGCATTGAGGGAATGCATTGTTTCGGAACAGCGCACATGTGGGGGTGAGGATGCAAGTGCAAAGTAATTACGGGTCCTGTCCCGATGTGACAAGACAGAGCGGCAAGATATTTGTTTCGGATTAATGGTCTTGGCCGGCACAGGAAGTGGCAATGTGTACTTAGGATTTGTAAAGCAGGGCAAGGGACACGCGCGGGTGGCCGGTCGCAAGATGTATCGGTTTAGGAAAGGCATTGATTGTGTCTGGTTAATGGGCTTGACCATCGGCTTGTTGACTTGGAATCAAAGCGGTCAGAAGAATTTCGGAACAGCGCACATGTGGGGGTGAGGATGCAAGTGCAAAGTAATTACGGGTCCTGTCTCGATGTGACAAGACAGAGCGGCTAGATATTTTACTAGCTGGGGAGCAGCAGTGTAAATCTCGGAGTAATGGAGAAACTGTCAATGCAATTGCGACGTAGTTTTGGGAACAAAGAAGGGACGGTCATATATAAATGGAATGAGTTGAGGAGTTGGGGTTAGTCGGAGTGGAGTGTCAGAGCGGCGGGGGAGCTGTGGGCACCCAGTATGGAGAAAGAATGCAGCCTGCGAGAGAAATAGAAAATTTATGTCAACGATAAACATTTTTGTATGCAGAAGTTCAATCTGTAGTAATATCAAAATTTGACCACTGTCTTCGATGGTAGGATACCAGGACACAGCATCCAGCGTCGAGTAGTTTGAGCATGAGCAACTGTGATGTCCTTCACCGCGTATGGAGAATCAGCGATCGTCGAACCAATAATATGTGTTAGAGTCAGTGTGTAAACGTCAAGCCTATAAAGTGTGTGTGTAATGAACGAGCCAAATGTTCCTGAGTAATCGTGATTTGAAATTTATGGTATTAATATGTGCAAACGGAATTAAAAGATACAGTCAGATATCGTTCTCTTCTTTTTGTTAATAAAATAAACTCTTTTAAATTTAGAATCAATCTGGTAATTCAAAGTTCGTTAATAAGTTTCGTCGATGTCTAGACGATTAAATATTTCTGTTTAATTTAAAGATAAATGTTGGGTTCTTTGATTATTTAAGTGTTCTGTCCGTTATCAAACCCAGTAAAGACCCATGAGAGAGATATATGTTTTTTTAGTAAATTGTATAATAATTGTAAATTCAGAAGAAATAAAAATTGTTCGTTGTTTATAAAAAATATTTTTTTTGATTTCGACCCACTTTTGTTTATTACAATATATATATATATATATATATATATATATATATATATATATATATATATATATATATCCATTTATGTATACATATTTATACTTCCGTAAAATGCATAACAGAGTATTAACAAAGAGCATCTAATTCACTTCCCAACCATTCACTAAATTTAAAATTGTAAATAACAGTTGTAATGATTAAAATCTTATATAATACATTAAAATAATTTATTTATTACCACAATAACTAGTCACTAGGAAACTAATAAATATAAAAATAGTCCAAATTCACACATCCAGGAATTCATAATTTCCGTAAGTATAGAATCACATTAATTACTTTTTATACTTTACCTAAAAATTCTCTCTAAACTAAATTTACTCAGGTTAATACAGCAAGGTTAAATACTTGTTGAGTTTTAGTCAAGTATATATTAACTAATGATAAACATACCTGAAAAATTTTACAATTGTAAATGGTAAGTAGGAACTTCACGTAACCAAATAAAGAAGTTGAAATAATGTATTATGAACTGTATCTGTAAAAGTTATTACCAAAGTTACCCGTTAATCTACGTTCTGATGACTAAAAACTGCAATTAAGTGAAATGGAGTAGGTTTTAAGAGAATTTGATTTTTACTTTTGATTACAATCATAATAGTAATATTTTTACGTATTTAAGTGCAAGAGATGTTATTATGTGAATTTATTCAAATAAAACTGCAACATAATTGAATATGTACACTGATTTCGAAGTTGTGGCGTATGAATGAGTATTACGAAAGCTCGATCTCAGTGACAGTTTCCTCTGATCGATCAGGCGTTGGCTAGGCCGTGGACGAACCTTTCCCTTGAAACTTTTCACCTCCCTTGACAGTTCTCGTCCCCGTTTTTATCGCTCAAGTTGAAAGCAAGTCAGCCAACGGGAAATATCTTTTACGTTCTCTATACTGTGTGTCCCAGGACGTCTGCCGGCGCTGTAAATAGAATTTCTCCGCCTTTCACAAAAATGTCAATTTTTAGAACAAAGCTAAGGCACAACATTCTGTTATATAAAGACAAATTTGATTTAAAATTTATGTTATAATCTCTAAACGACAAGAAAGTAATTTAATTTCGTTTCCAATACATATAACGCAGTGAAGAAAACTCTTAAACTTATAGTCATCTATAAGAAATGGAAATCTTTTTCCTATCACGATAAACTATTTAAGAAAATAAAATAAATATTTCCTCTTCATGGATAACGTCTCAGTTCTACTAAATGTAACGCGAACAAGATTTGTCCTTACAAGGAGCTTTTTGCGTAAGGAAACCTCTAAGTGAACTGTGAGCTGGATTAAAATTCACCCGGTGTATTATTTAATAATGTGACGAGTAATAATTATATGGAAATTACGTTTTTAAACATTAACAAGTAATTAATATGCAAATTGTCTATATGAATCGATTATAAATTTCAAATATTAACGACATATTTCGTTCGACGAACTATCATTGTCATTTCAAGTTGCTGTGACCTGAGCAGTTTAGCGCCTGAAACAGCCTGCATAAAGAGGGGAGAGTTATAAATTCATTTATATCGACCCCACTATTGAAAATATTTGGTAATTTTTAAATACCTTCTAAAATATTGTTAAGCATAATCAAATAATTTCAGGAACCTCTACACTATTTGAAACTTGACAGGTATTTTTATTAAAATATATTCAAAATTACCCTTGCAAGACATGACAGACCCAAATTTATTTGGTACTAGCGTACCCGGCGTTGCCCGGGATGTCATTTATTCATAGCCCCCGATTGACTTCAATCTAAGTAGATTTTGCGTTATTGTTTTGTAACGAGACTCGACCCCTATCCCTAAATGTGTTCAGCGTGTGAAGGGGGTTGAGTTCTGAAATAGTTTCATTCGACAAATATATCCCGTTTGAACATGTTCGAAAATTCCTACCCCCGGTACTGTGGATTAAACAAACAGTATTTATTTCACGCAAAATTCGGCAAATTACATTGTTTGAAAGTTTCTACACCCACCCAGACCCCCTCCCCCTCGCAACCCTCTCGCGTTACCCAGTTTGTCACAATGTAACTCAGCGCCACCCATAACCCCAAAATTGACTCGAATCTCAGTCTATTCGCGTTATGTAACGCTCCACCAAACTCCACCCCCAAGCGTGCTCCCTTCCCACGCAAATACGGGTTGAAATTATAAACAGACAATATCATCCGAAATAATATGAAAATAAATTATAGCGAAAAATATTTATTGGTCGCAAATATAGATAGGTTAACATTTTTGAACATTTATAAACCCGCCCACGTCCGCCCAGCCCCTCCCACCCTAGCCCACGTCCACGCGATACCCAAGTTGTCAAATAAATTCAGCGAAATACATAACCCAAATTTGTCTCGAATCTCGGTTCTTTTCGCGTAATTTTCTTATAACTCTCCTCCACCCCCACCCCAACCCATGCTCGCCTCCCATACCGAAAACGGTTGAAATTACACACAAACAAAGATGTAGAAATCCTATCAATCTAATTCATTCTAAAAATAATTATTAACAGCAAATATTGTCCTGGATTTCTTTTTAAAAATTTCCTGCCCCGATCAGCTCCGCCCCTGGGAGTTTAATGGCCAATTTAATGTCTTAGTTTAACTCAGCGCCACCTATAACCCTGGATTTGATTCCAATCTCGATTGTTTATCGTTATTTTTATGTAATTCCACTCCACCCCCACCCTTAAGGAACCACCCCTCCCAAGCACGAAAGGGTTTAAAAGTATACACTAAGTACATGTACAGAAATTTTATGAATCTCATTGTTCCCAAAATATATTTATTCCACGCAAAAACCGGCCAGTTAACATGTTTTAAAGTTCTACTCCAGGCCATGCCTTCCCAAGCCCTCCCACCCTAGCATACACCCGCACGTGTCACAGATAAACTCAGTGGCATCCATAAACACGATTTGACTCGAATATCGGTTGCTTTCGCGTTATTTTCTTATATCTATCCTCCACTTAGACACCAAAACGTGCGCATCTCTCATGGAAAAAGGGGTTAAAATTTTACACACACATCATCTGTAGAAATACTATCAATCTAACTAACAATATTCTATTATATTCTGTATATTATTTATATTTCTCCTTACAATTTATTATAATTAGAAACACAAATACATTTTACGTTTGTTTGTTAATAAAATAAGCAAAACTTAGCAGCCATAATAATAAATATAGGTAACATCTTGAATAAAGTATATTGATAAAAAATTCCATAGGTAGCAGTTTAAAAGTTCTGCCTTTATCAATGTCAGCATTCAAAAATTTACGATAACTTTGAGTTGCAGAAAATATGGAAACGTAAAGAATACAAAAAGATGCGAATACCATACCAAGGAAGGTAAAATATAAGTTCGTAAACTTTATAAGCATGTCTAATTTGATTTTAATGCAGTTTTTATAGTTAAATTTAATGTTCAACATCTCAGGCATTAGATTCCTCATAAACATTTTCAACTTTCAGAATTTTGTCGATATTCAGTAAAGTTTAAATATATAAAAACATGTGCACTCAATTTCTAAAGTTCTATGTCTTAAAAAATGGTTTTATGTTATTAATTGAAATACTATTTACATGTTGAATTAACAAAATAAGCAATAGTTCTCAAATACTTCAACTCTTCCCCGGTTCAGTGACATTAACTTTTAATATCCGTGAAATATTGAAAATTTTTCTTTCGTATTTTCCATACTTTCTTGTTAAGCTTATCTAACTAATTCTAAAACATAGTCATAGCATTAGGTTTTTAAGATTTTTTTCGTTGCTGATTTGCACACCGTTACGATTAACATAGTTTTGAAAATTGTTGGTATGGATGATTATAGCAATGAATAGCTAGAAGCTTCTCTTATGTTGATTTTTCAACATTAAAGAATTAAGGACTGGCATATTTGGCTTCTTTTACATTGATAATTGAAATCCTAGTCCTGTGTGTACTTGATATAATATAATTAAAATTGTCATGAGAAAGTAAAAAATTATAGTAACTGTATTTGGAAAATTACAAGGTGTGTGCCCGACGTTGCTGGAGAAGACATTGATTCAACACTTACATCTAGGTAAACATTTCATTTAACCCACATTAATAGCGTCACTGTTTTGAATATTTACCTATTTACATTCCCCTCCCCGACATAAGCCATCCGTAGCCAACTTCAAATAAACCAGGATGATGACTGACGGTACCTTAACAACTCGGGAACTGCCCTACTACATAAAATAATACTATTTAAATAATCACGCCTAATTGAAAGAGTGAAAAATACCAGCTAACCTAATATAGTCTAAAAATACTCCTGTTAACTTAAAGGAGAAAAATAAACTTTTAATAAATAAAGACCAAAAATACAACTGGCACCCTATTAAAATAAAAAATACACCAGTTAACTTAAGAGAGTCAAAAATACTCCGGTTAACTTTTTGTCAACCTCGTCGTAGAACATTATATTTACTTAAAGCTATGGTTTCTGCGAGAATTAAACTCGGCGACTCCTATAATCTCCGAATTGCATTATTTTCATATGTAAATTCCTTCCACAACAACCCGTATGGGTACTTCCCTCCCTTTCCTTTTGGCGTTGAAATTATACAGTTTAAACCTGTAGAATAACAATATCAAATTCAGTGACCCCGAAAACGTTTTAATTGACCCTAATAATAGTTGTTTACGAATGTTTAATAATTGCTCCAATTCCACCCCTACCCCTAGAGGTGTTGGTTTTTTTTCTTGATCGTAAATAACATTTGTATAATGTTTTAAAATTTGTTCACCACTTCCACCTCCACCTCTAGTGACTGACCCTACATCTACAGCCAGTACAGAAAATGTCAGAATTAAACTCAGTAACTTCCATAATCTCAGATTCAACACCAATCTCGGCCAATTCGACAAGCTTAATAGCATATAATTTGACGTTTCATAAGCCGATGTTTATAAATAAAATTGATTGATTACACACTCAGGTACATACCATTAGTTGAGACGTATATTTGGTGTCGTTTTTATGTCAATAAATTAATTGTAATTATTTTTTGTACATGATGATAGAAGTTATTTTCTTAATTTAATTTTCTTTGTTTTGTAGTTGATTTTGGCAGCAAGTCGAAAACTCTTCCTTTATTATACCGGGTAATAAAAATATGATGTGATAAGGATGTTGGTATTATTCATATTTGATCATTCTTTTTCAAAAGTAAAAACATACGTAACGATAATATAACAAATAACAACAAAACGGTAGTCATAGCCTACTTGAAAAACGGTTGCATATCGAGTATGTCAACACAATCGGCAATATCATAATAGTGTAAAATAAGCTAGAAAATAACACAAAAATATTTTACAGTGAGTTATTTGCAAAACGGCAAAAATTGTAATGTGTTTATATTAGGATTTTATATTAAAATGTAATTTTCCAATAAATTTTATAACTAGTTGCAAATTAATAAATTTGAATTAAAATTTAGTAACTTGAATATGGATTTACAATTTATTAGTAAAACTCTACGGATACCAGTAAACTCAAATTTAAAATATTCACCATTCCTCCTTCATTTGGAGTCATTTCCGATAAGTTGAAAAATTTACATAACTGCCATTAAATTTTAGTTAGAATTTCACACTCAGAGAATATCGAAAGAATGGTACTTAAGCTGTTGTCCTCTTCAAACTTGTACGAAATGTTATTTTCTCATTTATAATACCCTGGAGTAACAGATTATACGTACTGTTTGGCTACCATCAGAGTCACGTATTAGTAAATTGGTTAAAATATGTATATGTTTTTCAAAAGTCAATTATTTCAAAAATAGACGTCATCCGGATGTCCCCCAACCTGATTAATGTTTTTGAATTTAAGAAGGAACTGTCTCACTGGACTCACTTGGAATTCAATAAAGCATGAGAGTAAACCTCAAGAACTATTATTTATTACTTGATCTCATACGCAGGTATTATATAATCGTTTCGTCACAATAATTGGTTGAAATGGTCTTTTAAGTAATATTTTAATCAGTGGAGAGTATTAAAGAATATAGGAGCTCCTTTGGTTTCCACTGAAACCGGATCGGTGAAAGGCCTGTCTAACGATGGTACATATATTTCCCGCTAAATCCGCTTAATGAAGTGTGAAGCACAGCGTGAAGTGCGTCGCACTAATGTGCTACAATGGTAACAAGTCATCGACCTCAAGATATACGCGACCTGCTTAAGGAGACACAAGTTATACAGGTTCTAGGTACGGAGGACATTAGTTGTGCCACGAAGGCGCGCTGGGGACAAGCCATTACTTTCGTGTTTGGTCAGAGGGAGGAAATAACTACGACTCTGGGAGAGACCTTGCCTCAGCCAGTCGAGGTAATATATATCCGCTAATGGTTGTTGTGTCCTTGGTACTACAGCGTTAGTCCTCAGCTATCATGTTACTTTTCACTTGTTTAACTCTAAATTGAATAAGTAGCTGAGGACCACAAAGAAAACAAAATGTTTCGTAGAGATGGAGCAATATATTTTATGACAAAACATCTCAAAAAAGGCGAAACTAAAAAGGCAGTTTCTGATTAACTTTTGAATGTTAGGTGCTACTTGCAAGCTGAATCAATGCCAATTGAAAATAGTTTTGTATTATTAATTTCTTATAACACAAAAAATTAATTCATTTAGTTTTGGTTTGAGACAAGTGTTTTGAACACATTGTGTGTAAACATTGAATTATGTTTAGAAAAATTGCTGTTAAAAATCGAATAATTTAGGGAATGGAAAAATAATTATTTGTAGAAACGTTTTTTTTTTTTTTTTTAGGGTAACAGGCTACATGAGGGTAATCCACTTAGGGCAACTCCCCTTTAATAGCATAGGAAGGGATTTGAAAGGGGGGATGCGGAAGGGTAAAGGAAGGTAGCCAAGGGTTAACTAGGGCCCCCGGGCTATATTTTAAGGATCCTACCCGGCATTCGCCTAAAGGAATGCAGGGAAAACCTTAGAAAAACCTGCATCGGGTAGGTCGGGCATTGGGTACTTGTCCCACGCCCTTCCGATAGAGGGAGAGGAGTTTGCTGTGGGGACGCAGCTTACCCCTCGCCATGCCTTGGCATGTTTAGGAGGCAGCTGGCCGACTATTCCAATAGGAATAGCGGACAACTCTTGCCGTATGCCCAAGGTCTGCGACCCCGGAACATACACCTCTCAAAACAGACCGAGGTGCCTCGGCATGTGGGAACCTTAGTTCAAAAAAACCAGAGAGATGTGAGAGCATCCCCAAAGGTAGCCCCCGGCAGAGCTCTCTGGGTGTCTAGAAACGTTTTACGTAACGTGGCTTAGATCTGAACGTTTTTACGTGATATTACTGCGAAAGAGTTTACGAAAAAAATAATCATGGACAACGCACTGGAAGTGAGTTTAATCGATTATTAGAATGATTATGTATGTATATTAATGTATATGAAAGTATATGAACTAACTTTCCACTAATAAGTCTTATGGTATGTTTTCTGAAATCATGAACCTCCATTATGTTAACTTGATTCTCAGTCACAATGTCACCAATCTTTTGATTCTTTCAAATATAATTTTATTATTTTTTTACTGTATTTTCCATATATATATATATATATATATATATATATATATATTATTACTCAATTTTATTTAATTAAAGTATCGGAATGGAAAAATGTCCACGGGGCTGGGGATCATACTTAGTTTTAATATATTAACTAGCTTGGTGCCCGGCATTGCCCGAGTATTATTTGTATAAGCCCAAATGAGTGGTTAATTCTAAATTAATCTGTTAGACAACAAGTGATTTAACCACCTACCTATTCAGATGGAACGCTAGTTTCGTAAGAACCCGCCCCCCCCCCTTCCCCGCTCCACCGTCCCTTTATAGAATCATAAATACTCCCGAGACCAATAATATAAAAAATACTCTTAGAATCTTAAGGTCTTGATAGTAAAAAACATTGTTCGTACCTTAAGAGAATTAAAAATATACTCCGTACACTACCACAGACAAAAATACATGCACTATCAAAAGAGAGTTAATTATATTCGCGGGGCCCAAAGGCAGTCAAAAGTTCGTCATGTACCTCAAGAGTGTCAGAAATACTCCGGGTACTGTTGAGAACAAAAAGTACTCCCGGGACCTTAAGAGAATCAAAATTTCTTCCTCTACCTTATGAGCATCAGAAATACTCACGGTATCATTTAGTGTAAGAAATACTCCCGGTATCTTAAGAGACCAGTTAATACTCCCAATACCTTCAGAGAATGAAGAATAATCCAGAAACCTTAAAGAAAAATATTCTCTCGCTAATCTAAAATAGTTCAAATTTTGGGTTCAAATTTTTCCCATTCAACATCGGGGGAAACACAATCTTATTGACTCCGAAAAATATTTAACCGACGGAAATATCGCCCGATTTAGCATGTTTGAAAATTCCCTGGGAGTTTACCAGTTGAAAGTTATAATTAAACTCAGCGACATCCATAATCCCAGATTCGACGCACACACAAACAGTATTTTTGTAGTATATTTTATTGTGAAGAATGATAGATTTTTTCCATTATTCATTACTAAACTTTAAAAAAAGGAAAACGTGGTAAAATTATTGGAAAATATTTAATATTAAGAACTACAAAGAGTAAAAGAATAATAGACCGAGTGATATAATAAAGAACAGAGAAAGAAATCGGGCGCTGCTTAAGAAGCGAGGAACGGTAAGAAGACGTACATTTTCTGCCCTGTTTCATTATCTGTAGATTGGGTCAAGATAATGTAAAAAATATATTTATAATAAAGTAAAAAATATATTTATTGATTCAATTTTTTCTTAATAATTAAGGCTAATAATATTGAAGTTGTTCTGTGTTTGTATTCTGTATTTCCCTATTACAACGCAACTTATATGTTTTCTTTAAATCAGGTAAACCCTTGGAATTAAGGATAGAATGAAAGTACCAACTCGACATAGGATGGCTGATCAAATATTCAAATTATAGGCCTATGAAAATAGGTTAGTGTAGAATTAATGCTTTGTAAAATCAATGAGATTCACAATACCTAAACTATAATGTACAGTGAAGTTTAACTGTAGTTTGTCTCTCTATTTGAAATACTATCCTATTTCTTCTTCAAACAAGAAATCTTATATGTTATGTCTTTTTCTAAATATAACTTCGATTAATATTATTCGTGATATACTTATTTAGAATAGAAATAACACGTCGAATATATTTAAAATAATATATAATATAAGATACTTGTAATTTCACGTATCTGCACCGGTCAAATTCACCTTTTGGTGTTTAAATGCATATTCTCGACATATATTGGCACGTAGGAAAAAAGCCAACGGCCATCAATGTTCATAAAAAGAAACCCTGTAGAAAAATATTTTTGTGTTTCTCGTTGTAATGCAAATGTTTTTTAAAGTTATATATCCTTCAACACAGATGATTATTGCAATTCCTCCGAAAGATCCAGATTTTAAAATTAAAAATCTTACATAATTATTCTTTACTTTTCTTATTAAAATAGTGACTTAAAAACATCGAGGATAGGAAAAAAACATTAATATATTAAATGGAAATATAGTAGTCTACACAAGCGGGATGAATTAATTGCGGGCTATTTCATTTTATTATTAATATATTTTAATTTATTTTACGAAATAAAATATCATGAGTAATTATTCTCAACTTGTATCTGACCTTCCTGGTACTCAGAGAAGCGAAAACAACCCCGGCGCTGTATCCCTGCGCACAGTTTAAAAATTTTGATTGTCTGGCCTACGCTAAATCTTTGGTCACAAGATTTTAACACGTTCAAGCAAGACGCTCCACCAGATTTGCGCCTTGCGGTCGTGTCTTCCAACGGCAACCTTGAATTTGGCTATTTACATCCCGTAGAGGGGCGTTGATAAGACATTGACATTTCAGGGGGCTCAAATCTAGTTTCTATTAGATAAAAACAGTAGAATCCAAGACCGTGTGGTGCGAAATTTCTAAAACCTGAGGAATAAAGAGAGATTGGAAGCAAGCGGAAATTAGTTTTTCATTGGTTTCTAGTATTGGAGAGTAAGTTTTTGAGGAAATTATGAAGAAGTTAATTTTTAGTTACTTACTTCTGAGATGTTATAAGTTTGTCTGCATGTGATGTTACAAGTTACTTTTGGTGAAGTTATGAAAAGGTTGTGTTTTGGAGAGGAAGTTAGTTTTCAAGTTTCGGATGGTCACTGGAGGTTGAGAAAATTATGGAGCTGTCCTGGTGTCCGTGGCCTGTAGGCCAGCGAGATCTGACAGATTTGCAAGTACTAATGGACCAGAAAATAATCCCATCGGAATCTGTGCATTGAAGGCACATGACCACCGTATTTTGGCTCACCTGTCATAAATTTTCTGTTTTTGTTTATTTTGTAAAATAGCCGTGGGTATTTAAATTGACAATGACAGCTGGAAGGTTATGTTATTTATATTAATAAAATATTAATTATTAATTATTGTGATTAATTTCTCCCCTGCAATACTATTAAAAAATTTCAGAGCTAAATAACTAAGTAAAAATTTAATTCACTTAATCTCATTATCTCATTATACGTTTGAAACATTACAAACTGAACATAATCTAAAGGAATTTTCTTTTACTTTTGTCTATAGTTTGCATGGGAAAAGAATCTGACTCGTAACAGATGTTGGGCCAGTTTTCCTGTCAGTAATAAATAAAAATTGACCAAAAGGTTACAGTCCACCACTTTCGGGGATGCCACTCGTTTGGGGACAATAAATCGAAAAGGCGGTGACTGCATTTTTAAGGCGCGCGAATGTAGTGTGAAAGTTTGTCCGAAAGTCAATAAAGATAAGTAAGTCCAAAAAAATGGCTAAGTTTAATGTGAAAGTTTTATTATGGAACAGTGCAGACATGTCTACAAGAAGCAGCAAGCATCATCAAGCTGATCCATACCTGCCCGAGCCGCAACCTGCGTCAACCTCAGCGCCAATTTGGCACACTCCACAACGACACGGTAACGAGTTGATAAATCATCAATAATCTGAACAGGGACAAAGCAGATACTTTGAATATTCATTTCATGGACCACCACCAACCCTGCTTGTAGAAGTTTCCAGCTTAATGTCACAATTACTGTTGTATAATTACGCCACTAATTTTCAGTAAAACGACTTAAAATAATTAAACACGCTTTATAAATTAATTTGAAAAAAAGGTAACATTACAGTGCACTATACTTCTCGATATGCCAGACATATAACAATAACCCATGGTCTATTACTGTTGATCGTCTACCAAGCAGTATTAAAATTTTTATCATGAATTTTACTGACAGTGTTTAAAGTATCGTAACGTAAAGTCTAAAAGTAGATTACACCACACTTCGGAATTTCTATCACTCGCCCTCTATCGGCGGGTAATCTAACCACGACGGAATGAGTCACAGTTTTTCACGTGACGAGGGTTTCCCCGTGCAAGCTTTGACTTTCCCTCCCTACTTCAGTCGAAACTTTATCTCAGCCGGTGCGCGGGAGTAGAATTATTGGCGTCATAAAGTAACCCTGTGTAAACTAGAGCCGGAATTTTGTGCGTGATCACGGCCTGGATGGGTTTACACTTTCCCCTTTCATCGACTGGCTGCTTGAGTTATTGTCCGGCGCAGTCCCGCCCCGGTCGGGCCCGAGTTGGACCAGGAGAAGCATTAATCTTCAACCCCCCCCACCCCCCCCCCCGACGGATACAAATGCCTCGTTTCACGCTACCGCTTCCTACTTCCTTTAATTTACCAATTACTTAAATCCAGAAATTAAGGGGATCATTCGATATCTTCCTACCATGACGGCGACCATCAAGCTATTAACCGGGAAAGTGGACATCAGAAACTTAAGTACGTTCTGATGCGTAATATTGAAATCACTTATTAAATTTGTTTGTACTCCGATTTCATTTGATGAAATAAAAATAATACATCAGTTCTGGTTCCATTACATATCAGAATGGAATTTAGAATTAATCGTCAGTATGAGCTTGAATAATTCGTTTTTCATTGACAGTTATATATCGCCGTTTATTTTCACTGTTCTATTTCGTAACTTTCATTCATTTATTCCCATCGCTCTTCTTACGTTCTATGCCCAACACAATAAAATTTATGTTATTATGGGTTCCACCTCTATTTTCCTTCCATTTGAAGACCGTAATTCTTCTCGCAATGTGCACTGTGTCATTTCTAATCATTTATTAATTATTTGTTATTATCAGTAATTCCCGTTATATGTAATATATGATCAAGGATAGTTCTAACTTTTTAAAGGTTTGCATTGATCTTCACTGACACTGAACAACACTTATGTTTTAATCATAAACATCTGTGGTATTCTACATTGAAATTTATTTGTCCCATCGACCAAACTTATATATATTCGGTTATGCTACCTTATTTTGAAATCCGAGCACGCCGATATGAAGTTTCATCATGAGATGTGATTGCTTCAAATATTGCTGTTGAAAGGTTTCTCAAAGTTTATTAATTAAATTTGAGGCGGTACACAATATACCTTCACTTTACTAATTATTTAAAATTTGTATTTCTATCATAAATTTAAATATTGCTCGAAACAGCAGTGTCTATAAAAGTCATTTCGGCCGCAACGCGTGGGCAATCCGCACGGTAGATTTTTGTCAACTTATTTTTTTATGGTAACATTATAAATTATATTCATACATATTCGTATTTTTTAAAATTAAAATTTTTAAATCTTTGTTTCTCAATTTATGTGTTAACATAATTGTAACATCCTTGCGCCTGAATCAGGGACGAAACGTTATGTATAAAATTAGAATATGACTAAAAGGCCACAATTTTCATAATTTAATAATGCTCAATTATTCAAATGTTACTCTGAGCACTCTTATTGGCTGTTTCTTAACACGTTGACTGCCACGGCAGTATTCTGAAATCTGGCCTAAAATGACAATTTGATTTAATCACATTACATTATTAAAAACTCTAATTCTAGTGCATATTTATCATCAAAAATGAAAATGAAATGTGTTGTTTTAAAAAAAGAAGAAAGTAACTTCTTCTAAACTAAAACTGATAAAGTTCAGAGCAGAATTCGTCATCGCGTTGATTGGAGAAGAGATTCAACCAGTTTCGAAAAAAATTAGATTGCAAGGGCTCCATTACTTAGAGAGTCTACCACGTACCGAAAAAAAACAGTGTCCGACAAAGCCATTTCGTATATGTACCCAAGCAAAAAAACGCCGAGAAACGCGTTATTTCTGTTCAGCCTGTAAAAAGAAGACAGCCCTTTGTGTTGAAGATTGTTTTAAGAAGTTCCACAAACAATAAAATATTATTTTATTTTTTGGATTTGCATTTATTTTTACAATTATATTTTTGGTTCGCTTTTTAATAAATTTTCTGTTCATGCAAGCCAGCATTGGTTTTTTGTTCTTTTCCCAGAAACCATTTATCGATATTAGCACTGATATATTCCGAGTTTCATCGTAGCTGCAAAAAAATGGCAAGTAAACAAGGAAGAGATAACTCTTAGTTGGCGTCCTAGAAAAGAATGCAATCTAGTAGTTATTTCGTAGTCGGCAGTCAACCTGTTAAGTATTATTTAGTTAAGGGGCTACCTTTGGGGATGCCTTTTCCTCTCTCCGTTTTTGAACTAAGGTTCCCACAAGCCGAGGCACCTCGGCCTGTTTTGAGAGGTGTATGTTCCGGGGTCACAGACCATGGACATACGGTAAGAGTTGTTCGCTGTTCACATTGGTACAGTCGGCTAGCTGCCTACTAGGTCGAGGTACGGAGAAGGGAATGCTGCGTTCCCAGAGCAAACTCCGCTATCAGAAGGGCGTGGGACAAGTACCAAATGCCCGATCTACCTGATGCAGGTTTTCTAGGGTAGGCCCTGCATTAGTTTAAGGCGAATGCCGGGTAGGATCCTTAAACTATAGCCCGGGGGCACTAGTTAACCCCTGGCCACCTTCTTCTACCCTTCCGCATCCCCCATTTCAAATCCCTTCCTATGCTATTAAAGGGGAGTTGCCACTATGTGGATTACCCTACTGTAGCCTGTTACCCTAAAAAAATCAAGTAGAGATGCTCTGTTCAGACATTTTGGAGATTTTCCTGTTTTGTTTAATACATAAATTGCCATTAGAATATAAAAATATATTGTAACTGCTTCTTATCCATCAGATATTCATTGGAAGAGAAGAAGAAGGTGTAGACAGGCTATGTATAGGGTAATCCACATAGTGACAACTCCTCTCTTATAGCACAGGAAAGGGAGTGAAAGAGGATATGGGGAAAGGTAGAAAAGGTAGTCAAGGGTTAACTAGGGCCCTCGGGCTATGGTTTAAGGATCCATCAGGTTTCCGTTTGTATTATACGGATATAATATATCAATAAATTTTATAAACGTTTAGCATATTTGGAGCCAATCATCAGTTTTTGTAGCTCCCGAAATTCAGAATTACTTCGCTTGTGATTTATTTTCGTCCGATTTATAGTTTTAAAAAACTCTACATATATATTGTAATTTGGATTAATAATTTCGAATATCTACCACTTCATCAATTTCTGTTTGAGCCGATTCATCAAGTCGTTATAATGGTCTTTCATATTTCACTTTTTCGTGACAGTATTTGGCATAAATTTGCGTAATGGAAGTTAAATATAAATCTAGGGTTCTTTATAAAAGTTGGAAAATTTTAACAAAAAAAATTAAAACTCTGATATAGACCAGTGTTTCTGCGACATTGTAATTATTAGTGATCTACGTTACATGAAGTTACGGATTACTGTATTAATAAACTTAATGAGTTGACAGAGTGTTAAGAATTATTTTATTTAATAATAAATTATTCAGAGTAAGAGTTATGTTAAGAGAATTGAGATGTCTGTTTATTTAGGGAATTTGTAATGCTCTATGCTCTGCCTTTTCTGTATAAATTCATCAGTAGGTTCTTTCGTATTTCTTTGTATTTAACTTAGATGAACTCATACAATATGAAAAGTAAGATACAGATAGACGCAACTGAGGCATGGTTAATTTAAATAAAATAGAATATTTGATAAAGAGATAAGAGAACTAAACTAGTTGCCAAATGAAATTAGAAATTGTGATTGTGTTAATTTATTAAATTATATACTCTTGTTAATGTCATTTGTGTCTCTAAGGATTGATAAACTGATTTAGTGATAAATAAAGTAAATTATTTTTAACATAGATAACGGCTTTTCGAAACTTTAATCCGCAAGAAATTTGTTAATAAGTTGATGAACTGTATATATATATATATATATATATATATATATATATATATATATTGTGGTGTGATCGTACCCTTTTTCATGAATTCAGCATATAGAAAGTGCGCACCAACACAAAAGAATTTGCTCGCGTAAACAAAAATACGCCAGGAAGCGGAAGGCATCGTTATCTTTGTCTTGACGCGGCGGGAAGAAGCTCTGTTTTGCTGTTAGGATCTTTGGTCTCTCGATAGAGTCTTATCTCTTTGGTGGCTTGCGTTGGAGTACGACAGAGATTACACATATCTCAAAAACTAGCTATTGCATCAAGAAATCTATTCCTCTCGAAGAGACATGCAAACTCGACTCCTGGAGGAAGAGAAGTGACCCTGCCTGCTAATCACTGGAGGCACATCTGCGTTACCAAATCCAGCGATTATTTTCATTTACCATTTTTAAACAAGATTTCACTTGCTATTAAATTTTAGTTTGTTCGTTTCCCACCCCACATTAAACGTGCGCACTTTACGTATACTGAAAGGTGTATTATTACAACAACAAAAAATAGATAAATGTGTAAATGTATGTTTAATAATAAATTAAAATTCTCATCAAGGAGTTTTAGTAAAGACCTTACCACAATATATATATATATATATATATATATATATATTGTAGTAATTTACTACTAATTTTATTAAATAAAAATTTCTCCGACGTTGTGAAGCCAATTTTTGTGGTATTTATAATGCAATTATGTTTAAAATAAAAACACTGCCCTCAATAATGCATCAATTCAAATTCAAATGGAATAATAACAAATCAGAAATCTATTAAACTAACCAAACAATTAATTTATGCATTGCTCTCAAATTTTAAATTTACAGATAAATATTCAATGCCCTTTTTCGACAATCATTATGTACCAACAACCTTTTACTCTTAATCTCGGGGGCTTGATCTGGGTCTTTTAAATAAAGAATATTATTACTCGATTTTAAAACAATCCAATTTCTGTGCCAATTCGCACTTGTTAATTTATTACAAATCAATATTTTCAATAGTAAAACAAAAATACGAAATCTGACAACTATCTTTTCGTTAACGTTTACAATTAATGAATTTTCAATTAAACTTACTGTTTTGTTGGTACCTGGGCAATCAATTTATACCTGGTTCCGAAACACACACTTTAATTTTTTCAACAGGCCTTATTTTTTACAGAATCTAACACTTCACTTGATAATTTGGCAAATTAGCTGTAACTCGAACGCTGCTCTGCTCCGCAACAATTTCGTCAATGCAATCACGGTACAACTCCTCCACTCCGATTTTGGTAAAGTTCAATCCGGACGAAAACGGCTATTGCTTTGCAATATTTACTTATGCAAAACTTTCATGAATATTTGACTTTACTACTGCTCTATGTTCTCCAATACTTTTAACTTTTGTTCCGTCCTAGACTGAATTCCATCGCCAACCAACAACTTGTACTCCGTCTCAGCGCGCCATGTCTACAATACCTTAGGCCTCGATTATTGGCCATTCTTGTGTTTAATCTGTGTTCGCAAATAACAATTCGAGTTCAACAGTTCTCTTAATTATATATTATTAATTGCACTTTTAATTATTACAATATATATATATATATATATTGTGGTAATTAAAAGGAAATTATTAATTAATTAATAAACAAAAATTTGGACATGCATTGTTAGCGGCATAAAACACACAAGTCGTACACAAGAATGTGGCAAGAATGCAATGTTGTGGGTATTGTAGAGGTTGGTTCGCTAGAGGCGTAGTAGAGTGTCCGTGGGGAGGCTAGCTCCAGAAAAGTCGTCTTGTAAATATAGCAGTAAATAGACGAAAAATGTAAAATCTAGAAAGTGTCTGGATACATGTAACAACAGCTAAATTAGTTATAACATTTTACAAGTTGCAGTCTGTGAGATAACTACATCATATTCGACGCTAAATATTCAGAGTGTTGAGTCTAAATTACTATATTCTCGATTCAGAGCATTTCTTCAATTGAATTGAACTACAACCAGCAGTTGACAATTTTCGGGACCAGCTAATAGGATTTCTTAACGAACAGTAAACCAACTTTTGCAAAACTGAAAGTGTTGATTTGAGTCAGAGGATAAAAATGGCCTGTCTATAAAATGAAAAAAGTGTGTGTGTACGAACGAGATAATTTCCTTGAGTACCACAGACAGTAAGGTAAAATTTTCACAGAATTACTATCTGTAAGCTCATATTCATTGTTAAAAAGTATTTTCTTTATTAAGGGCCCAGTAAATGACCCTGAGATATAGTCATTTTACTGTAAAAGATTAAGTGATAATGTAAATTTAATTTTATTTGCCTGAATAACTTGTGTAAAATTTAATGGATTTGCGCTAATAAATTAATTTGTTTGTCTATTTTAAAATCTTGATTCTTATTAAAACAATCCTATCATTTTAACATTTGTAATACTAGTACAATATATATATATATATATATATATATATATATATATACCTTATATATATTCGGTTATATATATTTTAGTAATCAAAATTTATTAAAGAATAAACTCCACGTAGAAATAACAATAATTTATTAATAAATAAATTTGTTTCTTTCATTAAGTCTGAGTCCATGGCAGTGTAAATAACTGTATTGTTTGACGAGAATGAGCAGCCGATTTTCAACAAAAAACTGAGAACTGCGAAATGAGAACTGGCGACTCGCATCTGACGAATACAGTCTCTGACAAACACGCTCTGAAGACCGCTCAAGTCCTGAACGTCTATATCTCTGTTTTTAACAATACTTTGTAGCAATATTTTGTAATGAGGAAATTCTTTGTTAAGAAAATTTATGACAGACACTCACACATGTTTGACAAAGACCAAAGGAGTAGACCGTAGGTGACGAGTGCCCGTCACGAACAGCCAAAATTGTGGTATATATATCATGTAAAGCATTGAGAGAAGTTCGTTGTAGAGCAACAGTAGCTGATGATTGTCCGACGTAAAATGACGACGAAAATAAGTTTTAGTACAAAGATTAAAAAAGACTTTCCCGGTGTAATTGTTGAATAAAAATAAACATCTGCAGTTTCTTGAACATCTCAATAGTCTGCATTCTAAAATAAAATTTACAATAGAGGTCGAGAAGAATGGGTGCCTCCCCTTCCTAGATCCGGAGGACACAAGATGGAGGACTGGGCCACTTCGATTTTCGGAAAGCCACACAAACTTTCGGCACTGCATGCCAGCATCTTCCACCATTCGATACAGAAGAGTAGAATTCTCTCAATCTTGGTCAGGGATTTTTCTCATTCCTGCGATCGGAATCTGAAAAACAAGGTTCCCTCAAGCCGTGACACCTTGTCTGGCTTTGCCTGGTGTATGTTCCGGGGTCGCAGACGTTGGGAATCCGGTAAGAGTTGTTCTCTGATCCTATTGTTGGGACCAGTCGATCAGCTTCCCTTCAAATTCGGCCGAGGCATGGAATTTATTGTGCTGCGAACCCACAGCATACCAAATTCTTGTTATCGGGAGGGCGTGGGTCAAGGACCAAATGCCCAACCTACCTGATGCAGGTTTCTCCAGGGTTATCCCTGCATTATCTTTAGGCCAATACCGGGATAGGTGCTTATATTATAGCCCTCGTAAAACCTTGGCTACCTTGCTCTAACTTCAACACCCCCCCCCCCCCACCTTTCGATCACTTCCTATGCTATTAAAGGGCAGTAGCCATCAAAGCGGATAAACCTCAAGCTGACTGTGACTCTAAAAAAATGGTCCCGGCACTTCGCATAGAAGATGACGACAGAGCTTTTAGCAGTCAAAACCTCGCGTTTTAATCTATTAAACCCGTGAGGAAACCGATAATTTTTATTCAAGTTTTAGTACAATTTTGAAAGTCATATAAGATTATGTGGAAGCAGCTAATACGGCGGAACAAAACTAATAGTGTGACAAGTGCGATGAATCAATGTTAAAAAGCAGAGTATAGTTATTTTTATGAAGAAATCTCGAAGCGATTTTGAGTAGTTAGGGTCAAAAGTATAGGTAAAAAATCCCCGAGGATTGCAGGAGGGATTTCGACAGCTGCATAATGGAAATTACAGATAACACATTTAATTTAGTGTTAATAAAGAAATCTTGATCACATTGCCACATAAAGTTTGCTATAATTTCCCCACGAAAACCTACCATGAGAAAAAGGTCGATTTTAAATTGTAGAAGCAAAATTTTGTATTATTTTTTTGTATTTTCATTGCAAATGTCTCATGTTAAAATGTAAAAGTTAAAAGTCATAAAACTTTAATTAATTCTAATAAATAAAACCTTAATAAAAAATCGTTCATATATATATATATATTGTAAATAACGTTATACGATATATATATGGTTGTAACTAAGAATATGTAATTAATTTAATGAACAAAATTTTACCATTTTCATTATCGGCGGCGTAAATATGAGGCCATTTCATTATAGCTTAAGGATCGTTTACAAGAATATGGATCCTATAATGCTTGCTTGTTAGAGTTGCATTGTTGCCGCAGAGAGCACTGCGACGTACGGAACTTGAAAATTACGAATTTCTTGGGCCAGGAAGGCGAAAGGTGTGTTTTGTGTAGTCCCTGATTCAAAAAGAGCAAGTGTGACTAGGCAGCAGAGACATATTATATTAAAGGCCCGGGATTTTGGAATTACAAGTCGACAATATTTCGTCTATTATCATATTCATGCATTTATCAAAATTTTTAAAAAAACAATGCTATCAACAGTTAAGAGCAGGAAGTGATTTGTGTTTGAAAACTAAAACATCCTTAAATTCAGTGAAATATAGCCGTACTGCAATGTGTTTAACCAAAACAGAGTGAGATCGAGCTCAGACAAACTGCTAAGGGTAAAGTAAACAAAAATTGCAAATCTAATGTGTAAATATAATTATCGTCAGATTTCATATTTCAATAATTATTTAAGTCAGGAATATTTTGCATCGTAAGTTTATGAGGGTCATTTTGTAACTATCTTTATTGGAGGCCCGATAGACGACCCTGAAAATGAAGCCGTGACACATTACCAACTTGTGAAATTTCAACTGTGATAAGAATTTGTATATATTAAAGTAGTGTTGTTATATTTTGAATTCTTGTTTTCATTTAAATCCCTTCTTTTTAACTTTTCATTTGTTTAAAACATAAGGCTTATCTTCACTTCAAAATCTAATTTAATAAATTTTGAATATTACATCTTGTGCTCCAACATGGGCTTCTTTAAATTTAAATTGATTATTTACTTCATTTGTGTTTATTACAATATATATATATATTGTAATGCCAATTAATTAGGACATTAATTGTTTTGACATAAAAATTTGAATTGTTTGAGAAATCCATTATAGCGACAGGAGCTTCCAAAGCAACAATGAAGCTAGCCGCCTTTGTCGAAAAGTCGAAAATGGCGTATACGCTCTAAAACTCGAGACGATAGTTCATTTGGTGACTAGAATAAAACAGAGTTAGTAGGTGCCGGGACATTTCGGAGGACGAAACAAGTGATACTAGAGCAGAGACTAGCCGTCGTTTAATGTATTATTATTAAACAAAGTTGTGAGTTGAAGACAAAGTAAAACATTCACGGAAACATTACATCGAAACTTGCTAAGTAAAAGCAGTTTCACGTCCATAGCCAGCCAGAAATTGTAAAGTTTCAGTTTAAGTCCAAAGCGGTAAAAGACTAGCAAATCTACAAACCACAGAATTCATATAAGGCAAGCAGTCAACAGAAAGCTGACAACATGGAGGATCAACCGAGTTCCTGACATCCTATCAATTTTGACTAGAATCAGTGTAAAATCTCGTAATAGTGTATTTTCGAAACCAAAAGGGAATGCTGGGACCAACTGGACAGATGTGAGTAACAAAATACAAAATAATGATTTATGTAAACGAAATTAAAGGATAGTAGTCAGATATTTTAATTGTCAAGTTAATTATTTTCTTTTTAATTTATTTCTGTCGACGTATGGTTTAGGTAAATGTGATTTGTTTGTTAATAAGATTTTTAAATCAAATTGTTGTGTCCATTATTAAACCCAGTGAAGGCCCTGAGATCTAATATTTTAAATTGTAATTGTTTTTGAGTTATTGACACAAAATATTTATTTATTTTGTGGCAATAACTCAAAAACAATTCTTTAAATTAATTAAAGGCTTTATTGATATTTATTACAATCGTACATCTGCGTCATAGTCACGATGTTATCAAGGGTTGAATTGTCAGGTTAAACGTTAAAATCTTGGTATATTCTTTGAACAGTCCATAATGAATGGAACTATGTTCCTTCTGTAGTAGGTAAGTAAGTACGAAACCCGAATATTATTCTGTCATATCCTTAAAAGTGCATTTTTATCTATCAAATTGTTGGCCAGAATGTCTGCTAGATAAAGGTGTAATAAAACTTGTTTTGTATTGATTTAAACAATCTGTTCGTTTTTATTCCGAACGAAACTATACAAAAAATTCAATTAATATTGTTATATGAATTATGTTTTAGCTGTTGTTTCTACATTTGAAACGAGCTTAGTCTAACTGAAATACATTTATACGTTACTTATATTTTTAACTTTGTATTCAAACAATACGTATTTCCTCATTTGATTTAATCTAATGAAAATCAAATTAATTATTTGTTATGCGGAAAAAAGCTTTCCTGCAAAGTACTGCAGCACTCTAAATCACTCACGTTAGAATGAGAAGATTCTGCGGCGCGATTTATCAGGCAATTACTCCGCCATGGTCTTCTCGTGGTGCACTTAATTATTGTCGTCATTACACGTTACCTCAGAGCTTGTTAACGGTGAGGACCCCATTACACGCATGCTACATAGTGCGTAATTAGGCTGAGGTTCGCCCGCGCTGACCAAAGTCAACACAGGGTGCGCACCAGTTGCATCTTACCTACGCAAAGGGACCTCACTGCATTATCGGCATTTTGCATGAGGGGGAAATTCATTATAAAATGCTGTTGTTGCTAATGAGCTTTCATATGATTTCAAATGAAGGCCAATTATTTCTTGTTAATCTGTGATGATAGAAACATAAAAGGTCAAATTAGAGAAACATATTACATGTGATTCAAGAAGTTATATTCAGATTATGAGAACTTTTGCAAGAGAGAAAAGTGATTGCTTCAGGATGAAGCATGATGAGAAAGGGTGAAATCAATTTCATCCAGATATTTAAAAACTGCCCTCTAAATTTGTTCATCTTAATGATGACCAAAAATAGGCTAAATTGACATTTTATTAGCCTTTAAATGTATATACTTTTGGAATATTCCTACTTCCATGTTATAAATTCACGATGATATATGCATTAGAGTGTAAGCGTATGGTAGCGAGTTTTTGTAATTTTGAGGGCATAAATTCTCCCAGAAAGACAGTATCGCAATGCTTTCATACCGATAAAACTTTGTTTGGTCTATGTGAAATTGATATATTTGTGAATGCTTTGTACAGTGATGGTGGGTAGTCTTTCTGTGGACATTTCCGTCAGTAGCAGATAAAAGTATTCAGCGCGAACTGAACACTTGTAATTGCGATCGAAATTAATTTGAGCAGATGTTCAAAATCTGGAAGATTAAGCTATAAGATACTGTCGCCAATCTTATTCGATGAATCCTGATGCCTGAATGTCTCGAATCAACTCGATCGTTGCTGAAAATTTCATCGTGCTACTTCACAAATTTTGATTCAATCAATTACATTAAATTTATATCATCATGCACACGTTAGAAATTTTTGTAGACGAACAAACGAAAACGGTCTGAAAATCTAAAACATTGGATGTGCCGACAATAACAACAGGTGTGCCGGCGAAAGCTGCAGGTGTGCTTTTATCTCTGGAAAGATTGAAAGAAATTGTGCTAGTTTTGGCTCGAAAAAGTGTCCATTTTAGATCAAGAAGAGTGACCTTGTGGAGGAAATCAGTAAATGTGACGAAGGAGAGAAGAATTAGTTGTTGGAGAGAGACGTTGGTAGTTGTCGAAGAGAGACGGAGTAGAAAATAATTAGTTGTTGGAGAAACGAGGTAGAGGACATCACCGCGAGCCATCATCCAACGCTCTGGACCGAGCCAGAATTCCAGCGTATACATTCAGACCGCCACCGTTCTGCCATAAGCCGTCTTCTAGGAAATAAGGAATACCAGTTGGTTATTTTTCCACTGCACTGATCAGACCAAGGATAAGCTTTCTTTCAGTATATCTTAGAAGCAGAGCTAGCGTAAAATTCTGTAAGACACAGATTCTGTCAGGAGTCTCAGATTTCTTTGCATTTTGAGCCTGTCTCGGGATTCACATAATCCAGACCCTAAGCCTAATTCCACATGCCAAAGAACTCCAAAAACGCGATATATACAAGGATTTTACTTACGCTCCAGAACTGTCATGCTAAAACCCTCCTCAATAAGTACACAACCTTCATCCACCCAGCAATATACTACAGCGACATCGTTTCTTCTCTCTTCCCAGCTCTTTACCAACAATGTCTAAAGACCCTGAAAAGAAGAATCCTTCGCATCTGTCTTTCACTACACTTCCTATAACCACCAATCACCCTATTCCACCATCATCGCTTTCTAAATTTCCATCGACTAGCCCATCACCGTGCATCCTACGGCCATAGATCCATTAAACCAACGTCCCAAAAGTACTATCCAACAATATTGTACAGATTACAAATATGTCATGAATTAATAAATTGTTTCTTTAATTATTGGCGGTGTAACTTTGAGACTGTAGCATTGTAAATAACGTCATTGTTTGGCGAGAATGCAGGTACAATAATGGTTGCGAGGTGTATTGTCGATAAAGCATACATGGACGCTCAGCACTTTAGCGGACACCAGTTCCCAGTTGTCAGATATTCAGAGAGCAGAGAAAGTCACAAACATAGTCAGAAAATATTAAAATGTAAAATCAGTCATATATTCAGATATTCAGAGAGAGAGAGTGTGTGTTTGGAGGTCTGACGAGATCGTCAGAAAACATTAAATGTAAAGTAAAATGTAAAAATATACAGTCACTCAAATAGTCAGGGAGCAATAAAATAATTAGATGGTCAGCAAGCGGTATATAGTCAGCAAACAGTTTAATAGCGAAGCAGATAGGCACCCAAAACGTTTTTAAGTTTTGAAACCTGATAAGAGAATAGAATCAGTGCTATGGCCCGTCAGTGAAATAGTGTTCGAGATAAAAATTAAAACAAATCACGTGTGCACAAACCAGAGCAGATAAAACTAATTGGCATGTAAAAAAACTTTCATCTGTAAACCTTTAGGTAAATATCGTTTACCGCCAGATTTCTATAACTTTGCTAGAATTATATAACTTTTCAGATTTGTTATAGTTTTTTTGTTATTGTAAATTTAAATTAATTGTTCTACTGTCTTTATTGTTAAATAAATAATTTTGTTGTCTAATTTAGACGTAAACTTCCTTTTATTTTTCCCCTTAATTAAAAGTTATTAGTACAATATATATATTGAGAATATATCTCTGTATAACAATTACAATAATAATGATGATGGCTAAACAATGTTTCTTAAAGATATGAGGCTTTCTCTCAGTGTATTGGGGGAAGGGGGTATTATAATGCTTAGACTAGGCAATGATTTTTTTAAAAAATAAAGTAATAATCAATTTGTGGTTTCCCTGAATTAATGGTGTTTGTTTAATAAAATATTGAACACATCTAGCTTCCAATAGCACACAGGTGTCGTTCCGCTTGGTCGTCCTACGATCTCCGCTGTTGTCCCGGTCCTCTGTTGCACCAAAAAATTTCGAAAATTCAAATTTTATTACTTCATTTATTTTTCTCAAATATTAAAAATCATAAAAGAAAACAATTCCACAAAAACGATCCTTCGGCAACAATTAAGGGAAGAAGACTCCTTTAACAACAATTTTTTCTGCCTAAGCGATAACCTTTTCGCCAGTGATAATTATTAAGTCTCTCAAAGAAATACACTATTTCAAAGAGTATTCGTTGACAAAATATATCTATATATTGTGGTAATTAAAAACATATAACTATTTAATAAACAAAATTTTACGATTTTCATTGTCGGCGGCGTAAATATAAGGATTGTATACAAGAATGTGGAGCCTATAATGCTTGCTTGCTAAAGCTGCATTGTCGAGAAGGCATAGCTAGACGCGTGGAACGTTAGTGTGTTTTGGGAGGCTGACGAGTGTGTTTGTCAGAGATAATTGGAGAGTTTCTTGGAGCCTGAAGGCAAAAGGTTGTGTTTTGAGGAGGATGTATTTGATAGTTGCTTGAATCACGAAAGCGAACCTGATTCAAAGTTCATGTTACCATATTCAAGCAAGCGTGTAGAGAAAAAGTCCCGGGTTTATAAATTACGAGTCAAAAATCTGAAGTATTTGTCCATTGGCATAGTATCAAAGTATAAAAGACTTAAAAACAACGTTATCAACTGTAAAGACCAGGAAGTGCTTTGTGTCCGAAAATTGATACCACATTAAATTGAGTGAAATATGGCTTGTCTGTGAAGTGTTTAATAATAATCGAGTGAGAAAGAGCCCCAAATGAACAGATAATGGTAATGTTAACTAAAGAGAAAATTTATTAATTGTAAACCTAATGTAAATAATAATTATCGTCAGATTGCATATTTCAATAATTGTTTAAGCTAACGTTTTTTCAGATTGTAAGTTTTTAATTGTCTTGTCGTAACATTCTTTATTGGAGGCCCAATAGTCGGCCCTGAAATGAAGCCGTGGCACTTAACCAACTTGTAACAAAATTTTAAATTGTGATAAGAATTTGTTTTTTTAATAAATTAAATTTGTTTTAAATTTTGAATTCTGATTTTTCATTTAAAATCCTATCATTTCAACTTTTAATTTGTTCATTTAAAATCTAATTAAATTGTATTATTACTAATGTGCTCCAATGTGGGTTTATTTAAATTGAAAAATTATTCATTTAATTGTATTTACTACAATATATATATACATATATATATATATATATATATATATATATATATATATATTGTAACACGATTGGGTTACATTTTGGTTGTCAGTCATTGTCGACGTCTCTTAGCCGCGCGACAGTATTGTTGAGCTAAAGCGCGGGCTGAGATGGGGCTGTGCAAAGACGGTAGTTCCGATTTGGACTTGACGAAGGACGGAGGTTCTAGGGCTAAACACAAAAATTGTGATAAACCACGTCCTGCAGATATTCAATTCTTCAATGCTCGATAAATAAAGGAATTAATTACAAAAAGTTGTTTTTGTAATTTTCACCTAAAAATTACCTGGAGCCCAATAATATAAATAATCGAATAAAAACGCAAGGAGCTGAGCGGATATTGCTACAATATATAACTTTTCCCGGAAATCATCCTCCATACTGTAAATCAAAAACACTAAGACAAATCAAATAAATCCACAAAGCTTTATTCAAGCCTCAAATCATAGTTAAATAATCCATCCATATTCTTTAAATACTAATATTTTAGACTCCTCATTATTCCACCATACTATAAATTATTCTACGCCAGATTAGTTAAAAATTGAAACTTAAACTGGAAAGTGCCGTTTGGATTACTAGGCCAAACACAAATAATGTTAAAAACTAATTAGAATGTCTGTGCTCTTCACATCCCCATCAAAGTAATAATAAGAATATTCCTTTCAAATCCCATACTAAAAAGGACATCTAACTCTATAACGGCGAAGGACTCAGGTCCTTTTATAACGGTGACATAATCAGCATCTTGTAGAAGATATAAAGTGGTATATGAAAACGAAGGTTATTTTAATATTTACGCGAGCGCAATGTAAAAGGAATAATTAGATAGAAAGGTGAATCACTTGAACTTATAGAAATGTAAATGAGTACACAGTTTACCACAAAGTTGTAAAGACAAAGACAACAAAGTTCTTAATAACTCATATTTGGAAAATAAAGTTTTCTTGATTTAATAATTTATGTTTTCTGGAAATATAATTATTGGCTTGATCTAAGATTTTTGTCCTAAGAATGTGTGTCCTTTAAAAATAAAATAAAATTTGGAAAGCTGAATTTTATGATTAACACTTTTAAATGGTGGATGACAATTTAAGATAGTCTCGGAGTTTATTAGTACTTCAGATAAAACCCGTTTTTCTCTAAATCAAACAATATCCGAGCCTTAGACTTACAATCACGTTTTTATTGTTTTTCAGTTAGTCTCAATATGGCGAATAGTAGTTTTACAATGGTAAAAACATTTTTATATTCTATAAAACAAAGAAATTCATTTTAATCGAAATCGGTTACAATATTTCTAGTAAAATTAGTAAAAAATCAAAATTGTGTAACGTCCACCATTTTGCGTATGTTGGCAGATGGCAGTTTGAGAGGTTCTAGTAAAATTAGTAAAAAATCAAAATTGTGTAACGTCCACCATTTTGCGTATGTTGGCAGATGGCAGTTTGAGAGGATTCGGAACCTTTATTGCTTCTATACAACAACTATATAAAGTTTAATCGAAGTGGGACCAATAGTTTTATTGTGGACAGCGAACAACTTCAGCGTAACAGATTAAAATCACATGGGTTTCTACTCCCCAATTTGCTTTGCTAATATACTTTGTTTTTGTAACTAAATAGTTAAAACTATCACATGTTTTTCTTTAAGAAATCCTATACTAACAAAGTAATTGATATAAAACTGAACTTAAATAAAATTTTGTGCACATAATGGCCTTTTAGTGAAGTGTGTTCCCAAGCTTTGAAATCATTATTTCTGGTTCAAAAAGGGCAGTTGTAAGTCTGAACTAAAATAATAAATGTTTGTTAACAGTAATTAAAGGTAAAGTCAGATTTCATTTATTTTCATTTCATATTCAGTGCATTTCAAATTGTTTAAATTGTAAATTCTTTAATTGTAATCTTGATTTGTTTCTTACAACCAAATCCAGTAAAGACCCTGAGAAAAAAAGAGTATTTAGATTTGTTTGTAAAATATAAAATTTGTAACCTACAAAAAAAAATTGTTTTATTAATTAATAATTTTTTTAAATTAACTATCTTTTTAATTATTACAATATATATATGAACGATTGACCGCATAGGGGATTGGCTTTTATTGAAAGTGGATTTAAATTTTTTAATTATAACAAATGGTAAAACATATTAAATATAATTTTTAAAATATTTACAAAATTCTTATTATTTTAATGTTTATATCCCCTCAGCTTCTAGCATAGACCGATCTCAGGTTGACCGAGAGTGATAGGAAAATTGCATCAGAAATATGGAAGTAATGAAAAATGACGCGCTGTTAAATTGAAACTCATTAAAGACCCTTAAATGGTCAGATTAATCTGCTGTGCCTGGTTACAACAAATCTCCGCGGTGGCTGAGCTCTCTCAAAGTGTAGCAGTTAGCTAGTATTTGCCCATAGACCAACTTAAGATGTTCTCGTATTTTCGCGCTGAATTTGAAATGTGCCAAGAAGCTCTGTCGTGTCACTCGCAGTTCTGTATTGTCATCATCCGTGTCTGAATTTACGAAAACTGGGATTTATATCTGGGGTCCCAATCATCGTCTTACTTTTCTATTATCACGCTCGTAAGATGGCTGTGATTTTAGAGATGTTCCCCCATTCTGCCTTTCGGCAGTCTCTTGGCGGGGTTATTTAATTTATTCAGCAGCACGCACAGCCAGGTCAACTAAACATCTTGCACCTCATTGTTATCCGAAATTTGCTAAGAGCCTGTTATTCTCCTAGCAGATGGCACATTTACTAGACCACAATTACCCTCACGTTGACCTTCCCCTCTGACCGGAAGTGATTACAAAAGCCATATCGGCCTATGCCCCTTAGAAAAACTAGAAAATAAACTTTAAAGTGATAATGCCGCTCTTAAACATGTAGCATGTGGTTTCCTTTGCTTAACAACAATAAAACCAATGAAAAACTGAAAAATAATTACGTGAACTATGAAGTTTACTACAAATATATTTTTTCCTAATTTTGGGTTCATAATATAATTGAAGAAATATTGGTTATTAAATTTATAATTGTGGTCCCGAATTAAGGACTAAACGTCCTTGTAATATATATATATATTTGTCAATTATATATTTGTCTGACTTTTGTCCACTTTATTTATTTATAAAGTATTGATTAATATAAAGTTTATATTGTTTTGTAATTATTGAATTCTCATCGTTCTAACATGTGTAGAAGAACAGAAACGTTCTAGTTCATAATTCATTAAAGAAATGAGCCACGTCGCTTAGGTTTGCTTTATGTCAACCTCGCCACACCAAAATGTTCGGCCAAACTTTCTCACCATGTTTCTCAAATCGTAACGTGGGCGAAGTATTTAAATGCAAGTGGAGCGTGCTGTTCAGGCGACGGTGAGTGAAGTGTTAGCGTGTCCATTAATACCCAGTTAAGCAGACTGAAGGAGTCTCAAGGAGCGGAATGGTTGCCACGGTGTCACGGCAATCACCTAATTCTTCAGCAAAGAAACAGTTTTCAACCATACCACGCAAACTCGGCTTTGTAGAGGAGCAAGGCGATCTGTAATTAACAGTGTTCGAGTATGTGCAATCAGAGCCCTGCTGGACTGAAATACGAGACTCCGTGTGAATAGAGGCCTAACGAACAGCCCTGTGAGAGTCGTTGCCGCCATACTCTCGCACGCTATAGAGATGTTTAACACCCTAGCACAATCACATAGCTATTGTCAACTACATTTTTCGACTAAACCTTTACCACATAACTCCACACTAACTATTCTGTTTCACATTCCATAAAACCTTTTACTTCATGTTTCAATGTGATATTAATAATATATATTTAATATTAAGTTGAATGTTTTTTTTTGGATTGACTTAAATTTCTGGATTCTTGAAACGATTCAATTACTTCATACAATTTTATACATTTCGCCATGAATTCTTTGCAAGCCGACGGTCAAACTTTTATAAGAAGCGATAACTTCATCTGGTGAGAATGCAGTCTGTCATTCATAAAACGTTATCATTTATTAATATTCTCCAACTTAATAGTAGCATTTATTAATTTAAAAATTCACATTAAACTAAATTTTAAAAAAATGTTTCGCTAAATAATGTTTTTAAGGTATTTGGATGGTTAAACTCGCCCGGATCGGGAATGGAACCCAGGACCATCCGCTTACTGGGCGCATGTGGTTCTCCTACAAAATACTCGTCCAACTCCTTCGTGAATTATTTCAGGATCTGATGATGGATGGATTTTACGTAAATAGAGTGTTTTATATTGTTATTTATTTATATTCAAAGAAATATAAAGCTTATAAACCTGGATAAGGACTAGCTTAGTGCAGCTGCTCGTTAAGCGAAAGGTCGTGGGTTCAATTTCCGGTCCGGTCGACATTTTTCCATCCATACACCTTAAGTAAACTTAACAATGGCCATATAGCTGAGGCTTATGAGCTTTATATTTTATTGAATATAAATTATTGTTTGTTTCTAAAACGTATAATCTACACTACTTGACAATAAATAAAGTTTTAATTTTCTTTTAGGGTAACAGGCTTAATCAGCCTAATCCACATGGTGGCAACTCCCCTTTAATAGCATAGGAAGGGATTTGAAAGGGGGGATGCGGAAGGATAGAGGAAGGTAGCCAAGGGTTAACTAGTGCCCTCGGGCTATGGTTTAAGGATCCTATCCGGCAATTCGCCTAAAGAAATGCAGGGAAAACCCTAGAAAAACCTGCATCAGGTAGGTTGGGCATTGGGTACTTGTCCCACGCCCTTCAGATAGCGGGAGAAAGTTTGCTGTGGGGACGCAGCATTCCCTTCTCCGTACCTCGACCAGTTTAGGAGGCAGGTGGCCGTCTATTCCAATAGGAATAGCGGACAACTTTTACCGTATGCTCAAAGTCTGCGAGCCCGGAACATACACCTCTCAAATCAGGCCGTGGTACTTCGGCATGTGGGAACCTTAGTTCAAAAACCAGAGAGATGTGAAGGCATGATCTCGTTAATTATATTTTTTTTAGGGTAACAGGATACATGAGGGTAATCCACATAGTGGCAACTCCCCTTTAATAGCATAGGAAGGGATTTGAAAGGGGGGTGCGGAAGGGTAGAGGAAGTTAGCCAAGGGTTAACTAGGGCCCCCGGTCTATATTTCAAGGATCCTACCCGGCATTCGCGTAAAAGTAATGCAGGGAAAACCCTAGAAAAACCTGCATCAGGTAGCGGGAGAAAAGTTTGCTGTGGGGACGCAGCATTCCCTTCACCGTACCTCGAGCAGTTTAGGAGGCAGCTGGTCTAATGTTCCAATGGGAATAGCGGACAACTCTTACCGTATGCCCAAGGTCTGTGACCCCGGAACATACACCTCTCAGAACAGGCCGAGGTTCCTCGGCTTGTGGGAACCTTAGTTCAAAAACGGAGAGGAAAAGGCATCCCCAAAGGTAGCCCCTTCGTATCTCTCTTAAAGGGTTCTACCTGCGAGAGAATATCCCTCTCCTGGATTTAGAATGCTTAGGCATCGATTCTTTTTTTTTTTTTTTTAGGGCAACAGGCTACATGAGGGTGATCCACATTGGGCAACTCCCCTTTAATAGCATAGGAAGAGATTAGAAAGGGGGGATGCGGAAGGGTAGAGGAAGGTAGCCAAGGGTTAACTAGGGCCCCCGGGCTATGGTTTAAGGATCCTACCCGGCATTCGCCTAAAGAAATGCAGGGAAAACCCTAGAAAAACCTGCATCGGGTAGGTCGGGCATTGGGTACTTGTCCCACGCCCTTCCGATAGCGGGAGAGGAGTTTGCTGTGGGGACGCAGCATTCTTTTTTTTATTTTTTTAGGGCAACAGGCTACATGAGGGTGATCCACTATGGGCAACTCCCCTTTAATAGCATAGGAAGGGACTTGAAAGGGGGGGATGCGGAAGGGTAGTGGAAGGTAGCCAAGGGTTAACTAGGGCCCCCGGGCTATGGTTTAAGGATCCTACCCGGCATTCGCCTAAAGAAATGCAGGGAAAACCCTAGAAAAACCTGCATCGGGTAGGTCGGACATTTGGTACTTCTCCCACGCCCTTCCGATGACGGGAGAGGAGTTTGCTGTGGGGACGCAGCTTTCTGGTTCGCTAGATACTAAATTTCTCTCAATAAATATAACGCATGCAAGTAGAATTTGAAATTCTTGGAAACATTAACAACTCAGCATTAACTTGAAAACGATGCTGTAACGTGACATTCAGCCGGTCGCATTTTATTTAATGTATTCGTTTTTCTCGCGTATTGAGTTGTGGCTGTATTTCATAACCACACTGGAGTGGTAATATCTCAAGTAGCGAATTTGTCTCATTGTTGTAAAAGAAATTGTGTTAGGATGAGAGTACAATCAAAACAGATTATGTGGATAATCGCTGTCTAATAATGCAAAATAAAACACGAAGATAAGCATTAGTCGTCTAGAATTTCTCCAAAATAATTATAATTGGTGAGAGGTATAAGTTTATTTTGTTTTGAAGATTTTTATTTTCTACTTGGATGGATTATTGATTGTGCTTAATATAAAAACTTGTTCGGATCTGCATCCGTTGAAGAAACGGCTAAAGACTAAACGTGGTGTCCAGATAATGTATTAAGAAGTGTGTCTAGTCGAATATTGGACCTCAGCAACTAAAATTATCATCACGTGGAATGTATCTGATTAAATCCTTCAAACGGTAACGTCATAAATTTAATTATTTCACATCTTGCCTTAAGGAAGTTCTCATATTTCAAATTTCTCGTTATTATTTGACTAATGTTGTTGTTCAGGCCAGTTCCGTGAATGTTTCATGGTTCTGCCGCCATTAACGCACCTTTGGAGAGCGCCCCGTTTGGTCAGTCAGTCTCTCGCCCATTGCGTTAGTGTTGTTGCTCCAGTGGTTTTGTTGTCATCGTCACAAAAAGGTATCGTACGGTTTTCGCTTTCGATATGGGTCTCCATATCTAGTGTACCTAGAGCTGTTCATCAGTTGATGGGTAGTAGATTGTTCTTGCCCTCCAGTTTGTGGTTGCCTGATTTCTTGCTTGTGATACCAACTCTATGTTATAATTTTCAGTTCTCCGTAAATAGTGGTATAGATGGATATTTCTTCGTTGAGTTTACGTGTCTGGCAGTTATTCATCCTGGAATTGCTGAATATTTAGTAGGCATTTCCTACACGGGGTGAGTGGATCCGACTTAGAGTAAACCGATTCCATAGGAATATTTGTTTCCTTAAACCTTCCGGTTCCGATTGACTTTCTTTCGCCGAGCTTCCGCTGCCCCAGTTTCTGAGCTAACAAGAGTACTGGTTCTACAAGCCTGATCTACCTACGAGTTTTACGTCGAATAGTTTGGCCACTGTATAATAACATAGTTCTCTATTTTTTTTGAGAGCTATAACGTATATATTCTTTTAACATTTGGTCGGTACTATCATTCTCTTCTTAAACAGACCTTATTATTGCTGCTCGCCTTGAGCTCATGGTGATCAAGGCGATGCGTGATACTGTGATGGCTACCGTAACCACAATCGGGGACGAATGCAATTAGTCCGAAATCGATTTTGACTCGGTTGAGGCTTATCAGGAGGAATTCTCATTGAATGGAACCACCTTTAAGGAGGTTAGATCTCCACTTTTTAAGAAAATATTCATTTCTCTGTCGACGATCGGGAATACACCATTGAATCTGAAATAGAACTTAGTGCTTGGTTGTGAATATTCGTTCAATTTATTTTAAGTGACAACGGGAGGTCGAACTAGTTCCCAAACAAACTTGTTCCGATTTATTCATATACGATATATGTTGCCTAAAATCTAATTGCCTATATTTACATGAAAACTAGAAATTTGGTCGGACTTTATTGCGCTTTTTACACATTGGTTCATTGAGAGCCGTCTTTCGAGCCAATATTTACGAGGCGTACTAAAAGGTGAAGCCGCCGCGTTAATATCCGGCTTACTGATAATCTCATCCAACGATCTAATAGCCTACAACGCGTTGAGGCTTGGGTACCAAATCGATAGGGGTATTGAAAATTACCATTTGCAGAAGTTACTCGACCAGGTACCACTTGCATCCCTGAATAAATTTGTAAACGTACATCGTACATCCGTTAATTCCCTTAAGGCCTTATATACGTAGAAGACTTGGCCGACTTCTTGATTTTGTCAGTGTCGTTCTGAAACTTTGATATGCTGACTTTAAAGGACTTCGAGTCGCGTGATAGCAGATCCCTTCGTTCGAACAAGTTTTGACGATTACTGGTACATCTGGATGCTATTTAGACGTTATACATGCTTGATTAATCATCTACGGTCCAATCACTAAATACGGAAAATAAAGATTAAAGTCAACGAATTTTGTTCCTAAATAATGACTGCACTAGGACGTGATCCAGCCCTGGTGGGTTTCATCCCATTAGGTGTCCTAAATGCTGGAACTTACATGCTGTACCGGTGTCCTAAATGCTTTGGAACTTACATGCTGTACCGGTGTCCTGCTTATTCTAGTCAAAAGTGAAGTATGGGAGAGTTCCCCGAGTGGTCACGCCCGTTGCGTTAGTGTTGTTGTTGCTTCAGTAGTTTTTTTGTCATCGACACGGAAAGGTTGCGTCCTGCTTTCGCCTTGGATACGAACATCCACTTATGTTTCTAATGCATCAGTTCGTGGTGGTACTATATAGCTTTTTGGCCACCATTTTTTGGTTGCCCATTTATTTCTGCACGCTAGTGTTTAGTCGTCCAAGCTACCCTTTCTTCGTTATAATTTTGATTCTTCCGTAAATAGTATAGCTGGTGGATATTTCCCCGGTGAGTTTACGTGTGTGTCAGATGTTCACCCTGGAAATACTTAACTTAGTAGGCATTTCCTAGACGGAATGAATGCACCGAAGAGTAAAATCGAGACCTTACTAGGATTTGTGTGTATAAACCTTCCGGTTCCTATAGGTTCCGATTGACTTAATTTCGTCGAATCTCCAGTTAAAAACTGATGCCACAAATCTGAGTTTGCAGTTTTTATAGGGTCACGCTACGGAATTGTTAATTTTGCCTTTGAATTGTCTAGTTGAACTAATATTTTATTTGTACGTTTATATATATAACCGGTCTGTGACCGTATGGCGAGACCTGGGACGCGTCTGATGATGTCATCACTTTTTGATCCCATGTCCGTTCGTCACCGATATCTGGTCCTCTGTATCTGCTTTTAGTATTGGAGGGTCCTACGCCTACATAGCCCATAAACCCTGAGTGTAAAGCTTGAATTATTAGATATTCATGAACGTGAACTGAACTTGTATGACACATTAGGAGTGGGGAATAATATCAAACTATGTATTTCAATTTGGGCTAACTTTGATGTGTAAAATATATTTATTTGTAAACAAAAATCTTAACGTTGATTGGATGTTAGCAATTATTTAATGATTTCGTATTGTAGTAGTAAGAAATGTTAGTAAAATATTGTATTCTCTCTCCAAACACACGAAGCAATGTCTGAAAACTGTTCCACTGTGTACAAAGTTATTCTGAATTGTATTACGAATATTATTGACATGACATGCATTACGTTCTAAAATATTATATGAAATATCTATAATCAGTATATTTAATTGAATAAACGAATTATACTCTTTACAGTACATAGGTCTCAGGTTCCTGGAAAGGAAATATTCTTACGAAACGGTACAGTGAGACAATACTTTTGCATAGAACAAATATAGAATAACATTTATTAATGGTAACGTAGAATATGATTTAAACATATGAATCACATAGGAGACATTTTACTCGCATAAGCACTTACAAATAATGTTCCATTAACATGTAGTTCCTAAAACAAGTATTATTAAACCAAAGACAATTAAGTTATCCGAAGACAATAAGATTCTGGCAAAACTAAGAATGTCTAGTTAGTAGACATTGTCATATACTGTATGAAATTAAAGAAGATTAAACTCTTATTAATGGACTAGTGGTAATGCTTGCATAATATAATGTGAAAAGGTTATTAGAATTAAGAGAGCAGATAAAAAATTCCGAGTAAATTCAGACAATATATCAAATAGTGTATAAATACAATTTTAAATTAGTCACATGATCACAACTCCTAAATAATTTCACATTCAGAATTTAAAGTTCATTCAAAAATCGAAATTCTCGATTCATTTTCAAAAAGTAAACTGTCAAAGTCCTTTGTTGCTCAATCATTACTGCGTGAAAATAAAATGACACACTGAAAACATTTTTGGGTACTTTACATTGAAATGTTACGAACCTACAATAACTATTATGGTGTAAAACAAATTTTTAAAAATTTATAAGGTAAAGAAGGTACATATTGATGTTTGCTATCAAATTCTTCGTTTATTTATACCAAATACTAAAGAAACAGGAAAGGTCAATCTAAAAATTGATTGTGAAATATTTTACCTCAATCGTATATTATTACAACTCTACCCACAAAATTTACAAGAGACAATTATTTGAAAATAGAAGTAAGCAGTATCTACATCAAAATACATAGAGTCAATAAATCTTTGGAATACCTCAATAAAGAATTCTTGACTAATTAATAAATTACTTTAAAATAAGGATGAATACGAAAATTTAACTTATTAAAGATGAATAGAACGGAACAACATCAAAATTTAAACTTAAGTTTATTAATTAGAGAAAATATTCAAATAACAGACAAAATGAAGTGATATAAATACCACAAAACGTTTCTGGAATCTTTGTTCCTTTCGTCATGTGATTAAAAGCGCAAGACTCGTGGATATGTAAAGCCGTGGCTGTTTTATCTAATTACCTGATAATATACTTCCAATTAAATAACTAATCGCATCTCTAACATGATTTTTAACGAATTTTTATATACGTATAAACTTTACAAACAACAAGTTTTCGCATTATAAGTTTGAGATAAGACCAGAAAAGTAAACGAATACTATTTTTAAGGTTTCTATAAACTTTGGAAGTATTAAATTTATAAAGAAATGATCGTGTGGAAATATAACTGATTTTAAAATTAGGAACTATATTATGTTTTTTACTCTATGTCTAATTCTCCTACTATGATTCTGTTTTTTTTTGCATGTAGCATGTAGAAATCCGTTCCTGTATTTTTTTGAGTGATTCGGATGAAACATAAACAAGAACGGCCGGCTGGGTCTCACCTATTTTGACGATCACATCTTAATACGACAGCGATGAAATATTCGTTTTAAGAACCGCAATACTTTTGTCTTTCAAATTATATACTAGGTCTTCAGCAGTCGTCACCCAACGAAAGCTAAAGAGCCAAAGAAATACATTATTTTATTTTACTAATCATGTTTCATGAAGCAGTTACCTTTTCCAGTTCAGCAACTTTTGACTAAAAAATATATCTCAATTTGTAAAAGATGAGTAATATTTTTCTGATAACACATGATCTGAAATGTAAATCTAATGTAAACTTATATCAGATTTCTAACTTGACAGTTACTTCTTAAAAAATTAATTCCAGACTTTGTGAGAAACAAGACACAGTGCCGTCACCAGTAAGTACGTAGTACTACACTTTATCCCTGAATATAATGAATACTGATGTAACGTATAGTTGGTATTCTAAACAGGACTGCTGTGCCAGGTCTGCTTATGAGTAGGATGTCGATGTTTCTGCATCGAAACACCAGTGGCGCATGAATAATGTATTTCAACCTGACACAGATCCTACACGGCGAGACAGGTATTGGCTGATCGGAATATCAAAGCGCCCATCTGCATACTCTTCTAAATATGCCATTCTTCAACCGTCATTATGCTGTAAGCATCCGCTTGAAAGGATAAATTGAAAAATTGCCTTCGTAGAGGACCGAGAGCAGCAGTAACGTATGAGCGTCGAGGATATTGCTCAATTTATGTTGCTACGACACTCGAATTATAAACGCTGGGATTGGGTTTTATGGGGCGGAGTTAAATCGATTTTTTGTGAGTGTGTACAATAAACTAGGAATTCAACTCAGTTCAGTTTAGAGACAGAATGGAAACTAGAATCTAGGTGACTGACCTTTTTACCAATGTTTCTGTTTTTAATAATTCGTAGAGGATATTGAAGTGAGTTTTCATAGTTGCGGATCTAACATGAAATTCTCCTGATAAGTTTATTTAATTTTTTCCTCAATTTTCGTCAACAGTTCGAAACTATCATGTAGATGGAAATCCAGAAATACTGTGACAAACTGTTCGATGCGCCGAATAAATCGACGGGAAGAAGTAGAAATGAAAAAAATATATATAAAAAACACTATCTAACCAATAAATACCACAGTAGCCATTTTCTTGCTGAATACTTCGTGTTGGCTTCGTTTCCTGCATATATAGAAACCATCATAGGTTTTATCAATCTGAATTTTTTTTATTTGTTAGTATTCGAATACAGTCTAAACATGTAGGCCTACATCAGTTTAAAAATTTATCAATTTTTTATAATAAAGTGTAGCGCATAAGAACCCCCCCCCCCCCAAAAAAAAAATAAAGATTAATTTTTAATATTTGAGTAAAAACGCCAGTGTACCCAGAGACGAGCTGTAGCTTGCTGAAAATTACGGCCATAAAAGTTGGCGCCGAGTTGATGGCGCCTCGAGGAGAAACCGTGCCTTCTGTTAAAGGCGGCGTATTATTGGAGAACCCTGCCTAAGGGGAATTGACCTGACCAAAATCCCCGAATGTCAACCCTTCCAACAGGTGAGAGTAAATCCGCGAAAGTGTAAAATCGACGCAGACTGGCGGAAATGAAACACGTGGGGAACGAAGAGAGTCGAGCTGGAAGGTGGACAAGCGAGGAAATCTATATCTATAACTCTGAGAACGAGGAAGTCTATGAAGGGAGGTAGTGTAGAAGTAAAAATGTAAGAGTTATAAAGATGTTCTTGGTGGGGACAGTTCATAGCTACAACTTGGAGTAGGAGATTAGATCTATATCTTGGAGTGTAATGTATAGTTCAAATGTACAACTTGAAGAAGGACAAAAGGCCCAACCGACGGAAGAAGAATCTGTCTAGAGTTGCTAAGAATTGTTAAGCCGACGAAGAAGTGTAAAGGAGGAAGCTTCAGAAATTCCTGTGAAGATTTTACAGTTAGCCTGGAGAAGCCGACTACAAAAGATGAACAAGTGTGTTTCTGTCTGTCACGTAATATTTTGAATATTTAAAGTAGTTAAAGTAAATTACCTAAAATTTAAACTGAAGAGAGAACAAATTTTAACTACTTTGATGCAATTTAAAATGACCCTGTTGAATTTGTGTAAACCCTTAATTATAAATAAATTATATTTGAAGCCAATCAAATTTATTATCATATAATAGGACCCCCTCAGAATTATGTTACATATCAAATTATCCCCGTGTTGGGACTTACTTCGGTACCAGTACGTTAGAAAAACCAAAGAGTTTCATTTATATGATTTTAATTATTTTTCTCTTGACGATAGGTAACTAAATGTTTACTTTATTCGTGATTTTATCTCTATATTAATAAAAAATGTCTCTTTGATCGGTATTAAATTGAAAACTACTGATAATATTTCAATGAATTTACATTTCTACTTTCTACTTTTGCAGTGTGGAACATAGGCTATATATTTTTCTGAATTTTACATCCGGAATAGGATTTTAGAGGAAATTATAAACGCGTCTCAGTTATTGGATTCCCATAACTGCAGTGTCTTTGATTAATAACACTTGTTGATTTTCCTTTAGAAAAAAAAAACTTCATTTGTGAAAGATTTGAGCGATTTATTTTACGATATTGATGTTTCCAGTCAGAATAAGTCAGAATAATAGAGTCATAATAATACTTTCACTCCTATTATAATTGTCGAAAGTCAAATTTTCGTTACGGCCCGAGTTTCTGTTTAAGAATTCGAATTTTCTTAACGGCTTCCGAGAATTCACAGATCCCGATTACCAGGAAGCCAGGGTATCTGAAAATAATCCATCCATAAATTGTATTTTTATGCACGATTTTGCAATCACACGCCTATTGGCTCATGAGTGGACATTTACATAAATTTTTTGACGAGAAATCTTACTCCGCGGACCTGCACGATTGAAACAAGTAGTCGGTCAAACACAAGTGTCTGAATATTTGACGTATTTGTCACATTAGTATTTAAATAAAGTAATATGCAAAGGGAAGGGCACATTGCAACAGGGGTAATTTACAGCGAAGATCTTAGTTCTAAAATTTACCAATATATGGTGCCATACTGCAGCAGTTTTTACTATTTCCACAAATCTTCAGTTTGGATACAACGGTTAGTTTTGCCCTTCACTGCTTTCACCATTTTGCTTTTTTGTTTCAATTTGTCTCTGACAAGTAACTTTTACAGGACGTTTTACGTTATCTGAATAACCGTTTATGTTTAGTTTTACTACTTTTATTGTTAATAAAATCATTCTATAATGATCCTACTCTATATATTATTTTATCTTTTTTAGAGAGCATCAATGAGATATATACAAAAGACTAAATAGCACGTTGCATCTTCCCCCAGTGCTGTCGGGCTTGCTCAACCTCAAACCTCAACGGAATTTATTTATTTTAAAAGAAGCTTTTCTGACCTCATTTACCACATCTAACATCACCTCGCGATTCAGACCGCAGAAATTCCGAGAGTTTTTTCTCCGTGTTTAGAACCACCACACACTACCCACTTTTAGTCGACCGACAGTTTAGTCTATTGCTTGGTAGTACGAGTACTCAATGGTAGTGCGCACACTACTGATTGTAGTCGGTCGATAGGCTGGCCGATTTTTAGTTGGACAAACTCACCGATTCCCATCCAACTAAAGAGTTGACCAACTATCGGCCGATTTCTATTCAGTACGGGCTACAATGAGAGTGCGCATACTGTGGCTGACTGTTCAGTCGGTGACAGTCGTGTCACTCCTTACCACGAACATTGTTAGCTTTGTGGCATATACTATTGTAATACTTTGTTTTTGACAATAATTAGTGACGCGACAATAGAAAATTTGGTAGAGGAAATTGAAAAGAGAAGGGTTATATGTAACAAAGTTGAAAAGAATATTCAGATATAAGTATAAAGGAAAATCTATGGGAAGAAGTATGTGGCAATTATATGACGTGGAGAAAAGAAAATAATTTACGTACATAATATTCATTGACGTATATTGTAATTACGTTGAGAAATAAATTACATAGAAAACTTTAAAAACATTATAATTAAATTAAAATTATATTGTAGTAATTAGTAATTAATCCATTGTTATAATTGCAAAGTAAAGGACTCATTATTAGAGTATATAAAGCGTGCACCGCGACACAGGCGGCGAGACAAAAGAACCATTGTTAAGACGTACGCATTCAAAAATCTACGAGACGAAGAGTGAGTCAACGGGGAGAAGCGAAACGGAAAAGTTGGAAGTCAGATGCGGGCAGATATACATCTGGAGACGCTGCAGGGTGAAACCAAGTAAAAGGTTTTCACGCAGTGGTTTGTCTGCCACAAACAGTAACCTAATAAGTCATGCCGCAGTAAATACTCAATAAGTAAAGAGACCGTCACCAATGTCATCGAGAGAAAGTTGGTAATAATCTGACTGACCATTGATTCGGAAGGAGTAGCCGTTTCCAGCTGAGAGAACCTAAAGTTTCGACAGTGTTTTGTAACCAATTTAAATTCAGTGATATCCCCAAAAACGTGTGCACAGAAAACCCCAAAATTGAGACCTGGTCGGCCGTAAGTAAAAAAAAACTCTAAAATTTATTTGTAAACCATTTCTTTAAGATACGTCAGATCGTTCTTCAATTATTTCTTTTCTTTAATTATTCATTTCTTTAATTGTTTTGTTAGTTAATTTAAAATTCAATCTGTAATCTTATTTTCATCCGCAACAAAATTCGTCGAGGTTTAGACGAATTAACTTCAATAAAGGCTAAATGTAATTATAAATTATTGTAAATTCAATTCACCCATTTATCAAACCCAGTAAAGACCCTGAGATTCTAAAAATTATTGTGTAATTTTTATATTGTATTTAAAACTTTAATAAATTTTGTTTAATTGTTCAAATAAATATTTTTATTTAGCCACAACCATTTGTAATTTCCAATCATTAGTTTTTTTTAAATTATTACAATATATTTAACATTATTACTATTAAGTACATTATTATAACACCAATATTAAGTATTTTCACTTTGTCATACAGAAATGAAACAGAATATTGAGTAGAAGTAAAATATGACAAGAAATATTGTCGAACATCAGTCTTATTACTTCTTCTTCGGGTTTTTGTATTACCGCTATTCATTTGGCAATCATAGAGTACATCTTTGAATTTTACTCCATCTGTTACTAGCACATAATTAGGTAATACACAGAAAGCTGTAATAGTAGGAACACATAATTCAATATATGAATATATACACCCCAATGACGTTAAAAAAATTCTGCAATGATAAAATTCATTTGGGATTTTAATAGAGCAAGTCTCTTCTTGTATCGCTGACATATATAATGATTAAAGAATGTTCCAAAATGCCTACTCTGGTTTCCCTTCAGATCGTACAAATCTTTCGCCTTTTTTTACTTTCCAACATGCCTGACATATGGCAAACGTTGTATTACAGACATTTTTATTGGAAATTGTACATGAAAATGTTCGAAGAAATGTAAAAGCAGTTAATGGTATTAGTTCTAAATTTGTCTCTCCAGGTTCACATTCTAATTCACGATTTCTCTTCATCACTGTTCTCCATCGTGATCAATGGAAGTCGTCAAATTTCACTACATGATCTCTGTGTATAATTTCAACCTCTTTCAGGCATGGGAATGATGCACCCTTAAAGGTTGGCGTTGGAGTGGCATTACATGAAAATACGAAAACACATTTGAGTTTGGAGTCGAATCCGGGTTTATATTTGTCACTGTGTTTAATTATGACATTAAACTTACAGTTTAACTCCCCCAAACGGGGGTGGACCGGGGTTGTAATTTTCAAACATGTTAAACAGTTGATATTTGCGTCGTATAAATATTTTTCTGTTTCACTAGGATTCTTAAATTTCTCTATATGTTCCATATATTTAATATTAACCTCTTTCGGGATTTGGAGTGGATCACTCTTAAGGGAGGGGGTGGAGTTGTATTTATGTTCACATAACCCAAACACAATCGAGATTGGACACTAATCCAGGGTTATGGTTGTCAGTGAGTTTAATTATGATATTTAAATTTACGTTAAGTCCTCCAAACGGGGATGGTTAGGGGTGGAAATTTTCATGCATGATAACACTGCTAATTATTGAGTCGGATAATTATTTTCAGGGTAAAAGTGATTAATAGTGTTTGTACCAATGTATGTGAGTAAAATTTCAACCTTTATAACAGGGGAAAGTACCTTCCTTGGTGTGGGGATGGAGGGGCATTACAAGAAAATAAATCGAATACACCCGAGACTGGAGTCAAACCAAAAGTTATGGATAACGCTGAGTTAAATTATGACATTCAACTAGCAATTAACCTCCCAGGGACGGGGGGGGGGGCGGGGTTGGAAATTGTTAAACATGTTAATCTACCGAATTTTGCGACGACTAAATATTTTTATGGATCAATGAGATTCTTAAAATTTCTCTACGAATTCTCTGAGTATAATTTCAATACCCTTTCTGACTTAGCAGTAGGGCACCCTTAAAGGGTATAAAAAGCTACGATAAAATAACGGGAATACAACCGAGATTGTAGTCAAATCCAAGGTTCTGGATGTCGCAGACTTTAATTATGGTATTTAATTGGCAATCTAACCCCAGAGGGACCGGGAATGGAAATTTCCAAACCTGTTATACTGTCCATATTTGCGTGGAATGAATATTTTTCAGGGTTAATTACCTTTTTAGTATTTGTACCCATTTTATGTTTGTAAAATTTCAACCTTTAGCGACATGAGTGGGAGTAGGCTTAGGGGTGGCTGTAGCGGCGAGTTATTGGAAAATAACGCTAAAACAACCGAGATTCGATTCAAATAAAGTGTAATGGATGTCCCTGAGTTTTTTATGACAATCTGAGGAACCCGCGGGTGTGGGAGAAGTTATGTGGGGGAGGGTTGGGGTAAATATTTTGAAATAAGTAAAGCTCCGAATAAATATATTTCTGGAACAATGAGATTAATAAAATTTCACGATACGTTCTCCGTGTTCAATTTGAACACCTTTCGGGATTGGGAGGGAGCTCACCACAGGGGTTGTGGGTGGACGGTTGTTACAAATAAATAACGCAAATAAAACCGAGATTAGAGTCAAATGACGGTTATGAATGTCGCTGAGTTTAATTATGACATTTCATTGCACATATAACTCTGAGGGATGAAAGTGGACGGCGGTGGTTAATTATATTTTCAGTATTTCAACCCATGTTATGTGTGTAAAGTTTAAACACCTCTTGCGGCACGAGGGGTGAGCATGGTTGGGGATGGAGGTGGAGGGAACTTACAAGAAAATAACCTGATAACAACCGAGATTCGAGTCAAATCGAAGGTAATGGATGTCGCTGAGTGTATTTATGACAATCTACTCAATTTCGCGAGGGGTGGGAGGACCTGGGCGGTGGTGGGCGAGGGTTAGAAATCTAAAAACATGTCGACCGGCAGTTTTGTGCGTCGCATAAATATATTTATGAATCAATGAAATTAATAAAATTTCGCTATATGCTCTCCGTGCTTAATTTCAACCCCTTTTGGGATTGCGAGGGGAACTTCCCTTCAGGGTTAGAGTGGAGTTGCATTACATAAAAATAACGCAAAATCAATCGAGATTGGAGTCAAATCTAGGGTTATAGATGTCATTGACTTTGATTATGACATTTAATTGGTCGTTTAATCCACAGGACTGGGGATGGACTAAGTGGAATTTTTCAAACATGTTAATTCGTTGATATTATCGAGGAATAAATAAATAACAGGGCCATTGACGTTGATAGTATTTTTACCGAAGTTGTTTGTAAAATTTCAATCCCTTTCAGTGTGAGAGGGGTGCACGATAAGGGGTGGGAGTTGAAATATTTTAACATTTTAAGACAACCGATATTTGAGTCGAATAAATATTTTTAGTGGTCAAAGATATTAATAATGTTTCTACCGATGTTATCTGAGTATAATTTCAACCCCTTACGGCATGGGAAAGGAGCATCTTTAGGGTGGGGTTGGACGGGCATTACAAGAAAATAACGCGAATGCAACCGAACTTAGAGTCAAATCCAGAGTTAAGGATGTCGATGAGTTTAATAACATTCTATAGGCTATTAAAACCCAAACGTCGACGGGGTTTAAATTTTTCAAACATGTTAACCGGTCGATATTTGCATGGAATAAATATTTTTCATGGTTAATTAGGTTTATAGTATTTCTACCGATGTTGTGTGTAAAATTTTAACCCCTTGCGTTATGAGGGGAAAGAATACTTAATGAGTGGGGTGGTGGGGGCTACAAGAAAATAACGCGTAAACAACCGAGATTCGAATCAAATAAAAGGTAATGGATGTCGCTGAGTTCATTTAGTACAATCTGGGTAACATGCGGAGGTGGGCTGGGGTGGGAGGGTTGGGATAGAAATTGTCGGAGGGTAAGAGTTTTAAAATAAGTTAACCGACTGAATTTTGCGTCGAATAAATATATTATGAATAAATATACTATGAGATTCGTAAATTTTCTCTACATGTTATTCGCGTGTAATTTCAACCCCTTGCAGCAGTGGGAGGGGAGGTCCCCTTAGGGGTAGGGGTTGAGCGGAAGAACATAAAAATTATCCAAAAATAATCGAATTTGGAGTCGTAACCAGAGTTATGGTTGTCAATTAATTTAATTATGACATGACATGACGTTTAACTGCCCCAACGAGAGGTTGGCGGGGTTGTAAATTTTCAAACATGTTAAACGGTTGATGTTTGTGTGGAATAAATATTTGTCATAGGTCAATGAATTAGACAGTATTTCTATTGATGATGTTTGTGTATAATTTCAACACCTTTCGGCATGAGAAGTCAGGGCGCTTAGTGCTGGGGATGGAGGGGTGTTTCAAGAAAATAACGCAAAAATAACCGAGATTCAAAGAAAATCGAAGTTATTGGATGTCGCTAAGTTTATTTTTACAAACTAGGCACCGCGAAAGGTTTGGTTGGAGGTGGGTGGGGTAGAAAAATTCAAAAATACTAACCTGTCGTTATTTCCGTTAAATAAATATTTTGCGGGATCAATGACCCTCATAATACTTTTTAATATATTTAGTGTACAATTACAACCCCGTATTGGCTTCGGATGAGAGAATAATGGTGGGTTAAGTGGAGCTGAATTTCATAAAAATAGCACAAAAAACCGAGATTGGAGTGTAAATCATGGTTATGCATGTCTCTGAGATTAAATATGACATTAAAATTACGGGGGTGCAAAGTTTAAAACAGGTTTATCGGACGATATTTGGGTCCAATACAAATTTTTGGTGTCATTTAAATTCATAATATTTCGGTAGACATTCTCTGTGTATAATTTCATCCCCTATTGGCATGATAGGTGAGAAAGCTTGGGGTGGAATTTAGTTGAGCGTTACATATTCGAGTCAGTACTGGGGTTATGGATGTCGCTAATGGGAGTGAAATTTTCGGATAGGGGTCGAGTTGCGGTACATCAAAATAACGCCAGTGCTACCTAGATTCAAGTCTGGTCGAAAATTATGGATAACTGACACCTCGGACAACGCCGGGCACCCAGCTAGTTATAAATAATTAGAAATTAACATAAAAATACTAAAATTCCGGGACACAAATTTCCCTGTCCAACATAAGCTAAATATATTATTAATAACAGAAATAATTTTTTCTTTAACTATACTAAGCGTATAATATAATATTTACAGTTCTAATAAAAATTTTCAATATGAACTAGTAAATAATTAATGATTCGAGAATTGACTATGATAAAATATATAAGTTACTCATCACACAAGAATATACATAAAACTTGACACACACACACTCTTCAAACTCCAGGCCGTACAAAAAAACAAAAGAGCAGAAAATACCAACAGAAATTAGGCAAGTTATGAGATGAGTAGTTATTATTAGCAACACATTGAACAATTTTGCAGTTTTCATTTAAGAAAAAATTAATAATTAGAGGAACGATCTAGAAACTCCTGTACTGTGTAAAAAACTGGCGCCTTTAAGTAGAATATTTTTACATTGAATTCCAAAACTCTTGTAGTTATTGTTGTTCTTAACATCTGGAGGAAGACTTGTATAAAACTGTAACCGAGTGGTGCATACTTCTCTGGTAGAGAGCAAATATCTTAGACCTGAGCGATTTCTAGTCTCGTAATCGTGAGACTCGCCATTCCTTTGAAAAATATTTATGTTCCGCTTAATAAACTTTACAATTTCGTGAATAAACTCACTGGGAAGAGTTAATATTCGCAGACTTTTGAAAAACGGTTTACAACTGGATTTATTATCCGTATTAGAAAGTATTCTGATGGAACGCTTTTGCAATTTGAATATTTCAATGCTCCTGGAGCAATTGCACCAATTTTCAGTGCCACAACACATAAGGGAATGAAAATACGCAAAGTACACCATTTTCGTAGTGTTGATGACAACATGTTGCATTAAGATTGTGAGACAATTGGCCGAACTGAGTTTCCCAGCAAGCAGATCTATGTGGTGAGTACACTTTAAATTACTATAAATCTGAAGACCCAGAAAAGGAGCCTTGTCTAAAGGTTGTTTTTTTTCTAGATTTAGTGATAATTTATTGACTTTAAACCACACACAGTGATGTCTACGTTTCTAACAAGATTATCAACATTTTTTATTTGCAATCACTACATTTGTATCATCCGCGTAGAGAACTGATTTCAGAGGATGTACGAATCCTGGAAGATCATTAATATATAGAATGAAGAAGTAAAGGCAAAAAATCGAGCCTTGAGGAACACCGTAAGTAAATAAATTCCCAATTAGTTAAATGAATATTCCCATCTTTAGTTTCGACCGCTACCTTTAGTTTGCGATTTTTTAGATATGATTTTAGGAGAAATAAGGCGTTTCTCCGTACGCCATAATATTCTAACTTTTTTAGTAAAATTTCATGATCATCCGTGTCGAATGCCTTAGACAGATCAGAAAATATTCCAGCTACCTTCAATCTCTCATCCAATTAATTTTGGATATTTTAAATAGAGTCGTACATTGCACCATTTGTAGATTTTCCTTTGAGGAGTCCATGTTGGGAGGAACTTAAAATATTATATTTGCTCAAGAAATTATGTAATTTGTTGTGAATTATTTTTTCAAAAATTTTGGAAAAAATAGGAAGCAGAGAAATGGGTTTATAATTTGATACGTCAGATAGTGAACCTTTCTTGAATAAGGGGATTACTTTCGCAATTTTGATAGCATCGGGAAGTATTCCAGTTTCAATACATTTGTTAAATATGAATTGATGTGGAGATGCAATGGCATCGGCACACTCTTTTACAATTTTGCTTGTTATGCCATATATCTGCTGCTTGGGAACACTTCAAGTTTATTATCACTGAAATAATTTCATCTGTATATGTATGTTGAAAAAATATACTATTTTGCAGAAACGGAACAGAGTTCTGCAAGAATTTGTAGAAATCCTCCTCAATATACGCTGAGGTGTCATTTATATGATATTTACGAAATACAAATTGAATTTTCAAGCTGCTTCTATACGGGAAAAGGTTTTACTCTGGTCTATAAGTGTAATTTCTTTGAGATTAACGACACCTTTTCCCCGATACATTTATGATATCATTCCAAGTTGCTTTGATTTTATTATCAGCATTTGCTATGCGAGTGGAATTATTCAGTTTTTTCTGGGCTACCAGCACTCTCTTGTAAATACGTCTATACGTTTGGATGTAGTTAAGTAATTGAGGGGATGCGGAATGATTCTTCAGTTTGTTCAAAAAGCAGAGTTTATCTCGCGATATTCGAATGTCATTAGTAATGCAGGTAACCTTGTTAACGTTCTTGGTAAGTTTTAATTTAGCAGGGGCTACGTCATCAACAATCGATATAATAATTCTTAGAAACGTATCCAAAATAAAGTTTTTGACACAAGAACAGCTTTGTTGTGCAACTGAATGCGAGCAATCGGCCGATTAAAACTCGGACAGTGTGCGCACCTCTATCGAACCAAACAGTTTAGTCGGAGTAGTGCGCGCAGATGCAACCCAACCTGACAGAAATATTGAATGACAGTTTAGTCAGTAGACTGCGGTGGCCCTTTGTCACTGATTGACATTTCCAAGAAAATATAAACAATGGTCTCATTGTTCATGTGTAAATTAAGATTAATTATATATTTCTACAGACAATCACTGCAATTAAAACGATGATTTGTCACCGTAAGACTGTTGAAAGTTTGTTCCAATTTGCCCCTCTAGCGGGGTACAATGCTTCATTTTTTGTATATATTTTCGTGTATATATACTTACTGTAATAATTATTACGAGACTACATTATGTAGATAAAATTCCTAATATATTTGTATGTAATTATAATATTTGGGATCACTGAATATAAATTTTCTACTAGACAAAATTATAAAATAAAACAGCAGATAATAAGGTTATTTTAATAGGATAATTTAATTTTACTGAGGCTAAATAAAAGGGTTTTAATCACTATATATATATATATATATATATATATATATATATATAAAGAAAGTATACATTCTTCAGTTTTAAAGATGCAGCGGTCCTCGTGCTCCGCGCGCTGTTTGTTCTTCAGTTGTTCCGGAATCGTCACACACTCTGACGGCTATTAAAAGAACTTACGAAGGATAATTATAAACAAGATAGATTTTAAACAAAATTCGTAAAGAACTGATAATAGTAAACTTTAATTGTAGTTTCTTTACAGGTAGGCTTGTAAATAATGTAATTTGTAAATGTAATTAATTGTTGTACATAGTCAATAAAAAAATTATTCTGTTCTTTCTTTACAGAGAAACATATTTTTGTTTACTGTATCACTATTCACAACAATTGTCTTATAAAACGACAATTTTTGTTTATAATGGAAAAAACCTTGCAATTTGCATTCAAATATGTGGCATCAGGAATAGACAAAAAGACAAATATCATTACCATAACCTCTATTACAACAGAGAGCAATTTGAAGTATGTGCTGCCAGAAGCTGAAAAATCGGTAAGTGAACATATTGAATTATAAAAAGCAGAGAACTATAAAGGAGTGAAAAAAAGCTTCAATCAAAGAGGCCAAGAAAGAATAATATGGATTACATGCACAGAGCAACTGAAGAAAATTTATTTTGATCAAGATGGAAATTTAATGTTTAAGGATTTGTATGTAGAACAGATAGTGGAAGGAAGAATAGCAGAAGCCAGACAGAAGAAAGAAATTCAATTAAATCTTAAAAACATTGCAGAGAGGTTTATGATAGAAATATTTGTATGTGAACACTAAAACGCAAAGCAATGGTTGGAGATATTTGAGAGAGAATGTAAAAGATTTGAAATCAGTGAAGATAATACAAAAATTGAGATATTAAGATTATTTATGGAGAAATCATGTTTAGACTGGCTCTCAGCAACACTAACAACATTGACAATGGAAGCTGGATGGTCTGCATGGAAAGAGAAATTTTTGGAGTCATTTGCAGACAAAGGATGGAGTACAGGAAATTATGTTATATCCTATAAATATAAACAAGGTTCACTAATGGAATACGCAATGAGAAAACTGAAACTATTGCTTGATATGGACAATGATATTGGTACAAAGACTAGTGATGCTTATAGCAGCAGGACTACCTGAATTTGTTAGAAATAAAATAGACAGAGAAAATTGTGTAAATTCAACCGGACTACTACATGAAATTAAAAAGTGTGAAAATCTAGTGAGTAAAAATACCTTCATAAAAAAGAAAGAGGAAAGACAAGACAATAAGAAGAAATTTGAAGAGAAAAAGCCATGTAAAAACTGTGAAAAATTGAACAAAGGTATTAGGTATCATCCAGAGGACACATGCTGGTTTAAAAAGAAAAATGGGAATGAAGTTGGAGTCAATTCAGTGATAGAAGTAGGTATAAATACAGAACAAAAAAACGAGTAATCACACCATTGATTAAAATAAAAATATTACTAGAGGAGAAGCTAGAAGTAAATGGAACATATGATCCAGGATCCCAAGTCTCTCTAATAAATTCAAAATTAGTTAAGATAAAGAAAAAGACAGAAGATGTAAATAAAATATTTTTAAAAACAGTCAATGGTGTGACACAAACAAAAGGTTTAGTAACCATAAAAGTAAAAATTTTTGAGAAAGAAGAATACATTGATGTGTTTATTGTAGAAAGAGACGATTTTTAAGATTTTTTTATCGCTTTAGACATAAAGAAATTCAAACTAATTCAGGATGAAAAATTACAAATATCACAAAAAGAAGAAATAAATACATTGGATAAAATGAAGAAATAGAAGAAGTTAAAATAAATTTTAACGAACATGTGAACGAAGACGAGTTCAGGATGAATTTAGATCACTTGGACAGTATAAAAAAAATAAAAATTGAAAAACTAACAGAAAAGTATAGCACAGTATTTGCAAAAAATAAATATGATGTAGGCACCGTTACGGACTACGAAGCTCGAATAGACTTATTAGTTGATAAATATTGTAGTAAGAGGCCGTATAGATGTACTATAGAGGATAAAAAATAAATAGAAAATCAAGTGGCAAAATTACTCGAAAATAAGTTAATTGAAGAATCTTATAGCCCGTTTGCAGCACCAGTAACCCTAGCATTCAAAAGAGATGAAAACAGACGATCAAGATTGTGTATAGATTTTCGCGAATTAAACAAAATAATTGTACCACAAGCTCAACCATTCCCATTAATAGAGGATCTAATAATAAAAACAAGGAACTGTAAATACTTCACCACACTAGATATAAATTCCGCTTTTTGGTCAATTCCACTACGCATTGAAGACAGACAGAAAACAGGATTCGTTACACAAGAAAGACATTTCCAATGGACATGTCTACCATTCGGATTAAAAACATCACCAGCTATTTTCCAGAGAATTTTATCCAATATCTTGAGAAAACACAATTTAAAAGACTTTTCAGAAAATTACATAGACGACATTTTAATTTTCTCAGAATCATTCAAAGAACATATGGAACATATAGAAAAAGTAATAAAAGCAATAGTAAATGAAGGTTTTAGACTAAAATTTAAAAAATGTACATTTGCAGCAGAATCAGTAAAATACCTTGGACATATAATAGAACACAATACAGTAAGACCAGTGAAAGATAACCTAATTTCAATACAAAATTTTCCCACTCCGAAAACCCAAAAGAACATTAGACAGTTTCTTGGAAAAATCAACTTCTATCACGAGTATATACCGAAAAGTTCAATATTGCTGGACCCGTTACACAAACTATTACGGAAAAATGAGAAATTTATATGGTCTGAAGAGTGCGAAAGATGTTTTACGGATGTAAAAAAGTTTCTATGTTGTCAACCTGTGTTGGAAATATTTTATAAGGATTTACCAATAAGAATTTATACAGATGCATCACTGGCAGGCGTTGGTGCAGTATTTAAACAGTTACAAAATAATGGTAAAGAAAAGCCAGTAGCATATTTTTCAAAAAAATTGAATGATTCACAAAAAAAAAATTATTTACAATGCTTAGCAATCAAGGAAGCAATAATGTATTGGCAACACTGGCTAATTGGAAGGAAATTCACAGTATTTTCAGACCATAAACCATTAGAAAACATGAATATAAAAGCTAGAACGGATGAAGAACTGGGTGAGTTGACTTATTACTTGTCACAATACAATTTTGAAATTAAATATATTCCGGGAAAAGATAATGCCGAAGAGGATAGTCTCAGTAGAAATACAGAAGAAATACTAGAAATAGTCAATCTAATAAAAATACAAGAAATAAAAACAGATCAAGAAAAAAATAAAACATTGCAAAAAAACAAAACAAATTTAATAGAAAAAGATGGAATATTCTATAATAAAGTTAGAAAGGAAGAAAAGATTCTTTTATCTGAAAAGTTAAGCTTAGAATTAATTAAAGAAATACACACTGAATGGTGCCATATAGGGGTTAAACAAATGATGAATAGGGTGTGCCCCTATTATACAGCTAAAAATATAACTGCAAATATAAAAAATATGTGTAAAAACTGTGAAATATGTATTAAGAACAAATCCAGAGATCAACAAAAATATGGGCTGATGTCACAATTGGGACCTGCAACAGAATTATTCGAAATAATGTCAATTGACATCATTGGAGGCTTCGGAGGACAAAGATCAACGAAAAGATATCTCCACCTTCTAGTGGACCATTTTACGAGATATGCGTTTATTTCAACATCGAAAACTCAAAGTGCAACTGACTTCATTAAGTTGATAAATAAAGTGCTGGAAACGGACAAAATTGGAACTATACTTGCAGATCAATATCCGGGAATAAACTCAAGAGAATTCAAGGAATTCCTAGTAGAAAATGATGTTAGACTAATTTTTACGTCGGTCAATGCGCCCTTCTCCGATGGTCTGAACGAGAGATTAAATCAAACTCTAGTCAATAAGACAAGATGTAAGATAAATGAAAAAGGAAAGAAAAGAGCTTGGACAACGATCGCCAGAGAATGTATTGATAAATACAATAAAACAGAGCATACGGTAACTGGTTTTACACCTAAGTATCTATTAGATGGCACAGATACCACCATTTTAACCGAAGAATTAAAATCAAGAAACAATAAAGAAAATTGGATAAGAGATAAAGAACAAGCTCTGAAAAGAACAAGAAAATCACATGTATATGACAAAAATATATTTGACAAAAATAGAATTAACCACCAGTTCAACACAGCAGATCTAGTATATATAGAACATGGCAACAAGCTGAACCGAAAGAAATTAGACGAACTGAGAATTGCACCTTACGAAATAATACTAATACTAAAATTAATATTTATAAACAACAAACTATTTTTATTAATCAAAAATTAGCAATTTATAAAAAGGATCTCAATCTCTCATGGGTCTTTACTGGGTTTGATAACGGACAGAACATTTAACTAATCAAAGAACATAACATTTACATTTAATTTAAAAGGACATATTTATTCGTATAGACGAAATTAATTATTGACAAACTTATTCTACCAGATTGATTTTAAATTTAAAAGAGTTTATTTTATTAACACAAAAGAAAAGAACGATATCTGACTGTATCTTTTAATTCCGTTTACACATATTAATACCATGAAATTTCAACTTACGATTACTCAGGAAAATTTGGCTCGTTCGTACACACACACTTTATATACTGGACGTTTTAAACACTGACTCTAACACACACTGTTGGTTCGACGATAGCTGGTTCTCCGTTCGTGAAGGACATATCTCTTGCTCGTGGTGAAAACTACTCGACGCTTGATGCAGTGTCCTGGTCTCCTACCATCGAAGACAGTGGGCTAATTTTGATATTACAACAGATTAGAATTCAGCATACAAAAAAATGTTTATCGTTGAATAATTTTGCTATTTCTCTCGCAGGCTGCAAAATTTCTCCATTCTCGGTGCTCGCCGTACGCCTCCACAACTCTAACTCCAACACTCAACTAACTTTTTCAAAAGCCGCTCTCGCTTATATATCACAGTCCCTTCCTTTTTCCTTTGTTACAAAACTACGTCGCAACTGCCCGATGACAGTTTCCTCCATTATCCCGAGATTTACATTCTACAGTTGCAGTTCCTTATTTAGCAAATATCTAGCCACTCTGTCTTGTCCCAAAGCCGACAATCGAGACAGGTCTAATTTGTCTTTGCACCCTCAATTACTTTGGACTTGTCTTCTTACCCCCGCACGCACGTGTGCTGTTCTAAATTCTCCAGACCGCCCAAACTGCATCCTCAATCCTAAGTAAACAACATTACAAACAGTTATTTGAACTGTACAGGCCATTAATCAGAAACAATGCCTGCCTTAACAGATTTATCTTGCGACAGGCCACCCGCATGTGCCTTGCCCTGACTCCTCAATACCAATCGTAAGTACACAACATTACAACTTCTTCTGACGGCCAAGAACATTTATCTGAAACAATGCCTTTCCTTCAAGGCATTGCAATATATATATATATATATATATATATATATATATTAACATCCAATCTTTCCTACCACATAATATAAAGACTTTACTTATAACAATTATAATAGGAATTCCAGATCAAAATAAAAGGTCCAGAGTTTATTTTTGTTGTCTTTATTAACCTCAATCCAACATTGTTGTAGTACCTGTCAACATTTGGCGATATTCTTCACTAATAAATTCCCATTTTAAATCATTATTACCTTTAACGTAGCCATATTTATTCTAAAACCTTTATGTAGAAACAAAATGTTTTTATTTTAATAGTAATATTGAGTTTAAAAATCGTTCTTGAGGTAACAAATTGTAATTCTCGCAATTTGAATTCCTAGGTCAATAACAGTTCAAATGTTTTCTTTTCATACTTCAAAATCAGTTTAATAAGATCTATTCCAAATTCTCCTAAATCTAAACAAACTTATTTTTCGTCCTTATCATTATGAGAACAAAGCCCTAATATCTGTATGAATGTAGCCACAGCTTTGAATAAATTCGAATAAAATGAAATAAGTGTTGATACCAACAGAACTTATTTTTTTTTATTCCTATTATATCTGTTAACGTGTATGTTTATAATTAAAATCAGGTCGACGTTAATTAAATTGCTATTTGCTTTCAAACTTAAAAACACAATTCTGAATAAAATGGCATGTTTTTGTTTACAGATGTTGCATTTATAAAATCTAATTCAAGAAATAGAATTTTTTTGTTACGAAATGAAGAAAAAACTAGGCACCATTTTTCACTACGAGTATAAAGCGCTGCGATATATCTAGAAAGATATTTGAGGCTGCTCTCGGTTGTAATAAATTATTCATGAAGTAGACGTGGGAAATGTGTGGATAAATTTATTATTAAATCTGCTAGTTAAAAAATTACGTTACAAAGTTTATTCAAGAAACGGACATTCCGTGAATTTCAATAATGTAGATACTGCGGTGGAAGCAAGACAAAATCACACAAATACACTTCAAACGTTTTACTCTGGGGTAAACGAATTACACATCAAGGAAATTCTGTGCAAAATTCAATCCAGTTCAAAATATGGAATAACAAAGCATTAAAATAATAACTCTACTTAAACAATCCATTTTCAAAATGTTTCCATTCAGGAATCTAGTGCCGGGCAAAGTGCCCATTTGAAGATTAAATAAATGAATACATAATTATTATTCGGAATATTTATGAGGTTGAAAAATGGAATCAATATATTTAAGGCAAAGTGTAACAGTAATAAAATTTCCCGGAACATTTCAAGTATCGATTTTATGTTTTTTATTATGGTATTTATCTTATGGTATTTATTGAATTCTACGAATGAACCAGGAAATTACAATAATACTTTATTTTTATTCCAGTGAAGACAAACTTCAAATTAACGTTTCAATTATTTCATTCTATTTATTTAAGAGTTTCATAGCTTCGTGTCACTCATGTGTCTACCAGCGATATCATAAAATATATGAAGCAAAACCAGTTAAGTGCAAGTAACTGAAATAATTTAATTGTTCATGATAGTTCGTGAAAACAAAAGTATTTCTGTTGATACGCCAGATAAATAATTAGTGAAAATAATTCGATCCACTTGTCAATGTGATGACCGTGAATGCTTCTTTTCTACAAAGGTGCGAAATTTATTTTTGAAGCATACAGAAACAAATTTACGAGGAAATATTCATGCTCCGGAAGTATAGGATTAAAATCGGGTATGATGAATTGGGGTCAATTAAGGCATGACGCAGGCAGAACATAAAAAGGAAAAAAAATACAAGAGTTAATCCACGTCAACTAACTTAATAATAAAACGTGAATGCGAGGCAAGCGGCACGCACAGTTCCTACTAAAATAACTGCGAGAAAGGAAACAGAATAAATCCCTGCACATTTCTCTTCGAGACGAAAGTCAGGCAGTAAGAAATTTAATCCGTGTATTTTATTCGGCGTTCTTTTCATTAAATTTGCGCTTCTACTACACAAAACATAATTTGAGTTGTTTTTCAACATAAAACTACGATCAAAATAAGCAAGAAAGCGAGCAATTTACACTGCTGAATAAACAGAATATCAGAAGAGAGACCGTATAATAAGTATACAGATCACTGCCGCTACGAACTACAGTTATAAATGTGAAACTAGCTTATCATTAATCAACACATTATGTGTGTCAAGTAAAATATAAATTAATATGATGGCCAAACAGTCAGAAAACGTTTATTAAATAACAATATGATTAATACAACACAACGTTTCATCAGATGAACAATAAAGAAAGAAGATAAGACCTTGAACTAATTTTAATAATGGAATTATATGTAATATTAAGTCATTTGTGATTAAAGATCTGTTTCTCTAAGAAACACCACTCAGCTGTTCCAAATATTATAACGCGACGAAAGCACTCAGTTGCTTTAAGGTGAAAGGTGGAATCCCCAATTCAAGAGTTTTAAACATAAAAACTTTTATTTATTTATTCATGAGACATCTGTTTCATCAATGTATTTTGGGGTCAATATTTAATAATAGATTTCAAAGTAACACTGAATATATAATAGAGATTTATGAAAGTATTTAACAGAAAAACTTATGATTATGAATTTTGTATGTTACAGTTTTTGTTGAATAGCCGTTCTCAAAATTGTAAAGTTCCACTTTTGTAAACTGTCACACACGTTGTTCGGGGATGGCTACTCTGGATAACGCGTAAATTGCTGTATTTTTATGACCCCAAGAACAGCGAAGTTGAACAGATTTCGCTCACCGCACAGCTCCTCGTTCAGATACCGTGGTAGCGAACTAAATGGAATAATTCGCCGGGTGGGAATTGTGGCGGAGCTGGCTCCAGTCTGCCGGTCTCGTGTAGTTGTAATTTCCAAATTTTCCAACCTACAAATTTGAAATAAACTTCAGAATTTTTTATTGCAGCTTTTTGATATATTTTGATGAATGAAACTGTTTGATCCTTTTCACTGCCGAATCTGATAATTTACTGCTTATGGCGGAGGACATTACGCACGTGATCTTCTCTAGTTCATCGCTGAAGTAAAGTCGTTTCCAGCCGAATATAGAACATTCTAAGTAATTTGCCAATCAGATATTTTCTAACGAACGCGGCATCGTAAAATGGACCAATAATAAAATTGTCTGTGTCACACACGTGCCGAGCCAAACAATGTTACTCATTTATTATTGACCGCAGTTTCCATCTGTCTTCAGACAATGCCTATCCGGTAATGTTTAAAATGTTGATAAAATTTTACAATAGATTAATTAAAAATGTAAATAATTCTAAATAAATGGGCAATTATCTAAATTAACGATACCAGTTCATTACAGCGTAAATGTTTGATTAAAATTGTAATCGAAAATCTCTTGAAGATGAGTGTTCTGATAAATTAGATTGCATACTCTCCTAAGATTTTCAATAAATAATTTGGTTACAAGACTATGTTTTTAAAATTTTATTCAAAATTATTTATATAGCAGTAAATAATTTTTTAATCATTGAAAATCTTAGAAGAGTATGCAGTCATATTTATCAAATTACTAGAGAAATTTGAAGCAATTTTAAATTTATAACATTAATCAATCAGTAAGATGTCAACATTAGTATTGTTCTCCTGATGAGGTCCCAAATTAGGGACGAAACGTAGCGATATATGGTAATAATCCCTTTCTTAATTTTTTGACTGTTTTGATTACAAGTACTTATTTATTGAATTTTTATATACAGATAAATCTCGATGTTAAAAGTAAAACGTAAACACCATTGGTTTTCGTGTTGCTGCGTTCCCAGGAGTAAAGTGGATCACAGTTGCTTGCAATTGCCGGACAGAATCCTTACACTGCAACTAGTTAACCCTTGACTACCTTGCTCTACCTTTTCGCATTCCCCCTTTCATCCCTTTCCTAAGCTAGAAGAGGGGAATGGCCACTACATGGATTACATATACACACACTTCTTCTTGCGATTGAAATGCTGTTGCTTTACTTACACTTAAATAGCGATTTATGCTGCCGAATACTCATGTGTTCTCTACATTAGATTTTAAATGCTATTTTCTTCATACATACCTTGTTCCTCACTGCCCCATGGATGATTATGCCAAAAACAATCCAAGAAAAATACCATAGTTGGTAACGTTCCAACTAAAATTTACGACTTTTATAATAATATATTTAATATATCTTTGCAGTAAAAACTTAAATTGGTTGTGACTGTTTATATTGATTGATAAGTCTGTGAAAAAGGCTTACAATTTAATTTTGTGTCATAAAAAAATTTAATCGTAAATTTTTATGTTTCATTTCCACGAGAAGTTTTTAATATCACCTCCAACTATTATAACAGGAAACTCTATACAGAAAATTTAATACAATTATTAAGAGTAAGTTGTGTGCGAAGCAATATTCACTTTAGTTAAATTTAAGTTGCATACACATTCTTCTAGAAATTTTTGATAACTAGTTCAAAAAACATACTTGCATATTTTTTGTGTGACAGTGTGGCTCAAATATTGGTAAATATGAAGTGGACAGTACTAAAATTTTTGTTGATTTGTACATTCGGCATTAGTTAACTTTTATAATTACTTTAACGCTCATTTTTATTAAAATATATGCTATGGTATTACGAAATCGGGACTTTCTTCTCGATCTTCAGTATATTTTAAAGTACAGGAGCAAGCGATACGAATATTAAGTGGCAAAAATAGAAGAGAAAGTTTTAAAAGTGTTATCATAGCTATTGGAGGATTAATATTACCTAGTACACTCATTTTAGAAAATTTAAAATTCGTAAGAGGTTATAAAAGATAGATTGTGAGTAATAATAATGAAAATCGCACGTTCCTCTGGACAAACAACGTTCGCACTTTGCGATAAAATTACAGTATTCGGAAATAAAACTATTTATATGTCTTCCCCTTAGAATTAAGAACATAAATAGCTTCAACCTATTTGTAAATAAATGTAAAACTATGCTAATTTATTTCGCGTATTATTCTGTTTATTAATTCGTAAATCTGTCTAAACGTAACGCAAATTAGTTCACTATATTAAGTTTAATTGGTATTAATGAATTTAAGCTTTCCCGGTGTAAATTATTAATAAATTTTCGCGGTTGAACATCAGGTTCAGAATTCTTGATGTTGACGTTTCTGCGGTCATTTTCTATCGCTGTCTTCAGATTATGTCGCTGCATTTCGTTTGTTCTGTATTTATAGACTAGGACTCCAAGACTCCCTGCTGCGATCTGATTTTCCGTTGAAGACCGAGTTAAGGACACATGTGTTTCCATGTCGCGTAATATTTTAATAATTGGATTCCCGCGATACTGATTTTGAAGCCAGAGTCTTTGTTTAAAAGATTGTCCTTGTGACGGTCGTCAACGGAAAATCAGATCGCAGCAGGGAGTTTTTGAGTCCGAACCTATAAATACGGCATGAACGACACGCAGCGACATTGTTTGAAGAGAATGAACTGAGAAACGTCAACATCTTAACTTGGAGCTTAACCATGAAAATTTTATTAATAATTTAATTCGTATAATTATATTTCTTCTTTCGACATTTCTTACTCATCGTTGACCGTGTAGAAGACTACGAACATCCAGCCGAATTATTCTTCAGACGTCAAGAAGGCGTTGTTAATTGTTGTTTGTTGTTTGGTATATGCATAAATATCTGGTATTGAATGTGATGTATACCGAATTTAGAATAAATGGAAGTGTTATATTTCTTAAGAAAATATTTTAAGTGACTATGGTTTTGTCAAAATGAGGTTTAAAAGTATGAACTATAAATCACAATGGACCTTCTCGTGATCAAGAGAATGTGGAATTTTAAGCTCCGGGAAACCCATAATTCAACTCAGAAGTTACAGGTTGTGTATCAATACATAGCTAAATTTAAGTTTAAATCTAGAATTGGAGGACGAGAAATTGGAAAATGTGGTAGCGTCATGTTTCAAACCGTAATTCCGACCATGACTCGAATATTGTGCTGGTACTATAAACACCAGGCACGAAGATAGATTGAACCTGAGAATTTTTAAGTTAGGAACAAAGTCTATAGTATTGATTGAGAATCGTTGGCAAACAGATGTCAGAAAGGAGGCCTTCACGCTCCACTTAAATCTTAATCAAGAACAATAGCATGGAAAGGCATACTCGATCAACTAAAAATGTCATAATCGAAGATTTTTTTATGAAAACACACGAAAATAATTAATCATGATTAAGTTCAGCAGCCAATTGTTAAAACTTACCTGCAACACTTTCTAACAAGAATTTTGCAGAAGCAAGAAGACGTACATATTTATGAAGTGAGGTGGTAATTTTAAGGTTTATTTACCAAACTATTGTAATAAACATATAAACTGTATCGATTAGTTTTATTTAACTGAACAAAAGTATTTTAAGAAACTTGGTATTAAATTTAGAGGAATACGCAAAATATTACTAATTATATCTTAATAATGCATTATTAACTAACAAAATTGATTTCCCGGTAAAAATAGGATATCTGTCAAACTTTCTCAATTATATGTATTCAATAATCATTAAAAGAAGTGAAAACTGGAAGCTTTATAAATTTGTTGCAACACATTAACGTTGAATATTAAATGGCCAAGAGAGAAATAAATGAGATATTTTATATATTATGTATAAATGAAGTTAGTGCTTTATGAATTAAGAAAATTAATCGGTAATACAAAGACAAATATTCAAACACGACAACAGTTATTCGCTTTCTTAACTGATGGTTTTACGTGCGTTAACAATATTTATGATAGTTGTCGTTTTGCTTTTACCAAGTTTTTGCCACAAGCCTAATTAATATATATAGTGTTCTGCAGTCAGCGATCGGCTAGACTTGAATTGACATAATCGCTTCACAGCGTAGACCTGGGCATCACGTCAGCAGTCGATGCCACGCCGATTATTGGTCTATTATGAAATTAAAACAAAACAGATTAATTTACATGTCACAAATAATAAAAGATATACAAGTATATGTTACGTGTTTACGATAACTACAAAAATTTAAAGTGATTGTAAACATAATCAATTATCAACTCATTCGCATTATTATCCACTTATAATACCACATTTTTCCAAATATCATCATAGGCAACTGTTTTACTTAATATTTGTTGATCCTCGCTTTTATAGCGACCACATAAAATTTTAAAATTAGTCTAGTTCCCAAGACATCCCCAAGGACTACCGCCTTATCGTGGACGGGAGGTTTGAGTGCTCCTTTGACCCGGAGAGCTTAAGCTCCTGGTAGGGCCACCCAAGCCAGACAGGTCAAGGGTAGGAGCCAGAACAAGAGTAGTCCACTGGTCCTCAAAGTTGGGGGTTGGGTGTTGGGCCAGCTCCTCATCACCCGTAAAAAGTGAAAACTGCTAAACGCTACACAAATAAGCCTCGGATAAGGACGGATACTGGACGAAGACAAAAGCAAAGGACAAGGAAAATGATTTTGGGATCTTGGAATGTGAAGACACTGTTACAAGCCGGGAAATTACAAGAACTGGCTGAACAAGTAGAGAACTCTAGTATTAATTTAGTCGCAGTTCAAAAAACAAGATGGCCAGGGTTAGGACGCATAAAGAAAAGTAAATTTACCGTTTATTATAGTGGTCCCAACACAAGAACGGGACAAGCAGGCACTGGCTTCTTTGTAACTAACCCATTTGTCAAATTAATTATTGGTTTTACAGCTGTAACAGAAAGACTACGCATTATGGGTAGATACAATAAGATTACATTAGTGAATGTATATGCTCCCACGAATGAACAACAAGAAGAGATTAAGGAAATATTCTATGAGGAGTTACAGAGATCTTTGGAAAGAATACGTATGAATGATATAATAATTATCCTTGGGGATTTTAACGCACAGATAGGGAAGCAGGACGTGTATCTTAAGGTAACCGGCCCCTACATGTTGCACGAAGAAACAAATCAAAACGGCGAACTTTTGTGTAATTTTTCGGAAATTAATGACCTAATTGTGATGAACTCAGTTCTGCCACAAACCCATAAACCAGGGAACGTGGACGTCTCCTGATCTAAGGGTTGTAAACCAGATAGAGATCTATCTGCTTGTACTGGTTAATAGGAAGAAGAAAAACATAATAGAGAACGTCAGAACGCTACGCGGATTAAACATAGACTCAGACCACTATCTTGTGAAAGTCATAGTACATCAAAAAATGCCACCAGCTCGCACATCGAAAATAAAATCCCCAGAGAAATGAAATAAAATAAATATGCAGGAGACAGAAATGATTAAGAAATACAAGCATATACTTTATGAAAAACCGAAGACAATTAGAAGAAGTCAATGATGATTGAGAAGATCTCTAAAGTAAAATATGTGAAACAGCTGAGGCTACTATTGGAAAGTGTAACCGAATAAACGGAAAAATAGATGTTGGATGAAGAATGCAGAGAAGCAGTGTTCAGGAAAAATGAAGCTGGAAGTAAAATATTACGGGTCAGGACGAGAGGAAATTATGAGAATTATCAAAGAGAAAGAATAAAAGCAAATCAGATTTGTAAAAGGAAGAAAAATAACTGGATTAACTGGAAAATCATCGAAATGAATGATAATTATAGAAGGAATGAAACAAGAAAATTTTGGGGGGAAGTGGGAAAGATGAAGATAATCCAAAGTAATCTAGGTATGTGCAATGACAAAAGTGGGAAATTACTAATCCAGGAAGATCAAGTTTTAGAGAGATGAAAAACCTTCTTCAGAGAATTATTCACTACAACTGACGAATATATTGAAATGAACATTTCACATGACGAAGATGAGATCGATGAGCCCTCCCTCGACGAAATTTGTTACATAATTAACTATTTAAAGCGAAATAAAGCATCTGGATCAGATAACATTCCCGGAGAACTGATTCGATTTGGAGGAAGACATCGTCGAATCGAGATACATAAACTCACACTTAAAATTTGGCGCACCCATCAGATGCCAATCCAGTGGAAAGAAAGTATCATTTTCCCCATATATAAAAAAGGAGACAGATTTGATTGCAAGAATTATAGACCAATCTCATTATTAAGTGAAACGTATAAGATATTTGCAATTGTATTGAATAATAGATTGGTAGAATATGTTGAAAGAAAGTTAAGTGACCACCAAGCTGGCTTCCGACAAAATAGATCGACAGTTGATAATATATTTTCAGTTCGCCAACTATATAAGAAGTGCCACGAAAATGAAATTGATCTGCATAATGTATTTATTGATTTTGAGAAAGCCTTTGACTCAGTGCTGAGCCATAAAATAATTGAAAATCTGAGTAAATACAGTGTACCCTGCAACTTAATAAAATTGATCAGTTTAACCCTCACAAATACTAAGGCCAGAGTAAGAGCAGGTAACATGCTGAGTGAAGAATTTGAGGTGAAACATGGGGTAAAGCAAGGTGATCCATTATCTGCAACTCTGTTTTGCATCACAATGGACGCAATTTTTTCCCAGATTGATGTCAAGGGCAATATAACCACCCGACTGAAACAATTTCTGGCTTATGCAGACGATATATTACTAATGGCGTGAACTAAAAAATCACTACAAGAAATAGTTATAGATCTTAAAGAGATGGCAGTGCAATATGGCCTCAAAATCAACTGTCAGAAAACAAAATATATGAAATGTAAAGTAGGCGGTCATAAAACAGAAGATATCACAATTTAACATATTACATATCAGGAAGTCATAAGTTTTACATAAGTGGAACTAACACTATTGACGAAGAAATAAGAGAACGTATAGCAGCTGGAAATAGGGCATACTTTGCCAACATAGATTTATTTAGAAGTAGGCTCTTATCAGAAAATGCCAAGTTGAGGTTATATGAAGCAATCATCAGACCAATAGTAACCTGAGTTATGAAGGAGAATGATATGCAAAGACTGTTGATTTTCGAAAGGAGAATTATGAGAAGGATCTATGGACCAATAAGAGACATGGATGGTTGCTGGAGAAGCAGTCATAACCACGAAATTAACAAATCGTAACAAACAATCGTAAGACATATCAAAGCCCTAAGGTTAAGCTGGTTTGGTCATCTTTATCGAATGAATGACTACAGAACAGGAACGAAAACCTATAATTGGTGTCCTTTATCAGCGTGGAAGAAAGGAAGAACAAAGGTCAGATGGCGAGATGATGTGCTGAAAGACTTAAAAGTGCTAGAAATAAAGAATTGGTCAGTCCAAGTACAACATCGGAAGAGCTGGAAGACTGTTCTGGAGAAGGCGAAATTGATCGAAGGAACGTTGTAGAGCCTCAGAAGAAGGTAGTTTCCAAGATGTTTATATTTATTTGCTTTTTTCATCTGTCCTTATACTCCAACACTCTTTCGGGATATACTTTCAGAAATCTTTTCTTATCGAAGCCATTACCGTGTCTCGTAACAATATACAAAAAAACAAAAAAAATCGCTTCGTTTGCTGCCTAGAAACTGTAACTATATTTCTACTGTTTACCCTTTACAGGAGGTTCTTAATCATTGTTTCAGAACCAAAATGTAACCTTTATTCTGCCAAATACGGCTGTAATTTAACATTAATAGTGAATATTCGCTTTAAAACAACACATTACAATGCATTCGCGGTCTAAGATATTATTCTTCCCAAGGATGTGATCATCACTGACTTTCCTTTAACGCGCGACAACAATTACGATTTAAATTGAATAAAATAGTGACTCCAAATGTCATGTGACAAAGCCAGACAGAAGAAACGAGGCTAAAACTGTAATTAACTCGAAACAGCTCTAAGCCGTTGCTCGGATAAATGTGAAAGTAAGCAGCTCAATCTACATCAGTTGAGGATGCTTCGTGAAATCCTATAAATGTTTCGGTTTGTAGCAATCAGATAAAGTGATTAAAAGCAGTCTTCAAAATTTCATTCATTGAAAGCAAATTAGGAATGACCGCACTTTATAACTAACAGCATATTGAGTTACCTCAACTTCAAGTTGATTTTTAGATTAACTCAGTTGTCAGTTCTTGCTTCTTGCTCTTCACTACAACTGCACAATCAGACGGAGTGGTCGCTGATCCCTCTCATCCACATTTATTTTACGACACTATTGATGAGGAAAGCTTTGAGATGAACCAACAATTCCTCCCGTTCACTCGTTTGGTGGTTACCCTCAACGATCAGAGTTGCAGTAATCTACAATTCTATGCTGTTTCCGTACAAATATCTGGACTGGACTAAGATTAAATAAGGGGAGGACAATGAAAGGAAGAATATCAACCTTTTTTCTCATGATATGTTGCACGTCTGATATATACTGAACACACTTATGATAGTAGTGAGTCACTTCAGGAATGTGACAGTACTCAGTTTAGTACATGAAGTTTATTTCATCTAGGTGGCTGACAGATTTTTAGTAATAAGCTACATAAGACCCACAAGATGCTTCTTCAATTGCAAAGGAAGGGATAACGATTAACTGGGAACTTTATGGGTCCTTCAAAGAACTTGCTTTTGTCAGATCGGGCTTTCGGTACTAGTCTCACACCCTTACATATGACTTTAGTGAGATTTGCAGCTGGCATTTACGACTCCATCATCTGGCTGTTATTCCCATAGAAACTTTGTCCGTGAGATGTATATAGTTGTTGGGGATCTTGCATTATTTGAATCACCTGACAAAAGCAACAAGGATTGTAAAAATGTTATTTTTTAAAAACTATTTTTTCAGTTTTGACTCTTTATTTATCTAATTATCATACTTTTAACACAGGTGTTTTATATTTTACAATTTTTATACAATTAACTTGTAAGCTTGAACTATATATTGTAATGCCAATTAATTAAGACATTAATTGTAAAATTAGAAATATAAATTGTTTGAGAAATCCTTTGTAACGGCAGGAGCCTTTGTCGGAAGGTCCGTCAAAATAGCGTATGCGCGCTCAAATTGCGAGACGAGAGGACAGTTTGCATTAAGATATTGAGGTGAGAGACAGCTCACGGAAAGACCTCGTCGAGGTATAACAGTTTTTGGAAGGAGAATTCAACATGGTTGGCAATCAGCAGGAAAAGTAAAACATTCATAAAAGTATAACATCGAAACCTGCAAGCAAAAGACAGTTTTTGTGACCATAGCCGGCCAGAAATAGCAAAAGTTTCGGTTTAAGTCCGGAACAATAAAGACTACCCAATCGACGAATCGTAGAATTCACATAAGGCGAGCGGTCAACCGATAGATGGCGAAAGGAGGATCATCCGAGTTCCTGACGACATATAAAAATTTTGATTTAGAATCTGTGAGTTTAGAAGTTGAGTAAAACCTACAATAGTGTTCTCTAAAATAAAGGTACGATGGAATGCTGGGCAGACATGAGTAACAATTTACGAAACAATTAATTATGTAAACGTAATTGAAAGATAGCCGTTATATTTCATTCTCTTTTTGATTAAAATTGTTAATCAGAGTCAATCTTTTTACTTTTAATTTCGTTCAAAATTATTATTCGTTCTAGTTTAATTGACGAATTAATTTCTTTTCTTTTAATTGTAATTTTTTGATGATAAGATTATAAATATTATTGAATCGTCCATTATCAAACCCAGTGGATACCCTGAGAAATTGAATATTATAAATTTTGTAATTGTTTGAGTTATTGCCACAATAATTTTTTTATGTTAATTTAATTAAGCTTTCATTTAAAAGCCTATCTTATTTGTTTATTACAATATATTTTAATAATTGAAAGGTGGTCTTAATTAAAAGAATTAATTAACAAAATTATTAAGATTTAAAAAATTTGTCTTTAAAAGTACAAATTGTAATCCCTACTTTATACGCCGAATTTCATCAAGTTAACAAACAAATATTTTATTTCATTTTTGCAGTTCGTGGCGTTCTTGGAAAAATACAACTTTATATTTAACAATGAAATACGTCGAAATTCTCTTTATCTCAGAGTCATTACTGGGTTTGATAGTAAGAACAATCCAATTTAATAAACTAACATTAACAATTCAAACTCATTGAAGATAACTTAATACAATACAAAAATAAACGAAATGAAATAAACTAAATGAAAAGAAAAACGAACGAAATCTGACTTCTACCTTTAATCCTCGTTTGCAGATTTCAAATAATTGTTTTGTACTCACGAATGTCTTTCTGGTACCAGATCTGATTCTTGGACCTTGAGGACAACACTCACTAAAAAGGCCATTATTCACTGATTCTACACATTAAATTCTTAAATACACAAGATCGATGTTCTCGTTCTCTACCACCTGGAACTTTGGATCATCCGCCCCTCGGACATAGGTTCTTGTTGCCTCTACGCGAAATTCAGTTCAGTCTGTGTGAAGAAAAACTTTTGCTTCCAACTTTGCGATTATTATTTTAGTCTCTCCGTCAAAACTGTTTACTCGCGATTTTTGTAAATAGATCTCGCAGTTGGACCGCGCTATTCATACTTTTAGATCAGCATCCACATTTTACACTTTCAGTTACCGTGTGTACTGATCTGTTTCGCTTCTCGCCGCAGACTAACTTCCTACTCGCGCGCATTTCCCGGCAACATTATCCGACAAAGAGCCGTGATTGTTACTTTCAAAACTCGTCCCGCTAACAATCCAATTATATTAAAACAATTAATGGCCTCTTTTATTGGTATTACAATATATATTGTAATACCAATTAAGGAGGCCATTAATGACTTTAATTATGATGAATTGTTTAGCGGCACTGATCTCATAGACTACAATGGAAAACATTGACTAGCTTTGTTGTGAACTGCACGCATTGTACGGAAGATCAGTTGGTTGCAGTCTGGTGAAACTAATGATCGAGAGACGGAGCAGAATTTAAGAATACGAACAGCGTGGTCCAAGCATAGAAATTCAACTGAGAGACTTATATGTTTTAAAAATCTAAGTAAAAACGTCTGGACGGAGAGACAAGAAATAAAAAAACCTACGAAGCTGAAACAAAAAGTTAAGCGCCACGTTCAGAAACTTGGACGGTCCGAAATAACATTTTCCGCAGAAAGGCATTGAAATAATACGTACGACTTTTGACCGGAGGAATAATACAAGAACTACAACCGTGTGCTTTGATCAAGTGTAGAATCAGTGATTAATGGCCTTTTAGTGAATTGTGTCTCCAAGCTCCAAAAATAAGGTTGGTGGCAGCCGGACAGTTGTAAGTACAAACCAAAATAATGAAATTTCTGTAAACGGTATTTAAGGGTATAGTCAGATCTCGGTTCTATTCAGTTTGTTAGATTTTGTATTCCGTTCGTTTCAATTTGGTTGAATTGTTAATTATTTAATTTATATTTTGATTCTTCTTACTTATCAAACCCAGTAAAGGCCCTGAGAAGAAGAGTTATTAAATTTGATTGTTTGTGAAATATAAAAGATTTATTTTACCTTGAACACCACAAATATAAAATAAAAATATTTGTTTTGTAAATTTTAAAATATTGAATTCGGCGTTCCAACCTAGGGCAAATCATTTCTAAAACTAAATGAACACCTGTTGAAATAATCTTTGGCAATTAAAAGTTTTTTTAATCTTAATAAATTTTGTTAATTAATATCATTTCTATTTTTCTCATTTACATTTTGGTTCCACAACATGGGGCAGTTAAATAAATTATTTAAGTTAATTATTACAATATATATATATATATATATATTGTAGTAATACAAATAATCTCAGATAAGCCCCACATTGGAGCGTCAATTTTGTAGTAAACCAATTATAAAACGACATTTTTTTTGTTTTACTTCACATACGGGCGCCAATTTGTAATAAACACAAATAAATTACTGTTTTTCAATTTAATTTACGAAGGAAGCCACACGTTGAAGACGTCAATTTGTGGTACTCACAAATATTAAAATGATTGGGTGATTTAGTAAGATTCAAGATTATAAAATAGACAAACAAATTAATTTATTAACAGACAAACAATTGAATTTACACAAGTTATCATTTAATTTTTTACAACAGTTATTAATTAATGTTTAACAATAAAATTATCTCTTTCTCAGAGTCGTTTACTGGGCCTTTAATAAAACAAATACTTTGTATAAAGACTTCTAGGGTTTCCGGTCGGGTAACGTGATTTGAGCACAACGTTAAACAAATACTTGTCAAACAATTTTTTTACAATGCAATAAAGTAAAACACATACAATAAAATCTTTAAATTCTAACCAAATTCCAAATCATAAATCTGAAATTTGACGATAATACCTTTGCTTATGAGTTTACAAATATGAATGCTATGAAATATTACCTTACGGTCTTTCGTAATCCATGAAATTCGGCTCGTTCGCACAATCACACTTAAGTCACTTTATATCCAGGCCATAATGAGCACCAAGTTGTGCACACACTTTACACTGAACACTTTCGTCAGTACAACTAAGCAGATTTTTCACGTAACAGTAGACTATCACACGACTGCAACTTTCGTCTGTCCACAGCTATATTTCCACGACGACCTTACTCTCACGAAGACTCACGACGAAGTCCTCTCTCACGACGACTCACTACGACTTTTTCCTCATGAAGACTTTTACTTCGAACAATTTACTTATTTATTTCGAACACCTAACTTGGCCCGATGTTCACCACAGAGGAACTCTACTGCCAGACTGCCTCTCTCACGACGACTCCGCTTTTACACTCGCCTTTTGCACACCTCCCAACAAATCCGGGTGCACTTTTGCACATCTCCCCAAACAGTCGTGCGCACACTTTCCTCTAAGGTGCCATCTGCCCCAATTATCCCAACATTGCATCATACTTGGGTACAACCCGTGTGTTTTCTGCCGCTGACAATGCGAGTACAACTACGCCTCACGACGGCCTTTTCATACCTCCCCACAGAGTTCGGCCGCACTTTTCACACCTCCCCACAAATTCTGGAGCACTTTTGAACACCTTCCCACTAATTCGGGTGCACATCTCCCGACACCCTCGTCTAATCTGTCATCTGCCCCCAATTATCCCAACATTGCATCTTCCTTGGGTACAACCCGTGTGCCTGCTGCTGCTGACAATACGAGTCCAAATATTTGTTTATTAATTAATTATTTCCTTTTAATGACTACAATATATATATATATATATATATATATATATAGTAATGTAACATGCAAATTTCGACACATAAATCAAATTAATTGTCTGTACTTTATTCTCGTGGTTCCCCTTAAACTTCGCTTATAAATTTTGCTCTGCTAACAGACATTTGGCATTTCAGTGTTGTAATGTAACGCAGGTCAGTTACACGACAATAAATAAGTATATAACTTTAAGTCACAATTTTTTTCATAACATGAAAAAAAATTTTTGATTGAGTTTTAGTAACAGAATATTAACATAATCATTGAAGAAATTTTAGGTCATATTATTAATCATTATAGTATTATCTTGGTTTCTCTATTTTCAACTATTTTTTTACGTTTCGAAGTATGGCCAGCAAATTTATTTATTGCGTTAGATTATTTATTGTTAGACAAATTTCTATACGTTTCATTCTTACCAAGATAAATGAGAATTTACAACAAAATATAAATGAGAATTTTTTATAGGAATCTTTAAAGAAATGAAAATGTTATATCAACTCCATTGGGTTATTAGAAAATATTTTAATTTGATAAATAGGGAACATACACCTGTTATCACACGAAGATCATACCGTAAAAGTTAATTAAGCAAAATGTTAGTTGGTTATCTCTCATAAAATCTGTAACTAATAATGTGATCAGCGCTTTTGTTTGTCTTTCAAAGTTATAGACACATTGTTTTAGAGTAACAGGCAACATGAGTGTAATCCACGTGGTGGCAACTCCCCTTTAACACGAAAGGATTTGAAATAGGGGCTGCGGTAGAGGAAGATAGACAAGGATTAACTAGGGCCCCGGGCTGTGTTTTAAGGATCCTGCCCGGCATTCGCCTGAACGTGGTTCAGGACAAACCTCCAAAACCCTGCATCAGGTAGGTCGGACAGTAGGTACTCGTCACACGCCCTTCCGATGGCAGGAGAGGGGTTTGCTGTGGGGCGCAGAATTCTCTTCTCCACGCATCGACCAGTTTAGAAGGCAGCTTGCCGACTATTCCAACAACTCTCACCGTATGCCCAAGGTCTGCGACCCCGGAAAAAAGGCCGAGTTGCCTTAGTTCAAAAACGGAGAGAGGAAAAAAAGAAATCCCCAAAGGTATCCCTTACGTCTCTCCAGAAATATTCTATCCCCATCTGTGACAGATACTATTTTTTTTAGGATAACAGGTTACACGAGGGTAATGGTGGCAACTCCACTTTAATAGCATAGGAAAGGATTTTAAAGGGGAGATGCGAAAGGGTAAAGGAAGGTAGCCATGGGTTAACCTGGACCCCCGAGCTATGGTTTAAGGATCCAACCCTGTATTCGTCTGAAATTGACACACAATAGAATACCTGCATCAGGTAGATCGAGTAGTAGGTACTTGTCCCACGCCCTTCCGACGGCGGGAGAGGGGTTCGCATTATAAGAGTAAAGTGACAGGAAATAACTGCCAGATGACAAAACAATTTTTGATTAATTAATAAATTTACGTTTATTAATTTGTGTCACTACCTCAGTCTGAACTAAAAAGAATTGTAAAGACATGAGAGTCTAAGGCTAACAAAAAACAAGGCAGGGCTTACAAATACTTTTATTCTCTTATATTAAAGCAGCACGATAAGTAGTATATCTGTCCTAAGAAACCGGCATGATTAATGTGAAGGTGACGCTACCAGATGCATCGGCAATGAATGGAAGCTATACGTGAATAATATTATGTCATGCAGTTAGATGAATTACAGCGAAATATGTAAAGAAAATGCAGGACGCCAGAAATATAAAATCACTACACTAAAATGAGAAGACAATGAAAAAAATTCATCATGTATATCATATAAATATAAGGTAAGAGGCATTCTTGCAACAAAATGAAGTCTTGTAAGTTAACGAGACCACAAGTTATGCAATTATGCAAGAAAATGCACCAAAAGATATATACACATTAAAATTGGACGTTTAATGAAGAACAAAATATACCTCTGAAGAATTATTAGGAACTGAAATGCAGAGGATCAACAAAAAAACGAAAATTAGTGCGTATGATCAAGGAGATCGTAATGAGCGAGGTGAAAGGACTGCAATTTGCAGTGTGCCTCCTATTTGTTTTAATGTACTTCAAATAAAGTTTTTGTCTCGCCCTCGCAAGGGATGGTCAGAGGTGTTGAAAGGATCAGCGCAGATGGGGGAGCTGTATGGGGAAAACAGATCAAGTTGTTGTCGAAAACGGACGGGTGGGTTAGAGAGACAACATTGTGTTTCGCAAGTTTCGTCTGGATTTAGTGTTGGCAAAGGTTGTGTTGGTGCCTTCAAGATATGATGCAGACAAAATATATGCTGTTCTACTCATCCAGACGGTTTTTATTGAAGATTGCAGATCTACTGATAAAGTATGCTCTGAATGTGGACGAGTTGGCAAGGAGACTTTAGAGGATACGGACTGGACGATTGGGGAATAGCAGATCGAGTTTATAAAGAGATGGAAATATAAAATTTTCTGAATAAGGACTTGCTGTAGGAGACAAGATAAGAAGAAACGTAGCTCGCATTTCCCGATGACACCAGCTGAAATTTACTTAAGCTAATCCCGCGGTAATCTCTAATTCATTTTCCAAAAAATTTCAATTCCCATATTCATGCTAGTTCTATTCATATTCAACCCTAAGATATTTTTATTGTACACCACATGTGGGCGGCTGGACTCTACGTAGAGGGTTATCCGGGATGCCGCTTCCCGGTGTACCATAAAATAGATCCAGAGCAGACCACATTGCGCCCACCCGTAAAACTGCTCGCATTGCTTCAAATCACACGGGACGTGGGCAACAAACTCATTGCTTCCAGTATCCATGTGTGGGATATGATGATTCTGTCACATCGAACCGTTACTAATCATGGCTTATACTATTAGTCTGAGTACTTCGGTCAGCAGAGGACTCCTAAATGGTATGGCTTGAAGGGAGATGCAATAAATTATGGGGAGTGGCTTGCAGTCCTCATGTACCTTGATATCGGTAGCCGGGTGACTGGCTTAACTAGTACCCTATATGAGTACTGGAATCGATCAATAACGGGTCGGGAATTGCCTAGAAAATCACTAATAACTGAGTCCACTCAAGACGGTCGTCTAGTCTACAGACTAAGGTGTTGAGGGTGGCCAATATTAGTTATCCGACGACGAAACCGTGCGAACGCAATTACCCAACGGAAGTAGATAGACACTAGCTCTACTGAACCGATATTTGATTAGAGATGCCCAGCGAAAGGTTACGGTCCAAACTGGCCCAGGAGGAGGCCGCACCGGTGATGGGGTACCTCAATAACCTAGAAGTGCCTGGGGGTCGCACACGGTTTGCCCAAATAGCGACCTAAAACAGAGCAATGCGTGTGTTCGACTAGAACCTTCAGCGAAAAACTCTGGTAGTCGGGGTGAGCGAAAACCCAGCTTCTGTATAGCTTTCTGGACAGCAGATCAGCTCACAAAATGGGTCGGACTCGACGTGGCAGTGGGTTACGTAAAAAATCCCTCGAGGTGGTGCTAGCACGTCGGTCTTGGATAACTATAACCCAAGAGTTCAGGCCCGGCATTGAAGCCTCAAGCCCTTGAGTGCGTGATATCCAGTGGGGTAGCTGACTGCATCCCCCCTGGAAACAGGGAGATAAAACCCAGGTTGTGGGATCCATATTAAATCTCTTAAACGAGAGATAGCATCTAATGTAAGAAGCAGCAGTTTTTAAAACGCTTTAAGGACTTTCTCCCTGCGAAGCCTATCGGTATAGGCGGGGAAGCGGTGTGCCGGCAACGGCACATGTGCTATATTCACACTACTAACTTACTGTACAGGGCGCACTTTGTATATCTGTAAATCAAATCAAATTTGTATATTTAATCAAAGTAATTCTATATAAAATTCAGAGTCCTATTAATACATCTTTATCGCAATAAGAACGAAGTGAAATAAAGAAATAACTTAGGAATCCCCAAACGTTTGCTGAATCAAAGATACTTGACAAATACAAGAAGAAATTGATGCTTGAAGTTTGAAAGTTACTAATTATTTTAAAAACTGTTGATAGTTACAACGGTAAAATTAAAAGAGATTTAAATAAATGGCTGATAGAAAATATTATAAAAGATAATTTCTGACAGCAGACTGCGTCAATGATCTAAATAGAACTGAGTGTATCTATTAGGAAAATCACAAAAATGCCCAGGAATAAGGAACACTACTTCCTGTACAGTCACTTCTGCAAGGCACTAAATGAGTCATAGGTGATACTGAAAATAATAAACGTGAGCATTTGTCAGTAATTATGTAATACTTTGTGACAAAATGTAGGTAGAAGTACGTAAGCATCAGATCTAGACGTCGATTATCGCGAATTGTATGTCTCTAAATACATGTGGGAAAGCTATTTGAAATAATTGAAAAAAGCAGAGAAACAAATTTACTTGTCTGCAGCGCTGTAGATTATCCTCGAAACTGCAGTAGAGCGGCCAAACCTTTAAGTTAAGGGCGGTCCCCAGTGCGTGCTCCGCAGTTCTGTCCGTCTCGTGTGTTTCAAAAGAGGGGAAGCGGACTCTCTCTCGATAGAATTTGCATCCGATGTAAAACAGCACGTTTAGTATTCGGGGACGTGCCTTCACCCGCGCCTCATGGGGATACAGACGGACGAATAAAATTGTCTTATCGATAGATATAAAAGTCCAAACCCCTGACAATGTATTTGTGAACAGCTATAGGCATTATACTTGACAGATATTTATGTGTAATGAATTAATTTAACGATACTGCGTTCAGATGCACACGAATAAATAGGCTACAGTGTTGATTGAATTTACGAAATTAATGAATGTTTAATTCCATGATCGGACGTGGACGGCATTAATCGTTAAGGTAAAGAATAATAATTACTTTAATAAAATTTATTTTGCCGAATTACTTAACAATGTTTTTTTTATATACTGATTATTATTAGTGTGGAGTATTGTTTTAAAAGTATTTATTTAATCCTTGAGTTAAATTTACTTTTTTCGTTGAACATCAGTCTCTCAACCAGTTTTTAAATTTCCGAGAGAATTTAAGAATATTTGGTCATTAAATACAGCAAAGTTGAAAGTATGTTACAGGAATGTTATACTATATATTGTGCTATATTAAAGAAATTCAATTGTATCGATGAAAGTAATTTACAAACGAGTGTGCTTATTTATATAAAAAAAATTGGTAGTAATTTTCATATATAATTATAAAAATGTTTTATTTCAATAAGTTGCTTTTTTGTCAGTTCTGTAAGATACATATATTTTAACTTTAAAAACTGATACAGATACCTGTGAGGTTATCATCATCAACAAATATATGTGCAGTTCAGAGCTCAAAATTGAAGCTGATTCTGCACTATCTTAACTTTAATTGTGTAAATGAATAGCATTTTCTGTATATTTAACTTACTTGTTTACCTGACTGAAGAAAATAAACTTCTCAAACTTTTTAATTGTAGAAACATTACTTAAATTTATGTCTTCCTAAAAGTCTTCATTGGAATGTAGGTTATTTAGAATGTTTATAGTAGCAGTACTGGTTGTTCAAGGAAGTCTTAGAAAAACGTGATGCTACATGATATCACAGTTAAAATATTTTTCAACGATTACTAGGAGGATGATACTTTTACAATATGAGAATTGTTTTAAGGAATTGAATGATGATTTTTTTTCCTTTTCTAATTTATTATTTAAAACTCAGATTGTTTATTTCCTCTACAAATTATTCATTATCTATATAGAAAAATAGAACCTTTATGGAGTAAAATATGAGCTCTGATTCTCATATTCTAACTCGTTTCTGTTCTTTCCGAAGAATGCAGTCTCATCAGATTCTAGAAATCTACTAAGACTTAATAAAGTGATTCTGTTCCAAAAATGAGTTCGTGTATGTTAACGCTACAAAAAACCACAGTCAATTATATGTACTACACATATAATTTCTGTAACTAAACTTTTTATTAATAAAAATTATTGAAAATTAGGTTTTTTTTTATATTCATGATATTTATTTTGAGAGTTTCGAATTAAGGTAAGAACCGTTCATATTTTCTTACAATTCACCTGCCCATGTAGTCAATTGTTTAAGGTAGCAGACTACTAAATCGTGTAATGAACCGAAAGTATTGGCGGAGTAACTGTTAAGGCACAACGGCCAACGCCACTATTATTGACGTGACACATGGTGTGAACCCCCGAGAATGTTCTAGATCCCCTAGAACCACGTCACGTAACAGTTAATTTTTCGCTGATAGTAGAAGTGGGTTAAGCAGAGCATTAGGAGGACATATATTAACTTTTGGAATTTAGTGTTTCAGTAGAAAGTGATTTTTTTTAGGTAACAGGCTACATGAGGGTAATCCACATGGTGGAAACTCCCCTTTAATAGCATGGGAAGAGAGTTGAAAGGGGAGATGCGGAAGGGTAGAGAAGGATCCTACCCGGCAATTCGCCTAAAAGTGATGCAGGGAAAACCATAGAAAAACCTGCATCAGGTAGGTCGGGCGAAAAGTGGCACTTCTTATGTTTCGTCCACAGTAAGATAAGTACGAGTCGTTACTAGAAACCAAGGTTTATAGGATTGAGGTTATCTTGTTTTCGTATAGTCCAGGTGTGGACAACGTGGTTGATTGTATTGTTTGTGCCCAATTTGGTCAATTTGTTAAAGCAGAAACTTATTGAATTATTGTTCGCATAAAATCAGCTGATCATTTCAAGCATATGAATTTACCATTTTTGGTGATATTGTTCTTAATTCCGTAATAAATTTTAATATGTCGATTAATCTTCAAAGACGTCTGTTTTGCCGAACCCTTCCCCAAATCAAATAATATTTAATAATTGTACGTTACAATTTGGCTCTTCACAAGTAGTGATTGTTAAATAAAATAGTAATAATTTTTAAAGATTTAAATAAGTGATCTTTACAACGGAATGTACGGAGATATTATCACGATGAGGCAGAATTTTTGGAGAACGCAATTTCCATGCGTGACAGGGACAAATCTCATTTTCAGTTGAGAAAGTGTGTGATGATTCTATTTTATTTTCAGAAATTTAATTTTTTAATATAAATTCATATAATTGTAAATAGATCAGAATAGTAACATAATTCATAGAACTGTTAAAGGAGTATTTCATTCTGCAGCATTACTGTGTACGGTGTATACATGTGTTACAACAGAAATTTCCTCTTCACATGGAGTAGGAAATAAATAATTTAGGCAAAATGCACAGAATATTACTAGATAATATTCAGCTTTAATATATGAGTATCCATTGGCAATGCAGTTTTTTTAAAGCAAAGAATAAATTATTCAATGAATAATCCCATAGCTGTATCAGAGACGTACTCAGGGATTCATATGGATATGCATCCATATGTTGTAACTAAATATTGCTTTTTTGTGAGAGTATTTCCCGAACGTTGATTTTCTTGTGGTTTATAGGGATTGTTATGGAGGGCGCTTGGGCCACTGCGCGCGTCCGCTCAGCTCTTTCTGGCTGTCTGGTCGTGTGGAGGTTATTGTAGCTGACGCGGTTTCTCAAGGAGGTCGGAAGTTCACAAGGCACGGTCTTTTTGCCGCAGTCCATCAGGAAGATGAAACACAGACTTGGCACACATCGCCTTAAGAAAATTCCGTTGCGGGCTAGTGTATTGTCGAGAGCGCCCTCCAGCATAACACTTTCTTTCTAGCTGGCAGATATAAATGCCTCCCTTTTTCATTAGCTATGACAAATACTTTTAGCCAAGTAATACATTTATAGAACAATGTTATTCCTCTATGTGTAAAATTCTGAGAAAGCCATGTATGTTATGTAGCCGGTTTCGTTCTCGAATACTGTGTAGCCTCAAGTCTCAACATATTTATGCAGAAAACCTAAGAAACGTTTCAATTGAATCTTCAATTTTAAGTCAATATAAGCAAAATAGAGCATTATTGGTGAATGAATTTTCTAACGTTATCCTGAAACTTTAATAATAATTGGGATTTACCGTACTTTAACCCATAGTGTTGTAGACTCTCTTTACTTTTCATTTGTAATTATTAAAAATTGTTAAATAAAAAGAAAATTTTCGGACGCTTAGTATCCATATATCTATTTAATAATTTCATATTATATTTAACGACTAGACCCGGTGGTACGATTTAGACTCCTCCTGGCACAGACCTCATCAAACTTTAAAAGGAAACAAAGTGCGTTTTGTTACGAATTTATAAATATGTGTTGTAAAAACATAATCGAAGATTATTTTACCGGTAAAGTTAATTTACACGATATTGGTATTCTTTGTTAATGTGGTGACTTCCCTGCGTGTGGAGTGAGTTTGCGTATTCTGTGAGAGTGGTGCAGAGATTTAGGCCGACTTCCGACTTATGCCTCCAAAGAGTGAACTTTCTGTGAAGATCTAACGTTTCACCTGTCACTCTCACTTGATGCTAGAATACTCCTCAAGTCAGAGGCCAATCCTTTCCCCCTTGGGGATCCGCCAAGTGTGAACGCCCTCGCGAACAGTCCCATCTCTATACCGATGACATTTACCGCTTTCCTCGTCAGCTCATTCCGCCGCCTGGACAATAGCCACCATTTTGAACCTCAAAATTTCATATCTCATTAAAGTTTCTGGATTTAATCCCAGGCATCCCGCGAAATTGTCTTGAACGCTAAGAATTTCAGGACACCAATTCTCTCTTCTTTTTTATCAATTGATAATAGAAGTTGTGGAGTCTGACTTGAAGTTTTGCTGTTTTCTGCAACCGTATCAAATAGTTTTGGCGCTAAGTAAATAACAACAGTAATAAAAAAATTCCTCACATTTTCAGAACACTTTCCTCGAAACGATTGCTGTCTCATACTTCCTTCTTTGCAGATGTAGAAGAAACCGAGTCAACATAATTTACTATATCATAACTTGCAAAAATCTGGTTCCAAATAAATAGTGTTGAATTTTTTCACAAAATAGAATCACCGACCTCCACGCAAACTTTGTAAATGTAGTTTAACTAAATATTCGCAAAACATATAAGAAGACGTCATAAAAATACACTGATGCTGTAACTTATTTTGCGTGTTGTGTCCGACTCTGGACTGTACTCATACGCGATAAGGAAGGTACAACTCGATTGATGGACTCATTAGCAGTGGGTTAAATGTTGTATATAATGGGATTGTTAAGCTACGCCAGAAAAATCGGACACAAAAATTGTTCATGTTTCTCCGGAAACTTAAAAAGTCGCAGGACTTGGCAATACTATTAGGAGCAAGTGTGTGTCTCATTCCCTAAAATTACACCGGCGTTAAAACGGAATCACGTTTCAATAGTGAAAGAGGCACAATAGATAAAGAAGGATATCCTGTGCAACATGACGGAAATATTTTGAGGAATGAAAGGAATTGCAAACATATTGATGTATAGTTACATAAACATAATAGTATTTATAATTTACGGTTTCTAATTCATATCTTTCAATCTATTGGCCCAAAATAATTGAATAAGGAAAGGTTGCTCCAACTGTTATGATAAAATTCATAAGTCGTGACATTCACGAATTTTCCTATCTAAATGTGCAAGTTATTGTGGAAATATGCTTATAATTTCAGCTTTACATACTTTATAATTGTAAATGAACAGTGAAATATTTATGTCCTTTAAATTCCAAACATTATTATTTTATAGAACGTAATTTATGACTTGCAATTAACATTTAATTATGTATTTTATCTCTTTTGAGACAGACTGTTTTTTTTATTAGGCAGCCTTATGTAAATTTAGGCACCAGAGAGGACACAAATCACATGGGCTAACTTTCAGTGACTCTGTTTGAGGAAAACTGCAACCGTGCACAAATTTTGTTTGCCAATGAACCTTGTCGCCGAGCAGCTGCTCTGGTGACTCGGAATGTGAATAATTCATCAAAACACTATCATGTTTTATCCCGTGTTAAATAGAATTCACTACGTTTGCTTTTGTGCGATTGCTAAGTAAATAATATGTTTACTTTATGTTCGTAAATATTTTAAAATATCGTTACTTTTTTAATTTTTATAAAGTAATATTATTATTTAATTATTATACTATTTATTTACTCGAACACAGTATATTATTCCTACAAAGTGGTCTTACAAATCCTGTACGACGAAAATTAATTTAAAATTGGTAAAAAATTATACTTTATAACTATTTAAACATATTAAATTCGATTTGCGATCGTTCCGTAAAATAATATTATGTTGAGAAATATCCAGGTTTATAGTTCTTATATATTGATAATACGCTAACCGTAGTTTATTTTTATTACATTGAATGTTATATAAATGTAACACCTGAAACTGTAACAGTGTTGACGATTTTCATATCTGGCTGATCTGAAATGTGGTAGTTGATTATGTGTTTAATTATATATAAGCAAGTGAGGATGCCTGAAGGAAGAGTCTTGCTCCGCCGAAAATATTTAATTTTCGTTCAGTCCTACTTGACGACTCCAAACCTTAAATTCAGGTAAGACATTAATTCTGTTATTCTTTTCGGTAATAACCATTTACAGTCACAGTGAGACATATTTGTATATATATATATATATATATATATATATAAAATATGTTTAAATAGTTATAAAGTATAATTTTTTACCAATTTTAAATTAATTTTCGTCGTACAGGATTTGTAAGACCACTTTGTAGGAATAATATACTGTGTTCGAATAAATAAATAGTATAATAATTAAATAATAATATTACTTTATAAAAATTAAAAAAGTAACGATATTTTAAAATATATATATATATATAATATTTGAGTTTATTTTCCAATTCTTGAATCTCCCGTAGTTTCCGGAAGACAGAACCTGAGTGTCGTTACGTTCATCACATAGGCTGTTATAAACGTTTTAAAACATACTTATCTTAGGTTTTAGATTTAGAATCAAGTATTTACCTGATCTCGATAATTTTACAATGTATTTATGATTGTAATTTATGTACTGAAACGAAAACTTTATTACTTGTTTAAATCTCATGTATTTGTTAGTACTATTTGGAGATGTCGTTAGTATTACTTATGCTACTATATAAAACATTACATCTGTATGAAATCCATTTTACTGTAAATATAGAATGTGCGTGACATTCGCAATGGTTTGGTGGTTGACCCTTTGTTTCATCTGCAACACACGTGCGGTTTTGATTCCTGTGGAAACATGGCAGTTTTCCATGGTAATGGTTTGATAATTTGCAGCATGCACATTTTAAAAAAATATTATGTATGCCGTTTCATTTTAGGAACGCAAGTCTTCCGTATTTTCAGCAACTCAGTGTTTTTTTTAATATTTAAGTTTATCATAAATCAACACAACTTATAAATTATAGTATTTATAAGTATAATATTTACTCTTTTTCATAATAAGCACAGCGTAATATTTTAAGATATAAGAAGCAGCTAATAGTGATTTACGAAAGTTACACTTTACAATACTTTTTGAAATTACTCCATTTCTACGTATACAAAGTCTTCCTTTCGAAATGTGGATATTAAGAAGACCCAATCGATTTACTTGATGTGTTATTAGGGTGTGTCCAAAGATCAGATATAACTCTTGAGTCAACAAAGTCTGATTAGATTAATTCATTATTTCCTTTAGTCCTCTTCTCTAAAAATAGGATAAATTAAAAGCCGAATTACGTATACAGATAACACAATACTATATTGCAGTACAAAACTATGAAAATATATTAATTTCTTCAAAGACAGCACGAATTGCGGCTCGTGAGTATTGTGTGTTACATCGCCCCAAGCAACAAATTTCAAGAGTATATCAATGTAAAATATTAATAAATCAACAGCGATAGTGGTACCAACACTCTGCAGGAAATGACCCGACCCGTAATATATTACATTTTTTATTTCGTCTACAATACTGTCTAATTTTTAAAAGCAGAATAATTTTGCACCAATTTAAGCCACATTAAAGTATTTTTCCTTGGTATATATTTTAAATAAAGTCAATTTTAGGAGCAATCATGTATTGTATGTCCTAACTGGCCCAGTACACAGAAGAGGCAGTTTGTTGAGCTTTGCGCGTAGTTCAGGAGAGTGCAACGGAATACTGCACATGCGCATTTCTTTTCACAGAATGATACTCTGTGCTGTGGAAGGTTGACCACACAGATAGCCAGCTGGCTGCATTAGAGGGAACCAGTACGCCACTACGCTGGCAGTTTAAAGCCTTAGAAATCGAAACAGAAATTTATACTGATAAAAAAAACAATAAAATGTTCTTAAAATTAATAAACTATAATTCTTCCTAATCTATCTATTTTCTGCAGCACCTTAGTACAAATGCACCTTCATTACTGGACAACCCACACAGAAACAAATAAGAATAATAAGCAAAATACATATTAAAGAAAATACAAATAATAAATAGACAAATAAAGAAATACGTATAGATGTCTGAAAATGAGAAAAAGTAATATAGGATAATATATAAACAAAATATTAAATCCGTAAACTAAGAGAAAAAAATTGTTACATAAATTTTACTTAAAAATTAATTGGGCATAATGAGAATTTTATTTTATTTAATATATTATTATTGTCTTATTACTCACAGAAACACATCAAACTGTCTCATAAATTTACGTTTAACTAACTCATTTCAACGTTGTTATTATAGTTCTCTTTCTCATGTGAATAGTGACGAGGTCGCATCACGTATGCTCTGAAATAAATTAATTAAATTTTGAAGGTGTTATAATAGCTATCTTATTCATAATACCAGTAATCGTAACGATAAACTAATGGATTAACTGAGTAGTGCGCACCACTCAATAGCAAATTTGTACCCCTTTAAATAATACTTTTAAGAGTTTTTGTGGAAGATTGTTAATAACTTTATACCGGAGTTATGAGTGCTGTATTGATTAAGTTAAAACCGAAGTTTAGCTGGACTAAGAGTTTGTTATCATATTAGTAACACACTTCATTAGCGAAAAACAGGTATCATTGCTTTAACTAATTTTAGACTACTTAAATGTATGCACTAGAAAAACTCTGCTGTCTGAAATCTTTCAGCGGTGCTCCTGTGTCTCCGCAAAATATTTCTTCTCAGATAGACAGTAAAACCACAGCTGTCACAACTTCACCTCATATGAGGTATATGTCATTGTAGTATTTAAAACAGAATAAGGGAAATTCCTGTCTGCATGCTTATCCAGCTTCGTTTATAGTCAGTTTTTCCATCTAGTCCAAGGCAATAAAAAATTTTATCTACCGGTAATAATACTTTCTCAAATATGTTCTTATAGACTCACTAGTTGTCACCAAAAATTCCACATTCTGGCTGTAAATACCAAAGTGTGATGAACATCGTTCAGCAGTTGTTTGTTATATTACATTTTACTTGTGTAGATGCAATGATGAAGCAACAGAGTAAAGTAATTGCAATATTCGTGTAATCGTACTGATGAAATTCATTATAAAAAGAGATCAAATTAATTAACTGGAAATATAGCAGGAAAGTATGTTGTACGCAATTTAAATTGATCAAAGTACAACTTCAATCGAATGTGTTTAGTTGAATGCATGACGTCGCGTCCCTAGCCACTTACTCAGACTCACTTCAAGAGACCAGCGTCAATTTAATTACAGCACGGAATACCTTTACTAATTTTGTTTGATGTTTCCAGAAGATGCTGTACTGACGGCCAATCATACTTGTGATAGAAACTCATTTCTATATTGCTTCCGGCAAACTCCTTTACAAAAGGGGAAACAAACACATTAATTACGACATGTGTAGTAACAAAGAAATTTCTGGAATGGTTACTCTATTAAAATTATTAAACAAGGAGTCAATTTTAAAAATGTTTTACAACCCCCTTATTTTCATTTTTATGATAACTCAAATATCAATACGAGATATAATATTTTATGAGCATTTTTTACAACATTATATTGCATTATTTGTCAAAGCACTTTTTCTAACTTTACTCTAACACATCGGACTTTTAATATTTTCCCTGCAACTACAATTTAAAGTATTACGTTGTTATGTTTTTAGTCTCAACAACACAGATTTGAGATGTTTGGAGATGCTACTCAGCCCAGGAACAATCCCCCACAAAATTGCGGATATCGGAGATCGCTACTCAATGGGGTGTGAAACGAAATCGGCTTCCACGTAAGAAATCTCTATCCAGCTCTTTTAAATAACAGTGAACCACTAAGGTAAGGAATTGAATAGCAATCTTTCTTCCAAACCAAATACCAGCCGTCGCCGAAAGGATTTGGTCTAATTCACTGGAATTACCAATGCCAGGTACAAATATACGCGAGAATGTATTGAAATAATGCGTTTCATGGTTCTTTCTAACATTAAAATTAATGTATAATTCAGATAAACGATAATAATCATAAAAACATTGACCTTGATTAAAGAATAAAATATTTTAAATTTTTTTTATATCTAAAGTTGTGTTACTTTTCCACCTGAGTGTAGGTCAAACACTGGTTAAAGAAAAACTACAGCTATGACATTCGAATATTTAAAAAACAAAGCTGACATAAGTAGCAAAAGTTCTTGGACATATAACATAATTTCTTAATATTATCTCTTACAAAATTATTGTTACCATAAAGGAATCTACTATGGAAGAATCATTTTTTCAAACGAAAAAAGTTCATGATTTACAATTGATGGTTAAAGTTATTTTGTTATGTGTAGCATTATAATAATGTCGAATATATCTAATTAATATTCATTTAAATATCTATTATCCATTTGAATTGATAAACAAAGAAAAATACCTGCCGATCATCTGTGGTGTAGTCAGCTTCACTGAGGTCGGGGGTTCGTATCCCGGTGAAGGCATGGATGTCTGTGTGCGTGATTCAATCATTTCTCCGACAAATAAAAATGAATTCCAATAATAAGTCGCTAATAACCTGAGTTGTTGATGCGACTGTAAATAAATCAAGAAACAAAGACCTAACCATTTTATTATACTTTCAATTTTAGTTTCATCTTTACAAAATTTCTTAATTTGTTTAAATAATTTGATATATCTATTATTTTTACATAGAATCATCCTTTATCCAAATTATAAAAGGGCATAAATATACGATCAACACATTTTTCCGTTGTGCTTTATCGACATGAATTACAGGTCTTCCATTAAAAGAATAAAATAAGACAAAGCAAATTTTAGATCACCGAATCCAATTTCTCAACAATGTAAAGGCATGAGAGATCTTAATACTCACATTTCATTCTACATCCTCGGATCATTAAAATGGGAAAATATTTCGATAATGTAGTTGCGTCATGAAAATAATTCAATAAAATTGGAACATAATCTGCTCAAAGAATTAATATATATATATATATATATATATATATATATATATATGTATATATGTATTGTGATGATTAAAAGGATAATAATTTATTAAATTGCCCCATGTTGTGGAACCAAAATGTTATGATTAAAAGTGAAATTATTGATTTGAAATAATTAACAAAAAGATTAAGATTAAAGAACTTTTAATTGCCAAATATTATTTCAACAGGTGTTCATTTAGTTTTTGTTTTACAAATGATTTTCCCTAAGTTGGCACGCCGAATTCAATCAAAATTTACAAACAAATTTTTATTTTATAATTTGTGGCGTTCAAGGTAAAATACAATCTTTTATATTTTACAAACACTCAAATTTAATAACTCTTCTTCTCATGGTCTTTACTGGGTTTGATAAAAAAGAAAAATCAAGATTAAAAACTAAATAATTAACAATTCAAACAAATTGAAACGAACGGAATACGAAATGTAACAAAATGAAAAGAAACGTAATCTGACTATACTCTTAATTACCGTTTACAGAATTTAATTATATTGGTTTGTACTTACTAATGTTCTGCTGGTACCAGACTTTACGTTTTCGAAGCTTGGGGACACAATTCACTAAAAGTTCATTAATCACAGACTCTACACTTGAACAAACACACGGTTGTATTTCTTGGATTATTCCTCCAGGAACTCGATTATCTGCAACTCTGGTCAACCGTCGGACGTATTAAATTTCAATGCCCTTTTGCGGAAAATGTTATTTTGGAGCGCGTATGTATCTTAACGGGGCGCTAAACCTTTTGTTTCAGCTTTGTAAATTTTTATATAACTTGTCTCTCCGTCAAGATCTCTTTATACAAATGTGATGATTAACATATAAGTCTCGCAGTTGAATTACTAAGCTTGAACCACGCTGTTCGTACACTTAAATTCTGCTCCCTCTTTCGACCATAAGATTCGCCAGACTTCAACCAATTGACCTTCCGTACTATGCGCGCAGTTCACAACAAAGCTAGCCGACAAAGAGCTTGCCGTCATTGTTGTCCTTTAAGAATTTGTACCGCTGAACAATTCATTATAATTTAAACAATTAGTGGCCTTCTTAATTCATATATATATATATATATATATACATATATATATGAATGTGAATTAATCATATCTAACTGTTAGCTGATAATATTTTCCCTATATGGAAAACAATTCCAATACTATTTATCTCCGAAAAATATTTCCTTTTCATTTCAAATCTTGAAAATATTGTGAATTTTAATATTTATAAGTGATGGATAAATGATATAAATGAGAAGAAGGTTGACCTGTAGTGTTGAGTTGGAAAACAGTAACTCATGAATTGTAGGAGTGGTATCCCCAGGGCTGAATTTAATAGGACTGGGCTTGTAAAGGGCACTTAAGGTCATGCCCGAAGCTCTGCTTTGTAATACTAACTCAAAACATAACTGTAGTTTCACATGTTCTTAATAAATCTGGTCTCATTATACTACCACCTAAAGTTTAAGTTGATGTTTTTCTTTAAAAAAAGAGAGGGGGGATGGGAATGTGTCTCAAGCTTCTCTGAACGTAAATGATTTACGTTTAAACGCTGAATTAAATAATTTTGAAATAGTCTCAAGATGTTTCTTACACAAATCAGATTCATTTAACATTATATTCAAGCCCCCCCCCCCCCCCAAATTACGCTGGTATCATTATCCATGACTTACACTCGAGTGGCGAAAATAAGGGAGACATTATTTATTGCAAGAAATGTGGATGGAAAAAATGTCGGCCGGGCCGGGAATTGAACCATTTAGAAACTGGGTGGGTGCTCTTAGCTTGCAGCTAGTCTTAGTCGAATACGGATCCGGTAAGCGAAAAAAATAGAAATATGCTACAATTTCCTTCCTTTGCAAAATTTTTGTTACACGAATATTCTTAGTCATCGATCATGGGAAATCGCTCTGTAGGAGCAGTATACTTTAGTAACAATGTTATTACGCGAATAGAATCGTTTAACAAATAAGATGGATATTTAAGTGTCGATTTGTCAATCCATTGTCGTGTGATAAAAAATCGCGGGAGTACTCGTAAATATCACAACACTTATTTACTATTGGATTCCCGCTATAGTGCGCGTCTCATTTTTTGGTCACGTTTGTGCTGGTACCACTTCTTGTCCACTTTAGATAGTGGTGGTGTATGTGTTTATTTTGCTGCACCTTCACTCTCTCAATCTGCGACACACGCCGTCGATGCTGACGCGTGTTATAGATGTTATAGAGTATAATGGGCGAGGTGAAAGAGCTTATAGCCACTGATAGATGCAGATTGTTTCCGATATTTTTATAATGTCAAATAGTCCGTTTCAATGAGTAATTTGAAACTAATTTTCTAGGTATGCTTCATAGTATTTCACATAAAAACATTTTTAAATAATAGCGTATATTAATATATGAAGGGTTATTCCTCTACAAATCTTTGCGTGTTGATTTTTTTCACTTCTGATTTTCGCAACTTTTGTTTGTAAGTCTTTTTGTGCAGAGGCTTTTCTTATTCATGAGATTCTTTTCAGGAATTTTCCAAACCACAGAGTATACATGAATTCGTTGGATGAGCGATAAACGGATCACTATTTCAAACTCTTTGACTTTCTGCCAGTTTGTATGAATAAAACAACACGCCCTCTGTAGTATAAATATATAATTTTAATATGTTTTGCAAAAGAAATATCATCAGAAAATAGTTTTACTTATGTGTTTGTATTTTTTATTTTGGCAGCAGTTCACACAAAATTATTAGGCCTGTGGAATTCTAAGCACGTTTTCGTTTCTTGTTATTGTTCTCTTTACAGAGCAAGAACAATATCATAGTTTTATTATTCACAATGGTATTCTATGAATATAATTTGAAGGGTTTTCTTTCGTAAAATATGATAATATAATACTGAAAACATAAACACAGTATATAACTAACTAAAGAATTAAACGAAATTGTAACAATATAAGTTAACAAGTAGCTAATTATATTTTACGTACCATAGATGTACGATTCAATTGAAGAAAACGTGATAGAGACGTAATCTATATCCGGAGTTCCTGACTGGGTCGGTGGAAGATTCAAAATAGTGGTCTATTGGATACCGATGATAATTTATTATTTTTTAAAATTATATTTAATTTTTGGGGTATTCAATTATTGGTTAATAGTATCCGTTTAATATGTATAATATTAATTGTGTGATCGCACATTGAAAGCTGATTGTCGTCGCTTTTGTATATACGCAGAACTCGGGCGTAGGGAGAATTCGAAAAAAAACGTCAAATCACTGAACCATTATTTTAATTTTTTTACTTGGTTGAGGCAGGATTTAGTAACGTTAATAACTTATTAAGAAAAACGAGAAATTGAAAATGGTAATTGACGGATATTATCAATTAATTTTAATCCTAATACGGAAAGTATTACGGAAAAGTATCAACATCAAATTAAATTGTTGGAAATTTATTTTATTTTTACATTTATCAATAAATTGAAATTTTTTTAAAAAAATATACATATTTATATTTGATATATTAAATAAAGTTTTGTCCTTACCACTCCAATTTAATAAATGGCAATATTTATTTATTATAATAAAATAATTTATGGTGTCTATTGGAATAATAAAAGTTATGAAAAAGGGGTCGAAGTAAGAATAGGGTTGACAATTCAAAATACAGTAAATTAGTTTCCATGAGAGAATATTTATATTATTTGAAGTATTAATCGTGGGTTACGTTGTCTGAATTAAAAGAACGAAGAAGGGAAAACAAAGATGAAGAATAGAAAATTAACAAAAAAGGACAGGAAACAAAAGACTATAATATCGATTCGGATGCAACATGTGCCGATAAGTGTCTTTCTAAGACGAAAACGAATTTAGTAATTCTACAGTAACATGGGTATTCAGAATTCTTATGATTGTGCCTTTCTTCTCTGAGGACGAACAGAGGTTTACTTCCTGTTGGAAACGCGATCATTTCTACTCTCCTCTAATTCTATACTATATTTATCATGAACAGTTATATTTGTCTAACTTCTTACACAATAAATGAAAAACATCATCCTTTTAGTCAGACGCTTATAATGAAAATTTTAAAACGTTTTAATAAAACAGACACGACGTTTCATCCGTAATTTTTGGCGTATCTTCACGTGTTGTTTTCAGACGAATAGGTGAATGTTTTTTTAATATATTTATCATTTCTTCTATTTCATTTATACAAAATTTGTCGTGTAACATGTTTATTGTCTCTCATATTGATTTTTCCCGTGTTCTTCCTATTACTAGTTTTCCTCGTTTATTATCTATTGTTAATAATAGTTTTCCTTTCTTTGTTCTTTCTGCTCAGAGGATGTTATGTCCTATCAAGACTATGAATACTGTTCCTACACCATTCTCAAATAACTGGAATATTTTGGCATACAGATTTAACGTCTGATTCAATTAATAAGTTTTTTTTCCTTTCATATGTAATTTTTTCTCATATTGAATTCATCTGGAAACATATGTCGTATAATTTATTTCAGAATATTTTGTGACTGATGTTGCTTACAATTACGTAATAATTTAATTTACAATAATCTGTTTTATTAACGTATATATAGCAATGACGATATTGTTTATAATATTACACACAGATAATTTTTCACTTTACAATAACTTTTGCACCTTTTTTTTTCTGACTCACTTAATTTCAGCAGAGCTGCTGATTTTTAGCACTGATGAATAATATGATTATTCCTGAACGTATGCTGAATTCGTTCGCCGAATGGAGCATGCTCTGATAATCCGCTGACAATAAAGAGTAACGGAGGGGAAAGTAAAATCCCAGAATCTTGCAGCATATTAAAACTGAGAAGCGTGATGTCTTTGAGCACAAACATAAAAGTAACATTTCTGCTCCGAGAATTGTTTTATGGCGCGCTGGAGAGTGAGAGGGAGTGCTCCCGCAGACTTAACATTTCCATAAATCAGGAGGAACATTGATAGCGGCTGAGCTCGATATGGGTGTTTTATGAACGCAAGACATAAAAAAAGCACACCCTGCAGGCAGCCCGTCATAGCTTGCAGCTGACTCAATCTCCATACACACGGCATGCCGATGCCGACCCGGAGATTTATCGTCCAAAGAATTCCTCAGTCCTCATTTGTCTGGGTGTTCGGTGCGTTTACGACCAGAAGCCAGGTTTATCTCCTCGCCCGAGCGTACGTTACGCCCGTAATTGAGATGCTACTGACAACTTCAACAATCTCCGCCGTAGGTTGCTGTAAAGAGGAACGGGAAGTGGTTTGCGGACTTCCTAATTGATACGAAACCATAAATATTTTATGTTGCTCTTCGAAACATATTTTATGCTGACACATTTGTAGAAATTTGTTGCAACATTTCCAACAGACGGTTACAATTGTTTGGTAGTGGAGCTTAAAGATTTCTGAAATCCATTATCGTTCGTTTAAACCAATTTAGCGGAAAATTTATGTCAGCACAACTGCCGACTGTGACAATTTATCATGAAGACTTTTCCCACAAACAACCGTAAAATGAAAGGACGTTTTGATACATAGTTTACAAAACTAAACTATGGAAATAGAAAATAAAAAAGTGCACAATATTTAGTTCCTTTTGTTGGAACTTCCAGATATGGACGAGTATGAAACAACAAATACATTTTCTCCAAAATTCTATTATTTATTGAAATTACAGGAAACAAATTATATTCATACTAATAGAGTTCTTCTATACCAAAATTTGTTATTTTATATATGACCATCTGAGGAGATTCCAATAAAAGGAACAAAATTCAGTGTACATATTTATTTGATTAAATCGTTGCAGATATTTGGCTGGTTTACTTATTTATAGAAGTATACAATAAAGATATCTGTTCCTTTCTTAACATTTTCCTAGATTTAGAAAAATCATCATCATATTTTACCACAAATTTTGAATACGTTCATTTGAAATCTGAGATAAGTATTGAACTATAATTGTTTAATAAATATTTAGTTTTTTTCGATACCATTACTTGTACCGACATTTTATTTAGCTAATAAGCTGCTTAATAAATCCATTTGACATTTTATAATCATAAAGTACTATTTTTAATGTAATTTTGTATAATGTAATGTCTTTCATGTTTCACAAACATTACAGTTACAAAAGCGGAATGCGTCCATCAAGGAATGTTGGTGCAAGCTTGTCATGCCTTCTGAAATGAAATAAACATATTAATTACACTGTATGAATAAAATCTCTTATGAATACTGGAACGACCTGACGGTTTGTTATATTTGATTTTATTGCTACACAATTAACTCGTTTCAATACTTTCCCACCTTTTATTTCATTAATTTCTGAATTATTTATTAAAATTCTCCTATAACAGAGATACGATATAGAACTAATTTTTTCTTCCAAGCATGTTTCAGTCCAATGATAAAACTAATAAATGAAATAATTATAATTATTTATTACCTCTTCAGATAACGTATCTTAATACAGTTCATTTAAGCGTATTTAAAGGGCATTTAGATTTTTCACATATTTCACATATAGTATGATATTGTGCGTAATATTAGCATGGTAATAATACATTTATATTAATATTAATTATTTTTCTTGGATCCATTAATCAACTATTGATGAAATGAGATAAAAAACAAAAACCTTAAATTAGGTTAATAAGAAAATAAATAACTTATGAAACACGAATATAAACTGAGAACAATAAAACGTGCACATTAAACTGTAAATAAACTAAATGCAATATATATATATATATATATATATATATATATATATATATATATATATATATATATTGTAATAACCCAGTAAAGACCTTGAGGGTACCGAGTCCAATTATTTAAAATGTATTCTAGGTAAATAAAATTGTTTTGATTTATAAAATTTCATCAGATTTGTGTAATTGAAAATTGTGTTTTAATAAATGATAATTGTTTGTTTAAATTGGAATTTTATTTGAGGTATTACATAAAATGGTTACCACAACGTGGGGCAAATTTCATTAATCAAAAATTTATTAGTGTTTATTACAATATATATATAATGATAATTTAAATTTATTTATATTATTGATTGTAGTTGGTCGCAAACGGCCTCTGTCGTTATTATGTCAGTATATTCAACAAAATTATCAGTTCTTGAAGGTTATGATGTTTAATATACATATATACAGAATAAGAATTAATGGGTAAAAAATTTATTCCATTTGGAAGTCTGATTTATTTACGGTCTGAAATAGAGACCGTCGAATTCAATTTTAGTCTACACGTGCCATCTTATCATAACGTCTCTTCCGCATAGCGGACCTAAGTGGGCGCAGCTGTAAGAACGCTGAGTCTATTGAAGTCAGCACTTTAAGGTGCCGTGTGCAGCAATGCTCATGGCAGCAGAAATCTCCCTCTCTGTAAGAGCTCTCATTGGAGACTTAAAATCATCAGGGAGGGGGAAAGGAGACTTCGAATTGTTCAGAGTTTCTTGGGAACGGCAGTCGTGATCCAACCTCCAGACGGGTCGGTGGCTCCTGGTGCTATCTTCCAGTTTGTCTTACTTTATTTTATTTCTAACTATTAAATCTCTTTATTCTTCATCAACTCTTATTTGACTGAAGTGCAGCGAAACACCAACCACTACGCCTAGGTTCAATTAGTTGAACCCGAACCCTCACGTTACCGACTTTCGTATTTCCTGTTCTTAATTCTTCTTTTATCCTCTAGATTGGTAGCCAGGTGAGCTAACGGAGGTATAGCTCGGTTGGTGAACGATCTATCTGGACTTCCCATTCCCAACTGCTGGAATGTTACATGGTGGCAGTGCTGGAATGTTACAGGACATTAGGTCTACTACAATGAAGCCTTTCTTTCAATTGATGAACAAAACTTACTTTTAATTTTGCATTGATATTACGAATATATTTTGTAAATTTGTAAGTGCAAGTGTACGACTTCCTTGTGCTCCGATAGATATTTTTATTTGCTTGTAATGAATTGAAAGTATTTGCTGTGTAATTGTTAAGGCACATATGCCAACGCAACTATTGTTGGTGTGATGCAAAACGTGAACCGGCTGGAATGTTCTAGATCCACCAAACAGGCGGTGCGAAGCTCATAAATAGACGGAACATTTTACAGGAGTAAGTCATAAGTAATCGGTGAGATAAGAAGATCAGTGTGTTAGTGAGCCGGAGACAGTTATATCTTGGGTATATCCAGTAGATATAGGGTATATCCAGTGCTGTCATTCTGTTGACTTCCTGGGCGTTGTGTTTGCAGAAGCCGCCATTCTGTTCGGTAAAGTAGAGACTTCGCGATTAGGTTTTGTATTCTTTTACGAAATTTAAAATTGTACGTTTGCTGATGTAAATTTTAACGTCATGTTTATTGGTGGCCCCTAAGACAAATTGAAAAATTATATATACTTCGCATAAAATCAGGTGATTATTTCACGTATGTTTGTATTGTGTCATGTTTTGGTGATTTTGTTCTTAATTCCATAATAAATATTGAATTTTGTTTCAATATTTAACTGAAGCTTTTCCCGATTTAGATAGTAGGCGAAATTCTCTCGGGGTTCCAACCGGGTAAGTTAGTCGAAAATACGCGATTTTTGGATGAATGTCCACGTCATCATCTTTCAGCAAACCCACACTCGGCAAATAATGTCAAATAATTGTGCATTAAAAATAATTAAATAAAATTGAAAAAAAAAATTAAAATTAGTGGTCTTTACAAACGTTATAAAACTAGAAAAACTCAAATATTCAATATTTTCGTGTTATTTCTTGAGGGTTTGACGAATATTTTAAAATTCAAGATAAAATTTTATTTTTTCACGAGAAGACGTTAACGTTGATGTTATTAAAGCGCGCATTAGACTAGAGAAAATAAATCGGACAGAGCTACTAGCAAAGTCTTCTAGTATATTTCTGGAAATTTGTTTTCAGATGCTGTTCCAGCGAGTCTAGTGGAGCAAATAACTCACAGCGTATAGGAGGGCAACACTTACTAAAGTCCATCAGAATGATGTGTGGTCCCCCAAGTTGTGGCTTGACCTCTCTCACAAGTGGCCCGAGACGAGAGTCTCTTAAGGCCGAGGGTTTCAAGCGTCTCAGAGGTATCGATAAACAGAAGTGTCTCTCATAAGTCGAGCCTCGTTTGTTTATATTTAAGGTGAGCACCAAATTCATTAATTCAATTACTGAAAGACTTAATGCTATATATGACGTACTATGAATTTATTAATAAAATTTTAGTATTTTTCCATAGTAATTGATGACCTCAACATTCAAAATTAATTACCGCATAAATTAAAAATCATTCGTATAAAAATACAATAACTTTTTAGATTTACTCGTTTAACAATAAACTTTCATTTTTAAAATAAAATGTTATTATTGACAAGTTTTTACTCACTTACATATTTGTAATAATAATATTCAATATCGCTCAAAACTTGTAACCCCACTCAAGAGAACATTTATCACATATTGTGATATTATTATATTTCTGTGTATAGACATACAATTTCCAACCAAAGTATCATGGAAGTATAAAAAACTAACAAAATATTTAGTGAATAATAAATATTATGAAGAATAATTTACTTACCTGTATCAGTCTTTCCAGATCCTGAATAACATATAATTTTGGATAGATAGACTAAACGTGATCTTACAGATGTAATATAGTTTGATATATTCTGGTGATTAAAATAATATTCTACCAGGTGAATACCGAGGTACAACTATTAATTTATATTTGAAATTAAATATGAAAATTAAATTATCTTAATAATCGTTCCTTAATGACGTATTCATCCGATTTGAAGCTCAAAACTTCATCCTAAAACATCATCCAACATGAGTATGTAGAAGATAAACGACGAATGCTTCTATAAAATAATGGATATTTTATATCTATAAGATTTTATTTATTGACAGGAATAAAGGTTAATTTTAACATTGAATTTGCACCTGGTTTAAATTAGATATAAATTTAGTAAAATGTAACTCATGTAATAAATGTTATTGGTTATTTACTTGTTCTCATAAAAATTCGTAGTAATGGACAAGATTCCAAATTCAGTTTTTCTACTAGTTTATAAAAATTATTAATTTGTAAGGAGCAGGATTCAGCTTTATACTAACCACATTTCGCTGATCTTGTGATTGGCGTGACATGGTCTTCAAAATCGACAGGAACCTTCTATCAGGAAACAGACTTCCATCACAGTGTATCTGCAGCTGCCGCTACGAAGAAAATTCCGCTGGTGATGCAATATTCAGTCGGTCTTTCGTTATTCTAGTAATGCAATCCAATCGGCGAAGTGGACGAAAAAAGATGGGGAAATCTTGATACGTGCTATAATATTCTCTTGTCTCTGGAATACCAATGGTGCTGGTTTTTTTTGTAGTGTAACTGAGCGAGGACGAATTTCCAAGAAACGAGTATTACGAACGGTGATAGTGGAAAATCTACCAGTTGGTCGCCGAACAATATATAGTACGTAATAAATTGCTGCCAATCGCTTCTGCATTCATGTATTGCTAAATTTATATAAGAATATTAAATTCAAACTATTTAGTGAAACATGAGATAAGAAAGAATTAAGTTAACAACTCTAATGAAGTCTCAGTTTGAACATTGTATAAATTTGTTTAATTTTTTCATTAATGTAATTGTTTAGTAGATTTTAAGAAACAAAAGTCAAGTATGAATGAATTAAAACGACATTTAGCAAACAGTAATGCTATGGCTTCAATAAGTATATAAATTATTACGGATTGAGTTTAAATTTGTGACGCCCTAATAAATATAATCAAGTAATAAAGACAACTCTGATAAAAAAAACCTTCGTATGACAATTTGAAATACGCTAAAAGTTCCGAACTTGTACACCGAAATTCCTCCAGTTTAGTGTATTTTGCTTACATAAGAATACTGTACTCTAACACAAATCCCCTCCGTAGCATGTGTTTTTAATTATAAGATTACTTAAGGAAGAGAGGTAATGCCTACATTAAGTAACGTAAACGTATGATTCAAGGAGTATTGTCTTAAACTTGGGCTTGAAAATGCGATAATCAAAATTAATTATTATGATCATAAAACCACTTTAAATATAATATTACTTATACACTTTCGTTTAGTAAAAAGTTAAAATTTTAATGGAATTGGGGCTATTAACCTACACAAAATTTTGTAGTTAATTTTTAGATATTTTATCAACATATAACAAAGGGTATCAAACCATTTTCCTCAAGTAAAGTGAGTTATGACTAATTACATGCTTAAGTCAATACGTCTTTCTGCATCTAGGTGGAAAGATGTCATTGTATCTGAAACAGGGTGAGTATGCTTTTCTTCATCGCTTCTCTCTTCCACTCAAAACGAAACCAATCGCGACAATTTCTCAGACACTATTTTAAACTAATACCAATAATTGTAATATTGCCGATTAAAAGATAAATTCCTCGCACATAAAAAGGACCATATGATTAACAACCTGAATTAATTCTGCTAGAGTTTGATTTATGACCGTTTCGGATTCGCACTACTTCATGGGCCACTAATTTTTAATCAATTACCAAACCATCTTTTAATGACTAGCTGTCTACTCATCAGGCAAAGCCTAAATTGGCATTTTATTCTTTAATTAGTTTCCCCCTTTTAACTTTAATGTTCTTTATATAACAACCATCTCTAGTATTGATGAATCAAATATTTGTGGCGATTTCATTTTATTTGAGAACATTTATACATCCTACTAGATTTGTGTCGTTCACTCTTATTGGGTGTATTAATGAAGACGGTAAAGGTTATGTACACTTTGATTAATTTTAAACTCTTTCACTATATAATTCAACCATAGTTAAATGCGGCCTCTATATCAGTATTATTTTAGTCACAACTGCTCAAATTCCTGCAATATGAACAATAAAGTCACTGTGTAATGGAACAATTTATTGCCTATTCTTTTTGTATCTGGTGCCCAGTTAACTGGAGTAATAAAACTAGCACGATAGTAGTCTCTTTAACTAGAGATTTTTTAAAAATATATAGTTAGTTCTTTATTCCACATAATGTTTATCTTTCTTCCAATTTAGTAATACATTCAGTTTTATAACTAAACTAGTGGTGTAAACATTTTAGTAGTTTTCAATATATTTTAGAACATTTATATCAAAATACTTGTTTTTTGAATTTTTTATTGTAACTCAAATTCGCCGCACATTTTATGGTACACTTTAGAATTTTTAAGAGCATCAAAAGTGCCCTGAGTCACCTTAATGCGTGTCCTACTGAAATAGTCCTTTTTGCAAACTTCAGAGCTATCCATATTTTTCACCAGTATAATCCGTCCTATAGTTTTTCCCTTAAATGTTGACGTTTTTTGGTTTTCTAAATTGAGTGGCATCAATACCCTTCATTAACATAACTCATTGTGAAGTGAAACGTATTTAGAAAACCGAAAAATATTTTAAAAATTTCAATTCATTCTTTTCGAGTTTATATGTCACACATTTTCAATAGGATCTATCCAAATTATATTCTTAGAAAACTCTTTATGGATTGAATAGTAGTTCTTAAATATTAACAACTTTACCAAAAATATGATGACATATATGACATAAACGACGGTAATTGCATAAATATATTCCGTAATCTACAACGTAAAAAAGCTGTCGAATCTGCCTCCTCCTAAGCTTCTACAATCAATTACATTAACCTCTCTATAATAAAGAAATAAATTCATTTTAATTAAGGTTATCTTTGAAAGCGAATTCTTGATAGTTATGTCAACCTGCTTCACCACATATAATAAATGTTACCAAGGAACAAATAGTATTTTCGTAGTTCTGTACAAAATCTAGCGGTGGAAGTGTACTATGCACCTCCTTCCTTCCTAATGCTCAAATGTAAGGACAAATCTGTTTAAGGTCACGCGTGAAATAAATAGAACCCAATCTAATTAGGGCATAATAATTTGTAAATCTGTCATCCACAGCGGGCTTCCAGCAGCTCTGCGTGAACGGCCGTGCTGGGTTGATATCTCCTGTCAATGTATATCAGCGTTTAATTGGCCATTATTTGCAGCTTTTATGAGAACCGTAATTGTGTGGAAGTGCTCAATTACAGGCCGGCGTGAATTCCATTTTCGTCGTTCGTGCTCATCGCCATCCATGTTCCTGAGAGATAAACGAAATAATTCACACATCCATTCATCTGTTTCTAAACCAACACGTTTCACCTTCCATAAAAATATTCCACCAAAGAAGATTAATTTATAATCTAATCATCCTTATTATATCTTCATATTTTATGAACGCCGTTTAATAGAAAAATTTATTGCATCTTCTTGTTTCATCGACTGCCTAGTTACCGAAAACATTAATATTGAATGGTTGGTGGTACGTGCCATTAGTCCGTGTCATTAATATTTTGTATTTCGGTTACATTCTGGAATTGGCTGAACAGTTATTAAAATATAAACTCATCAACTGAAGATGACCAGGTGGAACTCGATCTGTGATCCTACTCAAGAAGAAAATTGGGAAGAGGCTAACAATATCCAAATTTAGTAATGGCCGCCAACAGGACTATTACCTAATCACTAATTGTCAACTTTTCAGTTTCATTCGTTAATGGATTTGAAGATAATTAGAAAATAAAACGATATTGATCTATTTCTTTTAAAAAGATACAAAAACCTTTAAAATATCACGAACAATTAATACAAGTGGCTAATTATTTTAAAGCATATGAACGGAATATTACTAGAAAAGAGATACAATTTCACATGCCAAAATATTAACGTGGATTTTTTTATATATTTTCAGGTGTATTAGATTGCATCAAAATTTTCAAAGGGAATTTGATTTGTGGATAGGGCGGACAATGTGATGGGAATACGGAGGAAGTTATGTACCTTACGAACTGTGACAATACGTCATATATATGGCAACGTGTTGACAAGACAACAGAAATAAAATAATAAACCAATAGATTTAAGCGCTCAGTAATATAAAGGTGCAATTCCACCGACGCGACATTTAGGCAATATGAAGCACGCGGGCTTTCTTCCGAAGGAACACGAAACGACATGTAACAAGGATTCAATGAGTCGAACGGAACGGTGCATGGAGTGGAATATAGCAAAAAAGTAGATGGTTTATTTAAGATCCACAAAAAAATTAATAAGAAGAACTCAAAAGTTTTGTCAACTGACCAATGCAGTTGTGTCGCTCTAGGCTCGTCTTAGCACCTGAAGAAAGGTACATGGTCCCAAAAATGCTGTATGGGATTTATATTATCACTTATTTTGTCTTTATTTGGCTATATTTCTTATTATTAATTTTCATTCCGACGTAAATTTTTCATTTTAATAAAATTAATATTATAAAAAACAGGATAACAAATGTTTTATTTTCATATCTGTTTCTGACAATATGTAGGGAAATTTTCGTTTCTAAGTAGAACGATTCGGTATCGGTAAAACCTGCCCGCAACTGTATTAGTGGTGAGTCCACAGAGTATGGCACATTTCAAGTGAAGATTAATCTCATAAGATACTGGCTACATGCAAAACTAATAAGAATTATGTATATTAAATTTAAGTGAAGTTACATTTAAAATAATACTTTATAAGGCTATGGTTTTTGGGATTTAGCTAAATATGTAAAGCAGTTCAGTAAAGTGAAAAGTACAAAATATTTTTAAAACTATATACATATATTGTAGTGAATTCATTGAAATGATTGAAATTAATTCTAAGTTAAAACGTGCCACACATTGAAGACGCCAAAATTGTAGTATTTACTATTAAAATATAATTAAAATAAACAAGTTAAAATTAATTGATGGGATTTTAATGAAAAAGATCAGACTTTAAAATATAAAACAAAGGTAATTTATAAACATCAAATTATAATAATCATATTACATGTTGGTAAAAACTTAATAATATGGCACGGCTTGATCTCAGGGCCGACTATCGGGCCTCCAATAAAGAATATTTACGGCAAGCAATTAAAATTTACAAATTGTGAAAATTCGTACTTTAAACAATCAGTGAAAAATCTGAAATCAGACGATAAATATTATTTACTGTTGGGTTTACATATAATTAATTGTTTAATTTACCTTATAGTTTTGCTTTTCGATAAAGAAGGGGCTCGTACACACTCGATTATTGTTTAACACTTTTATATACAGACCATGTTTTTCACAGAATTTACGTGTGGTTATTATTTCAACATACAACACTTCCTGCTTGCTGTATTCAACCACGCTAATTGTTTCGCTGTTCTCTCGATCAATAAATTATTAAAATCATCGAAGTTTGGCTATTTACTTGATAAAATAACCTGGCTCCCAAGAACTGACGAATCGTATGATTCGTGAACATATGCTAGAATCCTAAATTATTCTGCATCAGGGAAATAAACAGTCGGCATAGTATCGTCGCAGTTATTTTCCCAAAGAGTGGAAACCGGCGACTCTTAACATACTCTTAATGAATATCTGAGTCTTTCTGACTACCTCCGGCTTTGCCTTCCAAAAACATAGTTTCTGTCTGAACTGTACTCCTTGGCCTCCCAAGAACACACTAAAGCCCCGCGCGTCCAGCAATGTTTCACAATACTCACAGCAAGCAAGCATTATAGCCTCATATTCTTGTACACAAATCTTATGTTTACGCCGCCAATAATGCAAGTCCCAAAATCTTGTTCATTAATTAATTACTTTTCTTTTTAATTACCACAATATATATAATTATATATATATATTTCCTTGCGCAATGCAATTAAATAAATCTACCTATCTATATCTCTGTATTTAATATTACTCTGAATCTTTGCCTGAATAGGGTACACATAAGTACAGAACATGTTGTGTAATTTAATTAATTCATAAAATAAAATATTTTAAAGGTTTGTTATTGGCTGTTTTTTCGTAAAATTTATTTACACAGACGTTAAACTTTTTATGTTTAAAACAATTGTAATATCATAAATTATATTGATTGTATCTTTGTGTCTCAATTTATTTGTTTACATAATTGAAACATCAATACACAGAGGTCTCAATCAGGGACAAAACGTCAGGTTAAAAATTTGAATATTAAAAAAAGTTTCTGACAAAATGGCTCCTATTTTTATTATTTAGTTTTTATATATACTAGTACCCTTTTCAAGCTGTATGGCTAAAAGAAAATTTTTAAATAATTTGATTTTTTTTAGTCGTGTCAGCAGATGTGATCCGTAGCGTCTTTGAACACTTTCTTCTTTCCGCTAGTCGGAGAACTATTTTTTTTGGAGGTTCTCTGTATGGGAACACATACATCAACGCCAGGATTCGAACGCGGGACCTCTCTGATGCGAGGCAGTAATCTAACCACTAAAGAGAAAGGTTTGTTTTGATGTTATAAACGTTTTCTCAGTCTGGCTAATTATGAAACTCGTTACGCTTCTACGCTTAAAGAAACATCAGACTGATTTGTGTTACTTTTTAATTACTATATATAATATGATTTTATTTAGTTGAATAAATAACGTAACTAAAACATCAGAAAATAAAAAGAAGGTAAAAGTAACAATGTAATATTTCAAATTACAATTTTTTTATGTTGTAGAACCTGCTCTGTAAATTAGCAATTAAAATTGTGCAATGAACTAACATTAAAATGGAAAGCAGAAGATTATTTCAACTAGAGTGTTTTAAGTTCATTATATTCTAATAATACTAATTTTATGATAACGAACATGTGGCTCCCATTCAATTACCTTAAATCAAACAGCTGCTTTAACAATTGGTTGAGAGTTGAATTCATATTACTTTTTAAATTTTAAAGAGACTAAAAAAACTCGGTTCTGTCATAGTATACTGAATTTTTTAAGGTCAATTTGATATATTCAATCTACTTCTGAAACATATCTTTAACAAGGAAGGAAAGTTAATATTCGGTTTGGGAACCGTGAAAAAGGGTATTATTCTTTAAGTAATCATTCATACGAATTGAATAAGTTATTTGAGAAACGTTACTCATTTCGTGTACGGAGAAGTCTTCTACTTTATACCAACAATGAACTGTTGTACAAAACTTATAAATAGATTTTATTTAAATATATCATTCTTTTACTGTTTCACGTTTGTCTTGCCTAATAGAATTAGAAGCGCATAATCCCAAATATATATGTAACGTAATTTATTTTCAAAATTACTTTCGTGGTAAAAAGTTACTAAGTTTATCAATTTTAAGCACATGAATCTTAAAACGGATTCGATCACGTATAAGATGCAAAAAGAAATTATCCAAAATTTAATTCCTATTAGTATTGGTTTCAAACAAATCTTTAATTACCAGTAGATAGAGGGTATGAAATATCTTCTAAGATATTTGCTAAAGAAAAAGTAATTACGTATAAAGACTGTATAATTCAGGTTCGACATGACGCAGAATTTCTAGTTTTAAATTGTACGTAATTGGTCTAAAATTAATATAATATCGATTTACTTCTGTTGTCAAAAGGACTAGAGATATTCTCATAAACAAAACATTTTGTTGAGTTTTTATTTATTTTTTATTAGAAAATTAACAATCAGAACTATATAATACATGTTCCATGAGTTAATGTGATGACAAAATAATACAATAACGTGAGCGGATACTCATCCAATTACATTATCCGGATTGTGAACTTATACTGCTTTCAGGTCATTCGGCCATTTCTTGTTCTGGAGTCTGCTGTAGGGAGGGGCATGTTGCAGGGTGGACACTAGTTCGTTTTGGGTGAAGTTGGAGACGCAGGAAGTGGCTGGCACTCCGGATGGTGCATTCTTCTTGAACGGTTGGTATTCCGAGGTCCGTATGTAATGTTCGATTGCTGACGTACCAAGGTGCATTTACAAGCATTCTGAGTGTTTTAGATTGAAATCGTTGGATGATGTGGACGTTGGATTTGCAAGAGCAGCCCCATAGCTCAATGCCATATGTTCAAATTGGCTTTATTTTTGCTTTGTAGAGTAAGATTTTGTTTTCAAGCGATAAACACGATTTTCTCCCCAGTGCCCAGTACATTTTTCTCATTCGCAGGTCGGATTAGATCCTTTTTTTAATATATGTTTTTTCCACGTTAGTTTTTTGTCCAAATGTAGACCCAGATAGCGAAATTCGTTTGATTGTGGGATTTCTATATTGTTTAGGGACACTGATGGACATTCTGAACGGTTTAGTGTGAAGTTGACTTGAGTACTTTTTGCTTCATTGACTTTGGTCCGCCATTTATTGAGCCATACTTGAAGGAGGGATAAATGGGTTTGAAGGTTTATGGAGTGCATATTTTTTCATTGGATATTAATCCAGAATACCAAAACTACCCTAAGTTAAGTTTCCAATTGTTATAATATTTTGAGAAATTCGTTATAAAAGCATTCCTCGTTTAAGTTTAGCACAAATACGAAAGGGAATTAAAACCATGTAATTGTAATTTACGAAGTAATTTTTTTGTAGTATTAAAATTCTGACTTAAGTGCTGTATAAAGATTTTTAAACCAAACATTTAAGTAGATGCTTTGTACGTTGGAACCCTGGATATTTAATATCAGATCACTTGGATAGTTGAGATGTACGAGTCGCGAGTGAACCTTCGGCGAAACCGTTAAGCATATTCTCCGGAGCAGTGAGGGGCGCGTTGAATTTCCTCTTTCCAAGAACACCTATGTCAACCCTCTTCCACAGCAATTCCCACGTGCCTTGCGAATATCCGGACGCACAATTTCCTCTCAAAAGCGGAGTATTAATATCAACAGCACGAAGCGACTTTTACACTGAGACTACCTTTAAGAGTCATTGACATGGCCGCATTCAATCGCTTCCACTTTTCGACTCCAAAAAAAATATTAGGCCTACTTATTTACATAATCGAAATAATTGAAACTTAACAATTTCCGTTTTTTCAGTCTCAATAACTTATATGCTTATTGAATGGTTAAATGGTGGAACTTTCCCTAGCCATCTGTTAAACTTAATATATAAAATGATATTATTGCTCTCAAAAGGAGTTTAAAAGAATATATAATTTCAAAGTTATAATTTATACAATATAATTAAATGTTACTTGTGTATGAGACCGTAATGGTTGTAACAGTATTCTATATTCACTATTATTGTTAATTTAATTGTGGTGGACTCAAAGCTTTAAACAGATCTCGTATAATTTTTTATCACCAATCAAATAAATAACTAGTATTGATGGAATTATTGTGTATTATGCAAGAATACCAATAACGTAAACTACATTCAATTTACATTCTCATTTACTAAATAATAATATAAATGTACATTCAAATATTTTTAAAATTATTTTAATGTATCACCAGTACAAAACACAAAATTCGTCCACCATAGAAAAAAGTGTAATAAATACAATACTATTAACCAACAACAAAATTTATTGATCTGAAAATATATTAACAAATTGACACCTTAAATCATCAGCGTAGAATAATATTAGCATTACCAATTTAAATGTTCATTTGAAAAAATAAATGAGTGCTTGAAGAATAATAAATATATTATCCAAATATTCGTCAAAAATGGTATTTACAGATTAATTGAAGCGATTGTTACCAGCTTCATATTGGTTACCCATCATCCAGCATAAAAACAAGAAATTATGTATATACAATAGTTCGAATTTTAGTTCCATTTTGGTGCTAAAATATAAATAAACTTCCTTTACACTCTGACTTATCTCAGTTCTCAAAATATTGGTATGAATCTTACTAAGATTCGTCGACGATTGGGCGCCAGGTTGTTTTTTGTTGATAAAAAAACCAAAACTTATTTTTCTGTTTAATAAATAATACCGAGCCATGAGATAATACATTTACTCAGCGGTTTTCAGCACAAGTAATTTATGTCAGTGTACTGAGGGTGAAGAAAAGCTCGAGTCACAAACACAGCTATGCGCTCTGTACATTGTTAGGTTCCCGCCTCCAAAAAAAATTCAACAATATAATACGTGTTCACAATAGGCCACACACGTTTTCATATTATATTTTAACATATGGCTATGACAAAATTAGTGTCTAAAGCAGCATAAGCTGCAAACAAATGTGTGCTCTAATGTAATGAATAATTGATTCTGAAAATACTGGTTTCCCTTCTTATCATAAAAATAATGTGAAAAACAGGAATCCAATATAAATAGTTATTAATTTGACAATTTTATATTAATAATTGTATTTAACTTATTTTTAAATCCATACTATCTAATGTTCAATTTTACATATAATTGTAGAAATGGTAGTCCACATATTTCTAACTATATAATTTAAAATAGAGTCTTAAGTAAGACCTAAAATTATTCAAATTACTATTAACTGTCTGTTACTTACAGATCATAAATATCTTAAAAATAATTTAATATTATTGATTAATAATCAACTGTGAAGCATCCAAATCTTTGGAAATAATATATTCCGATAGACTTCTATCCGTATGTCAATTTTTACTGCTTACGTAAAAAATTTGCAGTATGAATATGAGTACTTATGCGTTAAAATGAAGCCAATTTGGTCTCGTAAGGTTTGAAGGGTCTCGAAGCGGAAACGAGCAGTTGTTTATTAATCTGTGATAGCAGACTCAGGGTCCACAATCGGATTATGATCAGTGTACCGAAAAATTGTAGCTTGCTGAAGCGTAGCATCAAATGAATTTAGTGGTCCCAACCGTGCAATTTTATCCTCTTGGAATTAAGTGACGTGCTTCATCTTCAACGGGTATCTCCAGAAGTAAATCCTTGTCCATGATTTTTAATAAGGTCTAAAATAAGGGGAAAGAAGCTCGGAATGGGTTTTTAGCAGTACTTAAAGATTTTTTAAAACTAATTCTCATTCAAATGTTTAATGTATATGATAGTGATATATTTTTTAATTCTTAACCATTTCTCCCTTAGTCACAATAAAATAGTTACTTATACTCACCGTTACTTATTTTCTAAATAAATGTGTTATAGATATATACATATACATGTTGTTTAGAACCATATTGAAATCGTTCATTGTTAAGAATTAAGTCGAAAATTAGAAGATTAAATATTTTCCTAGCATTCAACAAACATTCTACCGTATTATAATGTCTGAATAAAATTAAAATTGCTCATATTAATTCATACTTTGTAGTGGTTAATTATTTGCAGAACGAAACCCATGTTCAAGTTGAATTATTAATATTCATGAAATATTCTGATTTTATATGGGATCTGACGATACTTCGAGTCGTTGAGCGGCGAATCTTTCTTGAAGAGCGGCACTGTCATGGCAACTGTATAAGGTTCTTTGTAAATAAACTGGATGACAGACACGTGCTGAGTATGACTTGAAGAGACACAATGCTTCATGGTTATATGTGCGCAGATTTCCATCACTTCAAAATCTTATGACATTTATAATATCGTTCTCGCATCCTTCATCTGTCGATGTTATTAGACCCAGCACGTATTTCTTAACGTCTTCAGATTGCCTGTAAAAACGCGAAAATTGCATTATTTTCATTTACATTCCGCTTCATATATCTTCATCCTACATCTTCATCATTAAGAACGAATGATACATACTTCGTACGACCTTTCGTTCTATCTGATAAAGATACCTGCAGCAGCCTGTTCAGTCGATAGAGCATATATTAAAGGTTTGTTGGGGTTGACACACACGAAACAAAAACATGTACTATAAATTTTCAGTTTAAAATATTTATTTTAACAATTTAACGCAAAAAAAAATTAAATTTAACTTTGTTAACTATAATCGGTTTTGGAAATAAGTTGTGCGGTAGACGCTGGTGCCAACCGTATCCGCATCCTATCAACACTATTAATCACAGTTCAAACAAAAATACAATGTTGGTGGTTTTTATTTTACCTGGTTGGCATTACCTGTGCTATGAAAATAATTGTTTGTAAATGGCGGCCGAATAGTGGCAAAGGCCGATAGTAACGACATTAGCTAATAATAAAAAAAAGCAAAAAAACATCAACAAATAGTAATTCTTTTTTTATGAACTCGCGCTGGTTAATGTTTTCACAGGACCACTCCACTTTATGAATAGTTTCTCGTGTTTTATAAGTCACCACTCAGTACCTCAATACATCTGCAATCAGTCCTGGCTATGATGACCCGGAAGAACTGTTGGTTGATCCGACCAGCTTCCGCGATGGGGACAATGGAGGACCAGAATGTCCGTGGTCACTCTTTGCTGATGTCCTCCTGGAAACTTGAATGATGTACCGTTACGGGACACTTTGTAGCTTAATCTCAATGTTCTGCCGTTATTTTTGAATGATGCTTAAATATACTTTTCAACAATAATCAAATGTTTCTGTTGGGAGCGTGCTTATCTATAAATTTCTTGAAGGTCCCCAAAAAATCACCTTTTTTAAAAAAGGAGGAAGACAAAAATGGTAAATTAAAATGAGTCATTTGATTCATTCACCAAAGAGAAACCTGCCGCTAATTTATTAGTAAAAAATGTAGAATTTATTACGTATATTTAAATAAATAAAATAAATTACTCAATTATTTTTTAATGCTTAAATAAAATTTGAAAATTTTTCAGCAAAGTCTGAGAAGCGTTGAGAACTCGACGTGCAACAATGTCACGTCGCCTATTGTTAAACAAAAGTTAGAGAACAAACGCTGGCGTCATCAGCGAAATAGTCTGAAACGTTCGCAAAATCGGCGAATAACATATGGAATCTCTCAATATATTAGGGGGTTAATATTTACACGTTTTATATATACTTAATTAGTTCACCTATTCCTTGTTATAAGAATGAAATATGGAAAGCCTGCGGCGTACTACGAATGTTTTCGAAGGAATGGGACGAGAGCAACAGAATATACAACAGAGAGAATATTGAATGGCCCCTGAATTACATCAGCGGACAAGATGTTAAAAGGTACACACGTCTTGGATATTAGAAATACGACAGTGACTGGATAAAGAGACTTTATTTAAAATAAAAGTTGTTGAAGTATAGAGGAATTTTATCAGAACTGTGTATGATTTTAACTCTGGAGGAGATACCTTGAAATATTTCCTAATCAACTTGCAGGATCTTCTTTTTTATGCTACACGAGGGTAATTCACATGGTGTCAACTCCCCTTTAATAGCATAGGAAATGATTTGGAAGGGGGGATACAGAAGGCCAATCTCATCTATATTTAATTATATGTTAGTGAGCAAGAAAATGTATCCTCGTGTATCAGAGAGAACGAGATACAATAAGGGGAGATTTGTAAAAGGATATGTAACGCTTCCTTCCTTGATGCGCAGTTCCTCTCAGGAGTTATTTTATTTTATAGAAAAATAAAAAAATCATGTATTTCATTTCATCTTGCTCTCAGTTTTGTTTAACTTTTTAATTTTATATTAAATTGAGACGGGAAACAAATTACTAGAATAATTTAACTTTTCTACGTATCGGGGAAAGCACATTCGTTTGTTTTAAAAATATATTTACCTCCTACATTAGTTTAATTTATTTTGATCAAATATATTTACTCTGGCTTTTATATTTGAATGCTACTGGTGAATAATGTACAATTGTTTATCATTTGAGTTCCGCTGGCATACAATGAATATTATGTGGAAATATTTAATTAGTTTTGGCGTACAAAAAATCAGAGATATTTATTGGACTCAAGTTCATAAACCAGAACTTAAAGCCTGAATAAATTATGTGTCACTAAAAAAAATTCATAGCACATGCAAAACCGAATAAGTCCCTACATCATAGTCGGAAATTCTTAATTTACTTTAAGATATTCGTGGAGTTAGCTTGACAGTTACTAATTAACTTGTAATTATATATATATAGTAGTGATTTCATTTATATGATTGAAAATAATTCTAAGTTAAAACGTGCCCCACGTTGGACCATAAAATGTAGTAATTGACAATAAATCACCGTTATTGTCTAAAAAGTAGTAATTTCATTTATATGACTGATATTAATTCTAAGTTAAAACGTTCCACAATTTGAAGACGCCAAAATTAGTATTTACTATTAAATGATAATTAAAATAAGCACGTTAAAATTAAATGATGGGATTTTAATTTAAAAGATCAGAGTTTAATATATACAACAAAGTTTATTTTATTAATATCAAATTATAATTATCATTGAAATTATATTACATATTGTAAACACTTGATAATATGGCACTGCTTTATCTCAGGGTCGCCTATCGGGCCTCCAATAAAGAATATTTACGACAAACAATTAAAATTTACAATATGTGAAAATTTTTTCTTTAATCAACCAGTGAAATATTGAAATCTGAAATCTGACGATAAAATATCATTTACTGTTCGGTTTACATATAAGAAATTGTTTAATTTACCTTGTAGTTTTACTGTGCGATAAAGAAGGGGCTTCTACACACTCAATTATTGTTTAACACTTTTATAAACAGGACATGTTTTTCAACGAATTTACTTGTGGTTATATTTCCACATACAACACTTCCTTGCTGTATTCAAACGCACTAATTGTTTCGCTGTTCTCTCGATTAATAAATTATTAAAATCATACAAGTTAAATTATTCACTTGATAAATTAACCTGACACCCAATAACTGACGAATCGTATGATTCGTGAATGTATGCTAGACTCCTAAATTATTCTGCATATAAGAAATAAACAGTCAGCATAGTATTGTCGCCATTGTTTGCCCAAAGACTGGAAACCGGCGATTCCTAACACACTCCAGCTTTTCATAACATATTCTCATATGTTTTCCCAAAATCTCTTTGTTCTGAATCTAGCAATGTTTCAAGACAATACACACAGCAAGTAAGCATTAAAGCCCCATATTCTTGTACATAAATCGTATGTTTACGCCGCCAGCAATTGAAGTCCCAAAAACTTGTTCATTAACATGAGTATTTTAATGTCAGAAAAATACAAATTATCAATGTTTAGAATTTTTGAAAAATTGGTTATTTAAAACATATTTACTTAAAGAATCATAAAATAGATAGGTGTAATTTATGAATTTTGGATCTCGAGAGTAATGAGTAAAATGTAATATATAAAACGGCCATCAATATAATGACACTAATAATTTTAACAAAATTTATGACGACTCACTTTTGTAATGCAGTAATTTCTATGTTGTTATAATTTTAATTTCTAAATCGTTCCTTTGTTAACCGCACTGAACAATGTAACAAAGTTTTTACTGGTCTTTCTCGTTTAAATTGTGCATTTCGGCCACAAAGTCAGCGTAGAACGATCCTGAGTATCAAAATTTTTAATCCGCCTTAATTTATATTATTAAGTTGTCTCCAAATCTTTAATAAAAATATTATTTTAATTATTGAATTTGTTTGCTTTTATCGTATAAAACGTCTAACAGAAGGGACGCAAACAGCGAGGAAACGCTGTATTATTTGTATTATAAATCTTTTGCGGACGTTAAAAAGGCTGTTGATTATTTATAATTTACTTCTTATATATTTTGTTATGAAATTTGGTTTAAATTATCTGTACCTCACTTTTACTTTCATGATTCCTATATTGAAATATTTTTTACATATTTAACAACTTTACTACGATTTAAATAGGTTCTGAAATTTCGTCAATGTATTAATTTTTTTGTAAGAAATTGAGGTGTGTTGTGTGCACAGAAAGCAATAGATAATATTATTAGTGTTGCGTGTTTCAAAAGTTTATCCTTTTGTAAGACTAAAAAATTTTATTTTATACTTGTCCATTTATGCAATAAACATATAAAAAATTAATTTTCTACATTGCCAGTATTTTAAATTATATGTGAAGGTTCCACATTATCTGTAATGTGTTACAAGTTGCTCCAACAGTTGGTGTTCTGATTACCGAGGAATTATCAGACCCACTCTACAGAAAATAGAAAATGGGAAACTTCGTGTAGTGAAACGTTAAAATAACCATGAGTGCCTTAAAGTAATGTTGAAAATGTAATCTATGAATTTATGTTTAAAGGTCTCCTAATTAACATATAATTATTTTACATATTTAATTGGCAAAACGTTTTATTTTATACTAAGAATTTGTAATTTCTCGTTTCAATGTTAAGTTCTTTACTTTTTGTATAAGACGGTATAAATTTTATGTACACATTCGGTGAAATCATTGGAAACGAAGAGTAGCACGAGTATTAAGGTTTGAGCATAATCCGTTAAAAATAAGTTTTTATTAGACTCATTAATTTTGTAATATAAATTTATGCTACTATATATGTATATTAAACGCATCATATACAATTCTATACTTTTGTAAAATGTTAGAATTCTATTGAAATAACTATGTTATTTGTTATTTTCACAAAAAAATTCATTACCTGTATGTTAATTAAAATGAGTAACTCTCTAAATTAGCTTTGTTAAGGGATCGGCTGAAGCCGTAGAAATATGGTAAAAGAGAATAATTTTTAATTTACTTAATTAATTCGTATATTTGTTCCCGCAACACAAAATATAATATGTTACTATGCTAAAAATGAAATTATTCGTAATTATTTTAATTTCCGTGTATTTTCAGCAATATTTTCGGTTATGGGCATTGATAAGTGAAAGAATTTTTCGTGAGAACTGGGAACTGGAGTCACCAGATGTTCCCTTGCCTCGCTCGCGTCATTGACTTTCTTTGTGGTTTTCGATACCATCCAGCCTGGCTACAAAACCGACAAAAGAGCTCCATAAAATATTGAATGGGATATTTTTATATTTCTACTTATCCAATGTTGGCCCAACTGAAGTTCGTTGTTTCTCCGTAAATGTCATTGTTACGGAATATTAATGGACCATATATTTTCTTCGCACCAAAGTATTGAATTGGAATTTGACGGTGTTGTTATTTGTAAATATGATTAGCATTTAATAAGAAGAAAAATAGCCAAATATAAACAAAAGAAGTGATGATATAAATACTACACTAAATTTCTGAAAATATTCAAGTGCTAAAAAAGAATAAAAAACCCAAATGCACAATACAGTTGAAAAAACTCAAAATCATTTGAACTGAAGACAAAACAGACGTTAATTTTTAATTTGTTTATAAGTAGAATTTATTGTTTAGTCTGAATTAAGTATCTTTCATAACACCGAAATGGCATGATTTTGAGTTACAAGATTATAATTATTTTATAATTAAAACTAATTTATTCGCAAAAAAATTCCCAACACATCAGTTTCTACGAACAATATGAACTGGTGTTCTTTACATGTCGCTTATTTGTAATAAATATTATTACATACCTAATTAGAGATTAATAACGTTACAGTAGAGATAGTCAAACATATTAACTCAGTAAGGATGTAATTATTGAAATACTCAAATAAAGACGAAATTAAGTGATGGTATAAACACCACGCAACGTTTCTGATATCCTTGTTTCTTTCACCAGGAGATTGGCAAAAAAAACGAGAGCGAGGAGAGACACAACCGCACAATAACTGTTGACGAACTCAAAAGCGAAGTAAAACGCACCGACAATGGGAAAGCAGAAACGTTAGTGTAACAATAAGGGATCATAGCTATTAATAATAAGAAAGATAGCCTAATACCGACAAATTAAGTGATAACATATCGTTTCTGACGGTAAACCTTGTACCGTTCTTCAGGTGCTAAGAAGAGCCTAGAGCGACAAAACTGCACTCGTAAGTTGACAAGCCTTTGAGTTTTTTTGTCTGTATGTGATATCTTCCTTATTATTAATTTTCAATCAGACGTTAATTTTATCTGATCATAGCTATTATTGAGTTTTATTGTATCAGTTTGTAGGTTAATTGCTGTGATTTTGGATTTAATATGAAGCCTTTCCGATATAATTCTGGAATGGTAACTGGTGTCAACGTGTAAAATGTTCGCATTTTGACAACCAGAATGTATCGAATTGATTATTTGTTTGGAGACTACGGATTTTTTATCGGTGGTTAGTTTGATATTCAAATATAAGAAACATTTCCGTATCATAGAACATTTGTCTCTATACGGTTGAAATTAAAAGAAAATCCAACAATTACAAACCTAATGTCCAATAGAAATAACAACAACCTAGGCCGAACTTGAGAATGAGTGGAACCATAGATTTATAAGCAATTTCTTTGGATTTTAACCAGACCATTCACATTATAAAATTTCCACGATTTTTGATACTCCAGATATATTTTACCTTCTAGTCCCAATTTTAAGCTCATAAGAATTCCTGTATAGTCTCAAGTGTTCTCGTCATGTTATATAATTCAAATATTATATCTGCAAGAATTATATTGAACGTTACAGGATGCTTTATTCGGTAAGTATTGTTGTTTTACTTGTTTCACTCCAACTATTTAATGTCTTAATCTCCATATAAAGCAAAATATATAATTTTAGAACAATTTTTGGATCATTAATATCTGTCAGGGTACTTATTCTTGAGACGCCCCTGATGTTAGTTCTTTTACCAATAGTTAAGTTAAATTGACATGTAGTACGACGTTAATGCTATAGTGCATATATTCTCCCACCATTATCTATTTCATTGACTAGTTGCTGGAATGAAGGGACCGCTTAGCTCTTACACAGGAAACCTTGTCTAAACCCAAATTGACCTATGAAGAGAAACACCATTTCCAGTTATGGACATGTGGAATATAATTTTATCGATTATTTTGCATATCACCGACCTCTGATTAACAGATAAATAATTTGAAACGTAAGTTTCGTCACCTTTTGTAATAATAAAAAGATTAGATAAAATATATTGGTTATGGTTAAAATAAATTGTGATACATAATATAAAAGGAGAACGTTCAATAATAATCTCTCCTTCAGATGCTTCACTTCTCTCAACTCACGACACTCGGATATTTATGCGCCGAACACATTCATCTGATTACTTAAACGTGATATATGGGGCCACAAAAAACAAGAATTTTAATACTCAGACTTTTATGCAATTCACAAACACAAATATTTATTAAGACAAATTAGAAGCTTTATCTAAATGAAATATCTCTAGTGTTAAATTCATTAAATTCGTGATACGTTTCGGGTATTTCAGGGTCGAGATTTGCTGATTTCAGAACTGAAGTATTTTAACAATGTGTATTTATTTTTTATATACTGTGAATTTTATGACGAACTCTTGGGCACATTTATACATTTATTAATAGTAAATAATGTAATATATTTCAATTAACGCACATCAAGTTTTCATCCCGGGCACTCGCTTTACAAAATTCCCTTTTTCTGTGAAGGGAAAATTCAAATAATTCTTTATCTACCTTATAGCTCTAGAAAACTACTATGCTTGAGCTTTCCCCATAATCCGCTATATTCCAGATCTCTTTCTTTCTGTTCCTTCCCTCCAGACTTTGCCGATCCCTTACATATCGTCCTGTCAAGAAATAATTTCTAATATTGGCCAGTTGTTCCCGACACCGATCTGTGGAGCACCGTGATAGTGAATTTATTTATCAATGATTGAAGGACAATTAGCTTTTATTAATGAGATATATAATGTTAAATAGCTGTTTGCACAAACTTTCAAAGTAATTTATTTAAGCCAAAACACGGATCTATTAATAGCCGATGGTCTCATGTAAAACACAAATAATTAAACCGCCACAAAATACCGTTAAATGAGAGTCTAATCGGTGGTATCTATATAAAGCTGCAACCTAGCACACATTTACTAATATTGATGACAAAATAACAAACACAAGCCCTAGGAAAAAATGGTTCACTTATTTCATACTAATCTCACGTTGTGTTTGACACTGATTGTTGGTAGATTTGTCGCATTTTACAGCTTTTGCTGTGGTGGAGTAGGCTACCGAATAACTAGAAGCTGAATCGTCCGGCTGCGCTAAAAAACTCTTAAAAAACTATTTGCTCTACCACGTTTTAAAATTGATGAAGAAATCCTCTGGGACAGCTGGATGACTGATTAATATTGTGCAGCCCTTCGCATTACTTCTGTATTTACCCCTGGAAAATTAGTTTAAATTCCTTGTCGCCAGTCACGTAAACTCCCTTCTCGTTCTGCGGTCAGTTTCCCATGATGGGGAAATACCAACACGCTTAATGCACATTAATTCAAAACGTAAAGCTGTCAAGAACAGCAGCATTCTTCGACTCAAAATATCTGCTAATCATTTTAACCTGGAATATTTATTGAGATCTTCACGTCATTTCCCTTTCCGTCAGTCAGACCTCACGCTACATGATTCCTGCCAATCATTGCTTCCTAAAGCAGCATAACACATGGTTGCATGGTACATGAGCCTGTACTACCAATACTGTAATTGCGCGACTAGCCTCTTTTGACCATTAGGTTTCTGTTTCCCAAACTACATAAAAATCAAATAAAACATAATTAGCATGAAAATAAAAATAATCTATATATATTGTATTATTTACATTTAAATAATAATTAAATTGCCACGTAGGAGCGTCACAATGTAGTAAATGCAGTTAAATTACAATTAAAATAAGCAAATTAAAATTAAATGATTGGATTTTAATTAAAAAGATGAGAGATTAAAATGTACAACAAAATTGATTTATTAAAATCAAATTATTATAATCATTGAAATTATATTACATGTTGGTAAAATTTTGATAAGATGCCACGGCTTGATCTCAGGGCCGACTATCGGGCCTTAAATAAAGAATATTTACGACAAACAATTAAAATTACCAAAGTGCGAAAATTCTTAATTTAAACAATCAGTGAAAAATCTGAAATCAGACGATAAATATTATTTACTGTTGGGTTTACATATAATAAATTGTTTAATTTACCTTATAGTTTTGCTGTGCGAAATATAAGGGGGGTCGTACTCACTTTATTATTGTTCAACACTATTTATATACAGGCCATGTTTCACAGAATTTACTTGTGGCTATTATTTCCACATACAACACTTACTGCTCGCTGTATTTGACAACACCAATTGTTTCGCTGTTGTCTCGATCAATAAATTATTAAATCATCAAAGTTTGGTTATTCACTTGATAAAATAACCTGGTGTCAAAGAACTGACGAATCGTATGATTCGTGAACGTATGCTAGACTCCGAAATTATTCTGCAGCAGGGAAATAAACAGTCGGCATAGTATCGTCACAGTTGTTTGCCCAAAGACTGGAAACCGGCGACTCCTCACACACTTCAGGTCAGACAAAATACATATTATCCTATGTTCTCTCAAAAACTCACTCGTTCTGAATATATGGAGTTTTCTGACTACTTATTGCTTTGCCTCCCGAGAACACACTAAGCTCCGCGCGTTCATGAATTTTTCACGACAATACACACAGCAAGCAAGCATTATAGCCCCATGTTCTTATACACAAATCTTATGTTTGCGGCGTAAACATAAGATTTGTGCCCAAAAAAATGTATCCACTAGTTAACAGTTCATAACTTGCAAACTTATTGACGAAGTTGTCTCATTTTTGGTAGTGTAATAGTTTGTAGTTCCGCCAACCACCACACGTTGTTTTTGTTTTGTCAGAGTACAGTCGCCAGGTAGTTAGTGTTTTATTGTTAGTTGTACCCTGTTACTCGAGTAAACATGGTTGGCGTAAGGCTTACATTTGATGAGAGAAGTCTGTAAGTACGAAAACATTAATGAGGTTCAACGGCAATGGCGAAATGTGTATCAAACAGAGCCACCGACACGTTTCACGATTCGTCGCATTCGAGACAAATTTGAAGCCGAAGGCTGTGTTAAAGATGTACACAAACAACGATCTGGACGACACGTAACAGTAACAAGTCCCATCCGCTCACCACAGAAGTCTGTGTGTCCGTGAAACTGGAGTAAGTCGCTCAAGTGTTCAGCAAAGTGGAAGTGCTACATCCCAAGATTGGTACGCGCAATGAACGAGGACGATTCAGATGGAGTACAGCGAGTGGTTTAATAAAATGGTGCGCAACGATGAAGAGCTTGCAGAGATGATAGTGTGGTCTGATGAGGCACAGTTCAATACAGTAAATCGGCACAATTGCATCTACTGGGCCGCCGAAAATCCAAACGTCCATGTAGACAGAGCCAGGAGTAAATGTGTGGTGCGGGTTGTCTTACCGGGGCCATTCTTCTTTGACGGTACAGTTACCGGTGAGTTGTACCTTCAGAAGCTTCAAACATCCATTTTACCTGCCATCCAAGACTTGTATGGAGACGAAAGATTTTACTTTCAACAAGATGGTGCCCCAGCCCACTACCACAATCGTGTTACGGATTATCTCGACGAAAATCTACCAGGACGATGGATAGGCCGTAGAGGTGCTGTAGGGTATCCACCACGTTTCCCAGACTTAACTCCTCTGGACTTTTACCTGTGGGGAACATTAAAGGATGTCGTTTATCGACAAAAGCCACGCACATTGTATGAACTTGGAGAATCCATCGTACTTTAATGTGCAAATATCCAACTGAACACGTTGCAGTCAGTAGTTCGAGCTACACTTTTACCAAAAATGAGACAACTCCGTCAATTAGTTTGCAATTTATGGACGGTTAACCAATGGATACATTTTTTGGGACCCTCTGTATATGTAAATATATAACAAACTCAGGTTAGTTTTACTATGTATAACTCGGTAACGGCTGAACCGATTTTGATGATTTTTGATTTGATGGGTTTGTCTCCGTCTCGAATAGCAGAATAACTATTAAAACAACGGAAAAATTCACGAAAATAAAAATTATGAAGAAAAGTATTTAAAGGTGTTATATGCTGGTTCTGGTAATGCCAGTAGATGGCGTTGTGTGAATTATTTATCTGATGCAGATGCGCGGTCCTTTTATTTCAGTTTGATTTATGTTGTTGAAGTGCATATTGTGAAAGATTATGTTGTACAGTGTTATTTACAATGCCGCGAGTCAGAAGATCTAATCGATTTGACTTCGGAATATTGCAAATTAATCCCCTGCAGATGAACAAGAAATTGCACGAAGAAAGCGCCGCGTTAGGCCTTGGGGACGATAGAAGCAGTGAGCGGTAAGCGTTTGAGAAGCGGAGAGTCAGGGAGGCAAAGCGATGAGCGGGGCCAGTTACGATACAGAGCTGCCGAGCGTGAACTTACTGCAGTCGCCGTCATGATGTCGTCACGTGAGGTGTTGAGTGAAAACAAGACTATTTATGGAAACGCATTTTACAGAAAGGCAAGAAGAACTATGGCGTTCACCCACAAATAGCAGTAGAAGGCATTACGGAGAGTACCAGCATCTGATTAAGAATTTAGGAAAAGATTAAACACGTTTCTTTGAATATATAAATCCTCTATAATTCAATACAGTCTTATGTATATCCCCAAGCAGGTCAAACATATTAAATTTCCAATGGTAGAGTTAAAATATATCCATGGACAATTTTGCTACATTAAGAAAGTTTATTCTGCCATCGTGCTGTTTCTGTGCCGTTTGACGTACGCTAAAAGCCGTCGGTAATTATTCCAGAAAAAAACTCCTGGGCCTTTTAGCATTTTTGGGTTAATTCCTAAACCGCATGTTGTTTCTTTAACTATTTAAACACTCCATTCGCGTATTAATTTGATAACTCCAAGCCAAAGATAGTTGTGACAGGGTTATCTCATTTAAAAAATATTTTTTATAGAGAAACCAAAAGAAAATGTGTTTCCCTTACATTTTTAAATGTGATATTGGACGACAAAAATACAAAATGCGCAAAACCCAGCTACCCTGCCAGTGTCCCACAAGAACATAATCAAATCTGTAAAAGCCAAATTAAAGAAAAACTGGAACAACGAATGGGTTAAAAAAGACAAAACTTCACGAAATAAGGGACAATGAATACGAAACCCAACCAAATCAGTACAATTTAAACAGACGTGTTCAAACCGTATTCACCCGTCTAAGAATCGGTCATTCCAGACTATCTCTCGGCACCTAATGACCAAAACCAACCCTGTTGCATGTGACAAATGTAACTCCAAAATTACCACCCGACACACATTAACGAGTGCGCGTACACGATACAAAAAAGAAGAGACTATGGAATCCCAGACAGCTACAAGGAATGCCTCAACGAACTTCGATATATTAACTCAATCATGGACTATCTGAGGGACTTAAACGAGATTGATGCCATCTAATTTAGCAATACTAGATTTTCCTATATAATCTGTAATATCAAATACTGTAAACCGTATTGTATCTAAGGCGCAGCCAACATCCTGTAACTAATGAAACCTCAATGTAAAAAAAAAATGTAGTAGTAATTTGTAAAAGTGAATCGTGGTCACTAATAACCAAGTCAGTTGATGTGACAATAAACTGAATAAAAAAAATATAATAACAGAAAATTGAAAAAAGTAATTAATCAATTATTAAATAACGACATGTTTCGGTTCTCATGTTAATCTTCTTCAGACTTATACTATGTTATCCTAGCATGACGGCCAATTAATTAATAAATTACTTTTCAATTGTCTGTTATTGACTGTTTATCAACAAATATAACTACACTGACATATAACTGTATATAATAATGAATTATTATTGGTAGGTATAAATTCTGCGTGAAAAAGGATTTTGTTCTACTACAATCTGCTGTAATCTGAAAGCCATAATTGCCTAACGAAAATATTACCACGGATTTTTCCATTTGAAGAGTTCTGCAAAACCACGTGTTATTTCCCTCTAAAATCAAATCTGTCCGTTTTCCAAATAAAATATTTTAACCAGTTCCAAACCAAGGACTATTATAAGGTATTTAGTACACTTTTACTATTTAATCAGGTGCTTCTAATAATCGTACAGCACGCCACTAAGTCACAGATACTACTAATATATATTTAAATCGTTGCCGTAGTAACGGAACGTTCATTCCAGCCCAGTGTGCATTCTCTTTGCTCCAACACCAGCCACCTTCTTGAACGACGGAGTCGGATGCCAGTCTACAAAATGCACTTTACGTCTCGTCGAGCTGGCTGGGGGTCCGGGTGGGAGCTGGAATATTGCGTGCTGAGGGCGCAGGTTGGCGGCCGGTAGTTCAGGGACGCCGGCGTCCAGGTGACGACCAGGTGGCGGATCGTCAGACACTTGGAAGACAGGCTTGACGCGGTCCCGGGACACGCGTGACGCGTGCGTATGACTACCGTTTTAGCGTCCTCGGGTGGCCCGGTATAGGGTTCCTGGATAGTGCTGCGGACAGTGTCATCACGGAGGAAGACATGGGTGCACAACCCGGTTGAACGAATGTGATGGCTCGCTGGGACGGGCCGTAGCTGTCGAGTCACGTGGCGAAGTCGGTCGACGAAGGAGTCCGCCGAAAAGGTTTGTCCAGGCGGAACCGGAGCGACGAATTCTCCGGGAAGACGAAGTGTCTCACCATAAACCGGAACCACCCAAAAGGCACGTTACCCCACTTGGATATCGCGCCCCCAGGGCCACGTGACTTCCCCAAGGGCTTGAGGCTGCAATAGAAAGTCATATAAGGAATCCCGAATAGGCCAAAAGGAGTTGTAGTGGCGGTCTTTGGGATGTCACTGACGTGGACGAGGATTTACGTGTACGCCTTGACGGGGTCAGTGACAGAGAAAACTTGACTACCGCGATGCTGCGAGGTAAAATCCCGAATATGCCATACCGGGATCGTTCTGGCGTTGAGTGCACGGTAGTCGCCGTCTTCTTTGGGACCATGTGGAGCGGGGACGCCCACACGTTCTCTGAGTGACGAGTCACACCGTCGCGCAGCATAGCAGAGAACTCGGCCTTTGCATTCCGTAGGCACTCTGTCGCCAAGCGTCGTGGTCGACAGGAGACCGGTGGTCCAGGAGTCGTACGTATGTGGTGCACAGTCGGTAAATCCGGGTGCGGTGGGGCGCCGGGAGGGATCTGTGATAAAGGAGAACTCGGTCAGGAGGTCGTTGATGGATGACGTGAGTCACGAGTTTTACACTCGGCTGGGTCACGAAAACACGTGCAGCAGGAAACGGTGCGACCAGTGTTGCCGTCCACGATGCAACCTCGGTGGCAATCTGGCAGTGCGCCAAGAAGTCAGCGCTGATAATTGGGATTGCTCCGTCCGCGACGATGAATCGCCCAACAAAAGTCCTGTGCTGGCCGAGACGGAGCTGAAATCTTACTGTTCCATAAGTTGGAATGGAGGAATCGTTTGCGGTTGATAGGCGTAGGGTGGACGCCGGGCATTGACCAAGTAACAGTTTTCTTGAGAAGCAAGACAGATCCGACCCTGTGTCGATTAGAAAACCGGCGTTGCTCAGACGGTCGTAAATCACAAGGCGACTACCATAAATGGAACCAACAGATGGACACATGGGATCTCGTTGCTGAAATGGCGCGTGGATTGCGAGAGGTTAATTTAGGCGACTGACTGCGAGAGAAACTGCAACCCGGCGAGACGTCTGTAGGAGACTCACGACGGCCACTAGAAACAGTGGTTCGATTAGTGCTGCTTTTAATGTGCATTACGCCTCAGTTGCTGGCGGTTGAAAGAAATATCTTGAACAGCGGATGCCCAAGAAGGGTCGAGTAGGCTCGCCACGTACGAGAATTTGGTTCGACTAGACGAAATTCCGGCTGCCGCGAACTGTAATTCCACGTGGGCTAACCAGAGAACGATGTCGTCGGGCCACACAGGAGGCAACTTGAGTGCCACTCTGTCAATGTGAGCGGCGGAAATATCGGGAGCGTTGACCGAAGGTGTAGCGGCTCGTAGTCGGCGTTTTGGAGCTCTAGAGCTTGAATTCTCTCCATTCATGTGAGAATCCATGTGAGAATCACGTCAGGGGTCACCAATTTAGTGCACGTTTTACTATTTAATTAGGTGCTACTAATAATCGTACAGCACGTCACTAAGTCACCGATACTACTAATATATATTTCTGTCGTTGCCGTAGTAACGGAACGTTTATCTCTTCCCAGTGTGCATTCTCTATGATCCTACGGGTAGATTAACAGGCTAAACAACCAATTAAGTCACCAAATTGAAGTAAAATAATTAATTTAACCTACGTCAATATACATAAAGCTTTTCGCCTCTCGAAGAGTCATCGTCGTCTTCTGAAATACAAATTAATATACATAAGTAGAGAAACACCTGTAGAAATAAATTAAACTAGATACATAGTTAGATATATTTAGAACTGAGGAAATACATACATCATGTAGGTAACAAGCCTTTGGCCTTGACGTAGGTTCACTAAATCATGTAAGCGATATTTGGCGGACAGTTAAAGTGTTATTTTACATAACTATATCATTACTCAGTACTACTCGAAAATCGTCATGGCAGAGATGGCTCAGTATCAATATATTATTTCTTAATACAAAAATTTAATAAATTTTGCTTCCTTTCCATAATAAATGCATTAAATAATTAAGTATTGTTGGAAATGATTATATTGTGCGTTTTGAAACGTATAAGAATTGTACGAGTACTTTGACACTGGGTGGTGAGAGAAAATTTAATGTGCGTGGTCAGCGATGAGCGTCGACCACTGAGAGGTAGTTGGTGCCACCCTGCCGCAGCTGCTTGTCGTAGTCAGCAGACCCCAAAACCCACTACATTCTATTGGGACACAAAACTGAGCGGAGTCGCTCAGTCTACCTGCTCCCAGACGCTCACCACTCGCAGTTTGCATCGTGCCTGAGGCCTGACTCTCTTCTTCTCAAACACTTACCGCTCGCCACTTCTATCACGCCAGAGACCTTACGTATGGCCCGACTTCGTGTTTAACAAACGGAAGAACAGAGAGAGAGACAGCAGGTCAATCGGCTCAGTTGGCAAATGAGCAATCGTCGAGCTTATGCCACAGATGAACAACGTGATAATCTTCGACGCGCCAGAAGAAATGATTCAAGTGTTTATTTGAATCGAATAGCGTTTCAGTACAATTCCCCAGTAGACTATAGCTCGCATCCTTTCGTTCGAATTGGCCCAATGGAGGTTGTGTTCGGCCATTGCGGTGCATTGAAGTTCGCTGGAGAAACGCCTGGATTGATCTAACACAGTGGCAAAGTGAAATTGCCATTATTGCCCCCTTCACCAGAGCCATTGCATTCATTGCTTCGTGGCGTAACACCAGAATCACATTTTCTATCGAATTCTCAAAGATACAACGGATGTTTCCAAATGACTTCATTTGGAGCAGACATTATCGAAGAACGCGGATTCAATCCGACAAAACGAAGATATCACAAGGTGCTTCAAATAAAGGGAACTTCCCGAGTGCTGCGACGTGAATTACATTTAATTCAATGTAATTATAATCCTTTTAATTATATTTTGTCCATTTATTGAACCAAATTCTTTTAGGGTATATTTACACAACGTTTATTGATTCGGAGGCGGTAAGAAATTTACCTAGTATTAAATAAAACTATAAAATGCTATATTAAATTGCGGAAGTGCCACAAGTCATTGATGTCAGATCATCAGTTATCTTATTCTTGTGGCTTGTGCATCCATCATCTTCCAATATTAACTGCTAATTGCTTAAATCAAATATCTGCAGTATAAAATTACTACACGAAGTGATTTAGTTTCAAACAGCAACAATGCATATTGGACTGTAAACATTACTGTAGCTAAATATAAATGACAGTCATCTGAACTACGTCGAAGAATTCTGATATCGAACGAGTTGTCTCAAGCTACTCAATCTCCAACCCTGCCATAGACAAAATATTTACCGTGATTAAAAAGCACGTTTTACATTACCCGTCAAGAATTTTTTCAAATGCATACAAATGTTAACGCTTCCAATAAAACTGAAAATATGCGGAGCAAGTCAATAATTTTTGAACGACGGTGTTATTTCAGTTTTGTTAACTAAACAATTAATGACGAATATAATTAACAGTAAAAACGACAGGAACAGAAAAAAATGGATTTCAGTACTTATTGTGCGAAACTAAATTATTTAATTCGCGATAGGTCTCTGTGCCAAGGTGCAAAAGAGGATAGATTCTTTGGGTGAATTTTATATATCAAAAGCGATGTCCGACTGACAAATATGAAGTAGTCCGTTAACACTCATAAGTTTTGTATATAATATAATTTTTAAACTATTTTATATATTATAAATATATAATTAAATATTATAAAAATTCATATTATAATTAATATATAGTCGTGCCAGGCAAAAATTCAACGTACAAATACGACTTCTTAATTGCACTGAAACTGGTCTGACCAGTACCATGGTCACTACCGGATATTTGAATTCGAAGGGTGGGTACGTTCATTGCAAGACCAGCATTACTTGCCTCCTTAATACTGAACTCATCTCAAGAACTTAGATGTCAGAGCAGTAAACCAGAAAGCAGCTTTTGGAATTGGTTGTTTCGGTTGTTATGCGACCGTTCCGTGTAATAATAAGAATAGTGCGTATGAGAGAGTTACGAATTAGAAGGATCTGCTGATTCATCACAGGACCAAGCTAACAAAATAATTCGGTGTGAGAGATAACAGATGTGGAGTCAAAATTTGATATCATCTCAAAATTAGATACGTAAAAAATGTCCTGATATCTACGTTTTAAGAATTAGTATGGCTTCCATTTTGACTTACCTTCAAACTATTGTAAAAATTCTCCGCTCTACGAAATACGTCTCTCGTAACTGTAATTCATATTTATACGCAATATGCATGATTCATAGGCATTTAAATTTCTGACATTTATAATAGGACTCCTTTAAATATTTAAGCACAAAAAAGCAGCCTGTTGAAAAGAGAACGCCAAAATATTTATACTATAATATTATTAAACTCTGCCAATTTATTTTATTTACTTTACTGTCGGGAAGATTTTAATTAAATATTAACTGAAATTAATAATTATACAGTCTGAAAAAATTATTCAATATTAATTTTAATTAATATATTTTCCTTAGTTTGTAAATTATCAACCTAAAACTACACAGAATAGGAATTAATTTTAGTTGGTGCTTTATTAAAATTATATTACAACTAAAACCGAACTTGTTTATCTCCCATCGTCTCATCCGAAATTTATGCTAAATGACTGTGGACTTTTTAGCTCATGTATGCTAAATGACTGTGGGCTTTTTAGCTCATGTATGCTAACGTATGAGCGGTGAAACAAATGAGCCAATTGATTGATCTCCAAACCAGGTAATCCAGATACAAATTAAGCTATAAATTCTAGGCAAGCCTTTGAGGAAACCGGCCTAATTATTTTTCGACAGTAATAACGTGGAATAATATAATATCGTTTCATATTTTAGGTTGATAATGTCCTATAATTTGTATACGATTATACGAACATTAGGAGAGTATCTTATTTTTTATTTCATTTCTGTACGTATGGTACACACATTTAGCTTTGAATACTTATGAGTTAAATTTCTATCTTTATACTTGACAATATGGTCAATGGTTGAAAAGTGTCCATGCAGTTATCCATTAATTGTATCTAATTTTAAGATATATGTAGGACAAACAAAATGTAATTTCAAAATAAGGACTAGATATTTTTGAATATTTAGCGGATGTTTTTACACTAAGACAGTTCAGTGTTTTCTTCAGAGGTGAAATAAATTTCCGTTCTTCATATAAAGTAATTATGGGGAATGAAACCTAATTATAATCCTATTTAATAATATGTTAATGAATTAAAAATAAAGCAATTCGATAATTTTGCTTATTCGAGCTCAATAAAGAATGACAAACTATAACTGACATTTTTGTGAAGTAGGAGTGGTTTCATAGCAGAGGGTGCAGAAAATTAAAAGCAATATGGATTTAATTCACAGTGAAGACGTGTTTTTTGTTTTGTTTTTTTAAAAAAGAAATATTCATTTAGAAAGTGTATACTAATATTTTTGTGTGTAACGTGTGGACTTCGATGCATATCACGGATTTTAATCATATCATTCGCTAATTCAGAATTTTTTTTCAAATTAATCGTTTGGAATTACAATGTCTTAGCAGTAGGTTTATTAATTCCCAATGGAGCTACTTTATGCATTCCACTGCCCGTGACATTCATAGTGCAAACGTCAAATTTTCTCATAGCCGAGATCCTTTTGGGTGTTTCCCCTGTCTTTTTTTTAAAGAAATATAATAAATCAATTATTATAGTAGCCCATTGTATTTCTTTATTTTTTCAAGTCTCAGATACCCGACAACGTGACCTTTCCCGCCGATGGAGCCGTCTTTGAATTCTTCGGAGCTAAAGAACTAGTTTCTATCCACGGCGTGGATTGTTGTTTGGATTCAGATGAATACATGTTTCATCCATTGTCACATATCGACGTAATAAATACGCTCTTGTGTTTAATAAAATGTGTGAAGTACTGTTGAGGAAGTACCGTCCGATTGCAGTGTATATGCGCGACAACCAAATTTCACAAAAAAATTCGCTATCAGTTCCTCGTCAAAACTGAAAATGATGCGTTCTTTTGATTTACCTACAGTATTTTAGAAGTTTCACGGACCTTCGTACAAGAACAACCATCTTAAAAAAATCATGTTGTGTACTTTTTATTCGTTTTCAAGTTTGGTTGCATTTTTTGGCCTCCTTCACGTTTAAACTCAGCCGCCCATATCCTACCTCTGAAGTTATTATGCACATTTAAAATCCTGAACTAAATTTAGGAGGACTTTAAACCTCCTTTACTAATAATTTTTATAATTGCAGGTTACTCCATTATTTCATTTCTAAAATCATACGTACTGAAAGTGATTTAAATGACTTCTACAGATAAGTGCTGGTTGGAATTGCTAGAAATTTCAGAAGGCGTCTACTGACAGTTGTACCAATAAGAGAGGAAACATAACTCAAGTAGTGTTTACATGTAAGGAGATGGTCGAAAACTTTTCAGAGAACCCTCGTATATTCACAGACGATATTTTACGTAATTAAAAATTAGATAAGTGAGTCATTTAAGTGTTAAGTTTCAAGCTCAGTAAGTATATATGTTTTATTATATTAAATACAACCTGTAAATAATAAATTGTTATTTCTTGAAATAAATATTCATTTCCTTAGAAATATATATACACTTTGTAAACATTAAGCATGAAAAGAAATATGCACATAGGCTATGTCGATACATACATATATATATACTGTATGAAATACGTAAAATTTCATTTCCGAAGTATCTCATATTGGATAATGCTAAACTTTCAGATCGTATCATCGAAAATAGTCAAAAAGCTAGATAAAAAATTTGTTAAGGATTATGATGAGCGTGCAGAGCTATTAAGGATTTATTTTTATAAACGCAAAATATGGTCGTGTTCCATTTAGCTATTTACAAAGCATTGTCTGAACACAAACTTTGGAAGAAAATTATCTGATATAATTCGTTAAACAGTTAGAATTATTCTTACTACCCTATGCCAACTGTTTCAAAAATAAAAAAACCGTTATTTAAAATATAAACAGTGAGGTGAGTTTATGTATTTAGTTTTCATCTAAGATATTGTTTAACCCCGATTAAAGAAACTTGTCTCTCAAATTCTTTGTAGTGTTTACAAACTGGATAAATTAATTGGCGTTATTTTATTATATATATTAATTTATTTTACGAAATATAGTATTGTGAGTTTATAATATTCTCAGCCTCAGGCTGGTTAATGTTAGCTTCTCAGGTACTCACCACATCGAAAACAACCCCAGAACGGCATCCCTTTGCACAGATTGAAATATTGTGAGTGACTGGCGAGGCTAAATCTTTGGTCACAAGATTCTACCACGTTCAAACAAGACGCTCCAACGTATCGTACAGGTCTTCCCACGGCCATGAATTTTGCACCCCAATTAAAATCTGATTCCCTTTGGATAAAACAGTTCAATCCAATGGGGAAAATCGAGGAGTGAAAGGAGCTTACAGAGAAAGTCGAAATAAGTCCCCTTCTGGTATCTTATAAGTTTGTATAGGAGCAGGAGTGAGTGAAATTTGGGGATATTATGAATAGGTTAGCTAGTTTTTAGTTTTGAATAATTAGGTCAGTACGTTTTGTGATATGTTATTTTTGGGGAAGTTAGGAAGCAGTTGGATTTTGGATAGAAAGTTAGTTTTTTAGTTGGTTTTTAGTTAGTGACCTTTGGAGTGGAAGACACTTAGGTTTGGAGAACTTATGAATGGGTTTTGAAGAGGAAGTTCATTTTCAATTTTTGGGTGAAAGAGTTTGGATAGGAGGACATTTGTACGACAAGAACGTGTACATCAACTGGGTGACCATTTGCAGGAAATACGAGGGACTGCAGCGTCCGCGTGAACCGTCTGAGAACTCTAATGACCTGCCAGACCTGCATGTGGTAATGTACCAGAAGTTACTCTCATCAAATTCATTTTATTGAAGCTATATTTTGGACCTCCAACCCCTGACAGATAAAGCCGTGGGAATTTCAAAATGATAATTAGAGCAAGAAGTAAATATTTTTAAAATCCTACCCGGCATTCGCCTAAAGAAATGCAGGGAAAACCCTAGAAAAACCTGCATCGGGTAGGTCGGGCATTGGGTACTTGTCCCACGCCCTTCCGATAGCGGGAGAGGAGTTTGCTGTGGGGACGCAGCATTCCCTTCTCCGTGCCTCGACCAGTTTAGGAGGCAGCTGGCCGACTATTCCAATAGGAATAGCGGACAACTCTTGCCGTATGCCCAATGTCTGCGACCCCGGAACATACACCTCTCAAAACAGACCGAGGTGCCTCGGCATGTGGGAACCTTAGTTCAAAAAATACCAGGGAGATGTGAGAGCATCCCCAAAGGTAGCCCCCGCCAGAACATTCGTAGTTTTGTAGTAATTTTTCCTTATAACATGCATGAGTGTTAACTTAATTTCTCTTATTTACATAAACAGTTTTACATATCTCGAAGAAAATATTTTCCCTTTCTTTTAAGAATTTTCAAAGTATTTCCTTTTTTAATTTTTTCTGCTCTTTATAAGTAATCCTAAATACATATTGCCTAATTTAAGAGTTTTTCCTAGTTATGTTTGAAAGTTTTAGTCTGTATATTTTCCTTAGTTCCCTTTGTAGTAGCTATTTAATTATATCACCCTTTCTCAGCTAATTTATTAATTTATTAAAAATTCTGAATAAAAATTAGTGAATCTTTTTACCTTTATTCTGTAACGATTGATTACCTTTTGGGAATATGAACGTAATCTAGAGTATGGTTATTCTCAGATTCTACTCTAATAAATATAATTTCCATGATATTGAAGATAATATTCGTCAAATAATTGAATCACAACGACGTCAGTGACTCATCAATAATGTGGAGTTTCTCCTCCACAGCTAATGATTTGGGTGCCATTAAACAGGGTTGGCAATTACATAGCAAGTCTGCCTAGCTCAAAGTACTGGGACGTAATTTAATTATTGATCTAATTACCTGTGCGAGCTGTTAGTGTGTGGCGAGTCCATGGCGACCATTACATGTCTGCCTACAATATAGTGTGTAATTAGGCTCGGCACCACACAATCACATAACAGACAGAGAGCTAGCAGCTGGTTGGCCGAGCTTCATTAGCGACCGTAAGACACCCACGTGAGGACGTGACTCATAATCAGACAATTAGAGGAATCTGCAACACGTGGCTGCAAGCGAATCTCCTTCCTTAACACGCATTGTTAACACAATCCATAGACGTTTCAGGAACTCGTGGTGATACACTTGTTATTTCCGTCAGAAATTGCTAAATTCTAAGATTATAGATAATTGGAACATTGTTCATTTAAAATTTGATATTACAAGTTCTGAAAAATGCGAAGATGAAATGGAAGTAGCGATTGGGATGTTGGGAAACCTCCAACTCCTTCTGATCCTTTTCGGTTTTGTTTTAGTAGTAGTCCAAACTTTTACATTTTAATTGTGCGGGTCAGAAAAATGAAAGACAGAGTAACAACAATCACTTAATAGAAATTCAAATTCATTTTTTTGGGTAAAGTGAGAAATACAATATAGTTGTTGAATTTTATGAAAGTGGTGTGGATATTATAAAAATATAATGTTTCCAGTATTTTATCGAGTAATTTTTTAGCATACTGCTTAATTGTTATGTCAATTAAATAGACAACAGCAATGAAATCAGATGAAGAGGTGCCTACCACCATAAATTCTTCAGCTTTTAATTATAAGAATACGGTCATTTTGTTCACGCTATGGAGGATACAACTGACGAGCTGTTTTAGGAAAACCTAATGTTGGTGGCAATTTTAGCCTTATAATTTTCAAAACAACGAAGGCCAAGTGAGACGCATTATAAAGGCTCCTGTAGAAACACTTTAAAACGTTATTTTATAAATTTGTTCGTAAAAAAGAAAACTCACAGCCGCAAACTGGTAGATTTTTTTACCTAGACCTGTTCTGAGAGGTGTATGTTCCGGGGTCACAGACCTTGGGCATACGGTAAGAGTTGTTCTCTGTTCCCATTGGAACAGTCGGCCAGCTGCCTCCTAAACTGGTCGAGGTACGGAGAAGGGAATGCTGCGACCCCACAGCAAACTTTCTTCCACTATCGGAAGGGCGTGGGACAAGTACCCAATGCCCGACCTACCTGATGCAGGTTTTTCTAGGGTTTTCCCTGCATTACTTTTAGGCGAATGCCGGGTATGATCCTTAAACCATAGCCCAGGGGCCCTTGTTAACCCTTGGCTACCTTGCTCTGCCCTTCCGCATTCCCCCTTTCAAATCCCTTACTATGCTATTAAAGGGGAGTTGCCACCATGTGGATTACCCTCATGTAGCCTGTTACCCTAAAAAAAAGATCGGAAAAATGTTATTAATACGAGTTTTGGAATACAGAGATGGTTACTTGGCGACACAATTCGAGAAACACCAAGGTTAAGAGCTCTCATGCTTTCCCGGTGTAAATTCTTAATGAATTCTTGGCGGTTGACCAACCGGTTTAGATTTTTAATTTTATCCAACGTTTCCGGGAACATTCTAAGAACTCAGATGAGGCTCCGTGACACATTTGTTATATGGAGCCACTGAATTGATGCTTTATGTGAGTTCATAAAACATATTGACAGTATAGAAATGAAAAAAATTACGTTTGAATTAAAATTAATATTAAGAAATATAGCCAAATACAGATCAATACAAGAGCCTAGAGCTGCAATCGTCAGTTGACAATCTCTTCTTAGCACCTGAAGAAAGGCACAAGAATCCCAGAAACGTTGTGTTGTATTTATATTATCACTTAATTTGTCTGTATTGGCTATCTTTCTTATTATTATATAAATAGTATACACCATAACATTCAGTTTACAATGGAGATTGAAGAAGATGGCACATTAACTTTTCTGGTCTTACTTATTAACAAGAAACCTGTTGGAAAATTTGGACTCTCTGTGTACAGGTAGCCCACACACAAATGTTTACATTTCAATGCGAATAGTTTCCATTATCCAGTACACAAAAAATGGCGTTACAAATTTTAATACACAGCGCACGACCCATCGTATATGAAGACAACTTTGCTTCTGAAATAGAACATATGCTGCAGCATTCATAATAAATGGATTCTTAGAAAGGGAAATAGGCGTGGGTCTTAAAAAAGAAAGAAAAGGAAGAGAAGATTGAATCAACACCTACATAAATACATCAATAAACGAATTTAAGTCAGAAAAAATAATTTATTAATGTAAACTTAAACAACGTTACAACGCTTATTTTTGATATAATCAAGTTCAAGTTTAATTTTTTTTGGAGAGACAGGGCATGCATGACTGTAATGGCCGAAAAAAACATAAAAACACTTAAAAATAAAAATAAATAAAATAGACAACGGCAATTAAATCAGATGGAGACGTGCACGCCACCAGAAATTCTCCAGACTTTAAATATCAGAGTACGGTCATTTTGTTCACGTAACGGAGGATTTTCCTTCCATGAGCAGGGCAGACAACATAAAATATTGACAGGATCCTGGCCAAACTTAACATCATGAACATTTTTCGGCCACAAAACCTAATAAGACAGATTATTGGGTCGGTAAAAGATAACATTGGCTTAAAACTGCTTGATTTTATCAAATTCTTTGCAATTGCGGGCAAAACATATAGTATAGAATATATATAATATAACATCGTTGTCGGCATTGCCCGATAGTGTGAGTCAGTCGGGGACAAGTGTTCGGAGAGGGAGTAGTAGAAGGCAGTGTGGTACTGCGTATTGAGACGTCGTTTTATTTAAACGGTCTGTGGGACTTAACATGAACCTTCTTGCTTTGTGAATATTGTATAACACCAAAAATTTCTGTAAAATTCACAAGAATTAGTAGATTACCAATGTATAATGTACATATTATTTAAAAAATTTTCTTTTAATTATTGGCGGCGTAACTTTGAGGCCAGAGAATTGTAAAGAACATAATTGTTTTGCGCAAAAAAGCAGAGACTATGATGATTGCAACGGCGGTTGTTGTCGGAAAAGCGTACGTATATAAGACGCTCAGAACTTTAACGGAGAACAGGCAGTGTGTTTTGGGGTAGTCATGGCAGAATGTTTTTGGTCACGGCTAGATGGAATATAGCTTTTGAAACCAGCCGAGGATTCTGGTAAATAAATAATGAAGAATTCAGCAAAGTATAGGCTGAATATCATCACCGTTTGTATGAAAGGTTTTTATACCGCAAAACTGAGTGTGACAATACGTACGACAGTCAAGTTCGTGAAACAGTACAGTAGAAAGACGCCGAAATTGTTATGAAGTGAGACGATAATATGGTCTGTTAATAAAATATTGTTCTATTAAAATAAAAATAAGCACGAGTGCGCAAACCAGACCAGCTTTTAATAAAAATAGTATGTGGACACGTAATTTTGTAAACATTTACGAAAATATAGTTTACCGCTAGATTTCTCTGGATTTAACATATTTCTCTAATTTGTTTTTGTTGTTAGATTCTTTTTATAAAATTTGTTATTGCAAATTAAATTCATATTTTTCCTTTGTCTTTGGTGAAAATTGCAAATCACTGTCTTTATTAGAGGCCCTATAAACGGCCCTGGAGTTTTTGATTCTCTTTAAATCTGAGTCATTTAATAAAAATATAAATGTACAAATTTCATTGTACGATCTAAATTGTAAAATAAATAATCTTTTGTTAATTTTAGTTCAATTTCAAGATAAAATCCGGTAAACTTTCTTACTTTGTTTTATTTAATTTTTCTCTAACGTGTGGACACTTTGTTAACTTTTCTAATAATTTTCTTTATGTTTTGTATGCTACATAATTTGGCACTCCAACGTGGGACTTTTGTTTCAGTAATATTTTGTATATTACAATATAGAAACTCTTTATCTCAGAGAGGTCCTGGTAACAACTGGGAAAACTTCTTTATTTAAAAGTTTCTAGCAACATTGAAAAAACGAGAAAATGATCCTTTTTGAATTTATACTACCTGTTTCACCGAGTCTTTCACCTTCCCACGTTATGTTTGCCTCAGCGAATGCCGGGTCGATCCAAGGACCGGTCCGTGTACTGATTAAATCCTCATGTGCAGATATGTACGCCTATCACCGACATCCCAATTAGTAAAATTACTGTTCACAAAGCTCTGCTGACCATATACACTACAGGAATACGATGTTTACACAGCACGAAGACACGTGTGAATTCCCGAACACCGGGACCTCAAACTCGGTATCTTGACGCGCAGTAACGAACATACTTCCGACAGTTTTCGCCTGAAGATGGGCACAAAATCAAATATATTTTGTTAACTAACAATACGTCGGAAACTCATATTCTGTGAGTAATGAGTATGCAGGATATTATTCGAACTGAATTAAAATAAATGTACTTTCTGATGTTCTCATTCATCAAAGAAATACGAAGTAGAAATCTACTAGCACGTTTATCGTAAATTTGAAATAATTATTTAAGTAACCTAAATAATGTATACCACAGTCATTAAAAACGATATTACTATATTTATTCAAGAAAACTTGTAAATAAACAGCAGACAATTCGAAGTCAGAAATATTTATTTATGGAAAATTAAACTACGTTTCGTCGCTTACATTGCGACCTCTTTAGTTTGAAGTTTAACAAAATTTTGATAGTCAGGTCGTATATAAAACGATGAAAAGTAGTTTAATGTTCCATAAAAAAAAAATTCTGACTTCAAATTGGCTGTTGTTTATTTATAAGTTGTATCAATGGTCATAATATATATTGTAATGATTAAAGGACAATTAAGAGTTAATAATTATAAACTGTTGAACTGGAATTGTTACCGGCAAAAACACACAAAGATACAAAATATAACGAGAATATGAAAATGTTGAGACCCGGCGCGCAAAGTTGGTGAAGTGAACAGTCTGCAATCAGAGGCGAGAGAAATTAGTCGTATTGGGAATAGTCGAGAGGATTGAAAATATTAATAAGTAAAGTAGAAGCAGGCAGCAGTAAAAACGACAGAAAGTGTTTGTAAGCTAAATCAATGTGACATATTATTGAAAAGCAAAGTTGGACGGAATTAATGCAGGTAGTAACAGCATTTTTTCTGAGTGTTACGCCAAAATATTTTGAGCATCGACGAGGAGAAATTCCACGAGGTGCCGCCAATAGTGAAAAGTTCAACGGTTATAAAGTGTAAATTCAGTGTAAAAATGGCCTGTTTCGTAATTTCTTTTGTGAGAGTGTGTTGCTGAAAGTGTTCGAATTTTCCTAGTACCAGAATAAAACAGTGAGTTAAAAACCATTTAAATTAAATTGTAAACGTTATATTAAAAGTCAGATTTCGATTTTCTTTATTAAAATATTTGTCAATAGTAAGTTGTATATTGATTGTTTAAAAGGGGAATAAATATTATTTATTTAAAAGGCCCAGTAAAGACCCCAGAGATATGGAGAAAATTTCATTTATTTATAATAAAAATTGTTGTAAAGACCGGCGAGTAATTGTTTTGTAATTTAAAGTATTTGTTTATAATAAGTCAATTGTTTGGTTAGTTTAATAAATGTTTTATTCATGCTCCATCATTAGATAATTTTTCATTATATTAATTCTATTTTAATTAATTGTTCATAATTGATCATTCAAGTTTATTATAATATATATATATATGTATATATATATATATATATATATATATATATATATATATATTGTAATAAACAAAAATAAAATGACCTTTTAGCCACCACGTTAGGAGCCAAAAATGTAAATAACAAAAAATTAAATTATTTAAATGAAAACAACAAGATAGAATGTCAGCACGTATTCCAATTAATATAATAAACAAATGAAAGGACATTGAAATTAAACAACTTTTAAAAAATAACAAAATGTACTCGGTGCTGATATTTAAATTTTATTAATAATATGCCACGGCTTTGGTAAGACCTTAATGTCAGGGCCGCCTATCGGGCCTCCAATAAAGTCAGTACAACAAAATGAAATTTTAATTTTACAATACACAAATATTCCTAACTTGAAAATTATTATAATTTTAATGAAATTATTGAAATCTGACCGTAAATGATATTTAAAATACAAGGTTTACAGTTGAGAAATTCATTTCAGTTACATTACCATTGTCTGGTCATCTGGGCTCATGCTCACTTAATTTGATTTTAACACTTCACTAACAGGCCATTTGCACTGATTCTACTTTATTTTCTTTTGCAAACACTAAAACACTGTAGACGTCTTTTCTGTTTCGCATCATATAATTGTTTTGTTGATTTAATCATCCCTCACTGACCAATCGCTGTTTACAGTTAACTTTCTGATCTCTCTAAATATCTGCTACATTCTGCTCCGTATACTGGTGATCATTGAACTGCTACATTCTCAATACAACTCCTCCGCCTCCCAAATCACACTTATCAGCCTTCCAAAACATTGTCCTCTGAGCAACTCAAACTCTGCTTAAGTCTAGTGACCAACTGAACTGCTACATCAGCCTCCCAATACATGCCATCACACTCTGCTTCGCTAAAATTCCGCACGTCTATTCATGCCTTAACCGACAATGCCCTTGGTTGGAAGCATTATCGACTCCACATTCTCGTCGACAATACCATAAGTCACAATGCAATGGCCTCAGAGTTAAACCGCCAATAATGAATGATAAAATTAATTAATTACACATTTGTAATTACTACAATATATATATATATATCCTTATTTAAGAAACTCTGATAATTTCTAACTATATAATTCCCTGGAATTCAAAAAGTCGTATGGGATAATTGAAATTTAACAAATACGCACTAAGTAGATAAAGAGAAGATTTTTTGATCTGGTATATTCCACCAATAATTTCATAAACTTTAACATCCCGTCTTAAACGAATAATACTTTGCTTACGTTATTTTTGTTTCACATCCAATCGATTAGAATTCCTATAGCAGGATAATTTAGTTTTCAAAAACCATAATTAATACATTTAGAATAGGTTAAAACTATAGTTGGGGATTAAACATCTTTTTGAATTAAAACTGTTGAAAAAAATTACTCATACAAAACAAACTTTCAGACGAACTAAAAGTGAGACTATTAGCAATTTTCTGTACTATAATCCAAACTTTCATTAAATGAAAATACTATTATCTCACTTACTCTAACGGAGTAAGAATAGAATTTTGAGGTTCTTTAATAAATTTATTCGGTTTATCACGTTAGCAGTGTTTCAATTTTATTGCTAGTGCTCAATCACATGTGAAAAGATTAAGATACACATTTATTCAATTAGGTTATTCATATTTTATCTGTTCAGTAGCATTTAAGAATTCAGAAGAAAAATTTTATATGTACGAGACGTTTTTGTTTAAATGACTCCATTTAATTAAGTCGAAAAAATTTGACTGACAGCTCTTGCATTAATGTAGCGGAACGTAATGCCATAATATACAAACTTTCAGAAACGTAATCCATTAATGAAGGAGGATTATATGTTGCAGCACTTTATACGCAGTTGCTATCGGAAAAATTCATTCAATTGTTTCAATTTTTGACGTGTTTGTAAATTACATTAAATCAAACTTCAATAGAGATTGGAGGTATTGTTTTATATAAGCGAATATAATAATTTTTTGTACAAAATTTTGGCGATTATTTAAAGTTTTATACATTGAGCTCCTTTTTTTTAAAAAAAGTTATTACTGCAGGTGCAACAAGGTTTTCTGTTCTTTTGAACTTCAATAGCATCGTAAGGGAAACCTGTCCTTTTTCTTTTCGTTGCAGCTGAAGGGAAGCATCCAAGAGGAAATATCCTTTAGGTCCGTGTGTGCTTCCAGTATCCAACAGCTTCAATATAGATTGGAATGCGAGCGAGAGCTTCAAGATGAATTTGACGTCCTTTACGTTAAATATTTGCATGGATTGTGCCTCTACAACCTCTGTTTGAAAGCTGTGATGAATGCGTCGTCATTATGTTGTGTACACTAATTTTTTTTCTTTTTTATTAAAGGTAATTAATATACTTATAATTGTAAACTATATAGGCAAGTTTTTAATATTATGAACACTTCGTTCATTTGAAACATATATAGAATAAGTCTATCGGATATTCATTTTCAATAGATAACGTCATATAAAACATTTTAATAATGTTCATTCTTAACTCAGATTTTTCTAATTACGAATTTTCTTCATATTATATAGATTATGCAATACATATAAAACTTTTATGTCAACAAACAATATTTAACTGAAACATTTAGGAAATGTCTTTCTAAATACCGGTCATTTGCAAATGCAAAAATATTTTCCTAAATAAAATTGTTTTCATAAATCAGCTTAAATTTTCAATAATCAATCAAGTTTATTTCCAACATAAAAATAATAATATGCATCTAAATACGTCGAAACATCAAACTTTACTACGAATATTTGAATGTAATATAATATTAACATTTACTATTTGTATCTACATATGTGTTATACATATGTGTTATGCATTTTTATAGGTTTGTATGTGTAATTTTAAAACCTATATATATATATATATATATATATATATATATATATATATTTAGAAGTAACCATTGGTCCTATTGTGAGACTTTTACGTACATAAATTTAATGATGTATTTAGGCTCAAAACTTTTCTAGTAATATTTTAAAATGTTAAATTTTCGGTTTTTTCATTAACTTTCTTTCTCTAATGTTTATTGTTTCAAGATTTAAATTTCTCACAGCATTAGTCTTCGTTGATATGAATGTTTGGAATAACATTTTCCATGGATTTATTATACCGAATGGTATTTTTTTAGGGGAATAGGCAACATGAGGGTAATCCACGTTGGGCAACTCCCCTTTACTGTTTTAATTTATTGTGATCGAATATTCTTTTCTTCTCCTCTTCAATTGTTTTTAAACTTTGTTTCATTGCTTTAATTCGTGGTTCATAGGAAGGGATTTGAAATGGGGGATGCGGAAGTGTAGAGGAAGGTAGCCAAGGGTAACTAGGGCCCCCGGGCTATATTTTAAGGATCCTACCCTATGAACTATTTTTGCTGTTTCCAATCTACGTATTGCATTAATAACCTATATGAGTAATACGCTGAACTAATTCAACTTACACTAAAATTTATTGTCAATCTATACTTCTAGTAGGGGAGCGGGAATTGAAAACTTTAATTTTACGTCACTATTATTTTTGAAGTGAAATAATTTGTATTAAACAAAATAATTACTTTTTCAACTGTTTCTAGAAAATTATATATGTTACCCGCGCTACAAAACAGGCTTTACGGGTTGCATATAACCAGGTAGAGGATACATAATAGCCATAAAATTCAACTTTGGAGTAGACCATAAGTAATCCCCACCCCTTCTGCAAAATAAACATTAACGGCCTTTATTTTCAATGGCTTCATTGTGATTTAGATTTTCATGTAATATGTTGAAAGCAATAATATATTTCCTCTTAGGCCACACTGATCTAATTTTGATTATATACTTATGTACATGATCAAATGCCTTGAATTAAAAACGGATGATACTCGTAGTTACTTTTAGTTTTCCATCTAAAGAATTTTGAATATTTAGAATAAATTTACGAGACACAAACCTTTTAGGAGAGACGGAGGAGGCTACCTTTCGGGATTCCTTTTCCTGTCTTCGTTTTTGAACTAAGGTTCCAACAAGCCGAGAAAACTTGGCCTGTTTTGATATGTGTATGTTCTGGGGTCTCAGACCTTGGGCATACGGTAAGTGCTGTTTTCTGTTCCCATTGGAACAGTCGGCCAGCTGCGTGTTAAAGTGATTTCAGAGAATGAGAGGTAGAGAAAACCTGCCAAGAGTAGAATCTCTTTGTAGAAGGCGGGGAACCAATCAGAAAAACAAGAAAAGCCCACGTGATCTGCAGTGGGGCCCTTCAAAACCTGTTATCACAGAGTTTCTACACCGTCTGAACTGTAATCAGAAATATGTGTTAACGTGTTGTCCAACTTGAGATGCTCACATCCCCCTGGGGCTCAAGTGAATACAAATATCTCACGAGTATCCGGTATTGAACAAAATTATAAGACAAATTAATAAATATTTTTACATTATCAATATCACATTTCATTAAACTAGAAATAACCTAAATGCTTAGAAATAATTTTATCAGTTTAAGTACTATTCCCACAAGACTGTGTTTTATATCTCTCTTTCGGTTTTACTCACTACACTATAATTACTTTATCAAGTTAAACAATAGGAGGTTTTTACTCCTACACTGTCCTTTATACTCTGCACTATATTAGACATTATATTTAAATATATGCTACAAAATTTCCATTATTATATTTCCAAATATATTTACATATTTTCGACGAGCCATTAATATACTTTCAGTCAAATAAATCCATTACCAAACGTATCTGTAAAGGAACGAGTACTTTCCCACGTCCGATTGTTGACCTCTGTTTAATGTTGTAGGCGTAGTCATTCTCTGTTATATACTGTATGTAGAAGTATTCATTAGTGTTCTTATATCCTTCCAGGCTGGTTCGTCAGTATTAATTTTGTTAGGGCACCATGCCTAGCTATTTCTCACCTAACCGTAAGCGTCTCTCAATTTCCTGATCCTCCTTCCAGATTTGACTTTCAATCTGCAAGGCTAACGCCTGTATGTGCTCGGTTCCATTAAGGTCCCAACACTCAGATTCACGTTCATGGAAAGGCCGCACGAAGGATATATATGCGTTTGCTTTAGTTTTCCGTTTCATCAGTACTTTATATAAAATGTAATGCTCAAAAAACTTTCCCACTTACTGAAATAATATGTTTACCCTTTTTTTAATCACTGCTATTTGTTACGCCCAGATAATTTCAGCTGATTACTTGAATTACATTTTCGTTCCTATTTTTATATTGTACTAAAATAACTGTTACGTGTCAATATTACCGACATTATTAAATTATTTAAGTGTGAAGTCAAACTTCATTGATTGTAATTTCGCGCCGTGGATTTAAATATCTGTGATATACATACGCTTTACAGCAAGAAAAGAAGTACGCGAAGTTAGAAAAGTTGCTAATGTATTGTAATGCCAATTAATTAGGCCATTAATTGTTTTTAAATAATTAAATTGTTAGCGTATGAAAATTGAATTGTAGTGGTATAAGCTATCAAAGACAACAATGGTGGCGAGTTCTTTTCCTTTGTCAAAAAGCCGAAATGGAGACCGCGGGCGTAAGGAATGGCAGTCTACACGGAACCTGGGTCGAGAAAGGATAAACAAAAAGTCTAAAATCTGCATACGAGAAGTAATAGTATTTTTTAGGGCAACAGGCTACATGAGGATAATCCACGTTGGGCAACTCCCCTGTAATAGCATAACAAGGGATTTGAAAGGGGAGGTGCGGAAGGGTAGAGGAAGGTACCCAAGGGTAACTAGGGCCCCCGGGCTATATTTTAAAGATCCTACCCGGCATTCGTTTAAAGAAATGCAGGGAAAACCCTAGAAAAACCTGCATCAGGTAGGTGGGGCATTGGGTACTTGTCCCACGCCCTTCCGATAGCGGGAGAGGAGTTTGCTGTGGAGCCGCAGTATTCCCTTCTCCGTGCCTCGACCAGTTTAGGAGGCAGCTGGCCGACTATTCCAATGGGAATAGCGGACAACTTACCGTATGGCCAAGGTCTGTGACCCCGGAACATACACCTTTCAGAACAGGCCGAGGTGCACGAGAAGTAATAGTCTGGAATCGGCGATGAAATGAGAAGAAGGCTAAAATCTGCGTACGAAAGATATAATGCAGCTCAATTCTCTTATAGCATGAAACAGTAAAGTCTGCAAATATAAATTGCAAATCGCGAGTTCCTGTATGGAAGCAAGCAAATAGTTGTACAGAGAGATTTTTATAACAATTTGCAAAGGGGGAAACAAAAGGTTGCTTCACGATGATGGAACAATTTCCGCATTGAGGGACCGACAGCCACTATCAAACCAGAGGGGGCGGCTAATCCGAGGTTTCAGATAGTTGAGGACGAGAAATTCTAGCGTGTGTATTAAAATTGCAATGAAGTAGAGTCAGTGTAACTAAAAATAGCTTTTTAGTGTGTTAGTTATTAAGATACAAGAGAGAGATCTGATACCAGATAGACGATCCGTGAGTAACCAGAAATTTTGATAAATTTGTAAACGATAATTAAAATGGTAGAGTCAGATTTCGTTCAGAGTTCATTTCGTTCAGCTTTATTTCCACTTATTTTCATATTGTTTTAGGTTAATTTTTTTATATTTTGATTTGTTAATAGTCAGTTTATACATTGATTTTGTTCTAAATATCAACGTAGTAGTGACCGTGAGATTAAGAGATTTTTAACATATTGGATAGTAAATATTGATGTGTATTTGCTAGAACAACATAAATTGTAAATAATTAAAGTAAATTTTTGTAAATTTTGATCAAAGACCGGCGTACAAAGATAGGGCTAATAATGTGCATGTTGCTAAGAAATAAAAAAACTTTATATATTAATAATTTTATTAATCATTTCTTTTAATTAACCCTAACATGTTGTTCATTACATAAATGGCTACCACAAAGTGGGGCAAATTAATCGACTTTTTCAGTTGTTCATTACAATATATTAAATATTTATTATCACTAGTATACCATGCGAATAGTTTTGATACAATAAATAAACTGTTGAAATCGCTTGAACAAGTGAAATGTTAAGTTGGTTTTTATGAATTGATTACATATTAATTATCACAGATGCTTGACGTAAAGCTAAGAGTAAACTGAGCTTTCATACAGTCGGCCAGCTGCCTCCTAAACTGGTCGAGGTCCCTCTCCCGCCATCGGAAGAGCATGGGACAAGTACAGAATGCCCGACCTGTCTGATGCAGGTTTTTCTAGGATTTTCCCTGCATCACTTTGAGGCGAATTGCCGGATAGGATCCTTAAACCGTATCCCAGGGGCCCTAGTTAACCTTAGGCTACTTTACTCTTTCCGCATCCCCCTTTAACTCATTTTCCTATGCTATAAGACTGTCTACACCTTTTTAAAAAATAAATAAAAGTCGGCCAGCTGCTTCCTAAACTAGTCGAGGCACGGGCAATGGAATGCTGCATACCCACAGCAAACTCCTCTCCCGCCAACGGAACAAGTACCAAATGCCCAACCTACCTGCTGCGGGTTTTCTAGGGTTTGTCCTGCATCACTTTTAGACGAATGCCGTAAAGATCCTTAAACTACAGCCCGGGGGCCCTAGTTAACCCTTGGATATCTTCCACTACCTTTCCGCATTCTCCCTTTCAAATCCCTTCCTATGCTATTAAAGGGGAGTTGCCATCATCTGGATTACCCTCATGTAGCCTGTTACTCTACCATATATATATTGATTGATTGGTAACTATTATACCGTTAAGATCGGGTTGGAAAGGTTCTTACGCAATAACACATTGGTGTTCTATTATGAATGTGCTACATATAAAGTATAAGCGTAGCATAATAACGAATTTGTGTAAGATCTATAAAAACTATAGATATATTTAATATTAGTGATTAATGTGATTATTTAACGTCATGAAATTATTTACTTTGGTATTAAAAACTAAAAAATTAATTAATTTAGTTGATAATTAAAATACTTAGACGTACATAATTGTGGTTGAAACTTAGCGTATTTAAAAATAGTACCTAGATAATTCTCATCCATTTATGAGTTAATTCAATCTACAATATATTAATGTTGACATATTGCTAACATTTGTAGCATGAAAGCTTTCCCGTGCCTAGCTACATCGCAGCAGAAGGTAATATGTGAGTACCAATCTTCCACATGTAAAAAAAATACGAAGCGTATTTGTGTGTCGGTGGCAAAAGACAAACAATCGTGCTCACTGTTGGGTTAATTAAAAACTTATGCTCACGGCATTCCAAGAAAAAAACGAGGCTCATGCTCATTTACAATTAATAAATTATCAGGTGCGATATATGCTAGCCAAAATTAAAGGACATTGTATAAAGATAAAGTATTTGTTCGCGGATAAATCAAGGTTTGATATATAAATGTGAAATAAAAGTTTATGTAATAAGGTAATTTCCGAGATTTATTTAATGATATACAAGCTTAACATTAAATGATTTTTCACAATTTTTGTGAACATAATTTATGGACACTTTTCCTCGTACTTTTCATTTTAGTGTCTTCCGACCAAAGAACGATTTTGTCCAGATAGGCTTGGATAATATATTCGTCTTGAACAAATAATCTTACCTGAGTCTTCAAAAGAACATTACAGAGGTCCAATTACACTTCCCCGTGAACGCAATAGGATCATAAAGCTGGCTATTTTCCGGAACTCGGAAATTCGCGTATCTAATTCAGAACGCGTTTTCAATTCCCATTTACTCTCATTTGAGTAGCAGTAAATGAGTGGTACTACATCGAATGTTTTGAACAATCAATTACTATGGCGCCTATTCTTCAACCCCTTATTTATTGAATCCTAGTTCGTTACATACTACCGTAAACAGAGAGAGTTGTACATTATGTATTATTAAGCTGTTCCATTCGTTTAAAACGCAATTATATTCAGATATGTACACCTTTGCTAGAAATATTTGCATTTTAAAAAAGCAATTAAGATATATTATTTGAACCTTTCCGTTTACCTATATAGTTCTACGAGGAATATACTCAAAAGAAAGACCACGGTCAGGGGTGGTAACAATTTTTAGCCAGGATTAATATAAGTTAATTAATTATGCAAATACATATTGACTTACATATTCAGTATTTGTATCTTAAAAGTTTCAATTATTTAGGTTTAATTTTATAAAGTTGGCGGATAATACCTCTTCTGTCAATTTTACTTACAGAATAATTTATTTTGCTTTTATAAAATCAAATAGTATACAGTATGTTTCCTATAAAATCATGCGCGAATGTTGTATGTGTATGTATAAAAATGTTTTCGTTATATTATTACGTGTTTTTGCATAAAATTATTCGTAAAGTTGGTTAAAATGAGTCGTATCCATAATGAATCAGTGGCATGGAACACGATTGACGAGGTTTCAGTTCGTTATCGGCAACGGCTTTCAAAATATTAGGAATTTTCGCAAAAACTATTCGTAAAAGTGGGTAAAATGAGTAATATCTGTACTTACAGAGGAGAATTTTTACATAGATGAAACGTAAATTATTGTAAATATTGAATTAATTTGATTCGAACTCAAACGGTTTAATTTTTGTCTATTTTTAAATATTCATTGAGCCAATAAGTTTAATTGAGTCATAAAAACATTATTACATTTTCACATGAGAAATTTATTTTAATATGTATATTATATATAAACGACGTCACATGACATGCCACGAAAGTTTATTGCCTTGAGTTTATATTAAGGAAGTACGTTATTGTCAAATAAAATGTTTTTTCGAAACAATTATATTGCTTAGTATTACAAATGTTATAGCTGAATGTTCTAATATCTTCAATTTTTACCGTAGTTTTTTTTTCAGTATCAAAATAAGTATTCTAATTCTTTTACTTTCCTGAACATTCCCCAGATTTGTAACAAACGATGCGGTTTGCGTCCTGTGTTGCAGGTGCAGTGCGGCAATGCAGAAATGGAATTGCCCTAGAGGGCGGCTTTTATGTTTGCTGCCACATAAAACATCCACAGCCGGGGAGTTGGCTGCAACCAGCACTAACTTGATTTACGACATTGTCAACTTGGCCCGATGTATCACTGGGCATCACCCGCATTCTTGGTGAAATTGCGTCTCAACAAATCGACTTGTTGCTTATTAGGAAGAACTATTAAGAGAGTGAAATGCTAGAACCATAAAACATTTATGATGCGAGTATTTAAGGAATCTCTAGAATAATATTAAAAACCTACACTCAGAAGCTCGAGAAAATAAGTAGTAAATTACACAACATAGTATTAAGTAAAATTAAATAATAAAGAAATATCATTTAATTTACTAGAAATTGAGCTGAGTCTAATACATCTATCAAGGCATTTACAGAAATATAGGCCTACGTTAAATCTAATAAAAAAAATATATTAAGAAACAGACGTATAATAAACCAATATTATAATAAATACGAAAACTAGTGAAAATTACTGTTAGAGGTTTTAAATTAATGTTATTAAAACTAACAAATAAACAAAGAAATATAATCTCTTCAATACGCAGTGATTCTGTGATGTGGAATTTTACACTTTTCTGAATACATCGCATGTTGTATTTCAAACAGTAAAACGATGGAGTATTCAAATATTCAAATAAATAATACAATTAACAAATATCTAGAGAATCAAAGATTCGGAGAGTTAAAGTAGCAAAGCCTAAATATATACGAGGGGGATCATTAATTGGGAAATGGTTTGATATAACAAATAACTACTGGATAATTCTACGGTCATGAGAAACTTTTACTGGAGCTAACTAAAACATACAGTTTTTGTATGTGTCATCAGTAGTGACGCGTTGAAGCACGAACACCAAAATGATTCATGAAAAAAAATTGCTTATTTACATCATTATACTTCTTTCCAGTAATTTCTACAATAAATGCTTAAAATTACGACCACTTACAATAATACATGCGTCGAAGGAGTGGTTGGTGAACAGTTCCAAAGATACCAGACAATTCGCGCACATTCGCAGCCACTATAGATAGTCGAGCAATGAGATACTCAATCCTCAATAGGTGCATATGCTGCGTCCCGACAACAAACCCCTGTCCCGTTATCGGAACGGCGTGGGACAAGTACCCAATGCCCGACCTACCTGATGCTGGTTTTCTAGGGTTTTCCCCACATTACTTTTAGGCGAATGCTGGTTAGGATCCTTAAACTATAGCCCGGGGGCCCTAGTTAACCCTTGGCTACCTTCCTCTACACTTCCGAATCTCCCTTTTCAAATCCCTTCCTATGCTAGTAAAGGGGAGTTGCGACCATGCGGAGTACCCTCATGTCACCCTAAAAGAATCTTCTGCAAGGACCTCTGGTTTTTTGAACTACAATTCCCAACAGCCGAGGTACCTGTATTTTTTTAGTTTGAGCAGAAATAGTGCCTATAATTTTAACCACACTAAATATTGTTATTAAAACAAATAATATGGAAAATAAAAGTTAATCTGAAACAAAAGCTACACAAGATAAAAATGTTAAAATAATTAATAAGTGTAGTTAAGCATTTAATAATATTGACGCTCCTCTAATTGGGTATATTAAATCACTATATTAGTTTTTTGCACAGAAGTTGGGTTTTTCCGTAAGATTCTGAAGTATAATAAAATTTTATACTATACACGTTCTGCCTGTCGCGCCAATCAAATTTTGCAAAGTGACTGTTTTAGTTAAAATAATTTCTCGTATGACCGAAAATATAATGATTGTATCGCAAATTTTCTGATACCGTAAATCATTATCTTCGAAATTCAAATTACTTTTTGTAAAAATCTCGGGAACCTGACCCAGAACCTATGCTTAAATATGGTTATTTTACCAAATGACCTACTGTGTTCGACTTCCTGCCATCCATCAGTTTTATACACTCTAACACAGGCTCACCTACACTTTAGGTATGTATATTATTCACGGCTTAATTATAGGATACCCAATATCTATTCTTCTTCTTTATTCTTTGTTAAACGTTGTTAAATATGGTTTTTACTGTGCTGATTTCCTCGGCAAACTAATTTTCTACAATTTGACTATAACACTTGACGTTCAAAATTTCTTGTTTCTCAGCTTATAATACGGCGCAACTTCCTAACTTTTCACTACCAAACTGCGATTCTCTTTTCAACTTACTTCAGATTCAGATGGTGATATTTTACTCCAGTCACCGTATTCCAAATTTACTTTTTTTTTATTTAGGGCAACAGGCTACATGAGGGTGATCCACATTGGGCAACTCCCCTTTAATAGCATAGGAAGGGATTTGAAATGGGGGATGTGGAAGGGTAGAGGAAGATAGCCAAGGGTTAACTAGGGCCCCCAGGCTATATTTTAAGGATCCTACCCGGCATTCGTCTAAAGAAAAGCAGAGAAAACCCTAGGAAAACCTGCATCGGGTAGGTCGGGCATTGTGTACTTGTCCCACGCCCTTCCGATAGCGGAAGAAAGTTTGCTGTGGGCTCGCAGCATTCCCTTCTCCGTGCCTCGACCAGTTTAGGAGGCAGCTGGCCGACTATTCCAATGGGAATACCTAACAACTCTTTCCGTATGCCCAAGGTCTGTGACCCCGGAACATACACCTCTCAAAACAGGCCGAGGTGCCTCGGCTTGAGGGAACCTTAGTTCAAAAATGGAGAGGAAAAGGCATCCCCAAAGGGAGCCCCTTCGTATCTCTCCTAAAAGGTTCGACCTGCGAGAGAATATCCCTCCCAGGTTACCTGCGAGAGAATTCTCCCGCAGGTCTGGATTCAGCAAGGGGTAATTCCCCTTCCCATCCAAATTTACTTTGTTTTGTGTGTTTTAATAATTTTTTATCACGTTTATTACTTAAGAGCGCTAAGCAAATATGTGTGTGATATTTATCTCCTTGCGGGCCGCGAGCGGACATTCTATACCGCTGTGATTAGTAATTTTCTTTTAATTTTACGACGGAATAATTAGTCAATAAATTTCAATTACTTCATTTTTAAATATACAGATTACATGTTAAATTTCTGGTGAGAGTTTTATTTGGGCTGGATTATTTTTAACAATTAATCCCGTGTAAAGGGAGATGTTTTTTTATCGGAGAGATAAGAATGTGTTACAACTGCGAGAGGAAATGTGTCTGTATTCCATTTTATTGCTCTCCGTAGTCAGTAGTAAGACTACTCGTATTTATTTTTGATTTAAAGGAACTCTTGTTTGGTTAATATGTTTGATCTATCGAATTAATTGATGTATTGCATGTAACTGGGAGAATGGCGGGCTATGTGATAAACCCGTGCGTCACTTGGTGACGACATTAGACAAACAAAACCCCGTCACTGGTTCCCGCAGAGCTTGCCGCCATCAGAAAGGGTACGATGAACTAAATGGTGTAGAGCTGGAAGAGTTAATGTGAGACATTACCCCACGTGGCCCTGAGATAAGACTTCGTGTGAAATAGTCGAAACCAATGTTCGGTACAAGGGATATTTCTGTTATTATTTACTTTGTGATTGTACCTTAAAGTTGTGTATATGTATACGTATTTTAAATTATTGTCGCAGGATTGATAAATACGACATAAATGCTTCTCATAAATTGACATTCTCAAGTAATTATCCTGTTTTCTTTCAACGCACAATGAAATATCCGTTAAATTACGTTTCCAGCATCTATATTTCAGAAACTTCTGTCATTTCTGTGGCGTCTAACAAAGTATTAGTTCTTTCACAATTAGCACGACCCCCCCCCAATATTCTTTTAAGTATGTAAGCACCATGATTATAAACACTTTCAGTAAATATTTGTATAGTGTGAATATAATACATTCGCCAGTGATAAAGCACTAAGGAATATAAACTGGACTCAATAATATGCAGTCTTCTTTTTCCGTTCTAAGAAACTCGATTTGTGTACATAAAGGGCGTGCCTCAAGAAATATGTATTTCCGCACATTTCTGCAAAATTAAATTGAGCCCTTCAGTGGCGGAAGGGAGCAAGCCTGGAGCTGCAAATGAAAATATACATGCTGCTAAGTTATGTGAAGGCTAGCCACTTCAAAATCACGAAGTGATTTCCCTCAGGGCTTTAGGGTAAAAGATCCGCTACGAAACTTTGTGGTAACGAAAATGAATAGAGTTTCACAACTTTGATGTTGTTCCTTAGAACAACCGTAATGTCAGCTTTTTTTTGCCAACATGGAAAAGACGAATTTTCTGCTCTGTAATAGGTATAGTTCACTCATCTCAAGTTATATTATATTTGAACATTCGTCTTGCCTCCCATAGCCATAAATTTTCAAGAGAAAAATATTTCAAAAGAAAAAAAGGAAGGAAAATAAATAATCTTCTTTACTATTAAATGAGATTTGATGACATGATTTGTATTATCCTGAAATTGAAATTAAGTAAAGAAAATTTAATAACCTAACTTTATAAAATATTTGTCTAAAACTATGTAACACTAACAAGGATATTTCAAAACATTGCAAAACAAAACTTTATGAAATATTCTTAATATTACCACACAATTTTTATTACTAATTAACATCTATAACATACATCTTCATATTCACATATTAAATAATATGTAATATTGAAAATACTTTTCTTTAAATTTTCTAATATATTTTTCCACTTTTGTCGAAGAATCCAAATTAATTCTTAGAACGTCTCATATTCTTGGGCCTTATTTTAATATAGTTTGGTAATAACAACACTTACCACGCTCTTACAATAATACGTCTAAATACCGAAACGCATGATTTGAAAGTAAACTTCAAAAATTGAATTGTTTTTACATGAATTTATAATATATATTGCCAAATGAGTAATTACATTTTTAAAACTAATTTTTAATTAGGTTATTGACTTTGGCGGTGACTTGTTTTATTCATGGATATTTGGTTTAATATTAGTATGATTCTACCAAAGACCTAAGCACTTGCGTTGAATTAAAGGGACTGAAAAAATAGTGCATCACCAACATATGTTTCAAAAGTTCAACTCTGATTCCGATATTTGATGAAATGCACTTTTCAGCAAAAGCAATGTCCAAAACAGACACAGACACATGTCACTACATATAATCACAAATTTCTATTAAGTAGTTTCTGATTCATAACGCAAGGATTTTCACGTGAATATTAGCCTGAAACGGTATTCGATCAAACAAAAAATTTCATTCCTGTCAGTTGTAAAAATAGAAGTGAAATTGTTGTTTGGTTGTTTTTGAGACTCCAAAGCATATAATCTACTCATAATAGCCAAATTTATTAAATCATTCTATGTTAAAAAAAAGTGCAAACTACCTGCCTTACGTGTAAATAATCAACACGAACATATTTCATCTTCCAGGCATTTTCAGGAACAGGAAATTATTGATTTAGATACTTTAAATAAAACCGATTGTTTAAAAATAGAATATTTCTAGAAGCCCTATTTTGTAAAGAACCTGTGAAGAATAAGAATCAGAACTATATTCGGTTAATTTAAATTGTAAGAGTTCGTAGTTTGTCTGTTGTACTAAATGAATTATAGGAAGGTAGGAAAATTATTTCATTATACCCGGGGCCCCTCGTTAACCCTTGGCTACATTTCTCTACCTTTCCGCATCCTTCCTTTCAAATCCCTACAACTCAGCAATCTAGAGAGATAAACAGCCAACGGAAGGAGCGGAGATGATCCCTGGTGTCAACAATACAAACACATCAACAAAATCAAGGGTTATGTGAACGATAACTCATGCGTTTGTATAATCGTCAGTAATTTGGCAATTCTGTAGATTTTAGCATTCATATTCAAATTCATATATATATATATATATATATATATATATATATATATATATTGTAATAATCAAATATGATAGGCTTTTAAATGAACAATTATCCACTTTAAAACAAACAAAATTTATTTAACAAAACTTGAAACAATGATACAATTTGATAAAAAAACATATCTCAATCTCTCAAAGGTCTTTACTGGGTTTGATAACGGCAGAACATTTAAACATAATCAAAGAAACAAAAATTTACATTTAATTTAAAAGGAAATATTTATTCGTCTAGACATAGACGAAATTAATTATTGACGAACTTATTCTACAAGATTGACTTTAAATTTACAGAGTTTATTTTATCAACACAAAAGAAAATAACTATATCTGACTTTATCTTTTAATTCGGTTTACATCTATGAATACCATGAAATTTCAAATTACGATTACTCAGGAAAATTTGGCTCGTTCGTACAAGGACATATCATTTGCTCGTTCTGAAGATTACTAGTCGCTGGATGCAGTGTCCTGGTCTCTTACAATCGAAGACAGTGGTCTAATTTGAGGATAGAATAGAATAGACTTCAGCATACAAAATGTTTATCGATGAATATTTGGCTATTTCTCTCGCCGACTGCAACTTATAACACATTCACCATCTTCGGTGGTCGCAGAATAACTCCTTCTTAAACAAATTCACCATCTTCGGTGGTCGCAGAATAACTAACTCTTCTTAAACACATTCACCATCTTCGGTGATCGCCTCACGACTAACTTATGTAACTAACCTCTCTCAATAGCTTATCTTCCGCTTATATACTCCCTGGCTCTTCCTTTGTCCATTGTTCCAAAACTTCGTGACAAATGCCCGTTGACAGTTTCCTCCATTATCCCGAGATTTATATTATGCAGTTGCAGTTCCTTAGTTAACAAATTGTTAACTACTCTGTCTTGTCAAAAGCCGACAATCGAGACATTACTATTTATCTTTTTGCACCCTCACACACCCAGCTTTTCAAAACGAAGAAATACTCAGTCCTAAATAAACACGTTACAAAACTGCCTCTTTCAACAGTCCAAACCATTAATCAGAAACAATGCCTCACTTAACAAGTATTACATTGTGCCCAAGATTTAGGCCACACGCTCGTGCACGGTTCCGAATTCTCAATACCAGTCCTAAATAAACACATTACAAAACTTGCCCCTCCCACAGTCCAGATTATCCTTCCGAAACAGTGCCTCACTTACCAGGCATTACAATATATATATGTATATATATATACATATATATGTATGTATGTATGTATTGTAATGATCAATAAATTACTTATTAATTTCCCCCACGTTGTGGTAGCCATTTATATAATAATCAAAAAATGTGAAGTTTAAATAAAAAGATTATTTTACTTTTACAAAATAAACAATTTTATTTAACAAAAGATTAGTACAATTTATACAATTTAATAAAAAAAACTCTCAGGGTCTCAACTAGGTTTTATAACGGCAGAAAATTTAAACAATCAAAGAACACAAAATTTAGATTTAATTTAAAAAGAAATATTTAATCGTCTAGACATAGACGAAATTAATTATCGACGAACTTATACTACAAGATGGATTTTAAATTTAAACAGTTTATTTTATCAACACTAAATAACGATATCTGACATTATCTTTTAATTCGGTTTACAAAAAAAAATTCTGTTCTCTTGCTACTTACGGCTGTCCAGGATACTTTTACCTTTCGAACACAGTGGTGGGGGTTTCACAGCTTCTATTAAATTCACAGATTCTACTAAGTACTGTTGGTTTGAAAAAGAAAGTTTGTTATATCTCGACGACTTTACTCTGCTATATCTCGATGAATTTATTTTGCTGCATCTCGATGAATTTATTCTGCTGTATCTCGATGAATTTATTCTGCTATATCTCTACCTTACAACTTTACACAGAAATTTTTCGACAACTTTCTGTCCATTCTGACCGCCGACCTTAATGCCACAGTCATCTCAGCCAACATACCACGACTCTGCTTAAACAATGTCTCTCTTAATCACATCCACCATCTTCGGTGAGCGCTGAACAACTGCCTCTCAAAAGCTTATCTCCTCCCTTATATCCTCCCAGTCTTCTACTTTTTCCATTTTTCGAAAACTTCGTCGCAAATTCCAGTTGACAGATTCTTCCATTAACACAATATTTCCGTGTTCAACAAATGGCTAACTACTCTGTCATGTCAGAGCCAACAATCGAAGCACGACCCGCAATTACTTTGGTGGGACTATTTATCTTCTCCACCCCCACACGCAAGTGCACGGTTTCGAATTCTCAAGACCACACAACCAGCACTTCCAAGACGAAGAAAATCTTAGACCTAAATAAACGCGTTACATAATACCCCTCCAACAATCCAGACTATCAATCACAAACAATGCCTCACTTAACAGGCATTACAATATATAGTAATGTTTTTTATGAAAATTTTAAAATGAAATAATATTAAAGTCAACCACACGTCGGCACGCCAAAATGTAGTAATTATTTGAAAATATCATCAATTAAAAACAAAAAAAACGTTGATTGCATTATTTTAATTTTACATGAAGGGATGTTAATCATAAAATTTTATTTAATTTATTATATTCAAAATAATTCAAATTACAAATAATTATTTGATGACCTTTTTCAACATTTATTTCATAGAGCAAACAAATTTTACTCCTTATCTCAGGGTCTTTTTATGGGCCTTTAAATAAATAAAGGAATTACTCCCTTTTCAAACAATCAAATTTCTACGACAAATACACTTTTATGAAAATTACAAATTAGTATTTACAATATTCAACAAAAAAATCGAAAACTGACGATTTTATCTTTAATCCAACGTTCACAATAGTTCTTTATATGAGGTATAACTTACAGTTTTTTTCAGGTACCTGGGAAATTTGATTCTTTCAGCAACACACTCTCAATTTTTTTTTTTAAAAAAAAACAGGCCATTCTTTCACTGTATTTACACTTCAGTGTTGAATTTACGATATTTGCAGTACCTCGTAGACAACTTATTCCGCCATTTATGCCAATTTTGCTGTGATACGGATAATTCCTCCTTGTAGACTCTTAAAATTATTTGGCGTAAACTGTAACACTCAGCAATCTTTCTGCCGCACTATTTGGGTGAATGCTGTACAACTTTACTTTTGAAAAGCTTCTCGTCTATTTTATTACCACCACTTTCTGTTGTTTCTGCATGCCAACAGACTACTTAACTTTACTTTTTAATATTCGAAATCGCCTTGTCGATTCTGCTTGCCAACTGATCCGTTCTCCGCGAGCTCACCGTCCTACAATACCTTGGCCTGTTCTATTATCTTCCATTCTTGTGTGTCTGTTTGCCGGTAACAATTTAAGTTCAACAGTTTATAATTATTAAATATTAATTTGCATTATTTATTACAATATATATAGTGGTATATACTAATTTAAACAATTTAAAATGAAAAAGTGCTCCACGTTGTTCAAGCCAAAAATGTGATATATAAATGAAAATTAAATAATTAATTTTCCCCACGTTGAGGACGCCAATTTTGTGGTATATAAGAATGAAAATACAATTAAATACACAATATTTACAATATGCCTCACGTTGATGAAGCCAAAAAAGTGGTATATAAATGAAATTACTATTAAATAAACAAAATCAAAATATGCCTCACCTCAAAATATACCACCCCTGTTCGGCTCCGCCCTTGGGGGTTAAACTGCAAGATGAATGTCATAATTATACTCAGCGACATCAATAACCCCCGATTCAACTCCTACCTCGGTTTTTTGCATAACTTTTATGTAATGCTATTCCACCCTAACCTTCAGGATTCTCTCTTCTCAATCGATAGGGGTTGTAATTATACACAGAATATATTAAACAATATGAATCTCTTTGGCCTCGAATATTTTTTATTCAACACTAATATCGACTGTTTGACATTTTTTTGAACATTTCTAAACCCCACCCACTTCCGCCCATTCTCTCCCACCCCCACCCAACGCAACGCACGGAGCGATAGACAGTTGTCATAAAAAATTCTGCAACATCCATAACCCCGATTTGACTTTAATCTCGGTTGTTTTCCCGTTATTTTTCTGTAACTACCCTCCACTCCCATACCGAAAGTGATTGAAATGCTATCATTCTAATTAACCGAGAAAAATATATAAGAAAATATCCATCTTCACTGCAAGTTTCACTACCACCAAGCTCCGCCCTAGGGGGTAAATGGTCAATTGAATGTCCTAATTAAATTCAGCGACATACATAACCCTGGATTTGCGTTATATTTATGTATTGAACTCCACCACCACACTTAAGCTGGCTCCCGTCCCAATCCCGAAAGGGGTTGAAATTAAACACGGAGAACATGTAGAGCAATTTTATGAATGTCATTTATATCTAAATATATTTATTCGCCAGAAAATTCGGCCGGAAAACATATTTTAAAATTTCTACCCCCCGCCCACCTCCGTCCTACCAATACCACACCTGTCAACCCCTGCGCGTTGCTCGGATTGTCATAAATAAACTCAGCTACATCCACTACCTTGGTGTTTGAATGAGTGTGTGAATCCAACAATTAGGTAGTCGCAAAGACATTAACAATTGTTATGTATGAATGTATTATTCAAATGATGACATTTTAGTAATGACAGAATATTAGTATGTTATAGGCATAATTCTCGTCATCGCGGAGCAGATTCCACGAGGAATGAACTCCGAAGAGGTGGCTGGACCTGCTGCCACTACCTTGGGTTTGACTCGAATCTCGGTTGTATTTGAGTTATTTTTTTTGTATAGCATCTCCATCCCCAACCCTATGGGTGCCCTTTTCTCAAGGGAGTGGAGGATGAAAATTATATTCAGATAGCATCGTTAGAAACACAATCAACATCTTTGACCCTTAAAAATATTTATCCGACTCAAATATCGGCAGTTTTAGCATGTTTACATATTTCCCATATTTAAACATAGATTCTGATCATTATTTTCTGAAAATTATAGTAAACCAAAAGCTACCAATGATATACAAGAAAAGTAGAAAGGAAACTATCAAATGGGATTTAGAAAATCTGCAAGATGTGCAACAACAAAAGGAATTTAGGGTGAAGCTATCTGATAGTCTTAAAAATCGCAATACACCTGAAGAGAAAGATACTGATTGGGAAGATCTGAAAGAAAGAATAAGCAGTATTGCTGAGAGAACAATAGGAAAAAAAAGAAAAACCAAAGAAATGAATGGTGGGATAATGACTGTAAAATAGCTATACAAAGGAAGAACAAGGCGAGAATTAAGGTAGTGCAGATCGGTAAAAGAGAAAATTACGAGAATTACAAGGAAGAAAGAATAAAATTCAATAGACTATACAGCAAGAAGAAGAACAGCTGGATTAACAATAAAATAAGAAATATTGAAGAAAACCACAAGAAAAATGAGTCCAGAAAATTCTTTGGCGAAATCACATGAATAAAAAGAGTAAAAACAAATTAAGGGTTTTGTACTGAACACACAAGCAATATAATAACACAAGAAATTCAACTAAAGGTGCTTCTTCCCTATGCTGTAAGGGGTTATAATTATACTGACATAACATCGGTAGAAATACTATCAATCTCTTTGATCCGTAAAATTATATATCTGCCTAAAATATCGGCTGTTTTAGCATGTTTGAATGTTTCCACCCCTACCCCTAATCGTGCTTGATTTTCATGCCGAAATATGTTGAAATTTTAAAAACAACATCGTAGGTATATATCCACGTCATTGACCCCGACAATTTTTATTCCACACAAATAACGACAAATTTAATGTTAGAAAAATTAAACACCCATCCACCCCCGCCTGAGAAGGTTAAATCGCCAATTTAATGTCATAATTAAGCTCAGCCACATTCATAATCCTGGGTTTGACACCAATATCGGTTGTTTTTACTTTATTGTTTTGTGACTCCCCTCCACCCCCACTCCTAAGCGTCCTCTCCTCTCTAGCCGAAATTTAACATAAGCACACATCGGTAGAAATACTATCACCGTCAGTGACCATGATGAATATTTATTACACGCAAATATTGACCGCTTGACTTGTTTGAAAATATCCACCCCTGGCCACCGCCACTTGTGGGAATTAAACAGTAAGTTGAATGTCATAATTAAACTCAGTGACAACCACTAAACAAGATTTGACTCCAATCTCGATTCTGTTTGCGTTATTTTCATGTAATGCCACTCCAGCCCTACACTTAAGGGCGCTCAGCTTCCAAGCCCGATAGGGGTTAAAATAACACACTGAGCACTTGTATACTAATATTATTTATCTTATAAATGCATGAATATATTTGTTAGATGCAATAAATCAGCCAGTTAATGTTTGAAAATTTCTACCCACGTCCACCATTACCTCTCGCCCCCTCCAACACCGCGCGTTGCCTAGGCTGTCATATTGAAACACAGCAACCACGGATTTGCGTCGAATCTAGGTAGTTTCTTACGTTAAGTTTTATATAAAGCCCCTACAACCCCACCCGTAAGCGTGCTTCCTTCTTATGCTGAAAGGTGTTGAAACTGTACCCAGAATATTTTGAGAATTTTTACGAAAGTAATGGATCTCGTAATATATTTTTTCAGTGCACAAATCGGTCAGTTAGATTGTTTGAAAATTTTTATCACCGCCCACCACCATCCAGCCCCTACCAGTGCGATGCATTGGTTGTTATACATAAACTGAGCGTCATTCATAGCCTCTATTTAACTCTCGTTGGCTTTTGCGTTATATTTATGTAACGGCCACCCACCCAACTTTTCACGAGTTTCCTCCTAAGTGGTCTCCCTTTCTAACTCGCGCGTGAACTTTGAAGTCACGATGGCTGCGCGCGCACTAATATTTAACTCGCAATTATTCGAAAATTCGTAAGTTATCTCAACTATAATTATTTCCATGTTAATGTTAACGGTTTCTCACCTCCACAGTACCGGTTCTCGAATTTGGCAGAATATGTGTACCATTTTTTCTGTCCACGCAGTAAAATTTGTATAGAGAATAACGTAAATACTAGCATACATACATCCTAATTTATTATATAGAAGAAAGATATAATTTGAGATTCGTAGCTGTTAAATCACTAACTATGATGCAAGGAAAGCACTTGAGAATGTTGAGTGTTTCAAATAGGTCGAGCTTTCAGTAATTATCTCACGTACTTGCGATGACGTGTTGAGTTTCATCCCAAGTCAACAAGATGCACAACCAAAAGGAACAAGTATTTTAAAAATCGCAATTATTATTATATTTGTAAAATGTTTTTTTTTCAGTTTTTTGAATTAATATGTTTTATTTTGAAGAATGTCGTATTATGTGCAAAACTTCAAAATTTTTCAGTAAGTAACATTATAGGCTACTAAAATGGACGTTGAACATAGACTGAAAATAAGTAAACTAAACATATTGGAATACGTAAAAGTACTAGTCTTGTGTTTCTGAATAAAAATACCAAAACATCTGTCACAGTGTTCAAGAGTCATGGCGTCAACTATATGTTTGACATTCGAATTTGTTATAAGTTATAATTAATTATATCTGGTAACATGAGCTTTAGTTAAATTGAAACGACTTTATTTGAAAATGTGGGTAAAAGTATTTTATATAATTACAAAAAGGAAATGAAAGTGTTTTCAATAAATGTCCAAAAGTTTAAGATAATAATAGACTATTAATAAACATTGTTTACGACACCAATATAATGACTGTATCTACAATTTTGGGACGTTATGTGTGTTTATGTACAGTACTTTCTTTGATTTCACTTACTTTGACAACAATTTGAAATTTTTCTGCGCCGTTTTATTCTTTTACACTGATTTATAGTAATTTTTATCACTCGAAAAAAGTGGAATGTTGTTTGAACCCCTAAGTCAGAAAGAAATTCAAACTATTACAGATTAAAAGAAACTGTAACTACGAAAATTAAAAATATCACAAAGGTTGTTGTTTATATTCAGTGTTAAGACGTTCAGTATCAGCTGTAGAAGCGATTCCAAAGCAATCAATTCCTGTTGGTTATGAACTGAAATGTAGAGAGCCGAAGAAGTTTCTACACCCTTGAGTAGAAAAATGTTGTTGGATGATGACACCATTGGGAATGGTAGCTTTAATGAATAAATGTTTATAAAAGAGGGGAGAAAATGAAGAAGACCCAAGAAAGTAGTTTCTGCAGAGGAACAAATGCAAAACGAAATAATGTGTATAGTCGTAAGGCACTTCTCAACATATCTTCATACACGCTCTTACAAGGTGCGACACGAGTTGCTTCCTGTCACAGATGTTTTTTTTTGGGTAACCAGCTACATGAGGGTAATCCACATAGTGGCAACTCCCCTTTAATAGCATTAGAAGGGATTTGAAAGGGGGGATGCGGAAGGGTAGAGGAAGGTAGCCAAGATTTAACTAGGGACCCCGGGCTATAGTCTAAGGATCCTACCCGGCATTCGCCTAAAAGTAATAAAGGGAAAACCCTAGAAAAACCTGCATCAAGTAGGTCGGGCATTGGGTACTTGTCCCTACAAGGCTCTGCCTGCGAGAGAACATCCCTCGCAGGTATTGCCTGCGAGAGAATAGCCCTCGCAGACCCCTGTCACAGAAACAAGATCTCAACTTGTAAAGTACTGTAGCGGCAGAAGCTCTGTGAGAAAGTGTTCAAGTTTGTAATAATTCATACATATCACCCGAAGTTATAGCCAATATGGGGGAACGTTCCTTCTGGCCATATATTGATTTTAAGGAAATATAACTCTTTTTTACACAAAAGTCACTACCAAGCAAACAGTTACAGCAAAATTTAATTCACCCTTTCTCACAGGCAGCACCACTATAACTTTCCTTACACGTTGTAATACTTTTATGATTTAGGGATTTTATGAAAACTTAATTTAAATTATGTTGTACATATTTTGAAATATATAAATATTTTAATATTTTGTTTCAGGTTATAAATTTAAGACTACTAATTTCATGAAGACGACTGAATTACCAGAGTATAGTGCACACTTTTTTTCCAAAATCATTATTTATTAATTATGTACATTTTTAAAAACTAAACAAAAACTGAGGCTAGGTGCTTGCCAGAGGCTGAAGACAACGGTACTCTCCGGATTAGGGGCAAATCCCGAAGCCGCATTTAAAATTTTGGGGGTCATTTCAAAGTCCGCTGTACGGACAAAGGCCAAACGTAACAAAGAAGGACAGTAATGTGTACTGTGGCGACGTGATTGGAGGAAATTAGCTTCGTCACACGTCTACAGCGGTAACTGTCCCATTTGAGTGTGTGAGAGACGAAAAGGGTGCCCTGTCACGTGATTAAAATGAACTATCATAACATATGAAAACCAAGAGTCCAAGAGAAAGACTTCTCGGTGCACAGTTTATGACTAGCTTTTTAAAGAGAAACTTGATGTTCAGCTTTTCGAAGACACACTTGATGTCCTGCTCTGAGAGTGAACGCTGCTGTGCTTTGCTGCTCCAGTACCTTCTAAGCGCTAAAGACATTCCTGGGTGTCGCGACGTGAATTTCGCAACCAAAACCACCACAGTTTATCCTTATGAGAGGAGTTCCTTTTCATTCCTGAGTAAGTCACAATTAATTAGAATCAATAACGTAGAGGAACGAATTTCGTAGTATGTGTGAAAGTTTTAATTCCTTTTTTATATTATTTTTTCCAACAAGTTTGTTTTGTTAATTTGAATAATATTTCTGCGTGAGATGAACGTAAATAATCAGGTGGCGCGCAAAGTAAAAGTAAGTAGAATTTTCAAAGGAATATTTATTATTTTTCTATTTTTTCTGGTATCGCATTAAAAAACGTTAAAGCAGAGATAGGTTTTAATTTTGCTCATACATACAGCACATGTAGGATCTGATGCGCCCCTGCGGTGTGTTGTGGATGCATTGCTCGGATGCGTAGGAGGATCAGCGAATGATTTGCGTTGTCGATGTCGCAGCTTCCCATTTTTTTAGAGTAACAGGCTACATGAGGGTAATCCACGTCGTGAAAACTCCTCTTTTATAGCATAGGAAGGGATTTCAAATGGGGTGGATGAGAATGGGTAGAGGAAGGTAGTCAAGGGTTAACTAGGACCCCCAAGCTATGGTTTAAGGATCCTACCTGGCATAAGTCTAAAAGTTACGAAGGACAAACCCTAGAAAACCTGCATCAAGTAGATCGGGTATTTGGTACTTGTCCCACGCAGTACCGATGGCGGATGATGTTTTGTTGTGGGACGCAGAATTTCCTTCTCCGTGCCTCAACCAGTTTAGGAGGGAGCTGGCCGACTGTTCCAATAGGAACAGTGACCAACTTATACCAAAGTCTGCGATCCCGGAATATATACCATTCAAAACAGGCCAAGATGCTGTGGGAACCATCGGTCAAAAACGGAGAGAGGATAAGTCATCCTAAAAGGTAGCTCACTCCGTCTCTACAGAAAGGTTCTGTCTGCGAAATAACATATCCCACTGGCTTATCATGGGATAAAATAACAGTCAATGAACTTTTATTTAAGAGTTGGTCACGTACAATTTTAATGCCTGGATGTCGACAGGGACCTTATTAATCCCTTCACTCTATTGTTTATATCACGTTTAAGAGTTTAGAGGCCTGGTGAAGTAACTACAAAATATAATGAGTCAGAAGATAGTAATATCGTGAAATTGGCTCTCAGAACTCAAAAATGTGTTATCAGTGTGCTTGTTACGTATATAATACTGCAACTTTTGCGTATCCGTCGCGCGTATAGAAGTAGTGTGGACGAAGCAGAAACTGATGGACCCCAATGCCTTCCGGCTAGTGCTAGAGGATGCGAATTGGCAACATGTGCCGAAAATTAACAAAAAGAGAAGTCTATGAAACGGGAATGTAACGCTTTCATGCCACGAAGAAAAGGAAACTGTCGGCGAACACAGATCTGGAGGTATTGCGATCCGAATGTCAGTTTGTATGACCGATACTACATGATTCGTGGTGGACACAACACGGAAGGAGATCCATGCTATGAGGTGGAGACGAGTAATGAGCGGTGCTGAATCTGGACATCAAGAATACATTTCACTCAGCGTGATAAAACTGCAGTCTACATGCTCTCGACAGACTGTTCAGTCAAATAACACGAGGATACCAAAGATCGAAGGCTTACTTAGTGTATTTGTTGAAGAAAAAGTTCTCGGGTTTCCACCCTGGTAACACAGCGATTGCAACGCGACGTTTAGACGAATAAATGCACTGCCGTCATCTTCTAGGCGAGAAGATGACGGCAGTGCATTTGGTCGTCGAAACGTCGCGTTACAATGCCTATGTTTCCCGGCTGGAAACCCCGAGAACTTTTTCTTCAACACGAGGATAATTTCTGACTACCTGATATGTGAAACGGAGTATGGCTTCAGATATTTCAATACCACACGGGGACTGTCGTTAGGTTTGGTACTTGGTCTGTACAATCTGATCTACGACGGAGCACTCCGCCCTCCACTTCCTCGGGATGAGGATGATGACGATTTCTTTCAAAAATGTTCACCTGGCCAAGCAAGAAAAAATATCTTTCCGGTAGTGGCAACCTTGTGAATAAATTATTTAAGATGAAATAATACTGTCAAATGATTATGTTGTTGATGGCGCTCATAGTGAATATTTCAATTTTAATGACGTTTCATTTTATATTTCATCCTCTTGTTACATATCTTTGTAAGAGTGAAAAACCACATTTGCTTCCCAGGATATCGAATTTAATGTTCTTATCCTGGGATTACCAGTTAATACCTCCCCATTGAGAAAAGTATATATTTAGTGCATTACAAATCATCGCTTTCGGAATCCACAAATCTGCCGGCTCGACTAAAACCGAACCAAAAACATTAAAACACTTGACGAAAATGAATGACTTGAAAAGTTTATGCATAGCTAATATCCATTTTTGGGCACATATTGAAGAATGTGTTTTTAAAATATCGTTAAATGAGCACTAATATGTAAAATTAATTTTCAGAAATATTGAGCACGATGGATTCTGAGCTATTTATGAATCTGATACTATTATGCTCTTGACTGGCACAAATTTGTTGGCGGAGTAGGTACGTCGTCAGTATGATGGATTCCAAACATCCATTTGACGTTGATATCTACCGCATAATCTCTCCGCTATGCATATTCATCAACCAGACGTGAACCTCGAGTTTCTAACAAAGTGGCCCGATAGCCATCCAATTTAACAATAAAAACAAGTTCGACTCATCAATCACGCTGAATACCAATAATTAATTTTTAGATTAATTTATACGGATGTAACTAATGGTATATGTGGAACAGACCCCGTGTACAATAGAAATCGTGTGAATTCTAACATAAAACGATAATATTTTATATGATACATTAGATCTTAGAAATCGATTTAAGGGTATTATACATTAGATAAAATCTTATATCTATTTAATCATTGTTAAATATGAATTAAAGATAAAAACGCGTAACAGTTCACATTAATTTACCAACCACAATTCACACTGTGTTCCTTTTGTAATTCCATTTTGACACCAGTATTACACTCCGGAGTATTATTTTGAGACAGAATATCATAGAGCATTATTTACTCAAATTAAAACAGTTCACTAGTTTTATGAATCAATAACTTGTTCAAAACAACACTCGAAAGTAAATGTACTCGAAGTTCGTCAAATATGAAGGGGCTAATTTCATTTTGTATCCGCAATTCACCAATACTTGCAATTATTCATTAGTTATTTTCAATATTGTCCGCACTATTTGTATTGACTCATATCATAAGACTTCTAGAAGGTTTTTCCTGTCGTACGTAGTTTTATCTTCTGGCAGTCACCTCTTCCTTTTGTTGATGTCGCACTATAATGACGTATATATAAAAAATAACTCGACGTCTTCTCAGTCATGAATAGAAGGAAAATTCATTTGTTTATAAGATGTTATTTTCTTAAGTAAGAAAACCCCGGAAAAATTAGAGTAAGCTTGATAAAGAATATTAAAAAGGTTAGTAAAGAAATTCGTTAGGCTAGCCCATGTAGGACTACGTACATACGAGTTGTCGCTAAGTTCATCGACAGGAGTTGAAATTACGCTTACCCGGAACTCTTTTGAAATGGGAATATACTTCAACAAAACACAGGTTGCTAATGATGTTTCAGAGATGTCTTCTACGATTAGCAACTGTAATAAAACTGGATATCAGGCAACACAACTGCGAATTCAGATACTTGAGCAGGAATCCGCACTATTCTTCGACACTGTAGCAAACAGGACTTAGTTAATAAGGAATTTATTCCGCACCAGCGCGAAACGTAAAGCAAACTCCCCTTTTCATCCATCACCTGCTCATAAGAGATACTACGTGACTGTGTCCAAGTCAATATTACATCTAGAGACTACTCATGCTCACCACGGTCAAAAATGCATCTGATCTGAAAATAGTTACTTTTGTAAAAAATTAATTAATTTTTATCTACATTATTTTATCATATGTACTCGGTGGCACTGCTGAGTTGTAGAATGATTCCGTCGAAAGCCAAATTACAGGAAAAGAGACTTCTAAAATAAAGAATTATGTGCACTAATATTCTTAGACGTAAGCCAAGCTTTCGATCGTGGATTACGATATAAAATAAAAACGTTCCTTAAAATGTTGTAATTCGTTCCTAACCAACCGAAAATACCGAACAAGAGTAAAACAAGATGTCACATCTATACAGGCTATTAATTCAGGAGTTCCCCAGGGCAATGTCCTAGGCTCCCTGTTGTACTTTTCATTCACCTCTGATCTCACAACGATCGAAAATATTGTACTAGGAACATTTGCAGGTGATATGGTGGTTCTTACCTCACATATGAATATAAACCAGGTTTCATTACTCATACACCAATATCTGAACTTACTTCAAGTATGGCTTCAGAAATGGAGAACGAAAATAAAAGAAAATAATGTCGTCTCATGTGACGTTTACATCATGTAAAAAACAGTGTCCACCGATCTATATAAACGACACAGAGATTCCTCAATCATCCTGTGTCAAAAATTTGGGGCTACATCCCGATAGCAAGCTCAATTCACATAATAAATAAAAGAAATGGATATTAAGCAAATTGAAATGTACTCCATATAAAATAAACGTCTACTGTACGAAGCCTTAATTATACCAATATGGAGCTACGGGATAGAATTACCAGTAAGTCCAATACTACAATAATCCTAAGACGCCATTGTAAAATATTAAGAGCCATCGTTAATGCCCCCTGGTACATCACAAATAAACGAATACCCAATTACTTTAAAATCCTTATTATTATGGAGACTGTTCATCAAAAGAGTATTAGTCATCACGAAAAGATCAAATCACATTCAAATCCGTTATTACAATCACTATTAGAAAATGATGTAATAAGAACACTGAAAACAAAATGGTCAGCATATCTGTAAACATGATTTAGGAGTTGTCTTTACTAGATGGGATCTCATCATGCTATAATCTAAAATATATAAATATCACGTTTAGCATATAGATTAAAATGTAATCTAATTGCTGATAATTAAAACAAAAAATATTTATATTTGCTTCATCTCTGATGTTGCAGAGAATAATTCATGAGTTAGTAAGGTAATATCTTTGATTCTATTGACATATTTTATCTCATAATAATGTGTGTAAATTTATTTAAAATGTATTGTTTCAGTATATATATATATATATATATATATATATATATATATATATATATATAAAGAAAGTATACATTCTTCAGTTTTAAAGATGCAGCGGTCCTCTTTGCTCCGCGCGCTGTTTGTTCTTCAGTTGTTCCGGAAACGTCACTCTATCTGACGGGTATTAAAAGAACGAAGGAGATTTTAAACGAGATAGATTTTAAATTCGTAAAGAACTGATAATAGTAAACTTTAATTGTCGTTTCTTTACAGGTAGGCTTGTAAATAATGTAATTGTAAATAATGTAATTAATTGTTGTACATATTTAATAAAAAATTATTCTGTTCTTGCTTTACAGAGAAACATATTTTTGTTTACTACATCAATATTCATAACAATTGTCTTATAAAACGACAATTTTTGTTTATAATGGCAAAAAAACTGCAATTTGCATTTAAATATGTCGCATCAAAAGACAAAAAGACAAATATCATCACCATAACCTCTATTACAACAGAGGGCAATTTGAAGTATGTGCTGCCGGAAGCCGAAAAATCGGTAAGTGAACATTTTGAATTAAAAAAAACAGAGAACTATAAAAGAGTGAAAAAAAGCTTCAATCAAAGAAGCCAAGAAAGGATAATATGGATTACATGCACAGAGGAAATGGAAAAAATTTATTTCGATGAAGATGGAAATTTAATGTTTAAGGATTTGTATCTAGAACAGATAGTGGAAGGAAGTATACCAGAAGCCAGACAGAAGAAAGAATTTCAATTAAATCTGAAAAACATAGCAGAGAGGTTTATGATAGAAAAATTTGCATGTAAACACTCAAACGCAAAGCAATGGTTGGAGATATTTGAGAGAGAATGTAGAAGATTTGAAATTAGTGAAGATAATACAAAGATTGAGATATTAAGACTATTTATGGACAAATCGTGTTTAAATTGGCACTCAGCAACACTGACAACATTGACAATGGAAGCTGGATGGTCTGCATGGACAGAGAAATTTTTAGAGTCATTTGCAGACAAAGGATGGAGTTCAGGTTTCTATGCTATATCTTATAAATATAAAGAAGGTTCACTAATGGAATACACAATGAAGAAAGAGAAGCTATTGCTTGATATGGACAATGATATTGGTACAAAGACTCTAGTGATGCTTATAGCAGCAGGACTACCTGAATTTGTTAGAAATAAAATAGATAGAGAAAATTGTGTAAATTCAACCGGACTGCTACATGAAATTAGAAAGTGTGAAAATCTAGTGAGTAAAAATACCTTCATAAAAAAGAAAGAGGAAAGACAAGACAATAAGAAGAAATTAGAAGAGAAGAAGCCATGTAAAACCTGTGAAAAATTGAACAAAGGTATTAGGTATCATCCAGAGGACACGTGCTGGTTTAGAAAGAAAAATGGGAATGAAGTTGGAGTAATTGGAAGCAATTCAGTGATAGAAGTAGATATAAATACAGAACAAAAAAACGAGTAATCACACCATTGATTAAAATAAAAATATTATTAGAGGAGAAGCTAGAAGTAAATGGAACATATGATCCAGGCTCCCAAGTCTCTCTAATAAATTCAAAATTAGTTAAGATAAAGAAAAAGACAGAAGATGTAAATAAAATATTTTTAAAAACAGTCAATGGTGTGACACAAACAAAAGGTTTAGTAACCATAAAAGTAAAAATTTTTGAGAAAGAAGAATACATTGATGTGTTTATTGTAGAAAGAGACGATTTTGAAGATTTTCTTATCGGTTTAGACATAATAAAGAAATTCAAACTAATTCAGGATGAAAATTTACAAATATCCCAAAAAGAAGAAATAAATACATTGGATAAAAATGAAGAAATAGAAGAAGTTAAAATAAATTTTAACGAACATGTGAACGAAGACGAGTTCAGGATGAATTTAGATCACTTGGACAGTATAAAAAAAATAAAGATTGAAAAACTAACAGAAAAGTATAACACAGTATTTGCAAAAAATAAATATGATGTAGGCACCGTTACAGACTACGAAGCTCGAATAGACTTAATAGTTGATAAATATTGTAGTAAGAGGCCGTATAGATGTACTATAGAGGATAAAAAAGAAATAGAAAATCAAGTGGCAAAGTTACTCGAAAATAAGTTAATTGAAGAATCTTATAGCCCGTTTGCAGCACCAGTAACCCTAGCATTCAAAAGAGATGAAAACAGACGATCAAGATTGTGTATAGATTTTCGCGAATTAAACAAAATAATTGTACCACAAGCTCAACCATTCCCATTAATAGAGGATCTAATAATAAAAACAAGGAACTGTAAATACTTCACCACACTAGATATAAATTCCGCTTTTTGGTCAATTCCACTACGCATTGAAGACAGACAGAAAACATGTCTACCATTCGGATTAAAAACATCACCAGCTATTTTCCAGAGAATTTTATCCAATATCTTGAGAAAACATAATTTAAAAGACTTTTCAGAAAATTACATAGACGACATTTTAATTTTCTCAGAATCATTTAAAGAACATATGGAACATATAGAAAAAGTAATAAAAGCAATAGTAAATGAAGGTTTTAGACTAAAATTTAAAAAATGTACATTTGCAGCAGAATCAGTAAAATACCTTGGACATATAATAGAACACAATACAGTAAGACCAGTAAAAGATAATCTAATTTCAATACAAAATTTTCCCACTCCGAAAACCCAAAAGAACATTCGACAGTTTCTTGGAAAAATCAACTTCTATCACGAGTATATACCGAAAAGTTCAATATTGCTGGACCCGTTACACAAACTATTACGGAAAAATGAGAAATTTATATGGTCTGAAGAGTGCGAAAGATCTTTTACGGATGTAAAAAAGTTTCTATGTTCTCAACCTGTGTTGGAAATATTTGATAAGGATTTACCAATACGAATTTATACAGATGCATCACTGGCAGGCGTTGGTGCAGTATTTAAACAGATACAAAAGAATGGTAAAGAAAAGCCAGTCGCATATTTTTCAAAAAAATTGAATGACTCACAAAAAAGGAAAAAAGCAATTTATTTAGAATGCTTAGCAATCAAGGAAGCAATAATGTATTGGCAACACTGGCTAATTGGAAGGAAATTCACAGTATTTTCAGACCATAAACCATTAGAAAACATGAATATAAAAGCTAGAACGGATGAAGAACTCGGTGAGTTGACTTATTACTTGTCACAATACAATTTTGAAATTAAATATATTCCGGGAAAAGATAATGCCGAAGCGGATAGTCTCAGTAGAAATCCAGTACTAGAACCACTTGAAAATACAGAAGAAATACTAGAAATAGTCAATCTAATAAAAATACAAGAAATAAAAACAGATCAAGAAAAAAATAAAACATTGCAAAAAACCAAAACAAAATTAATAGAAAAAGATGGAATCTTCTATAAAAAAAGTTAGAAATAAAGAAAAGATACTTTTATCTGAAAAGTTAAGCTTAGAATTAATTAAAGAAATACACACTGAATGGTGCCATATAGGGATTAAACAAATGATGAATAGGGTGTGCCCCTATTATACAGCTAAAAATATAACTGCAAATATAAAAAAAATGTGTAAAAACTGTGAAATATGTATTAAGAACAAATCCAGAGGGCAACAAAAATATGGGCTGATGTCACAATTGGGACCAGCAACAGAACCATTCGAAATAATGTCAATTGACACCATTGGAGGCTTCGGAGGACAAAGATCAACAAAAAGATATCTCCACCTACTAGTGGACCATTTTACGAGATATGCGTTTATTTCAACATCGAAAACTCAAAGTGCAACTGACTTCATTAAGTTGATAAATAAAGTGCTGGAAACGGACAAAATTGGAACTATACTTGCAGATCAATATCCGGGAATAAACTCAAGAGAATTCAAGGAATTCCTTGTAGAAAATGATGTTAGACTAATTTTTACGTCGGTCAATGCGCCCTTCTCCAATGGTCTGAACGAGAGATTAAATCAAACTCTAGTCAATAAGACAAGATGTAAGATAAATGAAAAAGGAAAGAAAAGAGCTTGGACAACGATCGCCAGAGAATGTATTGATAAATACAATAAAACAGAGCATACGGTAACTGGTTTTACACCTAAGTATTTATTAGATGGCACAGATACCAGCATTTTACCCGAAGAATTAAAAACAAGAAACAATAAAGAAAATTGGATAAGAGATAAAGAACAAGCTCTGAAAAGAACAAGAAGATCACATGTATATAACAAAAATATATTTGACAAAAATAGAATTAACCACCAGTTCAACACAGGAGATCTAGTATATATAAAACATGGCAACAAGCTGAACAGAAAGAAGTTAGACGAACTGAGAATTGGACCTTGCGAAATTATACAAAAACTATCAAATTCAATATATAAAATAAAAACTGGAAACGGAAAGAAAGAAACGGGATTATTCCATGTAACGAAATTACTCCCAAGATCAGAAGACGGACATGAATACTGAAAATTGTAAAAATTTTCACCCCGGGAGCGGGAGATATAAAGAAAGTATACATTCTTCAGTTTTAAAGATGCAGCGGTCCTCTTTGCTCCGCGCGCTGTTTGTTCTTCAGTTGTTCCGGAAACGTCACTCTATCTGACGGGTATTAAAAGAACGAAGGAGATTTTAAACGAGATAGATTTTAAATTCGTAAAGAACTGATAATAGTAAACTTTAATTGTCGTTTCTTTACAGGTAGGCTTGTAAATAATGTAATTGTAAATAATGTAATTAATTGTTGTACATATTTAATAAAAAATTATTCTGTTCTTGCTTTACAGAGAAACATATTTTTGTTTACTACATCAATATTCATAACAATTGTCTTATATATATATATATATATATATATATATGGAAATAATTAACAATTAGGGTTTATTAAATTTTTCTCCACTCATTGTGGTAGCCATTTATGTAATGATCAAAAAGATAGGCTTTATTTAAATGAAAAAAAAAATTAAAAACAAAATTTATTTATCAATTTGTGGCTCCTAAAATTTACAAACAATTAGAATAAAATGAAAATCTCTTAATCCCTCAGGGTCTTTACTGCGTTTGATGATTTACAGTGAAAAATATTGAATGATATTATTAACAATACAGTTTAAAATTTACTTCAAAATAATGTGCTGATAAATGAAAGAAAAGCTGCAAGAAAAGCGAACGAAATCTGACTTTACCCTTTTAGTTAGCGTTTACATCTTATCAGATTTTATTAAAGTTTTGGTTTCTTACGTATTGTTCGGCTGGTACCAGCATTCTTTTGTCGCTTCAAAAGTACACTATATTGCAAAATTTTTACACAGATTCCAAATTTTTCTCACAGATTCTACACTTATGAAGTTGAAATGCAATTACTAGGCTCCCAGGAACTCGGATGATAGTCTTAATTGGTCAGCTATCTGATGTCGTTTTCCCTCAGCACGAAAATGTTCAAGTTCTTTATAATGAAGCAAACCCTTGCTTCCGTTAGCTAATTGTTAGCACATCTACTCGGTCCAACTAACTGCTTGCTTACAGGAATCTTATGAGTTGCAGATTTTAGCCTTTCATTCCATTATTTATCGGTTTAGATTGAAAACTTCTAAGTAGATCGGTGAAGATTTACTTTTAAAATGTCTCTCCTTTCGTGGCTGACCGTAGACGTCGACTATACTCTTTTGCTCCTCGCCGTAGACTTAGACTAACTTTTACAATGTCTCTCCTCTCGTAGTAGACTGCCCATACTTTTGCGCGCGTAATCGCCATTCCGAACCCTCAAGAATAGGAACAGAGCTCGCCGCTCATTGTTGCTTTGCTCGCTCATCGCTATAATTCAAACTGTTCGCTAACAATTCAAATTATTTAAAAACAATTAATGGCTTAATTAATTGGCATTACAATATATAATATCTTTGATTATACACTTTCAATCAAAAAGGGAACAAGCTATGCAAACAATGAAAATTAAAGCCAACAGAAAGGAAGGAAGTTTACTGGATCTTACGTTGAAATGAAACCAAATTTAATCAAATATAATTTAATTTACAACTTTGATTTACGTTGAATTCTTTACATCTTATGTTTTTAAATAAATCCCTCAGCTTTAATGAGAATCTAAATTTCAGGGTCGCTTATAGGGCCTCTTATAAAGATAGTGATTTTCAATTTTCACCATAGTTACAGAAGAAAAATATGAATTTTATTTACAATAACAAACTTTCATACAAAGAATCTAACAACAACAAAAGCTAGAGGAATCTGATAAAAATATAGAATTATCTGACAGAGTTATAGAAATCTATATTTACGAAAAGGTTTACAAAATTTACGTTTTTACATACCATTTTGTTCAGAGCTGCTCTTGTTGGTGCACCCGTGGCTATTTTAATTTTTAATGGAACAATATTTTATCGACGCGCCGTAGCGCTTATTTTATACTTTTCACACTTCGTCATAACACTTTGCAACACTTTCGGTGCCTTTGTACTTCAGTGTCGTACGTATTATCACACTCGGTTTTGCTGTGGAAAATCCCTTTAATACATCAGGAAATATATTCAGCTTATATTTTGCTGAATTCGGACACCATTGGCCGGTTCGCCACAACACATTGCGCTAGCTCTCCAGACGCACACTGAATGTTTTACGACAAAGTTCTCTGTGCTTACGCTTTTCGACAATAATCTTTATCAACCATTATAGTTTCTGCATTCTTGCGCCAAACAATGCATTTCTTTACAATGCCAATAATTAACGAAACAATTTAAATAAAATATTTACATTTTGCCGTGGAAGCTTGTTACAAAATTTCAGGAATCGATATCTCATCATAGGTCCCGAAATGCATAATTCATGAGCTATCCGAACTTCAATATCTGATCGGTTTGTAATTTTCTCAACTGACTAGTTGGCGCGCTCTGTTCATGAAATGTTCAAAGTGACCTCCTTTTGACTGTATTCAGGTAGCTTCCGTTCTTCGTATTGATTTTTGAACACGATCAAAAAGTCTGTGCCGACAGTTTTCCTCAAAGCGTGCCCGGAGCGTTAGTATACCATCTACGGTTAAGTAACTTAGACATTACAAGTATTCATTTGCAAATGCTAAGAAGTATTCAAGTCAACATCAATTTTTTTAGCAACATGTTTCCTCATGTAACAATTGTAACCAATAACTCGCATTTTAGTCCAGGTAACAAAGATTGCACTAACATTGACAAAAGTACGGATAACTCTTCAATTAATAATGTGTGTGTGTGTGTTAATTTTTGAAAGTCAAGTATCAGTCTGAAGTTCATATAAGTTTATATGCATAACTATGAACACGTGAGTTATATGTTACAAATATGTATATATGTATAAATGATAAAGTATGAATGAGTATATTTATTTATGAGTGTATATGCGTAAGAATGAATTAATATTTCCATCTACATTTACAAACGGTAAAATATTATGAATATTAAGTAATTTAAACTGAACATTTAATATTGCACATTAATGGGATTCGTCAAAGTAAGCATGTTGAAAATGAATTTTGACGTCCGTTGATTTTTAATTGCAATGTCATCCTTCCGTCACGAATATGACAAAATGAGCAATCTTCTCCGTTATTCATTTCATGTAGTTTTTTTTCAAGTTACACTGTATTTACTTAATCTAATGGAGAGTTGATATGTCTATTACGCCTTAGTAAATACAAAATTATTCGTTATTACTCACCAACAATAGCAATAGTAATTAGCACTAGTGACGCCTCTGCTCTTTTTCCTTGCTTCTCACTTGGCACACTCCCACACCTATACCCCCATTCTTACTCCTTAGGTTAAAACCACTCAACGCGTACTCATAACGGCAACGGAGCTATTGTCAACAATGCATTTTGAGAAATAAAAATGACATAGTTGACATTTAACATATGAAATTATGGGTCTAAAAATCTGCATTCGCTATAATAACTTCTCTTATACAACATTTTAAGGGAGATCTGTAAAAAAATCACGTCAGACGTGTTTAGTTTAACTATTTATTGCTATATATGTATATATTTTAAGAGCGGCGTTGCATAAGAGTTTATTTTTGCCTCTTAGTAATGGCATGGAAAGATATCGCTTTTTTCATTCATTTGTACTTAGAAAGGGAAGTAGAAAATGCAGGAAATCTGATAAAGTCACGGAGGGTCGATGTATAAGGATTAGTGCGAGAGGCGAGGAGGGAGAAGTGTTCTCTCAGGACATTTACGCATTACGAGACATTAAATTGTGTCCCTTACCTTTTCTTTTGATTAGAGATGTCGCTTCAGTACAACGGAAATACTTTAATTAACAAACTCAGCTCAGCAACAAACTGCAACATTAATTATGGCATTTTTCACTTCTTACGGAATTTATTTGGGAACGATTTCACGGTGAACCTTTCGTGTTCAAAATCCTTTAATTGTGAAACTATAGGAAGTTAATTCTCGGAATTCAGGAAGAAAACTACTCAAGAAGTTAGGAACACTTAATTTGTCATGTCAATTGATTTATGGTATTTCTAATCGTCAATGATGATATTCATTCGTTTGATAATATATCATAATGAAATAAGTATATAAGAATTCTTTCAAATATACTAAATAGATGAAATATAGAGATATATGAGTTTTAAGAAACTTAATGAATATAATGATTAAGAAACAGTCTAGTTAAAAGTGAGCTTTAAACACTTTTACATAGTCTCTTCTCTGTAAATAAGTTATGCATCTCATATATATTTCCGGCAACTCATTACAGAGTAATGATGTAATTATGACTTATTTGGTTTGTTACCACAATACAGTGCACTTTTAGCATTTAATTTGAACATCAAGTATTTTTCAATTTTGTTCTAAATTTTTGCCTGGAAGCATGGAAACGTGACTTGCCGGTGCCGAGTAGCCGATAGAGGACAATTGCGGGACGGATTAGGGAAATCCATAGGTCCCGCAAACAAGGGCATAAAATCTTGACCGGGGTCGGTCAAGAAAGGGTAGACGGCCGGGAAGGTATGGTCCTAAATTAGAATAACACTAAGGGTCACGTGTCGATGAGAACCAATCAGGACATAGTGATTTTTGGGGTCCGAGAGGGACATCTCTCGAGACGAGGACAGTCGGTGACAATCAGCGGAAGAGAGTCTCCAGAAACCATAGTGGACTTGTGCAATTTGGTTGTGCACGTTGTGTCTCGGCCGTCTGCTGATGTAGCCACAGTCACCAACGATAGACGTGTCCTGTCCGATCTACAGAATTGGTAAGCCGCAGTCTATGTTATGGGTAGCGCGCCGGTTTGTTATAAATAAACCACGGTTAATCTTTAGAAAGGGACTATATGCATCCCTGTGAATGCTGGCAATCGTTCATTATTGATAATGTGTGGGCAGGTATTTCGGTTTTGTTTATAGTAAATTCTTTTATTTTTTGGGGGGGTGACAAGCTACATGAGGGTAATCCACATAGTGGCAACTCCCCCCTTATAGAATAGGAAGGGATTTGAAAGGGTGGATGCAGAAGGGTAGAGGAAGGTAGCCAAGGGTTAACTAGGGCAACCGGGCTATACTTTAAGGATCCTACCCGGCATTCGCCTAAAAGTAATGCAGGGAAAACCCTAGAAAAACCTTCATCAGGTAGGTCGGGCATTGGGTACTTGTCCCATGCCCTTCCGATAGCAGGAGAAGAGTTTTCTGTGGGGACGCAGCATTCCCTTCTCCGTACCTCGACCAGATTAGGAGGCAGCTGGCCGACTGTTCCAATGGGAACAGAGAACAACTCTTACCGTATGCCCAAGGTCTGTGACCCCGGAACATACACCTCTAAAAACAGGCCGAGGTGCCTCGGCTTGTGGGAACCTTAGTTAGCCCCTTAGTTGTTTTTTTTGGTGTTTTTTGGGTGTAGACAGGTAATCCACATAGTGGCAACTCCCCTCTTATAGCATAGGAAAGGGACTGTTTTTTTATTCAATTGAATAATTTATTTCATCCTTTTCTTGCGAGAGAGTATTTTCTTTTAGGTGGCTCCCAGTAAAATTTGTAATAATAAAAATTAACATTTAAATCTAAAATTTTTAACAATCACCCTTTTCTCTGTGAAAATACCGAACCACAACAGTGACGAAACCTGTAATATGCAATGACCAAAACGTCGGCACACATTGCACTCTGTGATAATGACTACATTGAAGCAGAGTGTGGTGTGATCGTGTATCTCATTTACAAATTTTTATGTATAAAATTTGATATAATTTGGCTGAAGACCAGCTGATACGAAGTGCATTTCACGCGAACAAGAATTTGCTTGCGTAAACGACGCACTGCTGGGTTTGCGGGAAGGACAGTTTTTGTCTGGAAAACGCGGTGACCAGTGGACAGTGGGACTGAATGGTCAGCCTAGATGTTGAGAAGGATTGAGGAGTTGCTTGCAAGGAAGTTGGTTCGTAAAAACGAACGGGAGGGACTGAGATGCGAGTTGAGGAAGGCGCGTCTCATACCAAAAATATGCTGCTATATTTGTCCCGATAAATTTGTCTTGAGGGCAGCAAGGAAGCCGGAGGCTACAACTGGCTGTACGATGGAGGTTTTTCCGTAGTTTTTAAGTGAATGCCTCAGCTTTCGTGAGAAAATAAATTTCAAGGCCACTTCCAGAGCCTCTAATAAAGACAGTAGTATTCAATTTTCACCAAATTACAATAGCAAAAATATGAATTTAATTTACTATAACAAAATTTCTTATAAAGACCCTAACAACAACAATAACAGAAATCTGACGGTAAATTTATATTTGTATAAAGGTTTACAAAATGGAGTTTTTACGTATCCTTTAATTTTGAGCTGTCTGGTACTTGTTTGTGCACACGTGATAATTTTAATATTTTAGAGAACAATATTTTTATTGACAGGCTGATTTAAAAGTTTTCACTGTTCGTCGTAACACTTTGCTAATTATGGCAGCGATCAATGTTAACTGATACGCATTATAAATTACGTCATATCTCGTAGCTTGCAATAGATTTCTTCTCAACTTCGACACAACCAAATCTTAGCGTCAATCTGCTCAAGGTCGCAACACACTCCTCTCGTCAGTCCCTCCATATACACGCTGTTATCTGACTGTCCTCTCTGCTAAAAGTTCATAGTGTCTTACATACCTTTTTCGACAACAATTCGTAGCACCCGTTGAAGTCTCTGCATTCTCGCGCCAAACAATGCTGTTCTTTACAAAGCTCAGCCATGTATATATATATATATATATATATATATATATATATATTGTAATAATAAAAAGAATGATGTTAATTAAATTAAATATGCCCCACCGTGTGATAGCCAAAATGTAACAATCAAATAGGTAGCTCGTTTAATTTAAATGCAATAACCTCTCGTTGAGAGTAATAATTAAATGGAAGTTTTTTTTAAAATGAAAGAATTTTAATTTAACAAACAAAATATTTATTTATTTTGTGGCAATAACTCAAAAACAATTTTCAATTTAAAATATTAAATCTCCGGGCCTTCCCTGGGTTTGATAATGGACACAACAATTTGATTTAAAAATCTTATTAACAAACAGTTCACATTTACTTAAACAATACGTTGATAGAAATAAATTAAAAAGAAAAGAAATTAACTTGACAATTAAAATAGAACGAAATCTGACTTCTATTCTTTAATTACCTTTTACATAAATCATTATTTTTGTAATTTTTTACTCGCATCTGTCCAGCTGGTTCCAGCATTCCTTTTTGTTTTCGGGAGTACACTATTCCAAAATTTTTACACTGATTCTAATATCGGCTTACAGATTTTACACTTTTTAAGGCACCCTTGGTAGGCTCCCAGGAACTCGGATGATCCTCCGTTTTGTCAGCTATCTGGTTACCGCTTGCCTTATATGAATCCTGTGATTCATAGATTTGCTAGTCTTTTTACCGCTTGGGACTTAAACTGCAACTTTACTATTCCTGGCTGGCTACAGACGTAAAACTGCACTTCATTCCTGGCTGCTGATAGGCCTAAAAAAAGCTAACTTAGCGATATTTACGGGATAATATTTCCGTGAATGTTTTTACTTTGTCTTAAATTCACAAAATTGTTTTATAATACATTAACGATGGCTTCTCTGCTCTAGTATTATTCGTTCCGTTCTCTGAAATATCCTGCCACCAACTGAACTATCGTCGTACTCTCGAGGTTTAGCGCGCATACGCCATTTGTAGACTTTTCGACACAGCAACAGAGCTCGGCTCCATTGTTGTTTTGGAAGCTTCTGTCGCTACAATTAAATTTTATTAAAACCAATTAATGGCCTAATTAATTGGCATTACAATATATATTGTAATAAACTAACGATGATCTTCTTTAAATTGCCCCACGTTGTGGTAGCCAAAATGTAATATACTAACGGGTGGCTAAATAAAAAGATTAATATTTATAAACAACAAACAATTTTATTGTAATTTTTGAACTCTTATACAATAAAAAAACATATCTCTCAATCTCTCAAAGGTCTTTACTGGGTTTGATAACTGCAGAACATTTAAACATAATCAAAGAAACAAAAATTTACATTTAATTTAAAAGTAAATATTTATTCGTCTAGACATAGACGAAATTAATTATTGACGAAACTTATTCTACAAGATTGACTTTAAATTTAGAGAGTTTATTTTATTAACACAAAAGAAAAGAACAATCTCTGACTTTATCCTTTAATTCGGTTTACATATATGAATCCCATGAAATTTCAACTTACCATTACTCAGGAAAATTTGACTCGTTCGTACACACCGTATATACTGGCCGTTTTCAACACTGATTCTAACACACACTGTTGGTTTGACAAAAGTTGGTTCTCCGTTCGTGAAGGACATATCATTTGCTCATTCTGAAGATTACTAGACGCTGGATGCTGTGTCCTGGTCTCCTACAATCGAAGACAGTGGTCTAATTTTGAGATTAGAATAGATTAGCCTTCAGCATACAAAATTTTTATCGATGAATATTTGGCTATTTCTCTCGCAGACTACAACTTATAACACATTCTCCTCCATTAACCGATGTCTCTCCTAGTCACATTCTCCAGCTTCGCTGATAACAGCACGATTGACTTATTAAACACATTCTCAAAAGCTTATTTCCCGCTTATATACCCCCAGTCTTTTCCTTTTTCCATTGTTCCAAAACTTCGTCGGAAATGCCCGTTGACAGTTTCTTCCATTATCCCGAGATTTATATGATGCAGATCCAGTTCCTTAGTCAGCAAATTACTAACTACTCTGCCATGTCCGAATGTCGACAATCGAGACAGGACTATTTATCGTTTTGCACCCTCACACACCCAGCTTTTCAAAACGAAGAAATACTCAGTCCGACTCAGTCCTAAATAAACACATTACAAAACTGCCTCACCGACAGTCCAGGCTATCCATCAGAAACAATGCCTCACTTAACAGATTTAGTTTGAGAAAAACCATACGCACGTGCACGGTTCTGAATTCTCAAGACCAGTCCTAAATAAACACATTACAAAACTTGCCCCTCCCACAGTCCAGATTATCCATCCGAAACAATGCCTCACTTACTAGGCATTACAATATATATATATATATATATATATATATATATATTGTAATGCATTAAGGAAATGCATTGTGAGGGAATGCATTGGTTCAAAACAGCGCACATTTCGTAAAGAGAATGCGAGAGAAAAGTAATTGCGGGTCCTGTCACGATGTGACAAGACGGAGCGGCAAGACATTTATCTCTGATTAGTGCTTTTGGCCGGCAGAGGAAGTCGTAATTTGTAAGGACGGTGTGACAGAGGGACGAGACATTTGTTTGAGATGACAGGTCCAAAGTAATTGCGGGTCCGGTCACTTGTTGATTTGGGATCTGTGTGGAGAATCCGCAACGCAGAACGTGGGCGAGCAGCCGGTCCCAAAGTGGTTATGTTAGGGCAGGCTATTGTGTCTGATGAATGACCTGTCAAGTGGCATATTTACTTGGGATTTGTAGGGAAGGACGGAAGAATGAAACGACAAGTCCAGAGTAATTGCGGGTGCAAAGTAATTGCAGGACATGTCTCTTTTGTCGGTTTTCGGACAAGACAGAGCAGCTGGCGAAAGGACTACAGCTGCAAGGATGTAAAATCTCTGAGTAATGGAGAGATGTCAAGTGGCGTATTTACTTGGGATATTGAGGGTGAAAAGTAATTGCGGGTCCTGTCTCGATGTGACATGACGAAGGGGCTAGCAGCTGGCTAAGGAAACTGCAGCGGCAGAAAGTAAATCTGAGTAATGGAGAAGCTGTCAGTAAAATCTGACGTGGCCATGGGACAGAGCGGAAAACAAGGATATATAAGGGTGAAACAACCAATTGTGTAGGCTGTCAGCGTGGGAGAGGAGTCAGGACAGTCAGAGAGGAGCCAGCGTGCTGTGTGCATCGTGACTTGAGTTTGAGTCAGAGTTGGTCATCAGTCAGCAAAATTATTCAGTTATAAACATTTTTACATACAGAAGTTCTATCTGTATGAGTATGAGAATTTGACCTGTCTTCGATGGTAGGACATCAAGATACAGCAACTGGCGTCGAGTAGTGTCACGACGAGCAACTGGGATATCTTCGCTGGGTATGGAGAACCAGCTATCGTCGAACCAGTAATAAGTGTTAGAGCCAGTGTGTGTAAACGTCCAAGCTATAAAGTGCGTGTTTAATGAACGAGCCGAAGGTTACTGAGAAACCGTGAGTTGAAATTTTAACATGTGTAAGCGTAATTAAAGGATTACAGTCAGATATCGTTCTCTTCTTTTGATAATAAAATAAACTCTTGTAAATTTAGAAGCAATCTGTAGAATAAGTTCGGTAATAAGTTTCGGCAATACTTCTGTTTAAGTTAAAGATAAATGTTGGGTTCTTTTAATATTTAAATTCTGTCCGTTATCAAACCCAGTAGAGACCCATGAGAGAAGGAGATCTTTTTAAAATATTAAATGTGTAATTGTAAATTCTTCTTGTGTTAATAAAAATTGTTTGTTAAAATCAAAATCTTATATTTTATTATTTATACGCATTTATGTGGTTATTACAATATATATATATATATATATATATATATATATATATATATATATAATAAGATTGAACTATTAGAACTCTTTCATTATAATATATCTCATAAATAGAAAAAATATATTTTAAGTGACTTTATTCCCATACCAAGTGTTGATAATAGCAATCACTACCTGCCAGAGTATAAATTTAATAAAGTTTGCTTTTACACTTTATATAACTTTAATTGCTTTCATCATTTCATAATGCGTTATTAATTACAGGTCCAACGGCATCTGAAACGAGGGACTGTTTTTACAGCATTGAAGACTTCCTTTTCTTAGGGATCTATGGGAAATTATTCTTATATTCTACTTTCTAGGAAACTCCAGCGAGGTTCTTTCGGCGGTTACTGTATTTGAAACTTAGTAAAAAGTAAGTTGAGGCCACAAAAGACTGAAAAAAGAATTGAATTAATTTCAGCCTTTTCTACAGTCGATAAACTCGAAACGTTATTAATGAATTGATAATTATTATTGAATTCAAATAAATAAATTAATTAAACAAATAATAATAAACGAAAGACTAAAAAACCAAACCCTACATAAGTAAAATCTTTATAAGTGTATAATATATCATTAGTTTCTGAAAATATTCATGTACATCGATCAATTAAATAAAATTGTAGTACGTGTGTATATGTTTTTCTTACAACCTTAAACAAGTGGAGAAATTCCAACTAAACTTGGGACAAATATAAAATACAATCAAGGAAAAATCACTTTGTGAGTAAGACAGCCATAACCTCTCTCTCTGTCTCTCTCTCTCTCTCTCTCTCTCTATATATATATATATATATATATATATATATATATATATATATATATATATATATATATATATATAATCTCAAGCTGCCACGTTTAAAAGTTTTTCACTACTTAAAATTTTCCTATCGTTTCAACCTTAAATTAATGCTTATACTTAGAATACTGCAACAAGTGACGTCACTCTCCTTCTAATGCTCTGAGGTGGTCCTGAATTCGAGTTCCTTCCAGTTAGTAATTTCTGCTTTATTCGTAGATGGGGCCCATTTAATTAGATATCTAAGTAAAACCGTCACAATATATATTGTTTTAAACAATAAATTTAATAATAAAAATGCCAGCACGTTGTGGCGCAAAATTATGTAGTATACACAAATTAAATAAAATAAATAAAAAATGTTTACAGAATTTTACGTTGAAAGTTAAACCAAATTTAACTAAAGATTATTTAATTTACACATTCGATTCACGTTGAATTTTTTACATTTTATTATTTTTAAATAAATGTCTTAGCTTTAATGAGAATCAAAACATCATGGGCTCTAATAAAGATAGTGATTGGCAATTTTCTCAAAATTTACAAAAGAAAAATTTAATTTTTAATAAGAAACTTTTATACAAAGAATCTGACAACTAGAGAAATATAATACATTTAGAAATCTGACAAAACTGTAGAAATCTGGCGGTAAATGATATTTACGTAAAGATTTACAAAATTACGAGTTCTTCATACCGTGGTTATTCAGAGCTGCTCTGTTTTGTGCACTCGTGGTTATTTTAATTAAAATATAAATATATTTTATTTACTGTCCCTAGTTTCACTTCATAACACTTTCGGCGCCTTTGTACTTTACTTTTTCATGAACTTTACTGTCGTATACTCAGTTTTGATGTGGGAAAACCTTTAATACAAAAGGTGATATATTCTGCCTATACTTTGCTGAATTCGGCCATCATTGGCCGGTTCGCCACAACACACTGCTCCAGTTTCCAAACAAAACCCAGTTCTGAGCGTCTTTTCATTCAAAAATGATAAATCTAAATCATAGTTTTGGGAGTTGCTGAGATCAAAAGTGATATTCTCCATTCCAGATAAATTCAAATTCATTCACCATCGGCATGTATGAGGGTGGAATGAGAAAGAGAAAAATGGAGTTAATTAGTGTCTAATCCTACTTTTTCTGTGTTGCTGAGGCTGAGGTGTTCACGACCCGCCCACGTGGTGTAGTGATATACTATAAAACTAAGGTAAAAATTAAAAACCCGGTAACACACTACAGGCCTTCTATTTCCAATGTTTGTAAAAGTAGATTGCTGTTTATCTGACACTCTAGACTACTACTGGGTGACAAATGTTTGTGTGTTGATAACTTCTGGTGTTCAGTAGCCGCGTTTGAGCAACCGATATTTGCTCACCACATAAATTTATGAAACATAATACAAATATTTCAAATTAATTATAATTGTTAAAAGTCCTAGGTCCAATTACATTTGGCCTAGGTTTACATTTAGTGTTTTTGACAGTAACTGGTAAAGATTTGGTGGAAAAAAAAAATCATTCACAACAAATCAAATACACGAAGTCGGCAAAAGAATTAATATTGTATTGAAATGTGTTGCAATCTCATTTATGCATTATTGTATCTTGTTAACTGTTTGAAAATCACCGAGGAAATTAATATATATTCAATTTCTCACGAAATTTCAGTAGAAAAGTATGTACAAGATTTCCTGAAAACATATGTATGTAAAATGATTTAGACTCTGTAATCAATACAGGCAGTCGAGCTCTGTGGCTTGTATTAATATTCCTTTCCCAGAGGAAATTATATGCTCCCGTACTGGACATAGGGTATTAATGGCTCCCAGTCGAGGCGTTCGATATCGTTCCGGAACTGGAATTTGATTTATTGTCCTCTAACTAAAACCATCGGAAATTCAAGTTCGCAATTCCTTCAGCATAACAGAGATATGAATGAACTATCGAAGGTTGTGATTCAAGTGTTCCACAGAAACTGAAAATACAATTTAAAAAATTTAATTGGTCATCTTTGACTTCAATTCCTTTGTAAGACAAAAAGTAGCATCATATAGCGAATCCTGCCATATATTTATCATTTAAATTATAGGAAAATTTCGTGATAGAACGCCCCCCCACAATACAAATTATAACATAATATGTACAGAATACATTAGTGCGCATTATATTAAATATTAGGCAAAGGGAGTTTATTTTAAATTATTATAATTTTTTTATAGATTTTGGTCGATTGAGAAACTGTAAGGACAACTATGCAATGGGAATTTTACCCGTATAAAATAATTACAAACATAAATATGGCTCAGGGTCCTTGTGGTACTGTCCGCTTGCAGAGTCGCCAGATATTGTCCGGTCAATGTCTTGGATTTTTAAAACCAGCTATTCGTTTATTAAACAATCAAAAATCATTGAACCAGTATACGTAACCTATTTGAAGTCAAACCGACGAAGCCATTTTATTCAGATTGATTGATTAGACATCTTAGTTAAGCGAAGGGAGTTGATGAGCCAATGAAATTAAATAACCCCGCAGAGTGCTCTAAGACTTGGAGAAAAAATTAATATAATTAACTGATTGGAAGAGAAGAAAATGTGTTACGACTTGAAGCGGAACATAATAGCATCAGGCCAAATTTGAGATGAAATCCATCCCGAGGGACGCCGGCGCAACAACTGTCAATGGTAACCCGTTATTATCAATGTTCTACAGCTATGAAGAAAATTAAGATTTTCTTTCGTGAATTAATTTTTACCGTACTTAGCCGTGAAGCTCCCATGACTGAATACATCGACTATAATTTGTGAAAATTACCTGATTAGTTGAAAATAATTTATTAGGGCAATTATTATTCTATTTATTAATTTATGCTTCGTGTACTAGGGAGGGATCTAAATGCATAAAAACGACGTAAGAAATATTTTATGTTCAATCAGTTTTAACTTAAAAGATATGCTGAAATGAAAAAAATTTACGTCTGATGGAAATGAATAATAAGAAAGAAAGGTAGCCAAATACAGACAAAATAAGTGACAATGTAAAAATACCACACAACGTTTCTGGGGTCCTAGTCACTTTCTAATAAGAGCCTAGAGCGACACAACTGCACTCGTCAGCTGACAAAACTCAAAAGCGACGAAAACGAAACGACAATGGGAGGGCCGAAGGTTTAGCGTAACAATAAGGGAACAACGACAATGGGAAAATTTTAAAATTATTTTTAAGGATAGTAATAATATGATTATTAATGGAATCACAATTTAAAATATGAATATTAAAGTATGTTTGGGATTAATGTCTTAGTTTTCTGAAGTTGGCAAAGAGAGACACTGCTGCCCTCTGTAGAATTGGTTACGACGCTAGTACTGGCCGCAAGACCAGTCCCAGACGTCTCAGTTCGTTTGTGGACGTCCCAGTAGGAGCTTGAAGAACCCCAGTTTTGTTTGGCTGTTCCAGCCAGCGATTGGGAGCGGCTTGTTCGGGCAGCCGTGGCGTTTGGGAGCTACTGGTCGGTCTGGTGCTTGGGCGTTCTCAGTTGGCGTCATGGGGTTGTTTGTTTTTTGTATTCCATTTGGTATATGTATTGTTTCAGATGTAATAAACAAAGTAGATTTATTCAATAAATTCATAAATGGGTAATATGTTCTTTTTCTGACACAAATGATCTGTTTCTCGTACTGGAGAATTATAATATTAAAAATAATAGATAGGATTGATAATTTAATAGTTGTCTTCTGCTCCTATTGGAACAGTCGACCACCTGACTCCTAAACTGGTCGAGGCTTGGAGAGGGGAATGCTGCGTTCCCACAGCAAACACCTTTCGCGCCATCGGAAGTACATGGGACAAGTACAAAATTGTCCGACCTACCTAACGCTGGTTTTCTAGGGTTTTCCCTGCATCACTTTTAGGCGAATGCCAGTTAGGATCCTTAAACTGTAGCCTAAGGGGTCGTAATTAACCCTTGGCCACCATCCTTTACCCTTCCGCATCCCCCCTTTCAAATCCCATCCTATGCTATTAAAGGGAAGTTCCACCACGTTTATTAACCTCATGTTGCCAGTTATTCTCAAAATAAAAATATTATAAAAAGGGAATCCTGGACCAACTTTTATTGCACCTAATATTCTTTTTGACTGGCATACTTTCGTAAGGGATTTCACTAAATTTATTTATTCTGTTTTGCCTTCAATGAATTTTTTAGTGTTTTATAAACATTTAATTTCAATATTTTTCATGTACTCCGAAAGCTCGAAAAATCCTGCCTTCATTTCTATAAATGAAATTTAGTATTCCAAGGTAAAGAAAGATTTATAAATATCGCATGCAATCCTCATTCAGAGTTGTAATTGGTAACTATATGGTTTCGTTCTTTTAAAATACTGCGTTAACGTTATCTGTTTTTAATATGCATGTGTATCAGAATCTTTTATATAAATAAAATAATTGTTTACGTCAAGATGTGAAATTATTTTTGTTATTAACATAATTATTCGTGATTTCCTCGTGTAATGAAATTCATATTGACAATTCTTAACCACAGTTTTAATATTTTATTGGTTATCGTTCAAAAATATGTTAGTCTAAGATCCTTTACTTAAGGAGTAGATCAATTAATTCAAAATTGAAAAGAAGGTGGTGGTAGTACCAAACCAATTTGTACCTGAAAATACTTTGATTTCAACATCCATAATCATTGGGTGATTTAATTTTTACTTAAATTCTAATACTATGAAATAAACAAGTTTTTTAACAAAATTCCTAATTCAATTAAGACCATGTGGTTTGAAATGCTTCCCCAGCGATTGAAACCTTTTATGGTGGGGTAAAGAGGTCGGAACATCGTACGGGATGTCCACTGGAGGCTAATATACCCGAAACAACACTTACATTGTTGTTTGAACGACAATCAAAGATCCAGAACGTAACGAGGTCACAGGAATATCTGTTACCATCAATAATTTTACATGAGAAATTGCGTCACGAAGAAATAATCCTAATATTGGCGCTGCAGTTGCACACAGTGAGAATAAAACGTAATCCTTTGGCCCTTTCTTGTCTAATTCTGACCCAATAACAACTTTATTATTAATTCTTACGCTATGTTGCGAAGTAAAAGTGCACAAATTGTAAAAAGTTATTTAACGCGAATAGTTTATAAAATTCAGTAGGACAATAGTTAAAATATTTTATGTGGACAATTTGTTCGAGTTTAATTTTCGATTACCAGGAATCCGGACTTATAAAATTAGAAACACTAAGAAATTATGGCGCCACTTTGAACGTGAACATGAACAAGCAAGTGGTTTTTGAACTTCCTCGAGAACCGTAAATTTTTTCTGGACTTTTGTGCGCCCTGAATGGAAGAAATATCCGGCCATCCGGTTTAATTTTCTAAGTCAGAGAGAATGATGAGAAGGAGTTAGACTGAGGCAGAGTTCCGGTGATGGAGAAGTATCAGGAGAATTCGATAACCCCACGTTTGTAGCCGATCGCGCTAGCACATCACAACATCCTTGAGCGAGTTCCCGTCCCATGAGAACAAGTCAGCAGACCTGAGAGAGCGACTAAAGAGCATGGCGTTCGTAAACGCGGTCTATGAGGGAGTAAATATAAGAAAAATTATATAAGTACATCTTTTCTAAATCAACGATTTTGTAAGACAACACAACAATTTTTTTTTCTGTGTTGTAAAACCCGCAATTTTCCCTCTTTTAAAGAGAGAATGTATTGGTTTTGTTTGTAAATTATTTCTAATAAACAGCGTCTAGCAATTTATATTAAATTTTATTATTATTTAAAAGGTAACTATACACTGTATTACATTTTGAAGGCAAAAAATAGAGTATTTGTTATTACATATTGATTATTTATTTACAAAGGTAGAATTTTTATATATCTTGTTAATATTTAATGAAATGTAGACAGTTATAAAATTATATTGAAAATTGTAATAAATTCCAAATTTAACGTTTTACAGATATTCTAAAACGTGATGCTTTTATAACAAAATAAAGAGTTCGAATTTGAGAATGCGTTTAAAAATATTAATTTAATTTTCATTAACAAAAAAGGTAAGGTTAACTAATGTGTTGAAATTAATTTAAAGACTGTTACACAGCTACTATGTACTTCATGTCTGCGTAATATAATACACATAAAATAATAATGAATCACTGGAAACTGATTTAGAAGTGGAAACTGATTTAGAAGAGTTAAAAATTCCGATTTTTACCATGAACGGCTCGACGAGGTTGACGCTGGATTGCAATCAGTTCAAAATCTAAATACTGCTATTAATATTGGGCTCAGAGGGGTGTGGTGTGGTTGAGCACAGCCTGGAGACCTGTGTCGGCGAATCCCTTTCATCAAGGCACACAATTTAACATGGTCGTGTTAGAGCTTCGGTCAATATTTCCAGAGACCATTCTCTGGGGACAGATACACAGTCCTTCACATCCGTAGTAGCATGATACATACCCCTTTAAAAACTCAGTCCTGAAGGGAAATGAAATGACACTGCACTGCGTCTGCATGAATTGTGTTTATTTATTTTTATTGTTAAATATTTATGCGTTTGGAAGAAAATTATTTGTGATTTGTGTAGCGTAGTGTGATTGAAACAGCAAGTTATGTACTTTTTTGTCAGTTTAATAGCCACTAAAATTATTAGCTAAAATATAATTTTTACAACTTACTTAATTCTCTACAAGTTTTAACAAGCATCAGAATCAAAAACGTTATATTCTACCTGCTCGAATTTAATATTCTCGCTCGTCTATGAATTTAATTATATTTTATTTGGTTGGAGACAGGTGTAATAAGTAATTACTCACAACTACAACTGCTTAGAAGATCTACACATACATAACCATATGTACATAATTTTTTAATATTATAAGTCCGTTAATGTATAAAACTTTCTTGCTTAATTATTGATCCTCATTTTTTCATCGAATCCACAGTGGTTGAATGAAATTCAACATGATTGAACAATTAGGTAATGATACAATTTATTCACTGTGAATTTATCATCGTTCGCTTCACGACTCAGCTATTTGCAAGATATAGTCGGTTTTTCCTGATCGGTAACTGGACAACAGAAGACTTGTTTGTATGTAGAATAATAAACAATACTACGATTGATCCTTAGATCCTCATAACGTTGGAATTACGCTCGAAAAATTGTCGCTGACTCGATATCGGGATTAGTATATGGAAACTAATCCTTTCTATAAACCATCTCACTCAGTATCTCGTCATGTTAAATAAAATTCCAAAAGTCCACCAGGAATCCCTCGTGGTCCTTCTACTCTAGCAAGTTAATATTATTATTCCAAGAGCACTAAAATACCCTTTCATCCTATCGTTCCTCAACTCTTCCGCAGTTTAAATTCCACCAATTTCTCCTTTTTCCAATAATAAATTTTTTATTCAACTCCACAGTAGCCGTTTAATTTCCCCTGACTGTGTAAGTACTTTCTCTACGGAGAAAGTTTCATGACGTATAAAACTTCCGAGACAAACATGTTTACGTCACATCACGATTGGCGCTACCATTTGTTTTGAGGAAAAAAATCATAGGTTTTTGGAAGCCGCTTTTCTGATCCTTATTTACTTTGAACGTTTACAACCGAAATCTAACGTGAATCATCCGGTATTCACCTACATTACTGAATTCGACCCTTTTAATTTACTGATACAGTAATGAATTATTTTCTTGGACTGGATATTTTATATTATTGAAGCAAAAAAAATTATTGACCATTAATCATTTAAATGAGTTTTATTAATATAGCACGAAAACTCTGATCTCAGGCACCTGTGGTTTTACGTTGCAACGATTAGTTGCCCACACCAAATACATACTGCATATTCCTGTTGTCCGCTGTAGTTGGAGGTCCCGATTTTTCCCTTATTGAATCCTGCAGCTGGCTGGAGCGTCTCGTTTCTTGTTCTCCAATATTCAGCGAATGGCCTCGTACGGCATGTTCATGGGCAGGTGTATTTCCTATATGCTTTTCCACTACTCGGATAAGCATACACTTCGGGATCCTATCACCAAACGTTATCAACGACCATCCGTCAACTCTTTCAACGTCTGTCCTCTTGTTTCCACGTCCTTCCAACCACTCTCCACAACGCTGAGCGTCGTCATGATCGTAGGTGACTATGAGAGCGGCGACGTCGTCAGCGTAACCGGCTAATGTTGGGCATGTCCAGTTCGAGGAGACTGTCTTATGAAACATTCCACAAGTCCGGTCCTGGAATTGATCCGTGGGCCGATCCGGTCGTCTGTCTTCTACGTCGTCGACCGTCTTCTGTGTCGTACAGCAGCGTCCGATACTTTATGTAGTCTTCCATCATGCGCATGAGGTATGTTGGCAACTTGAATCGGTCCCGTAATGCGTTGAGCGTGGATGTCCATTTCATTGAGTTAAATGCGTTCTTGACGTCCAGAAGCGTAATTGTTTCCCCTTTTTGCTCTCATCGCTTGCTCGACAGTTGCCTCCATCGCGTGTATCGTCGAGCGCCTTTTCCTAAATCCGTGCTGTCTGTCCGGCAGTCCTCCTGTTTCATCGATCGCTGCGTGTATTCGAGATCGTAGGAGTTTCTCTAGGACTTCGCGTCCGTTGTGTTGCATGCAGAGTGGTCTATATGCTGACGGCGAATTTAACTCTTCTTTGTTCTTTTTGATTAGCACAAGACGAGCGGTTTTCAATCGCTGGCTGAATGATCCAGATTTATACATTGCTTTGAAATTTTAATATAAATTAATATTTTGGGTTCTGCTGTTGACAATTTCCTGAACAGTTTAAAGTGTTTTAGCGCAGTTCTACATTCATAATTCTGCATATATATTTTAATGGCCACCAATATATCTAATGAAAAGTTTTTATAAATTATTCAATATTTGTATTATCAGAGTAGTATTGTGACCAGGGTATTGTTGACAACAGTCAGCAATGTGTAAGAATGTGAACTGTTTCGAGAGTATTGTTGTCGGCGATGTGTAATATTGAAGCTTTCACTGAAACACAGTTTCCGATGCGAGCTGGCCGGGAACAGCTAGTTTTTGAGTCGCTGTACGTGGCAGCAAGGCAGTGAGGATAATTATGATTGTTTGTAAAATCTGCTAATGCGTCTAGATGTAAGGACCACCGCACGCTACCGGCTTTTAGTCGGCCTACAGTTTAGTCGGTTGCTTGTTAGTATGAGTAGTCAATGGGAGTGCTCACACTCAACCGATTGTAGTCGGCCGATAGGATGTCCGATTTTTAGTTGGATCAGCTCACCGATTCCCTTCCCACTAAAAAGTTGTTCAACTATCGGCCGATTGCTATTCAGTACGGGCTACAATCAGAGTGCGCATACTGGCTGACTGTTCAGTCGGTGACAGTCGTGTCACTCCTTACCACGAATATTGTTAGGTTTGCGGCCTATATTATGGTAATACTTTGTTTTTGACAATTGCGTTAATTAGTGACACGACAATAGAAAATGAAATTGAAAGGAGATCGGTTTTATTTAAGAAAGTTTAATAGAATATTCAGACATAAATATAAAGAAAAATCTGTATAATCTATATAAAGAAAAGTATGTGGAATTGTTCCTTAAGGGAGTCAATTATATGGCAAGGAGAAAATAAAATACAAGTACATGACTATTCCTTAATATATTGTAACTACGATAAGAAATAAGTTACATAGAAAATTTTCAAAACATTATTAATTAATTAAAATTATATATTAAACATTATGTATATTAAAATACATTATTATAGCATTAATATTACTTATTTACACTTTGTCATACTGAAATAAGACAGAACCTTGAGGAGAAGTAATATATGACGAGAAATATTGCCGTACATGAGTCATATTACTTCTTCCTCGGTTTTTTGTATTATCGGTATTCATTGGGCTATCATAGAGTGTATCCTTGAATTTTACTCCATCTTTGATTCGCTCATAATTATGGAATACACAGCAATCTTTAATAATAGGAACACAAAATTCAATATAAGAATATATACACTTCAATGACGTTAGGAAAATTTGTGCGATGATAAAATTCATCTGCGATTTTAATCCAGCAAGTCTCTTCTTGTATCTCTGCCGTATACAATGGTTGAAGTATGTTCCGAAATGCCTGAGCTATGACTAACGTCGTATTACAGGCATTTTATTGGAAATTTTACTTGAAATTGGCCGAAGCTATGTCGTAAATGAAGTTACTGGTATTAGTTCAAAATTTGTCGTAATTTGTCCATATTCACATTCTGATTCACGATTTCTCTTCATCAATGTTCTCCGTCTTATTAGTTTAATAGTAATAGCAATAATAACAGATCTTGATAACATTTGCAAACCATTACAGCTTTGTTGTGCAACTGAATGCCACAATCGGGCGTCTAAAAATCGGACCTTTACCCAACCAACCAGTTAAGTCAGCCAGTCTGCGCGGATGCAAACTAACACGACGTAACTATCGGCCGACAGTTTAGTAGGTACTGTGCGACGGCCCTGAAAGGCGTCGAGTATAAGATAGATTATCAAGGGTTCTGGTGTTAAACAATTTCTACATATTGAAAGAGACAAACATATGTATAGTAGGAAACGTTGGACTGATTTCATTGGTACAATTTATTGAGAGATAATCGAACCGATGTTTGGAAACTGTATTTCAATTTTCTTTGCTGCAGATATTGTCACTATTCGCCGAAGTACTAGAAATGAACTGATGATCCTCTGGCCTGAACTAGGGATTTAATCGCGTATGCTGATTTAATACAATGGCCTGTTTAAATGAAAGTTAGTAAAATATGTCAAGTGAAAGATTTGGTGTGATACGAGAACTGCTCCGATCTCTGGTATGTAAACTTTAATCTAAAAAATTTTCAATTTCATTGCGGGTTACTGTTACTGTTTAAGGCTCGATTAGCGACCTGAAGGTATCAATAATTTCATAAAAGCCGTGGCATTAATGTCTAAAAATTGGGCATAAAAATTAATTAAATTTTAATTTTAATAAATTTTCTTTATTTAAAATTTAATTTGTCAGTAATCTTTTCATTTATTAAATCCGTCTATAGATCATTGTTATATTTTAATGAATTGTTTCAAACAAATTCTAAAAATTAAATATTTGTCTACCACATTAATTGACGCAGTAACGTAGAATTAACTAATAAATACAGTTTTAAATTCATTTAAATATTCTTGCATTTTATTAATAAAAATTTGTTATATCAAATATTACAATTGTGGCCTGTCAATAGTAATTTTTTGTACTTGGTGTTCAGAATAATAAGAAACAGAAAGATTTTGTAATATATTTGTTACAAGAAAGTCGCTGAAGAAATTAATTGTGAAGGATATGTTTGGTAGAGATGTAATTGAAGTAAAACGTCAAATAAAATTGATTAAAATATTTTATTGAATATTATAAATTGTAGAGTCAAATGCTGGCTGGCTAGCAATTAAAACAACGGGCCAAAAATATATCACAATATATATATTGTAATAATAATTAGAGGCCATTAGTGATTTTGGTAATTGGATATTTATGGTGGATTGTTAGCGGCACCAATTTCAAGGCAACAATACAGGCGGGCTTTTGTCGTGCTGAACAGCGGTGTTTTTGGACAGTCGGGTGTTGGAAGTTAGACGACGAACAGAGTGGCAGGACAGATTCATCCGGAAAGGCTGAAAGTTGAATTTAAGTAAAAAGTAATGGACAGTAAAACTCAACGATAAAGTTACGAGCAGTAACCTAATAAATCACGCCGCAATAAAAATCTATAAGTACAGTGACCGCCACCAATTTCACAATGATACAATTTGTAACAATCTGTCTAACCAATAATCCTGAAGGAGTTTTAATTAATACATTTTGGCGTCATCAATTTGTGGAAAACAATTTATTTATTAATATCATTGTGTTCATTACAATATATTGTAGTAATTAGTAATTAATTCATTATTCTAATTGGAAAGTTGGATTGTAGAGGACTCATTATTAGAGGATATAGAGCGTACGCCGCAACAATTCGGCGAGGTAAAGAAAGATTGTTGAGATTCTACGCGCTCAAAATCTACGAGACGAAGTTGGGCAGCGGACAGCAAACAGTTCGAAAGCAATCTTGGGTCAGGCAATGAACGGCGAGGCATAAGGACCAGCAAAGTTTTGTACAAAAGTAATAGAGTCAGGAATGTGCAGCCGCAAATAGAACAGTTTGATAGCAGTTACAAACATGCTCTAAAATATTGAAAAAGTAAAACAATCTTCAGTAGGGAAGGAGAGATTGAAATTAACGTCGTAATCGGTGGCAGAGTGGAAATTCAATTTGCTGACCATAGACCATATCCAACTAAAACTACACGAGATCTGCAAATCCAGGTTGCAGCAAAGCATCGAGAAATTACGCCAATTAGAATTGTTGAAATTTAAAGCCTGTGAATACTAGAATCAGTGATATCCCAAAATGTTGTGCACTAAAAACCTAAAACGAGACCTGGGCGGCCGTAAGAAGAAAAACTTTAAAATCATATTGTAAACCACTTTTAAAAGATAAGTCAGATCGTTCTTTAATTATTTAGTTCTTTAATTTTAATTATTTAATTATTACATTTAAATTCAATCGGTAGTGTTATTTTATCCACAACCAAGTTCGTCTATGTTTCAGACGCATTAACTTCAATAAAAGCTAAATGTAATTTGATTGTATAAAATTCACCCATTTATCAAATCCAGATAAAGACCCTGAGATCCCAAATATTATTGTGTAATTTTATATGTGTTTTAATTTTTATAATAAATGTTGTGTTAATTGTTTCACTTAACAATCTTTTTTATTTTGAAAAGCGCCTACATATTTAATTATTACAATATATATATATATATATATATATGGAGTTTCAGATTTCCTATAACATACTTATAGTGTTTGTAGAGATGACCTAGTAGATAAAGTTTTGATATGGAACCCATTTCCCCAAATGTACCATTTGTATGCAAAACAAGTTTGAAGATGGAATCGATTTCAAATCTCGCGCTTAAAGGCAAACAAACAAAATGTACTGCGGCCGACTCTGAAGATTTCACTGAGATGTTGATCATTTACGCAGAAGTGAGACGTAATGTTCAAGCTGCAGAACGGATGAATCACGAACGTTTCTCGCAATGCCTCAGTCCACCACATATCTTTTTTTTAACATAATATAACGGTTGTGAGAAATGGGTACCTTCGAAGCTAAGAAGGCTGACTGTGGTGCTTCACGGATGTGCCGCACACTCTGCTTCAAAGTTCTTAATTACGTAAAAGCGAAAAATAATTAACAGACAGCTGACTAGAACGACGACTCAGAAGAACTAATTGTAAATAAATCAAATAAATTTTATTACTTCAACCGCCAAATATTTTAATTTAGCTATTTCATTCACAATAGCATCAAAAATCTCTGTTTCCTTAAATAGTTTAATACCCCATTTTTTGTAGACAAAAAGTACTTTATATTAATTTAATGTCACCGTAATAATCATTTGTGAAACTGTACTGTAATTATTACCTCCCAGCCAGAGGTTATTTATTAAAATTCTGTTACAAAGAATTTTCTTAGTAAAATTAAGTAAATTTGTGAAATTTTGATCCTTTTTTTAAGTTTTGCATATTCGTAAATTTAAGGTCATATGTGAGAGACTATAAGGCATTGGCGAATGCGGAAAATCTGATGACGTGCGTGTCAGAATTATAAAATTGTAATATTAAAATATATTGTGGAATGCAAAAGTGTAACATCTATTACTGTTAACATTTATCATGTCACAGATAGTTGGCAATACTTTTTGAGAAGATGGAGAAATAAATATTTTGATAATATATTGTAATACCCAGTTAAGAACGACATAAATTTTGTTCATATTTCATAAGAGTTGTTTACCAACCCAGACTGGGGATTCTTGGGTGGCTTGTATATAAAAAAAAGATGATTGACAGCGGAAAGGCTCACCAAGGGAAGGACTATAATTGGACGTTTTAGCTACTCTTAGGGCTAATGTTTTTGACAGACATCGGACCGAAGCACTAAAGGAATGATGACAAAAGTTTTTTGTGGACGTCCAATTATATGTTGGGGAAGTGTTTATTTAACAGTATTGAGTAGCTCTCTGAGCGTGAGAAAGCCAGATGAGGTCCGAAGGTGGGAACTCAAAAACTGTGAGGGAAAAAGGGAACATTCTGGAGAGGGGGAAGCGGATAGAAAAGTTAGTTGGACTGCAGATCTCAAAGGAGGAGGAAGTGGAGGCTGGAGCAGTGGAAAATAGAAAATACATGCTGAAGTATAAGTAAATTTTTGTTTACTGACTTTGTGGAAGGATTTAATCAATAATCGTCTGAGAGAAAAGAAGAAAGCTTGGAGATAAACATTATTGGGCATTTCGAAATATTTCAAACGAACTGAACATTTGGCGCTGGTGATAAAATATTCGGTCAAATTGAATGGTGGGCGTAACTAAAAAAACCATTTTAGTCCATGCAAGCAGTCAGGAGTCTGGTTATCAAAAGGATAAAGTGAACGTGTCTGTGAAGCGTGTGTGTGAAAGTCTGTGCACAGAAGTGCATTGCAGAATGAAGTGCGTTCCTGAAAACCCAAATAAAATTGTAAGTAGACATTTAGTGATAAATTCTGTACATTGTTAAATAAGGGTAATGAGTCAGATTTCGTTTTCATTTTATTTTAAGTGCATTGTTTAAATTGTAAATTATAGTGTTCCGTTCCCTTATCAACCCAGTGAACACCTTGAGGTATAGAGTTTGATTTATAAAATTTAACTGGATTATTAGTGTAATTTAATTGTTGATGTTAAAGAATAAAAAAATATACAGAGATTTCTTGAGTTGTATTCTGGATTAATAAAATTGTTTTGTTTATAAAATTTAATAACTTGTTTAATTTAAATTCCTAAAATCATAATTTATCTATAGTTTGGGTATTCAATAGGAGCAAATTAATTAATTTTCAAGTTGTTAATAAAAAAAAAATTTGGGTTATAACTTAAAACAAAAAAAATAAAGATTTGTCGATTATTATATTTTGGGGCGACAAAGTTTCAAAATTAATTTAAAAGTAATTATCAAGAGGCGATATTACAATATTTATATAAATATATATATATATATATATATATATATATAAATTATCAAAATATAATATAATATAAAATTATATATTGTAATGATTAAACTGGAAGGCTTTAATTAAATTAAATTGACCCACGTTGTTGATTAATATGTAATAATTAAAAATAATGTAAATTAAATAAATTTGCCTCACGTTGTTCGCCAAAATGTAATGATTAAACTGGAAGGATTTAATTAAAAAAATTAATTAAAAAAAATTATTCTTCAAAGATACAATTTATCAGCCTCACTTTCCACATTTAATTTCCTCAAATTTACAAAACAAATTTTATATTATTTTTTATTTTATTTGTGGCCTTCTAGGAAAATACAACTTTATAATTTTACGACAATTTCATCTAATTACTCTTTCTCTCAGGGTCTTTACTGGGCTTGATAATAAGGACAATCAAATTTAATAAACTAATTAACAGATCAAAATGGAAATGAACGGAATATAAATTCTAAACACAATAATGAAAACGATAACTAAACAAGTTATCGAAATCTGACTTATACCTGTAATCCTCGTTTATGGACTTTAAATTATTGTTTTTGTACTCACGAATGTCTTTCTGGTACCAGATCTGATTCTTGGAGCATGAGGGCACAACTCACTAAAAATGCCGTTATACACTGATTCTACACATCATTTTTAATAAACACGGTCGTAGTTCTCGTTGTTATTCCACCTGGAATTTTGGGATCAACCGCTTCCTCGGTCACCCCTCGGACGTATGTCTCATCGATGCCTTTATGCGAAATGTTATTTCGCATCTGTGTGGTCCAAACCTTTTGCTTCCACTTTGCGATTTTATATCATGAGTCTCTCCGTCAAGAACTATTTACTTGTGTTTTATAGAGTTTCATAGATATCGCAGTTGAGCTTCCTGGACCGCGCTATTCGTACCTTTTAGGTCAGCCTCCTCTCTCTCTCGAAACGTTCTCCGGACTGACTTTCGTACGAGCGCGGTTTCCAACAACTATAGCCGACAAAGAGCCGTTGCTTACAAGAAATGTACCGATAACAATCAAGTTCAATCCAATATTAAAACAATTAATGGCCTCTAATTAGTATTACAATAAATATATATATATATATATTGTCGTAGACAATTAAATATGTAACAAAATCACCACGTTGTGGCGTCAATTAATGTGATATTTAATTTAATAAAACAAGCAAAAAACCACGGTGTGGTCAATTAATGTGAAAATTTTTGATTTGATATAACTTCAAGATTTAATTTTATTACAAAAACGTTTATTACTATTTATATTTAGTTATATTATATATTAAAAACATTTACATAGATGCCAATGCTTTATTGAAATTCTTAAAACCTTCAGGGTCGCTTATCGGGCCTCTAACAGTATTGGTAACCCGCAATTATATAATCAAATTAAATATATATATATATATATATTACAGAATATTCAATTAAATTTACATAAGAAATATTAACATAAGAAAAAACTATAGAAATTTTAAGAAATTTGATGAAATCTTAAGAAAGTTTTTATATTAGGTTTACAATCAAAATTTCGAACATACCAAATCAAACTACTTAATCACTTCACTAATAATTTAAAAGATTTCAATTTACAGACCGTGGTATTTCACTGTTCACAACCAACGTCAGTATATACGCTTGTGTCTACCTCCACAGACGATCAACAGTCGATTTCCAACATTTCAATACCAGTTTAATCATATCCAGTATTACGTTCTTTACAAATCACACGTAACTCATTCAATTTTTCATTCCAATAATTTTTATGGCTGTCTTTGCTTTCGTCGACTTTTAATTTTACAACCTCCAAAACTGCTTTACTTCTTCAACACATACCGGATCCATTTCGCCTCCCTCGCCATTGCCTCGCCTCGAACGCAGACTGAACTTTTCTATTTTAGTTCATATCCCAGACTAAACTGTTCTCTTGGCAAAGCTTTTAACCTCAAAGCACCGCAACAATACCCTCTGAAAATTCTACAACGCTGACTGTTATCTACAATGCCTGGGCCAAAATCACACTAACAATTCAAAATCCTTTTATTACATATGTTGGTGATCAACAAAATATATTGTAGTGAATAACATCGGTAAGTGGCCGCCCTTTGTCCGCGGGCCTGAGAGGGAATTAATTAAAAGTGCACGTGCGCCGAAGAGGCCCCCAGATGTCGAGGGTACGCGTTCCTTTTTTTTGCATCGTTTGGGGGGCGGAGTAAGGGTATATACTCCGCACACGGGAGACTGACCAGGGGACTGAAAGTGAAGTGAGAGAGGCGAGTGGGAGCAAAATTTGGCGAGCTGTAACGAACAAAAGTTTTAGAGTGTGGACGTCCATCGCGTGGAGGCCGAAGGATATCGTGGGGTGCTACAACACCAGTGATCCACTTCAAGTCTTTTGATGCTACGAGATAAAGTAAGGGTCACCATTAATGTAAAGTGCCTTAGACGTTAAAGATTTTTTTACACAGTACGGAATTAAGCTTTGTTTATTAATTTCCACCGAGTCGCCCACATTACCTTGTAGAGAAGGAGGATTTCATTTAGCAAGCCGGAGCTAATTATTGTTAATTTTTTGCAGACTATATATATATATCTGCTGGCGCCCAATCAAATTTTGAATGTATTTTTTTTGTATTTTTATGTAATATAGTTTGTTTTTTTATATACGGTAATAGAGTCTAATCATTACAATATATATATATATATATTGTATATATATATATTGTAATACTAATTAAGGAGGCTATTAATTGTTTAAATTATAATGAATTGTTTAGCGGCACCGATCTCAAAGAACGTCAATGGCTCTGTGTCGGCGAGCTTTGTTGTGAACTGCGCGCATTGTACGGGTGTTCAGTAGGTCGCTGTCTGACGAATAAGTTAGTTCGTGACTGTCTGGCGAAGCTTGTGGTAGAGAGAGGGAGCGAAATTTAGAGTACAAACAGCGTGGTTCAAACTTAGTAATTTCAACTGAGAGACTTATATGTTAATCATATTTGTAAAAAGATCTGGACGGAGAGACAAGTTATATAAAAAGCTGAAAAAAAAAGTTTATCGCCCCGTTCAAATATATACGCGCTCTGAAATAACATTTTCCGACGGTTGACCGGAGTTGCAGATAATCGAGTTCCTGGAGGAGTAATCCAAGAAATACAACCGTGTGTTTGTTCAAGTGTAGAGTCAGTGATTAATGGCCTTTTTGTGAATTGTGTCCCAATCTTCGAAATCATTAAGTCTGGTACCAGAATAACAGTTGTAAGTACAAACCAAAATAATTAAATTTCTGTAAACGGTAATTAAGGGTACAGTCAGATTTAGTTTCTTTTCATTTCGTATTCCGTTAGTTTCAATTTGTTTGAATTGTTAATTCTTTAATTTATAATCTTGATTGTTCTTATTTATCAAACCCAGTAAAGACCCCTGAGAAGAAGAGTTACTAGATTTGATTGTTTGTAAAATATAAAAGTTTGTATTTTCCCTTGAATGCCACAAATTATATAATAAAAAAATTGGTTTGTAAATTTTGATTGAATTTGGAGTGCCAATGTAGGGCTAATAAATTGTACCTTTGAGGAATAAATTTGTTTTAATCTTAATCTTTTTGTTAATTAATTCTAACTAATAATTGTCCCTTTTATAATCATTACAGTACATATACTAATAGCTAATATTTGCACGCTAGTAGAATTAATAAGACGTAGTGTTAAACAGTCACAGTAAATATTCTACCCATTGCAAGAGCATCAATAAGTCATTCTTTATTTTTCTTCAAACTATCATTAAAATATATAATTGCCGGTCTGATATAAATTTGTAAGTAAGTTATTTAGAAGACCACTGACTGACTGTAATGAGGCAACTTTGGCCAGTGCTGCTTTTCAGTGTAAACAACCTGCGCTGCCAAAGTGAGACTGCAAACAGCGTCAGTCAGGCAAGACGTTTATGGGGATGCAGAAGATTATGAAGCATACAAGTAAATGAGTAACGACTACCTGGAGAAACTACATAGGCAGATGAGATTGGAGTTAATCAACCCGGCCGTGCGAAACAACGAGAACGGAGTAGGTAGAACTACACCGAATATCAAATATACTGATGTAATTTCACCTCAGCTGTTTTATTCATCTCACTATTAATTTGTATTTTGTAGAAATATAGTTTGATTATTTTATGAATGTAGTTTCGACCTACATTAACTTATACTAGCACAGAGAGAGAGGGGGAGAGAGTTGGTGGGGGAAGGGGAGGGAGAGAGGGAGAGAGGGGGGGGGCGACAGAGATTATACATGTTTAAAGCATTATACAGAATCACAAGAGAGTCGTGAGTGCTGAGACACCGAGGTTGTATATTCTGCGGCGTGAACTATGTGAGTCGTGATCAATATATTTTTTCCCTTCGCTGTTGCACTGCTCTCCCCTTGAGTGTGTTAAGTGTTTGGCAAAACGTTGACAATCTCGTAAAAGTCAGGGCGACCCGAGTGCTTCCTAAATTCTGATAAATCGACGTTACGGGTAGGAACATTAATTCTAGAAGCCTAATTCCCTGTAAAAGGATGTGGTGGAGCAGGCGACTGTCGCATGGTTTTACACTCGGCCCAGGCCCGATTTATCGTCGGATGCAGGGCGCACATCCAAGCCACAGTCACCACATTCGCAGCCTGCACTACAAATCAATAGGCACGCTGCAGGAAAATGTTAATTACTGACACTTTCTTAGGATTTACGTGCCATTAAGAGGAACTTGTACCAAATTTAAAGACAAAAATTATCTAGTTTTCGTTCACAAAGGTCAGGTTACCTCAAAGCAATATTAATTTACTAAAATTCATAACGTGAATAATGAGAGACATAAATAGTTTTAACTATTTATAGCTGAATTTAACAAAAAAACACAAATTCTTCTAATACGACTGATACAACACAACTTTTTAATGTCGACGATGAAACTATCCTATTCAATAAGTTGGTTGATCTTTAAATTAGACAAAGGAAATATTTTCTCGAAGGCCTAATTATTCATAGTCTTATATTACACTTCTTAACGAGATCTGAGAAGGATTCAATTAAATAATTCATAGTACCTAAACTGCGAAAGTTAACACTTTTTCTTTCTCCTTTTCGACTTTTATTTTGTATACTAGCGGACCTTTGGAGGAATTGCCTAATATTCAAAAATGATGCATTAGGATAGATATAAATCCTAATACTGAATCATTTTAGTGCTTACGTAGTTTCCTGAGCAGAATTAACGCTTATAGCGCGTTATTTAGGATAGGCGTCTTTTAATTGATTTTACTGATATTTTAGTCAGTTTATTTAAACGCGTGAGCAACCATGTTTATCGAACGTCGGCAAAAAGTACCGTTTGGTGCTAGTCAGGCTGGGGATAGTAACGGTACCTCCAGGGTTTTCCCGTAAACAAACAGCAGGTGCGGAGACTCTCGCTGATGGAATCGTCTAGGACCTGTGATTGGTCCATAATAAATTAAATGGACCAATAGAGGAACGGTTGGTCCCACAGGTCGGGAGAAGTGGAGGCCTGGTCAGGGATTCTGTTGCTGATGCTGACTAGAGGAGGTTGCTTGAGAAGTAGAGATTCACCAGCGAGATATACATCGATGACCAGCAGCGAGGGACGTCGCTGTGTTGCAGAGACCCCAGTCTGGTAACAAATATTGCACATATCATGGTTGCGTAAAGCACTTTTCATAAATCGTTTCCCGGGCTTAATTTGCCACTTTAACCCTTGAGATTTTCATAACTGGCTAGTCGGGAGGGCAAAATTTAATTGTATATATCTGTAATAATATTTAATAAATTAGCTTAGAATGACCAAGGGATATTGTTTTCAAAAGTTACTTCCTCCTACCGCAGGTAAGCCGTTCTAAGAATTGAACGGTCGAAGACCTCCTACGGCGGGTAGTCAAGGAGTTTACCACACGCTTGCACAATCCTTAAAGGGCCAATCATAAAGCATAGAAATTTCGTAAATGAACGTTTGGATTACTTTTTTTTTTGGATAAGAATACATATTATATAGAAGTAAAATTTTAAACTTATTATAAGCCACGTTAATTTTATTTATGTAATTCGTTCTCCGTTCTCCTCTTCTTTTGGCAGCTTTCATCCAAGTGGTCCCATTCATCTTCTTGATGACCTTGTCTCACCTATCAATGAATAACATCTTGGTCTAACAGACATCCTGTCTCCGTGCTGTGGTTCCTTCTTCTAAAATAATAATTTGTCAGACGGTCTCTATTATTTTCCAACATAGAAAGAACCTTTAATTTTAAATTTGTTGAAAATGATGGATTCAACATTTGGTTTGGTCCTTGCCTTAGAGGATTGCGGACTCGCGTGCCCTTACTGTGAAATGATCCTTATTCTCTGGAAACTAAGAGAAATTTTTACTAATTATATAAACGAACAGTCAAATAACAGATCAAAATAAGTGCTACTTAAATACCATAAAATCTTTCAGCAATCCTTGTTACTTTCATGAGGAGATTTAAAAAATGCCACCAGTTGGCCTAAAACCTGTTGTTTGGATGTTTATTTATCTATTTAGTATACTTTTTATCGAGAAATATTTCAATTTTAGAGATTTTTACTATTTAAAACAACAGTTTATTTCACTACATCCACGTTCATACCGTAATTTTCTCATTGTATTTTTTATTTTATTAACACAAGCTGCGTGCCCGGCGTTGTCCGTGTTGTCTTATATCCATAACCCCAGATTTTACCTCAATTTCTGTTGCTCTTGCGTTATTATAATGTAACGCCCGTCCACCCCCATCGGAAAGCGTGCTACACTCCCATGCCGAATGGAGTTGAAATTAAACACAAACACACGTCGATTGAAATACTACCAATGTCAATGACCCTCACAAATACTTATTCCACGCAAATATCGACCGTGTTATAAAATATCAACACTTGTCCACACCCGCTTGGGAGAGTTAAACGGTAAGTTGACTGTCATAATTAACTGTGTTCCATGCATAACCAGGATTAGACTCCAATCTGTTGTTTAAGCGTTATTTATATGTAATTCCATTCAACCCCCACCCATAAGGTTGCCACTCTCCCACCCAGAAAAGGGTTGAATTATACACAGACAACATGTAGAGAAATATTATGAATCTAATTGACCCCGATATATATTAATTCGACGCAAAAAAGGTTGATTAATATGTTTGGAAATTTCTGCCTCATACACGTCCGCCCAGCTCCTCTCGCCACCCGCCTACCCCCACCCACCCGCACACGTTAACTATGACAATAATAATGTCTGCGACATCCATAATCCCGATTTGACTTATATGGGTAGTTTTTGCGTTAATGTTATGAAACACCCCACCACCTCTAACCCTAGACGTGCTCCACTCCCATGACGAAAGGCGTTGAAATTATACACAAACAACATTGGTAGAAATACTATCAATCTAATTAACCTCGAAACATATTTATTCAACGCAAATGTCGGACATTTTAGCATATTTGAAGATTTTTTCTTCCCACATTTGCTGTTAAAACAAGACCACAGAACACCCGGCCAGCACTAACCAAATGTAGAAGTGAAAGTAACGGTGGATGTATAACTAAATATTAGGTGAAACAAGAGATCATCTGAAGGAAATTTGCGTTTTGTATCTTCATATAAACTTATTCTGCATATAAACTTATACGAACTGGGTCTACTTGAAGGGAAATTTCCATTTTCCTTTTACTTTCTTACTGTGCTTTAAAATACATGTGCCATTAACCAGTTACTCCTTATATGATCCTTCATCTTTAGTGTTCATTCCTTAACCTACAAATGATTCATTAATAACACCAATCTATACATAGAAAACATTTCTCCATATTTTAATCCTGCTGTACTTACGTTTTAAGTACTAATACTTAAATATGTTATGTCGACAGCCTATTGCCCCTTAAGAAAAACTACTAAGTTTTCTTATGAATAAAATTGGATATGCGTGTATGTGTCATCGAGGCGTTAATTTAATCATCAGTTTTTTCACGAGTTGGACTACATATTATTCTCCCGTTTTTAATAAACTATGAAAAGTGAGGATTATAATCTGTGGTCCGGATCGTCTCCTAAATCTAAGCAGCGAATCTATTCTGGTGGAAACCGTAAGGAGACATTAAAGCGGCTGATCTCATCAAGCTCCGCTTCCACAAAGCAGCGTTATTCGTAGGCATAAACCAACGCTGCTCCCTCGCGCTTATCTTCTTCGTGGCATTCGTCTTAACGGCTGCCGTTACGTTAGCTTATTCCACCCTGAAGATTGGAAACGTGACTCGGAATTTAAAGGCGACCGACGTTGTTATCCTAGTCAGACCTTGTTTGTCTAGTCGTACATTTCGCGCGACATTGTTTGTGTATTGCGTTTACTTGACAAACATTTACCTCATACTGCGTATGTGGGCATCTTTTACCATTTGCGATATCTCAGTACATCCGCTGCTTCAGTAGATTTTCGTCCTTATTTCGCCCCAGAACTGGAATTTTTCTGTTTAACGTTCGTAAGGACTCGTGTTAAACATGTGCAGTAATACCCCGAAGTTACATGAAAGGTGAGACCGACGAAAATCGCGTTAGTCTTTCAAAGGTTTAAGTATGTATGTGCATACATGAATTGGGTCCTAGTACTAACAAAAAATAAGTTAATAAGAAAAATATTTAATGAAATGAAATTTTAGTTCTTCATACATCTCTATACATATGTCTGTCTGTGTGTATATGCACTAATAAATCATTCACCCGATTGCGATGAAACTTTCGTGAGTCGTTGTGCGCCCCCCCCCCCCTTCAGTCACTCTCCCGTGAAGGTTTCCGTCGGGTTTTCGAAGCGTTAGGAAACCACCAAGGAGTGAACGGGGCTGAAATTTAAAAACATGCTAAAACGGCCGAAATTACCGTCAATTAATTCCTTTCGGAATCTTTGTGATTAATAGTTCCTATCCAGATTTTTTAGAGTATAATTTATACCTCTTATAGCACCAAGGGAGAGGATGAAGGGGGTTACATAAAAATCACGCCAAACAACCGAGATTAGTGTCAAATAATGGTTATAGAAGTCATTGAGTTTAATTATGACTTTCACTGCGTCAGTTAAGTTGTAGTTCAGCCACTACGTTTGTGGGAGAAAGTGGGTTAAAGGCTGTTGCATAAAGGTAATACTAAACATAGAAGACTGGTGCTGAATCTGGTGTAATTAAAGTGAATGTGTTTAATTCGGACATTTACCGTATTGGTAATGTGTAGCTCAGCTACTAGGAGTGGGGGTGGAAAAGTAGTGCGACAAATTTACGTTTACAATGTTAATTGCGTAGACAAATTTCTACCAAACTTTATCCACATGTTACTTACGATCCAGGAACAAACACTGAAGGGTTAAGAGACACCTACCGACTCTAGGGGTGAAAAACAGTCATTATTAGCGACGAATGAAACGATTTCGATGTCGCTTAGTTTGATAGAATTTTAAGTATCTAATTTCAACTCCAAAAGGCAAGGGAGGGAAGCACCCTTATCTTACGGGTCGTGGTGAAAGTGGTTCACATAAAAAGTAATGAAAAAAGACCGATATTAGTGTCGATCCCGGGATTAGAGGAGTCGCTGAGTTTAATTCACGCATTAACCATGGTTAATGAAATTTTATGTTCCTCCCCGTGCAGGTGGACGTGGTTGACCAAAGGTTAGCCGGAGTAATTTTGACCTTCTTATGTTACCAGGTAATTTTTTTATTTTCTCATGGTATCAGCAATATTTTGGTCTCTGTTTATTTAAATGTTATATTTGTTTGCTCTAACCAACTCAGACAATGAAATAGACTCCCGATCCTGTGCGGCACTTTTCCATCCCTCAGACCACAAGCGGTTTTATTATGATGGGAATTAAGCCATGTGTAAAATTGTAAGTGAACCGCATGAGGTGTGAGAGATGGAGTAATGTCGCATCGGATCGGCAGTCGGCGGGATTGGCTCAGTTGGTTAGAGCATATGCCCGGTAAGCGGAAGGTCCCGGGTTCGATTCATTCCCGGTCTGGTAGAAATATTTCCATCCATATACTTTGATACGTCCTAAACATACACACACCCACAATGTTACAAATAAATGACTCAGAGATTATCACTTCATCAAGAAACACAAATGCATGAGTAACTGATATTCATGTTAATGATGAACCTGTTTACACATTAATATTCTCGTCACCACAAAATAATAATGTGTAATAATGAAATATAGTTGATGAAGTGTAATATAAACCTATATGTGTCTGAAGTGGATGTTATTGATTGACTCCAAGTGAATTTGTAAGAAACGAGTCATTTGTCATGAGGTTTCTATATACTTTAATACAAAATTGAAATATTTTATTGCTCTAGTAGAGAACGAGATTTATCTTCAATTTATGTGGAAATTTTGTCAGTGTTGACTCCAAAATTCAGGTGCGTCTTACAGCCTAAATTAATATAAAAATGTCCTGTGTATGTGATTTAAAATTCCCGACAGTCTTAAAAATGGCCATAAATTCGATGCCGCGAATAACCTATCTCTATCTGTCTACATTGGGTTCAACTGGCGGCAGCAGTGCACCGATGCAACGTACGAAGATTTATATGGAGGAGGCTGGTATGAAATTATGGATTAACAGAGTGCTTTATTGAAAAGGAGTTCTCTTCTTGAGCTAGATCAGCTTAGTAGACATTTGAAAAAATTTTGTGAAAGAGAAATTGAGACAAGGAAATACAAAACTTGCTGGGCTGTACTTCACGATTGCAACCTATTGATGTCTCGATAAATTAACCATTTAAAGTGTATGGAGGAATGGAACAAATGAATGAAGTATGAAACCCAACTTCAATTCACGTCTTTGGGGGCTTTAAAACGACCTACAGTCAAACAAGTGCGTCAGTGGATAAAACAGTCATGAGAGAAGATATTATTGTTGAAACTTTTAAGAAGTGCGGCATAAGTAACGCTGTCGATGGCAGTGAAGACCATCTTATATATGAAGAGGACAACGATGACGATGAAGAGGAAGAAGAAAGTTCAGATGACGATTTTCAGGGATTTTAAAGGCAAGTTCGGTTTTATAAATTACGAATGTTTAGTCTGGCTTAGAAATCTAATAATAAATATTGTAAAAATGCTATATTTTACAAAAATTGCTTCAAAGTTAAGAATGCGTCTATAGTCCGTAAAATGCGGTAATAAGTGTCAGATAAAAATATCAAATTGCCCCAATCCACCCTAACACTAATTTTCGTAAAGTCCAACTGGCCGTGTCTGTGACTAGAACAGCGGTCGGCAACCTCGTGCCCCACGCCCCACTCAGAAAAATTTAGTGACCAAGTAAGCAATTATTAATTACGAATAAGAAAGATAGTCAATTCTGACAGAAAAGTGATAATATAAATACCACACAACGTTTCTGGGATCATCCTTGTTCCTTTCGTCAAATGCGAAGAAGAGCCTAGAGCGACACAACTGCATTTGTCAGTTGACAAAACTCAAAAGCGACAAAAAACAACGACAATGGGACAGCCAAAGGGTTAGTGTAACAATAAGGAAGCAACGACAATGGGAAAACAGAAGGTTTAGCGTAATAATAAGGGATCATAGCAATTGTTGAGTTTCATAGTGTCTGTTTGTACATTAATAACTGTGATGTTTGATTTAATGTGAAGCATCACTGAATTGAGTCTGGAATTGTGCCTGGTGCCAATGTCTAAAATCTTAGCATTTTGCCAATCAAATGTATGTTTAGAATTTATTATGTTTGGAAACTACAGATTGTTTATTAATGGGAAGTTTGATATTACCATTTTTCCCTTCTTCTCGCTTATGAAACTAATGTTTTTGTTGAGCATGTATTGAAATTAAACTCAGTAATTGCTGTGATCCCCTATTATTACGCTAAACCTTCTGTTTTCCCATTGTCATTGCTCCCTTATTGTTAGCTAACCCATTGTCGTTGCGTTTTCGTCGATTTTGAGTTTTGTCAACTGACAAATGCAGTTGTGTCGTTCTTGGCTCTTCTTCGCACCTGACGAAAGGTACAAGGAACCAAGAAACGTTTTGTGGTATTTATACTATCACTTTTTTGTCTGAATTGACTATCTTTCTTATTCATTATTTTCAATCAGACGTAAATTTTTTCATTTTAATTCTTAGTTACTCTTAATATTTTATGATTTATTTTAAGTTGTCAATATACATTTGATGTTAATAAATTTGCAATTCTCTATTTAAGATATATTATATGTAATATAAAGTAGAAGTAATGTGACTCACCAGCAAAATATTTGTCAAATTTAAATTGAAAAATTACCTACTTCTAAAGAAACCTTACCGACCGCGAAATTCACTTATATGATTTTTGGTTTTATTCCATCCACACTTTAATTAGCTCTTGGTGTTGTCCACAAAGGGGAAAATATTTTCTACGTGTATTCGTTACAATACATGCTCAATAGAAATTCCATAAGCGGGAAAAAGGGAAAAATTGACTTCTCAGATCAGTTTCTCAAAATAATTCATCACCAAAAGAATTGAAGACAAGCAATTAAGTATGAAAGCACTATACAAGGTTGTATTCATAGAATATAATCTGTTAATAAAGTAACTTTCACAGAAGTGATCCTCCTCATAAACGACTTAGAGAAGGTTTCAACCAACCTTGTCTAAAACAGGAACGTAACTCAATATAATTTACGCTCGTACACATCAGTTCGTGTAATTAAATCGTCAAATTACTGAAAAATTGCACCTTTTCATTCTCAACGTTTTTCAGTCAAAAAACAATATTTAATTAATTCTGGTATTCATTAAATATTTTATCGAAATAATTCAAATGTGTGTATGAAGTGTGTTCAAAAAGGAACTGGAATTTATTAATTTCGCGGGTTGTATTAGTCCGATTCGCGCATTTTTTCGTTGTTGTGTTGGTAAGCACATATGTGAAGTATCTGTACAGTGTTCTCAATACCGAATGTTTAGTCTGTTATCAGCTGATAAAAATGTTACATGTGGTTTTGTACCATCAGCGATTATTTATTTGTTTCAAAAGAAGATCAGAGAATTTGCATTAAATTTAACAAACTGTGGCAATGTTTTAGAAATGTCAAATTTTGCTTTTGGTGAATCTGTAATGAGAGAAACAATGGTTTACGAATGGTATAAGCGCTTCAAGAAGACGGTGTAGACGTTGACTATGAAGAGCGCCGTGGTCGCCCTAGCACGTCATTAATCGACAAAAACGTGGAAAAAGTGAGAGAAATGTTTATGAACGATCGCCGAATCTCAGTCAGAGATGTTGGATTATTAATTGGCTAATGCCATGAAATTTTCTTGTTTTTTGGGGTATGAAACTTAGACAGCAAAATTTGTTCCATAATTGTTGAATTTAAAAAAAAAATCATAATCGGTGACGGGTATCATCTGGAAACTAAGGCTCAATCATCCCAGTGGAGGTATTCTGGATCGCCAAGACCGAAAAAAGCGCGGCAAATGCGGTCGAATCTGTTCTTCGATTTTAACAACCTAGTCGACCATTAGTTATGCCACAAAGTTCACGGTCAATCAGGAGTACTTCCTACAGATTCAACACTTTTTGCAATACCGAAGAAACGCCCGGATTTTTGGCGAAACAATTCATTGCATCTACTCCACGACAATGGACCTGATTACAGTTTATTGCTTTATCGTTACTTTTTGGGCACAAACAACACTGTAGTGATACCCCAGCCTCAATACTCGCTAGACGTGGCCACGTATGACTTTCTTCTGTTCCCAAAAGTGTTTTACAGACATAGATGAGATTAAAAGTTGAAAGAGTTTAACGCTATCCTAAAGGTCGGGTTCCAGAAGTGTTTTGGGGATTGGAATAAGCACTGTCATAAGTAGTTATGTTTTTATTTAACCTATAAACGGGCAGTTTTCCCGTTGGTAGATGCATGAAGTTACTATTTAATTACAAATTAAATAAGGGAAGTTACAATAAGGGAAAATAGAGTAAATTAAAATAATTATTATAAAATATAAGCTAGGTTTAGGGACATTATTTCACCTATAAATACATGTATATAACATTAGTTTAATTAAAGGTTAATTTTGAAAAAGTTATAGGTGGAATTAATATTGTACTGGCCAGAAAAGAAGAAAAGTGTGCGTATAATATCTAATGGTGACTATTTTGAGAGGGATAAAATTAATGTAGACTAATAGTTAAGGGTGCCTAGTTCATGGATAACACAGACCGCAAACGCTTCAGTGACGTTCGGCGAAAAGCACGTGTATTTGACTAGTTCTTTGGAATTATTTATGCGTTTTCCTATTCTGCTTTATAAATCTACCTGTGATAGTGATAAGTTTACGCTGCGTATTTAAAATATTATAAATGATTTGGTGGGCTTTATAGCTTGAGCAACTGTTTCTGTGACAATAGAATGGCTACCATCAAGTGCAAGCAAGCAGATAATTGACGCGGGAATAATTGGATTATTTACAATGGCGGCAAATCCATTATCTGTATTTATGAGGCGCGTTCAATATGGTGGGTTGCCCGCTGTATTGCGGTAGTGGAGTGTAAATTAGTTTCTACCTGTAACATCTCTGATTTCGCAAATCATTTGCAACCAATGAGATGCCAAATCATGTGATAAAACATGTAGTTAAAATTAGCGCTCTTGTTGTTTAATAAACAAAAATTGCATCGTTGGTGACTAGATTTGAATATCGTTGTTCGTTATTTGTTTCATAAATCTTCATATACCTCATTGAAATAGTAGTATCAATTAAAATTATTTATATTTAAAAATAAAGTGAATTTATCTCTCATGTAAAACTAATGTTTAGTTCTGATTTATTTATGAAATAAACACTGTTGTTTTTATTAAGAAGTTGAGATATTAATTTAATGTAAATAGTTATTTACTTTATGTTAAATATGTTTTTACACTTCTTGAACATCCATATCGTTTGAATATTTTTTAACAAACAATGCACAATCCCATTTATTTCAATGCGCCGACTGTATTACGTATACCGAGAACTGCTAACTCTCCTCAATCCGTTTTGGAGCAGAGCAACCGATTTCCCGTGTTACTGGAAATTTTTAGGGATTAACTGCGATTTAGATATAAGGCGGGATAGGATTGAACTTTCATGACTAAATTCGAAAATGTTAGTCTCTTTGAGAAGAACGTGTACCGTATAATAATTATAAGACAACTATATTTTTCACAAGCATAACGTACTAAAAATAAATTAATTATATGGTGTTACTGGATTCTTATTACATACTTATAGTGTTTGTAGATAAAGTTTTGATATGGAACCCATTTCCGCAAATGTACCATGCAAAACAAGTTTGAAGATAGAATTGGTTTCAAATCTGCCGCTTCAAGGTACACAAAAAAATGTGCTGAGGGCTACTGCTGAAGATTTCACTGAGATGTTGATCATTTACGCAGAAGGTAGATGTAATGTTTAAGCTGCAGAACGGATGTATCACGAACGTTTCCCACAATGCTTCACTTCACCATATACCACTTTTATTAACATAATATAACAGTTGTGAGAAATAGGTACCTTCGAAGGTAAGAGGGCTGACTGTGGTGTTCCACGGACGTGCCGCACACTCTACGTTGAAGTTCTTAATTACGTAAAAGAGAAAAGTGACTAAATGACAGATGATTAGTACGACGACTCAGCAGAACTTAAGAAATCATATTAAAGAACAACACGACGTGGAAAAGAACGAAAAATGGGAAGTAGATAACAGCAGTGTTGGAACGAATTAATGTAAAGTACATTAAGGGACGTCTCTCATAGTCCGCCGAATTATATAAGGGACAGTTAACCCGGAAGTGAAGTGAAGTGTGTGTAGACAGGATATATATATATATATATATATATATATATATATATATATATATTGTAATGCATTTAATATAAGGCATTGGTTAAAAAACAGCGCACATGTCGTAAAGAGAATGCGAGGGAAAAGTAATTACGGGTCATTGCATTTTGCATCACGAGAAAAACAAGGAGGCTAGTGGTATATATAGGGGAATTAACCTATTGTGTGGACAGTCAGCGTAGGAGAGGGGTTCTGTGAACATCGACAGTTAGCGTGGGAGAGGAGATAGAGACAGTTAGCGTGGGAGAGGAACGAGAGACAGTCAGCGTAAGAGAGAGATGCTGTGGGCATCGAACGTGTAGCATAGTCAGAGTCAGTCAGAGTGGAGCCAGCGTGCTGAATGCATCGTGGTTGGAGTTTGAGGCAGAAATAGTTAGCATCAGTCAGCAAAACTATAACAACTACAAACATTATTAACATACAGAAGCTCTATCTGTATGAGTAGGAGAATTTGACCTGTCTTCGATGGTAGGCGACCTGGATGCAGTAAACGACCTCAAGTAGTGTCACGACGAGCACCTGGGATATTTTCACTGGATATGGAGAACCAGATATCGGCGAACCAGTGATATTGTGTTAGAGTCAGTGAGTGAATGTCCAAGCTGTAAAGTGCGTGTCTAAAGAACGAGTCGAAGTAAACCTGAGAAACCGTAAGTTGGAATGTATAATATTAACAGATGTAAACGTTATTAAAGGATAACAGTCAGATGTCGTTCTCTTCTTTTGATAATAAAGTTAGAAGCAATCTATAGGTTAAGTTCATTAATAAATCAAGTAGATACTTTTGTTTAATTTTAAAACATAAATGTTGGGTCTTTTTAATAATTCGATGTCAAACCCAGTAGAGACCCATGAGAGCAAGAGTTCTTATTATAATAGTAAAATATTAGATTCAATTGTAATTTCTGATGAAGTTTAATAAATTTGTTTGTTAAAATCAAAATCATATTTTTTTATGTATACCCGATGTGGTTATTACAATATATATATATATATATATATATATATATATATATATATATATATATATATATATTGGGTAATCCACGTAGTGACCCCACTCCTCTTGCAGCATAGGAAAGGGACTGAAATTGGGGATGTCGAAAGGTAGAACAAAGAAGCCAAGGGTTACGTATGGGCGCCGTACTGTATTTTTAAGAATCCTGCCCATCAATTCACCTTAGAAAATGATGCATTTAGGTAGGTCGAACATTTGGTACATGTCTCACACCCTTTTGATGGCGGGAATTGGGTTTGCTGTCGGTATGCAGCATTCACTTCTCCATGCCAGTTTCTTCTCCGACCAGGAGGCAAGTTGGCCGACTATTCCAATACGAATAGTGGACAACTCTTATCGTATAACAAAGGCCTGCGACCCCGAGTCATACACGTCTGAAAACTGTTCGGAGTGCCTCGGTTTGTGGGAACCTTAGTTCAAAAACAAGAGAGAGAAGAAGGCAACCCCGAAAGTAGCCTCTTCCATCTCTACAGGTAGGTACTACCCAAGTACTAAGAAAATTCGGAAAACGGAAAGGATTGGACTAATTACACCAAACGCAAACTGTCTGGCTAGTTACGACTTGGCGAAATAGAGAATTACGGAAAGAAAACAGGAAAGTAATAGGGTTCGTGAATGCCTGGATACCGAAGCTCAGATACGAGAACGGTATGTTTGATAAAAAAATAGTAATTTGTATTTAGTTTTTATTTTCTGAAATCGTTTATTAGTTTATATAATTATTTATTTCAGAACAAGTATGAAATGCTTCAACGGCTATGCTGGACCTGAGGTCGGAGTTGCGTCGAAGCACGTCCGCTTGATGGTTGGCGAGAGAATGCTGACTATACATTCTTTAGAAAAAGGGTGTCGTTGGAGTTTGCAACACGCAGTAGCGTTAAACAATAAAATAAATTATATAACAAAAACAATACTTGAAGTAACACGTGAGGGAAGATTTAATGACGAAAAAAGATGGAAAGACCAAGAGACTTAGTCGAGTATCGGACAGTGACTTTGACGATTTTTGAGACCTTCCCGAGGAGGGTATAGTTGGTCAATATATCAAGACCACCCTGTTTCGAAGTGCGAAGCCAATTGTTATTCAAAAACGGCTGCCTAAAGATTTTAATGTAGATTTGAATTCCCACGCGAGAGGCAAAATGTATCGAGATACTCCGTTGGATTTTAGGTTATGTAAGGGGCGACGGCCAATAATCCAATAATCTCCTAGAATTAAATAATGATCCCAAAATATCATTGAATGTCGTATAGGTGATTTCTTGGTAGTTCGGCGGGCAAGTGTCACAACGGTCGGGAAAACGCAACAGTTGACGCTGAACGTTAATCATACTGTACAAATGTTGTCATTACAATGCATACAGTAATGAATGGAGAGCGTAATTATGGAAAAATTTATTAATTATTTGCTTAATAATTTAAATAAAACAATTTATAAGGGTGCATACAAATTAAAAACTGTTGGACGCCGTGATTAAAACATTTGGATTAACCAAATTCTAATTGTAGAAAAAAGAAACGACGCAGTCCAGAGGGAAAAAAAACAATTATCTCAATCCACTGTAAGAACGATCCATTTCTTTAAATCAAAATATCTTCAACGTATTTACATGCACAGTATCCTCCAAAATCCCTGATGTTTGTTGACCCACCACATCCCTGATTATAATGGAATCTCGCGGTTCTTAAAACTTAATATGGAGAAAAACATATTGACAATTTAAACTTTGTAATAATTGCTGGATCCCAACATAAAATTCAGTATATGGAACGGCAAAAAAGGCCTAGTAGTAAAATGTTTGCCGGCGATTACGTCTGAGCAGAGAGAGCAAGATGATGGTTATCCGAACGCATAATTGTAGACGTCTGTACAAATACGCCAGGAAAAGAAAGTAATTGAGTATTCGTTAGGAAAGGATGTAGTTTAGGAAAAATAAATTCACCTTTCGAGTGGCTATAACGTACTCTGGGCAGTCATTCGCTGTTCTCATTGGAATGGCTGCTCCCAATGGGGTCTAGCGATGCAGTTAATAATAATCTAAACTCGGGTTATCGGGCTATGTTCTTTTTTCTGTATATACTTCTGTGATCTATAGTCAGAATTTTAGTTTTATTTATGTCAAAGTGTTTTGGACGGTTTACTTTACCATTTGAAGAGACTGATTGTGTCTCGAATGGACCACCTGAATGACAAAGCTCGTCCAACGAATTTCGACACGTAGCATACCTTTTTATAGTGTATCGCAAAATGAAAATAAAAAATAACATTAAAAGTGTGAATTCCAGTAAATAAATAAGTTGCACACAATGCGTATTTTGTCAACCATCTATCCAAATTCTCGTGGTCCGTTTGGTAACGTTTAGGTCGCTCCCTTGACCTGGCAAAGGATAGTTTTCTTCTTTCCTGTAACACAAATGCTACCGTGATAAATCACATTCACAATAATTATATACTTTCAAAAATAACTTAAAAAATTGCCATAAAATGTGGATGTTTTCTTATCTCCCAAATATTTCAATTACAGATTCGAAGTCCAAACAAACACGTGATTAAAATAAATACTTTATTTGCATTTACCAAATTATAATAAGTTATAAGTAATTAATTAATCTAAATATTTATATATTATATTTCAAAAACGATAACAAGGATTAAAAAATGAAACCCAATAATTGCGAAATAAGTTTAAAAATGCGTGTTTCGATTCTATTGTAACAAAACAAGCTAAATGATTGTATTTGTCATTTACAGGTTCCTTGATCATAAACTTACGAAATTATGTCAAAACTAACGTTTTGAGGGAGAAAATTACTTTGGTTTTGAAAAAGATTTTAGTGTTCCCAGCAGATTCCGCATAATATATGGTGAGGTCACCCACCTCCGCAAATCAGTCCATTCCAGTCAGCTTACGGACAGTAGCTAACCCATACATCGTATTTTTCGTTTTTTATTTATCAATTAATTAATGCCCTAGGTAATTTCATTTAGGCTAAAGTTTTTAAGGAATTGTATAGATCTTTCACAAAAATATCTACTTATAACAAGACAATTTTACAATTAATTCTAAAGAAATTATTTAACTTTACAAACAAAATAACTTACAAATATTCAAATTTGGCCGCCGCCATAAAACCAAATTGTTTTAAGACAAGTTGGTCTGATTTTAATTCACAGTTGGACTAGTTTGTACAATTTTATTGACTGAATATGGAAATGTAACAAGGAGAAAATAAAATTAATTATTAACATTAATAAGTAAAATAAACCAAAAATTAACGGTTTTTTTAAAAAAAATATATATTAAAACGACCTTTATAAGAGACAAAATTAAAAAAAGAAACACTTAAGTTATTCGCCATTAGAAATGATAAAAATTCGCGTTGAAACGTCCAGCAGCTTTAAATTTAAATTTTACTTATATGAATTATTTCTTTTTTTAATTTTGTCTGTTATGAAGGTCGTTTTAATATTATTAATAATTTCACTAAATAACAACTCGTTTAGTGATAAATAAATCAGCAAATATAAAATCTTTCTATTAAGCCACCGAGATAATTACGAGCAAATAATTTGATTTCTTTGTTAACACAAATATTCTTTTGTTCTTTGTTTGGCTACCATACTATCATTTATCTTCGACTGAACAGTTAATCACACACAAAACGATTTCAGTAAATAAATAATGCAGTTTTTGTCAGTGTGAAGCATAAACAAAATATCCTTTGAATTCTAACCGAGTGAAAACATCTAGGCGCAAGTTTTCGCTGACGTTCACTTCTTGCAACGTTCGCATTCTTGCAACAAGAATATTTTAGTTATTTAAATAAAACTTAATATTGAATTACAAACAAATTATTAATGTTCTCCCTTTTTGTTTGAATTAATGAAAGCTCAGCAAAATGTGTAAGATGATTTGAAAAATTATTTTTTCATGTTCGTTGTAATAATGAATTGGGCACTTCACCTGAAGTGGATATTAAGCGACGCTACCCGGTTGGAATCCCGAGAAATCTTCATTCAACTCTTAGTTGTTTCCAATTTATTTATACGTCAAATTACACATTAACGTTTCAATATTGTAAATCGCCATTATATATAGCTATATATTTTCTTCTTCACTGAATTCATGCATTGTTTTTTTTTCATTACAAACAGAAACATAACACTGTACTGTAACGCGTTAATTTAGGTTTAAGTTTTTCTTTGTCTCGGAAGTGTTGTTTGCTGTGGTCTTGAGAATTCGAAACCGTGCACGTGCGTGGGGGTGGAGGAGATAAATATATCCATCCAAGTCATTTCGTGTCCTGTCTCGATTGTTGGCATCAACATGACAGAATAGTTAGCCATTGTTAACTACGGAACTGCAGCTGCGTACAATAAATCTTGTGACAATGGAAGAATCAGTAAAACTGACGAAGTTTTCTAACAATGAAAAAAGTAAAAGACTGGGAGGATATAAGGGAGGAGATAAGCTTTTGAAATGGACAGTTGTTCTGCGCTCACCGAAGCTGGTGGATGTGATTAAGAGAGGCTCCGTAGAGTTGTTGTGTCTGATATAGTTCGAGGCAGAATCGTCGTGAGAAAGGGGCCACAATTTGTTAGTGAAGAGTTCACAGAATTGCACCACACAATTTAGTACGACGGCTTGCCAGCATTCAATTCCGGAGGACGACGCCTTAGCCAGTGATCAACCCCTGAGTCGACGCCAGTGCGTCGGTACGACAGCTACAGCGGGCAACACAACCCAGAATAACAGTACGCATTTGGTACGGGCAGCAGATCTCTTCTATAAAAAGCACAGGTGCCTGGGATAAGAGTTTTCATGTTTAACTTTAATTAACTTATATAAAATTTCTTTATTGGTCAAATATTGATTTTGATTTAACGTAAAAAATACCCAGCCCACAAAAATAATTCTTTACAGTACCTTGTTTTAGTACTGAGTCGTTCGGAAGATCAGCACGTGACCAACTTGTGACGTGATTCTTCTAATTGACTTATAGGATGAACGACTGGATTTCTTCCCTACTATCGCAATAATTATAAGTACACCTGGCAATTCAGATCGTTACGCCCCTCCAATTTGTCTCCTCCGCTATATGTGAATTCACTGGGCACTTAATCGTCAATTACACTATATCTTCTAAAGTGTAATGAAAGATATTACTAAACTTTATGTAACTTATTGTTCTCTCGCTATGTTCCAGATTAATTTTCTATTGTAACCCTTAATACAACTTTTACCAATCAAGCTAACTTTTCCGTACTTTATTTTACCAACTGTTATCACTTTTAGAATTGTATACAATGTCTTTTTCCAACTAGGATTAAACTTTGACTACTGTTTTCAAACATGAATGCTTTCCACTAAACACGACACCATTTTCTTTGTTCATTCAATAATATATATTTTTATATGCATTTATTCATGGAGTAATATTAATATTAAATTAATAATAATTAATAATCATATTTTAATAATTAAAAATAAATTCAGAAAACTTATCTCAATGGAATATATATATATATATATATATATATATATATATATTGTAATGCCTGTTAAGTGAGGCATTGTTTCTGATTGATATTCTGGGCTGTTGGAGGGGCATTTTGTAACGTGTTTATTTAGGTTTAAGTTTTTCTTCGTTCTTGGAAGTGCTGGTTGTGTGGTCTTGAAAATTTGAACGTGCGAGTGACCTTTCTCAAACTAAATTTGGGGCATAATGTAATGCCTGTTAAGTGAGGCATTGTTTCTGATTGATAGTCTGGACTTATGGAGGGGCATTATGTAACGTGTTTATTTAGGTTTAGGTCTTTCTTCGTCTTGGGAGTGCTGGGTGTGTGGTCTTGAGAAACCGTGCACGTGCGTGTGGGGGTGGAAAAGACAAATGAGTCCCACCCGAGTGATTTCGGGTCCTGTCTTGATTGTCGGCTTTGACATGACAGAGTATTTAGGCATTTGTTGACTACGGAACTGCATCTGCATAATGTAAATCTTGTGGTAATGGAAGAACCTGTCAACTGGCATTTGCGACGAAGTTTTCGAACAATGGAAAAGTAAAAGGCCGGGAGGATATAAGGGAGAGATAAGCTTTTGAGAGGGAAGTTGTTCTGCGATCACCGAGGCTGGAGGATGTGTTTAAGAGAGACATTGTTTAAGCGGAGTAGTTGTTCTGCGATCACCGAGGCTGGAGGATGTGTTTGAGAGAGACATTGTTTAAGCGGGGGAGTTGTTCTGCGATCACCGAAGCTGCAGGATGTGTTTAAGAGAGACATTGTTTAAGGCAGTAGTTGTTCAGCGCTCACCGAAGCTGGTGGATGCGAGTAAGAGAGACATTGTTTAAGAAGAGTCGTCGTCAAAAAATTCCAGTTTAAAGTCGAAGCCAAAGCATAGGAGAGAGGACTTGTTAAATTTACAGTAAACCAGTCGTCGTCGAAGCAGAGCAGAGTAAAGTCGTCGAGATACCACAAACTTTCTTTTTCAAACCAACAGTATTTAGTAGAATCTGTGAATTTAATAGAAGCTGTGAAACCCCCACCCCGGTGTTCGAAAGGTGAAAGTATCCTGGGCAGCCGTAAGTAGCAAGAGAAAAGTAAAGTGATTTTTGTAAACCGACTTAAAACATAATGTCAGATATCCTTCTTCAGTGTTGATAAAATAAACTGTTTAAATTTAAAATCCATCTTGTAGTATAAGTTCGTCGATAATCAATTTCGTCTATGTCTAGACGAATAAATATTTCTTTTTAAATTAAATCTAAATTTTGTGTTCTTTGATTATGTTTAAATGTTCTGCCGTTATCAAACCCAGTTAAGACCTTTAAGACCCTGAGAGTTTTTTTATTAAATTGTATAATTTGAACTAATCTTTTGTTAAAGTAAAAGTAAAATAAGCTTTTTATTTAAACGTTCACTTTATTAAATATTACAGAATGGTACCACAACGTGTGGCACGAATAAAATAATTTTAAAAACAAATAAAAAAGGAAAGGCATTGTTTCTGATAAATGGTCTGGTCTGCGAAGGGACAGCTTGTAATGTTTACTTAGGACAGGTCTTGAGAATTCGGAACAATGGACGTGTGCGTGTGGCCTGTCACAAAATAAATCTGTTAAGGCAGGCATTGTTTCTGATAATGGCCTGGACAGTTGAAAAGACATTCTGTAATGTGTTTATTTAGGTTCTTGGGACCGCTGGTCGTGTGAGTGTGAGAAGACAAGTCTAAAGTAATTGAGGGTGTAGTTTGGGAGGTCTGGAAAAAATTTAGAACAGCGCACGTGTGAGTGGGGGTGAGAAGACAAGTGCAAAGACAAATTAGACCTGTTTCGATTGTCGGCGTTGGGACAAGACAGAGTGGCTAGATATTTGCTAGCTAAGGAACTGCAGGTGCATAATGTAAATCTCGGGATAATGGAGGAAACTGTCAACGGGCAGTGCGACGTAGTTTTGGAACAGAGAAAAAAAGAAGGGACTGGGATATATAAAGGAAAGATAAGATTTTTGGAGGTTTGTTAGAGTGGGAGAGGGTTGTGAGCACCGAGACTGAAGTTAGTTGAGTTTTGGAGTCAGGAGTTGGAGTTAGAGTGGGAGAGGCGTACGGCGAACACCGAGAATGGAGAAATTTTGTATCCTGCGAGAGAAATAGCAAAATATTCAACGATAAACATGTTTGTATGCTGATGTCTAATCTGTTGTAATATCAAAATTAGACCACTGTCTTCGATGGTAGGAGACCAGGACACTGCATCCAGCGTTAAGTAGTTTTCACCACCAGAAAGTGATATGTCCTTCAGGAACAGAGAACCAGCTTTCATCAAACCAACAGTGTGTGCTAGAGTCAGTGTTTAAAACGTCCAGTATATAAAGTGTGTGAGTACAAACGAGCCAAATGTTCCTGAGTAATCGTAAGTTGAAATTTCATAGTATTAATATGTGTAAACGGAATTAAAAGATACAGTCAGATATCGTTCTTTTCTTTTGTGTTAATAAAATAAACTCTTTAAATTTAGAATCAATCTTGTAGAGTAAGTTCGTCGTTCATTAATTTCGTGTATGTATAGACGATTAAATATTTCTGTTTAATTTAAAGATAAATGTTGGGTTCTTTGATTAAGTAAATGTTCTGTCCGTTATAAAACCCATTAAAGACCCATGAGAGAATGAGATCCTTTTTATAAATTGAAATTGTATAAATTGCTAAATTTTGATAAATAAATTGTTTGTTGTTTATAAATATTGATCTTTTTATTTCGGTATCCCGCGTGTTTATTACATTTTGGCGCCCAACGTGGGGCAAATTAAAAGAGTAACCGGTTGATCATTACAATATATATTATAACACTCTAACAAAGTTATTTAGAAATTACGACATTCTAATCGAGATTATTTAAGGAAAATAGCAATTAAAAATGATAGAATACAAGTAGGATAAGCATCATAAGCGATTTAGGTTTGTAATAGAGGGGATGGGAGGTAAAAAAACGTGGTTAGGAATTCTTTGAACGACGAGCGTTAAATTAGCGTTAAAAGAGCGTAAGTTGACAGAACAGTCATAAATAAATCAGCAGATCTGTTTCTTAATTCCTGAACCACGATATATAGGACAAATAGGGGTGGAGGAAGTACAATACACCGATATTGATGAACACTAACCCTTCTCCCTCCACTGTTATTTTAGTAGATCAGGACCTCCGGATCTTCTTCCGTTTTGGTGCAAGCCAATATATATTTTCTCAAGCATATTTTTATTACTTAGAAAATTATATTTGCATTTAAAAAGAATGAAATATTATTATAAATATTGAGAAATACTTTGTCATATATACCCGAATATCCTTATTTACAATTGTTTTAAGTTATATAAGCCACAAAAATCACGACATGTCAAATATCAGCCCACAGGATTTACTTATCTGCCATCCAGAATTCAAGGGCTGACCTTCGTATTGATTTTTAATTTTATAAGTCCTCACATCAATTTATAAAGTTATATATTACTATTTTGAACTAACGTACATCGAGTGAATAATTAATTATTGAATCATATCATCTACAAGTCCACACTAAAGGTTACCAGCGATGTTGTAGATTTTACGCCATAACACAGACTTCCTGTGAAGAAAACAGTCCTTTTAGTGAAGGCATCATACGATAAGACAAACAGGCCGACCAAAGACAAAAAGTATGTATTTATAATTGTATCGGATTCTGCTACATGACCCACGTTTCACCTTAAATACATTATAAAGTTAAATTGATTATCAAAAATAGCTGAGGCTCATAAATTCGACAAAATTAATGTAAAATTGGTATATGTTCTATAAGTCAAATATTTAAAATCAATACTCTTAAATGTAAAGAAACACAAGTTAGCACATTTTTCCAATAATCAGATGTTTAATTGTAAGTGATAGGTAAACTAATTATTAAAGAATTGTGTATGAAATTATTAGGAAACATTCAGTTAAATAATAAATCAAATATCTTAATTCCTTACTTGGAAATTATATCTAATTAACCGAATAGAATGGTGATTGTAGAACTAATTGTTAAACGTTAGTAGATACAAATTCTAGTAGAACGTTTACAATTATCAATAGCTAATAAATTAATGCATGCATGAATGTTCTGATTTTTTATAATTTAAAGTAAATAGTTGTAAAAAATTATTTCTGTTAAATTTTTTAATGATAATAAAATGAAAAGTAATATAATTACATTTTTTTTAATAAAGACATAACATTTTCTGTAATTCCGAAACATCTGCTTCCCACCCAGGCAACATCTAATTTGTTTGAAAGCTCTAACCATATTTAAAAACTGGGATGTGTTAAGACGAGATTGAGAAATGATATATTGTATAGTTAGAAGCAATAATTTAAAACATGTTAATTTTCTAATATAAACGTATTATTAAGGATTTTATAATATTATTAATATTTATATTGTACTCCAGTCACAACAAATAAAAATCCATTATTTTATCAAAGAAACTGTCTGCAATGCAATCATATTTCTTTCTGAAACTTTTTAAAAAAATCTCTACATAATAAAATAATACTAATAATAAAATAAAAAATGTACTTACGAATATGGCGATAAAATATCCAAGTTAGACAGAAATAAATATGTAATCTATTAAATTAAATGCAAAACCTGTAATAGTTTTGACATACTCCATTAATATGATGACTATACTGTGACTGCATCAAAATAATGTAAAAGCCTATGACAAAAAAAACACGGACCTGTCAGAACACGCGAAGAGATAAAAATATGAAATTTTTTTAATACTGTAAAAATACATTATGAATCAAGAAAAAGAAAAAATTATATTTTTAAAAACATTGACTACACATTAAATACTATGCAAAAATATGAATTTTAAGATATATTTATGCAAATATATATTTTGTATATATAAATATTTATAATTTAATTAATATTGTTCTGAATTCAAACATACCGATTTTATCGATTATCCATAGCTACGACAGTACAAGTAAACATTTACAGCTTATTAATTCGCACTAGACGTTCTTTCGTAAAGCTTATCAGTTTTTGAACGAGTGGCGATTAGCATAAACCTAAATTTGCAAATACAATCATTTAATATGATGTATAAATATTTGGTGAGGTTTATCATACGATACGTGAAAATTATTTTTAAATTTATTTAATGGTAAAAATCATCTTATAGGTGATAATGCTTCGAAACCACCCCCATATATAATGAGACTCGTTCTTGCTTTATATTGGCAGGGATTGTTATTTGAATCCTTATATTTATTACCATTACTATTAACGAAAAATAATATGTTTACAGATTAACATGGTTTTTTTGTATGTCAACTGTAATTCTCAATTTGAATTTGTATTGCTCCCGACGAAATCGACAACTGCTGTCAGCAACGTGACGTTGTGATTATTGTCTGTTAAATTTGTTATCATTTAATTGATGAGTAGAAAAAACCAAAAACAGTCTCCAAGTTTATAACTTTATTAAATAAATAGTAGTAATCATCCTGAATGAACAATAAAAACGTTACCACTTACATAAAAACATCAAGTTACGAATACTTTGCAACACCTTCAGCATAACATACCTTCTTGTCTTATAATTAAAATCACATTACCTTTAGAAAAATATTAGTACCTATAGGTATATAGGTACTTCGTCACTACTATGAAGCTATGTTGCTTATTCAATAAGATCTGTTTTCAAACTGCTCCATTAGGTGGTTCAGTGTGTAGCATTTCAATCGAAAATCGACACTATAGTAACGAAACTATAGTATCGATTTATCATATTCTTAATAATTATTTAACTATACATATATAACCTCAACAAAGATGCCTACAATAAATTAAAAACTTACAATTGGTTACAATTTCTTATTATTTTTAGATGTTTTACTTATCAATATTTTAAGTATCTCTGCATATTGTTTTTCTATTTCTAAACCTTCGTTTCTAATATTAACAATATTGTTTCTGTTTAGATTAATATAAATTGCTTCTGCTATTCTAAGTTTTACTTTAAGAATATTATTATGTAATATTTTAATATTATTAAAATCTAATTCATGGTTAGTCAATTTTGTGTGGGTGGACAACGCTGTGTTGCTTTTGGCTGTGGGTTTTTATGTTTGTTTATGGTGATACATTCTAGTTTTAATGTTAGTTGTGGTATAACCTATATATGTTTTCGGGCAAGTGATACATGGGATGCTAAATACCAGATTTGTCTTATACTGTTCTTCTGTCTTGTCCTTAACCTTAGTTAGTATGTTTTGTATATGGTTAACTGGTTTAACGGTTAATTTAACATCATTAATATCATTTTTCCTAAAGGTATTTATAATTTTAAAGGTCAATTTTTCTATATACGTAAATCTGTGATACGTCGGATGTTTTCGATCAAAGTTTACTGGAGCAGTCGTCGTTATTTCTGGTAATTTGTAATTATCTGTGGTATTAACAACGTCCGTATTATACCGTATCGATACTGGTTTAAAATAAGCTTTAATATTAGTTTGCGTAGGATCTTTAAAATTCCCAGTGTCTACAAGTCTTTCTCTGTTTTCAACCACAGTAGTATCTTCTTCTATAATATGCTCCTTGGTAGGTTTGTTATTCAGGTTGAATTTAGTATTATGCTATTTTTTAATATTACTCATCCATAATTGAGCTGTAATTTTCTTGGGGAAAAACTATTTTGGAGTATATTAAACATGTTAGTTTTCAATCTGGCGTGAAAATTCGTATCAGTAATACATATAGCTTTACGTATTAGGTTGTTTGCAACATTAATTATCATATGTCTAGGGTGGTTAGAGAAATAATTTAGAATGGTATTGCGGGCAATAGGCTTATTGTACAAGTTAGTCAGTATAAGTCCTCCGTTATTAAAACGGTCATGTCCAGAAAATCAATTGTATTATTAGACATTATTTCCATCGTGAAATTAATTTTGGGATTCATAGTATTCAAGTGGTTAAAGAACGGTAATCGTTCATCTGTATACAAAATCACCAACAAATCATCAAAATATTTAATTAATATCTTAGGGGTTATATAAGAAGACCTGAATGCGTTTTCTAAAATGTGATTCATGGCTATACCAGCAACTTTGACACTAAAGCAACCTCCCATTGGAAGTCCATAAACCTGTTTGTACCATCTATTTTGAAAAGTAAAATAACTATTTCCAAGGATTAACTTTAACCCTTCTGCTCTTAATCGGAGTGTAAGGCTCAACTGAAAGCCAGTTATCACTAATTAGTGACTAGGGCGACGGGAGTGTTTGTATATAGTGAGATTACGTCATAACTAACAAACGTGTCATATGGTTCTAGGCGTAAATTGCTAAGTTTGTGTTTAACTTCAAGTGAATTTTTAACGTCAAAGGCGTTGAATCTAATCAATAAATTCAGTGAAGGATTGAAAAATTTACTCAGATTATATAAACAACTGTTAATCGCATCGACTATAGGTCGAATCAGATTATCGGTCTTATGTGTTTTAATAATTCCGTAAATTCTAGAATTTTTTCAGTAATTATTATACAAATATTTAGCTTTTGTCTCATCAATGAATTTAAATTTAAGTAATTTCTTAATATACTTATTTGTTTGTATTTCAAGGTCATGCATTGGGTTATTTCTAATCATTCTAAAGGTGTTTTTGTCATTGAGGAGCGATTCCATTATATTATAATAATAATCGGCGTACATAATAACAATCTTTTTAGATTTATCTGCCCTTGACACGATTAAATTATTATTAGATTTAAAAATGATTTGGAATCATTATAGTCGCTCGTAATAATTTAATAAACCTGTCTTTTTTCGCATTAAACGTGTTAAATTTAATGGTTTTCATATGGTTAATTATAAGTATTGAAATATTATTTCTGATAATATTTTTATGAGTATCAGTAGTGACAATTATCCTTATATTTCTGTTAAAATATTAATAATACGGTTACAATTATTGTATCTATAGCAGTTAAATCTAGCACCTAGGCTGAGGAAGTTCAAGATATTCGGGGGGAAAATTTAAATTCGTTAAATTATCAACTCTACCTTCTGTGTAAAGGTTATTGTATTTCGTAATAACGTTACTGCCCTCTCTATATTGCGGGGAAATGTTCACCGATTTAATTGTGGTAGTGAGTGGTTTATGCTATCAGCAAACAAGTACGGGTTCTTTATTTTGGATCGATACATCTTATTAAGTTTAAAATTAACTAACCTATTTTTAATATCTAAAAGTTTGTTAAAATAAGAGTCCATTATAGTACAAAGTGATATAATCATATCCCAGCAGCTTGTTTCCGACTATTTATTTAATAAAGGTATAAACTTGGAGACTGTTTTTGGTTTTTTCTACTCATCAACGTCTACGTCTACGTCAACAGTCCTTTTTACCATAATCTATCATTTAATTTAATTTAGTAATTCAAAAGTTATTCAATTTATGTATGAATATATTGACTGCTTCAGGCATTTAAAAAAGTACAGAAAAAATATAAACGTTCAGAAGCATGCATAAACCACTATGAATTCAGTTCGCTTTAGAGTCCAGGTTAGTTATTTTAAGTAACATTAACAATGGTTGATATATAACTATTCTCTAATAACGCTTATTACGCTCATTTTTAAATATTACTGGATATCTATCCGTTGGAAGCCTGATTCCACGTTTACAACTTTCCTATGGGGCTCGTCCTAATGGTTACAAAGTGTTTTACACGTGCCACGCGCTGAAATATACACAGGTTTGTGCAGACCACATAAAATTAAAATCAATTATTATTCACTTTGCGTGGTGTTTAGTTGCAAGTTGTGCGCTATAGGTCTGTTTACTGAGGGCTAGAAGTGAGTTTGATGTACAATTAATTATTAGCTCAATTATCTGCGAGAGCAGGGAAGCTTGTTAGGGTGGATCATTACACGGCCACAGCGAGGCCTGTAATTAGGCAAGGGCCTGTGGGACGACCAGCGGTCGCGACACAGCCCTAGGTAAACAGGAGCATCCGAGAAGTCACCAATACAAACCAGAGCGCTCGCGGTCAATAGGGGGTTCACCACAACGGGACGAGTGTTTGCCTTGCACCAACCCCTCACACTTCCGCAAACTCTCCTCCATACTCTAGTAATATGCTTTAGTCATTGTCAACTAGTGCTGTTCTTCCCCCAAGACTAGTATTTCTTCTAGCGTCTCTAAATATACGTTATGATACTACCCAAACATTGTATATTAATTTTTAAATGGCGAATCTTAGGCACAGTGGACATGAAAAATAATTTCATCATTTTAAAGTAAACAGTTTCTTTTTTGAACTATTTTAAAATAATCTTCGAAAATAATTTTTCTAAATATTTTTTATTCTACATAGTTTAGAATACATTTAAAGGCTACTTCAAGTGTAGTGAAACCTTACATTTCAAATATTACATATGACCGAAGATATATCTATCTATATTATTTTACGAGGGATACTCTAGAAATCTTCAAAAGGCGAAGAGGAGGGTGTGCATTCCTCAACGATGCAGGATATTTATTCGCTAAAACTAACAAACCCATAATTCCAGACATTTATCCACTCTGGGACTGCTTACGCATTACTTCAGTGTGGTGTATTTTTCTTGTGTCACTTCTTCTGCTAACTTCTTAGTTGACTATTGTCAGTTTTTGTCTTGAATAGATCGCATATAAAGGTTTCTACACTGTTCCACATTTTCAGATTTTAACATCAGTATGACTATAATATCCATCATCATCATCTGCTGCCAGCTCAACGAAGACATCGAACTACACTCCGCCAGTTGAGGATGCTGAAACTGCTGCTCATCCTTTCAAACTTGTGAGTTGTAACTAACAGTCATTTAGTGTTCCTCAAAATTTAGTGCATAGGTGCCAATCACTAGTAGACATTCGCCTATTTCATACCCAAAATTTTGTGAACTCATATTTAGATTAACTGGTTTAAATCTTGCTTATTTCCAATGGCGTTAATAGAATCCGATATACTTTCAAAATTTGAATACGCGCATATCCAATTGTTACCCGAATTTGACGGTTCTGGCTCATGTAGTTTAGACTACTTTCTAGCCCGATGCGACTCATTTTTGACAAATTTCAATCGTAACGCAAATGCCCCACATGCTAACCTTATTAACGAATTTCTGTTTAATGTCGTTAAATCTAAACTAAAGGGGGAAGCGCGTAGTATTTTGGATATAGAAGCGAATAATAGTTACGTAAATTTTAAAGAAAAATTAATTCGAAAATACGGAGATGTGAAAAACGAACACATCCTACTTAAGGAAATATCCAACTGCTTTCAAAACCGTCTAGAATCATATACGCAATACCACGAACGTTTAGATTCCCTTTCACAGAGATATAAGAATCTTTGTAAAATTAATTACTCCGACCCTATTTTAATCCTAAAACTTAGTGAAATAGAATCATTAAGTTTGAACACATTCAAAGCCGGTATCCTAGAACCATATCGCACTTACTTAAGATATGCTCAAACTCCCGACCTTGGCCAGGCCCTTCGAACTTGTCGATCATACGACAACGATCGGGCCTATGAAAATTATATGGATCAATTGAGGGATTCTAACAGGCAAAATTATCCTAAAGCCAATAAACCTTTCCTACCTACATATAACCGAGGTCGACCCGCGGATATGAAGAGAATTTTTTCTAACCCTGTACCAACTCCTAACTACAGGCCCATGTTAGCACAAAATCAAACACCAGCCGGCGTTTTCACGGTGCTAATGAAACCAGACCGAATCCACAACCTGCACCGAAACCGAATAACTTCATCCCAAGACCTTCCCAACGTCCTTATCCGACTCCTAGTAATATAGGTAAAAGATTCTCCCAACAAAATCCTACCAACTTTCCTCACCCTATGTCAGGTGTCTCAACAATTCGAGGAAATATGAATTCCCGTGCAGTATTTACAGATGATTATTCCAATCCTTATTTTCATTCAGATGAGGCTAACCAAGAAAGCTATTGCGGATTAGAAACAGATGATCCGTTTTTGTCAATCCTTCCTCCTACCGACGACCCCTCTGTAGAATGCGAGAATAACTATGAGGATTTTCGGCTGGCCCGGCCATTACCTCCGGAGAGTTGAATAACATCTACAACGCGCCCGAATTGCCCTTCATAGTTCTTCACGGCCTAAAAATATTAATTGATAGTGGAGCCTGTAATTCTATTATGAATCCTTCCGTTGCTTATTCTCTGTTCACCCCGTATATTTTCGAAAGGCCATTCTGCATACAGTCTGAACATGCCGAAACGGTTGGCACCGACAACGTAGAATTCCCTATATTTTCCGAACATGACATCGATTATCCAGTCCAGTTTCGCGTCATGCAATGGCATAATTATTTCGATGCTTTAGTTGGCACTGCCGATCTAATACATTTGGGTGCCAAGATCGATTACAAGACTAACTCTATCACCATGCGCGACAGAAAATTGCCATTTTTCTTTCATTCTTCGCTATTAAAAAGGCGCTCAGTACCTTCGGTAAATCACGACGGCATTTCTATTCCCATCAATATTAAGCAAGGAAGTGTTTACCTTCCCCGGTTCGAACAGAATGGTTTTATATTTTCCGACGCAATACTGACGGCTGAAAACTATAGAGTTTCATATCCCGCCGAATCAGAACTTTGCATTAAATTCGAAAATCCCATTCTGGTAGAACATTTAGAAAACATGACTGTTGAACCCCTCGAAATAAACTCCATCTCGGATCAAGACACCTGTGATTATCTGCGCACGCAACACATGAACGATCTAGAACGAGACACCGTACTCAATCTTTGTAAACAATTTTCTGATGTTTTCTTTTACCCCGGATGTGACTTATCATTTACAAACTCGGTTAAACATTATACCCGAACTGCGGATGAGGATCCGGTATATAGAAAGAATTATCGATATCCCCCTAAATTAAAGGAGATCCTCAAACAAGAGGTAGAAAAACTCCTCGAACAGGACATTATCGTTCCAAGCGAGTCCCCTTATTGTAATCCTGTGTGGGTGGTACCCAAGAAACAGGACGCCTCTGGCGAGAAAAAATGGAGGCTCGTTATAGATTTTCGACAATTGAATCAGAAAACCATAGAAGATAAGTACCCCCTGGCCAAAATTGAAGAAATACTCGATAACTTAGGGCGTTCCCAGTATTTCTCTACTCTGGACCTCGCACAAGGTTTTTACCAGGTAGAAATGGATCCCCCATCCGTAGAGAAAACTGCATTCTCAATAGATAACCATCATATGATGTTCAAACGTATGCCATTCGGGCTTAAAAACGCCCCCGCGACGTTCCAAAGGGTAATGGATAACGTACTCCGGCCCTTCTTATATAAGTTTTGCTTCGTCTATATAGACGACATTATCGTATTCAGTAAATCTCTTGAGGAACATACCCACCATCTACAACTCGTGCTTCAAAAACTCCGGGAAGTAAACTTAAAAATCCAGCTGGATAAGACGGAATTCTTACGTAAAGAAGTAGCTTTCTTAGGGCACGTAGTATCTCAAGAGGGTATTAAACCAAACCCGGACAAAATAAAGGCAATTAGAGACTATCCCCTGCCTAAAACTAATACAGAAATAAAACAATTCCTAGAACTAGCGGGCTATTACCGCAAATTTATTCGAGATTTTGCGAAAATCGCACAACCCCTTACTAGATGTCTAAAGAAAGGATCCAAAATCGACCTGAATGACCCCGATTATAACAGTGCTTTCAACTCCCTTAAAACTAATTTAATAAATTCACCCGTATTAGGTTACCCAAATTTTCAAGATACTTTCACACTAACCACCGACATCTCAAATTTCGCAATAGGTAGTGTTCTATCTCAGAAAGGGCATCCCATCGCTTTCCACTCTAGGACCCTTAACCCTGCTGAGAGAAAATATTCCACGATCGAGCGAGAATTACTTGCCATCGTGGACAGCTGTAAGCATTTTAAGCCGTATCTTTGGGGAAGACACTTTCACATTGAATGTGATCATCGACCACTTCAATGGCTGTTTAGCCTGAAAGACCCAAGCTCCCGGTTATATCGTTGGAGAATTAAAATCGAAGATTTCGACTTCGACATTAAATACGTCAAGGGCAAAACTAACTACGTTGCCGATGCGCTCTCTAGAATTGAGATTAATATCAATGACGACTACAAATCCGACATAGCCGAGGGTGACAACGACCCTTATCAAGACACGGTTGATAATGTTACCATTCACTCAAACCAGGAGGACCCTATTTTCACAGTTAAAGCCTCTCAACGAAATTTAAATTCTAACCGGAATCAAATTATTGTAAAGTTTGGTAAATTTCCCAAAGTATTAAAACAAAAACTATTTAGGAAAAATGATCGTCATATCCTCATCATCACCCCCAACACTTTATACAATGACTTAAGAAATTTTCTACTCCAATACATAATCCCTTCGAACAAATACGCAGTATATTTCGATGATACCGCGCTAGAAATCCCATTCATAAGAACATGTCAGAAGCTGTTTACCTCTGAACTTCTTATCATCAGGTGCAATAGTTTCCTCAAAGACATTGAGAATCCCGATTCCCAACGCCGAATAATCACCGAGTATCACGCCCTCAACCATAATGGTATCCTTGAAACCATTCAACATTTACAGACTAAGTTTTATTGGCCTCACTTAAGAGAGCAAGTCTGTCTTTTCATTAACCAATGCCAACTGTGTCAACGGAACAAATACGAAAGACACCCCAATAAAGTAAACCAACAAGGTCCGATTACGGCAGATCATCCATTCGCGCAAATACATATTGACACCTTTCATTTTGAGCAAAACCGAATCCTTACGATTATTGACGTTTTTCCAAATACGCCCAAGCCTATCTACTCCCCGATGGAACCTCTTTGTCAGTGTTAAAACATTTACAAACCTTCTTTTCACATCATGGGTTCCCCAAAATGATCACTCATGATCAGGGAGGGGAATTCGAAAACAAAATCATTAAAGACTACTGCAAGGCTTCTAATATCGACTATCATTCCACTACCCCTCTGAATTCCTCAAATTCCCCAGTTGAAAGATTTAATTCGACTCTGCTGGAAAAACTGAGAATCCTAAAAGAACAGGACAAATTCACACCTTTTCCACAACTAATAGTCACTGCCATAACTTATTACAATCCTGGTTCAGTGTAAAATGAAGAATGGGAAAATTCATACCCGAAACTTTCGAAACATTAAACCTAAAAGAGGAACGACTTCTTTTTCAGGTTCCTCCAGGGATCGGGATCGATCCAAGTAGAAAAAATCAAAACAGACGGATTACGCAGACCCCTTAGGTCCAGCTGTAGTCATTAATCATTACCACAAATTTATATTCCATTTTGATGTAAACAGGGTAATTGAGTCATTTTCCAATATCCAAAAGGCTACCGTTTTCCTTATTGTATACAGTAACAACAGTCTTCCTTATTTATCCCTCGAGCTCTCCGAAGTGGAAAGAAACACGGAGGAAAGATTAAATAAATTTGCACCACGAAATGTCAGGAACAAACGCGGGTTAATAAAACGGGCTAGGAAGTGTCGTGAAATTTATCTCGGGAAATCTGGATCAGGATGATTTGGATCACATCATGAACGCGATTAAAGCCATCAAAAGTAACGAAGCCGCGCAAACGATAAACATCGGCAAAATAGCAAAAAATTAGCCCAGAAATTTAACGAGGAATTAAATACTGTTAATTTAAATATGGGTATACTCCGGGATATGTTGCAAAAACAAAATTCGCAAATAGGACTGTTGGAACAATATCAATACTATGTATATATGTATAGTGATGTGCACTGATAGACTCAATAGACTGATAAAAACTATAGAAGAAACAATCAACCTGTCCTTCACAGATACAACGAATGTAGAATTGTTTTCTCAAAAGGACCTAGATACTATTATTGACCACCTACGTACAACTTACCCTGACAAGTATATCCTACATTCCGACCCCTACCATACGTACGAAAATTTGAAATTCACCCGGACTCAGGTGATCATGATGAATTTTGACATGGTAGTTATCCTCTCTGTACCTCTAACTGAGGGCGAAAACTATCAATTATATTCCGTCTATCCCACTCCCTCGCGTAATAAAACACTGCTAATCCCCTCGGATAATTACTACTTGCAAGGTTCTACACCTAAGTGGTCAAAGTTACCGTGTGCCAAGGGAACATTATTATAAGTTTGCGCTCGACATAATGTCAGAACTACCACCTGTAACCTAACCAACCCAATAGGTTGCGAATTCGCTGAGATAGAGAACGAGGTAAAGCTATTCCATCTGGTGAACAGTGAACATATACTTTTCTTCAGTGAAAATAAAGAGAGAATTCTACAAATATGTTACAACTCACAGACAACGATACTAGTCCAGGGCTCACACATAGTATATTCCAATGTCTCTTGCCCTCTATCTTGTATGGGTATAACGTTAGAACCCAAGCCGACCAATTACATCTATGAGTTCCCTATTGTCAATAAAATAAAAGAACCACAAGTGAATCATAGAATTGTGTTCCATCATTTCCACTTCGATGTAAACCTATTAAAATTGGAACTTCAACCTATCATCAATACTCATGGTACAACCGATGTAATGAAAATCAGTAACATAATTATTTTTATAATCTTATTATGTGTAGTATTAACCCTAATTAAGAACAAACTGTATCAATTTTATGCAAAATTAAAAGGTAAACAACCCATTACTGGGGACAGTAATGACGTTCCTAGGGAGGAGGAGTTATGTTCCTCGCCTGAGGCATCAGGCGAATCCTCATACCATGCCCCAGATCTTAGTTATAAATTCTAAAATTATGTAATTTTTGCTAAATGATGTATTTCTTAAACTTTTACTAAACTCTGTTATCTAAATTTCTAACATGCTTGTTTTCTGTGAGTCAGGCCATCACTGAGACTCAAGGCACACATGACGTGGCCTAAAACAAATGGCCGATAACTCGACCCAGCATGACTGTACGGAGTTTGAACTTTCTAACCGACTGCCCCGTCGAGAATTGTATAAAAGGGCGTGTGCCTGACACTCAGTAGTTCACTCTATGTAAAATTTTGGTCAGATACTACACAATAATAAATTGCTGTTATAATTCGTATTTTCTTTTGAGTTGGTATCCTGTAAGTCCGAACCCAAGGACTACTATTAAGCTCCTACTTTACATTTTAGAAGGAGCGGTTAACAAACTTAACTAGTGCACTACCGCGAAGGTTTATGTCGGCCTCGGGGGTGGAAATTTTAAAACACGAATAAACGGCCGACATTTGCATCGAATAAAATTTTTTTAGGGTATAAGACTTTTGTGATCTCCAAATATTTTTTATGAATAATTTAAATGCATTTCTACATGGGAATGGAGCACCCATAAGGGAGAGGGTGCTGGGGCTTAACATAAATGTTACGTAAAATCAACCAAGATTGATGTCTATTTGGGGGTTATGGAAGCTTAATTCTGATATTCAACATGTTGATGTGTAAAGAATTATTTACGTTAAATAAAAAAATTACTGACCATTAAAGACATTTTTATATAAGTTTATCACAGTTAAGCATGAAAAACTCTTATCTCAGGCACCTGTGGTTTTTACATAGAAGAGATCTGCTGCCCGTACCAAATACGTACTGCTATTCTGTGTTGTGTTGCTTGCTGTAGCTCTCGTAACGACGTCTCCGTATTTCACAGCCGGAAGAACGGGTTAAGTACAGCCAGGACCATTGCAAGGCGTCGACTCAGGGGTTGACTACTGGATAAGGCGTCGGCCTCCGCAGTTGATTGCTAAATTGTGTGGATTCGATGAACTTTCACTAACAAATTGTGGCCCTTTTCTCAAGACGATTCTGTCTCGGACCATATCAGAGACAACAACTTGGAAAAGTTTACAGCAGAACTCGTAACATTTGTAGATCTGTGACACCTAAAACGTATACACGTAACGCAATACGGAGCCTCTCATAATCACATCCACCAGCTGTGGTGAGCACAGAACAACTTTCCAGTTTCAAAAGCTGATCTCCATTCCCTCCATTATAGTCTCCCATTCTTTTACATATTTTTAATTATTAGAAAACTTCGTCGAAATGTCAGTTTCACTGATTCTTCCATTGTTACAAGAGTTATAGCACGCAGCTGCAGTTCCGTAGTCAACAATGGCCAACTATTCTGTCATGTTGAGGCCAACAATCGAGACAGGACAAGAAAAATTACTTGGATTGAAATATTTATCTCCTCCACCCCCACGCACGTGCACGATTTCGAATTCTCCAAACCACAGCAAACAACACTTTCGAGACAAAGAAAAACTAAACCAAAATACACGTGTTACAGATGTAGTTGTAGTACAGCCCCTACAATCTTAATCACGTAGATAAATTTCCAGAAAACTTTAATTCAATCTATAGTCGCGTCGACTTGTTGATTACTGGCGACACTCTAATAGTGTTTACATTGTTAGATTACGGTGAGTTTGTAATTTCTAATTGTGATCATAGTTTCATGCTGTGGTTCAGAGACGAACTCGAGGAGACTCTTGATCGCCGTGGTGTGTGTGAATGTATAGAGTCGACTCGAGGGTTAAGTTACGTACCTGACCAGGAATTTGTCCCCCCCCCCCAGATCCATTAATAAATATTATCCCAAAGATATTATTAATACACTGAATTTAATTTGATAGAGAAATAAAAGAGAACGTAATGTGCGTGCTGTGTTTTGTAATCACACTCTTCTTACCGGAATAATATTAATTTACAACTGTTTCAGTAACGACGCATTAACATATTCTCGTATTTTGGTCAGTAATTCAAATTATTTACTATTTTGTCGGCGTAAAGAAAATTAATAAAGCGTGTATTTCCGGATTTAGTTGCAATCGTTACCTTTTGTTTTTCTACAAAAACAAATAGTATTCAAAATACCTTTTCATACTATCGTTGAAGTTACAACACACTTGCTTTTAGAAAACCACAATGATTTTGCTTCAATATATTTAAATTATAAAATAAAAATAAATATTTCCGTACGCATATGTATGTGGCTGCTTCCTTTCTGACTTGAATCATGTAGTTTGTCATAAATTAACTTAGAATATTCCCAATCGATTTTTTCATAAAGGCTGCATTATTTGATAATTTGTATTTTTCATAGCTTTGAAATATGTAATATGAAGGGAATAGAAATTGGAAATTTGGAAACTGCAAGAAATGTATTACTCATAGAATTAGAATTTTTCCACTCAGAATATTGATTAGCAAATACGAAAGATTAACTTAATACTTGATTCGAAAAAAATCTTCTGAAATGAAACATTATTTATACTATTTTGAACTTAAACGAAGTAAGGTATGTGTGACGCTCAAAAGTTTTTCAGAAAAATAATTAAAATACGTATAAAAAAATTAAAAATGCTTTTTAAAAATAATTCGCACATTATCACATTTAAGTCTAAAAATATTTAATAAAATTTTGAAAATAATTGAATTTCTTCGTTATAAAATTTATAGTTGTAATAAATTTAAAATTATATACAGGGAATTGAAATTAACCATTTTATCATTGTTACAATAATATGTTATATTTTTATTAGGTGTTTTAAAGAAATAGGATACATTAAAATAGAGATACTTGTAGTTCTAAAAGAATAATTCCAATAACACCCGTAATAACATAAAGCCAATGAAACACTTTTTTATTGTGACAAACTTTACGTTTTACATAAATAAGTTTTTATTCGTTTACATGTAAATATTCACAGACTTTTACATTTTATCACAGTAAAAATATAAATACAACACTACATTTATCGCGTGGATCACTTAATATATTTTGTATTCCTGAGGTCGTGTCAGTTTTGCGTAGTTCCCTATAGACTTTCGATGTTTCACTCACGTTAGATTCTTTTCACGTGCGCCTTAAAACTAAATTTAACACAAGTAATCGAAATCATTCAAAGTTGTAAATGTGTTCTCATAATTAGAAATTGCGCAGTCAAAATTCACTTCCATTTAGAATATCAGTTAAATATCTGTCTATAAATTATTCATTGGGAAAATACGATTTCAAATTTCACGTGCATTAAATTTCTATACACTGATACACTACGGCGGCATTTGTTCGCAGGTTCTTCGTTAGAATCTCGTAGCGTTTCCTCTAGGAATATTGGGAATGGGACTTGATGAATGATCTTGACCATTTGCTGTCATGACCTGAAAAAATTGAATTACCTTTGACACACTTTTGGTTTATTACAAACAATTTGTGAGAAAAACAAATTTATCGTCATTTTAACAACAACACTATTCAACTGTTTTTTTTGTATAAAAAATAACAAAATTAAACTTAATAAAATCATTATATTTAATGGATATTTCATGTATGAGATATATCATGTATGATAAAAGTGTTGAAATTATGTTAATGTAACAGTTAACAAATAATTAGGTAATTATATAAAAGATGACTTCTTACCACCGTGTGGATCTCATCAAGTGTACTGAACTTATTAACTAACACAATCAAATCTAATCTAACGTAATGAAGATGCTCAAACTTTCTAATACTAATTTTTTGACTAATACAGGAATGCTTACTGTTTTATCCCTTTACCCACAACTTCATTCAAATTTCAACAACTCTTTAAACACTTTAACCTCAACATTATTTACAAATACTCCAATTCCCTAGATTTAGACATTAAGAATTGTAAACATCGCTTACATTCCGCCGATACCCATTGTATGATTAATAAAATTTCGTGTGCTAACTTTGACGCCATTTACATATGCCAAACTACACGTGACTTACTAACATTGGGCACAATTATACTTTCGGATGACAAATTCTCTGTCATCACTAAACATAGTCTTCCGAGGGATCACAGCTTTTATTGGGATGGTGTCACACAATTCATGACACTGAAGACAGGTATCATGTTAGATATTTCAGAAATGATTCATATAAAGGTGATCCATAACGACTTAAATACTCAGAGAAATATAAGCACTTTGAGTTGTGATTGTGTAATAAACATCTAATAAGGTCCACAACGTCGGAAAAAACTTTGTTTTATATAATTATTTAATGTTATATAACGATAATTTCAAATTTTTTATCAATTTTTCTCGTTCATAACTCTATGCGACCTGGAATACGTATTAAATTAATTAAAAAATTCAATTTTTTCATAATTTAATGTTGATAAAAACTCTTATTCTGTAGTTGTTTAGTTAAGTGACAATCCGAAAGATGTTGAGTAAATAATTAAACCATTGATAAATACAAATCTACGTTACAAAATAATAAATTTATGTATGTGAAAAATGAACTTATATGCTTTGGATTCTTCGTTTAGATGTAATCTGGTTTACGAAGAAAAGAGTTGAATATTCGTGAAAGCAATACCTTTAACAGATCTTTACAATTCCAGGTATTTGCCCCATAATCCCGCATAGGAATGTACTTGTTGCTGGCCATCGTTTATTTCTGCCTGTATTTTTATTGTCAATGGTTCTATGTTTATAATTTCTCGAACGATCTCCGTCACATCTCATTTCGCAACCAATCACGCTAAGGAAATACAGAAATTTATAAAAGTCAATATATTTCAGCCTAACTAACTAAAATGAATAACATAGTAACCGAAACAATGTTATGAAATTGGCTAGTTACAATTATCTGTGTTTGAGAAACATAATAAAATTCGATATGAAAAACAAAACTCTCTTTCCATAGATGCGGTCGATAGTTCTAAATAAGTGTATTTCATGTGGTATAATCATGGGGAGGTTTTCTTGGCAGTGTTTATATATGTAAACGAGAAGAAGTCAATAAGTAATAGCAAAACCTGAGACAATTGAAATTTGTCCTAGAAAAATACCATCTTTGAATACGTTGCTGTCACATATCATTGCTCAGTGGTTCTGATTTAGCATGAAAATTTATGTATAAAAAAGTATCTATAAGATTGGCCCCGCGTTTGTAACAAATGGTACATTAAGCGGCTGGTTTGGTGCTTTTTATTCCTGACGTCAATTAGGTCGAAATATAAATTTTGACGAAACATGAGTCCGCTGATATGCTACAGAGACAGACGAATAGTCGAAACAATAGGCTTCTGGAGGCGAAACGTCTCCGAAGAAGACGGAATCGTCCGAGAAGGTGATTGCAGCAGTAATTTTTGGATGCGCGCGGAAGTATCCCAAAAAGGACCAACGATCAATTAAAACTATTACGAGTCGTTATTGTACTGCTTCAGTCAAGAAATAATTGAAAATCATCCACACTTCGTCAAGAAGAAATTGCTTTTCCGTCAAAGTAATGTAAAGGGACACGCTTGTGCCGTTTCGATGGCGAAAATGGGATATTTTAAGTGATCTTTGTAGGTCAAGGAGTAGTAATATTTTTATAACTTAAAATACTAAAACGGAATTTGTAGCGAAGATTTTACTCATTAGTGTTCTTAGAATTCTGGTAAATAATATTTTTATATTGTCATTGACACAAACACTTAATCAAAAATTATGTTTCACTGGACTGACTAATGTTTAGGGGCCGTCTGAATCTTCTCACTTGTGAATTACTGAGGAGCTGGATGGCCTCTATGTGCACATGTTTGAAAAAGGCGTTGTTCATGACTATTGGCAACCTTATGAATGACGTGATTGACACTCAACACTTCGAGGTCCCGATGAACATCACTGTTGCGACAGTAACATCTATAATGTCGTTTATCCCTTTGTTCTGGAATCGCTGAATATTTTAGATGTTACTGTAAGAGTTGAATACCATACGAGCAAACAAGTCTTTACCCAAACCACTCAGACTTAGTCTGATGCCATTTATTCGTGAAGTTAATACGTGTATGTACGCATTTACTTTAGTCCACGTGTTGATTTTGTTAAAAATTGCTTGGATTTTCCTAGTGGATTCTTCATTTAAACTGCAAGAATTGCGGTATTATCAACAACGGCGGTAGTTCCGTCTTCAGGTTCAGTAATGTCATTGGTATGAAGTAGGTATAGTACTGGAACTAGGACACTACCTTGTGACAGACCTGAATTTCTTTCTTTCAAATCAGAGTAACTGTGGTTCGTTGCAAAAAAAATCACGTCCATGAACTTTTTTTCTGGACGGAATGAAGAAGATGGTGATACTCCGATCAAATTATATAGTTGATAATATTATAGTTGTGTATTAGATGAAAATTAACATGTGTACAAAGAGGTAGCAAATTAGCAGATAAAATTTATAAAATAAATACCACAACTTTTCTGAAATCCTTTCGTCAGGGGAAGAAAAACGTGAGAGCGTATGAGGTCACACCGCACAAAGCAGGTGACTACGGAAACGTTGTGTGGTATATATTTTATCACTTAATTTCGTCCGTTCATTATCCGTTTCTTAAAGTATGTTATTCCAAATGATGAGAAATATTTATGAATGTATATTTTGGAATTACTTATTGACTTATCCTAATTTCAGTGACCTATACCATGCATAACAGTTGATTTAAATACATATACACACAATTCTAATTCTACCCGTTTGCGAGTTACTTTGTGCTAATAGTATTTACCGGCTGAGGCCTGGGTAACAGGCGATGGCCCGGCCTTTGCAGCGAGTGATACCCGGATCCCATGTTGTTGAATTGCTGCTTGACGTGTGGCTGCAGAGACCTATTGTCTATTTCTGCGTAGACCGTGGGCTCCTGGACGAATCTGACGCTGTTGCCCTGAGAGTGACGTGCTCCACCAGGCGTGTACAGGACGCTGCCACCCTGTGGCTTGGGTAATGACAACTCTATGTACGTCACTTCGTCTCCCTGAAAACATTGTTACAACCATAATTTTAACGTGCGAGTTTTCAAGCATTAGTCATAAAATGAGAAGAACTGAAATAAACTAAAATTAAAAATAAATTTTTCAGTAATATACATCTGTTTGGCAACTTATTTTTGGCGAGTTTGCTAAATTTTAACTCGCAAACTACGAGCATTTTCCAGGCTAGGGCAAGACTAATGCAACTCTGGGACAAACTGGAAAAAAATTTGGGACATGACTACAAGGTCGGACTCGCCCTTCTCCTATATAAACGCAACTGAGGACAACTTGGTCTAGTCTGGAAAACTCTCGGGGGCTCAAAATAACAGTGGCCCAACAACCCAAAAACCGATGTATACTACTGAAGATTCATCGGTCTCGAAAACCATTAGTTATTTCAAAAAAAATCTAAATACGTATAATTAATTAATCAAGACAAAAAAATAGCCAGTGACAATTTTGGTTAGCTTGAAGAAATATTGTCTCTGAGCTCACTCAGGTGGCCACAAATTTGTTCTAATAGAAAATTTGACAAAGTAAAAAGCAAATTAAAGAAAGTTGTGGTAGTACACGCTTGTAATGAATGTTACTTGAATAAATTAGAAAATGTAGCGCATTTCAATTGGACTGCATAATTTCAATTGTTAAGAAATGCCAATATATCAACTATTAAATTTGGGAGTGAAGAAGTTATTCAACAAAGGCCTAATGCCTTTTTTAATTATTGATTTATTTACAGTCGTATCTATAGCTCCGGTTATTTGCGACTCATTGTGGGAAGTTATTTTTGGCTTTTTCGGGGGCCTTCTTTGACGAGTTTTCTCTCCCGCACACCAACATCCATGCCGTCGTCGGGGTTCGAACCCCAGACCTCTGTGATGCGAGGCAGTCACGGTGACATCTACACCACAGGTGTCGAAAGACCACTTTTCAACGATTATACATTAGGATGAGTCATATCGAGCCTCTCCAGGTTCCCGATGTTATCTCCTTTTTGGTCTCTAAATCAAACTATTAATTGCGACTCTTCGCATTTCATAAACTGCGTTGTCAAGCTACATAAAAATTAAACGGACACATTGACATATGTTTGCATGCAGTTTTCTATGTACATTACGTGCAATTGAATTAATTCCATTTGTATTTACTTCACTTTTAAATTGTCTTCATAATTAATTACACACCTTATTGCTTAACGCATCAATCAAGCTGTCACTGACATCCGTACAACGATTTGACATATTAGAATTGTACAATTAAGAAGAATTTTATTTTTCAACTGTTAATATATTCACAAGAATTCACGTGTTTCATGTCAACAAACAAAATATAATAATAACGTATAATAAAAAACTGAAGTTCCCAATTGTTCGCGTAGTATAACAGGGGCAATTCTCCAGGAAATCTAATTACATAACATTATCATTTCGTCTGTATATTATTTGGAATCGACTGGTTTTAGGTTAACTTATATTTCATGCATCAGAGGATCTGAAACCGATGTAACAGTTGTTATCTCAGCAGAGTGGTTTTGTATTTGGTGAAATAAATACGCACAATATATTAAAGAAACTTATTCTATAATCACTTCTTCCCTGCCAATATTTCCGGTTGTTTCTTGTTAACTATTAAGTTAACATATATTGTTGTCAAAAGTAGGTCCGAAGATAATTTTATGACGTTAGGGAATACAGATGTATCAAATAAAAATATCTTAAAACTGAAACCATGAGTTGGAAACAACACATTAAAGAAATACTGTAAATAAATATTTTTTGAAACAAGTGTACACAGCGTTTTTATTCCAGAACGAGAGACGGGAAAAAAGATAAATAATTAAGTTGATTTATTGTCTTTAAGATTCGTGATGAGTATGACATTCTAACGTGAAACATATCAGCGAAAACTTAAAAGCTTGAAAAAATTCGAGACACCCACGTAGTTCGTCAAGTAAATGAAGAATTGTTTACGGTTTATTTTTTATTGAGGATGCAGGTAAATTCTACAGATGAATTACTGTGACATACAAATTCGTGCATTTGATCTGAAGTAAACTAAATATTTACGAGCAAGCGTAAAGATCTCCCAACCCTGGGTTTTATTTTCAATCAGGTCCTGTAAACGATTAAAGACTGTTGTTAATATTTTTCGCTTCTAATGAATTGCTTCCGATTAAGCGCCCAGTCTTTAGAAGACCCTTTTCTAGAATTCATTAAATATTTTAATTACTCGCCGAAAGAAAAATTGTTTTAAGTCTCTTTACTGCCGCCAAAAGACGTAATATCTTCACGGCGATTAATATGTGAAACTATGTAACTAATATGGATTGAGAACGCGATTAATTTGAACTATTTATTTTTATGGTCACGACATTTCCAATATCATATTTCAGAAGCGTTTATTAACTGGACCTTAATTTCAATTACTACGAAACGAAGTAGAGGATATTGTTAGCTGTAGTATGTAGAGATCAGTATGGAAAAATTAATGAATAACAAAAATAAAATTCATTTCAGAAACTATGCATTATAAATATATCTCATCAGAAAAAAAGGATATTTAAAATTTTCTAGAACCTGAAGTTCTTTAATATAAATTCATACATTTTATGAATATATCCCGCCAAGTTCATTCCATAAAGGAAATGAATTTCATGATGACCGAGTGAAAAACACTAGAAAGGGTTTATTTTCATTGGATTAAATTATACCTTTTGAAACAATTTATCTTAAATTTAATGAAACAAGCAAAAGCGTGAAAAGCGACCATTAAATAATTCTTCAATATAATGTGTATCCGTAGTTAGATTTCACAAAAATTATTTTGAATATCTTAAATATAGTTTACAAAGTCCATTCTTCATTGAAATCGTAAAATAATGTGATTTACTAATTTTAGGGGAGTGTATGCCTATGTCTATACAACGGATGAAGAAGGATGGCGGTGGGGTCGACGAGGGTAGTTCACATGAAAATAACATCGCGTATCCATTTCTTAAAGTAATAGTAGCAATTGCGCCATTTTGGAAACTGTTTTGGTAGCATGCTCCACTAGCAGCCGCTTTTTAAGACATATAAAACAAAATACATAATACAAACCACGTCTTCTTGGTTTCTGCAAGATTCTAGGTTTGATAAAATTACCGCAAACCTTTCTAGACTTATGTCGCTTGGCTATGCACTTTCCATATTCTACTGTATAACTTATCCTCTTAGCCTATTCCTTTTTTTAGATCATTTGCAGGCTCTTAGAAAACGAAAATCTAATACCAAGTACCGTTAGTAATGAAACACATGAAAAATAGCTGTTTTTGCTTATAATTGCGAAGCTAAGCAAATTTATAACTTGCCCCATTTGTGTTCCCAATGGATCGTAAGCAAAGGGTAGCGGTCCAATCTAAAGATGGGAATATTCATTTATCTGATTGGGAATTAATTACTTGGGGTTCTCCTCTAGGCTCGATTCTTGGGCCTTTACTTTTCATTCTTTATATTAATGATCTTCCAGAATTCGTACATCCTCTTAAACCAATTCTCTACGGGGATGAGACAAATAATTTCAGATAAAAATGTGGATAATCTTGTTAGAAACTTAAACATCACATTGAACAAACTAAATGTGTGGTTTAAAGTCAATAAATTATCACTAAATCTAGATAAAAGCAAGCTCGTCCAGTTCTCAGCGAATGGTAGTAACAACCTTCTAGAGAAGTTCTCGGCTGAGGCGCATTTTCTGGGTCTTCAGATTCATATTTAAAGTGGACTCACCCTGTAGATCTGCTTGTTGGGTTTTTATTGTCTCAGAACCTTAATGCAACATGTTGACATCAACACAACGAAAATGGTGTACTTTGCGTATTTTCATGCCCTTATATGTTGTGGCATAGAAAATTGGGGCAATTGCCCCAGGAGCATTGAAATATTCAAGTTGCAAAAGCGCGTCATTCGAATACTTTCTAATATGGATAATAAACCCAGTTGTAAACCGTTTTTCAAAAGTCTGCGAATATTTACTCTTCCCAGCGTATTTATTCACGAAATTTTAAAGCATGTTAAGCGGAACATGAATCTTTTTCAAACGAATGGCGAGTCTCACGATTACGAGACTAGAAATTGCTCAGGTCTAAGATCTTTGCTCTCTACTAGAGAAGTATTCACCATTCACGGATAGTTTTATACAATAGTCTCCGTCCAGATGGTAAGAAAAATAATAACTACAAGAGTTTTGGGATTCAATGTAAAAATATTCTACTGAAAGGCGCCGGTGTTTTACTCAGTACAGGAGTTTCTTGATCGTTCCCCTAATAATAATCAATTTTTTTTTTAAAAAAACCTGCAAAAGTGTTCAATGCGTTGTTAATAAAACCACTTATTTCATTAGTCTCTGTTGGTCTTTTCTGCTCTTTTGTTTGTTTGTTTCATGTACGGCCTGGAGTTTGCAGATTCCTCGTCGCTCTGCTTCGTGTCCGTCGTTTGTGTTTCCTCCTAGTGTGCGTGTGTTAAGTTATGTGTTTATTTTTGTTTGATGTGAAAATTTTATATTTCATGATAGTTCATTTTCGAATCATTAATTATTTACTAGTACATATTGAATATTTTTATTAGAACTGTAAATATTATATTATACCCTTAGTATAGTTAAAGAATTATTATTTTTGTTATTATTCAAATTATTTTACTTATGTTGGACAGGGAAATTTGTGTTCCCGAATTTATGTTAACTTATAATTATTTATAATTGTAGCATTCAATTCTTATATTATAATTTAATGTATTGACGTGACCTATTTTCTCATTCGGGGACTGATGGAATAAAATAAATCAAATCAAATCAAATATGAAGTGGATGTCCTGGGTTCGATTCTCGGTCCGGCCGAGATTTTTCCATCCTGACGCCATAGTTATATATAAAGCTTGAGTACTTGAATACTTACGTTCCTATTAAGATATCGGATGTTGTTTGGACTGTTTTTGACACTTGTTTGCGCGTATAGATCTTGGGTCAGATTTAGAGACACTGTGCTCTTTCTTCTGACGCAATTTCCTATTGCAGTGTCCCCATTTTGTGGTTCAGTATCTGTAAAAATGATTATTTTTATGTGTAACACATACAAAACATGTCTTCATTACCGCAACAAATAATGAATTTAAAGAACATATTATGCCTTTCATTTAAAGATAGTAATTGATTATTTCATCAAATATCTATGTTTGAAGAGCTTATAAATATATTTTTTCATCCGAATTGAATGTTAAAACCTGATTAGAAACCTCATTCGTTTTTATCACATCCACAAACTCTTTTATCATTATAATTTATTTTGTAAATGATATTATGCAAAATCGGAAACAGGTTGACCATAATTTATACCTTGCAAAGGTCAAAAGTCCTCTGAATAAAATGTATTTGGACGTGGTTCGTTAGCACACATTATTTTGTTGAAACTGAAGAGTTAGATAGGTTATGATAGTACAATCTTGCCATTTCTATTCACCTTTTTCTGTGTTTAATTATGTGCTACTGCAAAATTGTGATATTTTAGACGCATAAAATCATTTTTAAGAACGAAATTCACCTTTTTCTGTATTTATTGACGCGCTACGTCAAAATAGTGTTTTTTTTAGTTGCATATAGTCGCCTTTAAGAACAACATTGTTAAAGTACAAACATAGAAGAATCTATCTGCGTAAAGTATTAAACGAGACGTGTTCTCGTAGTATATAACCTAGGTTTAATACATGAGCGATGAGTGGTGATGCCCATTCAAAAATGCCAGAGTATTAACTAAGCGGACATTGCATCGTGTTAAAAATATCACCCTCAATAAAATTAAACAAAAATATCCAAGAATGTCACGATGTTTTACACAAGATTGCTAAAGTAAAAGTATTACTACGGCTGAGACAGGAAGATGAAAAAATCAAACATAATTTTTCCATGCCTGTGTGTGATCCCCGGCGAAAGTGTGAGATGACGTCAGCTGACTTCACTGAAATGCATTCAGACTATTTTAAGTATTAGGTTTTACTCAACTTAGACACTCTTGAACAGTAATATATTATATATACGAGTTTAATTAGGGTTCATGACCGCGCTTCTTTCGGACTAGAATCCCCGGTAGATTACTTTAGCTGAAATGTGAACATATACAGTAGTAACTAAAAGAAACAAAAAGATTTTTCCTATAGAGCAGGCCAGTGCATGAATGGAGATGTACACAAATTGAGGTTCGATTTGGGTAAGCCGATTGTTTACGCTTTTTAGAAAATGAAGGAGATTTAACAAAACTCAAAACGAGCCAGGATGGGGAAAATATGTTTCAGTTATCTTGTAATTTTATTGCTTATGCCAGATTAGACATCTTACCGCTATTGTGTGCGGGGATGATGTCAGGATTGTTGTCGTCGACGCTGTCGGAGCTGCTGACGGCGTCGGCTGCGGAAGACGTCTCTTTGTAGGCGTCGGTGACTGCCATGTCGGCCCCAGAAGCCTTGTCGTACCCTTGGGTTCGACGCCTCCGAACTCGCACCACGACGATGACCACGGCCACTGTCAATCCAATCACAGCAACAACGGCGCCAGCCAAGATCCCGATTAGAGGAAACAACTGCTGTATGTTATGCGCGGCTGCGGAATACAAGAGTGGAATAAAAAAATTTACTACACCGTGACGGTTTTTCGTTTTTACCCATAATTATTTTTAATCAACATTATCTAATCACTTTAACTACAGTATGTTTAGAAGTGTACGTTGCTAACCTGTAGACATGTAAACTGATTTTTATAAGAACAAATTTCATTAACAATTATAACAATCTGACTTCATATTTAACTTAAAGAATAAAAATACAAACCTATTATTTAGAAAAAATTTAATTATTCAATTTAAATCATAATAATTATCAAACACCATGTTTCATCCCTGATTGGGACCTCTTGAGGTCCATAAATGTTACATGCATTATTTTCATAAAATTTAAGTTGACAAAATTTCTAACGTCCGGTTGCCCAGACGTTGCTGCCAAAATATATATATATATATATATATATATATATATAACCTCGTGTTTAATATTTATTGTTTTAAGTTGAATTGTTAAATTTCAATAATTCTAAAATTATCAGCCATCATTTGATTTAACCACGCTAAATAGTTACTATTACTATTAGGAGATATTCAAATAATAAAAGTGTGTGCAGTAGTAAATTTAGATATTTATTTATTAGATTATCCTTCGGCTGAGAAAATTGGATACGTTAATGCATGAAATTACAAATAATTACGAGAAACTATGTTTATTAATCTATAACACAAACTTATCGCTATAGAATGTAACCAAGAACACACTATAATAATAGCAATTAATTGATGTTATTAATAAAAGAAGAATTAAATACCTAACTACGATTGAACACGTAAAAATTAAGTTAAATTTAGTAAGAGTACGTATGAACAGACAATTCCTTAATAAAAATAAAACAATCATTGAGCTATATAATGTGAAACTACACAATATAAAAGAATTTACACAGTAACTCGAACACGACACACAAATGACGGAAAAGTCATTCTTCGGAAAAATAAATGAGAAATCTGACATTCCGTAGTAACTCCAGGTAGTGTATGAAACATTCTTTTAAAACACAAGTATGGAATTGTCGCCAGCACGTCGCGAGAGCCGTCTACACGACTGCCAAGGAGAACGGCGTATAGAATAATCTGGGTGCAAGTATCGCCAAGGGGGCACTTTAATGAAACATGCTAAAATGGAAAATAAAGTTCGTTCACATGTTGCGTAAATTCCTCAAGAAAATTTATAAATGTGATTGGTGGTGGATATTAGACTCTTAAATAAAAGAGCTAATATTTAGCATAGAATCAAGTATAATAATAATATAACTAGGTTCGAGGTCTTTCCCGGTAAATTTCATTCATTAATTTCTGTCGGGTTTCCCAATTAGATTGAAGAAGACGGCGCCAGTCGTCGAAAAATCACAGATGATATGCACAACCCGGTTGTAAACCCGAGAGAAATTGATTGCAGAAAATAATATTTCAATTTCAATACATATCAGGTGTGTTATTATTTCATATGTCAGTGTTAAAACTATACTAGTTACATAAATAAATAGCTAAATAACATACAAAATGGAGTGGAGATAAAACAGTTTAAATGAAAACCTGTCGTCACTAAGCAACAATAATGCTAGACGGATTACTGCTAAAGGAATTACTTGATTTACGGAGGAGAGCTACACATAAGTTAGTGCAATAAGAATTATTTAAAGAATAACGAAAGATTCAATGTTATGAAATTATTTGCTCGTGAATAAAGAAAACGATTCTGGAATAAGCAAACAGGTTTTATGAATATAATCTAAACAAATTAAATCCTGATGTGTTTGAGCTCGCCTCCGGTCATGAGCGAAAAGTACGAAACGGCAAAGGCGGAAAATGAGTAATGAACGCCTACAGAACCGTAAGAAATGTTTTTTTTTACTTCGCAGAAAATATGAGGATTATAAAATTATTATGCCATGCCTTGAAGCGTCCTGTTTTTTAGAGTATACAAGCAATTGTCTGGTTTTTGTAGAAAATATTAATATTTAAAAAGTAATGCTTTTATTGAAACTGAGAAAGAAAGATTGTTGAAATCTAATGATGAAGTAATGTGGAAAATAGTTGAAAAAAAACGGAAACCAAACCCCTTATCATTTGATTAGTACGCAGGTGAGCCACCCTGTTATTCACGGCTCCGTACGAATTTGTCCAATCGCTTTCTGATACAGCCGTATCTCAGATTACCTATAATTTACTGTTCACATTCTTTTATGACCAAATTCTTACGACAAATGAGGAAGAAACTAATGTATAAAGTGATTATATGTCCCGGATTCGATTCTTGGTTCTGTTGTGTAAAATTAGTTTGTTTGTTTTTCCTTCACATCATCTTAAACTTCTCTACTTGGCTAACTCTGTGAGACTGTCTCAGCACATTAGCAGTTCTACACTGAGCATTTGGTGGGTCATTAAGATTGTCGCGTGATACAGTGTTTGCCATTTGAATTTATTCATTTGTATTTACAAATATTAACATAAGGAACGGCTACGTTGACAAGTGCATAAGGTTACTGCGGTACCACCTTGTTGGATATTGGTCTTTGTTGCTCTCAATATTATTCTTGGTTGGCAGGTTATAAATATTTCTTCAATTTAAACAATATATACTTCCAAATTTAATGACAAAGGAAAACATTTTGAAGCTTCACTTTGTCTTAGGATTTATATTCTAAAAAGAACTCCAGGTAAACCAAAAATCTACAACATTAGTTTAGTAAAAATTCGCGTTAAATGTATTGTTCTTTAAATGGAAGCGTTCCCCACATTTAACAAGTTTCGAGAGACATGTTATGAAAAAAAAATTCTGCATCGTTTATAAAAATACTTCGGTTTAATAATTCTTATTTATCCCGCGCTAGACAATTTTCTGGTCAGTGTTTTACGATGCCCAGGGATTCAAAACGGTTTGGTGTTTGTGAGATTAGAAAGTTTTATTACTGCCATATTAATTACGTGGTAGATGAAGGGTAAAGCGAATTTCATTAGGAAGGTATATTCGTCTTACTGATTGTTTGTGCATACAATCATAAATTTAATTGTCAAATCATTGTACTGGAATCCTTAAAAATTAGAATACACAGTCAGTGAGAGAAAAATTATGGTTATATATAAAGGTTTCTCTGCGTTATACAAAGCAGATCTGAGGAAGAAAATACCAGAAGACTCAGAATTGTTCCCATTAATATTTAAAATTATTATGGACTAAATTTTTTTTATCATCTTTATTTTAATTCGTATCTACTTCAGAGTTAATTAGTGACTACCTGGTTAAGTGGAGCTTCCGTACACAATGTTTTTCCTTACAAACTAGTACATGGTGAAATTGAAATTGATAATAGTTACTCATAGTTTATCAAATAAATTAATGTCTGTGAAAAAACGTAATACTTTTTTTTTATTATTTCTTTATTTACTATCGCATTAGTAGCTCTGGTTACTAGCGACTTCGTATGGGTACCGATTTGCCGAGAGATTCTCTTACACACACAAACATCCATGCCCTCGGATTCTACCCCGGGACCTCTGTGATGTGAGGCAGCCACGTTGACCCCATACACCACAGGTCATACTTTTTTCGTATATTAAATGAAGTGTTTATTTCTTGTAGGTAATTGTTCTCGAGGTTGGAGAACCGTTGAGAATCAAATATCTTACATTTGTCTGGTATACGCGTGATTGAAAGGAATGCTTCACCATATTCAGATGGGGAAGTGGGGGGTAAAGTCGGAGAAAATGTAGTAGTGAGTTATATCCGAGTGGTTGGATCTGATTCTGGATAACGCAGTTCGTTCATTTCAAGAGATGTCCGGAGGGAACATGATTTCCGATGCATTGTTGAGTAGTCTGTGGAGTTGGCTGGTTATGAGAGTCTTCCTTGTAATTCCCATAGTTGGTTGATTTTATTCCTTAAGAATATCCATGTGTCCTGGTGGGTGTTCGTCATGCTAAGTGGGGCGATTTCTAGAGCATCAACTGCTTCATTCCCTGAAATATTTTGGTTTTTCCTGCAATTTTGTGTTCATGGGATTTTACTATTATCAATGTAATTAAGTGTTTATCACTTGATAGTTCGCAAAAGACTATGGCCAATTTTATGGCAGTTAGTTCGGTTGTAATGATTGACGAATGAGGCATATTTTGTAGTTGTTATTTGAGATACAGGTGCTGCTGACTTCGAATTCATTATTTACTCGGATAGACTGAATTGTTTTCTTTAGATTTCAGTTTTACATTTTCACAGGCAACATGATAATAAAATAATTAATGGTTTCAAAAAACTATGTAAAATCCGTAAACGGAAGTCTTTACGGAATCCTAATTTGTCTCCAAATTTACGCAGTAGACCTATAATAATTCTATTTCATACAACTTGGTTTGTACACTCGTTGATGGACACCGGTGCACTCTTCGTTGTCGGAGTATTGGAATAACTAACCTTTGTATTGCCTCTGGCCGTCTATAAAGTTACGAATAAAATATTTGCAGGAGCTAGCACACACTTCCATAAGAAAATTTCAGGAATTCTTAACTGATACATATCAACCCTGGAAGGCAGTAAAAAGTCGTATTATAAGTAGCAATGTAGGAAAGTTGAATTATTTCGTTTAAACAGTTATACAAAACTTGCAATTGTATTGACTCAAACTAAGGAGTATTCGGCTAAACGCAATCATAATCTTAATCACAACTTAAAAAGAAATTGTTTAGGTGGAAACCTACATGTTGCTATAATTTTCTTTCCTCGGATAACTAGACCAAATCAGTCTTAATATTAATTTTTAGAAGTGACTTACCAGTTTAGTAAAAAATTCATTGTTCGTACATAGCTTGGAATTGGATGGCCGTTCAAACGAATTCAGGAATTCAGAATAATTCCTTGATGTCACTGCATCCATTCACAATACTTGCATTCTCACCAATTGGGTCAGAAAACCTACATATTCTCGACGTGTTCTCAATTATCTTTCTGATCATCCTCCAAACCAAAAGAGAGCTATGGTATACAATCTGGATGACAGAACTATATTACATTCTAACTCCAAGTTCCATCAACACAACTTAAATGTTGTCTGGAACATTTTACTGTCCAACGCGTACCGTTTAAATTTTATTAATAAACACATCAACAACTTTTTGAACAAAATCCAATATCCTACTGTCAATTGTCCCCAAACACCTCAATCCAAATTTTTTCTCGTACTCCCTTATTACAAATTTCTACATCACAAATTTGTCCAAATATTCAAAGAATATCAAATATCCATCAGATACAGATCCACTAACACCCTTTCATACTTGATTAAAAACCACAAGGACCCACTTGACACCTACAGCAAACATTGTGTTGTTTACAAAATTTCTTGCTCTAATTGTAATTCCTGATACATAGGGCAAACAAAACAATCTGTAGTATGCATACATTTGATTGGCAAAATGCAAAGTTTTCAGATACAATTCCAGATTTATTTCAGAGATGCTTCACATTAAATCAAACATCACAGCTATTAATGTACAGACACTATTAAACTCAATAATAGCTATGATCCCTTATTATTACGCTAAACCTTCTGTTTTCCAATTGTCGTTGCTCCCTTTTTGTTACGCTAACCCATTGTCGTTGCGTTTTCGTCGCTTTTGAGTTTTGTCAACTGACAAGTGCAGCTGTGTCGCTCTATGCTCTTTTCTTCACACCTGATGAAAGACACAAGGCTCCCAGAAACGTTGTGTGGTATTTATATTATCACTTTTTTGTCTGAATTGGACAACCTTTCTTATTCATTATTTTCAATCAGACGTAAATTTTTTTATTTTAATTGGTTTGATTTTTGTTAACAACTTATACGAATTAAGTGCCATTTAACGATGTGGAAATTTATTTTGTGTGTAAAAAATTCAATTTTTGATGTCTTATTTTATGTATATTTTATATTGTACTACTGACCTGACCGCCGCTCCGCAGGCTGCAGCGTGTACGCGTGCAGAGGCACGGGTCTGCTCCTTCCCTTGCTGTTGGTGGCGAGGAGGGAGATGTCGAAGCCCAGTCCAGCCTGCAGGCCACTCACGGTGAACACGGGCGTCCTGGACGTGACGTTGCCCACGAGCGCCTGCGTGGCGGCGTCGTACACCTCCATCACGAACTCCTGAGGCAGGCCTCCGTCGAAGCCCTCCGAACACTCCACGTGCAGCGCGTCCGCGGTCTGGTTCACTATGCTGCAGTTGTGAGGGGGATCAGGACGGCCTATAACAAAACCATGTCAATAATAAAAATAGCAGGGGATCTTTCGGGTGTACATTCAGTTAAAATTTATCTATAAATATTAAGTTGACAAAATTTTTAACGTGGCCTGAAGAGGTCCCAAACAGGGATGAAGCGTCGTGTTTCATATTTATTATATTTTGAATTCAATACTAATTTTTTTCTGTCTAACAGGCTGCTATTTTTAATATTTAATTTGACTTTAATTGTGCAGTTATAGTTTCAAAATGTATTGCTAAATTTTATACCAATAAAATATTGCTAAATTTTATACCAATAAAATAGCGCTTATAATCAATTGATTATAGCATATATTTACGTTCCATGGAATAAGGGGATCCGAAATCGAGATCATCAGAATTTCTCTCTCTCTCTCTCTCTCTCTCTCTCTCTCTCTCTCTCTCTCTCTCTCTCTCTCTGTGTGTGCGTGTGTGTGTGTGTAACACTTATCCCATAGAAGCTTCTCGGACATGTAAAACTCCAATCCGCCATCTTGCATCTGTGTGTCTGGCTTTAAAATATGTTTACTTTACCTTCTTGAACAGGTATTGTATTTGCTTTACAGGGAAACGACAGAAGTCTGAAGGTGTGAATAACTTGAGGGGCTTAATAAATATAATCCACCTATTGAAAATGTTGAAATTTAAAATACAGTCTATGTCAAGCATTGGAAACTTAAATCTTGAAGGTTAAGTTAGGAGTGATGGTGTCGGAGCAATAATCTTACAGATAGAGCGAAGAAAAAATAAAATGTAACACTTCAACAATAAGAAACGTGTTAAAGATAAAAAATGGGGTCTAACTCTTTCGTATCAATTATTTGTAAATAAGCAAAAGACAGTTAACATTTTCATTTCCGTATGAAATTTGTTAGAACTAACAATTAAACTACAGTGAATAAATGTAAACCAAAGACATATGAAAGGACGATAAAGGAAGGATAGGTCAGATATATGAACAATATCTAAATATTAGTAATCACGTCACATATATTTTTGATTCAACCAATGTTATGTGTCCTTTTCATCATAAACTATCAGGTTGTTTTAAGATACAATAATTTAGCAACGAAGTGTTGGCCCTGAACATCGGACATAGCGCTCACTCTCACGTTTCCTTTCAATATTTATTTCTAATCGTTGCACTATTTTGCCGCCTCTAACTCTGCTGTATTACTGTCCTCACCTGGCTCTATTGAATACATATTTCAAAACCCTTATCCCGTCCTTCACCTCTGGAATTATTCTTACATCAATGACTTAACTTCGCGATAATTTGGCCTCATGATTGGTGTGAGCATTCAATTCTCCATTCTGGAAGTGTTTCTAATAATCTAATTTATTTTATTTTCACGACCCGAAGAGGTTTAAAAACATTTTATGGTTATTGATGTTTCTGACGCTGTTCCCATGTGTCAGATGTTGACTTTATTAGAGGTACTATCATAATCCTTCGCAAGCAAGATACACGCCCGACATAGTGACGCGACCAGAAATTTGCTTATCACCTCCGCTGGTGGTGAGATTATGATGCACGCCAACGTGAACTTTTCCTAGACGGGGGATGAGAGAGGAAATCCACAGAATCAATACTTTTCATACTTAGTGCCTTAAAATTCATCTTATTCATTGATCACTTCTCGGAAGCGACCGGGACTTAGGACACTCCTTGTGTTTGAGGGCTGATATGTAGCTTTAGCTAGTGCTAACCACCCACTTGGGATGGTCACCCAGGGTTACCTCTGTACCTGTATTTAATACATCTTCTTTGTCTTATGAAGAATTGAACCCCTATACTCTATAATACTCTTTTGTAATGTGACTAACTCTACTGTCCTATCTTCCTTTACATTCACTTTTCTTTTCGTAAAAAATTACTTCAGATGGTTTTGGGTCGGTTAAAAGTCCTTATTTTGACTTTAGTCTACTGACGCCAGAAAGCTTGGATTTTACATCGTCGATGTCAGGAACCAGTGACCATTTGCCGAATATTACAACGCAAATCGATACTCACTTGCAATTCCCATATAACTGCCGTTTATACGTCCGAAAAAATGTATTTGTCCAAACAGCATATATAAACTAATAAAATTCATTAAGCACGTAGAAATAATTTGTTACAATGTTTCACTTGATGAAAATTTGTAACAGGAAACAACTTTGACAAAGCGAAATGTATATCTGTTATTGGATGTGCGTCAATTTGGAAGGAAGAAGTGTTTTGCAATGAAAGACGTGGGATACATATTTGCCAGGACTAGGTGTTCGGCGACTGAAATTCAGGCGTGGCCGTTAAGGCCGAAGTGAAGAAAGAACAGAAGATGGTACAGGCAGGAAATGATAACAGTTGTATTGGGTATTGATGAACAGTTTTAACTCGATACTTTGGCATTATAATCTGGAACGTACCATCTGTTTTATAGCCGCGTAAGTCGAAGGGTTCCATAAAATTTAATGTATTATTACATGAATAGCTCTCTGTAGTATCGAGCACGTACCTGCGGGGAAGACGTGAAAGACGCATGGCTTCCTCTGCTCGCCCAGTTCGTTACGTGCCCAGCATTGCAGTGACCCGTAGTCGAGCTCCGAGGAGGGTGTGTACACGGCGACGCTGCGAGAGCGCTCCACAGACACCAGCGCCGCTGGCAGGTCCACAGCCTCTGCGGAGTTGTTGAAGCGCCACGAGAAGGCCAGACCTTCCGTGGGGTTCGCCTCAACCTCGCATGCGATGCGGGCTGCCTCTTGCCGAGCCAGGCCATACACTTGTGCGTGTCGGAAAGCGCACACTGGTGCATCTAGGGCAGACAAAAGCTCAAGTCAGGGAATGGGACGTTTCGACGCAGGAACTTTTCGGCGCAAGTCATTTCGGCATTTCATCATTTTGGCTTGACTGAAACTTAGTCCCCGGATAAGGAAATAGTTTACGTTATATTATGAAATCGCAAATAATTATTAGAAACTATTTTATTTTATCCCACAACAATTGGCGTTTTTAAATTTAAAATTAACAAAAAACACGAAAATTTTAGTGTAAAAAATAATTAAGAATACAATAATTATATGTAGTTAATTAATAGTATACATTTGTACGTAATTAAATAACGTAATAGATCACATAAAACTTTTAATTACTATGAGTGCAATATTTTATTTACAAAATATGCATCAAATTCATGTTATTATAGCATGTAAAGTAAGAGACAAATAAAAAATTTACCGAGAAAAATGATTATTTATACAGGGTTGTGTGAATTTTAGGTTTATTTTTCTCATCTCTAATTAACTGAATCACTGATTTTAGCAGAAAATGAATAACAGAATTTTTTTATTCTCACAAGTACAGATAGTGATAGTCATCGACCGAAGTAAATCATAAACAGAATTTAAATATACTTTACAATCTTGAAAGCTATAATATAAATTTTAATGGCCAAACTAATCAGAATAAAAGGTATAATAAAGAAATTCTTCATTCATTCTTATGTGTATTCAATATTATGAACATCTAATGTACATGAAGAAATACAATATAATATAATGAACACAAATGGCGGCTTAATAATTAATTATACCAAATTTAATTATTATTTAAACAATTTATTTTCAGTTTTATTAACTTCATAGTTCGTTCTGAAACAAATTTATTTTATTTTAACAGGAAGGATCGAGAAATAATTACTACTTTAAACTTTACGATACCATTTATTTTATTTAATAGAAATCTATAACATTTTCTCTGAAGTTTCAATGTTTAGAAATTTGATAACTCTTCTCTCAGGGTCGTTTAACTTGGCTAACTAAGAAAGTAACAATCATAGAATTTATATATTAAGATATTAACAATCAAAACCAAAACGAGACGAACTAAATCTGAGGAATACCTTTAACTATCGTTTACAAATTTAATTAACTTGGTTTCTACTTACAAAAATGTTCGGCTGGTACCAGACTAAGATTCCTCGGCTCGGGCATACCTTTTACACGAAAAAGGCCATGAATCACTGACTCTACACTTGATTGTCAAACACACAGTCGTAGTTATTGAATTTTCCTCCGGGAACTGGATCTGCTGCACCTCCGAATCATCAGCCAGACATATTGTTACACATTGTCTTTATGTGGAAAATGTTGATCTCAGTACACGTAGGAATCTTAATGTGGCGCTAAATATTTGATTATTCTTTGCAGTTTTTTTTACAAAGTATCTCGCTGTCCAAACTTTATACTTGGATTTAAAAACTTGTAACTTTCTCGGTTGAATTTTATACTTAGGCTACGTTGTTCGTTCTCTCAAATTTTACTTCCTCTCCCGCCTACAATATCAGACAGACTGCCGTTCCAGAAAGCGCTCGTAGCCCACAACAAAGCCCGCCGACACATTGTTGTCTTTGAAAACACACACACACATATATATATATATATATATATATATATAATATTGTATTTCCAAATATTATAAATATATATATATATATATAATATTGTATTTCCAAATATTGATTATACAAAAGTCTACTAATTTGAGACATACTTATTAACCTAAATTATATAATTGTAATGGATAACATTTAACGCCTCTGTTTAAAAACACGTAGTACGAGACTTTAACTATGTGCAGTATGCGATGTTGAAAGCCAGGTAGTGGCATGAATAGACTTTGCAGGTAAACGAACAAACGGAAGTACTCTTTATATTCTGGGAAAACTCTTTTAAGGCGGCCGAGCTTCTCCCGAATATTTCAATTCAATTTTACCTTGGTTCCTTCGTATCGACGTATAGTATTCAAATCGACTATGGAAGCAGTACGTGTGATTTCAAAGCATGGAAAGGGAAAGTTGGTGAAGGATGGGTACCGTTATGTGTTTGATAGAAACTCAAGTGATGGGTCAACTCAGTTTTGACGGTGTGAGAGGAAGGATTCGTGCAAAGTTGAGTTCAGGCAGTCAACGGAGACATCACAAAGAAGATTAATGTGCATACCCACGACTCTGGACCAGTGGAAGTTGACGTTGCTATTACAAAATTAAAGCGGCGAGCCGAAGAAACTGTGGAAGGAACGATTCAAGTCATTAATTATTGACAGGTTTACCAAATGCTTGTGCCTAAATATGATGCTTTGCGGAAAATAGTTCGTCGAAAGCGAATCGAGGTTGCTTCAGCACCACCAAACCCGGGTTCTTTGCGGGAACTTATAAGCACACATAATTATATTGTATACATTCAAAGTGAAGGAGTAGAGGAGAACTTTCTTCTGGCTGACAGTGGACCTGGAGAAACCCGTGTATTAATATTTGGCAGACAAAGTCGAGTGATAAATATTAGTGAGTCATCAAAGTGACGGAGCTTTTAAAACTGAACCGAAAATATTTGCTTAGATATACTATTTTTTGGTGGAACGTTTTGGTGGTGTTCACCCAATTTTAAGCAGCATGTAACTTATATCAAAAAGTTTCAAGTAATCAAAGATCTACATCCAAACGTGAATCCAGAAAAAATGTGTGATTTTGAATTAGCTTCATTTAGAGCGATGCAGGATATATTTCCTAATGTTCAGATCCATGGATGCTTCTTTTATCTATGTAAAAATTTGAAAAAACATATTATAGAACTGGACTTGAACCAGTTCAATAATGACTCGGATTTTTCTTTGAAATCCAGGATGATAACATCCCTGGCGTTTGTTCCAATTGGCAGGCTAAAGGATGCAATAGACGGCTTCGCTGTCTACTGACCTCCCCAATTACAAACACGTCTTCAGTGGTTTGAAGTTGTCTACATTGGTAGGTAAAATCACAGAGGAAATGGTCGCCGGCCAACAATATTTCCACAAGCCATGTGGAATGTTTATGAAGGGACCATTAATTAATGAAGAAAACTTCGTACGAACAACCACGCAGAAGCTGTGCATAGGCGAATTCAAATGGAATTAGGAATGGAGCATCCCAATGTTTTGAAAGCTCATAGAAGGGTTTCGCAGAGTGCAGAAACAACGAGACATTTACTTAGAACAACATGTTGCTTGACAAAAACCTTTAAGTAAAATTTAAAAATATCGTGATGCGGAAAACAATTTTATTAATAGTGAGAAATTTTGGTGACCGCCACATTACAGACTACTTGCGCGGTATAACTTATAATTATATGGTATAGAATTAATTTACTATTGTGTTCATTTACTATTATTAAATTTTTACAATACCAATAAAACGTGTTTGTTCTAATCTTGAGTATTTGTTCATTTTCTATTATCAATATCAGTGTATTTGTTAAAAAACAAATTTCCAAACGAGTGCCCTTGACTTTGCCAATTCTCGCTCCGAAACGCCTCTGCGCCGAAAGGTCTTAGACCCCTCAGGTCAGGTCCTCAGTATTGCTCATACCTTAGTTCGTAGTACCTCTATAAATCAAAGTACCTTCATCAAATTAACACGAAAATTAGTTCCTTAAAAGCTACAGATAATGTAAAAGAAAAAAAGTATTTTATTTAGCACTGAAAAAACATTTTATAAATATTTTGACAATGCCATCCAGCACAAAGTTGAGTGATGAAAATGTAAGCAGCATTATTTAAATCTCCAGCCGGCCTAAAACGAGATCAACGAACATGATCTCATATACCTTAAACACACAATTGTAAAGTAAGTGACTGGCAATAAATATGTAAGAATTGAAATATTCAAGACATTCACTTATGTGTTTTTTCGACAGACCCACAATTAATTTTTCTTGCATAAATTAATTATCTATTTTCCCTTCACAATCAATTATTACGATTTAGAAAATGTTACGTGCGCAACCAAACATAAATAGTTTTCTATGGGAGAGAAATGTTAAAATTATTTACAGGAGCGATTATTATTTATTTCAGTGATCATAATACTAAATTAAGTACCTTGAAGTTTATTATATAATTTGTGTATTAGGACCGAATTTTATGTTAAAAATACTTATATACAGAATTATTTCAGCATACACATTGTTTATTATGGGATAATTAAGCAAAAGTATTGACGATGTAGTTGTTAAGGCACATTGGCCAACGTTACTATTGTTGGCGTCACGCAGAGAATGAACCCGCGAGAATGTTCTGAATCCAGCAGCCACCTGGTACGAAACACATACAGTGGTAAAATTTTGCAGGAGTAGTAAGATATGCAGATCAGCTGCTTGACGCATTATTAGTAGTAAGGAGTTAACATAGTAGTTGTTTGAAGTGTGTAACGAGGCAGATCAGAGAGTTAGTGAGAGATTAGCATAGTGGCACTAATTATATTTCGACGATAGTCAGATTACTAAGACTAGTTGGTCGGGACATGAGGTGATTTAACGGGTGTTTAGTCTGTGACACGTAATTGGTGTTCAGTGATATCCGTCTGTGATTCCGCGCCACATGGTCTCTGGTCATATCTGTGAGCATCCTGATTGCTGGTTCTGAACGTCGTAGAAGCCAAGCCGCCAAAATGCTCGGAAAAGTGGAGAATTCGTGAATTTTTGTTTGTTGTTAAAAATTGCATCATTTTTACTATTACTGCCCGATTTTTTATTGTCTTAGGAAAATCAAAACTGTAAGTTTTCTTTCATAAATCTCAAACTTCTGTTTACTGTTGGTCCACAAAATACGCTCAAAAACTCTCATTTCCTATGCTACGCCGCAAAAAATTATACTGTTCGCATCAAGTCTCGGTTAGTTTTGAGAGGTGTATGCTCCGGCGATCCTTCGTCATAGGGTACGAGTTATAGTCTGTTCTCATAGGAACAGTGGACTAGCTGCCTCCTAAAGTGGTTGAGACACGGCGAAGGGAATTCTGCGTCCCCACAGCAAACCCGTCTGCCGCCATCGGAAGGACGTAGGACAAGTACCAAATGTCCGACTTACCTGATGCAACTTTTCTAGGATTTGTTCTGCATCACTTTTAGACGAATTGCCGAAACCATAGCCCAGGGTCCTAGTTAACCCTTGGCTACCTTCCTCTACCCTTCCGCATCCCCCGTTTCTATTCCCCTCCTATTCTATTAAAGGGGAGTTACCACCACGTACAGCTCAAGTAGCCTGTTACTCTAAACAAAAAATTAAGTAAACTTGTTGAATCAGGTTATTGGGGTTTTGTTGTAAATTCCATATTGAATGTTAATTGTTTATAAATCGTAAAAGACGTCTGTTCAGTCGAACCCTTTCTATAATATTAAATGATTTTAAATAATTGTACCTTACAATTTGTCTCACCATAACGTATTTTAAATAAAGTATAATCATTAAAAAAAAATTATAATATGTTCGGTTCAATGATACTAATACTTATACAAGGAAATGTTTCGGAACTAAGATTTGTTTAGTAGAATCTTTATTTTGTTAAAACAACTATCTGGGTGCCCGGCGTTGCCCGAGATGTCATTTATCTATAACCAGCGATATGACTCCAGTTTTGGTTGCTTTTGCGCTATTTTTCTGTAAAGCTCCTCGAACCCTATCCCTAAATGTGCTCACCTCCCATGCCGAAGGGGCATGAAGTCATTGACTAAATATATCGGTCGTTTTAACATGTTAGAAGATGACCACCCCCACAAATGTTCGATAATGAAAAAGAATGTATTCCACGCAAAAATCAACCGATTACATCGTCTGAAAATTTCCACCACCTCCCAAACCCGTCGTGTTACCCATGTTGTCACAATTAGATTCAGCGACATTCATAGTCTCTGAATTGATTCTAATCTCGGTTGTTTTTGCGGTTTTTTATTTAACGTACTTCCACCCCACCCCTAAGCTTGCTCCCCTCACAGGGGTTGAAATTATACACAAACAACATTCGTATAAATACTATCAAAGTAATTAACCCCAGGAAATAATTATCGCAAATATCGACCGTTTAACATGTTTGAAAATTTTCAACCCCGACAACTCTCGCTTCGGGGACGTAAACGGATAAGTTTAATGTCATAATTAAACTCAATGACAATCCCGATAGTTTCTGCTTTCTTTCTATGTAATGCCACTTCACGCCCACCCTTAAGGGTGCACCCCTCCGAGTCCAAAAATGGTTGAAATTATACACAGAGAACATGTAGGGAAATTTTATTAATCTAATTCATCCAGAAATATATTTAATCGACGCAAAAAACAGCCGGTCAACTCATCCCAACCCAGCCGATACTCGCGCGTTGCCCAGATTGTCATAAATAAATTCAGCGACATCCATTACCTTCGATTTAACTCGAATCTTTGATTTTTTCCCGTTATTTTCAAGGAAATCCCTCCACCCCCACCCCTATCATGCCTACAAACAACATCGGTAGAAATACTATCAACATCAATGGTCCCGGCATTTATTTATTCCACGCTAATATCCATGATTTAGCATGTTTGAAAAATTCCACCCCGTCCATTCCCGCCTCAGGGGATTAAATGGGTAATTAAATATCATCTCAGATAACATCGGTTGAAACACTGTCTCTTTGATTCCTAAAAATATTTATCTGCCTAAATATCCACTGTTTTAGCATGTTTGAAGTTTCCTCCCACTCCCTTAAGTGTGCTTCCCTCTCATGCCAAAAGGGGTTATATTTTACAAACAACATCGGTATACATATTATCAATGTCATTGACCTCGCCAATTAATTATTTTACGTAAATATCGATCATTTAACATGTTAGAAAATTACCACCCCAATCCACCCCATCCACTCCCGCCCCTTCGGGTTAAATGGCCAATTGGATGCTATAATTGAACTGGGAGACATCCATAACCTTGGATTTGACTCCAATCTCGGTTGTATTCGCGTTATTTTATTGCAGCGTTCCTCCACCCAACACCTAAAATTGCTCTACTGATAAGCCCGAAAGGGGTTGAAGTTATAATCTGTGAAAATGTAGAGAAATCTCATTAATCCCGAAAAATATTTAGTTGCAAAAATCGGTTGATTAACATGTTTGACAATTTCCACCCCCGACCACGCCCGTCCCTGGGAGGTTAATTGCTAGTTTATAGCATAATTAAACTCAGCGTTATTCATAACTTTGCTTTTGACTCCAGTCTCGTTTGTATTCGAGTTATTTTTTTGTAATATTCCTCCACCCCCACCCCTAGAGTTCTCCTTTCTCATGACGTAAAATGTTGAAATTTTACTCACATGCATTGGTACAAACACTATTAATCACTTTTATCCGGAAAATATTTATGCGACTCAAATATCGGCTGTGTTAGCATGTATAAAGATACATCCCCGCTTGGGAGACTTAAACAGCAACTTGAATATCATAATTAAACTCATGGACAACCATAACCCTGGATTTGAGTCCAATCTGGATAGTGTTTGCGTTAGCATTAAATAAATCTACTCCACCCCACCCTTAAGAGTGCTCCACTCCAAATCCTGAAAGAGGTTATATTAAACATATGGAAACATGTAGAGAAATATAATAAATTTCAGCGAACCAGAAAAATATTTTTTCGATACAAATATCGACTGCTTAACATGTTTGAAAATTTCAACCCCCGTCCATCCCCGCTTGGGGAAGTTAAACTGTAACTTAAATGTCATAATTAAACACAGTAACAAATATAACCCCGGATTCGACTTCAAATGTGTTTGCATAATTTCATGTAATGCCACTCCACCCCAACTCTTAAGGGTGCACCACTTACAAGCCTAAAAGAAGTTGAAATTATACACAGATGAAGTGAAATTTTATAAATGCTATTGATCCAGAAATATATTGATTCAACGCAAAAATCGGCCGGTTGGAATGTTTGAAAATTTCTTTCCCCGCCCACCCCCTCTCATCACCGCCAATTCCCACTCACCCCCGTGAGTTTCTCAGTTTGTTATAAATAGTCTCAGCGACTTCCATATCCCCCAATTTGACACGAATCTAGGTTGATTTGGCGTTAATTATATAAAACGTCCTTCAACCCCCACACATAAGGGTGCTTCCCTCGCATGCCGAAAGGGGATGAAATTATACACAAACAACATCAGTAGAAATACAACCAATACAATTAACCCAGAAAAATATTTATTCAACGCAAATATCTGCCGTGTTTGTATGTTCCAAAATTTCCGGCCCGCTACCCTTGCATCTGAGGGGTAAATGCCAAGTTTAATGTCATAACTTAACTCAGTGACATCCATAACCTTCGACTTGACTCCAATCTCGGTTTTATTCGCGTTATTTTTCTGTAAAGCAACTCCACCCTAAACACTAAGGGTGCCCTTTACCCAGGGCGTCGGAGATGAAAATAATATTCAGATAACATCGGTAGAAACACTATCAATTTATTTGACCCCTAAAAATATTTATCCAAATCTAATACCGGCTGTTTTAGCATGTTTAAGTATTTTCACCCCAGTTTCTGCGGGTGGTAGACGAATCACACCCCGACAGTGTTTGTTTCCCGGTGGCAAAGAACACGTGTACGAAATTTGGTGAAATTTCCTCCACCGATATAGAGTAGTATTTTACACCCCAAACGCTAAGGGTGCTCTTTCCCCAGGGTGTAGAGGTTGAAAATTATATTCAGATAACATCGGTGGAAACACCATCATTATCTTTGACTCCTGAAAATAAATATCCGACTGAAATATCGACTGTTTTAGCATGTTTAAATATTTCCATCCCCGTCCACCCCCTATCCTGGGATGGTAGACGCGAGACGCGTCCCAGACAGTGTTTGTTTCCTGGTCGCAAAGAACACGTGTACGAAATTTGGTGAAATTTTATCCACCGGCCATTATACATTTCCGAAAATTTATACCCCCGCCCAGAACCTACCACCCCCAGTAACTTTCCCAATGGTTGTCATAAATAAACTCAGTGACATCCATAACTTGAATTTGACTCCAATCTGGGATTTATTTTCATGTAACGCCCCTCAAACCCCCACCCCTAAGTGTGATCTTTCAGGTCCTTAAGAGGTTTAAATTAAAAACAGAATCGGTAGAAATATTATCAGTACATTGACTTCGATAAATATTCATTCCTTTCAAAAACGGACCGTTAAACATGTTTTAAAATTAACACCCCCGCCAACCCTTCCTTGGGGAGAGTTAAACGATTAGTTGAGTGTAATAATTAAACTCATTGACATCCATGACCGTGAGTTCGACTCCAATTTCGATTGTTTTTGCATCATTATATTGTATTACACCCCACCCCCACCCTTAAGGGGAGCTCCATTCCCAATCCCAAAAGGGGTTGAAATTATACTCGGAGAAAATGTAGAGAAATTTTATTAATCAAATTGATCCAGAAATATATTTAATAACGACCGGTCAACATTTTTTTAAAAATTCACCCAACTCCTCCCACCTCAGCCCACCCCTCACGCGTTGTCCAGAATGTCATAAATAAATTCAGCGACATCCTTCGATTTGACTCGTTTTTTTCTTGTCAGTCCCCTCTACCCCCATTCATCGCCCTCATGCCGAAAGAGGGGTTCAATTTTTACACACACAACTTGGGTAGAATTACTTTAAATCTAATTAACCCTGAAAATATTATTCACCTCTAATATCGGTCGTGATTTCATGTTTAAATATTTCCACTCCCGTCAAACACCACTCCTCGGGAGTTAAATGACAAATTAAATGTCATAATTAAACTCAGTGACATTCATAACCCTCTATTTGACTCAAATCTCGGTTTTATTCGCGTTATTTATTTTTAATGCCCGTCGACCCTCACCCGTAATGTGAGCACCCTCTCAATCCCAAAAGGGATTCAAATTAAACTCAGAGAACGTGTAGTGAAATTTTAATAATCTCATTGTTTCATAAATATATGTAATCGTCGCAAAATTCAACCGCTTAACTTACTTTAAAATTTATATTCCCCACTCACCTCCACCCAACCCCTCCAACCCCAGTCCAGCCCAAACCCGCGCGTTGCTCAAATTGTCATAAACGAACTCAGCGACATTAAGTACGTTCGACTTACTCGAATGTTGGTTGTTTTCAAGATATTTTCTTGTAACACAAGTCCACCCCGTTCCCTAAGCGTTCTGCACCCTCATGTCGCAAGAGGTTGAAATTCTATTAACATAAAATGGGTCTAAATAATATAAATCTAATTAACCCTGAAAAAAAATTATTTTCCGCAAATATAGACCTTTTGACATGTTTGAAGATTTCCAACCCCATCCTCTTCCGCCCCTGGGGGTTAAATGGCCAAATTAAATCATAATTACACTCTGCGACATCCAAAAACCTGTGTTTGACTGTAATTTTGGTTTTATTCGCGTTATTTAATTGTAATGCCCGTCCTCCCTTACCCCTAAGAGTGCTCCTTTTTCTTGCTGTAAGGGTTTGAAACTATACTCAGATAACATCAGTCAAAACACTATCTATCTCTTCGATCCCAAAAATGTTTATCTGCTTAAATATCTGCTGTTTTAGCATGTTTGAATGTTTATAGCTCCTCTCCTAAGTGTGCTTCCCTCTAATGCCGAAAAAGGTTAAATTTTACAAACAACATCGGTAGATATATTGTCAATGTTACTGACCTCGACAAATAATTATTTAATGCAAATATCGACCGTTTAACGTGTTAGAAAAATTCCACCTCCGTGCACCCCAACCCTTAGGGTTAAAAGCCCAATTGAATGTCATAATTGAACACGGTGACATCCATTACCTTTGGTTTGACTCCAATCTCGGTTGTATTCGCGTTATTTTCTTGTAATACCCCTCCACCCCTAACCCTACGGTGCTCCTTTCCCATTCCGTAAGAGGTTGAAATTTTACTGACATACATTAGTACAAACATTATTAATCACTTTTCCCAAGAAATATTTATCCTACTCAAATATCAGCCGTGTTAGCATGTTTGAAAGATATCCACCCCATATACTCCTGCTTGAGGCACTAAACAACAACTTGAATATCATAATTAAACTCACGGACAACAATAACCCTGGATTTTAGTCCAATCTCGATTGTGTTTTCGTTATTATTATATAAATCTTCTGCGCCCGCCCCCCTTAAGAGTGCTCCACTCCAATCCCGAAAGAGGTTATATTAAATACATGGAACATGTAGAGAAATATAATAAATCTCAGTGAACCAGAAAAATATTTATTCGACGCAAATATCGACTGCTTATTATGTTTGAAAATTTCAACCCCCGTCCACCATTGCTCCTGGCGGTTAAAACACCAATTGATTGTCTTAATTAAACTCAGCGCCGTCCATAATCATTGATTTGACTCTAATCTTGGTTGTATTCGCATTATTTTCTTGTAACGCCCGTCCACCCAAATCCTTAAGGGTGCTCCCCTCCCAAGCCCAAAAGGGTTTGAAATTATACACGGAGAACATGTAGAGAAATTTAAAGAATCACACTGTTCCGGAATATATTTATTCGCCGCAAAAGTCGGCCGGTTAAAACGTTTGAAAATTTCTACCCTCGCCCACCACGGCTAGACCCTCCCAATTCCGCCCTATCCCACACGTTGCTCAGGTTATCATAAATAAACACTTCGACATGCATTTCCTTGGATTTTACTTCAATCTCGTTTGTTTTTGCATTATTTTATTGTAACTAACCTCTACCCTCACCCCTAGGCGTCCTCCCCTCTCATACTGAAAGGAGTTGAAATTATACACAAACATCACCAGTAGAAATACTATCAATTCCATTAACGCCTGCCGAATATTAATTCCACACGATCATCAACCGGTTAACATGTTTGAAAATTTACAACCCCTCCAACCCCTCGTTGGGAATGTTAAACGGTAATTCTAATGTCATAATTAAACTTATTGACATCCATAATACTTTGAATTGACTCTAATCTTGGTTGTATTCGCGTTATTTTCTTGTAACGCCCGTCCCCCCTTACCCTTAAGGGCGCATCCCACCCAAGCCCGAAATGGGTTGAAATTAAACACGGAGATCATGTAGGGAAATTTTATGAATATCATTGTTCCCGAAATATATTTATTTGATACAAAATTCGGCTGGTTAACTTATTTTAAAAGTTCTACCCTCCGCCCAACCCTTCCTACCCAATACTACAACCGCGCGTTGCCCAGATTGTCATAAATGAACTCAGCGACATCCATTACCTTTGAGTTGACTCGAATCTCAGTATTTTTAGCGTTATTTACTTGTAACCCCCTCCACCGCCACCCCTTAATGTGCTCAACCCTCGTGCCACAAGGGGTTAAAATTAATAAAAATCACATGAGTAGAAATACTATAAATCTAATTAACCCTGAAAAATATTTATGCAACGCAAATATCGGACATTTTAGCATGTTTGAAGATTTCCACCACCGTCCAATCATGCTCCTGGGGGGTGGTGGGCGTGTTACGCCCGCACAGTGTTTGTTTCCCTGTCGCAAAGAACACGTGTACGAAATTTGGTGAAAATGCTTCGAGGGTGTAGATTTGTAAGCGGAACATACCCATATACATACCCACATGTATACACACATACATACCCGCATAAGGCAATTTTATGTAATAGAAGCTATATATATATATAGCTTATTTTTAGCTAGTTTTAAATAGTGTATATATGTATATATATATATATATACACTATTTAAAACAATTACTAAATTTGTAGATATATAATTTTTCCATCTGAAAATAAACTATTTGGTGGTTTTAGCAATCTGCAGTTGGCAGCATTGTATAAAATTAGTGCAAAACATTACGAAATACGCTTTCTTTAATAGAAAAATATTAGTTTTGAACATTTAAGTATTGTTTTTATCATAATTTTATGTATCTTCCAGTGCGTATTGCAAGATATAATTGGGCAACATATTGGTCCCTGATCCCGTTAAATACGTCAAAAGTCAAGTTATTTAAAAGAAAAGTAATGCAATGGATTGTATAATCTTTCATAATAAATTATATTTACCACTGGTTGTGGTAGATTTAATTACACTTATTATTCAATCAAAATATTTTTGCTCAGCTTCATTTCTCAGAAATTGAACATCTATAACGTCGTTCCCAAAAATGGACAACAAATACTGCTATCCTAACCTCAAATTTTTGTTTCACGACACAAATTGCACACAATAATTTGTTTACATTTATACAAATTTATAGAAATACGTTGCGTAAAGTACAATTAATTGTACGTTTAATTCAATATAAATGTTCCAATTTCTGTACATACCTTCGACTGAGAATGCATTAATTGAATAACGACCATAAAAACTTTCGGAGTTCCGTACGTCATTTTGAATACTTTTATAGTTACAAACATATAATTCAGCAGTCGTACCTTAGACAAATCTTATTACCTTTTGAAATATTATACAGGATACAATAATACGTTATATTTAAAATTTTATAAATCTCGACCGACCCACATTTGAAAGTATTATAAGGCGCCATATTGGCGTTATTAAAGATGAAGACGATATTTCTTATTTCCGAATTAACTTTGCGCAAGGATGGTAAAGTATTTCGTATTGTTTTTTATTACTATTTGATGGAGTATTACTGAAAAAATGTTTACTTTTTATTCAATCAAAATATTTCTGCTTTATTTCATTACGAAATACAGAACTATATTTTTATGATGCGTCAATGTCTTGAAAATTTATGACGTCATCGTCTCGCGAAGTAATTTAACACTAATTCGTAACTTATTTCAATTATAATTATTTCCACGTTTATTCTGGGGGTTTCTCACCCCCACAGTAACGGTTCTCGATTTTGGCAGAATATATATACCAATTTTTGTTGAATTCTGTCCACGCGATAAAATTTGTATAGGGAACATACAAACACTCTGCTTTATTTATTAGATTGATAGTGTTCGAAACTTGTAATTTAAATTACCTGTTCAGTACTTCTTTTGTCTTTATGACATTCCATCAATTCATTATTCTTAAAATTAATAATTTAATTATATTAGAAATTTTTTATTTTAAAAGTTTCGCTCATATAGGCTTGAATAATATATATTATGTACATGATTTAATATGTTTAAACATAATCTTTTATATTATTTATATCCTGTCAATATACAGTCTAAGCTTTAGCGAAAGATAGCTACCGCAATATGTGCAAAATCGGAATGTATTAATTTCACATCAATAATAAATTCGCAGTTATTACATCTCTGCGAGTATTTGCGGTTACCGTTTTATATTCCGTTAAACACTAAGTGTAGCACTTCAACAGTTTATTACACCGTAAATCTCTACTTAATGGGTTTCACATTTCTAAAATCACTTCTTTTATTTATTTTCTAACCACAAATATTTATATCACATTATATACGTTTTTATTTATATTTTCACGGAAAAGTATTTACACATTTCAATATTACCCTTACAAATTTTTCTGTAATTTCTACACAAGAAAATTATTTAATATGGCATACTTACATTCTCTAATGCCATATGGTATACCTTTCTGGAGAAATTCCTCATACCTACAGGATTGTCGACCTTCTTTTAAAACGCCATTTAGAATGTTTTTGGAAAATATTGGAATACTGAATCTTTGTGGTAATTATGACAAGTTTCATCAATAATGCTTGTAACAGAAGGAAATATATTTAATACCCATTCAGATGAAAAGGAGTTTGATTCCATATCGTCAGTTTTAATAAACTATACTATTCCATCAAGTAGTTTAGAGATGAAGACAAATATAATCAATAACTAAATTTTAATTAAACCTCTTCTTGTAATAGATTATTCGTAGTATTTGTTAACAATCGCTTTAATTATTTTCATTTGTAATATTTGCTGAATACGTAAAATAATAGTAATACAAAATAAAACATTAAAGGAATACTACAATTAATTAAGCTCTTTAAAGTGTTTATGGAACATGTTTTTATGGCATGTCTATTCAAATTGCACATAGTTTTACCGCTAATGTACCCATCAGAATACAAGACTTATTATATATGTTATTGACCTTCCTATTAAATAAATTATAAGTCATCCAGCGTTTAGTAAATATAGGTTTTAAAGTCTGTGTATCATAATGTCAAAAAATACCATTTTTTACCACTTCAGATATTTAATGTTTCATAAATAACTAGATAACCGTATTTAAATTTATAGTTAGATTAAGTATATACGAGTAGAGCTGTATGAATGGTTTATAATGTTTATTAAATTAAAGCAATTTTAGATTATTATAATATTAACGATTTAACCTTTAGGAATATAATCAGCTAATTCTCGTATCTCGGTTTCATTATAAATATTAAGCATAAAGATGAAGTAATATATTTTAATTCTTGACTTACACTTGATGTCGAGGTAGACAGGGTTGCTCTCACCGTCCCCTTCATTGTTGCTTCCCACGCAAGTGTACAGGCCAGCGCGAGAACGAGTCACAGCCTGGAGCACGAGACTCTGGTTTGTCAGAATCGCTCCAGCCGAGGCGTTGTTGTACAGAGGCTTGCCCTAGAAGGCGAACAGAAGATTTACAAGAGAAAAATAACTATACATACTTATTATATGCAAGTAGTCGACGATAATAGCACCATAAGCTCAGCAGCGATTTTTTGGGAATCAGCTACTCTAGAGAGGTTAGAAGCCGGTTCGGCGTCAAACAATTACAATCATAGGTGAAGAATTTACTATACAGGTAAGTAGAAAACACTATTGGATAAAGATAATTCGTTAATACATAAGCCTATGTTCTAGAGTTCTCATGGACATTGTTAGGCTGCATCATAGAGTTGCTCTTGAGCAATCTGTAGTAATCGTATATACTCGACAACTGACCGTCTTTCGTCCTAGATACAATTTAACACGCATTAAAGAACAGAAGTAACACATGACCAAGAGCCGAAGGATTTTGTGGTAGCATGGAAATAGTACAAGATACCTTGTCCAATACTATCCAAATCAGAGTTAGTGTTGGTAATGTAGCGCACCAAATCACATGCTCTGAAAAATTCACAATTGAATGTATGTATTAAATAATTAAGCACGTACCGACGACAGAAAACATATGCTAGCTGTCAGTTTTGAATGGACAGACATACTAATTGATTAAATTAGTGGGCATATATACCCTTAAGATTGTCTATGGATTGCTGTTTCCCCGGGGGAAATAATCTTAGAGATGATGCAAAATAAATTTATGCGAGGCTAATCTAGTTGTTATTTAACAACGGCTTTTATATGGCCGACATGACCTATTCCACTGAATCTGGAATCATGATTGGATAAATGTGGAATGAGAAGGACCCACGATTCCGCATAAGAGCGCGAATTGACGATGAATATTATACGGTCTTGCGAAGCTCAACCCAGGGAAATGAATGACAGTCAGTCAGGCGGTAAAGTAGTCGGTAAGACAGGCAGTCAGTCAGCCAGTCGGTTAAAATAAGTAACTGGCAGAACGCAGTCGTTCTAAGACTTCGTTCGTAATAATTACATTCTTAAATTATTATTTTTTTAGTTAAAGTTAATAATTTACTATTTCTATTTATTTTTTAAAAAATTGTAATATTTTATTTGAAGAATAATTATTTAAATGTGTTAATTATTATTGATTTATTTCGTTTAACTCATTTCCTAATTATAATAAATAAATTTGAAAAATGGAAAATTTCAATTAAAAGTCACCTTTTTATGACTAAAACTTTTATAAAATAAATGTCACAGTAATAAATTACAACATCAAGCAGTTAAAAGTAACGTTACGTTTTATTAGAAACAATACGAGGCTTCAGTGCTACAAATTTTATTAATATAATTGAAAAAAAATTCGTGAGAAATTATTTATTTTTTTACTAAAAGTATATCAATTATTGTTTTTCCTCACAAATATTTCACATAATCAAAGGAAAACAAAAATATAGTTACGTATTAATTGCAATTACGGGCCTTGAAAATCCTACCACTTAATTGCTTTGAAACGTAAAGGTCGAGTTGCGAGATACTTGTATTATATTACGCTTATGAAAGAATAACAGATGTTTCTTTTAAAATGAAGATTCGTTAGGTAAGGGCTTATTTTTAAGAAAATAAACATTTTCCTGATCACATTTAAATTCTACGTGAAGTGGATCCCCGGAATTCGAAATATTTAATAATAACACATTAGCCTTTAATTTAAATTTTTGAAAATAAAGCTGTGTAAAGATTTTAATTTAACTCATTTTCATCTTATCTACTGAACGTAACTTTTTACTGTTATGAAATTAATCGTCAAAAATATCCAGTCTTTTTATTATATTAAGCGTAGCTTCGAATCATTAACGTTTGAAATTTACTACAAGATTGTAGTATGAATGTGTATGAACCTTTTTGGAAGAAATTAAGCGAATATTAGTTATATGTCACAATATTGTTTGAAAATATATTAAGTGAGTTTTCAAAATATAATTTTATGAGCATATAAAACACAGGAACACGTACATAAGTAAAATTTTATGATAGTTTAACTGAACGGGTAGGATGAGTGGCATACATTTGGAGAATAATTTAAGTAGGTTTTTGTTTTCTTTCACATAATTCTCCATTGAGTCATGAACATATTAATTGTGTTTTTTATAACTTACATTGTGACGCCAGCTCACTTTATATACCCAAGGATTGGATTTAATATTGCACTCGAAGTACACGTCCTGTCCCTCCTTGATTTGACTAGCGTTGAGGCTGCTCCCCAACTCCAAAGAAACAACAGGGACATCTGCAAATAATGACATAATATGTCCATACATAAAAATTAATAGTATTACTAAAATCAGTTTAATTAATAGTTTATTTCATTATGAAATAGAAAATACAAACAAACTAAACACTATGTTTTCAGTAAATTAATTCATAACAGTACTCTTTGACATGAAATCGTATATTAAATATATTTATTATTTTAAACGAAAGTTACTGGTACGTATGTTCTTAAGACAACTCATTGAATAATCAGTGGTACAAATTTTTATGCGACATTGATCTTGCTTACGGATTACAACCCAGCTGAAATATTGGACTGAAAATTATGGAACGTTGGTATATATATTCGAGTCCAATTTTTTTCTTATCAAGTCTCTAATTAATTGGCGAGGAAAATTGAAATACTCAATAACACCTCACCTATAACTTTTTTATATACAAAGCACAAATTATATTTACTTTTGTTGATATAAAATTGTATTCTTTGCTTTGATACAAAAATTTACATTTTTATAATTTATATTAATAAAAAAAATTAATTTTGGTGTTTTTCGGGCTGCATTTTGGAAGGAGTGTTCATTTTATGTGACGACCTCCGTAAATATAAAATATAAGTTTTTTAGGGAACTCAGATGCGGAAAATGGTGCCATATTGTCTCCTTTTTTTTTGAAAATAATATTTAACTATCATTAAAAAAATTTAGAAGGAAAATCGGGGAACTTTTAGCATATTTCTATACTTTATTTATTTATTTTACATTGAAAATTTTTCCTTAGATATATATGTAATAAAATATTATGGTTAAACATTAAAAGGTTAATGAATGAATAAATAAACATCTTCGCTATTATGGACTCTCTATAATGGGCAAGTATCATAAGTATTGACGAACAGATCCAATACCTTATACTGATTATTTTATTATGCTGTATAATCGTCACGTCTAATTTATTTATTTCTCTAGATACAATCAACTTTGATATCAGAAATATTTTATCATGAACAAAATACCTAATAATATAACTCATTTGACAGATTATTGATCATTATCCTTACCAGTAGCTTATTTTGAAATTATGTACAAAATACACCAACAAATTTTTAAAATATTCTAAAGTAAAAGTCTGAAGAGATTTACTCAAGCAAGTAGTTCTTAGTCTGTACTTTTCTTGTAAATAACTGTTTACAATTATTGTTTCTCTTTCTTTATATATTTGCGATTTTCAACTAGTACCGATCGTATATCCGCCCAGTGTACATATTATTTCTTTTATTTCTACTCACGAGGTAATCAAAATCACGCAAAATTTCTTTGTATAAATGCACCGCAAAAATGTAATTTATAAATATTACACGTGTGATTATGCAAAGACTTTAAAAATCCATTTTCTATCATTATTTGTTAAAGATTTTGTTCATTAGCTGTTCCTATTGTCCATGAAAGTCTGACAATAATAGGGGAAGAGATAGGAATTGGACTCGTTACTTGGTGAAGAGTGATTTGCGATTAAAACTGTCGATGGTACACTGATTGTATCCAAACAATGGAAACACTGAAAAGTATGCAACAGTTCATATGCAACACAATGTGGATTTTTAAAAATTAAAATTTATTTTACTGTATAAAAGCAATGAAAATTGGTACACCAGCAAATAGTTAAAAACTCATATTATGAGATATTTAAAAGGTTTTGGAAGTAGTTTTAAATACTCACGATATATTTCAAGCCTCCAGCTGTCTTCCACGGCGCTGTCTGGCATCAGAGGATTCGCTGCCCGACACGTCAGTATTTTACCACTGTCTTCCATTGCAGCAGAGAATGTTAGGATACTTGTCGTAGAGTTGCCTTCTGGACTCGTCTATGAATAAGGAAAAGTAAAATTTAACTCGGTTAAAGGAACATGAAATAAAATAATTTAAATTCTGAAACATGATTGTTGTAATTTATTTATTAATAGTAATTCACAAGTTTTATACTATATTCTTCCTAGAAATGTAAAGAATAATAACTACAAGAGTTTAGGGAATCAATGTAAAAATATTCCACTGAAAGGCGCGTTTTACTCAGTACAGGAGTTTCTTAATCGATACCCTAATAAATAATTATTTTTTGTTTATACTGCAAAAGTGTTGCTCTTTAAAGTACTTATTTTATCTGGTGGTATTTTTTGTTCTTTTCTTTTTTTGTTTCATGCAGGGCCTGCTGTTTCTACGAAATAGCATATTTCTTGACGTTCAGTTTCGTGAAGCGACTTGTCCATCTTTTGTGTTTGTGCTTTCTCCTAGTGATCGTGTGTCAGGTTTTGTGTTTATTATCCCGTGATGAGTAATTCCATAATTTACGATAGTTAATTATTTAAATATTTATTTTTTACGTAGTGTGTATTTAATTTTTTGGAATACTGTAAATATGATAATATATCCTTAGTAATGTTAAAGAATTTTCATTATTATTATTATTATTACTACATATTTTAGTTATTTTGACAGGGAAATTTTTATTATCGATTTTTAGTTATGTTTATGTTAACTTTTAATAGTTATCAATTGTAGCTTCCAATAATTATATTGTAATTTTATGGAAGAACGTATCCTGTTTCCTCATTCGAGGACTAATGGAATAAAACGATCAAATCAGAGGTTTCCCTGCATCACTTTTAGGCGAATTGCCGGGTAGGATCTTAAAACCATAGCCCGGAGACCCTAGTTAATCTTTGGCTACCTTGCTCTACCGTTCCGCATCCCCCCTTTCACACCATTTCCTATGCTATAAGAGGGGAGTTACCACTATGTGAATTACCCTATACATAGCCTGTCTACACCATAAAAAATAGAAGAGAACAGTAAACACTTCGATAGTCAGAGAGCAGTATGTAGTAAAGTCAAACAGTCAGAGAGCAGAGTGTGTTTGGGAAGACCTGACTTTTAGAGTCGGTGACAATACGAATTAAGCAAAGTATGAACTGAATATCATCAGGTTTTTTTTATGGAATATTTTCACAGCAAACCGAGCGTGACGTATGACAGCGAAGCAGAAAGGCGCCGAAAATGTTGCAAAGTGTTGGAAAGAGAGACGAGAATATAATCAGTGCTCTGACCTGTCTATGAAATTAGTGTTCTATAAAAAATAAATAATCACGTGTGCTCAAACGAGAGCAGCTTTAAATAAATGGTATGTACGAAAAAAAAACTTTCTTCTGTAAAACTTTACGTAAATATCGTTTACCGCCAGATTTCTATAACTTTACCAGATTTTTATAACTTTTCAGATTTCAAATAGTTTTTGTTGTTGGTATAAAATTTTGTTATTTTAATTTAAATTCATTTTTGCGTTTGTAACTTGGTTAACTTTCAAATCAACGTCTTTATTTGAGGCTCTATAAACGGCCCTGAAATTTAGATTCTCATAAAAGCTGAGGAATTAACTTAAAAATAATAATATGTAAATTCTACGAAAACCAAATTTGTCAAATAAATAATTATTGTTAACTTTTAAAATAATGGTATAATTTCAACTTCCTTCCTTGTTTATTTAATTAAAAGTGTTTACCACGTAAATTGGCTACAACGTGTTGGCATTTTTATTTCTAGTCTCTGTTCAATACTACATAATTTGGCTCTCCAACATGTGGCTTATTTTCATTTGATTAACTTGTGATACCACAATATATATATATATATATATATATATATATATATATATATATATGCTAATATGAGCATATAAGTGCACCAATACAATACCGATATGTTATGAAGATATTAGTTGGTTGCAGAGTAATATATTTTTCAATTTCAAACATATATATAATATATACAATAATATTTACTCTTAAATATTTGTATGTTCAGAAAGTAATTAATTAATTTATAATGATTCTTTGAAGATACGCTCAATGAACGTGATGTTAGTCAGATTAAAAAATACTTGAATGAATATATTTTTATTTTCATACTTCCAGAAGCCTTACGGAGAACGAATCTGACATTTTCCTTTAGAGATATAAATTACGTTTTTTACAATTATATACATTCTTGTTTTTAGACAGTATTAGAAATAAACAACTTTTTTGAGAAACAGAGTCGTTCTTCTAATTCCATAAGCATTATTATAGTTGAATAATCGATTATTCGTATTCAGTCTATATTCATAAATTTATTTTACAGAAAATAGTAAAAATTAAATAATAAACTACGAACATCATTGAGCAATGCAACTAATACTCCAAGAGTTCTTGTTTCAGAGCTTATAACTGTAGTCACCGTCCTTCAATGTTAAAATCGAAATCTCCTTTAATTAAACTCACCAAACTCAAATTATATTGAGGGGACGATACTCGTGATAATTTTAGACCACCTATCGTGCATAGCGAACACAGAAAGTAAAATGTAGATATTGATTCCCAAGTTTTGCAAGTCTTAAGTTTGACCTCATTTTTACTCACGGAATGGAAGCCTATTATCACGTTACCCACTTCGGGTGCACAGCAAGAAAGGAAACAAAATATTTTATTTAGATTAAGCGAATTGAATATACTTTCGTTTCATTACAACGGGCAATTTAAGTTTCCGTAACTGAACTACCTTTCAAGTGTAGGTAGCTGATCAATTTTATTAAAAACAGTAAGTCAATTTTCCTAAAAAAAATTCAAAAATCAATTATGGAAATTGTATTAAGGATCATTCAGTTACTGATGAATAAATATTGAGACTCATGGCAGAGAATAACTATATAAATAAAAAGTGTTGAAATATTTAACGGAATAAACATAATATCGGTTAAAAAGATATCATAAATTTTCATAATTTTAATTTTACTTCCTCATCGTAAAACAGATACTCTGTATTTTTGAGACAAGGAAACTCAAAACACAAAATCGTATAGCTGTAGAAGCCTTTGCCGGTGGCCAGTTAAACGTAACGGTCACTTACGTCTCCAGTCAGAATTGATCATAAGATAGCATAAGGCAAACATTTCGTTTATTGGAATACTTGACGTTACTGAAATAATGAAAGAGAAAATTCATAACGTGATTAAAAACACAATAGGAAATCTTGTCCAACTTATATTTGCACACTCAATTTTCTGTAGGAGTAGCTTGAGAAGAAACAGTTTAAAAACAAAACTTAGAGTAGAGGAGAAGATATTGCGACGCTTTTTCATGACTATGAGTAATGGTTTTATTAAGTTCTATATTAAGGAGAGATTTGTGACTCGTCGTAATAAGATATATACAAACAGTTTCGTATTAAGAAGCTCCAAAGTTGGAAGCGATTGGTGGCAGATTATTGAGATTCCTTTTGGGTTCCCTGTTTTTCCACAGGATTTGGCGCCATTAATTAATCATTTGTTTCATAACGGAATTTATTTTATTTAGCTTAAACAAAATAATTTAATGTGAACGTTGATTTCAATTTTATTTTACGAAAGCACATTCAATAAAATACTCGTCTATTTTGAAAATTGATAATAATAAAACTAGCCACATACAGACAGAAGAAGTGATGATATAAATACCACACAACGTTCCTGCAAACTTTTTTTCTTTCTCCAGGTGCAAAGAAAACTAAGAAACAAAAGAGCCTAGAGCTTTCTTTGCACTTGAAGATAGGAACGAGGTTTCCAGAAACGTTGTGTGGTATTTATATCATCACTTCTTTTGTCTGTATCTGACTATTTTTCTTACTATTATCAATTATAATATTTAAGTACACAAGAAGTTCTTAATCTCAGAGCATCTTCGCGGGAAGAATAATTAGCAAAATATCAGTGACGTGTATATTAAGTGTTATTGAATCCGTTTATACTGATTCGCTTATCTGCTTTCCTACCGTCCCTAATCCTCTGTCTGTGGAACAGTAGTCTCCTCTTTCATTAATTTTGTAGGTGTCACACTTATGGGCGGCAAAGAAACTGGTTTTAATTTCTTTATTTCCACTTCTTTCTCCTATCACTTCACTTTACTCACAATCATGTATCGCCGCTATTCCTTTCGACGGTAGCCATTGTTTTCACTCCTCACGTCTGATACACAATATTAACTATATTACTTTTCAAATGAGATCCGATTTGAACTTGAAATGTTCCTTGAGCCGGCGAATCAAATTAGTGCTACGTTGTCACATATTATTGTCCATGCAGCTGCAGTAAGGGTTTGTTGTCATTCATTATTGACGATGTCACAACGTTCGTCTAATTCTCTGCTCTCATTAGCTGACAGTCAAAACGTCTACCATTTGAAACAGACTATCGTGTTAAACTTAACTCAACTTATAGGAAATTATTTCCAACTTAAGAAGTATCACCGACGATTATTTTAACTTTATAAATTTTTACGTGTTTTGTCCACGGAACGTTATGGTAACAACGGTAGTTGTCTTACCATCAACAACCCAAAATGACCAGTTCCCGACCTCCAAACTTTCACTTTCAGCCAAATTATCCCCTTTACAATTACTTTTTATTTGGGACTACTTTCCCGTGGTACAATACCGACTCACATATTATAAAAAGTAAAACTGTAAGAAAGTTACTACTTGTAAGAAATAAGGTTATAAGCAGTGGTGGCTTATAACTATTTTAAGTTATGTGCTACATCGTCCAAAACAATTTTCACGACGATAACAATTTAAAATAATAATAATACAACAGCGATAGCGTTACCAATACTCTGTTGCAAATGACCCCACCCGTAATACGTTACATTTGTAATTTAGTCTACATAGTTTCTTGTCTATTTTTTAAAGCGGAATAATTTAGCACCAAGCCGACACGAATTTCTAACACGAAAGAATTTTCCTTTATATATATATATATATATATATATATATATATATATATATATATATATTGCAATATCCCACTTATTTCTAATTATGATTATAGGAAATTATATTAAACACGTTATTAATTTTATCCACAAAACAATTTTATTAATCTAGAATACATTTTAATAAATCAGACTCTGTACCCCAGGGTCTTTACTGGATTGATAAGGAAACGGAACACAAAATTTACAATTAAACAATGCAGTTAAAATAAATGAAAAACGAAATGAAACGAAAATTTAACAATTAACAACTATGAATACAGAATAAAATAAACTTACAATCTCTCTGGTCCATGAAATTTGGATCTCTCGCATACCAGCAAACACTCTCTTTATATAGGCATAAAGAGCACCAGGTTGAGCTCACACTCTGCTTTCACAGCCACCTCTCCTTAATGACGTTACCCTCACGACGAATTCCTCCAAACAACAAACTCTGCTGACAGACAGATTTCCACGACGAAACTCCTACCGACTGATGATGACTGATGTCCAACTGATTACTCTCGGCCACCTAGCTTGGCCTACCATCCGATGATCTCTCCTGACGACTCTAAAACTGCCTCTTGAATGAATAAAACTCCTATTTATTTCGGCCACCTTAATCTGGCCTACCATCCGATGATCTCTCCTGACGTCTGCTGACTCGAACTTCTCCTATGACTTTCTCGTACAGATTCTGCTACCACACTCCACGTCCATCACCTTCCAACTCTCACGTCTAACTCGTCTGAGGTCTCCTGTCCAACTGTTCTCAGGTCTCCAGTCCCACGGTTCTTTTATGTTTTCCCCCTCTCCAGATTATTCCTTTGTTTTCACAGTTTTTGAGTTTCCACGTTCGCCAAACAACACCAGCTGTTGCCTTTCTCACGCTCCGAGAGCCACTCAATACAATTAAAATAAATATTTCCTTTTAATATAATTGTATGTCCATAAAACTTCCGACCAGATGTCTGTCAATACCATTAGCTCTAAGCCGCTAAACGTCCAATTATAGTCCTCCCCTTCTCTAAAATACACTTATCCATCATTTTATTATTATACTTTTTTCTACAAACCACTCAAGAATCCCCAGTCTGAGTTGGTAAACAAAGCGGATGAAATAATAACAAAATTCATGTCATTCTTAACTGGGTATTACAATATATATAATATTTCATACAGTTAATTTGTGATTGTAGTATTGTAGGATCATGCGATAGATTTGTTCGTTATGACACAAGAATTCAAAATGCATCCCCTTAAATGTTTCTTCTTTAAAATAAACTTCGATTGTGATTTTTCCAAACATATTACGCAAAATGTAGGAATACTATTTAAGTTTTGAAAATATAAACTAATTTAAAATATGATTTTTTATTACGGAATGGTACAAATTTAATTTCGCTTCTTATGCCGTCCCCTTACTATGCTGTATATCAGGGCACGGACCTGTGATCAGCTGACATGAGCACGGTGAGGTGGCAGTTTGTTGAGATTTTCGGGCGGTGCAGGGGAGTGCTACGCATACGCATTCCTCATTCCAGTACGCTATCCTGTGGTGTGGAATTTTTATCACAGATAGCATTAGCAGGAGCGACTGTACGCAAGAAATACAGTTTAATGTCTTTGAAATTGAAGCAGAAATTCAATAAGTTAAACACAAGTATTATGGAGGTTCTTAATTATTTTTTTTAAAAAAATGATTCTTCCTAAATTTATTTATGAGCTGTAACACATAAAAACATACGCACGAGCCACCACTGGTTATAAATAATTACTAATAAAAGAGCACACAACCAAATGAAAACTTTTTTTTCTATAGTGTAATAAAGTATCATAAAACAATTGTATGGAATACCAACTAAGAAAATTTGATTGTACGAGGAGGGAGAACTGGTGGCTTTCGAAATGCGCGGTTACAGAATAATTTAAATGGTCAAAAACAAAAAAGGAACAGTAACGATTTAGACAAGATTGTCGAGTGATTTGTAGCACTTTTACGAGTAACTGTTAGAATGACACTCACTCAAGCTTGGTAATTACAATAACAGAAGATAAATTGAATGTAATAAATAGTAATCGAGAGCTTGCCAAGAAATAAGAAATGTTAGATAAGCGAAAGTGTGGAGGTATGTGTAGGCACGGGATATATAAAATACAAAAGCTCATAAAACAATTACTTTAAAAAAAATCCTTCACAAGACTGTTCTTCCGAGATTTTACGTATTTATCAATTTCAGTTCATTTCCATTACAGTATGAATCTTAGAAACCAACTGGCCGATTAAGACACACCGTAATACTAATTAGACCTAAATAAATTATTTCTCACTTATAAGGAACTGTTAAAGAAAGTTACCATTTCTCGTGTGTTGCGCAGTGGTACACCACCCTTCAGCCAAGAGAAGATTGGTGGAGGTCTGGAGCCAATGGCCTCACACTTCAGCTCGTACGTGCTGTCAGCTGACAACGGGCTGTTCTTCCCCGCCATATTTACGCGCAGAGGCCGTACTGAAAAGGAAATACCACAATAATATTAAGTGTACTCTCATACCTGCATTTATTTTCAAATGGATGTTTGATGCTGTCCTCAATGAAGTGATTGAACGAATATTCGTGCAATTTCCTGAGATCCATGTATAATATCAACTAAGAAAAGTCTAACAACAATTCCTCCACACACGCTCATAATATACACATACATATAAACTAAATATATATTCCACCCAAAAATTGCAAAATTATTGAGAGACGTAGTTAGCTGAGAAGAAAGATCGTCGAGCATATTTGAATTAATTAAATACTGTATATGAGCAAACACTGTATTAAATTTACTATGAAACATAAATTACGTGTAACATAAAAGAGCAATGTCTTTCTGAAAGAATAAAAAACAACACATCTCATGCTCAATATCGCGGGGCAGATTGATTGAATTTATTTATTAATCCGTACAATTCTCTTCAATCCACTTTCAACTTTTAAAATTGTTTTCAATGTAATTTTTACCGGAGAAAATAAAATACATTTACTTAAGTTATTTAAATTTATTGTCATTGCAGTTGTTTACAGTCATTTTAATAATAAATATGTACCAACAAGTTCTTTTTTCCCAACCTTTTATTTAAAAATTATGTTCTCATCTACCTAAATAGCCAACAAAAATATCGTTGTATGCATACTGAAAATAATATGACGTGAATGGGGAGACAAAGAAATAACAAATCATTAGCACTTTTATACCAGGAGTACTCAGAAAATAAACAGAATTACGTTAAAAAACTTAAAATATATATTCTGTTCGTTTAAGTATATATACAGAAAAATAATGTAAAGTTAATGTATAAAAAGTGTAAAATAATTTTATATGTAGTACAGATAGCGGGACAGATATTTTTTTCATATAATTGAATTAATACTTGACAGAATCAAATTTTGAATTTGACCTAACGTTGAGGTGCACAAACAGAACTTATGAATGTTTTTTAACGTCAACATAGAAATGAAAATAGAATACGTCTGCTAAAATATATTAATTATATAAAATGGTCAAATGCCATACAAAATGAAATGATGATATAAATACCACGCAATGTTTCTGGAAACATCGTTCCTTTCGTGATTAAAAATATAACAGCCGCTAGAGACAAAACCGCAAACAATCCATGGGACAAACACAAAAGTAAACCATCACTTCATTTTGTCTGTCATTTGGCTATTTTACCTAATTATTATAAACATAGAAAATATTAGTTTCAGTCAGAATTTATTTTGACAATCACAGATATAATATTTTTAATACGAGTTGTTCTACTATGAACATCAATACTATTATTGGGTAACCGATAAACACACAAACTTTTTTATAGCCTCAATTACAGTTAACTTTGAAATTTTTAATATTTTTATACGTAAATTTCTTTATATTGCATCGGCTGGCAAATCGATTTAAAAAAACATTTATAATTAAACCATTTTTTTCTATTTCTTTTGGTTGGGTGATTTTGACAATTACATTTTCCTGATAGCATTTATTTAATGCGTTTAACCTATAACAATGAATACTCTATATATCAGTTTCAAAAATCACACGAATAATATATGCCACGAATATTTCTCGACTATCAGCAGCAACATTTATTTAATTACAGTTTATTTGAAAATTATAATCGAATTGAAAGAATGAATTCGAGTGAAGCTCAGACTACTAACTTAAGGATTGAGCCAGAAAAATGATTTCCTTTGCGGAAATTGAGATGAAAATTTCTTAACAATTAATTATTCTAAAAATTCTAAAATCTTCTCTAGTTTATTGAAGGTACTTTGATCTTGGGACGTACAGCGCTAAATATATGTGCTCGTCCCTAATTAATCTCATCACGGAGGGCCGAGTAGAATTTCTCTGCTATCGGATGCTCATTTGTATTTTTCACAACGTCATGCTGGTCCCGATGTTAACATTGCTCTTAGTTACAGCTTAATTTGCATCATCGTTTGCGGACGCTTCCACATACAGTAAATATCGACGTGCTTAATTTCCGACGCTCGTTTTGTTGAGATTCCACAGAGGAGCAATTGAATTAACTCTCGCGGAAATGGTTGGATGAATGTTCGCCATTGTTGAAAGCAGGCGTTATCTCCGCAATATGAGTTTCGCTGTTTGCAGAGTGCGTAGAGCGCGGACAGAATTTAATTTACTCGTCAAAGTTGTTAGAAAGGTCCCGTTACATGAGTATCATTGCAAATTACTGCGGGCGAATATATTTTATAAAATTATATTTTCACAACTCGGCCAATTTCCTTACGTAACCACATTTATTAATGACTAGAACATTCACGCCATGAAACATTAAAGCAACTGATTTCCAAATCACGTTGGCTGAATTGCTTCATATCGAGGTGAAATCAATTATGGATAATAGCATGTCAAACCACAAATTTATATGTTTAAAATTTATCTCCGTGTTAATATTTATTATTTAAAATTTTCTGGTAGTCTGTTACGTTCGTAACGTTTTGCAACTCGGATCTAAACGAAAAATGAAACGGAAATAGCAGCCAGATTTAGTTGTATGAGTTGTATTAGGGTGTGATTGAACAGATTCCACCCTTCCGCATCCCCCCTTTCAAATCCCTTCCTATGCTATTAAAGGGGAGTCGCCCAAAGTGGATTACCCTCATGTAGCCTGTTGCCCTAAAAAAAAGATTATATATATATATATATATATATATATATATATATTATACAAAAGACTATTAAAATTACAAGCTCTATGTTTGTGTGTCAAATTATGTAATATTCAAAATAAGACAAATTAGTGAAACAAAGATGTCACCACGTTGAAGACAAATAATGTAGTAAACTCAATTAAAATAAAGCCACCACGTTATGAACACTTTAAATTAAATAAACAAAGGAAGGAAATCGAAATTAAGCCAATATTTTTAAAAGATAACAAAAATTATTTATTTGACAAATTTGGTTTTCGTTGAATTGACATTTTATACTGTTAAGTATTGCCTCAGCTTTTATGAGAATCTAACTTTAAGGCCGCTTATAGGGTTTATATAAAGACGTTGATTTGTAAAATTTCACCAAGTTGTAAAAGAAAAAATGAATTTAAATTGACAATAACAAAATTTCATACCAATAACAGAAACTATTAGAAATCTGAAAAGTTATAGAAATCTGGCGGTAAACGATATTTACGTATAGGTTTACAGAAGAAAGTTTTTTTTACATATTTAAAGCCGCTCTGGTTTGGATTATTTAATTTTTATAAACAGTTATTTCACTGCCAGGCCATAGCACTGGATTTATACTAATTTCACTTTCCAACACTTTGGGCGCCTTTATACTTTGCTTGAATTCGTATTGGCACGTTCAATTTTGTGTGAAAATCTTTAATAAAAAAATGTTGATATTTAGTCTAGACTTTGCTGAATTCGACCACCCCGGAATACCATGATCAGGTCCTCCAAAACACACACTCACTCTCTGAATAGCTGAGTAACTGAACTGCTCTCTGCTAATTTTTGGGGTCACAGAACCATGAGGGTAATCCACGTGGTGGCAAATCTCCTTTAATAGCATAGGAAGGGATGCGGAAGGGGGGATGCGGAAGGGTGGATGAAGGTAGCCAAGGGTTAACTAGGGCCCCCGGGCTATGGTTTAAGGATCTTACCCAGTAATTCGCCTAAAAGTGATGCAGGGAAAACCCTAGAAAAACTTGCATCAAGTAGGTCGGAAACTTGGTACTTGTCCGACGCCCTTCCGATGGAGGAAGAGGGTTTTTTCTGTGGGGTCGCAGCATTCCCTTCTCCGTGCCTTGACCAGTTTAGGGGTAGCTGGACGACTATTCCAATACGTTTTCGACAATAAGCCTAGCATCCATTACAGTCTGTACATAATTGCGCCAACAATGCGGTTCTTTACAATACACTGGCCTGAAAGTTACGCCGCCAATAATTTAATAAATAATTTTAATAAAGCATTTCATTACACATTTGTAATCTCTACAATATATATAAATGTTATTAGACTTATGTTGCATTAAATAGTTACGAAAATGAGACTTTCGTATTCACAAATTTACAGCATTAATTTTCAAATAATTTCTAAACATCAGACTTGAAAAGGAAGCACTGCGGAATTTGTAAATGAATTTTATACCTACATAAATAAAAGAATACGTTTGTTGGCTAGAAAAAAATATTTTTGTTTATACGTTTCATGCATTATGATGGACTGAAACAGATTTTATTTGAATTCCAATGTCAAACGCTCACTTTATTCACTTTTCACAAGAAATAGTTACGTCCGATTTCGATACACGTTTTTTCATTATTATACGCAGTTATGAGAAAGCATATGGTTTTAGCAATATAAAAATGATAGAGACTATAATTATTAATTTTTTTGGTTTCCATACGAAAACAATAGAATTCCAACAAAAACTTTTTCTGTGTTATGCACTTCTCTTTTCATATAATAATGTCTTTCACCATTTCAAATTTATAAAATAGTGATTCAGTCTACTAAATTTGATTTTCATTAAGTGGCATAATATTAGTCGGAAAACAAAACCTTGGTAATCAAATACTATCTTATGCTTATAAATATCTATAATATTTAGTACACAATGGATATATTTTAGTATTAAACTAATTATGTCAGTTCATTAACTATGTAGAAGGAGTGTTTTGCCAAAAATTGGGGTATTTAAATTATTAATATGATATATTTTTTAATGTTGTATTGACTCTAGTAATACCATTATAATGGACTCATTTCTGTGTAATTTATAGTGATTTACAGTGTTAGACAAAGTTGTCTGTTACTTATCACAAATATTAAGGATAGTACGTACTGGCTGGCATGAAAATGTGAGAATTCCCAACTTCGTGAAGAGACCCCTGTAATATGTTCTTGAAAAAACTGGATACAAGTCTAGCAATACTTTTTCAAGAATAAAGAATATGTCTTTCCCTGAAGAATTTCCCCCCAAAAAATATTCCATATGAAATAACGATTGGAATATGCAAAGTAAACTAACTTCTGATTTTCAGAACAGTGCATTTTGACATTATTCTGACAACAAATGTAGCTGAGCTAAATTTGGCTGCCAGTTTATTAATCTGAATTTTCAAGAATTTTGAAATAACAACTTCTCAAATTTTATCATTTTGTCAACTTATTTCTAAATGCTTGAAAGCCGCATTTTTAAGTATACAGTAAACCAGAAAGGTTTCAAAAATTCCATAATACTTTAATTATCTTCAGTGGTCAACACTATCAAAGGGTTTGGAAAGTTCTCAGAAGATTCCTAATGGCTATTGCTCTTTGGTAATATCATACGGATAAGACAGAAAATGGCATTTTCTTTCGCGGATTGCATACCTGAAGCGTTAGTAAGCAAGTTGTTTTTTGTTTAACTGTTCGAAACCCTTTTGTAAACCACTGGACGATTGTTTCCCAAACACTGTATGTCACCTTTCTTAAATGTTGCGTATTTTAAAATATCAGGGAAAATTGCACTAAGTAGGGATATTCGATTAACTACTCTTTAATGATTTAAATATATTCTTAATTTCAATAGGAGAAGTAAATATTAAGATAAGTTTCTTTACATTGATGAGAGAGGATTTTATAGCGAATTTATAGCTTCTTCCTTGAATACGTTTACTTTTATATCCTTTTTGTGACACCGTTAAAAACTAAATCTACAATTCAATTATTTTCCCTACCAATATTTCCGGCTGTTTCAAGTTAACTATTACGTTAACAATTTATGGTCCTCCGGAGTCGGATTCAAAATATTGGTAGCAGTTCTATATTGTGCTTCGACGCTTACAAAGTTATAACTTGTGTTACAACGGTTTTCGAGGTTGTTCGTAAAGTACTTCACGACCCTCACATTATCTGCTAAGACTAACAAAATGCCGAAAGCAGACAAGAAACAAATGGAGAGATTAGTACAGGAGCACTATATATTGAAGCAGGAGATTCTGGACGTCAAAAATCAACTTTCTGCGAGATCTTCAATTTTGGTGCCTATGCTGAAAGCGTGCCTACAAAAACTAGAAGTGGACTGGGGAAAATATCGCACGCAGCATGCGGAAATTCAATCTCTGAAGACTTCCGAGGATGAACAGAAGATCTACTTCCAGGACGACCATTTCAACACTACCAGGGAGGCTTTTCAAGAAATATTCTATTTCATCTCGGAGAAAATTTCTGAAGAAACATCTATCCAGAACTCAACACTGAACAACGCTGAAGCCTGTGCACCATCGTCACAAGTAAAGTTACCGCGTATTGTTCTTCCTTCTTTTAATGGAAAAATTACAGACTGGATAAATTTTCATGAACTATTTACATCTTTAGTTATTAATAATAATTCTTTATTATCAGATATTGACAGATTGCATTATTTAAAGTCATGTCTTGTCGGTGAAATCAGTAACCTGTTGTGTGGCATTTCCTTGTCAGATTCAAACTTTGTAGAAGCGTGGAATTTGTTAAAAAGCCGTTTAGATAATAATCGTTCCTTAATTAACGCATACCTGAAGCAATTTTGTGATTTTCCAGCAATTACCTCTGATTTCCTACCAAATCTTAAAAAATTAAGAGATACTTCTAATTCAGTTAGAACTGCTTTTAATAATATAAAAATTAAGTCAGAAGACCATTTTTTAGTCTATTTGATTGTTTCAAAATTAGACATACAATCCCGCAAGGAATGGGAAATGCATTAAGTGATACAACTGAATTTGTGAAATATTGTGATTTGGAATCCTTCATTTCATCTCGTATAAGTGCATTAGAAGCTATTCCCGTATATAACTTTAGATATGTCAAAACACGTAATGGTCAACAATTTTCTAAGAAAAAATCATCAAATTCTCATCAAACATCTGTGATTAAAAAATGTTGTTTTTATAATGGTGATCATAAGATATATGCTTGTGATGCATTCAAGAATTCGTCATTGTTCAATCGGCATTCTTATATCCGAAAGAATCAACGCTGTATTAGCGAAAGGCCATAATCTCCAGGCCTGCCCTAGTAAGTTTTCGTGCAAACATTGCCATAAGAGACACCATTATCTGTAACATCAAGAAGCAAATATCAATTTGAGTTCTTCTAATCTAGTTTCGTCAGATAATTTAAATTCAGAAAATTCGTCTCATGTAAGTCCATCAAACCCACCCATTAGTAGTCATTTTAATTCTATTGAAAAAAGCAAGTTGCAACCATTGTTACTTGCTTCAGCTCGTGTTGTGTTACAAGCTGCTAACGGTAGACAAATTCAAGTTCACGCCTTGTTTGATCAGGGTTCAGAAGCTTCCTTTATAAGCGAATCTATTCTTCAAATATTATGTTTACGTCGTTCCCGAGTATCAACTTCTATTTCGTCAGTTGGTAGTACCACCGTAGCAAATATTTCTAATTCCGTGAATGTTATCATTAACCCTATAGATAACCCGGAAATTTCATTATCTACCACAACTCTCGTTGTTCCAAAAATAACTAAATATGTACCTAGATAATTTACCATCTCGAGCGAATTGAACCATTTGCAAGATCTTAAACTTGCAGATCCTTACCCGTCTTCCAATGATAAAATTGATTTCCTTATTGGTGCTGATTTATACAGTTCTGTACTTCGCGATGGATTACGTACAGGTGCTCCTAGTACACCAGTAGCGCAATTAACTATATTTGGATGGATAACTTCAGGACCTCTACCACTCCACCCAATTAATTCTCACTCGGTCCATATCCATCATGCCTTTGATACATCATTAAATAAATTATTACAAAGATTTTGGGAAATAGAATATATCTCTGATCATGTTTCGCCTCAGGATGAAAAGGAATGTGAATCTCACTTTGTTAAAACACATTACCGTACTCACGAAGGGCGTTATGGCATTCATCGTTTCGTAAATTAACCGTGGAAATAGGTCTGTCACATAAAATTGCTCTCAATTCGTTTCTTAGGTTGGAAAATAAATTACAAAGTGACCTAAATTTACAACAATTGTACTCTGATTTCATTACTGAATATTTGACATTGGGTCATATGCATCCTATTGAGGACGATGAGGTTGATAAAGTCAAACGAGTATTTATCCCACATCATCCTGTACTTCAAGAACACAGTTCTACCACTAAACTGCGCGTAGTTTTTAACGCATCTTGCCCCACCTCTAATGGCATATCTTTAAATGATATACTTCACGTTGAACCAAAATTACAACCGGACTTCAGCTATCATACTTCGATGGCGATTACATAAATATCTTATGTCATCAGATATTGCTAAAATGTTTCGACAAATTCTCGTTGCTCCCGAGGATAGGCATTTTCAATGTATCCTCTGGCGTAATTCTGCAAATGAACCAATGAAAGCCTTTGAATTAAATACTGTCACATATGGAACTGTATGGCACCCTTTATTGCAAATAGAGTTTTATTACAGTTAGCGAATGACGAACGAGCTAAATATCCTTTAGCTGCAAAGATTATTCAATCGGATACTTATGTTGACTATATATTCTTTGGTGGTGGCACTTTAGAGACTGTTCAGGAAATGCAAATTCAAATTTCCGTCTTAGCTAATTCTGCTGGGTTTCAACTTCGTAAATGGTGTAGTAATTAACCTGCACTCCTTTCTAGTATTGATTCGTCTGATCATGGATTGGCAGTTGAATTTCCTTTGAAGAAATTACAAGTTTGAAATTATTGGGTATTTTTTGGAATCCTAAAGAAGATGCTTATAAATTCAATGTTTCCCCATCAATAAATACCACTATTAATAAGCGAAACATTCTATCTTCTATAGCTAAATTGTTTGATGCTCTCGGCTGGGTTATTATTAATGCTAAAATACTTCTTCAATCATTGTAGCTGTTGAAAGTTTCCTGGGATGAAGAACTGCCAAAACCAATTGTTAAAAAGTGGATTGAAGTTAGAGACAATTTATCAGCTCTATCTTCTGTAACTATTCCTCGCTGGACCTATTATGATAAATATATTGATGTTGTCGAACATCATGGTTTTTCAGACGCTTCAATCTCGGCTTATTCTGCTGTTGTATATATACGTATTGTAACCAGGTTCTATATTTGTTTCTTTATTGAATGCTAAAACAAAAGTCGCTCCTCTTAAAACTTGAAGTATACCTCGATTGGAGCTCTGTGTCGCTTCTATTCTTGCGAAACTGATTGTTACTGTTCAAAAGGCATTAGATATTTCAAAAATATCATTACATTGTTGTTCAGATTCAACTATTGTTTTAAGTTGGCTGCAGAAACCTGCCGCTACATGGTCAGTGTTTGTTGCAAATCGAATTTCAAATATTCAGACAATTATTCCCGATGCTATTTGGAGACATGTTCCAACAAAGGATAATCCTGCTGACTGTGCTTCACGCGGTTTGCCACCTGCTGAATTGCTAAATTATTCTTTATGGTGGAATGGGCCAAAATGGCTTTCTTACCCTTCAGACAAATGGCCTACATCAGTAATAAAATTAGAATCGACTGAACTCGAGAAACGCAATCAATTTACTTCACATCATTTAGAAAAAACTGATGCTATTTATCTTCGTTTCTCATCTGGGTCAAGACTATTTCGTGTTACCGCATACATGATTAAATGTATTGATGGGCTAAAACGAAAATCTGAGAGAACCATATTTCTTTCTGGAAATGAAATTACGCACGCTGCTGAGGTTTGGATCAGGTGCATTCAAAGTGAAGAATTTGCTACAGAAATTTCTCTTATCGATAAAAAACGAGAACTTCCTAAATCCTCTAAATTAAGATCATTAAATTCCTTTCTAAATTCATCAAATATTCTTAGAGTCGGAATTCAACGTTACAAAAGTGTCGGTTATTTCCCGCCATTCTTCCTCGACATTACATATCAACACTAATAGTTAGACAAATGCACCAGAATTTATTACATGCTGGTACTCAATTAACTCTGGGTGTTTTACGAGAAAGATATTGGATTCTTGGAGCGAGATCTCTTGTCAAGACGGTAATTCACAATTGTGTAACGTGTAGTAGATTTAAAGCTTCTACCAATTATCAGCAAATGGCTGACTTGCCTTCTGTGCGGTGTTCTCCTCATCGTATCTTCTCTCATACCGGAGTAGACTACGCTGGACCTTTTAATATTCGCGAAAGCTCTGGTCGTGGTCGTAAATCGCATGTCTTATATAGCTGTCTTTGTTTGTTTTTCTACTCGTGCCGTACATTTACAACTCGTTAACGATTATTCTTCCGCAGCATTTTTAGCGGCATTTCGTCGATTTGTATCTCGACGCGGTATACCTAGCAATATGTACAGTGATAATGCCGCGAATTTCTATGGCGCTAATAAAGAATTATCAATTGAATTTCACGCCGTTAGGAAGGACCCTAATGTTGAATCAATTTTTGCAAATGATGGAACTACATGGCATTTTCTGCCGCCAGCAGCCCCTCATTTCGGAGGCTTATGGGAGGCTGGTGTGAAAAGTGTCAAAAATCATTTACGAAAGATCGTTGGCACAGCCACTCTAACTTATGAAGAGTTTGTTACACTCCTAACTCAGATTATTGCTTGAATTCACGTCCCATCGCGCCTCTTAAAGATGATTGTGATTCTTACGATGTATTAACTCCTGGACATTTTTTGATTGGTACATCTTTAAAATCTATTCCTGACTCTTCTGTTTTAAATTTAAACGATAATCGACTTTCTCGCAGGCAACTAGTACAAAAGCTTGCAGAGCGATTCTGGAGATTATGGAGCCGTGATTATTTGTTGTCTTTACAACAGCGTAATAAATGGGTATCAACAAAGCCTAACGTCAAGTGTGGCGAAATAGTACTAATTAAAAATACTAATCTTCCTCCTACTAAATGGGAATTAGGACGCATTATTTCATGTTCACCCGGACGAGATAATTTAGTTCGTGTGGTAACAATAAAAACAGCGAATTCTCATTTCGTACGCCCTATAAAACAAATTTGTAAATTGCCTGTTCCTATTACCTTTCAGAAATAAAGTTAGTATTGTAATTGTCTCAATAAAGTATATCGATATATATGTATATTAATAATAAAATTCAATAATTAGCTAAGAAACAAACCTTAATATAAAATTGTTAAAATGCTAAATATTTTCACATAAACTGTATGTAATGTATCAAGCCTATATGATTAATTGTTATAATAAAATAAAGTACACCCTGCATACCATTCTGTAAATAAATAAGCCAATGATAATATAGTATGTAAATATTGAATGTAATTAGAAAATTCTTTACTTGAATATTGTTAATTTTCTGCACTTTTTATTATTCTTTGTAATGTAAATATTTCTTTTTTTTCTTGTACCTACAGCTTTCAATATTTTGTTTATTGTATATAATGCTTTGTAATTATGCATTTTGTTTGTGTTTGATAATTTACTTGATTTTGTAATCTTGCGATACCTCAGTCTCGCAAGGCTGGCGGTATGATCAAGATTGGTAATGTAGTGGAGGGGAGGCCAGATTGCCGGACCCTATTGTTTTGGAAAAAACCCTGGTCCGAGGGTAGGGTAGAAAAAGTACAGTAAGCTTTGAGGAATCTAGCAGTGGTCAGCTCTGCAGTGTGGTGTAAACATTCTGCTAAATAAATACGCACAATATTAAATATTAAAACTAAATCTACAATTCAATTATTTTCCCTACCATTGTTTCCGGCTGTTTCAAGTTAACTATTACGTTAACACTCATTGCTTAATAAAGTTCACGTTTATTTTCCTAGTTATTAAAACAATTGATTTTATTTTTTAATTATAACTACTTTTCTTTGAAAGCTCACGTCAAAACGGTATCTAATGGTTCGAGTGAAAAAATTAAACTTATTATTTAAGTCAGGGAGAACATATAAATCATTCAATGATTCCACAAAACCTTCTGTTTAAACCTTTGTAACGATAATTCATCTAGTTCCTTTACTTGAATAATATTTTTTCTTAATGAGTGTTGTGCAGAAAAATTTGTATAAATATTAATGGAACATCATGATCGTACAGACCAATGGCCAATGCTTGGACGCTGTATATAGGAAAAAACAATCAGTTACCGTGCCTCCGCCTTCATGAAATCTTATAGGAAAACTTACAATTGAACTTGGATAAATGATATTTTTAATATTTGTAACTGTACTTTTGAGTTGTCATTTAGTAAGAAATTTACATTAAAATCCCCACATACGAAAATTTGTAGTTTAATTTTATACAATTACTGCAACAATGCTTCAAACTGTAATAGAAATACATTAAAAATTTTATTTGGTGATATTGAGACTACTATTAATTTCTAATTTGGAAATTCTAATAGAGTAGCACAACATTAAAAAAGCAGTTCTTGAGTAAATCTATCTATGGCATAACATTTTAATTTTTAATCCCCTAAGTAAAGTTGAATAACCGGGTACTCTACACTAAACAAATTATTGAGTTCAATGTTTTGTTTAAATAATAATTAATGGGTCTATGCCTGCTATTTTCCTAGATGATTATTGCACAGTCAGGGAAAGTCATGTTCTTAACCAGGTGCGTATTTGTGATTGACTGTAAGCATGAATTATGGCTAATAGCAGACAAGTAAGCTTGTCTTTGAGCACTGGATGGTACAGGGTTGGCATGCATAATAATACCTGTGGGTGAGTTACGTGTGGTGGTTGTGGAGATTGGTTGCGGTTTCCGTGCTCAATTTGTGCCTGCTCTTGTGGCTCCTGGGAGCGATGGCACTGAATGTACGTAACTTTCCCCCTCAATGAGACTCAGATATCCAACACGTGGGAATCACGAAAAAAGCCAAAATTATAAACGGTTGTGTTTTGAAAATTGAATAAAATATTTTAAAGTATAACTTTCCTTTAAACATAATCTCTCACTTTTTGAAAAGAGTAAATATATTTCAGCAATAAAAATATTTAATTAACTTCCTAATAGCATGAAAATTGTAAGGAGTGACAACGTATTTATTTAAAAATGTAAAACTTTGCTCATTAACATTGTAAATCGGCCTGAATCTAACGATCAGTAGTTCCGTAGAAATTACTGCTTAATTTACGTAATATTAATATAAATCTCATACTTCACAATTGTTTATTTCATGTATAACGGACGAGGTTTCCAGTCGCTGGGAAAAGCTGCCACATAAATATTTCCGGAGCGAAATTTTTTTTTGTATATAATCTTGTATTTATCAAAGTGTAGTGTTATTTGTACAATGCAGTGTTACTTGCGGAATTTAGTGATACTTGTGAAGTGAAGTTTAAATTACAAATAATAATTGTTATCCTTACTTTACATACAAGCTGCCGAATTTCTGTAATGTTTAATCTTTGTAATGTGCAGAAATCCTGACAAAGTATCTCTGATATAGAATTCTTCCTATAAAATGTAAACTTTTGCAGCTATTCATATTACTATTTTTGTATATTTGCTTAATCTATTGTATTGACGCATATCCTATTCAACTCGTATTTTCAATAAATATCATTTTGACTTATGCCATTTCCTCAGCATAGGACTAATGCAATTAATAAATCTAATCTAATTTTTAAAATAACAACGAAAACAATATGGCCTCTGATTCATTAAATTCTATTACTGATAATAAACAGAAATTTTAGCAGGATTTGAAACATTTTACGAAAACAATCGATCACCAACCACAGATGTAAAAATATTACTTCAATGCTTGTTTCTTAAAACGTTTTACTTCTATTAGCAATATATTGAAACCTTTTCTTGGTCTCTCACAAAGTGTTTTATTATTAATATATATTTAAATACATTTTATAATTATAAAATATTTTTAATAATTATCAAATATTAATTTAATGGCACAGAAACGTTCCTATATTCTTCAGGATGTGTCTGAATGAAAGGTTTGTCGATGTTATTAACGTTTCCTCTGGTTAGAAACGTATTCATAGCCAGACTGAGAAAATGTTTATAACATCCATAAACCTTTTAGTTAGACTACAGACTGAAGAGGGTACAAATATGGGCAGAACCGTTGTTGTGCTGTAAATTAAATTTTACGATTGTTAAAAAGTATTTTTTAATTATAAAAATGTCTGTTAATGGCCGTTAAATGAATATTATTTTTAAAAACAGACGTAAAAATAATTTTACATTAAAGGGTGTTATTATTTCTTTACTTATTTATAACCGTATACAATTTTAGTGTATCAATGTTCTTACGAAAATACTAGGTAAGAAACACTTAATAACGATACAGGTGTAATAGTTAAACACGATACTTTACCGTTAAAAGATCTATAGTAAATGTACGTACAAATTAATAAATGTCCAACTACAATACCAAATGTACATTTTTTCATTATTATTCTATCAAAAGCAGTTGCAATTAAAGACGCAACACAAAGATGCAAAGAATTATCTCATTGGTTGTCATATGCAAGGGTCGTTCAGAAATTACTGGACTTGGCACAGAGAAGGCGTATGAACAAACGGTGATTCGTAGTTGAGTTATGTGTTACCTCAATTAATATGAAGTTTCAACTACGTTTCTTCAATTATTTTATACTTATAATTAAGATAAAAAATCAAATAAAACCCATAGTATATCAGTTATAAAAAGTTAACCGTAAAAGCTTTAAAGTTACATTCGTCATTAAACGAATCTTAATCGTTGTTTTCAGCGGCAAAGAAGTGGTCAGGTGAACTCAAACGCGATTGAACCATAATTTTGGACGATGAGCGCACTGAACTTCCAGCAACCGTTAGAACCGAAGTTAAAATCGGAAAAATCCACAACGTAGGCCAGAAAGTTCGTGGGTTGAATATACGCCAATTCTTCATATTGGAAAGATATCAGTAGACAGTGTTGAAAACAATTTTAACCGTTGCCGAGAAACGCGCTGAAAGAAACTTTTCTCAGCAATATTTTGGTCTTTTCAAACGCATCTCAACGGAGTTTTTACGATTCCTTAATTTTATTGATGTAACATGGTTCAATTGTTATACCCCTGCGTCGAAGAAAGGGCCGACCTGGATGGATGTTATCCGAAGAAAGTAAAAACTGTTCCAGCAGTCTGTAAAATCATGGCCCTTGTTTTACATTTAATTGCTCTTGGTGCAATTATCATAGACTATCTGGAAAGAGGCAAAACAATCATCGGAGAAAAATGCGCAGCAAATTGAAGAAATAGGCTAATCATACGTACGTATTTCGTACGGACAATCCGTATGTGATTGAGCTTTGTGTGGTCCGGTCCGTAATTCAGATATTGTTCGTTTGAAGCGCTTAGTCCAATAGACAAAAATTCTCGAAAAAATTAAGTTAACCGGTAAAATTGATGTTTTTGTACTGATAATACAAACAATAATTTTGAGGGAGCCCCATGTAAAGGGAAAACAAATAAGTTTACAAAATTTAAAGGAAACGTTGGTCGTAACTTGCTAGATATTGGGTGCCCAGCGCAAATTATGCATAATTGTGTTCAATACGTATCCGATAAATTACCTATACATATAGAATCATAGTGATATATATTTATAAATATTTTCATATCTATACGGTCAGAGTTTCAACTCTTAATTTTTTTTTGCAATCTTGCGCAAGTCGATTACAAAAATGTACTATCACACTCTAGTACTACATTTTATAGTTTACTATCAGCAATTCACCGAATACTATTACTATATGAATGCTTGAAATCATATTTCTTACCATAACCAGAAAATGTCCGTCTAAATTTGATAAAAACATTTTTGAAGATTCGGGAAATGAAACCTGGATGATATATTGTGGTAATTAAAAAGAAATTTAATGAACAAATATTTGGACTCGCATGGTCAACGCCAGAAGGCACACGAGTTGTACCCAAAGATGTAATGGGGGATAATTGAGCGGCAGATGGCAAATTAGAGGAGGGTGAGGTAAGTGTGTGTGCCCGGCTCTGCGAGGATGTGTGAAAAAGTGCGGCCGAACTCAGTGGGACGGTGTGAAAAGGTGCGCCCGAACTCTGTGGGGTGATGTGCAAAGGCCGTCGTGAGTTGTAGTTGGACTGCACACGGGTTGTACCCAAGAACGACGTAATGGTGGATAATTGAGCGGCAGATGGAAAGTTAGACGAGGGTGTAGGGAAAGTGCGCCCGAACTCTGTGGGGCAGTGTGAAAAAGTGCACTCGGATTCGTGGTGGTGTGCAAAAGAAAGAGATATAAGTCGTCGTAAGAAGAAAGAGGGGGAGTCTGTTAGCAGCGTTCGTTCGTTGGTGTTGGTCCTCGTGGACATCGGGCCAAGATAGGTGGCCGAAATAAATAAGGCGTCTGTTAGCAGCGTTCGTCGGTGTTGGTCCTTGTGGACATTGGCCGAAGTTCGTCGGGAAGAGAGCAGAGGAGGTCGTCGTGAGAGGAAGAATCTGTTAGGAGAGTTCGTCGGTTGTGGTCTTAATGGACATTGGGCAAATTTAGGTGGCCGAGATAAATATAAGTCGTCGTCGTAAGGAAGAGTCGTCGAGAAGCCGTCGTGAGTTGAGAGAAGAAAGTCGGGTGGTGATAGTCTGCCGTTACGGGAACAATCTGCTTAGTTCTACTGACGAAAGTGTTCAGTGTAAAGCGTGTGCACAACTTGTTGCTCATTATGGCCTATATTTAAAGTGAGTTACGTGTGGTATGCGAGTGAGCCGAATTTAATGGATTACCAGAGACTGTAAGTTAGTATTTCATATTATTCATATTTGTAAACTTAGAAGTATAATCGCCAGATTTCAGAATTCAAATTTGGTTATTGTATGTGTTTTCTATATTGCATAGTAAAAATTGTTTAACGAGTATTTGTTTTATTAAAGGCCCAGTAAACGACCTTGAGAAATAGAATATTTTATTTAAAAAAATTAATTACTAACTGTTTTAAAAATTCATTTGATAACCTGTCTAAATGCAATTGTTTTGTGTGGTAACAAATTAATTTGTTTGTCTATTTTAAAATCTTGATTTCTTACTAAAACATCCAATAATTTTAATATTTGTGTTTACTACAATATATATGTTGTAGTAATTAAAATGAAATGATTAATTAATGAACAAAATTTGGACTTGTATTGTCTGCGGCCTAAAAACACACGAGTTGTATATAAGAATATGTGGCGATTATTGTTGCTGGCTAGGATTGTCGAAATTCATTTTTTCGAGCCGCGCATAGCACAGTTTTGTGGGGAGCGGTGCTCCTGAGTGCTCGAGAGTATATAGTATATAGTCCGTGAGCGAATAATTACGTCATCTAAACGCTAATTATTATATTTCTGAGTCTAACTTACATTCTCAAGTAGGACCGTGTCTTCAATTATTGGGAGCCCCAGGATATTGCATCCAGCAGATAACAAACTTTTGAATGTGGTGGTATGATTTTTATAGAAGGAACAGCGAAGCAAGTGAAGTGAGTCAACTTGGCAAACAGTATGTGTTGCCCATTAAATTCAGTGTATAATGGCCTGTCTATAAAGTGTTAATAATTGTTTGTGTGAACGAGCCCATGTCCTTGGTACAAGGAAACATTAAGGTAAAACTGCACAACTTACTATCTGTAAACCCACAAGTAAATGATATTATCGTCAGATTTCAGATTTTAAATTACAAATCTCATATTTTGTATTGTAATGTTCTATTGAACTTTTTTGAATTAGTTTGAATTAGTGCCTTGATACCTTTGTGAATATGATTGTTTAATAAGTATTCATTATTGAAGACCCGCTGATCAGCCCTGGGAAATAGCCGTGGTATTCTTCTAAAGTATTAATATATATGTAATGTGATATAAATAATTTGCTTTAATACATTAATTTATTTGTATATTTTAAATCTTGATATTTTAATTAAAATATCCGATCATTTTAATTGTTTTAATACAAAATTGGCGTCGTAAACGTGTGGTTTTTCTTAGTTAAATTTTAATTGTTTTGGTAATTATTTTATTGGAAGCCCGATTGTGATTTGTAATTATAAAATTAGAGTCACTACAAATTGGCATGATAACGTGCAGTTAATTTTCCTTTGTATTAATTAAATACTACAAAACGTAACCTCAACGTGAAATCTTGGGTTTTATTAAATTGTTTAAAAGAAAACATTACAATATATATGTATATATATATATATATATATATATATATATATAGATTTAACGAAAGAAAAAAATAGTTTTGCACATACTTATAAGTTTCAATTGATTCATTTTAACCAAAACGTATTTAGGGTGAAATAAATGAATCCCCCATTTTAATAAATTAAGATATTTCTGAATTAAATACAATTAAAGTTACAGGAACTTTTTGATGAAATAGTAACGATAAATATAATACAATAACTAACTAAATTTAAAGATTTGGAATCGACATCACAAAAAGGTTTGAAATGATCCAGATTTCACGGTCAACACACAATGAATGTGGGAATTTGATGAAATTCATCGCGTATGTTTAAATTGGACATCGTCAGTAGTAGAATGAACATTTTCTTTTATTAATAATGTCTGGACATCCGAAAGCAGTAGGCTGCAAATTTCGTGTGTTAAATATTTTCTGATTGCAAAAACTACCAGCGATATGAATTTTATAAAATTTTACAATACCTTAAAAAAAAAAAGTTTCGTTTTTAAAGGACGAAAAAGACGCATGAGGAGCTATTAACATCTACAAATTTTTTTCAAATACATTTTAATTTTTGTTATAAAATAATTAATTTTGGTAAAAAATATAAATACGTATTTTCATTAATGTTATGTTTATTGACGTTACGAGGGCTGCGGGATTTGAGGTCTCAAGAATGGTGTTTGGAAGGTGATGCCTAATATTATAGTAACCCTATGAAGATCTACTGTCCACATTGGTTAAGAAAAACGTCATTATTCTCAATCACACGTATTCAGCTGTTTTCTTTAGACCTACATGAGGGTAATCTACGCGGTGGCAACTCTCTTTAATAATATAGGATGGGATTTGAAAGGGGGATGCGGAAGCGTTAACTAGGGCCTCCTGGCTATACTTTAAGGATCCTAGTCGGTATTTTCCAAACAGTGATGCAGGACAATCCCTAGAAAACCTGCAATATAGCAGGTCGGGCATTTGGTACTTGTCCCACGCCCTTCCGATGGCGGGAGAGGGGTTTGCTGTGGGCCGCAGCATTCACTTCTCCGTGCCAAGATCTCACATTTAGGAGGCACCTAGCCGACTATTCCAATGGGAATAACAGACTACTCTTACCGTTTGCCCAAAGTTTGTGACCCCGGAACATAAAGGTCTCAAAACAGGCCGTGGTACCTCGTCTTGGAAGTTTAGTTCAATAACGGAGAGAGGAAAAGCATCCCCAAAGGTAACACTCTCCGTCTCTCCAGAAATACAGACTCTGAGCAGTCTCTCATATAATCTCAATTCCAGACTTATATCAGAGATGCTTCACATTAAATCAAACATCACAGCAATTAATGTACAAACAGACACTATGAAACTCAACAATTGTTACATTCCCTTATTATTACGTTAAACCTTCTGCTTTTCCATTGTCGTTGCTCCCTTATTGTTACACTAACCCTTCGGCTCTCCCATTGTCGTTACGTTTTCGTCGCCTTTGAGTGCTGTTAACTGAAGAAAGGCATAAGGATTCCAGACACGTTGTGTGGTACTTTTATTATCACTTATTTTGTCTGTATTCGGCTATCTTTATTATTATTAAAATTCTATTTCCTTAATTTTCCATTTCCTTAATTTTCCATTTCGAAGATAAATCTCAATAAACTATAAAATACTAATCTGTAAGATTCACGGAAATGGAAACCACCTACGCTATTATAATAAAATAACATAACAACATAATCTGATATAATAATACAGGGTTTCTCCTGTAGACATTTAATCTGGTTCGTGTTGTTTGTTGACGATAAATCTGCAGGCCCAGGTTGGAACAGGTCTAATGAATACGGTCGGGAGGCCGCCACGCGGAGACGATGTCGTTGTGGGAGGTCCGCGAGAGTCCTCTTACGATCCTAATTAGGCCCGTAAATCCCATAAATAAAGTAACCTTTCTCACGGTAAAGACGGAAACACAGTACAGAGCGCCGCCCCTGGGATACATAATAGCATATATAAGAAATGAGTTCGTAGGAGCAGTAGAGGAAATTGTTTTCATTTTCCAAGATATTGTTCTGCACGCTTCATCCATAGTACATGTTCTTCTGTTTGTACCAATCCTATCCTCATTTTTGCGAGATGCTGGCTAGAAAAACTTTCATTCTGCTGAATTGGAGTTAAATCCAGTAGCTCCTTGCAATGCAAGAAATGCTTGGAAACAAATGTCGTTCGCACTTTGGATTATTAAAGTTAACTATATTCAGACAATACATTATTGTGCTGCAGAAGAAATGTGATTATAACTTTTTATAAAAATAATCTTGCGCATAAATATTGAGTTTAGAATTTTAAAAGTTTTTGTGTAATTTGATTATTAACGTATCCAGAGCCCACACGCTGTTGAAAATCACATATACACACAAATTCTAAATTTGGAATTGTAATTTCAGAAATACATTTAGTTACGTAGAGCATGAAAAATTTACAATACAATAATCGTGAGCTCTAGTTCAGAATATAAATACTATTTTATAATACGATATACAATATAGAAATTCGTTGTCACACCAACCTAAAAGTTTACATTACTTTGTTTACGTCACTTTTAGGTTGGTGTGACAACCAATTTCCGATATTATTTAACGTAATGTACCATAAATCTATTTTATTGAAATAAATGTCTGACTGTTTATAATAATATAATTAAATGAATATACTGCCTTGAGTCCATAACAAAAATTAATTTTACGACGTTCTGTCCTCTTTTAGGACTTCAGGTTGGACAGTTTTTAAAATTTAGAAACTAACTTAAGCTCTTATAAGGTTTTATAAGAAAAATTGCAAATTATTTTGATTCATTCAATTTTATTTACAATTTTGTATATAAATAAAGCATAAAATTTAGAGACAAGGTTCGACTGTCTTTGTTTGTTGCAACCGAAAAGAAACTTACGTGACAATGTATTTTTGACTGTACATATCTTAAAAATACTAAAAGGTTCTAAATTTTATTACCATAATATGTAACAAAACTTTTAAAAATATTAAATTAACTGTCATAAATTTTGTTTAAATTATTGGTATCAGATTTTACATTTAAAGCTGTTGGAGTGGGACGGATATGCAACATCTCACTCATCAATTTTGAAAAATATATTAAATCTTCGTCTGCCATTATTACTTTATCCCAATAAAATAAGTGAATATACATGAGGTACATGTTTTTGGACATACTTGATCAATTTTCACAATTCTATTTAAAATCGTTTTAGCGATCTCTTTGTTTGGCGTTTACAAGAGGCAATGCAATTAGTACAGTTAATTTTGTAAAACACATTATACTTTTCTAGAATATTAATCTTTCCTTAATATTATTAACTAATTTTGTGACATTATTTAAGTCATTCAACAATATAAATTCTTATTTTATTTGTATGAAAAATATTTTACAAAATAAGTCGGTCGAAGATGAACTGTTTTCCGTTAGTCGTGTTTAAGCATAACTTGAAATCCAGGTCGTTGTTTATTTTAAGTTATTTCATCATAACAGATCTTAATACCTAGTTAAATACAAAAACGTACTAATTCAATGAGCCCTATAATATAATATATTAGTCTAGAATATTAGCAGGTGATGCTATCTAGGGTAAAATGCCTCCACTAAGTTTATACTGACGCGTTCTCATTTTCCAGAACTACCCAACAAACCTGTAAAATGCAGTCAACCACTAACAATTCCCCACATACTCTTCTATTTTTTCAGATATAACTGCATCAGAAGTGCTACAATCGCAAAACACCAAATCCCTGACCTATGTACTTCAACGAGAGCCGTCATGCAGCTCATAAAATTTGTCGAGGAAGCAAACCTAAGTGAAGAAGTATAGAAACCCAATTACAAATAATTTTAAGAATACAAATATATGTAAATAAGAACTCCATGTTGATGATATTAAATAATATGCGGGTCGCCAATGACCACGACGCGACCATTATAAACCTAAAAAAGAATAACAGTCTCTTGCTTACAACTATTGAAAAATGCGTGACCGATAATAAGTGAACACAACTAGCCGAATTCTTCTGCCGATGATGGTCAGAACACGACAGGAACACGTTGTGTATTAATAAATACTCGAAACGAGAGTTTTTTTTAGTCATAATTCTCGCTCTATTATTATGTCTTGTTACTACTATCATTTAGCCAATGTATATCAAGCAATGTTTCAGATTTTAAATGTTCATGTAATAATTATTATTTTTCCTACATTCTCAGGGAGACGTAAATATCTATAGGCATTTTCATGGATGCCAAACAGTTTTATCCTAACAAACTAGTAACTGAAGCATTTGTTAAAATATTATGATCCTTTCATATTTGTTGAATCGCAAATTCAACAATTAATCAACAGTTATTATAATCACATTCTTGTAGCTGGAAACAGAATTTTTTTTACAAACGCATCACGGAATAAAATTTAATTGAGACACGGGAAACTCGCCATTTTTCATTTTATTGACAAACGAGGCATACGAAATGTAATATCACACCCGTACTTTACCGAAACAAATTCAGCACTCCTACCACCATTGACCGTAATAAAATGGGGAAACATTTTTCCCGTCCAATATAGAGAGATTAATGGATTATTTCGCTAATTTGCTTTCATTATGCGTCGTTATGGGAGTATTAATTACACAGCGAGCAGCTTCATTAGATAGTCCTAAACCTTATTACCATGTTACGGGATATAAAATTTAATTATGACGGAGTAAAGGCTAATCTGTTTTGAAGGAGATATTCGAGACGAATTTCTTAACCTGTATCTAAAATGTTTTGCACAAATATTTTTTCCCTGGACTTCCTACGCTAAATTGTCCAAGGTACAACTGTATCTGATTTATTGGCAATTACATTTACTGGATATCATCTATAGATGATGTTTAAAGTCTTTGATAAATAAATATCGGATATGAATTTATCCACCTTTCCTTATATTTGATTATTATTTTTAGATACATTCATTGTCGACCATTTTGAACCAATTTTATATTGTATGATAACTCAGTATAAAATGCATGCATCAGATATAAACTCAAATGTGATTCATAATTTACAAAATCTTTTACTTATATTATATTTACTTACATTTTTTAAATACGAATTTATACATCATATAATATTTTAAATATTATACTAAAGTAGTAAAATTATTTTCTTGTTCAAATTTTATAATCAAGGTCGCATTGTAGGATTTTGTATTCACATACATTCATAAGTCTAGTAAATATCTTGTATATAACCTTTTGTACTAACATGTCAGTACCAACAGTATTTCAAATAGTCTACAGCTGTTTCGGACTGGCAAGAGAAATATGAAATTCTGAAGAGTGTGAGACCTACTCTGTCTCGTCATGGTAGAATGAAACTGCCATCCTTGCTCGTCGTCGTCGCCATCAAGTCGAGACAGAAGCTAGAGGATAAATGGCTTGTACCTGACTATCAATCTCCGTGGAAGACGTAGAGTCTCAACGGATTTGCGTCACGATAAGAAGACAGGGAATGAAAAGGAGGCTATTTTCTTAAATATGCGTTTTCAGAGAATAATCGAGATAGCTCTTCTTTTGGAAATAAAGAAATGCAGAGTACAGAAAGAAATGAAAAATTCTCTATACACATGGTTTAAAACTTATTTATTCTTTGTATTTAACTAAGGTTCATTTAGTGTTCAGAATCTCAAATTTGAAAAGAGAAGAGGGTGCCGAAAGCTAATAAAAGTTTTAAACTGTGACTATTAAGTTGGATTTTAACTATTATATCATCTGTTTTTAATTTGTTCACTGAGATACAAATAAACAGTGTAAATATATCACTGAAAATAAATGTACATATTTAGGAATTTACTTAAGTAGCGATAATGGACGGGAGACCAATGTCAACTATGTAGCAACTATTCGGTCTGATGGTAACCTAGCTTGCTCCTCACCGATACGTCGTATTTTAGAATACAAATCCACTTGTTGTACCATGAATGCCATACTGAACCGTTGGAGATCGTTCATAGCCGGTGTGGAACGGTCGAGTACCTCTTTTATAATTGTGACGGAAAAAAATCCAAATTGGCTTTAAAAAAAAATCAATGTGCCCGCCATCGTAAATCCTCCAGATATTTCAAAATAACGACTTTCTTTAATAACAAAAGCCGTGCAGACACCGATAAATCCAGAGTTAGTCAAAAACAACCACCTGGGGGTAAACGTCATCGTCTTTACCCAAGTAGTCCAGCAGGTAAATTACAATTTAACGTCGCATTAACCTTGACCAAAAGGTTAATGCGACGTTAAATTTGAATTAAAAAAAACTTTACCTGCTGGACCACTTGGGTAAAGGCGATGACGTTTACCCCCAGGTGGGGGAACGTCTTATAAAAAGCGTGAGGCTTTTTCTTCATCTAAGGCATGTTGTGACGTTAGCATTGTTTTTAACAAGTATAGTAACACACCGAGAGAAATAGAATCCAAAGTCCATGTCTCATACCTCTTTCGCAGGAAGCAACAAGGAAAACTACAAGACCAAACAATTATATATGGATCGCCATTGATGAGGCATCAGTATAAACCTTTAATGAAGGTTTTCCTGATCACCCGAAAATATACCACTATTATTCATTCATTGCATTTCTTATGAACCGAAATGTAATTGATTTTTTCTTTGATTGAAATGAAGTGTTATAAAGCCGAAATTTTTCTTTAATACCCTCAGATACAGTAATTATTTTGCATAACAAAACGGTGCACAGAAACAGAAATGTTATAATTATTTTATCAAGCAATTTTAAATTGTAAATTACATTAATTCCTCACCAAAGGTGTCTACCTTGATGTGGTGGTGGGGCTTGAGTGGTCAAATGATCCCGAGAGCTAAGCAGGTTGTAGCATAGCTACTGGTAGGGCCTCCCTTGCCGGATAGGTCAAAGGTGATGACCCTGACTAAATGAGACTAAATGGTCCTCCAGGTTGGGGGATGGAAGTAGGGCTAACAACCCTACCTCGTAAAAAAAACAAATGTTGCGAAACCAAATCATCAGCCTCGGATAACGGACGGATACCATAGAGCTCGACTTCGGCAATCATACGGATTAATGATTTATCTCTTGCAACATGGAATGTGCGAACTTTGTTACAACGGGGGGAATGAATGAAGTATCAAATGAAATATTAAAATTTAAGTTTGATGTAGTTGCATTGCAAGAAATAAGATGGCAGGGGCAAGGGATAATCGACAAAGCAGAGTATACGTTATTTTATAGTGGACCTGAAAGGAGGACTGGACAATATGGACTAGGATTACAATCATTAAAAGAATGAGAAAAGGATTGATGGAGTATGAAGCAATTAACGAAAGAATATGTAGGATAGGGATGAGAGGAATATTTCGAAATATGACAATCTTTGCGGTACATGCACCAACAGAAGAAAAAGAAGAGGGTGAAAAAGAACAATTTTATTATGAATTTGAAGAAAGCTGTAGAAGAGTGCAAAAGTATGATGTATTCATAATAATGAGTGATTTTAATGCCCAATTGGGAAGCAAGGTGTGGCAGGAAAACGCTTCATGAGGATAATAACGAGAATGGAAACCTTCTCTGTCAATTTTCAGTAAGAAATAATATGATCATTAAAAGTACTTGCTTTGAACACAAAAAGATACACCTAGGAACATGGAAAGCACCCAATGGGGCACTAAATCAAATTGACCATGTTTTGGTTAATGCAAGATATTCATCATCAGTAATTGATAAAAGAGCATGTAGAGGACCCAATTGTGGTAGTGGCCACTATCTGGTCAAAACAATAATGAGAGAGAAGATAATTAGTGTGAACAGAAAAGATATGGTTAGGCGATATAAATGGAATGTGAGTAAATTGAAGGAGGAGAAGGTCAAGAGTGAATACATGGATAAAGTATTGAAGGGGTTGGAGGATGGAGAGAAAGGAAAAGAGATAGGTGTAGTGTAGGAGTGGAGAATAATAGAAAGCACTATAAAGGATGCAGCACAACATACATTGGGCAAAGAAAAGAAGAAAGGAAGTGAAGAATGGTTTGACGAAGAATGTAGACAAATAATAGAAGAGAAGAATAGAGCAAGAAAAAGAATGATACAAAAAGAAACCAGAAGTAACATACATAAATACGAAGAATTAAGAAGGGAAGCATATAAAATATCATCCAAAACTAATAAGGATGATAAGAATAATTAATGCAAGGGTGAAAGTGGGTAACAAATTCAGCGAAAAATTTGAATACAACGCAGGAGTAAAACAGGGAGATGGACTCACAGCAGCTCTATTTAATCTAGCACTACATAAAGTGGTAAATATATTTGATCAAAAAGGAACAATATTTGTGAATACCAGTCAAATATATGCATATGCAGATGATGTGGCAATAATCAGTAGGACAACAAGTGTCCTGAAACAAATGTATATGCAATTGGTGAGAGAAGCATTAAAAATAGGTCTGGTAGTTAATGAAGAAAAAACTAAATACATGGGAATGTCTAGATAGGAGAGTAGAAGAAGACCTCAGGACATAGAGATCGGATATAAGAAATTTGAAGGAGTTTCTGTATTCAAATACCTGGGGGTTATGTTATACAGTGACCAATCTATTAGCAAAGAGGTCAGGGAAAGACTACAGGCTGGAAACCGAGAAAATTATGCATTAAGAATTTAAGTACTAACCAGCTCTTCACAAGGAAAACAAAAATAAAACTATATAATACACTGCTGCGACCAATGGTGATTTATGGTGCACAGACCTGGACCCTGAAAGATACTGATGTGAAAATCCTCACAGTATTTGAAAGACGGATCTTAAGGAAGATATTTGGACCTGTAATGACAGATGAAGGCTGGAGAGCAAGATATAATGTGGATCTGGATGACTTGATGGGACGTAAAGATGTGGTTAGATTCGCGAAGGCACGGAGGATTGATTGGATGGACTATGGAGAGAGAATGGCAACAGAACGAATGCCAAACAGAATCCTGAAAGAAAGGATCCACCATTCAAGAGAAAAGGGAAGGCCAAGGCATAGATGGGTGGACGATGTCGTTGCAGATCTGAGAACAATGGAAATTAGAGGATGGACGAAAAGAGCGCAGGGCCGACGATATTTGAGGCCGATTGTGGAGGAGACCAAGGCCCACCAAAGATTGTAGAGCCAAAATTAGATAGAAGTTATATTAATTAGTTAATATTTCACATCCATTTACATAATTTAACATAGGATATGACTATACCAAAAAGCGGTAAGCAGAATTTAACTATCCGGGTAAATGGAAATGAGACATGTTGTAAAACGGAACGGGAAACGTTACAAACAATACGTCAAACGTCGTCATTTCTTTCCGTGTTTAAGGTATCTAAGGTTTCATAATCCTTGAAAAGATATTAGAGACAAGTTATAAAATCAAACATATTTACGTGTAATTTTATAAGGCAGTTTCCTATTACGTCATATTTTCTTATGATCCTTGATACGTAATTTATAACCGCAGAGGTGATTATGGTACAAGTTGTGCGAGTCCCTCTGGTCTTGAAACCAAGACGTTTCAAAACGGTTATGTTGCAGTAAAGAGTTTTATAGGATTGGAAATACTGTGAAATAGAAAATATTGAGTGCATGGGAATGAAAACACACGTCAATAGTAGAGCACTAAGTAAGTGTTCAATTAAGCATAACAGGAGCGAGCTATCAGAGATCAATTACTTCTTTTCTAAAAAAACGTGACCAGATGAAAGTTTTTCAATTAAGTTCAATAATCGCATCTATCTATCTATCTACATCATCTATCTATCTATCTATCTACATCATCCGTTTATCCTTTAAATGTTATTCAAGAGGAGAGGCCACCACGTGGATAAACCGCATGCCTTCGCCGAAAATGATAATTTTTATTACTTATTATTATAAATACTGACAAATTAGTAGTGAAGACAAAATAAAAAATTTCACGTTGTAATTTCACAGTTTCGAATTTTCACTGATATATCTTGAAATGAAATGCTATAATAGATTAGGATTAAAAAATCGCGATCGGGTTCGATTCCATAACCTATCGAGATTTTTCTATCCTAATTCGTTAATTAGCTTTTAGGGCAGTTAGGGAATTAATTTATTCTGTTCTTGAAGAAATGTAACAATCAATTGGCATCAATACTCAAATATTGTTCGATAAATTATATCCCTCTTCTGCCGGATAAAATTATATATTTTTCACGACTAAACGCACTCGATAATTTTTTTGGAGATGCATACACTGAAATTAGTCATCGACCAATAAATTGGCTCCTCAGTCTGTTTTGAGAGGTGCATATCCTGGGGTCGCAGACCTTGGGCTTACGGTAAGAGTTGCTAGCTGATCCTATTAGAAGTCGGCTAACTGTCTCGAAAACTGGTCGAGACACGAAGAAGAGAATGCAGCGTTCCGTCAGAAAAGCCCTCTCCGGCCATCGGAAGGGCGTGGGACAAGTACCAAATGCCCAAGCTACCCGATGCAGGTGATCCAGAATCACTTTTAGCGAATGCCCGGTAAGATTCTTAAAATATTGCCCGAGAGCATTAGTTAACCCGTGGATATCGTGCTCTACCCATCATATGCCACTAAAGTACGTAGATTACCCTAATGTAACCTGGCACTCTCTAAAAAAATATTACTACAGGATGTGCTTGTCTTTTTTTCTTCCAAAAAAAACAAATGTTCAAGATAATGACGATATTTAAAAATCAGATAATATTTTGAGAACCTTTTTTAGACTGTTAATATGAAGATGTTCTTATTTGGCGAATATATACTGCTCCCATAAGTTAAATTTACATATTAGTAAATAAACAATAATCGTGTTAGGATATATGAAGTCCACAAAATAAAAAGAAATTTTTATTCAATCATCATAGAATTTGGAATCCACGAGCTTCCGATTAAACCAAGGAATATGATAGAAACATAGATAAGGTGCATACATTAAAAGTATTTCTAATTTAGTTTAAAATACCTGTTTTTCACTGATATAATCCAAATAATATAAACTAAATACAGAAGATATATTCAATATTTTGATACATTTTCGAAACGAAATATGTACTATTTCGTCTAGGTGTGTGCTTTATGAGTTGAGTAAATGTTACTTTGTTTATATTAGTGAATAGATGAATATTGTTGGTTTAACCGAAAGATCCTAGATTGTATAATTCGATGATGATTAAATAAATATATTTTTTTTGAAGGCTTACATTGGCCTCGCTTTATTAATTCTCATTAATAAGTCGTTGGTTTTATGAACGAAATAAATAATCATTGACTTGAATCGCAATGGACCAGAAGTTTTAATATTATATAAAATATATTTGATTATATAACCTGATTTTCCCAGACCGCGAGCCGAGATACATGAATATAAAAGCTGTAACAACAAATTAAAACGTTAATAATTTCATAACCATAAACATTCTAATCATAGAGCTCTGTGTAGCCCTAATACTATACACAACTGCTACCAGGCTCTATTTTCGTAAATGCCCTATTCCAGGAGTGGCGGGTGTGTAGAAACCGGATACCATAGTTGCCCCTTACCTCGAATAATTATTGGTAGTCATTGTGAATCTTTTGTTTCAGTAACTAGTTATGGTGATACTGAGACTGAATGAACTGTCTGGAAGGAACCGGTTTGCTGCAAGGTGAGCTGCCAGTCGCGTGGCAGGCGCGCGACTGGGAATATACAAGTAATTGTGAAGCACGCCGCATGAATATGCTATTAATGGCTCCTTCACGCAACATATTAGAACTTGCCAACAGCTGTTTTTTTACTATTTCTGAGCTGAATTACAAAAAATACAAGTTCGAGCAATAGAATAAAATTTAAGAATAAAGTTTTTAAATAATCTTGAAACTGATCTTGTTGAATATTGTTACATGTTACATTAATAATAATTTTTAATACCTTAGGTAAAGTAGCATTCCTAAATGAAGCAACGAGTAATCCTGTTTAACATTGCAAGGCAACACTGCTCGATTCTAAAAAATCACAGTCAGTAAGAATCACGTAATACATATTAGGATGAGCATCGTGACGATTAAAATTTGGAAATATGTTTAAATTAATTTATTTGAAACGTATTATGCACACCATCCTTAAAATTTTATCATTTCCGAGTACTTGATTTCACGAATATAAACTCGATTTTCTCATAGTTAATACATCTTCGTACTTAGTTACAAATAATATGAAAGAGAAAAGATTTAGAATCAAGACATATTTTCCAAAACACTCTAATACTGAAGTTTTGGTGTTACGCGCTTTCAATGATGTTTTTGTTCCATCCAAAGTTTCAATGTAATCAGTTTTCTTCAACTTTTACGTTATTAATTACATTAATCTGACTTGTTTTAAAATAAATGTGAAAAACATCGGACTATATTCAGAAAATTTATGATTAAATTTAAAATAATTAACACACACAACGTTTCATACCTAATTCGTTTCTCTTCAAGTAAACATTTCAATTAAATTAAGTTGAAATTCATTATATGAAACTTTAGATTAACATGAATTTCTAACATGCGGTTTTATAATTAAATTCAATTGAAATGTACACCTAAGAAGATCCAATTAGGTATGAAACGTTGTGTTTGTTAAATAATATGTTTTAAATTTGATAAGAAATTTTCAGACAAATATGCTGCTTTTTTCACATTTTATATGAATATATACGTATGTATATCGACAGCGTGTTAAACATTCATCCTTTAGATTCGGGCTCATAAGTTATTTTAAGAAAAGTAGTTCTTGATTATTGAATTTAAGCGGGATTATACATACATTTTGGATAGTATAACCACTTCTTGAGTTAATATTCCCATTATTACTTTTGTGAACTGTGATTTTTATTTTGTTAAATTATATAATTCACCATTTATTTTATTTCTATGGCTGTACATTTTTTACAACAATTTTATTTTAAGTCGCATTAACAACTTATCTTTAGCAACTATACATTTACATAACATTAGTGCCTCTTAGATCGTTTTAATATGACGACCACGAAAAATTGTGGCTGGTGAGTCACCCAGAAATATAATGTAATAATTAAATAATGATGGCATTTTTAAATGAACAATTATAAACTTTAAAACAAACAAAATTTTATTTAGCAATACTTGAAACAATTATACAATTTTGAAAACATATCTCAATCTCTCAAAGGTCTTAACTGGCTTTGATAACGGCAGAACATTTAAACATAATCAAAGAACACAAAATTTAGATTTAATTTAAAAGGAAATATTTATTCGTCTAGACATAGACGAAATTAATTATCGACGAACTTAAACTACAAGTTGGATTTTAAATTTAAACAGTTTATTTTATCAACACTAAAGAACGATATCTGACATTATCTTTTAAGTCGGTTTACAAAAAATCATTTTACTTTTCTCTTGCTACTTACTGCTGCCCAGGATACTTTCACTTTTCGAACACCGTGGTGGGGGTTTCACAGCTTCTATTAAATTCACAGATTCTACTAAATACTGTTGGTTTGAAAAAGAAAGTTTGTGGTATCTCGACGACTTTACTTTGCTCTGCTTCGACGACGACTGGTTTACTGTAAATTTAACAAGTCCTCTCTCCTATGCTTTGGCTGCGACTTTAAACTGCAATCTTTCGACGACGACTCTTCTTAAACAATGTCTCTCTTAATCCCATCCTCCAGCTTCGGTGAGCGCTGAACACATCCTCCAGCCTCGGTGATCGCAGAACAACTACTCCGCTTAAACAATGTCTCTCTTAAACACATCCTCCAGCCTCCGTGACCTCGTCAAAAGCTTATCTCTCCCTTATATCCTCCCGGTCTTTTACTTCTCTATTGTTCGAAAACTTCGTCGCAAATGCCAGTTGACAGATTCTTCCATTATCACACGATTTATATCATGCAGCTAAAAATTCGTAGTCAACAAATGGCTAACTACTCCGTCATGTCAAGCCGACAATCGAGACAGGACCCGCAATCACTCTTCTCCACCCCCACACGCACGTGCACGGTTTCTCAAGACCACACAACCAACAGTCCCAGGACGAAGAAAAACATAAACCTAAATAAACACGATACAAAATGCCCCTCCAACAGTCCAGACTATCCATCAGAAACAATGCCTCACTTAACAGGCATTACAATAATTTAGTTGTTTTCAATTATTATTTTTGGAATCTGGTGATGAAACTATTTAAATTCCATTGAAAATTCAGAAAATGTTATAGTGTGTTATTCTTAAGTTTCTATTTCTGATTCTTCTTGGTTTAATTGACGTCTTATTTTATCATTTACTCTTGTAATTTTGACATTAATCGATCTTTCACTAAGTAATGGGTATGTGTTCTATGTGTTCTTCATCATATCGGGTAGAGATTCGTTTTTTTTCAATGTAATCTTTGGCTATACTGACTGAGTTCTTGTAGCCAGACGTGTTCTTCATAAAACTTGTACGTATATTTATCAGTCCCAATAAATAATATAAAACTTCAAACTATACATTTTTAATTGCGAAATAAAGGATTTTTCGGCCGATAATTTAGCCATACTCATCTAGAAAACCAAATTGTAATTGTTTGAACCATATAATTTGTTAGTAAACCACGCTGATAGAAAACAATTCTATTTCTCCGGACAGAACAATATTTTTAACTCGCGGCACGTTATGGTTATGGCGGAAGCACTTCAAAACACGTCCTAAAAATCTAGAGCGGCTAGCAGTGGCATTTTATATGAATTAATTTTAATTTTATAATATAATTTTAATAAGCAATAACAAATATTTTAAATTTTTAATCAAACAAATACTCTGTTTATTTTAACATGAGTTGCTAAGATAAACACCAAAGATAATATACATTATTCTTTAAAAGGATTAATGATTTACATTGTTTTCTAGAAGCTACAGTATTGCGAATCAAGAAACATTTATTTAAACTAATGTGAAATATGTTCGGAAAAAGGTTGCTCGTGTGCCGTCCGAATTCAGAGTTGAAAAATAGACGTGGCAAGAAGGATGTTTTGTAAAATACCCTCGCTAAAATACCAGTAGGGCGCTAGCTTGTGTAATTTTACTTATTACGGTCTACCACAAACGGCAGATGTAAGAAAAACATATTTTGATGGGGGATTATTTCCGATGGAGTTAGCTGAACTCCGCAGAGGACGTAGCTGTATTTAATGAGACCAACTTATTGGATCGCCGAAAAGGACGCATCCAGTGTTGACAGAGAGAACGGAAGTTATTATAAAAACTTGAATCGCCAGAAGAGGTGTCCTTTGAGGCTTGTGGGAGAGGAAATTCATTAGATAGAAACATAGAACAGAAAAAGTGTAGGATGAGAAATACGAAAATACTGAATTTGGATAGACTATTCAGTTGAGTTGCAGTTTTTATAACGTCAGCGAAGGCGATATATTTCCGTATTCATGCAACAAGAGTTAAGTAGCAAGAAATTGCTGCGGACAGATCTGTGGTCATTGATTCTACGGTCTAACACTGGTCTTCTCCGTGCTTCAATCAACCCCACAACAGAAGTCTAGCGCCCGGCCAGAACATGCGCTCCACGTCGCCATTACGTCATGTGACAGAAGTCAGCCTATACCACTAATATACTATAAAATTTCATCGTAGTAATTTCGATATTAATCGCCCCGGACACGCTGACAACTGTTTCTATCTCCTAGGAACATCCCGCATTTATTGAATTATAACTTATTTAAAATTACTTAAACATTGTTATTCTTTTCTATAATAATTTATGAGCGGAATGTCACTGTATTCATTTTAAAAATATTATTTGAATTCCCAGCTTTCAAATTATTAAAATAAAATATAAAATATCCCTCTGACCTGCACACCGCTTATCGAACAATTCAGTAATAAAATTCTACTACTATTTGGTTTGTAAGTCGACAAATATTTTATAAACTAAATGTTACTCTACCTTCAACGTATAATATGAGATATTTTAACTTGTTACTTAAATAACAAACAGTGTTGCATCTGGCCTGCAGATGGACGAATAAAACTTGTCGGTGTTATTATAAGCCGTGAGACGTAGACAAGCTGTTCAATGTAGAATTTTCACAACTGTTTTTCCTCTACATCAAGAAAAACCCACACTGTTATTATAAATTTCGAGAAAGCACAAATGGTAAACATTTCTCGTTTACCTTACAATTTCCACTTTCATCGCTTCACTGCATACGTAATCTTCATCTATACTCGTATCAAATTTTGTTTTGGAAAAGAGCTGTAAGGATTAGTAAACAATGAAACGAACAGGAACTGTACAGGAGTGCCTCAATAGATCCGATTTCACTGAATAACTGTGATGTTAGTATTTACTGTTGCTGAAGAAAAACTAATAACTGTAAAAATTTTTGATATTAGTCAACGTTGCGAACGTTTTATGTGAGTATTTAAGAATTGTTTAATGGAGGGTAATGTATAAAAATATGTCATATCAATCTCCCTTAGGACTTCAAAATATTTGTGCTTAGTACATATTCCCACTGAACAATTATGGTGAGGATGAATTGCATCAGAATTCGTACGGAAATCTTCGGGTGCGACGTCGTGCGAAATGGCTTTTGTAAAATCGTAATAAGAGTGTGTATGATTATGTAGTCAGTTGTCTTAAAACTCGGAGAATATATGTATTCAGCTGAAGTAAACACATCTATAATGTTTATTTTGTTCAAAATAGTTTTAAGCGTGACTGAGTTAATATTTTCAATAAATGGTTAGTTTGGAAGATCAAATGAGCAATGATCGAAAGTTCTTTGTATACACCAGAATTACAACCGTAACATTTTGGAGGCTGTTGAAGAAATAATACTGTTGAAACAAGAAGACTTTCGATATCATTTATCGACACAAAAATGTTATCCCAACAGTAAGTAACCTCATTATAAATATATTTTTTAAAAAAAATGGAAACCGCCTAACACATTAAATAAATTGAATTGGAATTGGGAAAAAATAAGTATTTCAACTCCAAACAATAAATTACGAAAATTCCTTGCGAACCCTGTTGGAAAATGAATGTACGTACGGCTTCGTTCAAGGAGGTCTGAGGAAAAATAACTGAATCATATCACTTCGATTATCTGGTTCCATCCGACGACTACTCAGGAAGTCGAACGAACGCGCACGATCATATTTTCATTAGAATTATTTGTAGCATACCAAAATACATTCTATGTAACGCTGCTTTGTTTTGGAATTACTTTTTTGGAACTATTAAGCATGTACGGACGTAAATAAACGCCGGCGGTCAGATTTGTTAGGACAGCTTGCGCAATTGATTAAATTATGGCTACATTAGAGGTAAGTACAAGTAAGGTGGATTACTTAGAGAGGATGCAAAATAAATTGATGCAGGACAAACTTTTCACATTATTTATCAACGCCTTTGAGAAAGTGAATGGACGTGATAAAATATGTTATGTCAGTTTTACGAAGGCAACGAGGGGCAGAGTTAAGCAGTTGGTCAAAATATGTCATGTTCAACACCCAACAAGAGATTTGAATCACTTGTTTCGGTGTGATGACAGACTCACATATACATTCATATAAATCCACACGAGTAACATTAGAGGTTGACATCTTTCTACCTGAACCAAACAGGTGACAACGTCGAAGGTATTTTGATGATAATCCCAATTATACATTGTTGCAAATCATTGTTATTTAATGTTACAGGTTGTGAATATTGACTTCTGTTTTAACTTCATGGCCCTGCGAGTAGTATAATATTACGATACCTCTGCCTGGCTGCTCTCCAAAGCTAAAGTCTTTGATGAATTATAAATTCATACGCCGTGATATAAAATATTTTTTTTATTAAATCAGGCTGCTAAATTACTCACAGTTGAGATCCAGTTTAATGGCAGCCGAGATTGGCTGTGACAGCGAGCTGGTGGTGGCCTGGCAAGTGAACTCAGCGTGCAGTTGCTTCCTAGTTACGCGTTGGAGCCTTAGAGTGTTGCGGACCATACGTCTCTCAGGAATTTCTTGCCACGAATCGTCCAGTAAGGTGTTATCCCGCCACCATGTAACGCGAGGAGGCGGTCTTCCTGAAAATAAAAGCCACAACATAATGAATTTTTTTTGCTAAAATAAGATTTTGGTTAACATCGCGGAATAATTTTTCTTATACATATTCAAACGCAGCATTAATAAGCAAATTTAAAAAACTCTTAAATTATCAAAGATTGAAGTCTTTCCCGGTAAAGTTGTTCAATAAATAGTTCTCGGAATTCACACGGGTTTTGCATATATATATTTACACGCACCGTTGGAATTACTGTCTTCACCTTCTAGGCGATGATCGCCTAGAAGATGAGGACAGTGCTTTCATTCGTCGAAACGTTGCGTCTAAATATAAATATGCAAAACCCGTGTGAATTCCGAGAACTATTTATTCAACTCTTAAAATATTATTAATAAATACTGCAAGCAACATTTAAAACCCGTTATTTTTAGTATTTATATATATAGTAAATATTTTATATGTATTTAGTTGGACCAAAGATATCCCTTAGACGGAGAAACTATTTCCGTGGCGTTATCAGCGTGTCATTCGGAGAGCAAGCAAGAAACATATTTGACTGAGGGACTTGTTTATGTATTTATTGGGTGCAATTGCCTTTCGCAAAAAATCGGGAGAAACACTGATTTCGGAGCTGATTTTCGTGTAGGGGCAAGCGTGACTGCCTCAAATCACAGAGGTCCCGGGTTCGAATCCCCACGAGAGCGTGGATGTTTGTGTGCGTGAGAGAAACCCTTGTCAAATCTGTCCCCCGATAAGTAAATATTGAGTCTTTCATATCCAGAGCTGCTGATGCAAATGTAAATAAATCAATATAAAAAAATTGTATTTTGGGAATTTGTAAACTGATAGAAGAAAATGTTCATGTATTTTTTTACATGCAATGACTATCTATGTCAATTGCAGATTGCTACATCATGCAATCTAGTGTTCAGCAGCGTGATTTTCAGACAACCAGATAGGAAGAAAGGATCTTGCCTGAAAATTCAGGTTACATAAAAGCAATAAGTAAATTATTTTTCTTTAGGGTTTATAAGTTCATATACTTGAGTAAACACTACAATGAGTTCTGCAACATGATTGATTTCGTGCTGTATGCTAAGAAAGACGTTTCCTGAGACCTGTGCCTTTAATATACAACATATGCTACAAGATTTGAACACTTTTATGGGATAATTACTTATTTAAACAGACATGGATATATATATATGTATATATATATATATATATTGTAATAATTAAAAGGTGGTCTTAATTAAAAGAATTAATTAACAAAATTATTAAGATTTAAAAATTTATTCTTTAAAAGTACAAATGGTAATCCCTACTTTATACGCCGAATTTCATCAAGTTAACAAACGAATATTTTATTTCAATTTTGCAATTCGTGGCGTTCTACAAAATTGTTTTGTACTCACGAATGTCTTTCTGGTACTAGATCTGATTCTTGGAGCTTGAGGACAACACTCACTAAAATTGCCATTATTCACTGATTCTACACAATAAAATTTTAATACACTCGGTCGATGTTCTCGTTCTCTGCCACCTGGAACTTTGAATCAGCCGCCCCTCAGTCAGCCCTCGGACCTAGGTCTCCTTGATGCCCCTATGCGAAATTTAGTTCAGTCTGTGTGAAGCAAAACCTTTTGCTTCCAACTTTACGATTATTATTTGAGTCTCTGCGTCAAAACTGTTTACTCGCGTTATATGAAACTAATAGATCTCGCAGTTCTACTTCTTGGACCGCGATATTCATACTTTTAGATCAGCATCTACATTTCACAATTTCAGTTCCCAACGCAGACTTTTCTGTTTCGCGTATCGCCGCAGACTGACTAACTCTCGTACAGAACGCAGTTCACAACAAAGGCTCCGCCGACACAGAGTTACCGTTCATTGTAGCTCTTTGGCAACTCGTACCGCTAAGAATCCAATTTAATTAAAACAATTAGTGGTCTCTTTAATTGGTTTTACAATATATTGTAATACTAATTGGAGGCCAGTAATGATTTTAATAATTGGATTGTTAGCGGTACCAATTCTTAAAAGCTTTGTTGTGAGCTGCTATCACTGTCTGAAAACATTTGGTCGGTTGTCGTGGTCGCGTGAGGAAATCAGAATCTGGGAACGGAGAACTAACTATCATTGAGTATAAATTCAACCGAGAAAGTTACAAGTTTTTTTAGAATCCAAGTATAAGGTTTGGACAGCGAGATACTTTGTAAAAAACTGCAAAGAGTAATCAAATATTTAGCGCCACATTAAGATTCCTACGCGTTTTTTTAGAATCCAAGTATAAGGTTTGGACAGCGAGATACTTTGTAAAAAACTGCAAAGAGTAATCAAATATTTAGCGCCACATTAAGATTCCTACGCGTACTGAGATCATCATAATTTCCACATAAAGACAATGTGTAACAATATGTCTGACTAATGATCCGGAGGTGCAGGAGATCCTTTTCCCGGAGAAAAATTCAATAACTACGACCGTGTGGTTGACAATCAAGTGTAAAGTCAGTGTTTTATGGCCTATTAGCATAAATTGTGAGCCCGAGCCAGGAATCTAAGTCTGGTACCAGCCGAACATTTAGTGAGTAGAAACCAAGTTAATTAAGTTTGTAAACGACAGTTACAGGTATTCGTCAGATTTCGTTTGTCTCGTTTTGGTTTGATTGTTAATTTCTTAATTTATAATTCTATGATTGTAACGTAAATACAAAAGTTGTTCTTTACTTATCAAACCCAGGTAAACGACCCTGAAAAAAGAGTTATAAAATTTCTAAACATTGAAACTTTAAATGTATTTAACCTCAGAGAAAATGTTATTAATTTCTATTAAATAAATGATATCGTAAAGTTTAAAGTAGTAATTATTTCTCAATCCTTCCTGTTAAATAAAATAAATTGTTTCAGAACGAACTATGAATTTAATAAAACTGCACATTAATTGTTTAAATAATAATTTAATTTTTTTTAATTAATATCCGTTTAAAGCATTACATTTTGGCTTCCACAATGTAGAGCAATCAAATTGTTAATTAATCACTTTTATTTAATCATAACACATTGGCGACTCAACGTGGGCCGATTTAATTTCAACATTTAGTTAATCATTACAATGTATATATATATTATAATACTAATTAAGGAGGCCATTAATATTTTTTATATATATTGGATTATTCATCAGTACAAATTCTTAAATTGTAACAATGACGGCAAGCTCTTTGTTGGCTAACTTTGTTGTGAAGTGCGCGCATTGTACGGAAGGTCAGTTGGTTGCAGTCTGGCGAATCTTTTGGTCGAGAGAGGGAGCGAAATTTAAAAGTACGAACAGCGTGATCAAAACTTAGTAATTCAACTGAGAGACTTATGTTAATCATTACATAAGTAAAAAAAATCTGGACGGGGAGACAAGTTATATAAAAAGCTGAAACAAAAGGTTTAGCGCCCCGTTGAGATGCATACGCGCTCCGAAATAACATTTTCCGCAAAAAGGCATTGAAATTTAATACGTCCGACGGTTGACCGGAGTTGCAGATAATCGAGTTCCTGGAGGAATAATCCAAGAAATACAACCGTGTGTTTGTATAAGTGTAGAGTCTGTGATTAATGGCCTTTTTGTGAATTGTGTTCCCAAGCTTCGAAAACGTTAAGTCTGGTACCAGAAGGACATTTTTAAGTACAAACCAAAATAATTAAATTCTATAAACGGTAATTAAGGGTATAGTCAGATTTCATTTAGTTTCTTTTCATTTCGTATTCAGTTCGTTTTCATTTGTTTGAATTGTTAATTATTAAATTTATAATCTTGATTGTTCTTACTTATCAAACCCAGTAAAGACCATTAAAAGAAGAGTTATTAAATTTGATTGTTTGTAAAATATAAAAGATTGTATTTTACCTTGAATGCCTCAAGTTATAAAATAAAAATTAGTTTGTAAATTTAGATTGAATTCGGCGTGCCAACCTAGGGCAAATCATTTGTAAAACTAAAACTAAAAACACCTGTTAAAATAATCTTTGGCAATTAAAAGTTTTTTAATCTTAATAAATTTTGTTTATTAATTCAAATTATTAATCATCTATTTTAATCACTACAGTATACATAGAGACAAAACTTAAATTTGTAAGCAGGTTCAGAAACCACGAAAAAGAAGAAGAAAAATTTTGTGTAGACAGGCTATGTATAGAGTAATACACTTAGTGGGGACGCAGCATTCGCTTGTCCGTGCCTTGACATGTTTAGGAGGTAGCTGGCTATTTCAATAGGAATAGCTGACAACTCGTACCGTATGCCGAAGCTCTGCGACCCCGGAACATTCGCTTCTGAAAACAGTCGGAAGAGCCTCGGCTTGTGAGAACATTAGTTTAAAAGGCAGAGAAAGAAGAAGGTATATCCGAAGGTAGTCCTCTCCCGTCTCTCCAGAAAGGTTACGCCTGCGAGGCTTCCTCGCCGATCTTTGTGAATATGTTTAGTGGAGAAAACCTGTACTGCCTGCAAGTATTATGCTCAACATTGTCCCATAGCAGAATTGGATGAGATATTTACCCATTGTCAACTCTGCACTGAATAAGAATACGAGAATTATTTTGACATAAGACCGTAACTCATTTAATATGCTTACTTTTGATACACTTTTCTTTCACTTGATTTACATTCCATTCGAGTAACAAATTCCGATATTAATTCCAAGAATAAAATCAAATTGTATTTAAATTTATACGGCAAAATTTGAATACAAATTAGATATAGATATAACACACGTGCGTTCCTATTGATAACCGTATAACCTATACCAATTATTGTAAAGAATTATTCTTTACTGAGACAAGTTAATGACTACTTTAAATTTGTGAAACAAATTCATATCCCAATAAGAGTAAACACGTATATACTCTTATTCGAGAAAAGTAAGATTCTTCCTGAATTCAGTCTGTTTTGAGTAAACAGAGTAATTTTCCCTACATAATAAAAGCATATTTCCATTACAATGTGTCTATTAAAGTTTCCGATTTCCAATACCACCAGTCCCACTTTTCTTATTTTAAGATAATTCATCAAAAGTGTAATTTAGGTGTCAGACTGATGCTGTCAATTACTAATTTGCTATTTTCGTGCCTCTAATTACACAATTTAAGAAGTTTAATCAATTTTACTGACAACCAACCGATGGTTATGAACGATGCATCGTTCAAGTTAAATTAAAATAAGATTCAACAGTTACTGCGAAATTTATTGAAATTTTGTTTGTTGTATTTAAACGAAAAGTGTATTGTAACATTAATCGAGAACATTAAAGGGAAATGTATTGAATTCTATTTCTTCATAGAAAAACACGAAACAGTTCTACTGAAAACAAAATTATCCAGAAGTTTTTTTATAATCTGTATGTAAATTCGAAACAAATTTTTAGAATTAATGACAATTTCGTCAATCCTGCACGCTTGAAGTTGAACATACATGTCAATATGTAAAAGATTCAATAATTTTTTATAAATAATGACAGTGTTCAGGTAAGAAGTGCATGGTTAAAAGCTCAAGAAAGCTACTCGTCCTGTCTGATTTTTACCAAAGGCGAGGCAGTGGACATTACTTGGTTTACTTTGTGGTGTGATCGTACCCTCTTTCATGACTTCAGCATATAGAAAGTGCGCACCAACACAAAAGAATTTGCTCGCGTAAACAATGGTATACGACAGGTAGCGGTAGGCACCGTTATTTTTGTCTTGACGCGGCGGGGAGAAGCTGAAGGAATGGTCAGTCGGATGGTCGTGGAGTCGCTGAGAGGACAGCAAAGGAGGAAGTTTTGGGGAAAAAGTAACGGGACGGACGGAAGGAGAGCCGTGGATTGAGCAACCAAGCGGGACCCGACAACTGGCTGGCGTCGAAGATTCCCGGGATACCTGGAGGAAGAGAAGTGACCCTGCCTGCTAATCACTGGAGGCACATCTGCGTGAGCAAATCCCGCGATTAGCTTCTTTTACAATTTTTTTAAACAAGATTTCAATTGCTATTAAATTTTAGTTAGTTCGTATTCCACCCCAGATGAGAAATTAAACGTGCGCACTTTGCATATCACTGAAAGGCGAAATATTTGTAACAAAAATAGATAACTGTATAAATGTTTAATTAATAATAAATTAAAATTCTCATCAAAGAGTTTCAGTATAGACCTTACCACAACTTTTAGGGCTCAATTCGGAATATTAAATATTAATTTCTCATTTATATCTAAAACTCAATCGAACTCAAATATTTTTAATTTTGTTATATATAATAATTTAATTCTGATGAAAACATTTCTAGATACATATCCTTCTGCTATAATGTTTTTATAATTGCATACAGTTATTACTTCAAAGCTTTTCTGTTATTGGTCAGATTTAAATCATGAATGTTTTCAATATACTTTAATTAAAGCACTGAAATCACAGAGATATTCCATATGAACAATGCGATAAAAGCCCTTCGCTAGTATTAAACGAGTCAATAAATATACATACCACCAATTGCGACACATGTTATTTCAACGTTTGTTCCTTCATTGAAAGGCCCAAGGTTATACTGTTGAATTGTTCCTCCATTTGAATCTAAAAATATTAATTTCTCTGGCGGCACTGAAACAAAAAGACGAATGTAGACAGTAACAACTGTATCAAATGATTATAAAATGGATCAATTCTGTAAAGTTTTTAATTACTTGCTATTTGTCAGAAAAATATGATAAATTATACTACTCACATAGCTAGAAACAAATTATTTTATCATGTTTTCCAATCATTATGAAAAAAAGAATTAGCCCCAAATCTATATTTAGTTGTCCATGAGAGAGATGCATGGCTATTTATTATATTTCTAGTACAATAAAAGTATTCAAACTTCGCTGATATAATTTATCGTAACAATATAATTGTAAATGTGTTTAATCATCTCAATACAAAACAGAAATATTGGATCCATTCATCGCCCAGATGGAATAACGTCTGATCCTCAAACAAAATAGCGTGCTTTCTGTCTTGTGTTGGTTGACAATAAATTATGCATAGCCGGTCACGTTTTAGTGTCGTAGGTAAACTATAAATTATCTTTAAACGAATCTTCCTTCTTTATTATTTGCATATAACGAAATATTTGTTTAAAATATTGATATATAGATACATAAAGAGAGAGGTTACTTCCACACAGATCCTTTGTGAAATGGACCATTTAAAAAATAGAATGAAACTCTAATCTTTAAAAAACATAAGTACATTCTAAATTCATAGCTTCTTGGATTTAATACATTTTAAAAATAGGACAGTTTTTATAAATGTCTAAACTAATCAGAAATTCAATGCACAGTGACGCATACATTGTTATACATAAAAAATTGTTGGTTATTAAAATGTTAAAAACGTATGCGTGAATATATAAATAAATAAAATAAGTAAATAAAAAATTTAAAAAAAAAAATTTTGGATAAAGTAATTATAAGTTGATGTATCGACCTAGTAACAATTGTGTTCTTTTCCTCACTGTAGCTCGAACAGTGTTCGCTCCTCCTCCAGAAACGACATGACGTGCACTCAATCTAATCTTTAGGAGGATGTTAACAAATTAACATTGTAGATGTATACAATTTTTTATCGATTCACAGTTCTCCAGTATTTATCACATTTTTGAGCCGTCATTTTCTGCATGGCATTCTTCTTTGTGGTTTTTTTATTGTTACATTTATTTATTACAGTGTATCTCAATTTGTTTTTACTTCTTTATAGTTCTTTCTCGTTATTTCAGTCTTTGCAATCACCTTTTTGTGTTTCCCCTTTCTTTCCTTTCTTAGGTTTTTTATGATATATATTTTAATCAAACTTCTTTCTGATTACTCGTTACATTCAATAAGTTTGAACGGCTTAATTTTTGTGTGTGTTACTAAGAAACTTTCTCATCATAAATAATTAAATTTACAAGTCTGGGAATCAATATGATTGAACCACCTAAGTTTACACGCTAACCCATCGCGCACAGGAAAGTTTTATGTTGCTCTGACGGTTTCTTAGATACTTCTCTGGAGTGTAGAGATGGATTTTATTTTACGTCCACTGGCCACTTAATCTTGTATAAGGTCGTGTTGAAATATATGCTTGAGCGTGTATGTGAATTAAGAATTGTGTTCATAGTAATCCTCTCTTTAATGTACTCAGAAATTTTAACTAGCACACTATCAAAATTTTGTAGTCAAGTCACACTAATGGCTTCCAATCCCCTTAGTTATTAACATTAATTCAATAAAAAAAGACTGTTACCGTTTGACCTCTACTTAATTAAAACTTTATTTGGCGTACGGAAGTAAACTGAAAATACGTATTGGATTACAAATTATTTGTTTCCAGGTATGTTACCCTGGTTTTAATCTGTATAAAATTTAATACCTGTATTATATTAAGTACAGGTAAATTGTTATCTGTTATAGGACATCCAATGGGCTGACGCCTATAATTCAGCTTGCAAGCTGAATAACTAGACATTTTGCTTCACTTATATACAATCATCAACAATGCTGCAATGGCCTTTGAACAATAATCATTAAATTATGGGAAAAAAAGATTTTTGTCAACAAATACTTATATTATGAATACTCATATTTTGCGGCATATATCGCTTTGTTTGAAACAACACACGTACACACGATATATGAATATAGCCTTAGAATTCTGCATTTACGAAATTTTATGTATTATTCCAATTAAGAGAAATGAAATACTCATTTTAGAATTGTTGTTCAGGCACGAACTGGCCTCAATTCTTAACTAAACTTGTTTTGCTACAAGGCTTTGCTCGAGAAGAAATTCCGTGTTTATTCTTGCGGCTATTAAATTAAAAGTGTCCGCGGGACTTAAGTCGCCAAGGGCACCGAAAAAGTCATCCTTTTCAGAAAGTTTGCTCTTAAAGTTGTATCAGTGTTTGCCGAAAGAAATTCAGCCAAACTTCTTAATAAGCAAAAATTAGTTAAGAGAGTTCACAGGTAACGAAGCGTATAGAAGTTTATAAACACATAAACAAGAAAGAATGAACCGAAACAAGATTTATTTGTCAGGCGCAGTCTTTTTCAGACGGATAAAGATAGTGTAAGATCATTATACAAGTTCTGTTTGTTCTTCAAACTCTTCTTCATTCACACAGTTCAAAGCAGATTAATCACTTAACTCTCACAAAATATTTTTCAAAATTCGTTCGATGTTTACAGGTTAGTTATTGAAAACATTATTAATTACCGATCGATCGTAACATTCGCTATATATAACAATGATTTAGAGAAACAAAAATCAATTAATATAACAATTATTGGCCAAATAAGTATGAAAATAATATAATAATGTTCAATAAAATGATAATTTAATCAAATAAATTTTATTATATAAATTACGACGTTTCATCTGTAAAATTAGGACCTCTTCAGGAAATAACAATATCCTTGATATTAAGTATTAAATTAAATGAAATATTTTTGTGATTCTATCTAAAACCAAGACAAATCTAAGATTAATGAAAATTATATAAATTAAATAACAAATTAGCATATAGCACAATAAGTAACTTACATTAAAATTAAACAGACACTAAACTGTTTCAATATTCATAATTATTAAAAAATAAATATATTTTATGTACATTTTAAGACTACAATTCCAACACGTAGTCTGCAAAAATTATTTAAATAATGTAAACAAGTGTAGTAAAATGTTTTTATATTCCATTTTAATCAACCACTAGCAAAAAAATAATAATTTTGAATCATAAAAAATTGTAATAACCATTATTTATTATGTTTTATATTTATACGAAGCATTCAAATACTTTAGTTGGTAATATCGGAAAAACCTGTGTCAAAAGAGAATAACCGGTTAGGAATAAAGTATTAAATCTAACATAAATAATGAGTAATAATACGTTTCTTGTATCATCAAAGTTACCAGAGAACATTTTTGGTTTTTGAGTTTTGTCAACTGACAAGTGCAGTTGTGTTTCTCTAGGCTCATCTTCGCACATGAACGGACAAGGATCCCAGAAAAGTGAAAAAAATATATTTTCAAATTCAAAAAGTTTTATTCAATGAGGGCGTCGGGTCTTTTAACTGAAATTCTACACTTTTATTTAATCTGAACGTCATGAAAATTCTAAATTGACAATCCTTGAAGAATATTAATGATACGTAGTAAAAATTATTTAGATATTATATATGTATTTGTAAGTTTTTAAAGCAAAGGAATTATATGTTTTTGTACATTATTTTCTTTCTTTATCAGTAAAAGAAATATCTAAATCAAAAGTTTATTTTAATAATATACCTTTTAATTTATTTATTAAGGCATTTTTTACACTCACCAATGACGTTCAGATTGACCCTTGAGTTTCTGGTAGGAGATTTTTTGAAATCCACTCTGCAACGGTAGACTCCCCCATCAGCATCGGCTACGCTTTCCAGTGTCAACTTCGCAGGCCTCTCATTATATCGAAAGAAGGCACGCCCACGCAGCGTATTCTCGTCAGACCAATGCTTCGCTTGTTCTAGAGTCCTACCACGAGCGTCGAAGCTGAAAAAAATTAATTTAATTAATAAATAGGCTCTCATTTATCTATAATAGATCTGTATTTAATTTTTATTTATTTGTTAAAGAAGTAAGCAGTCCTGCTATCGGAAATTAATGAGATGGGTTGGAACGGAATACCTGTATAGACAAATTTTACCTCTAAAACCATTTTCCATCAGTATAAATATTTTTACATGTTTTATAATCACAGAGTAGCCACATGAAAATTGTAAAATAGATCGTTCGATTCTATTTGAAGTTTAACGCTATTCTGCTGAAAATTTGTTATTATAATTGAAAGTGTAGAGTTCTTTCCCACGGTCTGTTTTTATTATGTTGCGTGTGTAACACGAATCGCTGTACATTTCATGAAAGAGAATAGTTAATTCAGAAGTCAATTTATGTAAACCTTGTCCTGTCTGTGAGCTTCTATTCTCGTACAGGCGCCACATACAATTCTAAGGCTGATATTTAATATTTCCTTCCCTGTTTTCTTTGCGTGTCTTACGTTACTACGGTATATTCTTTGCACATTTTAACTCACGCAATAGTGCCCTTTTTCATCGCATGAACGCTAAATATACTATACTGACTCATCTTATTTTTTACTGTTTGAATAAAACACTTCATATTAATGGTATATCTATTATTATAAAATGTAAAATAATATAATACTGGCGTGACAGTACCACTTAAATCCAATCAATTTTCTCTCTATATTTTGCTTTCAGAGGATTATTATTAATAGCAATATTATATGCTCTATTACAACAATTTACACAATTAAGATTACAATTTACTTATACAAGTATCGTCGTGCTTCAAGCAGACGAAGAATATAGGAAAATACACGAATGCAACTATTAACAACGCCAATGATAACATTTAAGGTTAAATTTCGAAAATATTAATATTTATTACAAAATAGAAATTAATAAGAATTTTTTCCACGAGTTTTGAAATTATTTGTACCCCTTTGGGGTTGGAAGGGGATCACGCTTACTGGTGTAAATGATAAAACAACCGAAATTAAAGTCAAATCGAGGTTATGGATGTTGCTAAGTTTATTTTTTGACAACCTAGGCAACGCAAAGTCTATGGTGGGCGGGGTAGAAAAATTCAAAAGTACTAACTTGCCAATATTTCCGTCGAATAAATATTTTTCGGGGTCAATGACATTCATAATATTTTTTAATACATTCTGTGTACAATTACAACCCCTATTGGTTTGGGAGGAGAGAACTATGAAGGGTAGGGCGGAGTTGCATTACATAAAAATAACGCAAAAAACGGAGATAGTAGTCTAAATCGGGGTTATGGATGTCGCTGAGAATAATAAGTATTTCATTAAAATTACAGTGTAATCCCGACGGGTGAGACTGAACGGGGGTGCAAATTTTAAAACAGGTTTATCGGCCGATATTTTCGTCCAATAAATATATTTAGTCATTTAAATTCATAATATTTCGGTAGATATTCTCTGTGTATAATTTCATTCCCTGTCGGCATGGGAGGGGAGCACGCTTAAGAGTGGAGTTTGATAGAGCTTACAATGAAAATAACGCGAATAGACCGAGATTCGAGTCAATTCAGGGGTTACGGATGTCGCTGATTTTGATTGTGACAAACTGTGTAACACGCAGGGGTGGGAGGGGTCTGGGCGGCAGTAGAAATTTTCAAACACTGTCATCAGCCGAATTTTGCATAGAATAAATACTTTTTGATTAACAGTAGCGGGTGTGGAAATTTTCAAACATGATAAAATTGCGATATATTCGTCGAATGAAACTATTTCAGGGTAAATGAGTTCGGAATGGGAGATGAACACATTTCGGGATAGGCGTCGAGTTGCGTTACATATCGCCAGTGCTGCCTATATTCGCGTCAAGTCGGGGGTTATGAATAAATGACATCTCTGGCAACGCCGGGCACCCAACTAGTCTGAAATAAAAGCTGACATCCCTATACTTAAACTTAATACTTAGTTTCTATTATTTGGAGACTGTATATTTACGTAACTCCGTTTCAAAAACAGAGGAGAATAACCGTTTATGAAAAACGTATTCAATCTAACATGAATTGTGAATAATAATACGTTTCTTGTATCATCAAAGTAATCAGGGAAGATTTTTGGCTTAACAAAAAGTAATAATTGCATTTGTAATTAATGCTTGATTTCTACAACCAGTCGTACGAAGATCTACAAAATACCTTTTTTAAATGTAGTGTTTAAAGGCGGTGAGAACATACAGCACAGAATATGAGATTTTGTATCTTCCTCGAAGTACAGAATTATGTATCCCCTCGACATTACGTAATATTTATTTATTTCACTTCAAAATAGTTTACCCCAGGTTTAGAAATTTAAAGTGGATTTTAATGGCTGGCTTTTGCGTTCCAATATACGACTGACCCATTTCGGTTTTCTCTTAACATATTTTGGCATCCTTGTGATTTTACAAAAAAAAGACACATTCTTAAAATTTAGATTTTAAAGATATATTACGAAATTCTCTTCATAACTATTCTTTGAATGTTAGAATGTAATTCATACTTTTCCATCGTGTTTTTTTCAACATAATGTGAAGATCCATTTCCTCAGATATATTTTAATGTTATGTAATTTCATTTATCTGGCAAGCAAAATTTCTAAATTTTGTCGAAGCGTGCAGGCAAGACGGATATTCGAGGCAGGGGGGGGGGGGGGTCAGTGAGTTATGATCAGGCTTGCTATTGTATTTGAAGGGAGCTTCCAGATGTTTGAAAATCGAGGACAAAGTACCTCAGCCGACTGGGAGCGGGTTGCGGCAGAACAAGGAAGGTATCTTTGCATTTACATTGCAAACTTTTTCTGTAAACCATTTTTAATAACAAAAGGAGTGGCTAGGCCAAGACTAGCCCACTACACAGAAACAACTTCATGGATCAACCCGTTAACCAGCGGTAAAGCTGACTACGCTAACATCATTCAGCATCGCTTCCGAACAAGTTACGGAGAGATCCACTACGAAGTCTCTAAGCAGTCAATAAGAGAGCCACCAGTATTCAATATTTCCAACATTCCAAGTAACTGAACACGTTTCTCCTTTAAGCGCTATAGTTCATTTTTAATTTAATTTTACTTTCAATTTTTCGCCCTCGTTCCTTGAGAGTAACCTTTAGAAGCTACAAAAGAAAATTCTTCCCAGAGGTAAGCCCTGTAATAAATTTAGTTTTTTTATATAAATTATAAAATTTAAACTGAGTTATTGTTACAAATAAATTATTTAAATATTAATTACATATTTTAAATACCAATAAGAATTCAAAGTAATGTACCATAATAATAATAATATATTTCCGTGAATTAGAGTCGTACGCGATCACTCACTATCTCTGTTCTATTTAAATTAATTTATAAAAATAATTGTCACAAATAAACCAATTACAACGAAAGTATGTAACGAATACCTGTAAATTGGTGTCGTAACCCCGTCTTTGTACCAAATTACCAGTTGTACCCTATCTCCAGGCACAGTTGGTGAAATATCACATGTCATTCTGGCTTGGCCGCCCTTCGCTGCTTGAGTTTCCGACATCGGGACTGGAAAATAAAAAAAAACATTCTCTCAGTGCTAAAAAAAATTGTTATATTAAGACATAAAAGAATGTGAAATTGAGATGCGAGACGAATCTGCGAGGGTTATTCTCTCGCAGGCAGTACCTGCGAGGGATGTTCTCTCGCAGGCTGAACCTTGTAGGAGAGATACGAAGGGGCTACCTTTGGGGATGCCTTCTCCTCTCCGTTTTTGAAGTAAGGTTCCCACAAGCCGAGGCACCTCGGCCTGTTCTGAGAGGTGTATGTTCCGGGGTCACAGACCGTAGGCATACGGTGAGAGTTGTTCGCTATTGCCATTGGAATAGTAGGCCAGCTGCCTCCTAAACTGGTCGAGGCCGGAGAAGGGAATGCTGCGTCCCCACAGCAAACTCCTCTCCCGCTATCGGAAGGGCGTGGGACAAGTACCCAATGCCCGACCTACCTGATGCAGGTTTTTCTAGGTTCTTCCCTGCATTTCTTTAGGCGAATGCCGGGTAGGATCCTTAAAATATAGCCCGGGGGCCCTAGTTAACCATTGGCTACCTTCCTCTACCCTTCCGCATCCCCCCTTTCAAATCCCTTCCTATGCAATTAAAGGGGAGTTGCCCAACGTGGATTACCCTCATGTAGCCTGTTGACCTAAAAAAAAGTGAAATTGAGATCTAAAAGATGGTATAGATAATGTTTTCACTTGTAGGTACAGATGTAGGCTACTTTCCGTGAAATTATGAAATAACAACGTATCAAAATTCACCTGTAGAACAGTCGGAGATGACCTAGCAGCTCTTACAGGCAGAACCTCACAGAAGAGTTGGAGGCACTACCTGAGGTCTACCTGCATGGAATGTCTTATTCTCTCTATGTCGTTAAACTAAGGTTCCCGTAACCCGAACCATCTAGTTCCGTTTTTAGAAATATATTTAGATTGGAACAGATAGGACGAGGCACGGAGATAAGATTTGCCGAGTACGATACTTGGTGCGCACTCGACATTGCCAGGGTATTTCTTTATTATGAAAAAATTTATTATTCCACACTAATGTAATCTGAAAAGATTAATAATTAATAATTCCAGCAACGTAAAAGAGAAAAATACTTCCGCACCCACCCTTTCTAAAATGACACCTTCTTCACCCTCAGCCGCACAATCGGCGTTTTTTACACAGTCAGTGATTGTTCCTGGATCGTAAGTAACAAAAACACAAAGTTTTGTAAAAATTTCTCCACGCGTTTAAGATTCTGCTCGGAACGTTTTTCAAACCCATCCACCCCAACTGCTAGGAGTTTCAACTTAACCGTCATGTTGAATATCAGAATTAAACTCAGCGATTTCTAAAGCAGCGGATTCGACACCATTCTTTGTTGACGTGTTGCTTTTATATTACGCTCCTCCCGTAACGGTGATCTCGTCCCATAGAGAAAGGGTTTGATACATAAACAATATCTATAAACAATGTTACTACCAGTAACATTGACCTCGAAAACAATTTATTCAACGTAAATATCTGCCGCTTACTCATGCTTGAGCTACAGTTAAAATTTCAGTTAATAATAACAATTTAACATTGGCTTGGCGCCACGGCTAAATCTTTGCGTTACATGAAACATAAATTTTGATTGGATAATTTTTCAGTGCTTCAGATTGATATAAATAATGTGATTGGCGAAATCTTGAAACCAACACCAGAGGAAGACATCGGATATTCAGTATGTAAATGTGACCAAGCTATGTCACGCTGGTTAGCCCGCCGAAGCCATCGCTGTGAAGGCGTATTCACGGTATCGAAAGCAATTTTTTATTAACTAATGTAGACTATGATCTGGAGTAGTCTTCGTATATCGCAAGAAACGAGGGAAATTTCTAAAAAAAATTTTTTTGGGTCGCAGGTTCTTTGAAGAAGCGAATTTTCGAGGAGTTATCAACACGATTTCGCATAGGAGCGAATTATCCTGTCCGGAGTCCTATCGTGTCGTGGGATCCGAGCCGGAACCATCGCGGTTCGAGAACTGCTTGGATGAAACAGCTCTACTTCACTGTTTTTGTGACAGCAAACCATATATATGGAAATCTGTCGCATAGTAGCTGTTCCAGATCCATCTGCGCGCATCTTGTTATTCGGAGGCCATGCCGAAACTTTTGTCGTTCTGAAGACATTCGAAAACTGTTTGATCTAAACTGGAACAATTTTAATTTCTGATAGGTTCTCTTAAAGTTAAATTATCTTCAGTGAAATTAAAATCTCTGTTTCTCAACCAGCGCTGCTTGGCTCGCAACGCCCTGTAGAAAAAGTGGTCACAGAAATGTCATGTTGTACTCACCTTATAATTGTGAAAGTTTGTAGAAAACTTGTTGGCGTCCAAAACTTCATCATATACAATGCTAAATGTGTTGCCAGAGTTATGAAATTATTTGGAAATTGAATTTGTGAGTTCTAAAACATTAATTTTAATATAATCTGAAAATTATTATTTAATAAATAAATAAACAACACGGCCATATCGTCAGACAAAATTATATATATATATATATATATATATATATACATTACATTAGAAGTTCAAAAATTTGCGGTCGAAACGTTGTATTAAAATAATTTTTTGTTTTAATTAATTCACACATTTTAATGACATATTTGCTGCCCTGATTATTTGTTTATTAAATATTATCCTTTGTAATCTTAACATTTGTAAATTTAAGTAATATTAACCAATCAGATACTTAAGACCGTACGTTTCGGCGGACGTATCACTAAGCCAAGAAGGCGCAACGGCTGATGTCGAATTGTATTTAATTGTAAAGAATTATAATACTCTCGTTACAGTATAGATATATAAAACAACTCATATGTACTCTATCTTAAATAATTAACTCTAAATTTAGAAAGTTACAATACAACTCTTTTTAACACGAGACGTAGCGCAGTTGCATCGAAACAAAGGCATTGTGATTGAAAATTCAAACATAAAATCACAAATTACTATTCAATGTAAATAATTAACAATGTCTTAAAACGTATAAATACTAATAAAATAAATCTTGAACGTACAGAATTTATGAAGCCAACAATAAAATTTTCATGTAAATACGTCAACATATTGTGTAAATGTGATAATTTATCTAAAGTGAATTTAATATATTCATTAACATCAATGAATAATTTATTAGTATTAATTTTACATATTTTGTCCTTATTGACTCGATAAATTTATTGGATACAATGAATTGTTAAATTTAATTTGAAGAAAAGATTAAATTTAATATTGACTGTGAAAGTTTGGCTGTTTAAATAAATACAATTCGAAATAGGTAGGTGACAGAATTGTTATAATATAACATAAATAAATAGAAGGATAACTCAGTGCAATGATTTCTGAGTAATAGGGAAAACAACTTATCCGTTAGCTTAATTTAAACTAATTTAACCCATTCTGTTCTTTCGGTTAAGTAATACAGCATAAGGATACGTCTTATTTCGATATCATATTGATATAGATGTAAAATACTTGTTGACCAATATTATTACTAAAATAAATATACAGTTAAATGTCAGAATATATTACTATACATTAAATTACTGATTACAGAAATTATTTCATATAATAGGTTCCGATTGAGGAAATTATTTTAAAAAAAATTGTATTATGTGGTTAGAGTGAAATGGCATCGTTTAAAAAGACGAGATCCTGTTAAACTTCGGCGCGTTTGAGACTTAATGTCTGTGTATCCTCTAACGAACAATTTTCAACACTTGAAAATAACGTAAAGAGGTTCTTCGTTTGTTCATAACTCCGTGATGAAACGGCTGATACCACAAAGAAGAGATCTGAGACAATGGCGGCAGACGCTATCCTCTTCAGAGGGCTCTAATAAGCTCATTAACGGGGCTTACTCCTATAGGCGCGCGTCTTGCTGAATATTTAGACAACTCACAGAAGCTTAAGTACTCACGCGTTTCTTGAAATCGCCGGCCACAAAATGCCCGAACGAAAATGAATATATATTTACAAACGTATAATTTATTTAATAATGCTTTCGAAATTATTCCATTTCTCAGAATAAAACACCACGGCATTGATCTTCATTAGCAAGTAAAACGGGCATTATAATATTTGCTTCACAAGCAGATTTTCTTGGTTATAGAAAGACAAGGTGGTATAATGTTAAATATTTCAAACAGAAAATCTCTAATTGCATTTGTGAAAAATAGGAAGTACGAGGGGCTTTCAATAATTAAAAAAATATTGTTATATGAGAAAAAACTTTCGGCGCGATAAGTATTTTACTATTATTGAAAGTACAAGTTAGCTTTGGAACAATTTAGAAGAAGTTAAAGATTGGTCTCAAAGTAGTTATCGCAACAACCCAAGGACACCAGATTTAGAATTAAAAAAGCGGTATTATTTCAAAGAATAATCTAATTTCTCTTGTTAGACAATGTATGCTTTTCTATAGTGACATACCACAGGAGGTTAATTCACGTGGAGGTCTCTCCCCTTTAATAGCATAGAAAGGTATTAGAAAGGGAAGATGTGGAAAGGAGAACAATGCAGCCAAGTGGTCACTAGGGTCCCTGGACTATAGTTTAAAAGTGATGCTGAACAAACCCTAGAAAACTTGCACCTTGATACGGGTCGGACGCTCGTCCGATGACTGGGGTGGAACCTCTCACTTACTCAACTAACTGTCTATAAAATTATCTCAGAAAACTTTCGACACAAAATTTAGCGTATCTGTTTTGCACTTGTTTGATCCAATGAACGAAACATTACGTAAAAAGTGGTTTCATAACAAAGATAATAACGAAACACTCGTGGGAAAAGATACATCAAACAACAAGACAAAGACGTTTTTGCAACCGATATAGAAATACTAGTGAAGCTTTGGGACAAATTCATCCATTCATTATGTCGAACAGCAAGAAAATATTCACGTTGTCTAACTACACTGCGTTAAATTCTACGACAATGAAGAAGAAAAAGAAGACGGTGCAGACAGTCTATATATATATATATATATATATATATATATATATATATATATAGGGTAATCCACATAGTGGCCACTCCCGTCTTAAACATAGGAGAGGGATTGAAAGGGGGAATGCGGAAAGGAAGGACAAAACAGCCAAGAGTTAACTAGGGTCCCCTGGCTATAGTTTAAGGATTTTACCCGGCATTTGTCTAAAACTGATGCAAGACAAACCATAGAATATCTCCATCAGGTAGGTCGGGTATTTGGTACTTGTCCCACGCCCTTAACGATGGTGGGTTGAGGGGTTTTCTGTGGGGTCGCAGCATTTCCATCTCCATGCCTAGACCAGTTTAGGAGGCAGCTGGTCGACTATTCCAATAGGAATGGCGGACAGCTCTTACCGTATGCCCAAGGTCTGCGACCCCGGAACATACATCTCTAAGTAGAAGAAGGTGTAGACAGGCCACATTGTGGCAACTCCCCTCATATAGAATAGGAAAGGAAATGAAAGGAGGGATGCCGAAAGGTAGAGAAAGGTAGCCAAGGGTTAACTAGGGCCCACGGGCTATGGTTTAAGGATCCTACCCGGCAATTTGCCTAAAGGTGATGCAGGGAAACCCCTAGAAAAACCTGCAATGGTAGGTGGGGTATTCGGTACATACCCACGCACTTCGGATAACGGGAGAGTGGTTTGCTGTGGGGTGGCAGCTTTCCCCTCTCCGTGCCTTGACCTGTTGAGGAGGCAGCTGGCCGACTATTCGAATAGGAATAGCGGACAGCTCCTAGCGTATACACCTGTCAAAACAGGCCGAGGCACCTCGGCATGTGGGAATCTTAGTTCAAAAACCAGAGAGCTTTATCTCTTTAATTATTAAATGACTTACTACGTAATAAGTTTGTAAGAAGAAAAGTTATTGAGTTTTGATATATTAATTTATCTTTAAATCTACAAATTTGACGCGTTATTCGTATAAGTATAATAAACTATATCCCGGAAAAAATGGTAAACTTCATTCTTTTTGTATAGTGATGATGGTAGAATATTTTCTCTCAAAATTGATCGAACCTGAGAGATGGGTACGGATTCATTTTTGAAGTGTATAAATTAAAATTAACTATAAACCAATTTTTTTTATGATGAAACAGATTAGTATTAACTTTTTTTTGTATAAATCAATAAATGGCTGATAATACGAACTAAACCTGTGTTAGATATGTAAAGAACAAGACCTATGTGTTTTTCGTCATTCCTTTCCTGTTTATAACGTTTATTGAACAGTTATAGATTTTTATGAGATTAATGACAGCTCTTTAAAAAAGAGTTGTGGTATCAAATTCTAATACTTGATGTTGATTAAGCGGACCAAATGTGTAGGACATTGTTCTAATTGTATTTAAATCTGACGTATGAAAGGTTTACCATTCTGACATTTTTAATATTTAGGTATTTAATATTAAAAAAGATAGCCAAATACAGACGAAATAAGTGATAATATAAATACTACACAACCTTTTTGTGATCCTTGCCATTAGGTGCTAAGAAGAGCCTAGATCGGATCAACTGCACTCGTCATCTTCTTAATTAATATGAAGACAAGAATATCAGTAACGTTGTGTGGTATTTTTATTATCATTTATTTTGTCTGTATTTGGCTGCGTTTATTATTAATTTTCAACCACACGTAACTTTTTTCATTTCAATATTTAGGTATTTATTCGAAAGTTTAGGAGATTTACTTGTAGATTTGTATTGAATTGAAGCAAGAGTATATTTTTCTTCCTAGCGAATATGATTAGTTCCATTAAATTGTTTTTTATAGTTCATGTCGGAAACGCAAAATAGCTGTCGTAAGAGTGAGTTCATTGTTTGAGGAGTCTCCCAGTGACAGTCCCTTGTCTCGCTCAAAAAGTCTGAAGAGGCTCGACGCGGACTTGAGTCAGAGTCCCCCACGCTATTGCTGCTGCCACGTGTTCACCCTCCACGCGGTGCGTAACAAGCCTTCGTCCCGTACGCATCGTCTCAAGAGCACGCCTTCTAATTACGTCCCTGTGTGAGAATACATCACGCACCACACACCATGTAGTTGTCAGAACAATGAGCACGTTGCGCAAGGCACGACCAATAAGCGAACTGTCTTCGGTCCGAAATATACCGTACAGATCGTAATTATTTATTTATTTCGGTTCATACAACATTTCTTTATTGGCTTGGAGTGTTCGTATTTTTACACAACGTCGTATATATCACTATTTTGGATGCGACTAAATAAATGATGTTCGTCTGTTATTTGTTGGTATACTTACAAACATGCCCTTGAATTCAATAAGTTTGCTAGTAAATTATCTATCTATATATATAAAAATGAATTGCTGTTCGTTAGTCTCACTAAAACTCGAGAACGGCTGAACGGATTTATCTTATCTTAGTCTTGAAATGTTTCTTGGAGATCTAGGAAAGGTTTAAAAGGCGAGAAAAAATCGAATAATTTCCGGGAAAACCCTAAAAACAGCCCTTTTCTATTTCCCATACAAACGTTTTCTAAATAAAATACAAATCTACACCAGTCGAGAAATTTTCACCAAATTTCGTACACGTGTTCTTTGCGACCAGGAAACAAACACTGTCGGGGTGAGACGCGTCTTCCACCCCCAGAAGCGGGGGTGGAAATATTTAAACATACTAAAACAGCCGATATTTGAGTCGGATAAATATTTTTAGGGGCAAAGATATTGATAGTGTTTCTACAAATGTTATCTGAATACAATTTTCATCCCCTACGCCCTGTGAAAAGGACACCCTTCGGGTTTGGGGTGGAGATGCTTTACAGTAAAATAACGCGAATACAACCGAGATTGGAGTCAAATCAAAGGTTATGGAAGTCACTGTGTTTAGTTACGACATTCAAATTGGCATTTACCCCTCAGATGCAGGGGTAGCGGGATGCAAATTTTGGAACATGTAAACACGGCAGATATTTGCGTTGACGAAATATTTTTCAGAGTTAATTATAATGATTAGGGTTCGAGTAGCGTTACATAAAAGTTGCGCAAAAGCAGCCGAAATTGGAGTTATATCGGGGGTTATAGATAAATGACATCTCGGGCAACGCCGGGCACCCAGCTAGTAAGTAATATAAATTATTTGATCAAATGACCAATCTGTCGGTCAAATTTTTTATTTCTCGTTTGGAAACGTCATTTTTAGCCTTTGTCTTTTTAACAATTAAGTAGCACTTGTATAGAACCCTCTCTCAACTAAACTGCAATATTAAGAACAGTGGAGCAACTTCGATGTTCATTGACAGCTAAAACAATTTCATTGAACCTCCACAGACAACATCCAATCATTGCATATTTTCCCACTTTTCCATTCCTGAGGATGCCATTCTCAAATCAGCAATTTGTTGTAAGCCATAGCCATAACCTAGAGTAAAGTTAAGTGCTAATGCATTGCTTCTTGATCATAATCTTAGAGAACTTTTATTAACTTTACCGTGGTATGATACAAAAGTCATTAGCAACAAAAGTGGGATAATGAATCCTGCAAACTCAAAACTGAGTACCTGAAAGCGAAGTGTTAATTCACCGCAGGTTTTACCGCTTAACGAATAATTCGGTATATAAAATAAAGGCACAACAAGGAAGGAAATATGTTATTTTGTAGAATGTTAATTACATTACTACACAATTTTTTGCGACTATAGCACTTCAAAACTGATATTTCCTATTTTTTCTTAGGGCAACAGGCTACATGAGTGTGATCCACATTGGGCAACTCCCCTTTAATAGCATAGGAAGGGATTTGAAAAGGGGGAAGCGGAAGGGTAGAGGAAGGTAGCCAAGGGTTACTAGGGCCCCCGGACTATATTTTAAGGATCCTACCCGGCATTCGCCTAAATAAATGCAGGGAAAACCTTAGAAAAACCTGCATCGGCTAGGTCGGGCATTGGGTACTGTGCTTCTATTATCAAAGAGGATGTTACTAATCTGACTACGACTCAACATTTTATCGTCATTGATACTATAGGAAAAATTTTCATAAGTAATTTTTTAGTTAGTTAACTGTATTACCCGGTTGATTCGTCTCACGGCTCTCGTGTTTTTAACCTCCTGGCGAAAGGTACAAGGATTTTAGAAACGTTGTGTGATATTTAAATTATCACATCGTTTTGTAGGTAATTTGGCTACTTTATGTCATTACTTAATTTGTTGTGTTTCATCAATACAAACTAAAAGGTCAATCAATAGTTTAAAATTTTCTTTTTTTATCAACTGAGTTGGCATGATATACTCCAAAGCTTCCTGTAAACTTACTTTACAAGTTCAGAAGAATTGGACGTATCGCATGATATAAAATGTTGCTTTATATATATATATATATATATCATATGTAATATATAATTTAATAACTAACACAGTTCCTATTTACTCTCTATATATTTTCTAGTGTTTCGACAATTAAAGGTATCCTGGTATGCTGGCAGACGTAAGTACAATTTACAAACAACTAATTATGATTAAAAGATAGCCTTCAGATTTCGTTCTCTTCCTATTGATTAAACATTTGTTAATTAGAGTCAATCTTTTTAGTTTAACTTCGTTCGCAATTAAATTTGTTCTAATTTGATTGACAAGTAACCTTTCTTTTCCAGTAATTGTAAATTGTTGATAAGATTATAAATAAAATTATTCGCCATTATCAAACCCAGTTATGACCCTGAGAGACTGAGATATATTTAAATTTGTAATTGTGTTTAAATTGATAATTAAATTTTGTTTGTAAAGTTGAATAAGTTTTTACTTATTAAACGCCTCTCGTTAAATTATTACAATATATATATTTATATATATATATATATATAGTGGTAATTAAAAATAATCGTAATTAATTAATGAACAAGATTTTGGGAGTGCATAGTAGGCGGCGTAAACATACGATTTGTGTACAAGAACATGGGGCTGTGTGTGTTGTCGAGAAACGTTGCTGGACGCGCGGAGCTTCAGGAGTACAGTACAGACAGAAAGCGGCAAAGCCGAAGGTAGTCAGAAAGACTCAGAAATTCAGAAAGCGTATGTTAGGAGTCGCCGGTTTCCAGTCTTTGAGCAAACAACTGCGACGATACTATGCCGACTGTTTATTTATTTGATGCAAAATAATTTCGTAATCTAGCATATGTTCACGAATCATACGATTCATCAGTTCTTGGGCACCAGGTTATTTTATCAAGTGAATAACCAAACGTTGATGATTTTAATAATTTATTGATGGAGAGAACAGCGAAACAATTAGTGTGGTCGAATACAGCAAGCAGGAAGTGTTGCATGTGGAAAAAGTAAATTCTATGAAAAACATGTCCTGTATATAAAAGTGTAAAGCAATGATCGAGTGTGTACGTGCCCTTTCTTTTTCGCACAGCAAAATTAAGGTAAATTAAACAATTTATTATATGTAAACCCAACAGTAAATGATATTTAATTGTCAGATTTCAATATTTCACTGATTGTTTAAAGTAAGGTTTTTCTCACTTTGTAAATTTTAAATTTGTCGTAAATATTCTTTATTGGAGGCCCAATAGTCAGCCCTGAGATCAAGCCCTGGCATATTATCAAGTTTTTACTAACATATAATATAATTTCAACGATTATAATAATTTGATGTTAATAAATTATCTTTCGTGTATATTTTAGACTCTGATCCTTTTAATTAAAATCCAATCATTTAATTTCAATTTGATTATTTTAATTATCATTTAATAGTAAATACTACATTTTGGCGTCTTCAACGGGGAGCACGTTTTAACTTAGAATAATTTCAATCAATTACCTTTAATTACTACAATATACATATATTGTGACGGTCACCGCACTTAAAATACAGAAAGCTTGATCTCCGTCGGCAGAGAAAAATTTATATGGTAAATAGGAGGGGTAATGATCATTTTTCTAATTGTAATCATTCAGCAGAATATTTCAGAAACAATAACTCGGTCGCACCTAATGAGCAATTATTTTGGTCGTAGTATTGTGAGAAATTTATTACTAACAATTTCAAAAATTAAATTAATTCAACTGCATTGGATATTTAAAAATTTCAAACACACAAGCATAGAATCAAAAATAAAATTAAAATTTAATAAAAAGATTAAATCCAATCAAAAATATAAAGTTAATAGCTGAAAATCGCGGTTTTTATATCGTATTTGAATGTTCGGAAGCCAATGGGGGCTGGGCTTCCTAATTCACGCTATCCAACAGGATGTGCAATTGGATTCCTTGTATCGTCCCACCTGGTAAAATGTTCCAGTCCCGCTATAATCAGGTTTCGACTTCTTCGTACACTTTGGCTACGTCGTACGTTCTACGATGTTTTACATTATTTAGTCAATATATAACAACATATTAAATAAAGTAACCTTAACCTAATACTAACAATAAATTTAAACAAAAATCTTCTGTTATTATTTACCTGCGGCTTAATATCTTAACATAATTAAAATAATTAGTTACGAAACAAATTGAATTTATGTGGCTGAATTTTCCTTTCCGTCATGTATATATATATTTACATATATATATATATATATATATATATATATATATATTGTAATAATCAATGATGAAATCAAATTAAAATGAAACAATATTAAATTTCGCAACACGTTGGCACGCCAAAAGTGTAATAAACAACTTGAAATCAATTAATTAATCAGCAGTGCCTCACGTTGAGGTCGCAAAATGTAATAATCAGGTGACAAACAATTAATTAAACAAAATCAACATCACAACGCGTTGATGTGCCCAAAATGTAATGCTTATTAAAAGAACAATAATTAATATGATTTAGCCACCCGTTGGTGAAGCCAAAATGTAGAAAAATAGAATAAAAACATTTTAAAATGAAATTATATTAAAGTTAGCCCGCGTTGAAATACTTTAATTTTACATGAAAGGATGATAATAAACTTTTATTCAATTACACAAACTCATTAATTTATTATATTAAAATAATTCAATTTATAAAATAATTACTCGCCGACCTTTTACATTTTTTATACAAACAAATAAATTTTCTCTTGATATCAGGGTCCTTTCTGGGCCTTTAAATAAAGAATATTTTACTCCCTTTTCAAACAATCAAATTACAAATTAATATTTTACAAATTTTAGTGAAACAATCGTAATCTGACGATTTTGTCTTTAATCTAACGTTTACAATATAATTAAAATGATTTATAACTCACAGGTTTCCTTGGTACCTGGACAATAGAATCCTTTCATCGACACACACTATCAATTTTAAAAAATAATAAAACAGGCCATTCTTACACAGATTTAAAACTTCACTTCACAATTTTGGCGGCACCTCGTAGACGAACTATACCACCAATTACTCCAATTTCACTGTGATACAGAAATTTCTCCTCGTAGAACTTTAGGATTGTTTTTCGTAACCTGTAACACTCAGAAATCTTTCTAAGTCACCATCTGCGTGAATACCGTCGAACTTTACTTTTACAAAATGTCACGTTTATTTAGGTCACGACCGCTGGCTGTCGTTTCTTATTGCTGACAGCTATTTAACTTTACTTTTTAAATATTTAAAATCGTATCGACTATTTCTGACACGACCACTTGCTGTCGTTTCTGACCGCCGACTGTAAAATTAACCAACTCCGCGCGCCATGTCTAAACAATACCTTGCCTGTTTCATTGTAGTCCATTCTTGTGTCTTTGTGTCTCTTTGTCGATAACAATTCCACTCAACAGTTTATAATTATTAACTATTAATTGCCCTTTAATATATATATAATATTTTGCATAATGTGTAAATATATTCTTACATATATTAGTCAGTGAGATTTTTTAATTTCATCTGAGAGACATTTAATTCTTACTTATTTAATACAATCAATTGGCATAACATTGATTCTCATAAAATTTTTACTAACATTTAGTAGAATATCCGATTTCCACAACGCAAGACTAATGTAATTAATAACAAATCCGAATCAAGTAAAAATGCATATAATCGAATTCTCATTTTTTGCAATTTTCTTTCCTAAAATGGCACGAACGCGACTAATTACAAAAATTAAAAGCAATTACTAGACATTGTATGAGTGTTTCATCTCTCTGTCCATGACGAAAGCTCGTTTTTTTAGAACATTACCCTTTTCTTTATGTTGATTTATTTAGAGGCGCATGAACAGCTCCGGTTATTAGGGACTCATTATGGGAACTTCCTTTTTCGGGGGCCTGCTTTGATGAGTTTACTCCTATTCACACAAACATTCATGCCCTTGCCGGGATTGGAACGCGGGACGCATTCACGCTGCCTCTACGCCGCAGATTTTACAAATTTTATGTTTTTTAACTTTCAAAGCTCTGAGGGTTTATTGTATTTTTTTTTGCCAAGAAGCGTATGTTTTAGTAAAATTTTCAGTTGAATACGGAATAACACTGTTTATTTAAGAGAATAACTAAATCAATTAAAAGTTTGACAATTTCGTGTTTATTTTCCCACAGAAAAATTAAAAACTTGCGGGAATATAATAAAGTTATAAATACAAAGATTTTAATTTCTAGCAATTATATTCCTTTTTCCAGTTTGCCAAATTTTAGCCGTATAATAAATACGGGTTAAAAATGCATCTCGGAAACGAAAACATGGACGGCGAGCGTTTTAATTGTTAGCACCAGAATTGACCTTTGGGCTGAACTCGACTTAATTTACCTGCGAAAAAATTCTGTGAATTAACTCGGCACATGCTGCCGCCAACCCTGTCGTAAAACGAAGCGAGGGAGAGTTAGATATCCACGTTCCCTTGGTCCTCTGCTCCGTTGTGAGTCATCCACCACCCCGTTAATGCTGCTGCGAAAAGGGGGTGGAATGAGATAGGAATAATTGAGGAAGGAACTGCAATATAAGCTTCATAATCCTATAATGTAGTTTGTATGAAACAAAATGCCTTCATGTATCACAGGCAGAGGCACAATACGACGCTTCACTGGTTCACACAAACGGCTGTTGGGGAGTCTTCTCTGTTAGAGGGTGGATCAGGGTCATGAGTCACGCTGGGGTCAAGCCTCTCGCAAAGTCACCGCGTTGCTGAGCGTCGCGTCGCTTCGGGAGGAGCTTAATTGCGTGCCTTTGTCCCCTTCCTTGTGGAAATAAAATGGCTTTCACACTGAATACCCCGAAAAATTATTTCGAGAACCAACGAGATGATCGGGCCAGCAAACAAAAATAACTAATGAAATAATAATCGCATAATAGCTTAGCGGATGAGTTTAATACAATCATTTAAATTATTTGAACTCTGTATTCATAAATAACAATAAAATTTGCTTATTATAAATTTTTAAACAGTCAAAATATTTTGTTCCATGATATATTTTTCACTTAGTCTTGAGTTCCGCTGGTTATACCAGTCAAATGCGTATATGTTTTACGATAAATCCCTGATTTTTTTTTGCGAAAAACTACTGTCACGATGAAAGATGTATAAAATTTCATTTTTATTTTTAACATAAACCACGTTGGTAATTATAAGTAAATACTCGACAAAGGAATTGATAAATCTATAGGGGAAAAAGGTTTATGGTTCTTAAGGATATAAATATCTATAATTGAGTTTATGGATATATTATGATGATCATTGTAATATTTGTAATTTAATGTTACTTTTACTTGAAGATGCAATACCTGGAAGTCATATTTGCTGCTTTTTCCATATAAAATCCCATATTTTAAATTAAAAAGTAAAATCTTCTCTTTTCATCGAAAAATATTTTCGTTCATATAAATATTATTATATCAATCAGATTTTTCACACTCGTGTATTAATCTATTTTATTGTTCACGGTTATTCTCATTTACTAATTTTCTCGTTCATATATTATCACATCTATGTTTTTGCTGTCTTATTTATTTAGGCAATGATGTGTGTTCCTTTAAATTGTTCTGATCAGTATTCGAGGCGTACTAAAGTCCGGTGTAGAGGCTTACTGAATCTATAAATCTAAATCTTAACGGCCCTGAAAACCAAAAGTCAAAGAATCTAAACCTTGTGCTAGACCGAAAGATATTACAGTCACCGAAAGTTTACCGATTGGTACTTACCACCGGAATAGTACAGTGAAACAGCAGGTTGTGTGACGTAAACGAGTAAATTGAGAAGAAAATTTACTGTAGTCTCCTAATCTGTTAAAAATATGTCAATCTAATTTAATAACATTTTGAACATATACGAGACGAAAATACAGGAGTGCTGCAATCAATTCTGCTTGCACTGTTATTTCCAAAAATTATGTGAGATCTGCTGTAAAAAATTGTTGATACACATGAAAATAACTGTCCGTGTTCAAATAAATCACGTATCATTTTTTAGTGAAAAAATACTGTAAATATTCAGGATTCATTTGTATTCATCCTTGTGACAAAGAAAACGATTAAAATAAATTATATGGAAGTAGCTTCCAGTGCTACTCTAACGTTTCCGGCCGTAATTAAAGTAATTATAACACTAAATAAAATACCATTGTCTGAAAAATATATGAGAGAGGAAGAATAAAAACACGCAGGGGTAGAAAAATTCTGTACCGCCTTGGAAGCGGTGCCGCGCTGAAAGATAAAATACCAGGGTTCAAGGCAGCTGGGTTAATTCGAGGAGATAAATGAGTCATTATAAGGCCATTACAGTAGCTCGAGCCGACCATTGGCTTCAACAAGCGATAATTTCGGCCATAAGAAAGACAGAAGACGCCCACGCCGTCGAGAGGCAAGTGGCTGTAAAGCAGAGAAGCGTGCCTCCCACCACTGCGACTCTACACAATAATGGTCCCGCAAACATAGCCGAAGGCAACACTAAAAATGTTTCTTACTGGTTCGCTAGTACAACAGCTCCTTTAATTTCATTTAATATATTCCAGTAACGTTCGAAATCCATTATAAATCTGAAATACATAAATATTTAATCATATAATGAAATATACTTACATAAATTTAATCCCGAATTCTTTAAGTCTTATAAGGGTACAATTTTTTTGAATTGGAAATAAGTGATTCGTAAATAATTTAAGCCAAAAATATCTGAAAGAAAAGTTTCGAACTGTAACGTGCGTATTCTATGCTGTTAATTTTTACTCTTAATAGTTTTAAGACCGGATAACGGACAACTACAACGTACGCACACGTGAATGTCTGATTAATAACCATAATCTACGAATTAATTGATAATTAAAGTTATTATTAGTAATTAGAAATAATCACAAAGAAATCATACGCTATAATAAAATAACATTAAAATCAACAAAACTAAGTTTTAAATTCATGGACGAGTTATTAAATGATTTTTCAATATCTTTATTTCCGAACTCACGTTTGTTTAGGGACAGTTGTATGAAGAATTAGGTTAGCTATTGTTTGTGAATTTCACTCCCATTTCCTCTGAGTTCTCAATAAATTCGAATTATTGTCTATAACTTGAGTTTGAACGTATAATGTTTATTTTTTTAATTTTTTGCGGTTATTTCCTTTGAGTGCGACATGATTCCGTTGATTAAAATTTCTCGTTGCTGGTTATATAGACGAATCCTTATTCGGGACGACTGTTTATCTGGTCCACTAGTCAGTGATTACTGACATCATGGTCATCAATCCGAGATATTAGGTATTTTTATGTTCATACGTCCCTCTGATGAATATGAATTGAATTGAAAGAAGAAGAAAGTGTAGTCAGGTTATGTATAGGGTAATCCACATAGTGGCAACTCCTCTCTTATAGCATAGGAAAGGGACTGAAAAGGGAGATGCGGTGGAAACGTAGAGCAAGGTAGCCATGGGTTAATTAGGCCCACCGGGCTATGGTTTAAGGATCCTACCCGGCAATTCACCTAAAGGTGATGCAGGGAAAAACTTAGAAAAACCTTCCATCAGGTAGTCGGACATTTGGTACTTGTACCACGCCCTTCCGATGACGGGAGAGGGATTTGCTTTGCTGAGGGGTCTCAGCATTCCCCTCTCCGTGCCTTGACCAGTGTAGGAGGCAATTGCCTGACTATTCCAATAGGAATAAAGGACTCTTACAGTATGCCCAAGAAGAAGAAGGGGTATACAGATTGTGTAATCCACATAAAGGCAACACCCCTCTTATAGCATAGTAAAGGGACTGAAAACTGTCTACCTGGTAATTCGCCTAAAAGTGATGCAGGGAAAACCTTAGAAAACCCTGTACCAGGTAGGTCGGGAATTTTATACTTGTCTCACGCCCTTCCTTTCTGTGGGGTCGCAGTTTTCCCCTATGCTCTCTCAGGTTTCCTTGCCGTATGCCCAATTTTACTGGATATTCAATTGCTAAGTTATAAGAAAATAACAGGGAGAAAAATATTTCAGATTTAATCTATACGTTGAAAGAGTAAGAAGTTGTGCGTATTGAAATCTGAAAACGCCTGACGGTACAATTCAGTCTATTGAAGACAATCGACTTTCACTAAAGATTTCAAAATTAAAAGTGAATATTTACCTCTACTTCTCAAATGAAGCCTATTAAGACACAGGCGCCTGTAATATTTTAATACCTATATTGAAAATATAAAAGTGTCTGTATTGGTTTAAAATCGACAGTTAAATAATGATATAGCCAAAATTGAGTGAAATCCAATAGCCTACTGCTACTCGCCTCAGACGATCTTTCACCTATAATTTTTCTTTATACCCGCTATTACAAATTTATACATCACAACTTCGATCATATTTAAATTATGTCAAATATCCATAATTTATAAATCTTCCAACACGCTTTACTTGATCAAAAACTACAAAAGGTTCCTCTTGACACCATTAATAAAAATTGGTTTTACAAATTTTTAATAATGTTAAAGATAGCCAAATACAGACAAAAAACATTAGAAAATAAATACTACACAAAGTTTCTTGAAGCCTTGTTCCTTTCTTCAGGAGCAGAAGAACGTAGGAGCCTAGATAGACACAACTGCACTAGTCAGCTGACAACGCTGAAAAATCCTCTGTAATTCGTGATACATACAATCGTGTCCATTTATTATGTTTTGTCTGTAAATTTGTCATCATGTGTTCAGAAACTATTTTTTTTATCAGACATATAGCGTTATTTATTCCAATAACATTAATTTCTAGGATTTTTCTTACGTCGCTAGAATTGTGCTGCGTGAATTCAAAAAGCTGGAACTAATCTCAAATCTACATTTAATGAAAGCAGCAAAGCTTTCACGAATGTTGTGTGGTTATTATTACATTTAATTTAGTTTATATGTCGCAATGTTATTAATTAATTGTTAAATTTAATTACATATATTAATGATTATTCCTATCAGTCCGAAACGACTAAGGGTCCAAGATACAATGCATGGGACGAGAGTGTTAATGGAGTCGTATTAAATGCACAAAAAATTAAAGGCGCACTTCACTGAATAAGTAAGAGGACCTACTTAATGTTAGATCTAATGGAATGCATCATGAATTAATCATACGTGGAGTACCCATACGCTTACCATTCGTCATCAATATATCATTATTTTACCGGATTTTCCGAGATACTGAAGAAATTAATACAGGAATTCAATTCCATTAGCTAGTAATTTGGTTGCCAAAAATAAGGTTATGCTCAGCGTATTTTCCGTGCTAAAAATATACCAGCACACGGAATAGTAATTGAGAAATTGTATCAATATTTATATTTATGGCAGTAATACATATAACAGGATCATTAATTCCGCGGAGGTCAGTAGAATAATTAAACTCGAATACAGCAGCTTTTGTAATAATTCTAATTATATTGAAATTGAATTTTTTACACAACTTAAAAGGTAAACAACTGACTGACGTTTGCTACATTTATATAGTCGCGAATAAAAACCTTCATTACTTTAATAGCATACGCTATTGTTAAATTTTGAATTTTTATACGAATAGAATAACATTGTGTAATCAAAAAAGATATTATATGTGACAAATTAATTGTTACGTAATAAAGAATGCAGACTTACTAAGTGTAATGATTTAACAAAATATTCTCGGACTTCTTTCTAACGGAGTGAAAAGATATAGGCGCGACGTTTAGATCTTTTTACTCAGTTAGAAGCCCTAGAATATTTTGTTAATTGTTACGTGGCAAATATTAAAAAAACTAAATGTGACTTTAGCGCCATCTGAATATTTTGGTATGATCGAGAACCTCGTTTATAATTTTTTTCCAAAACAGTTACAAATTGACCTTAAAAGCAGTTGTAAAATGTCCGCCACCGTCAATCTTCCATAAAATATAATGGTTTATTTGAATAAAAGACTAAGCCAATGCTCCGCGATAACTCGTGTTGGTCAAAACAACTACAATTATTATCCAGACCACGTGCATGACGTTTCCCATGTTGGGGAACGAGATATTAATGTCTTCTTCATATCGGATATGTTGAAATGTTAGCACTGTTGCTTCTCGTATGGTAAAACATATTAAAATCGAGAGAAACAGGGTCAAACAGATATGTCCGAAACTGGACAAGACCGGAGAAGACGTAGCTGTATCCTATTTTCCTGCCGGCGCTAATCACTCGTAAATATTCCTCTAGGATATGAAAGGTTACGTAAACAAACACTGCAATTATTCATTCAACTGCTTTCCCAAGAACTGCATTAATTTATTAATGAATTTTGAAGTGACAGAATAAAAATTTGTAATAAAAATTTTATATAACTAAACAAGTTATTATAACGGAATGAAGAGTTTTCGGAATTCCGACGGGGTATGTGCGTTTGTTTGTCAGAATGTTTTGAATGCTATATCCGACATTTTATTAAGGATTTTATAACAAAACCACCACAATATTTTTCGAAAACAAAAAAATGTATGATATGCATATAAATTTCAGAATTTTTTATTTTTAATTAAATAAATTTATCATCATGATTTATTTGTTTTGGAGATGATTGAATATACGATGTTTTTGCTGATTTCATTTAGTGCATTTACAAATATTTCGCTTGGTTTACCTACACGAGAACGTATTTTTGACCGTGAGGTAAATACGTATTCTCCAATTTCTATCCACACTTGCAACGTAATTGTATATGCCAATCTTTTTATTCAATTCGAACCACTCTGCAAACACTCACGTTACTAATAACAACAAACTGTGACATTTTCAGTGAAATCGGTCGAGTATAACCCACACACACACACGAAATTGTTTATTACTTACATAGATTGATCACAGACGTTACGCACATTAGAGTATACTGATTTATTTCAATGAATACAACGCAATAGTCTACAAATTTGTTAATTTTGTGTGGCGTTGATAGAATATGCAACAGGTACAAATTGGACGCTTAATATTCAATGGAAACAATGCAAATAAATTACGAATTGAATTTACTGCAATTGTAAATTTCTAGCAATAATGTGAATAATTTTAATGCTTTTAAACCGCTTAAGTCTTGCCAGAAAGTAACTGATTGCCGTTATTCTCGTAGACGTTTCCTGTAATGTTGTTACGTAAGACAAATTAACTGAACAATACGAAGGGGCTGCCTTTGGGTATGCCTTTTCCTCTCCGTTTTTGAACTAAGGTTCCCACATGCCGAGGCACCTCGGCCTGTTTTGAGAGGTGTATGTTCCGGGGTCACAGACCTTGGGCATACGGTAAGAGTTGTTCGCTATTCCCATTGGAATAGTGGGCCAGCTGCCTCCTAAACTGGTCGAGGCACGGAGAAGGGAATGCTGCGTCCCCACAGCAAACTCCTTTCCCGCTATCGGAAGGGCGTGGGACAAGTACACAATGCCAGACCTACCCGATGCAGGTTTTCCTAGGGTTTTCCCTGCATTATTTTTAGGCGAATGCCGGGTAGGATCCTTAAACTATAGCCCGGGGACCCTAGTTAACCCTTGGCTGCCTTCCTCTACCCTTCCGCATCCCCGCTTTTGAATCCCTTCCTATGCTATTAAAGGGGAGTTGCCACCATGTGGATTACCCTGATATAGCCTGTTACCCTAAAAAAAGTAGCAAACTTTCATTTTGGTCACAGACACTGAGATCTGACAACAGCGCAAATATTATAAAATAAAAATCGTCTGTGTTAAACGTATACTAATTAGATGAAGAAGTTGCCGAAAAACAGACAAAATTAAGCGATAGTATAAATATCACATTGCAGAAAGTTTGTGTCACATTTATTTCATCTTATACTTTTTTTTATCAAGAGTCATCTTAACATTTACTTTACGCTATGAAATAAAATGGTCTAAATACTAAGTTTCAACATCGTTTACCCCTTCATCCAGCAATGATTCAGGATTATTTATTTAAGTATTGAGTTAGGTGACCAGCATTCTAGTTTGATTATCGTGCTCCATTTTATTAAGAAAAAACTTGGTAAGTGGATAAATTTACAAAACAAAAAATCTACAGGATTCCTAAAGTAGTAATATATTCCAAAGGAATCAAAGCGTTTTATTAGCCCAATTATTTATGGTTAAAACCAGCATGCAAGTCACATACATAGAGTATAAGTACGAAGAAGGATTAATTTTCTTTTAAGGCGCAATAATGAGAAACAGGACATCCGCTCACGCAATGAGAAAGTCGAGTAACTACCAAATATCTGTTAATTGACATAGTGACATATGGGACTTCTGGCACTAACAAATATTCGGGCCCACTCTTTAAGAACCTCGTCACGTGCGCTAACGCGTCAACGCGGGAAATCCTGATGAATATTGGACAGCCAATTAATGAACAACAGCAGCAATTCCCAACTGATTTAAATTCCATGCAAGCAGCGAGCAGTTAAAGGTACTTAGGTACTTCATAAATATCAGAACACACGCCTCTCTTGAGAGCTCTCCTCAAAGCACTTTACAGGTACAGTTTCATTATCAACTAATAACCGATTTACTCTAGTCCGTATTACTTTTTTTACAACTTGAAGAAATATGCGAGCAGCCTATCATTTTCGTTTAAAAGTTTAATTCGTTATTTTTTAAAATCACTAGTATTTAGGGGAAATATATACTTATTTAATGTGATGTTATTTACCAGAGATTTTGGGCTGCGTCACCATCAATAAAAGTTTTTTCTTTATAATTTATTTATAAATTCTGATAATTCGACCGTATAATCAATATAAAGGCCCAACTGCATAAGTTAGATGAGATATTTATAATTTAAGATAGAAACATGTTTTTTCTCTAACTAAGCAAATTGAAGATGCATCGTTTGCCGGTTCATGATTTTAAATGTATTTGTGGTTTGTTAAAATCGTTGATTAGAACCACATAAGAAATTTCACTTGCTTTAATAATCTAAATAATCATAAATTGTTGAATGGTTCTTAGGGTCTGGTATCCAGGTAGAATAGCCTCTGTTTTAAGATATTTCTTAAGAATTAAATGATAAATAATACAGAACGAGTTCCTGAATGATTTGTCGGTAATTTAATTCACAGGCTTAGAGAATATAATAAATCCAGTGTCTAGAATTCACCTCTATAATTGAAGTTAAAATTATTTCAAGCAAAAGAATGCAGGCATTGTTGATCTGAATGGAAAGAAGGTGGTTCTATTTTCTAGAATCTGTTTGTAAGTAATGAATAAGAAAGCCAATTCAGAAAAAAAGGGTAATACAAATGCCACACTTTTCTGGGATCCTTGACCCTTCCGTTAGGTGCTACGAAGAGCCTAGAGAAACACAACTGCATTTGTCAGTTGACAACACTCAAAAGCGACGAAAACGCAACGACAATGGGACGAGAGCCGAACAGTTAGCGTAACAATAAGGGAAAATTTTGCTAAGAAATAAAAACGTATAAATTTTTGTTTTCTAGAATTACTCATAATCAACCCCCTTTGTTATTATACTAGTAACTAGCTGGGTGCCCGGCGTTGCCCGAGATGTCGTTATCCATAACCCCCGATTTGACTCCAATCTAAGTAGCTTTTGCGTTATTTTATGACACAACTCGACCCCTATCCCCAAATATGTTCACCTTCCATTCCGAAAGAAGTTGAACTCATTAACCCTGAAATAGATTCATGGAACGAATATATCGTCGTTTTAACATGTTTGAAAATTTCCAGCCCCGCTACAGTAGGTTAAACAAAGAAAAATTTCCACGCAAAAATCGGTCGGTAACATCGTTTGAAAATTTCTACCCCCGTTCAGGCCCCCTCCCACCCACACCGCGCGTTATTCAGTTTGTTACAATGAAACTCATCGACATCCATAACCACAAAAATTTTGGTCTATTCGCGTTATTTTCATGTAACGAAACACCAAACGCCACCCCAAAGCGTGCTCCCCTTCCATGGCGATAGAGATTGAAATTATTCACAGAGAATATCGACCTTAATATAATGAATTTAAATTATACCGAAAAATATTTATTGGACGCAAATGTGGGCCGATTAACATGTTTGAAAATTTTTATCTCTGTTCAGTCCCACTCGTGGGGGTTAAGCTGCAAGTTGAATGTCATAATTAATCTCAGCGGCATCCATAACCTCATATTCGATTCCTATATCGGTTCTGTGTGTTATTTTTATGTAATGAAACCTACCCTTCATGGTTCTTTCCTCTCGAGTCGATAAGGGTTGTAATTATACACAGAATATATTAAAAAATATTATTAGTGTCATTAACACCGCTAAATATTTATTTGACGTAACTATCGATAGGTTAACATTTTTTAATATTATACCCCCACCCACGTCCGCCCAGCCCCACTCACCCTCGCTCGCCTCTACGCGTTAACCAGGTTGTCATAAATAAATTCAGCAACATCCATAACCCCGATTTTTCTCGAATCTCGGTTGTTTTCGCGTTATTTTCTTGTAACACCCCTCCACACCTACCCGTGCTCGCCTTACAAAATGAAAGTTGTTAAAATTATTATACAAAAATAAAGTTGTAGAAATACTATCAATCAAATTTATGCTAAAAATAATTATTAAAGCAAGTACGGAACTCGATTACATGTTTCAAAATTTCCACCCTGACCACCCCGTCCCTTGGCGTTAAATGGCGAATTTAATGTCATAATTAAACTCAGCAGCAACCATAACCCTGGATTCGACTCTAATCTAGATTGTTTTTGCGTTATTTTTTTGTAATGCCACTCCACCACCAACCCTAAGGGCAGCTCCCCTCCAAATCCTGAAAGGGGTTGAAATTATACACGGATACCATATAGAGAAATTTTATTAATCTCATTGATCCCGAAATATATCTATTCGACGCAATGAACGGCCTAAAAACATTATTTACAATTTCTACCCCCGCCCAACTCCTCTCACCACAGTCAACTCTCGAGCATTGCCGAAATTGTCGTAAATAAACTAAACGTCAGGCATTACCTTTGATTTGACTTGTATCTCGGTTGTTTTAGCGTTATTTTCTGTGAAACTCCCCTCCACCACCAACCGTAAGCGTTCAGCCCCTCCTGCTGGTTGAAATTTTACACACATAACGTGAGTATACTATCAAACTCATTAACCCTAAATACATTTATTCAACGCTAACATCGGCCGTAATTTCATGTTTTTAAATTTTAACCCCCGTCCCCCTCCACCCCTCGAGGTTAAATGGTCAATTGAATGTCAAAATTAAACTCACCGACATCCATTACCCTGGATTTGACACCTATCTCGGTTGTATACGCGATATTTTCTACTAACACTCGTAAGAGTGCTCCTTTCCTATAGTAAAAAAGGGTTGAAATTATACTTATATAACATCTGTAGAAACAATATGAATCTCTTTGACCCCAAAAAAATTTTATCCGCCTAAAATATCTGCAATATTAGCAAGTTTGAATATGTCCACCCCCACCCGTAAGGGTGCTCCTTTCTCATGCCGAAGGGGGTGAAGTTATACACAAACAGCATCCAGAAAAACACTAACAAATCCAATGACACCGACAAATAATTACTCAACGCAAATATTGACTGTTTAACCTGTTGTTTTTATTAATTTACAACCCCGCTACCCTCGCCAAGTCTTAACCCCACAGTTTTTCCAGATTTTTAAGAATATGTCTACCCAGGATTATTGCAATTTATCCACAAGTTTAATTGTTTATAAATAATGTACAAACATACATTATTTTTTCTTACATAGGCAACTGAGTTTTTATTTATATTTGCCCTGGTAGAGAAATTAATTCTATATGGTTAATGGTTAACACGTGATGTAACTGGCATAAGACCATCACATCCCCTTTATGGATAAAACCCAACATATGCCAGTAGCACATAACTGTCATTTTAAATCCTATTAAACAGAATAAGGGGGTTTATCTAAAAAAATGTGAAAATTAATGAATCTGTCTCTATTTCCTATCCAAATGACTTAATATTTTTGACTATGACATATCTCAGAAAACAAAATTATCACCATTTGGTTCTATATGTATAGTTAATTATGTTTTTACTCTTCAGTATGGATTTATCAGCTTTAATAATTAGAACTGACTTACCTAACATCACATATATTAATCTCAATCAGATGAACTTTTGACGTAGTGCACATTAATTTAGATTCCATATTTGGGAAGAGCTAGTTAAATTTACATATGTAATATTTTTCCATTTATGAGCTATTATGTAATATATATATATATATATATATATATATATATATATATGTGTGTGTGTGTGTGTGTGTGTGTGTGTGTGTGTTTGTATTTATACCAATTTGGGAATTGTTTTAAATAATGTGTATGAATATGTTATATGAGAAACATCAAGGCAAAATCAGATGTAAGCCCTATTTATTAAAAATGATAATGACCCTACCTAATATATATATATATACATATTCGATATTATTATTCACTGTCAGCTACTTAGGGAAGGAAAAATACATCAAATTTAACAATGAACATATACATACAATACACAACAATGCCATGATATGCACAGCTATTATGCAAAAAACTACAATTATATGAAGAGTGTATTAAATTTTGGTAAAAAGCTCTATATTATAAGCTTTCCATTTAATTTAAATATTTTGATTTTAATATATTCAAAAATAACTTTAAAATATTCCTAGTGAAGAACTGTTATTATTGGAAAATATGTTATCACAATTATTCCCAATTTAGATATTTATAATGTTTTATACTGAAAAGAAATGCTGATAATAGTTCAGAAATTGTAATATGTTTTCTTAATGTTTACACATTGACATTCAAATATGTGATATTATGAAGATATACACACATAACAATTTAATATATATATATATATATATATATATATATATATATGTGTGTGTGTGTGTGTGTGTTTATATATATACAAATTTGGGAATTGTTTTAAATAACGTGTATGAATATGTTATATGAGAAACATCAAGGCAAAATCAGCTGTAAGCCCTATTTCTTAAAAATGTTAAATGACCCTACCTAAGATATATATATATATATATATATATATATATATATATACATATTCAATATTATTATTCACTGTCAGCTACTTAGAGAAGGAAAAATACATCAAATTTAACAATGAACATATACATACAATACACAACAATGCCATGATATGCACAGCAATTATGCAAAAAACTACAATTATATAAAGAGTGTATTAAATTTTGGTAAAAAGCTCTATATTATAAGCTTTCCATCTAATTTAAATATTTTGATTTTAATATATTCAAAAATAACTCAAAAAATAAAATATGTTATCACAATTATTCCCAATTTAGATATTTATAATGTTTTATACTGAAAATAAATGCTGAAAATAGCTCATAAATTGTATATATCTTAGGTAGGGTCATTTATCATTTTTAAGAAATAGGGCTTACAGCTGATATACACACAACAATTTTTTTCACGAATATCGTTAGAAATAATTCGACAGTTCTTATGATTAATAGCTCAGAAATTGTGCAGGTAAAACGTTCTTCCCAAAAATAGTATATAAATTAGCTGATTTATTATCACTCACAAAGAATTTAATCAGAAAAAAATTGTGTTAACCTAACCTGAAAATTTTGTTTAACGACACAAATTAGACGCAGTAATTTTACAATTGTACCGAAAATACATTGTCCAGTAAAATTAATTGTACTTTTAATCCAATCTAAATGTTTCTAGTTCCGTACATACTTTTGACCCAAAGTGCATTATTTGAATAACAATATAAAAATTTTTATTGGGGATTCCGTACGTATTTATACACACATTACTTACGATTCCGTACGTATTTATACACACATTACTTACGAATCGTACCTTGTTATCGCCTGAAATATTATACAAGATATAATAGAACTTTATGACCAGCTATATACAATAAAATTAAATAATTCTACGCCGACATACATTCGAAACACAGAATGTAAACAAACGACGCCATATTTTTAAAAATAAAGATGGTTGCTAAATTTAACTTATATTTTCGGCAAGGAACTTTAAGTATTTCGTATTGTATTTTATTATCGTTCGATGAAGTATTGCTGGATTAAATTTTATTTATTCAATAAAAACATTTCACCTTTATTTCATTAGGAAAAAGGGAACTATATTTTATGTCTCGCCAACGTACGTGACGTCACGGTCTCCTGGCGCGCAGTAATTTAACACTCAATAATAACATTAACTCTTATGGGAAAATTCGCAAAAATAATTCAACTACAATTCTTTCCACCTTTATGCTATGAGTTTGTCACCCCCACAGTACCGGTTCTCGATTTTGGCAGAATACGTATACCAATTTTTGTTGCATTCTGTCCACGCGATAAAATTTGTATAAAAAACAACGTAAATACAAACATACATACATACATACAAATATACATCCTTTTTTATTATATAGATAGATGCCTTCTATTATTTTTTCTCTTTTATTTGTGAAGACAATTAAATGCACATAAACCCACAACATTAAGGAATATATTTTCAATATACTCTCCGTCCTTTTCCACAGCTTTTTTTTAACAAGGGAATTTATTCCACTACGGTAAAAAGTGTGGCCTTGCTTCCTAAGCCATCGACTCTCATCTTTCCCATCCGAGAGCTTCGTGACAGCTTCGAATCCGTCTCCGAACAGTGCTTCCATCCACTGTTGCATCTCCATATACACTTTTCAGCCTTTCATGAGTTCGAATGGCGTTTCACCTCCCACATTTAAGAATTCAATCACAGAACGCTGTCACATACGTACGTCAATGTCAGCCATTTTTCCAGAGGGTGCAGTGTTGCCACCAGTTGACTTAGGAAGTTATTACTGCTGTGGATTGGAGAAGAATCTTTCAGGAATCGCGCCAAATTCAAAATTTTCACATAACTAACTTATTTATCGGACAAAAATAGGAGGCATGACTTATTGAACTACCATCGAAGATATGCAAATGACAAAGTTTTTATAGTCGAGTCGTTTATCATTGAAAGTTAGTCAATAAGTCTAATAGTTAAAATTCCAGTCTACAGTTAGTACTCGAAGTTGATGTATTGTTTATTATTATTTGTTAATATTGTTTAGAAAAATTCGTATACTTTCTCATATTTAATACATTTCAAAGATCCTATTAATTTTCTTCCCAACAGTATACAGTTTATAAAAATACACGTTCAGATTGTGAATTTTGTTCGATCGGACAAGCGAAACCCAGTAACACATTTCTCACACCAAATTTCCCAGTGATAAACATCCCATTATGAATAACACATTAATTAAAAACATAATAGTTAATTCAATAATAAGAAAACATTAACTAAGCATCAGGTCTCGGGCCATGTTAAGTAATTTATTTTTTAAGCTCGAGGAAAAATGTCGAGCAGACCGGTAATCGATCCCAGGATCTCTCGCTTAGTGGGTGAAGGCTCTAAAATAAATAACTTAACATGGCCTTTTGCCTGATGCTAAGTTAAGCTTTCCTTATTATTGAATTAAAGCATTTAATCAATTTACATAAAATGTCCGATCTTCATTATGCCCTAGAATTAGGCCATGAAGAAAAAGTGACTTGTAAATTGTAGGTGAGCCGAATTTAGGTCTATAGATAAGTGGTTAGAGTGTCTGCCCGGTAAGCGTGAAAACCTGAGTTCGAATCCAAGTCCAGTCGATATTCTTCCTCATGTTTTTTTTTTAAAAACTTTGTAGTTTTAATTGGGACATATTATTCGAGGTTGAACCATCCTATTAATTGTATGGGTGACACATTACGTCTGTTATTAATTTACAAAATAGTGCATATGCTCTAATTAATATCTGTGACACCCTGGAAATACGTTAAATGTGTCCAGACTCAGGAACGTGCTCCTCATATTAACATAATAGCTTGCATTGGATAGTTGATGAAAAAGTCAATGTTGGTCGAAACATAGAGTTAACCTAGTCAAGGTCTGTACATCTACTTAGTTTATTATCGCAACTGTCTGTCTCAAATTGTCGTCTGAACATTAAAATTGTATTTTTTGGACTTGGATTTCTTTTCAATCAATTTTGGTTTTCTCTCATACTTTATTATCCCATTATATACGTTAATCATGAAAGTTTCAAGAGTATAATTTACAACGTATATTCTCTTTTAAAATAAAGTTCTGCATGATTGAACTCATAGTGAAGAATTTTTTAAGTGCCCATCGGCATTTATTATTCTACAATCTGATCTTTATAGATCAATGAGAAGATTTTTCATAACTTTAAATTCTAAAATGGAGCTTCAAGCTAAGGTTTACTCAAAAGTGTACTCAGAATTCTGTTAGTCTTGTCCGTATCACATACACTTAATAACAAACTACGTTTCATTGGACTAACTCGAAAGTCTTGGTCCGCTTGAGTCTACTCACTTGCTGTGAATTGTCGAGGAGCTGGATGGCCTAGATGGTCACATGGTGAAGAAGGCGTTGTTCATGTCTTCTGGCAACCTTATGAATGACGTGATTGACGGTAATCACTTCAAGATACCGATGATACGACAGTACCATGGTGCATCTATAATGCTTCTTAATACCTTATTCTTCAATCGCTGTATGATTTGTATATTACTGTTACTGGCACAACAGTTGAATACGCCGAAACGTGCTTTAGTATTTGCTTATTAAGCAACAGCTTTTTGTGTATGGACTACTTGGAGTTTCGTCCAATACATTATTTTTTAATATTTTACGTGGTGTTTTTCTCTTTTCTTTTTGATGTCAGCCTTCCAGCGTAGTCTCGTATCGAGTGCCATACCTAAATACTTAGCATATGGGATTATGGTTTCGTTAATTCTAATAGGTATGTATTGATGCCGTTTATTGATGAAGATAATATGCAAGGATTCAAATTCTACTTTATTTTCCATTTATTAGTCCACGTGCTCATCTGTCAATAATCGTTTGGAGCTTCCTTGTGGCTTCTTATTGATCACTTCCAACTGCAAGAATTGCGTATCATCGGCAAAAATCGCGATATTTCCATCCTCTAGTTCAGGTATGTCACTGATACAGAGTAGATATAGTACTGAACCTAGCACACTACCTTGAGGCACACCTGCATTGATTTATTTCAATTCAGAGTAGGTATTTTATTGTCTTACTCTGAAGTGCCTTTCTAACAGATAGGATTTGAATATTTTCGAATACTGTGGTAGAAGCATGTCTATCTAGTGGAGAAAGCCCTTATGTCATATTTTGTCAAACGCCTAAGCCACATCTAAGAAGACGGTGGCGCAGACTTTCTTTTCTTTTAAGCGTTTTTTCGATTATGTTTGTGATTCTGTGCACTTGATCCATAGTTGAGTGTCTCTCCCTGAATCCCAATTTCTGATGAAGGATTAAACTCTTTTCTTCGATTGTTAGTTTCAACCTTTCCAGTACTAATTTTTCGAACGGTTTCGATACAACGGGCAAAAGTGAGATGGGCCTGTATGATGAAACTTCTTGTGAAGGTTTTGCTGGCTTAGGGATCATCCTGACCACTGATACTTTCCACATTAGGAACATAACAAAGTATGAATGAGCTATTGATAAGGTTGGTCAATTTTAAGATGGCTTTTATTGGAAGAAGTTTCAAAATTTCACCGATAATAACATAAAAGCAAGTAGCATTTTTATATATTTATGTCAGTCTTTATTTTTTCATTGACTTATTTTGGTGACACTGGTCTAATGGCTGCACATTCTTGTATCAGTTCTGCCCAATCATGTTAATGCCCTTCATTTCGTTGGAAAGTCATTTCCAGGTGCTCAGCAAATCTACTTGCTTTTTGTTGATTACTACGTGCCCAGGTACCACCTGCATTTTTAATTGGTGGGTTATGGAGAGTGGGACGTTTTATATTTTTAGTAACTTTCCAAAGGGAATAATCTGTTTTGCAATCATTGGTCAATTCACTTAAGTAGTTGCTCATAGATTCATTTTTAATACGTAGGGTATCTCCCTTCAGTCGTTGAGTGACATTATTTAGGGCAGTTTTATCTGCAGGAGCTCTGGTTTGATCCCACCTTTTTTCTTAGTTTTCTCTTTTCTCTGACGAATTCCAAAATCTCTTTTTCATAAATGTTTCCCTGTACCTTTTGTTTCATTTCTGGAGTATTATCTCAGGCTGCCTGTTGTTTGTTTCTAAAAATCTGTTCTCTTTCTTAATCAAGTTGCTTTTCATTTTTAAGTGGAACAAACAGATAAATTAAACTTTTCTAGATGTATTCTAAAACTATTCCAATCTGTCAGTTTGTTTATTTGCATCAGTAGATTTTCTTTGTTCACATAATGTGAGCAATATGGGGAAATGATCAGAATCCATATCCCATGCCTCTTCCACATAATAGTAATTAGGAGATATATTCCTGACAATAAAAAAATCTATAAGGTCAGAAATCTTGTTTTCATTTGTCGGTCAATAAGTTGGCTTCCCAGTCGATACGGTATCACATTTTACCTGGTTGTATGGTAATAATAGTTTCTTGCCTTTGGAATCCCCAGTGGATGTGCTTTGCATGAACCTGCATTCTTGGCTTTCAAGAAAATCTAAGTGCTAGTTTTTTTTAATAGCATGCCTAGGTGGGCAATGTAGTGCTGTGATACTTCGTAAGTTTTTGTTTTAACATTAACAGCTGTGGCCTGTATTTCCTCTGTTTGATATTACTTTTTGAAATGATGCGCAATGGTTTCTCTTATTATTAGAGCAGTACCACCTCTGTGGGTGTTTTTTTGATGAATGGTATGATAAACCTTGTAGCCCTTGAATTTTATGTATGATTCCCTACTGAAATGGACACATCGGAAATAAGACACACGTCAGTTTTTTCTATGTCCAGGACTATTTGTAGTTCGTGTTGGTTTCGAAGCAGTCCATTGCCGTTTCATTGCATTATTCTAATATTGTTTGCCATTTATAGGTTTAATTGTCGCTTCTTGGGTGCATCATTCTAGTTTTGTCTTATGACCGTCCATATAATTTAATTCCAGAAGGTTTTCTACTGTCGTGTTTTGTTGATTTTTCCTTTCGTTCTGCTTCTGCTTGGCTTTTGTCTTAGGATCAGTATTTTGCTTTGGTGTGATTGGATTTATTTTTTTATGGTTATTTCTGTTTCGCAAGCTCGGTTTTCTCATTTGTTTATTATTTAACATTTGAATTTCCTTTGCTACCTTACATCCACCACGGTAGTTAGCTGGATGTCCTTCCCCTCAATGTACACATTTCGGACGAATTTCCTTTTGTTTCTTGCATTTAGCAATTTATAAACATCGGTTCTTTGGCGCAATATCTCTGTGTGTGCCCATATGCTTGAAACAGATTACATTGTCCAGTAATCTATTTTTCCTGATGGGTTGGTTTTCTACTCGAATGCCCATGATGTCTTTTATTTCGAAGATTTTTTTAATGTCTTCATCATGTTTAAAGGACAGGATGAACATATTGAGCGGTTGTTGTGTTATAAAATTTTTGTAGCTTCAAGTATTTTGTATCCTCTCTTCCGGAGTTCGTTAACTATCTCTGCCGGATTACATGAGTGATGGATTTTAGTAGCCATCACTTTGTTTGTTTTCAAAAGAGTGCCATGAGTACTCTTTGTCAAGTAGAGCTTTCGTGAGGACTCTCCTCATCTGTGACATTAATTTGGTATTCTTGTTGTTTATTATCTTTATCTGAAATCCATTAATCAGTTCAGTTATGAGGGCGTGGATTTAATTAAAGTTATTAAATCCGTCAACAATTATAGGCGGCGGTTGTAAGACTTTCTTTGGCTCTATCTTTTTGTTTTCTGAGATTTTTGGTCTGTATTGTGAGGGAGAGAATGTAATACCCACTTTCCCATTTTTATTTTAACTCTTAATCATTCGGTTACTTCTTCTAGCTCTTCTTCATCCATGAGGCATGCCATTCATTTTTCCTTCGTCTGAGTTATTGAACCGAAATTTTTTATAGTCGTCTAAGTCATTATTAACATGCAGCATATTTTCAAATTGATTTTGAAGATCTTTTAATTGATTAATAACATTGGCTTTTTCATTCTCTGTTCTTTGGCATGCAGCAAATAATACTTTTTATTTTGTGATCTTACATCTTTTCTTGGAAAATTCGTTGTTTTGTTGAATTAACTAAACACAATACGATGTTCACACCTTGAAGGTCAGGCTTCAACTGTATAGTGAAGATAAAAATGTATTTATTTGATTTACGGTGGTAATACGATTTTCTGCCTCAGCCTATGCTCACAATTTTGGATCGTATGACTTCTTCGTGGCTTACAGGTTTCCTGAGTCTGAATTGCATGTCATAAAAAATGTTTGAAATGTGTCTTTAAGATAATCATTAAATATGTAAATAAAACTTTTTATATATTCGTCGGACAGTAGGTAAGGCGTATGACATTCGGAAGAGTGAAAGTAAATTATTGTGATAGACAAACTTATAAAATTGGTTTTATGCCTATAAAATTTGTTTTATCGCAAATATTTTTATTTTTATATTGATTTATGTGTAAATTTAGTATATACGACAGTCTCCCATTTATTAGATTTTATAATTCACCTTATCGCAGCCCCCTTTGAATTATTTGTTCTGTTTCGAAAATCTACAACGTTGGTAACTTTTATTCTGTTTCCTTAAGCCTTTCTTTTAAATCTTTGACTTAGTTGTCAGTCTTTTACCATGTTGTTTATTTATTTTTGATGATCTCCATACATCACCAACAAATATTTTTAGTTTTTTGGGACGAGAATTCCCTATGCATATCAAAAATATTAATACTACATATAATTATTCGTTTGCATGATTTTCTCAGTCTAATATCTTGCATAAATATGTACGCTATTGTAAAGAAACAATAAGTAACAATATTCTTTATAGAAGACGCTCTAACAACACTTCCCTTAAATCCAGTAATTTTGGCCGAAAGTTCAATCAACATGGTCTGGAGAATTAACCAGAGTAAAGGCCAATTAAATTAACCAACAAGCGGATTAATCCTAGAGTACGATATATAAGTATTTAATTTATAGTACTAATATTCTAACGTTATCATCCACAGTAAACCAATAAATACCAACGTGTATAGAATCTAATAAAAATGATCTAATAATTCTTTTATTTGTATGTTCACACATTAATATACCAATGATACAGAGAGAAACATTAATATTTCTTTCTTCTTCTGCTCGACATTTCCTAAAAATAACTGATGAATGATGAAAAGAGAAAATACATTTCCAACTTGGACCTTATTGTTCACAAATTGCAATTTCTCGGGGTACAACCGTTATGTTACAAATCTCCTTAAGTAAAAATTATTTTAATAACTTCACAGCTGGATTATTGTATTAAAGTACGATCACCACGACCGTGCACTCTCAGGCCGCGAACACTTAAATTAGAATTCAGTGTAAAGAGGCTTACCAACTGGATAGACTTGTGCTCGGCGTCATGTCTAACTGTAAACGAGGAACTTTCCTCTTTAATTAAATATCCCAGTGCAGCAAAGGAGCCACACTTAACCCACAATTAGTAATGGGCCATGAACTCTGACAGCAGTTAATTTTCTCACATTCTGGGCTGGGTATTATTTCAAGCTCCCTTGAATTAACAAAGATTGTCGCCCCCTTGGTTAAATGCCGGCACAAGTGAAAGCCAATTTGCATTGCAAGGACGACACCGTGTTCTTCGATTCTGTGGAATAAAAATTTAATGTTTTCCGGTATTTGTGTTACAGGTACTGCTATACTAGAACTAAATTAAAACGTGTTTGTAAAAGCTTGTTATTATAATGAAATTGAATTGCAACTGACCATATATAAATAAATATATAAATATCTCTGGATGTTGTTTCTCTATTTACCTCCAACCTGAATGATTTAGATATTTCAAGTTTGAAAATAGATTGCATCTATTTAGCCAATGATCTATTTTGTCATGATTGCGCTCCATTTGGTTGTAGGCTCAACAGATTTTACCTTCAATAAAAGGTTTTTTTCATCTGGTTAATGGTAGCCCAATTGGTTATCCACTTTCACCGCTGTTCAATAAATTAGTCTTAAGGTATTCAGAGTAATATTGTAACTTCTTAATGGTAGTTCAACCTCTATGTTATTTTACATACGTAGACGAAAATGTTTGTATTATTAAATCTTACTAAATATTTAATCAATATATCAAAAAACTACAGCTCACTCATGAAGTATACATCAATAATTCGCTCAGTTTTCTGAACTGTTACAGTCGCAATTAGAAATTCTGTTCCGACATACAATTCGTACATAAAACCCACAATTTCAGGCATAGTTTCTAACTATTTTTCTCAACAACCTATTAATAATGAAAAGGCCATGGCGTAAAATTTGGTTGATAGAGCCATTCTACTGTCAAATCCAAAGATATATTGATCATTATCCTAAATTTCTCAAAGAAATCGCTCAAAGACTTTACCAAGAAGAGATTAAAAAACACCGATTTTATGATACACTGAATCAGAAACTAAAAGGCAAGCTGAATTGTATTCCCATTTTATCATTTTTACATAATATCTTCAAAAGTGTTTTCCAATTCTACAATATCAAAATTATTTACAGAACCACTAAGTCTCTTGTCTGCTTTTATTAAGAACTACAAAGACTCCATAACATAACTTTGTATATGAGATACTTTCTAATGATGGTCCTTGGGTTTATATGGGTCAGACTGAAATAGCGCTGAAAACAAGGATTAAAGTGCACATGTTAAACTACAAACTGCTGCAAGACAAACAATAGTCACAATAAAATGAAAAAAATTACGTCTGATTGAAATAATGAATAAGAAAGATAGACAATTCAGACAAAAAAGTGATAATATAAATACCACACAACGTTTCTGGGATCCTTGTTCCTTTCTTCAGGTGCTGAGAAGAGCCTAGAGCGACACAACTGCATTCGTCAGACAAATCTCAAAAGCGACGAAAACGCAATGAGAATGGGACAGCCGAAGGGTCAACGTAACAATAACGGAGCAACGGCAATGGGAAAACAGAAGGTTTAGCATAATAATAAGGGATCATAGCAATTATTGAGTTTCATTGTGTCTGTTTGTACATTACTAGATCTGATGTTTGATTTAATGTGAAGCATCTCTGAAATGAGTCAGGAATTGTACGTGGTGTCAATGTCTAAAATCTTATCATTTTGCTAATCAAATGTATATTTAGAATTAATGATATGTTTGGATACTACAGATTTTTTATCAATGGGAAGTTTGATATTAGATGTATGTTCCTTGATACGTGTATTAAAGGAACGTTTTGTTTGCCTTATGTTGCAGGAATTACAATTAGAGCAAGAGATTTTGTAAACAACACAATGTTTGCTGTAGGTGTCAATTGGGTTCTTGTGGTTTTTAATCTAGTAGAAAGGGTATTAGTGGATCTGTAAATGATGGATATTTGATATTCTTTGAATATTTGTATAAATTTATGATGTATAAATTTGTGGTGGGCTATTCTATATTTAGGTTCTAAGGTCAAATTAACTAATAATATAAGGTTTGTTGGGCGCCACCTGCAAGAAATTATTCACTCGCAGGAAAGAAAATACAATATTTAGTTAATAACAAAAAAAACAAGAATTTATTTAATCAGAATTTAAATAATCGCCCACACATTCTTAAACACGAAAGCTCTCCAGCCTTCCCAGCCCCCCCCCCCCCCCACTCTTTCTCAGGATTAACCGTGGTTATGTTTGTGACAAACCGATGCGATACCTGGAAGCATGGAATGCGACTTACCAGGTCTGCAGCTCGGACAGGGTCTATTCCCGTTGGCGACTCTCTCTCTGCAGCAGCATCAGTAGACGACCGTGGACCCACGTGTAAACCAAAATTGTCCATGATCAACTCTCTCTGATGCTCCAGAGTGATCACCACGTGTTCCTAGACTGCTCTCCCCGACGGTCCAGATCGATGTCCTCGTGTTCGCAGACTTCTCTCTCTGCGTCCTCAAAATCCCTCTCTCCTGGTTGGTCCTTGTCTACACGTGAGCCACTTCAATCTATTTTAGGGCCATACCTTCCCGGTCGTCTACCCCTTTCTTGGCCGACCATGGCCTTGTTTGCGGGACTTGCGGATTTTCCCAATCCACCCCGCCATTGTCTTCTGTCTGCTGCTCGACCCCGGCAAGCCACGTTTCCATGTTTCCAGGCAGTAATTTAGGCAAAAGTTATAAAAATATTTTGTATACAAATTGAAAACTAAGGCGCACCATAAATTTGTAATAAGGAAGTACGAGAAAAAATTTGGTTTGAGGTGTTTGGGGACAATTGACAGTACAATATTGGATTAATAAAACATTGTACGGATTTTAATCACAAGTTTAATTTAAAAACACTAAGATAGTAGATCATAAAAGCTGTTATCATACCAGAATCATTTCGGATATGATTCACATTAAATCAAACAAATTCACTATCAATAATACCAAGGAACTGGTAGCGTCTTTGACAAGATTAATTTTTGCGGTGTAGAGCGATAGTTTTATAATTGGTATATATGTTGTAATACCAATTAAGAATGCTAATTAAGAACGCCATTATTTTGTTTAAATTTTGTAATATTTGTTTCACTGCACAGACTAGAGGTGGATGCCGGCTATTATTAAAATCTGTTTACTGACTCAGACTGGAGATTTTGGGGCGGCTCTTATAAAAATTATGATTGACGGCGGATAAATGCTCATAAAAGGGAGAAAAATAGTTGGAGATCTTTGGCGGCTTTTAGATATAAAGTCTGACTGAGGTCGGGACAAGACTCCAAAGGAACGACGGACAGCGGTTTTGTTGACATTCAATTACAAGACCAGAGATTGTTTATCTAACAATATTTTGAGTAACTCTTAGCGTGGGAAAGCCGGATGTGATCTTGAGTGTGGGAAAGTAAAATTGTGATAAATAAGAATAGTCTGGAGAGGGGATTTAGATAACATGGTCAGTCGTAAGCCAGAGAGCGGACGTGGTGGTTGTGGTGTCTGGAGCTGCCGGAGGTCGGTGCTCGAAGGTGAAGTTCAATTGGAAGCCGGAGAGCTAATAGGATGGATGTAGTGACAGAGAGGATATATAGAATTTAGTTAGTTGAAAGGCGGAGCCTGAGGGAGGCCAATGTTTTAGCAGTCGAAAATCAGAGAGCGATCGAAGTGGATGTGATGATGGAGCATCTGAAGGTCTGCGGTCGAATGCGGATATCTCGATGTTGAAAGTTGGAACTTAAGGGAGGCAGTTGATACTATGTTGAAAAGAGTATTATTTAAATGAAAGTATTGAAATCTGTTGTGATGCACGTTGAAAGATCTGGAACATTCTAAATAAATTGAACATTTGGAGTTGGAAATCATACCGGCTGAACTGACTGATGGCCGCACGCGTAACATCTGTACGAGGCGTTGGAAATCTACAACCTGGAGTGAGGATACAAAAGGGATAAAGTGCAGTGTTGTGAAAACTAACAGTGAACCATCTGTGTAAGTTCTATGCACAGAATTGGCAATTTATTTTAAAAGTAAAACATGTTCTTGAACCAGAAATGCAACTTGTAAGTTGATTTTAAAAATAAATAATTATTGTAAACTGTAAGTTAAAGGTGAGGTGTCAGATTTCGTTGTTTTTCTAGTAACGTCATTTAAACTGTATTTTTTATATTCTTTAAATTCTTCTCATTGTAAATTGAATAATTGTTTATTTTAATCAAGCCCAGTAGAGACCCTGAGATAATTTTAGTTTCATTTCTTTGTAAAATTTGATTTAAATGTAAAGTAAAGAAATAAAATTGAGATTGAAATTTGTACTGTAGAGTAAATAAATTTGTTTTGTTTTGTTGAATTGTAATAATTTGTTAAATTTAAAATTCCTATCAAATTAATTATATTTAAACAACTATTTTAGCCTTCTAGTTGTTAAAAACATTTGGCAACAACTTGAAGAAATTTTATCATTTGTCATTTATATTTTAGTGCGGCAAAGTTTTCACATTTATTTTATTTAAATTAATAGTTTTTGGTTACTACAAATTGGCTTATTTCTTATTTTTGAAGTCATTTCTAGGTGATTATTACAAAATGGTTCCACAACGTGGGACAAATTAATTTATTTAAAATCCTAGTTAAAGGTGATTATTACAATATATATATATATATATAATTTATTTTAATGTAATTAAATATTAGCAATGATTGAGAGCTTGGTAAGTTGGAATTTGACCAGGCGCCGCTGTGGTGGATAGATAATCCGTTTGGTCTGGACGTAGGCACGTTGGTTGTTGACCACGGAGGTTACCTGGACTGCCACACCGTGTGAAACGTCTCTTCAAAAACCCCAGAAACTAAATTAACACGTGACTGTCTGAACCAATCACATTTCTTGATTCAGGAAAAATTGATCCAAAATTGATCGAGACCATCAATATTTTACATGCAGCGAAGGGGCTGTGAAGAAAGTGTAGAGAAGAATCCTCGTTGAACCGTCGCCAGGTCACGGACGTACAGCCCCAAACGTACATCATCCAGAGGACTCGGAGAGAACGAGGGTGCCACATGATCACGGCCAAAGATGCACGCAGGGTAACTGGCAAGTTACTTGACGCGCCTGGGGGAATTACCGTAAACCATGGTTTAATTTGTGATTAAGTGATCCGATTGTTTTGCCCGGCTAACTGAACACGCATAATTTGTATTCTTTTATTATTATTTTGTCCCTGTTCAGTTAAATAATTAATAAAGTCTGGAATCTATCCTTTTATTTTATCATTTACTAAACCTACCATTACAGCGGGTACCAAGTTGACAACTACTCCGTTACTGTAGGTAACTTTAGGAGGAAACGTTTTATATGTTAATAATATAAATGTTCAAGTAAAATATTGTCTTCATGAAGCCATCAATGTACCTTAAATACATAAATATCCCTGAGAAAAATTACGTTTATAAACTTTGATTGAGGCATTTATAACTCAATTTCAGTCATAGATTTAAAAATGGGTTTAGTATTCAAGAATGAAAAGCGGCGAAGAAATAAATTGTTTGATCTTTTATATTTGTTATTCAACATATTAGAAATTATTGGCAATTGTTTTGTGGCAGTACAACTTTGTAGGACTAAGAAATTATACAGAACATTAGACACAACTCAACGGTACACTATTAGTAAAATTTTGAAAAATAAATTATTATTGACTATAAGTGAAACTCAGATTAAAAATACTAATTGCAGATAATTACTTTTTAGGAACGATATTTAAAGCTAGTGAAGTAGTGGAGGAAAAATATATTTGCATTCAGCGATTGTTACCCACCATAATTATGTACTCTCACACACACACACATATTATATATACGCATATTATATATTTATCACTAGACTCACTGAAATTATAAGATAAATTTATATACGCAAGTTGACGGTAAATAAGTTTTGGTTTGCGGGTGGCGCGGCGTGTTTCACGTAATCCTACTTTCGCTCCATTTGTGGGCTTCTAAATTTGCATGTTCAGAGGCTTTAGAAGCATCCCTAATAGCAAACAAGCAGTACAAGCCAAAGGTAAACAGCAAACTATATCAGTAACGTTTATCATTTACAGTGCCGAACACATTCCCACTGAACTTTGAGCAAAAGAAACACAGGATCTGCAATGCATTATCACAAATTCTGAGATCTGCAATACTTCCAACAATACCACAGTTCATTAATGTTTCATTTAATGTACTTATTTCATTGGAATATACGGTAGTCCAGCAATCAACTCTTATTATTCTTTATATATTATATGAATTATGATACATTTCTGATAAACATATTATTAGTTTTAATTTTACCCTGCTAAATTACAATATCGTACAATTAAGTGTAGTAAACGGTTCAAGTATCCATTTTGACGACCATAGTCAATATACATACATATGAAGAGTGATAGAATAAATATAAACTAATACTGAGAAAGAGAGTTAAATTTGTGGTGAACTTAAAGTCAAATTAACTAATGGTATGCGGTTTGTGGGGCGCCACCTGCAAGAAATTATTCACCCGCAGGAAAGGAAATACAATTTTTATTTAATAAAAAAAAAGAATTCATTTTATCAGAATTTATATAAAACGGATAGCTCTCCAGCCTTGCCAGATATGCATGTACCCCCCCTTTCTCAGGAATAACCGTGGTTATCTTTGTGGCAAACCGACGCGATACCTGGAAGCATGGAATGCGACTTACCAGGTCTGCAGCTCGGACAGGGTCGATTCCCGTTGGCGACTCTCTCTCTGCAGCAGCATCAGTAGACGCCCGGAGACCCACGTGCAAACCAAAATGGTTCAGGATCAACTCTCTCTGACTGCTCTCACCGACGGCCCAGATCGATCTCCTCTCGTGTTCGCAGACTTCTCTCTCTGTGTCCTCAAAATCCCTATCTCCTGGTTGGTCCTTGTCCACACGTGACCCACTTCAATCTATTTTAGGGCCATACCTTCCCGGTCGTCTACCCCTTTCTTGGCCGACCATGACCTTGTTTGCGGGACTTGCGGATTTTCCCAATCCACCCCGCCATTGTCTTCTGTCTGCTGCTCGACCCCGGCAAGCCACGTTTCCATGTTTCCAGGCAGTAATTTAGGCAAAAGTTATAAAAATATTTTGTAACAAATTGATAACTAAAGGCGCACCTTAAAGTTGTCAAATAATGGGCCGTGGTTTCATTCGGCTTGATTGTTGTCATCTTCTGACTAACGTCAGAAATTATTCAGGTAAATTCAGACAAAGTCACCGTAGGGAAAAATAACTCATTTCATCATTTTCGAAATTTCGCAGAAATTATTGTAAAATTATGTCTAAACTACATGACAACAAAATGAGAAAAATTAATAATTACATGCGATTAAAATGAGAAGTCACTGTGCGCGTTTTTTCGTAGGAAGGTGTGACCTTGAATTCACCGATCATAACGGTTAAAATGAAGAGTGGTAAAAGCAGCATTGTCGTAGTTCTGTGTATTCTTTTGTTTTCAGTGAAATTTGCGACCACGTTTAGTGTGCTTAGCTATGTAGCATCAGCACGTCGCTTCTCGAGGAAGCCCCATAGGCCTTTTCATTTTAATCACTTTATAATTGCGTTTAAAGTCACCGGTTATGTGTTAAAGGAACGTAAAATCGAATTGTACATCTCTAAGAGGTATTAGATATAATTCTGTGCAAACACTGGTTGGTGGGTCCTTTTATAGTTTTCAAATGGCATGTACGTTTCTATAGATGAGGAACAGAAACAGCTGTCGTAGGACTCGCATAAAGTCAGAGAAATTAATGTATTATAATACGATTTCAGGAATTGGAAAATATGAATTGATTAAGAAATAATAATGTTTTGCAAACCATGAGACATGAAATCTTTACTTTTATGTAACCAGAATTTTCTATAGAAAGTCATTAAATATATATATTATTGAGTGAAATTAAACTTTTTCAGGTTGCAGTAATTATAAAGGAAGGAAGAGAGAAGCTACTCAAGAGTTATAACTATACCTCCGGGGCTATTCTTTAAGGATCCTACTCAGCATTCTTCTATATGTGATGAAAGATCAGATAGGACGGCTCGTGGTACTTGTCCCACGATCTTCCAATGACGTAAGTGGGGTTTGGTAGGGAGCGTACCACTCCCTTCTCCGTGCCTCGACTAGGTTAGGAGGCAGCTGGTCGACTGTTACAATAGGATCAACGGGCTCCAGATCTTCGACTCTGTCAAAACTTACCGAGCTGTCTCGACTCTTGGGAACCTTAATTAAATATTATAGATGGAAGAAGACATCTACGAAGTCTGCATCGTCCATCTCTCCAAGAATTTTCCATCTGCGAAAGCTGAGAACAGCTCACATAGGCTTGCTGGTTTTTTATTTCTTTTTTTTTAGAGTGATAAACTGCATTAGGTAATCCACGTAGTGGCAACTTCCCATTTAATAGCATTGGAAGGGAATTGAAATGGGGGATAATTACATACCTTTTTTTGCACCGTGATTTATCGTTAAACTTAATATTTCTACATTTTCAGAAGTCTCCTATTTGCTCTCCTTAGGCAGGTCTTATTACTATTTTATAATTTAATTCCAAAGAATTGATCTCGAGCGTTACAGCTGAATGTCCGTCAGCAGTAAGCATTATAAAATAATGTTGAAAAATATTTTTTTAATATAATTTGAAGATTTATGTATTTTACTTGTAATGAATATACAATATATGAATTCTTTGATTATACTAGGAATTATAAAGTATAATAGATTTAACATATAGCGACCAGTATAGTGACCATTTCTTGTCATACGTAATGGGATTGCAAATGTGTTACCAGCGAAACACCAATTCGCAATTGAGGAAGGAAAAGATTCATATTCATTCTAAAGAGCCTTACGCTTCCACGATGTAGTTTCTCTACCCCCATATATAAGGAACCTCCTATCCGGCACAAATCTATAAATTATTTTGAGTAAAAAAGGAATTCATAAACTACGTATGTTGCTTCCCTTTATTAACATTTAATGCTAACGACTTTGTAATAAGATCTTTATATCTTACCCATAATTAAGCGTCTTTCATGTAACATATATTTTAATTTAGTAGCAGTTGCTTATTTCAGTTTTATATGTGGCAACGACATTGTTACTAATTATGTAACTATTCTTCTGGTAACCGTACAACGCATATATTCTGCTGCATTAATTTGTTTATTTAATGAGTTGGAACAAAATATTCCACCTCTCTATAATACCGCTATTTATGAATATTCAATAAATATAAAACGTATAGGGAAATTCCTTAAAGTAAAATGTGAATTTTTTCTGCAGTTTAAGGGGGATTGTTATTCGCCCCCCTGAGAAATTTAATAAGGCTCGGTTTATCTAGATTTTCACCTTTATTCTAATTTACAATGTTCTCACACCATAAAAAAACTGTGTTATACACATCGTGTGACGACGCTTTATTATTCCAAGTTCTTTATTGAGAAATTCAATTTTATCAAGTTTTCCTTCAGCTAATTGTGTAGATTTTATTATTTTTTCATTTTTATTATGAATCAGATTACATATTATCTTTAAACTAATTTGATAACATGCATAATGTATTTATTCAAGGAATTGTGTTAATAACGTGAGTGAATTATTATTTTGAACTGCTATTCCTCTGGTTGATTCTCTTCTTCTAGACTTCAGCTTGCTTCATGTGAATGGCATATCGTGACTCGATTATACATTATTTTCAATACAGTGTTGTTGTGGTTAATAAACTTTCTTCCTTTTACTATTTCTTATTACTTGGCATTCGTTCTTGGAAGTGATTTTCCTATTATCTCCTTCACTTGAGGATGTCATTTTTAGAAGTATTTCTTCTTTTTTTCTTCATATGACGAATTATTTGTGGATTGTTTACTGTGTTGTTCCATTGCGTAATTTGTTGGTATTGATATTATACAGGATGCATTGAATTAATTGCTGTCATATTACACTGTGGATTAATTTGTTGATACAACTGGTAATTGTCCATAATCACTGAGACCAAGGTTATTTCCAGTTATACACCTCTGTACTCTATCGTATCACTCACCCGGGCTGTTTGATGCGATGCGTTTTCACTGCGAAGGTTTTGAAGTAAACACTGGAGCGCAAACCAAACACGTCCGAACAGGTCAACTGCCGGACGTCTACTTGTATAGATTTGAACTACACTCCACGGAATGTAACTTTTCAGAGGATTTCGGCATTTTACAATTTTGCCTTATTCAGACAATCCATTTCAATACCTCGATAGTGTTATAAAAATCTTTACTGTGCATATGAAGATTTAATCGAGACACAAATATCTCCAGTGTCCGGGAAACGAAACGTTTCTGTGGCTATTTACTCTTCCAAACTAAATAGTAAATCAGAGAAAGTATATCACAAAATCCAAACAATACTGATAAGTTTCTGAACTTAAACTCTGAAAACAGTTCTGTCTTCCTAAACGGCAGATGAGACGGGATGGAGTGCTTGTATTACTCATATAGTTGCCCTCGTGAAATACATTAACATAAAAAGGTTGGAGAAGAAGATTCATGAATATTAATAACGTACAGTAAGTTTGTAAGACATATTTAATAATTGTATGCAGCATACGTATAGTAATTCTACTATTTTTAAAAAAGAAGCTTTTCACAGTGAATCAAAGCAATCCTTTTTAGATAAGAACCATTGCACTAACATACTATCAGGCAATAAGGGAAAGAGGACTAGACGAGAATTAAGACAAGAGATTTCAGAGAGTAACAACGCCGGAAAGCGATCAACATAATTTCTATTTGCATATAGATTGCCTAACGCGCAAAAGATCAAAAGATTAAAAGTACACAAAGACGTTTAATTAATTCAGTTAATTTGGTGCTGCTGCACCACCACTGACAATAGGTAGCAGTCGAAGAATATATCGGTTCAAGCTGTTGGTCTGGCCAAATCTCTTTCTTCATATCTCCTCTCTCGTGGCTTTCCATATTTCTAGACGCGCAATATCATATTGAGTTTACCGTTATTTACATTCATGTGTCTTCTCCAGCATTTTTATGTTCATTTATATGCATTTCCTTATGTTAAATCGTAAAGATCTTATGAAACATAAAACTTGATTTAGTGAAGGGATTTGAATGCAAATAAAAGTATTGTAACGTTTTACAACTTAATTTATCAGAATTACATGGTTGTTCCCGTTATTATCATATTTTACGCATACGCAATAAAATATGTTATTGCTGCTTCAATTTATAATAAATTAAACCTATTCTCAGGGCGTATTTATTGGTTTCTAATTGTTTTCCTTTAATACTAATGAAAATTCTGTTTAGATTTTCACACCAAAGTATTATATCACGTAAAACAATTAAATGATTAAACTCGAAAAATCTGAAAACACTTTCATTTGTGATATCCTAATTTAATGTTTTTACTTAATTATTTTCTGAAGTAATCAGTCACGTCATATAGATAAATGAATTACCAAAATAAATATTATATACGTCACAGAAAGAAAGCAAATATATATATTTAAAACCTAAATTAAGAAATAATAGGCCTATTATGGTTAAAAAAAACGGGAAATGTATGAGAAATTAACTTACACCAATAATTGAAATAATATCGTTCAGAAATTAGAAAAGGATGTATAGAAATATAGAAGAACCTGTGCATTTTCTTAACTATGTTTGAAACATAACTCTATTGGCAGTTATTGTCAATTTTAGTTTCTTATGTCAGTAATTTACAGTTATGAAAGCGTAACATATAAAACGGTAAATGAATGTAGCACCCAAACTACTTTTCATTGATACAATTACTAGGATTACTAGTCTTGATGTACAAGGCTTGAAGATTCATCAGACGTAAGGTCCCAGAGATACAAAATTTTAAGTAAATTTTTAGCAAATTAAAACTTATTCACTGAGAAGTCTTATTAAGAATAATTAATATTGTATTTACTCAAAAATTTATTAAAAATTAAACTTTAGTTAAGCTGACTTCACAACAAATATTCACGGCTACATTTAGACGAAGTATTGGGATCATAAATATTCTCTTAACTATCTAGAAATTAATTTAACTGTCGATTAAGATACCCAAATATCAGAGTTTTTTCCTAGTGTTTCCCTATTTTTTTTGCCTATTAACTCGCTTTTCAACACAAATTAATCTTGCGCGATTCTCAAGAGACGATAGTGTCAGTTCAATGATTATGGTGAAAATGTTGGCATTTATGATGAAAACCCCAATAACCATTAATGGAATATATTAAATAAAAAAAACTCTTAACCAAAAAACATACTGTAGTAGCTAAAAAAGTCCAGGTCTATGATTTCCTTTTGCCATGCTTTTCATTAGTCGACTTATGTTTCTATTAATTTAAGATTTTCTATAATTTTGTTGGTGGATTTATGCATCTGGTAAAAACTGCACAACAATTATTTCCAAAATAGTCTTATTTCAACGCAAATCATTTATTACAGACTCATTCCATTTTTTATTCCTTCAAGGATAAATGTTTGGAACTTGTCAGCACATAATCGTCACTTCTAGGACAAAGAATAGGAATATTACGTATTTCAACATGGAAGCGACATAATGTCATTGTTCGACAAAATTGATTCTCCAAAGAAAAGTATTGGTGTTGGAAAAAGTCGCATTGTGGGGAACTTTTGTGAAGCGCATATAGGGAAAGTTTACGTAAGATATTACATTATTTTGAAAGCGGAGCGCATTTCTTTGCCTCTTCTTGATTGCTTCTGTTTTAACTAAGCAACCAGTGTAATAACAAATCCAGATATACCTTCAGAATCACATTATAGATTTTTTATACGTTTTTATGGAGACAAAACGTTTTTGCACTTTCACTTTCTGATCGAGTCTTCAATCTCTACTTTCTACCTTTCGCTGGTGAAATTATAAAGGAGGTACTCGATCAGAAAGTGAAAGTGCAAAAACGTTTTGTCTCCATAAAAACGTATAAAAAATCTATAATGTGATTCTGAAGGTATATCTGGATTTGTTATTACACTGGTTGCTTAGTTAAAACAGAAGCAATCAAGAAGAGGCAAAGAAATGCGCTCCGCTTTCAAAATAATGTAATATCTTACGTAAACTTTCCCTATATGCTGCGTCCCAACAGCAAACTCCTCACCCGTTATCGGAACGGCGTGGGACAAGTACCCAATGCCCGACCTACCTGATGCTGGTTTTCTAGGGTTTTCCCTACATTACTTTTAGGCGAATGCTGGTTAGGATCCTTAAACTATAGCCCGGGGGCCCTAGTTAACCCTTGCTACCTTACTCTACCTTTACGCATCCCCCCGTTCAAATCCCTTCCTATTCTATTAAAGGGGAGTTGCCTCCATGTGGATTACTCTCATGCAGTCTGTTACCCTAAAAAAAGAGTAGAAAGTAGACTTAAAACCAGCTTAAAAGTACTGCCATCATAAATCCCCCGAACCATTTCAAAATATTGGTTATCCAAGGCTGTGCAGACCGGTGGAAACCAAAAGTTATGTATTTCACGAAAAGCTTGTCAAAAACAACCCTAACGTTACACCACATGGGTAAACGTAAAAATAATGGCATACTGCTTATTGGACAAGTTGACATGTTAGCATATGTTTTGCTTACTCGTATTGTAACATATCGAAGATAAACAGATGCAAAAGTTAATGTCCCATAGCTCTTTCAGGAAAAAGTGGAAGCTATAAGGTAAACGGTCCCCGAGACTGGACGAACATCGAAGTAGAGGAAGCATGAAATTTTTCTGAATGCACCAGTCATCAGAAAATATTACACAAAAATACCGAGGCTATGTAAGGAAACCTCGGAATTTATTCTTCACTACATTTCTTATAAAATGGAGTTCCTATTGGCGTTTTTTAATGTTGTTATAAAAGCGAGATTTCTAAACCTTCAGAGTTAATATTTTACATTTTTAACTCTGGCTCAAACTTCCAATAAAAATGTATTAATTAGTTTTAAGTAATTTTAAAATTTAATTTAAAACGATTTGTAAACAAATAATTCATTTTTATATAAATTAACGGACGTTTATTAAAATCATCAGAACCTTCAGCTACACTAGTTTCAACTGCTGTTCCCCAAGGTGTAATGGTTGATGCACGTTTCGTCACCAGTCACAAACCGACGACAGAAGTACTTCGGAAAAGTTTGATTGAAGCTATAAACACGATTTTTTATGTCTCTCCTCAAGCATTTAACACGTGGAACCCAACGCGCACTGAAGTTTTCTATTTACTGCTCCTTATGAACAGTGAATGTGAGATTTCTATTATCCAAAATAAATGCGATAGTCTTGCACCATCTACTTTATGATGAGAATTATCTGCCAGTGCAGCAGAAGTAACCTCAAGCGTCCTGAGCGAGTGGAATATGCAGTCCCTGCCGTCAACGTTTAATATAATTAATCATTAGTATATATATATATACTAATGATTAATTAAGGAGCTTAATTTAAAAAATTATTAATTATTAAAACAAATTTATTCATGAAGGATACCATTTATTAGCCCTGCTTTGGCACGCCAAATTTAATGATTTTAAAATTTTCAAACACAGTTTTATTTTATAATTTGTGGCATTCAAGGTAATATTCAATCTTTTATATTTTACAAGCAATCAAATCTAATAACTCTTCTTCTCAGGGTCTTTACTGGGTTTAATAAGTAAGTAAGAAACAATCAAGATGATAAATTAAAGAATTAACAATTCAAACAAATTGAAACTAACGGAATACGTAATGAAAAGAAACGAAATCTGACTATACCCTTAATTACCGTTTACAGAAATTTAATAATTTTGGTTTGTACTTACAACTGTCCTTCTGGTACCAGACTTAATGATTTCGAAGATTGGGACACAATTCATTAATCACAGACTCTACAATTGAACAAACACACGGTTGTATTTCTTGGATTACTCCTCCACGAACTCGATTATCTGCAACTCCGGTCAACCGTCGGACGTACTAAATTTCAATACGTTTTGCGGAAAATGTTATTTCGGAGCGCGTATGCATATGCATATATATTTGTTTCAGCTTTTTAGATTTTTATATAAATTGTCTCTCCGTTGAATTACTAAGTTTGGATCACGCTGTTCGTACTCTAAATTTCGCTCCCTCTCTCGACCACAAGTTCGCCAGACTGCAACCAACTGACCTTCCGTACAATGCGCGCAGTTCACAACAAATGCTCGCCGACAAAGAGCCTGCCGTCATTGTTGTTCTTTGAGATCGGTGCCGCTATACAATTCATTATAATTTAAACAATTAATGGCCTCCTTAATTAGTATTACAATATATATATATATATATATATATGTATTAAAAATTTGGTGTCTAATTAACTTAAATGTCATTAGCGACCCCTACATTAGTTTACATCGCTTACGATAAACAACTTATAATTATGTTTTAAATTAGGTTAATTAAGTTGGCTTCATTGGAAGTTGCTCAAGATGCTGTTTCTCATTGTTGAGTAGTACTCGCTGCTCTGCAGGATAGGCTATGTAGTTAACTTCTCATTAAAATGGGAACACAATGGAGGCTCAGTTCTGGAAAATATGTAATTATGGGTTAATTTTTATGTGCTGATGAAACTGTATATTTTTTACTTCTGATATAAGTGGTAAGTTTCTAATTTTATTTCTCCTGATGAAGATAATTGCCTTGAATTTGTCACAGATAAAGTTATAACCTATTTTGGCGGCCCATGAAGTAATCTTATCCAATATATTTTGCATTTGCTTTGTTGTCGCTTCTATATTGTAACCTCTTTTAAACAAAATTATATCGTCTGCAAATACAAACTGTCTGGTTGGTGGTAGGATGATGGATTTAAGCTCTTTAATGGCTACTATGAAAAGCACTACACTTAGCGGTGATCCTTGGTGTATACCATTTTCTAATACAAGTTCTTTAGAGAGGGTATTGTTAGCCCTAACTATATATATTAAGCTCCGTATACACTCGAAAATATTCCCCTTTTACGTTGAATATTATTCTCTCAAAGTCTTGAGTTCTGATGCAGACTCCACACGAGCTTACTTCAGCTAAGTTCCAATTTGATTCGCGGTGCTCTCGATAAACAAAAATGTTTCGTTTAGTCCCCGGTACTCATTAATATTTACGAAATACTGAAGATTTGCGTTGTATCAGACTGAAAGAATGTTTCGTAGTCATTTACCATGCTTAATTCAAGAGCAAAAAACTTGTGTTAAGGGAATGGAATATTTAAATTTAAGTACAGAAACCATTATTTCTGAGGTATAGTCCGTTCCTGTTTTGTATTCTTCGCTGATATTTATGGTTATCTACGGGAGAATATAAGTTTTGCACGTGCAAAGGTACAATGGGGGAGGCAGCTCATTATTGCCGCCCTCATAAATGGTTGGTGTTCATTGAAAGGTGTTCTCCGCTGTGGGCATGTGTTCTGAATAGCCATTGTGAGCCCCACATGTCAACTTAACCGCTGCGTACAACGCCACAATGCTGCCACCGGCTGCCTTTTCACTCCACGCTACGGCCCTTGACAGCTCCTATCGTGAGAAGGCACAACAGGGCCGCTGCAATTCTTCCCGACGGATTTATGGACTCGGCACAATTAATATTAATTACACGATTAAGACGTTTCAACAATTATTCTATAAATGAGTTTGCTCATTGAGTACACGAGGTATGAACTAATGCCGCATAAACTATATTTACATTTTTTTTAGGGCAACAGGCTACATGAGGGTGATCCACTTAGGGCAACTCCCCTTTAATAGCATAGGAAGGGATTTGAAAGGGGGGATGCGTTCAATTAAAGAACTATACGTTTTGGTTTTCGTCATCAAACAGGGAGCAGTACTTGCTTAAATAAAAATCTTGTTGGGATGGGGTTACAATTACACACGGTGGTTTCGCACTGAAAACACGAAACCTGTATTCTGTACGTAACATGAGAAATATATTTTTCAACGATCATAATATACTTATCAATATTTCCCTGTGAAAGAAAAGAATTTACTTTGTGAAAGATTATTGTTCATAAATAACTGTCCTTATCGTCCCTTATTGGCTCAAGAAAATTACTTGGTATGTTTTTAATGATTTCTCCAGTCCCCTCAGGCCCAAAGACTAGGGTCAGGTTTCTCTGTTAAAGAGCCCCCACTTCACGCGAGAGTTGAGCTTTGTTCTTGGAGAAGAATAGTGCGAAGACATTCTCGGCAGCATCGTACAGCATCTATGAAAAACGGTATTGCATTTAATTACAGATGAGGTTCTGTAAACGAAGATTTAATAAGGGGAATAAAATTAGACTACAACGAAAAAATAATAATTTTACTTAAACTATAATACGCTATCATCCTCATTCGTAGTTATTTACTGAAGATGTCAAAGGTAACTGGTTGACGACTACCTCTAAAAATACAAATCCCCATGATGAAATGCAACAACATTTTTGTAATACCGAGGCCTGCTTTTGTATTGTGGGAATATATATTGCAGTTCAAATATAAAAGTGCAAGCGATACTTAAACATTGTTTTACATTTCGTAGCGACTTTTACATATAAATTTGTTCCTATCTATATTTCCTTAATGGCCTATAAAGCACGATCTATGGCGTTGCTGAAAGTTAAAGTGAAATATTGCCAATGAATCTCAGAACGAATATTGTGCTATTAAACTGAATTTGTGAGGAATAAATTTTAAAAATGAAATTTCCCAGCAATTCAGCATTTCACTGATCCGAATTTCGAATAATCCTCTCGGTCGCATTAATGCTTTTCGTTACTGAGAGAATTATTTCCGCGCGATATAAAACAAATTCCTAATGATTTGTTGTGCTTAATTGGCGTTCGAAATTATAATTGTACTATAAATGCGCTTATTTTCCAGAAATTAAAAACACATCATAGACATATTGTTAATTCGTATACAATGAAGAACTGTATATCACATAATTATGATACGTTTGAGAGACAGAAGTAAAAAAATTAAAATGAAGCTTCACAAACTTCACAAAAGACTGAAGAAATACTGTTAATGTCCTTACTGGACTTACCAAATACGAAAACTGTAGTTTTATTTAATTTTACGTACAACATAATGAATTAATATCAAATTATTTTACTAGGGAATTTTGACGCATTCTTCCATTGACAAAGAATCCTTCATAGTAAGGTAGTTGAATACAGCTACAAAATTTATAACTTTTATAGTCGCAATAACGGCTAAGGTCATAAGCGACTTTCAACTTTTTTATTTCAATTGGTCGGGGAACTAATTTGTGGGAGTTTCTCGTTATGGAAACGCACACACACAACATCCATGACCTCCCCGGGATTCGATCTCTGGGAAGCGAGGCTGACCGCTACACCACAGGAATCAGCCAAATAATGAATGAAGTATGGTTGAATGAAAATGAAATCAAGTAACTTTTTAAGGCAAAGTAATATTTTAGAATGCCACTGGAAGTGAGGATTGCCATCAAGGCCCCCCCTACAGGATTTATTCACGTAATTACATAATAATATATAATATATAATAAAGAAATACTCGTAGAATGACACAGGAAAACCGATACAAGAGAGTTAATGTATAACGTTGCAATTTTATTTTAAATAAAAATCATTGATGCTGAAAGTGGAAAAAGTTCCCATCTAACTTTATGGTTGTATTCCAAAACATGTTCTGTCACTTTAAATTTTGTAGTAGTTGAGAATGGTTTCTTCAAACCATTCGACTTCATATTAACAAGTAATTTAATACATTAATTCAATTGTATTGGAATTATTTGTGTAGGTCAAAGGTTAGTGTTAGTGAAAGTTCTTCAGTCACCGAATAATATTTAATATTAAAATTCAAATAAATCTGGGAGAAAAATATAGAATAAAAAATTGTAACTATTCAGTGATTTTATTTTGCCGTTGGAAGACAAAAATTTTTTTTATTGTATTTTGCGGATAGTGATTACAAAATGCAACAGATGATAATTGCTTGATTTAAAATATTAAAGGCCTAGGTCAATTATTTAGTAATGAAAGAATAATTGAATGTGCTTATCTATAGTCATTTGGTAACAGTTTGCTTAAGCTTCTTTAATATGAATATGTTTTTTTTAATAGCTTTATTTTTCGGCCCCGTTAACAATAAGGTAATTAGCGACCGACCCGTACAGGGGTTTTATATGTTACGATTAAATTATTGAGAAGTTACATGGTTGACTTTGTCTTCATAACACTTATTTGCTGTCAAGAAGTTTATTATTCTTTTTTGATATTCAGATGAGTGGTTGATCAAGTTTGGGTTGTAGTCTCCCAGGATAAGACGTCTGTCTTCATGGCATTTTCTACATGTTTTTATCAGGTGCTCCAGGTTGAAACATTATTGCAGAGATCACAAATTGGAGGAAAGCTGCTCAAATAAACGTGGGAGTGCGTTGTCTGGAGTGGCTCGGATCTGATTCTTGAAAAAACCACTTGGTTTTTCTGGATGCCTTCGCCAGGAGGCTTGTTGGCATGGAAGTTGTTGACTGATTGGCTGGTAGAGCTGGATTGCGGATTATGTCAATTTTGATTCCAGAGGAGGGATAGTATGGATAGTGCCATTTTTCAGGAATGTCTTTTGTGTCTAAAGGTGTATAAATAATAACCATGATAGCTATGTGTGACGTGCTGTGAGTCACGTTACTACATTTACGGCAATTTGCGCCTTCACAATGATGCAACGAGAAAGTTTTATACCAAATCGTACACTGTCCGCACGATGTAAACACCCGATAAAACATACTGATGCTCCAATGTTTTAGACCAAGCTTGAAACGAATTTTCTTTCAACAGTACGCATTAATTATTATGTATTTGTAATTTTTCATGATTCTTAGGAAATGATACATGGGCAATTGTAAAATCTACACAAAGAAGACTGGAAGTTTCAAAAGTGATGCTACAGAGAATTACTGAAGTATAAATGGATTGATGAAATAAGGAGGCCAGATATTTTTCGCAAAGATCGACTTCGAACACACAGATAAGAAGACGATCCGAGTTGGGACATCCACATTTTTCCACTCGGTGATGGAAACATGCAGCTGCTGTCTATAATGGAAGGGATAGGCAAGGATTATAATATGAGATCAGATAATTAGGATTTTCAGTTGTAACAAATTCTGTGACCTGAAGTTGCTGACTCAGGATAGTGAGGTGGAGAGCCGAATGAAACCAGTGACTGATGATCGAAATGAAAACTACTAATTTTAATTTCTGATCAAAAATGTATATGAAGTATGGAACGTAGATCATAATGATCAATGAGACATACAGACATCGATTCTGACCTCAGAATAACAATTTCAATGTTTCGTTGATTGGAGTATTGTTTCAATTCTGGATTACAAACAATTTGTCATCCGCAATAAAATGATGTTAAATAATTAGAATGTTTGTGACATTCACTTATCCATAATAATAATAATAATAAATACACAAATCCTATACTTAACAGGGCCTCTGGACCTGTAACGGTCAAGGACATAGATCCTTTAATAACAATGATATCATCATTATCATCAACTATTTACTATACGTTATCAGTAATTAATATAAGGGCCGACACGATTATAATGGTAAATGCTTTCTTATACTCATTCCAACTGAAATATTGGCTACTTTAGTATTCAGATAAATTAGACACTTTTATCAAGATCCTAAACAGATCTGTATCTTTTCCTAAATTATGTTCTACTTGCAAAATTAAGTAATTTATATCTCCGTTAGAATTTCTTTACTAGGTATCAGACAACATAAAAGCGATGGGAGGATCCGCTCTAGAACTAGGGGCCAGAAATGACATATGATGGGCGTTATTCTGTCTGCAGCACAGTGGCCCGTTTATCGTCCATCTGAGAATGAATCTCCGTTAACGAACGTCAGTTTAACCTCGTTACCCAGCATAATGAGAACGGCGGGCGTGATGATCTGCATCCTTCCATTCAGGCTACGGCGCGTATCGATGAAAGAGGGTGCTTTTGTTTTCGCTAGATTACATTCCGAGCCTAGTAAACGAGCAACCTGATTAAGCCCACGCCTCTCATTAAATAAGTAACCCGAGACCGTTGTTCCGCAAAAATTGCCTCTCGGATAATAAGAAAATTCCGTCGAAAACATCTTAGACTGCAATCGTGTTACTGGTGTAATTAATGCTGTTAACAGATGATAATGAGGTATTAATTAAATTAACGTGATGATGCGGGGTGAAGAATGTAAGTCAGTCTCTGTTAAGTAATTTAATAAAACGAGACTCGAATTGTTGATTAATGTTATTCTTCAATTCCAGGAGAAGAGTATTACAAATCTACATCGCATCTCCGCTATTTTTAGTATTAAGCGAGCAGAAAAAAAATATTTAACTAAATAATATATAATTATTTCCCGCTCGTTTAATAGATGTATGTGCAGATTCACGTGCATCGTTCTAGGAGAAAACAGTGATATCAGAAATGGGCGAACATTTTTCAATAAAATCCATAGAGAAAATTGTTAAATAACATTCTTCAGTGCCAGTGAAGGACATCCCTATATCTTTTCATAAAACGTAAAATATTTAAAAAGTTGAAATAGTATGAATTGCTCTGATTTTAGCATTTATGATAATAGATAAATTTAATTCCATCCCATTTCAGCTCTTTACTATCTGAGATACGCATTCCTTAATTTTTTTATATTTAATGCAACATAGTTGTAACATCTATTAACTAAATGTTGAATTATTTAAAAACGGAAAACCTGTTTGATATGCTACATTTTCTTGAATTGTGTGTGGAAAATAATTCCATAATATATGCATACAAATAAATTTTAAAAATTTCCAGAACTAATCTGAAAACCTTACACCTATGATAACATAACTGCTATCTCATAGCAGGCCTAAAAAGATATTTTCGTCACATTATTAAATAAATTACTCAAACTGGATTATTTTAAACTTATTATCTCAACTCATAAACCGTAAACAATGTGTTATTATTTTTTTTATTTATAGACTGTGTAACGCAACATATGTTACTGATGTAGGAATTAAACAAGCGAAAGTTGTGTTTATATTTTAGCCGCAATGTTTTTAACTGTCACAATTTATATAAAGGAAATTCGATATATCTGGACCATAGATTCGTAGTCATAACGAAAACAAAATCGCACCGGAAGCCGGTGTACTCAAACTTTTAAGTTATTTTACGTATTTTATTTTAAACAAAGTTAACATGCTAACGGAAATATTACCAAAAATTCGAAAAAATTCACAGTAAATAATTTTGAAAATTATGAATGAAATAGTTTTATTTTTACAAACTGTAACAGATTAAAACATTGCGAATTAAATATAAACTGAATAAAACATAAAACACTCTAAATAAAATTTAATCTTGAAGAAAAAGTAACAAGACGAAATTTGAGAGTTATTAACATCCGTACTTGAACAGAGAAAATAGATTCTAGGGAAACCAGAAGTGAACAAATCTCCACGTCACTGCTGAAAAGTGCAACTAGTGACAATGAGAATAGATATTAGCGGTATCTAGTTTTCAAAAACCATCAATCGCCGATGGGATACTTGCTTTCCAGATGAAGGGGATTAGTTTGCATTTGCAGAAGGGGACATACTGTTCGGCATGGACCAAAGCCTCACCCGTGAATATTGGAGAGAGACCAATACTCATATAAAAAAATAGTGGTTTGAGGAAGATGTATATTCTAAGACACTTAAAATATTTGAGATTGAACCGAAATTTGGAACAGTGGCATCTAGTCTACAAGGAAAAGTTTTTGACAAATTAAAACATAAATTTTTGGAGTTGATGTTGCATTGAGCTTTGTAGTAAAACGTTACCATTGTACACTTCTATAGTTCCCTGTGATTTGAGCTCCCTTACTAAATTGGTTACTGTATTTCTAAACTTATTTCACGATAACTCGTGTATCGTAGTCGGCAGGGGACTTTAATTTACCACATCTCAGTATAAATTCAATTATATGGGATACGGATATTTGAGAAACACTGAAGAAGACTAGGTTAACTTCGTTACTACACATTTTGAAATGCTAGGTTATTGAACCTGTAAATCCTATTGGTAAACAATAGTATTTGTCATTTTTTTGTCATTGTCTGGAAATTAGTTGGTCTAAGTAAATGTTTTAATTAAATTATCCAATGAATATGGTTAAATTAATTGAAAGCTACTGACGTACAATTTAAAAAATTAAAATAAATTTTATATGTGACTGTTAAAGAAGAGTTTTATTATTTATAATATAAATAAACTTTTTTAAGACAACAGAATGCAGTAGGAAAATTTTAGGGCATAATTTTAGTATATTTAGTATATTACACAAAGTATGCACAGACAATGTATTTGAAGCACAACGCTTTACGAATACTATAATGCAAATATTAAGGAACTTAAAAGCTAGTTGTTATACACAAAAAGGGAACGAATATTATCGGGACAGATTTATGTGATTAGTTAAAAAACTAACTTGGACTGAACTCCATAAAGAAAGATATCTGATTAAGGAGAAACAGATAATTTAAAAAAATATATTATCAATTCACAATCAGAATTATATGGGTCAGTGTTCTGACTGGCTGTGGTTCTCTTCATTGACGTTGACGGGAACTCTCCAGTGTGAGGTTCTCTAATGATAATGGAAACACACACAAACAACATCCATGCCCTCGCCGGGATTCGAACCCTGGACATCTGTGATGCGAGGCAATGACGTAATTACAGCAGGCATACAAACAGACAGATGGAGTAGGTTTTATAAATACGTTATGAGGCTTTAAAGGATTACGACAATATAATCTTAAAGGCAAATATATTTGAAGAATATTTGACTACAGTTTTAGAATTAAAAAATAGGTTCGGACTTTTATCTAAATGTAGAAAGTAAGTCTGTATTGTAGAAGAAGAAAAAAATATTATGAGCCTAAAACAGAATAAATCGGTTAGATGGGATGAAAAATCGAGGAAAATTCTAACTATAGGAGGTAAGTCATAAATACTTACCTAAAACTTTGATTAAAATTTTTACTGAATAATTCGGACGTCTCTGAGGATTGGAGATAGAATAGTTGTATCAACTTGTTTTTTTTTTCAGAAACCAGTAAATATAAACTAGCGGGTCTCAGACCCGTTGTTTCTCACGAGTAAAGACAATTGCAGAATCTATCCGTAAACAGTGGATTAAAGCGTAGCAACATGTTTCAGAAGCAATCGAAAGGTGAAGCAGAACAGACGTCATCGAAATTCCAAAGCACTGCACGTATCTTGTTTTTATACATACGTCTTGGGTTGGATTAGTTCACTAGAGTTCAAAGTATAGTCAATACCGGTAGAAATTAAATTCGGAGGTACAACCGGGCAGTGCGATTTGACCACTTATGCTTTTACAGTACATAAACTATGAGACGGAGGGAATATATATATATATATATATATATATATATATATATTCTTACATAATATTACCGGAAAATTATAGGCGTTTGTTTAAAACAAAAATAAATTCGAAATATCATATCTATCTTAGGTTATAGCTCTTTTTATGAAATACTGAGCGGTGTGCTGTTATCCGTACAGAAATGGGCAAATACAGGCATTGTATAGGACGGCTTAAATATGTCGTAAAACTTTGCTTACGCAATTCAACCGGCTCACCAATAAATCTCTGCAAATGTGACCTCACTATTAAAATTATACGAAGAGAACAACGACTGGACGTGTGAAAACATTTGTTTTTGAAAAGTACTATAAAAGATTTCCCAGCAAAAGTACTAACGACTTTATGTAAGGATAAAAAGAGTAGAAGTCAGATTAGATTAATTAGTTTATATATTAGATAGGCATTAATGTATAATAAACAGGCTGATGTTGTTAGTTACGAAATAGTGAGGTACAGTGAAATAACTGTTTCACATTTATTCCGAGGACAATAGCAAAAATTTGGTTTTAAAAATAAATCGGCAGATTTGGTTTATTCAAGTCACTGATAATAAATTTGTGTTAAATATTCATTATGAAATGATAGTAGTAACTGATTGAAAGTTTTAATTTTCAGTGGAGATTAAATTAAAGACAAGGATACAATTTTTTTATTAGATACACATTTATAGTTTTTATTAGACGTTCCGCCAATAAATAATTTAATTCATTCAACAATTTAAATAACTAATATAATCAAGATTATAATAATGTAATATTTAATATAAAACAAAAATTAATGTTTCAGAATTTATAATTGTGGAAATTAATACTTCACCTCTTCTTTGTAGGTTAAAAATTTCATTTAGCAAATAATTACTATTTGCATACAGTAATGTTTTGTGCTGAATAAATTGTTCCCTGTTTACTGGTGACATTAGTTACAATTACTTCAACTGACCAACGTATGGTAAACGTTTCTAATAAAAGTGTTTCATTATTTTTTTGTGAATATAATAGAAATATTAAAATCATGGTTTTTTATAATTATTCATATAGTAATGTTAACATGAGACAACATTTTATTTGCAGTTACTACATAACGATATGCGTGGAGTGAATTATTTCATCCCTTTCACGGGTTTGAGAATACAGAGCTATGAATTTATTGTTGTATTCACACAGTAATTTCGATAAATAAGGTAATATCGCATTTAAAGCGAAATATGAAAAATTACATGTATTAATGTGGTTAGCTACATTAAAAACTCGCTGAGGAAAGCGTATATATATATATATATATATATATATATATATATATATATATAATCCATTTTTTTTGTCTCGCACTTGAAATTTAAAATATCCTTCTAATTGAAAATTTTGAGTGCATCGTGATTTGAAAATTTATCATATATAATATTAATGCATTCATTCCCGGTTACGCTCTTTCTAGGTTCACTTGAATTAAAATATATATAACAGATAAAAATACGCGTTTCACATTTAATATCACTTAATTAGCGTGCAAAATTTATGCACCTATATCCAATGAATCTGACAGTTTTGTAAAGCGGCCGTGATTAAAAATATACGAGTTCCAGCAAACAGGCTAATTTAAATTTAATAACTGCAAAAACCTGGTTATGCTTCGAAGTCGATGTAATTACGTTTTTCAATTACTCCGAATTGAATTAAACGTGCGTAACGCTCTGTCGGTAGTAAACGCGAAGTGCTTTAAGGATCCAGCATCATATAACTGAGCGTGTTCGACGTTTCGTCAGCAGCGGATGTTGGGACACGCCAACTGAGTCAACATACCCTTAATTAAGGGCTTCTCCGTCTTCGGCCCTCGACAGTGTTTGTGGTGGGGCCGCTGCAAACGAGTTATTACTAGCAATCGCGATCGACGGTAAACATTTCGGATCGAGAACGAAGGATATTCTCTCCTCTGTTAGAAAGGTCACATTAGCGTTAATTTCCTGAGGCTTCAGAATTTGTTAATGAACTGCGAATGGGCTCAAAAATTTATTTGAACGCTTTAAAGATGACAACTTTATGTAGATGATGCAGAAAACTATCCCAATACGTTTCCTTCTACTGCCTATTAATTATTAATGTAATTGTTTGAAAAAGACCTAAAGCATAATATAGATTAGTTTTGCCGATACTCTGTTTTTTTACTCAAAATTGGTTTGTGAATTATTAAAGAGGTGAATTTTCACAATTAGGCTAAGACAATTAGGTGTAGTACACGGATAAAAAAATTAATTACATGAATGTAGAAGTGGAGGTACACATCCATCTTTACAATATGAAACGCTAAAAATCATCTTACATCGCAGAACGTCGTTTACTCAATGATTTTAATTATTTCGTCTAAAATATTTATATCCACATCGCTATTCTTGCCTTTTTAATCTTCGCAAAATCTTAATACTAAATGGGAATACTTGAGACGTATGTAATGTATGATTCTGTACTCTAAAACGTTTGATTTTCCCCGTTCTCTAAAACGTTTCATGTAATAGTTGAGGACTGAGCCACAATAAAATCGGATTAATGAGAACATGTCCAGCGTCGGAAATGGTTTGGCGGGAAAGCGAATTTATAGTGTTGCAGATTGCTTTGCTGCTGGGCGATTCCGTTCAATACCAGATAATAAGTATTCAGAAACGATCTAGCATTTTTTTCGTGCACATTTACACGGTATCGCATATCGGAATATGGTTTAACTGTGTTTCCACCAATTCAGACTAAACGAATATGCAGTTGTTGAACCTTTGCAGGAACCGCGATCAGTTTTGTCTTGATGACAGGCCTGCGAAAACGGGCAGAAAAACCAGAAGACAACAAAGTTGTGGTTTACAGTGTCACCACCTACGCCGTTAACAAACCAAAATAAAACATTCACATCGCAACGGCAACTCAGCAAGCCAGAGAAATAAGCAGCCAACGGAAGGAGCAGAGAAGATCCGTAGGTGTCAACAATTCAAAAACATCAACAAAATCGAGGGTTATGTGAACGATAACTCATGAGTTTGTATAATCTTCAGTAATTTGGTCATTCTGCAGATTCTAGTATTCATATATATATATATAGTAGTAATCTTTTATTTATAAATAATTTACTCCTTGTTGGGGTGCCAAATTATGTAGTATTCATAATATCTTATAGTAAAAATGCTCCACGTTTGAGGGACAAAATATATGGTAAACTCTGATAAAGTGTTTTTTTCCACTAATGTTTACAATCAATGCTAAAACTTCCACCACGAACAATAATACAAACTAGGCAACAGTAATTTACGAGTCTCCAGTTAACTCAGTTGAGCATCTCGTTTCCCGACTATGCCTTGCTATTTCAAGTGTTTGCGAAATATCTGGCATCTTTGGAACCGTTCGTCAATCACTCTTTCGACGCTACCAAGCATGTATTACTGTTAGTAGTCGCAATTTATAGCATTTATTGTAAAAATTGCCGGGAAGACGATTTTTCTTTTCATGTCTCATTTTTTGTATTCGTGTCTCAACGCGTCACTTCCTCTTATGTACGTATACATTCTTATACATGTCAATATATGTCAACAGGCAGCCTATACTACGTATAAAGAAGGTAACCCCATTTATATTCTGACATACACAATATTAGAAATATCGTATTATGTACCCAGTTAACGAATCATCTATATTGGATTACCTACGTTCACACTTAGTTGAAATATATCGTTGCACGTAAATGTACTATCGTGACGCATCGTTGGTCGCGATTACTATTGATACTACTAACAACATTCATATAACTAATAAAAGTATCATTTTTAGTGAATTCTAAATTACTTATAAATTAATTGGGCCGGAAATTTTAAGCAATCTGAGAAAATAATTGAATATGCATTTATACTACGTCAATTTTTTGTCGGTTTAACTGACAATGCATATTAAATATCTGAGAATATTTGTTTTTCATCAAATATTTTCTAACTATACGTCCTTATCGTTACTGCAATATTTAGTTTTTAATTACATTAAAAGTTAATCACTCTCATATACGATTATAAATAATTGTGTTGCGCTAAACATAACCATATCAAATTTATTATATAGAAGACGAGATGATCGGCTTCTAGCACACTTCATATAACAATTGTCTACAGGTCGGAAAGTGTCGTAGAAAATACTGACGAGAGTTATTTTTATTAGAAGTTCGACTGATTGTTACCTTCCATGAATATATGCATTTTTACCGAATTAGAAAATTCATTTACGAAATTGTAGTATTACGGGTATCACCGATACGAACAATTTGGATAATTACATATTCAAATTTTTGGCAAATTTTTTATTGTATGGATTTATTATTAACATTTTGGCCGTTATTCGGTTGGCCACTTATGTGATTGGCGAATTGGGTAAAAATTCCGTAAACTACAAGAGTCAACGGCCTCGGGCGATAGAAGGCATTTCACAAATTCTTCACGGCGACGGAAATCGTTTAATTATGTTTCGGTGGAAGTGCCGACATTTTCAACACAAACCGCCGGATGTCTCTGTGAAAGACATTACGAACAGTTAAATTATCTAGTAAGACTTTTAAAGAGCGAAATACAAATTTTTAAAGTCCTTTTTCGACGCCTAAGGTTGGGGAATCTTGGAAACCCACAACTAAAGGCAGGAAAAATCTTCCAATATTCTTCTCAGCCGTGTTGAACCAGGGAAACTGCGCCGAAATTTATCGGGAGGGGGGGGGGGAGAGATCCTCCATCAAGAAACTTCGCAGGATCCAAGGTGCAGCCGTTCCTGAATCATTTGTGTGGGTGTCAAGCTATTTACGAGAATGATCCGAGCAAAATTATTACTTAAAATGTCTAATTTACGCAAGTTCTTCAGTTTTGTAAATACGGTGTCACGTCGAAAGCTCGATTGCTGCTTATTCAAAAAAAATAGCAAATCCTTACCCAGTATGGATAAAAGATTTCACAAACATCACAAGTTTAAAGCTGGTAAATGATTAATCATTTTATGATAATTAATGTGTTTTAAAAATACTTGTTTGGCAATAAAACTGGTGGCGTCAACTTTTCTTCACATAATTATTGTTTCAAACATCCTGTACTTATATTTTATACTGTCAATTGTGTCGTAATAAATTTTGTGTTCACTGTATTAGAGTTTAGGTGTGTGTAGTATAAAACATTTGTCAATTTGTTCCCATGATTTCAAGAATAGACATTTGATATATTTAGGCGCAATTAGTGGCGTGACGTCACAACTAAAACGGTTGACGGCGATTAGGTCTTTTAACGTTGAATTTTTCCATTCATATTATAATCAAAAAAAAATTATATATAATATGTATTTAAAATTGATGATTACAAAATCCAATGATAAGTTTTGAAAAAAAATTTCGCCACAATCTTATTTTTCTGGGTTTTATTTAAACGGATTTTTCTGTGCACAGGAGTTTTTTTTAACACGGATTAAGGGTACTTTTTTACTTATTTAATCTCATAATTTTTATGAGTGTAATAAAATGTAAGGTAGGCTGAGAGTGTAGTAGTTTGTGTGTGTGTGTAATCAGTGCCTTTTCATTTCGCGGGGGTTGGCGAGGTTTAATTCGTGGGGTTAACACGTTGAGCTCCCTTTGCGCCTGCAAAAGTTGTCACACATGTGACGCCGGGGAGCTAACATTATTCCATTAACCTGTCAGCTTCAAGTTCCCGTTTCTTATGGCGACGAGCAAAGTGAACACGTGGCTTTATTACCAAGGCAGCCGGTGTCCTATTACGCAATATTACTGTTGAAGTGTATTCATCTTGTTGACAGAGTAGGTTATTTGCACTACTCACCCTCGTACTAAAATTGAGGGAGTCGCTGTCGTCTCAGAAGAATTTAGCAAAAGGCATGCGGATGCAATATTGTGACTCACTGATGGCGGATGAAGGAGAAAATAAAGAAATACCATGTTCTTCTTTTGATAAACACAACTTATTATTTTAAGTTGAACAGTGAATAAAAATATCTGAAAATATAATTCCTTTTAAGGCGAATTTTACGAAGTCCAAAATTTTCAAATAGAATTATGTTGTACAAGGCTTATTCTTTAAAACTCTGAGTTAGATTTTCATTGCTTTGTTTCTCTCGATGACTGATATGAAATGTTATAATTATCATGTCTTAGAAGCATTATCTTCGAGTGTAAGTTATTTTACTCAGGCTTAAATAGTATTAGACATAACGTTTATAATTCTGTTATAAAATCGAAAACTAATATTGACAATAAAGTCAACATTTTATTTTACAGAATTATTACAGGTTGAAATTCATTTTTAATTTTTTCATGACCATGCCTCATTGACTCTAAACCTTTAAATTTGTCTCCAACTTTAGGCCCGTATTTACAAAACTACAGGACCCATTGCTTGTTTAATGTCGACTGGTAAAAGTTATAAGTAAAAGGTATAACTTAATTTATTAAATTACACTATATTTCAACAAGCTGAGGATTGCAGTAAATTGTGTCAGAAGATCCCGAACGCAATCAGATATCAGATAGGATAAAAAAAATCCTCCTGTCTGAAAACAGTATTCTACCCTGAAAGATATTTCAAATTAATTTTTTTGGCACATTATTAATAATTTATCACCAGTATTATTTAATCTTGGCAAAAATGACGGGAGCAACAAGTTTGGGTAAAAAGCATCTGAGATTTTAGAATTTAAAGAAGTTATTAAACATTACAATATTTGCGGCCGATTTCGTGTTGGCAGAGATGGGAGATGCAACCTATGGTACAAAGAACATAATTTTTTGTAATATAACCCAAAACAGGTTCTTTTAATCAGTCTCCTCACTGGAATTTGAAACTAAATAATGATTTTTTTTATTAATTTCGAAAGGTTCTTTCAACAAAAAAATACATTATAAACATTTACGATTTACAAAATTTTTAATGATATAATTTGTCGACAATCATAATTAATTATTATAAATTTATATCAAAATGGCCAGGTTTTATAAATTATACTTCTAAAGTCATACCTTTTATTGTCAAAGTTTAGTAATTCATAACGTGGACTTGGATTGTTTCTGTGCAACGGTTCCAAGAGGATACGTGTCTATCTTGCGGATAAAGCCAGCAGGAATAATTGACTACGTTTCTATGGTCCAGCAACACGCTGATTTTCACGTCTCAAGTTAATAAAAAAAACTCCAGAACGTCATTTTCTAAAAGTTGATACGTCTGAGTGCCAAATATCGATTATACGCAGTAATATGCGTGTACGCCAATTTGCAAATATCGACTTTTTAACTCGATAGGCATCGAGATTTAAAGTGAAGTCATAATCAAGATAATGTTCTCAAGTATTTTTGCATAATGTTTGGAGATTCTGCACTTTCCTTCATTAAATTCTTAAATATTTATTTTGAAGATATATATTGATTCAAAAATTATATGTTGTAGGAGAGTGTAATAAAAGTATCCACAATTTATGTTGACTATTTCTCTTATATTAATCTTCCCATTCATAATAGTTTAAATTTATACTATCCCAAGAAAAGTAATTCAAAGATCTTTTAAACGCAAAAGCAAACGATATTGGAGAAAAATCTGAAGGCATAGATGTCACTTAGTTTAATTATGACATTAAACTGGATGGTTAACCCCCCGGAGGGCGGGTGGAAATTTTCAAATATATTAAAGCATCCGATAATTGCATCTAATAAATATTTTTCGGTGTCAATGAAATGGATAATATTTCTACCCATGTTTTTGTGTATAATTTCAACCGCTTTTGGTATTTGTGGGGCCCACCATTAGGGGTGAGGGCGGATGGACATTGCATAAAATAATTACCGAGATTGGAGTCGAACCCGGCGTTATGAATCTTACCGAGTTTAATTAAAACATTCAACGTGCCTGTTAATTTGTACTTCTACCACTATGAGTGCAGGGTGGAACGGGAAACGATGTGCGTATATTTCGCATACAAACTTCACCCGTTGAGAAAATTTGAACAAATTTTGAACACATGTTCCTTTTGAACCGGAAACAAACGATTTGGGGGTTAGACACGGCTACTACCTTCACGGGCGGGGGTGGGCGGGTTGAAAATTTTCTAACATTTTAGCGTTAAAGAAATATTTTACAAGGTCAATGAGATTGATAGTGTTTCTCACGTTGTTGATTGTGTATAATTTCAACCCCTTTCGGTTGGCGGAGATGGTGGGGCGTTACATAAAAATAACGCAAAAACAGCCGAGATTAAATTCCAATAGTGGGTTATACATGTCTCTGAGTTTAATTATGACAACCCGGGAACCGTCAGGCACTAGTTACAGTGCAAAATGTATGTCTCAAAGGCAATTAATATAGGAGAGGGGAGGTTTATAAGCGGATTTCCCCCAGATGGAAACAGGTTTGTGCCCCTACGGTGACTATTGTTGTTTGGTATCGTTTCCATTACCCATTAACTGCTCAGGACACAGCAATGACTTGGCTAGCGACGAGGCGTCCCTTCCAAGCACATGCTACGCACGTTGCAATGACCAGAATTCTAACATTTCACATTTTTATATTATTTAGAGAAATACAAACATAACGTCAAAGACTTTTTCACGTAATATAATATTAATAAATAACTCAAACTATACAATATCAGAGGAAACACATTTTCATTCCTTCATTCGTATTTAGACAATAGAAAGAAATTTATGTCTGAAATCGGTAAAACTTTATTTTCATAAAAATCTAGTTGAGAACCACAGTAATCAATTCTCGATCTCATGTATTTATTTATTTGGTATATAAATGGCCTTCCTACTAATATGCCCACTAAATTAATTTGTATATAGACTGACACCAACGTCGTTGCCTGCGATTGGAATCTAAACGTTCTAAGACGGATAATATTAACAAATTTGGAGCTGTTGATTAACATTTTATATTAAAAAAATCCATATTAATCCAATTTTCAGCAGATACTAAATATCATGTTGATTTGCAAATCACGCGTCATTTGTCGGTATTCATGTTGACGATAATCTCCCGTGGAACCGTCATATCGACCTACTTGTTGCAAATCTCCGCGCTCGCTAATCTTTAAAATTATTAATTCATCTAATCGACCACAACACCGCGAGGATGTTTTATTATGCTTATTTTCAATCCAATATGTGTTACGGAATAACCAGTCGGGGCAACGAGCTCAAATCTCTGAAATATTTATACTCCAAATATTAATATATGCGCCGCTCTTCATAAGCCTAGAAATACTAACGTTTCCCATTTCTTGCATTAGTGTTGAATCATTGTATTATATTACGAATTAAGGAAAATCTCGACCGGGCCACGTAATTCAAATTCATAGCCCCTTTAGAGCTGAGCTTTAAATACATTTATTTTTTTTCTGTTTATATTATATAATTTTTCACCTCCATAACTGCGCTTAGATGTTTTTCTTTCATAACATTGTTATACTTCCATTAACAAATTCTGCGGACACGCAAATCGGAACGAATTCACAAAAAATCTGTAGAGTAATTTGTGAAGTTTAGTTTATTTTAATTAGATAAAATAGCCAAATATCAAACAAAATGAAGTGAAAATATAAATACCACAATTGTGGTAATATATTTTTAACACAGACATTATATTTTAATTTGTGTGGTATTGATATTAACAGTTCATTTTGTGTGTTATTTGGCTATTTAAGCTAATTAGAATATTTTAGGTTTTTTTTGTAAACATTTGGCGTTTCTTTTCATCTTTTATTAGTATATTATATAATTTCTCATTTTTATATTTGTTTGTCTGTTAAAATTAACCTTTAATCCCGTCAATATATAAAATTTCATGGATATAAATATGCATTCGTTATAATTATTTAATTAAGGATTTCAGCCTCAAAGGAGACGAAAATATAGAAGATAAACGACGAAAGCTTCTGTTAAATAATTATAACTAATATATCCATATTATATTTATGAAATTTTATGTATTCACAGGATTAAAGGTTAATTTTAACATTGAATTTTCATTTGTTTTAATTTTTTTGTATTTTCTTATATCTGAATCTGATACTTTTTTCTGTATTGGTTTCATTAAGGTATTTTTAGTTTTTATAGGTAGTTTGGACTTGTCTTATTTCCTCAGGTCAATTGGGTCAATAAACAAAACAAATCGAATGAAATCAATTTGCCGTCATTAGAGACGCTACTTTTCCATTTGTGGTGTGGATCCGAGGTCTGTTAAATAGCATTTCGACGAGGATAAGTGTATACCTTTTTGTTTTGTAATCTATTTTGGAATAAAGGAAAGAATATCACTCCGAACCGATTTTCACGTTGGAGAATTTTATTTTCTTACAAGAGCGAAAGGCAATTAACAGCTTCTACGGGCACTACTATTGGCAGTTTCTTTCTCCCCTTGTGTAGCTAAGGGTCGTGCACCCGAGCACTCTATATTGGCGCGCCTGGAGGGAAGGCTGACAAGCTTCTGCGAGCAATATCGACAGGACTTTAATCCACGCTCCTCTCCCGGACAGGAAACGACCGCCTTTGCCTAAGCAGCAAGTCCAACAGGACAACATGGTCAAAGTTGTACAAATTCTATGTCAAACATATATTTACAATATTATTGCGACTGTTACGTTGTCAAAATATGTACAAATTTAATGAACTCTTACGATTAATCACAAACAGAAGTCTATCAGAAGCTGTATCAATCCGTTTGTTTCACGCGCGCTGTTTCGCATCAAAACAATCAATTTTCAATTAGCCTGCTAGCGACTTTGCAGCAACACGCCGAATTAACTTCGATTGTAACTGATTTCTAACTTCACACATCATACAGCACAATGGCTCTTCAATTTCGACGATTGCATAAATGATGATATGTGCTCATTCACAATCTGTGGTGAGTATCACGTAATGTTCTTCACATTTTTCGTTTCCTGAATATCATATTAAACGACGATCCACGCTGTAATAAATATACCATCGATCATTGACTCCATATAATCAAACTATCGGAAGTTTCACACAGCCATGGAGTGCCACAGGAATCAGCTGGTTTGAGCTACGACAGAGAATGTCCCGGAACATAATGCCTAAAGAACACCATCAGATTTTTTAAATAGTGAAATTTAATTACTCCGCGAACTGCAAATTGTAATATTAAATGTCATATCCTACGTAAATATCACTGCAATTAATGTACTCTCAAATACCGAAACATCACATTTTTAGGCGGGGGTTTGCTAATGAGCAGTTTTCCATCTCATGAGCCAAGCGAAATAGTGGTCATAGTATTTATGCAAGTTAGCAACACTATAATGTTAAAAACACCAATCAAACTAGTCAGAATAATTTAGTATCAAATTTAATATAATATCTAACAAATATAACGTTTCATCCCTAATTGGGACTTCTTCAAATGTACAGTAATAAATTATAACTGAATTTTATTGTAACAAAACCTGAAGAGGACCCAATCAGGGAAGAAACGTTATGTTTGTTGAATATTATTTTTCAAATTTGATAAAAAATATCTTACTAATAGGCTACTGTTTTGTAAAATATTTCTTTAACGCAAAAATGTTAGAAAATTTTCAACCCGCCCACCCTCGCCCGTGAAGGTGGTAGCCGTGTCTAACCCCCAAATCGTTTGTTTCCGGTTCAAAAGGAACATATGTACAAAATTTGATCAAATTTTCTCAACGGGTGAAGTTTGTATGCGAAATATACGCACATCGTTTCCCGTTCCATCCTGCATTATGCAAGAAATCAGATTATTATACTTGTATAATATAAATTGTAGAAATAAATTTGAAAAATAAATGAGAAAGTATAATGATTAGGCTTTAATAATACTTTAAGACACATTTAAGTGAAATTATTTATATGTTACACTATGGACATAATTAAAAATTATAATAATATGGCTTAATTTTAAATAAATGTGAAAAACAGCAGCTTATTCAGAATAATTATCAACAAATTTAAAACATGATATTGAATAAACACAACTTTTTATCCCTGATTGGGTCATTATAACTGAATTGAATTGAAATTAAACTAATTGGGACCTCCTCATGTGTACAATTTCAATTAAATTCCATTAAAATTTCTGATATGAAATTCATATTAACATAAATTTTCAAATAATAGATGATAATTAAATTAAATTGAAATTTTACATCTGAAGAGGTCGCAATTATGGATGAAACGTTGTGTTTGTTAAATATAATGTTATAAATTTGTTAATAAATTTTTCTGACTAATAGTCTCGTATATATAGACATAATTCATATCTTTTCCCGTCAATGTCTATGAAATACATCAATAGGAAAATCAGATAGTGAATTATAAATTAAAAATTGTATGCTTTAAAGATAAACTGCGCGAAATTTAGAAAATGCAGTTTTCCGTAACGTCAACAGGCTCTGAGTATCCTGAACCCCCAATATTACTTGATCTGCGAGACATCGTGGTATTGCCATTCTCCACATTGTTTTCTCAATTAAATATAGACTATTTCTTCTGTTATCATAGACCAACTTTTTTTTTGGGGGGGGGGGGAACAGGCTACATGAGGGTAATTCACATGGTGGCAACTCCCCTTTAATAGCATAAGAAGGGATTTGAAAGCCGGGATGCGGAAGGGTAGAGGAAGGTAGCCAAGGGTTAACTAGGGCCCCCGGGCTATGGTTTAAGGATCCTACCCGGCATTCGCCTAAAGAAATGCAGGGAAAACCTTAGAAAAACCTGCATCGGGTAGGTCGGGCATTGGGTACTTGTCCCACGCCCTTCCGATAGCGGGAGAGGAGTTTTCTGTGGGGACGCAGCATTCCCTTCTCCGTGCCTCAACCAGTTTAGGAGGCAGCTGGCCGACTATTCCAATGAGAATAGCGAACAACTCTTACCGTATGCTCAAGGTCTGTGACCCCGGAACATACACCTGTCAAAACAGGCCGAGGTGCCTCGGCTTGTGGGAACCTTAGTTCAAAAACGGAGAGGAAAAGGCAATACCCAAAGGTAGCCTCTTCGTATCTCTCCTAAAAGGTTCTGCCTGCGAGAGAAAATCCCTCGCAGGTTACCTGCGAGAGAATTCTCTCAGGCTTTCGTTGTGAAGCTATAGCAGCATTTATGTTTATACACATTTAAATACTGTTTTCATGTACGAGAAGCCTTTCGTGGCGATAGACTTAAATTCAGTAATTCTATGTGTAACAATATTCTCCCATTGTGATTCCAACAATTTGAAGAGTGTTATCCAATATAATATCTCTTTCGAAAATGTAATTATCTAAAGTTTCTCCACAATTATTGGACACGTCTTGAGATTTTTGACACTGTGCAAAGGCGTAAGGAGTAGATAATTCGCTTGGAATATCGTGAAGGGACGTTCAGCCACACCCCTTGGCTGGAAGCGATGATTACTGCCTTTGTGATGGTGCCAGAGGAATTAAAGTGAGCCCTGGTGGAGGCGTAGCTGCAACACTGACCGTGGCACTCCAGCATTAGCCAATCGTAGCAAGCGCTTGTCCCTGTCAGCCGCACAATGCTACACTCGCTGCTAATGGAAAGCCAATCCCATCCATTGCACGGAAACACTGGCTCACACTCAACACAACCACCACCTGATGGTACATCGACTTCAACCTAAGCTCATCACCTAATTTTCATTTCTTCAGCAAACACCAGCCACAAAATACTCGGTGTTTCGGGAGAGAGTGTAGAGAAAACGAATAAATCAACATAAACATAACAGTAAAACATACGCGCACTTGATGGTTTAAGTACTTAGAGGAAAAAATCTAATGCCTGAAACGTTTACATGTAACTAATTCCAATATTAAAGAAGAAGAATCGCACCATAAATATAAGAACTGACTAAGAAAGGAAGGACCAGAACCTCCATCCAAATACTGTGTGGTGTGTTTCTCGGCCATTAGTGCCCACGGGATTCTTCGTTAAATTACCACATCAAGCCTTCATAACACGTTTTGTTCTCATTAATATTTAATTATATTATTGTTAATATCAAGAATGAAACATGGAAATTAAGGCAGTACAGACATCTGCGGAAATAACCATGACAGGTGTGTCGGAAAAGTATGACAGAACATAACTATTCCAAAATTCAAAATAATTAGAAATTAAATAATTTAACACGGTTCCTCGTTAGATAAAATACACAGAACAATGACAATAAAACATAAATGTTCCGTCGAAAAGAATAACCACCCTGTAGAAAGAAATTTACAAAAATAATATTTCAAACTCCACAGGAAGTAAACATTTATTTCAAAATAATAATGTATGCCTGTTGGTTGCGCTTCAAAGATTTGAGAGACTTTTTTTGGTTGCTGCTCTTGGGAGTAGGACGTCTTTGCATTCCATACCTTGGTTTGGTTTGGTAGAGGACAAGATGTCTGTTTTGTCGCTGTTATGAGCTTTTTGTTGTCCTACATTTTAGTATTATATGTTGTTGTTTTTCTAAAAACTTTTATTTTTCGATTATACAGTTAAGTTAATAGATTTACAAGTATTTACAACAATTATGGTAAATAATTTACATGTTAACTTGAGTAGGGGGGGCTACCAGTGACTTTCCAGTCCTTGAGTCATCGTTTGTAGTTCTGAGTGGTTTGGGGTGAAGATTGAGATGGGTGATTTGTTATTACTGTGAAGGTTTGGAGTGTTGAGTAGAGTGTGGAATAGGTAGGTTACGGGTCAGGGAGGTTGTATTGGGATTGATGGGAAGAGGATTTGTCAGGATGTGCCTGAGTGTTGACGGGGAAATATGAGGTCTACTGGAGGTTTGCGTTTAAGACGACATGTATTTGTTGATTATTGTGTTGATGGTAGGGATTTGAATGTCTTTGTGGATTGTGGAGTTTCTTAGGAACCATGGAACATTGGTAATGGAGCGCAGGATTTTTTTTGGGGTAATTTGAAACTTTTGTGTGCGGGTTTTGGTGGTGGAGCCCCAGATACGGCAGGCGTAGGACCAGGATGAGGGAGAAATAGATTAGTAGTTTAGTTTTGTACTATATGTGTAAAATAAACATTATTGAGTGTGTGAATGTTGAATTATTTCCCAAGGCACCCACTGTTTATGTCGTTTGAAATTTTAAAAATTGTGTTGGTATGAATTATACAGTTCACTTAGAGTTATTTCTTCGTGATAATACCGCACATTTACCTGTATATAAATTATTTTAAATTGTAATTATTCGGATACAGTATGAAAAATTGTGGGTATTCTAGTTTGGACTTTGAGAAAAGTCCTGTTCTTCAACCCAACACGAAGAAAATACAATGGATGAAATACAATTACAATTCTGGAGTTTCAATCCGAACCAGAGTTTGATTCAACAACTTTTCGTCGATGGAGATTGTATTTGGAACAAGTTCACCGGAAACGTCTTCGCTCTCTGTCGATGAAGTACTTTATTTCAAAGCGATTGATTTTATATCACTAGTATTTTTTTAATTAACTGGAATAACTGTTTCTATACACGTAATTATTTACTGTGTAATTGTTTCTCATAATAAATTTGTCTGCCAATTAATGTCGTATTAATTTTTATCAATTTAATCGGACGTTAAATCTGTTTATATCATACTAATAATAGTCATGTGGCTTCATCGTTTTAATGATAACCTGTTTTTGCCAGGTGAAACAAGTAATGACGAAGAATTTTGAGTAGTTTTAACTACCCGCATTGATCGTTATTATTCCGTTCAATAGTTAATATCCGCGTGTATATTTTTCACTGCTTAAAATAAATTATATTCTGAATATTTTATTAACACCTATTTTAACAGCCAATGGAATTTAGCGGCATTTCGCGTTTATGTCAAATCCTTTTCTGTTGTTTCCTGATTAAACAAAATTAATTGTCATTACAAATAATCAGTAACGGAGGAGCATACTCGAAACTAATTCGAAACATTCAGAAGTACGTTGCTTGAACTACATCTCGCGTTGAATATATAAAACATGCATTTACATCACACAAATTTGTAATATTTGCATGACTTTTATATAGTCTACTAGAAGTTCTATTAGAACTACTAAAACTTCATTCAAGATTAGAATATATACTTTCAACAGCTCCAAAAGCTATAAGAATGAATGAAAATATTAGGATAGAAAAAAACCGGCGGCAGGAACGGGAATCGAACGCAGGATCAACGCTTAATGTGCGGTCGATCGAACCACTGTATTACCCTCATCGACTCCCTCTCCCATGCGAGATTTATCTGTCCACTGCATAAACCTCAACAATCGGCCTGAGGCCAAGGCATGGCGAGGGGTAAGCTGCGTCCCCACAGCAAACTCCTCTCCCGTCATCGGAAGGGCGTGGGACAAGTACCAAATGCCCGACCTACCTGATGCAGGTTTTCCTAGGGTTTTCCCTGCATTTCTTTAGGCGAATGCCGGGTAGGATCCTTAAACCATAGCCCGGGGGCCCTAGTTAACCCTTGGCTACCTTCCTCCACCCTTCCGCATCCCCCCTTTCAAATCCCTTCCTATGCTATTAAAGGGGAGTTGCCCAAAGTGGATTACCCTCAAGTAGCCTGTTGCCCTAAAAAAAAAAAAAATGTTTTGAGAGGTGTATGTTCCGGGGTCACAGACCTTGGGAATACGGTAAGAGCTGCCTCCTCCACTGGTCAAGGCACGGCAAGGGGAAAGCTGGGACCCAACAGCAAACCCCTCTCCCGCCATCGGAAGGGCGTGGGACAAGTACCAAATGCCCGACCTACCTACCTGGTGCAGGTTTTTCTAGGAGTTTCCCTGCATCACTTTTAGGCGAATTGCCGGGTAGGATCCTTAAATCATAGCCCGGACCCTAGTTAAACCTTGGCTATCTTCCTCTACCTTTCCGCATTCGCCCTTTCAGTCCCTTTCCTATGCTGGAAGATGGGATTTGCGTCTACGTGGATTGCCATATATATATAGTCAGTCTACTATTTTTTCACCTAAAATTTACTGAATCACATTTTCACGGCCTAATTTTAGGACTTCAAATGAAGAATTTATATATTTTTTTAAATTGATCATAGTTATATTCAAGTACATAATAGATGCTTCCAATCAAGCTCAGCTCGAAAGTCAATGAAGGCATTTCACTGCACCAGACACTAGAATAAAATAAGCTAAATTCTGCTCCTATGAATACTTCATTACAAACGGCAGGCATTCTGTGAACATAATTATAAACGCGTTTATCTATACGATAGGAAATAAGTTAATTTCAACTTTAAGTAATTTCACTCCACTCGCTAACGCAATGCCTGTCGTTTTGCTTTTCCCGTTGTCGCTTGTAACAGAGCAATGCACCTGCAAATCAAAGCACGGGTTACATGAGCCTGCCAATTATAAGGAACGTCGTTGTGATTGAAGCCAGCTGTAATTGCAGTCATGCTGTACAAAGGCCATCTCGTCACAATGTCCATTACACTTAGGCGACAACAGACACCTTTAAGCTAAAAAAAAACTCAATTAAAAGCAGAGAAGCGAACAATTACCTTTAACGCGTTTCATGATTCTCGTTAATTTAGTATTCATTACGCTTTGCCACCGTGCTAACTAAATAGTTTTTTTATTATCAATTAAATTTTCATTTCATTGTATTCTGAACTGAAATATTTGAATGTGAACAAGTTGTTTGTTACAGATCTAACCAAATTATTACGTTGATTTTTATACAAAGTTTCTTTCGTTGTCACAGAATTAATGCTACTATTACTATTCCTCAGTTGGGTTTCCCATTGTTATCATCAGAAGGGTCTAAACTCTTTTAGATATAATTTCTCATGTCATATTTTCTATTGATTTATGAAATTAGTATTTTTTATACTATAGGTTGGTTTTTTGTTCATTCTTTCAATTGGAATATACTCTTTCAGGATTATAAATCTTTTGTACGACTGAATTTTAATTTGATAATTTTGTAATATTTATAATATTCGTCGGCCAAAGCAAACGATAGTTGTTAACTAGAATTAAGGAACATAAAAAGAGTGTAAAACTTCCATCTTATAAACATTCTCCTACACAAAACATTGTTTCGATCTTAATCATTGTTTTAGTTTTGATAATACTTAATAATTTTAGAAAAGGAAAATATTTATAATAGAAATGTAATCTCAGAAATGTTGTATATTAAGTCCAACAACTTTTTTTAATGTTAAACTGGACACTACTAATTTAAAAAGTATTTATAATCGTTTATTAAATAATATCTGTTAATTTATATATTGTATTCATATTATTTGTAATGTGTAATAAATTTGGCTGTATCACTTCAGTCTTGCGATAGTTTTGACAAAGATCACAACAGTTGATCGAAACGTCTACTCACTTTTAAATTATATTGTTCAAAATTAATTTCTGTTAATGTCTGTTATACAAGTCGTTAATTACTTGTGTTATTGCTTACAGCCGTTAATTGTGCTCTTTTATAAATTAACTTTATTATTGATAGAGAATATGACGCACAAACTCAAAGTGGCAGACGTTTTGTTCTGTAATCTACTGTTTTCTTAATACTGTACCTATTTTATTATTAGATTGGAAAAGTACTGGGGAGGGGGGGGGGAGAAAATACGCGGCAGCAACACTGAAAAATGTCTATTCTTGGGTACCACATTTATTGAGTTAGTCCTGTCGAGTGCTGAAAATAGGGATAAAAAATTGTTTGGATATAAGAAAAATACGTATGTACCAGCTTAGTGTCCGTCATTCGAATAGAAATTGAAACATTTTGCACGGCTTTTAATCACTTTTTAACAATAAGAATTTTTCACTTAGTATGCAAGCGTCTATCGTTTTCCTTTGACGCGCTAAGTATTTTTTATCGTTCTACTATTATTTTTTGGATGCTTTTGATGCTTTCTTGACTTTATAAATAATATTACATTCTCTCATTTTGTTTTTTGTCGAGCTTCAAAACTACCAAAGTGGTAATTTATAATTTTCGTATAATTGTTTGCTTTATTTTTCAGTATAATTGATTCATATTATTTGGTTCTCAATTCCTGTACATCATTTTATTGCGTGGATCGAATGCAGATTGATGTGGTTCGCAAAGCTATTTGCAGAGATATTCCGGATGTTCCTGAAGTCAATACGAGACCTCTCCCGTAAGTTTGATGCGATAGAGGGGATTGTCTACACATAACAGGAATACCCGAGGAACAGTGGAGTTAAGCGATCAAAAGAGATTGAAAAAGTTGTTCCTAATCAGAGCGATAGGAATTTTGAAAAAATGTTGTCAATCAGAGTTGTCCAAACGTTATTTTTGAAAACGGTGGAGTTGAAAAGGAAAAGTGGAGAAAAGCACTTAAAGGTGACTTCATTTATCAGGGCAATTAAAACAGCAGCAATCATCATCCTACTACACGACCACCATCAAGAAAGGAATTAAGTCAACGGACTTTCACATCCTTGTTAATCAGAGTTCGAAGCGAATTAATATAAATTTAAAGTTATAATTATTGTGCATATTGTCAAGTCAGATATTCTAATCAACCTTTTTTGGGAGAGTGGGGAGCAGCAGAATTTTTAAAGCCATGTTTTAGTTGTAGTTTAGCTATGGATTAAAATAATAAAGTACAAAATTGTACTTATTTAAAATTAACTGTACATTATAGTTGACATCAAGGATTTTGTTTGCTTGGAAATAATGCATAAATTAAGTAAATTGAGCTGAATTTTATGTTTTAACGTTTTGAAATAGTGGATGGAAATTCACGGAAGCCTCAAAGTTATTTACACTTCAAAAAATACCTTCAACCGTTCAATATTTACCTGAAAGTAAATTTTGCATTTTTTAATGCACAGTGTAAACAGTGTTATTCCTTCTGAAGATAGTCTGTATTTAAGAGAAATAAGTGGCACAATTTTTTTCCGCGCAACAAATTGTCTACGTGGAAAATTTCCAGTGGATTTAGAGAAATTTTTGTCGCATGAAGCCTCGATTTGAGAAAAACTTTTCCTCTTAGAAGTACTAATAGCTTTACAAACAAGAATAACAGTCCTTACATAGTTTTTAATACACATTATTCAAGTGTTCATTTGGAGAAGTTTCGGGCTGCAACCCAGATCCTTCGTCCATCTCTTGAAACAAACTATTAACACAGGGCAAAACATTACTTTGCATTGTTTTCTTAACTTATAGACAACATTAATATAATAAATAAATCGCTTTTAAAATGTTTTAGGAACTTAATGTTAAAATATTAATGGAAGAATATACTTTCACCAATTCTATACTCCCTTAATTTAGCTCTGATAGTAATTATTCATTCACTTGATGATCGTTGAAATCACTCAATTTTTTTAATATTATATTTAAAGAGGGAATTTTAATTATATAAGACTATTGTCGTTCCATATGCTTAATCTGGCTATTTCCATACCTTCAGAAATTAATATCTGTACCTTACAAGAGTACATTGGACCAAGAATTAAACTGCGTTATGAATGCTGACTAATAGAAATTTAAAAAAACGTCGGAATATCTGACGCCTACAAGAAAAGCATTACAGATCATTCAAACAGACTAATAGAAGAGTTACAGAAAAACGTCTCTACTACTCGAAGACTGAAAACAAAACGGTCAAAAGACTTATATAGAACATATAAAGAAAAGGTTCAGCAATGGAAATTCCTCATCTGAACCTTACTATAATTAAAAACTTTACGTTATACTCTGTAAACAAGTAGATTTTAAATAAAGCGATTGTTAAAAAATGCAAAAGATTAGCTTATGGATGCTAGAAACTGTGATTGATCGAACGTACAGTAGAATTGTCACGTATTTTATTCAATTACCTGTGTTGTAATGGAAAATTAAATGTAGTAACGTTTCCGGTACTTTCGGTTTCATTTTAGGAAAATTGAACTAAGTTAAGTCTATGAATTAATATTGCTAACAACATTTTATGGATATAAAGGATTAAAATTGCATGACATAATTATTAATAGAAATAATTCGTGGGTGAGGGTAATTAAGGATGTAAAACTAACAACAACCTGCTATATTTATAAGTATTGAAAAGATCTTAATATCGACAGATAAATATTATTAAACACCAATAACTTTCTGATGACACGAAAAACACTAACACGGATTATCAGCAAATATATATGTAAACAAAAAATTAACGTCTGTTGAAAATAATATTATTAAAATGTCCTTTATAAAAGACAAAATTTAAAAATAAACACTTAAAGCACCGAAGAAAGGAAACCAAAGCCCTGTTATAAGGAAAATATATGTATTGAATTTATTGTGTTACCATTCTGTGGTTTGTTAACATTTCATCTAATACAATTGTTTAAAAATCTACAAAGTTCTGTAATTTTTAAGTCATAAACTTCGCTTTCTGATTTCATCAAAGGGCACAAAGATCCTATTATTAAGTTTTCCACCACAAATGTTTTCTATCAAATTAAGTATTCAAATTGTCAATTTTGTTATAAGGTCAAACAAAAATAATGTTAAATATTAGGTAATAAATATAATTTCAAAATGTCATTGTTTAAACATGGACCTATCATCAAACATTGTATAAAATTTAATAAAATTTTAGACAGAGAACAATATTATTGGAAAAGATTAATTTCTGAAATGCTGTATATTAAATAGCATACAAATACTGTTAATATTAAACATGACACAGAAGCCTTAACAAGTTATATGATATTTTGTTTTAAGTTCTTTGGCTGTTAGTTTTTATCTTTGATTTTAGTTTGTTGTTCAACTACAGTCTTAAATTATTCGCCGTTAGAAAAAGATTCTAAACCGCATCGAAACGTCCGGCATCTTTAAATTTTACACAATTAAGTGTTTCGTTTTTAATTTATCTGTTATAAACGTCGTTTTAATATTATTAGCAAAATATATAGTTTATTGCAGGCCGTTATCAACAGAGGTCACAATCGTTTAAGGGAATATAAAGAAAAAATTGTTGACATGTAACAAAATAGGGAAAGGGGAAATGAAGTAACTCATTCCAAAACTGGAGTTGGGCATTGATTTATAAAAATAAATTGTATGAGTCTAGATCTGACTTATAATAATAAATTGAGAGGAAACGTGTTGAAGTAGTGGCAAGTTCTTCAAAATATTTGTGAAGACACAAGCGGTTCCAAATAAGGATTTCTTCATTTCAAATTCTTGGAACACAAGACCAAAGAACGATGACGTTAGGTCACCATGTTGGTATTGTTTCTATTTGTAAAGAAATACAGAATCATTTTTATATAATCAGTTATGACCTCATAAACTTCACAAGAGTCAACATGTGAGAACAGTTACAGGACAGAATAAACTGACTAAAGAGCGAGTGACGCTCTCTTGAACAGTTTCAATATTGATAAAAACGAATTCGTCCCGTGCGCACTTTGGTATGTAAGTAGTGGAGTTTTTCCGAGGAGCTCGAGGGATTTCGTGCTGCACATTGTGTTTCCAAGGCAGATTTTTGCGCTGTGTAGAGAGAGCGTCGAGTAGCGCACGAGTTGTGGAGTAACGAGCCAAGCCTGCAGTGTGCACGCGCTAATTAACCTCGCCACAAAGCAGACGCGCCCAACAGAAACCTTCAGATTTCTGGGGCGAGAACAATCGCAATATTATTTTCATAATTCCACACCACTTCCAGTGGAGCGCTCGATACATTGAATATTTTGTAACGTTGTTCGTCATAACTAGCGACAGATAAATGTTCTACGACAGTTTACCGTTTCATGTTACTATTGGGTCATTCCATGCCAAGTGACCAAATCGCGTTTTGGGTACCACCTTGGATTTTGATGAAATTTGGTGATAGTGTTGAATAAAGCTTCAAGTGATGTGCAAAATCTAAGATTCACTAGTAGTATATAGGGGGCGCCAGGGCCTCCTGAAAAAAAGTCACCTGTGCAATTCAACCCTGCGCGTGAATAGATTGTGAAGTTTGAAGTACTACTGTTGTGGAGCAGCTAGCTTCCTGAAAAATGGTAACTACAGACAACTTTTTATGCTCTACACGATGGTTGCAGTTTCAAAGTTTAAAAAGTTTTAGTTTTATTGCCGTTGTATCACAAAGTTGCTCAAAAAAACCGTCACGTCAATTTGAGGCCGACTTTTCGGGCTTATAACTTTCAAACAAGACGTTATACAAACTTAAGCTTTGGTAAGATAACTAAACCCATTACTTATTTTAAGCTGACAAAGTATAATTTTTCAAGCTCACTTTGTTGTCGAGATATGTGTTAATTAATATGAGGTTCAAATTGTATGTGTCAAATTTTGTGTATTTTCAAACCGAAATAGCAAAAAAGCATTTGCTACAATCAAGTTCTTTTCTTACCATTGGAAAGAGCAGACTTTTTTCTTTTAGAGTCATCTAATTTCATTTTAGAGACTCATCATTTAAGGTTTCCAGCATAAAGGTAACTCATGCGCCAGTCTTGCACGTTCTAACAAAAATTAGATGATTCTAAAAGGAAAACGTCTGCTCTTTCCAATGGTAACAAAAGAACTTGATTGTAGCAAATGTTTTTTTGCTATATGTGTGTGAACATGCACAAAATATGACGCGTAAAATTTGAACCTCATATTAACTAACATATATCTTGACAACAAAGTGAGCTTGAAAACTAATACTTTGGTAACTTATAATCAGTAATGGGTTTAGTTAACTTAACAAAGAATAAGTTTGTAGAACGTCTTTTTCCAAAGTTATAAGCACGAAAAATCTGCCTCAAATTGACGTGACGGTTTTTTTGAGCAACTTTGTGATACAACAGCAATAAAACTAAAACTTTTTAAACTTTGAAAGTGCAAACATCGTGTAGAGCATAAACGGTTGTCTGTAGTTACCATTTTTTAGGAAGCTAGCTGCTCCACAACAGTAGTACTTCAAACTTCACAATCTATTCACGCGCAGGGTTGAATTGCATTGGTGACTTTTTTTCAGGAGGCCCAGGCGTCCCCTCTATACTACTTATGAAGGTGAAATTTTACACAGAATTGTCTCAGACACATATCTGTCCCTACACAAAATTTCAGCAAGATTGGAGATGGTGACTTAAAATTTTATTTGAAAATTTGGTCACTTGGCATGGAATGACCCTATTTTGACTGAAGTAAGTGATGGTACGATTCATGAAATTATTGTATCTGCCTCAAAAACGAATGACAGGCCAACATTTTTTTAGTGTATGGTAACTAAAGATTAGAAAGGCGAAGCAATTCACTGGAAGCAAGGACTTCGATTTCCTTTTGTTTGACATATACTGATACTTTAAATTGAAAAACTGTACTTTTATAGTTTATAAACATTCATCTAATCTCCCTTCAAATATTTCTTCTAAAAAATTATTAACAGCAATATATTGTTGCAGATAATTAATTTTTCTTATATTTATAAAATATTAGTTCTGCCTATAATTTAGTAATATACACGATGTCATTAAATTCATGTAAAGGCATGTAACACAATAATAAAGTACTGAACGTTGTAGAGACGAAGAGGTATCATAAGGAAACGCTCAGGTCTATAAGAATCGAGAAGGAACGACGAAATTAGTACACACCTGTATGACTACATCCGTCGTAAGATACGTGTATCAAGATGCACGGCCTGCTTGTCTCTTCCTTCAGTGTCGTATTTCAAAGGGTGAATATAGTAAATTCAAAGATTGGGGGCTTTGTGATTTCTTTTATCGAGAAAATAGAATCACGTCAGTACTTATAGAATTATGCATTGAAATCAACATCTCTCTTGTAAATATGGCTGAACTGTGTTTCACATTAATGAAATTATATGGATGCACCCACTGTTTTATCCTATTTCTAATTCTTTTCAAATACCAATACCTTCATCCTCACTCGACGCTTAACTCGTGATTACTGACTAGCGTCTGGATTAGCGTCTTTTTCTAACGGCGAATAATTTAAAACTGTAGTTGAAAAAACTAAAATCACAGATAATAACTAACAGCCAAAGTACTTAAAACATTTTATCGCTGGCCGACGACTTATCACTTCCGTATGCGCCTCACTAATCTTACAATAAAAATCCTGTATCTTATGTTTCTGCGATAAATAACTTACAGCTCAAGATGTGAACGCAGCCTAATGAGAAGAAAAAATGTCTGCTGCAGATATACAGCAGATTGTAGGCAACGCACAAAGAAAGGATGGAATGTAAAACAGGTCGTTTGTGTAGGGGTAAACGTAAAACGTTAAAAAAATGTCAAAATAAAAATAGATTGGGCTGAATAAGTATTCTTTAATTATAATAATAATTATTCTTATATATAATACTCCTGTCCTGTAAATCGTATTGAAGTATGAACAGCGGAAAATGTTTAGTGTAACTAAGGAATAAAAAACTTAGTAATTATCAATTAATTTTTGTGCACAAAAACACTTCATAGTATCGTAGTGATAAAGCTAAGAATTAAATTTATCTATCAGAGAAAATTTTAAAGTAAAATATTCAATGGATGTCTAGAGGTCAGTCTTTATTTATATTCGTAGTTCAATATAAATTGTGTTGATATTTTATTGTAAAAATTACTTTTAAAAAACATCGTAGTTATCAAATATAATCAAAATATCAGAAAATAATTTAATGATATTACTAATATAATAAAACAAAGTATTTTTTAGTTGCTTGAAACAAGAGACATGTTTTAACTACGGTTTTTGGAGAAGTTCGTGCGACGTAAAATATAACAAGCATACGGAGCGGTAAAAACCTACAGTTTCCAACAAGTACATCGATGATCGCGGGTAAGTGTGACGTCATCGTTTCCTAGCTTCATTTACAGGAATTTGGTCGTTTAACTTCGCTCAGGTTGAGATTTTCTCTGACGCCGTAAGAGCTACAACTCCTGTCAACCCCAGGAAAATACGAAGCAATTTATTATAAAACATCAGCTCTCCTTAGAAACTCTCGATGCGCGTTTTCTGGGGATCTAATCAGTTGATGCCCTTGAATCTTGCCGCAGCACACGACTGCAGTCGAGTTCAGCAAGCTACAGCGAGAATAAACATTCCGAAAAATATATTTTTCTGGCATGTGATGTGTATTATATTCACTAAAAGAAACAAAAATACTCTCGACAGACCCTATCGGACTTTCAGCGAGTGTAATTAATTGTTAAAACAAACTGTTTGTCCTTAAAGCTCCAATTCTCATAGTGATTTTCGAAATTTCAGTCTTATCAAACCTTATACAGCATAAGTTTAAACAAACGTTTATTGTATCTACAAGCATTTTAATCACGATTCAGAATTTCCAGTTAAGTATTAATATGTAACCTAAATACAAACTGCACACATGAAATTAAAGTGAATTTACAAGCAATAATCGCTCAAGACAGTTGTGGCTTTTATGAGGCTAAGTACGATTACAAGTATTATTTCAGTTTTTCGGTTTGCAATGGAGTCGCAGTGCTACAGTCAGTTATTTTCATATCAGATTCAGAACATATTTATTACTGCATGATTGAGTATCCAAACCATATGCTGTTAAATAATAATATAGGCATATTTCGTAATAAATGTATGTGACGACGTCACTATCCGTTTGCAATTCGTGGCGCATTTCAACTTCCGAAACTAAAATTTTCGGAAATTTAAGGAAATGTTGGAACGTGAAAAAATCATCATATTTATTTCTCGAACGTTATTTTTACGGGAATGGGTTTTTCATTATCAAAAATCAAGAGCGATCACAATATTGTTAAACACATAATAAAGTCCCGCCGATTTTAATGTTTATTATACGTGTGAATTCAAACTCTGCAATTATTCCAGAAAAAACTGAAGTAATGTAATTAAATGATCTACAAGTGAGTTCGGAGAGTGAATAATTTGCTTTCAGAGTTCCTTTCAAGTGCTCGGTTTTGAGGTAGAATCTATGCAAATTACAGACGTCCTCTTGCTTCAGAAATAGGTCAAAAATCTTTTTATAAGATATGTCTATACATTTTTGGAATATTTTATTGTAAATATGATTCATTATATTCAAGAACCAATTGTTTATGTTTAAATAATCATAATAAAGTTTAGCCTCTCATTTCGACACATCATTATTTCAGAGGATGAGGAGATAATTTATAACTGTAGTTGAACAAAACTAAGATCACAGATAATAACTAACAGACTAACTTAAAACATTTTATCGCTGGCTGATGACATTTCACTTCCGTATGCGCATCACTAATCTGATGAATGTCAGAATAATTAGAATAAACCACTGACCACATTGAATATAAAGCCATTTTTCGCATTTAATTAACGGTTCTACTGTTGATGCAGAAATTATAAATTCGACTAACGTTTCTTTAACAACGTGTAACCACAAAATAAACTCACGAAAGAAGCACCATAGACCGTTTGCAATTATTTAGTCCAAAGTATTGATATATTCTACCATCATCCATAACATTCTGAATTATTTATCCGTAGATGGAAACGATAAGATAAGAAAATGTTAAGGTACTGGCTCTCGACTATTTGTCTCTTGACTATCAGGCCTCCGAACTAACTTACTAAGTAAAAAAATCAGTAATGTATTATTACTTCAGTATTTTCCTATATGATGCCATTGAAAGCGGCCGTCTGCTACATTCTTACATCCCACGCGAAGCTGAGAGAAGTAGATTTCCCAATCCTCTTTCTACTTGCCCTTCACTTAGTCACTTTTTTTTGTCACATATCAAATGCGGAGTGATAGTAAATTGTTGTTTTGACTTTAGTTGTTTCTTTTATTAAAAATTACGCAATGGGTTATAAACGGGAAAGAGTAGATATACCGCAAAAATTATTTTAAACGATCCATATTATTATTATTACATTGTTAACGTAAATTATAGAAAGTTATGAGAAACATTTATAAACTACTGGCCAAACATATGAGCGATTTTTAAGAAGTTTATTTTTAATTTGTTTGAATGTGATATAAAGTGAACATTTATAAAACTACATGATATCTGTACTTCGCCATATAACGCTAGATACGTAATACTTATTATTGGGAATTTTTACGAATCCATTTACATTTTTTTGTATTATCTACGCAAATATAATACATAAAGTCGCTGGCAGACAGGTGAGCAAAATATATTAATCGAAGACGTTATATAAGGTCTGATTAAACCGTGTGTAAATTCTGTACGTTAAATTGAAAATTATGTTCTGTTATTTACAAGTCTAAATCATTGATGGGTTACAGGAATGAGATGCCCACGCGTCGTCAGTAGAATTTCTGTGTGACAGACCCCACCTGGAGGTTGTAGGTCCTGATGAAAAGGGAGGGTTGAATTGCGAGTCGAGCAAGCCTGAAATAGAGGGCAATCTAGCATTCACGTCGACAAATATCATGTTGGACAAGCAACTGCACAAGAATAAACAGCCGAGTTGAGTACCTAAGTGAGACAGCAATTAAGGTATAATCGATCATCACCGGATAAGGAATTAATATTTTTTTATGTTTCGTTCAATACAACTTTCATGGAAATAAAATATATCTAATTATTTCACTGTTACTGGCTCAATATATAATAATAAAACTAATAAATAATGTCTGTTAATAAATCATATAACGTAATGAAAGGGCCAATTTAATAGACAGTTGACAGTTAAATACAAAATGTTTTTTTCCACCAATCGTTGGACTTTTTAGTTAAGAAATTAAAAAATTAATATCATGAAATTATAAGACATTACCTAGACTGTGGGAAGTCTAAAATAATGAAAAACATGAAAGTAATACTACGATGTCTAACATAAAAATAATAATCAATGATGTGTGGATAAATTTCCAAATACACACGTCACAAAAGATAAAAAGAACTTAAAAATCCATGAATGAAAACAGACTAAATAACAAACTAAACAGGTCAGAAACCAAAATGTCAGTCACGTAAGTTAAAATATTAATAATAAAATTAATATACGATAAGTATTAAAAATGTTTATAATTAAAGTTAATACGGTGATCAGTCCCCGTATAACTTGAAAGAGAAAACTTCCAATGAAGTTAATAAACTGCAAACAAGAAGAATAGAAACTCTTGTCGAGAAGAACAGTTATTATCCAAAAGTGAGATCTAAGGATATTACAATACCAGGTCATTGCTGTGAGTATAAACTACTCAATGTGACCAGGCAGTGATAATTGAAGTAATGTTGTCTGTTAAGAAATTATAAGAACTAAATTAAATGGACCTTTTCAAGTCCACTGATTGGTGGAGAAAACGCCGTGTTTTGTTTTTTAACTGTCAACTGTCTGCCCATTTCATTTCGTCCTCATGTCAATTAATAACTTTACCTTTAGAATAATTTTTTGTGTGCAGAATAGGAAAAAAATAACTCACAGAAAAAAGAAAGTATTTCTCGACGATGTTCAAAGAGGATATTTTGATGGATCAGGAAAATGCGTGAGGCATTTGAGAAAATGTGGGAAGCATAATACATTTTTTGTACTTGTGCAAAAAAATATCTACAGAAACGTATTGCTTTTTATTTGCAGAAATATTATCCTTGAGAAGCATTAAAAAATACATATTCTACATTCATAATGGGCTTCTTACAAATATTTCAAAATCAAATATTAACTTGCGTCATATATGCATGTCTCTAGTTATTAAAACTTAATAATCAAAAATATGAAGTGTTCGAATGATAACTAGAATCCTAGTATTCATTTATTAATATAAAACGTTTCTCAGTATACAAACATTATAGCAAGAAAATGAACGATGATAATTGCAACGTAATAACTCTGGCTAGATTCCTCCAATCAATTTCCATGAATTTGCATATCATACATTTCTAATGCAATTTCTGGAACGTTTACAAGAATTGAGAACAATGTTAATAATAAATGATGATTGGTTTCATTGTTTACAAAAATATCCTCTATTTCATTCCGTAACTATAGTCGGATATCTAAGATGAATCTTCGTTCTTGCGACATCAATGTAAGTTTTAAAAACTGGCGTCTGGAAACAGGAAGTAGAATCATTTTCACCGTTACATTATTGCTTATAAATAGACATGAAACCCTCTTATTGGTACGCATGTCAAAACTGCAAAGTACGAATTATTTTAGACAGACGAGAAAGCTTCCATGGATCTCATGAGATGGAAACACATACAAACAGCGCAGTCAACTGAAGACGTATAGTTTTTTTAGAAGACAAAATGCAATTTCTTAAAACAAAAACTCTACAGCACTGTGAAATTTCACTTCACGCTTTTTCCATACGTGTTCCAAAATTTTCTCAGCAAAAATAGTGATCCCGGTGTTTTGTGAACTGATATTGTCTGTTCATCAATTATCCCTTAAAAATCGTTCCACTTCTATTGCCTTTTCAACCGCAATCATAATGCATGACTATTGAGCTCCCCCGAATGCATATAATAGTCCATTTGTAAAGCATAAAATGGTTGGAGTCTCCGAGCACATCAATTAAATGCTATCAATAATCTTACGACAGTAAAAGCAGTATAATAACTTTGAAAAATACTTGACGGCGAGTGAGCACGCTGACGTGGTCTTGCGGATTGGACTAAAGTTCGGCATGTCGCCGCTTAGTTCCCTTCTCCAGACTAGGAATAGACCTGATCTGAGAATTATTAAGTAAACAATGAATATACAGGGTCAGACGAATGTCTTTAGACAGATTGAAGTATATATCAATATAGATTGTAATATTCAAATCGTTGGCGGTCGAGTTCGCTAACTGAAATTTAAAAAAAAATAAAGAAAGTCAAATTTGTAATCTAAGCCTATTGAAAGGAAATAAAAGGACATTACTCAAATAAAATCATAATATGTGTTGTTTCATAAATTATATAATGCCGAGAGAAAAGTTGCCTAATCTGTTTTATTGGAGACTGTATCTATATTTAAAGAGGATTCTCGACAATGAGATGCAGTAAATATTATCGTAGTAATGTCTGTTAATTTTTTTTCTACTAGTTCTCTTTCATGTAATGCCGAGAATGATGAAGACCCATTGCGCCCTGAGGATACACACTTCGTTGTTTACATAATTGATTGCAATGATTGTAATGCGGTTTACATAGGTCCATGGCGAAGGACATTGAAAACCAGATTCAAGGAACATAGGACGAATTTTAAATTACCCACGAACAAGCATTCGGTCATTACGAACAATATTTCGTTGAACATTCACAGCTTTAAATAGACTAATGTTAAAATCCTTGACGTGGGAACAAATTATTTTTCTACTCATTTCTGAAATCATTCATATCAGAATCAATCATGTAAATACCATTAATGTCCAGAGATACAGCGACTCTTTTAAACAAAACGTATGATATTTTACTTAGTCAATAAGTTATTTCTTTTTATATCTTTGGTTTACAAAAACGCAGGTTTTGGGTTAATCTTATATAAGGTCCCCCTGTTGGTGGAGGAAACGTTGTAAGTTGGTTAATTTGATATTGTCTATTTTTCTGGTCATACTTTCATTGGTTTATCTCAGTTGAATTTAACTAGTTTGAATTTTGATAAGACTGGAAATAATTGTAATAATAGATGTGGTTTTCCATTGCCTTGGGAAATCGAATACAGAAGAAACTATTTGCCGGATGCAAATGGCTCGATAACAGTCTCTCTAGAGTAGACTTTCAGATGTGATCGGACTCCAGTGATCATCTCTCATTATTACTCTTTGATACGTTCTATCTTCCATTATACAATGGAAAACCCGATAAACTTCATTCAAAGCATTTTAACGATATACGTAAATACACAACAGCAGTGATTAACTGACACATATTAAACAAACTGTAAAGAATTAATACCTTTTCCTGTCTGAAATAAGATTGGGATCAACCGGGACAACGCAGGTTTTTTCATTTTTTTTATTTAAAAAAAAGGGCAACAGGCTACATGAGGGTGATCCACATTGGGCAACTCCCCTTTAATAGCATAGGAAAAGGATTTGAAAGGGGGTATGTGGAAGGGTAGAGGAAGGTAGCCAAGGGTTAACTAGGGCCCCCGGGATATATTTTAAGGATCCTACCCGGCATTCGCCTAAAGAAATGCAGGGAAAACCCTAGGAAAACCTGCATCGGGTAGGTCGGGCATTGTGTACTTGTCCCACGTTCTTCCGATAGCGGGAGAGGAGTTTGCTGTGGAGACGCAGCATTCCCTTCTCCGTGCCTCGACCAGATTAGGAGGCAGCTGGCCGACTATTCCAATGGGAATAGCGGACAACTCTTACCGTATGCCCAAGGTCTGTGAACCCGGAACATACACCTCTCAAAACAGGCCGAGGTGCCTCGGCTTGTGGGTACCTTAGTTCAAAAATGGAGAGGAAAAGGCATCCCCAAAGGTAACCTTTTTTTTTTTTTTTTAGGGCAACAGGCTACATGAGGGTGATCCACATTGGGCAACTCCCCTTTAATAGCATAGGAAGGGATTAGAAAGGGGGGATGCGGAAGGGTAGAGGAAGGTAGCCAAGGGTTAACTAGGGCCCCCGGGCTATGGTTTATCCATAGGTAGCCCCTTTGGTGCACGTATATAAGCAAATGCTTCTTCAATCAGACATTCACTTATGAGTCGTAATATTATGACCACTTGCTTAATGCATTGTTGGTCCAACTTCTACAATCAATGTAATATCTATTCGGCGTTCCATTGATTCGACAAGTCCTTGGTATATTTTAGGGGGTCTTCGCACAGGCCACGAAATTTCATTAAATTACGGGACAGAGTTTGCAGGGGCAGAAATAGCGTCCCAGATGTGTATCATCGGGTTGGGAATAAACGAATTTAGTGGTGTAGACGAGAACGTCATTTCACTATCATGCCCGTCAAGCCACTGTAACACGATTCTGAGACATGGACAGTTAACCATCGGGAAGAAGAGATGTTAAGTCATGAACGCTGAGCGGTGTGCTCCGAACCACTGCCGTCGGAATATCCACAGAATGCAGAGTTTTACAGAGTGAACAAGCCTCCGACTTCTGCCTTAATTGATGTGGCCTGAACGTCCCACACCTTGTCATCTACTAGAGGTTTCACTGTCTCTTCAACCACTGTCCATAGGTACGACAGTAGCTCGCGAGCAGACTGCCAGCTCTGCCGTTTTCGAGATGCTCGTTCCCATGCGATGGAACATAACATTTTGCCATTTGTCGAAGTCAATGTGTCAGTGAATTTCCCAAATTTTGGCTCTTCTCGTTCCTCATTCGTCTCTGCTATAATAATAATTATATAATTTACAAAGTTTTAAGTTAAAAACGAGGGAAAGGAAATATTTTTTAAAGTGTTCAAATAACCCCAATTTCCAAAAACACGTTAAATGAATTTAACCAAACACTAACATTAATTTTAAATTTAAAACAAATAAATACGTATGGAAGGAGTCATGAATGAACAGGACCTATTGCGAGAAAAGCAGGCGCAGAAGAGATTTCTGATAGATGCAGCAAATATATCACAAGCTTTCAAGTTATATAGACATGAATATGCAGGAACTATTAAACGAAAATAGTCTTACGTAGGGCAGACGGTGACCAAATAAGTCGGAAGAATTTAGACACAATACAACTGTGTGGAACGAGTGGTACATTTGCAAAAGTGGTTTAAATTTATTGTGATAATATACTCTGTAAATAGCAAACGCACGAAGCCAAATCAATCCTTGTTCTTTTAAAATCGGTAGCTCTTTAAGCAACCGGGGAATGTTCAATGGAGGGCGACCAACGTATTATAGAAATAGACACCGAATCTGCTTTACCCAATTATTGTAATGTAGAATTACAATAATAATAAGTTTATCAGATGTTGTAAAGAGATGACGGAAAACGTTTCAAGCAAACACAGATACAGGGAAATTAATGATTATGTTATGAAGTAAATATTTTCTCTCCGTTGATGCTGCTTCCGAAGTCATATCTACAAGTATATAGCCTGAAGTAATGACTGCGTCCTGTACAAATGTTTGCGCGCGGTATAGTGGCGGAAACAAAGTAAATGCTGTCTTTTACGAACTTCTCTCATGAAGATTTCTGAGAAATGTTGATAGAATCACATGTAAAGAATCCAGTCTGTCTCACAATAAGTCTGAGAAAACAATATTTAAGTGATGAGATATGAACTACCAGAGCATTTTTTAATGTGCTACTCAAAATAACGTACAAAAGTTGAAATAAAGAAGAAATTCCAATAATTTAAATCAATTTTATTTTCACAGATTCTAATAATGAAAACACTTTAAGATCGATAAGAAAATTGGTTCATAATCCAGTTTGAATTAATGTAATTTATAATTTCCAAGGATGATTAGATCAAAAAATTAATAAATGTGTTTTTCATCAAATGTATTATTTGAATTTCGATGTCAGGTAATGGCAGTTGAAACAAAAAAACGTGATATTCGGACTAACATTCAGTTACTGAAACAATTTCTCAATAGACGATATAGTAACTTTGGTTTATGAATGAAACAAAACATATATAAATATTTTTATTTCAAAATATTTACATATATATCGTATTAGAATGATTGTGCTTACGTTACTTTTTTGTACACTTTGTTCAGAATTTTTCTGAAATATGTTGTTGAATCGAAATTATATTTAATGAAAACTGGCAAAAAGTATCCAACAGTTTTATACTATGAGAAATAGTTGGTCTATCTTTTGCGTGAAGCACATATTTAAATTTCGATTTTCGATCACAATTTTTTCGTGATTGTTTCTAATGTTTTCTAACGTCACAACTTTCCTTCATTCTTAATAATTGCTTAAAATTATGAATCAATGAAATAGAATTTCAAATGGAATTATATTCCTGTATAAACGGTTATATTTATCTGTTTCATAGTTTTCAATATCTTAAAATTTGTCTAGACTGATCTTTTTAATGCCTGAAAATTATTTACGCTGTTTTCTTATAAAGCGCAGATTATTCGAAATTTACTTGTTATTTTATCTTCTCATTACATATAGATTAGTTTTTCATACAAATAGGAGATTTTTAGCCAAAAATATAATTTACTGCAATAATTTTTCAATAACCTATTTAGTTATTTAAATTTCTTCAATATAGTTATTACTAATAAATACTTTCGTCATACTGTAACAGGAAGAAAATAAACTTCAATAAGCACATGCAGTTCAATAAATTTCAACTGTCCATAAGTTAACCTTAAATTAAGAAAGTCGGCGAAAATATTTGCACATAAAAAGGGAACCTTAGCTATAAATACATAGAAAGTTTAATTTTCAGAACTAGTTCTGAACACTGCTGTAAACAGAATATTTGAAAATAATAATAACAATAAATATATCGGATATTTTTGGACGTTATTTTTGCGTTCTGCGCAATTTAAATAACTGCACCGCATAATTTAATTGGACGGGTTATTCCGCTATTGGAGATATTTTTTCAATGGTAAAAAATTTAACATCTCTTAAAACAATAATTGAAAATATATTGTAAATATTTTATGTCCTGAATTATAACAAACATTTCTCAACAAAAGGTTTTTAAAACTGTTTTTGATACTTCTCTAGTATGGAAAATGAATTAATTTTTTCATTAATTATTCAAAAAACTATTTTTAAAACACAAAGTCTCCTGAGTCGAATTTTCTGATTTAATAGACCAAATATGATAACCCCATGATTTAATAGTACATCGTTTTTGACTGAAACTTCGTGATTGTTTCGGCTGCTTCTAACAAAAATTTTCAATTTAAGCATCTAAAATTTAAAAAATAACTCACATTTCAGCCATAAGCTTTCTTTCAAGTTGTTTAGTCGAGTGGTTCAATAAATTTCTGAACGATGGAATGGTTATCAGTCATTTTTAAATTCATGTCAAGTTATCCTTCCGAAATTTCCAATTCCCTTTCGGTTGCGTCGTTCATTACAAACCGCAATTCCGCAACCACAGCGTGTAACACCCGTGTGGAAAGAGCGGAAGTTCATTTTTGTTATGGAGGCACCCCACTCCCATCCCACATTGGAGTAGCAACTGCGTTACTGAAATTCCACAGCCTCTGCCGTTGCATTATCCAAAGTATGCCGCATTGCAGTCTCCTGCCTATTATTTAAAAGCGACCGGCTAAAGGAATGTTAAATAAAAATAGGGTGAAACATACTGCCTCTGCGACGTGAATTGGTGTCTGCTGTATGTCCCAAACAATTGTCAGCAACGAGAATCAACAGAAACATTTTGGATCTACAGGTGGCGATTTTCAAATAATGGTCACTATCTGGCTCCAAAGTAACGGCACGATTACGTAAATGATATTATTTTAAACTAGTTGGGTGCCCAGCGTTGCACGGGTACTCAATATTTACACATTTACAATCCAATATGTGAAATATGTATAATGATATACACATATAACCAAAATTTTTCAAGAATCTCACTTGAAATAATTCGTCAGATTTAGCACATTAAAAATATATTAAATTACAATGATTAACAAATAGTAGGTATTGATTTTACCATCATTCTGTCTCCTCCAGGATATACAAAATTGGGCAAAATCCTGGTGCGTGCCATATTTATGTCATGTCAGTCATTTAAAAGTCAAGTTATGTAAAAGAAAATTAGTTCCACAGATAGTATAATCTTTCGTATTGTTATTTCACATTCGATGGAGTATTGCTGAATAAAATTATACTTTTTATTCAATCAAAATATTTATGCTTTATTTCATTACGAAATAAGTTACTATTTTGTTGTTGCGCAGTATCGTGTCTCTCGCGTGTGCTATGACGCCACAGTCTCTTGGCGCGCAGTAATTTAACCTTTATGCTACTGGTTTCTCTCCCCCCACAGCACCGTTTCTCGTGTTTTGTAGAATATGTAGAATATAATCACCATTTTGGTTGGAATCTGTCGAAATCTGTATAGAAATTAACGTAAATACATACATACGTACGTACAAATATACATACTTTTTTATTATATAGATAGATGATATCATTATTGCGTTTAAATTACAGAAGAAGTAAATTGGCGAAATTATATATAACTGCAGAATGAAAACCGTAAAAATAGTTATTTTGATTCCCAAGGATCATTCCATAGAAACAATAACATTATTACTTCAGACGATGTGTTCGTATTAAAAGTCATAATTTCAGAGCCAAATGCTACAAAGAATTCATCAAATGCCATTCATTACACGGACCGTCTAAATAAAATCCTCGTCTTTAAAAGATCTCGAGCACTATAAACAGAGAAAATCATAAATCAAATTCAGTTTGAATAATCATCTTTATCTAATCCTACCGTTGTCTATATCTTTCAATATAATCACCCATAATGAAGCCAGCGTTCTCAAAAAATGTTTCAGGTAATAAAAATGCATCATCATGTACGCCCTACTGTTACACAAACTAACATCTGATGTATATCAACTTCTAACAATGTTTGGAATAATACAAGATCAAATAACAATCTTTAGATAATCTAATCAATCTAAACGGATATTTGATCCTCGACATCTACATGCTGCGTAAACATTCTAAGGTTTCTTTTTATTTTCTGATAAACTACTTAAACGGGAATGTTAAATCTTCTGTCGTTCGCAATCTAATCTCCCTATAAAACTACAGAATTTTCTCCCAAAAACCACCATTCTAACTGCACGTGTGTGCATCCATTTTTCCCCACATCAAGGACGACCAGACACAGAAAGTTGTCCTTCGTTGTTGAAAATGGCAAAATATTTCTAGCACAAGAATTGTTGAGGTTTGCTCATTGAGGAGAATAGTTCTCTTGATGGAAAAGCAGACGTCAAATATTTTATTTAAGTATAAGCTGGAACTTTGTTCTCTAACACGATTTGGAACAGTTGGATGGAGGATTTCGGTCAATCCCATTTCGTTTATCCACGTTCGTATCAATAATTCTTGAGTTCGTTGTCCACGATATTCGCCCTTTTCTGAACTGTCTCAGTTTCACCTCCAACGCTACTACTTTTATGGATATTTGACTACTCCACTGTAGTAATCTAGGTTCTCTTACATCGAGCGACATTATTTTGAACACTATAAAGCCTTCAAATTTATGACTACAAACAAAGCGTTGTATTGTGCTTACAACTTCCCCGGCAATTCTCGATAAACCTCAAGTACTAAAAAAATAAGCATTAGAACAATAATGTACGTATGTATGTAAATAACCTTCCAAAAATCCGAATATCCGTATACTCGTCGAAACACTATTTTGAATTAAATATTTCAAATTTGCAGCATACGCGGATGATGATAGGCGTACAGTATATTTTACCTCGTAAAATTATTTAATGTTTTCAAAACCAACTTACTCATACACAACTATTCTATCCGTTTGAATAAGTATAAATAGAATTACGCCAATGTTGAACTACAAGAATTTAGCATGTCCAAATAAAAATATGTCAAATCTAACTATTGATGTTATAATGTTTAGTCAACTTTTTTGTGTTCCTCCAGGAAGAAAAAATCATTTCTAATGATTTATATTTTTAACGTGGCAGCTGTTTTTAAGTCAAATGGCATATTTAAGATCACATTCTAAAAACATAAGACAATATAATTATAGGTTTTTATTTAAATAATATAATAATAGAAATTTTATTTCAATCAATGTTTTTATTAATGGTTATGACATTTTCTTATTAAAATATATAATTTCTTCACATAAAGAAAAGTTTTATAAACATATTTTTAAATAAAAGTTCTGGAAAAAACGAGAGTTTCACGTCTTAATAGGCGATTTATTTAATACTAGCTAGGTGCCCGGCGTTGCTCGTGTACTTATTCATATAAACTCGAAAAAGTATTCATACATTACGAAATATTACATTGATGAAATTGTTAGCTAGACTCACAACTAATACAACGCGAAAATTAACTTACATTTTCCCCAAGGATGGTAAAGTAATTCGTATTCTTCTTTATTATCATTCGATGGAATATTGCTGCATTTTTATTATACTTTTTATTTAAAGAAAATATTTCTGCTTTATTTAATTCCTAATAATCTCCTTCGTTCGTTGCGTAGTAACGTCTTTCTCTCGCGTGACGTCATTGTCTCTTGGCGCGCAGTAAATTAATATTTAATGATCACGGTTTTTAATTATAATTCTTTCCACATGTATACTTTATATTAAATAAAAATATTTCTGCTTTATTTCATTACGAAATACAGAACTATATTTAGGATGCGTCAATGTCTTGAAAACTTATGACGTCATCGTCTCGCGCAGTAATTTAACACTAATTCGTAACTTATTTCAATTATAATTCTTTTCACATTTATGCTAGTGGTTTCTCACCCCCACAGTACCGGTTCTCGATTTTGGCAGAATACGTATACCAATTTTTGTTGCATTCTGTCCACGCGATAAAATTTGTATAAAGAACAACGTAAATACAAACATACATACATACAAATATAGCTAGGTGCCCGGCGTTGCTCGTGTACTTATTTATATAAACTCGAAAAAGTATTTAATTGATTACTTAAATATATTCCTTGAGTATTTCAGGATATAATCGTCACTCAGTCTTCATACATTACGAAATATTACATTGATGAAATTGTTAGCTAGACTCACAACTAATACAGCGCGAAAATTAACTTACATTTTCCCCAAGGATGGTAAAGTAATTCGTATTCTTCTTTATTATCATTCGATGGAATATTGCTGCATAAAATTATACTTTTTATCTAAAGAAAATATTTCTGCTTTATTTAATTCCTAATAATCTCCTTCGTTCGTTGCGTAGTAACGTCTCTCTCTCGCGTGACGTCATTGTCTCTTGGCGCGCAGTAAATTAATATTTAATGATCACGGTTTTTAATTATAATTCTTTCCACATGTATACTTTATATTAAATAAAAATATTTCTGCTTTATTTCATTACGAAATACAGAACTATATTTAGGATGCGTCAATGTCTTGAAAACTTATGACGTCATCGTCTCGCGCAGTAATTTAACACTAATTCGTAACTTATTTCAATTATAATTATTTCCACGTTTATTCTAGGGGTTTCTCACCCCTACAGTACCGGTTCTCGATTTTGGCAGAATATTTACACCAATTTTTGTTAAATTCTGTCCACGCGATAAAATTTGTATACAAAACAACGTAAATACAAACAAATATACACGCTATTTTATTATATAGATTGTTCTGTAAATTCAATACCTAAATCCAAATATTATAGAAGAATTTAATTCAGTTATTGCTTCGGGACATGTAACAGAAATTTATTGTTTTAATTCAAGAAACATCATATGTTTACAAACTGCAGAGATTAAACACAGTATTTATTCATATTGTTAAAGAAATTATGTTTGGGTCATCTCCATTGAGAAAATTGTACCTTTTATCGAAGGTATTAAGATATCAAGAATTGTTTCACTGGTACTGTTTAAAAATACGTCATTCACCAAGGCGTAAAAAAATTTCAAACTTTTACATCCTATTAAAATCTTACTTACTAGGGACATCCGTTTTCATCTTACTCTTTGTCTCCAACAAACAACACTTAATCTGCTTTTCTTTCTCACTGTGAAATAGGATTTCCTTAAAGTTTCTCTCTCGCAGGACACCCTCCTTTGTTTATTCTAAGGAGGGGAATGAGCCGGCTTAGGTAAATGTCGATCGTGGACTTATCCGTGGTTTCATAAATATATAATGACATCAGGCTGTTCGTTAATACAATTGGTTACTGGTAATTCCCCTTAGCGCACAGATTCTTGGAATCCTGAACAAATTTATAAAAATTTATAGAAAGATAGTGACAAAAATAATTTATGGATCGTCTCGTGGTCTACAGTTTAACGAAGAAAAATTTCAGCTACTGGCCAATTTCATATTAAAAATATAAATCAAAAAATTAAAAAATGAACTCAAGTAACGGTATAATCCTCAAAAATATCCTACATAAATGAAGGAGCATCACAATATTCATACTTTAAATCTAAATTGAGAATAAATATTTTACAACGTCCCTAAATGAAATCCTATACGTGCGATAAAAGTTAAATACGCAAATATTAAATAACAGGAAATACAGAATATAACAATAACCGGAAAAAAGTATTTAAGGCTAATTTTTACGTGAATTATTTTCAAGTTCCATCTGAAGGCGATAACCGTCTGCGGCCTTTTAGCACCGAGCACCACCTTGTTCGAAAACTGAGAAGAATAGCTGGCATTATTTACGTAAACAATATAGGAATATAAAGATTTGTATACGACCTTAACGCGACGCTGAAAAGCAGAATGAGCTTTATTTCAAGGCCCCTTACTGAAATTTATATCGCCGACAAAAGAACGGAAGTCGACCGAGTAAAGGAGGTATAAGAATGATCGGCTTTTAGCAGACAGATTTATGCTTTCAGGGTTAGATTCATGGGCTTCTTGCAATCAAGTAGCGCAAAAAAAAATCGATCAGATATAGTTCTGTAAAGCGGTAAATTTTCATAACATGCTTTTCATAGTTAAGAACAATAATTTTTTGTATATACAATTTTCATTTATTTGCCGAAAGGTGACGTAACAAAGGAGAGGATGAACGTGTGACCTAGGTACCGGGAGACCTTGGTGCGAGTTACTAAACCGTGGAAGGTCAGCACCAAAGAGTCCTCCAACTCATATAACATTTCCTAAAGCATTTATGTATGTATCTTACAAAAACCAAAATTGGTATTAAGAATGAATTTCCAGAAGGAAACGTTGATATTAGTTTTTTTGGTTTTCACTTTGCGAAATACACTTTTGAGTGGAATGGCATAGTAGTAGCCCGTATCACAGTTTCAAATTAATACAAATTTAAAACAAAAAATCATAATTTAATTAACGGACATTATACGGTAATAGGGCTGGGCCTCGAAGTACAATTGTTAATATAACGACCTATATTACGAATGATTTTATTGAGTTGTTCCTTTATTTATGAATTATTTTGAATAAAATTAATTTATTTGTTTATTTAAAAATTAAATAATGACAAAGGAAATCAATGAATGGGAACCTATTTTACATTTAAATATATTTGTCTTGCTTGAGGCTATGTAATACATAAATACTTAATTTACCCAGTATGGGTCAAACAAAAAAGAGAAAATGTCTGAGTGTTCATGGGTCTTGTAGCAAAGAAATTTAGTTCCGGTAATACATACTTACGCCATAATTCGTTCTGTGTTCAAGAACCTGGTGGGCATTCTCGTACTGTTGTGCAGTGCCAGGTGGCAGGTCCGAGACGTAGTGCCGTCTGGTTCATCCTCCGTCTTCAAACTCAACCACTCTTCAAATTCTGTTTCAACTGAGATTCTATTCCAATTCTCCACTCTCCTCAAATTCAGGTTCAATACTCCGCGATCCTTGCCCCGACCAGCCACATGCCCATTGCACAACTAGACGAGAATGCCCAGAATGTTCTTGAACACAGAATTTCAGACGAGACCGATTGAAAGGTGATGAAACTTCCAGAACTAAATTACTCTGCTACTCGGACCATGAACACACTTTCTTTGTTTGTGTCATATTGGACAAATTAAGTTGGCCTACTTATTATATAGTCTCTCAAGCTTGGAAAATATATTTAAATGTAAATCATATTCAACTTATAGTTTTCCTTTGGTATTATTTAATATGTAAATAAAAAACTAAAAATAATATTTATTGAATTTATAACAATAAAGGAACACCTCAACAAAATCGTTAAAGGCCGTTACATTAACAATTATACTACGACCCTAGTCATATTACACTATAATGCTTGTATTTTAAAACATGGTTTGTTTCAATTTTGAATTAATTTGAACCAATGCTAACACTGGAGTCTCTTTCTCTGATTGACATGAATCAGTTTCCTTGAGGTACCACTTCACTGGGAGGAAAATCGGAGCCCGAGAGGAGTTTTCTACAGGAGTTATAGAATTTTATTCCTGGGTCGTAGAACTTTATTTACGAAAGTCAAGCACGAAATCTGGCGCCTCTCAGTCTTCCCCTCGCCACATTTTAATCCGTTAAACTACTGAAATCGTTACGTCCTGGAGCCTCCGACCTCGACATGGTGGAGTCAGGTTCCTTACATACTGTCTTAAATAATTCGACTCCCTACTCAACAATGCAAATTAAGAAATACATGTTATTAAATTTATTCGGAAATAATTCCAGAATAATATTCCGCGCTTTAGGGAAGAAAAAAAATTAATTCAACTTCTTAGTATCTAAAGAGATAAATAAAAGATCGTAGGTTTTCCCAGTGAATATGTTGATGAACAATTCTTGGGCTTCCACCCGTATCATAGTTGATGAGCCACATCAACGACGTAAAAGATATATTAATACGTATAATTAATATTTATATTATTTGAAACAGAAATTATTTAAGTAACATTATTCTTCTGCTCAATGTCTCATTAGTGAAGACAAGATTTTAACAATAATTAGATGAGAATACATGGAACGTGTGGCACGCTAAAGACGATGGACATTAATTTTCAATAATATAAACATTAAATACCAATGGTCATCTGACACAGAGACAGTGAATCGCCCATTCACTTTAGACAAGCCGTGTGTTCGAACACATAAAGTTAAAATATATGCAAACATACGAAATTTCTGTCAACATGACATTAGACATAATTTCTTAGTGTCTCAGGTAGGTATAATGCATATTTGGTGTTTATACTATTCAAAGCATGATTAAATATTCTCAACTTTCTCGAAAAATTACTGAATACGGAATGTGTAGCGTACATAGAATTTTACGAGAAATGTACGCACCTTTTCGATAAGCTGTAAAAGTTATTAAAAATTAATTATTCCCTTGAATTTAATAAAGCTGGTACACTATAATTATACTTCTCCTGGTAAATTATTCCATATCTTAAGTATATTGTTACATATTATTCTTAAAACATACAAAAATAAGTAATCATTTTATTGAGAAAATGTACTGAAAGTAAACGTGGGCGGCTGAGACGTGCGGAAAGATGAAACTGGGATATGATGATTAGAGAGAAATATTGAAAAACCATTGGAAATAAAAATAGGATTGGTCATGGAAAATACTTTTAGTGTGATGCAGTTATCTTAAGGAACGTGTTTATGAAATGTACCCAAAATTGATTATTAAGGAATGGAGTGACATATGGATTAAATAGCAGAAGGTAAAGCAACCAATAAATAGTTTATTTCTATTTAAGAGATTTTCACTGATCATAAATAAATCGAGGGTCGCTAGAAAACGAGTCATATTCCGGGGGAAAATATTACGGAAAAATAGTAGACAACTTTGAACGTAGTTTTTGTACATCAATGAGTGGCGTATGAAACATTTTAACATGCGACAATTTGAGAATTTTTATATGAAAAACATATATACGGAAAGCGGACGGAAGGGCTAGATCATTGGGACGATTAAAGCTACAGCCACGGTCCTTTGTCGGTGTGAGCGCTGCTACAAACGATCGCGACTTTGTTCGAAGATCGATATCTCCGTTAAGACTTGAATAATTAAAGGCCTCGGCCAGAATAACGGGTGACTGCCAGCTCGCCGGACAGCTCTTTAAACACCGCAGGCTCTGGCCCTGGCTACACAAGGCCTCTTTGCAAATTTACCTTAATTTTCCATGTTTACATGGGCCCCGGACCTCTTCGTTACCCTTCTCATCTGTAAACTTCACGAAAATGTTTATCTCCCTGTCTTTCTACTCTACCCAAGCGGTTTCATATAACTGAAACAAATAGCATTCTCTCTACTGTTGGGGTTAATTAATAAAACAGTAGTGCTATAATGTGGATGTAAGCAGCCTTCAAGTACAGTGACATACCTGAAGGGCATATAGTTACAAAAATAATATAGATTTAATCAAACAAATTCAATCGAGGAAAAAAATAAAGCAAAATTATTATTCCGTTGAATTTAATAAAGCTAGTATAGACATATTTATACAATATTTCCATGTAAATATAGTATAGAAATTTCATTTACAAGTCAAGAATAAACAAAAATGTAAATGAAAATTTATGATAAAAAAAGCCAAATACAGACAAAATAATACAACCACACAACGTGTCTAGAAGTCTAGAAGTGCAGAAAAACGCTATAGTCTAGAGCAACACAACTGCACTAGTAAGTTGACAAAACACAAGAAGATGTCTGTATTTGGCTATCTTTCTTATAATTATTTTTCAATCAGACGTAAATTTTTCATTTTTATATAAAAATTTATTCATCTTAAATAAGCCGGATGTTCTTTACAACAATGATGAAGGATGAGAAAATTAATGCTCACTTATGTAAAACAAGCTATGCATTCTGGTTACTGAGATACCGCTGATTACGTTTATTAGATACGAATAAAAGTCTCAATCGTCAAACCTACTAAAATATAAAAACGTCAGTTTCAGTCCAAAAATGGGAGATAAATTAAATAAAAACCTTTGTTTCCTTCGTGACTACTTCATTATCTACTTTTTATTATTAAATTACATTCACTTCTCGTTTCTGTGAAACTTTATTTTAGTTCGAGACAACTTCAGTGTTGGTCAATAACTGGATCGCAAAACTCGCCTCATACGACGTATTAATTTCATGCTCCTCTTTTAATTTATGTACTTCAATACCTATTTCGCGAACGCAGTTAATTCAAATTACATTCTGGATCCAACTCAGAGACTACGTTAATGAATATTCGAGTTTTATATTTCATGTAAGTTTGTCTTACGTAGCAAGTTGACGAGTTGTTGCCAACTGCTCCACACTTCGGCACTGTGATGTCTAATTAATATTGTGCTGCTCTTTAGCAGTTTTCATGTGAAGCCAGCCAACCTCAATATACGTTCCTGCACAAGTTAAATGTAGCCATTAAAAGCAAATAAAACTTGTTTAAAGAAACGAGCTCTCAGCTTACCATTCTGACAGAAATGTTGAAGAAGCCATTACGTCAGTAAATTAGACAAACTTCGTCAAAAGTAGTCTACATAATAGATGTTACATTTCCTCGTAGAATATTATTACGTCAAGAAATACTATATATGACTGATAGAACGAAAGGAAATATGTTCGTATTTTTTTTTATAAAAAATAGTTACAAAGGAGATTCGGTCATCTCATTTACAACTTAAAACTTCACATTTTCAGTAAGAGAGTTCTGTCTACTTTTACTTTGTAAAATAAAGGCTTGACGCATTGAAATTTATTCTGACCCTTAGGTTCCCACATGAAATTTAAAGACAAATAAGGATAACTTAACAAATGATTTTCCGAATTTTTTTCCATATTGACATAAGATAATAATAATGATGAATAATATTTTACTTTACGTATTTTTTATTAATAAAATAAATTAAATAAATTAACGACCATTACAACAGACACTTTAAAATATTTTATTCAATTCATCGACGTTGATGAATATTTTTGTCATTTCAGCATCATATGAAAGTACAAAATGTACAGAAACGTCGTTGTGTCGAATTAAATATTTTAAAATGTTTGTTGTAATGGTCGTTAATTTACCTTAATAATGATGAAGTTGATATGCCAGAAATTAAAATTTCGAGGTCATCACAATAACACTCCAGAATATTACTTTAAAAAGGATATCACTAAATGAAATATATGGTAATAACTGTACAAGAATTTTTTAATTGACAGGAGTGATTATGTCGTAATTTACGCACCGTAATGACAGAAGTGGATACACCGTGAATATTAAAATGTTGATAACATCGATGAAATGAAAACTGGCGTGGTTTAATTATTTCACAAGATTTCTATCGTACCATCCACAAAACATTGAGTTTTAAAACGAATGGCAGACGGGCATCGGCAAACTTTCAAATCAATAAGTTAAGCAACGGAAGGTTTTATTCTTAGTTATAGTAAATACTACTATTTTTGTTATATTTTAACGTCATAGAAGTCACTGAATTACCAAATATACCAGTAGCTAAATTGGTTTAATGTATGAAATTTCAATAAGTAGGTATGTTTATTATTCTATAAATGAATGCAAGTGTTAAAGATTTTCTTCCTTTCTCTCTCATGATGTGAATTGATACAAATAATAGCAATAAATTTGAACGTCTGTACTTTTAAGAAAAAGTGTGAAAGTAACTACCATGAAATAACAGATTTAAAACACAAGAATTAATAATATTGACGAAACACAATTCTTACATTACTTTTATACCATTATCAGATGAACAAGAAGCTTATTACCGAAATAAGAATTGCACTTCTTATTAATACATATGGAATAAAATCCAAAGATTTCACAAAACAGGATCTAGACTTCGCCGAGTCGTTCAATATATAATTTAAAATTAATTCCATAATTATTATAAAATTTAAAATGCAACACCTCTGACACTGAACTTTTCTCATCCATTTATTATAAATAATGACGTCATAAAAAAGTTAAAATTGTAATTTAAACAATGTTTAGAGATGGTATTAAGCATAACATCGGTAAGTTTGCGAGTGGTCCAAATTTCTTTAAGCACGTTTAGACCGTTCAATTTTTAATTGTGAACAGTCCTTTCATTCAATTTTTATGCTATTTGCCATTTACATTCAGTAAACTGTTTTTAATCTCTCGCTTAAACTGTTACGTGTCACTGTTATTAGAGTAAAATTTTTCGTGACCATCTAGATACGTATTCGAGAGCTTATTTCCGACATCACTGTCAGATTTCCATTGATTTGTTAACATGGTAGGTCTGCCGTGTTTGCTCATTAGTCACAGTGTAATTTAATTGATAAATAGTGTTCCGCAACAATCTCCGCGGATTGCCTACTTATAGCCATTGACAACGTTTGCTGATATTCTTAACGTGATAAATGTTTAGACGATGAGTCTGCTATTCCTCGAATGATTTATAGTTCGATTTAGTTTTCAAACAGCTTCATATCTCAATTCCTCCACAACAATGGAGAAGCTCGTTTATTTTCAGAAGATATTAATTTAAAGAATAATTGAATAAAGCTGAGTAAGTTGTCTAATATATTTGGAACATGAAAAAATTATAGTTATAAATAATATTTATGAGTTAAAAAGAAATTTAATTTATCATTACCAATAATTTCTCGTAGAGACTGTTTGCGAGTCTCATTAAATATATTATTCCGCGATAACCATGTTGATATGATTACTACAATTAATATATTTCAAACATTTCTATATAAATCTACAGTGTACATATTACATGAACATGGGCTTGCAAAGAGTATCAATTAAGTTAGTTATTATTATAAAACTGAGAGAGAGCAACGGTACATATTTTAAGCAAATCTTATATAAGACAAAAGCCAGGAGATTGAATTGGGTCATCCATATAAATATCAAGCTTTTTAGTCATGTACTAACATATGATTAAATTATGTTAAAGTTTAATTTAACATGTGTAAGCATCTATAGAACAGATAAAACTCAGAAGTGATCTTGAAGCAATGAATAAAGATTTGAAAAACGGTGATAAAGGATACTCCGAGCATATTTCTATTGTTACAACTATAAGAAACTATAACAAAGAATTTCCGTATTTTACAAATTTAAATGTAAATGTAGCCTAAAGGTTTCGCGTAATTGATTGTAAACTACAAAGGTAATTCAGAAGAGCCGGGGCAAGTAATAAAGGTTCTGGGTAAACAGAAATACCATATTAAACTGGACATACTTTCTCTGCTGTGCGACCTGGTAAATTTGGTTTCAAATCCAAGTTCAGTGTTCTAATTTTCAATTGCTCATATTATTTCAAATAACATAAAAACGAATCTCCGAGCTCAAATGTTATCACTAATATAATTATTGAAGAATTCCTCAAGTTTGTAAATCGCCATCTCAAATGAATTTTCTCATTTCTGTTGAATCTATTACGTTCTTTTGATTAATTCCATATAACAAATTCCAAGACGAATACTGGTTGAGAGTCTTTTACAAAACAGCCCTTTAGGCTTAATATATCTGTTGAAAACTATGTCAGAGTTATCCTCTGAAACGTTGGGGCTACACCCCCCTCACGCGATGTCACTTGCCATTTTAACAGAAAATACTCTTTTTTACGACAAATTACTGAGACAAAATTTAACAACATAATATAGTGGTTACATAACTGTAATACAAGAATATAAGCAAAATTGTTTTCTAAATAAATGTTACATGTACAAAGAATAAAATGCATAATGATGAGTATAACCTCAGCTTCTACTACGTGCCATACGCCCCCACCAACTCCCCTACAATCAAATAAAAGCTCCTGCTTTCGTTGAATTTTTTCTTTTAATAGTTATAATTATCTGTCACATTTCAATGTTACAATAAATAAATAAATTGTCCACACGTCAGAATATTTTAATAAAGTAACTGGAAATAATATACAACTACACAACGTTTCAGGCTTACTTTAGGACCTCATCGAGTTTACAAAGTATTTGGAGTATTATAAATAATTGTTGTACATAATTCTACTAATATCATCAAAAATTTGAGTAGAATATATAAATATAAATACAAATAGAAACTTATTCTGACTTGTATTAAATATCAATAAAATTAGTGTGTCATGGCCAGAAATCATTAAAATTAAAATTTACATTTAAGTACAAAAATTGTCCTCACTACGTTCAGTCATGAACTTCTTCAATTCTATACAATTGACCAAATATGTCCTGAATTGTTGTAAGAATTTCTAATCTTTTAAATGATATATATAAATTCAGAACATAGTTAGTTATTTATATACAACAGAAGAGGTCCTGAACATTTCTAGGTAACGTGTTGTAGTTTAATGTAAATTTTAAGTTTAATTAATTCCGACTTTTCATAATACACTAATTATATTTCGATAAAAATTATTTATAATACTCCAAATTCATTGTTAATCTTATGAGGACGTAAATATGAAGAAACGTTATGTAGTTGCATTTTTGTCAGTTGATTTATGATATTTTTCTGACTTGTCGATTTATTCTTACTTTAATGTCGGAACAGCATTCGACTATATTTCTTGACGACGCGCTGATCCCTCGATCCTGGGCTTAAGAAAACGTTGTCGTTTCCGAGCAACTTGAGTGAGAGTCCTGCTAGTCGTGCTCCAGGAGGAGATCAACACCTGTCGACAGGACAGGGGAAGTGGGTGTCGCCGGCGTGAGTAATGGGCGCCTCTCTCCAGCTCTCCACCTCGATGTCCTCCTATCATTTGTGGCCTAGCCAGCTTTGCGCGAAAACTCGGCAATTAGCCGGCTTCCAATTGGCAAGCCAGGGCATGCAAAGCGCTGCGTGCTTGCGGCTATTAACATTAATTCAGATTACCGCTCGAAAATCTGAAAATCTTATTGCGTGCTCGGTGCGCATGAATCGCTGCGGACTCGGGGAGCAGGAGGGGGTTGAAATTCATATGAATAATTACGGTAATTTGCGTAAGATTAACAATTAGAAGAAGCAATAACTCACCGGAATCTTCCTCTAGAATCTTGGTCGTGGCGCAGCTACTGTGAAGGGCGAGGACAAGGAAGCATATCCGATACATCTGCGTCGCTGTTAATCGTGTGTAGGAGACAGCTTTCGCCATTTTCAGATTAGATCACTCATAAAAAAACACGGAAAACCCATAACAGTTTCTCCTTGTACAAGACAAATTAATCATAGTCCGACGTGCGTAAAATATCCGGCAACTGCTGCGAAATTATAGTTTCTAGCGACTTGACGTAATAATATTTTTGAAGAACAATCATCGCAATAGGTCCTGATATTTATTTTAATTTTGTGTCCAACGGCACTAAATATTGTCGTGTTTTGGTTATGTCTTGTCGTGACGTACGTGTGTTCGTGTTTGTTTTACGGGCAGAAGCACGTGGATTCGACGACGCGCCAATGCGGACACTGCGCGCCCTGACTGCTACCGGCTCGCCGACCGCCATTCGCCGAAGACTCACGGAACCGCACGAACGCGCTCGGAGAGATCGCGCACAATCAATGGCGCCGACTACGTTACGTAATGTGTTAAGCTATTCGGGGATGGTGGGCTTATCAAAGTGACTGTCAGCAGTCTGAAAAATGAAAAATAAAAAAAGTAGAGGAGCTCAAAATCATTCATGAGCAGGCGAGACATCTAGCTGGGGCCTTAATATTGTCGGTTCTGGTTTGTTAACAATGGTGTTAAGATATTTGGTAAAGAAATTATCGGCTGTCCATTTGTCCAGTGTAGAGAATGGAAGAAGAATGAAATAAGTATTCCTAAGCTTCTGTCACTGTAAAACTCTGTCAATTTTCGATAAAATGATTAAGAATCAGAGCTGGACTACGAGTCGACTAACGGTTATTCACGGTTGGCAGACTCTCAGGAATAAGCTGAAATTGCAGAATTATTTTGTTAAGGAGTCTTCGGAACCTTGATTCAAACTCTCTGAAGATTAACTGAGTTTCATACTGTTCCAAACGTAGGACTATATCTTTCTTCCTTCTTCCACTCTCTCATATTTTTTCTACAATAGACGATGATGGAATACCCGACAACTTATTTTCCAAATAATGTTGAACTGCTGGAATGACCACTTTGCGTCAGAAGCCTTGCGAAAACCAAACCCTGGCTCAAAACCTAGGCTCAAACAAGTAATACAAAAAGAATAAAGATTTTAAAGTTTTGAGCTGTAATTGTGGATATCTACCGTGAAGACGGCATTCACTCTGTGTTTATCTGTAGTGTAGGGGTCACATCACAGAAGTCCCAGATTCGAATCCCGGGGACGGCATGGATGTTTGTGTGCGTGAGAGAAACTCTCGTCAATGAGTCTCCAGAAAGGCAAAATGAGTATCCATAAAGAGTCGCTAATGACTTGAGATGTTGATGCGGCTGTAAATAAATGAATATTAAAAAAATCTGTGCAGGATCGATCAATTATGAGATCCGCAAGAAACCACAAAAAATGACTCGCTGAAGAAAAAGTTCTCGGGTTTCCACCTGGGTAACAATGCGATTGAAACGCGACTTTTCGACGGACAAATGCACTGCCGTCATCTTCTAGGCCTTCGCCTTACCCAGGTGGAAACCCGAGAACTTTTTCTTCAACAAATACACCGGGAAAGCCTTCGTTCAATGACTCGCTGTTTTCCACAGATGTGCTTATTAGTATGAAATCATACCGATGTCAGAGGTGCTGGAAATAGGTTTCAGGCGATAGTATTAGCATTAATTTTCCTGAAATTTATACATTATAATTGGCGTAAGTTTGCCTCCGACATGACGCGGCGTACAACGATAATGTCGCGTTTAATTTCAACGTGTACGTTTATGAGTATTTCAGATTTTTTGTACAGTTCATGGTGGACTTTATAAATAATTATGTTATTAATTTCTGAATTATCATTTTAGCCAATTCGTGTCTCTACATGAGATATTACTTGTAACGAAGAAGTACGCGATCCTATTTTGAATGCTAAGTCGTTTTGCTGAGATTCGTTGAGCTGACTTCTTGCACCTTTGACACAATAATTAAAGATAAAAGACTACTGAACGTTCTTGGGGCGGCCGAGAGAGGACAGACTGAAAGATTACCGTTTTTACTAAAAAAAACAAGTGGTAAGTGGAAATATGAGGCTGAACCAATTAAGGGAATTGCGAAGTGTGGAACATGTGTCCGAAGTCAAATTTATACTAATGGGGAACGATTTTATTGGTTCCCCTTTGAATGTGGCCAGCCAATGGGATTTGAACAAAAGTAGTATTGATTTACTAATTTTGAAATGCAGGATTGGAGGTTTGGAATTTTGTAGAGTGTAAATCGGAGGAATAAAAAAGGAAAAATCAATGGTTCAGGTCCCAGCCGCAACCCAAGAAGTATGAGCAGATAGGTATTATGCTGTAAGTCGTGATCGTGGAGACCGTTTTCGAAGTCTCGGGGTAGAGAGATAATCTCTCCGAAAGAAAGAGACCACCATCTGAGCAACGCCTGCCAGTGATGTACTCTATGTAATTCTAATATTAAATTTTACATATTCCAAAATGAATATGACGTAGTGTATCGAATTTCTGTGAGTACTGTAATATGTGAGAGTAAAAGGTAATACCAGAGTGCGCAATATATTAACGAATGTAATTTATTGAAAAGATAAAAATAACGCGAAAATAACCGAGGTTGGAGTTAAATGCGGGGTTATGAATGTCGCTGAGCTTAATTATGACATTCAACCTTTCAACCTGCCGGATAAACCCCAGGAAGGAGCGGGGGTGGTAGGGGATGGAATCCCCGATAATTGCGTTGAATTAATATTTTTCGGTCTAAAAAAAAATTGATAGTATTTCTCCCAAAGTTGTTTGTGTATAATTTAAACCCCTTTACACATGGGAGGGGAACTACCATAGGGGTAAGGGTGGAGGGGCGTTTCATAAAAAGAAAGCAAAATGTTTGTAGTCGAATTCAGGGATTTTTATGCCGTTGAGTTTAATTATGACAACCCTGGCAACGCCGGCACCCAGCTAGTATATATAAAAAACATAACAATCCATGTTATGAATATTTCTATTTTATTACAATTTTGGTGGTCCATTTTTTAGATATGTTGTCTGTTTAGTCCACAATTCTGAGAACCATTAGTAGAAAATTCTATATTCCATTTCCGAAATATTTCCTTTCCTCGGGAATACTTACTGCGGTTTTATGAGAGAAACGACGTGTCAGCGAGAGCTCCCTATTGGGTTCGATGATGATTCTGAAGGTAAGAAAGACGAATACAAACCGTGGCTCGAACCGAAACCTCTGTGATACGCCAACCACTACACACAGCAGTTCAGTGAAACTCTCATATACGAGTACGAACGGAATAAAACTCTTTTAGGTTGGGACACACTAGCGCCTCCAGAGGCCATAAATGTCCAACATTGCATGAGGATACCTGACGAGGTTTCCGACACTCTGCGTTTCGCGTACAGGACGTTTAATGGAAGTGATAGCAGCACTTTTACAAAGCGCAGAAAGAGAATAATTAAATCTTTGTAAAAATGTGCTGCTTTATAAAACGAACAGACAAAAAAGTCATGAAAAACTTTTAATGTCGCCGAAGGAAGTAGTAGACAGAAAAACAGTATCACGCTCCTCTACCGTTTTCGTGTCTAAGCGCATCACTTACTTCTTCGGTCCTAAAATGCAGTTCAAGTCGGTTAGGATAATTCAGAAGAAAATAATGAGGAATACTGCTTAATCTCTAAATTTACACAAAGCACAGACAGGCCTCACCGAAAGGCGTCAGTGCTGTCAAATTATCGACAAGGAAATGAAACTTAAAGGACAGATCTTCAACTTGGCGTCCGCCAAACGGTGCCGGTCCGCCAAATTATTTCCTTTCAAATATTGACTCCGGCGCTGCACTGTTGTACAGGAGCGTAACTTTATGAAATCATGTAGTTTACCAAACAAGCAGGCAAGTGTGCTGTGGCGAGAGTCTGTCTCTTCAACTTCCGAGGTTAATACAAGAAGTAACTCACCTAATAATGAAAACATAACAAATTGGGAACAAATATCTTTATTAAAAAATAAAAATAGGAGCCTATCAGTCAATTAAAAATATAATAAATATCAAACACGACGTTTCGTCCCTGATTGGGACGTCTTCAGGTTTATATAGATGTTACGTACGATTATAATTTATTATTCGAAAATTTTTGTTGAAAAAATTTCTATCGTTGTGTATGAAAATCCCATTTTATATGTTACAGATTAGTAAACTGGTTATTCCTGACACGTCTCAAATATATATTAACAATAAAAAGGGTGTCAGAGTAAACTGTTTATTCGTAAAACTTCTCAAAATACTCAATATTCAGCAAAAATACCATTACTTCTTAAACAGGGTGTACGATTAATAATCATTTTTCCTCGGTTACTAGTGCAGAAAACTGTGTGTCTGACACCTACACTTTTAAAGATAGTTGATTTACATTAAATACCAAATTTATACGTGAACAGTTTGCTCAGATTTCTCGACATTCAAAGGTAACCTGGAAACTTGATTTTTAGTGAACTCTCAAGAAGTACTTTCAGAAATAATTACTCAAATGAGTTGAGCTGATAATAAAAAGAAAATTCTATGTTATTTATTGATTCATTTTTATACATTGGGCTTATCAATAATGATATATATCCATATATATATATATATATATATATATATATGGATATATATTGACTGCTGAGACAACTTATAATTTTGTTAAACTTCAACCTGAAGAGGTCGCAAAGTTAGTTTAATTTTCATAAATGATTTGTTTTTCTGACTTAAAATTTGCAGTTATTTAACTTGGTGGCTATTCTTTTATGCCTCACGCTGAGTTTTATGTGCTTCAAATTCTTGCTGCTATTATAGGAACAGCATGGAAAGTAAGGATTCTGTTACTGCTAATATATTTAAGAGTTCACACAGCGATACAAATTAAAACATTCACACAAAATAATTTCTTTCACAACATGGTCCGTTAGAATTTTATATTCTACATTATTGTGCCCCCAAAGAAGTGTACATAATTTACTATTCTTTTTTATAATTCCATTTTATTTACCTGCAGAGGAAAATTAATTTGAACATCCATTCACACGTACTTACGTATTCTTTGGCAGCAGGTTTTCCAAATGGTTTCTCATCTTATAACGATTTTTTCGCTTACGTATTACTTTCTTTATTGACATTCTCGGAGTGTTGACAGATAACCAAGTGAGCCTTCTCTGCCCCTTCTATTTTTCCTCCGGTTTGCTGACCTGTTGCAGCGATATGAATTTTCTAATACGATTACGAGAGGGGCAGGTAATGTTATTCGTCTGCATTGTGAGACGGCGTTCCGTGCAGTTTCACCGCTGCCTCAGCTCTTTGACTAACACCCGATTCAACTACGAAAAATATTGTCTTAGTTCTAATAAAGAGTTTATATCATCATCTTAGTCATTGTCAGCCATATATTTGTTTTTTCAGGGTGTAGCCTTCATAGAGAGTGAGTATGACTCTCCATACTAAGACTGGAGATTTATGTCCATGTCAGGATTTGACCCCGACACTTCTAAGGTTTAGGTTATATATAATTAATTATATTATTAATAATTTGGTTTTCTGAGCTGTTCCACAATCGCTGACTTTAATAACAGCTGACTTCAGTATTTTTACGTAATTTTGAGGATATTCGATTTTTTTCAAAATTTTCGAAAAAATAATACACATTAAATTACTTAATTTATTGAGCAAATTTAATATTTTAAGTTCCTCCCAGCATGGTAATTGAAATTAAAATCCACAATTAGTGCAATGTACGGATATATTCAAAATATTCCAAATTAATTGGACGAGGGATTGAAGGTATCTCGAATATTTGCTGATCTAGCCATTTTACTTTAATAAATTTTACTTGGAAGCTTAGAATATTATGGCGTACGGGAAAACGCATTACTTCTCTTAAAATCATATATCATAAATCGAAAACAAAAGGTAGCCGTTGAAACTAAAGAAGGGCACATTCATTTATCTGATTGGGAATTAATTACTAGTGGTGTTCCTCAAGTATCAATTCTTCAGCCTTTACTTTTCATTCTTTACATTAACGACCATCCATTATTCGTACATCCTCTGAAATCAATTCTCTATGCGGATGATACACATGAGATTGCAGATAAAAATGTTGATAATCTTGTTAGAAACCTGTTAATCACTCTATACAAACTAAATTTTTGGTTTACCGTTAATAAATTATCACTAAATATAAATAAAATCAAGCTCGTCCAGTTCTCAGCGGATGGTAGTAACAACCTTCCAGACAAGTTCTCTGCTGAAGCGTCTTTTCTGGGTCTTCAAATTGATTGTAATTTAAAGTGGACTAGATAGTAATTTAAATCGGAACATGAATTGTTTCAATCAAATAGAGTGTCTCACGATTATGAAACTAGAAATCGCTCAGGTCTAAGATCGGACAAGCATCGCCTTGCTCTCTAGAGAAGTATTCACCATTCAGGGCTAGTTTTATACAATAGTCTCCCTCCAGATGATAACAATAATAAATACAAGAGGTTTGGGATTCAATGAAAAAATATTCTACTGAAAGGCGCGTTTTACTCAGTAGAAGAATTTCGTGATAGTTCTCCTAATAATTAATAATTGTTTGTTTATATTGCAGAAGTGTTGAATGTGTTTATTTAAAAACTATGTATTTTTTTACTTGCTTAGTCTCGGTTGGTCTTTCTGCACTTTTCTTTGTTTCATGTACGAGCTGAGTTTTTAGGGAAGGGCAGATTCTCGTCGTTCAGTTTTGTCCAGTGACTAGACCGTCGTTTTTGTTTGTGTTTCTTTCTAGAGTGCATGTATCAGGTTTTGTGGTTATTCTTGTGTTATGTGTAATTCCATATTTTATTATAGTTAATTCTCTAAATATTTATTTTTTAACTAGTTCATATTGAATTTGTTTGAATACTGTAAATATTATATTATACAACTAGCTGGGTAACCGGCGTTGCCCGAGATGTCATTTATCTATAATCACCGATAAGAATTCAATCTAGGAAGCTTTAGCGTTATTTTTATGTATCGCAGCTCGACCCCAATCCCTAAATGTGATTCTGAATGGTGTTGAACTCATAGAACCTGAAATAGTTTAATTCAACAAATATATCGCCGTTTGTACAATGTTCTAAAATTTCCACCCCCGCTTCTGTTGGTTAACCAAAAAGTGTTTATTCCACGCAAAAATCGGCCGGTTACATTGTTTGAACATTTCTACTCCCACCAAGACCCTCCCCCTGCGTTCCATAGTTTGTCACAATGAAACTCAGAATTGACTCGAATCTCGGCTTATTCACGTAATTTTCATGTAACGCTACACCACCCCTAAGCGTGTTTCCCTTCCATTCTAATACGGGTTTAAATTATACATAGAGAATATCTACCGAAATATGGATTTAAATGACACCGAAAACTATTTATTGGACGCAAATATCGGCCGATCAACATCCATAACCCTGGACTTGACTCCAATCTTGGTTGTATTCGCGTTATCTTATTATATCGCACCTCCACCCCATCCCATAAGGGTGCTCTATTGCTAAGCCCGAAATGGGTTGAAATTATACTCAGATAACATCGATAGAAACACTATAAATCTCTTAGACCCATAAATTTATTTATCTGACTCAAATATCGGTTGTCTGAGGATGTTAGAATGTTTCTACCCCCATTCATAAGCGCGCTCCCCTCTCATGCTGAAAGTTTATTATTATTGCTACTTACAATTTTCAGTGTTCAGGAACACACCTCACTGAAAATATAATGGCCAAATTCTGTGTATACGATTTACACAGATATTTTAGCGACACACTTATCACAGCACAACACTTGTATCCATTTGGTATCCTTAATCCAAGCTGTTGGTTTTTTACATGTATGAACTGGATATGCTTTACCAGTGGTCACTAGTAAAATTTTACAAGTATAATTTTACTTTCAAAATGTTCTAGACTTTTCAATATAACAGAGTTCAGTTCTCGCCTTTCACTATTTATCCTCCTTCCTGGCTCTGTGACTTTCAACTCTCATACGTCCTCCTCCTTCAAATTCTAACTTCCAACTGACTTTCATCAATGTCCTTCTCCCTTGCTCTCTGGCATCCAACTTCCAACTCTAATCCGCCTTCCTCTAGCTTTGACTTAAATTCGCCTGCGAGCACCGACCCCCAGCTGCTCCAGGCCCCAGTTCCTCCTTCCTTGCTCTCTGGCTACTGACTGAGACATTTCCTCGTTTGATTATTCGTATTACATTTGAACTTTTCATGGGAGTCCAGAATATTTTAGGTTCCCACACAATAAATCACATCCGGGTCTCACAATTATTTCTCATGGTCTGGCTCCGTCCTTTGAGATTAGCGCCGCCTGTCACTCATGGATATTAAAAGTAAACAATTCGTGGTCTCCCTAATTGAATTGTCAACAAACCTCTGTCCCTCTTTCTTTTGTCAATCAGATTCCTTTTTAATATGAGTCGGAATCCATCTCCAGTCTGAGACATTAAACAGATCCAAAATACAAACCAGCTTCTACCACTCCTCTGCGTCGTCGGATAATTATAAATATATAAAGGTAATGTGGGTAAAAGTAACTGTTTATAATGATAAACAAACAAAGTGATTTGCAGTGCATGAAGTTATTTTACATAAATTTTGATATGATAGTCGATACACGGTTTTTAAAAAGTTCTTATTTTTACACGTCATCCTGACCACACCGCTCATAAGATAATGCTGTAGTCACCAACGTCGACGATGCAACACTGCTTTCAGTCGTAGATTCTGGATGAACAAAAAGGCGACGGTCGTACACCGATGATCTTGCAGTGTGCGCGGAAAATCTTAACCACGAGCCAACTTGTGGCTTAAAACTCAGCTCAAAAATTAATGTTGCCACTTCAATTAATTTTTTTAAAAAAACTAACTGCTCGCATTCGACAAATCCTGATACTATTAGTGTAGTTTAAAAACGGTAAGGACTAGTGTCAGAGGTTGCCGATCTCAGTCGCATCGTGCTAGCTACTCAGTGGTCCTCCATTCTGCAGCGCAAGGGCTGTCTCAGCTCTTCTGAAGATTCAACCAGGACAAAATCTCCTTTTGCGTAATGATAAAAAGTAAGCCAATCAAGTGGCGCCGTATTTTGAGCGACCATGCCATGCCCTTCCTCAATCCTGACTTCTGTGCGAGCAGGTATAAAGTTTTCCGAAGACCCACTTATCAGTCTTTAACAATTATTATAAACTAGCTGGGAGCCCGGCGTTGCCCGAGATGTCATTTATCTATAACCCCCGATATGTCTCCAATTTCGGTTGATTTTGCACAATTTTTATGGAAAGATCTTCGAACCCTATCCCCTCGAAGCACCCCCACAAATGTGCGATAATCAAAGAGAATGTATTACACGCAAAAATCGGCCGATTACATTGTCTGAAAATTTCTACAACCACCCACTACCTCCCAAACCGTCGCGTTACATAGGTTGTCACAATTAGACGCGGCGACATTCATAGTCTCTAAATTTATTCGAATCTCGGTAGTTTTTGCGGTTTTTTTATTTAACGTACCTCCACCCCACCACTAAGCTTGCTCCCCTTAAAGTTGTTGAAATTATCCACAAACAGCATTGGTATAAATACAATCAAAGTAATTAACCCCAGGAAATAATTATCGCAAATATCGACCGTTTAACATGTTTGAAAATTTTCACCCCCGACCACTCCCGCTTCGGGGATTTCAACGGCAAGTTTAATGTCGTAATTAATCTCAATGACAACTATAGCCCCGGATTCGACTCCAATCTCAATGATTTCTGCTTTCTTTTTATGTAATGCCACTTCACACCCACCCTTAAGGGTACACCCATCCAAAGCCTGAAAGGAGTAGAAACTATATACAGAGAACATTTAGAGAAGTTTTTTGAATCTCATTGATGCCGAAATATATTTATTCGAAGCAAAAATCGGTCGGTTAACATGTTTGAAAATATATTCCCACACCCAACTCCGCCAAGCCCTTCACACCCCCGCACACCACCACCAACCCCCGTGATTTTCCCATGTTGTCATAACTGCGTTCACCTATATCTGGAATCTAGGAATTATTCACATTATTTTCTAGTAACGTCCCTCCACCCCCACCCCTAATTGTGATCTTTCACGAGTGTCGAGGGGATGAAATTAAAAGCAAAATCGGTAGAAATTTGATCAATGACATTGTCCCCGACAAATATTTATTCGTTACAAAAATCGACCGTTTAACATGTTTAAAAAAATCCACCCCCCCACCCCTTCCTTGGGAGGAGTTAAACGGTTAGTTGAATGTAATAGTTTAACTAATTGACATCAACGACAGTGGATTCGACTACAATGTCGATTGTTTTTGCATCATTATAATGTAATTCCACTACACCCCCACCCTTAAGGGGAGCACTTTTCCCACTCCAGAAAGATGTTGAAGTTATACACGGGCATCTAGAGAAATTTTATTAATCTAATTGATCCTAATTAATCTAATCGACGCAAAAAACGGCCGGTCAACTTATTCGAAAATTTCTATTCCTCGTACTCCTTCGCCCTACTCATCCCAACACAGCCGACGCCCGCGCGTTGCCCAGATTGTCATAAATAAATTCAGCGATATCCATTACCTTCGATTTGACTCGAATCTCGGTTGTTTTCTCGTTATTTTCTTGTAAATCCCCTCCACCCCCACCCCTATCATGCCTACAAACAACATCAGTAGAAATACTATCAACGTCAATGGCCCCGGAATTTATTTATTCCACGTTATTACCGATGATTTAACATGTTTGAAAAATTCCACCCCGTCCATTTCCGCCTTAAGGTAATGAATGGGTAATTGAATATCATCTCAGATAACATAGGTTGAAAATCTATCTCTTCGATCCCTAAAAATATTTATCTGCCTAAATATCGACGGATTTAGCATGTTTAAAGTTTCCACCCCCTCCTCTTAGTGTGCTTCCCTCTCATGCCTAAAGGGGTTATATTTTACAAACAATATCGGTATATATAAATATATTGTAATAACCAAATAAATGCAATTTAATTTGACGGGCTTTTAAATGAAAAATTATTGACTTTAAAACAAACAACATTTATTTACCAATTCTTGAAACATTATACAATCTAATAATTTGTTATTATAAAAAGATCTCTCTCTCTCATGGGTCTCTACTGGGTTTGATAACGGACAGAATTTAAATATTAAAAGAACCCAACATTTACCTTTAAATTAAACAGAAGTATCGACGAAACTAATTACCGAACTTATTCTACAGATTGCTTCTAAATTTACAAGAGTTTATTTTATTATCAAAAGAAGAGAACGATATCTGACTGTTATCCTTTAATTACGTTTACACATGTTAATACCATAAATTTCAACTCACGGTTTCTCAGGAACCTTTGGCTCGTTCATTAAACACGCACTTTATAGCTTGGACGTTTACACACTGGCTCTAACACATATTACTGGTTCGACGATAGCTGGTTCTCCATACCCAGCGAAGATATCCCAGTTGCTCGTCGTGACACTACTCGACGCCGGTTGCTGTAACTTGATCTCCTACCATCGAAGATAGGTACTAATACAGATAGAACTTCTGTATGTAAAAATGTTTAAAGTTGAATAATTTTGCTGACTGATGCTGACTAACGCTGACTCACGATGCACACAGCACGCTGGCTCCACTCTGACTGTTCTGACTCCTCTCCCACGCTGACTGACGCTGACTCCTCTCCCACGCTGACTGCCCACAATAGGTTATTTCACCCTTATATACCACTAGCCTCCTTGTTTTTCCCTTGTTGCAAGCCTACGTCGCAACGGCGCGGTGACAGAATCCTCATTACCGAGATTTACGTCCTGCAGCTGCGGTCCCTTCGCCAGCTGCTAGCCCACGTTCTGCGTTGCGGATTCTCCACACAGATCCCAAATCAACAAGTGACCGGAGCCGCAATTATTTTGGACCCGTCGTCTCATCCGTCCTTTTGACCCTCCCAGACACGTCATCCCAAACAAATGTCTCGTCGCTCTGTCACACCGTGACAGGATCCGTCCTTACAAAATTACGACTTCCTCTGACGACCAAGTGCACTAATCAGAGATAAATGTCCTGCCGCTCCGTCTTGTCACATCGTGACAGGACCTGCAATTGCTTTTCACTCGCATTCTCTTTACGAAATGTGCACTGTTTTGAACCAATGCATTCCCTCAATGCATTACAATATATATATATATATATATATATATATATATATTATCAATGTCATTGACCTCGCCAATTAATTATTTAACGTAAATATCGATCATTTAACATGTTAGAAATTTTCCACCCGGTCCATCCTATCTACTCCAACCCCTTGGGGTAAAATAGCCAATTGGATGCTATAATTGAACTGGGCGACATCCATAACCTTGGATTTGACTCCAGTTTTGGATGTATTCGCGTTATTTTATTGCAGCGTTCCTCCACCCAACCCTTAATAGTGCTGCACTGATAAGCCTGAAAGAAGTTGAAGTTATACTCTGAGAACATGTAGAGAAATTTAATGAATCTCATTGATCCAGAAAAATATTTAGTCGTTGCAAAAAACGGTAGATTAACATGTTTGGCAATTTCCACCCCGACCGCCCCCGTCCTTGGGAGGTTAATTGCTAGTTTAATGTCATAATTAAACTCAGCGTTATCCTTAACGTTTTTTGACTCAAGTCTTGGCTGTATTTGTGTTATTTTCTTGTAACATTCCTCCACCCCCACCCCTAGAGTTATCCTTTCCCATGCCGTAAAATGTTGGAATTTTACTCACATGCATTGGTACAAACACTATTAATCACTTTTATCCGGAACATATTTATCCGCCTCAAATATCGGCTGTGTTAGCATGTATGAAGATTTCCACCCCCCTCCCTTTTACAAACAACATCGGTAGATATATTATCATTGTCATTGACATGGACATTAATTATTTAATGCAAATATCGATCGTTTAACATGTTAGAAAAATTCCTCACCTGTCCACCCCATCCACTCCCGCCCCTTGGGGTTAGATGGCCAATTGAATGCTATAATTAAACTCGGCGAGATCCATAACCTTGGATTTAACTCTAATCTCGGTTGTATTCGCGTTATTTTATTGTAGAGCTCTTCCACCCCACCCCTAAAAGTGCTGTACTGATAAGCCTGAAAGAGGTTTAAGTTATACTTAGAGAAAATGTACAGAAATTATATGTATCTTATTGTTCATAAAAATTTGTAATCGTTCCAAAAAACGGTAGAGTATCATGTATGACAATTTCCACCCGGACCACCCCCGTCCCTGGGAGGTTAATTGCTAGTTTAATGCCATAATTAAACTCAGTGTTATCCATAACTTTGGTTTTGACTCCAGTCTTGGTTCTATTCGAGTTATTTTCTTGTAAAATTTCTCCACTCCACCCCGGCATTTCCCATGCCGTAACATGTTGAAATTTTAATGACATACATTGGTACAAACACTATTAATTACTTTTACCCGGAAAATATTTATCCGACTTAAATGTCAGCCGTGTTAGCTAGTTTTAAGATTTCCACCCCCAACCACCCACGCTTAGAGGACTTAAACGGCAACTTGAATATCATAATTAAACTCGCTCAGAACCATAACCCTGGATTTGAGTCCAATCTCGATTGTGTTTGCGTTATTTCTATAAAAATCTATTCCACACCCACCCTTAAGGGTGCTCCACTCCAAATTTCGAAACAGGTAAATTAAATATATGGAACACTTAGAGAAACATAACAAATCTCAATGAACCAGAAAAATATTTATTCGACGCAAATATCGACTGCTTAACATATTTGAAAATTCAACCTCCGTCGCCCTCGCTTAAGGAAGTTAAATGTCATAATTAAACACAGCGACAAATATAACTCCTGATTCGACTCTAAACTCGAATGTGTTTGCGTAATTTCATGTAATGCCAAACCACCCCAACCCTTAAGGGTGCATTACTCCCAAACCTAAAATAAGTTGATATTATACACAGATAACATGTAGTGAAATTTAATGAATGCCATTGATCCCGAATTTTGAAAATTTATTCTCCCCGCATACCCCCTCTCATTACCGCCAGTTCCCACACATCTCAGTTTGTTATAAATAGTCGCAGCGACATCCATAACCCCGATTTGACTCGACTCACGGTAGATTTGACGTTATTTATATGAAACGCCCCTCCACCCCCACACATAAGGGTTCTCCCCTTTCATGCCGAAAGGGGTTGAAATTATACACAAACAACATCAGTAGAAATACAATCAATATAATTAACCCTGAAAAATATTTATTCAACGCAAATACCTGCTGTGTTTTCTTGTTCAAAAATTTCTACCCCGCTATCCCTGCATCTGAGGGGTAAATGCCAAGTTGAATGTCATAAATAAGCTCAGTGACATACCTTCTATTTGACTTCAATCTCGGTTGTATTCGCGTTATTTTCCTGTAAAGCATCTCCACAGCAAACCCTAAGGGTGCCCTTTTTCCAGGATGTATTATATTCAGATAACATCGGTAGAAACACTATCAATATCTTTGACCCCTAAAAGTATTTATCCGACTCAAATATAGGCTGTTTTAGCATGTTTAATTATTTCCACCCCCGTCCACCCCCGCTTCTGGGGGTGGTAGGCGCGTGTCACCCCTACAGTGTTTGTTTCCTGGTCGCAAAGAACACCTGTACGATATTTGGTGAAATTTGCTCCACCGGTGTAGATTTGTATAAGCAACATACAAACAAACAAAAAAACACACTGCTTTATTTATTAGAAGAAGATAGATTATCATGTTTGTAAAATCTTCCTTTGTTGAAATACTTATAAACACGGATTTTGAAATTAGATAATTTAATTGACTTTACAACTCCTGAAGAGGCCCTAATAAATGAGGGATGTAACTTGAAGAATTTTTTTCTCTTATAATGTTTAAAAATTTAAATTAATAATAAAATTATAACTAAAGAGTTTGTTGTTTTAATTTTTTAAGGACGTCAGATAAATATAATTGTTAAAAGATGTGTATTTTAATTCATCATTTCTAAGCATATTTATTACATGAATCACTACAAATTGTAACAATTTCCATATTATGGATAAAGATAGAAATTATCAACCCAGATAAGTTTCAGAAATATTATACATTAAGCTTCTATTACATTCACTTCATGTTAAAACCAAGACTGATAAAATTTCTCTTCGGGAAACTTTATACATGCTCATACGGTCAGGATTGATGAAGGGACCATTCTCCGCTAAGGGCACGGCCGCTGAAAATACGACACCAATCAAGTTGACTACTCTGGTAATGCACGGATGAGCATTGTGTAGTCCAACTGTACGAAAATGATCGTTTACAGCCGCTTCTTTGCCTAACACCCAAAAATACTTAATTACTCATTATTACAAATATTATACATATTACATTAAAACAATTGAATTAATTTAAATGAGTGGTGCCTATTCATTACACAATATATATATATATATATATATATATTTATATATTGTAATGATTAATAGTAAATGATAAATTAAAGTAAAATGAAAACAAAATGATTAAAATAAAAACTTTGAATTTTCCAAACATTATTTCAACAGGTGTTCATTTAGTTTTACAAATTATTTGCCCCAGGTTGACACGCCGAATTCAATAATTTCAAAATTTACAAAACAAATATTTTTATATTATATTTGTGGCGTTCAAGGTAAAATACAGTCTTTTATATTTCACAAACAATCAAATTTAATAACTCTTCTTCTCAGGGTCCTTAACTGGGTTTGATAAGTAAGAACAATAAAAATTATAAACGAATTGAAAAGAACGGTATACGAAATCCAACAAAATGAAAATAAACGAAATCTGACTATACTCTTAATTACCGTTTACAGAATTTAATTAATTTAGTTTGTACTTACAACTGTCCTGCTGGTACCAGACTTAGTTTTGGAGCTTGGGGACACAATTCACTAAAAATGCCATTAATCACTGATTCTACACTTGTTCAAAGCACACGGTTGTAGTACTTGTATTATTCCTCCGGTCAACAATCGGACGTATTATTTCAAGGCCTTTCTACGGAAAATGTTATTTCGGAACGCGTATGTATCTGAACGTGGCGCTAAACTTTTTGTTTCAGCTTTGCAGGCTTTTTATAACTTGTGTCTCCGTCCAGACCTTTTTACTTAGATTTTTAAAACATATAAGTCTCTCAGTTGAATTTCTATGGTTGGACCACGCTGTTCGTACTCTTAAATTCTGCTCCCTCTCTCGACCACAATATTCGGCAGACTGCATTCAACTGACCTTCTGTACAATGCGCGCAGTTCACAACAAAGCTAATCTATCTTTTACATTGTCGTCTTTGAGATCGGTGTCGCTAAAAAATTCATTATGATTTAAACAATTAATGGCCTCCTTAATTAGTATTGCAATATATATATATATATATATATATATATATAATTACCAGAAGGGAATAATAATAATCTTTCAAGGTTCGTGTAAAAAAACTCGACATTGGCTCATTACAACAATAATTATCAATAAATAAATAAACGACCTTGAGTTCGAAAATATTTTACAAAGAAATATTAAATATTCCGACGCTTCGTTCTTGTTTTAGAACCTCTTCAGGTTTATATTTGTCATATAACAATAAACCAAAAGTGAAACATGTTATGCCTCTAAATTTTTTCAGCTCAAAACCTAATATTTCGCCAATTAAATTGAAGTCGGATACTATCAATTTAGTTAAGAACCGTAAGAACCTATCTCACATCCAGAAACTCAGTGATCCTCCTATATTCTTCACTCGGGCTGTCTCCGCTGTGCTGAAAATTCAACAAATCACAAAACTCTTTTTGCCGAAGGATAAAAATGTAGACCCATCAAAATAAATCATACTTTATCTTAAAATTTATAGGTCGATAATATTTTTGTATGATTTGTATATGAAATTACTAAACCTAAAGAGGTGAAAGGCTTGCCTCTATTTTATGATTCATCTATGCAATTTTAAACCTAAAGAGCTCCTAAAACAAGGACGAAACGTCGGAATACACAATTTTTCGCAAATAAATAATTTTGTAACTCAAGGTCATACATTTATTTGTTGATAATATTAAGAAAGGCAGATAATTTTCATCATTATTAAGAAGAATAATTATTCCAGTTGGATATAAGAAGTCACACCTGCATAACATGGTTAGCTGTGCCCCGACTAAACTTCCATCCGAAATTCCATCTGCAAAAAGCCATACTTTTCTACGATTGTCAGGTAAAACATGATCTGCACCCTTTCATCCAAATTTATTTCGTTTCTGACCCCTCATATTCCACAAATTATTTCTATAGACCAACTCATCCATTAAGTTATTAACCGTGAGATTTAGAAAATATGTCGGCAATATATTAAGGCGTTAGCTAGTGTTTCGGTGAGACGTAAGGCATCAGGGTAATTTATCAATTCTAAACATAGTTTGCCAACTTTCTAAATTCAGATGTACGCCCCTCTAATATCGCTATGACATTTCAGGCTATAAATAACGATATCATCTACTGCGCATTTTTAATATTTTTTTAAAAAAAATTTCACCACACTTCATCTCCCTTTTACTGTCCAGGAAATTTGTTAGGCCGATAGGTATAATTGTAACAAAATGTTATAAAGTTTTCCATCCATTTGTAAAAATACGTTTCACGGAAACCCTGAGCGAAATTACTAAATTCTCTATACTGCTATAAAGCTCTATTTAAATATATTTATATATTTAAATATATTTATATCGAAAATCAGAGAGTACTTTCCTCTTTAAGAGCAGTCTCATTCGTAATTAATATTTAAGTAAAAAATTTAAATACCACATTTTTACCATTGTAGTATTATTAAAATAGCTTATGTAAATTATTTTATACGCAAATATATAATTTATTCGAGTTTCCTCATAATTATAATTATAAATATATAAATATTTTTTTAAAGAAAAATCATTGAAATAAACGATTGCTTGACTGTCCATTTCCAATATTATATTTTATTCATAAATTTTAATGGGTCGAAAATTACGCCAGAAATGGATGATTAAGTAGCATCAATTAGAATTTTTTATTTTCCTTCTCAAATGGTGTCAGTACGGTTACAAAATTACGCCATAGTTTCTCTTACTGATATATATAAATTAAAATGAAAAATTTACTTCTGATTGAAAGTAATGAATTGGAAAGATAGCCAATTCAGACAAAAAGGGTAATATAAATACCACACAACGTTTCTGGGATCCTTGTTCCTTTCGTCAGGTAATAAGAAGAGCCTAGAGAAACACAACTGAACTTGTCAGTTGACAAAACTCAAAGCATCTGACGAAAGGGAGAAGGATCCCAGAAACGTTGTGTGATATTTATATTATCACTTTTCTGTCTGAATTGGCTATCTTTCTTATTCTTTATATATACTTTAATCAAAAATAGAATAATCATCGTAATTATTAATTTGTATATTCCTTAAATCTTGTAAATTGAGAATACACCGTATTACCAGCCAATAGTTGGTATGGACAACGCCTTCCACTCAATTTATTTAATTGCGACAAATTTTTACCCTGAGAAATTTCATTACGTCAAAGTTTTTTTCACTTCCGGAGGCAGTTCATAAATTCAGTTATAAGCCACCTGCTCGACGGAGTTCGTGCTGTTATCTTGATCCGACACACTGGCAGTCATTAATCCTAATCCAACAATTAAAACAAATTTTAAAAGCAATCTGAAAACGTTTCGCGAAAACGAACGGGAATTAAATGCCAAGAAAATTGCTTTCACTTTTTATATTTTATAGAAGGAGTATAAAACCTTTCTCAATTTCTGAGGACAAAGAAAATATTATACACTCTGGTTCATTCTTTCTTCGGCGTTTCCTACACAAGCTTAAAAAGAGAAGTGGTGGAGGAGATTCTCTATTCCACAGTGCTATTCAAACATCCAGAATTAAATGAGAAAGTTTATCTGAATTTTGAATATCGAGGAGGAATTCCCTATCTATCTGAACCGAAGTTTGCATTTCTCCACTTGGTCGAATTTATCAGTCAACACGAACCAATGAAACTTTCCTGCCTTTAAAGAATTGGAATGTTGACTTACGAGAAAAGTTGAGATATAAGTTCTCTTTCTCCTGCCTTCCTCAGCGATTCCGAGAGCGAGATAAGGGGACACTTTTCTGAGCTCTTTTGTGTATTCATTTTTGTCTCCACTTAAATTTATTACTTACCGTCTGTCCTCTTCTGTGGGGTCTGCGGAGATTAGTTTCAGGGAGTCAGCTTCCGCCGCACCGCACTCAACACCCTGCCTCAATATTCGATTGCAAATTTAAAATGTGCAGTCAAAAATGATTGATACGTTAAGAATATCATAAAATTAATTATTTGATGAGGATTAAAATCACAATAACACACTTTGCGTGAGGTATTGCTAAGACACTGGTCATCTTTATACGTAGCATTGTAGTGAATATTTGTTTAAAAACATTTTATGATTTGTATATTATTACTTATGTGTCAATAATATGTAGTCGCTTTTATTTTATATAGTAGTATTTTATAATCGGGAGAGAACGGCACTTGACCAGTTCCGAGTTCAACTTTCAGTTTGGGTAATTATTTTCAGAAAAGGGTAATTATTAAAAATGGAAGGAATGTAAGTGTAATACTTAGTAAGTAATCTCATATCGTAACTGACTAAGTCTACAGTGCTGACCATTTCTTCGGAGTTCATATTCACACGGTGATTTGAACACCATGTACTAAAGGCAGAGCGATTTAATTACTGAAGACTTCAAATTTATTACGTGTTAATAGAGACGCAGTCGACATCAATATCGAAGTAATATTTTAATTAATTCATCTTGTATCTAGGATGGTTACAAGTTCCCCATAAAAGTCTCAGACAGAAGGACATATTTTTGCAAACAGCTAGACTGTGCGTGTGGCGAGGAGTGAGACATTACTTATATGAAAATATCGATTAATATTCCGGAAATTCCTGTACTTTGTATGAATGCAATAATCAGTCATTATTAGAGAAATATAGCTCCAAATTGTATATAATCAACTATAGATATATGAATATAAACTATGTAATATGAAAATTAATTTGAGATAAATTGTGTAGTATTTAACATTATACAGGGTTGACATTGTAATATTTTATGAAAGACGATATTATAAAATATATTAAACTAATATGATTTTATAAAACCATCCCACATTAAATATTACAATTATCGCGCAACGAAAATCGCTGTTTGTTGTAGTTGATGAGCGACCATTTTGATAGAATATAATGAAGTACTTCATTTTGACGATATTAATATGTATCCCGATATTATTTGATATTTTTTTTTAGGGCTACAGGTTACATGGTGGCAACTCCCCTTCAATAGCATAAGAAGGGATTTGATGCGGAAGGTAGCTAAGGGTTAACTAGGGCCCCCGGGCTACGGTTTAAGGATCCTACCCGGCATTCGCCTGATAGTGATGCAGGACAAACTCTAGAAAGCCTGCATCATGTAGGTCGGGCATTGGGTACTTGTCTCACGTTCTTCCGATGGCGGGGTGGGGTTTACAGTGGGGACGCAGCATTCCATTCTCCTTGCTTCAACCAGTTGATGAGGCAGCTGGCTGACTGTTCCAATGGGAACAGAGGACAACTCTTACGGTATGCCCAAGGTCTCCGACCCCGTCGCATACACCTCTCAAAACAGGCCGAGGTGTCGCTGCTTGTGGGAACCTTAGTCCAAAATCGGAGAGAGGAAAAGACATCCCCAAAGGTAGCCTACTCCGTCTCTCGTAAAAGGTTCTGCCTGCGAGAGAATAGCCCTCGCAATCTACGTTTTTTTAAAAAATATAGCAATGGCATAAGACTGGCTATTTATAGGGTAATTCACATAGCTGCAACTCCTCTCTTATAGCACAGAAAAGGGAGTGAAAGAGGGGATACGCAAAGGTAGAGCAAGTACATCAACATTACTACTACTTCTTGGCTTACCGTGACGACTGTATGACTGTCATTTTACATGACACTTCTGGATTTAAGAGTGGCACGTTGTCGGAGTGACGATTATCTCTGTGTCTTAACCCCATTTCTCGTGACTAGGATGAACACAAACATCCATGCCCATGCTGGGATTTGAACACGGAGACTCTTTAATTCGAGGTAATGACACTGGCCACTACATCACAGCAGGCCGCAAATCAACATTATTTACTGAAAATATAAATAAATTCTATTATGTACAACTCGGTATTAATAGGTACTGAATTGGAATATTATTCAATTATCACGGGAAATATATTATATCATATGAAACTAAACTATAATGATAAAACGGGTAAATGGTCGACCTTTCTCATTCAACCGTATACACTGTTAAGTCTCTTAAACATGGAACATGGAACAGCTCCAGATGCTTTCTTTGATTTTGGGATTGTCAATTTGATGCAGGTCTTCGATATTAAAATTAAAAATCTATTAGGTTCTTTTTAGCGGATTAACGCGGATTCTCATTTTCGTTCAATACCTTCTATATTTTCTTGATAATCATTATATCATGACTAATTCTTCCATCTGTGATCTTAGCGCCATCCTCATTTTATAGATTCTTTTTCTTCCACTACAGTATACTTTCGTTTTTTATTGTTGGGTGATCAACCCGTCACATTTCTTGTCAATTCATTTAGATTTAGCGGTTGCCATTCAGAATTATTGACTTCATAATTTTGTTCGTCTAACTTCGTGTTACAGCCCTGTCAAATAAAATTCGAATAAAACCCTTCGACATTTGATGTTTTCCATGTTTATGGAACTTAAATGTGTCTCAACAATCTCAGCTTTTGAAAATATAAAATGTCTGTGATAAAAATATTCTAATTAGATAAAAATATACCGAATACCAACCAAAAATAAGTGCTAAATTAAATACGACAGAACGTTTCTGCATTCCTTGTAACTTTCGTCCGGTGATTCAAAAAACGCAAGACAACAGTAGAGTACGTCAGACTTTCTTAGTTTCCTTTTTTCTGTGGGTGACTTATTGAAACAAAATGAATGAATGTAGACTAAATGCAATCAATAATATTATTTGCAATAAATAGTACATTACCAAATTTATAAGAACTTTGATTAACCGAAATCAACATTTTCCAAATTGCATTGATACTTAACGGTGATTACGGAGATACAATTGGTGGCAATTGATGACATGAATTTTACTTGAAACGAAGAATAGCGACTAAAGTAGGAGGGTAACAAAACAATATTGGCAGCGGTGGGCGATGACGTGGTCAGGGGCAGCTGCAGCTAAGGGCTTCGAATCAGGCAGTGCTATAGTGAAAAATGCAATACAAGCAGCACAGATGATAAAAGCGTTGCTACCCACACGCGGATATTCTAAAGCGAAGTCGTTAGCGATTTTTCAGACGTATTGTTAGCTCTTTCGTCATGGAAACCTTTATAGTTTTGAAGCCTTGGAGACTGGTGAGGTATGGATGCTGTTAATTGTACGGACTTGCGACTTTGCAGGTAAATATTAATTGCCGACATTAATTAACGATTATAGTTTACATAGATTATAGTTTACATAAAAGAGGATGTGTAATTCATGTGTGAAAGCACTTTAGTCAGTTGCGGTACATTGGACAACACATTTTATAGCTACGCCAACGAACGTTGACAAGGGAATTAGTATCAGATGGAAAGAGCCCAAAAACAAAAATTCTCAAGCATTTATATAAAAAAGAAGCCTAATAACACACAAAATTAAGTTATTTTTTTCTTTATCAGCAACTATGTGCCTACGATTAAAACTAATCTTTTAAGACTAACCATTAATTTACTTCTAAAAATCTTAAACTATATACTTAACGACTAGAGTCCTCTACCAGTGTTGTCTTCTAGATTTTTCTGGTCTTTGTACACTTCACTGTGCTCTGCACTTAACACAAGATCAGCTGGTTTTCTTCATTTCAATCTTCTTGGACGGTTTTGATCTTCCAGAAGTTGTCGGGCAACTGGGTTGATGAGGAGGAGAAGCCTAGCTTCATGTTTCCCAGCATACCTTTTATTTCTTCTTTTATGGTCGGAATCTGCAGATCCCTATGGAGAACTGCATTTCTGACATATCAGGGGGCATTCACTATGTTTCTTAACACTTTATTTTGAAATGTTTGTACGCACTTATTGTTTGTGTCACAGGCACAGCCACAAAGCTGAATACCGTAAGCCACGTTGGTTTCAATATTTGATTTAAATCGTAGTTTGTTGGAAACTGAAAGTTTGGAGTTTCTCCCAATTAGCTAATAGTATTGTCTATATTTTATGCTTAATTCCGATTTTTTTTTCTTAACCTGCTCTTTCCACCTAAGTTTGGTGTCTAGAGACATTCCTAAGTACTCGGCGTTGTTCTCATGCGACACAATAGTTCCGTTTATATTTAGTGACGGTGTGTCTTTTGATTGTTTGTATGTGAATATTATATGGGTAGATTTCTGCTCGTTCATCTTTATCCTCCATTGTTTAGTCGTGTCAGCTATTGCGTTGCTGGCTTCTTGTAGTCTTGTAAAGTCTTTTTCTAATGCAAGTAACGCAGTGTCATCTGCATATGTAGCTAACCTCAGTTCCTTCCAATTTTGGGATATCGCTAGTAAATAGAGGATAGGACCCAAAACACTACCTTGGGGCACTCCGGCTCTTATAACTTTCAGATCAGAATATTCATCTTCTTGTTTAATTCTGAATAGTCTGTCTGTGATGTATGATGATAATATCTCTACATGTTGCTTTGCCTGCATTTTGTTTAGTTTATGTATCAAGCCTTCATGCCATACTTACAAAATTAAGTGATTAAATTTATAACACACTACGTTTTTGCCATCCTTGTTGGTTTCGTCAGGTGATACAAAAACGCAAGAGCCGTAGGAACGGACACACCACACAAAGCAGGTGTCGAACAAAAAAGCGAAGTCGGATACACATGACGAAACCAACAAGGATTGCTATTTGGCTGCTTCTTTCACTAATTATTGTACTTTTAAAACAGACGTTTTATATTTTATAATTTATTTCAAAATCACGGTTTGGTCAGGTATACAGACACATTAGGACATGAAGACTTTTGTCTTGAGAAAGCTTGACGAAAACAACGTTTTTAGCTATGACCACGTGGCAGAAATGATGAAAGGCAATAATGTAAACAGTCTTCTAGGTATTGGTAGATATTGACCGTGTGAACTGGTAGTTTCAAGACGACACAGTGTTAGAGTAGAAACCAAGCTGATTGGAGAAAGTAAGTAACAAGCTTTTTCAATGTGGAAGAACGACAAATAAAAGTGGTAGTAAAGCTTCGATAATGGCTTTATGTTATATTTATTATACTGGTCATAGGAAGACACGGTAACACGGTATTCTGTAACGCTAGGAGTAGATGAGCAAAAGTTAACTCCAAGTTATGAATCACTGAGGATGATGTAGTGCTATTTCCTGAAGAACTCAAATGGAACTAAGGATGTATAGCGCCAAAATACCCATGTTACGTGACAAAACCCCGCGAATTACCTTTAATTTCAAATCTATTGATAAATTAATTTCATTGGCGAGTCTTTAGTTGACTTTATTATCGTCTATAGCACGGAGGTACATGTTATTATTTCCTTTAGTATTTAATAAGATGGCGAGCGTTTTCGTAAATCTAATAAATAAAAAAGAGTGTATGTATGTTTGTTTGTATGTTTGTTTGTTTGTTTGTATATTTGTATGTTCGTTATACAAATCTACACCGGTAGAGTAAATTTCACCAAATTTCGTACACGTGTTCTTTACGACCAGGAAACAAACACTGTCGGGGTGAGACATGTCTACCACCCCCAGAAGCGGGGGTGCAGGGGGGTTGAAATATTTAAACAAGCTAAAACAGCCGATATTTTAGTCGGATAATAATTTTTAGGGGTCCAAGATATTTATGGTGTTTCTACCGATGTTTTCTGAATATAATTTTCATCCCCCTACACCCTGGGAAAAGGGCACCCTTAGGGTTTGGGGTGGAGAATACAAATCTATACGGGTGGATCAAATTTCACCAAATCTCGTACACGTGTTTTTTGCGACCAGGAATAAACACTGTCGGGGTGAGACGCGCCTACCACCCCCTGAAGCGGGGGTGGACGGGGGTGGAAATATTTGAACATGCTAAAACAGTCGATATTACAGTCGGAGAAATATTTTTAGGGGTCAAAGATATTTATAGTCTTTTCACTGATGATATCTGAATATAATTTTCAACCTCTACAACCTGGGGAAAGAGCACCCCTAGCGTTTGGGGTGGAGAGTACAAATCTACACCGCTGGAGCAAATTTCACGAAATTTCGTACACAGGTTCTTTGCGACCAGGAAAACAACACTGTCGGGGTGAGACGCGTCTACCAACCCCAGAAGCGGGGGTGGACGGGGGTTGAAATACTTAAACATACTGAAACAGCAGGTATTAGATTTGGATAAATATTTTTGGGGTCAAAGATATTGATAGTGTTTCTACCGATGTTATCTGAATATAATATTCATCTCCTACGCCCTGGGAAAAGGGCACCCTTAGGGTTTGGGGTGGAGTTGCTTTACAGAAAAATAACGCGAATACAACCGAGTTTGGAGTCAAATCGAAGGTTATGTATGTCAGTGAGTATACTTCGGATAAATATTTTTAATTGCCCATTTAACCCGAAAGGGTGGGGGTTGGAAGGGGAGATAAATAGTCAGTTCTTGCGCGTTCTTGGAGGAGAATTACGTGAATACTATTTCAACGGATGTTGTAGAAAATATAAATCCCTTTAGACATTAGGGGTGAGCTTGCTTAGGGCTGGGGGTGAGAATTGTCTATTATTCTAAAACTGCCAAAATGTTATGTGTTTATGGGTATAGTGTTTCTACCGATGTGATATGAGTAAAAATTCAACCCTTTCCACCACGGGAAGGTAGCAGATTTAGGGGTGGTGTTGTTCATACTATTTTAACCGATGTTGTTTCCATTATTAAACGACGTTTAATCAAAAATAAAAGTGTTTCAGAACCATTGCTTTTTATACTCTTTTAAAAAGTTTTTATATTATAAATTGTTATAAACATAATTTTACATTTATTCCGTAATTGAAGTTGTATTATTGAGAAGAAACAAAGCAACAAATAATCACGCACAAATACATGTAACAAAAGCTCTACATGCTAACATAGTTTATAATTTAGTTTACTACAACTTCAATGAAAATATTATCCACGTAATCTACATTATTAGAACAATTTTTCTCAAAATCACGTGTTCTTTGCGACCAGGAAACAAACACTGTCGGGGTGAGACACGTCTACCACCCCCAGAAGCGGGGGTGGACGGGGGTTGAAATATTTAAACATGCTAAAACAGTCGATATTTCAGTCGGATAAATATTTTTAGGGGTCACAGATATTGATAGTGTTTCTACCGACTGTTGGGGTGAGACGCGTCTACCACCCCCAGAAGCGGGTCGGAATTATCAGTAGAGCACTTTTAGGTGTTGGGTGGAGGAACGCTGCAATAAAATAACGCGAATACAACTGAGATTGGAGTCAAATCCAAGGTTATGGATGTCGTCCAGTTCAATTATAGCATCAAATTGGCCATTTAGCCCCGAGGGGCGGGAGTGGATGGGATGGAAATTTTCTAACATGTTAAATAATTGATATTAGCGTGGAATAAATGAATGCCAGGACCATTGACGTTGATAGTATTTCTACCGATGTTGTTTGTAGGCATGATAGGGGTGGGGCTGGTGGGATTTCCTTGAAAATAACGGTAAAACAACCTAGATTCGAGTCAAATCGAAGGTAATGGATGTCGCTGAATTTATTTATGACAATCTGGACAACGCGCGGCTATCGGCTGGGTTGGGATGAGTTGACCGGCTTTTTTTTCGTCAATTAAATATATTTCGGGATGAATTAGATTAATAAAATTTCCCTACATGTTCTCTGTGTGTAATTTCAACCCCCTTCGGACTCGGAAGAGTGCACCCTTAAGGGTTGGCGTGGAAGTAGCATTACATAAAAAGAAACCAGAAACTATCAGGATTGTCACTGAGTTTAATTATGACATTAAACTTGACCGTTTAAGTCCCCGAAGCGGGAGTGGTCGGGGGTGAAAAATTTCAAACATGTTAAACGGTCGATATTTGCGATAATTATTTCCTGGGATTAATTACTTTGATAGTATTTATACCGATGTTGTTTGTGTATAATTTAACCCCTGTGAGGGGAGCAAGCTTAGGGGTGGGGTGGAGGTACGTTAAATAAAATCCCGAAAAAACAACCGAGAATCGAATCAATTCCGAGACTATGAATGTCGCTGAATCTAATTGTGACAACCTGGGTAACGCGACGGGTTTGGGAGGTGTTGGGCGGGGGAATAAATTTTCAGACAATGTAATCGGCCGATTTTTTCGTGGAATACATTATTTTTCACTATCGCATATTTGTGGGGGTGGTCATCTTCTAACATGTAAAAACGGCCGATATATTTAGTCAATGACTTCATCCCCCTTCGGCATGGAAGGTGGGGCACATTTAGGGATAGGGTTCGAGGAGCTTTACATAAAAATAGCGCAAAAGTAACCAAAAATGGTTATAGATAAATGACATTTCGGGCAACGCCGGGCACCCAGCTATCTTATAAATAAAAAAGAGTGTATGTAAGTTTGTATGTTTGTATGTTTGTATGTTTGTATGTTTGTATGTTTGTATGTTTGTATGTTTGTATATTTGTATGTTCGTTATACAAATCTACACCGGTAGAGCAAATTTCACCAAATTTCGAACACGTGTTCTTTACGACCAGGAAACAAACACTGTCGGGGTGAGACATGTCTACCACCCCCAGTAGCGGGGGTGCACAGGGGTTGAAATATTTAAACAGGCTAAAACAGCCGATATTTTAGTCGGATAATAATTTTTAGGGGTCCAAGATATTTATGGTGTTTCTACCGATGTTTTCTGAATATAATTTTCATCCCCTACACCCTGGGAAAAGAGCACCCTTAGGGTTTGGGGTGGAGAATACAAATCTATACCGGTGGATCAAATTTCACCAAATTTCGTACACGGGTTCTTTGCGACTAGGAAAACAACACTGTCGGGGCGAGACGCGTCTACCAACCCCAGAAGCGGGGGTGGACGGGGGTTGAAATACTTAAACATGCTAAAACAGCAGGTATTAGATTTGGATAAATATTTTCGGGGTCAAAGATATTGATTGTGTTTCTACCGATGTTATCTGAATATAATATTCATCTCCTACGCCCTGGAAAAAGGGCACCGTTAGGGTTTGGGGTGGAGATGCTTTACAGAAAAATAACGCGAATACAACCGACTTTGGATTCAAATCGAAGGTTATGGATGTCAGTGAGTTTACTTCGGATAAATATTTTTAATTGCCCATTTAACCCGAAAGGGTGGGGGTTGAAGGGAAGATAAATAGTCAGTTCTTGCGCGTTCTTGGAGGTGAATTACGTGAATACTATTTCAACGGATGCTGTTGAAAATATAAATCCCTTAAGACATTAGTGGTGAGCTTGCTTAGGGCTGGGGGCGAGAATTGTCTATTATTCTAAAACTGCCAAAATGTTATGTGTTTACGGGTAAACTAGATTGATAGTGTTTCTACCGATGTGATATGAGTAAACCCTTTCCACCACGGGAAAGTAGCAGATTTAGGGGTGGTGTTGTTCATACTATTTTAACCGATGTTGTTTCCATTAATAACGACGTTTAATCAAAAATAAAAGTGTTTCAGAACCATTGCTTTTTATACTCTTTTAAAAAGTTTTTATATTGTCTTATAAATAAAAATGAGTGTATGTATGTATGTATGTTGTAAGTTTGTATATTTGTATGTTCGTTATACAAATCTACCCCGGAAGCGGGGGTGGAAATATTTAAACATGCTAAAACAGTCGATATTTCATTCGGATATATATTTTTAGGGGTCACATATATTGATAATGTTTCTACCGACTGTTGGGGTGAGACGCGTCTACCACCCCCAGAAGCGGGTCGGGATTATCAGTAGAGCACTTTTAGGTGTTGGGTGGAGGAACGCTGCAACAAAATAACGCGAATACAACCAAGATTGGAGTCAAATCCAAAGTTATGGATGTCGTCCATTTCAATTATAGCATCAAATTGGCCATTTATCCTCGAGGGCCGGGAGTGGATGGGATGGAATTTTTCTAACATGTTAAATCATCGATATTAGCTTGGAATAAATAAATGCCGGGACCAGTGACGTTGATAGTATTTCTACCGATGTTGTTTGTAGGCATGATAGGGGTGGGGCTGGAGGGGATTTCCTTGAAAATAACGGAAAAACAACCGAGATTCGAGTCAAATCGAAGGTAATGGATGTCCCTGAATTTATTTATGACAATCTGGACAACGCGCGGGTATCGGCTGGGTTGGGATGAGTTGACCGGCTGTTTTTTGCGTCGATTAAATATATTTCGGGATGAATTAGATTAATAAAATTTCCCTACATGTTCTCTGTGTATAATTTCAACCCCTTTCGGACTAGGAAGGGTGCACCCTTAAGGGTGCATTAGATAAAAATAAACCAGAAACTATCAGGATTGTCACTGAGTTTAATTATGACATTAAACTTGACCGTTTAAGTCCTCGAAGCGGGGACATGTTAAAACGGTCGATATTTGCAATAATTATTTCCTGGGGTTAATTACTTTGATAGTATTTATACCGATGTTGTTTGTGTATAATTTAACCCCTGTGAGGGGAGCAAGCTTAGGGGTGGGGTGGAGGTACGTTAAATAAAATCCCGAAAAAACAACCGAGAATCGAATAAATTCCGAGACTATGAATGTCGCTGAATCTAATTGTGACAACCTGGGTAACGCGACGGGTTTTGGAGGTGTTGGGCGGGGGAATAAATTTTCAGACAATGTAATCGGCCGATTTTTGCGTGGAATACATTCTTTTTCATTATCGCATATTTGTGGGGGTGGTCATCTTCTAACATGTAAAAACGGCCGATGTATTTAGTCAATGACTTCATCCCCCTTCGGCATGGAAGGTGGGGCACATTTAGGGATAGGGTTCGAGGAGCTTTACATAAAAATAGCGCAAAAGTAACGAAAATTGTAGTTTTATGGATGGTTATAGATAAATGACATCTCGGGCAACGCCGGGCACCCAGCTAGTCTTATAAATAAAAAAGAGTGTATGTATGTTTGTTTGTATGTTTGTTTGTATGTTTGTTTGTATGTTTGTTTGTTTGTTTGTATGTTTGAATGTTTGTATATTTGTATGTTCGATATACAAATCTACACCGGTAGAGCAAATTTCACCAAATTTCGTACACGTGTTCTTTACAACCAGGAAACAAACACTGTCGGGGTGAGACGCGCCTACCACCCCCAGAAGCGGGGGTGGACGGGGGTGGAAATATTTGAACATGCTAAACCAGTCGATATTTCAGTCGGATAAATATTTTTAGGGGTCAAAGATATTTATAGTCTTTCCACTGATGATATCTGAATATAATTTTCAACCGCTACACCCTGGGGAAAGAGCACCCCTAGCGTTTGGGGTGGAGAATACAAATCTACACCGCTGGAGCAAATTTCACCAAATTTCGTACACGTGTTCTTTACGACCGGGAAACAAACACTGTCGGGGTGAGACGCGCCTACCACCCCCAGAAGCGGGGGTGGACGGGGGTGGAAATATTTGAACATGCTAAACCAGTCGATATTTCAGTCGGATAAATATTTTTAGGGGTCAAAGATATTTATAGTCTTTCCACTGATGATATCTGAATATAATTTTCAACCGCTACACCCTGGGAAAGAGCAACCCTAGCGTTTGGGGTGGAGAATACAAATCTACACCGCTGGAGCAAATTTCACCAAATTTCGTACACGGGTTCATTGCTACCGGGAAAACAACACTGTCGGGGTGAGACGCGTCTACCAACCCCAGAAGCGGGGGTGGACGGGGGTTGAAATACTTAAACATGCTAAAACAGCAGGTATTACATTTGGATAAATATTTTCGGGGTCAGAGATATTGATTGTGTTTCTACCGATGTTATCTGAATATAATATTCATCTCCTACGCCCTGGGAAAAGGGCACCCTTAGGGTTTGGGGTGGAGTTGCTTTACAGAAAAATAACGCGAATACAACCGAGTTTGGAGTCAAATCGAAAGGTTATGGATGTCAGTGAGTTTACTTCAGATAAATTTTTTTAATTGCCCATTTAACCCGAAAGGGTGGGGGTTGGAAGGGAAGACTAGATTGATAGTGTTTCTACCGATGTGATATGAGTAAAAATTCAACCCTTTCCACCACGGGAAAGTAGCAGATTTAGGGGTGGTGTTGTTGAGTTTACTTCGGATAAATTTTTTTAATTGCCCATTTAACCCGAAAGGGTGGGGGTTGGAAGGGAAGACTAGATTGATAGTGTTTCTACCGATGTGATATGAGTAAAAATTCAACCCTTTCCACCACGGGAAAGTAGCAGATTTGGGGGTGGTGTTGTTCATACTATTTTAACCTATGTTGTTTCCATTAATAACTACGTTTAATCTTATAAATAAAAGAGAGTGTATGTATGTTTGTTTGTATGTTTGTATGTTTGTTTGTATGTTTGTATGTATATTTGTATGTTCGTTATACAAATCTACACCGGTAGAGCAAATTTCACCAAATTTCGTACACGTGTTCTTTACGACCAGGAAACAAACATGTCTACCACCCCCAGAAGCGGGGATGCACGGGGGTTGAAATATTTAAACATGCTAAAACAGCCGATATTTTAGTCGGATAATAATTTTTAGGGGACCAAGATATTTATGGTGTTTCTACCGATGTTTTCTGAATATAATTTTCATCCCCTACACCCTGGGAAAAGGGCACCCTTAGGGTTTAGGGTGGAGAATACAAATCTATACCGGTGGATCAAATTTCACCAAATTTCGTACACGTGTTCTTTGCGACCAGGAAAACAACACTGTCGGGGTGAGACGCGTCTACCACCCCCTGAAGCGGGGGTGGTAATATTTGAACATGCTAAAACAGCAGGTATTAGATTTGGATAAATATTTTCGGGGTCAAAGATATTGATTGTGTTTCTACCGATGTTATCTGAATATAATATTCATCTCCTACGCCCTGGGAAAAGGGCACCCTTAGGGTTTGGGGTGGAGTTGCTTTACAGAAAAATAACGCGAATACAACCGAGTTTGGAGTCAAATCGAAGGTTATGGATGTCAGTGAGTTTACTCCGGATAAATATTTTTAATTGCCCATTTAACCCGAAATGGTGGGGGTTGGAAGGGAAGATAAATAGTCAGTTGTTGCGCGTTCTTGGAGGAGAATTACGTGAATACTATTTCAACGGATGTTGTTGAAAATATAAATCCCTTTAGACATTAGTGGTGAGCTTGCTTAGGGCTGGGGGTGAGAATTGTCTATTATTCTAAAACTGCCAAAATGTTATGTGTTTATGGGTAAACTAGATTGATATTGTTTCTACCGATGTGATATGAGTAAAAATTCAACACTTTCCACCACGGGAAAGTAGCAGATTTAAGGGTGGTGTTGTTCATACTATTTTAACCTATGTTGTTTCCATTTATAACGACGTTTAATCAAAAATAAAAGTGTTTCAGACCCATTGCTTTTTGTACTCTTTTAAAAAGTTTTTATATTATAAATTGTTATAAACATAATTTTACATTTATTCCGTAATTGAAGTTGTATTATTGTGAAGAAATAAAGCAACAAATAATCACGGACAAATAATCACGGACAAATAAATGTAACAAAAACTCTACATGCCAACGTAGTTTATAATTTAGTTTACTACAACTTCAATGAAAATATTATCCACGTAATCAACATTATTAGAACAATTGTTCTCAAAATCCTAAACCATATAAATCAATCCATTAATAATCACTTTTCTACCAGAACGAAAGGGCTTAATATAAATAATTATTACACTTAATCTTATAAATAAAAATGAGTGTATGTTTGTATGTTTGTATATTTGTATGTTTGTATGTTTGTATATTTGTATGTTCGTTACACAAATCTACACCGCTGGAGAAAATTTCACCAAATTTTTTCGTACACGTGTTCCTTGCGACCAGGAAACAAACACTGTCGGGGTGAGACGCGTCTACCACCCCCAGAAGCGGGGGTGGACGGGGGTGGAAATATTTAAACATGCTAAAACAGTCTATATTTCAGTCAGATAAATACCCCTAGCGTTTGGGGTGGAGAATACAAATCTATACCGGTGGATCAAATTTCACCAAATTTCGTACACGTGTTCTTTGCGACCAGGAAACAAACACCGTCGTGGTGAGACGCGTCTACCACCCCCAGAAGCGGGGGTGGACGGGGATTGATATATTTAAACATGCTAAAACAGTCTATATTTCAGTCGGATAAATATTTTTAGGGGTCACAGATATTAATAGTGTTTCTACCGACTGTTGGGGTGAGACGCGTCTACCACCCCCAGAAGCGGGTCGGGATTATCAGTAGAGCACTTTTAGGTGTTGGGTGGAGGAACGCTGCAATAAAATAACGCGAATACAACCGAGATTGTAGTCAAATCCAAGGTAATGGATGTCATCCAGTTCAATTATAGCACCAAATTGCCCGTTTAGCCCCAAGGGGCGGGAGTGGATGGGATGGAAATTTTCTAACATGTGAAATCATCGATATTAGCGTGGAATAAATAAATGCCGGGACCATTGACGTTGATAGTATTTCTACCGATGTTGTTTGTAGGCATGATAGGGTTGGGGCTGGAGGGGATTTCCTTGAAAATAACGGGAAAACAACCGAGATTCGAGTCAAATCGAAGGTCATGGATGTCCCTGAACTTATTTATGACAATCTGGACAACGCGCGGGTATCGGCCGGGTTGGGATGAGTTACCGGCTGTTTTTTGCGTCGATTAAATATTTTTCGGGATGAATTAGATTAATAAAATTTCCCTACATGTTCTCTGTGTATAATTTCAACCCCTTTCGGACTCATAAGGGTGCACCCTTAAGGGTGGGCATGTAGTAGCATTACATAAAAAGAAACCAGAAACTATCGTTATTGTCACTGAGTTTAATTAATTTCCTTGAAAATAACGGGAAAACAACCGAGATTCGAGTCAAATCGAAGGTAATGGATGTTGCTGAATTTATTTATGACAATCTGGACAACGCGCGGGTATCGGCTGGGTTGGGATGAGTAGACCGGCTGTTTTTTCGTCAATTAAATATATTTCGGGATGAATTAGATTAATAAAATTTCCCTACATGTTCTCTGTGTATAATTTCAACCCTTTTCGGACTCGGAAGGGTGCACCCTTAGGGGTTGGCGTGGAAGTAGCATTAGATAAAAATAAACCAGAAACTATCAGAATTGTCACTGAGTTTAATTATGACACTAAACTTGACCGTTTAAGTCCCCGAAGCGGGAGTGGTCGGGGGTGTAAAATTTCAAACATGTTAAACGGCCGATATTTGCGATAATTATTTCCTGGGGTTAATTACTTTGAAAGTATTTATACCGATGTTGTTTGTGTATAATTTAACCCCTGTGAGGGGAGCAAGCTTAGGGGTGGCGTGGAGGTACGTTAAATAAAATCCCGCAAAAACAACCGAGATTCGAATCAATTCCGAGACTATGAATGTCGCTGAATCTAATTGTGACAACCCTGGGGGGGTAACGCGACGGGTTTGGGAGGTGTTGGGCGGGGGAATAAATTTTCAGACAATGTAATCGGCCGATTTTTGCGTGGAATACATTCTTTTTCATTATCGCATATTTGTGGGGGTGGTCATCTTCTAACATGTAAAAACGGCCGATATATTTAGTCAATGACTTCATCCGCCTTCGGCATGGGAGGTGAGCACATTTAGGGATAGGGTTCGAGGAGCTTTACATAAAAATAGCGCAAAAGTAACCAAAATTGGAGTCTTATGGATGGTTATAGATAAATGACATCTCGGGCAACGCCGGGCACCCAGCTAGTGATACTATAAAATTCAATGAATTTCTTAACCTTTAAATTAACATCGGTCGAAAGTATGTACGGGACTAGGAACATTTACATTGAATTATAAGTGTAATTACTGTACTTTATGCAACGTATTTCTCAAAATAATATGTTTAATTATAACCAGCAACAATATGAAAAGTTATACAATCCGTCCAACTGATGTTGTTAAAAAACTTGACTTTTAACGGGGCATATTTAACGGGATCACGGACCAATTATATCTTGTGCGCAATTATATCTTTCTACATTCACTGGAGGAGACTAAGAATGATGGAAAACACAATCCCTAATACTTCTTAATCATTATAATTTGATAGATTTTAAATCTGCAGAAAGTGACGTATTCTTAAAGTGAAATTCATGAAAAAAATTTTGTTATGTATGTATCATTATAATTTCACATATTTCATTCTAAATGTTTAAAGTCTAAGGGAGTAATTCCAAGTGAGAACTGTTAAATATAAATTTTGTGCAATATCGTTAATATTTTCTATTTGAGAGTTGACGCATATCGTAATGTATTGCATTCCTTATACAATGCTACCAACGTCAGAGAGTAGAATCCACCAAAGAGTACTTTGACTCCTATTTTTCAATAAATATATATTTTTCAATAAATATATATATTAGGTATAGGGACATATCCTCAGTTTTATGAAGTAGGTTGTTTTATTATTCATATAGCTCTCTTTTCAATTTTTATATTTTAACTATAAGAATCATACAAAATAAGTGATGAGATACATTTGTCTGTATTTGGCTACTTTTCTTATTATTCATTTACAAACAGATGTAACAAATGTAAAATTTTCAGTTTAGAAATTAATATTTTTTAAATATTAGACAGCTCATATCCTTATTTTTATGAAGTAATATATATATACATATATACATATATTGTTCAGTAAATATATATATATATATATATATATATATATATTAGATATAGGCTCATATCCTCATTTTTATGAAGTAGGTTTTATAGCCAAATACTGACAAAAAGAACATATCCTCAGTTTTATGAAGTAGGTTGTTTTATTATTCATAAAGCTCTCTTTTCAATTTTTATATTTTAACTATTTAACTATAAGAATCATACAAAATAAGTGATGAGATACATATGTCTGTATTTGGCTACTTTTCTTATTATTCATTTACAAACAGATGTAACAAATGTAAAATTTTCAAAACAGATGTAAATTTATAGTTTTAGAAATTAAATTGTTTCAAATGTGTCATAGTCACAATTATTAACTCATTTGGATAGAAATGATCAGCTGATTAACATTCAGGCAACATAAATCTGTATACGGTATATATAATTTATTAACGTATTTTACTTAAAAGACTTCCAAAACTTATATATAAATAATTTTCCAGCTCAAAGTTATGCTTTCAAATGTTTACTTTGCATTGTTGCTTAGAATTGTAAAAAATTACATATGTGAATTTAAAAGGCTCTTCCCAAATTTGGAATCTAAATTAATGTTTACTATGTCCAAAAATCATCTGATTTAGATTAAATTTATGAAATTCTATATACTATCCCATTTGGAAAGTAAAAAAGTACAGAGATCAGATTACATGATGAATGTTGATGTGGTTCAGTTACATAAAAATATCCGAAAAATACATGTTTACCGGCAGTTTAAATATATTTCTGGAACAATGAAATTAATAAAATTTCTCTACATGTTCTCCGTGTTTAATTTCAACCCCTTTTGGGATTGGGAGGGGAGCTCCTCTTACGGGTTTGGGGTGGAGTGGCATTACATAAAAATAATGCAAAAGCAATCAAGATTGGAGTCGAATTCAGGGTTATGTATGTCACTGAATTTGATTATGACATTTTCTTTAATCCCCAGGCACGGGCACGGACGGGGTGGAATTTTTAAAAAGTATTAAATCGTCGATATTAACGTGGAATAAATAAATGTCAGGGCCATTAGCGTTGATAGTATTTCTACCGATGTTGTTTGTAAAATTTCAACCCCTTTCAGCGTGAGAGGGGAGAACGCTTAAGGGTGGGGGATGAAATATTCTAACATCCTACGACAACCGATATTTGATTCGGATAAATATTTTTGGGGGTCAAAGAGTTGATAATGTTTTTAGCAATTTATATTTTTTCAACCCCTTAGATCATGGTAAAGGAGCACCCTTAGGGTGGGTATGGAAGGGCGTTACAAGGAAATAACGGGAAGACAACCGAGATTGGAGTCAAAACCAAGGTTATGGATGTCGCCGAGTTAAATTATGACAACCAATTTGCTCATTTAACCCCCAGGATTTGGGTGGTTAGGGGTGGATATTTTGAAACATGCAATCACGGCGGTTATTAGCGTAGAATAAATATTCTCAAGGGTTAATTAGATTGATTGTATTTCTACTGATGTTGTGTGTGTAAAATTTCAACCTTTATCTTGCAGAACTCAAGGAGTATATTTAAGAAGAAATTAGGAGGTATGTTTGTTGCGACTGATGCAATAAAATTCAATGTATTTTATAGATTTACTTTTTCGGTTTTATATAAATAAGTACACGGGCAACGCCGGGCACCCAGCTAGTCCATAAATAAAAATAATGTGTTTGGATTAAAAGAAATGTTAAGACTTTGTGATTAAAAATGTAATTAATAATGAGTATTATTGAATGAAAATTTATTGTTTTCTATATCATTCATCTTGATTGTGCGGCACAGTGGTTAATGTTTTATTGGCTATAAATATATATTTATGAATTTGTACCGAATAATGATTGCAACTGTCTTCATAAATAGAACAATATAATCCGTGCCTCATTTTGCCGATGTATTACAATTAGCGCAATTTTTTAAATACACGACACTGTGGTGTCATGATATAAAATAAAAAACTCACGTTGAAGTTTCAATTCAATGTTATAATTAATTTAAAGAAATGATGCCAAAAACTGTAATGGTAGACTAACTATGCCACCACGATGTGAATAATTAATGGGATTTACAAATTAATTTTAACACTTTTAAAGATAAAACATTTAATACAAGTTTCTATTTAGTTTGGATTCTGTACATAAACTTTTAAATAATTGCCACAGATTTTAGTGAAATTCTTAATTCTTCAGGGTCGCTTATTGGGCCTCTAATAGTTGCAGTAATTTGCAATTATCACCAAATCAAATGAAATCTAAAATATTACAATAATAATAATTAAATTTACAAGAAAATGTTAACATAAAAAAATCTAAAATAATTTGAAATCCAGATAAATCTAAAGAAAATAAAAAAAATTTGACGGTACGCAATTTTTATATAAGGTTTACAATGGAAATTTATCTATATACCAGATTATCAGATCTGCTCTTATAACTCACTGCTTATTCACTGGTTATTTAAAAGAAATACGGACAAAATAATATAAATACCAGACAACGTTTCTGGGATCCTTGTTCCTTTCTTCAGGTGTTCACAACCAATATATATATATATACTATAACTCAAATTAAAATTTTGTAAAATATAAATTGAAATGGAAATTATTAAAAACTGCTTTAGTCTGGAGACGAGAGTGTTTTCATAACTGGATGGTTGTAGCATGCCTTTACTTTGTCTATATCGCGATAGTCGTAGATGTTCCTGATGTAGACGGCACTTTGGCACGTACAGGACTGATCTTGTAAACGCTGGGCACAGCCCAGGATGTCAGAAGCTTTTTTTTTCTTGGATTGCATGTAGTCGCAAGGTCTCCTTAACCCTTTTCGCTGGTTTATAATTAAAATCTGATGATTATGTTTTAAACAATTTCCTCTGATCAAAACTTCTGCCGGACTGCCCCACGTTGTAACAAAGAATTATCGAGGCAATATTACCCACCATAACAATAGCACGTCCAGGCAACTTAACCATGAAGACCATTGTCGAATGTCGTATTTATAGATATATAAATTAATATCGGTCCCCCCCCCCCATGCATAGCTATCGGCAGATTCATGTCACTAACACATCTGCGTAGATGACTGTTTCGTAGACTCCATACTCGCAGCTTAGAGACGAGACCATCTGGGACCACTCTCAAAACTATCATGAAACCGGGCATCAGAAACTCCCCACACCTCGGGAGGTTTTTTTCCCACGGCTCTCGCTGTCTCTACGGTCACCATTGTTTTATCATTGCCCTTCTCAATGAACACACAACAAGCAGAATTTTGGTTTCTATTTGCCGTATTTGTCCCAACATATATAGTAATACTTATAAATTTACAAAAGAAACTTACAGAACTGAATTATATGTGTGTGCAAAAGGAAACATTGTCTTTCAGAAGGCTAAGTCATTTACACATAGGCTTGGAGTAGACTATAAAGTACCTTTAACAAGAAATATCCCATTTATCTTCGACGAATATGTGTTACACAGGACGCAGTGGTAAGTATCTAGACGTCGCAGATTTCCAGTAGGTGTAACTAATATTTGACGCGATCATTCACATAAAAATAAGTGATATCAGGTGAACTTTGAGGACAATGGTACGAAATACGTTGGGGTATATCGCCGATCCATAGTTCACGTAGCTAGTTCTACGTTAATAGATGCTGTGACACACTGGTACTTGCTCTGTGTTCCTTCGACCTGATGACAAAAGAAACGTTTAGTTCCTATGTGTATTCTAAAATCCACCCCAAAGTTTAACGCGCATACAAGCAAAACATAAAATAAATATATATTATCTTGGATAAGGATTTTGGCATACACCGAATAATACGGGCAAGTATTTTTCTGGTTAAGCTTACGTTATTATTTATACTTTCGGATGTAGAGAGAGGTAGGGATTAACGACGACCGTGCTGTATCTCTAGAGTTTAAGTGGGGAAGCTGCAAGTAAATCGTACAAAGGAAAATAAGATATTTCAGTGCAAGGTTACGAAGAAAAATTTCTGGATTACGTAGTGCAAAAACACGAGGTTCTTTTGTCTAAGGGAACTTTATCAAAATCTCTTCTAAGTGTATTCATTAATGTATCATATATTAAAATTTGGGCCGATTCTAAATCACAACGAAACTTAAGACATTATTAATAGATTTGATACGATGAAAGTCAGAAGAATTTTTTGCATCTGGGAGGGGCAATAATGACTACGTAACAATCGCATGTTTGAAATTTCAAGTAATAATGTCGACGACTCTGATAAGAAATGGAAGTAATGGAAGCTGATTGCTGATGTTTGCGCATTTTTGGTTGCAGATTCAGAATACGTCGTCAGATATCGTCGAACAGGCATATTTTTTCGCAATTCCGTTTTCCTTTGTTGTGTGTTAGCTAAGCAGACTTAATAATCAGTACTGAAAAATAAGCACTTTTAATCCTATCATGGTTATTATAACCATTTAATTCTCGCCTCACCTGACTAAATATTATGGAATCGAGAACCTCTCAGGTACCTCTGATCATGTGCTAGTCATTGGGACACAGGAATTACGAGTCACATTCAACCTTTCTGGCTATCAAGTAGACAGAAATGGCGCCAGTCAGTCCCTGGTAAATCCCCAGAAAGTTTACCTGCCACCTCTGCACATTAAAGTGGGATTAATTAAAAGTTTTGTTAAAGATTTCTACATAAAAATATTTTTTGCGCGTTTTTAACGCTAGGATAAAGGAAAGCATATATGTTTTCCTTCAAATTAGAGAATTCATGAGTGATTGGTTCGATATCAGCAAGAAACACCAGCACGGGAGTGTCCGGAACTTGGAAATAATAAGGCGGTCAGTTACGACCTTATACAGTAATAATTTGCATTAAGTCAGTGAATATACATATTCCTCTTTCACATGTTGAATGTTTTCCCGGAAATCCTACGTGACGTCAGCGACGAGCGCGGTGAGTGATTCCGTCATAGAATCACATCATCAAGGCAAGTAGAGCTAAAAAATACCGGTCTATTTCTGTTGGACATTAAAACAAGATATTGCTGTTGGAAAATAAAAAGATAATAATGTATAAATAACTTTTGAACTGTAATTAATATTAGAATTTCAGCTATTTGAAAGAAAATGCGAAAAATAAAAGTTTTTCAAAACACTGCATGAGATTTACTGACAAATTTGGAAACATAATGAGAACCATTAAGGATAATATTATCATAATGACAGTATTCGATCAAAGAAACGCGAAACAAAATGAAAAGTTGTATTTACTTTTAAATCATCTCCCCTTTAACATCCATAATATACGAATTGTTAAGAGGTTTTAAATAAGAAATATCATCGTAAACTCTAGGAGAAATATTGTAAAATTAAGCAGTTAACATGTGTGTCGACGTGGTTCTGTCAATTGTCGACAGTGGGCCAGAATATTGCAAACGTGATCGATAATGGCAGTGGAATACACGGGATAGTAATTTGTTCCCTCATTGTTCGTTCGGGTGCATTAAAATCCAAAGACAAGTTACAATACTCTTGAGGCGATAGTAGAGTTTTTATTAGATTAGAGTTTTTATTAGATCATTACTTAATTTATGACCGTAATATAAGAAATGGGGTAAATGAAAGGCTTACTAAACGAATATAAATTAATTAAGACTTACCTCAGGGAATAGTGATCGCTCATGAATACAGTGACACAGAAAGTACGAAATTGCAATGAATACGTAGACTTCAAATTCATATTAGTTTCTTGGGTAACTTTTTTATCACTATGAAGTTCAGGTTGGTGTACTTTAAATTTTCATCGGTAAAACCAAAAGACTACTCAAAGAATGTTTTTGATCAGGATCTGGGCAACAGATGTGAAGGCATGAGCCCACTAAGGGACAAAAAGAGGGGAAATATTTTAGCTTCGTGGAGGCACATGCTAGTGACAGGGTCACGTTTAACTCTGCATCAACTGTTGAATACAGTCAAATTGCTGTAATTAGGGTCACCTCCATAATTTTGTGGGTTGAGTCCCCATTATATGGAATAGATGATTGGAACGTCTCTAAATGAAATGCATTAGAGAACTTTTATTATATTTTAAGAAATTTATAAACTTAACTTCACAGATATGATTTTAGTGGACAACTAATAAAACTATATATTTGGAAGAAAACAGGCAATGCTAGACAGATAAGTCTACGGAGGCCAGTGGAAGGAGACTGACAGATAGCGTGGCGCCCTTTAATCTTCCAACCTGCCAATGAGGTTAACGACGAATTACCTGGACAACTAGGTCAACGGACAAAGACTCCATGAAAAATGGTATTGTGGGATCCACCTTAGGCGGAAGACACTTTAAATTATATGTCTATAATATGAACTTATATTTATAAATGATAAATATATATTAGGTTACTATCAATTGTGAAATGTAGGTTTCAAAATAAAATAAGTCGTAGTGATTTAATTATATTTATATGTAATATTATAAATATTAGACTCGGAAAAGGAAATATCCACAAATATATGCAATTCATTATACTATTCAAACCAAAAGAAAAAACTAATCATATTAATAATTTTCGACGACTTCCTCTGACATCTTCTGGCAAAGTCGATTCCCAAATAGAGGTGCATTTATAAGGAAGCGACAAATCGATTCTCGTCCTTGTTTATGTACCGTAACTTCGGCGAGGTGATATATCGAAAAACATTATACGTACGTGGGCGTGCTGAAAACTAATGCCTTCGAATTGTTAATTTTGTTCTCATTATCGGTTGAGGAATACATGCCTAAAGGTATGCAAAACACTGAAAGGAAAATTGAAAGCATGAATTCGAAGAGTTCGTCCACACCTTTATCAGCCTCTCCTTCAGCTTCAAAATGCCAGACCACACAAGTGCGCTGAGACATCAGCAACAATCGTTGTCCCATATTGGGGAAGTTTCATTTACGAGAAGTGCTATTTATAGGAAACCCAGCTAGAATATCCCCCCTGGAACAGAGGACTATGAAAGGCCATACTCACGCCTCATTATTTACATATTGGACTTGTCTATCAAACATCGATGTAATTTATTTGACATATTATTATAAAATATTTTGTATATTTCATTTCGACGCAGCATTACAAGAAAAATGATACTAAATAATATATTCTAATATGATGCTGGGGGGTTAATTTTATATGAAAAAATTTAAATTTTGATTCAACATGATCCTTTTCAATTCCATCAAGGTTATTAAAATTTACTCACTCTTGAGTTAAATGTTAGATAATTCACTTTAACTACATTAAATATAAAAATAAATTTATGAGAAAATCTCAGGGCGATTTTATGAGACATACACCAAAAGAAAAGGGGTCGTATGAGAGGGCATATACGTGCGGCAGAAATCTCAATTATTTACGTCACAGTCAGAAACACACCTGTTTGTAGAAGGCTTCGACAGGCTAACAGGAAAATCTTCACAGGAATATCTTTCTTTACACTACCTCCGCGGGGTAACAATTCTTAGTATCTCTAGATACATTCTTCTTCCTTCGGTCAGGTCTTTTTTCCTTCTCAAAGTTGTACATGCTAACTATTTTTCTCCCTTCTCCAGATTATATGTAGGAACTGTCCTCTCCAAGATGTATATTTGAACTGTTTCCTCGCTTTTGTACACCTTCCAGCTCGCCTCTTCACGTGTTTGATTTCAGTCAATCTGCGTCGACTTTACACTTTCGCGGGCTTACTTTCGCCTGTTGGAAGGGTTGAACTTCGGGGATTTTGGTCACGTCAATGACTCATCAGGCAGGTTTCTCCCATAATCCCATGCTTTTGTCTGAATTCACGGTTCCTTCCGGGCATCCCGTCACCACGGCGCCAAATACTCAAATATTATTAATTAATCTTGAATTAATTTCAAGGGTGTTCTTCTGCTCTACACTATAATTCACTGTATTTGAGCGTAACATATTAACTATTTTTGGTGCAGAATTGGCTTTTATACAAAACGTCAAGTATTAGTTTTTATTTTTACATTAACTATTTCATAAATTAATAGAATATTTGTTATCATTTTTCTTTTAATGGTAATCTCTCTTTAGCGTATAATACATTGTATTATTTAATACATTAAGCGATCATATCATCAATTTCCTCAGGTTGTAATTACCAACTTTAGTAAAATAAATTATTTTAGAGAAAAGAGAAATATAGACACAAATGATCTGTAAATAAAATGAAATATATTTATTATTCTAACCGCTCTATGTAAATAACGGAAAGCGAGTTTTGTTTTCTTCGGATGTGTGAAATTGATAATTATAAAAGATATCTATCTATATAATAAAAAAGGATGGATGAATTTAAGTTAATTTATATAAAAAATTTAAAGTGTGGACAGAATGCAACAAAAATTGGCACACACATTCTTCAAAACACGAGAACCGATACTTCGGGGGTGAGTAATCTCTAGCATAAAGATGGAAAGAATGGTAGGTTTTTTTACGAATTTGCGAATATGAGGTAGTGTGATCATTTTGTGTTAAATTAAATGCGCGCCAAGAGACCGTGACGTCACAACATACGCGAGAGAGAGACATTTATACGCACCGATACTGCACAACACAATAAATATTTAAGTTTTTCGTAATGAAATAAAGGAGTAATATCTTGATTTAATAAAAAGTATAATTTTATTCATCAATACTCCATCGAAGGATAGTAAAAACAATACTTTACCATAAATAGTTCTCGGAATTCACACGGGTTTTGCATATTTATATTTAGACGCAACGTTTCGACGACTGAAAGCACTGTCGTCATCTTCTAGGCGCCTAGACAGTGCTTTCAGTCGTCGAAACGTTGCGTCTAAATATAAATATGCAAAACCCGTGTGAATTCCGAGAACTATTTATTGAACAACTTCACCGGGAAATACTTCAATCTTTGATAGTACTTTACCATCCTTGCGCAAAACTATTTGAAAAAAATAATTCTCGTCGCCATCTTAAATAACTCCAATACAGCGCCTATTTGTTTACATTCTGCGTTTCAAATGTATGTCGGCGAAGATTTATTAAATTTCAGTGTATAAATGCTGGTCATAAAGGACTATTGTATCCTGTATAATATTTCAGGTGATATTAAGAGTTGTATAAGGTTCGATTCGTACCTAATATTTGTTAATAATTATTATTTAATAATGTTAATTTTAAATGTTCTAAAGCTGACGAATTACTTCGAGTGATATTCTTCAAAAATTTTAGTTATATGTATACCATTATAATTTAACTTCAACTGTTGAGAATTAACGACATTGGCGTATTTCGTAATTTTTTGCAATTATTTTATACAATGCTAACAACAGAAGTTTTCTAAATCCACCAAAGAGTTTATTTTCAGATGAAAACATTATATATCTATAATATTAGGAAGTGTTTTAGATAATATATATATTGTAATACCCAGTTAAGAAGGACATAAATTTTGTTCTTATTTCATCAGATTTGTTTACCAACTCAGGCTGGGGATTCTTGAGTGGTTTGTATAAAAAAATGATAATAATAAAATGATGGATAATCGGCTCTTAGAGCTAATGGTTTTGACAGACATCGGGACGATACCATAAAGGCATAATGACAGAAGTTTTGTGGCCATCCAATTACATTGAAAGGAAATGTTTATTTTAATTGTATTGAGTGGCTCTCGGAGCGTGAGAAAGCCAACAGTTGGTGTTTGTTTGGCGAACGTGGAAACTCAAAAACTGTGAAAAAAAGGGAACATTCTGGAAAGGGGGAAGCAGATAAAAGTTGGTTGGACTGGAGACCTCAGAGGATATGGACGTGGAGTCGGGTGCCAGAGCGCAACAGGAAAGTATGTAGGAGTGTGGTGTCATAGTTGGGAGGAAATGGACGTGGAGTGTGGTGTCAGAATCTGAACGAGAAAGACATAGGAGTTGAAATTTAGACCGCAAAGGAGGAGGACGTGGAGGCGGTGATAAATATTCTGTCAAATTGAATGGTGGCCATGCCTAAAAATAAAATAAACATTTTAGTCCATGCAAGCTGTCAGGAGTCGGGATATCAAAAAGGATAAAGTGAACGTGTCTGTGAAGAGTGTGTACAAGTCTGTGCACAGAAGGGCATTGTAGATTAAAGTGCATTCCTGAAAAACCCAAATAAAATTGTAAGTAGGCATTCAGTAATAATTTCTGTTAATTGTTAAATAAGGGTAATCAGTCAGATTTGGTTTTCATTTTATTTAATTGCTTTGTTTAAATTGTAAATTTTAGTGTTCCGTTTCCTTATCAACCCAATGAAGACCCTGGGGTACAGAGTCTGATTTATAAAATATAACTGGATTATTAGTGTAATTTAATTGTTGAGGTAAAAGGATATAAAAAATATACAGAGATTTTCTTGAATTGAATTCTAGATTAAAAAAATTGTTTTGTTTATAAAATCTAATAACTTGTTTAATTTAAATTTCTATAATCATAATTATATATAGTTTTTGTATTCAATGGGAGCAAATTAATTAATTTTCAAGTTTCCAATAAAAATTATAACAATAATTATCGACAAGAGGGGTATTAGAATATATATATATATATATATATATATATATATATATTGTAATATACATAGATAATTTTTTAATTAAATGGACATAATTATTGAAGTTATTGAATGAAAAAATCTTGAAAATAATTACAATGGTTTAATTTTCTTAATCAATTGGTTTATTCTGCACAATTATTTATTTTATAATAACAAAATTTACTTGTTGAAACTTTACATCAATTTTTTTATACACAATGTCCTTTCCTCTCATCTCAGGGTCTTTAATTGGGCCTTTTTAAATAAAGAACAATAAAATTTTTACCAATTCAATATTAACAAATAATTTTATAAATCTTCAAAATTCAATCAAATCGAAACGAAATAAATGAACATGAAATTGAAATCGAAATCTGACGATGTACTACCTTATTTAACAGTTACAAACATGAATTTAAAATGTTCCTCTTTACGTACTGTTGTACCGGTACCAGGCAATTGTAGGCGTTTTATAACACACTTATCACTTTGAACACATTACAGGCCATGTATCACTGAATTTACTTTACTTCACTTTGCAATGCTCCGGTATTGACCACCAGACACAATTGTTCCGAAACTGTCGAACCGCTGAAATCCACTTTACTTTGAGCTCCACAATTATCCGGACAAATGTAGATTGGTGCTCTTGTCTTGAATTACGACCAACTCAAAGCTTCATTCTCTCCTTTACTAATGTGCTCCACCAACTTCCAAAATTTCACTCCTTCTGCACATATCAATGTTTCGTGCCTACTGCTTTCGATAAGATTTTGTGGCTGACTTCCGTGCCCCGTAGCTTACGCGCGCTCCAACAACAATGTCCTGCCTGTTCATATATTCTCCACCCTTAATGTATTTGTGTGTTCGCCGATAATTTATTTCAAATGTCTAATTATTAATTCTTTTAAATGTCTTTCTTTATCATTAATATATATATTATAGCAATAATTAATTAGGCCATTAATTGTTTCGATATAAAATTTGAAATGTTTGATAAATCCATTATAGCGAACAAAGCAACAATGGAGATTGTCGAAAAGTCAAAAATGGCGTATGCGCGAAAAGAACTCGAGAGCACTAGGATAGTTAGTTGGCGGAAAAACATCACGAGGAGTAGAACAAGTAATAAAACTGTTAGTTGGCGGAGAAACATTACGAGAAGCAGAACAAGTAATAGAACTTGAGCAGAGACTAGACATCGTCAATGTATAATTAGTTAAAGTTGTAAATTAATACAAGGAAAACATTCACGGAAGTATTGCAGCGTAAATATTGGAAAGTAAGAGCAGTTTTCGTCAGAATTGGAATTTTCCAAAATCTTCGTGGAGAAATTAATCCAGGAGAACATTGGTAAATTATTGTGGAGCGGAGCAATCAACGGAATACAGCCAATCTTGCCAAATTTTAAAGTGAAGTGTAGAATCAGTGAAAAACAAGGCCTGATATTAAATAATTAAAGAGTGTAAATGTGTCCGAACGAGGTAAAATTGATTGTTCTGGTACCAGACCGATGGTCCGTAAGTAACATAATTTTGAATAATATTGTATAAGGCAAATTAAAGGATCAAGTCAGATTTCGTTCCTTTTTAATTGTCAATCAAATGTAATTTCTTTACTTTTTAATTTCTTTCATTCTATCGACATATTGTTTAGGTAAATTGTGAACTGTTTTTTTAATAAGATTTTATATATTTTTCTTGTGTTCATTATCAAACCCAGTAGAGGCCCTGAGAGAACAGATCTCAAGTTTTGTTTGTAATTATCTTTTACTGCCACAAAATAAAAAAATATTTTTGTTTGTTAATTGTTAATAAGTTTTTCATTTATAATAACGCCTTCCATTTATTTATGAAATAAAATGCAACCACAACGTGGGGCTCGAATTCTTCAAAAATTAAATAAATTAAATTATCAACCATTTGATTATTACAATATATTGGAGTAATTAAAAGACAATTAATAATAAATAACTAAAAATATTTTTGATTTGGATTGTTATCGGCAAACAGACACAAATCACACACAAGAATGGATAATAATAGAATAGGTCTGAAAGAATTGTAGGATTGTTAGCGCGTTGAAGGGAACATATAAGGCAGTTGGCGGAGAAATATTGCAGAGGACGTAACAAATAAAACTTGAGTAGAGACTAGGCGTCGTTAATGTATTACCAAATGAAGTTGTGAATTAATACAAACTAAGACATTCACGGAAGTATTGCATCGTAAATATTGGAAAGTAATAGAAGTTTCATCAGAATAGAACTTTACAAAATCTTTGTGGAGGAATTGTTCCTGAATAGCATTGGTAAAATATTGTGGAGCGGAGCAGTCAACAAAATACAGCCAATCTTGCCAAAATTTAAAGTGAAGTGTTGAATCAGTGAAAACCAAGGCCTGAAATTAAAAGTAAAGTGTGTGAAAGTGTCTGAACGAGATAAAAATTGATTGTCCTGGTACAAGAGTGTGTATGTGTGTGTGAGAGAGAACAGTAAGTCATACATCAATTAAATTATTAATTGTAAACCTTTAGTTAAAGATAAAATCGTCAGATTTTGGATATTTGAATATTGTAAATATTTGGGTATTGGGTTAACATCCTATTCATTTAAAAGTTAAAATAATTTAAATTGACACAACAGCGTGGGACATCGTGTTCATAAAAACATTTAATTTCATTTATATACTACATTTTTGGCACGTTTCATTTTAAATTCTTTAAATGTAGTAGATATTAATATATATATATATATATATTATAATACTACTTAGAGGCCATTAAGGATTTTAATAATTGGATAGTTATGGTGGATTGTTAGCGGTGCCAATTTTCAAATGCGACTATGAATAGGCGAGCTTTGTTTGGCCGCGAGCGCTTTCTGAAACAGTTAGTCGGGTGTAAGTCGGAAATTGAAAGGCGGACAACGAACAGCGTGGCAGGCATATAGATCTGGCCAAAAAGGTTACAAGTTATAACTTTAGTATAAAGTTTGGACATATAACTCGTCGAACTGCAAGCAGTAAATTAATAAATAGCGCCACGAATAAATTTCTATAAATACCGTGACCGTCATCAATTCCACAGAGAGACAATTTTGTAACAATCTGTCCAACTAATAATCCGGAAGAAGCAGAGGTTTCCAGTTCCCAGAGCAGAGACTGGAAAGTTACGACCGTGTTTTTTGTTTAATCAAGTGTAAATTCAGTGATTTCATGGCCTTTAATGTGAATAGTGAGGTGAGCCCTAGCCTAAGAGAGTTAAACCTGGTACCAGCCAATTGTGTTGTAAGCACAAACAAATTTAATCAAGTTTTGTAAATGATAATTAAAGGTAAAGTCGTCAGATTTCGATTTCACGTTTGGTTTGATTGTTTAACTTATTAGTTTATAAAGGAATTTGATTGTTAAAGTAAATATAAAGGTTGTTTCTTTACTTAGAAGGCCAAGATAAATGACTCTGATAAAAGAGTTGTAAAATCTAAAAAACATTGTAAATCTTTGAATGTACTTAATCTCATAAAAAATGTTGTAATTTTCATCTGAATAAAAGTAAATTGTCTTGTAAAGTTCAAAGAATGTCGTAATTATTTTGCAATCATTCACTTTAAATAACAATAAATAATTGTTTCATAAACGAACTATTGAGTTAAATTCATGGAAATAAATTTTGTTGAATTAATTACATACCAGTTAATTATTACAATATATATATATATATATATATATATATATATATATATATATATAGCTTCTATTAGATAAAATTGCTTGTATGTAGGTATTTATGTGTGCATGTTCTGAATACAAATATACACCCGTGAAGCAAATTTCAACACATTTCGTACACGTGTTCTTTGAGTCAGGGAAACAAACTCTGTGGGGAAATGACACACCTACCACCCCCAGTAGCGGGGGTGGAGGGGGTTGGAAATCTTTAAACATGTTAAATATCCGATATTTTTCAAGATTAATTAGATTTAGAGTATTTATACCAGTGTATAATTTATATACCTTTTGGCATGGGAGAGGAGCACGCTTACGGGTGGGGGTGGAAGGGCGTTTCATACATTTCACGAAGGCCAAACAGGGCTTATGGATGTCGCTCACATTATTTATGACAACATGGTGAAAGTGCGCGAGTGGTGGGTATGGTGTGCAGGAGTGAAAGGGGCTTAGCGGAAGTGTACCGGGGAAGAAATTTTCAAACATAGTAACTAGCAGTCTTTTGCGTCAAATAAATATATAACGGTGCCAGATTCATAATATTTCTCGACATGTTGTCTGTGTATAATTTGAATTACTTTCGGGTTGGGAGAGGAGCACCTGGGTTTGAGAGCATTACGAAAAATGAACGCAAAAACAACTCAGATGGGAATCAAATCCGGGGTTGTGGATGTCACTCAGTTTAATTATGACATTCAACTTGCCCTTTAACTTCCTCAAGCGAGGGTGGTCGGGGGTGGATATTGTCAAATATATTAATCTACCGATTTTTGCGACGAATACATAGTTTTCGGGATCATTGAGATTCATATAATTTCTCTACGTGTTCTCTGTGTATAATTTCTACCCTTTTCTGGCTTAGAATTAGAGCACCCTTAGGGGTGGGGTGGATGGTCGATACAACAAAATAACGTGAATACTACAGAGGTTGGAATAAAGTCGCTGAGTTTATTTAATATATTTGACTTTAACCACCATGGACGGGGGTTGTGAATTTTGAAACATGTCAAACGGACTAAATTTGCGTTAAACAAATATTTTTTGGAGTGAATGACATTGATAGTACTTCTACTGATGTTATTTGGATATAATTTCAATCCCTATAATAATGGGAGGGGTGCACTCTTAAGGGTGGGGGTAGACAGGAGTTAGAAGAAACTAACCGAGAATCGAGTCAAATCGTTTTTATGGATGTCGCTAACTTTATTTATGACAATTTCGCCAAGTCGCGGCGGTGTGGTGGTGTTGGAGGGGTTAAACGAATGTGGGCGGGTCGAAATTTTCCAACATTTAACCAGCGATATTTGCGTGGATAAATATTTTTCGGAGTTAATGAAATTCATAATATTTCTCTAGATGTTCTCTTATAAGTTATACCCCTTCGGACTTAAGAGTGGAGCATCTTTTAGGGTGGGAGGGGTGTGGAATTTCTACTTCCGTTTCTGGCTTAGGAGGGGAATATACAGAATATACAGAAAAATAATGCGAATACGATCGAGATTAGAGTAAAATCCAGGGATATCCCAGGAGCGGGGGTGGAAATTTTTAAACATGCAATCATGGTCGATATTTTCAGGATTAATTAAATTGATAGTATTTCTACCGACTTTCTTTGTGTATAATTTCAACCCCTTTCGGAATGGGAGGTGAACACATTTAGGGATAGAGGTCGAGTTGTGTTACATAAATATAACGGAAAAGCTACGTATATTCGCGAAAAGTCGGGGGTTATGGATAAATGGCATCCCGGGCAACGCCGTGCATCCAGTGATAAAAAAGATTTACGAACTAAATGTCATCAAGCTGGTCTGAAAACGACATTTTTATTTCATAATAATTTTCAATTATGTAACGCATTTATTAATTTTCTATTTAGACAAACGGTAGTAGATAAAACATGTTTCAATTAATACAACTACAGTACATAAGACATTGTAGTTAAAAAAATTTCAACTTCATAGTCTTCGTCATACGTCGTAGTATTTACCTGTTAACTCAATGTATCTTTCTCCTCACTCCTAAATTCAATTCCATTCTTAACGTTTTTTGCGTATATTTTTCCGCTTCACGTTTTAAAATATTAATTAGATCGACCATCCTCGGTTATTAGTCTTCCAAGTTTGCAATTCAATTTATGATTCCATCCTTTAACAGAGTTATTAGTTCTGTAGTGTCTACCGAAATAGTTACAATAATGTAGTGTCTAATCACTGATCTACGAAGTAATCAAAAAAATTCACCGAGGTCTTCTTCTGGGGCTTGTATACCCAGCCTAGAAAAGTTAGTGCTATACACATTTCTTAGATGCGATTTTCCACACATTTCAGGCGAAAATTCTGTTATGTTTACAGCTGTTGAGAGTATTGTTAAGTTTAAAGAGACATTGGAAATAAAATTATTTTAAATACAATAACTGGATAATAACAATAGGGAATCATAAATTATATTTAAATTATAAGTGTCAGTTGTTTACGTTAATGGCCGAATCATTGGAACGAAAATGCAACATTCCGTTCATCGATCTGGAATAATATTGTCATTCTTCAGCTACAAGTTTTACATAATAGTAATCAAAATTGTGCTATCATAAATTATATTTAAATTATAAGTGTCAGTTGTTTACGTTAATGGCCGAATCATTGGAACTAAAATGCAACATTCCGTTCATCGATCTGGAATAATATTGTCATTCTTCAGCTACAAGTTTTACATAATAGTAATCAAAATTGTGCTACGTGAAATGACTATACTTTGTAAGTAATGATAATATTTAATATAATATTATTTAGCTTCCAGCCTATAGTGTTTTTTCTGCACCTGAAGAAAGGAACAAAGCTTCCAGAAACGTTGTGTTGTATTTACATTATCACGTCTGTAGAAGCCTGGAATCCTAAGTTATTCTCTCTTAAATCTGGGATAAAAGTGTGAGGGAAAATTGCACATTTTGAAATAATAATATTAATTGAAAGATTAATAAAGTACCAAATACAATGGTTAGGATAGTAAATTAATGATAATATTAATATTAAAATATAAAAGGATAATATAAGAGTGAGTACACAACTTACAAAGCATTGTTACTTAACGTAGCACAATTTCGGTCAGGATTGAGGAAGGGCCCGGTGGGCGGGGGGGGGGGAAGGTTGTACGCTCATGCCACGAGCGCTCAAAATACGGCGCCGCCTGAAACCGCACCGTAGCCGGTCTCCAGCGGTCCAATTCTTAGAAATAATTAAATGTGGTAAATGAGGAAGTACCGTAGGTGGCTTAAACGTGAAAACAACAACTCATTCAATTTATAAATTAATTTATTGAAACTAATAACATATTTTGCCCCGACTAGTTAGTCATGAAAAGGCCTATATTGTGACAAACTAGGCCCGGAATTTAAGCAAAGTGCCTTACGCAACCATGAGAAGTGACGAAATTGGTTACCAGACTGGGGGTCTCAGCCACACAGCGACGTCCCTCGCAACTGGTCATGGACTTGGTGACCTCCGGTGGAGTTTCACTAAGCTGATAAAGCCTTGCAGAGTCCAAAACCCACAGTGACTGTTCAAAAATATTTCTCCAGGCAGAATGATCTTCAGGCTTCAACTTCTGTAGAGACTGACATTAGATAGTATAAAAACTCTAAATTAGCAGTAATGATGAAACAACTGCAATAAGTTATTGAATCACTATTTTATTTATTATGTCACTTTCAAAAATCACAAACAATTCATATGAAAACTTGATAAAAGATTAATAATCGATTACGTTTGACGTTATGTCAGACTGTAATATTTAATTGACATAGTGAAGGAAATCTTGTAATTCAGAAGTCAAACGCCTGAAAACTTAATTGGCGCCGAGTTAACTGCCCTTTGCTTACAGTCGGCAAACAGGATTCGCTTGTTCCGTTTCGTCGTTGCGGATTGAATTGACACAGTTGATTTTTGTCATGGAAGATAAAGTAAACAGAAAAGTCACCTGCCCAAGCCTTTACAAACAAAACTGGTTGCTTACGGATAGGCGTGAAATTTATTTTTCGCATATTTACTAAGAGTAAATAATAAATTAAGAATTTTGAAATAATAATACGAAAAACAATTATAAAATAACACTAACTTCATGTAGTTAATCAATATCCATAGATAAAGAAGAACAAATTGTTCTCACTAGTAGACTAAAATCCATAAAAATAGTGCATAGACTTTGTTAATGACCATTGTTGTTTAACGTGCGGTATATTTTACAGTAAGGATGCTATTAAAATAACTCATGTTTGTTCTGATAATTACTAACGTTTTTAGTGCACTCATTACTACCCTACTTCCATTTTGTGAGAAGGTAAAACATAATTTATTTCTTACACATACTTCTTTATACGTACACATTAACAATTCGTTAGTCCCGCTAGGTCCAGAGGACCGACACAATATAATCTCTTCCAATACAATACAGGGATGAGCTTTTATGACATCTCACAGGAATGTGTTTGCAATAATCTGCCAAAGTCACGCTCCAAAATCAACTGTAGTTTCTTGGAAGATGACGATAAATTAGGAAGTAGTGTATCTTCGGTTCAGGGACCTACTGCGACCACTCGCGCCAGTATTTACCCGTCCTTGCCGCAGTAGTATGGAGTGATAATACACTTCCTTTTTTAAAAAATCATCGACGATTATTCAGTTTTAGTATGAAACATATTTGTGTTTATTTATACAAATTTCTGTTTCTCTGTTTGTGAACAATTGTGGAAAATAATAAATAATTATATACAACTTTAATAATCCTCAAGAGGGCTATGAAATTCGTCGTCTTCTTGTAGAAGAAGTTAATTATTATACAAATGTTGTATATATATAGATATAGAAAAATCGTCAGATGTATCATAAACTGAAGATATTTTAGGATCTAGGTCTCACGGTTCGGTATCGGATAATGAAATTGACGAACTAGATTTAGAAAATACTGCGGGTCATGTTTCAAGAAAACTAAAAAACAATGTAAAACACGATATTTTTGTGAAGATTGTGAAGGTTTTTTGTTTGCAAACAAAAATTATTCGACAAAAATCAAAATTTCAAAAAACCATTTAAACTGACTGATTAATGAATTTATTAGACCAACAGTGTAATTATTTCGATTGAGATATTACACCAATATTATTTAGGAACATTTAAAATCAGTTTTACAAAAAAAAATTTGATTTATAAATAACTAACTGCATTTTTATATTTAAAGAACTGTGGAACTGTTTATCTATCTGATATTTAACTAATGTTTCGTTCACAAAATTAGAATCTCATTATGTGATGATAAAATTTCTAAAGCATATGGAGATATTAGATAATTCTAATTTTTGGATAGTAGATTTTCATTAAGAAATATTTTGAATAAAAAGGTAAGTTTTAATTAAACCAGACTGTAATTTGATGTCTAAATTGCGTATTTTAAATGTCTGTAAAAATATTCGAAATCTTTGATTCAGAAAAGTGATAAGCAACGGAAAGTTAACTTTAGGACCCTTGGACCTAGCGCGACTAACCGCGTTACTTTAGGGGGCGAGACTAATGGATGGTTAATATAAATTTACACCTAAAGAGGTTTAAAAATGTAATGATTTCTTTAACTAATATTTTGAATAGAATGGCAAGTTTTAAATAAATCCGACAGTAATTGGATGTATGAATTATGTATATACGTGTCTAAAATGTGTATGTTAAATGTCTGTATGATTTTTAATAAATTGTTCAGAAAAGTGATCAGCAACTGAATAGTTAACTTTGGTTTCCGTGGACCTAGCGCGACTTACCGCGTTGCTTTAGGTGGCGCGAACAACGGAGGGTTAAGATACGTAGGGTCGAGAACGTAAACGATAATATAATAATATGATTGCTACCGCGGAGTCTGTCCATCGGTTTCAGTAATTACCATTCACTAACGGAAAAGAGTAACGTAAACAGTAGTGGTGGCATACAGCACAAGATGAACGAAAGTAATTATTTTCGGGATTAGTATTTATGATACAGAATATTTAATAGCGACCTTTGAAACCTACATCAATTTTAAATATTGAAGAATTTCGTAGGGGATGGAAAAAATGAGTAAAACAATTTGATGACTTTGAAGCGGTTTCTGGAACCATATAGGAGAAGTTTTTAAAATCGAAGTTTCCATCGGATGGCAGTTTTACAAATAAAGTTAGTTTTAATAAGATAAACAGATGGATAGAATCCATTAAAGTTAGATTAGGTTAGAATTAGGAATAAAAGGCGACCGGTTAGCTTAATAATATGTAATTTAATACATGCATTAATTTTTCTGGTCTAGATAATATTGTAAATATTAGTTGTATAAAACCTGCCATTTAGACGGCAGTTAATGCATTCGACTGGAATTTTTGTGATTTTCGGTACATATTCCCGACAAGTGGCACTTGGGCTGAAACTTTCTGAAATAAACAGTGAACGGGTCCATATTTTTTCATTTAGCCCGCATGTAAGGGACATTTAATTCAAAACCTATTGAGGTAGCGTTGATTTCAAAACTGGGGAGTACAGATAGAACGAGCTATGATTTTCTTCCATGAATGTGTACGAACGTATCTTTCTGTTCGCTGGTTGTGTGCCACCGAGTAAGCCCTACATTTACCTTCCTTCAAGCTACGTGTTACTGAAACTCCCCTCTGGTGTATGATAAACTATAGTCTGTTTAAAATTTGAAGACCGATGGTGGTTAGCTCCCCGCCAGGGGTGTTACATTGAATCAAGTAATCACAACGATTGACATACTAGGCGGGCCAAGCAATGCTGCGGTTTTATTCTACTGTTGATCTGTGTAGGCTGTTGACGTTTATCTCCTCCGAGGAGTGTGACCATGAGAACAAGTGGCAATACTGTCCAAGGGGACACGCCAGGAGATTTCTAATTTAAAACGAAGTACAAGGAACTAGCGAAACTTGAAGAAAAAATGTTTATTAATTTACAACACCTCTGGTATTTATTTAAAAAACTAGATATTCTGTAGAAGTAATATAATTAAGCTACATTGACAATTAAGCAGTTTTAGATTGAGCATAACGAAATTGTATCTACATTTGTACGTTAAATTATACGGAATTCAAGAGTTTTTGGAAGAATTTATTTATTGATGAAAGGTCTCATATCTTGAAGCAAAGGCGGAGTACCTGAGATAATAATAATAAAGTAGCATGTTTGCCTCAATCACCAGCGCAATCCTGGATAGTCTTTTACTGGCTCCCTACTTTGGATTATATCGATCGCGTTCCTCAAATTATTATATATACGGTTGACGATTGAAAATTTAATTCTGCATCCGCAGTGGTGCACATTTGACACAGTCTTATTTAAAGAAGATTTCAGAAAAGTGTGTCGCTATTCAAAATGTACTATACGAACGGACAATTCTACACCGGGGACGGGACCTACGCATTTCGCAACTTAGCAGCCACGGACAGAGGAAACATGGACTCCAATTATATGTGATAAATTGCAAGTAAACATCAACGTTACGCAACCAAAGACAAATTAAATTAAAATGGTAATAATTTTGTCTGTAAATTATGACGACAGTATGTACCATTCCATGAGTTAGAGAAATTTGAAAATCAGAATTACTGCGCCGTAGCGAATTAAATTAATATGAAATATAGCTATTAACACTTCAATTAATTATTAGATTGTGTTATTAAATTAAATTAGGAAGGATTAAAATTGTTGAGTTCCTAAATTCCAAGCGATTATACACCAAAAATATTCAAAATGTAAGTCAGCATGTGCCATTACATTAATCAATATTTTGCGTCATTCCAAAATTTAAAAATATGCAGTAAAGTCTTAAATATTGCAAAAAGTCTTAAAAATTGTTGCAAAAGAGAGAGAGAGGAGAGAGTTTTGGAGTGGAGGATAGTCAGTTTTGGGATGTTATGAGTTAGTTTTCGATTAGTGAGTATTGGAGTGGATGACAGTTACTTTTGGGGAAATAATGAAGAAGTTGTTTTTTAAAGAGTTAATTTATACTTAAAAGATGTTATGTTTGGTTTTGGAGAAATTGTAGAGAAGTGACGATTCGATTCTAGTTTTTAGAAGAGCAGTTTTAAAGAGTTAGATTTTAGCGAAGTTAGGTTTTGATGATTTAGAGAGAAGTTTGCATTATCGTGCCGACGAGAATCTGTAGAACAACAGAGTGGCCATCTTCCAGGAAATAGGAGGGATTGCAGAGTCCGTCCGAGCCCCTTGAGGCTACTTACCTGTCAGATCATCATGCCATAAACCCATCAAACAGGGTTCATGAAAGCCATATGACCACCGTTGTTTGGCCCACCAACTCCTGTCATAAATTGTCTCTGTTTGTAAAATAGCCTGTGGTTTGCCAATTAATAATAATATCAGGACGTTAATATCATTTGGTTTGTTTGTTAATAAAATAAAAATTATTAATTATTGTAATTAATTTTACCCTAGCATAAGATTTTATAGATAGATAAGTAAATAAAATTAAGTATCTTAAAATTAAACAAACAATAATCCCCATATTTATATATAAAACCCTAGCTGAGTGCCCAGAATTTCCCGGGCACTTACTTTCCACCCTGGTTAATGCGAGAATTAAACTCAGCGACTCCTTTATGCCCGGAATCGACACTAATAACTGTCTTTTATACATTACTTTTTAAGTAAACTCCTTCAAATACCACGCTTACCGTAAGGGTGCTTCCCTCCCTTGCCTTTTTGAGTTGAAATTAGACCCTTAAAAATTATAGTATGAAAGTATCAAATAAAGACACCCCGAAAAAGTTTTATTCAACGCTAATAGTGGGTGGTTAGCTATGTTTTTAAATTTAACCCCACACCCCCACACGAACAGGCGGTAGGTGTGTCCTTAACCCCTCAGTGTTTGCTGATACTGTAAGTAACATGTGTATAAAGTTTGGTTGGTATTGGTCTACGCATTTGAGATTGTATCAGAAAATTTGTTTCATCGCCACTCCTAGGAGCTTAGCTAAATATCAACCAGTATGGTCAATATCAGAATTAAACTCTGTGACTTTCTTAATCCCTGATTCAATAGCAGTCTCAGTTGTTTATTCATTACTTTTATGTAACGGCCTTTCACCCCCATCCTCCCCTACTCCCACACCTAGGGGCTTAACTACAACACAACTGACAGTGAATGCTAGAATTAAACTCATTGACATCTATAACCATGGAATTGACACCAGTCTCGGTTGCTTCGCGTTATTTTAATGTAACGCCCTTTTACTCCCTCCGTTATTGGTGCTTTAAGGCGGTGAAATTATACTATAAAAACATCTGGATAGAAAGTATTAATCACATATACCCCGAAAATTAATTTAATGGAAGCTGCCTATCGCTTCGAAAGGCCGACAGAAACCTTTGAGTGTGTGTGCAAAACAACTCACCTAAGTTTCATGACAATGGGATGAATGGTCTAGGAGTGCATAGGGGACACACAGACATTCATTTTTATATATAGAGAGATTACGAATAATTATCAGTGTATAATTACATCAAAGTGTAAGATATATCGTTGAGAAACATGACTATGGAAATATTGTATACCATTTAATGAAATATTGTCTATTTAATAATCCTCTCTAGGTAGAAATAGTCAAAATAGTTGTGAAACTGATGAAGAGAAAATGTTAGCCAAAAAAGGATTTATTTTTCTGCCAACTCGTTCCAATTCCATTAATTGACCGCTGAGAAGTTTGTCGAGTCAGACAAAGCGTCGCTAAGAGCGATAGAGCAAAGAGAAAGATAATAAGGATGGGCTTTGAAGAGAAATAGAAAAATGGAGACGGCAGCTGAATGGAAGACGTTGAAAGGGACAGTTTGTCCCAGTGGCAGAGCAAACAGGACGAAGGGTGTCGTAATAAAGTGATTGATTGCTGCCGAATAATGAATGAAGGACTGGGGAGAAAACGCGGCAGATGGCGCAGAGAAGGCGACTGCCGCATAAAACACAGGGGCCGTTACGGGGCTCGTGACACTGTGCGTGATTTATTTTTCTAATGGGGACGATAAATAAAAGTTAACGAGCAGCAAGGTGACGTCGAACGCGCCGTTTTATTTATAAAGTCTAACTTCGCCATAACAAAGCTGACCCGCGCTCTCGATAACTCAACAGACAAGTCATTTAGGAAAGAAGCCCCAACACAATACAACCTCCTTGCCTTGCTCTGTCTTCGGCAACCTCGGCGGCATCAGGCTATTACTTTAGTTACGGTCTCTGACCAGATCAAACAATTCATTTCATTGCAATCATTTAAACTTTTGTTACAATTTGAATTTGTTCAGAAAAGACCACTGACAAGTTTCACTGCATAAATAATTATTTTTGTTTTCTGCGTGAAATATAGTGAAACAAAATCATGGATTTCTTTAAAATGCAAAAATGTGACATGCCATTTGTGGTCACATTTTAATTTTACTTTATTATTAATTTAAATCGAAATTTGTTCGCGTAAGTAAAATTGTCTGTGATGTTAACCACCTTGATGGTGATATCTTTGACCAGAGAGACGAGTCATTTAGTTTTATAATTGCTGATTGCAAAGACATATATAAACAACATAGACTGGACAAGTCGCCGCCATATTTGAAGCAAATTGAAAATTCAGCCGCCTTGTTATATAAGGGCTGGTGGGCGTTCCCCTATCGTCAGCTAGCCTTTACTTTGCCGCACAAATGACCTAAAACTAAATCTCTACAAACAACATATTTTTTAAGGTTTAAGTTTATATAACAAATTTAGGGCATTGAAAAATTTATTGACCTTTAAATAATATCAGTTTTGTATACAATTGCCTAATATTGCGTCCTCTTTCATCCATTGCTTTTTCTTTACACATATGACGAATTCGGCAATGAAAGTAATGTTTTACTAAAACCTTTATTAAAATTGAGTAGTGAGTTTCCTCACCAAATTCGGCCGAATCTATTAAATGGTGGAATTCACAAAATAAAATTTGTTTATGTCACAACATCCGGAATACCTCCAAACACAATTTTAACAGCAAATTCTTCTTTCCTATGTGTGTTTCAAGATTCCCCAATACTTTTTCAGCAAGTGCAAATAATTTCACAACGTCTTTAGACGGGTTGATTAACTTGTCTTTTATTTTAATCAATCCCGTTTTTCTTTGAGAGCGAGGAGCAAGGAGAACCTCTAAACAACCTAAACACACATGTATCTGTTTTCAGAATGAGAAGAGCATATACAACTATAAGCACTTATCCCATCTCATATTTATTACCCATCGTTTTCTTAGCTCCTTGTTTTCAAATCTATATAAAAAAAGGGGGACTAGATTACTTGCAGGACAGAGAAATACTTTAATAAAAATAAATCTGACTCTCATTATAGATGATCATTAAGAATAAGTTAAGTTAGAAATGAAAAATGCTGATACGTCGGAAAAATAATAAGGAAGGTAGTCAAATACAGACGAAATAGTCTAGAGCGACACAACAGCACCTCAAAAGCTTGGTCAAATGACGAGTGCAGTTGTGTTCTAGGCTCTTCTTAGCACCTGAAGAAAGGAACAAGGATCCCAGAAACGTTGTGTGGTATTTATATTATCACTTATTTTGTCTGCATTTGGCTATCTTTATTATTATTATTATTATTAATATGCTGATACCTAAAATACGATACTTCATGTGTTTTCAAACTACGATTATTACAATTGTAGGCTGAACACACGCTTGGCATGATTAATATTAACAAAACAATACTTCAAAACTTCAAAACTTTCACCAACAACAGCGAAACACAACTAAGAATTTCGGTGAAGTAGAACTACTAAAACATGGCGGTCAGTGTTGTTTGTTGCTGCCACCCAGAGCGCTGTAACGCTGATATAGCCACTCTATTATGTTTATATATCTCATTTGTTGATTCTATCCAATTAAGCCAGATTCCGTTTCTTAATTTTAATATGTTGCAGTATTTGTAAGAGGCAAATAGAATTGTTATTACAGAGCTTAAACAAATTTGTGGATTTGACGAAGAAGTCTAATTTACAGATGAATAAAAACAAATTTAAGAGAATATCGAGTTGTTAATGAAGATATGTTTTCATATATACGTCTACGTATCAAACCAGGAGACGTACAAAGTATGATTTCTAAGTGTATAAGGAGTGTCTCGACGTATGTACAATATAATGTAATTTGTTGTAGTGTTCTGCAGTACGTGACTAACAGAATTTTAAAAGAGTTTATAAAAAAGGTGAAGCTATTGAATTACACGCGTGGAATATAGTTTGCTTACAACTGATGATATCTCATATTTTAGTGTTGACTTATATTAACTCTGTAGCAATAGTTACTATATAGATTCTATCATTCATTAATATCAAATTGTTTATTTTACATATTATGGCAATTTCATGTATTGTTGAAATGAACGGAATGACGTAATTATTATATCCCGCCCATCAGCCTGAAGAGATATAAACCAACCGCAGGAAGATACACGCCAACTTAGTCGGTATCCTTCTTCTAAAAAAAATAAAGAGTTGGTGGCAAAATAACGTAAAAGAAAAGTTCGGTAGCGGCAATATTGATGAACACCCACAATCCCTGAGTTTAAGGTATTTAGCATGCAATAAATACAATAACCAACCAAAAGATAAGGAATGGTGCCGTCAATAAAATCAGAGAAAACCTTATGGATTTTCTAAATAGCAATAACAAGGTAATGATAGGATGGATATCGGTACACAGAAGAATCGAGGGAAACGAAAGCAAAGTGCAAAGATTGAGGTATCCCAACAAGAGAATAATAACAACAGTTCAATATGCTGGGGGACATGCCTATGCCAGAATCCGGAGGAAAAAATGGTACAAGTGTAGAACAGGAAGGAATGAAGTGATTTTTCACAAGGAAATATCCTACACTAGCAATTTGTCACGGAGACAGCAGGGGGTTGTTGCTAGGTTAAAAACTCTCCATTCTAACCTCACAAATTCATATCTATTCTCTAGATAACCGCAACCTACATGTGACGTATGCAAGGCTGACATGACGATCCAGAATATCCTCTACGACTGCCCAAACGACGACAGGACTAGAAGACCCACAATTCAGAAATACACGAGAAGAAAGATATGTACCTCAGCAGCGGCAATAAATAACCTAGTAAAGTTTAGCAAGGAAACCTACATTCAAGATCTAATCTAAATAGACAATGAATCAGAAGAATAAAATGTAGAGTTAATATGAACTAATTATAATAATTTCATGTAATAGGCATGGTAAGTCGCCAGTGACTTTTATGTTGACGCGACTATAGCCAATAATTTTTTTTAAAAAAAGTCTTTATCGTTTACAGAAATTCGTTTGTAAACTTTGAAGCAAATGTGTAATTGTGTAAATTAAATGTGTGACATAAATGTTAATAGTTGGCTTGGTAATTGTATGTACCTTTTGTCGCAAGTGTGTTGTAACTGTAATAGAAATATTAGTTGTTAATTTTTCCAGACTATTATTTAATGAAAAAAATCAAATCAGTCCTATTATAACTAAGGGACAAGATAAGTTATATTAAACATGTTTATGTAAATGAAAACATATCAATTATGAAGTGAAATAAGATGAAACTCTGGCCGTATATGGCCATATGCAAATATGTCAATAATTAATTTTTAAAATAAATAATGGTGTTCTGGTAAGAACTGTTTGACTATGAAAAGAAAGTTACTCCTATTATATTACTTTTTATCCCTCGCAAGACATTCCTGACCTTCGTTTATATTTAATGTATTCTTCTCGTGTTTTGGCTGCCTGGAGACCACTCTCTAATTCAGTTTTAAAAGTAACATAATCAAAGTGCGGAAAGATGCGTAAGATGCTCAAAAATTTCATAAAATATTAATTTAAACGTAAATATAATTAGAATAGATGAGGGCAAAACAACTTGAAAATTATTATGAAAAGGCTTTCACAATATGGAATTGAAGGTCATTTGAGAGTTCGACTTATTCAATTATGAAAGAATACTGAAAAGTGTGACAATTATTTCAAGTTGTGCGGTTTATATGTCTATAGTATTCGGATGAAGTACAGTAGATCTGTGGAACGATTAACATTCAGAACATATATTTTTACTTTATTTCCATTTAAGTAATTTATGGGCCAGCTGTATAGGATTATTATTTGAGCTTTATTATCGGTAGCCCTGGAAGGGGACCTTTTGTTCAATTAAATAGAAAACCATCGTTGAATACTACTTCCGTCAGACCTGAAGCAATAGTTGAATATTTTCGCATACACGTCTGATAGCAGATATTCGTCTAAAAAAAGGTTCGTGAGACTCTTCTCATTCCTCGGTTTTCAATGTGATTAATAACGGCTATTCTGACAGTTTTAATTAAAATAGAAGACCTTATGATATTACATAAATTAATAGTATAAAAAATATGTCCATTCAATACTGCTCGTTAATTTCAAACGCATGCTTTTAAAAGACAACAATGATTTTGTTTAAATATATCCTGAAACAAAAATTATTACTACGTTTAAATGTAAGCTGCCTTAAACCAGTAGTCGGCAATTATGGGCACGCAGGCAATCGGGCAATAAAAAATTTATTATTTTCAAGTCCACACATTATTTGTGACATATACGTGACTGGTGTTAGATACTCCAAATAAACGTTAATTATAAGAGACTATCTGGGTGCCCGTTTACTTATTTCTATAAAACCGAAATTTAATTCTATATTAATCTTTAGTCAAGAAATCTAAATGTTCCTAGTTCCATACAAACTTTCTACCAAGACTGCATTAATTGAACGGCTATAAAATACATTGAATTTTATTACATCAAAACCAACAAACATACTTCTGAATTTCTTTACGAATAAAATACTTAAATATACTCCATGAGTATTGCAGGATATAACTGTCCCTTAGTCTTCAGACATTACGAAAGATTTAAATTGATGAAATTCTTAGCTAGATTCATAAAGTAAACAAATGGTCGCCATATTAGAGTCACGAAAATTAACTTACGTTTCTCGCAAGGATCGTAAAGTATTTCATATTGTTTTATTATCATTCGATGGATTATTGCTAGATAAATTTATACTTTTTATTTGATGAAAATATTTCTGCTTTTTTTCATTACTGAAAATGAACTCTTTCCTTTGTTCGTTGCATAGTAACGTCTCTCTGTCTCTTGGCGCGCAGTAATTTAACTCAAAATGATAACATTTTTTAATTATAATTCATTCCACCTTGATGCTAGGGGTTTCTTACCCCCATAGTACCGTTTCTCGTGTTTTAAAGAATATTTTTGTATCAATCTCTCCATGCGATTAAACCTGTATAGAAATTAACGTAAATACATACATACATACAAATATACATCTTCTTTTATTATATAGACTAACTGAGTAACGGCGTTGCCTGGGTGTTCATTTAAATTTGCCCGGAGAAGGAATTGGTTCGACACATTTCATTTAACCAGCATCAGTAGCGTCAGTGTGTGGAACATTTACCCACTTACGTTACCCTCCACGTTCTAACCCCTCGGCATCTGACCTCAAATAAACGAGTGTCAAAAAATCGCGTCAAATTAAAAGTGAAAAATACTCGTTAACGTAAGTCTAAAAATTCTCCCGGTACCCTAAGAGGGTCAAAACTACTTCGGCTAACTATTTGTCAACCTCGTTCTCCTTCACGAAACGGAATAAAAAATTTCATTAACTACCATGGCTATTGCGAGAACTTGCGAATCCTATAACTCCGGCATCGACACAAATGTAGGTCTTTTTTGCATTATTTTTTATGTAAACCCCTTCCATCAGCACCCGTAAGGGTAAACCGTTTAGGAATGTTTTAAAAATGTCACCCCCTCCAACCCCACCTCTAGAGGTGGTATACCCCTCGGTATATGTTCCTGGATCGTAAGTAACATGTGAACAATCCTTGGTAGAAATTTCTCTACGCCTTTTGTATTCGGAAATTTTTTCCACCCCCACTCCTGGAGACTGAATTAATGTCAGAATTAACTCATTGACTTCTGTAACCCTAGATTTGACACCAATCTAGGATGGTTCGGTTCATTTTTATGTAACACACCTCCACCCCCTTCCTTAATGGTACTGCCTTTCCATTCTATATGGGGTTACAAGTATGCACTAAAAAAAATCTGGAGAGAAACCATAAATTTAATCGACACCGAAAAGAAGTTAATCGACGCTATAAGCGGCCGATTTAGCATGAATTTAAGTTTTTCCTTGCGAGTTTCATAACGCTTCGAAAGGCCGACAGAAACCTCCGCGGCCGTGCGCACAACTCACGGGCAGACATTTATATATATATATATATATACTAGCTGAGTGTCCGGCGTAGCCCGAGATGTCATTTATCCTTAACCCCCCGATTTGTTTCGTTATTTTTATGTAACGCAACTCGACCTCTATCCCTAAATGTGTTATCGGCAAGGTTTCATTGTTTGAAAATTCACTAAATTAAATTAATAATGTGGTACTTAATTTAGTAATTTTAGAAATTAAATAATTAATTTTTATTTCAATTGAAAACTATTTGCTTAATTTTATTTATTTTTCTGGAAATCAATTTTTTTAAGCGTAATGATTTTGGCGTTCCCATATTCATCTTCTTCGTATTACGTAATTATTTTTTATAAATCAATAATTACTGTACTTACAATAAATACAAATGTAAAATTATAGTCAATCATTTTTTATTCGTTCCATAAGTTTTCATTAGCTGGTGTCTAATGCAGTTCCCAATATCCACGTGCATTTCTTGTTCTCATCTTAAATAAAATAACTTGCTGAATAACGCACAGACGGAAATAATTTTAATAAGAAAGACAGCTTTCCCCATGTAAATTATTAACTAATTTTTGACGGTTACGCACCAGGTTCTGGATGTTAACGTTCTCCACGGCTGTCTTCAGTCTATGTGGCGCTGCGTGACTTGTGCGAGGTTAACCATATATAGAGGCGGACATGCTGCGACGTGATTGGCCGCAGAGGATCGCCTGACATTTACTACGCAACATGGAAACACATGTGTCCTGGACGCTGTGGTCAGACGATTCTCAGCGGCCAATCAGGTCGCAGCATATCCGCCACTATAAATACCCCCCACACACGTCATGCAGCGCCACACAGGCTGCATAAATTTGAACAGTCAACATGACTGAGCAAATGTTGAAAACATCAAAACAAAAAACTTTCTTCCACTCACACAACCTGACGATGTTACAAATATGTACAGAAACGTTTTTGTGTTGTTAATTAAAGATTTTATGATTAATAATTATTTTAGATTATAAAAATCGTCTGTTAATGGCCGTTAAGGATGTTCATTGTTAAAAACAGACGTGAAAATAAAATATATGACTAATATTTCAGAATAAAGAGCTGACAATTTGCAGAAAAAACAAAATAAATTATTCCATTTAAAATAAATAAAGAATATTTATACAGATCAAAACATCATAGTTACACAGGTTTTTAAAAATATATATGTCTGGTTCGACAGCTTAATTATTTTAAATATAAAAATGTTAATCGTAAACGGGTTATGGATTCCTAAACCTCGTAACTTCTATTACAATTTTGTTTCTCAACTAAACTGGTTTCCCTCTTGATTTATTTATATATTAATTTGGTATTAAAATGAAAAAAAAATACGTCTTATTGACGTAATATTGAATAAGAAAGATATTCAATTAAAGGGTAATATAAATACCACACAACTACGTTTCTGGAATCCTTGTTCCTTTCGTCAGGTGCTACGAAGAGCCTAGAACGACACAACTGCACGCGTCGGTTGACAAAACTCAAAAGCGACGAAAACGCAACGGCAAAGGGACAGCAGACAGTTCAACGTAACAATAAGGAGTTTCATAGTATCTCTTTGTACAATAATTACTAAGTGATTTTTGATTTAATGTGAATCATCTCTGACATGAGCCAGTAATTTTGTTTTATTTAAGAACTGTTTCTTTCTCGTCTTTCATACAACAAAATTATTAAATAATTCCCTTTTATTTGCTTTTCAATTGGGTATTTTATTTCTGCCTGTCGTCACTAATTCATATCAGTATTGCAGTCCTTTTAAATCTATATTATTAATTAATATATTATATTATATATAGTTAATTTTATATTACCATTTTTGTATCAATTGGCTATCTTTCTTATTCATTAATTTGGTTTTATTAAGTCTCTGCTTTTATGAAAATCTGTACCATCTTCAGTATTTCAACTTATCTGTTTAATTAAGTTTGTATCCTGATGAGATTTTGATCTTATCCTCTTGCGGGCCACATAATTTTGAATATTTTACTATTAATAATTTTAAAATATTTATATACGTCTTTCTGCATTGGAAAATAATCTAGTTTGTATATATCCGACTGAAATATCGAATGTTTTAACATGTTTAAATATTTGTTTCCTGTTCGCAAAGAACACGAGCACGAAATTTCGTGAATTTTGCACCACGGGTGTTGATTTGTATTCTCCACCCCAAACCCTAGGGTGGCCTTTCCCCAGGGTGTAGAGGATGGAAATTATATTCACATAACATCCGTAGAAACAGTATCAATATCTGTGACCCTAAAAATATTTAAGCGACTCAAATATCACATGTTTGAATGTTTTCACCCCCACCCCTAAACGTGCTCTTCTCTCATGCCGAAAGGGGTTGAAATTTTACAAACAACATCGGTAGATATATTATAATCGTCATTGACCCCAACAATTATTTATTCCACGCAAATATCGAGCATTTCACCTGTTAGAAAAATTCTACTCTCGTGTAGCCCCGCCCCTGGGGTAAATGGTGAATTGAATGTCATCATTACACTCAGCTACATGCATAAAACTGGATTTGACACGAATCTTGATTGTATTAGCGTTATTTTCTTGTAATACGCGTCCATCACAACCCTAAGGGTGCTCCGTTCCGATGATGTAAGGGGTTGAAGTTATAGTAATATAACATCGGTAGATACACTATCAATACCTTTGACACCCAAAAATATTTATCCGACTAAAATATAGACTGTTTTAGCATGTTTAAATACTTCAACCCCTCCACCCCCGCTCCTGGGGTTGGTGTACATATCTCACCCCGACAGTGTTTGTTTCCTGGTCGCAAAGATAACGTGTACGAAATTTGAAAAATTTCCTCCACCGGTGTAGATTTGTATAAGGAACATACAAATATATATATATATATATATATATATATATATATTTGTATGTTCCTTATACAAATCTACACCGGTGGAGCAAATTTTATATATATATATATATATATATATATATATATATTTGTATGTTCCTTATACAAATCTACACCGGTGGAGCAATATATATATATATATATATATATATATATATATATATTGTAATAACCAGCTATTACTCCTATCTCCGTCCACCGTCGTGGTAGCCAAATTGTAATAAACAAATAAATGGGTCGAAATAAACAAAGAATAATTTTTATGAACAACAAATAAATTTATTAAATACGAAAAGAATTTACCAATGAATTTACAACTTTAACATTAAAACATGAGAACCCTTGCTCTCCTGGGTCTTTACTGGGTTTGACTAAGAACAGAATCCAAACCATCAAAAAAAAAAAAACATTTACGTTTTCAAATCAAACACAATAAACTTAACCTATAGTTTGCCTCTAAGTTTTATTATCGAAGAAGGGAACGAAATCTGACTACTATCCTTTAACGACGTTTACATTATTTAATATGGTATATTCTAACTTACAGTTTCCTAGGTCCACCTTGACTCGTTCCTTAGACATTCACTTTATAGGTCCTGATATTCACTTCACTGACTCTAAATAACCACTGTTCCACTCTTTGCTGCTTGCTCCGTCTTCTCTCCCTTGCTAAAACACAAATGTCTCTCTCCCGTGCTAAGCAAAAACTGTCTTTGCTGCTTGCTCCTTCTTTCCTCTCACGCTAACACCAACCAACTTTGCTGCTTGCTCCTTCCTCTCTCACGCTAACACCAACCAACTTTGCTGCTTGCTCCTTCTTCTCTCTCGTGCTAAGTAACAAATGTCTCTCTCTCGTGCTAAGCAACCACTGTCTTTGCTGCTTGCTCCGTCTCTCTCCCGTGCTATACCACAACTCATCCTATTACAATAGGCGACTCTTCTATTTATATCATCTTCCTCCCTTGTCTTTCACTTGCGTCGCCACGGCGCAGTGACAGATACACATTCCTCTAATTTTCGTTCCGGCCGCCTTTCGAACTGTGACAATTCGCATTGTCACACTCCGTCTACTTAACTTACGGCTTCCTCTCTTTTGTCCAACGTCCTTTTCAGGTCATTCGTTAGAGACAGTAGCCTGCTCTAACATGGCCTCTTTGTGACCATCTGCGTAAACAATTCGACTCGCCGTTTCCCAAATCAATGGGCTGCTGGACCCTCATCATCCCCTGTCTCTCATTGCAGCTGCAGCAATCACTCAGGGCCACCCGAGTCGTCCTTTCTCGCACGTCTCTCCACGACACGTGCGCCGTCTCCAATAATATAATGCATCATATTATTACAATATATATATTTGTATGTTCCTTATACAAATCTTATACAAATTTTATCTTATACAAATTTTATACAAATCTTATACAAATCTTATACAAATTTTATCTTATACAAATTTTATACAAATCTTATACAAATTTTATATATATATAAATATATAAATATATATTTGTATGTTCCTTATACAAATCTACACCGGTGGAGCAAATTTTACCAAATTTACAAATATATATATATATATATATATATATATATATATATATATATATATATTTGTATGTTCCTTATACAAATCTACACCGGTGGAGCAAATTTTACCAAATTTCGTACACGTTATAAATCAGAGTGTTTGTTTGTATGTATGTATGTTGAACGAGTTGTCATTTATTCATAACTTCCGATATGACTCAAATTTCGGTTGTTTTTGCGCTATTTTTATGAAACCCTCCTCGAACCCTATCCCTAAATGTACTCACCTCTCATGACGAAGGTGTTTCAAGTCATTGACCAAATATATTGGCCATTTTTACATGTTAGAAGATGACCACCCCCACAAATGTGTGATAATCCAAAAGTATTTATTCCACGCAAAAATTGACCGATTACATTGTCTGGAAATTTCTACCCCTGCCCAACATGTCCCAAACCCGTCGCGTTACCCAGGTTGTCACAATTAGGCTCAGCGACATTCATAGTCTCTGAATTGATTCGAATCTCGGTTGTTTTTGCGTTATTTTTATGTAACGTACCTCCAACCCACCCCTAGGCTTGTTCCCCTCACAGGGATTGAAATTATACACAAACAACATCGGTATAAATACTGTCAAAGTAATTAACCCAAGGAAGTAATTATCGCAAATATCGACAGTTAAACATTTTTTGAATATTTCAACCCCCGACCACTCCCACTTCGGGGACATAATCGGCCTGTTGAATTTCGTAATAAAACTCAGTGACAACTATAGCCCCGGATTAGACTACAATCTCGCTAGATTCTGCTTTCTTTTTATGTAATGCCACTTCACGCCCACCCTTAAGCGTGCACCCCTACAGAGCCGAAAAGGAGTTGAAATTTTACTCAGAGAACATGTAGAGCAATTTATGAACCTCATTGGTCCGAAATATATTTAATCGAAGCAAAAATCGGCCAGTTAACATGATTGAAAATATATTCCCCCGCCCAACTCCGCCAAGACCCTCACACCACCGCCAACCCCAGTGCATTTCCCAACGTTGACATAAACACATTCATTTATACCCATAAATCTGATATGACTCGAAACTCAAATTTCGGTTATTTTAATGGAACTCACCTCCACCCCTATGAATGCTTCCCTATTTTGCCGTAAGGTGTTGAAATTATACACAAATAAAATCGGTACAAATACTACTAATGACATTGACAGCTGTACATATTTATTTCGCGCAAATATCGTCCATTTAACATGTACGACAATTTCCACCCCGACCATCCCCGTCGCAGGGAGGGTAACTGCTAGTTTAATGTCAAAAATAAAGTCAGCGTTATCCATAAGTTTGGTTTTGACTCCAGTAGCGGTTGTATTCGGGTTATTTTCTTGTAACATTCCTCCAACCCCAATCCTAGGGTGCTCCTTTCCCATGCCGTAAAAAGTTGAAATTTTACTGACATACATTGGTATAAACCCTATTAATCACTTTTACCGGGAAAATATTTATCAGACTCAAATATCGGCCGTGTAAGCATGCTTGAAGATTTCCACCCACAACCACCCCCGCTTGGGGGACTTAAACAGTAACTTGATATATCATGTTTAAACTCACTGACAACCTTAACCCTGCATTTGAGTCCAATCTCGATTGTGTTGACGTTATTTTTATATAAATCCACTCCACACCCTCCCTTAAGGGTGCTCCACTCCAAATCCCGTAAGAGGTTATACAAAATATATGGAACATGTATAGAAATATAATAAATCTTACTGAGCCAGAAAAATATTTATTCGACGCAAATATCGACAGCTTAACATGTTTGAAAATTTCAACCCCCGTCCATCCCCGCTTGGGGAAGTTAAATGTCATAATTAAACACAATGACAAATATAACCCCTGATTCGACTCGAAACTCGAATGTCTTTTTGTAATTTCATGTAATGTTACTCCACCCGCAACCCTTAAGGGTGGACCACTCCCATGCGTAAAGGAGTTGAAATTATATACAGATAACATGTAGCGAATCTTTATGAATAATATTGATCCCGAATTATATTGATTCGCCCAGGTTGTCATAAATAAACTCAGTGACATCCATAACTCGAATTTGACACCAATGGGATTAATTCACGCTATTTTCTTGTAACGTCCCTCAAACCCTAAGTCTGATCTTTCACGTGCCTCAAGAGGTTGAAATTAAAAACAAAATCTGTAGAAATATTATCAGTGACATTGACCTCGATAAATATTCATTCCTTACAAAAATTGGCCGTTAAACATGTTTTAAATTTTACACCCCCGTCAACCCTTCCTTGGGGGAGTTAAACGATTAGTTGAATGTAATAATTAAACTCATTGACATCCATGACCGTGAGTTAGACTCCAATATCTATTGTTTTTGCATCATTATATTGTAATTCCACTCCAGCCCCACCCTTAATGGGAGCTCCATTCCGAATCTCGAAAGGGGTTGAAATTATACACGGAGAAAATGTAGAGAAATTTTATTAATATAATTGATCCCGAAATATATTTAATAACGACCGGTCAACATGTTTTTAAGAATTCGAACACCAGCTCAACTCCTCCACTTCAGCCCACCCCTCGCGCGTTGTCCAGTATGTCATAAATAAGTTCAGCAACATCCATTACCTTCGATTTGACTCGAATCGCGATTTTTTCTTGTAAGTGCCCTTACCATGCATCCCCCTCATGTCGAAAGAGGGGTTAAATTTTTACACACACAACTGGGGTAGAATAACTTTAGATCTAATTAACCCTGATAAATATTATTCAATTCTAATATCGGTCGTGATTTCTTGTTTCAATATTTTTTTCTGTCCCGTCAATCTCCACTCCTCGGGAGTTAAATGACAAATTAAATGTCATAATTAAACTCAGCGACATTCATAACCCTGCATTTGACTCTAAACTCGGTTTTATTCACGTTATTTATTTTTAATGCCCATTGACTCCCACCCCTAATGTGAGCTCCCTCTGAATCCCGAAAGGGATTCAAATTAAACTCATAGAACGTGCAGTGAAATTTTAATAATCTCATTATCCCAGAAATATATGTAATCGTTGAAAAATTCAGCCGCTTAACTTACTTTAAAATTTGTATTCCCCACTCACCTCCAAATCCAGCCCAACCCTACGCGTTGCCCAAATTGTCATAAATGAACCGAGCGACATTAATTACGTCCGACCTATTTGAATGTTGGTTGTTTTCGAGTTATTTTCTTGTAACACCCCGTCCCCTAAGCGTTCTGCACCCTCATGTCGCAAGAGGTTGAAATTGTACAAACATAAAATGGTATAACTACTATAAATTAATTAACCCTGAAAAAAATTATTTTCCGCAAATATAGACCTTTTAACGTGTTTTAAAATTTCCAACCCCATCCTCTCCCGTCCCTGGCGGTTAAATGGGCAATTGAATATCATAATTACACTTTACGACATCCAGAAACCTGGATTTGACTGTAATTTTGGTTTTATTCGCGTTATTTATTTGTAATGCCCGTCCACCCTCACCCCTAAGAGTGATACTTTCCCATGCTGTAAGGGGTTGAAACTATACTCAGATAACATCGGTTAAAACACTATATATCTCTTCGATCCCAAAAATGTTTATCTGCCTAAATATGTGATGTTTTAGCATGTTTGAATGTTACCTGCTTCCCTCTCTAACCGAAAAATGTTAAATTTTACAAACAACATCGGTAGTTATATTGTCAATGTCATTGACCTCGACAATTAATTATTTAATGCAAATATCGACCGTTTAACATGTTAGAAAAATTCCACCCCCGTCCACCACATCCACCCCAACCCTTGGGGTTAAATGGTCAATGTCATAATTAAACACGGCGACATTCATAACCTTTGGTTTGAATCCAATCTCGGTTGTATTCGCGTTATTTTATTGTAATACCCCTCCACCCCCAACCTTACGGTGCTCCTTTCCCATTCCGTAAGAGGTTGAAATTTTACTGACATACATTGGTACAAACGCTATTTATCACTTTTACCCCGAAAATATTTATCCAACTCAATTACCGGCCGTGTTAGCATGTTTGAAGATATCCACCCCATTATCCCCCTCTTGAGGCACTAAACAACAACTAGAATATCATAATTAAACTTACTGACAACCATAACCCTGGTTTTGAGTCCAATCTCGATTGTGTTTGCGCTATTTTTATATAAATCCACTCCACCCCCACTCTTAAGGGTGCTCCTCCCAAACCCCGAAAGAGGTTAATATTAAATATATGAAACATGTAGAGACATTTTATAAATCTCATTGAACCAGAAAAATATTTATTCGACGCAAATATCGACAGCTTATTATGTTCGAAAATTTCAACCCCTGCCCACCACTGCTCCTGGGGGTTAAAACTCCAATTAATTGTCTTAATTAAACTCAGCGACATCCTTAATCCTCAATTTAACTCTAATCATGGTTGTATTCGCATTATTTTCTTGTAACGCCCGTCCACCCTTATCCCTCCGAAGCCCGAAATGTATTGAAATTAAACACGGAGAACATGTAGGGAAATTTTATGAATATCATTGTTCCCGAAATATATTTATTCGATGCAAAATTCGGCCGGTTAACTTATTTTAAAATTTCTACCCTCTACCCAAGCCCTCCTATCCCATCCTACACCCGCGCGTTTTCCAGATTGTCATAAATGAACTCAACGACATGCATTATCTTTGATTTGACTCGAATCTCGGTATTTTTAGCGTTATTTACTTGTAACCCCCTCCACCGCCAACCCTTAATGTGCTCAAGCCTCGTGCCACAAGGGGTTAAAAGGAATAAAAAAAATCACATGGGTAGAAGTACTATAAATCTAATTAACCCTGAAAAATATTTATGCAACGCAAATATCGTATATTTTATCATGTTTGAAGATTTCCACCACCGTCCACCCATGCTCCTGAGGGTGGTAGGCGTGTTAAACCCGCACAGTGTTTGTTTCACTGTCGCAATGAACGTTTCGAAAACATCAGAGAGCCTATCGTTATCCTAGAAATCATTTCGACAAAAGTGTTCCCGTTACCTTCCTGATTTGTTCATAGCTGGATCCCTTGCAAGATTTTCTCGTGGGAGGATTTAAAAATGGCTATAAAAATAAGGACGCAAAACATTTGTCCGTTACCATAGTTTAAAACCAGGGACGTTTGAGTGTCACGAAATAATAACGCTTCATAATGCAGTACTATAGTACACCAAAGCAGACCGAACAAAACTAAGTCTTTCAGATCGGGACGTTGATGCCACGAGTGTCTGACATTATATGAGGATATATGGAATGTTTTCTGGCTATGTAAGAATTGTATACAAAGAGAAACACGAGTTTAAAATTCTTGAAGAAAAGAAGAATTAAATGTTCTGCTTTGCATCAATATTGATAGTTAAGCGAGATGACGACAAAAAAATGAAAAATTTGGCTGGGGGTAAAAGTTTCTCAAATTACTGGTTTGCTGCAGGCTACACCATTTGTGAGTTAAATTTGCCGTTCCCGGGATTTTAAGATGCATATATTACTAAAATATGCACAAGGAAATATTCGTATTGAGAAAGTGCGACAACAAAAACATTCTTCTTAGGTCGCATTGTAATGGGAAAAACGACTATTGTTTTTTACAGATGCGTACTGAACTGCGAGGTTGCAAAGTTTGCACGTCTAAAGTGAAATGCAATTAATTGCTGTTTTTTCAAATATGGGTGGAAGCAAAATATACATTTACGTTAAATATGTAGAGATATACTTAGTTTTTAATTTGCGAATCTTACGAGTTATTTTTTGCCCCTTTAATAGCATAGGAAGGGATTTGAAAGGGGGGATTCGGAAGAGTAGAGGAAGTTAGCCAAGGGTTAACTAGGACCCCAGGGCTATGGTATAAGGATCCTACCCGGCAATTTGCCTTAAAGTGATGCTGGGAAAACCTGAATCAGGTAGGTCGAGCATTTGGTACTTGTCCCACGCCCTTCCGATGGTGGAAGAGGGGTTAGCTGTGGGGTCGCAACTTTCCCCTCGTCTTGTCTTGACCGGTTTAGGAGGCAGCTGGCCGACTATTCCAATAGGAATAGCAGACAACTCTTACCGTATGCCCAAGGTCTGCGACCCCGGAAAATACACCTCTCAAAACAGGCCGAGGTGCCTCGGCATGAGGGAACCTTAGTTCAAAAAACCAGAAATATGTGAAGGCATCCCCAAAGGTAGCCTCCGCCAGCTCTCTGGGGTCTGAAAGCCTTTCTTCAGGTTGCGAAAAAATGCAAGAACCTAGAGTGACGCAACTGCAAGTCATATGACTTGTGCCATTGAATTTTTTCTGCAATTGAAATAAGGAACAAGGCTTCCAGATATTATAATTTCTTTTGTCTGTATTTTGTTATTTTTCTTAGTATTAGAAATTAAATTACGTCGGTCCCCTGTACGTAGCGCGACTAACGGAGGGTTATTTGTACTCATGTAGCCAGTTAAATTCATTAAAGAGTGAAGACTTCCTGAGTGCATTTTATGCACTTTTCGGAATTCACCTGTTACACTTTAGTGTGTGCGGTTATAACTAATTTACTCTTTTGAAATCCCGTGAAGTATTTTCAAAATTTTATTCATGTTTTAATTAAAATAAATATTTATTTCATGCGCCACAAGCATCTGGCTACACTTAAATTTATAAAAAGTTTATGGTTTAATATGATTCCCATGGTTTGGGAATGTTGCCTCCTTACACCAAAGAATGTGAAACAAGCATTGTAAGTAAAGACATGGGTACCGAACAGATTTTTAAATATTACAGAATATATAGTAGTTGGCATTGGATACAAACAATTCAATAGACTACGCTAATGATGAAAATACGGTGAAACTAAATTACTTTTCATACGGATCGTCGTATGATACGGTCAATGTTAAAACGAATATAATAAACTATTTGGTGCTTTTAGCAATCTGCAGTTGGTAGCATTGTATAAAATTAATGCAAAACATTACGAAATACGCTGTCTTCAATAGAAAAATATTAATTTTGAACATTTAAGTATTGTTTTTATCATAATTCTATCTATCTTCCAGTGCGTATTGCAAGATATAATAGGGCTACAAATTGGTTCCTGATCCCGTGAAATATTCCACGTCAAAAGTCAAGTTAAAGAAAATTAATGCCATGGATTGTATAACCTTTCATAATGAATTTTATTTATCACTCGATGTAGTATACTTATTATTCAATCAAAATATTCCTGCTTTACTTCATTTCTCAGAAATTGTAAATCCATAACGTCGTTCCCAAAATGGAAAACAAATACTGCTAGCCTAACCTCAAATTTTTGTTTCACGACACAAATTGCAAGCAAGAATTTGTTTACATTTATACAAATACGTTGCACAAAGTACATTAATTGCACTTTTATTTCCATGTAAATGTTCCCTGTTCGATAGTGCATTAATTTAATAGCTATAAGATACATAGAATTTTATTGCATAATAGCAACAAACATACCATCGTTATTCTTTACAAATAGAATTCCTTGTGAATATTGCAACATATAATTGTCAGTCAGACATACCTTAGACAAATCTTATTATATTCTGAAATATTGTACAGGATACAATAGTACGTTATATAATGAAATTTTATAAATCTCGGCCGACATACATTTGAATGTATTATAACGCGCCATAGTGGCATTATTAAAGATGGCGAGGATAATTATCTTTTCCAAATTAATTTTGCGCAAGGAAGGTAAAGTATTTCGTATTGTTTTTTATTACTATTCGATGGAGTATTACTGTAAAAATTATACTTTTTATTCAATCAAAATATTTCTTCTTTGTTTCATTACGAATTACAGAACTATATTTTTATGACGCGTCAATGTCTTGCCAACGTATGACGTCACCGTCTCGCGCAGTAATTTAACACTAAATTATAACATTAGCTCTTATGGGAAAATTCGTAAAAATAAATCAACTACAATTATTTCCATCTATTGGTTTGTCACCCCCACAGTACCGGTTATCGATTTTGGCAGAATACGTATACCAATTTTTGTTGCATTCTGTCCACGAGATAAAATTTATATTAAGATCACCGTAAATACAAACATACATTCAAATATACAAGCTATTTTATTATATAGATTGTGGCTTCTAATGTTACGTATTTTAAGCCGAATACCACGTATTTATCAGACTTTCTGTTCTATTTTTTTACTGTGGAGCCTGCGTAGTAAAATGTTTTTAAAAATTTTGGGTTTCTCCGTTCCCTATAATTATGCTGCATATATAACAAACCTCACAATTACAACCAAATTTTTCACAGGCAAAATAATTGGTTTTCTGGACTTTCATAAACTTATAGCCGTAAACGTCAATAATTCATATGGTCTTCACATGGAAATGGACCTTTCATTCAGAAATAGTTTCTTGCGAGGTCATCCAGAATGGAACAAAAATGTGAAAAATAAGACAATTTTAATTTTACGACCTCGAATTTCGTAAAAGTACTAAATGCGACAATATATTTGATATTACATGCAACACAAATCAGCCATATTGGTGATTTTTTTGTACATGTCAAGACAGATTTTCCACTTTCGATTATCGATATGCAATATTGTCTAATATTTTTTAATTTTGCAATATGTTCATTAACGAAGGAATTTCATAAAACGCTGACGAGCTGAGTAATTGGATAAGTAATTAATTAAACTCTTCCTTTCGTAAATATTGATATACCAGTACCAGTTCTGCGTATCTCAGGTGTTGTCTGGCTGATTTACTGTAGCTTTAAAAATTGAATTATACCTAATAACTTAGTTTGCATAAGATAATACCTTTAAAATTGTGATAATATATAACTAAGGCCAAAACTTATTTCCTTCATTTGTAATAAAAACATATTTACCAATAGACATCGTGAAATATTACGCATACAGAAATATTGTGATCTTCTATGCCTAATTTAATTGTAAAAGGTATTCCCTTTGGTATACATCAAACGGACAAACGCAAATTAAAATTATTTACAGTACACGTGAGTGCTATTAAGTCCAAATGAGTCTCGCTAATTGTCACGGATAGTGTAAATAAGTCAGTTTGGTGATCGATGAAAGCTGTTTACGTAATAGTTTACGTCTAATCAGCTTGTAATGAAGAGTGTATATAAATAAAGAAGACGAGTCAAAAGTCCGTATTAGAATCGTTTATTGGAAGCAGCAGTTGGTTCACTCAGTTTATGATGTATCAAGACTTCAAGCGAATGTCAAAGTTTACAAATGCAAAAAAAATGGAAAGCAATTCTTTAATTACACCAAATATTTGAAAATAGTGTCTGATTCTAACTTATTCTTTACAACAAACATACCAAATTAAATTAGTATGAAGTTTTACCAAACAATTTATTATGAGAAAACTATGCTCCTTAGTGTTCATAAATTTGTGCTGTGTGTCACCATTCGTTTAATTATTATCAGCAGCTACCAAGAGATTATTATGAAATTAATTCATATTTTACAAATATAGCAAGCGGTTCTTTAATGCGGCAATTACAGAGTTCGGAGTGTTACTGACATATATGTAAGCCAAAACTTTTTTTTATTTAGGAATAAGTTATAACCCGCGTGAGATTTGAGCTTCCGCTAATGTGCTGAACGAAGTGCTCTCCTGGTAATTATTATTATCCTTAGTAATTATATTTATCTGAGTTATGAAACAACATCAGCTTATTAGCCGAAAAATTATTATGAATAATTTAAAACAAACACTACGTTTTATCCAGGTGTAAATTTATTTACATGATAAATTTATAATATAAAAGTTCTAACATAATATTTCTAACAAACAGGATAATTTATATTACAATTATGTATGAAAGTTCATATAACATAAAAATAAATACATAAAATGTAAATGAACATTAACTTTTAAGGTGAAAATTGCACACACGATGCGACCGAAATAAAATGTTCCATTCACATAGCTGTTTAGAGTAGGCCTATTGATGAATTTAAAATAAAAATCGAAAAAAGAAAATTATATAGTTTCTTTTCGTAAAAAATCATTGACGATAAGTCTGTTTTAGTATCAAGTATTTCTCTTTTGATACTTAAATTTTTATTTTCGTATGTGGATATTGTATTTAAGATTTTTTACTACAACTTCCCGTTACTCTGTTTATGAACAATTGTGGAAAATAAGTAAAAATATATTCAACTTGAATAATCCTCAAGATGTAAATAAAATTCGTAACCTTCTTTTAGAAAGATAATTATGACAAAAATGTTGTACGCGACGACGATATTGAAGAATCATCAGATACATCCGAAAATGAAGATATTTTAAAAACTAGGTCTTTTCACTCGAATACGGATAATGAAACTGATGATCTTGATTTTAAAATTACTATTGGCCATATTTCTAGGAAATTTAAGAAACAGTGTAAAATCAATATTTTTGTGGTAACAGTGAAGGTTTGAGTGTTTGCCTTCACACACAAAAATAATTTACCTTCTAAAAAATATAAACATTGAAATAGACTCTGATTAATAAATTTTTATTCGAATAAGTTTATATTATCATATTATGTATATAACTTTTATTTATCAGAATTTTCACAAAAATCAAGAAAAATTAAACATATAAATAAATAACTGTATTTTTAAACAACTATATTTCAAGCACTCTGGAACTGATTATCTATCTGGTATCTAACTGATGTTTGTTTACAAAATTATAGTCTCAATGTTTTATGATTACATTTCTAAAGGATATTGTGATATTAGAAATTTAGAATTTTTTGGATAGTAGATTTTCATTAACAAATATTTTGAATAAAAAGGTAAGTTTTAATTATCCAGACTGTAATTTGATGTAGGAATTATGTATATATGTGTCTAAAATGCGTATGCTAAACGTCTGTAAAATGATTCAAAATCTTTGATTCAGAAAAGTGATAAGCAACGGAAAGTTAACTTTGGGACCCCTGGACCTAGCGCGACTAACCGCGTTACTTTAGGGGGCGAGACTAATGAAAGGTTAATATAAATTTACACCTTAAGAGGTTAAAAAATGTAGTGATGACACGAAGTGCGTGTTTTATTATAGAGCTTTAAATTTTTCATAATAAATTTCTGACCAATATGATGTTTTTTTCATTTATTGATATCCTTATACAATTTAAGTAATGAATATATTGGCATAAAAATAATTTGTAAATGTTTTGATTTAAATTAATAGATGCGTCGATTTCTGCTAACTTTCACAAAATATGTTATAATGATAATAATTTTAATTAAGAAAAATTTTACTTTATTCGAAAACAAATTATAATTATTTGATTCAAATTTTTCACAATTAAAGCTCCAACAGTTGAAACAAATAGAAATTAAATCAGAGTGGGAAGAAAGCAAGAAAAAGAGCATATGTATTGTCATTCTATGCAGTCTGAATACTAATTAAATGGCAGTTTTGTTCCACAGTGTAATAAACTGAGGTCTCTGTTTACACTCCGTGAGTAGAAAAAATAGTAGATGCTGGCGGTTTCAGTCAATTTATGTTGCTCAGAAATAGTCTGTAAATGACTATATATTAATACGACATACTATTCTGACAGACCAAACCAAACCATATAAACAATTGAATATATAAAACGACTGAGTTAAAAATGTACTAATAATATAAAGTAGTAGTAAATAAACTGACAAAAATGAATGATAAAAAACATACCACACAACATATCTGCAATCCTTGTTGCTTCCGTCAGGTGATTCAAAAAACAGAAGAACCGCAAGAAAACGACACACCCCACAAACCAGACGATGAACTCAAAAGCATGAATCATGACGAAAGCAGTGACGAAAACGTTGAGGTATTCATTTTATCACTTAATTTTGTACTACTCAGAATTGGCTACTTCTCTATCTAATTTAATAAACAATTCCCTCCTCTCTCAACAGTTCTACAATAGCCCCTTCATGCATTGGTGTATCTAAAAATTTGTTTTAAACGGCAAACAGTGCGAAATGTCGTTCCATACTGCGCCTTGTAATGTAGCAATGTTCATAAATATATTACTTCATTTTGACAGTATTCCGAATTTATTTTTAAGAAATGGGAGAAGATAAATAGTAACGTCATAACACCACCCCACGAATTGAGAAACCCGATTCAAGGACGCCTCCTTTCATACAAGGTTCCAAACGTTAAATAATACCCCAAACCTCACACTGCCCCAAGCTGAAGTAAACCGAACCAACGAACTCAATAAAATATGGAAACATATAAATAACCAAGCAAAAAACCAGTGAAACGGGAAATGCAGAAAGAAGAGACAAGTAAAATCCACTATAATATCAAAGACTATTACAGTTAAAAACAAATTTGAAATTAAACCGCAAAGAGTAAGTGATACTATCATGAATAATTCCCAGTCATACTAAATTAACACAGACACCTTCTAAACAACAGCCCGCCATCAATATGTGAAGTATGCATACTCAAAAAACAGTGGACCACATTATGTACAAAAGTCAGAGGAAAGATCTAGATGAATAGGATATAAACAAAATAGGCTATCCAAAATACCAAGCAAACACAGTAAAATTCATTTTAGCAA